>CM060945.1:836971775-841971775 GCA_030765085.1 Allium cepa
CAAGAACTATATAAACCTATACGATGATAACATGCAGTAATTATATATAGGGCATTGTTAAAGAAACTCCAATTTCGAATAAGAGAAGGTAAATTTTACGGGAACTCCACTTAAAAAGAATTTGTTATCTTTGTTGAAAACAAAATTCAGTACGACACCATCCAAAAATAAAGCAAAATTTGAAAGCACCCCGTCAAAAAATGACGATGATTCACCGAAGATCACTTTTGGTGGGATTTGACCAAGAAATAAATCATAATTCATTAGAGAGTTGCCAAAATATAAATGGTAGTTACGATTTATATATTTTTACTAAGAGAAAACATTTTTTTTGGCACGCCCCTTAGTGATTTTTTGTGAAAAAAAAGAGTGACCCCTCTTATCCAAAACTGGAGTCCATTTAATAATACCCTAATTATATGTTTTACATATGAGCAAAAAAATCAACCAAAAGATAAATTTATTGTTAAATATGAGTTATTCAGTATTTGATCATTACAACAAGAATACCATTTACAATCAATAGTATTGTCCTAAGACAAATATTATTGTTGTGTTAGGTATCATGGAAAGAGAATTGTCAATTATATGAATTTACTATAGTTTACTTTTCCAATACAAAAAATATATGTTAATCCTTTATTTTATTTTGGCTAATTGATTAAGGCATCTACTAATACTAGTAGCATTCCCATTTCAAGCGGGTAATTTATAAAAATTAGAAAGAGAACATATATTTGTTCTTGGCTGCATAGTTTTAGTCCTTACATTTAAGATGGACACATGTGTTTACCTTAAGATTGAATGTTCTTAAAATGTTAGAAAAATATGAAGAGACGGGATAGATTAATCGCAAGAATTTAATCATCATAAGATGCAACACTTCAGAGGCATTCAATGGTGCAATATCCGGTTGGATAACCAATGTCGAAGAGTTCATCGTTGAGATTCAAAAGAGTTTTACTTAAATAAGGCAGGAACATGCATATTTTTACATTGCTTGATCTTTATAAAGGTAATAGTTTAAGGAGAACATAAGAGAGCGTATTATGGAAACGTTCGATATTGCTTCAAAACTTAAGTCACTCCAACTTGAGAATTTAGTATTGATCTCTCTTCCTGCATGATACAATCAGTTTAAGGTTGGTTATAACATTTGGAAAGAGAAATGAACTCCTAATGAGTTATTTAAGATTACGTGAAGCGTGATAAGGCAAAAGTGTTGAATTGCATAAACCTCAAAAGTAAAAATAAGGGTTGTTTGAATTACCGAAATCCAACATTTATGTTGGAAGACACATCTGTATGGACATGATAAATTGATAAAATGAAATTTATTGTGTATTTTAAATTACTATTGAGAATTCAATTTTTGTTGGGTATGTTAGATACTTTTGTTGCAGTGCCATTTAGGCGGAATTTGGTTTTTATTTCTAAACTGGATAAATCAGGCTATCATTATTATTTGGAAATAATCATATTATTTATTAATATATACAACAATGATGGAATCAACTCTCTTAATGTTTATGACAAGTCATATATGTTTGATGTTAATAAGTCTTGGAAAAAAAATCTTGAATTTAGAAATGGTGAGGGTATGACTACATTTTGTACCGACCTACATTTTTATATATTAGCAATCGTGAAAATATTATTTTCATAACCAAATATGGTCAAAACATGTTGGATCTAGGTTAGTATGCATCGGGTTATATGGGTAAATTTAAAAAAAAAAATCCATTTTGGATCTTACTAGACTTACAAAGTCCAATTTTTTTTAGATCTGATCTAAATTAATTTTAAATAAAATAATTATTTAATTTAATTTGTGTATAAATTTTTATTTTTATATTATATTTATGTTATATAATATGAACATGTTTATCACATACATGTGTGTGTAGGTGTACGTACAACAAATACATTGTACATGGTTTAACATGCTGGTATATGATGTTGAATTTATACCACAAGAGACATGTTAGCCCCTCCATATGCATAAGTGTTGTCTAACATATATAAATATATATATTATGACATAAAATATATTATTAATATTGTAAACTAGATGTATTTGTAAATTCAAATATTAATAATTATAAATTTAGATTTAAATTAAAATTTCAGACCTTGATATAGATTTTAGTATACTTTCTAATTTCAAATTTAAATTTATAAATAATATTTCGATAAAATATAAAAGATATATATCACACACACACACACATATATTTATACTATATATATATATATATAAGTTAATGATAAATTTCGAATGCAAAACGACATTATATATTTAAAATATAAATGAATAAAATTATATATATATATATATATATATATATATATATATATATATTCATATACGTAACGACCCATTGATTTGACATATTTATTATTAATTTTTAAATATTTGTTTGAAAAAACAATCTGGTAGAAAAGGAGAAACTTTTGTAAAATTGTCTTTTTGAGGGTTTTTATGATTCCATTGGGTTTAGAAATATTAAAATGTATATTTCGGTATATAGCATGATATATCTTTGGTCGGGGACGAGAACAAATTTTCGGGCTTTGTGACCACTTTAGTTTAACAGGTCTTCCTTTTGCCTATAAATAGACTGTTATGGTGAAACCCTAGTAACCATCGTCTAATTTCATTTAATTTTCTTTCAAATCTAGATTTCCTATGTTAAGGGAGAATATCATAAGTCACTCTTTACTAATTACAACTTAATTTTAAAAATCAAATTGTCCAAACTATATCGAATAATATACCATTAGAAAGCTTACGACGAATGGAGATGATACGTTGTGTTCGTTCATCAAAAAAGTTCTCGAGTTGATAAAAAATCACCGTCAAAGGTGTAAATTGGAGGAAGCCTAGGCCAAAAAAGGCGTTTTTTGTTTGGGGCGAATTGGTCAGAGATGTTAGTTGCAATTGAAATGTCTCGTTGTGCTAAATCCAACATTGGTCTCAAATACAAGAAAAGAGGTCGAAGGTGGCCGTAATTCGGCCTAGTAGTCGCAGTGGCTCTGATTTGGGGGAGTAACGATGACGATTGAGGACAGAGGCGGCTATATAGGATGATAGTGTACAGTGTACGGAGCTCGATGAGATCTCAATTTCATCTATAGTGGATTTTAGTGGCCGAAAAAGATGGTCGAAGTTTCAATTATGGTAGTTATGGGTTCGGTGGCTGCAAAAACATGCATAGGAAGGTAAAATGATTATTTACTTTATTTAAATAAATATTTAATGTAACGACTCGGTATTTTCAACCATTCGCATCCATTATAAGTGTATGGGTAGACACTCATGCCGAAATTGAATTGCTCAAAATACCGCGTTGTAAATAAAAATTTGGCAAATCTCAGAATATACAGTAAATAAAAATCACAGATCACAGACACAGAGTATATAAAAATGCAGCGGAAGAAAAAGAGATAGTAGTTCATGAAGCTACTATATAAAATATAAGATACATCAGAGTTAAATAAGATACAACAGAAGAGTAACAGGATACATCAGGTACAAATCAGATACATCACTGAACCACTGGATACTGAAACAAAATAGATGGCTGGATCTTCAAGGAAAGCTCCAATGCCGAAGGTGAATCTTGAATGCTAACTCAATCAATCTGACCCGAGCGTAAAGCAAAATACAAAACCCTCGAGTCAGGACATAAATACTTATAAACTGTAAATCAACTCAAGTGAACAGTAACAAAATGCATCAGTAACTTAAAGGATGCTTGGGACCGCCCATCCTCTAAGGATCCGTTAAACTATTTACTATGTAGTAATATATGCTATATACGGTAGTGTATAATCAGTAAAGTATAATCATATAGAAAATAGCGTTAAGGGGATGGTGAACCTTAACGCGGTCGGATCTTTAAAACCAAAATCGTAGTGGGCTCGATATAAGGATATGACACGGCACGCGAGGCAATGCCAGGGTGGATACACCGTTTGCACTCCCGGACCGGTGGTGACGGCAAGCTAGCAGCTTCCGCCCACCTCGAACAATACCCCCGAATCAAAGTGGCGCCACCGAATCGAATTACAACAGTAATATAATGGTTTCCGATGGAGCATGCTCGATGAAAGGGTGCGACCCTTTGTGTAGCCCGGTATAGCTCCTGTTTTAGTCATATATGCCAACTCACGGAAGTTGGGTCCACGTAATATATACCTCGAGAACGTCGCCACCATCCTACTTCATTCTGGAATCTCCACCGCGTACACAGTTGTTAAAGTGGTTTTCGGTATTGGCCGGCTATAAGACAATATCCGATCCCGGTCTCTTTAACAACCAATCGTTATTATAACCCGTAGTTATAACTTTAAAACAATATTTTATACTTCAAAATAAAATATCCTTTTCAATCCAAATCTTTATCAAAATAAAGATTAAATCATTTCCAAAACCATTTCAATATATCATCGTAAAATATCTTTCAATTCAAATATTTATCAAAATAAATATCAAGTCATTTCTAACCATTTCAATATATTAAATTTTCATACCCTTTCAACACTACCTTCCAAATCATTTTAATATATCAAAATATCATAACCTTTCAAAGTTTCAGTTCCAAAATATCATATCTTTCAGAACTTCTTTTTAAATCATGTTAATATCAAAATGTCCTATCTTTCAAACTCCGTTTTCCATTTAATATCCAAAATATCATATCTTTCAAAACTTCGTTTCAAATCATTTTAGTATATCAAAATATCATATCCTTTCAAAACTTCATTTCAAATCATTTTAATATATCGAAATATCGTATCTTTTCAAACTTCATTCATTTCAAATCATTATTCATTTTATTCAATCTAAAATACCATTTCAATTCATATTTCAAAACAGTTTATATTCCAAAAATTCTTTTTATCATTTCAATGAAGTTATTATGTTTAATAATTGAATTATAAAATTTTCAAAAATTTCAACTTTCAAAGTTTATTTATTCACTTAAGTTTATCAAAACCGTGAAAATTCACTTTTCGCATCATTTAGAAAACTTATACGGAAAGTTACATTCAAAACAGTTCAATTTAAAAAAAGACAGCATTTTAAAATGTTATAATAGGTTTACTTAAATTTCGAATAACTTAGTTAAATTCAAAAATTATGGCACTTACAAAGGTTGCTATAATAGCGTTTAGTTCAACTTAGCTTTTTAGTTCATTATCATCAACTACAGCGTTTACAAATGCTGTAATATCATTTACATTGTAATTAATAGCATTTCAAAAATGCATTCAATTAACTTCAAATATTCAATAAAATTTCTCAACCAATTATATTTTTATTAAAAACATTTTTAACTTATAAAACCATACATTTTCACATTTATAAACATCATTTAATTTTCCTCAAGTTCATGATTTTATAAAGTTAAATTTCCATTCAAAAATCAAGATTTAATAATAATTCACTTATTAAAATGCAATGTTGAATTTTTAAAATCCATTACATCAAATTTCAACTTAACACTTAAGTTCAAATTCTCAAATATAACTTTGTTTTATTTTTATTTACTTAACTAAAAGTTCACTTTTACGTCAATTTCATAAATTTCCAGTTTTAGTTATATTTCAAAATTTCAACTTACAATATTCATTCATTTCACATTTCAACTTTATTAAAATCATTAATATGATATAAAAATCACTTTAAATTTATTTAAATTCAAATTATCATAAATTTATCATAATTTCATATTCACTTAAATTTCCAATTATAATTAAATCAAAATTTCCAAAATAACTTACGTTCAAAATTTCTAACTTTTTCATTAATTCCTTTCACTTACAATTATTCAGAAAATCAATAATAATTTACAAAAATCCTTTTTTTTATTAAATTTAAAATCAAAATATTATAATAATTAAATTTCTAAAATATTTTAATTTTTTTAGAAAAGCATATTTTAACTACGGGCCTGTATAAAATTTTCTACGCTAGGTAAAGTGATACAGGTAATATATCATTTCAACCCGTAATTTACAAAGAAAATCCGGGTTTTTATCATTTCAAACCCGCAATCCCAAGTTAAAATAAATTAAATAAAATAAATCAGGCCTATCATTTCAGCCCGTAATGATTCTATTCTAACAGGGAACTTGCAGTGTAATCATATACAGGAATAATATAAACAAGGTCAATATCACAATATACAGTCATATATCAGATGTCAGGTGAAAATTAACAGTTTAAACATGGTAATAACGTGGTAATAACATGGCGTAGCATATCATATGATCATCATTATCTTGCATAAACATTTTATATTACTAAACACTTGTCATAAGTATAAATGTCAGAGTGAGAAAGACTCACTTTTTCAAGCTGAAGACCAAAACAACTAACACAAGTGCGATTCCAAAAGCACGATAAGCACGATATAGCATGACTTTTGATTTGAATGAATGGAGAGCCTTGATATTTGTCTTGTAAACAATAACCAAAACAAGACAATACACACATAAATATTCAACGCAAAACAATGTTGAAACAATGAAAATACGAAGCAACAAAGGAATAGATTACTTGACCTTGCTTTAACCATTCAAATGCTTGGCCTAGGAGGTTCTTGGGTTCAGCCATGATGATGATATAGCTCAGGTTTGGCACCATAACTCACGGCTAGAAGGAGTATGGAGTGGTAGGTTTATAACATGAAGCATACAATTGGTCAAGGCAATATATATGAAGTTTTTGAGCACAACAAGGCTCGGCCTTGGGTCAAGTGGGGCTTGGCCATACTTGTACAGGTTTGGACAGTAGATGGAGGGGTGTGGGGAGGTCTGGAAAAGGTGGTGGTGGCGGCCTATGGTGGTGGCCAAGGTGGTGGATGAAGATATGAAGTGATAGGGTGGCTATCATGAATGTTTCAAGGCTTTATGCATTGTTTTTGTGGAGTTTTGGTTCATGGAGTCTTGGCCATGTCAATTTCAGATCTAGAAAGAGGCTAAGATGAAGTGTAGTGGTGGTAGCAAGGTGGTGGTCGTGCCTAGAGGTGGTGGCCATGGTGAAGTATGAAGGTGGTGAAGTAATAGTGGTGGCTAGGGCATTGTTTTGGACATTATTTGCAATTTTGTGGAGTTTTGTCACCAAGGGAGGTGTGGCCATGGATGGATCTGAAATGATGGCTGGAGATGATGCCAAGGAAGAGTGGTAGGGGATGGTGGAGAGTATGGTGGTGATGGTGGGTGGTAGAGGCCAATCCAGAAAGCATAGAAAACTAGGCAAAATACATAGAAAATGAGAAGAAAAAGGTAGAAAAAGATGTAGCCATTACCAGATTTTTTTCTCAAGATGGAGGCCATGATTTTTAGAGTTTTGGAGCTTGAAAATTCGTGAATAATATGAGGGAGTCGGCTGCAAAGGATGAGGAAAGGAATGGCTAAGATAAATTGATGTATTAATTGCAAAAAGAAACGGATAAAACGTCTTTACGTTCACTACAACAAAAAGACCCTACGATAGCGCCCGAAAAACGCTATTAAAGGATATTATAGCGGTTCGATAAACGCTGTATAACGACATGTGATTAAAAACAACCAACATTAGATAGCGAAAAAAAAGCGCTATAAAAATTGTTAATTTCATAGCGCAAATATTGCGCTATGTTATTTATTTTTATAGCGGCAAAATAGGCGTTATTGATTAATATCACAGCGCTGTTAGCCCGCTATGAAATTCGTTATTAACCACAAAATACTTTTTGTTTTTTCTAAGATAGCACTATTATTGCGCTATAGAAAGTGGTGATAGCGAATTATTAGCGCTGTATTTGAACAGGTTATTGTAGACGGTGACTTGTCACAACTCCAATATGCCGCTATAAAAAGTCAGCTACAATAGCGCTTGTACTCTGCTATAATATCTTATTTTATAGCGCTTATCTGACCTATCATTCATCATTATTTATAGCGCTTTTTGTAATACCATAGCGCTTTTTATGGTCTGCATCTTTAATACTAACAGATTTGATAGCGGCCATTAGGCGATATTAAATAGTATAGCGGTTTTGAAATGCTATAATTTAATTTCACAATTCAAAAATTTTCTACATCCTACTAATAAACTGCAGTATTAAATACCAATATCAAAAAACACAATAATAATCATAAAAGATAATAAATATAGAGATGTAACACATTACTTTAAACATACCAAATATTTACACATCAAAACGTACTTCTTCAAAACTACAAACCATACTTCTTCAAAACTACACAATTCCAACTGCCTACACTGCTGACCAGAACTCACCAAACCACGAACCAAAAAAAAGAAAGAAAAAAAACCCTACCTTAAATCGACAATCATCAAACAAAACATTTTCCTTTGTGCTTCTGTTAGCCGCAACAGTCACGACCATCTCTACTAGCCTAGCATAGCATAGCAACCACAATCAAACAACCCATCGCAGACCGAAATCCAATCTCAAACTTGAACTGCTCAAAGCCTTTCTTCATGCATGTCTTCGGTCATTGGTAGTACTTCCTGAAAATTCAAAACAATTTGAAACTAATTATATAAAACTATGATGAAAATTACAGGTTATTGGTAGTACCTTCTATTATTAGATGGATAACGATTTACATAACTTTTTTAGACATCAAATTTTTCTTAAATGGATGAAGATAATGTCTTGTTGCATGTTGCATTACATGCTATTACTACTTACATGCTATTTGTTTATGTTTAAAGCCATAGAAAATGAATATGATAGTGAAATGCATGCATCATTTGTGTTTGGAGACTCACTAGCTGATGCTGGAAATAACAACTATTTATTGACTCTTTTGAAGGAAGATTCACCACCAAATGGTATTGATTTTAAACCTTCTAGTGGCCAGCCGGTTTGGCGCTTCACCAATGGCTGAACTATTGCTGACATGGTTGGTATGTACTTTTTTTTAACGTTTTATTTTTGAAGGCAATGCATGCAATAAATGGCTGTATATAGTTGATTTTAATATGATCATAAATTAGTTATTAATACTTCTGAAATTTACTTATTTGATATATATAGGTAGCTGAGAAACTGGCACTAAAAGGATATGCACCCCCATTTCTAGCTCCAAACACAACAGGCTCGGTTATATTACAAGGCGCGAATTATGCCTCTGGAGGTGGTGGAATTTTAACTGACACTGGCATAATCTTTGTAGGTTGTTTTCTTTTTCTTAGTTTTTTCTTTTTCTTTTTATCAATACAATTTTTAGTTGAAAGATATATAAAAAATTCATGTGTAATAAAGGATGAAATTACTTCTTAATACAGATTAATAGGCTGGGAATGGACATACAAGTAGACAACTTCAACATAACAAGAAAACAAATTGATTTGCTGGGAAAAGATAAAGCAAGAGAATATCTAAGGCAAAAGGAAATTTCTAATGCATATATCAGCGTTGTAATTGTTAGTTTTATTATTTTATTGTTCTTAAGTCGAATACATGAAATGCTAATACCGTAAACAATCTATTTGAAAAAAAGCTGCATATGTTAATCGTCAATATAATTAATAATCAATATTTCAGAAAATCTAAAGAATAATAATAATAGACAACCATTCTAGGTTTCAATATTTTTTATAGACTAAATTTCAGGATCCGATACAGTGACACACAAACAAACAAACTCATTATAATGTTGTTGCAGGCATCAAGTGGTGCATGGTACGTTATCAAAATTTCTCCCACGTATAAACTACCAATACACAATTTTTCTCACTATGAGACTATTTACTGTATTTACCTAAACTTGTCAGAAAAATATAAGCCACAACCATGTACACCAACACCTGAGGGTGAAGATTATATATAAACTCATTAACTAATTATATTGGTTTCAATCACCGTCATACTCAGTTCATTAGAACAAAAATCATGATTGTTGGATGAGTCCACTTCAAGAGGATAAATCCTTCCTCTGAAATCAGGTTGTTTTGGTTGCAGTATTGTATGTATATCACAACTGACCATTTAAACTACTGATGACATTAGAGGAGTACGAATGGAAAAAAATATTCCAATTCTTCTTGAAAACACTTTTACTTTTGCAACCATAGAGGTGTACATATGAAAAAAAAAATATCATCAAAAAATCAAAAAATAATCATGATAATATATGTAAAGTCATAAAAGAGAAAATGTATGATCATTGGTACAGACTCATAAGAATCGCTAAGTTCAACACGCCAGCTCTGTGTACATAATGTAAACCAAATCATACTTGCACAAAACTAAAAGAAAAACTGCACTAAAATTATGTTTCAAAAATGAATAAAGGTGGTGCGCGATGGTGTGTGATGTAGATTGATGCAAAATCAAGTTAGTTTTGTGGTTTAAAATACTAAACCAATTTAAGCGCTATGCAATTAAACAGCAAATGCTACCAGTCTACAATCTAGTACACCTTGATAACATGTGAAAGGCTCAACATAATTTTCTCATGGCAACAAAACATGCAAGCCTGGTAAATTTTTATCATGTAAGCCTAGTCAAACATGTATGTAGATCAGTATATGTTAATGCATGCTGTAACCGAATATTTCTCTAAAAAATTCTTTCTCCTCTTTGATCTCTTAAACCTTTTATTATTCTCTTCCAAATTATATCATACAATCTGAAAGTCAACAGACCAAGTGCCACCTTGAATGTTTTATTGTACAAAGCAAATCAAGTACCACCGTGAACGCAAATCAAGCACCGCGTTGAATGAAGATCAAGTACCATTAAGATTATAATGATGTTCATAAGTGAATGTTTTATACTACTATTAATAAACTTGAATGTTTTATTGTGAACAATATGTTCATAATTATGGCATACCTTGCTTTGCTACTTGTCATTAGCATGCTTCATTCATTGACTGTCATCTTTTTCTCAGGTTTCCAACTTGCATGTACATTTTCACCCTGTCCTGCACAGTCGCATGTACATTTTCACCTTAAACAAACTAGCCAATATCATAATGCAATGCAGTTTCAAAAATAGAAATCTCAGTTTGTGCATATAAGATTTTCCTTATCTCAAAACTAAAGTCATTCTTCCTGGGTTCCCTTTTGGGTTTGCATGACACCGAGGTAAATATGTAACTCTTTTTTTTCTTGAACGAACTTTTCGATGGAATCCTAATTAAATATCATAGAAGCAGCTTGCGTAAAAAAGCCTACTTTTAGGCATGGACCTTGCTACAGCCTCTCAATTCTTATTTCTTATTATAAACTTATATAATATAAGCTTGTAGAATATGCATGTTAATCGGTCAAGTTTATAATACTGTTTTGGCAAAGCCAACATTAATAATACGTAGTAATTCTTTTTCTATAATAACAAGAAATTGGAGTACATATAAAGTTGGTATAGTAGTCCATCATGGTCTAAATATAATTTATATTGAAAGAACGCAACTACTATTGTCTTCACTTGTTCTCAGGTGAGATCTTCAGCCTATAACATACATATTACTGACCAGGACCGATTTCATTCTAGAGAGATCAAAGTTATATAGGGTGAAGTTGGCATATCACTTATTTTCTTGTTGCAATTATTGACCATTGTAGATAAAAATGTGACACCTCTCATATCTAGAGTTCGAAACAACGTTTTCAAATTCATATCATTGATCTTGAAGTTCAAGCTTTAAATTGTAAGTGAATTTAAATCGTGAATTATATATGTAAGGAACTCATATTTTACATATTTGAATGCTAGAAATTTTGAAATATGTATATTACTAAATGACATTTAACTATATAAAAGTATCGATTCTTATTTCCATAGTACAAATTAATAAATTTGAAATTGATTTTGATGATTGAGCTTCTACATCTAAATCTAAAACTTAAGTTTCTAATTTGTTTCATTTCTACGTGTTAAGGATACAATAAATTTTGAATTGTATATTTAACTACCTTGATCCTTTTCAAACCAGTACGATTAAATAATTTGTTTCATTTCTATATATATTACTTGCTGTCTTCATGTTTTGTTACCTTGCTTCCACGCGTTCCCTATAGTTGGAAATTTTTATGAAACTATATGCAGCCTTCATTTTGTACATTTTTATGTTCCTGGATTTTTCATCCAACTATTAATATAAAACTAGATGATAAACTTTTGTAAATTTTGTTCAAAGAAATAAGCATGGATTTTATAGGATCAAATATAATATATGAAGAATAATTGATTAAGATTTAGTTTTTAACTTGGTTTAAAGAATAAGCAGACATCGAACTTATATCCTTATATGCATATGATTGGTATATAAATGAATATATAAGAGTTGCGTGTCATGGTACACATATTCAGGAATCTAATATTCATTATATGGAAAAAATAATAATATGTATGTTCATGTTTTGTGGTATAGGTAAATAATATAACACAAGAGCATCTTCATAAACAAATATAACACAAACCTCAACCACTCTTGAACCTCAACCACTCTTGAACCTACATGTAGTATTCCAAGCAGAAACAGTTAGGATCAATGTTAAAATCAATTGCAGATGAACTTCAGCCTTAGTCTGATATAAAACGAGTGAAGTAAGGCTGGAAAGCTAATTACAATCATGTATAAAAGTTCAGTACCATTCAGTTCGGCGGGGTAATTTGCGAATCGTCGCAACCTCACAAGATCTGAAATGATTGATACAATGGTATAAAGAAACAAGGGAAAAAGGTAAAAAATTATGACCACTAAGGTATTTGTTAAAAGAGGAATCGTTGATCTGACAAGTATTAAACAGACATGTAAATGCGTGTTTAAGTGACATTTAATCACGGCTACAAATTTGTAGTCATTCGGCCGTAGGATAACATTACAGATTGTAATTCAGCTGTTGGAAATTTATTTTGGATAAAACTGCCATTTTATCAGACCGTATGCATGTTTAACTTATTTGTATTAAAAGCCCAGCCCATCCAAAAAGCAAACTGAACCGGTTTGCAAACATTTGTCCAGCGTTTTCAAATACAAATTTCAGAGAATCTGCACGCTGCCGCTGCTTCAGATAATAGTAAAACCCCACATTTTTTGTCACTCGCATTATATATGTATTTGAAAAACGAATCATTTTGATCACAACATTACACTATAAGATATGATGCTGATTTTTATTAATGTTCATTTAGGTTGAGCATACTTCCATGCATAACAAATGTATCAACGATTACAAATGCAACAATGAAACCAAAACAAGATTTTAAAATTTCCAGGATTTTATATCTTTCAAACGCTAAAGCTAGTAAAGATTTTGGGCAGTCATCAAAACAACATCATTAATTTCTGCCTTTTCCACTCCCAAAACAGCAACGCACAAAAAGATACATCTCCAGTTTTTCATCCTTTACGTTTTTGCATTCAATTCTAGAATATAAGAGCTAGGATTTTTATAAGATTTCCGATATATTTTATGTTATTGGATTGAAATCCAATCAATCAATTTCATAAAAACTAGAAATTAGGTAATTAAAAGCTAATTACCAAAAGTAATTAGTTGATTTTTTTATGCAATGCCTACACTATACGTAGTAAAAGGTATTTTTCATGCACATAAATACCTCCAAAACAAGATAAATTCTTACGCACATGCTCATATCACAGCGGCCGAACAAAAGCACCTCCCTCCGACAGCTTCACATTGAGTATCAATCCACCCAGATCCTTCTCTATAGCATTCAACCTATATGTAAATGCACATACATGCAAAAAAATGAAATAAAAACTAGCTAAATATTCTATTTACACAAAGGCATATATAAAATCATACCGTATTCACAATTACATTGTCATCTATGACACCACCCAATGCAATAATGGAATGTCCAACAACTGTAGCAGCAGCAAATCCTCTTTCGGTATTTAATGGCTCACCCATTATCCAAGGATTTAATCGTGGGTCAAATATTTCTAGGCTGGAAACCATGTTTTCACCATCATATCCTCCCATGCCACATTTTGATTTCTAATATGTAGTTTAAATTATATTTTCGGGTATGTAAATGCTAATCCAATTTCACATATGATGTCTTAATTTGAGAGCGAGTATAAATCAGTATAGGTTAAATACAGATAAACGAGAGCTTACAATTTTTCACTAAAATTTAAACTGAGTGACACTCCCTCTTAACATTCATGCTAGGAACTTCAGCCCAAAATCCTTCACAGGGATCAAGTCGCTCGACCGATCTGAAAAGAAATGAGCATTTTCTAATAAACTTGCACACCAAAATCCTTCACGAGGAATGATTGTGTACATATCACGTAAAAGTTAATTTAATAGCAGCATTTCTACCAATATATCATCCCTATAATAAACAAGGATGGTGAAGTGACAATAAGATCCCATCAGGAGTGAACGACGTTGGCTCTAGATAGATGTTCAGGTGTCTATGGTTGATTTTATCTGGTCCAACTATATACATTTCAAATCTGGACCAAGCCAAGTACAAGGTTCAATTTAGATCAGATAACAACACTAAAAGTATTTCAACAACCAAGGTTCAATACGGACTAGATCAGGATGCAGAACAAACCAATGAGACATGATCATAAACACGTTCAATAGAGGTTCTACATTTTCTGAAATTTTATTTCCTCTTTTTCAGGGCTAAAATTATACTCAATTGTTATGTGTGGTTACATTGTTGTATATTTTTCATTCAATGGATTAAACTTAATATAACATTTCATGTAAGCTACTACATGTTTCATAAATTAATAAAATCATAAAACTGATTTATTTCTATATTCATTTACAGTTATTTAGTTCCATTTTTTTAGTTATGAGATGATGATACTCAACAGTTATACTTTATTATAGGGTTAGTATGGCTATGGTATACGGTCACCATGATGATTTTTTGATAAGTCTAAAATGTAACTATTATGGCTATAAATATTATCAGAAAACTGTCAATTAGTGTTTGGTTAAATCAATACTCAGTGACCAGCAATAGTAAATATGCCATTAGGTAAGAGCACTAAAAATATTGTTCTGCGTAGAGGGAGGGAAGGGGGGAGCAAGGGGGCAATTCGAATTTAAAAGTTCGGATTGTTTGTTATAACTATCCAGATGCAACAATCTTTTTTCCAAAGATGAAACTATCGGGTATTAACAATGACAACCATTCAATCCTATATATATTTGTTCTTCTACATGGTATATCAAGTAATAGACCATATACATACGCTGGGATGAACAAGACTTTTGGCAATGTGAGGCTATTCCACATTTGAGAATCATCCCTTTAAATCAATCTCCCAACGGTTTTTTTTCTAAAAAAGAAGATCAAAAAATATAGCTTATCAACCTTGCTCTTGGATATGCTCTCACTAGCATTGGCATATTTATGCTTTTTATTAGATCTTTCAAATAGAATTGGACCTTTCGTGGTATCCAGTGTTATACATATATATTCATAGTGGTTTCGATAGTCTTGGTAATATTTGTCAGCCTTAAGAATTTGTGAATCATGTTTTCTGATTAATAAGAAATTAGCAAAAGATAAAGTGGAGTTTTAACTTAAATTAGCGGATTAATGAAATCGAATTGCACACACACATACGTGCAGTACGTAGAGTTCAAATATAATGACTTTGCAATAGAAAACGATAGCAAATACAAAAATGGGGCTAACCTCAAGTGCTCATTTCCGTCATATCCACCAACAGCATAGATAGCACCATCAGCTGCAGCTGCAGCAGGACAAAATCGCTGAAATAAAAAGAGATCAAAAGGGTGTTACTTGTAAAATTGTGCTTGAATTAAACCAATGTTTATATCTATCATATTTTAGTTTCTTACAATAAAATTAGAAGTACATGGCAAGATACAATCATTCTGCTGTTTCTCGATTGGCGTGAGAATGATCAAGGAAGAGTATGAACAAAAAAAATGAGACAATGACATAGAAACATAACCAAACCATAAAATCATAACCCAACGATAAAAAAATTTCTAAAATCATAACCAAACAATAAATTAAAATAAAATAGTTGATAAACATAACCTGTAAATTTCTAACCAAGAAATTGGAGCGGATGTTTTAGGGTTCTAGATGAGAAATCCAAGCAGATGATTTAGGGTTCTAGATGACGCGTTGGCTTCGGAACTGCTGAGAGTGATGAAGGAGATGGCGAGTTGGATTGAAGATCAGAGATGCCAAGCGATCGGCGATTAGGAGGGAGGCGTAGTTATTTTGGTTTTGGGAGGAAGACGAACTGAATAAGTGTTTTAAGAGGGAGATGAAAATTTTGGGAGGGTTATTTTTGATCTGGGGCCAAACGTTACGTGTTACATGTGTAGGAAAGAGAACAACTAAAGTAAAAAGTAAATGGTGGAGGGTAAACAATAACACATTAGACTAATGTGTTATCGATTGGCGTTATTAATAGCATACTTTCTTGTAGTGGTTTCAGGCTTTTAAGATCTCTTAACTTTCTAAACCTTTTGCATTTCCTTTTCTTTTTAATTTTATAAAAAAACAAAAAAAACTCAGAAATGTTATTTAAAACCGAAACTAAGTAAGAATAAAATAAAATAAATAATTTATTTTAAGTAAAATAGAAAAAGGAAGTAAGAAATTGCTTAAAAATAGCAACCCTGACATAAAAATTACAAGAAAATCTCTAATGACTTTGGAAAATTTATTACTTCACAGAAAAAAATATTTTAACACAAAATTTGAATTAAAAATGGTTTTAAAACATTTTCAAGGTAAAATAATAATTTAATTTTTATTAAACAGAAAGTTAAATAAAGAAAAATGCAGTAAATACCAACTAGGCTTTATAAATTGAAATATATTCAAATAAACTTTAGAAAAATTATATTATCAATTTAAAAATACTTAAAAGTCAAAATATACATAATATAACATATTATCACATATTAAAATAAAATATAACAAAGAAGAAGTAATTTATACAATTTAAAATAGTCATTGTTAAATAACCCTATACACGCACAATATTGTAAAGGGTATAACTTTCACAATTTACATCCGATTTCAACGAAACGAAAAGTGGTGTTCTTAGAATTTTATGTACTTTCATAATAAAAGAAAAAATTTAATTTTTAAACTTATAAAATTTTAAGTTGAAAGTCACAGTTTGACTATTTTGACCAAAATCAGCATTTCAGGCAAATATTCAACTTACACAAGTTTGGAATTATAACTCATATAAAAATCAAGATTATATTTAAATAATAAATTTAATCATTTGAAATAAGTAAAATAAGTTTTTAAATCAAAATCTTACATTAAAAATAATTAAAATATACAATAAAATAATTACAAAATACAGGGTTGTTACACTCTCCCCCACTCAAAACTTTTCATCCCCGAAAAGGAATGAGGTATGGAAGGGCACATAAAAGATAGAGTGAAATAGGATTAAGATAAGATGACAAGAAGATTGAAGTTATACCTGATAACTGTTGTTATAGGTAAGTTTTACAAGGTGGAGATGATCTTTCCAAGATTCTCCAAAATCAAGAACTCAAGCACGCAAAATAGATTCAAATAAGTATCAAAGATTATAGAAAGATGTCTATACCAGTCTATAGCAAGATAAGGATGATAAGGACAACCAAAAGATAGTTTGAAAACAAAATAAGGAAATAAATTTGAAAGCATGGAAATTTCAACTTAAACAGAGAATAAATCTTTACACAAGTTAAATAAATCTTAACTATCTCAAATTTCATTATCTTATTATCCAATCATCTAAAATTAACCATTTTTAAAACCATGGGTTTGAAAAATAATCATTTATTACACTCATAATGTACTTAATAAATTTTATTCTTCTTTATTCCTAATCAAAATTAAATTTATTCCTCTCAATATATTTATCACTCATGTTAAATATATTTACACTTTTTTTTATAACTACTTTCTTTTATTCTTAGTTCTTTTAACATCATTTTATTGTAAGTCATTCAATTACCCTTTATTATATTTACCTCTGTTAATCATTTTATAATTAAGAATTTAAGTGTATAACATTTATTATAACCACTAAATTTTATTTATAAAATCTTTTTATATCGTATATTATCCAATTACATTTTTAACTTCTGAAATTAAGGTAAGTTATATTGGAATGCAATTGTATTATACAAATAAAACTTTCCAATTCAATTATCTCAAGCTTGAATCATTTATCCAAATTTTTGATTTTCTTTTTACAATTGAAATTATTCTTCAAGCTAAAATTTAAGAATTAAATTTCCGATTACATTCAAACCATTTAGAGATAAGTGATAATATATACATAATATGTCAAATCAAATTTCAATCATATATCTATATATATACATATATATTATAAATCAAGTCATATTTCAGAAAATTCAAACCAAATTAAATTCCCCAAAACAAAGCTGTAGCAAGACTACAGAACAGTCTCTTAACTTCGAAACTCGAAAATGAACGTCGATGATGTCGCGATCATCACCGAAGTTATTTTCCAGCGACAAAGAGAAGAGCACAAATTTTAAACCTTTAAAATTCTTTGAAAACAAATTCTATTCAAAATACTTTAAATAATATAACCCTTTAAAACTTTAAACCAAAGTTCAAAATAATCGGAATTTAAATCCTCAAATTCTTGTTTTAAATTCATTTCAGTTCCCAAATAAATTTGTAAACAAATATTTATAGATCTATTTGTAGAACAATAAATGATAAATCAAGTATTATCATTTCAAATTATCAATTTAAATCATTTCATTAAGTTTCATAAATTTACTTATATATCAAAATTTATTTCATTAACCAATTTTTTTTTAAAATATATTGTGTCCGTTTGTTCTGTCAAAGTGTTTTGGAAATCTTATCGATAGCGCTGATCAGACGTATCGATCAGAAACCCAACTCAACATCAACAACTCAAACAACACAATATATAAAACATTTTAATTTTAAATACTAGTTTACAAATACACTATACATGAATAGATTTTCAAAGAAGGATAGAGATTCGAATTTTTGATTAACACATATCAAAGGAGATTATGATTTAAAAATAAGTTGGAAACAAGGATGACATGATTAAATAACAAAATAGGAAGATGGATAAGCTTATATAAATCACGGCAACCTTAACCGGGTCAACCGTGACTTAAAAAATAAGATCAATGTTGATTTTTCTAGGGTAAATCTACATTCGATCTCAAGAGTTAGAGTTTGAAATAACAAAAGATATTAGCATCTAAACCAAGGATAGATAAGAATCTCTGGTGAATCGTTGCTAACTGCAAAGGAGTTTCCCCCCTTTTTCAATTAAATTTGAAATTGGCGTGATCGCCGACTCACTAGAAAGATCATTCGAAGCGGAGTTATGGAATACTCCAGAGTCAAAAGAAGATGAATAGTGAGGGATACGAATGGATTTTGGAACTGTAGGGAACGTTCCAAAATATAAAGGAATCGAGCCAAAAGAGAGAGATTCAAACTCGAATGAAAGTGATTCTGTAAATACATTCACTCCATATGCTGAGTTTTGCCTAGAGCTAACCTGGCTCTGATACCAACTGTAACGACTCGGTATTTTCAACCATTCGCATCCATTATAAGTGTATGGGTAGACACTCATGCCGAAATTGAATTGCTCAAAATACCGCGTTGTAAATAAAAATTTGGCAAATCTCAGAATATACAGTAAATAAAAATCACAGATCACAGATACAGAGTATATAAAAATGCAGCGGAAGAAAAAGAGATAGTAGTTCATGAAGCTACTATATAAAATATAAGATACATCAGAGTTAAATAAGATACAACAGAAGAGTAACAGGATACATCAGGTACAAATCAGATACATCACTGAACCACTGGATACTGAAACAAAATAGATGGCTGGATCTTCAAGGAAAGCTCCAATGCCGAAGGTGAATCTTGAATGCTAACTCAATCAATCTGACCCGAGCGTAAAGCAAAATACAAAACCCTCGAGTCAGGACATAAATACTTATAAAACGTAAATCAACTCAAGTGAACAGTAACAAAATGCATCAGTAACTTAAAGGATGCTTGGGACCGCCCATCCTCTAAGGATCCGTTAAACTATTTACTATGTAGTAATATACGCTATATACGGTAGTGTATAATCAGTAAAGTATAATCATATAGAAAATAGCGTTAAAGGGATGGTGAACCTTAACGCGGTCGGATCTTTAAAACCAAAATCGTAGTGGGCTCGATATAAGGATATGACACGGCACGCGAGGCAATGCCAGGGTGGATACACCGTTTGCACTCCCGGACCGGTGGTGACGGCAAGCCAGCAGCTTCCGCCCACCTCGAACAATACCCCCGAATCAAAGTGGCGCCACCGAATCGAATCACAACAGTAATATAATGGTTTCCGATGGAGCATGCTCGATGAAAATGTGCGACCCTTTGTGTAGCCCGGTATAGCTCCTGTTTTAGTCATATATGCCAACTCACGGGAGTTGGGTCCACGTAATATATACCTCGAGAACGTCGCCACCATCCTACTTCATTCTGGAATCTCCACCGCGTACACAGTTGTTAAAGTGGTTTTCGGTATTGGCCGGCTATAAGACAATATCCGATCCCAGTCTCTTTAACAACCAATCGTTATTATAACCCGTAGTTATAACTTTAAAACAATATTTTATACTTCAAAATAAAATATCCTTTTCAATCCAAATCTTTATCAAAATAAAGATTAAATCATTTCCAAAACCATTTCAATATATCATCATAAAATATCTTTCAATTCAAATATTTATCAAAATAAATATCAAGTCATTTCTAACCATTTCAATATATTAAATTTTCATACCCTTTCAACACTACCTTTCAAATCATTTTAATATATCAAAATATCATAACCTTTCAAAGTTTCAGTTCCAAAATATCATATCTTTCAGAACCTCTTTTTAAATCATGTTAATATCAAAATGAACTATCTTTCAAACTCCGTTTTCAAATCATTTAATATCAAAAATATCATATCTTTCAAAACTTCGTTTCGAATCATTTTAATATATCAAAATATCATATCCTTTCAAAACTTCATTTCAAATCATTTTAATATATCAAAATATCGTATCTTTTCAAACTTCATTCATTTCAAATCATTATTCATTTTATTCAATCTAAAATACCATTTCAATTCATATTTCAAAACAGTTTATATTCCAAAAATTCTTTTTATCATTTCAATGAAGTTATTATGTTTAATGATTAAATTATTAAATTTCCAAAAATTTCAACTTACAAAGTTTATTTATTCACTTAAGTTTATCAAAACCGTGAAAATTCACTTTTCGCATCATTTAGAAAACTTATATGAAAAGTTACATTCAAAACAGTTCAATTTAACAAAAGGCCGCATTTTAAAATGTTATAATAGGTTTACTTAAATTTCGAATAACTTAGTTAAATTCAAAAATTATAGCACTTACAAAGGTTGCTATAATAGCGTTTAATTCAACTTAGCTTTTTAGTTCATTATCATCAACTACAGCATTTACAAATGCTGTAATATCATTTACATTGTAATTAATAGCATTTCAAAAATGCATTCAATTAACTTCAAATATTCAATAAAATTTCTCAACCAATTATATTTTTATTAAAAACATTTTTAACTTATAAAATCATACATTTTCACATTTATAAACATCATTTGATTTTCCTCAAGTTCATGATTTTATAAAGTTAAATTTCCATTCAAAAATCAAGATTTAATAATAATTCACTTATTAAAATGCAATGTTGAATTTTTAAAATCCATTACATTAAATTTCAACTTAACACTTAAGTTCAAATTCTCAAATATAACTTTGTTTTGTTTTTATTTACTTAACTAAAAGTTCACTTTTACGTCAATTTCATAAATTTCCAGTTTTAGTTATATTTCAAAATTTCAACTTACAATATTCATTCATTTCACATTTCAACTTTATTAAAATCATTAATATGATATAAAAATCACTTTAAATTTATTTAAATTCAAATTATCATAAATTTATCATAATTTCATATTCACTTAAATTTCCAATTATAATTAAATCAAAATTTCCAAAATAACTTACGTTCAAAATTTCTAACTTTTTCATTAATTCCTTTCACTTACAATTATTCAGAAAATCAATAATAATTTACAAAAATCCTTTTTTTATTAAATTTAAAATCAAAATATTATAATAATTAAATTTCTAAAATATTTTAAAATTTTTAGAAAAGCATATTTTAACTACGGGCCTGTATAAAATTTTCTACGCTAGGTTAAGTGATACGGGTAATATATCATTTCAACCCATAATTTACAAAGAAAATCTGGGTTTTTATCATTTCAAACCCGCAATCCCAAGTTAAAATAAATTAAATAAAATAAATCAGGCCTATCATTTCAGCCCGTAATGATTCTATTCTAACAGGGAACTTGCAGTGTAATCATATACAGGAATAATATAAACAAGGTCAATATCACAATATACAGTCATATATCAGATGTCAGGTGAAAATTAACAGTTTAAATATGGTAATAACATGGCATAGCATATCATATGATCATCATTATCTTGCATAAACATTTTATATTCTAAACACTTGTCATCAATTCACTTTTCATAAGTATAAATGTCAGAGTGAGAAAGACTCACTTTTTCAAGCTGAAGACCAAAACAACTAACACAAGTGCGATTCCAAAAGCACGACAAGCACGATATAGCATGACTTTTGATTTGAATAAATGAAGAGCCTTGATATTTGTCTTGTAAACAATAACCAAAACAAGACAATACACACATAAATATTCAACGCAAAACAATGTTGAAACAATGAAAATACGAAGCAACAAAGGAATAGATTACTTGACCTTGCTTTAACCATTCAAATGCTTGGCCTAGGAGGTTCTTGGGTTCAGCCATGATGATGATATAGCTCAGGTTTGGCACCATAACTCACGGCTAGAAGGAGTATGGAGTGGTAGGTTTATAACATGAAGCATACAATTGGTCAAGGCAATATATATGAAGTTTTTGAGCACAACAAGGCTCGGCCTTGGGTCAAGTGGGGCTTGGCCATACTTGTACAGGTTTGGACAGTAGATGGAGGGGTGTGGGGAGGTCTGGAAAAGGTGGTGGTGGCGGCCTATGGTGGTGGCCAAGGTGGTGGATGAAGATATGAAGTGATAGGGTGGCTATCATGAATGTTTCAAGGCTTTATGCATTGTTTTTGTGGAGTTTTGGTTCATGGAGTCTTGGCCATGTCAATTTCAGATCTAGAAAGAGGCTAAGATGAAGTGTAGTGGTGGTAGCAAGGTGGTGGTCGTGACTAGAGGTGGTGGCCATGGTGAAGTATGAAGGTGGTGAAGTAATAGTGGTGGCTAGGGCATTGTTTTGGACATTATTTGCAATTTTGTGGAGTTTTGTCACCAAGGGAGGTGTGGCCATGGATGGATCTGAAATGATGGCTGGAGATGATGCCAAGGAAGAGTGGTAGGGGATGGTGGAGAGTATGGTGGTGATGGTGGGTGGTAGAGGCCAATCCAGAAAGCATAGAAAACTAGGCAAAATACATAGAAAATGAGAAGAAAAAGGTAGAAAAAGATGTAGCCATTACCAGATTTTTTTCTCAAGACGGAGGCCATGATTTTTAGGGTTTTGGAGCTTGAAAATTCGTGAATAATATGAGGGAGTCAGCTGCAAAGGATGAGGAAAGGAATGGCTAAGATAAATTGATGTATTAATTGCAAAAAGAAACGGATAAAACGTCTTTACGTTTCAGGCTTTTAAGATCTCTTAACTTTCTAAACCTTTTGCATTTCCTTTTCTTTTTAATTTTATAAAAAAAAATAAACTTAGAAATTTTATTTAAAACCGAAACTAAGTAAGAATAAAATAAAATAAATAATTTATTTTAAGTAAAATAGAAAAAGAAAATAAGAAATTGCTTAAAATAGCAACCCTGACATAAAAATTACAAGAAAATCTCCAATGACTTTGAAAAATTTATTACTTCACAAAAAAATATATTTTAACACAAAATTTGAATTAAAAATGGTTTTAAAACATTTTCAAGGTAAAATAATAATTTAATTTTTATTAAATAGAAAGTTAAATAAAGAAAAATGCAGTAAATACCAACTAGGCTTTATAAATTGAAATATATTCAAATAAACTTTAGAAAAATTATATTATCAATTTAAAAATACTTAAATGTAAAAATATACATAATATAACATATTATCACATATTAAAATAAAATATAACAAAGAAGAAGTAATTTATACAATTTAAAATAGTCATTGTTAAATAACCCTATATACGCACAATATTGTAAAGGGTATAACTTTCACAATTTACATCCGATTTCAACGAAACAAAAAGTGGTGTTCTTAGAATTTTATGTACTTTCATAATAAAAGAAAAAATTTAATTTTTAAACTTTTAAAATTTTAAGTTAAAAGTCACGGTTTGACTATTTTGACCAAAATCAGCATTTCAGGCAAATATTCAACTTACACAAATTTGGAATTATAACTCATATAAAAATCAAGATTATATTTAAATAATAAATTTAATCATTTCAAATAAGTAAAATAAGTTTTTAAATCAAAATATTACATTAAAAATAATTAAAATATACAATAAAATAATTACAAAATACAGGGTTGTTACATTTAAATATGGACAAATTATGAAATTACCATTGAATCTTATAACCTTAATCACTCTTGCATACGAACATCGATTTACATGCAGTTTCTTCTGTTAGACTCGGAACAGAATTCCAGATGATTTGACGTTAGTTTGGCCGAGTTTGGAGACCATTGAAAAAAGTGCATTGCTATGGTTTACTTAATTTAATTGAATTTAAATTATAAAATAGAAATCTATTGATGGAAAATTTTAATTATTGATCAATGCTGTGATATATTGATAATTGTTTGATATTTTGAACAATTTGTATATGTTGTGCCTTGCATTGATTGTTTATTGCTGATTATTATATTATTGGATTTTTAACTGTAATTAGTTGTGGATTTAAAATATGACTGTTACATTAAAATTTAATAAGTGGAATTATGCAATAAAGATAAAATAAGATAAATAAGTGATTAATGTGAATATTTTTAGTTTCTGTGTGGTGTTTTGTAAATAACAATGTTTAAACAAAATAAAATTAATTGAGGAAATTTAATAAGATGATTATTTATGAATTTCTAGAGAGAACTATAAATAATAACAAAAAATTTATTTTAAGTTTACTTGGAAATTGGAAATGTTTATTATTGTTATTCAACAAAGTGAGACTTCATAAATAATAAAAGGGCTTTGTTGAAAATAATGCTGTTTTGAACTGATTTTGGGTATATTAAAGAGATTTAATATAAATATTATTACTTTGGCGTAAAATAATAATATTGTTGATTTGAAAGGTTATTTTATGAAATTACTATTTTTGATATTAAATACTCCCTTTAGAGAGATTCAAAGTAATAAGATCACAATTAAAGTATTTTGAAGTATACTATCATATTTGGAAGGATTATTATTGTCTTATGATAAATAAAAATGTGCTGTTATAATAAAAAATAATAAAACAATTTTATACTTAAGAGAAAAACAATAGTTGTAAATATGGTGTTTTGAATGACGTAGTGTGCGAGTTATGGTTGATTTTATTTATTACATATGTTGTTTTACGACGATGAGATTGCATTAAAGATGTGTATGCAATATTTTACCATTATTACTACAAGTTGATGTGTAGTTAATTATGGTAATTTGACGATGATGGATGTCGTGTTACTAACATTTATTAGATTAGTATATGTTTGGTGATATTGGTGGTTGTGTTACTATTGTGGAATGATTAATATACACTGAATGATTTACATTTATATTGATGGTGTATTATTATAGTTGATAATTATTAATGTATGTAATATTTATATTGTGATTTTCTTATTTTATGGATTGGGGTTGCTATTGGATATTTTTGGTGTTTGACGACTGCGTGTTGTTATTATTATTTTAATTACCCTATATGATGATTTGCTGGAGCGGATGAGTAGTGGTATTATTCTCTGCTTTTACTATTTACATCGGTTGCGATAGTTGCAATCATTGTATTAGTTTTATTGATTGCATTGGTTATGATGGTTGTAATGGTTACATGGATGCTATGGTTGTAATGCACTAATAGGTATTTGGATACAGAAGAAGAGCAAAAAATAGAACTATGTGGGCTTGATCCTCTAAAAGGGGTATGTAGGAGTCATATTTTATGCAATAGCTCTCGGTTCTCTTGTGGTCGGAGTGTATAGTAATTGGCGCAGTACAAAGATAATTGAAACCTTTTTCCTTTTATATATATTTGCATAGTTATGAAGTTGTAGGTAGGAGTAGAAGAGAGAATGGGAATGTGGATGCATGCTATATTGTGGACAACTGAATGGTATACTCTTTTATGCCATTGTTTTATTGTTTATGAATTAATGATAATTAAGATATTAAAGTGTAAAATTGATGTAATCATGTTGTAAAATAATCATATTATTGAGTTGATGTTCATTTGTATTGATGATTGATTTCGCTATGAGGTTTTTCTTTTCACCCATTGTCGTATATTTTTAATTTTATCTACCCACGGTCCACTTTTTTAATATATGAAATTAGCTGTTAGTGTATTCTAGATGTAATTTATAATTGATTTTAGATACTAAAATTAGTGGGTCATCACACTTGGTATCAGAGCATGAAAGTGATTTTTTGGAATTTTTTATGAGTGATTTGGAAATAGAATGTTTTAATAAAGATATCTTCAAAAGAAAAGTAGACATAGTAAAATATTTTATTTGAAAGTGCTTTTACCGAAAAGTTGTTTAACTAGAAGTTGAATTCAGTTTTAAAGAAACATTTTCTTGCGAAGATCTTTCACTATTTTTAAGCGTCCTTTAAGAAGTACTTTTATAATGGCGTCATGATTTAGAAGCACTTTATTAATAAAGGAAAGAGATATTTTTGTTGAAAATGTTTTATTTGCAAATACTTTTATGAAAGGATGTTTTGATTTAAAATATATTATTTCCATAGAAATATTTTAATGAGATTAAAGATTATTTTCAATTTGATAACACATTTTGGAAAGATATATTTGGAAGGCATATAGTGACCCATTATGTATTGAGGTCTTTGCAAAAGGTTTTTTTGAGGGATATTTTGAAAAGACAAATTTTCATTAAAGAATATTTTAAAATATATACCATGAGGTTTGAAGAGTGTTCAGTTAATAAGATCTTTTGAGGAAGAGAAAACAATTTTGATAAGAGTATATAATTTAAAACATTATTGTTAAGAGTACCATGTGGAAGAGTAGTTAGTGAGAACTCTTACTTTTAAAGAAAGTAATATTCTGTTGAACATTCTTTACGATAAATGTTATATGGAACATAGAAGATTTATTTTAAATATACTTTGCAGGCAGGTGATTTCCAATAAAAAAATGTTTTATTTTGAAGGAATTATTTTCTCAATAAAAGTAACACACACACACACACATACATATACATACATACATACATATATATATATATATATGTGGAAGAGATATATTTAAATTGAGAAATTAGATTATTAAAGGAAATAGTTTGGCTGATATATTTTTGGAAAGTATCGTTTTGAAGTAATGAATGCAATAAAATATTTATTTTATACAAAATTTTTATTTAAGCGGGCATATTTGATTTCAGAGAATTTTTTTTTGGAACTGTACTAAATTGTAAGAATTTCCACCTAAAGGATGCTTTGGTAAATTATGGTTTAAAAATAACATTTTTTGAATAAAGAGTTTTGGTTGAAAAAAAGAATCTAATTCGATAATTACTTATTTGAGAATATATTCAAAAATAAATGATGTTATATAAAAAATCTATTTTTAATATACCTTGAAAAAAAGAAATTATTTTACTAAAAAGAGGATGATTTAATTGAAAAGTAAGTGGTTGAAAAGATGAAATATTTAATTGAATAACAAACTTTGGGTGTGTTTAATAACTATGTTTTATTTGTAAATTTTAACTAGGGCTATAAAACTAGGTTTTGTAACATGGGGTGTAAGATGGTAGGGAAAGACGAGTCTACCTAATACCTAGGATGATGATGTTACCATATGACCATTGTGCGACACTTTCCCTTTGGAGTTGTGTGAGTGTCTAGCCTTTCTCTTCCATGGAGAGGGTTGGGGAATGATGTAGAGACTTTCTAATTATATATAGGGTGGTGACCTTTTGCTTGTGATTGCTTGCTTTAGTTGAAATTGCTTATACCATTAATTACTAAGGAAACGTCTCTGCTTGTTTGTTTATGTTTATGTATTTCTCCATGTCAGGCTTATTTAAATTAATTTCTTCTACTTATATTATGCAGTTGGCTGTTGTGTTTCGATTGAATTATTTGCTTGTTGTTGCTTGTTTACTTGATTTGTTATTTTTCGTTTGGTTGTTCGCTTGGTTGTTTTTGACTGTTTGTTTAATCTAATTGGTTTGTTTATTTGTCTGTTGTTTGCCTGTATGCTTGTTTATTGTTCGTACGTTTGTTTGTCTGCTATGTATGAGAATTGTACGATTAAAAGAGGTTAAGGGACATATCGACTTAGTCATAGTGGAATGACATAGTTTCCTAAACCGTGAAAGACTGGATATTGCAATTGACTAAGAGATATAAAAATGTTCCTTAAAGATAGATAATGATGATTGGAAAATTTTGATGGTTAAAGACTTGATGGATACAATTGAGGGATTAAGGATATATGAGAGGTTCATTATAGAGTTTTTAAAATGTGTTTAGAAATCTAATTTTTTGGATTATCGGCTTAATATTTCAAAATAAAGAGTTTCTATTTAAAACAAATTTTTATGATTTAATAATATATATATATATATATATATATATATAAAAAACGATGATTTTTCAAAATTAATTTTCTAGAAAGATTGTTATATAAAAGGAAGAAAAAGATTTTTGTTTTAAAAGGAGGTGGAAGCTTTGACCTTAAATGTAAATATTTGATAAATGATTTGCTCTTAACATGTATTGAATTCTCTTCTCTAGTAGGTGCCTCTTTGGCATTTTGGGTGAGTCATCCCTATCATAAATGAAGGAACCACTATAAGAAGAATTATTAGTTAGATTATCTAAAGGAATATAAAAATTTGAATGAGATGGCTCTACGACTTATGATGAGTGTCCAAAGGAGTCCCAAAGATGACGACTTAATGATGGGAGTCGTGACAGTGATCCACAAGGATAAGTTCAATGATGTGGGCTGTGGAGTAGGATTTGCGATTATGTTCTACTATGGGGATAGCTGGGATGGAGTAATGTAACGACCTGACTTTTCAATCCCTGAATGCCGACATTAATACATCGACGGTATTTATGTGCCTTGCACTGAAGTGGTGGAAAGACAGAAAGTTAGGGTAAAGTAAAAGAAAATAGAATAGAACAAGAAAGAGAGAATAAAACATCTGAATCTCATAATGGAATGATAACATACAATATCAAAGGAAGAGTACAAATGGTTACTCTGGATACAGAATTATCAGAGTTACTAAAACATAAGTACTTTCATCAGCCTGGATAGTTATAACTGTCTGTCTTTATAATGCCAATATATACTATAAAAAAATGCAATGGAAATAAGAATACTGCGAAAGGTAATCATCCAGATCTTCTCTGTAAGCTCCAGTGCATCTATAGCTAAATCTGGGAACATACACAGGGTGGCCCGATCATTATAAAAAATAACACCTGCATCGTTCTGGCAAACCAACGTGAGAAATTCAAGAAATATATGACAAGTAACAGTAACTATTGAGACCATATGGATTCTTGTAATGGTTTTCCCCTCAAAGAAACGAACCATTCATTAAATTTAACAAATAGTGATATGATAGATAATGTCTAGTGTTTAGCATATAAATCATATCAAATAGCTGCTATGTGAATGCCACAACAATAATAGGTATGCAATTAATACTGCTAAGGTGCGTTTGCATAAGGATTGTTTTCCACGGAGATGCCTCCAGTAAACCGAAGCAGATTTCAATGACAAAGATTAGAAACTACCTTTCGAGCATTGCATATCTTTAGATTGGATGTGCTATAAGGTAAACACAACGGCCCAATGATGAATTGCGTGGCACCAAGTATCAACAAATCCTAAGCGTAATATATTGATAAATATATTCTAGATCTGGAGTTGATATACCCTAGTGGGCAAGCTAAAACCAAGATTGTGCATCTTACTCTAGTTCTAATCATTTCCGATAATGAGGTTACGTTTGGCATCTTTCACACAAGCCTTCATCACTCGAGCATCACTCCAATCCCCAATTGGATCCTTCATCTCAAACATATTACGAATCACTACATGGATTCAAGCATTTCGAACAGATCTCGAACTCCCACATAGGTTACCCGCGTAAGTCCTTCGACGAGTATTAACAATGTCCTCTTCTTAGATTGCTCCTTAGGATAAATAATCTCCCTTGATAACATCGTTCAAAATGTTAACGATGGACTTTCCCTTAGACTTAGCCTTAGTATAGACTGTTCAACTCTATAACATTCCAATTTACAACCACTTCCATAACGTGGATCACATATTTGGTTTTGAAGTGATTACGGGTTTAAGTCATCCCATATAAGTACACTCTTCCTACTTACCAAACTCTCCAAAACCAACCGATGAATTTTCGGTTAGCTCTATGCCGGTGTAACATCCCGCCTTTTCGCACACTTTAAACCGACACACGTGCCAATTCAAAGCATACGCAAGGGCGGATTGTTATGGGGTAAATAAGAAAAAAATAGAGAAGAAATAAAACAAAATAGAATCTCACAGCGGAAGGATAAAATATAATAATCAATATACAGTTCATGATAACTGTTTACAAAATATTTATTTTACTTATACAATGAATATCAGAGTTACACATACCAATACAATCAATGCAGCGGAAATTTAGAGTGTGGTGCAATACTATAAATAATATAATACGGATTCTTCGTCTTCGTCCTCCAAAGCTAAAATCTTCGATCCTAAAACGCTCGGACTGACCCGAGCGAATTTGAAAAGACAAAAACACTCGAGTCAGACTAAAAGATCTTATGTGAGTTAAATTAACAGAAATAAATATGAGTACAGTAACTCAAGAGATGTTCGGGATTTACATCTCCTAAGGATCCATTAAACTATTTACTATGTAGTATATTGCGCTATTATAATAGTGTCTATTTATAAAATAAACTTACTTTTTAATAGCGTTAAGGGGTTACCCATATAGCCCTTAACACAAATAATGCCAATAGTCTATACAGTACCATAATACCTCCTGATCGGGAAGCTACCAGAGGATACTCCATAGGTACGACACAAATAGAAACTCGTAGTAAAGGCTCGGTATGGTAGGTGACATGGCACAACTAGGCAATGCCAGGGTAGATATACCAATTGCTATCCAGGCTGGTGGAAACGCGTAGCCGCAGTTACCGCCCACCTCGGACTAACTCCCCAAATCAAAATATAGAAGTGGCCACTGAATCAATCCAAAATCAAAGTATAATATCGAAGAGGAGGGTCCGATCAGAGGAATGACCTCATTGGCCCGAGAATCGCTCCTGTTTTAGCCATCTTATGCCAACTCACGGGAGTCGGGTCCACGTATTTACCTTACAGGAAACGTCACCACCACCTACTTCATTCTGGAATCTCCACCGCGTACACGGTTAGTCAAAGTGGTTTTCGGTATCAACAAAGAGTATGTCCATATCCGATCCCGGTCTCTTTGCCAACCCATCGTTATTATAACACCGTAGTCATTTAAAAATAGGTTATACTTTAAAAATCAGAATAAACATTCCATTTCATAACCATGAATACGATATCATTTCAAACCCAAAGCCATATTTTATCACTTATCCCAAATATAATTCTTTTCCAAAATCATAATGCTTTAACTTCATAACGTCTGAAAATCAAATATTTCAAAGCATAATATTTTGAAAATCATAATTTAAAACCATAACTTCTAAAAACTTGAATGGTTTGGACATTCAACGGTATATGAATTAAATGGTTTAACTTAAATGTTACTTTGTAAAGAAAATAGTTCTCATGGCTTTACAAATACATTTCTTTATCAAAGTCTAAACCAAAATTTATATTATCTCTCTCAAGTTCCAAAACCACTTCAATTTATTTATATATACGTATATCCATTTTGAGTATCAATATTTCAAACTAAAGTTGGATTTTATTCTTTCAACAAATCAATTGTTCTATTAATTAGTCTTTAATATTCATATAAAATCCATAAATAATAAGACTTCAATTTCTAGTAATAAAAAATATATATATTTTTCCCAATTCAAATTATACTAGAATATTCATTTCAATTTATTTTGGGAAAAATCCAATTATAAATATCATATCTTAAAATTTCCAAACTTAACATTTAAACATATGATATAAATTATTAAACTCCATTTTCTTACTTTTCTTCCATTTTTAATAAAGATTTTTATACACCTTTTAATTTCAAAATTTTCAACTTCATATGTACATATATATGGAAGAAAAATATTTATACAATATAAAATTTAAGATTATTATAAACCGTATTCCATCCAAACCATAGAAATCACATTTAAATAGTTATATATATATATCGCGGTGCCTGTATATAATTTTCTATCCTATGATCAAGTGATACGGATATTTATCATTTCAATCCACAATTTAAAAGATATAAAATTTTGTGGTTATATATCATTTCAAACCACAATCCCGAATGAAATGAAATATGCATGATAATTTGCAATTTAATGATATACAATAAACATCCATTCATCAACATCATCCAAATCGCAATCATCAATCAATATCAATCAATAACAATATTATTTTTGGTACTACATAACAGGTAATACTGGCAATTTTATTCAAATTAAATTTAACAGCTATTAATCTACAGTCTATATTCAGTAATAAATTATATAACTGTTAACTAGCAGTTCATATACAAACAAATAAATTTTAACTGTAAATTTATACGCAATAAATTAATTAAATTAACAGTTAAATTTAATAAATGCAATTCAACAGATATGAATAAAATAAACATGCCAAATACTCATAAAAAAATTTCTATTCATTTCTAAAATTAATTTAAAAAAACATAAAAACTTCTAGTAGTTGTGAGTGGGTTAAAACACTCACCTTTGGAATTTAAATTGAATCCAAATTCAATTTAAACGCAAAAATTTGACGGTCTCCAAAACTGTCTAAACCAGTGTCATCAGATCCGGAATCTAATTACGATCCTAACAAAAGAAAAATCGCCTGAAACGGAGATCGTATGAGAAAGTTATTCGATAAAACGTGCTTTCAAAAATAAATTTAAAACAAAACAAACACACTCACACTACTATCTTAAGCCACGTCAGCAAGGTGATGCGCATGCAACAGCTTCTCCCCTTCACTAAGAACGCACGCTACAGACAACGAAACCCAACCACAAACCCTTGACCGAGACTTTGACCAAGCTTGCACGCCACTAGACACCACCATACGCCGTGCCACCACCACCATGGGCCCCAGCTCGCCAAGCCGCACCCCCCCATATAGGTCCGGTCGCCCAAAACTCCACCGGCCGCCGCCACCCCCTAACCCTAATCGAATTAAATCGACACATCCGACCGTTGAAACGACGAACGAATTTCGCTGATGCACTCCCCATCGTCCACTCTACAATACCCAGAAGTCGTTTGACGATCTGACGAAGTTTGATACGGCGATGATGAATGGCCACGAACTGTTTGGCTCAGATCTGGACACACAAAAACTTGAATCGAAAAACGGACCGCAGATCTGAGTTGCGCTTGCCAAAATCTTCAACATATTTTTTTTTTAGAATTTGGAGGAGTTTGGAGTTTCATTTGATTTTTGAATTGATTGGATCTAGGGTTTGCACCCATTGAAGAAGAAGAGTAGCTTGAAGAAAGTATACGTGTAGATGAGATGAAATTTAGGCGGAGGCTAGGGCTTGTAGCTAGGTTTATATAGAGGGGTTAGAGATAGAGTAGATAGACCGTAGAATGAACGTGCGGAACAAACTATGGCCCAAAAAGCCCGCTATGCCTCCGGAACCGAATTTATTAAATCTATATATCCAAATAGGTATTTTAAGATATTCTGAACGCGATGGAAAAAGTTTCACGTCCAAATTTGATCGTATGAAGAAGTTATGCTGAAAACAAAATTTCCAAATTGATTTCAAATTGATTTTATTAAAATTGATTTCAAGGCGTTTCACGCCCGTACGATCAAACGACAAGTCTGATCGATACGAAACTTGAAACCCTATAATAATTCACCGATACGGATCCGATGAAACTGGTTTCATCGAAATCCGAGTCCGTGGCCAAAATGGCTATTTTTAATATTCATTAAATAAATTATAAAAATCGAATTTTTACATCTAAATTCAAAAATTGACCAAATTTTCTCCCTTTAAATTTTCTTAATTATTTACTCCAATTCTAAACAATTCAAGTGTCAATACATAGTTGTTCTATTCATCAATTTAGATGTTAATCCTTACTTAAAGGTTAAATTCCAATTTTTAATAAATTCAACATTATACGTTTGATTAAATTTATTAAATTCACCTTCTTTCTATTATTCAAGTTATTGATGTCAATTTAATGAAACTAACATTGGCTCAATATCCATACATTAAAAATCTCAATTCTAAACTTAGATCTCAACTTATGAAATAGTTAAATAATAAATTCCATCTAAATCTACATCTTCCTACTATCTAAATATTTAGAAAAATTACTTACCACTTTATATTGTAAATTTCTAAACTAGTAGATTTGTGTCATTTCTAGCCCTCTGGATATTTTAAATTAACTAAAAGAAAATCTACATATAATTTCCATCGTCAATTATTTTAGTGAATAAATCTTCAAAGGTTACTGCAATAAATCCCATAAACTGCAATAAATTCTAATAAATTTGACTCTATTTGATTACAACTCACAAATAAATCAATTATTCCCCAACTACAAAGTTACCGTTGCTTATATATATATCACTACAGTAATACTTCCAAATGTTCATCCTTTGTTTGCATAAATTACTGTATTCAATTGAATTGTAATATTGTTAACTTACACATAAATAAAACTTAACAACTAATAGAATAAATAACTTACAAAATTTGTTGTCATAAATATATTTTATAAGTCTACACTTAATTATTATCTTACAATACGTTTTTACGTTACTATAAAATTTATACACTCTTCCGTTACCATATTAATAATTACTAAAGTAACGTTCATTCTTAATAACAACGTTATACTATTCAACATATAAAATGACTCCATTCCCCAAATACATTCATTTATATTTATTCCCTTAAAGTTCTCCTTTATTGACTAGACACATTAATTTAGATTCATTTACATCGAATGCCCTTCTTAGCTATATACTCAATACATGTTAAATCTACATAATTTTTTACCCTTTTATTCAAATTCACTTATACCATCAATAACAAAATGTTGCCCTAAATTTAGATTCAATTATATACATTAGATAAATGGGTAAACTTTTGTAATTATCCCATATATGAAAATATTTTTATGCATACATTTCCACTTACTTACCATGCATTCATTTATTAAATTACTAATTGCCTTAGTCAACTTATCCCCTATTTACTACCAAATTTCAAATTTAATTATAGTTTATCAATACATAAAATTTACATAGGCAAAACAAATTTTATTACTATCTTAAGTCCATTTATTATTGACAACATTCATTAAATCTCCTTATCAACACTTATTGCATTGATTTATTCAGCGGTCACCTTTTATTTAGTTACTATCCATTTTACAATCCAATGTAAGTCTTCCACTATTTATTTTATATTAAATGAATTCCATTCTACTTAATCTTTTTATTGATATTCACTAATTCAACCCTTATATCAGTTTCTTATATTTAACTTTAAATCAAATTGTGACAATCTACATTATCCAAATCTATTGTCATAAAATTTTATTGTTACACTAAATTGCAACTACTATACCAAATTTCTACATTTATTCTAAATTAGATTAGAAATTATATTAATTCAATTCATTTAATATTATTAATTTAACGGGTCGTTACAATCTCCCCCACTCAAAACTTTTCGTCCCCGAAAAGGAAAAAGAAGGGAGAAGGAAGAATAAACAGTACATCTTATTTCAAATATTAACTTATAAACAAAAATTTACTGGATTAATTTCCTTTAATGAAATGTACCCGTTTATAATCATTACAACCTTTTATACTTAAATCATTAAAGTTTGGAAAATATTCAACAAAATTCTAAGTCCAAAATTTACGAAAATTTTTGGCAGAGTCTCCTTTGTACGGTGAGGCTCGGGAGAAAATATAATATCAAAATATACAAATATATTACATATATTATCAAAATATTATATCCCAACACGGGAAAATAGCTCTTTAAACGTAATCCGAAAACGTACCTATTTGTCGGGCAATACGCTTTTTATTATGGAACCAAAAGCAGTAGCAGTTGCTTCCATAACCTGCATTTCACTTATATAATCTAAAAAGGTTAAATATTTATATTAAAGTGAAATATTTAAGTGGATTCAATTATTAATATCCAATCAATACAACAACCATCAATTTTAACAAACAGCCCACACAACAAAACAAAACAACCATTCAGTCAAACAAGCAAATAGTTGTTCGGGTTTAAAACTTGAAATGGTATGGAATGAAAAATAACTATCAAGTGGATCATTTACTCAACAGTCTTAGATGGAACAAAAATAGATTATTTATTCATCCAACAACTTCAAATTTCCTTACCTGACCAACCATAAATCAAACAATAACAATTTAAACCTACAAATTAATTAACTCATTAAAATTTTTATTTCATACATTAGCTGTTTGATCCTTTCATTCATATAACAGTTTATCATTTTATTTTCATTTATTTTCATTCATATACCACATAAATTATCCTTTTATAATTTACATTTATTTCTAACAACTTTTAATTTTATTTACTCATCAGTGGTTGTTTCCTTTATTTTTTACCTATTACTTACAATTATTCATTTATATTTATTCAGGTCATGCAAGTTCCTTTTATTTATACTATATTTAGTACACTTCTCAATTTAAATCATTTATTCTATGCTCACATTCTATTATATTTAATTTCAGTAACCCGTTTTAATTACACTTAAATTCTTAACCTTATACATCCATTCTTATAAATAAAGGATTTTATTAATTCATTACCTAGGGTTTACGGTCATTTATATTTTACCTACTTTCCATTATATTAAACTAGTAGCAATTAAAACATACTTAAGTTAATAACCCTACAATCAATCCTTATTTATTAAAGAATTTCATTTTATTTACTTAAGTTTAAAAATCACCTATTTATATTACTTACCTTTAATTATGGTAAAATTTCAATTATAACTTAAGTTTATACCATTAGATTCTTATTCAAAATAGCAATTCATTGAATACTTCATTATTCCAACATTTCTACTTGTACAACATTCTATTCCAATCTCTTATTTAACACTTCAACTTTTTATATTTGGTAAGTTATTTATGTTAAAGAAAAAGCAAAAGAACGTATACAAGTTTTATCTCTTCCTTAAATTAAATTTAATGTTAATAAATATTACTCTTTGTCTCATATGTATTCAAATTTCTCTTTATAACTTGGCAATAGTTCTCTTATTTAAATTAGAGGTTTCAATTTCTTAATTTCTTACTTTTTATTTCACTAAAATAATCTATACCATTAATTAATGGAAATTTAAGAATTAAATTCCGGATCAATTTTCAAATTATTTTAAAAATAATAGATAAATAATTTCTTACAACTTACATATCTCAAATTATATTTAAAACAATTAAAATTTTAGATAATTCCAAAATAAATCTGCAGTAGAATTTACTACAGTGGCCTTTCCCCTTCGAAACTCGAAAATGAAAGTCGATGATGCGGCCGCCATCACCGAAATTATTTTCCAGCGACAGAGAGGAAAGTACAAAATTTATTTTCTCCAAAATCTTCTTTAAAATAATTATTTCGAATTATACTAAATATTTATATAAGAAAATACTTATAAACCAAATCATTATATTTCATAAATCCTTTGAAAGCAGATTTTCAAAGTCCCGGACTTAAGTTCTAAAATCTCCAATTTGATTCATTATAATTTCAACTTAGCTTCAATTGTTATAAATATTTTTATTTTCTAACACCCAATCTATAGCAACCAAATATATATATATATATATCTTTATAAAAATATTTTTATATATAGAAAATATAATAGGCAAAATTATTTCATTCACCTATATTAAAAACAAATATTATGTCGGTCTGTCCTATTAAGTGTTTAGAAATCCCTATTGATGACATAGCGTCCCATGCATCAACCAGAATTTATAAATACAAAACGGAACAGATTAACACAATATCAAAATCTTTTTATAACACTAACAAATACGCTCTCTCATATATATACACTCAGCGACTCCCATAGGGTATTACTACCCTATTAACAAAGAGTCGAACCCCACAAAGCCAAGGTTTATCGCTAAACCAAAGCTCCGATACCAACTGTAACATCCCGCCTTTTCGCACACTTTAAACCGACACACGTGCCAATTCAAAGCATACGCAAGGGCGGATTGTTATGGGGTAAATAAGAAAAAAACAGAGAAGAAATAAAACAAAATAGAATCTCACAGCGGAAGGATAAAATATAATAATCAATATACAGTTCATGATAACTGTTTACAAAATATTTATTTTACTTATACAATGAATATCAGAGTTACACATACCAATACAATCAATGCAGCGGAAATTTAGAATGTGGTGCAATACTATAAATAATATAATACGGATTCTTCGTCTTCGTCCTCCAAAGCTAAAATCTTCGATCCTGAAACGCTCGGACTGACCCGAGCGAATTTGAAAAGACAAAAACGCTCGAGTCAGACTAAAAGATCTTATGTGAGTTAAATTAACAGAAATAAATATGAGTACAGTAACTCAAGAGATGTTCGGGATTTACATCTCCTAAGGATCCGTTAAACTATTTACTATGTAGTATATTGCGCTATTATAATAGTGTCTATTTATAAAATAAACTTACTTTTTAATAGCGTTAAGGGGTTACCCATATACCCCTTAACACAAATAATGCCAATAGTCTATACAGTACCGTAATACCTCCTGATCGGGAAGCTACCAGAGGATACTCCATAGGTACGACACAAATAGAAACTCGTAGTAAAGGCTCGGTATGGTAGGTGACACGGCACAACTAGGCAATGCCAGGGTAGATATACCAATTGCTATCCAGGCTGGTGGAAACGCGTAGCCGCAGTTACCGCCCACCTCGGACTAACTCCCCAAATCAAAATATAGAAGTGGCTACTGAATCAATCCAAAATCAAAGTATAATATCGAAGAGGAGGGTCCGATCAGAGGAATGACCTCATTGGCCTGAGAATCGCTCCTGTTTTAGCCACCTTATGACAACTCACGGGAGTCGGGTCCACGTATTTACCTTATAGGAAACGTCACCACCACCTACTTCATTCTGGAATCTCCACCGCGTACACGATTAGTCAAAGTGGTTTTCGGTATCAACAGAGAGTATGTCCATATCCGATCCCGGTCTCTTTGCCAACCCATCGTTATTATAACACCGCGGTCATTTAAAAATAGGTTATACTTTAAAAATCAGAATAAACATTCCATTTCATAACCATGAATACGATATCATTTCAAACCCAAAGCCATATTTTATCACTTATCCCAAATATAATTCTTTTCCAAAATCATAATGCTTTAACTTCATAACGTCTGAAAATCAAATATTTCAAAGCATAATATTTTGAAAATCATAATTTAAAACCATAACTTCTAAAAACTTGAATGGTTTGGACATTCAATGGTATATGAATTAAATGGTTTAACTTAAATGTTACTTTGTAAAGAAAATAGTTCTCATGGCTTTACAAATACATTTCTTTATTAAAGTCTAAACCAAAATTTATATTATCTCTCTCAAGTTCCAAAACCACTTCAATTTATTTATATATACGTATATCCATTTTGAGTATCAATATTTCAAACTAAAGTTGGATTTTATTCTTTCAACAAATCAATTATTCTATTAATTAGTCTTGAATATTCATATAAAATCCATAAATAATAAGACTTCAATTTCTAGTAATAAAAAATATATATATTTTTCCCAATTCAAATTATACTAGAATATTCATTTCAATTTATTTTGGGAAAAATCCAATTATAAATATCATATCTTAAAATTTCCAAACTTAACATTTAAATATATGATATAAATTATTAAACTCCATTTTCTTAATTTTCTTCCATTTTTAATAAAGATTTTTATACACCTTTTAATTTCAAAATTTTCAACTTCATATGTATATATATATGGAAGAAAAATATTTATACAATATAAAATTTAAGATTATTATAAACCGTATTCCATCCAAACCATAGAAATCACATTTAAATAGTTATATATATATCGTTGTGCCTGTATATAATTTTCTATCCTATGGTCAAGTGATACAGATATTTATCATTTCAATCCGCAATTTAAAAGATATAAAATTTTGTGGTTATATATCATTTCAAACCACAATCCCGAATGAAATGAAATATGCATGATAATTTGCAATTTAATGATATACAATAAACATCCATTCATCAACATCATCCATCATCCAAATCGCAATCATCAATCAATATCAATCAATAACAATATTATTTTTGGTACTACATAACAGGTAATACTGGCAATTTTATTCAAATTAAATTTAACAGCTATTAATCTACAGTCTATATTCAGTAATAAATTATATAACTGTTAACTAGCAGTTCATATATAAACAAATAAATTTTAACTGTAAATTTATACGCAATAAATTAATTAAATTAACAGTTAAATTTAATAAATGCAATTCAACAGATATGAATAAAATAAACATGCCAAATACTCATAAATAAATTTCTATTCATTTCTAAAATTAATTTAAACAAACATAAAAGCTTCTAGTAGTTGTGAGTGGGTTAAAACACTCACCTTTGGAATTTAAATTGAATCCAAATTCAATTTAAACCCAAAAATTTGACGGTCTCCAAAACTGTCCAAACCAGTGTCATCAGATCCCGAATCTAATTACGATCCTAACAAAAGAAAAATTGCGTGAAACGGAGATCGTATGAGAAAGTTATTCGATAAAACGTGCTTTCAAAAATAAATTTAAAACAAAACAAACACACTCACACTACTATCTTAAGCCACGTCAGCAAGGTGATGCGCATGCAACAGCTTCTCCCCTTCACTAAGAACGCACGCTACAGACAACGAAACCCAACCACAAACCCTTGACCGAGACTTTGACCAAGCTTGCACGCCACTAGACACCACCATACGCCGTGCCACCACCACCATGGGCCCCAGCTCGCCAAGCCGCACCCCCCCATATAGGTCCGGTCGCCCAAAACTCCACCGGCCGCCGCCACCCCCTAACCCTAATCGAATTAAATCGACACATCCGACCGTTGAAACGACGAACGAATTTCGCTGATGCACTCCCCATCGTCCACTCTACAATACCCAGAAGTCGTTTGACGATCTGACGAAGTTTGATACGGCGATGATGAATGGCCACGAACTGTTTGGCTCAGATCTGGACACACAAAAACTTGAATCGAAAAACGGACCGCAGATCTGAGTTGCGCTTGCCAAAATCTTCAACATATTTTTTTTTTTAGAATTTGGAGTTTCATTTGATTTTTGAATTGATTGGATCTAGGGTTTGCACCCATTGAAGAAGAAGAGGAGCTTGAAGAAAGTATACGTGTAGATGAGATGAAATTTAGACGGAGGCTAGGGCTTGTAGCTAGGTTTATATAGAGGGGTTAGAGATAGAGTAGATAGACCGTAGAATGAACGTGCGGAACAAACTATGGCCCAAAAAGCCCGCTATGCCTCCGGAACCGAATTTATTAAATCTATATATCCAAATAGGTATTTTAAGATATTCTGAACGCGATGGAAAAAGTTTCACGTCCAAATTTGATCGTATGAAGAAGTTATGCTGAAAACAAAATTTCCAAATTGATTTCAAATTGATTTTATTAAAATTGATTTCAAGGCGTTTCACGCCCGTACGATCAAACGACAAGTCCGATCGATACGAAACTTGAAACCCTATAATAATTCACCGATACGGATCCGATGAAACTGGTTTCATCGAAATCCGAGTCCGTGGCCAAAATGGCTATTTTTAATATTCATTAAATAAATTATAAAAATCGAATTTTTACATCTAAATTCAAAAATTGACCAAATTTTCTCCCTTTAAATTTTCTTAATTATTTACTCCAATTCTAAACAATTCAAGTGTCAATACATAGTTGTTCTATTCATCAATTTAGATGTTAATCCTTACTTAAAGGTTAAATTCCAATTTTTAATAAATTCAACATTATACGTTTGATTAAATTTATTAAATTCACCTTCTTTCTATTATTCAAGTTATTGATGTCAATTTAATGAAACTAACATTGGCTCAATATCTATACATTAAAAATCTCAATTCTAAACTTAGATCTCAACTTATGAAATAGTTAAATAATAAATTCCATCTAAATCTACATCTTCCTACTATCTAAATATTTAGAAAAATTACTTACCACTTTTTATTGTAAATTTCTAAACTAGTAGATTTGTGTCATTTCTAGCCCTCTGGATATTTTAAATTAACTAAAAGCAAATCTACATATAATTTCCATCGTCAATTATTTTAGTGAATAAATCTTCAAAGGTTACTGCAATAAATCCCATAAATTGCAATAAATTATAATAAATTTGACTCTATTTGATTACAACTCACAAATAAATCAATTATTCCCCAACTACAAAGTTACCGTTTCTTATATATATATCACTACAGTAATACTTCCAAACGTTCATCCTTTGTTTGCATAAATGACTGTATTCAATTGAATTGTAATATTGTTAACTTACACATAAATAAAACTTAACAACTAATAGAATAAATAACTTACAAAATTTGTTGTCATAAATATATTTTATAAGTCTACACTTAATTATTATCTTACAATACGTTTTTACGTTACTATAAAATTTATACACTCTTCCGTTACCATATTAATAATTACTAAAGTAACGTTCATTCTTAATAACAACGTTATACTATTCAACATATAAAAGGACTCCATTCCCCAAATACATTCATTTATATTTATTCCCTTAAAGTTCTCCTTTATTGACTAGACACATTAATTTAGATTCATTTACATCGAATGCCCTTCTTAGCTATATACTCAATACATGTTAAATCTACATAATTTTTTACCCTTTTATTCAAATTCACTTATACCATCAATAACAAAATGTTTCCCTAAATTTAGATTCAATTATATACATTAGATAAATGGGTAAACTTTTGTAATTATCCCATATATGAAAATATTTTTATGCATACATTTCCACTTACTTACTATGCATTCATTTATTAAATTACTAATTGTCTTAGTCAACTTATCCCCTATTTACTACCAAATTTCAAATTTAATTATAGTTTATCAATACATAAAATTTACATAGGCAAAACAAATTTTATTACTATCTTAAGTCCATTTATTATTGACAACATTCATTAAATCTCCTTATCAACACTTATTGCATTGATTTATTCAGCGGTCACCTTTTATTTAGTTACTATCCATTTTACAATCCAATGTAAGTCTTCCACTATTTATTTTATATTAAATGAATTCCATTCTACTTAATCTTTTTATTGATATTCACTAATTCAACCCTTATATCAGTTTCTTATATTTAACTTTAAATCAAATTGTGACAATCTACATTATCCAAATCTATTGTCATAAAATTTTATTGTTACACTAAATTGCAACTACTATACCAAATTTCTACATTTATTCTAAATTAGATTAGAAATTATATTAATTCAATTCATTTAATATTATTAATTTAACGGGTCGTTACAGCCGGTCCTTTCAAAAGCAAGCGAAAGTTAGATACATTTCCTACTAATGCTAAACCCTGAGGATTCTCATTGATATGAAATTACAAAGTCTTTTGATAACTCCTTAAGTCAATATTTGGTCAAGTTTGATAATCGACTAACCGTTTACCTAATCAAAGCAATTGCTTATACAAATTAATATTCATACGCTTAATTCATTTATGACATTCCAACCTGACTATTCCTCATTCATGAGTGAAGCCAGGTAAGTTAAAGCGGTGGTTGCATCAAAGCCTTTCCAAGATTTCATTCTTGAATCTCACTAATAGAAAAATCTACCTCATCATGTTAAGTATAGTATTAATGATTTCCATAATTAAGTAAGAAATTAAATCGATTAACACATTTCCAACATTTTTCGACTTACTATTCCTCGATCAAGAGGGAAGCGGTAGGTTAGAGCTCTATTGCTCCATTCTTACTCGAACATCAGTCTTAACCCTCACAAATAGATAAGCCTTACTTCATCGGCATTTAGTGTTAAGCATAATTAATTACTTTTCAAACAATTAATTAAACAACTAACAATTTGACCATTAAGCAATTATAACCCCTTTCAAATCCTTTACTTATACTTTTAAAATGCTTATAATAGGTTTTAAAACATTTATCCAAAATATTAATAAAATAACAAGTTTGTAAGATCTTTAAAACTTGAAAAAGAACATGTTTTATTACAAAGACCTCTCTTTTAAAAATTCATAGTTAATTCTTAAAATTCATAAAGATCTCAAAACACTTTTGAAATACTCTAATTAGAGTTAGTAAAAACTTGTAAAAAGATGAAACAAAATACTTAAATTTAAATATCTTCAAACCTTTAAAGTCCAAAAATCAAGGCTAAACGAGGTAGTTTTACACTAGTGAAGTTTTGGCCACTTTTCTATATGTTACTTAACTTCTTACTATTCAAGATTTTTGTAAAAACAAAATATATATAAAAAATTATAAATATGGTGAGAAACCCCTAAGGATCTCTCTACAAAGTTCCATAGAAATCATTGAATACTAGACAATTCTGATATGCATCTATAGCGACTATCGCTATAAGTGCACTTCTAAATTTGGGTCATATTCAAACCTATATTCAACTTCAACCTATGTGCTATGTTCCAAGGTCTTGCTATATGTCATACAAGTCCATTCAAGTCCGTTCAAGTCCATACATATTCCACTTTCTTCCAAGGCAATAATCGAAATCAATGTTTTCACATATATCCATATTAATTTAACAACATTAATACAATAAAACGTCAACATATAAATGTGATATTTTCTGATCAAAATGGTGAGTTAGCTCACCTTTAACCCAACAACAACCAAGACCCAAGCTAAAAAAGTCCATGCCCAACCTAGCAACATCTTTCCTTTCCTCTCTTCCTTGATTTTGCCCTCCCCCCTTCACTTATAGCTCACGGCCTATCCATGTAGGGTGAGTGTGGCTTTTTTTTTCAACTTATAACTTGAAGGAAGGTGTAATAATATTGTACTAAGGCTTGTGGAAAAGTTTTAAGTGATTTGGAGTTGATTTTCAGCTATTTCATTTAGAATATAAAAGAAAAGGAAGAAGATGAAGTGTAACACCTTTAATTTTTAGTAATATCATTTAGGATATTTAATTAGTTAAGTTAAATAAAATAATGCGAAGATTAGGGGATTTAGATTTGTGCTATTAGAAATGTTGCCATACATTCATTTTACACGTTCATTCTCATAAACAAAAACATAAGAAGCCAACCATAATTAGGAAAGGAAGAAGAAGATAAAGCTAAAATCAAAGGGAAGAATCTTAAGCGAAATCAAAGATCAAATCTTAACTCCTTAATCTCAAGCTAAGGTGAATAATAGTTTACATCTCATATTTTTGATGTTTTTGGTTTCTAGACCAGATCAGAATATTTAAAAAAGTATATTGCCTTGTTTTTGATTGTTAAATTGGATATATATTTGTTGATGATTTATGCTAATTCATATAGAATTTTTATGATATGTTTTAATATGAAATCCTATTAAATCATCCAAGTGCGTTGCGATTTTAGTCTATGACTACAAATGATATTATACAGATGGGTTTCAATTATCATAATTTTCTGAATTAATATAGATTTAATATTAATTTTCTAGTGAAGAAAATGGTTAATTGGGTTTAAAATTAATGAAGCTTTACTTTGGTTTTAAATGAAAATGCGCCTGCTTTGCTTTTGCTTTCGACTTAGTTATCTTCTAACCATGTCAAATTATTTTATAGGAACGGTTTCGAAAGTGGTTGCGCCTTTTGTTTTAAGTTAATGCTTTCGAAGGGGCCGAAACCCCTTGCTATCGCATCTTACCTTTCGAAGCAATGCCTTCGAAAGGGTTTCATTGTTTTAAAACCTAATCTGCTTCCCTAATGCTTTTGAAAGGTTCATTTCGACACTATCTCTTCTTTACTTAGGAAATGGCTTTTAGAAGAGTGCTTTCGACTAAATTGTTTTAAGACCCTTTGTTCTATTGAAGGTAAAACCAAAGGTTTCAAAAGGAAAGGTTTTAACTCGTTTCAAAAGGTTGTTCCACATGTTTTACACGAACCCAAATGCTTTCGAAATTTTTGATTTTATGAAAAGAATTTAATGCTTTTGAAAGGTTTTAAACGAAGGTTTCGAAGGGGTGATTCCCCAATGGTCTCGAAAGGTTTTAAATGGAAGACTTCAATGTATACAAAAGGCAATGTTTATAGTGTTTTAATAAGAGCATGTCTACGGTTTTAAAGCTTTCAAAAGAAAAGTTTTTCAGTGTTTCTGAAAGCTTTATTAAGAATGATTTCAAAAGGTATGTTTTGGCCTTCCGGCCTAAGGTTTTACTTAGTTTCGAAAGGGGTACTTCCAATGGATTCGAAAGGGGTATTTCAAAGGTTTAGTGTTTTCATCAAAAAAGTTTTCTCTAAAGTATATGTAACATGACAAGGTGATTTGAGTAAAGCATAAAGTATATTTTCCTTGTCTAAAGTATGATTGAAAGGATTAAATCATTTTGAAAGAAAACGTTTTCAAAATTTTTTTATGGGTAGTTGACCCTAAGTAAAATGGCTCAGACATTAGAATACTAGATGGGACTTGTATAGGGTCGTGCCTTATACATTAGCTATTAGCCCCAAGCTAATTTAGCCCAAAAATTCTAGTGCGTAGGGCTTTGTTAGAGGTAAGACTAAAATAATGTTACATACAGGAAGGAATATACAGAGAGAGGATAGGTTATTGGTAAGCTCGCAAAACCATTAGGATCAGTTGACCCTGGGAGAATTAAATTAGGGACAAACCGTCCAGAAGTGAGCATCTAACAAAAGTTATTGCTGTTTATTTTGTCTAGTAGGCCTGAGTTAGCCAAAGGTTAGTAGTTACCAAACAAAACTATAGTGTTCACATAGATAGTCCATTTATTACCTAATTTATATGCTTTCATGATATTGATATTATTGTTGTAACTAGTTTTGGTTGTATGATTTAAATTTGCAAAAGATACGTTGTAAAAGGATATTAGTAAAGGGAAACCCGTTCCGCTAAGCGGTGTGGTCTCACTTAATATCATATAACCGAGATATATAGTATTATTCACACCAGCTTTACGTCTAACTCTAAGTTTATATTTTCTCCTTAAACTCTCGGGTGCTCAAAAATGATTTGAGTAGGCCGAGGCTTGAGGATTTTCAGGTTTTAGTAGGTGGACGAATAAAGCTTCCGAAGACGTGCAGTAGGCTGATGCTACTATATTTAGGGGTTGTTATGTTTTTATTTCCGCTATGTTGTATTAAGTCTGTTATGACTATTTAATACTCTGGTCAACCAAGAGGGAATCTTCATATATCGCTCTTGGCATATTTTATAATAATTATATTTGATCTGAACCAGGGAATCGTTTGAGATTATGTAACTTGGTATGAAATGTTGTTCTAAAATGTAATCTAAAAAGTGTTTTAATCTCTATTGATTTTATTTCATATTCAAGTGCTTCTGATATTACAGATACCATTAACATTACCATATTTGTTCACATGAGGTTAATACTATGGATGACTACAACATCTGTAGCGCTTTTCTTTGGGCCTCCAGATAGGGGATGTTACAACTTGGTATCAGAGCATAGGTCTATGAAAAACTAAAATAAAATTATTTTTGAAAACATAATCATGAGGAATTAGAGACAAGCTCGAGGAATGGGATAACACTATAGTAAAGTACTTGTATTTTTATATATAAATATATGCTATATCTCTAGTTCCCTATCTCTCTTAGGTTATTCTTCCGTATCATATGTGGTTTGAATATAGACATGGATGCTAGAAGTGGAAGAGTTAACCTTGGAGGAGGAAGCATCACAACTAATGGAAATGCCAGACCAAATACGAAAAGGAACCAAGGTTAGGCACAAGCTGGAAATGTGGGTGCTAGAGTCCCGCAAGTTGACATTGGAGCAATGTATCAGTTCTTTGTCAAAATGACACAGGCCGGTGTTGCTGTTAGAGTAGTTGGAGGAGGAGTTCAGGAAGCTCCAGTGGTGAATAACTATGCTATTCTAGGTAGAAATTACACTCGGTTGGGAGTAAAGCCATTCATCAGAGTTTAAGATGCCATCGAAGTAGAGAACTAGTTACTGCACTATGAGAGAATCTTTACAGATTTGGGGCTCAATGATGAGAATAAGAGAAGACTTGCTTCTAGACAGCTTTAGGGAGCAACGCTTTATTGGTGGAACAACATTACTGTTGGTGTTAATGAGGAGACAATGTCATGGGCCGGGTTCAAAAGGAGATTTGAGGAAATGTTTATGTCCGAAATCACGAAGTGCACTCTACTTAGGAATTTTGCTGAGTTGGAGCAATGTGATATGACTGTACTTGAGTATGCGAGAAGTTTTGAGGAGCTAGCAAGATATGGCTATGATTCAGTTGAAACTAATATTAAGACAAATGAGTAGTTCATCAGGGGATTGAAGCCTGAGCTTGCTAGGACTATGTTATCGCACAATAGGGATCCATGTGACATTGTTGTTGAGATGGCATTAAGATAGGAAGAGGTGCTTGCTTTTCTAGGGAGAAATAAGGCAAAGGAAGTATTTGTGGGGTAGAGTCAGAAAAGAAAGTTCTTCCATAAGAAAGAAGCTCAGAAGGGTGGAGCTACAAAGAAGAGGAAGTCAGAAGTTGTCTGCTTTAAGTGTGATACGAAAAGGCATTTTGCTAATGAATGTCGCTCAGGAGATGGAAAGAAATTGATCGGGAGGAAGAATATCAGGCGCTTCAACTGCGATCAAATTGGACATTACAAGAACCAATGCAAGCAGCCAGCTAGGGTGGGAAAGGAAATGTGTTTGCATTAGAGCCAGCTACCTTGAGGCTAACGGCAGAGGAAAAAGGAAAAGCGATGCTGGGAGGTGCGCTTCTGATACATGGTATGTTAGTTAGCATTCTGTTTGACACCGGTGCATCACATTCTTTTGTATCTTGTTATTTGGTAGATAAGCTTAACCTAGAACCCTCATACTTAGTTAATTCCTTAAAGTTTACAAATCTGATAGGAGCGTATGCGACACTTGAGATGAACTGTGACCACCTAGAGTTTGATTTGTTAGGTTATAACTTTGTTTGCAGTTTGCATGTGTTTGACTTCGTAGGGTTCAGAATCATTTTGGGTATGGATTAGTTAAGTAAGTACGATGCTAGGATATTTTCCCATGATAGGAAAATATCACTTAGACACCCTGACTGTTGTGATCAGATTGTATATATTGTAGAAAATTCTAGTCGTGAGGTGAATGCTTTGTTGGGTGTTGTGTAGGTAGAAGACGGGTTACATTGAGTTTTCGTGGTTAGGGAATTTGCGAATGTTTTTGAACCTGTAGTAGGACTACTACCGTAATAAGCCATTGAGTTTCATATATATTTGGTACCTAGAGCAGAACTAGTGAGCAGACCACTAAGCAGGATGACATCTACGGAGATGAGGGCGTTGAAGGTGCAGTTGGTGGATTTGGAAGGCAAGAACTTTATTAGGCCAAGTAGTTTGTCTTGGGGAGCAGCCGCATTATTTGCTAAGAAGTCGGATGGGCCATTATGGGTTATGTATCAATTATCGTAAGTTGAATGAGAAGACGATAAAGAATCAGTATCCGTTGCCTAGAATTGATAGTTTGCTCGATTAGTTGAGTAAGCCAAGGTATTTTCTCAGTTGGATTTAGCAACAGGTTTCCATCAGCTTAGAGTAGTAAAAGATAGTATTCCCTTGGCAGCGTTTACAACTAGATATGGACCGTATGAATCACTAGTGATGCCATTTGGACTGACTAATGTGCCAGCATTCTTTGTAGATTTGATGAACCGAGCTTTCCAAAAGCACTTGGATAGGTTCTATTTACACCAAAATTGGTCACAAACCCCAGAAGTAGTGAGACACCTCTTCTAACGCGCAGATCGATCTGGGGTCGTTTGGCATCGATCTCGATCGATCCAAGTACATTTCGTATCGGTCCAAAAATAGTCCAATGAAGTTGAGATCAATCATGGACGTTCTGATAAGCAAGCTCCTGTGAAAATTTCATAGCATTTAGACTTAGAGAATGAGAGTTATTATCGATCCAAGTTTGTATTTCTTAATGTAGGTTGGTAGCTTCGTATCCATGGAATTCATATCCATCAATTTGCCTACATCACTTCGTATCCATTAGAGTTCCATGATTTGATACATGCAATGCGCTCCTCCTCTTGACCGGCTTCTTTGTATCGATCGATACGAAGTGTGCCTTTGGTAGCTACCCTTCATATCCATCAGTTTGTTGCCCTCTTCGTATCGATGCCTACATCCCGTCTTCATATCGATGCCAAAGTCCTTGCTTCATATCCATCCGAGGCCATGCCCTTCGTATCCATTCTATGCTCCCTTCTTCGTATCGATCTCAAACGTTCTGGTTCGTATCGATCAGGATTGATACGTACTGGAATCGATCCGAAGCAAGGTTCTAAGTGTGCTGTCCATATCCATCCAAGTCCTGCTTCCTTCGTATCAATCCAAGCCTTGATCGATACAAAGCATTCCAACATGCTTTGCCATATCCATCCAATCGATGCGCATTGCATCAATACGAAACCCATCAATCCACAGCCAAGCCTACCCCGATCAATACGAAACAACTTCCTTCCAATATTGATCCATCCATATCTTGAGCATACGAACTCTATTTGACCTGAAATTTGAAGTGCAGCCTTTCCTAGCCTTGTTCATCATTCTTAATCGTTCCCACCTTGGTTGAAGCTTAGTTCAATTTTTTGAGTATCGATCATAGCCTTGTTTCCAATCAATCTCCAATCCTAATATCCATCCATTTTAGCCAATTTTGTTGATATCCCGGCCTTGTCCAAAAGGTAGGGAAACATTTTCCTCCAAAAACATATCTTGCGATGGGAAGGCGTATTTTGAATAGCTTTAAATCCGTCATCCAAAATGCATATTCCATCCGTAGCCATACCATCGGATCCATATCTAATCCATTACCCAACCATTTTATCCATGTGCCATTGTCATATCCTTATCCAAATCCTCAACTACTTCGATCCATATCCGATTCCAAATCCAGTAACCAAATCCTTGGACAATCCCATAGCCATCCAAACCCATCAATCGAGTATTAATCCATCCATATCGAATAATAAATAATCAAATCCGTGACCTCTCTGGGTTGATATCCAAATCTGGGACCGCTCTGCTCCCTTAGCCAAATCCGGGACCTCTCCTTGTACATTTATCCTAAGCCAGGACCTCTTTGGGTCCTTATCCAAATCCATAGACCTTACTAGGTCATTTTATCCTACTTCGGCCTCGACTATCCTGTCAAGGACTTTTGTTCTCCGACCTAGACTCTCTGGTCGATGACTTTTATATTCTTTAGCCTCGACTCTTTGATTGAGGACTTTTAGATTCTCCAACCTCGACTCTTTGGTCAAGGATTTATATTCCCCGACCTCGACTCTCTGGTCGAGGACTTTTATAGTGCATTCGAGTCCACTCCATCACTCTTTGATGAAGGGACTTGTAACTTGTGATTACTGCCCCGTCTCTTCGATCAGGACCGTAATCGCGTGACCTGTATTATTTATTACATTAATCTAATCTAAATCAAATCAACACAAAGTCCAATTGAAAAAATAAAAATTCATACAACCAAGAAAATCAAATGTCCATAGTACCAAGAAAGAAACCAGAGTCTAGAGGAAACAGAAAGAAAACAAGATTTCATAAACCCGAGTATCACAGCTTATCATCATCTCAGAGCATACCTAGGGACTGTCCTCGATCCCGTACACATATAAGTGACTTAGCTGCATCACTTTGAGGTTTATTACTTATTCAAAGTCATAAATCCATTCAGCTGATAGTGATGATGCCCAGATCTAGTGCCATCTTCGTCTAAGGTGGGCGGTGGTTGCTCTTGTCCCACAACCACAGCTCGATTCCTTATGTATTGCTACAAATGACCATTCCTCACATGCTCCTCAGCGATATCCTTCAGATGCCTGCAGTCGTTCGTGATGTGCCTATTTATCTCATGGAATAGGCAATGCTTTCTCAATGCCCGCTCGTATTCAGAGGGTTCCCTTTTTGCCGGCCTTCGATACTGGAGTCGCCTTCGAGTATCCAAGTAAATCCTTTCTAGAGTTTTAGTTAAATCCATGTAAGAAGAGAATTTTGATTCCCTCCGTTGCCTTTTAAAAGTGTTGCCATTGTTATTAATTTTCCTTTTGCCTATATCATCCTTATTTGGAACCTCCCTAGGCAGACCTCCACCTTTTACCGCATAAACTTCGGCCTCTCTCCCCTCTCTTTCATCCTTCGCATCTTCCTGTCGTAAAAACCTTTTTTATTTGTGATAAAACTCCCTGATATCCGTTGGAGTATCCCGTTCCAACGATATCTTGAAATCTATATTATTCGCAATTCCTAAGACTGCTACCAATAAAACCATCAACGGATCTGGTCGATCCACTGAAGCCACTACCGCATTGAATCTTGTTAAGAAGTGCCTAAGTGACTCTCCTTTTCACTATTTCATCGACGTTAAAATAATCACATTCGTGGATCGCACGATGTAGACATGAAATTGCCTCATAAATCTCTCAATCAACCCCGTCCATATGCCAATTAATAGAACCGTTTTCCAGCTTCTGAACCATAATGCTGCTATATCCGCTAAATACAAAGGGAAGCACTATGCCATGACTTCCTCCGATGCCCCCAGTACTTCCATATGTCTCATGTACCTTATCAAGTGAACAGCGGGATCCGTTTTTCCATCATATATCTACAGCGTTGGTAGTTTAGAGTCTGGTGGATTCCTAGCTTGCCCGAACGTAGGAGTAGAGGGACTTCTGTTCACATCCTCCAAATCTCTATTCACTAATCCTCCCCTCGTGGCCCGTCTGATTATGTTTACTAACCTTTCGTTGTCATCAAGTGGTAGCCTCTATCTGCAATCTCCAACCTGCCCCACCGAGTCCACAAGGGAATCATGGAATCTTCTCCTCTGGATGAGCTTCCATTCCTCTATAGATGCCAAATTGCATAGTACTACCTGGTATCCTGTTTAAGATTGAGCCAACATGATCTAGAGGCGTGCCGCCTAGTCCAAGGGGTGTTCCTAATGGCCCTGCTCTATTATGGTTGCTCCGTGTCCTTGACTTTGGTTCTGGATTCCCTCTCTTTCAGCTACTTCGCTCTCTCGATTCTGTGCTCCAGCTTGTCCAATCTTCCAAAGTAGGTTCTGCATCATTTCCTCCTGCCTTTTCAGCATCCCTTCCTGCATTGCTTCGATTATGATCTCCATTTCATCTCTGGTGATGATAACTGAAGTTTGATTAGCTCTTGAAGAAGCCTCCTGACTTCATTCATGCTGACTTCTTTCCTTTCTCTATCTCCTTGTTGATTGCTTGGCCATGGTTTCTTATAGATCCGATCCTTTAGCCTTCCAAATCTGAACTCCAAGTCTAATGTAGCGGGTGCTAGTTTTCTCAGTGAAAGTGCCAAACTATTTGTGCCAAAATTGGTTACATACCCCAGAAGTAGTGAGAGCACCAGTGTATACACACATCCATAATATCGAAGCACAGATCTCAGAACCAGATAAAGTAGAGAATAAAAATGAAGAAATAGAATTAAAATGAGCAAGAAAGTAAAGAACATAAGGTTAATAATGGTTCGTCTATCTCCATTCTACGTCCACTTTGAAGTGATCTTTTTATTTCCTTTTATACTGATTACAGTTACAAGCCTTTGAAAACAATCATAAAAGTGGTAGAGTTTTGCCTAGAAATTAGGAAGAATAAGATCAAAAAGTCCCTTCTTAGTTGCTATAGATCTGCTATCTATAGGTGTAGATCAGAAAATATCCGCCCCAAAACCTGGAACACCTCTTCTTATGCATAGGTGGGCCTACCGAATCGATTTAGGGTCATTTGCCATCGATCCCGATCAATCCTAGTACATTTCATATCGATCCAAAAATAGTCCAATGAAGCTGAGATCGATCGTGGACGTTCTTGAGTGAATAAGAAAGCTCCTGTGAAAACTTCATAGCATTTGGACTTGTAGAATGAGAGTTATAATCGATCCAAGTTTGTATTTCTCAATGTAGGATGGTAGCTTCTTACCGATGGATTACGTATCCATCAATTTGCCTCCATCACTTCATATCCATCAGAGTTCCACGCTTCGATCCATGCAATGCGCTCCTTCCCTTGACGGACTTTTTCGTATGGATCGATACGAAGTGTGCCTTCAGTAGCTACCCTTTATATCCATCAGTTTGTTGCCCTCTTCGTATTGATGCCTGCATCCCACCTTCATGTCGATGCCAAAGTCCTTGCTTCGTTTCCATCCAAGGCCATGCCTTTCATATCCATTCCCTGGCCCCTTCTTCGTATTGATCCCAAACGTTCTGGTTCGTATGAATCAGGATCGATCTGCACTGTGATCGATCCAAAGCAAGGTTCTAAGTGTGTTGTCCATATCCATCCAAGTCCCGCTTCCTTCGTATCGATCCAAGCTTTGATCGATACGAAGCGTTCCAACATGCTTTGCCGTATCCATTTAATCAATGCGCATTGCATCGATACGAAACCCATTGATCCACAGCTGAGCCTACTCCGATCGATACGAAACCACTTCCTTCCAATATTGATCCATCCATATCTTGAGCATATGAACTCCGTTTGACCGAAAATTTGAAATGTAGCCTTTCCTAGCCTTGTTCATCATTCCCAATCGATCCCACTTGATTGGAGCTTAGTCCAATTTTTTAGTATCGATCATAGCCTTGTTTCCAATCAATCTCCAATCCTGATATCCATCCTTTTTAGCCAATTTTGTTGATATCCCAGCCTTGTCCAAAAGGTGGGGTAACTGGTTCGTGCTGGTATTTATTGATGATATTCTGATATACTCTAGAGATGAAAGAGAGCGTGAAGTTCATCTTAGAGTGGTGCTTGAGACGTTGAGGCAGAATCACCTAAAGGCGAAGTTTCCAAAGTGTCATTTCTAGAAGAGGAAAGTTAAGTTTCTTGGTCACGTAGTCTCAGAGAAAGGGTTGTGTATAGATCCATCTAAGATCGAGGCAATGAATAATTGGAAGAGACCCATGATAGTGACTGAGATAAAGAGTTTTCTTGGAGTAGCTGCCAATGACCAATATAACGCCAAAAGATGTGAAGTTTGTGTGGACCGATAAGTGTATGGAAGCATTCCAGAGCTTGAAACACTTATGGACTAATGCACCTGTGTTAGTTGTGCCAGAAGGGAATCAAGACTTAGTAGTGTATATACAGATGCTTGTGGAACTAGGTTAGGAGCCATGTTAATGCAAAGAACTAAAGTGATTACCTATGCATCTTGACAGCTTAGACCACATGAGACTAGGTACTCACCTCATGATTTGGAATTAGCTACTGTAATTTTTTCATTGAAGGTGTGGAGACGTTATCTTTTAGGCGAAAGATTCAAGTTATACATGGATCATAAGTCGTTGAAGTATTTATTCTCTCAAAAGGAGTTGAATATGAAACAGTAGAGATGGTTGGAATTTATTGCTGATTATGACTTTGGTATTAAGTACGCATCGGGAAAGGGCAATAAGGTTGCAGGCGCACTTAGCAGAAGACATTAGAATGCAGTATTGGCAATGATAACTAAATGGAGAGATTTGGAAGCATTGATGATGTGTAGAGTACAGTGGAAATCTAAAACTATAACTAGTTGAGAAACTGTAGTGTTATCATGTTTAGAAATTCATCGACGATGATTAAAAAGATTGCTTCTAAACAGATGGAGGACCCAGTATTAGTTGAACGGATCAGGAACTTAAAAGATGGAACCAAGAGCGATGACCTAAAGAATTTTAGTCTTGACCAAAATGGGTGGCTGAGAAAGAAAGGAAGATTGTGTGTTCCAAATGTAGGAGACATTAGGAAAGAATTTCTTGAGGAATGCCATCGTTCAAAGTTCATTATTCATCCGAGAGGAACTAAGATGTATCAGGACATAAAGAGGAGTTTCTTTTGGGAAGGTATGAAGAGGGATCTAGTCTTATGGGTGAAGCAGTGGTTGAACTGTCAAAAGGTAAAGTCAAACATCAAAAACCAAGTGGGTTACTTCAACCATTTAGTATTCCAGTATGGAAGTGGGATTCTATTTATATGGATTTTATAGATAGGTTGCCAAGATCTAATAGAAGAAATGAAAGTATATGGGTCATAGTGGATAGTTTGACCAAGAGTGCCCATTTCATTTTAGTTAAGTCAACTATGACGACACATTTTTTAGCTAAGTTATTTATGAAAAATATAGTTAGACTTCATGGAATTTCTAGTAGCATAGTAAGTGATAGAGGTTCCTTGTTCACTAGCGAGTTTTGGAAGAGTCTACACGATACCTTAGGTACCAAGCTCAAGATGAGTACCGCTTACCACCCGCAGACCAATGGGCAAACGAAAAGAGTGAACAAAATCTTGAAAGATTTGTTACGAGCTTGCATGTTAGATTTTGGAAGATCATGGGAAGACCATCTACACTTAGTCGATTTTTTGTATAACAATAGTTATCAGTCTAGTATAGGGATGGAACCGTTTGAAGCTTTGTACGGACGACCATGCAAATCTCCAGTTTGTTGGTTAGAGACCGAGGATAGGTTGGTTCTTGGTCCGAATTCAGTTAGAGAAGCCGCAGAGAAGATTGTGTTGGTTTGGGCTAGGATGAAGGAAGCATTGTCTAGGCAGAAAAGTTATGCTGATAGAAGATGGAAAGACTTAGAGTTCTTTATTAGAGACCATGTTTCATTAAGGTATCACCGATGAAAAGTGTTAATAGATTTGGGAAATCAGGAAAATTGGCGTGGAGATTTGTACGACCATTTTCTATTACAGAAAGGATCCGAAAACTCGCATATAGAGTAGAGTTATCGAACAGTTTGGCAGAAGTCCATGATGTTTTTCATATTTCTCATCGAAGAAAGTGTATTAGAGACCCAGAGACTACTACAGCACCGACTGTGTTAGAGGACTTAGTAGTGGAGCCAAATTTGATTATAGTTAGAAAGCCAGTTCGTATAGTCGTGAGAGACGAGAAGAGACTAAGGAAGAAGACAGTCAGATTAGTTAAGTTCCAGTAGAGTGACGATGATAGAGACTGTACTTAGGAGACTGAGAGCATGATTAGAGATGCTAAGCCTGATTTGTTTGATGGTATGTTTTACCTTTTTGACTGATTTGTTGTGTGTCTTATCATAATTTCGAGGACGTAATTCTTTAAGGAGGGGAGTCTGTAACACTCCTAATTTTTAATATCATTATTTAGGATATTTAATTAGTTAAATTACATAAAATAATGCGATGATTAGGGGATTGAGATTTGTGTTGATAGAAAGGGTGTCGTTCCATGTTAACAAATGAATTAAAATGTAATAGAAAGGGAAGTTAGATATGGGGCAATATTGGGATAAGTAATATCCTTATATCCTAAACCCTCATATACATTCGTTTTACACTTTCATTCACACAAACAAAAACATAAGAGTCGGCCACCATTAGGAAAGCAAGAAGAAGATAAAGATAAATCAAAGGGAAGAAGTTAAGTAACTTAATCAAAGATCAAATCTCAACTCCTTAATCTCAAGCTAAGGTGAGTGATAGGGTACATCTCATATTTTTGATGTTTTTGGTTTCTAGATCAGATCCGAATATTTTGCAAAGTATATTGCCATGTTTTTTTATTGATAAATCGGATATACATGCTTGATGATTTATGATAATTCATATAGAATTTATGATATGTTTTAATGTGAAAACTCTATTAAATGACATCTAAATGTCTTGCGATTTTAATATATGGTTAGAAATTATATTTTTGAGATGGGTTTCAATTTGAATAATTTTTTGTATTATTGTGGATTTAATATTAATTTTCTAGTGAAGAACATGTTTAAATTGATTTATAATTAACTACAGATAAAATATGCATGTTTTGGGTCAGAAATTAATATATGTTAGAAAACATATTAAAAATGATTTGTGGATATTTTTATAGATTTTTCCTAAGGTTTTTAATAGATATATAAAATTATTTAAAGTATGAGACTTAAATGTTTTATATATTTATAAAAAGAAGAAGGGGTATTTTGTAAATAATTTAATTTGTTATTTCTAAAATTTCGGCAGTATTTTTAGAAAAGAAAGTAGAAACCAATCATGTTTTGACAAACAAGGCTAGTTAGTTAAAAAGAATTATTTTAAAAAGTTAAAAATCAGCTTAAACATGCTTTTTACATGTTTAGCCACTTTCGGCACCTATGTTTTGATCCAGTACTCTTGCTTCCATCACCATCGAAACCAATACATATGGTATCGAAAGCTTTGGTACGTAGTGGATTAGGCATAGGCAAAAGGTATAGAGTCGAGACAAGATGTTTCGAAAGGATCGATGCTTTACTTTGTTTTTAAATGAAAATGCACCTGCTTTGCTTTGCTTTCGACTTAGTTAGCTTCCGACTGGGTCAAATTATGTTAAAGAAATGGTTTTGAAAGAGGCCGCGCCTTTTGTTTTATGTTAATGCTTTCGAAAGGGCCGAAACCCTTTGCTTTCGCATTTTACCTTTCAAAGCAATGCATTCGAAAGGGTTTCTTTGTTTTAAAACCCAAGCTGCTTCTCCAATGCTTTCAAAGGGTTAGTGTTAACGAAAAAATTTAAACGCTAACACCCTGGTGTATAAGATGTGATTGTGAAAGCACCACCCGTTTGTACGGGAAACAGAAATAAGCAGAAAGTATGTAGAAAAACGGTAAGAGACACAGTATTTATAGTGGTTCGGCTTATAATCCAGCCTACGTCCACTTTAATCTTTTTATCACTAGTTTGATTACAATTCTTTACAAGATCTTTCAATTACAACACACTTCAAGTGATAGGATATGTGAAACAAGTAGCTCAAGCTTTGATGTTGACAATCATCTTCAAATCCATGGTGAATGTGGATGATTCCTTCATGGAGTTCCTTTAGAAGTTTGTTGGATCTAAAAAGCTTTGAAGTCGTCTGGAATTCGGCAGAGTAATGGCGCTTGAAGAGAATGAGCCCCCAAAAGTCCTTTGCATGTTGGAGATGGTTTCATATTTATAGAGAGTTCTGGGCGGAAAAAGTGCTAAGTCCTAACTCGTGGCCGACTTAAGATAAGTCGTGTTCGACTTAAGGTAAGTCGTCCCCGGGTCACTGAGCCGAGTCTATGGCAGTTCCCCTTTTTTGAACCCATCCCTAAGTTCTAAGTCGTGTGCGAGTTATCTGGCTGCAATTGCTAATTTCCCTTCTTAAGTCGTATACGACTCTTTTTATGTCGTAAGTCGTAGTCGACTTAACCAATTGCAACTGGTTTAAAGCAAGTCTTAACTCGTAGACGAGTTAAGAGGTGTGTCTTTAGGTCGTATCCTCCTTAAGTCGTATAACTTCTTTAGGTCGTAAGGGTCTTAAGTCGTACAAACTGCAGTTATCATTAAGTCGTAGGCCATCAATTTCCTTAAGTCGTAAAGACCTTAAGTCGTTAGCTTTTCTTAACTCGTATGCCTGCTAACTCGTAGAAGATCTTAACTCGCAGAGGATTAACTCGTAGAGGCTTAACTTGTGGAAGATCTTAACTCGTACACTTGCTAATTTGTAGATATGCTGACTCGTAAAGGCTTATCTCGCAAGTAGCTTAACTCGGGTACTCCTTAACTCGTAGGCTGCTTATCTCGTAAGCTTGCTAACTCGTAGAGGTCTTTAAGTTGTAGGAAGTTGCTGACTCATGTATCCTTTAACTCGTACATGCCTTGAGTCGTACATGCCTTGAGTCGTACATGCCTTGAGTCGTACATGCCTTAACTCGTGGACCTGTTAACTTGTGAACGAGTTAGGGTTAACATTTGCCCCTCGAAGCACACGCTTAAATCGTAAGTCGTGTGCTTCGACTTATCATAACTCGGTCATGTCGTTTCAAATCCCAACCTTTCCAGATATAAAAGCCTGAGTCGTCCTTCTTCTCATCACTTAACCTTTTAAACTGCTTTCTGCCATTAACGCATCTTCAAGCTCTCCGAGGCGATTTCGACCCGATTCATCTCTGATTCTTTCTAGCATCAAACAATCGTAAGAGATCTTGCTTCAAACTTCGACCGTTAACCATTGTTACTTTATGTATTCAGTTCATCATCTTTGGTTTGCCCCATTCAAACCCTGCGAATTCTATTCGAATTGATTACCGATGAACTAAAATTCATCTGATTTGGCCTATGGTGATTCGCGCTTTGGGGCGATTCATAGTGTAACGAGTTAAGGTTGTCGCTGCTGAAGAAGCCAAGGATGAACAGGTTAAGAGATTTGAAAGGGAGGCGAGTTGGTCGAATAGGTTGATTGAAAATAACAAGGGATCGTCTCATATATGACTCGGCTTCTTCCATGTGACTTAGCGATTTCCATGAGCCGTAGCCGAGTTAAGACTTGGAGGATTTCTAGTTGTTTTGGATCAGAGCCTTTCTCCTGTTCCCCGAGTTACGACTTAGGACTTAGAGGATAAGCAGCTTGATGTGTTTGATGGCTGAGGATAGGAACGACTCATCCCTTGAGTCGGTTGCGACTTAGTACTTGAGTCGGTTTTGACTTAGCACTTGAGTCCGATACGACTTAGCACTTGTGTTCGATACGACTTAGCACTTGTGTTCGATACGACTTAGCACTTGTGTTGTTTTTTTTTTTTTTTTTTTAGGATCTGCTTAAACCTTGAATTGTTGCAGTGATGTTGAACTGTTGAACTTTGATGCCTTCTTTTACAAATTACTTTGACTCGCAAGTTAACAACCTGTCCAATACAACATTTACAGAAAAACCGGGGCGAATATACTGCCATTGATCGCCCTCTTCGAATGACAGATTAGCTAATAACAGTCATTAAACTTAAACAGATTGTGTGAATGAAGTGCTCAACTTATTAACTTCAAGTAAAATACTAAAGCAATACTGAAATAGTCAATTAAAATTGACCAGCTCGCATTAATATTATACTTGAACTAAAGACTAACAAGTTCTGAAATTTTTGTAATCGATCAATCGTCGACTAGTTTTATTTCAGTTATATTTACTTGTTATTATTATTTTTTTTTTTGTTTTTTTTTTGCACAACACTTCACACTTTTTTAGGAAACGTGCACCTTCATATTTGAATATCCAGTTGTTTGTGTAGAATGACTTCTCAGGAAGGTGATACAACAGTTCGGACTGGAGAGGTAACTGTTCTTCCGGCTCCACTGGTTAATCCTCCCGAAAGAGCTCCTACTTCACTATCATACAAAGTTTTTCGCCAGTTGTGTGCTCAGTTTGGTATCGTTGAATCAGATGCCATTCTTCCCGAAAGAAATAACACTGCCGATATAGCTCCTTCTGGCTTTGTGACAATTAACCGGCAAATGTGCCTAAGTGGAGGCATTCCTCCTTTCAACGACTTTTTCCAACAACTTCTCCGTCAACTGGCCATTGCTCCATCCCAGCTACACCCCAATGGCTATGCCATTCTAATGGGGTTGTGTGTGCTTTTTAGGAGAACACTTGATCGACTTCCAAGCTTTGGTGAAGTTTGTTATCTATGCTCTTTTTCTCGGACTAAGGATCATCCTTCCATTACTGTTGTGAGGAGCGCCCGAAACCGCAAACTGATTGTTGGCCTCCCTGATACTGCTCACGGGTTTTTAACCCAATTCTTCTATGTTCGTTGCCCTCCGGGGTTTTATGGTGTGTGGAGAGTTGGAAGTAAGGGCGTTCAGCTTTATTCCTGACACATGTTTTCCTTATAAAATCTTTTCATAGCCTGAGTAGTTAGATGTTAATTTCCCTTTTTACTTTTCAGCGCTTCCACCTCCTTCTAGAGACCCAGGCTATAAGCAAATTTTTGAAAGATTGAATGCTGTGCCAGTAGAAGAGAGGAATATAAAGTTTTTGCTGAGAGATGACTTTTTACATCAATACGGGCTTCTTCACTCTTCTCGCTATACTCAGCCTCATGAAGCCCCGACTGAAGTTCCCGATTCCCCGACTGAAGCATCGGATGCCCCCGTTACTATCGAACAATCTTCATCAAAAGAGTCTAACATCGAAGCTTCATTGGTGAAATGTTCCACCCCTACCGACATTATGGGGTCATCTAGTAAGACGGCACTTGCCCCGATTGAGGAAGAAGAAGAACCTTCACAGCCTCTCGGGGGATTAGCTGATGTAGGAACTGAGAAAACAAGTCTCACCGAGCATGATGGTGACGATGTTTATGATGGGTTGAGCGACATAATAGTGACCTCACAGGAGCTTTTTAGAGATGACGTGTCTAAAACTATCTCTCCTATGATTGAGGCGACGTCCCTTCTTCGACTAACACCAACACAAACACCAACTCCTCATACCCAAGCTATCATCACCCCTACACCAATGAGTGGTTTGTAGCTTAATGCGCGTAGCTTGCACATCACACAACACTTAGGATTTTTCGGCATTTGTTCATATTTAACTTCTTTTCTTCGGAAGTTTCTAAGACTTGCTATTTTTGCCTTTTCAGATTCCCCTATGGGGCGCAGCGGCAGCGGTTCCTATTACAAGGACTTTCGACGCTATGGAGGGCGTGGCAGCTATGACTACAAGCAATACTATGCCGATCCCAGAGAAACCAATGAGCAGAGAGCTGCGCGAAAAGCTGAAGAGAGGAGAAGGTATGAAGAACGTCATGAGGGAGCGGGCACGCGACATGAATCCTTCCCAAGGGATGATGACTCCCATAAACGTAAAACGCACGATGATAGGGGGAAGAGCCATATTGAGGATTCGAGAAAGCGGACCAAACTTGGCGAGGAGCACGTGCCCGTGACATCTGAGAGACCTGGTGCCTCAGTTTCTATTGACATCCCTTCCAAATCTCCTGCTCTTGAAGGAAGTGCCATCCAAACACTTCTCAACAGGCCTTCATACCATGTTGAAAGGGGGCCCCCGACTTTGCAGAGCCGATTCCCGAACTGGTGTTTGAGGGGGGTACGTTTCGACCTTGATTTGGTCCCCATCGACAAAGAAGCTATGTACAGAAATCTCGATGCTGTCAAGCTTGATATCGATAGAATGTCTGGATGGCAAAAGCTGGTTGATGAACTTCAAAGAGTTAATCGGGCTAACATCGAAGCAATGCTGACCATGGAAAATGACAAATCAGAATGGCAGAAGATTCTTGATCAACACAACGCTGAGATGAAGGAGATAGCCGAATACAATGAAAAACTCGAAGCTGAAGTAAAGCAGCTCAAAGATGATCTTGCCTCTTCTACTAATACTTACACCCAAAGAGAAGAGGTATTGCAAAAACAAGTGCGAGATGCGCACGCCAGCCAGAGGGACGCTGAAGCTAAAGCTGAGAGGTTGGAACAAGCTGTAGAGAACCACCGCACTGATGTCACCCAGCTGCAGAATAAACTGAGCGCCCGGGACATGGAGATTGAAGCGCTAAAAGCCCAGCTTGCTCAGACCGAAAAAGATCGAGATGAGGCCATGGCTGGCAAAATTGCAGCCGAAGAAACTGCTCAGACCATGGAAAACGATATCAATTCGACTTTATTCGATTTTTATTTACATTGTGTCTTGGGACGCGGCAGCCTCTCTTTTCTTGGTCCTAAGTATGAAATCACCCTGGCCGAGGTGTGGGAAGCTGCTCTTAACATGTTTAAAGACGCCGGGTATGGCGATGAAGATTTTGAGGCGCGTTACCTGGATGAGGGAGCTCGCGCTGCTCTTGCGAAGGGGCGAGAACAACTTGCCAGGATGAGAACTGGAATGGCGGAAGAGGAATGTTCTGGAAAGGAATTAACGCTTATTTCCTCTGTCCATCCTCCAGTTTCTCCTGTGGTTGACATCACGGGTTCGAGCTCCTCTACTCCGCCTGCAACTAAGACAGTAACTGAAACTACAAGTGCACAAGGCGGGGATGAAGGTGGTGAAAGCAACGAAGCACAGCGATATGAAATCAGCCTCAGAGATCCAACTACCCCAGGTAAACTTGACACCGGACCAGCTCAAGTGGTGAACTGCTCGTTCGCTCCTTGTGAACTTGACGATCTTCTTGATTATTTTTCAAATGTCAATGAATTCCCGACTTTTGATGAGCCGTCATCCCCTCTCTTTTCGAAAGATACTGATATTTTAAGTTTTTTCTCCTTTGTAGAGAAAGCACCGAGTCAAACTCAAGCTTCTCCTCCCCCGGTGATCCTTCCTCCATCTCTTCAAGTGGCGCCTCCCTCTGCTTCTCAACCTGGGTCACAAGAAGAACAAATAGAAGCTCTCCATGGCCTGGATGATCCCATTGCTTCGCAAGAGCAAAAAGATGAGGGACTTGAGGGAGGTGACATATCTCCGGAGCGGACTCCTTCTGACGATATAACTTTATCTAAACTTGTCACTCCAGGAAGTGAGTCTTCCTCAAAGAGGAGAAGGAAGCAAGGAGCATCAAGGAGGAGAGGGAAGATAATCACTGCCACTGAAGAGGAGCCAGAAGTTGGGCCAGCTGCGCCTACCTCTCCTTCCTCCCTTATACCCACTGGTCGACCTGAAAAGCTGATCATTCGGCCGGGTAAAGGGTCTAAAGGCAGCAAAAAGAAGTGAAGATCTTCAGTTTCTAGTTTTTTGTGTTTTGCATGTACTGGCCGAGAATTGTGCGGGTACCGGCCCCCGCTTTTCTTTATTTTGAAACCTGTACCTGCGTTGTAATTGAATAAAATGATTCCTCGTTTGTACAAACTTTTGTTTGAATTAAAGAATACATTTGTTATTCGTTTTGGCATGAGTTTATTTGATATTGCAGCGAGCTTATGGTATGTTACTTGAGCGTTACCTTTTGCTGGTTTAGTTATACCATATTGTGTGTAATTATACTATATTGCCCCCATTCCATAAGTATGCTGCAATATTCTATACCTCGAGGGGACTTACACTCTTATTTGCTAAAGAATAATGATTTTATTCTTTAAAGAAAATTTTATAGAGTACAACTCCCTTCGTATAAGTTTTTACGCTTGGTCGTTCGAAGAAATCACTTTTTTCTTTTGCTTATGTGCATATCTCATCAAGTGAATTCCTCTATGTGGTAAAGCGGACCTCTGAAGGGTACTTTAACTTCTTTTCTTTTTACGATCATTTCCCACAGTAGGCAAATTACTTTTCCTTTGAAAGTTAAAGTACGCTTTTGATGAGGATTTTTTTTTTTTTTTTATAGAAAGTTGTACCTCTGAGGAGGGATTTTTTCACGTTTCAACACTTGGAAGTTTTATTTCAATCTCGGTGAAACGTGTACCTCCAAAGAGTTATGCTTTAGAAATCCTTTTCACGTTTCAACACTTGGAAGTTTTATTTCAATCTCGGTGAAACGTGGGTTTCCAAAGAGGTCTTTTTTCTTAATTGTGTTCCCGGGAGGGGGTTGTACCTCTGAGGAGGGATTTCTCACGTTCCAACACTTGGAAGTTTTATTTCAATCTTGGTGAAACGTGTACCCCCAAAGAGTTGTGCCTTTGAAGAAAGCCTTTTCACGTTTCAACACTTGGAAGTTTTATTTCAATCTCGGTGAAACGTGTGCTTTCAAGAAGGTCTTTGTTTTTACATTTCAACTTTGGTGAAGTGAAATTCCGAAGAGCGGCTGCTACACTTCAACTCCTGGCGAAATGGGCCTCCGAAGAGGGCTTTTATTTTGTTTACATTTCAACTCTGGTGAAGTGAAATCCCGAAGAGCAGTTATAACACTTCAACTCCTGGTGAAATGGGCCTCCGAAGAGGGCTTTTATTTTGTTTACATTTCAACTCTGGTGAAGTGAAATCCCGAAGAGCGGTTATAACACTTCAACTCCTGGTGAAATGGGCCTCCGAAGAGGGCTTTTATTTTGTTTACATTTCAACTCTGGTGAAGTGAAATCCCGAAGAGCGGTTATAACACTTCAACTCCTGGTGAAATGTGCCTCAGAGAGGGTTTTCATCGCCTGGAAGTTACTCTCTCATGGTTGGAGGGTCATGACTCCTCCAATCTTTTTTGTTGAGTAGAGAACTTTCTTTTTTGTGGCATATGACCCATTAGAGGTCTTTTATTATCCGAAGAGTTGCGCCTCCGAAGAGGACTTGTGGCGCTGATGGTAGCTTTGGTTGTTCCTCTGTTCACTTGCTTATGCCTTTTCAGCGATCCCCTTTTTTTTTTTTTTTTTTTTTTTTTTTTTTTTTTTCTTTTCAAGTTTTCATCCCCCTTTTTCTCACAAGTGGCTTGTTTAATCCAAGGAAGTGTACTTCATTGCCAGGCAAGTTCGTGAGAACGGGCACTAGCTTCCTAATTGGATGTTTGTTTGTTTAAACAATCTCAATTTATCAGCAAGGGCTCGTTCCTATCGAAATCATTAGCCGTTCAATTGAAGCATTTCCTATCTAGGATTTGAATTCGGGGTCTTTGTGACTTGAAATTTGTTTGTTGAATGATGGTGAGAATCGCTCGGTCTTATTATGCGCAAGTTTTATCTCCACTGTCTGCAAAAATTTAAATCGATATTTCAGCAATACATTTTGTGTATTTTTATATCGAAAACAAAGCAAACATATAATGATAATAAGGAACACAAGATTTATAGTGGTTCGGCCATGAAATTGGGCCTACATCCACTTTATATTCTTTCATTATTTACTTGCATCAGTTTCACAATTGCTTTCAATTACAGGAATCATACATTCATAATTCTTTTTGCAATGTTTCAACAAAATTTTCAAGTAAAGTATGGACGCAAGTGATTGCTGTTCCATGCCCTTGGAATTTGATCTCCATCAACTGTGGTGAGCTTGAATGTGCCGTCAAGAAGTTTCTGACCTATCACATACGGTCCTTCCCAATTTGGCCCAAACACACCTGTCGCAGTCATAATTCTTTTTAGGACTAGATCTCCAATTTCAAAGCTGCGTTGACGAACTTTGGAATTGAAATGTCTGGCTATCCTTTGCTGATGAGCTGCAACTCTGAGGTTAGCTTCATCTCTTTTTTCATCAAGGAGATCCAGCGCTTCAAGTTGCAGCTTTTCATTTTCTGCTTGATTGAAATGGATTCTTCTGTGTGAAGGGACCTCTGTTTCAACCGGGATCATTGCTTCCGATCCGTATGCTAACGAAAAAGGAGTATGCCCAGTTGCAGTTTTGTGAGTAGTTCTGTATGCCCATAGTGCAAGTGGTAGTTTATCGACCCAACCACCTTTTGCTCTTTCGAGTTGCTTTTTGATGGTTGATTTGATGATCTTGTTCACTGCTTCCACTTGCCCGTTTGCCTGCGGATGAGCTACTGCCGAAAAGCTTTTCTGGATTTTGAATCGTTTGCAAAAATCCTGGAATTCCTCACTTTCAAACTGAGTACCATTGTCTGTGATTATTTTTTGAGGCACACCGTATCTGCAAATGATATTCTTGGTCACAAAGCTTATCACTTTCTTAGAAGTGATAGTAGCCAATGGTTCAGCTTCAGCCCACTTAGTAAAATAATCAACCGCAACAATAGCATATTTAATCCCTGATTTAGCGGTTGGTAGCGGCCCAATGAGATCCATTCCCCAAATTGCAAATGGCCATGGACTGATCATCTGTGTGAGTTCGGTAGAAGGTGCTCTAGGAATTTTGGCATATCTTTGGCACTTGTCACATTTTCGGGAGTAATCTGCGGCATCCCGATTAATTTCTGGCCAAAAATATCCGTATCGGAGAATTTTCTTTGCTAATGTTTGACCACCTGAATGATCACCGCATTCTCCTCCATGCACTTCAGTTAGGATTGTTTTGGACTCTTCCCGGGATACACATCGAAGCAATGGCATTGAGAATCCTCGTCTGTATAATTGACCATCCTGGATTATATATCGAGAAGCTTTTCTCAGTAGCTTTTGTCGTTCTTTAGAGTTTTCTGGTAAAGAGCCATTGAGTAGATACTTTGTTATTGGAGTCATCCATGATTCTTGCTCTTGCGACATACTCATAACCCAATCGATATCCATTTCATCAATGCTCGGATTTGACAAAACTTCCACTGGAACTAACCCTAAGGATTGGGCTTCGCCAGAACTTGAGTATTTTGCGAGAGAATCTGCTTTCATGTTTTCTTCTCGAGGAATATGACTTATCGTGTAATGGTCGAATTCACATAAAAGTTCCCAAGCCTTTGACACATAAGCGGGCAGATTTCCTCCTTTCGTTTGAAACTCCTTCTTGACTTGGCATACTATAAGCTGAGAATCACTGAAGATCTGTAACGCTCGAATGTTTAGTTCTTTAGCAATTTTCAAACCAGCGATCAGAGCTTCATATTCTGCTTCATTGTTTGTTGAAGGAAATTCTAATCTTAGCGCATAGCATAATGACCGGCCTTCAGGAGTTTCAAGAACAATTCCAGCACCTGAACAGTAATCATTTCTTGCGCCATCTACAAACAACTTCCATTGGGTTGGGGAGTTCTCGATTGTTTCTTCCTCGCTGTTACCCTTGTCTGTAAATTCTGCAATAAAATCTGCCAAAGCTTGTCCGTTGATCGCTTTTCTAGGATGATAAGTGATGTCATATTGGCTCAATTCAATATTCCACTTTAAAAGGCGGCCCGAAGTCTCAGGGCGAAACAAGACTTGCTTTAAAGGTTGATCAGTGAGGACTTTGATAGGATGAGCCTGGAAATATTGCCTCAACTTTCTTGAGGCAATCAATAGACAATAGGCGAGTTTTTCCAACTTGGAGTAATTCATTTCTGCCCCAGTGAGTCTTTTGCTGATATAGTAAACTGGATGTTGAATCCTTTTGTCTTCCCGTACCAGCGCTGCACTTAAAGCATGAGATGAAACTGCCAAGTATATAAGAAGATCCTCGCCATCGCCGGGCCTGGAAAGTATTGGAGGCGTTTCCATATGTTGAATCAATTCTTCAAAAGCTTTCTGGCATTCGGGAGTCCAGTCAAAGTTTTTCTTTCCTTTCTTTAGAGCGTCGAAGAATGGAATGCATTTATCAGTAGCTTTGGATATGAACCGACTTAAGGCGGCAATTTTTCCATTGAGACTTTGCAATTCCCTCTTTGTTTTAGGAGCTTTGACTTCTTTTAGAGCAGTGATTTGAGCTGGACTAGCTTCAATGCCCCTAGCGCTCACGATGAAACCCAAGAACTTCCCAGATTCTACCCCGAAAGAACATTTTAAAGGGTTAAGCTTCATTCCGTATCTTCGGAGAATTGCGAACATTTCTGCTAAGTGTTCGATGTGATCCACTGCTTTCTTAGATTTTACTAGCATGTCATCAACGTAAACTTCCATAGTCTTTCCCAACTGCGGTTTGAACATAGCATTAACCAGTCTTTGGTATGTTGCCCCCGCATTCTTCAACCCAAAGGGCATAACTCTGTAACAGTAAAGACCGACATCGGTGATAAAGCTTGTGTCCTCCTGATCTGGCTCATACATCATGATCTGATTATATCCGGAGTAGGCATCCATAAAAGACAACAATTCATGACCCGCTGTTCCATCTACCAGTTGATCGATCCTGGGTAATGGGAAGCAGTCTTTGGGACAGGCCTTGTTTAGATCTGAAAAGTCGATGCACACTCTCCATTTACCATTGGCTTTCTTAACTAGCACTGGATTTGAAACCCAATTTGGATAGGTAGATTCTCTGATGAAATTATTCTCCATGAGCCGGTCAACTTCCTCTTTCAATGCTGTCGACCTTTCTAGACCTTGGATTCTTCTTTTCTGCTTTACTGGCGTGAACTTTGGGTCAATATTCAGAGCATGTACCGCAACTTCTGGGGATATTCCGCACATATCGGCATGGGTCCAAGCGAAAACATCCAGGTTTGCTTTCAAAAAAGATATCAAGGCATTCTGAACTGACACATTAAGTTGTGAACCCACATTCAGCACCTTGTTTGGGTCCTTCAGATCAACGGGCACCGGTATCGTTGTTTCTGCTGGTACCACCCTACTCTCCCCCGCACTGGCCTTTCTAGGATCCATCACTTTTCGTGCCCCGCTATGCTCGCCAGTGCAGGGTCCGCCCTGTAGTTGCTATAGGGTTGGTGTTTTGATGCGGATTGGGGTTGCCGCATCTTTCCCCATTTCTCTCTTCCTTGTTTCTCGCAGCTCTGTCATATAACATTCTCGCCCAGCGTTCTGGTCTCCTTTAATAACTCCTACCCCATTGTCTGTAGGGAATTTAATAGTAAGACACCATGGGGCAAGGACAGCTTTGAATGCAGCAAGAATAGGTCGACCAAAGAAAGCATTATAAGCAGAAAATTCATCTACTATCACAAAAGTCTGCTTGCGAACTACTTTTCTTTCTCCTTCTCCGAGTTCCACAAGCAAGTCAATGGTTCCTACTGGTTGCTTTGGCTCCCCAGTGAAGCCAACAATCTTCTGAGATGAGGCTTGCACATCCGCCATCGGGATTCTCATCTGGTCAAACGTTTTCTTGAAGAGGATGTTGCAAGATGCGCCGCAATCAATAAGAACTCTTCTGACAATAGCCGGTCCAATACCGGCCGAGATGACTAACGGGTCCAAAGTAGGGGCCTCAATGCCCGTGGAATCTCTAGCCCTGAACACAATATCATCATTAAAAGTCCTTTGTTGTTTCAGGGGTGTAGAGTCCTCTAAAACAAAGACATTCTCTTCAGTTGGCATATGTTTCAGAGCTCGAGTGTACCTCTCCATTTCACCCCAGCTTCTGCCTGCTGGGTGGGGTCCTCCTGTGATGACATTAATAACTGGCCTTCCAGATTCATGTCCTGCGGCCTTCTCATTTGTCCTGGGCTGATGAGCAAGAGCTTGTTGCCCCTGACTTGACGAAGCAGGATCATTACCACTCTTCTTCACAAATTGCTGCAGCTTATTTTCTCTTAGCAATTCTTCGATTATATTTTTCAATTGACGGCAGTCGTCTGTGTCATGACCAGGCTGATTATGGAAGCGACAGAACTTCCCACTTTGCACAGCTTTTCTTCCGGTTCTGAGAACAGGAGGTTTGGGATACTCAAAAGAATCTTTTGTAGCCAGGTAGATGCGCTCTGGTGTTTCTAACAAAGGAGTATATTCTGATGGCTTGAAGGATCGAGGCTTCTTCGAATTGTGTTGTTTCCTTCCATCATTATTTTCTCTTTTCTGTCCCACAGATCCATTCTTACGTGGCGCAGCAGTGTTGTCTTCAGCTTTCTCTACTGTTGCCTTTGCCGGGACAGGACGGCTTTCCAAACGCATGAATTCATCCGCCTTTTTGTAGAACTTTTCCAGAGAATTTGGCTCCTTCATGTTCAGCCACTTTCCGAATTCACTTGACTTATCAATAGCTCTCATCAAATAGGTCAAGACCATGCGGGGTTCTGCATTATCCACCTCAGCTAACGCTATATTAAAGCGATTTAAAAAAGACTTGATAGTTTCCCCCGGATTCTGTTCCAAACCGGATAACGACATGATGTCTTTTGCCTTTGAAGCATATAGCCTAAATTGCTCTTTAAATTTCCTGGTTAGGTCTGAAAACTGATCGATGGACCGGACAGGTAGTTTTGTGAACCAAAGCAGAGCTACCCCTTCCAAATACACAGGAAAATAGCGGCATTTTATCTCGTCAGAAGCTCTGGCACCTGTCATGTGCCAATCATATTTGTACAGGAACTCATTTGGATCACTTGTCCCTTTGTAAGCTGGAATGGTCGGAGGGACGAACTTCCTTGGGAATTCAGCTTTTAGGATCTTTTCAGTAAACGGAGTCTTGCTCGGAGCGAAACCCCACTCTTTCTCATCTTCGACCCTTTGCATACTTTCTTTCATAATCTGTCGAACCATACCAGAAAGATATTCTTCGTCATTCCTATTTCTGGATCCTCCAGCCTCAGGCAATGTCTGTTCAAAGGGGCTAGCAGCCCTTTCGGGAATGTTTCTAGTTTCAGCATCATGGACATTACCGACAAAGTTCCTTTCATTATTCGCAGGTTGACGGTTTGCCCCGAGCAGATCGTTTAACCTATTCAGAATCAGAGCATTCTGAGCATTCTGAGCTTCCAATTGCGCGTTCTGGGCATTTATTTGCTGATTCAACCCAAAGATAGCAGCGTCCAATTCCGCTTTTGAAACTCCAACAGCTGGAGTGGCTTGATTTGGTGTTGGGGAAGTGGAGGTTCCCTCTTGAATGTTTGCAGATCTCACAGATTTACTTTTCCTTCCAGGAGCCATGATTTCGGATAGACTTCTGGTTCTTAAAGAAACTCTATCTACAAATCTTTCTGAAACAATGATGATAGATGTCCTGAGTTCAATTCTCAGTGAAAAGCACCAAAATGTTAACGAAAAAATTTAAACGCTAACACCCTGGTGTATAAGATGTGATTGTGAAAGCACCACCCGTTTGTACGGGAAACAGAAATAAGCAGAAAGTATGTAGAAAAACGGTAAGAGACACAGTATTTATAGTGGTTCGGCTTATAATCCAGCCTACGTCCACTTTAATCTTTTTATCACTAGTTTGATTACAATTCTTTACAAGATCTTTCAATTACAACACACTTCAAGTGATAGGATATGTGAAACAAGTAGCTCAAGCTTTGATGTTGACAATCATCTTCAAATCCATGGTGAATGTGGATGATTCCTTCATGGAGTTCCTTTAGAAGTTTGTTGGATCTAAAAAGCTTTGAAGTCGTCTGGAATTCGGCAGAGTAATGGCGCTTGAAGAGAATGAGCCCCCAAAAGTCCTTTGCATGTTGGAGATGGTTTCATATTTATAGAGAGTTCTGGGCGGAAAAAGTGCTAAGTCCTAACTCGTGGCCGACTTAAGATAAGTCGTGTTCGACTTAAGGTAAGTCGTCCCCGGGTCACTGAGCCGAGTCTATGGCAGTTCCCCTTTTTTGAACCCATCCCTAAGTTCTAAGTCGTGTGCGAGTTATCTGGCTGCAATTGCTAATTTCCCTTCTTAAGTCGTATACGACTCTTTTTATGTCGTAAGTCGTAGTCGACTTAACCAATTGCAACTGGTTTAAAGCAAGTCTTAACTCGTAGACGAGTTAAGAGGTGTGTCTTTAGGTCGTATCCTCCTTAAGTCGTATAACTTCTTTAGGTCGTAAGGGTCTTAAGTCGTACAAACTGCAGTTATCATTAAGTCGTAGGCCATCAATTTCCTTAAGTCGTAAAGACCTTAAGTCGTTAGCTTTTCTTAACTCGTATGCCTGCTAACTCGTAGAAGATCTTAACTCGCAGAGGATTAACTCGTAGAGGCTTAACTTGTGGAAGATCTTAACTCGTACACTTGCTAATTTGTAGATATGCTGACTCGTAAAGGCTTATCTCGCAAGTAGCTTAACTCGGGTACTCCTTAACTCGTAGGCTGCTTATCTCGTAAGCTTGCTAACTCGTAGAGGTCTTTAAGTTGTAGGAAGTTGCTGACTCATGTATCCTTTAACTCGTACATGCCTTGAGTCGTACATGCCTTGAGTCGTACATGCCTTGAGTCGTACATGCCTTAACTCGTGGACCTGTTAACTTGTGAACGAGTTAGGGTTAACAGTTAGTTTCGACACCATCTTTTATTTACTTAGGAAATGGCTTTTGGAAGAGTACTTTCGATTTAGTTATTTTAAGAACCTTTGTTCAGTTGAAGGTAAAACCCAAAGGTTTCGAAAGGAAAGGTTTTAACTGATTTCGAAAGGCTGTTCCACATGTTTTACACGAACCCAAATGCTTTTGAAAGGTTTGATTTTATGAAAAGAATTCAGTTCTTTCAAAAGGTTTTAAATGAAGATTTTGAAGGGGTGGTTCCCCAGTGGTTCCGAAAGGTTTTAAGTGGAAGACTTTAATGTTAATGAAAGGCAATATTCGTAGTGTTTTGATAAGAGGACGTCTAAGGTTTTAAAGCTTTTGAAAGAAAGGTTTTCCAACATTCTCAAAAGGTTTATTAAGAAAGGTTTCTAAAGGTATGTTTTGGCCTTTAGGCCTAAGGTTTTACTTAGTTTCGAAAGGGGTACTTTCAATGGATTCGAAAGGGGTACTTTCAAATGTTTAAATGCTTTCATTGACAAAGTTTTGTGTAATGTATATGTAACACGACAAAGTGATTTGTTTAAAGCATAGAGTATATTTTCTTATTTAAAGTATCATTTAAAGGATTAAATCATTTTGAAAAAAAGGTTTTCAAGGAAAATTTATGGGTAGTTGACCCTAAGTAAAATGACTCAGATATTAGAATATCAGATGAGACTTGTATAGGGTCGCACCCTATAAATTAGCTATTAGCCTCTAACTAATTTAGTCTAAAAATTCCAGTATGTAGGGCTTTATCGCAGATAAGACTAATGCGATGTTACACACAAAAAAGAATATATAGAGAGAGGATAGGTTATTGGTGAGCCCCTAAAACCATTAGGATCGGTTGACTCTGGGAGAATTAAGTTAGGGACAAACCATCCATAAGAGAAGTATTTGACAGAAGTTAGATTATTTGTTTATTTTGTCTAGTAGGCCCGAGTTAGCCAAAGGGTAGTAGTTAGCCAAACAAAACTATAGTTATCGGACAGATAGTCCATTTGTTACTTGATTTATATGCTTTCACGATATTGATGTTATTGTTTAACCAGTTTTGGTTGTAGGATTTAGATTTGCAAAAGATATGTTTTAAAAGGATAATAGTGAGGGGAAACCCATTTTGCTAAGCAGCATGGTCTCACTTAGTATCATACAACCAAGATGTATAGTGTTATTCACACCAAGCTTTATGTCTGACTTGATTTTTATGTTTTTCCCCTTAAGCTCTCGGGTGCTCAAAATTGATTTGAGTAGGCCGAGGGTTGAGAATTTTCAGGTTTTGGTAGGTGGACGAATACAGCTTCCAAATACGAGCAGGAGGCTGATGTTAGTTATATTTAAGAGTTGTTATGTTTTTATTCCCACTATGTTGTATTAAATCTGTTATGACTATTTAGTACTCTGGTCAACTTAGACATCTTCATATGTCGCTCTTGGTGTATTTTTTTAATAATTATATTTGATCTGAACTTGGGAAACATTTGGGATTATGAAACTTGGATATGAAATGTTGTTTTGAAATGTAATCAGAAAAGTGTTTTAATCTATAATGATTTTATTTATTATTCAAGTGCTTCTGATATTATGCATACCATTAACATTACCGTATTTGGTCACCGGAAGTTATTACTATGGATGACTACAACATCTGCAGCGCATAGATTCGGGCCTCCAAATAGCGGATTTTAACTGAAGCTATTAGAAAAGCTTGGTTTTTGCTTAGAATATTTGTGATTTATTCCTGAGGGCATGCCCCTCCTTTCATAAGCTGAGGATGGTGCTCTTTAATCTTGCATTAACCTCCCATCATGCCATGGAAACTTCACCTGCCATCACTTCTCATTTACGTCACTTCTCCTTTATGCTAATTATCATTATATCCTTCTCATGATAATATCTTGTATCCTAATGGAAGATTCTAGAATATTTCATGCTTTATGAAGAGGGGAGTGTGCTATTTAGTTGCTAATGTGTTCATTTGATAATGAGATAAGTGCACAAGAGTTCGGACAATTTATATCGGTCGTAAAGCTTTTTACCGATAAACCGATTTTCGATCACATTATTGATTTTTCTTTGAAGAAATATAATTCTTGTAAATTTTTTTCAAAAACAAGGTTCTTGTCATTATTCATTAATTAAATGATGTCTAACATGGTTGTAAAATCATATTTATAACACTTAATTATATTTCAAAACGTTACGATATTCAAAGATGAAGTGTTCGAATTTTAAGGTTGCTACATTCTCCCCACTTAGAACAATTCATCCTCAAAATTCAAATAAGAACGATAACCAAAGGAGATAGACAAAACATGATACATATATAGAGTTCGGATGAAAATACATACAAGCTAAAATGCAAACCAAAATGCATACTAAGCGACTTCACACCTCAAGCGGTGAGTGCACTACAGAAGATATATGATACTAAGATAAGAAGGAATCCTAGTCTATAAGCAACTCTGGATGGGTCCCCTTTAAACTTACCTCTGTCTTCTTATAACAACCTAATCATCCTTGCTCCTCGATGCTTCTAACCTTAAAAAAGGAACAAGCACACAAATACTCAAATAGGATTCACAATTACTAGCAAACAATGCTCACGGTTCGCTCACGTTCAAAACTCTCCCGTCATCTAAGGATAATAAATAACGTACTAAGCATATCTTATGCTTAACATCCTCAGGTCATTACTTAGAAGAATATTCATGCTACCTTATAATAAAACAAAGTGTCATTCCTTAAACTCTTCATAAACCAACAAACATAGTATACAAATGTACTAAAGCCCATACAATGCACATGCACCATCCGTATGCAATATCCGATCTGATTACTTACTCGATCACATAAATTTCACTTCCAAACTAGTATAAATCACTTAACCTCTTTAGTGCGGACTCTAATTTGGTTTCTTGATTGGGAACCTCTGTTTTTCTTTCATACTAACATACTATGATAAAAAAAACATCGAGATCATATCATGAATCCATATCAAGTGTTCACCATCGAGAATTGAGTGAAAAATCTTATCCGGACCGATGTAAACCACCTCAAAAACATGTACTCGAATATTGGATCAAGAATAAGTATGCGAATAAAACGATCTACGAAAATTACATATTTATCATATTGGTTTCTACACTAAATTATTTTTAATCACATTCATTTATACAATTAGTATGTTGTTCAATACTGAAGCCATTTATGAACCATTTCATAAAACATAACCTCAAGTTTATCCACATTTTGTAACTTAAATTCATACTCGTATAATACTCCATCACATCCTAAGAGTATATACAAACATCAAATTTGTTTTTCTTAACAAGGATGATCTACAATTTAAACTTATTTTAACTTTCTATCTCCTCAATTCAACTGTTATATAAACACAATTTATATTTTCAAAAACACTAAACTGCCTAGTTCTATAACAACTCGGAAGTTCCCGACCTATCCAAAATGATCAAAAATTCCATTTCATTTATATAAATGAAAACTATCAAACAACATATCATATCATGGTGCATAAAACATACTTTTCTAATGTATGTGCTACGCATATCCATGAAATAACTTAATAAGAAAACTTTAGAACTAAACACAGGTTTCCATGTCTAATCACTTTTAAATAAAATATACATATAACTTTTGTACATCAAATCATACTTTGGATTAAATAAAAATTTGTTTTACCAAAACAATTTTGCAGCATCCCACACGTAGAAACCTAAAAATGAACATTGATGATGCTGCAGTCATCATCGAAATTATTTTCAAGTGATAGAAGTGAGTTCAATACACCCAAACCATACTCAACCAAATTCATTCCAAAGCGGTATCAAATACTTTATATAATAGTACTAAGTATCATGATCCTAATTTCCTAAACCAGCTTTCCAAATATTTACTTTCAAATAATACTATTATTATTTTTTCCAGAATCTTGAAAAAACATTTTCAAAAATATCGAAATTTAAGTTCTTAAATTCTTTGTTTAAATCGATTTCGTTTATAAACCATATTTTATAAACCATAATTATATAGAATTACTTTCTTATATAAATATTTTCCCAAAAATTTATTCCCAAAATGTTCTATCTTTCCTTTTGTTAATAGTAAACATCTTTTATTAAATTTTAACTTTTAACCCATCATCATCACGGAATGCCTTATAATCAAACCGTGAAATTTAATTCACTAGGTATTCGTTCAATGTACCTACATTTACTGTCTACCCATCCCATGATGTAGAAAGGTAAAGGTGCTCATAAACTAGTTGAGCACAAATCAATAACAAACAATACTCAATGTTCCTTACATGCCGAGCATGATCAAATAATTAAGGTTACATGATATTAAATATGAGAAGCGCTAATATCAAACAAAACATGAATAGGTAAACCATAAACATATAGTATACCCTAAAGAATCTGCTTCCTCTTCTCAGCTGTAGAAATAGCAAAAATCTTAGGTTGCTCCCCTTTCTTGAGCATAGGACAATCTCTAACAAAATGGCCAGGCTGATGGCAACCATAACAATATTTTGGTGCAAACTGGGCCTCGGACTTCGAAAACTTCTCGATTGATGCTTTAATTATTTACCCTTCTCCACCCTACCTACACTTATTAGAGAAGTGACCCTTCTTTCCACACTTATAGCAAACAAGGATGGACTAATTCTTGGGTGCCTGAAACTTACGCTTGTTGTCCCTAACTGGTTCAGAAATGGATGGCTTCGGAGTTAAACTCTCAAACCTCAAAGCCATGTTCACTGAACCACCAAAAGATCCCATGACATGATTAGTCATATCCTACTAGAACTCAAGACGCATACCCGTAATGAACATCTTGGTCTTCTTCAGTGGGATGTAAACTAATTCTAACCTGTACCGAGACAATGTGATTAATTGGTTTTTATACTCTGCCATAGTCATGGCCTTCTACTTTAAATCCAAAAAGCTCCTTAATAACAAAGTTGTTTTGGCTTTTTGAACAAACTTCATCTCACGCTCATAATTAAATTAAGCCCAAGGAAAATCGTTCTCTCGGACATCAGCTACAACAGAAATCCACTAATTCATGGCTGCAACTGTCAGATGTTATGACGCCAATCTATGCTTCGTTGCGTCATCTAGCTCCATGTCTCCAAATATTTGATCACATAGTCTGAGCCAAGACTGGACTTCTATAATACTCTCAGTGCCGCTAAACCTCTTACCCTCCAGCCTCTCATAATCGCAGCAGAGCTAAGAAAAACTCATTTGAGGCCCGACCTGCACGATCTGCTCTATGTTATTCATTCTCAGTTCCCCAACTGGAGCAACATTCCTCGGTGCTCGATTCCCACCATTGGTAGTAGTACTACCCCGATTACCTCTAGCATGGGCAGCTCTGGTACCCATAGTTCTTACTACCTAATTAAACCAGAACAACTTCATGAAACTAAAGGATAGAGTTACTTCAAAGAAATGATTCTAAGAAAGAGATATTCCTAAGGAATAATTTTAAAGTCTAATTTTCAAAATACAAATACACTCTCATATGCATAATACACTCGACTTATTCTAAGGTGTCACTTACCATATATCTGTTGAGCCATACCCAACCAACGCCAAGGTGTTCACTTAACCTCGAGCTCTGATACCAAATGTAATGACCTAACTTTTCGATCCTCGAATGTCAACACCAATACATTCATAGTATTCATGTTCTAGGCTCCCAAGTGTTAGAGAACTAAAAGTTAGGGTTAAGTAAAAGAAAATAGAATAGAACAAGAAAAAGAGAACAAAACATCAAAATATCTCAATGGAACGATAACATATAATATTAAAGGAAAATTGCAATTGGTTACTTTGGATACAAAAATCTCAAAGTTACTAAAACCTAAGTACTTTCATCAGCCTAGATAGTTATAACTGCTTGTCCTTATAATACCGATATATACAATACAGAAATACAATGGAAATAAGAATAATACGAAAGCTAATCATCTAGCTCTTCTCTACAAGCTCCAAAGAATTCATAGCTAAATCTAGAAATATACACGGGCTGGCCCTAGCATTATAAGAAAACAACACTCGATCAATCTGGCAAATCAATGTGAAAAACTCAAGAAACATGTTACAAGAAACGGTAACTATTGAGATCATGCTGATTCTCGTAATGGTTATCCCCTTAAAGAAACCAACCATATATTAAGTTTAACTTATAGTGATATGATAAATAATGTCTAGTGTGTAGCACACAAATCATATCAATTGGCTACTGTGTGAATGCCATAATAATAATAGGTATACAATCAATACTGTTAAGGAACAATCGCATAGGGATTGTTTTTCATGGAGACGCCTCCAGTAAACTAAAGCGGATCTCCATGACAAGGATCATAAACTTCTTTCCAAGCATCATATATCTCTGGATAGGATATACTCTAAAGTAAACACAACCGGCTTAACGATGAACTGCGTGGCACCAATATCAATAATGCCCGCACATAACATATTGATAAGCATATAGATCTGGAGTTTATATACCCCCATGGGTAAGCTAAACCCAAGATCGTGCATCTTACTCTGGTTTTAGTCTATCCAATGTCGGGGCTATATTCGACATCTTTTACGCTAGTCTTCATCACTCGAGCAACACATGAATCCCCAATTGGATTCCTTAATCTAAAACAGATCATGAATCACTACATGGATTCGAGCATCTCAAATAGATCTCAAACCTAGACATATTTTCCCTACATTAGTCATTCAACAAATGCTAACATTGTCCTCTCTCCTGGAATACTCCTCATGATAGACAGTCCCGTATGATAGCATCATTCGAAATGTTAATGCTGACCTTTCCCTTAGACTTAACCTTAAGATAGACAGTTCAACTCGACAAACATTCCACTTCACAACATCTTCTAGAACATTGATCATGCATATGGTTTTGAAGTGATAATGGGTTTGCGTCATCTCATATAAGTACCCTCTTACCACTTACTGGACCGTCCAAAATCAATCGATGAATTTTCGGTTAACTCAATTTCGGTTCTCTTAGAAGTAAGCGAAAGTTAGAGATGTTTCGTACCAATGCTGCTTCTTAAGGGTTCTCGATGATATGAAATTGTGAAGTCTTTCAATAACTCCTTAAGTCAATATTTAGTCAACTTCGATAATCGAATAATAAATTATCTAGTCAAAACAATTGCTTATGCAAATTAATATTCGTACATTTAACTCATTTTTGACATTCTAACCTAACTATTCCTCGTTCAATAGTAAAGCCAGGTAAGTTAGAGCACTAGCTGCATCAAAGCCTTACCAAGAGTTCATTCTTCAATCTCACAAATACAAAATCAACCTCATCTGCATTTACTGTTAAGTATAACATTAATGATTTCCATAATCAAGTAAGAAATCAACACGATTAACACATTTTCGACATTATTCCGACTTACTATTCCTGGATCAAGAGGGAAGCTGGTAGGTTAGAGCTCTATTGCTCCATGCCTACTTAAACACCAACCCTAACCCTTAAAAATAAATAAGCCTTACTTCGTCATCTTTTTATGTTAAGCATAGTTAACTACTTTTCAAATAAGCAACTAAACAATTAACCATTTGACCATTAAGAAATTCTAATCCCTTTCTAAACCTATTATTTATACTTTTAAATATTTGAAAATATTTATAGTAGGTTTTAAAACATTCATCCGAAAAAATACTTTAAAATAACAAGTTTGTAAAATCTTTAAAATTTGAAAAAGAACACGTTTTATTACAAAGACCTCTTCTTTAATAATTCGTAGTTAATTCTTAAAAAATCATAAAGCTCTCAGAACACTTTTGAAATACTCTAATATGAATTAGTAAACTCTTGCGAAAAAATGAAAACAAATACTTTAATTTAAATATCTTTTCAAATGTTTAAAGTCCAAAAATCAAGGCTAAACAGGGCAGTTTTGCACAAGTGAAGTTTTGGCCACTTTTCGAGATGTTAATTCACTTCTTACTATCCAAGCTTTCAATTGAAACAAACATATATACAAAAAATTACAAATATGCCAAGAAAACCTTAAGGATCTCTTTATAAAGTTCTATAGAAATCGTCGAATATTAGATAACTTTTAACTGCATCTATAAAGATTATCGACATAAGTGCACTTCTAAATCCAAGTCATATTCAAAACTATGTTCAACTACAACCTATATGCCTTGTTCCATCACCTTACTATAAAAGTCCATTCATGTTCGTTCAATTCGTTAAGTCATACATATACTACTTGCTTTCAAATCAAGAATCAAAATCAATGTTTTCACATTTATCCATATTAATTTAACAACATTAATACAATCAAACATCAACATATGAATGTGGTATTTTCCAATCAAAATGGTGAGTTAACTTACCTTTAACCTAGAAATAATCAAGGTCCAAGCTAACAAAGTCGAAGTCCAACCTTGCAACACCTTTCCTTCCCTCTTTTCCTTGCTTTTGCCCTCCTCCCCTCACTTATAGCTCATGGCCTATCCATGTAGGGTGAGTACGGCTTTGTTTCTTCAACTTATAACTTGATGAAAGGTGTTATAATATTGTACTAAGGCTTATGGAAAATTTTGAAGTGATTTGGAGTTGATTTGTAACTATTTCATTTAGAACATAAGATAGAAAGAAGAAGATGAAGCCATCGGAAAAGCTTGGTTTTTTCTTAGGAAATTTTTGATTTATTCCTAAGGGTATGCCCTTCCTTTTTTAAGCTAAGGATGGTTCTCTTTAAGATTACACTCACTCCCCATCATGCCATGGAAGCTTCACCACCCATCACTTCTTCTTTACATTACTTCTCGTTTATGCTAATTATCATTATATCCCTCTCATGATAATATCTCTTATTTTAATGGAAGATTATATAGTATTCCATGCTTTATGAGAAGAAGAGTGTATTAATTTGTGCATATGTATTCATTGATCATTAGATAAGGGTATAAGAGTTCAAAAATTTTATAACGATCAAAAATCTATTTACCGATAAACCGATTTTCGGTCACATCATCGATTTTTCTTTGAAGAATATAGTTTTGTAAAAATATTTCAAAAACAATTATCTTACCATTATTCATTAATTAAATGATGTCTAACATGGTTATAAAATCATATTTATAACACTTAATTATATTTCAAAACGTTAAGATATTCGAAGATGAAGTGTTCGAATTTGAAGGTCGCTACAAATAACGATTGAGTTCCACTATGGAGACGCATGCAAAGTGATCGTAGATAACTTAAAGATTTTTAGTATGCTCATAAGAAGGGGTATGTGGGTAGCTACCACCAAGATTTGCGATCGTGTCAAGATCTTGCGATAGTCGATTACTTCGAGATTTTTTTGATTGTAAGCCTGGTTCCCAGCCTTACGAAGTTGCATGCATTCAAGCACCTAACGTTGGAATTTTGGTTGGGTCCTTGGTTTGCAATTATACCATATAAGTTATCATGTATCCAATGCATGTAGGTGATGCAAGGTCAATGCAGTTGTAGCACAAGTCGATAATCAAAATATTTGAAGAATGTAGGCAAGGTTAGACACGTTATATTTTGGATGATATAGGTATGAGATGGGCACACTAGTTATTTTAAAGATGAGATCATGAGAAATTTCATCGTAGAGATTTAAGATACACATATTTTGATGGATGTGTAGTTGGCATAATGATTAATACACACGTGTTATTTGTTGATATGGTGACATAGTGATTACCCTTTTTAATACGTGCTTTATATTTATGAGCTATGATGATATTCGATTTTGTATATTCATTTGTTTGCGCACACGAGTTTAGATCAACCTTAGTTTGTTGTGAACTATAATAAAGTTAATTAAGGTTAAACTATTAGGACACATGAGATGAATTGATCTATGGTTGATATTTTTTCAGCCTTGTTTAATGAATTGTTATTTTTACATATTGTAGTTTGGATTGAATGATGGAGAAGTGCATGCTTTAGTATAGCATGTATATGCAAAAAAAATTAAACTCATTGTTGTGAATGAATTTTTTGTGTGTTGTAATGGATGATGTAATAGGGTCGGTATAAGTAGTTAACTTATGATTATGTATTTTTCTACGCTTTATAGTTAAATCAATAATGATGACTTGGTGACTTGATTGAGGATTGTATTTGGAAACTAGGAGTGCTCAATTCTTTAAGGAAGGAAGATTATAACGACCCACTGTTTTTGAAATAATTGTTTAAAATAAATATTCTATGGAAAAATAGAAATTTTTGTAAAAATTTCTTCTTAGGGTTTTTGATGGTTCCATTGGGTTTAGAAATATTAAAAACGTATATTTTGGTATATAGCATGATATACCTCTGTTCCGGAGCGAGAACGGGTTTTTAGGCTTTAATGACTGCTTTGGCTTAACAGGCCTTCTTTTTGCATATAAATAGATTGTTATAGTGAAACCTTAGGAGTTATCATCTAATTTCACTTAATTTTATTTTAAACCTAAATCTCCTATGTTAATGGAGATTTTCCTTAACTATTCCTTATTAATTACAAATTAATTTTAAAAATCAAATTGTCCAAACTATATTAAATAATATATCATTGGAAAGCTTTCGACGAATGGAGATGATGCGAGGTGTCCATTCATCAAAAAAATTCTTGAGTTGATCAAAATTCGAGGTCAAAGGTGCAAATTGGTGGTATCCTAGACTAACAAGAGGCATTTTTAATTGCAGGTGAACGTGACGGAGATGTTAGTTGCAATTGAAAGGCCTCGTCGCCCTGAATCCAACGACGATCTCAATTAAATGAAATAAGGTTGGAGGTGGCTGGAATTCGGCTTGGAAGTTGTGGTAGCTATGTTTTGGGGCAGTGATGATGATAGTCACGGACTTAGGCGGCTATACAGGATGGGAGTGTAAGGTGAAAGGAGCTTGATGGTAGTCTTGGCTTCATCCATATTGGCTTGTGGTGGCCTAAAATGATAATCAAAGTTTCGATTATGGCACCTTATGGGTTAAGTGGATATAGGACATGCACACGACAGTAAGATGATTATTTACATTTATTGAATAAATATTTAAATATGGACAAATTAATAAATTGCCATTGAATCTTATAACCATAATGACTTTTGCATACGCACTCTAATTTACGCGTTGTTTCTTCCACTGGACTCGTATTGCAATTACGGACAATTTGAAGCTAGTTTGGCTGAGTTTAGAGACTATTGAAAAAACCTCATTGGTACGGTTTACTTAATTTAATAGATTGAATTTAAATCATAAAATATATATCCATTGATGTAAAATTTTAATTATTGATCAATGATGTGATATATTGATAATTGATTGATATTTTGAACATTTTGGATATGTTGTCCTTGCATTGATTGTTTACTGCTGATTATTGTATTATTGGATTTTCAATTGTAATTAGTCGTGGATTTAAATAAGACTATTAGATTAAAGTAAAATAAGTGGAATTACGTAACAAAGAAAAAATAAGATAAATAAGTGATTAATGTGATTGTTTACAGTTTTTGTATGATGTTCATAAATAACTATTTTTGAATAAAATAAAATGAAATTATTTATGAATTTATAGGGAAAATCCATAAATAATAGTGACGAATATATTTTAAACTTAACTGGAAATGTTTATTATTATTATTCAAGAAAGTCAGATTTCATAAACAATAACAATATTATTTTGGTAAAAATTATGCTGTTTTGAAATAAATAGAAAATGAACGGATTTTGGGTATATTAAATAGATTTAATATGAATATTATTACTTTGGCGTAAAACAATGCTACTGATTTGAAAGTAATTTGATGAAATTACTATTTTTGATATTAAGTATTGTTTTTGGAGAGATTCGAAGTAATAAGATCACAATTAAAGAATTTTGAAGTATACTATCATTTTTGGAAGGATAATTATTGTCTTACAATAGCTAAGAATGTGCCTTTATAATAAACAATAATAAAATAATTTTATATTTAAGAGAAAAATAATAGTCATAAGTATGCTATTTTGAACGGTGCAGTGTGCAATTTATGGTTAATTTTATTTATTACTTATGTTGTTTTACGACGATGAGATCGCATTAAAGATGGGTTTGCGATGTATTACCATTACACTTAAGAAAATGACCCTTTTGTAACTAGTTATTTGCAATTGGGGAAATATGACAGTTGCAATAAATAGTCTTTAACAACTGGCACTTCCTTACAGCTATAATAAGGGATTTTTTAACAATTGGGCTTTTCTGCCAGTTGCAATATTTTTAATAACTGCTTTTTGCTACCAGTTGCAATAAAAATATTTTTAACAATAGTGTTTTTCTGCCAGTTGCAATAGACATATTTTTAACATCTTTGTTTTCCTGCTAGTTGCAATAAACATATTTTTAGCAACTATGTTTTCTTGGCAGTTGCAATAGACATATTTTTAATTATATAATATTAAGACTAATATGTAATAGTTATACTTAATAATAAAATTTAATTATTATGAAGTGATATTTAGTGTTTAATAATTAATTTTAAATAATTACTAATAAATAACAACTATGAAAAAAATTAATAATTAATAACAGTCAATAATTATGGCAAATATTTAATAATTATAAGTGGAAGTTTAGAATTAATAATTAATAAATGAAATATTAGATATGAAATTATTTATAATTTATAACCAAGGATTATTAATAAATAATTCATAATTACTAAATATAATATATATATATATTGATTAATTATTTTTATATTTAATAATTAATTATAATTAAATTTTAATAATTAGTAAATTATAATTAATATTTATTAATTACATTTAATAATTAATCAATATAATTAATAGTTAATATTGATTAATAATTATATTTTATAATAATTACTGTTAGTATTTAATATTAAATAACTGCTATTATTATTTAGTACTTAATTTAATAATTAATAATTAGTAATTATTATTCAATAATTAATAATTAAGAGTAATATTCAACATTTAATTGTACGGATTACTGATCTTAAGGTAGAATTAACACTGGAGAGGTAGAGGGGTGAATGGTGTTTAATTAATTTTATGAATCCTGTTGAAATCTTTTCAAATTAAACCCAAACAGATGTAATTCACAAGCACAAAGACAATCACAGAACCAAACACAAATGCAAATAGTAAATAAAGGCAGTAAATGAAAGAACACACCAGAATATTATGCTGGTTCGGAGTTATCCTACATCCAATTCTACACAATTTCTTGTGCAATTTTTTTTCCAAATATAATGTCGATATTACAACCTTGATTTCAAAGCCACGAGATACACCCTCCTGTCTCTGAGTCCAGGGCAACCTCTCTTGATTTACCCAGGCTATAAGATCACCTAATTGATTTGTGGGCTACAATCACACCCAATTGACTTACGGGCCATAATCACACCGTTTCCAACCACATTTTGATAGAGAGAGACTCGATACACTTTGATCTTTCGATCTTTGATTACAAATGATCCTATGAGTCTGAATAGCACTGAGATCTTTGAGAGAGAGCGACAAAGATCAAAGTAGAGACGATCAAGTTTGATTCACTTAGGATTTTGGCAGAGTTTCATTAAGAATGTTTGAAAATAAGAATGGAAGAGAAAGAGGAGAGAAAACAAAGAAATCTTAAGTGAAAATTCGTTAAATACTACTGGTATGTATAAGCGAATAATGGTCATGTCCATTCGTGAAAGGTTATGACGAATAGGCACTTATTTTAAAAATTGGAATCTTAAAATTTACGGCTACCATGTCGACATGGGAGGTCTAAGCATGTCGACATCCTCTAGTATTTTTTTGAAAATCGAATTTGGTTTTAAAAGAGGTTTTCTTTCTAATGTTTGTCGAAACAATCTTGGAACTTTGTAAACTATTTTGAATATACTTTATGATTATAAAAACCTTTGGAAAGTGATCTTAAAAAAATATAAAGTAATAAAAACTAAATATATAAATATTTTGAGATTAGAGATAAAACATTAAAACCAGGAGATAGTTTAAAAACAAGAAGTGATTTTATAACATATATGTATAGGAAGTTTTTAATGTAATAAAAGCTATATATGATTAAAATACCAACATAATTTCCTGCATATATGATTTTTAATGTATAGAATGTTTGAAAATACCGACATATATGATTAAAATACCAACATATGTATTTATATATATATATATATATATATATATATCCTGCATATACATATATGTCTAGACAAAGATATTAATATTTATATTTTATAACAAGTCCTAAGGTTGTTGTCATAAAAACCATCATCTTAGGAACTAACGATCACCCCCTTTTTAAAGATGGCAACCTATGTTTATAAAATATACCCCACTAAACTCTGATTCAACTTTGACTCCCCCTTATTCCAACAAATCCCCCTTAATCTATTAATTCTCCCTTTATCTGAGCCTAGTTATCAACCTAACGATCCTATTTCATAATCCTCCCCCTTTGTCATGAACAAAAACTAAGCGTAAACTATATAACTCCTCCTTAAACTTATACTATGGAACTAAATGCTAATAACGAAGTATAACAAGCGAAACATAAATCTAGTTTTATTATATATGATGTAACATTACACATATATGAAACATAGACACAAATATATACAAGTACACAAAATATAAAAACATTAATATAATAACAATCCAACCAGAGTCCTTGATAATTGTTGAACTGTAAATCGAACAATTAGGGTAATGCAGACAAAAGTTTCCATGTTGTCCGACCAAATTACCATTTTTGTCACAATAGACTTCTCCAACACAAACAACATTATCATCCTCAACAATTTGAGTTTCTTCCTATTTTTTTTCTTCTTCTTCGTCGTCCTCTAATGAATTATGAATACGTATGTTAAAGGAATCATCTTTAATCACAAAAGGGTCTGCATGATTATCCATTAGAAATATTTGCAAATTTCCAAGAATCTTTTCTTGTTTTTATTGTTCCTTTGCCATCCTTATTTGCATGACTTGTAATTAAGCCATCATTTGAGAGAATCCTTCATAATTTCCTCGATCTTCATTACTTGAGCCAATATAGTATGTTGGGGCAAGCTGGATGGCATGGCGTATTACTATTATATAGTATTTCTTTTTCCGCTGCACTGTTTGTTGTTGTTGTTGTATACTCTGATGATATGATTGTAATGTAATGTAATAATTGATATAGTTCTTTGTTTAAAGATTATTCATTTATCTATTATATGTTGTTCCGCTGCGAATTGTGAGATTCTGATGTTGTTCTTGTTGTTCTTCTGTTTTGCTTTCTGTTCCGTTCTATTTTAAAATTTTCTATCTTTTCTTTTTCCTTCTATCTTTCTCTCTTCTTCTTTTTCTTTTCTTAAATTCTTTCTAAAACCCATAACTATTCGGTTTTTCAGCAACGAAAATCCGCGTGCGTTACATTTGGCGCTCTGACCGCCTCTAGTCGGTAATTAAACCAACTCGAAACGTTCAAAATGACGGATTGTTGTTCAGTTTATAGAGTTTAAACAGAATCAGCCACAGAATCACAGAATAATCATAATATTATTCATAAATGAATTTTTCTTACATTCATATATCAGAGTTTGTACAATGCATTAAATTTTTTTATTTATTTATTTATTTATTTATTTATTTATTTATTTTTATATATGTATATTTTTTTTTCCTTTTTCTTTTTGAATGCAATTTTTGCTTTGTATATTTTGCTTGATTAATCTTGTTAAAATTTTAACTAGTATATTCTTTATTTATTTTATTATATATATATATATATTTATATTCATATTTTTATTGGAATTCAATTTAAAATTATCTCAAATATTTAAAATTAATTAAATATCTTTATTTTTAAATTGTTAAAAATTCAGGATCGTTACAATCTCCCCTACTTAAAAGAATTTCGTCCCGAAATTATAAGTTAGGAAAACCGATTGCTAAAATCTCACCAATATTTATATCCTACAAAATTTTACTAAGTTTCAAACTCACAAATAAATATAGGATTCATTCCATTTATTACATTTTACTGGTTTTGTTCATCGATTTCAAAAATCAAGACACAAAGGTCTTTTACCAAATTTTTTTGACTTACAAAACTCAGATTTTTAAACTTGAAATCTTTCATGCTAAATATTTGCATAATATATTTTTTCCAAAAGCTGTGGACTTTCAAGATATTCAAAAAGATCTTCTTCCTTAATTCATTAAGTTAGAATTATGTAATTCTAATTTCAGTTTATTGATTTTCTATCTAAAGTTTTTGAAAATACTTGATAACTCAAAGTTTAACAAGTCCATCGTCGTTCTCACAGACTTTAGGCATACGCTGATCAGACGCAAGACTAAAAATCTCCAAGTACTAAACATACTTGCTTCAACTCCCAGTGAAAATACTTTTTAAAAATTCGTTTAAAAATGGATATGGAAAGTCCGTTCCCCCATGGATCACAGTTTACCCGGCGGTTTCGCTACTATCTCAGTAGAATCACTTGTAATCTTAGATTTCTCATCACTCTCGAATTTCGCCATGGTTATCGCCTTAGATCGCGGTCCACACGGCGGTTACGCTACTATCTCAGTAGAATCGCTCATAGCCTTAGGCATCACGCCCCTCGAATTTCGCTTCGGTTTCCAGATCGCAGTTTACTCGGCGGTTGCGCCACTATCTCAGTGGAATCGCTTGTAACTGTAGGCATCACGCCCCACGAATTACGCCAGCATCAATCACATAATCCCAAACACGATGATCCATCGTGGGGGATATCATATCAGTCCCATTGGACATTCCACTAATGGAATTCTACGTTGCTACGATTTTCAATGGACACTCCACCGAGTTCCAATCACTTTCACATATAATAAATGGAAGGTACATTTCCATATCCTCAGTTTTTTTAGAAAACATATGTCATATACATATAGTACTTCATTTCACATTTCGTACTTATCATACCTATGTAAACTTACACAGGACTTTCATAATAATGACTTTCTAAACTGATGGTTTTCGATTATATTCACATATATAAGTTACGAAAACTTAATTCACATTCACAACAAATAGAGGATTCCAAATTTTCCATCACGTTTAAATTTTTCCTCTAAATCGATTTGAAAATTTAAGGTTATCTCAAACCTAATTCACATTCACAATCCAATTCATTATCGACTTCACATTCGATTTGGATTTCACGTTACATCGTCAATTCTCAACACATAATTGATGTCTATCGATATATAACCTCTAAGTTCGTACGTCTCAGAGAAGGGTGTTAAGCTAAAAGAATAAATTCTCCGCCACCACAGATATATATTTAATAGAGATCAAATGCTATGTCATCAATTCACAATGTTAGACATACAATCCCAATCGACTATCCAAAATTCGAAGCTGAACTTATATTATTTTTGGTGTCAAAGTTAAACTCAATTTAACTCAAGATTCAATCTTTGAAAAATTTCCAAGTTGAACTAATTGTTCTAATTTCTCAAAATAATATCTTTACAAGATATATAATTTTCACACTTAGCCATTTGAAACTAATTTCAAATATTCATTTCTCAATTTATCTTTAAAAGATAAAATTTCAAACCTTTCATTTCATATTGGAAAATATTTCCGTACTTATTCAATAATAAGTAATTCACAAATTCTTTCACTTTCAACACTTTGAAAATATTCGATATACTTGAATCAAAATTAAGTATATATTTCTTTCTTTAAGGAAATCATTCTTTTAAACACATTTATTTGAGTTAAAACGAATGTTGCGTAAAACATCGTTACGACAACTCAAAATCACTAGTATAGGGATTCGGATTTAAGATAGATATATAAATCCCAATACTATAAACAACATTTCCTTCCAGAAACCATTTACTATAACAATAGTGTTATAGTCCACCATTTCCTTATTCTTCTCGAAAACGTCTATTTCAACAATTGAATGTTGAAATCTATGTATTCGATAGTTAATGCATTTTAAACATCTTTAAAACTATTAACTTTTCAACTTCAACTTAATTCAATAGTTTGAATTCTGTATACATTTCACAATATCAGTTTTAAACCGATCTTAAACTTTTCAATATTAAGTTTTTCACTTAATTTAATTCTCCGCACGTTTAAATTCAAATTCATCACTGAATTTATTAAACCTATAATGGATTATCATGTTGACAACTTCAAATTTGAAATTTAAATTCTATTTGAACTTTACATTTACTTTCTATTTCAAAAAATAGTCAACTAGTTCTTTAGTAAATCATTCATCAATTTAGTTCCATTAAATTCATATTTCCATATTAACTATTTTAGGCAATAGTTTTAAACTTGAAATATAAACTTCACATCAAAACTAGTTTGATTCATACAGTTAAATCAACAATTAAACTTCCGCATTAACCACATTTCATAATATCACTTCCCTAAAACATATCTGTTTTATTCAATAATATATTCACTGTCAAAAATCGTGAATATGCTTTGTCAACCAATTTCATCATTTCTACAACTTATTTTTATTTTTAAAGGATTACCCACTGTCCAAAATCGTGGATATATCTCCTTTAATAAGCTATAACAAATTACTTATCAAATTCAATTGATTTCGAATTTATAAACAATCTTCATAAATTCCTTTTCTATTTATAAAACCTCGATTTATAAATCTTCTTATTGATTCAATTCAATTCAATTTATATAACTCAGTTATATACCAAAAGTCCATTTATAAGTTAAATACTTATAATTCATTTATTTACTAATTCGTTCTTAACAACATTTGAAATCAATTTCAAAAGAATTCAGAATTAAATTCTCAAGTTATAATTCAATAATTCTCTTGGTTATAACCAAATTAACATATCCTTTTATTTCCCAATTATTACTTGAAATATTCAAGTTATTCGATTTAAACCAATTTAAACCAATTCATTAATTCACTTAACTCATATTTCATTTTTCATAAATCTCAATAATTCGATAATGAGCTTCCGAACGATTGAAACTCAAATCTAATGAGACCTCACCGAATATAAACTATCGCACTTAAATTTAGAGAGGAGAATTTTCAAAATAATTCTAATTTTCAAAATACCTTTTATTTTAAAGAAAACAATTTTAAACTTCTTTAAATTTGAAAACACTTTCTTTATAGTGGTTCTAGTAACTATTCATATTAAACATCATAAATTGAGCTTTGAGTAAACCAAAGCTCTGATACCACTTTTGTAACGACCCGCCGCTCTGACCGCCTCTAGTTGGTAATTAAACCAACTCGAAACGTTCAAAATGACGGATTGTTGCTCAGTTTATAGAGTTTAAACAGAATCAGCCACAGAATAACAGAATAATCATAATATTATTCATAAATGAATTTTTCTTACATACATATATCAGAGTTTGTACAATGCATTAATTTTTTTTTTATACAGCGGAATATATCTTTTATTAAATACAAGAAAAATCTCTTGAAAACTTTAGTGAATGCCGAAATCCCCTCTCTCTAACTTCGCGGCCTGAAAATCTTCAAGCTGTAAAAATACTCGGTCTGACCCGAGCGTTAATTGCAAAACACAAAACACTTGAGTCAGGATTAATCTTAACTCAAGTAAATAAATTTGTAATGAACTGAATAAAATGGTAACAGAGATGACGAATCACATGAATCAATTTAAAATCTATTATGGATTTTTATTATTAACAACTTCAAATTTTTAATTTCTGTCAATCCCGTGTGGCTGTAGTACACACGTATACTTTGCACACATGTGCACTGCCTCGCCAACACGTATGCGCCACACAAAAGCACAGATAAAAGAGTCAAGAAGGCATCAGACAAAGCAATACAAACAGCAATGTCGAAGCAGGCATGCAACAGAAATGTGAACTGTTCAGCTACAACTAAGCAAGGGGCAAGCGAATAACACCACTCGAAGCATGTACATATGCAGCCACAAGACCACAAAGAAGTGCTCAAAGCAACTAGTGCCAAATGAAACAATACCAGAGACAAAACAATTTACAGGTCTGCAGAAAACATAAATACTTTACAGAATTTTAAACTTGTTTAAACATTAAAGTTTCATTTTTAAAAACTTTGAATTTCAAACTGCATTTGAATTCAGTTTAATCTTACATTTGATTAAATTTTAAATCTTTAAAATAAGAGTTTCATTCAAGATTTTAAAAACTGTAAAATTATAGACTTTTAAAACCTGCAACCAATAAACCCGAGACACCCACTCTTTCACTTCGAGTTCTCATCTCACTTACTTCGAGTTAGAAGCACAACTAATGATCAAACAAAGGGATGCAGACCCAGCCACAGTGCAACCGAGAAGCATACAATTATATGTATACAGATGATCAGTGAGAAAAACCCAGGCACAACAATGCAGTCAACACAGAAGCTCAAAGGCAGAGCATAGGCCAACGCATCAAACTCAGGTGGACATATCAAACCTATGGAAATATAGAGTATTCAAGTGAACACAGTAAGCTACCTGATGATCTCAATATAGCAATGACAGAGTACGTGCTAATGAAGATCACAAATGTACATAAGAGAAGAACATCAACAATGACCAATGTGCACAGGTCAGAAACCACAAATGTTCAAGTGTCACAAAAGTTCAAGTGACAAAATGCAAAGAGCAAGCATGCAACAGCAACATGCTGATGTAGGACATAGCAATTAAATGCAATTCATTCAAACAATTCAATTTTAAACCTATATTTAAAAACTGAAGTTTAATCTCCACCTTCAATTTAAATTTTACTCTTACATATAAAACAGAAACAGTTTCTGTTTTATTAAGAAAAATCAAACTTTGAAATTCCCTGAATTTAAACCATTTCAAAAGACAACAGAATTCAAACTTATTTGAATTCAACTTAAATTCAGTTTCAAAATTCCAAGTTTACATTTCCATTTATCACTTCAACACCATTTTAAAATAAACTGGAAACAATTCTGTTTCCTATATGCAGACCTGAAACTAAGTTTACTCGAGCAAGCTTAAATTTTCTTCGGGAAAATATCCTCACCGCTTCGAGTTACAGAGGACAATCAAAGACACAGTTGCAAACAGTCAAAGGCAAGACATATGCAACATGGTGTAGAAACAAAACTAAGGATGATACAAAACAGTGTACAGGGAACAATGCAGCACAGACCAATTGCTCACCAAGATGACCAAGCAATGATCAGAGACCAGAAAGGTCAGAAGCACAGTGACAATTTTTAAAATAGGAGCTACATTCAAAGTTCTAAAAAAAAACTGTAAAATCACAGTCTCAAAAACCTGCAACAAAATTCTCAGGTTTTAAAACCTGAACTATTATTAAACTTGATTTCAAACTATGTTTAAATTTAAAAGTTCCATTAAAAAAAAAATTTGAACTTCAAACCTTATTTGAACTCAGTTTAATTTCATACTTGAATTAAGTCTTCAACTTAAACATGAATTTCATTAAACATGAAAACTGCAACTTCTCTGTTTACACATAAATTTATTAACGGAAACAATTTAAATAATAAAACTTTACTATTTAAGAAACATCTCAGTTTACAACCAACTAAATACGCAGATTCCAGAAATAAGAAAGACATATAAGCATATTCATTTCTATACACACATAACATTCATGAGTAAGCAATCACCATATCATTTTATTTCTTTCACTTCATATACTCAGATGTCACAAATTCTGTGCATGTAAGTTTACTCATTTCATTTTAAAACAAACAGAACAGTTTTGTTTTAAACCATTTGATTTCTGTAAATAAACATAAACTCTGTAGTTTAGGTTTGATTTTGATTTCTAAAAAAAAACTGTTTTTAAAAGATAAGAAGCTTACTCACAATAACATGTAGATGCATAAACACATATTCACATGTATACTTTCAATTCCATACCTAAACAACATTCAAGCATCACACAATGGATTCAAGGGTTATAATAGCACATCAGATCCATCAAAGAATAGTTTCAAGCTTGTAAATTTTGTTATTTTCCAAATGTAGAATATTTTACAGGGGTTCAAAACTGGGTTACTCAGACCTTTAAACTGAGGTCATTCATATATAGGCATGTAAGCATGATACACAGCAAAACATCAAACCATAGAGGGGTTTATAGGCACATATACACATCACATATGGATAGAGGTTCAAAACAAGTTCATGCAACAAAATTTTCCTCATCTAGTAAAAAGGTAAATCTTAATAGCATCTGTTCTCATTAGTTTTAAAAAAAAAACAAAATTGATAGCATCTGTTCTTATCAGTTTAAAAACAAAATTTACAGCATCTGTTCTTAACAGTTTAAAATTCAAGCAATCGAGCAAGTGATAGCAAATAACACCAAATCATAGCGTGCAACCAAGCAACTTATCTGTTCCTATCAGTTTAAATTAAATAAACCGAGCAAATGATAACCAATAACCCCCAAAAAACATAGCATGCAACCAAGCATTCAATTCCACAAATTTAAGAACTTGTATTAAAATCAATCGTGAGTAAAAAAAACTCACCTTTAATAATCGAAACAGCCGAAGAGTACTGAGCACAGCACAATCTAAACAAGGTCGAAGCCCCCAATTTTGTGAAGGCGAACGAGAGACGAATCGAAGCTCCAAATTCGCAAATCCCTAATTCCTGAAGGAAGACGAAGAGGAGAATACGGCCGCCATTTTTATTTCGTTTCTTTTTTTTTTCTTTCGTATGAAAATGAAATGATAGGGGAAGGGGGGTTCGTGTATTATGCAGAGGAGAACGTGATTTAGGGTATGGTTTACGGTATGGAACATGGCATGTTTTCTGCTTATAGGTAAGGTAGTGTATACCTATTATTATTATTTTTTTATTTATTTATTTATTTATTTTATGTTTATTTTTATATATGTATATTTTTTTTCCTTTTTCTTTTTGAATGCAATTTTTGCTTTGTATATTTTGCTTGATTAATCTTGTTAAAATTTTAACTAGTATATTCTTTATTTATTTTATTATATATATATTTATATTCACATTTTTATTGGAATTCAATTTAAAATTATCTCAAATATTTAAAATTAATTAAATATCTTTATTTTTAAATTGTTAAAAATTCAGGATCGTTACAGAATAGACCAAAATTAGGAGAAGGGAAGGAAATGTTGCATTTTGGTTTAATTTAGAAGAGGAGGCTATTACTTTGTATTTTTAGAAGTTTATTGCAAAGAAAATGAAGTGAGAAGATAGAGGAATTCGAAGTATTGCGGTTATATAACCACCTAACTGATTTTAGAGGAAAAATCAAAATTTCAAATATGACCGTTGTATGTCGACGTGGGGGGTAGGGGTATGCCGACATCCTTTGAAAATTTTGACAATTTTGTTTCTCTATTTATTTAAATATATATGTTACTATATCTGTATTCTATTTCCAAGTTATAGAACAAATACCTAATTCTCTTCTTAATTTAGTAAAGGTTGATTGATTCAAGTGTTTGGTAAGAATATCAGCTATTTGATTCTCAGTGTTGATAAATTCAAGAGAAATAATCTCTTTACTTATATTATCTTTGAGAAATTGATGTCTGATATCAACATGTTTGATTCTGGCACGATGAGTAGGATTTTTGTTTGAATTTATTATACTTGTATTCTCACAATAAATTGGTGATTTTGAAATATTTAATCAAAAATTCTTTAGGGTCTGTGCATATAGATAACTTAAGAACAAGCTAAATTAGCAAAGATATATTCTGCTTCAGTTGTTGATAGTGAGACAGCATTTTGCTTTGTACTAAACCAGGAAACTAGAGAATGTTCTAAAAAGTGACAAGTTCCACTTGTACTTTTTCAGTCTGATTTGCAACCAACATAGTTGGCATCACAATATGAGATTAAATCAAATGAATCATTTTTAGGGTAAAATATGCTATAGTCTAAAGTGCATTTAACATATCTTAGGATAATTTAAAAGCTTTTAAATGGGTTTCTTTGGGTTGAGATTGTTATCTTGCACAGAGACAGACACTATGCATGATATCAAACCTACTTGCAGTTATATAGAGTAGCGATCCAATCATTCCTATGTATAGTTTTTGAACAACATCTTTTGACATGTCTTCTTTATTCAAGACTTCATTGGTTGCCATAGGAGTGGGTTTTCCACTTGCAGTGGTCATGCCAAACTTACTAACTAGATCCCAAGAATACTTTTCTTGACTAATGAAAGTACACTATCTAATTGTTTTATTTGCAATCCTGAAAAGAATGTAAGTTCACCCATATGACTCTTCTCAAACTCTTTTGTTATTATTTCAGAAAACTCTTTGTTCGTTCATTGTTTGTTGATCCAAAAATTATATCATCTACATAACTCTATACTAATCGGATATCACTTTTGTTTCTTTTAATAAAGAGAGTATTATCTACTCTATGAATTTCAAAATTTTATTGTAATAGGTAAGATCTTAGTCTGTCATACCAGGTTCTAGGAGCTTGTTTCAGACCATATAAAGATTTCTTTAATTTGTAAACATGATTTGGAAACTTTTTACTTCAAAAAGTGGAGGTTGTTCAACATAAACATCCTCTTTAACAAAACCATTTAAAAATGCACTTTTTACATCCATTTGAAATAATTTGAAATTGTTGTGGTTTGCGAAAGCAAGTAGAATTCTAGTGGCTTCTAATCTTATTACGGGTGAAAAGGTTTCATCAAAGTCTATTCCTTCTCCTTGACAATAACCTTCCCCCAAGCTTTATTTCTAACGACCTCACATTGTTATTTCATTTTATTTTTATAAACCCACTGAGTTCCTATTATAGTTTTGTCCTTAGGTCTAGGAACAAGTTCCTATATATCATTTCTAGTGAATCGATTCAGTTCTTCTTGCAAAGAAATAATCGATGAATCATCAGACGATGCTTCTTTTGGATTTTTAGGTTCAATAGTTGATATAAAAGCTACATTAATTATCTTATTTAGTTGATTTCTAGTTCTAATATTTCCTAGTATATTTTCTATAGGATGATCTTTTAAAAGCCCGATCCTTTAATTAAGATGAATAGTTTGGCAATTTGTTTCATTTTATTCATTATTTAAAGTAACAAAATCATATTCATCATTTATTTGAACAAAATATTTGAAATTTTCATCAAAAGATGCATGCATTGTTTCTTCAATGGTGTTAGTTTTTAAATTTCAAACTCTGCATACTTTACTTCTATTAGAATATCCGATAAAGATTCCTTTGTCAGATTTAGGATCAAATTTATCCAAATTATCCTTTGTATAAAAAATAAAGCATTTACTTCCAATAACTTTAAAATAAGATATCTTTGATTTTTTATTGAAAAGTTCATATGGTGTTTTATTAGTTAGATGTCTAATTAAAATCCTATTCAAAATGTAACAGGCTATAGTGACCGCTTCAGCCCAAAAATTTCATGGTAATTTACTCCGTGAGAGTATAGTTCTTGCACACTCTTGAATCGTCCTATTTTTACGTTGTACCACTCAATTTTGATATGGGGTTCTTGGAAAATAAAAAAAAATGAGTTATTCCTTTTTGATTATAGAAATTCTCAAAATTTTCATTTTCAAATTCTCCATCGTGATCACTATGAATAATTTTGATTTTAAAGAAAGTTGATTTTGAATTATTTTTGCAAAAGTTTTAAATAAATCAAGAGCATTGCTATTATGTTTTAGAAAAATTGTCCATGTAACTCTAGAATAATCATCCACAATTACAAAAACATATTTGCTATGATTTATTGACTAAATTTGAGATGGACCAAACAGATGTAAATGAAGTAACTTAAGTGGTTCTGAAGTTGAAATCACGTCTTTCAATTTGAATGAACTCTTCCTAATTGACAAGCATCACATATACTATCTACTTTAAAATCCACTTTAGGAAGACCTCTTATTAGATCATGTTTTGAAAGTCTAGATAAGATTTTAAGATTCAAATGCCCAAATCTGTTATGCCAAATCCAAGTGTGACGACCCGGAATTTTGAGCAATATCAATTTAATAATCTTTATTAATAATTAAATTGATTTGATCATTATAAATTGACAAGTAAAAATTCTTTTAAAGGTTAATAATAATAATTTGATAATATCTATTAACATTTTTCTTAACAACATAAAATTGGCAAGTTTAATTCTTTTGAAAACTAATGATATTTTAAAATGGAAGATTTATTTTTCAAAAGCTAATCAAAATATCTTCTATTTATAATAGGTATATATAATATATAGTAAGTTTTTAATGTAATAAAAGCTATATATTCAAATTGTAATATATATGAATATATATATATATATTGTGGTTTGGATTTGTGTTTCAAAATTTAATATAGTAATTATCAAAACTAATGATTAAAAATGTTTTCCATTTGAAATGTATATATATATTTGTATATATATATTAGAAATGAAAAAAATAATATTGTTCTGAACTTGATTAAGTGTTTCCAACTTTATTATATATAATTTGTAATTTGAAAATTTAAATTTGACTTAATACTTTTAAAAGTGATATTTGAGATTTAAATTTTAATAACAAAGACAATTTCTTATTTAATATAGATATATATATTTTAAACTTGAGTTCTAAATAAGATTTTAATTTAAAAAGTTCAATTGTTTTTAATATTCTTTCATTTTAAAATTTTAACACAAGATAAATTTGTTTTAAATTTTTTATATAAAGAGTTAAAATAAATTTCTCAAGTTTATAAACATATGATACATTAAATTGAATCAAAAGCATAAGTAATTTATAATTGTTAACATGAAGTCACTTTTATATTTACAAAAATCTAAAGCTTATTTATATAAAATAAATACACATTACATACATGTAAATATTTCATAATTTCATATACATAGCTAAAAAAATTATAAAGAAGAAAGGTAACACTTGTAAATCAATAATAAAGCATTAAATATACATTACATACATATGCATATTACATCTTATACATACAAGGCTTAAATAAGTTAATATATATATATATATATATATGTATGTATATATATATAGTAGCAACACTTGTAAGTGTATTAAGCTTATTAAAGACAATTGTAAATCAATGTGCATATGTGTAAGCACATTAGAACAATAAGAGGACAAATGGCATTTTCCTCTTTGATAATTAAATTTAAAATTTTTAAAAATATGAAGAAGGAAATCTGTTTTTACTTTCAGATCAAACTCTTTTCTTCCTTTTCAATTAAAACTAAATAGATCAAAAAGAAAGAAAATCTGGAAATCTGAAAACAAGAAATCAAAGATTAGAAAAATGAAACCTGGAAATCTAAAATCTGAAACAAGAAGTTAAAAAGCAAGTTCAACACCAATGCAAGATCTTCAAATACAATCATTGAAGGAGATTATTCAACAAACAATTCAAAAATCAACAGTTGCAAGATTTAGTTCAACATGCACAAGAAAATTCAGGAGCAAATGAATAAGCCTGGAAATCAAGAATAGGTTTTCTGTTCTCTGCTATGTCTGGTGAGTAAATGAATTTTAAAAGCAGTTTTAATTCTGGATTTCATCTTGTTCTTGTGATGAATATCATGATGTTATCTGAAATAAATTGGATGCATGGTTGAATTATGAATATTTGATGCCTGTATAGTTAAAATAGTTACTTTGTGCTTATAAACAGGTTTCAATTTCATAATAAATATAATAACTCAATTTTGAATTCAAATTAGCTTGTGATTTATAAATAAAAGTTGTTTAAAATCATGTAACTTCTCACCTAAAAATAACTATAGTTATTTAAAATGAAACATTTGTTCAGAAATTTGAAATTACAGTAAAATCTTAGTTTGGGTCAAAAATTTAATCAATTCAATTTTAAGATTGAATTACATAATTGAATTCGTGATGCAAAACCATGAATTTTAATGGCTGTATCATGATTTTTAGTTGGGTCATTGTGTGATTTCTCGGGTTGTCTATTTTGGACAAATTAACCAATTTACGGCTATCGGCGGCGAACTTGATGACGAGGTTGAGCATGAAGGTCGAGGGGAAGTAGGAGTTCATCATCAAATTAGTATTGGGATTTTTAGATGGCCGACGTGGACTTGCAAAGGAAATATAGGGTTTTATTACCCAGTTTTGGTGACGTTTTTGCTGAGGCTTTTTCGGCATCGAGAGCGATTCGGTGGCGATCGCAAGGGCGCCGATAGGCACAGGGAGAAATGAGGGAGCTACGGTTAAGGTGGCGGGGTTTCTCGAGGCTGGGGTTGCCGTGGTGGTCGACTTTCTGGTGATGTTTGTTTCGAGATGATGGGTTTATATGGTCGATTTCAATTCTTGAATGAATCGAGGAAGTTAGATGATCGTTGAAGTCGTCGTGGTTGAAGTCGACTTGACGGAGGCAAGAGCGAAGTTCGTCGACGCTCGGCGGCGCTGTGCACGTGGATGTGCACGGTGTCGTGCATCTGAAGTTTGGTTTTGAGAAAGGGTCGAGTAGCTCGGGTTTATGTTCAGGGAAATTAAAATGACATTTTGGATTCGGTGAGACCGGGATCAGATTTTATATCTGAAAACCACATCAATCCAAATTAACGTTTGGTCGTAAATCCAAGTGAAGTGAAGTGAAGACTCGAAGTGTAAGAACTATATATCGTTATAACTCCGAGGGTGATTCCAGAATGAGTTTAACGAAGATAGTACTTTCAGATTCAAGATGAAGATTCAGAGTGCAAGGGCTATTGTCGTTAACTCTGAGGGTGATTCCAAAATGAGTGTAACGAGATAGTGCCTTCGGTTCCGTTCGAACCCGGAACGGATTTGTATGGATTGAATGCTTTCAGAACATCGTCAGGTGGACGATGAGCATTCTAATATAAATGTGTCCTATAAAGGTAATCGCAGCCTCAAGCCTCATCAACCAGGAATGGCTAAAACAGGGGTGGTGCAGCAAGGTTAAGTGGGTCATGCCCAAGTAGGACGGGATCTACCCCTGTCTAGATCTACCATGAATTTTAATGGTTGTATCATAATTTTTAGTTGGGTAATTGGTGTGATTTCTCAGGTTGTCTATTTTGGACAAATTGACCAATTTACGGCGATCGGCAGCGAACTTGATGACGAGGTTGAGCATGAAGGTCGAGGGAAGTAGGAGTTCATCAGAAAATAAGTATTGGGATTTTTAGATGGCCGACGTGGACTTGCGAAGGCAATGTAGGGTTTTATTACCCAGTTTTGGTAACGTTTTTGCTGAGGCTTTTTCGGCATCGAGAGCGATTCGGTGGCGATTGCGAGGGTGGCGATAGGCACAGGGAGACGTAAGGGAGCTACGGTTAAGGTGGCAGGGTTTCTCGAGGCTGGGGTTACCGTGGTGATCGACTTACTGGTGATGTTTGTTTCCAGCTGATGGGTTTAGAGGGTCGATTTCGATTCTTGAATGAATCGAGGAAGTTAGATGATCGTTGAAGTCATCGTGGTTGAAGTCGACTTGACGGAGGCAAGAGCGAAGTTCGTCGACGCTCGGCGGCGCTGTGCACGTGGATGTGCACGGTTTCGTGCGTCTGAAATTTGGTTTTAGGAAAGGGTCGAGTGGCTCGGGTTTATGTTCAGGGAAATTCGAGTTTTATTCGAAGCAGGAGAAGGAGTGGATTTCTCGAGTTTCCTATGAGCAGTTAGATGTTTTGCTCGAGTATGCTGGGTTGAGCAGTTTGGTTAATTAAAGATAAACAAATGTATGAAGATAATTAAGATAATTCAACTATTATTAATAACCAAAGAGTTATTGGTTAATATAAATAATTTAATTAAGATAATGATTTTCTTAATTTAGGATCTTTTTAATATAGTAAGTTAAAGAATTATTTAGTTAAACTTAAATGATTAGTTAAATAATTGATTAAGAAATTAATTAAGGATAATCATTTATGATTTAATTTGGTTAAATTACTTGGTGAAGTAATTAAGTAATTAATTACTGGAGGTAATTAAGTAAAGAGTAATTATTTAATAAAGTAATTAGAGGTTAATTACTTTATGAAAGTAATTAGGAGGAAGTGATTAAGGGTTAATCACTTGTGTTATTAATTAAAGAATTAATTAATACAATTAATTGAAGGTTTAAATTTATTTATTAATTGAAGACTAGTTAATTAATGAAACAATTAAGAGTAATTAATAAAGTGATTAATTACTTGTTAAATAATTAATTAGGAAGGATTTGATTAATAGAAGTGATTATTAATTAAATAATTAATTAGTAATTAATAATTAAAGAATATTAATCCAAAATTAAAGTTTAATTACTAAATGTAATTAAAAATTAATTAATCAAATGTGATTAATTAAAAGTAATTAATCAAGTGTGATTAATTAAAAAGTGATTAATCAGGTGTAATTAATTAAAAAGGATAATTAAGAAATAATTATCAGGGTGATTAAAGAATAATTAATCAAGGGTGATTAAATTAAAAAGGTAATTAAGAGATAATTACTTGGCATAATTAAGAAGTAATTAATCAAGATGATTAATTAAAATTGTAATTAAGGAATAATTACTTAAAGTAATTAAGTAATAATTAGTCAAGGGAGATTAATTAAAGGGGATAATTAAGTGATGTTTAGTAAATTAATTTGTAATTAATTAATGGATAAGTAAGTTGGATTGATGATAATCCAAGTGATTAATAAGAAATTAATTTAATCAAGAATTAATTAAATTATTAAGAGTAGTTCAAACTTTTTTATGGATGATTAATGATGGGATGATAAATATCATTGGATGAGTTAATGGTATTGGATGATATTGGATGTCATTAGTTGATATGTAATGATTTGAATGTGATATATCTGAGATGTGATATATATGCTGCTTTGTGATATGTGTGGATGAATTTGATAATAGTGAATTATCTATCTGTGTGTTACGAATCATCCATTTATATTCTGAATATCTACTGTTTAAACCCTTAAGTACAACTTGGACATTAAAATGGCGTTTTGGATTCGGTGAGACCGGGATCAGATTTTATATCCGAAAACCACACCAATCCAAATTAACGTTAGGTCGTAAATCCAAGTGAAGTGAAGTGAAGACTCGAAGTGTAAGAGCTATATATCGTTATAACTCCGAGGGTGATTCTAGAATGAGTTTAATGAAGATAGTACTTTCAGATTCGAGATGAAGATTCAGAGTGCAAGGGCTATTGTCGTTAACTCTGAGGGTGATTCCAAAATGAGTGTAACGAGATAGTGCCTTCGGTCCCGATCGAACCCGAAACGGACTTGTATGGATTGAATGCTTTCAGAACATCATCAGGTGGACGATGAGCATTCTAAGATAAATGTGTCCTATAAAGGTAATCGTAGCCTCAAGCCTCATCAACCGGGAATGGCTAAAACAGGAGAGGTGCAGCAAGGTTAAGTGGGTCATGCCCAAGTAGGACGAGATCTACCCCTGTCTAGATGTCCCTTTTATTTCGGCTGTGTGGGCAGTTGGTCTGCAGCCAACTGCGGGGTTGTCTTGTTCGAGACTGTTCAGTAAGGAATGGTCCCGACATTGTGTTGCAGGGGAGTTAGGGTGGCTCCTCGGTATGGTGATCTAGGCCACGTACTGTGACGGGCGGTACCCTAGCCTTGCCATTGATGGAAACCCATTCTTCCTACGAGACCCTACGGTTTTGATTGTATTACCCACTTTTGTGGCTAGTAGATGGAATTTAATCATGTAACAATTTCGGCTATTTCTTATTTACTTGAAAACCCTAGACACTATTATAATATCACTGGATTTCCTATCAAATGTTTTGGTTAGCGTAAGGTAAAAACTTTTCCATGTTTATATGTGGGAAGTCTTACGTGATACCTTTCTTTTCAAAGGATTTTCTAAAGTTAAGCAATTTAAATCGTTTACTCACACCAGACCCCTGTCTAACCCAAGTGTTTATTTTCTGTTTTATTAAACTCTTAGGTACTCATATTATGTATGAGTAGTCAAGTGATTCAGGTTATCCTTGACGAATTCTGAAGAAGCTTTGTGTAACAACCCGGAATTTTGACAGCATATTTTAATAAATGTTTAGTCTAACTTAAATTAAATACAAGTTTCTCAAATTATAAACTGATGAGATCTTAATTATTTACCAGCATATATGTGTTTGTAAAAGAAGTTTTGATTTGAAAATTTAAAATAGAATGCTACAAAACCATTTAAAACAGAATCTCTCTTACTCAATAAAAAATCAAAGACTCTATATTTTTATTCCTTGATAATATACATATGAATACAAGTGTAGTTTTTAAAATGATAAGTTTAAAAATAAACAAACATAGTAATATTAAACATAAACATGGAAGTATAAAACAATATGGATGGTTATTACATAAACATACAAAATAAGTATAAAAACATAATTATAAATTATAAAATGTAACTAAAGAGATAAATCTACAAATATAAATTATAACTTGAAATATAAAAAATGCAAGTATATGTTATGAATCAATGTTTGATAATTAAACTACAAATAAGATAATTTAGAAAGCATAAACATAGAAATCATACATGAACAACATAAATAAAATAAAAATAATATACTAACAATGACTATGTAAGTTTACTAAATATATATAGAATAAGTTAGCCTAAAACATTAACTTGTGAAACCATTTATGCAAAACATAAATTTTAATAAAGATCATATTAAGTTGCTGCAGAAGCAAGTATGCAAGAGACAAAGACGCAAATTAAATATATTAACTTATGATGTTGCTGAAAATTTCTGTACATAAGAAACAAAGTTTTCACTTCAATATAAATAAAACAGCTCTTTGTCTTGTACAAAAATAAACAAAATCTGAAAACATTTATTACATGTTATTATAAATGAAGCATAAACATTAATTAGCACAACTTCTTGTTCAGGCAAGTACTACAGCCGAATTTCTACGATAATTTCTGTCTGCAGGGAATTAACTTCATAGGCAATTAAAAGAATCATGACAATACAAATACAAACTGCCTAGATATAACCTATACTGTTCAAAGCTTCTATATATATCCAATATATATTATGTTCGTTTATGAAAACTTGAACAAAACCTAAAGCAAACCTGAGAAACATTGTTTTGCTTTGCAAACATAAATAAAATTCAAGACAGAAAAACTTAAGAAAGGTTTCAGGTAATTCTTCTACAGTTCCATCAATACCTTACCTTCTGTTTTAAAGTTTACTTGGTGAGTAAACTTAATTATTTTCAATTTAAACTTGTATCTTTAGCTTACAATTGGTATGTACTTTGATATCTGCTTGCATAAGAATCCCTGAGTACTTTCTGTTGCTCTGGTAGCATATATAATTGTTCTTCAGAAATATTGAGTATCTGAACAAAGTAAGCAAAGAAATTTATAAAAACTTATTTATATAATTGTTTGAACTTTGGTGTTGTTGTTGATTCAAGTTGTTTATCTTAAACATAGGCCTGCAAACTTGTTTTAGAGTTTAACAGTATGTTATAAATACTGTATTTCAAGTTACAGGTAAAATAATAAAAAGTCAAAATTTGAATGTTTAAGTTTGTAAATTCAATAACATATTTAGATTTCATACACATAATTATGATTTTTAGCATAAAAATTATGATTTTTAAGCAAGGGTATTAAGAGCAGTTTTAAAATGAAACTAAAATGGGTTTTTGTCAATCCTGGATGATTGGGTTAATTTTAATTGTTATAAATCGATATGAAGCAAGCTTGTAATTTGTTTAACACAAGAAAAATGCTAAAAAATTTATTCAATGAAGGAATCTTGAGTTTGAATCAAAGGTAGGGTTTAGTGCTTTTATTTTCAATGCTCTGTAAAAAAATTGTTTGCGGCTCCATTAAGCAACCGAGTTGAACGCGACTCCAGGAGGGGTGAGGGGTGAGTGTGGTCGATGTTTGGGTGAAGTACCATAGTCTCTGGTGGTCGCCGTTGATGGGCCGAGACGTTTTTATTCCAGTATGTACGTACGGCAGTTAGAGCTTCGGGCAAAATTTCAATTTCAACTTGTATTTGAAAATCTGAGTTTTGTTTTCGATGCTAGGGACGATTTGGGGTTTGTGGGGGCTAACGCGAGTTGCCGGAGGCGAAGAGAACCACCGTGCACGTGCACGGTGGTGAAGAGGTGTCTGGCGAGTTACCTTGGGCGGTCGCGTGCTCGTGCTCGTGACATTTGGGTGGTTGCTTCGAACATGACTTCGGGTCGCATGCGTGAGAGTGGCTTCTGCAGTTTCATTTAACTTAAACTTAAAAAAAATGAGAAGAAGAAGAAACTGGGAAAGAAGAAGGAGGTGAATGGGAAAAGGGATGCAGGGTAGCGCACGGGAAAAACTCGAGACTGTCTCGAGCAGGGAAGGGTGCTGGCTCGGGTCTATTTCCAATTGAACGTGCATAGTTTTGTTTAAGTATTTTTGTTATAATCAAGTAACTAAGTAATTAGTTAGTTAGGTTAATATTTGTTTTAAAGGTTTAGTAAGGTAAGTGATGTAAAGATAGTTGATTTATATAAAGTAATTAGCATGTAATTAATTTATACTTGAAATTTTAAATTGATAACTTTAAATAAATTTTGTAATTAAAAATAGATCATGTGTTAAATCAATTTAGAACTTAAGAACGTTAGCTAATTACTTAAAAATTAATTAATGGTAATTAACTTAAGTGATTAATTTGAGATTATAATTAATTAAATTGATAATAATTGATTAATTAAAGTAATTAAATAAGTAATTCATTTTTAATAAGTAAGTTATTAATTAACAATTAAGAATAAATTAATTAACTGAGTAATTAAGTAATAATTAATGAATACAAGTTAATTAATTGAATAATTAATAAATTGATAATTAATAATTAACTAATTAATTAATTGATCATTAATAAGCTAATTAATCAGTGATTAATTAAGTAGAATAAAATAGTTTATTCTTAAGCAATCAACTAAGTTAAGTAAACCAAACTGTTTGGTATGCATTGATAATTCTGTTTGATTGACTTTGATATCTGTTGATGATATTTCTGTGATATGTTATAATATATTATGGATATCTGTGATAATTGTGTATGATCTATCTGTTATATCTGTTATGTGAATTCTAATATTAAATTGAACTGTTAAGTTAAATAGACAACTTGGCCCTTAAAATGGCGTTTGGATTTCCTTGAGACCGGGATTGGAAGAATCAATTTTGATTCTCCGAAAACCACATCGATCCAAATTAAACGATAGGTCGTGACTTATAAAATGGTGATCGAGATGGTGCTTCGGAATGCAAGGCTTATCGTCGTTAACTCTGAGGGTGATTCCAAAATGAGTGTAACGAGATAATGCCTTCGGTTTCGTTCGAACCCGGAACGAACTTGTATGGATTGAATGCTTTCAGCACATCGTCAGGCGAACAATGAGCATTCTAAGATATGTTCAATAAAGGTAATCGCAGCCTCAGCCTCATCAACCGAAAATGGCTAAAACAGGGGAGATGCAGCAAGGTTAGGTGGGCCATGCCCAAGCAGGACAAGATATTCCCCTATCTAGATGTCCCTTTTTATTTCGGCTGTGTGTGCAGTTGTTGGCCACAACGCGGGGTTATCTTGTTTGGGACTGTTCAGTAAGGAATGGTTCCGGCCTTGTGTTGTAGGGGGTCGGGAGTGATCCTTGGTACGGTGATTTAGGCCCCGTACTGTGACGGGCGGTACCCCAGTAGCCCTGCCATTGTTGGAAACCCATTTTCCCTACGAGACTCTACAGTTTTGATTTGTATTACCCACTTTCGTGGCTAGTAGTTGGAATTTAATAGATGTAACAATTTCGGCTATTTTGTATTTACTTGAAAACCCTAGACACTATTATAATATCACTGAAGTTCCTATAAAAGGTTTTGGTTAGCGTAAGGTAAAAACTTACCCATATTTATTTGTGCGGAGTCTTACGTGATACCTTTATTTTCAAACGATTTTCAAAGTTAAGCAATTTTAACCTGTTTACTCATACCAGACCCATGTCTGACCCGGAGTTTATATTTTGTTTTTCATAAACTCTTGGGTACTCAAATTTTTATGAGTAGCCAAGTAATAGGTATTGGGAGTGTTGATTTTCTGGAGAAGCTTTTGGGAAGAAGACCAGACCTATGTATCTATATATATGTAGTTCCGCTGTGTAGTTAGTGTGTGTTGTATTTTGGATGTATGTATGGACATATATGTGTATGACAGTCCTGTTATATGATATTGTATGACTCTGATGTATGTATAACTATGTAATAGTTACGTTGATGTATTATATTTTGTTCCATTCCGCTGTGAGATTCTGATGTTGTTATTCTTTCTTTCTATTCTTTTCTATTTCTATCCCTTTCTTTCTTAATGATGAAACGTCTTTCTGGGGTTAGAAAGGCGGGTCGTCACACTTTGGAGCAGGAGGCTTCAGCTTGTAGATATATAAATAGAGTTTCCACTATGATGTTATTCTGTATGGATGTTCTTGTATTGTAAATTAGACAGAAATGATATAACTGTCAAAATTTAGATGTATAGTTGTGTACTCTGATGTATATGATATTATATATATATATGTTATATATTATATTTCATTTGTTCCGCTGTGAGATTATGATGCGTTGTTGTTCTTTCTTCTCTTTCTTCTTCTATCCTTTTCTTTCTTAAGTAATGATGTGTCTTTTTGGTGATAGAAAGGAGGGTCGCTACACCAAGAGTCACTTGTATTAGCCAAAAGACATAGGTTATCATTTGAGATTTTCATACTGAGAAAATAAATATTTTTCTTCCTAATTCCTTCAAAGATAATATTTGATTTATTACCTTAGATGTGACATTTATCCTTTTCGAATTTAATTTCGTAGCCCTTGTCACATAGTTGACTTATGCAAAGTAAGTTGTGTTTTATATTCCTAACTAGCAAAACATCAGAAATAGCAGGTATTTTAGAGTTACTGACATTACCGATGCCAATTACATAACCTTTTGAATTGTCTTCAAAATTGACCATTCCTCCATCTTCATAAACTATGCCACTCAGTATCTCTGGGTTACCAATCATGTGTCTTGAACATCCATTATCAAGTATCCATTTGTTTTTCTTGATTTGCACCATTTGTCCATTGAGTGTTTATTCTTCAAAAGCCATGTAACACATCTGCTCCTACACTACACACAACTTCAGGAGATAACTTGATTTTCTAGAATAGCAATATGTAGACTTATGAGACAGTGATGATTTGGACAGTTTTGAACTAGTGCTAATCGAACCTCCAAAAACTTCCATTTTAAACTTTTCAAAATTCAAATTATTATAACTTTGAAAACCAATGCACTGACACCAAATGTAGGAAATGCATATTATGGATCTTGATGCAGAATTAACAATAGAGGGGAGGGGGGTTGAATAGTGTTTAATTAATTTTATGAATCTTTTTGAAATATTTTCAAATTAAACCCAAATAGATGTAATTCATAAACACAGAGACAATCACAGTACCAGATACAGATGAAATAGTAAATAAAAACAGTAATGAAAAGAACACACTAGAATTTTATACTGGTTCGGAATTACCCTACATCCAGTCCCGCATAATTTCTTGTGCTTATTTCTTTTCAAATATAATATCGATATTACAACCTTGATTTCATGACCATGAGATACACCCTCTTGTCTCCGAGTCCAGGGAAAACTCTCTTGATTTAATCAGGCTACAAGATCGCCTAATTGATTTACAGGCCATAATCACACCCAATTGATTCACGGGCCATAATCACACTATTCCCAATCACACTTTGGTAGAGAGAGACTCGATACACTTCGATCTTTGATTAAGATGATCTTACACCTCTGAATAGCACTAAGATCTTTGAGAGAGAGTGGCAAAGAATCAAACTAGAGACGACTGAGTCTGATTCACTTAGGATTTTGGCAAAGTTTTGTCAAGAATGTTTGAAAATAAGAATGGAAGAGAAAGGGGAGAGAAAATAAAGAAATCTTAAGTGAAAATTCTTTAAAAACTATTGGTATTTGTAGAAGAATAATGGTCATGTTCATTCGTAAAAGGTTATGATGAATAGACACTTCTTTTGAAAATTTGAATATAAAAATCTATGGCTATCATGTCGACATGAGGGGTATAGGCATGTCGACATCCTCTAATATCTTTTGAAAATTGATTTTTATTTTAAAAGAGATTTTCTTTCTAAAGTTTTTCGAAACAATCTAAGAACTTTGTAAACTATTTTGAATACGCTATATGATTATAAAAACTTTTGGAAAGTGATCTTACGAAATATAAAATAATAAAAACTAAATATATAAATATTTTGAGATTAAAGCTAAATTATTAAAACTAGATGATAGTTTTGTAACACCCCGTATTTTTAGATAATTAAATAATCAAATGATTATAAAAAGTTAAATTGAGCTTTTTGAAATTATCAAAATATGGCTTCGAAACTTATACATTGTGTTCGTGGTGATTATCTGATTAATTTACATATATAATATGCCTTGAGCAGACTTCGTACGAAAAAGCTATTGACGTTCGAAGTTCCATATCGAAAAATAATTATACGTGTAGATGTGCGTAAATATATTTGTTTATAAATATATGTGCATGTAAATTCTAGAAATAATGCACGTTTGAATTTCAAACTAGACGCACGTCTTAAAAGAAATTAATTGACATCAACAATTAGCGGTAATTAATTAACGTTAATTAGCAACGTTTGAATTTCAAAATAAATATGTGCTATAAAGGGAATTAAATTTGCAATTGATGGAAATTAATTAGAATGAATAGGAAATAGTTAAAAGTTGACGTTTAATAATTTATAACGTTTAAAAATAGAGGAAATAAATTAGTATGTACAAAACAAAAAAGCTAGACACGTCAAAATTGACGTGTTTTGTTTGTTTTTAACGGCTAGATTTCAATCGCTTTAAACGAATGGAAGACGTTGCTTTGGCTATCTATAAATGAACGTGCAAGGCTAGCCTTCAAATCCATATTTTTCTAAATGGGTGCGAAAGTCCTGTCGCTTTTCTTTCTCCTTCAATTCTTCAAAAATCAAATATATTAGATTTAGGTTTTTTGATTTGCAATTTTGAGGTGGAAACTATAGATTTGGAGAAGAGATGTCCAAATTAAGCCGTCCGTATAAGATGAGTTTTCAGATCTATTTTTCTATTTTTCTAGTTTATTTTTTTCAATTAGATCTAGATTTATAAATCCATACGAATTTCGGTTTGTGGATCCAAATTGGGTTGCAAATGGGGAGGCTATGGATAATAGAATTGGACTAAAAAACAGATCTCGAATTTGGAATGTTTTCTTTTTAGGTGAGTGGATTGAAATTATATTCTTTTATGTTGATGATATATAGTATCGTTAGATTCCCATTAAATATTTTAGTTTATTATTTGAATTAATTTCAGTAATTAGTTCTACTAGTTAGTTATGTCGAAACTATTAATTTTATAAGAGAAGTGTACTTATATTTAAATGTTATTTGTATGGAAAAAGAAAAGAATCCAATTAAATGTAAGTTGCATTAGGCTTAAAAATTATAGAGAAAGGCAAAAGCCTAAAAGTGAGAAATTTAAGTAAATTGTGTTAAAACTCGGGGAATGAAATAAAAAGGGAAATCTAATAACTTGATTTGGAACTTGGTGATGGATTGGTTGGCAGGTTTAGAAAAAGGAATACATTTCCATAGTTTAATATTGTAAGAAAAACGGTAAACGTAATTACATGAATAAAAGCAAGAAAAATGGAATTGGTGCAATATAGAGACATTGGTGTATTTTGCATCATCCAACAATTAAGGAAACAATAAAAGAAATATCTTGCGGTTTCGAGTTATTATTTATGGCATTATTTAGTATTAAAACATGAAAATGGATTTTAATATAGTTTTTGTAACCAACCAAATAGAATAGAGCTACTTCCTAGAATAATAGAGAATAACATGAATCGTTAAAGAAATTAAAGAAGAGGAAATAATCAAGTTAAATATTCGACAAGACTTGAAATAATAAAAAGAAAATGTGATTAGATCTGCATTTACTACGTAGATAGTAGAATAAAAAGTAAAGCAGTTATTATGACAAGTAATTTGTGAAAGTTTGATGTAGTCCAAAGCTAACCCTGTCATGTAATATAAAAGAACTAAAGAGAATTTAGTATCATAATAAAAGAAGACAGACTAGAATAGGAAAGAGATACTTGCAATTATATTTATAACATGTAGGTTATAAAAGAAAGAAAACAATATAAAACTGAAAATTGCAAACATAATTGTAGCATGTAGATTATAATTAAAAAGAAAGAAATACAAAAGGGTTATTTTATCAAACATAGATCTTGGATTAAGTTAATAAGCAAAAAAATAATAGCAGTGGCCCGTACCTGTAGCATTCCCTTTCAGGTCTAGGACTGATAGTCTCACACGTGGGTGGGGCTGGGAATGCTGATTAGGGTAAATAAGTAGTTAACAGAATAAGAAAAGTAAACTTAACGCATAAAAAAAGATTAGACGTAGTGTCTAATAAAATGGTAAGGTGCGTTTGGAATAGCCCAAAGAGAATCTGGATAAAGAGCTCGAAGAAGTAGTTCGTCGTAGATTTTTAGTACAGAAAGAACACATCCAACTTAGCTATTTTGGGCTAGAAGGAAGTACAAGACTTCAACAGGACATGAGGATACTCTAGGATGGCCCTATGGGTTAGGCCTTACGAAGCTGCATCCCCAAAGGAAAGTCTGCAGGTGTTCCATCAAGAGAGTATGCCTTGACTGCTTTTGCATTGCAAGCCCAACAAAGCGGACCTTTGTAGGCAGTCAAAAGGTTAATGATGGAGTACGATATTCATATGACACTGTCCTCTTGTTTATGAGTAGGCCAGAGTGGGCAGGACCCATAAGGATAGTCGCATGCGGGTATCAGCCATCATCAGTCAGAGCGAGTTCGGGAAAGACTAGTGTTAAGCCAATAGGCCAATGATTCTTTCACTATCGAGACATTGGATGAGGGGCTTAGGTAATTGGATGTTTAGATTCTTTGCAGTAGGGCACAACCACTTAGCTCTTAAAAGGTCATTCGATTAGCTGTGGGAAGGAGGGCTGCATGGGGCCATAGCCACGATGAGAAAAGAGACATACCAAGTAGAATATATGTATTGTAGGCTTAACAAAGTGGACCTTTACAGATATAGAAATGGGGCATTTCACAAGAAGGACAAACTTTGCAGTCCAATTAGTTTCTAGGACGCACATTCAAAGAAATTACTTTCGAGGCCAAAGTCAGCAGAATAATTACTTTCAAGGACAAAGTCAGTAGTTCAATTACTTTTAAGGACATAATTTCATAGGTTTTTAGGCCTTATAAACTAATTATTTTGTGTTTTGTCACTGAAAGTAATTATTTCAGTTGTGTGTCCTAGAAACTAATTCCATTTGCAAAAGAGACCCTTGTGGCAAATTTCCACTATAGAAAATCCCCTACCGAGTTCCGTACAAGGTAGACCTTATCGGCGGAATTCAGGGAGTAGACATAACGATTATGTGTAGTCCTCACGGTACGCACTGGGTGATACATTGTGGATGTCAGACACTAGTATAAGCTAATGCGGATGCAGTTTCACGTTTTCATAGTAGACGACAGAACACCTATATAGTAGGCCTCATGAAGCTGTCCGTTACAGATGTAGTTACAGTACGCTCTAATAGCAAGACAATGGAGTCCTTTTCGAGAAGGATGTGTAAGGTACTGTGGGTATTACCTAGGAGTGATGCGGTCTTTGGGCATGTAGCTATACATATATTGGTTATTAGGTCTTAATCTACTAGGGAGCAGATGGGTACGATCCAGGCACAGAGGCGAGAGTATTATAAACCCAATATACCTAACATAATAGAAAATGGAAATAGAACGGTATATGTAGAATTATGCTTAGAAGTGTATAATTTGTCCATTCACCAGAACTTTAGTTCTGACCCCTTCCTCATATCATCCCACAGGTTAGATAGATGGCAGAGATTTTCTAGCTTTGAGACACTTGTTTAAAATTGTTATTACTTTGGTGAGTATTTACTTATTACTATATTTTGCTCAGTTTTGCTGTGAGATATTTATTTGAGCTCTGATATATTTATCTTTGTCTATTTATAGGATACCAGACACCCAATTCGGGCTTTAATGGAATTGGATTTTAGCATTTTTGCGAAAAATTTAGACCCATCGGAACTTTAAGTTGTTACAAGTTTAAAAATAAGAAATGATTTTGCAATTAATATGATTAAAAATAGTTTATGAATTAAGGCTAAAATATTTTTACCGGGAGAGAGATTTCTTTTTAAAAAGATAGTTTTGAAAAAAATCTAAAAATAAGTCGTTTTGAAAATTTCGTGGATTCCATTCCAATAGAGAAGGATGTGGGTTCCATCCCACTGAAGATGTCATGGGTTCCATCCCACTATGAAAGTGAGAAGGTAGATTCAATTCCACATTCAAAATGTGAATAAAGATTTTAGTGCTATTATGAAGTTTTAACATAAATCTAGACTCTATTACTTTCTTGATATATTGAACTCTTGAACTATTGATACTCATGGGTCTTCAATATTGATTTCTTCAATCTTTAATTCGTCAGTCTTGAATCTCTATACTGTACAGTCTTCATTCTAATACCTATATATATATAGAAAAGAAATTAGTATTTATATTTCATAACAAGTCCTATGGTTGTTATCTTTAAAATCATCATCTCAGGAACTAACGTTAACAACCAATAATTAATAAGTAATATTTAATAATTAAGAAGTAATATTTTTAACAACTGCGTTTTGCTACCAACTACGTTTTCCTGCCAGTTGCAATAGATATAACTTTAACGACCACATTTTCTTGCCGGTGGTATTTTTGATAATTGCGTTTTCTTCCTAATTGCAGTAGACATATTTTTAATTATGTAATAATTAAAACTAATGTTTAATAATTTTAATAAATGGTAAAATTTAGTTATTACGAAGTGATATTTAGTATTTAATAATTAATTGTAAATAATTATTAATGAATTATATTTAATATTTAATAATTACATTTAATAATTAATAAATATTATTAATAACTTATAATTATATTTTATGATAATTACCATTAATATTTAATATCAAAAACTGCTATTAATATTTAGTACTTAATTTAATAATTAATAATTAGTAATTATTATTCCATAAATAATAATTAAGAGTAACATTTAATATTTAACAACCAATAATTAATAAGTAATATTTAATAATTAACAAGTAATATTTACTATTCAATATTTAATAAATATTTTAATATTTAATAAATATATTTAATATTCTATATTTGTTAATTAAATTTGTAATTTTCTAAACTGAATTTATAAAAACATTGAAATTTTCATAAAATTAAAAAATAAAATAAAATTTAAGTTAACCTAAAATATTATAAAATTTACAAAATTTTAGAATTTTTTTTAGCAAAGCAAAACGGGGTTAACCGGGCCTTACCAGTTTATTGTAGAAATAATAAAATTAAGAATGCATCGTAACAAGCAATGATACAAAAGGGAAGAAACAAAAGAAAATACATCGAGGAAGAAAGCAAAAATCCCCAAAACTTGCCCTGAGCAAGCTAGACCCAGTTCATAACATACTGTCACAGTAAGAGTTAAACTTAATACCATGCCTTATAGCTTGCCTCACTTCATTCCATATTTCAACATCACTTCTAATCTTGCCATTAAAGTCTCTATCAATCCTTTGTTTCCAAATCACGCTTATGAAAATTTTAAGAATCAGCAGCAAAAATATATCTAAATCATCCTTCCATCTAGTTGCTTTGTAAATATTAGACCATTCTATATTGCTTGTTCTAGAGATGTTGTTCCTTCCAAACAGTTGCATGAGCCTATGCCATAGGGAATAAATGATGTCGTAGTTAAAGAATATATGCATATTTGTCTCTGGTCTTTCAAGATAGGAAACACGTGATGAATCAACCTGCATGCCCAAGGAAATAAGCCTATTTTGTGTTCAGGGCATTTCTCAAAACTTACCAAAGAAGCATATTATCATTCTCCTTACAATAAGGATTCCAAACCCTTTTGTTCCATGCAAATTGGTTGATCCCTTGCCAAAAGTTCAAGTTATTATACATTAGAGAGTTAGAATATATCCGAAAATCAGATCTCCCGTCAAAAGTTATAAATTTTAGAGAATTAGTTATTTAATATTTCAACTAATTTAAAATTTGGAAATTTTGTAAAATAAACTTAAAAGTATTCATAAAATGTAATTTTTTTTTGAAATTTTCATAAAATCTATAAATAAAAGATTAAAATTTCATAAAATATTCAAAATTTCAGAAAATTTAAGAATTTCAGAAAATTTGAAAATGTTAAAATAATTCAGAATTCGAAAAATATAAATACTACATTGCAAAATTATTAATTTCAAATGCAATAGGGGATTGATATATACAAGTTTTTTCTTGGTTCTAAATAATGAAATTTGGGCTCCAGTTCCACAAAATTTCCTCCAATCTAACTTTGGCTCCATCATCGAATTTTTACCCTTTCCTTTATTTTATATTAACTTCTCACCGTACTAGTCTTCACATCTAAATTTCCAGTCGACCATCGCTTTCAATCATAGGCAACGTCCACCTAATCGAAAGACCTCTCTACTACGTGCTCCACCACCTCTCCCTCTAGTATGGCCCCAACTTCACCTCCACCGTGGCTCTATCCCAACCATCATCATCTCCTCGCTTTCCATTGCCAATCGGTGCTTCACCACAAACGACTTTAAATTTTCCAACCTCCCCATGTTGCCCTCCGTTAAGTCCATCTCTATAACTATTCCAGCCTCACCTTCTCCCATACGGCCCCAGATGGCGAACCATTCCCCATACAGACACCACACACCACCTCTCTGTACCCACCGTCAATTCTCTATCATACATCCATGGATCTGAAATCAAGAATCTCGTTCTCGAAATTGTAAAAACCCACATATTTAATGATAATCTATTTAAATGTTTTATTTAAATATAGCGTCGTTAGTCGGATTTTTGGATCCGAAATGTTACTTTTTGCAAACGGCCGATTTAGGGCTCGAAACCGCTTCCATTGAGTTCAAAATAGTGTTTGCGATCTTTTTGAGTATAAGATTTGATATGTTTGGAGTAAGTTGAATTTTTCTACCTTTTCTAGTTGGGTTTTGGGTTTGGGTTCAGCCCACTAGCTAACTAAATATCCTAACTCAGTCCCTCTCCTTCCATTCACTCATTTTCCATTCTAAAACTCAAGCTAAAACTGAAAATGGGGGAAAGGAAGAAGAATTAGAAATTCCAAGCCCTAGTTCTTCTTTGCAAACTTGAATTCTTGCTCCAAAATCAAAGTGATGCTATTGGTAAGCCCCCTCTTCATCTTCTCCAACTCTTTCTCCTTCAATTTCAGAAAGTTTCCTAAACCTAACTTAGGAAAATACTTGTTTTGATCTTAGATTGAAGCTAGTAGAGTTGAAGTGGAGAGTGGTTGGTCTTCTCTTTGCAATTAAGCTTCTTCTTTGTTTGTGAGTTAAAAGGTGAGATTTTTATCTCACATCTTTGTCTGTCTTTGATTGTTGGGTATGAATTCCTAACACTCATTCATGTGCACTTGCTTTTGGTTTGGATTGAATTGGTGAATATCCAAATTTTTAGTGTTTTGGGTTCAAATCTTTAAAGATCCTAACTTGATGTTTGAACATGTTTTTGGTGGTGAATCGGAGAGCCAATAGGACGGGGTAGCCGATGGGCGTAATCCCCTAGCGTCCGTGCTCGACCGGTTGCAAATTGAGTGAGAGATTGCATTTCTATTAAATAGGGCAGGAATTGCAGAAATTTGCAGTTCGGCCGACCGAACCCCCTGGGTCGGTGACCAAGCTGAAGCCCGAAACTTTCTGGGCTATTTCGATTGGCCGACTTAGGAAGTCCGGTCAACCGACCTGCTCTTGTTTCCCTGTTTTGCCTAGTGTGCCTATTTGTTTGTGATTCCGACTTTTATCGATCTAAGTTGATTCCAATTAGTTGTTTATGCATATTTGACCTTGATGATTCCTTTTTGACTTCATCCATGGGTTTTTATAAAATAATCTTTTAAATTGTATTAAAAGCTTGCTTCTCCAGTTTATAAATTCTATTTAAAACGCACACACACAATTTCGCACTTCGAGCGGAGTGGAAGGGAGATTAAATGGTTAGGTAAAACACGGACCATGAATCCATGCGTTTATCTTTCCGATTAATCCCCGACCTATTCGATTGATCGTTTTGGCCTTTTGGTCTGGTTTACCGATGAGATGAGGTAAACTTTGTACTGCTTTGAGTGTGAAATTAACTAATGGATAGTAAACTTTTAGTGCGAACGAGTGGTTATGGGACTCACGTTACCACTTTTCGGATTCCTTTTTGAGAGTTATGACACATTCTGCCAGTTAGTGGTGTCCAGTACTGGGCCTTCGGAACTTCACCACTACGGTTTGTTACATTCGGGTGTGTTGCCTTCGGGTTTGCACCTTCAGGTTTGTTGCCTTCGGGTGTGTTGCCTTCGGGTTTGCACCTTCTGGTTTGTTGCCTTCGGGTATGTTGCCTTCGGGTATGTTGCCTTCGGGTTTGTACTTCGGGTTTTGCCTTCGGGTTTGTTGCCCTATTGTATCGCTTTCGGAGTTGGTCATTCATCACCGCCCGAGTGATATTGGGTTTGGAGTCTTCGGGCTCATGGATCCTTGTTTATATAGTACTGAGCACGTGCAATTTTCTGATTTTTCATTGATATGTATATTCCCTAGGTATCGCCCTTCGGTGTTGGTCTTTTTGATCCGCACGATATATATTAGCGATTACCTTGTGGAACTTGTGTTACCTTCATTGGTATTTGTTATTGCCTTTTGGATTGTTTTGGGATATTCATATCCTTTGTTTATTTGTGTTGGCGATGATATGAGGCTTGTCTTGTTTTGATTCATCTTTTGTTAGATGATTGTTGTATCTTTTTTAGAGATATTTGTTATACTTTATGACCTTGCAGGTTATTGTTGTTCAATTTATGTAACTGAATTGATTAGCTAGACTGACCCGTGTATTTTATACTCGGGTTAGACCGAGATGTTTCAGGTTAGGTGCTTTTGGACTTAGCCTATTTTGCTTCCGCATGGACTATCCAGCTTGTTCCTTTTTGTTAAAGCTTTCTATGTAGTCCTTTTTGTTGTAACTCTGATATATGTATTCTTTTGGATTCGTATGTATATTATGGTTTGCTATACCACTTGACGTGTATCAGTTTATATACTCTGTTATGTATCAGTATATGTGTATATGATGATCTACTGTTCTGCGATGTATATTACATTTGAGTTGTTATATTATGTTCTGATAGATCCTCCAACCACCTATGGTTTTGTTTTAAGTATTCATTGGATATGTAGACCTGCTTGGTATGTCTATTGTCGATGTATTCAATAGATAGTTAGAGCAAGGCTATAGGTGGTCGCTTCTAACCAGCCTTATTCTCCGTGTTAGTTGACGGCATTACCCTGTAGTGTCCTTGGCTAGCATGGGTATAGAGGTGGGGCGTCACAGAAATGCTCTAGGAACATGAAGGATCTAGCACAAATCGCAAGTTTATGGTGGTGGAGGTGAAGCATAAGCTATTTGAGATGATGTGTGGCTCGATGATGAGGATGATGATTGGATTTTAGGGAAGGGGAAGAGGACAGAGGAGTGTAAGAGAATAAGGAAATGGTGGATAAAGCCGTGAAAGAAAGGGGGTTCTTTGAACTTGTCAAATTATTTAGTGTTTTTGAGATGATTCGACTATGGTAGCATCCATAAGAGGATGCAGGATGCAGTGGATAGAAGGGATGAGCTTTTTCAAGGGTTGGTTAATGAACAAAGAGAGAAAAGAAGGCTTAAGGGTGAGAGAGGTTGTACTGTGGATAAAGGGAGGAGGAAGAATATCAATCTAGAGGCATTGTAGGATTTGTAGGAGGAGGATCTAAAAGCGTATAGGGATGAACCTATATGGTACTACTTTGTTATTGATTGTGTACAGGCTGTAGTGGTTGTAGGTGTTTGGGTGGCTAAGTATGGCAGTGAAGTGATGTTTTATGGTCGTACTATTACAAGGAGTTGTGAAATTTATGACGGAAGCTTCCGATGGCTACCGACGACCCTGTTATTATGCCTCTAACGGTTGTCGACGACCTATCAATTTATTTATTTAAATATATTACTTTATTATTCCATATTAGTTATATAAGTTAGAAATTTGAATAAATACGTAATAATTCAAATCCTCAGAATTTTGTAATATATTTCTATTCAATTATTCCAGTTTATGATAATTTCTAATTAATTAAATTAGTTTTTCGACAATCTTTTTTGTTGTATAATTGTATTCAATAATTAACTTTATTGAAAATCAAACACAGACAATCATTTTCTCCAAGTTTCAGTCTATTAATTAAAAAAAATCGATAAAAGTTATGATATGTAATAGTTTTATGAATTTATTTTATAAACATTATGTTTATAACTATAATTTAAAGTTTGAAAACACAAGTAGGAGATGCCATAATCATTAATGTTTATTTCGTATTCATTGATAACTAATAAACTACTCGGTTTTTCCTACAAATCAAAGTTTTCAAACAAAATAATATATTAAATTTATTTTAAGAACTGTGAAAATGGAATAAAAACATTAAGCAGTCGTTGGAAGCCATTACTAATTAACGCCGTCGATGGCCGTCAGAAGCCGTCGAAAAGTCGCGTATATTAGCCACTAGGCCGAGAGCTACTTCATTACATTTTCCTTCCTCAAATTCCACAAAACCCTAGCTCCGCCTCACCTCTCCACAGCCGATGAATCTGCACCAATCCACGATAACAAAAAAACTCACCATTCTCCACTCTCCACAATCCTAGGCCACTAAATCATCCTCAATCAGGTTTTTTTCCTTAACCCTAACTAAATTTTCATTCGCTAAATTAGGGTTAATTTGTGATTTTTGTAATTTATATTACCCATTGATTGTTTATCATACCCAATTGAATGCTAATTATAGTTATTATTGTTTGAAACCAAACATTAATATATAATTTAATGTATGTTTATAGGCGTTATTTAGTGTATATGTGCATTAGGGCTAGCTTGGGTTAATTAGTACAGATGCGCATAATTTAGTGTATATGCATGTTTTCTAAAATGTCGACAATAATAATTTTTTATATAACTGTTTATTTATTTAGACCCTTGATTATGTATAAAACATAGTTTGTTAGAATGTATGGCATGCGGTAAATTACTATATATTGTAGTTTATTTTTAAAATATAATATTATACTCATAATTCGTTAAACTTGAAAACATAAAAGATTTATAAAAAAGTAAAAATTATATAATATATTATATAATTGAGGCTTTTAGGCTCAAGGAAAAAGTTTGGAAAAGATTTAGTTTCAGGGACAAGAAGTTTGCTTTTTAGGCTGAAGGACACTTTTTAGTGTAAATCACAGAATGATAGTTGTAACTATCATTTTCAGTTTACACTAAAAAGTGTCCTTCAGACTAAAAAATAAACTTGTTGTCTCTGAGTCTAAATTTTTTTGTAACTTTTTCCTTCTGCCTATTTACCTGTATATAATTAATAAAACATTAAAATAAAAAAAAATTATTGTACAATAAAAATTATGTAACGATAATCTATAAACAAATTGGTGCATAATATGCTTTATATTATTTGAATCCCTTAGAGAGATTTAGGTCCCGTCTGATAAGTATTATAAACGATCGCTACATGGATATTCGTTTTTGTCATAGAAAGGACATCCATATTCATCTGATATAATATTCGTCGGATTTATCCTTGTACTAGACGAGTTACAAACACAATAAAGCAGTTACATTTTGTAAATCGTTTTATTTTAAACGTTTCATAGAATTTCGACAACACTTCCTTTTGTTTCCTATGTACACATATTTGTGTACGATACATGGAACAAAGTGGAAGTGCTGCCAAAATATTGTTAAATCATTTAAAATAAAATGATTTATTAAATGTAATTACTATTGTATTTATAATGGGAAGTAGGATGACCGTCCATCAAATCAGAAAACAATAAACTAAAAATTTAATATTATATTCATTATTTATGCCAATCCATAAAATGTATAAATGATAATTAATTAATGAACTATGGTTAAAGGAACAATAAAATGTATAAATGAATTGAAAAAAAAGAATAATATGTTATATAATTAATAAAACATTAAATGTATAAATGAATTAAAAAATAAAATGTCAATATATAGAATGATCAATACTTTTTTGATTTTCTGTCGTATTTTCTTAAATAAGAAAAATGAGCAACTACTTTGTTGATCATAGCAGGATGTATCAACCATGAATGAGATTAAGAGGTTCAATAAGGATCATTTTATAATGGCGCAAACATATTTGTTAAATTTTCTTTAAGTAATAATTGGAGCGACGAAGACATTCGTTGTCCGTGTAATAGGTGCAAACTCATGAAGCATTTGCCATCACATATGGTTAAAGATTATTTATGCTAATACGGTTTCATGTTGGATTATAAAGTGTGGGATCGCCATGGAGTACTTGTAGCACGTAATCACTTATAGTCAAAGGAGGAGGTGAATAATAACATTTCATGGTGAATCCCATAAAAGACATGGTTGAAGATGCAGCACAGTTAATGTTCCTTACGGTTGTGGTTGATGAAGACCGTGTAAATGTCGAAGAAGAACCAAATATTGGAGAAAAAAAAATCTATGATTTACTGGATGCTGCTAAGAAACTCCTTTGGGATGGATGTGAAAGTGACACTCAATTGTCAATGACTGTAGAGTATATTGCGATGAAATTAAAATACAAAAACCAGATTTACAGCTATTGTACAACATGCAAAAGGGCATATGCCACCTAATAATTTAATGTACGAAAATCATTATAAAGTGAAGAAACTTATGTTTGCTTTTAGTTTTATGTATCAAAAATAGACATATGCTTAAATGGTTGCATATTGTTTTGGAAAGGGGACATCAATCTTAGGAATAGCAATGAGCACAAGCGTGTGGAATGCTTGGGTTGTTTGGTGAATAGCGATGAAGCAAAGGTGAGTTTACTGTTCTGTTATTAATTGATCAAATTGAAGTTTAATATACACACACATTATATAGAGCATATATATAATATCATTTTAAAATTTTCAATTTAATGTACAGGCAGAGTCAGACATAAACTCTACGAATAAAAATAAGGATCCAATCGCATATGGTTCTATGTCATTTTAGCATTATTGTCAAGAGCTGATAAATTTATTAGTTTCGATTATAAATAGTTATTAGATTATATAATTTTGTGTGAACAATAGTAATACATAATAATTATTTTAAGAAAGAGAGCATATATATCCAATCTCCTACATGGACGTATTTGCCCGTACTCATTCCATCGAACGTTAAAATGAAGACAACACACTCTTATACACGTGGGCCGATGATAAATCAAATAAAGCCAACCTAAGCATATTTTAAGTTATAAGAAATTAACAATCCGTTTAATTAATTAGTTATAAAAAAAATAAAATAATGTAGTGTAAATTCAATTCTATCTTTATTTTGCATTGCATGATAAATTTATGCAACAATGAGAGCAATTGCTTTAGCAAACGGGACGAGATTAGTTGACTACAGATAAGGAGGACGCAATTTTTGAAGCAATCATGGATCCGCCAACACGGAATGGGCGGTATGGCTTTAGGAACCAAGAGGTATTGAACAAGATGTTTGGATTTTACTATTTTCTAATCTATCGAACGGGAACTTGAAATTGTTTAGATTATTCTTCAGAAATTGTGTAGCATATAAAATTATTTTCTTATATAAAAGTTAATCGCACATCAAAATGTAGTAAGATAATGAGATGAATAACTAAGTTTATAAAAGAATAACTAAGTTTATAAAAAATAAGTAAGTTTTATACAAATTAACTTAAGTTGACTAAAATTATAAAAATTAAATATTTTTTAAAATTTAACCAAATTAACGAAGTTAACCAAGTTTTATAAAAATTAAAAAAATTAACTAAATTTTATTAAACATAAACAAATTTATTAAAATTAACCGAGTTATATAAAAATTTAACTAAGTTAACCAAGTTTTATTAAAATTTAATAAATTTATAAAAATTAACTATGTTTTACAAAAATTAACCAAACTTATAAAAATTAACCTAATTTTTGAAAAATTAACTAATCTTTATGAAAGTTAAGTAAGCGGTATAATAATGTCTTTGAATCCCAACGCTATTCCATTTCACATCATTATAGCGATCGCTAACCTTGTATATCACATCGTTATAGCGGCTACTAAGCCCATATTTTTTGCTTGCCCTTAGAAATAAATCTCTTATTAGATCATGTGTCGCAGGCTAGGAGAAAGAAGAGCGCATACCAAAAAGCTCAGGAATAAGAAGAGAATTAGGAGTTGAGAGCCAGAATAGCAGGGCTGGAAGAGCGAGACCGTCATCGAGCTATGGAGATGACACAGTTAGATGAGCGCCTGGCAGCATGTATGTAGTAGCGTGGCATGTTTCCTTCATTGGGTGGTTCCAAAGGCAATGATAAGGATCGATGGGTATGATTTTTGTGTTTGTTTTTAGATATTGTACATATATGAACTAGGAGATGGTGAGGATGATGTATTGTGGTACGTATGATACATTTTGAGGAGATATTGGATGATGTGATGGTCAGTTTTGACATGATTGATACATATTGAGATGTTGGAGTTAATTATGCGTATGTTTGTAGAATGTTTTGTTGCATGGTAGATTGTTTGAGTTTTATTTGTCGTAAATAATGATGTTTTATTGTATTAATCTTTTTTATGTGATTTGGATTTCATATATATATATATATGATTTTTATGTGTGAAATTGAGCTATGGTAAATATTGACATGTATGTGTTGTATAGGAGACGAATGGAAGTAGAAATTAAAAACAGACCAGATTTACGACGGCTTGTGACGGCTACCGACGACGTATTGGTCAATAATATCCAACAACTATCGATTGATACTGACGGCTTATTGGCCAAAAATAACTTATGGCTTATAACAGTTTTCGATGGCAAGAAAACAATGGTTTGCGACGGCTTTCGACATATGTATAATTGAACCACGAATTGCTACGTGTTCACGACTATTGTCAGAAAGCCGCCAGAAGTAGCCTTTGGCAGCCATCGCAATGCCATTGACGAAGCCTTGAAAATCCATCGGAAGCGCTATTTGGTGGAAGCTTTATTTTCGATGGCTATTTCTGACGGCTCCCATCGACATTAGATGGCCACCGATAGTTTTCAGCCGTCGGAAATGATGCTCTTTTTTGTAGTGGATGATGGTTGTTGTTTGGTGAAGTAGTTTTTGTAAATGATGGGACAGAGGAAGGGATTAGAAGTGGCTACTTCAAAGTTCAATGGTGTTATGAAAATATAATAGCATCATCTTTATACTTCTTGATGATTGTGCTACACCAAAATATTTCACATGCTTTAGTTGTTAGAGTCGTTCACATATAAGAATACATGGCTTTAAGCTTTTATAGCTTCTGATGTTGTTTATAACTTTGTATTTTATATTAAAACATTCCAAATTTTCAATCATTTTCCTATAGCTTCATATACTTGCCATGTAGTTTATATGTGATGTTGAGTTATATCGGTACATTTCAAAGTTTAAAATAGAAACATATATTGAGATTTTGTTGTCCAATTTATTTTACTTAATGAAATGATTACCCACTTTTTTGAATTTAATGAATGCTCCATCTTGTTACCAAATTGTAACGACCCGTAATTTTACCTCTTTAAAAATAAGATATTTAATTTATTTTAAATATTTAGATATAGAATTTTCAAATATAACAGTTATGTTTTATGTGATAAATAATAATATAAACTTATTTTCAGTTTGATTACAAAATTAAATAAGTTTTGAGTTACGTCGAAAATTGAAAAAAGTCTGTTTTCGATAATGTTGGATATATATCCAATCAATTGTTGTAAATGGTAAATAACTCTTTTTAATGGTTATTTAATGATATGACAGTGGTAAAAAATTTATTTATAATGATTTTGTAAACATACATACTTGTTTTATAACGATTGAAAAATTTCGTCGCATTTTGGCAGATCGACGTCGTATTTTTATAATTGGATTTTAATATTATTTAATATGGTTTTATAACTAAATGAACTTGTTTTAATTATTTTAATATGATAAAAAATTTATTTTCAAGTTTTGTTTATGTAAATAAATAGTTTAAGAAAAAAGTCAAAATGTGACCATAAAACGTTTTATCGAGAATCAACGTTTTGTTCAAAATAAGCTGTCGAACATTGTTGCACCTTTGTAAGCGTGTTTTAACATATACATACATACATATATATATATATCACATTTTAATAAACAAACAAGTTTACTTTTACTAATTATGATTATGAAACTTTTGGAATATAATTAAGAAAAGTGAGGAAAAAAGTAAAAAAAATGAACATCAAATCAAATCACATCAAAAATCTAAACAAATCTTGTCTTTAATCCATTTTTCCATCCAAATACATTTACTTAAGCCTTAAGTGACCAAGACATAAAGTACGATGTGAAAAGGTGATGGCAAGTGTTGAAAAAGTAAGTTTACTTTAAGTTAAAGTAAGGGTATTTTGGTTATTTTACATAATAATATTTTATTCCTAGCTTTTTTCTAAATACCTACCACTTCTTTCACAAATTACATACTTTCCATTCTTCTTCTTCTTTTCCTTTTCTAATCTCCTCCTTAGAGCTTTAGTGACTTCCATGCATCTCTTAAAAATATTCCAATAGTGTAACAAAGTTATGGCAAAAATAATCGACAAAAAAGTATACCACTAAAGTCAAGTTCAAGCTAGTAAGTTCCATCCACCCACGGCCATCCCCATCTAGAATCCATATCCACCACTTTTCATCTCAACTTTAGGATAGCAGAGTTATAGCCAGATTTCAAGAAGTTTCGGAAAATAGTAGTTAAATTATAGTCAAATTCGTAGTGAAAAAGCTAGCAAAATTTGTAGGAAGTATGGTTTGATATGGAGTTCCTTGCCTTAAACGTTGACAGAGTGGAATCCAATGTGAGTTATTTCTTCCTTTAAGATCATTAAAATCACTTCTAAGTTGGAAGAATTTTAAGCGTTAAGTGTTGTTTGAAAACCCTTGTTGTGATTGTTTACTTTGTTTGCTAAAACAATGGTTTTATTTCCTTGTTTGACTACTTGGATGGTTAATTAAGTATTTAAAAATTTAGAAGTTAAATACTTAATGGGGTATGCGGAAACGACTAAAACACAGGTTTCATCTGTGAGATCCAAGGAGACTTGGGCGAGGGGCGGAACATGTCGAAGGGAAAGCCCGGATGCTCCAAAACAACCATTTTAACCCAAGATAAAATAAAATTATTATAAATATTTGATAGAATGAAGCATTGATTATCATTTTTTGTAGTTTTTATTTCATTGATTGATTGTTTGAATTAGGCTAGGCCATTTATGGGAACTGATTATTATTTATTGATTATTGACTTTCCTCGACCAATTTATGAGCAATTAGTTATACATATACATGGGCTGGTTAGAAAATAATTGTAGGCTAACACCTTATGATTTATTTCATGATTTGACTATAAGGTGTTTATCAGTAATATTTGGTTCACTTCAAACATTTTTTAAAAATTAGTTTTTAAGTTGAAATGTTATGAAATGTTTTCGTTCAAAAGAGGGAAAAAAAGTGATATTTGAGAATTAATATTTTGAAGTGATTTATATAAGAATGATTTTGTAAAAATGGTTCATAAAACGGAGAGAATTTTAAGGACTAAACGTGATGAAATTAAGATGATTTTTGAAAGGATTTGGAAATGGATTTTTTTATAGATTTGAAGTATTTGTAATTATTACTGTATATGATTTTGCCACTTCAGGATATAAAGTGATTTATTATGTTATCGATGATTCGGGTAATCCATAACCAAAAAATGGGCAAGGGAGGTGTAGATGTTCTGTAACCTGAGTATAGTCTACTCTCATTGTAGAGGGATATACATACATACATACATACATACATACATACATACATACATACATACATACGTACGTACATACATACATACATATATATATATATTCAGAAGCCCGAGACCAAGTTGCCTTGTTCTGGCTAGAAACCTCCCGATTAGGTAGCATATAGTTTTGTATGCTTGTATATTGATATCATTTCTAAAAACGGTGATTTGTTTTCGGATCCCGAAGTAAAGGACTAACTTGAATACAAAAGATGTATATAGACACACACACACACACACTCATATATTTATTTCAAAAGTTTTGAAATAAGAATTCAGGAATAAAGTCCAAAGTGATAGCTTCCGTAAAGTAATTAGATTCGAAAATCTAAATTTGAAGATTAAGCTTATGGGTAATTTTGGGAATTGCATATTGTTTATAGCATCATATGCCCTATAAGTCCTATTTGTAGTAGGAGAACTACATTGGCTTGATCCTGTATCAAATTTGGGTAGTCAATTGGATAGAGGTATGTAGGCAGTCACAAATGTTAGTGATGCAGCTCCAAAAGCAACATAACATTTTTTTTCTTTATTGTTTTCCATATCTCATGTATTGATGTATTTTTCCTACTTATTATTTTATTTTGCATTTGACAAGTTTATTGAGTCTTCAGGAATGACTATTGTTATTTCTCTCATATTGCAATGTTAGATATTTGCATATGTATTTGGTATGTACTAGAGCACACCAAGTATATTGAATTGATTATTCTGATAACTTATATAACTAAACTTATATCATATACATTTAATAGTGTTAAATATTTGTCAAATATTGTGTATTAAATCGATAGTTTTCATTCATAGTTTTAGAACGGAAGGTTTTTTTGGCGATTTTGACTATTCCAAAAACTCGGGTCGTTACAGGTATTGTATCTATTTCTAGAATTGGATATCCATGTATAATTCAAAGGCAAGTTAAATGCATCGATATTAGTAGGATGTAAAGCTTGTTGAGAAAGTTGTGGATTATTTATTTGAATTAGAGCCTGAAAATACTAGCAACTTTATTCTACTTGCAAGCCTGTATAAGGAACGGAATAAATAAGAGCCTAATAGGAAATGGAGAATCAATAAATTTCCAACTATGCATAGATAGAGATCACATTTTAGCAAGAAATTTTGAAGTAGAGCTTGAAAAGTAGGATTACAAACATGATCATAAACTCAAAATTGCTTAAGGTAACCTATTTGCATTGCTGCTCTAACACATAGGTGCCACTAAATGCTTCAATATAAGTAAGAATTTGGTAGAGTAACGCTGTATTATATTTTTCAAACATACCACTTATGCTTAGGCCTGATTTAAGCTCCAAATATGATTAGCTTTGTATACTAAATATAACGATTAACTTACCTAATCAATAAAGAATTTATTACAATATAATTTAGACATAATTTAATCAATACCTAATTGAGTTTTTTTACTTGTTACATCAATTACATTTCATTAGTTTAGTAAAATCTTAAGTTTCCATACGAAAAAAAATTTAATTTGCTTATTTATTTGGACAATGAAATAAGCATTACATTCGTGAATAATACTTTGTCACTAACTATTTAATCTGCAACATCACTTGCAAAAGATAATAAAACAATCTAATATAATTTTTTTAAATGAGAAGTGGCTGAGGAGGGAATTGTAGTGGGTTTCAAGAGACGATGAGTTTTGGTTTTCCAAAGGCTGGGTCTTGGTTGGTGTTCGTGGTGTTCAGATTGTCGTGAGGAAGATTGGTGATGTGGCAGTTCATGTAAAGGCCCGTATCTCCGTAACCTTTAAGTCGACCATAATTCACATCATTTCAACTCAAATTGAACGAAAATATGAATCTTTAGGGGTGAAGAAGAAAAAGGTGGAAAAGAAAATAGAACAACAACACAGAATCTCACAGTCGCAGCGGAAAAAAAATGATATATAATAACATATTTTTATACAAAAGAATCTGTAACTGCTTTATACTTACAACCATCAGAGTACAATAATCAATACATCAATATGGAAAATTCTAATAACTTGTCCCCATACAGCAGGAATATAAGTCAAGTATGGAAATACGATTCTGTTATCCAGCTCATCTCTTGAGCTTAATAGCACCCTATCCTAAATCTGCAATACTCGGTCTGACCCGAGCATATAATAAAATAACATTCGAGTCAGTTTTGAAAACCAGCGTGAGAAAGCACACTCAATTTGAATTATTACCCTTTTCAGAATCCTTTGAAAAAGAAAGGCATCTCATAAGACCATGTCACACATAAACACGACAAGTTTTTACCTTAGGATAACCAATACATTTTTATCAAAATCGTCTGATATTGTAATAATGTTTAATCAAAGTAAATAGAAAATAGCTGAAATGCTTGAATCTCACGTCCAGCATAGTTAGGCACAATCAAAACCGTACGGCTCTTATTGGAGAATGGATTCCATACAATGATTAGGCACTAGGGCACCACCTATCACAGTACACGTCTAGAAATATGTACCAAGGACCTCGCTAGGTGTAACGATCCATAAATTTTTAATAATTAAACTTTTTAAATTGATAAAATTTTGGTAATTTAATATGAAGAAAAATAAACTTTGTATTAAAATAAGGAAGGAATGTTAAAGTGAAAATGCATATTTCATTCATAAGGTAATATAAAAGAATGAAACTTATCTAATGAATTTATTTGACGATTCAATCATAATAAATGTACACATTTAACAAATTCAATATAATTGAGAACAACGTTTAATACAAAGGAAAGAAATTAATTAAATCCATCAGGTCATTGATTGATTTCCTGCCTTTTTCTACATGGCCTCTTTATTTCTTGCTTTAGCGACACAAACTCTTTTCCTAGCCGTGTATTTCTCAATTGCAAATCATGTACAAGAAGATTTATTTCTCACTTCAAAACTTCTCATTTTCATTTGCATTTAAGAATAAAACATATATACGTTTCTTTCTCCTTAACTTATGCCTTTTCTGTTTCTTAGCATTTACTCTCACTTTGCTTGCCATCCAAACCATCTATGCATCAACCCAAAATTTTTAATAAATGTTTTATTTATTTAATGTAGATAATTTTGTTATTTAAAATATAAATTTTGGGGTGTATTAGAATTCCACACATGAATTAATAGAATATTTTTCGAAAATGTGAATTTTGTCAATATGGTCGAACTTTGACTTTTAAATTTAAAAATTTAGAAGTTTGAAAATTTGAATTTTATCTTTTATTTTGATAGAGAATAAAATTTTAAGAATACTGCTTTTCGTCTCGTTGGAATCTGAATTTTAATGTGAAATTATGCCTTTTTAACTATTGTGTGTAATTTGCTGTATTTAACAAAATTGTTTACTTTAAATTATATAAATAATATTTTATTTGATCATGTAATGTTCTAATTTATGTTTTCAGGGGTAAAATAACTTGTTTTGTATATATTTTGCTTTTAAAACATATTTAAATGTGTAATTGACATTTCCCAGTGTCAGTTGTATTTTGTTTACAATTTCTAATTTCCAACTTCAATTAATTTAAGAAATCCTTTATTTATTTTTATATTTTTCTTAATAACTTATTTTATTCTCGTTCTCACTTTATTTTGTTTCTCAAAGGTTTATTTTAAACCATTTTTAAAAAGAGTTGTAATTTTCCAAAGTTAAATGGATTGTGTTTGCAATTTTCTTAAGCTAGTTTCAATGAATTAAGCAAATTCTATAATTCTTATTTTAGTTAAAGTTTAACATTTATTGGAATTTTTAAATCTTTTAAATTCTAACTACAAAATCTTTTAATTTAACTGAATATATTCATAACAACATTTTACTCCACTTTTGTTTCTTTTAAAAATTGGTTATATACCTTTTAAATTAAGTAATTAATATTTTTCTTATATACATCAGTTCTTAGTAAATGGTAAATGAATCAAAAGGATGTAAACAAATCATATTTTATTTAAGTAATAAATTTTAAAATTAATAGTGTATAAATAATCTATTTAACTACACCTTTAATTTGTACGTTTATATCCGTTTTGATTAATTTAGTTGGCATATAAATGGTACGTATTTAATGAAATATTCTTTAAACGTATATTTCACTAAATATAGGTAGCGAGTAAATAAGAGAACGTATAAATTTAGATACGTTACTTTTGTTATAATTTGGGCGTATGTTTGATTTAAATTATTGCGTTGGTTGTACGCATTTCTAAAATTTTACCTTGGCTAGATAATTAAATTTATCAGTAGACGTGCAATTCTAAGTGGGAAGGGAATAAATTCCCTAGCCATTCAATTTCGTTTAAAAGCATGCCCTAAATTCATGCGTAAACTTTACATACTTTCCTTTTGCTTAAATTGATTTAATTGGTATAAAATATTAATTTTTGTGCCGTTCAAATTCATTTGTTGCATTGTCATTCACGTGCAACTTTCTACACTTGACTCTCTTTTATATATGGAATAAAATCTTCCATTTGCTTCAGGCGTTTCAAAAAAATTAAATTTTATTCCTTTCTATTTTCCTTTCACCTAAAATCACGTAACCCATATGTTAAATACAAGCACGTTTAAATTTCAATTCTTTCTTGCCTAAAATTTTTGCATGCCATGATTTGCGCACTTATCATTTTTCTTGCGTTCTAATCAATGCAAATTTCTTCTTATAAATACAAAACCACGCACCATATTCTCTTACCACATCAGTGCCTTCATCCTTTCGTGCGTGAGCTTCTGCTACATCAGGTATAGCCGCCGGTTTATCTTCTTCTTCCTATTTTATTTTCTTCTTTCTTTTGTATTCCTGTGTTTCCTATTTCTGGCCACGAGTACTCCACTGTTTCACGCAAATGCTCAACCATCCATCACCTTGCATGACTCATCCACTTCACTGCCATCCACTATAGCATGTAGCTTATCCTGACCTTGCCTCGCCTCCAGGCAGTGATGGCCAAGCCATGCAAGTGGCCGTGTCACTTAATTGAAAAAAATGTATTTTTGCTCGTGCACCACCTTTGCCATTGTTAGTGCACCACCTTTGCCACATATTGCTCTGACAAACATTAGAAAAGAAAATAAAAATAAATAAAATAAGTGTGCGCGCACCTGTACAAAATGATAGCACAGCCTTTATGTCCAAAATATTCCACTGCTTGAATACTTGCGTGTCCAGAATTTGGTCAGTGCCGAGCATGTGAGGTGTAGTTGGAGTTGTATGGTGAAGTGGTCGAGAAATTTTGTCAAATCATCCTTTTATTTAAATCTCGTTCCAGTTTGATTTATTGAAGTTTTGATATGATCTATTGAATTCGCGTAAATTGTTTATTTATTTTGTTCAAGATCAGAATTGGGTTGTCGCATCCTCTGAAAATTGATTGTGCCTTCTGTACGCTTTCCGGTGTAGATATTCGTTATTTTGTATCAAAACTCTAGCAGCGTAAAGGTGAGTATTCTCACCCGACAAACATATTTATAGATCTGTAAATTAATAACAAATGTAATTGTAGAATGGTTATATTTTATTTTACTTGACCGTGATATAAAATTTTGATGCTAAAAACCCTATTATTGAATTGACACATCATCAGTTATATTTTATACTGTTATATTATGCTGTTATACTATTTTTTTATTTACTGTTTATCACACTGCAAGTTCCCTATAGAATAGAATCGTTACGGGTTGAAATGATAGGCCTGAACAATATTTATTTATTTAATTATTTATTTAACTTAGGATTACGGGTTTGAAATGATAAAACCCGGATTTTTTTTGTGTAAATTACGGATTGAAATGATATATTATCTGTACCACTTGACCTAGGGTAGAAAATATTATACAGACCCGTGGTTATATATATATATATATATATATATTTCTGAAAAATTTAAGTATTTTAGATTTGTATAATTTATTATTAGATTTGAATTTGATTTAAAAAGATTTAGTGATTTTATACAAGTTAAATATATATAAATAAATAAATGGTTAGGTTGGAATTTGGAATATAAATTTATTTTGGAATTTGATTTTTGATTCAAGTTAAGTAAATAAATTATAATAAATTTGACAAATTGAATTTAAATGGAAATAAGGTATTATTAAGATTCTATGAATTAAATGGTGAAAGAAATAAATGCTAAAAATGAAATTGAATTATATCTAAATTTAGAAATGGAAGTTTGGGTTAAGAATAAAAAGGTAAGTTAAGAAATTAATTTAAAATTTAGTTATATTTTGAAGTAATTAAACTTGATGGTTAAGTTAATTTGAATACAAAGAATAAACTTGTGTATTTGACTTTAATAAGTAAAACCTTAAGAAGTTGATATTTATTTGAAAATTTTACCTTATATAAATCATAAAGTTTGAGTAATTTATATGACTATTTTAAAAGTCGAAATATGATTTTATAAGTTAAATTGGTTAAATTTAATTTTAATTATTTATAAATTTATATTAATGTCTGGAATTTAATTTACTTAAAATCTGTTGTAAGAGATGCTACCGCACTTTGTAAGTGCCGTAGTTGATGCAAATAAACTAAAGGCTAGAATTAATTAAGGGCTACTACAGTACTTGGTAAGTGCTGTGACTGCAAAAATTTAAAACTAAACCTGAGTAAATAAAGAGCTACAGTAGCAGTTGTGAAGTGTTGAAGTGGCTGAAATGAGATTTTTGAATATTTAAATTTGGAAATAAAATAGCTTCACTTTTGAAAGTCAAATGAAGTAATTTGGTTTAAATATAAACGATATTTTGAAATTTTATAACCACGGGTAATAATAACGATTGGTTGGCAAAGAGACCGGGATCGGATATGGGCATACTCTCTGTCGATACCAAAACCACTTTAACAACCATGTATGCGGTGGAGATTCCAGAATGAAGTAGGATAGTGGTGACATTCTATTGAGGTATGTACGTGGACCCGACTCCCGTGAGTTGGCACAAGGTGGCTAAAACAAGAGCAATTCTCGGGCCAAGGGGTAGCACCTCTTATCGAACGCATTTCTTCGTATGTCATTCTATTACTTTGTGATTGTTTGGTGCGCACCTTTGATTTAGGAGTGTTGTTCGAGGTGGGCAGTAGTAGCTGCTACGCGTTTCCACCAGTCCGGATAGCAATTGGTATATCTACCCTGGCATTTCCTAGTTGTGCCGTGTCACCAACCCTAGCGAGCCTTGTACGAGTTTGATTTGTGTCGTACCTATGGAGTATCCTCTGGTAGCCTCCCGAGCAGGATGTATTACGGTACTGTATAGATTATTGGCACTATTACGTGTTAAGGGGAATATTGGGTCACTCCTTAACGCTATTTAAAAGTAAGTTTATTTTACTATAGACACTATTATAATAGCGAAATATTACTACATAGTAAATAGTTTAATGAATCCTTAGAGGATGGGCAGTCCCAAGCATCCTTTAAGTTACTTGCACTCTATTATAGTTCACTTGAATTAGCTTACACTGTATAAGTATGTATGTCCTGACTCGAGTGTTTATGTTTTATTTTACGCTCGGGTCAGCCTGAGTATCAGTTCGGACTTCGTTCCTTGGAGCTAGGACTGCTGGAGACCATCTTTAACAAGCTGCTGTCTAATTTCTGTTCAGTTCTTATCTTAGCTTATGAAATCAAGGCAATTGAATATTGTGATTTTCTGTGGTTGTTTCAAACTATATTTGGTTTTAAAACTATGTAATTTTGTACTTATTTTGAGACTATGTGATAGTGGCTTCATGAACCACTATTTTCTCTACTTCCGCTGCATATCTTACTCTGTGTCTGTGACCTGTGATTATTTATTTACCGTATATTCTAAGATTTGCCAAATTTTATTTACAACGCGGTATTTTGAACAATCCAAGTCCGACATGTGCGGATGCGAATGGTTGAAAATACCGGGTCGTTACACTAGGACCCCTTGCAACATAAGATCTACCCCATCCCTAACCCGAATAGAACCGAATATGTTGTCTCCCCTGGTGTTCCCGCCCTTAAAAATTGAGCGGTTATCTCCCCTGGTGCGACCCACTTAACATTGCTGCATCTCCCCTGATTTCACTCATTTCAGATGATGAGGCTTGAGGCTACAATTATCTTTCAAGAACAATTTCACTTAGAATGCTCATCGTTCTCCAACGATGATGTTTCAATAGCATTCATCCACACAAGTTGTCTTGGGTCTGGATAAACCGAATTACCGTATTCATCATCTTCACAGTATTCATTCGTAACGTTCAAATCGGATAGAAGTGGTTTTAGGTAATTAAATCCGATCTAGGTCTCTTCGAAGTGATTAACGAAATTGGCAAATATTGATAGTTGGTTATTTAACTATCAATAAAACATCCATAAGTAGACACCAGGCCTTATTATACATTTTCCAAACGTATTATTTTCAAAATACCTTTACAAGGTATAGATATTCCAATTCCTTTCCATATTCCAATATTTAAAAAAAATACAAATACTTGAATCCATAAGGATATCCCTAAAACATTTCAAAACCTAGAAATATTTCCAAAATTCCATTTTAATACTTAAGAAAATATTATAATTCTTATTTTCCAAAATCATTTCAACTATCAACGCTTTAGAGAATATTTCGTAACTTATCTCATAAGTCTCCAGAATCAATTCCAAAATCCAAATATATTTACTTATAACCCAAATCAACAATTTATAACTTCATTTATGAATTCAGATTTTATTTTGTAAGCTCCCATATTAAAACAATATGAAATTCCATTCCTCCAAATCCCTTATGAAGTTCCTCTCCTCAAAATCATATCCATTTATAAGCCCCATTTACGAATCTCGAGAGAATTTATAAAATAAAATTTTCAATCACTTCAAAACTCTCTCTCTATATATATAAAATAAGTATTTTAAAGGATAAAAATTTATTTTTAAAACATGTTCAAGCAATTATTTAAAATATCGAAAACACTTCTATAAACATCAATATCCCATTTTTAGATAAACAGATAAATTTTTAAAGCTGATTTTAAAAGTTAAAATTTACTAAAATAAATACTTAATATTTGAAAATCTATTACCAAAGTATTTCAATCCTAATTAGTTTAAAATTTCATAGTTTTAAATAATAAAAAATTTCCTTTTAAAAACAAACTTACATCTTAGAATTAAAAATATATTTTTAAAACCTCAATAACCAATTCAATTTATAAATTCCTCTCGAATCACATCACATCACTTCCATTCAGATCTCCTTAACCAATTTCACTTTTCAAAAATAGTATCCACTATTTTTCTCACCCTATTTCCATATTCTAATATAAATTCTCCCTTATTTATAAACATCATATAAAAATTTGATAACTCCTCCGAGTTTCACCTTTATTAAAACTAATCTCGTTTATAGAATTCTATTTTTATAAATCCATTCCTTTATAAATCCATTTATAACTTCCAATCTATATTTAATATCGACTTTAACACTTTTTTATATTTCTAAAATATCATTTTAAAACCCATCGTTTAAAAATCCTTCGTATAAATTATTTTAATAATCTTTATTTAAAGCATTTTTACGAATAGTTAAATACAACATAAAAAATAAATTTATTGTTTTACCCAAATCAATTTCTTTTAAAATAATCCAAACTTCGATATAAATATTTTTATATTCAAAATCTCCTTTTTAAATTCCTTCAAATTCCAAAATAATTTTATGGTATTTAAAATACTATAATTCGAGCCACTACTACTTTAGCATCCAATTATATAATCATAACAATAATCTATAATAGATTATTCTAACACATAATATATCACTATATATGAAGTTTAAAATCAATATTTTTGAGGAATCCAGTTGGATCCCTCCATTCTGTTTTTCTTGCATCCATAGATGTTAATACAACATAAAAATACCAATCCCACTTCGTAGGGGATATCGCGATATATAGGGTCATCCGCTATTATGCGGAGGGCATAGGGTCTCATCCGCTAAAATATGCGGGAAAATCAATCCAACTACTAATGTACACACTACTATATATATATATATATATATAACATCCAAACTTATAATAGTATAAAATCAACGAAATAACCAGTAATTTAAATTCAACATTTTTATAATTTTACAAGCAATCCAAATGAGTGAGATTTTACTCACCTTGATTTTTAATTTGCTGATCGTCCAAATAAATTCTATTGTGTAGATTTTCTAACTATGAGTCAAACCCAACTTGTTTTATTTATTTGGACCTCGTAAAGATAAATTATTAATTTTATAAATATCGATTATCAATGAAATTAACTAACTAAATTAAATTACACGATTTAGCTTAATTACCTAGCAAATCAGAACCGATTGATATCTTCACTTCCCATCCATTCCGTGAACTACTTCCTTCCTTTCCATCCTTGTTTGCACTAAAACAGCAGATCCCAACGATCCCACATCGCCACGACTACCCATAGCGTCCGTGCTCGTCTGATTGCGATTTGTTAGGATTTTGCCCCTTGGGGGCTAGGCTAAGGTTATTGAATTTTTCAGTTAGGTCGACTGAACACTCTGAGTCAGTCGACTGAACCAAACCCAGGAAATTTCCTAGGCAAGAGTCAATCGACTGAACACTCTGAGTCAGTCGACTGAACCTGGAAACAGAAAGTTTCCAAGATCCGAGTCAGTCGACTGACACTCTGGTCCAGTCAACTGAATTTGCTGTTTTTTCCCAATTCGCCTTTTGGGTTTGAGTTTCCACTTTTTAATCGATTCTTCGTCCTCCGACAAGTTGTTGTCACCTTATTGGCTTTGATAACATCTTCGTTGGAATTTTTAGAAATATCCATTTCAATGGATTTGGTATCGATTTCTTTGGATTTAATTCACGTCTTCGAATGTGACTTTTTGGTGATTAATTGTTTCTACAATCAATTTTTGTGACTTGTCATTTTAAAAATATAAAGGTTTTCTATACTAGTAGTAAATATCAAAACCCTTTCATCAAAACGATTTCAACAATATTTTATTACAAAGCTCGTTTCTTAAACCATTTTCCAACCTATTAGTATATACAAACCTTTACCTCATTCGTACGAGAAATCTAATTAAACGGCTTAGCAAAATAAGTGGTATGAAACGCTTGCGTTTACTTCGTCGGTTAATTCTTGGACATATTCGATTGAATCTCTTATGACAATTTACGAGTGGAGATCTACAATTGTTCGTAAATATTTAAGTTAAGCTAGTGGTTATGAGACATGAAGCTAAACTCATATACTTACTAGCTTAGTGTAATTTACTCTTATCGATCAATTATGATCATTTTGTGATTTAGACTAGCAATGTACGAATTCTCTTTGTCTGCGAGGGAGACTAGACCCTGTTTATTGTGGAGCTTCGGCTTGGTGGGGTAGCGACCCATGCTCTTCGGACCGTTTTAGTGGAGCTTCGGCTCAAAGGTCTTCGGGCCATTTTGTGGAGCCTCGGCTCAAAATTAATGGTTAGCAACCATGGAATAGCGTTCCGTTTGTGACACACGTGTCGGTGAGTTTTCATGCTCCCGTTTTGTAATAGGCCTCCCCCTTTTTGTGATTTCTGGATTTCCATTGATGATTTCTAGAATTTGTGTTTCACCAATTTTCGTGATTTATATTGATAAGTTTTATCAATATTTATGCATTGGCGAATTTGTATGTCATTAACTTTGGTGATTGGCATTGATATAATTGTCGATATTTATGGTTTGGTGAATAAAAATAAAGAGGATGACATTCTTTTGATCTTTGAGAAGATTCTTGTGATATTGATTAATCTCTGGTTGATTTTCAATTACATACTTATCATAGTATGGCTTTGTGGTTATCATATCTCTTATTCTATATCATTTTATCTTATATTTATAGCTAGACTGATCCGTTTATTATTTTCTTATTAAATGATACTCTGGTCAGACCGAGATGTTGCAGGTGCTTCTACTTGACTTCTCATCTGGGAGTATTACCTGACTTTTGGCTAACTACTTAGATTCCTAGTTTATTTTGTTGTTATACATTCGAGATAGAGACTCCTTGATGTATACATATTCTTTTGTCTAGTGTTTGTTACTATTCTTTTATGATATTGTGGATCTTGTTAGACCACTACTTTGATACACACTTTTATGTGTAATATTCATATATGTTCCGTCTTTGAGATATGAACTTCTGTGACTGATTTGTGTTATGATATTTCTATATTTGTTTCCGAAGATTTCATATAGCCACTGTGTAGTAGCTTTGAGTTTGTGTCGGTATGTCAGATTCCCTTTTGAGATGAAAAGATTATATTTTTAATCTGGCACATCGGTACTCGCACAAAGCAATTACACGGATGGTCGCTCCTCAACAGCCTTATTCTCCGTGCTAGTTGACGGCATTACCCCGTATTGTCCTTGGCTAGCGTGGGTATAGAGATGGGGCGTCACAGCTTGATATCGGAGCCAAACTTCGGAACAATGTAGAATAATTTAACAAGGATCATCGTCCTAAGTCCATCTTAGGAGTCGTGCCATAGGATTTTATTCGGGTCTTCGAACCGTTCTATGCTATTTTCTTTGCGACGCCTTGTTTTATCCATCATGGTTGTTTGATAATTATTTTGTGAATAAACTTTTTCTTCTTTCTTTCTTTCTTTCTTAAAGAAGAGAAATGGTTGGTTCTGGCAGTTCTAGAGCTGGTCAATCCAGTAGTCCTTCTCTGGATGGCGTATTTATGTCTGCCCAACAACTTTTGGATCTTGTAAAGAATCAAAGGTTTACCTTTGAAACTTGAAATTCCTTTCAATCAGCTTGTGGATATCACTCTTCAACATGAGGAGGTGGGTAAAGGAGGTGATAGTGATATTGGGATTTCCAAGAAGTGGCATAGTAAGCTCAAAAGCCCTAATTCCTATAAGAAAGTGAAACAAACTACTTTGGTAGCAAAGACTCCTACCTCTAGTCGTGGACAATGCTACAATTGTGGTTCCACGGACCACTATGCAAGGGAGTGTTCGAAACCTTTCTTTTGTCGTTATTGCAAAAGTTCGGGTCATCTTTTATCTATATGTCCCAAACTCCCTAGCAAGAGGGAGGGAAAGTTGAAAGTTGTGCAAGTCCCTTGTGACAATTCTCTTGGTCAATGTATTTCTCATTCAATCCTTGATTTCATTTGTTTTGTGATTATTCTTTTCGAGTTCTTGTTGATATGGGTTCATCTCATTGTTTTATATCAAAAGAACTTGTTGATTCTTTTTCTTTAAAACATTTTGGGCTTGGTGACTTCTTTGAGAATTGCGAATCCGGTTGGTCGATCCGCAACACTCAATTTGTTTCTTTTAATGATGTCGAGATTATTTTATGTGATTTTTCTTTCCGAGCCAATTTTTACTTAGGCTTCGGAATTGATTTGTGTAAAAGGATTGGCTTAATCATTATGAAGTCATATCCTGTGTCCCGTGTGGACTATCTATCTTCGACATTTTCAATCTGTTAAGTAGATTTCTATTTTTCTCTGTGATTTCGATTCCAATTTGGTGGCATCATTTCATTCTTTAAGCCCTCATGTTGAGTAAAGTGTTATTTCTCTCATATGGGTAGTTGTGAATTTTCCGGTATTTTTGAGCTTGTCTTAGGATTGTCACCTAAGCAATCTTTTGAGTGGTGTTAAGGTCTTTTCAGCTCGACCTTGCCACCAATTTTCATTTGTTACGAGCTGCGGAAGTTAGCATTCCACTTACCGCATTCCGCACTCGTTATGATTCTTATAAATGAATTATTATATCATTCAGTTTGTCCTGCTTATTTCATCCATCTTATGAATCGAGTATTCGACGAATATTTCGATGAGACCATCCTTGTATTCATTGATTTTGGATGAAAACAACAATTTAAAATTTTGTAATTTTTTTTCATAAGATTTATTTATGAGTATAATTGGATTTTTGTTCTTAAAACAAGCAATTAATATTCGAAAAGTTTTAGAGATATTTTTATCATATAGAAGATGATTTTGTGATTGTATTACCCATTGAGTGCTTTAAGAATTCTGGACGATGCGCTTGATCAACGTTATCGATAGGAATTTCCTAAACGCTTTGATGAGACAGTCGAACACAATAAATTGACTTGTAAAATGTAAATTTTTCTAGAAAGATGATTACATAAAGTTAATTATAATTTTTGGAAGTTTAGTTTTTCGGGAGAGAGGATCAATCAGAAGAACTTTTTCCGATACTCTTATTCTTGTGAATTCTCGATGCGGAATCAAGATTTTATTGTTTATACCTATGCTTGTTGTGTTGGTTTGGGTGCCTTTCTTATGCAAAGATAGAGTGTTATTGCTTATGCTTCTAGGCAATTGAAGCCAGCCGAGACTAGATATGCCACTCATGATTTAGAGCTCGCGGCTATTGTTTTCGCCCTTCGGATTTGGCGTCATTATCCTTTGGGAGAAAAATTTATTCTTTACACCGATCATAAATCTTTGAAGTATTTATTTTCTCAAAAGGAACTTAATTTGCGTTAACAACGTTGGCTTGAGTTCCTTGCATCATATGATCTTGATATTCTTTATACTCCCGGAAAGGGGAATCGAGTTGTCGATGCACTTAGTCGTAAGCAACAAGTGGTTGTTTCCATGTTGGTATCCGAATGGAATGACCTCGAGACTTTATCCACTTGTGAGATTCGAGGTCGTGAATCGAATTATGTTCATCTCTTGTTTTATGTAGCCTTGAGGCTCATCCTTCTCTTTTAGACCGCATTCTTGAAGCTCAAAAGCTAGATCCTGAATTGGCTCTTCTTGCCCAAAATTTTAGGGATAAAATTGATATTGAAGGTTTGAAAGGCTTTGATATTGATTCTTGTGGAGGTATTCAAAAATTTGGTAGACTTATCGTGCCAAATATTAGTGATCTTTGCAAAGACATTTTAGAAGATTCCCATCATTCTAAATTTACCATTCATCCCGGTAGTAGTAAAACGTACGCGGATATGAAGTGACTCTATTATTGGGATGGAATGAAATCTGATATTGCTAACTTCATTAAGCGTTGCATGACTTGCCAACTTGTTAAGGCCGAGCATCAAAGGCCGCGTGGGTTATTGCAACCTTTGGACATTCCAATTTGGAAGTGGGACCAAATTTCCATGGATTTTATTGACGGTCTTCCCTGTTCTCGTGCGAGTCATGATAGCCTATGGGTAATAGTTGATAGACTAACAAAACCGTCCATTTTGTTCATGTTTGGTACAATCGGATCGTACCTCTTTTGGCCAAACTCTTTATTAAAGAAATTGTTAAATTTCATGGAGTTCCTACTTCTATTGTTAACGGTCGTGATCCATTGTTTACTAGTGGATTTTGAAAGAGTCTTCAAAAAGCTTTGGGAACGAAGCTTAAATTTAGCACCGCTTATCACCCCCAGTCCGATGGACAAACCGAGCGTGTGAATCAAACTCTTGAAAACCTTCTTCATGCGTGTGTTCTTGATTTTGGTGGAAGTTGGGAAAATCATATTTCTCTTGTTGAGTTTTTCTATAATAATAGCTTTCGATCTAATATTGGTATGGAACCTTTCGAGGCACTCTGTGGAAGGCCATGCCGATCTCCTTCTTGTTGGCTTGAGGCCGGTGAGAAGCTGATTTTAGGTCCAGATTTTATTCGTGATTCCACAGAAAAGATCGACCTTATCCGCCATAAGATGAAAGAAGCCCAAGTAGACAAAAATCCTATGCCGATAACCGAAGAAGGAAATTGGAATTTTCTGTGGCAGATTTTGTGTTTATTCGTGTTTCACCTATGAAGGGTGTTGTGCGTTTCAGTCGATCGGGAAAGTTAGCACCTCGATATATTGGTCCATTTCCCATCACCGAACGTATTGGTTCCGTGGCTTATCACCACTTATTACAGGCTCAGTTTTCTGCTATTCATGACATGTTTCATGTTTCTCAACTATGGAAATGCCTTCGAGATTCTGATTCTATTCTTGAGCCCGGTGTTGTTGAAGAAATTAAAGTTTCGCCTAATTTGACTTATGAGCAACATCTTATTCGCATCATTGCTACAGAGGTTAAACGCCTTTGAAATAAAGATGTCCCGTTTGTAAAAGTTCAATGGTCCTCAAATCCTAAGGATTGCTCTTGGGAATCTAGAGAATTCATCGAACGAACACATCCGGACTTACTTTCTAGTGCTCTTTGAGGTGAACTTTTTATTTCAAACTTCTTATGTGCTGAATATGCTTTTGTGGTTGTTACTTTTTATTTTCTTCTTCAATATTGCGAGGACACAATTTCTTTAAGGAGGGGAGTCTGTAACAACCCGCATATTTTACGATTGTGTATATAAATATTTTATTTAAATATAGCATCGTTAGTCGGATTTTAGTCCGAAAAGATACTTTTTGCAAATGGTCGAACTAGGACTCGAGACCACTTCCATTGAGTTCAAAATGCCGTTTGCGACCTTTTTGAGTATAAACTTCGATATGTTTGGAGTAAGTAGAATTTTGCTACTTTTCACTTAGGGCTTTGGTTTGGGTTTTAGCCCAGTAACCCCACTAATCAACCTAGTTCCAACCCTCTTCTCTTTATTCCTTCATAATTTCCTAATACATTCAAGCTTCATCAAAAATGTGGGAAGAGAAAATGAATAAGAAAATCCTAAGCCCTAGTTTCCATTTTCAAATTCAAGTTCTAGCTCCAAATTCATAGAAAAAGCTTTGGTAAGCCTTCTCTTCTTCTTCTCCAACTCATTCCCCTTTCAATTTCAGAAATTCCTAAACCTAACTTAGGAAATGTTCTTCTTTTAAGCTTAGATTGAAGCTTCTTGACTTGTTATTGAAGATGAATTGACCTTAGCTTGTTTTCAAAACTTCTCCTTCATTGATTTGGGTTTAAAGGTGAGATTTTTATCTCACATCTATGTCTATATCAATCTTTGTTGTTAGGTATGAATTCCTAACACTTATTGATGATCATTTGCTGTTGATTTGAATTGGTTTTTATGAATATTCCAATTTTTGGTGTTTTGGAGTCAAATCTTTAACATTCCTATCTTTGAGGTTTGAACATGTTTTTGGTGATGCATCGAGGAGCCCATATGGCTGGGTTGCCGATAAGCGTAAACCCCTAGCGTCCGTGCTCGTCCGATTGCGATTTGTTGGGATTTTGCCCCTTGGGGGCTAGGCTAAGAATACTGAATTTTTCAGTTCCGTCGACTGAGTTTGCTGTTTTTTCCCAATTTGCCTTTTGGGTTTGAGTTTCCACTTTTTAATCGATTCTTCATCCTCCGACTAGTTGTTATCACCTTGTTGGCTTTGATAACATCTTCGTTGGAATTTTTGGAAATATCCATTTCAATAGATTTGGTATCGATTTCTCTGGATTTAATTCACATCTTCGAATGTGACTTTTTGGTGATTGATTGTTTCTACAATCAATTTCTGTGACTTGTCATTTTAAAAATATAAAAGTTTTCTATACTAGTAGTAAATATCAAAACTCTTTCATCAAAACGATTTCAACAACATTTTATTACAAAGCTCGTTTCATAAACCATTTTCCAACCTATTAGTATATACAAACCTTTACCTCATTCGTATGAGAGATCTATTTAAACAGCTTAGCAAAACAAGTGGTATGAAACGCTAGCATTTACTTCGTCGATTAATTCTCGGACTTGTTCGATTGAATCTCTTGTGACAATTTACGAGCGGAGATCTACAATTTGTTCGTAAATATTTAAGTTAAGCTAGTGGTTATGGGACATGAGCTTAACTCCTATATTTACTAACTTAGTGTAATTTACACTTATCGATCAATGATGATCATTTTGTGATTTAGACTAGCAAAGTGTAATGTCTCTTCGTCGACGAGGGAGACTAAACCTCGTTTATTGTGGAGCTTCGGCTTGGTGGGGTAGCGACCCATGGTCTTTGGACCGTTTTAGTGGAGCTTTGGCTCAAAGGTCTTCAGGCCGTTTTGTGGAGCCTCGACTCAAAATTAATTGTTAGCAACCATGGAATAGCATTCCGTTTGTGATACACGTGTTGGTGAGTTTTCATGCTCCCGTTTTGCGATAGGCCTCCCCCTTTTTGTGATTTATGGATTCCCATCGATGATTTCTAGAATTTGTGTTTCACCAATTTTCATGATTTACATTGATAAGTTTATCTATATTTGTGCATTGGCGAATTTGTGTGTCATTAACTTTGGTGATTGGCACTGATATAATTGTCAATATTTATAGTTTGGTGAATAAAAATAAAGAGTATGACATTCTTTTAATCTTTGAGAAGATTCTTGTGATATTGATTAATCTCTGGTTGATTTTTAATTACATACTTATCATAGTATGGCTTTATGGTTATCATACGTTTTTGTCATATCTCTTATTCTATATCATTTTATCTTATATTTGTAGCTAGACTGATCCGTTTATTATTTTTTTATTAAATAATACTCGGGTCAGATCGAGATGTTGCAGGTGCTTCTACTTGACTCCTCATCTGGGAGTATTACCTGACTTTTGGCTAACTACTTAGATTCGTAGTTTATTTTGTTATTATACATTCGAGATAGAGGCTCCTTGATGTATACATATTCTTTTGTCTAGCACTTGTAACTATTCTTTTGTGATATTGTGGATCTTGTTAGACCACTACTCTGATATACACTTTTATGTGTAATATTCATATCTGTTTCCGTCTTTGAGATATAAACTTCTGTGACTGATTTGTGTTATGATATTTCTATTTTTGTTTCGGAAGATTTCATATAGCCATTTGTAGTAGCTTTGAGTTTGTGTCGTTATGTCGGATTCCCTTTTGGGATGAAAAGATTATATTTTTAATCTGGCACATCGGTACTCGCACAAAGCAATTATATGGATGGTTGCTCCTCAACAGCCTTATTCTCCGTGCTAGTTGCCGGCATTTCCCCGTAGTGTCCTTGGCTAGCGTGGGTATAGAGGTGGGGCATCACAAACACCATATTCGAGTTATTAATACTTAAATTAAAATTCATTCCAAACAAATTTATTTTTAACCCATTCAATTTAAATCATGTAAGAATTCAATTCCAATTTCAAATTTTTCCACTACCTTACTTATATTTATATAGCAATTTCACCATTCGAATTTATTATTTTCTCAATTCCCAATAAATTTATTTAACTTTCCTTAAGTTAAATTCAATTCATTCAATCTATTTTAACTTACTTAAGTTAAAATTTAATTTCAAAATACAAATTCCATACTTTTCTTCCTTATTAAAATCATTCTCACTTTATAAGTCCAAAAGCTTATTTCTAATGTTTTCCCCAACATTTAAATTCAAACACTCGGTATCTATTTCGAGTCAATTTGAAATCAAATACCCACACACTCTTTGGTTTAACAAACCACTCCCTTGGAATTTTCAAAATTCACTTGGTTCCATTCCAAAACAATTCCTTTTGGAATTTCCAAAATAACATTTGTTTTCCCTAAAAATCTCCATACTAAACCACCCTGGTAGCAATCCGTCACTTAGAAACTTGAAAATGCATACTGATGATGCGGCCATCATCACCAGAATTTGTTTTCCAGCGAGTGAAGTGAGTTCAATGCTATATCACTTCCAAAAATTCATTCAAAAGTTTTTCTATTCAAAATTATTCAAATGATTTCCATTAGTCTTTCAACCCCTTTGGAAAACATTTTTAAAACTTCCGGGATTTCATAATTTTCAAATACTTAGTTCAAACCCATTTAAAACGTAACTCAAAACTTCCAGAATTTTAAATCTCCAAATTCTGGTTTGAACCCATTTTTAGTTATAACTCATTTGCATAATTCACATTTAGACATCTCCATTTTGGCTATATATAACCTTTTATAATCCATTTTGATTATGTAATAACAACCAAACACGTCACTATAATTATTTTTAGAAAATTATTTTGTTTCTATCAAAATAAAAGTAGGGTAAAATTATTTCATTTTCCCGCTTCAAAACCATACTATGTCGGTTTATCATGTTCAAGTATTTAGAAACTCCTATCGATTTAGTGGCGACCCACTACTCGATCAGAATTTATATGACACTCAAAAGATAAGTCAACACAATATAAAACAATTTATATTCACTAACAAATACGTATTCATATGTGTTAATGCACTCAAACTCATTCTAGAGTATTACTGACCCTATCTCTAATGAGTAATCCTCATCAAAGCCAACGTTCTCGCTTATCCTTCACCTCTAATGCTAAGTGTAAAGGCCCGTATCTTTGTAACCTTTAAGTCGATCATAATTCACATCAGTTCTGTTCAGCTTGAATGGAAATACGAATCTTTAAGGGGTGAAGATGAAAAGGCAGAAGAGATAATAGAACAATAACATAGAATCTCGCAGTCGCAGTGGAACAAATATAATATATAATAATAGATTTTTATACAAAATAATCTGTAACCATTTTATGCTTACAATCATTAGTGTATAATAATCAATACATCAATCTGGACAGTTATAATAACTTATCCCTATACAACGGAAATATAAGTCAAGTACAGAAATACGACTCTATCATCCAGCCCGTCTTCTGATCTCGATAGAACCCTATCCTGAATCTGTAATACTCAGTTTGACCCGAGCATTATAATAAAATAACAATCGAGTCAGTCTGGAAAACTAGCGTGAAAAAGCATACTCGGTTTGAATTATTAACTTTTTCAAATTCCTTTGAAAAGCAAAGGCATCTCATAAGACCACGTCACACACAAACATGATGGGTTTTTACCATATGATAACCAAATTTTTTTTATCAAAATTGTATGATATTGTAACAATGTATAATCAAAGTAAATAGAAAATAGCTGAAATATTTGCATCTCACGTTCTAGCATAGTTGGGCATAATCAAAATCGTATAGCGCTTATTGGAGAATGGATTCCATATAACGACTAGGCACTGGGGTACCACCTATCATAGTACACGTCTAGAAACATGTACCGAGGACCTCATCGGGATCCCTTAACACAAGACCGGCCCTATCCTCACCTAGACAGAACTGAATATGTTATCATCCCGGGTGTTCGCGCCCCTAAAAAACGAGCGCTCACTTGTTATGCACAACCATATTCATAATTTTGAATATATCCAAAGGCATCTATAAAGGTGATAACATACCCTAATTGGGTGCGACCCACTTAGCCTTACTACATCTTCCCTGATTTTCAGTCATTTCGGTCGATGAGGCTTGAGGCTACGATACCTTTCAAGAACAATTTCACTTAGAATGCTTATTGTCCTCCAATCATGATATTTTGATAGCATTCGTCCATAAAAGTTGTCATGAGTCTGGATAAACCGAATCACCATCTTCATCAACTTCACGGTATTTATTCGTAACGTTCAAACCAGATCGAAGTGGTTTTCGAATAAATAAATCTGAACTTAGTCCGTTCGAAACGATTAATGAAATTGCCCAACATTGATAGTCGGTTATTTAACTATCAACAAAATATCAATAAGTAGACATCGGATCTTATTATACATTTTCCAAAAATATTCTTTTCAAAATACCTTTACAAGGTATATATTCCAATTCCTTTCCATCCAGTATTTATAAAAATTCAAATACTTATATCCATAACAGGATATCCTAAAAAAAATTTCAACACTTAGAAATATTTTTAAGTTTCCATTTTAACACTCAGGAAAATATTATAAATCTTATTTTCCAAAATCATTTCAACTATCAATGCTTTAGGGAATATTTCGTAACTTATCTCATAAGTCTCTGGAATCATTAACAAATCCCCTTTTACAATTTCCAAAATCTAGTATACTTACTTATAACCCAATCAACAATTTATAACTTCCTTTATGAATTCAGATTTCATTTTCGAAGCTCCCATATTCAACAATTTGAAATTCCAATTCCTCCCAATCCTTTATAAAGCTCCTCTTCTCAAAATCATTTCCATTTATAAGCATCATTTATGAATCTCGAGAGAATTTATAAATTAAAATTTTCAATCACTTCAAAATTATATATATATATATATATATATATATATAATAAGTAGTGGTAAGTTACTTGCTTCCCGGTAAGCAGGTCGCAGGTTCGATTCCCGTCTGCCCTACTCCTAATTTCAAGGCGCGGAGGTGGGTCCCCGTTAATCCTATAAAAACGGTTGGGGGCATCAAATCTCTGTGCTGGGTTGGCTAACCTCCCTCCTATCTGTGGTCGGACCAGGCAGGTTGGGGGCTCCTCCTATCCCTTCGATTTCATCAGGGCTCTGGGTTGAGTTTTAATAAAAAAAATAAGTATTTTAAAGGAAAATAATTTATTTTTAAAATAGTTTTAAGCAATTATTTAAAATATCGAAAACACTTTTGTAAGGATCAATAACTCATTATTAGACAAACAAATAAATTATCAAAGCTAATTTTAAAAGTTAAAATTTACTAAAATAAATACTTAATATTTGAAAATCTACTTACCGAAGTATTTCAATCCTAACTAGTTTAAACTTTCATAGTTTTAAATAATAAAATTTTCCTTTAAAAAAAAAAACTTAACTTCTTAGAATTAAAAAGTATATTTTTAAAACCTCAATAAGCAACTCAATTTATAAATTCCTTTCGAATCACGTCACATCACTTCCATTCAGATCTCCTTAACCATTTTCACTTTTCAAAAATAGTACCCACTATTTTTCTCACCGTCTTTCCATATTCTAATATAAATTCTCCCTTATTTATAAACATCGTTTACAAATTTTATGTCTCCTTAGAGTTTCACATTTTATAAAATTATTCTTGTTTATAGAATTCCATTTTTATAAATCCATTTCTAACTTCTAATCTATTTTTAATATCTTCAACTCCTTTTTATATTTCCAGAATATCATTTTAAAAATCAGTGGTTTAAAAATCTTTTATATAAATTATTTTAAAAATCTCTATTAAAAATATTTTTACGAATAGTTAAATACAATCCAAAAAATAAATTTGTTGTTTTACCCAAATCAATTTCTTTTAAAATAATCCAAACCTCAATATAAAAAAATTTATATTCAAAATCTCCTTTTTAAATTGCTTCAAATTCCAAAAATAATATTATGGTATTTAAAGTACCAAAATTCAGGCTAGTGCAACTTCAGCGTCCAATTATTCAATCACAATAATAATCTATAACAGATTATTCTAGCACATCATATATCACTATATATGAAATTTAAAATCAACATTTTTGAGGAATCCAGTTCGTTCCCTCCAACATGTTTTCCCTTCATCCATAGATTTTAATACAATATAAAAACACCAATCCCACTTCGAGGGGGATAACGCGGTATGTAGGGTCATCCGCTATTATGCAGAGGGCATAGGGTCGCATCCGTTAAAATATGCGGGAACATTAATCCAATTACTAATATATATGCTACTATATATATAACATCCAAACTGATAATAATTTATAAAATCAACCAAACAATCAATAATTTAAATTCAACCTTTTTAAAATTATACTAGCAATCCAAATGAGTGAGATTTTACTCACCTTGATTTTTATTTTTTCGATCGTCTATATAAATTCTATTGCGTAGAATTTCCAACTATTAATCAAACCTGACTTGCTTTATTTATTTGGACCCCGTATAGATAAATTATGAATTTTATAAATATCGATTATCAATAAAATTAATTAATTAAATTTAATTACACGATTTAGCTTAATTACCTAGCAAATCAGAACCAACTGATATCTTCACTTCCCACCCAAGCCATGAACTACTTCCTTCCTATCCATCCACGTTTCACGAAAACAACTGATCCCAACAATCCCACATTGCCGCGCCAACCCACTGTCATGCAACAACTACTGATCATATTGCCTTCAAGTCGCCAGCCACAACCTTACAACACTTCCACCATCACAGCAATCACCATCTAGCACAACCAGCCACCTCGAAATCTGTGCTGTACGTGTCATCCAGCACTTCCTCCACCTGCTCACGTACAAGCGCAACTGCCTCCATCCCTACTTTCTCAAAAAACAAAATCGCGACCTCATCCTATCATCGCACGCAACAAATAAAGCAACCCCAGCTTCTTATGCCTCGCGTGCGCCGCCTGCCATTGGAACTCGCGACTAAACGCCTGCCGCCTACCACCGAAACTCACTCGAACCATCGACTTGCAGGCCCACTTTATCAAACGTGATTCACTTGATCGTGACTCTCCCTTTGGCGCGTGCTCAGTGTCCCCTCACATCGCCCATAGCAGTCGCGATTTGATCGTTGAACCCCAGCTATATGTCCATCTTAACGCGAACTGCACCATGTCACATCATGCTTCCAAGTACTGTGCCTGCTCTCATGCTCGCGCCCAGCTGCGAATAGATTTTTGAGATCAATTCATTTTTTTATTTGTGAATTCAATTTTGTTATGAATTGATGAGGTGGGAAAGAGTACGTGAGTTTTAAATTGGATAAGAAGTCATGCGACTGAATTGACGAAGAAAGGGAGGAAACGGGAGTTTTAAAACGTTGAAAGGGGCGGTTACGTATGAAGGTAGGTGACATTTAGGTGAAGGGTTAGGTCGGCTATGGGTAAGTTTTGATGGGATGAAGTGAGAATCGATGAGAATATATACTATTAAATTTCAAAATATCTAGATATTTATCTCGAATCCCTATCGAGGTGTGCCGCTTGGCTTTCCTAATGTTATACCCCTATTCCGAATGCAATAGAACAAGTCTCGACCCCTATTTGATCGTATGTGGAAGATAGCTTTTTAAATCGACTATTTAAATTAAATTCGATTAAATTATTTCCAGGTGTTTTCATATTACGACCACATGATAAATCCAAACGTTATGAAATTTGAAATCTGATAAAAATACTTTATTATGGATCTAATGTAACCTGTTTCATCGAATTCCAAGACCGTTCCCCGGATCGCTATTTTAACGCGTCGATTAAATCGAGGATTTCCAAAAATTACAACTTGAAATTTCAGTTATAAATTCTTACTAACTAATTTAAATTTTAAATCCAATATTTAAACCATTCAAATATTTAAAATCAAACATTGAGAAATACGGGTCGTTAAAGTTCAGGTTATCGAGATGTTTGTTTGTTGTTGTTGTTTGCTGTAAAGGAAGTGCTTATTTGTGAGAAAGTTTTGTGAATGAAGTGACTCGTAGGTTGCTATATTGCTCGATTTAGTTTGTACGATAGAGTAGAAATATGATTAGAAATATTGTATTTGAAACATTCTTTTGTATGAGAGAGTAGAAATTGTTGTATATGAATAGTATACGAAAATTATGGGAACTATTGTTGTAATTATGTGTACTATTAAAATTTTATTAAAATAAAATTTTATTGAAATAAAATTTTAATTTGTTTATTTCATTTTATGATATACAAACTCATTTAATATATAATATTTCATAAGTTGTAGCTAATTTTTTTTTCTTTTCATCTTTACAGATTTACAATTGGCATTTACAGTTGTAAACGAACTTATTGTGCTAGCATTTACAGTTGTAAAAGAACCTATTGCAACATTTACAGTTGTAAAATGTAATCAACCTATTGCAACTTTGCGTTTTATGACTAACGCCTGCCAGTTGTAATAGGTCTATTGCAATTGGCATTGCCAGTTGCGAAATGGGTATTTTGTTGTGTGTTATTACTACTAGTTGATGTTTAGTTAATGATGATGGATGTTGTGTTACTAATATTTATTGGATCAATACACGTTTGACGATATTGATGGTTGTGTTAGTGTTGTGGAGCGGCTAAAATACGCTATATGATTAATACTCACATTGATAGTGTATTATTATGGTTGATAATTAATAATGTATGTAAGTATATTTATCTTATGATTTTCTTATTCTATGGATTGGGGTTGTCATTGGATATTGTTGTTTAATGACTGTGTGTTATTATTATTTTAATCACCCCATGTAATGATTTTGTTGGAGTCGATGAATAGTAGTGTTATTTTCTACTTCTACTATTTACATTGGTTGCGATAGTTGCAATGGCCGCAGTAGTTATATTGATTACATTAGTTTTGATGGTTGCAATGGTTGCATGGATGCTATAGGTGCAATGCACTAATAAGTATTGGATGTAAGAGAAGAGAAGGAAATAGAACTACGTGGGATTGATCCTCCAAAAGGGGTATGTAGGTAGTCTTTTTCTATGCAATAGCTCCCGGTTTCTTTGTGGTTGGAGTATATAGAAATTGGCATAGTCCAAGCATAGTTGACACTTTTTTCCTTTTATATATATTTTCACAGTTATGAAGTTGCAGGTAGGAGCAGAAGAGAGAACGAAAATGTGGATACAGGCTATATTGTGTACATCCGAACGGTATACTCTTTTGTGCCATTGTTTTATTGCTAATGAACTAATGACAATTGAGGTATTAAAGTGTAAAATTGATGCAATCATGTTGTAAAATAATCATATTATTGAGTTAATGTTCATCTGCATTGATGATTAATTCTTCTATGAGGTTTTTCTTTTTATCTATTGTTACATATTTTTAATTTTATATACCCACAATCCAATGTTTTTGATATATGAAACTAGTGGTAAGTCTATTATTGATGTCGTTTATAATTGATTCTAGATATTAAAAATAATGAGTCATCACAATATATATTTTTGTCCTAAAATATATTTGGAAAATCTAATTTTTTTCTAAAAATACTTACGGTTTTAAAAATATGTTTTTTTATTCGAATTATTTCATACGGAAATGTTTAAAAATATTTAAAAAATAAACTGACAATCATATGTATGAGTAATGTATATTAAAATATATGTATATACATACTTTGTAATATATATTATATTAAAGTAATATGTTATATTTTAATATAATATATATGTGTACATGGTTTTTAAAATTACACACATACGCATGTATATATAAATTTTCGATAACGCTTGCATGTACATGATTTAACAAAAAATATATACATATTACATATTATATATATTAAAGTCAATTTTATTTTAAAACCTTTTAAATTATTATTAAATTTTGAAACCTATTATAGTGTTTTATTTTTTAGATGAAAGCTATATGCTTATATATGTAATATTATATTACATATATACATATTCATATCCAATGTTAACAGCACTAACGTATAAGAATTCATGATATCATGATCTAATCTAAGCATATATGAATCAAGATAATTATCAAATAAATATGTAAAATTGTAAATAGATTACTTACCGTGATTATAGCCTAATTATCCAAACCATAAAACGAAACACAGAAGCCTTTCAACTTCACTAGCGGCTGTTAGGACTTATTTGTATTGGGATTGTGACCTTGAGTTTGCTCAACAAGTATACTCCCACAAACGATAGATAGTCCTTAGGGGTTTTAAGGCTCAAGGAAAAAGTCAGAGAAAAATATAGTTCTAGGGACAAGAAGTTTGTTTTTAGGCTGAAGGACACTTTTTAGTGTAACTCACAGAATGATAGTTCTAATTATCATTTTCAGTTTACAATAAAAAGTGTCCTTCAAACTAAAAAATAAACTTATTGTCCCTGAGACTAATTTTTTTTCAACTTCTTCCTTGTGCCTATTTACCTGTAATCCTTATTGGTTGTATCATATACAACTCCTCACTCGTGGTTTGTTGTTCTAATCTCATTTCAGCCTGGAGTTTACCCAACAAATCGAAAGAGATTATTCATTCGTATCTATCATTTTGCGATGATCTAAGTATAGTATATGTACCTTGAGTCCTCTTAACAAATACATGTAATTATCTTATCTCGTTTACTATATATTAAAAATACTACACATAACATCTCCAACTTGAGTTTGCTCAAAACTAGAGAGTATACAAGTAATTTATTAACACATAGATGGTAGAGGACAACTTTATATTAATGGTTCATAATCGTTACTACATTTAATTGACCGATATCGACTTATATAGAATAATTTATTTTTTATGAAATATCTTTATTATTCAAGTGTCCGACACATCAGAAGTCATGGTATAGGTACTATACATATGTATTTATCCCTTAAGTCTACTTAGGATTTCTTATTGTTCCACACTTTAATATACATTCATATTATATGAGTTTTAATTATTATATAACTTTTATGATTTTAATTATCTTATATATTAGTCTTACGTATAGCATTATATAATATTATTAATTAAATCATATTTATTAATTTAATTAACCGACATTTTAATTAATTTTTTATTATTCAATAAACTTTTTATATTGTATATGTATATTATAACATTTATAGTTATGCATATATATCTTTATATATATATATATATGTATGTATGTATTTTATTATATATTAAGAAACTTTTCATTAGACAATTTTAATTAATTATTAATTTCTAAAATTTCTAATATATACACTTACATCATCTTAAATAATTCAAGATACTTTAACATATATAATTATACATATACTTTAATTAATTAATTAATTAATTTAATTTATTAATCTAATTATATATTTAATTTTTTCAAATATATTTATTTATTCTATTTTCAAAACACTTTTGAAAATTATATTATAAATTTATAATATTTATCTTATTTAAATTTGAAAATTTTATTTTTATTTTAAAACAATTTAAAAATTATCCCAAGGCCCAATTCAGATTGGACCTTTCCTATTAAGAACAACCATTGGGGTCAACATACCTTTTGGGCCAAGTTAGTGGCGAGATAAGGCATGATACTTGATTGCCCAAACTCAGCCTAAGCACCACTTTTTTAGACACCATACGAAATAGATAAGCTTAATTAGATGGCTATAACATGAACAATATAGGCCGCATGAGCTATTGGGCTCTCATATCATTGTTGGACATGCCAATATGTTGCGGATTATATGGGTAAATTTCAAAAAAAATAAATTCCATTTGGATCTTATTAGATCTATGAAGTCAAAATTTATTTCCATCTCACCAATTTATTTTTGAATAAAATCATTATTTTAGTTAATTTTTAAGCAAAAAATTATTTTAGTATTACATTTATGTTATACAATATGAACATCTGTATCATATATACATGCGTCTGTATGTATATGTGTAACAAATATAGTGTACATGGTTTAACATGCATGTGTATAAGTACTACAATTTATACCACAACGGACATGTTAGCCACTCCGTATATATATGTGCTGTCTAACACACACACATGTATGTATATAGATATATATGTATGTATGTATGTATAATATGGAGCTAGGATCCATGGCACCCTTTTTTTAACACCAATTTGTAGCCCTCGAATTCAAACACAAGTTTCTTTTTAAATATTTCTTTCTCCTGTCAGATGAACCAAATATTTAAATATAAACTCATAGTTGATACCGGGGACTAAAAATGGTGCTTCAAGCACTTTAATGTGATATAAAATATACTTATAATAATATAAATATACATATATATACAATATTATAAAATAGTTATATTTATTATTACAAATACAAATAACTATAAATTTAGATTTAAATTAAAAAAATTCGATCTAGATTTTAAATATTTTCTAATTTCAAGTTTAAATTAATAAAGAATATTTTGATAAATAAAAATATATAAATATGCAAAATAAAAAATAAAAAAAATTAACGAAAATATGTGTATATATAATATATTTTAATATTAAATTCTAAATATAAAATAACATTTATATTTAAAATATAAATGAATAAAATTACATACATACATACATACATACATGTGTGTATATGTATATTCAGAAAAATGTGTGATCCTCTAATAAAAGAGGAGGGCACACATGAAACTATATATATAACACATAATATGGTGCTTCCAACATGCCTCGCAAGTGACATATCTATGTACTAACAGAGTAAAAACAGGTACCCCTAGAATGAGCTCTGGCAAAGCCACCGCCCATTACACCTCAATACCGAGCTCTGGCATGGCTACCGCCCGATAGTGAGGTGTTAGAAATACTTGTAAAACTGAAAAAAATCAAAATCCAGAGATACTGGATGACTGTACCATCTAAAAGAAGACTCTATGAAGCGCCTCTGAGAGAAAAAGCTAATCTGGAGAAGCAACTGATCCATAAAGTAAAACTCCACTCTAAAGACTCAATAATGCTGAAGGTAACTCCCGATGCAATCAATACTCCTGGAAAAGGCTATCCTGAACACCTGAATGAAGCCGCAAGTTATCCTGCAAACCTTAAAAGAGACACTAGCAACCTATCTATTCTATTCCTGAAAACAAAACTAGGAAGCACATTAGTAAAAATCACATATATGTATATAAATAGAATTTATATACATATATGCTTGAATAAAATCTAATAAGATAATCTAGAACTAAAACAAACAATTCAAAAAGAAAAGGTAAAAGAACTAAAACAAAGATATAAATATCTTTATGAACCTACAACAGGAAGCAAATTATTATACACCGAATTATCATCACTAAAGTTAGAAAAGGTATTAATATAAATATTATTAAAGTCAAAATTATTATTGTTATGTTTGAAAATATTAATATTATTACTAACCTTATTGAGATATTCCTTGAAAAGATTATTTTTGGCTAATTTATATTTAGGATTAAAGATCCAATTTAAGGAAAAAAAGAAATTAAAATAATCAATTTATTAATATGATTATTGTTATTATTAAAAATTCTTTGATTTATTTCAAACCAAATGTACCAACTAGATATGGTGAATAAAGTATCAAGCAAGTATCTGTTATCCTTATTAAACTTAAATCTAAAAATATTCCAATAGAAAACACAATCTGTAATTCTAGTACTTATATTAAATTCAAATATATTAAAGTGGAAATTAGCCACAAGGGCCTCTTTAGCAAGTGAAATTAGTTTCTAGGACACACAACTAAAATAATTACTTTTAAGGACAAAATACAAAATAATTAGTTTCTAAGGCTTAAAAACCTATGGAATTATGTCCTTGAAAGTAATTGCACTACTGACTTTGTCCTTAAAAGTAATTGTTCTGCTAACATTAGCCTTGAAATTAATTTTCATCGATCTGTGTCCTAAAAACTAATTGGACTGCAAAGTTTGTCCTTCTAGTGAAATGCCCCAATATTAAAAGTATTCAAAAGAATAAAATAAGTACCCATACAATCATAGTAGATATGATTAATATCTTCTAAATGTAAATTAAAAAAGTAACATTTATTATCAATGTTAATATTTTTCCTTTGTAAATATTCTATAGTATTTAATTTACCATGAATAATAAGCCACATGTATAATTTAGATTTTGGAGGAGCATTAGGTTTCCAAATAAACTTAAAAAAACTATTAGATACACCTGAAAAGTTGATAAATCTATAGAAAGAATTAGTGGAATATTTCTTGCTCTTATCACATTCCCAACTAATATAATCATTATCATTATCAATATTATAAAGGTTTGATCTAACAAAAAGCAAATTGAGCTGTCTAAGAGTTGAACCTACTAAAATTCTGTTAAAACTAAAAATCCAAGGAGGGTCATTTTTAGAATCAAAAACTTAAGATATAAATGCATATTTGAAATTACAAATATCATACAATTCTTTAAACTCGTTCCTAAGAGGAGTAGCGAAAATCCAACTATCATGCCAAAAGATGTATTATTACCCGAGTGAACTATAATATTAACACCTAAGTTAAAATTTCACTATATTTTAAAATGGATTTCCAAAAATAAGATTGCTTACGAGAAACTGAAGGACTAATCTGATATAGATTATTGCTACCATTGTAATAATATTTAGAAATAATCTCCTTCCAAGTGGCATTATCATTGGTATCTCTGAATTTCCATAACCATTTACCTAGAAGAGCCAAATTCATATTACGTAAATTAATGACTCCTAAACCACCATCCTTTTTGGATTTACAAATAGTATCCCAATTAACTAAATATTTGATGCAGCTATTAGGATTATCACCACTCCATAGGTAATCTCTTCTAATTTTATCTATTTTGTCTATCACCCAATCAGGAAAAAGATGCATAGACATCCAATAAATTAGGAGAGCTGATAAAACAGAATTAATTAAAACCAGTCTACCCGCTCTAGAAATAAATCTTCCATTCCAGTTAGAAATCCTATTTTTGATTTTATCTATGATTATTAACCAATCTTCGTGTTTAAGTTTAGTGGGTTTAATAACAAAACCTAGATAGTCAAAGAGAAATTTCATAATTTTACAATTTAGTGTATTAGCAACTAAATTCTCGACTTTTTCAAAATCATTTAAAACTAAAACAGAGCTTTTATCAAAATTTATTTTTAAACCCGATAAAAGCTCAAAACTATAGAGAATAGACTTAAGAGCAATTATGTGTCTAAGAAGATGAAAGGAAAAAAGCAAGGTATCATCAGCAAATAGTAGGACTGATACACCATAACTCGATATATCATTACCTATATTACCCAAAGAACCATTATCGACTTCTTTTTTAATAATCTTAGTAAAAACATCTGCAACTAAGTTAAACAAAAGGGGCGATAAAGGGTCCCCTTGCCTTAAACCTCTCTTAGATTGAATTTTATTACCTAAAATACCATTTACCATAATAATAGAGTTGCCAGTTTTAAGCAAATTCATGATCCAGTTAATCCATCTATTACTAAAACCTCCAGCATGAAAAATATCTACAAGAAAATCCCAATCAACTAAATCAAAAGCTTTAGCGAAATCTAGCTTTAAAATAGCACAAGTAATGTTATTCTTACAACAATGATTAATATATTCTTGAACTACAGCCACACCATCTGTGATATTTCTACCTTTTATGAATGCTGATTGTGAACAATCAATTAGATCATTCATTTTTATATTAAGTCTATTAGTTAAAACTTTAGAAACAATTTTAACGGGCAACTAACCAAAGAAATGGGCCTAAAATCTTTTAAATTGTTAGCACCTACTTTTTTATGTAATGAAATAACATTTGCAAAATTAAATCTACCTAATTAAAGATTTTCATTATAAAAATCATTAAACATACTAATTAGATCAAATTTTAAAATATCCTAAAAAGTTTTATAGAAAAAAATTAGAAATCCATCCGGACCCGGGGATTTATCACCCGGTAAATCAAAAATGGCTTTTCGGATTTCGTCTTCAGTAAAAGGAACATCTAAATCAGAAAGATAAGTATTGGAGACAGCCGGATAAAGATCATTCCATATAACATTAATTCTACGTTTATTTTTATTGCCAAAAATATCTTTATAATAATCTGTGAAAGCCTTATTGAGGTCTCTTTGATCAACTAATTGTACGTTATTAACTCAAATTGAATTAATTGTATTACTACGTTTTCTACTATTGGCCATATTATGAAAAAATTTAGTATTATCATCACCTTCATTTATCCACTGGATTATATATCTTTGTTTCCATATAATTTCCTCTTTTTCAAGAATAGAGTTAAGTTCTTCTTTTAAGTTATTGAGAACATTCTGCTCTCCAATATTTAGATGTCTAGTTTCTTCTATTTTGTTTAATTTAAACATCTCATTAAGAATATTTTCTTTTTTAATTTTAATGTTGCCAAAAATAATTTTATTCCAATTTTTAAGTGAAAACCTAAGTTCTCTTAGCTTTAAAACTGAAGCTTTTGCAGAATTATCTCTATATTTAATATTATTAAAACTCATATACAACCATTTATTAATAATTAAATTTGATAAGCTAGGATCTAGTAACCACATTTTTTCAAATTTAAAAGTTGTACTAATAGCTCTATGGCGATCGCAAGTTAATATAATAGGACAATGGTCTGAAAAAGTGTAAAGCAAACCCGAAACTCTACAGATAAGAAATTTATCCTCTATTTCATCGCTAACAAAAAACCAATCTAAAAGAGTCATGGAAGGAAATTCCCTGTTATTACTCCAAATGAATTCTCTATTAGAAAGAGGAATTTCAATCAAATTAGAATTAATAATAAAGTTGTCAAATTCCTCTATAGCCGAATAGTCTCCCTCTCGAGGAGCACGCTCCCCTATAAAACGAGTAACATTAAAATCTCCCCCCCCAAAATCCATGAACCCGGCGCAAAAGATCTAAACTCAAGGCATTCATTCCATAAGGTCCGTCTATCCATTTTTGAGTTAGGCCCATAAACATTAGAAATACTTAAAAAAGAATTATCAGAAAGATTAATTAGAATAATGTGTAAAGAGTGTTGCTTATAAATACATTGAAGTAATTTAAAGCAGTTATCGCTCCAACCAATCATTAAACCCCCAAAAGAACCTACAAAAGGTTAAAAAAACCCATTTATTAAAATGATATCCACCTAGTATTCTATAAAAACGAATATCAGGACAATCAATTTTAGTCTCTTGAAGGAGTGCAATATCTATAGAATAGTCTTTAAAAAAGATTCTAACCTTGTCACATTTATTTAAGTCATTCAAACCTCTAATATTCCAACTAATGATCCTCATGTACCAATAGACCTAGCCCTATCAAGTTCCTTATTTTTAATATATTCACGATCTACCTCAATATCAAAAAAATGAAAGCAGTGTCACTAGCTAACTGACTAATTTCAACTGAAGACAAATTACCTAATGCATAAGATGAAAAAGTACTACCCAAACGAGAAAGCGTACCTGAGCTTGAATTCTTAGCACCGCTCACAGTTCTCGAATCAGGAAACTCACCCGAGGACTGTGGATGGCTACCCTGTAGCCTAACACTACGACGAACAAAACCACAAGAAGCCACGTCCTTCCTACGTCTTCCTCTCTTTAATGAAGAAGGGTGAGAATCAGAATTACAAGCAACAAAGACAGTATCTTTCAATGAAAGGTGCAAAGTATCTATGCCATCCCCAGGCTTCTCCAAAACAAACTCGCCCCCAACAATAGATGATCTATCACTAAGAACTCTAGAATCAATCGCTGCCATATGATCAAGCAAAAAAACACCCAAACTATCAACAACGTCCTTCCTCTCTTCTTAACAAACAACGGTCTTTCTAATTCCAGGCGAAAGCAAATTTTGAGCATCAACAATTTGCAAACTCTGTGCATCATGCACAACCGAGTTCATACGATTGTCTGACATAAATTCGACAATAAAAATGTGATTTTTCATCACTGATACCTCCTCTTCATCAATGAGAATATCTGTTGTTAAAAACCATTCATGAAAATCTCCTGTCTGCTGCAACATATTGTCACCTTCAGGAACCAACTCCACCATGATTGAAGACTCATCGGGCATTACCAAAAACTCATCAATCCAGCTACTAAAATCAGATCTGATAGTGCTAAACTTGGATTCAACTACTAAAGATATATCATTATCCAAAGCTATCAATCTCAATTCATTAACAAAACTCGAGAACTGATAATACTACTACTAATCTCTGAATCACTAACTGGTAAGATAATCTGAAGGTCATGATCCAGATCAATACTACTACTAATCACTAACTGATGAGGGCTGACATTTCTACCTATACAGTTATAAGCATGTTCATCACAAACAATTTCCTTATTAGATTGAAAATAATCATCAGACTTAACATAATTTTCTGAGATAGATTCTGTATCCAGACAAGCGAATTTATTAGAAGTAGAAATCTTGAATGTTTCTAAAATGTGATAAAATGATTTACCTTTTTTGGTTTTAGCTTGAATGAAACCACTGCTTGAATCAATATCTTCATCCCTAACCACTAAGACAGTCAGAAGATACTCGCCTTTACAAGAAGCAATGTCTGGATCAAACAAGATAGGATCGAAAGATGATAATCCTTCACTCCCTTCATTTTCAAAAACAGTTCTTTTCTCCTTATATGCGAATTCCAGATTATCCTCTGTACAATTGGTAGAGAAAACAGATTTATCTACGAATGTCTCTGGAAAACCGAATTTGTCTTGATATCCCTTTCCAATATTAGGCAAATTTACAATGTTAAAATGAGTTAAAACATCTTCTAAAAGCTTAACGCCCTCGTTTCTTTTTTGTCAAAGAGGATCTAATAAAGTTCCTTTCAGCAGAATGAATTTCAATACAAATTTGAAGCTATGTTTAACCAACAATGAAGTAGAGACAACCTGATAAGAAGAAAAATCCATTTTGCCAAAGTAAAGTTCTGGGTCGCCAAATTTTGCTTCGTTACCCCAACCAACATTAGGAGAATTAACAATATTAAAATGAATAAGCATGTCTTCAAGATACTTAACTTCCTCAAATCCATTCTACCAAAGGTCATCAAGAAGAATCCCTTTCAATAACATGCATTTTAATACGAATTGGAAGCCATGCTCTACATGAGTATTTGAAGAAACATTTGAATTAGAATTAATCGAACAACTATTCCTCTTGTGACCAAATTTCCCACAAGAAAAACATCGAATTAGATCTTGGCATTGAGATGCAAAGTGATTATTATCTCCACATCTATAATAGAAATTCTTGTTAATTTTAGAATCGATCCATTTCATGTTCGACTGCAAGAATCCAGTTTTGCTGGATGAAGAACGATCTTTAACCACTTGTGCATAAGTACGAATATGAGAAGAATCTCGGTTTAGAATTTGATCGAGAGTATCCACTTGATCAAAATTACGAATCGAAGATGAATTGAATAACTTTTGAGAGCGGAGACGAGAAGCAGCAGCCATTTGGAATCTCTTTTTTAATATATTTTTGGCTTAAAATATGTTTAAGAAAATATACTTGTTTAAAATCCTTAACGTTTTAAATATATGTTTTTTAATTAAAATCATTTTCATATGGAAATGTTTAAAGGAATAATTTAAAAAATAAATAATTTCATAATTATAACTATGATTAATGCATATTAAGATATATATCCTATATTATATATTTCGAATTTTCATCATGTAATTCTTTTTTGACTTCTATGGCTGCTCTCGCCCATCCCCTTTCCCATTCCCCATCTTTTCAAACTGTCCCTCCCATAACTTCAACTGTTCTCCCTCCCCCTTCCCCAATGGCCCCTACCAAACTCTCTACCCGCCTTACCTCCGTATGTTCCCCTCCCTCTCAAGCCTAAACCATCTTCAGACTCATCAACTGCTTCCTCTGCCCGACCCTCTCTTTTCAAATCCAAACCTTGCAATGCTGGCCAGTACTCCCCAATTGAATTTCCTCTTGTTTACGATGGGCTTGCTTTGGTTCCCCCAAGTGAAGTTATTAAAGCTGGCAATGATATTTAGGGTGAATGGTTGGTAGGTTTCTTTCTTGATAAACCCCTGTCTTACCTAACTGTTATCAATCATTTGAAGAAGCTTTGGAAGCTTAAAGGCGAAATTTCAGTTAAATCTGGTGGAAACTTGTTCCTTTTCCATCTATCTTGTGCTGAGGATGGAAGGAAAATATTACAATCCGACCCTATTATTCTTAGGAACAAAATTTTCATTATAGAGGCTTGGGATCCAACTATTGGAAATAGCTGCAGTACCATCAGATCAGTTCCGGTATGGTTAAAGCTTTCCAATATTCCTATTTTTTCTTGGTTCACCTAGGCATTAACTGGCTTGCCTCTAGAATAGGAAGACTTTTATCTATGGATAGTTCCACTGAAAGATTGGAGAGGATTGGATTTGCAAAGTGTTAGGTATATGTTACTCCATATTATCAATTGGTTGATGAGTTCCCTGTGAAACTACTTGATGGATCTACACAAATGGTACAGGTTAGCTACCTATGGAAACCTGAAATATGTTCTCTCTGTAAGGAATTTGGCCATTCGACTAATTTTTGCTTGAAGGAATGTGGGGAAAATGATAGAAATGTGGTAGAAACAGTTTCGAAGAAGAAAATCGAAGAAGGAAAAATTACAGATCATGGGGCAGGCAAACATTAAAATAAAAGCAAACAAGTCTGGATGAAAGTTGCTAATAAAAAAGCAAAAACAGGGTAAGTAACACTCAATTTATGTCTGTTCTGAATGAGAACAAGGTGTTTGATGATAGACATGAGGGATAACTGTATTGCAACAACAAATGGTGAATGAAAATAATGTTGAAAAGAGTGGAAATGAAATTTATGTGGAAGTTGGTGCATCTGTCAATGACCAAGATTGTGTTCTGACATATTATAAATTTGAAGTATTAAATGCTAAGAATGATGCTACCTTTGTGGAGATTGAAACAAATAATGAGAAGGAGGTTGATGAGGAGGAAGTTAATGTATTTGAGGAATTTAATCCAAATAATGGAGATATGATTGATAAGCATGATGGAAATGAGCTTACAGCTTGCAGAATTGATGAAGCACAACTTATGCACTATCACACAATTGAGCATGGGAACCAGTTTTGGTATGCTTCTGAAAATCTTCAGTTGCAAATAAACCAAACTGAACAAATCAAGCATAGGCATGCCCTAAGGCTAGATACTACCCACATTATACAAAATTCCTGTACATCATCTCAAACAAAATCTAAAACCTCCTTGGATCCCAATCAAGAAGAGCTATTCTGTACTTTATTGCAACGACAAATAACTGACTTAATCTTCTCCTTGATTCCTACATCTCACTCTTCGGTTTCTTCAACCTCTACACTTATAGCACCACCAAGCAAATCTCCTTCAACACAACCTTATGCCTTTTTAGGTACAATACCATGATGGATTACCCCACGTTCTTCTCCAAAGGAGCCATCATATGACAACTGTGTCTCATCTAAAAACGACAAATCCAAGAAAAATAAAAAAATCAAAGAATCAAAACCCAGTCATATCAAGAATACAGCCTCCCATTACTAGGAGCATGAAAGAAGCTACTCTCCATACTCTAGTTTAATCAATGATACACAATATTGGTGCATGGAATATTAGAGGATCTCATAACTTCCGTAAGTTAGATCAGGTAAAGCATTTAATCACCTCACATCAGCTATCAATATTTTCAATACTTGAAACTAAGTTGAATCTTCCCCTAACAATTTCTGCTGCTAAGTATATTAACCCTTCTTGGTCTCTTTCTCACAATCTTCCTGAAGCTAACTATGGTCGCACTATGGTACTTCACAATCCTGTTGAGCTCTCCCTTGATCTCCTTCTTGCTACTCCTCAAATACTGCACTTTCAAGCCAAGTACTTAAATTCCTCCTCCTCTTTATACATTTCTTTTGTCTATGCTTCAAACACTCAAGATTCTAAACAATCTCTTTTCAACCTTATTCCTGGTCTCAGGCAAGAAATGCACCCTTGGGTTATTGTTGGTGATTTCAACAGTTGCTTTTCCTTGTCTGACAAGCATGAGGGTCTGCCTCTCATGCCAAGGGATATCCTCCCCTTAAATACGGCCATTAATGATTCTTCTTTAATTCCTATTCATAAAGATGGTGCTCTCTTTTCTTGGAATAATAGATCAAGGAGTGGAGTTAGAACTTTTACCAACATTGATCATTCCTTTTCCAACTTCAAAGCCCTTACCACTTGGCCAAATATTTCCACCTTCCTGCCTCAACCCATCCTCTTTGACCATTCTCCCCTCATCATATCCACTGGCAGGCTGCCTCATGGAGTCAAAAGAGGATTTAAATTCTATAATACTTGGGTCCTTGATCCCGAGTATATTAATATCATAAAGTCTGCTTGGTCTAATGATTTTTTTGGAAACCGAATGTATATTTTTTGCAGGAAGCTCAAGCCAACTAAAGATGCCTTAAGGGTTTGGGCACGAAAAAAGTTTGGCAATGGAAATCTTAGATCAACCAACCTTAAGGTACAGCTTAAGGAAGCTCAGTATTTGATGATGGCTTATCTAGACAACGTTGATCTAGCTGAAAAGGAAGCTGCTCTCTTCAATGAGCTCAATCAAGCTCTGGCAGTTGAATGTGATATGAAAAGACAACATCTAAGAATCAAATCGACTGCTGAAGGGGATAGGAATTCTAAAAAAATTCATGCCTCCCTAAAGGTAAATCATTCAAAAAATAACATCAAGACCATATATGATGAAGCAGGAATCTTGCACTCTTCCTCTGAGACAGCTAACAAAGCTTTTCTCCTGTATTATACTACCCACCTTGGAAATGTTAATAATTTTAACCTAGAGCTGGACCAACTTTCTAACATTTCTCTGCCTAGAATTAATAATGATGAAGCTGGAAAGCTTGTGGAAAAAGTGGCAAATGAAGAAATAAAAGAACACCCTTTTTGCAATGAATAAGAGCTCAAGTGGTGGTCCTGATGGTTTCAATGTGGTGTTTTTTATTCTAGTTGGGATGTAGTTGGTGGGCATTTCTGTAAGGCTGTGCATAACTTCTTCGAGGAATTTAAGCTTCTGAAATTTGTGAATGCAACAAATTTGGTTTTAATCCCTAAGAGCATGCCTGCATCATCTGTATCTTCATTCAGACCATTTCCTGTTGCAATGTTGTCTACAAGTGCATATCAGAAATTATTGCTTCGGGACTAGTTGTTGTTTTGGATAGAATTATTTCCAAAAATCAAGTAGCCTTTTTACCTAAAAGAAACATTCTAGACAACATTATGCTGGCCCATGAGCTTCTAAAAGGATATAGCTGTGTTAATGCTACTCCAGGAACAATGTCAAAGCTTGATATAAAGAAGGCATATGATAGTCTTCAGTGGAAATCTGTTGTTAGAATTATGTCACTCATGGGTTTTCCTAAAGAATTTGTTGCTTGGATTTATGAGTGCATCTCATCTCTCTCTTTCTCTTTGATTTTGAATGGTACAAATACTAGCTTCTTTGCCTCTAGCAAGGTATTAGGCAGGGGACCCCCTTTCCTCCTATATCTTTACCATGGTTATGGAAGTTTTTACTTGTTTATTAAGACCATTGTATCAAAGCAAGCATATTCATTATCATTCCAAACGAAAGAACCTTCAGATAACTTCCCTTCTTTTTGCTGATAATATCATGATTTTGTCCAAGCCGAACCTTCCATCCGTTGAATGCATTAAAGATGCTCTTCATAACTTTTACTTGATGACAGGTCTTGAGCTTAATCTCAATAAATTTATTATTTTGTTCTCTGGGATATCTAGCTTGCAGAAACAGATTCTTACCTCCTTTGCTGGAATGTAGTCTATGAATCATTATATGACTTACCTTGGCCTGCCTCTTTATACTACTAGGGTAACTCAATCGAACTGTCTATCTCTTTATCAAATAATAACTGGTATCATGGGATGTTGGGCAAACAAATTCTTGACTCAAGCCGGCAGACTAGTTCTCATCAAGTCTGTTAGCTTCGCCATGATGGTCTACTGGGCTAGTGTAACAACCCGCATATTTGTCGATTTTTATATTTAAATATTTTATTTAAATATTTTATCATTAGTCGGATTTTAGTCCGAAAAGCTACTTTTTGCATACGGTCGAATTAGGACTCGGGACCACTCCCATTGAGTTTAAAATGCCGTTTGCGACCTTTTTGAGTATAAGCTTCGATATGTTTGGAGAAAGTTGATTTTTGCTACTTTTCACTTTGGGTTTGGTTTTGGGCTCAGCCCTATGTTTAACTTATGCTCAAATCTGGGCCACTCTTCCCCATTCACCCTCATTCTCTTCTCTTTTCAGTTTTTAAAGTATTAATGGTGGGAGAGATTGGAAATTAAAACTCCAAAACTATAGTTCCTTTTGCAACTTCAAATTCCTAGCTCCAATCTCAAGAAGAACCCATTGGTAGGCTTCTCTTCTTCTTCTCCAACTTATTCTCTTACCAATTTCAGAAATTCCTAAACCTAATTTTGGGAATGATCTTGTTTTGAGCATAGATTCAAGCTCATTTGGGTTGTGTTGGAGAGAGGTTGATTCTCCATTTGCTTTCAAGCTTCTTCTTGTTTGATTTTGTGAAAAGGTGAGATTTTTAATCTCACATCTAAGTCTATGAATTATCTTCGATTGATAGGTATGAATTCCTAACACTTATTCTTGTGCAATTGTTTTGATTTGGATTGCTTTTTGAGAATATTCCAATTTTAGTGTTTGAAAGCCAAAATCCTTAAAAATCATAGCTTTGAGGTTCAAATGTGTTTTTGGTGATGCATCGAGGAGCCAATAGGGCCGGGTAGCCGTTAGGCATAATTCCCTAGCGTCCGTGCTCGTTCGGTTGCAAATTGGTGGAGGTTGCATATCAATTTATGGGCATCAATTTGCAGAGCATCAGGTTCGGCCGACCGACCCCCCTGGTCCGGTCGACCGACCTGCTTGTAAAAGTGCAGTAGCACTTCTCTGTTTCTGGTTCGGCCGACCGACCCCCCTGGTTCGGTCGACCGACCTGATGCCCGAGAAGTTTTTCAAAACAAGGTTCGGTCGACCGAGCTCTGTAGCCGGCCGACCGACCTGATGATTTTTTGCCTACTTCGCTTAGTTGCTTGAATTTCCAACTTAAATCGATTCGTGTTGTTTCCTATTTATTATTATCAATTATTATGACTTTGATGACTCTTTTTAGGGATTTTTGAATATCCATTTCGATGGATCCTTTATCGATTTCTTTGGATTTATTTCACATCTTCGTATGTGAATTTTAGTGATTGATTGTTCTTACAATCTTCTTTATGATTTGTCACTTTAAAAATATAAAGGTTTACTATACGAGTAGTAAATATCAAAACTCTTTCCTCAAACGATTTCAATACTATTTTAATACCAAATTCGTTTATAAAACCGTTTTCCAATCTATTAGTATATACAAACCTTTACCTCACTCGTATGAGAAATCTGATTAAACGACTTAGTAAAACAAGTGGTATGAAACGCTTGCGTTCACTTTGTTGGTTAATTCTTGGACTTGTTCGATTGAAACTCTTGTGACAATTTTCTAGTGGAGATCTACAATTTGTTCGTAAATATTTAAGTTAAGCTAGTGGTTATGGGACATGATGCTAAGCTCATATATTTACTAGCTTACTGTAATCGACACTTCTCGTTGATCATGACGATCATCTTTGTGATGTAGACTAGCAATGTGCGATGTCTCTTTGTCTGCGAGGGAGACTAAACCCCGTTTTGTGGAGTTTCGACTCAATTTGGTGGGGTAGCAACCCATGGTCTTCGGGCCGTTTGTGGAGCTTCGGCTCAATTTGTGATGGTTAGCAACCATGGAATTAGCGTTCCGTTTGTGATACAAGTGTTGGTGGGCTTTATGCTCCCGTTTGTGATAGGCCTCCCCCCCTTTGTGATTTCTGGACTTCTTGAGATGATTTCTAGAATTTGTGCTTCACCAATTTTCGTGATTTCTATTGATAAGCCTTATCGATATTTGTGCATTGGTGAATTTGTGTGTCATTGACTTTAGTGATTTCTGGATTTCTTGTGTAGTCTTCTGGAATTTGTGTGTCATTGACTTTTGTGATTGACATTGATATTATCGTCAATATTTATGGTTTGGTGAACGAAATAAGGAGTATGACGTTTCTTTGATTCTTGTGTAGATTTGGTGACATTGATTAATCTCTTGATGATTATCAACTAAGTATATATATATATATGTTATCTCGCTTTTTGGGCAAAAGCTGTGATACCAAAAGATTGGTCAAAAACAGAAAATAGTTCGCCTCAGAGATTGGTCGTATTTCACCTCACTATGGATATCGATGAATTCTGTCCGAGCCCGGATCGGGCAACAATTAATAAGGCATGACAAGAAAGACCATAGAAGCCAGCATTTCAAATTTCAAGTCAATCCGAGGTCATATGCTCAAGTTATGATGGATTCAAGTTAAGAAGGTACACATTGCTCGGTTCGAACCCATCATGTTCGAACCCATCATATTTGAACCCATCGTGTTCGAAACCATCGTGTTCGAAACCATCTGTTTCGAACCCATCATATTCGAACCCATAGGAAGAGGCGACGTTCGAATCCATCAGCCAACGTCTCCCTTCGAATCCATCAAGCCAATTCATGCTTCGTATCCATCACTACTTCGAATCCATCCATCAACTTCGTATACATCACTACTTCGAATCCATCCATCAACTTCGTATCCATCACCACTTCGAATCCATCCATCAACTTCGTATACATCACTACTTCGAATCCATCCATCAACTTCGTATCCATCACTACTTCGAATCCGTCCATCAACTTCGTATCCATCACCACTTCGTGTCCACCTCAAGCTTCGAACCCATCACAAGCTTCGAGTCCATGCTGTCTTCGAACCCTACACGTTAAAAACAACTTCGAATCGATCCAGAGCCATCGATTCGAAGCGTCGCTGCCCCCTCATGCAACAGGTTCGATTCGAACCTATGGTTTCGAACCGTATGGATTCGAACCATATGGATTCGAACCTATGGGTTCGAACCATATGGATTCGAAACATATGGGTTCGAACGACCCATAGGATCGGTTCGAAGTTGCCAGCGTACCGAAATGCATCACCTTGAATCGATCATATCTCTCAATCCCTTGATCCAAATGCCATGAAATTTTCACAGAAGCTTGATTATATGATGAAGAACGTCCATGCCAAGTTTCATCGCAATTGGATAATTTTTTGATCGATTCGAAGTTCACTTCGAATCGATGCCAAACTGGGCGCGCAGTCCAAGAACGCGGGCCTGTGGGCCCCCCGTCACGTGCCAAGCAGCCTCTCCAGGTTTTGGGCGGGATTTTGGCCTTCCACGCCTATAAATAGAGCCCCTGGTCGTTCAGAAAAGGGGTCGGAGAATTTGGAGAGAAAGAGTACGCCTAAACGCTGCCAGAATCACTCCATACCACCATCTTGGCTGCTGATTTCGAATTTAAGTCTGTTGTCTGCTGTAATTTGCTTCAAAACACTTGTAACCTTCAAGTATTAAGCAATAAAGTGATCAAACTTCATAGTGGACGTAGGCGCATCGCTGAACCACTCTAAATTCTTGTCTTCTATGCAATTTACTTTTCTATAACTTGGAGTTTTTGTTAGATAATTTTCATTTCCAATTTAAGTTCTTCACTTATTATCTCTTCAAAGACTTCCGAAGGGTGTTGCCCAATTTTGGTGCAAACATTTTGGTGCTTTCACTGAGAAAACCTAGATTTTCTCCTGCTCGTTGGATCTGCCATCGATACCGGATTGAATAAATCTAAGAGAGAGATCCAGATCTATCGTTCATGGGTTCCTTCTATTCTGTTCAGATTGCTCTAAAATCTAAGAAGAACCATATTCATCATGCAGTCCGTACCCCTATTTTCGAATCCAGAAAAAATGCTGTTTTTCGTACCCATATTTTCGTGTCCATGAAAATATGATGAATTTCGTACCCATATTTTCGTATCCATGAAAAAATGATGGTTTTCGTATCCATATTTTCAAACCCAGAAAATATGGTGAATTTCGTATCCATATGTTCGAATCCATGAAAATATGATCATTTTCGAACCCATATTTTCGAATCCATAAAATGTGGTGAAGTTCGTATCCATAGGTTCGAATCCATAAAATGTGGTGAAGTTCGTATCCATAGGTTCGAATCCAGAAAATGTGGTGAATTTCGTATCCATAGGTTCGAATCCAGAAAATGTGGTGAATTTCGTATCCATAACTTCGAATCCAGGAAATGTGGTGAATTTCGTATCCATAGCTTCGAATCCAGAAATGCGGTGAACTTCGTATCCATCACGGAGCGCTACTTCGTATCCATCATGGAGCGCTACTTCGTATCCATCAGGGAGCGCTACTTCGTATCCATCATGGAGCGCTACTTCGTATCCATCCATCTGCCTCCAATTCGAATCGATACTCACAGGTACTTCGTACCCATCCATCTGCCTCCATTTCGCATCAATACGCACATGCAGTTTGTATCCATCTATCTGCCTTTAGTTCGATCCATCATTTAAGCGCTCGAACCATCGATGCGAACGAACATTTCGTATCCATCATTTAAAAAAAAAAAAAAAATTCGGGTACGATCTAAATTTCCTAAAAAGAGGCTAAAAAAAAATTCGGGGGAAACCCCCCCGAACCCTAGCCGCAGCGCAGAGCACCAGCATAGTTAATCCAAACCTCAACTTAAATAAAGGAACATTCAGGTCGTTCCATGACTGGACGGGAAGTAGGAGATTACAATAGCAATTTTTGAGTTGCAATCAAGGAATGGTATTGAAATACTATTCAAATGGTGCTCCCAGAGGCTGGAGAACCTAGCTAATATGGAACGAACTAGGGTTGATTAATGTATCATGCTTCTAAAGTGGACTGCAACTTCCTCCAATTAACCAGCTTTTAAAACTCCTAAACTGACAATTATGGTGCGATGGCTAGTATTACGACTACCCTGCCTTGTCTACTCTGCCAACTCAAAACATAGTTGTTCACCACTGAACCATCTTCATATGCCCGTATCTTAATCATTCCATGTCCATATGACTAAAAGCATGACATACAACTCTAAGAGGACTTCCTAACTATCTTATGCGAGCCTCCTTCATGGTGAAAATTAGAAATAATCACCAATCAATGAGCCCATATTAATCCACTCACCATCCGATCGACATTACCAACCACTCGAACATTAGGCAGTCGGGCATACATCATTCACCAGTATCACAAGACCCCGTAACCATAAAATGGACTTGATAATGTTGATTCGAGTATCGTTCCCAGTCAGGGCCTATTCATTGAGACCATCCTACACGTAGAATTTCTAACTAAAATTCAGCATGCCGACTATGTCCGTGTACTATGGAAATTCAACCTCCACCACTACCTCATGAAGTGAGAATGTTGAATGGAGTCCACGAAAAGTGATGAATACCATCAAATGCGTTGTATCCCCTATTTCTCAAAGAAGACTGTCAATCGTAGTTAGGCATATCATTTCTACTTCTCATATTGGTAAAGGAAATAAAGAAGCCGACAGCCAATGAACTGATCAAAATCTACAGCCCGTTGCTGCCAACACTAATAAATGAAATCAGCACAAAAGCTTATTTCCAGAGTTTGATAACAGAATTGGTGGATAGTCGCCGACGACTACACCAACATGTCCAGGCCAACATTACGTTGATGAACCAGACGAAGGATCAACTTGGCGACATACAAGGGAACCTGCTCCATACTCTAAATCGGGAAGCTCCTTTTCTTTATATGACTATCATGGATGCCAACGCCATAAGGCTGCTCCAGAAAGGATAGCTCTGGCAATATGTTCAAGCCCCATAAAATGAAGAGCCGGGAACCCCCGACCTCAATTGGAACTTTGATCAAACTGAACCATTTGCGTTAGACTCCCAACTGTGAAAGGCTGGACCGAAGTGCAATAGCGAGCATACGACGCCGCTTCACTTATCAATGAGATTTTATCCGATCTCTTTCGAATTATTTCTATTTCTATTTCGTTTATGTTGCAAGATATAATCGACTTGAATTAAACTACTTGCAAATGATGCAGGTAACCGAGTACTTAAGGACAGGTGCGAAACAACCTCCGTGGACTATGATAAAGTCATTTAGGTATCATCATGGCGAGCATAATTCAACCACTCGTCGGTTGCTATACGCACCTGACTTGGGGCAGGCCATCAAAGTGGAAGAGACAGACAAGTTTAGGGCTCCAGTACGAAGTGGATGCAACCGACCATCCACTCACATGCCTATGCAATTTAGTTAGAAGATTTGAGAAAGACTTGGAGTTATGTAGCCCAACCATGCACTCTCCATCTCTTACTTGAAGCTCACCAAAATACTTATGCTTCCTCGGATGCTCAATAAAATTTAAATCACACCGAGAGTCGACGTGACATGGCCATCTATGCATCCAATCCTACATTAGAACTTGGGGTAATTTTAGGACATATGTTTAAAGTGGATATGATTTGATCATTCACTCTCCAGTTTGCATCTGTGATTCGGCAAAACAATCATGCCTTAAACCAACTTCATCAGGGGCCAACCATCAATCTATAGTCATCAATGAATGACTACCTACTCACAAACCATCATGAGCCATCGTTCCAACTCTCTTCCTCAACTCGACTGGAAGAGTGCAAAGCGTAAAGTGGACGTGGCTCGACCGTCTACTCTCCAACTCTTGCCCCCAACTTAAGGGAAAATACACAACTCAAAGTGGATGTAGTTCAGCCATCCTCTCCTCTGCTCGAGCTCAAAGCTTGCCAGAACACTAATCTTAAGTGGGATCCAAATAAACACGGATGTGATTCATCCGTCCATAAACCAAGTCTCCTCCTTCGTTGATGGAAGATAAGTGGAAAGTAATCGAGATCCCACCGATCATTTGCTAAGCGAAACCCACCTCTCGGGGGCAAGCCATCACATCAATGGCCGAACTGGACTAACACACGACAGTCCTGCAATCAACTCTAGGTTCCCAGAGTGCGAACCGGAGTATAAACATCCAATAAATCGTTCCCAGAGTGCGAACGGACTCCAAATTCCCAGAGTGTGAATTGGAGTATAAACATCCAATAAATCGTTCCCAGAGTGCGAACGGACTCCAACTTCCCAGAGTGTGAATTGGAGTATAAACATCCAATAAATCGTTCCCAGAGTGCGAACGGACTCCAACTTCCTAGACTGTAAATTGGAGTATAAACATCCAATAAATCGTTCCCAGAGTGTGAACGGACTCCAAATTCCCAGAGTGCGAATTGGAGTATAAACATCAAATCCATCGTTCCCAGAGTGTGAACGAATTCCTAAAAAGCCCAAATAGGTGTGACTGGCCATCTATTGGCTGACTCCAACTTCCCAGAGTATGAATTGGAGTATAAACATCTATTCCAGGTTCCCGGAGTGCGAACCAACCCATCAATGCGAACTCCGGGTTCCCAAAGCATGAATTGGAGTATAAACATAAATTACAGGTTCCCGGAGCACGAACCGAAGCATCCATGCTAACTCCAGATTCCCAAAGCGCGAGTCGGAGTACAAACATCAATTCCAGGTTCCCGGAGTGCGAACCAAAATGCAAATGCTAACTCCAGGCTCCCAGAGCGTGAATCGGAGCATTAACATCAATTCCAGGTTACCGGAGGGCGAACTGGAAAATACAAATGTCAACTCCAATTCCCTAGAGCGTGAAGTGGAGTATAAACATCAATTCCTGGTTCCCGGAGCGCGGACCAAAATACAAATGCCAACTCCAAATTCCCAGAGTATGAATTAGAGTGCGAATGCCAAGTCAAAGTTGCGAACTAGAGTATAAACATTTAATAACTCTAAGTCCCCAGAGTGCGGACTGGAGTATAAACACTAAAATGGGTGTGAACGGCCATACATCAACTAACTCCAGATTCCCCGAGTGCGAACTGGAGTATAAACATCAATAAACTCCAGATTCCCAGAGGATGAACTGGAATATAAAACAACGACTCACTCAAGTCCTGAGAGCACGGATTGGAGCACGAATTCCAAATGGGTATGACTAACCACCCATCAACTAATTCCAGATTCCCAGAGTGTGAACTGGATTGTAAACATCAACCAACTCCAATCCTCGAAGCATGGATTGGAATATAAATACCAGAAGGGATGCAATTTTATTGTCCATCTATCAATTCTAATTCCGCAGCAAGTTCTGTAGTACAAAAGGCAGATGTGGTTAGACTTTCTTCTTTCCAACTCTTCCCCTGACATGGGGGCACACTTATCATAAAAAATCGGTTGTGATCCGACTAACTAGCACTAAGCGGGCATGACATGACCGTTCATGCATCAACACTTATTCCCGGCACGGGACCTATAACATAATCTTTTAGAGATGCACTCCAACCGAGCAAGACAAGATTTCTTCCTTGATTCGACAGGGAGATGTAGATTCACAAAACGGACCTAGCTGAACGCCTTATCCTAAATGGATATGACTACCCATCCTACCGCAAATGAACATGACACGACCGTACATCCGCTAACTCTAGCCAACGATCTGGCGAGTTGTGCATGCAACATGGACGGAGGTGACCCAACCATCTGCCAATCAACTCCTTCCTCCAATTCAATCGGAGAAACATCAAATTAAAGTTGCCGCAATGTGACCGCAATGTGCTAGAGGAATTAATCGAGGAAAATGCGGTTGACCATTTTCTACTAAAACTCTTAGTCCCCAGAGTAGGGACAAGGGTATGAACATCAAATAGGTGTGACTAATGGCCCTTCAACTACCTCTAGTCCCCAGAGTGCGACTGCGACGATAGACAGATGAAGAATGTGATTCGACCGTTCATTTACCAACTCCGACCTAAAGTCGACGAGAGGAGTATAAACTCGCTACAGATGCAATTGGACCGTCCACAAACTAACTCTGCTAAAACCAAGACTGGGAGCAGAAGAACAAATCATTGAAAGAAGAGAAAGGTGACTCGCTACATTGCTAGCTTAGGGTCCTTCACAACTTAAGGCAATGACTACAAGGAGGCCTTAATGCTAACCAATTAGAACGATGCCCGAAGTTACAGGAAGCCAATTACACCGTACCGCCTGATCGACGGGCAATATCTGCACCATTCATGTCATACCCCTGTATCGATATGCTATGAGGTCCGTACATTCTACATTGTGTCGCTAAATCCACGGCCAATATCAATCCTCTTCGACTGCAATTCGATGTGACACGAGCGCCCATCAAATACCTACGACCACCAGAGCATGGACAGAACCACGAATGAGTCTGACTTGACTATTCGTCCTCCGTCGCCTTCCTTCGATCCACCAGGAAGGGCATGAGACCGGATGAGCATGACTTGACTGCATTTGAGCTAATTTTGTCTGTAGATCTGACCGGAGAACGTAATTCAAAACTGACATGGTTGATCACCCAACTCCGAAAGAATGCAATGTGACCATTCATTCATCGACTCTTACCATAATCCGACTAAGCGAGCTTTTCACAATGAGTGCAACAAAACTGGCCACGCACCGATTCTTACCCTCGGTCCGATAAGGGAAGTATCAATCCTACATTGGATCTTACTGGACGATTCACTCTTCAATTTCTGCCCAGAGAATGACGACATAAGCAACAAAGTGAATGTCTATGAGGCAACAAAGTATTCTACCTAGAGGAAAGAACTAGGACAGAATGCAGAATATGGCACGGCTCGGCCTTCCATCGGTTAACTCGATATCACGGTTTAATGGGATAGAGTGTGAAATTGAAGAGAACACTATCTACCTTGCTGTTTATCGAGATATTCCCCAGACTTGGGGGCATGCACGAGAAATGAGATGAATATAATTTGATCTTTTATCAAACAACTCTAGCTCTTACAACTTGGACTACAGTATAAACACAATAGAAGCTAGGCTCGATCATTCATGCAATTCACCCATCAACCCAAGACTGGGGACATGAATGTGATCATCCAAGAGCTGGATACAACTACTCAACCCAATAGCTTGTGCCTAGTATTTATAACAGCTTGACGTTACAACCGAAATGATGCTTAGAGATAGAATCCTCAGATTAATGCCTGGACTTATGTGCAGTAGATCATCATTCCGACCCTTCTAATGAGCAATGGATCGTGAGTACATTGAATGGAAAACGCATTGCTTGGAAACACATATAGATTCAAACTCGTAGTTGGAGCCAGCTATGCAGCAGCACACAATACGGGGCTAAAATTTACTAAGCCTTTGGTTTAACACACCTATAAGGCCAACAATTCACCATTGCAGATAAGCACATGGAGTGTATACAACCCATCATGAGAATTGTAGATCAGATCACAACTCTACGCCATGATTGTGCAAGAGTCAACTGCATTGCTCCAGTGAATAAAAACGAAGCGACGTGGATCTAGGAAGATCTACTGCACTTAAGGAGGAGGCGAATCTACTCAAAACCAATAGGTTTATCCGCGGTGTCCTCTACCCAAAATGAGTATTCATTCCTTTGCTTGTGCGAGAAACAAAAGGAGAGTAGTGAACGTACGCCGACTACTCAGATTTGCACAAGGCATGGCAAAGCATAGCTTTCCACATCTAATGATCAACCAACTAATAGACTCAACCATCATACATGAATTACTCTCATCCATGGACGCAAACTCCAGATACAATCAGATACCGAAACATATCCCATACTAGGAACACAACTGTTTCATTACTGATGCGAGCCTATAGTGATATGCTGCATTCCTTGGATTCAAACTTTGGAACGCTTATGCTACTTACCAAAGGACGATTAAAAAATCATTCAAAAATCAGATCGGTCGATCAATGAGAGTATATGTAGTTAACATGCTTGTGAGATCACGACCATCAAGCGACCGCATCGATCACTTGACAAAGATATTCAGTGCTATCCAACAACCGCAGAATGAAATTTAATCCTTTGAAAGGCTCTTTTCAGCGTTGTATAAAATGAATTCTCGGGTTTCGTCATCAATTCCCGTAGGATTGAGGCTAATGTCAGAAAATGCTGAAGATTAGAGTCATCGTATATGGAGGAAACCAAGCAGCTCTGATAGATCGCTCAGAGAGGCCTCCCATTTTTCCCAAGATCTTGGATCGTGAAGATCTACACTTCAATTGGGTCATGTCAACACACGCCATAAGCATCGCAATGCTATGTGGAGATAAACTAATCCAAAGACTAATATGCAATGAAAGCTGGCTATTGACAAGCTTACCCTGTTAATGTTTGTACCGACCAACCGTTACGATGGGACCAATGGCAACCTTAAATGTCTGAAAGTTTACTCAAATGGAATAATAAAGCTAAGTATGAAGCCTTAGTCGCCAAGCTAAGACTTACAAAAAGAATAGGAATGGAAGCTTTACATATCTTATACGATTTCTTCTTAATGTGCCAAGTCAGGGAGGACTATCTGACTAGGGGGCAACGTCTTGCTCCTTATCTCAATTGTATCCTAGAGATACTAGCCGACTTCTAGTATTACGCCACTATCCCAATCGTTAGAGAACAAAACGAAATGGCCGAATCATTGGCTGAGCTAGCCAACTCTGGGGATGCGCAACAAACAGACTTTATCCCAGTAGAGATATTTACTATTCCAAGCGCTGAAAGATGAAGATCGACTAGATTTTAGAGATGGATCCAAGAAAGGGGTCATGGGTGACTCCTATCAAAGGCTATCTACCGTGGGGAATTCTTCTTGAATAGACGAATGAGAGATGGCATATCTTCCTCAAACAATCACTGCACGATTATGTCTGGATCGTTCAACTCCATCAACACAAAACATTACACTTGTATCCATCAATCCAAGATCCAATATTACATATCCATCGATACGAAGCATACATTCTAACATCCCAAATCGATCCAGGAGAGGATCGGTACAAAAGGAAGGACTTAAAACAACCATCGAACGTTGTTACAACTCAAATTTCACTTCGAATCCATTGCCTTCCTACCTTTACACGATCGAATCCATCCCAACTTTATCAGTGCGAGGAATCATCGATTCAAGGAAGCACTAAGCAAAGGCTGGATTAAAAAACCGTCGACTCGAAGACGATCTATCCGAACAGACGTGACTTCGAATCCATCAAAGGACGTCTATGAGAGCAAATGAATCGCTATGATTTGAAAAATTACTTGTCTACCTTGTATACCGATTCAGGAGAGGATCGATACAAGAGGATAATCACAGACAACCATAAAAACAATGCTTTGACTTGAATCTAAAATCGATTCAGGAGAGAATCAATACGAAATTCAATAGCGAACAAAACCGACATGACTCGTGAACGCACGACGTTAACAAGGGTCAAACTAGTATATGTGCATACCTATCGAACTAACATTTGATTTTAGACATTTACAGGGATCAAACAGTCATCCTGTTACAACTACGACAGCCAACGGCTAAGTGCTATTATACAGCAATCAATCATATCAAGGCAAGGTTGCAGTAATACAGCGTACGAGTCTCAACAAAAAGAGAGCAATGATTTTTCAGAAAGAAATGGCAGCTATTCAAAGCACGTCATGTTCCCACAAGACGTACTTTGGGGGGCAAAATGTTATCCCGCTTTTTGGGCAAAAGCCGTGATACCAAAAGATTGGTCAAAAACAGAAAATAGTTCGCCTCAGAGATTGGTCGTATTTCACCTCACTATGGATATCGATGAATTCTGTCCGAGCCCGGATCGGGCCACAATTAATAAGGCATGACAAGAAAGACCATAGAAGCCAGCATTTCAAATTTCAAGTCAATCCGAGGTCATATGCTCAAGTTATGATGGATTCAAGTTAAGAAGGTACACATTGCTCGGTTCGAACCCATCATGTTCGAACCCATCATATTCGAACCCATCGTGTTCGAAACCATCGTGTTCGAAACCATCTGTTTCGAACCCATCATATTCGAACCCATAGGAAGACGCGACGTTCGAATCCATCAGCCAACGTCTCCCTTCGAATCCATCAAGCCAATTCATGCTTCGTATCCATCACTACTTCGAATCCATCCATCAACTTCGTATACATCACTACTTCGAATCCATCCATCAACTTCGTATCCATCACCACTTCGAATCCATCCATCAACTTCGTATACATTACTACTTCGAATCCATCCATCAACTTCGTATCCATCACTACTTCGAATCCGTCCATCAACTTCGTATCCATCACCACTTCGTGTCCACCTCAAGCTTCGAACCCATCACAAGCTTCGAGTCCATGCTGTCTTCGAACCCTACACGTTAAAAACAACTTCGAATCGATCCAGAGCCATCGATTCGAAGCGTCGCTGCCCCCTCATGCAACAGGTTCGATTCGAACCTATGGTTTCGAACCGTATGGATTCGAACCATATGGATTCGAACCTATGGGTTCGAACCATATGGATTCGAAACATATGGGTTCGAACGACCCATAGGATCGGTTCGAAGTTGCCAGCGTACCAAAATGCATCACCTTGAATCGATCATATCTCTCAATCCCTTGATCCAAATGCCATGAAATTTTCACAGAAGCTTGATTACATGATGAAGAACGTCCATGCCAAGTTTCATCGCAATTGGATAATTTTTTGATCGATTCGAAGTTCACTTCGAACCGATGCCAAACTGGGCGCGCAGTCCAAGAACGCGGGCCTGTGGGCCCCCCGTCACGTGCCAAGCAGCCTCTCCAGGTTTTGGGCGGGATTTTGGCCTTCCACGCCTATAAATAGAGCCCCTGGTCGTTCAGAAAAGGGGTCGGAGAATTTGGAGAGAAAGAGTACGCCTAAACGCTGCCAGAATCACTCCATACCACCATCTTGGCTGCTGATTTCGAATTTAAGTCTGTTGTCTGCTGTAATTTGCTTCAAAACACTTGTAACCTTCAAGTATTAAGCAATAAAGTGATCAAACTTCATAGTGGACGTAGGCGCATCGCTGAACCACTCTAAATTCTTGTCTTCTATGCAATTTACTTTTCTATAACTTGGAGTTTTTGTTAGATAATTTTCATTTCCAATTTAAGTTCTTCACTTATTATCTCTTCAAAGACTTCCGAAGGGTGTTGCCCAATTTTGGTGCAAACAATATATATATATATCATAGCTTGGAATTGTGATTATTATGTGTTTAGTTATATCCCTTATTCTATATCGTTTCATCTGATATTTATAGTTAGACTGATCCGTTTATTATTTTCTTATTAAATAATACTTGGGTCAGACCGAGATGTTACAGTTGCTTCTGCTTGACTTCTCTCTTGGGATTGATTTCTCTGACTTTTGGCTTACTACTTAGATTAGTAGTTTATTTTGGTGTATACATTCGAGATATAAACTCCATAATGTATACTTATTCTTTTGTGTAGTTCATGTAACTATTCTTTTGTGATATTGTGGATCTTTTTAGACCACTACTCTGATGTACACTTCCTAGTGTAGTATTCATATCTATTTCCGCCTTTGTGATATGAATTGTCTGTGACTGATTTATGTTATGTTTATTTCTATATTTGTTTCCGAAGATATTATAGCCACCGTGTGATATCTTTGAGTTTGTGTCGGCATGTCGGATTTCCACTTAAAGAGATTGCATGTTATACTATATGACATATCGATGCTCGCACAAAGCAATTACACGGATGGTCGCTCCTCAACAGCCTTATTCTCCGTGCTAGTTGACAGCATTACTTCGTAGTGTTCTTGGCTTGCGTGGGTATAGAGGTGGGGCGTCACAGCTTGGTATCAGAGCCAAACTTCGGAACAATATGGAATAATATAACAAGGATCATCGTCCTAAGTCCATCTTAGGAGTCGTGCTTTAGGATTTAATTCGAATCTTCGAACCGATTCATCCTATTTTCTTTTATGATCCCTTGTCTTGTCTATCAAGATTGCTTGATATTCAATTTGGTGAATAACCTTTTTCTTCTTCTTCTTTCTTTCAAAGGAAGAGAAATGTCGAGACCAGGCCGCCCCAGATCCGTGCCATCTAGCACCCTACCCCAGGATGGAGTTTTTATGACTGCTCAACAGCTTCTTGATTTAGTGACAAATGCTCAAGCAGCTGGAGCTAACCCGGAACCTACTCACCCAAAGTCGGTATTTGCACACTTGTGCAGCGATTACACTAATTTGGGTGGGGAGCCATTCAAAGTTTCCGAAACTATTATTGAAGTATAGGCTTGGCTAAGGTCATGCGATCGAATCTTTTCTCGCATGAATCTTATTGACCTTCACCGAGTTCAGGTGGCCTCTAGTATGCTCCGAGAAAGAGCATTGGACTGGTACGAGCTTCTTATTTCTGAGATTAATGAAGAGGATCTTACCTGGGAGCAATTCTGAGAATGCTTCGAATTAAAATTCATGCCAGAAGCTGAGAAAGTGACGATGGCTCGTCGTTTCATTGACCTTGTTCAAGGCGATTCTTCCGTGACAGACTACGTTGCTTCTTTTGAATCACTTTCCAAATATGGGGTTGAATACATCAACACCCCTCTGAAGAAGAATCAGAGATTTTTCTATGGCTTAAACAAAAATCTCAAGAAGCCATTACTTCTAAAATTAGAAGTTTCTTTCGACCAACTCGTTGATATCGCTCTTCGTCTTGAAGAGGCGGATAGGGAGAATGATGTTGAAGTGGTGGGAGCTAAACCAAACTTCAACAACAAAAAGAGGCCAAACAAATTTAAAGGTCCTTATCCCAATAAGAAAGGGAAGCAAGCAACCTCCGTGGCAAAGACTTCTTCCGTTTGCCGTAGGGAATGCTATAATTGTGGTTCGAAGGACCATTATGCGAACAAGTGCCCAAAGTCTCTCTCTTGTCGCTACTGCAAAGTTCCCGGTCATGTCATATCTTCATGCCCCAAACTTCAAGGCAAGAAGGAGGGAAAGTTAAATGTTGCACAAGCCCCTGGCAACACATCTCGTGGCCAAGGTATTTCTCATTCTATTCTGGATGGAATTATTTTATTTCGTGATCATCCTATTCGAGTTCTTTTTGATACGGGTGCGTCCCATTCTTTTATATCAAAAGAACTTGTTGATACTTTTTCTTTGGATGTTTTGTGTTTAATGACTTCTTTGAGAATTGCGAATCCGGTTGGTGGATCCGCAACAATCAGTTATTGTGTAAAGATGTCGAGATTATTTTGTGTGGTTTTTCTTTCCTAGCCGATTTGCATGTCATGCGTTATTTAGGCTTTGGAATGATTTTGGGAATGGATTGGCTTAACCATTATGAAGCTTATATCCTATGTCCTGAGCGGACTATTCATCTTCGACATCCTTAATCTGTTAATCAGGTTTCTGTTATTCTGAAAGATTCGGATTCTGCCTTAGTTGCATCTTTATATTCTTTAAATCCTCGTGATGACGATGATGATGATGAGGGTGATATTATTTCTCTTATTCACGTCGTTCGTGAATTTTCCGACTTATTCGAGCCCATTTTAGGATTACCACCTAAGCGAGCAATTGAGTTCAGAATTAATCTTATTCCTGGAGCTCAACCTATCACTCGCCCTCCTTATCGTATGTCCAATAAAGAAAACGAGGAGATGCGTAAACAATTATCCGAATTGGAGACGAAGCAATTTATTCGCTCTAGTTCCTCGCCTTGGGGAGCCTCGGCTATTTTTGTGAAGAAATCCGATGGTACACTTAGGCTTTGCGTTGACTACCGCAAGCTTAATGTCTTACTATCAAAAATAAATATCCTTTACCTCGGATTGATGATCTATTCGATCAGCTTAGTGGTGCTAAGGTCTTTTCACAATTAGACTTAGCTACTGGATTTCATCAGCTTCGTATTGCAAAGGATAGCATTCCTTTGACATCGTTCCGTACTCGGTATGGATCTTATGAATGGCTTGTTATGCCATTTGGTTTAACGAATGCTCCGGCATATTTCGTTGACCTTATGAATCGGGTTTTCAAAGATTTTCTCGACCGATTTGTTCTCATCTTTATCGATGATATTCTTGTGTATTCTAAAACCGAGGAGGAGCATGAAAAACATCTTCGGATTGTGTTGGAAACTCTTAGGAGTAATCAATTAAAGGCAAAATTTTCTAAACGCCACTTTTGGCAATCTCGTGTGAAGTTTCTCGGTCATATTATTTCCGAATCCGGAATTTTCGTGGATCCTTCAAAGATTGAAGTGATTCAAGATTGGAAGAGACCGGAGAGTGTGACAGATATTCATAGTTTTCTCGGATTGGCGGGCTATTACCGTCGTTTTATCAAAAGACTTTTCTAAGATTGCCGTGCCTCTCACTAGCTTGACTAAGAAAGGTGTTAAATACATTTGGTCGAACAAATGTGAAGCTTCTTTTCAGAAATTAAAAGAACTCCTTTCTGATGCTCCTATTCTTGTTATTCCCGAGGGGAATCAAGATTTCGTTGTTTATACCGATGCTAGTCGCGTTGGTTTGGGTGCCGTTCTCATGCAAAGAGAACGTGTTATTGCTTATGCTTCTAGGCAATTGAAGCCTGCTGAGACTAGATATGCCACTCATGATTTAGAACTCGCGGCTATTGTTTTCGCTCTTCGGATTTGGCGTCATTATCTTTTAGGAGAGAAATTTGTTCTTTATACTGATCATAAGTCCTTGAAGTATTTATTCTCTCAAAGGAACTTAATTTGTGTCAACAGCGTTGGCTCGAATTTCTTGCACCATATGATCTTGATATTCTTTATACTCCCGGTAAGGGTAATCGTGTCGCCGATGCTCTTAGCTGAAAACAACAAGCTGTTGTTTCTATGATGATATCCGAATGGAACGATCTCGAGATCTTATCCACTTGTGAGATTCGAGACCGCGTATCCGATTTATGCTCATCATTTGTTTTATGTAGCCTTGAGGCTCGTCCTTCTCTCTTAGACCGCATTCTTGAAGCTCAAAGGCTAGATCCCGAATTGGCTCTTCTTGGCCAAAATATTAAGGATAAAATTGATATTGAAGGTTTGAAAGACTTTGATATCGATTCTCGTGGCGGCATTCGGAGATTTGGTAGACTTATCGTACCAAATATTAGTGATCTTCGTAAAGATATTTTAGAAGATTCTCATCGTTCTAAATTTACCATTCATCCCGGAAGTAGTAAAATGTATGAAGCGACTTTATTATTGGGAGGGAATGAAACCTGACATCGCTAACTCCGTTAAGCGTTGCATGACTTGCCAACTCGTTAAGGCCGAACATCAAAGGCCCGGTGGGTTATTGCAACCTTTAGAAATTCCAATTTGGAAGTGGGACCAAATTTCCATGGATTTTATAGATGGCCTTCCTCGTTCTCGTTCGGGTCATGATAGCTTATGGCTGATCGTTGATAGACTTACTAAATCCGCCCATTTTATTCCCGTTCGGTCTAACCGAACCGTTCCTCTTTTGGCCAAACTCTTTATCAAAGAAATTGTTAAATTTCATGGAGTTCCTACTTCTATTGTTAGTGATCGTGATCCATTGTTTACTAGTGGATTTTGGAAGAGTCTTCAAAAAGCTTTAGGAACGAAGCTTAATTTTAGCACCGCCTATCATCCTCAGTCCGATGGACAAACCGAGCGTGTGAATCAAACTCTTGAAGATCTTCTTCGTGCTTGTGTTCTTGATTTTGGCGGAAGTTGGGAAGATCATATCTCACTTGTTGAATTTTCCTATAATAATAGCTTCCAATCTAGTATTGGTATGGCACTTTTTGAGGCACTCTACGAAAGGCCATGCCGATCTCCTTCTTGTTGGCTTGAGGCCGATGAGAAGCTGGTTTTAGGTCCAGATTTTATTCGTGATTCCACAGAAAAGATTGATCTTATTCGTCATAGGATGAAAGAAGCCCAGAGTAGACAAAAATCCTATGCCGATAACCGAAGAAGGAGGTTAGAATTTTCTGTGGGAGATCTTGTGTTCATTCGTGTGTCACCTATGAAGGGTGTTGTACGTTTCAATCGATCGGGAAAATTAGCGCCTCGATATATTGGGCCATTTCCTATCACTGAACGTATTGGTTCCATGGCTTATCGCCTTTTATTACCGGCTCAATTTTCTGCTATCCATGACGTGTTTCACATTTCTCAACTTCGGAAGTGTCTTCGAGATTCCGATTCTGTTCTTGAGCCCGGTGTTGTGGAAGAGATTGAAGTTTCACCGAATTTAACTTATGAGCAGAATCCTGTTCGTATTATTGCTTCGGAAGTCAAATGACTTCGAAATAAAGATGTTCCGCTTTTTAAAGTTCAATGGTCTTCAAATCCTAAGGATTGTTCTTGGGAATCTAGAGAGTTCATCGAGCGAACACATCCGGACTTGCTTTCCCGTGCTCTTTAAGGTGAACTTCTTATTTCAAATTTCTTTTGTGTTGAATATGCTTTTATGGTTGTTACTATATATGTTCTTCTTAAATATTGCGAGGACGCAATTTCTTTAAGGAGGGGAGTCGGTAACAACCCGCATATTTGTCGATTTTTATATTTAAATATTTTATCGTTAGTCGGATTTTAGTCCGAAAAGCTACTTTTTGCATACGGTCGAATTAGGACTCGGGACCACTCCCATTGAGTTTAAAATGCCGTTTGCGACCTTTTTGAGTATAAGCTTCGATATGTTTGGAGAAAGTTGATTTTTGCTACTTTTCACTTTGGGTTTGGTTTTGGGCTCAGCCCTATGTTTAACTTATTCTCAAATCTGGGCCACTCTTCCCCATTCACCCTCATTCTCTTCTCTTTTCAGTTTTTAAAGTATTAATGGTGGGAGAGATTGGAAATTAGAACTCCAAAACCATAGTTCCTTTTGCAACTTCAAATTCTTAGCTCCAAACTCAAGAAGAACCCATTGGTAAGCTTATCTTCTTCTTCTCCAACTTATTCTCTTACCAATTTCAGAAATTCCTAAACCTAATTTTGGGAATGATCTTGTTTTGAGCATAGATTCAAGCTCATTTGGGTTGTGTTGGAGAGAGGTTGATTCTCCATTTGCTTTCAAGCTTCTTCTTGTTTGATTTTGTGAAAAGGTGAGATTTTTAATCTCACATCTAAGTCTATGAATTATCTTCGATTGTTAGGTATGAATTCCTAACACTTATTCTTGTGCAATTGCTTTTGATTTGGATTGCTTTTTGAGAATATTCCAATTTTAGTGTTTGAAAGCCAAAATCCTTAAAAATCATAGCTTTGAGGTTCAAATGTGTTTTTGGTGATGCATCGAGAAGCCAATAGGGCCGGGTAGCCGTTAGGCATAATTCCCTAGCATCCGTGCTCGTTCGGTTGCGAATTGGTGGAGGTTGCATATCAATTTATGGGCATCAATTTGCAGAGCATCAGGTTCGGCGACCGACCCCCCTAGTCCGGTCGACCGACCTGCTTGTAAAAGTGCAGTAGCACTTCTCTGTTTCTGGTTCGGCCGACCGACCCCCCTGGTTCGGTCGACCGACCTGATGCCCGAGAAGTTTTTCAAAACAAGGTTCGGTCGACCGAGCTCTGTAGCCGGCCGACCGACCTGATGATTTTTCGCCTACTTCGCTTAGTTGCTTGAATTTTCAACTTAAATCGATTCGTGTTGTTTCCTATTTATTGTTATCAATTATTATGACTTTGATGACTCTTTTTAGGGATTTTTGAATATCTATTTCGATGGATCCTTTATCGATTTCTTTGGATTTATTTCACGTCTTCGTATGTGAATTTTAGTGATTGATTGTTCTCACAATCTTCTTTGTGATTTGTCACTTTAAAAATATAAAGGTTTACTATACTAGTAGTAAATATCAAAACTCTTTCCTCAAACGATTTCAATACTATTTTAATACCAAATTCGTTTATAAAACCGTTTTCCAATCTATTAGTATATACAAACCTTTACCTCACTCGTATGAGAAATCTGATTAAACGACTTAGTAAAACAAGTGGTATGAAACGCTTGCGTTCACTTTGTTGGTTAATTCTTGGACTTGTTCGATTGAAGCTCTTGTGACAATTTTCTAGTGGAGATCTACAATTTGTTCGTAAATATTTAAGTTAAGCTAGTGGTTATGGGACATGATGCTAAGCTCATATATTTACTAGCTTACTGTAATCGACACTTCTCGTTGATCATGACGATCATCTTTGTGATTTAGACTAGCAATGTGCGATGTCTCTTTGTCTGCGAGGGAGACTAAACCCCGTTTTGTGGAGTTTCGACTCAATTTGGTGGGGTAGCAACCCATGGTCTTCGGGCCGTTTGTGGAGCTTCGGCTCAATTTGTGATGGTTAGCAACCATGGAATTAGCGTTCCGTTTGTGATACACGTGTTGGTGGGCTTTATGCTCCCGTTTGTGATAGGCCTCCCCCCTTTGTAATTTCTGGACTTCTTGAGATGATTTCTAGAATTTGTGCTTCACCAATTTTCGTGATTTCTATTGATAAGCATTATCGATATTTGTGCATTGGTGAATTTGTGTGTCATTGACTTTAGTGATTTCTGGATTTCTTGTGTAGTCTTCTGGAATTTGTGTGTCATTGACTTTTGTGATTGACATTGATATTATCGTCAATATTTATGGTTTGGTGAACGAAATAAGGAGTATGACGTTTCTTTGATTCTTGTGTAGATTTGGTGACATTGATTAATCTCTTGATGATTATCAACTAAGTATATATATATATATCACAGCTTGGAATTGTGATTATTATGTGTTTAGTCATATCTCTTATTCTACATCGTTTCATCTGATATTTATAGTTAGACTGATCCGTTTATTATTTTCTTGTTAAATAATACTTGGGTCAGACCGACATGTTACAGGTGCTTCTGCTTGACTTCTCTCTTGGGATTGATTTCTCTGACTTTTGGCTTACTACTTAGATTAGTAGTTTATTTTGGTGTATACATTCGAGATATAGACTCCATAATGTGTACTTATTCTTTTGTGTAGTTCATGTAAATATTCTTTTGTGATATTGTGGATCTTTTTAGACCACTACTCTGATGTACACTTCCTAGTGTAGTATTCATATCTATTTCCGTCTTTGTGATATGAATTGTCTGTGACTGATTTATGTTGTGTTTATTTCTATATTTGTTTCCGAAGATATTATAGCCACCGTGTGATATCCTTGAGTTTGTGTCGGCATGTCGGATTTCCACTTAAAGAGATTGCATGTTATACTATCTGACATATCGATGCTCGCACAAAGCAATTACACGGATGGTCGCTCCTCAACAGCCTTATTCTCCGTGCTAGTTGACAGCATTACTTCGTAGTGTTCTTGGCTAGCGTGGGTATAGAGGTGGGGCGTCACAGCTAGAGCATACATTCTACCTATCAAGCTTTTGAACATGGTTAGAAGAGCCATGATGAGATTTTTCTGGTTTGGTTCTATTCATTCTAAAAAGACGGTTCCTTGTTCTTTCTCTATTTTTGAGAAACCAAAAAGCAAAGGGGGCTTGGGCTTGTACAACAATGTTGCATGGAACAAAGCTGCTTACAGTCACCATTTTAATGCTCTGTTGCAAAAAAAAGGACTCATTATAGGTCAGGTGAACGCTCAGGCATAATGTTGGGGCAAAGAAATTTTGGCTTATGGAAGTTTCTCCAACTTGCAGTTGGATATGGAGAAGCATATCGAATTTGAGAAACACTTTTAAACCTTTTGTTCAGATCGATCTTTCTGACAAAAGCATTTGTAGTTTCCGGTATGAGCCATGGAGAACTATGGGTGTTATACTTGATCAGCTATTCACTTCCCAGCAAAAATTTCAATCTGGTATTGGTTCAAATGCTCTGGCCGTTGACTACATTGATAATGGTGTGCTTGTGCTGCCTTATTCTAGTAATCAGGTAGTCAGAGCCTTCTGGAATCAATATGCTACTAACAAATATGTGATTCAAGATCGTGACATAGTTCTATGGAATGGTAAAGCTCACACTATCTTCTACATTTATGAGGCATTAATGGTATTGGATTCTATGCCCAACCGTAGGTGGAGCAAGGTCACATGGGCTACCTACTCATCCAGCAGTGATAACCTGATGCTCTGGAAGGTTAGGAAGAAGGCTTTGTTAACTAGAGATAAGATGACTAGGTTTGGAATGTCTGTTCCATCCTTTTGTGAGCTGTGAAATATTCATGGTGAAAGTTTCCAACACTTGTTCTTTGAGTGTTCTTATGTTCAAAATCTCTGGAGCAAAATGATGAGAAAGTTTAGGAGGGTGGCTGTTCCATCAGTTTATGCTATTCAATGGGCTTTGGTTGAGAAAGCAACTAAGTGGAGGGAAGAGAAAAATTTTCCATTTTTCTTTATCTTGAAAAAGCTGATGAAAATAATTCGGGAAGAAAGGAACAGGAGGTGTTTTGATGGAATCAAGGGGAGCCATGATGTTTTATGGGCAGTCTTAAAGCATGATATATGTATGGGAATGAGGGCTAGTGTGCATGCTTTTAATGATCACCAGATTGTGCCTTGGTTCCCATAGTTTCTCCTTGCCTCTCCCTGTGTTTCTTTGTTTTTTTCCTTTTGATCTTTGTTTCTTTTGTATGGCTGTTTTTTTTTCTTTTTTAGTTTCATCCTTTTCTTGTCTTCCTTGTTGTGTAGCTTTTACTTTTTAATAAATCTGTAGGGGTCCAGTTTAACCCCGCTTGTTCTACAAATAATAATAATATACATATTTATATATACGGTTTTTAAAATAATATATATAATTTTTTTAGAAATGCTTGCATATATACGATTTAACAAAATATATGTGCATATTATATATATATATATATATATATATATATATATATATATTAATTCATTTTTATTCTAAAAACTTTTAATTTATTATTAAATTTCAAAAATTAATGTAATTTTTTTCGATAGCTATATGCTTGTATATGTATATAAATTTATAATCACATTACATATACACATATTCACATCCAATAATGACAACACAAATATATAAGGATTCGTGTCATGATCCGAAATTTAGCGTTCACAGATCGACATCAAATACCTCACTTGTATTCGACTGCTGGAGATTTGAACATCAAATTTCAGTTCGGATGGAGCTTATAATAACATTAGATGAATATAAACAACGAAAAACAAAATGAATTGCCATACACCAATATTCCAGATACAACATTATCACCATACTCATTACAACATCAGAGTATCTTTATACATATAACACAACTTCAAAATAGAACATCATGACAGAACAACAAGTATCGCATTCCAAGAAAGTCTTCAAAGAAATGAAGCGATAGCGAACTTCAAAAACTAAGTACCTTGAGATCCAAAAGCTTTCAAAAGATCTCCAAGTCAAAAGCCTTCAAAAACCGATAGCCTCCAAACCATAAGACTTCAAAATCCAACCAGCACCAAAAACACGGAAAACCTGCTACTAGGCTACCCGTGTGGAAATTATGGGCACCCAGAGTTTAGAAAGGATACAATAACTCCGGGTCAGTCATGGGACTGGTATGAGTAAACAAAAACAGTTGCTTTGAATAAAAATAGATTTTTAAAAGAAAACCATTCATGCATTTGAAAAATGAAACTACCATAAGGCCTCCTGGCACACACATAATGCAATCGCACACTTGGGGGAGATTTCTCCTTATGATAGTCAAATATCTTTTATACGAGAAAACTCTTTGATATTATTATTAGTGCATAGCGTAGAAAATATTTTCGAAAGTATAATATTAATCTTAGCTGGAATACGTACCATTATAGTATGCCTACTATAGCTACCATATTAGATGGCAGGTTCTACAACTAAAACCGCACTGGGTTCGTATTGGTAATTGGATTTCCAACAAATGGTCAGGCTAAGGAACTTCCTAGGCCACATGAGTATGCCTTTGGAGGGACGCCCCAAGAACCTAACCGGATCTCTGCCAATGCAAGGCCGGGTTACCTCTGTGACTAGGCAACTACGGACACGAGTATGCCATCCCCCGGTTGTAACCAACCTTTATCTGGGGCCCCAACAACAACAATTACAAAGTGATATATATTTGTGATATCCATATAAGTTAAGTATTTGGGCTCCATACCTTGATACCACTTCAATCCAAAAGGAAATGCACATACCCTTAGGTGCTCTACCCCTAATAACCTTGCTGCATCCTTCCTGTTTCGACCATTACCGGGTTGTGAGGTTCGACAAAGTCTCATCCACAAAGCTAGCTTTTCACCAAAGCCATGCTTTGATCAACAAATGATCAGCAACATTCAGCATGCCTCATTACCAAGTTGGGATTATACTACTGATAACCTTCAACTACATAACCTATGAGCTCGTAAGTCTCAGAGAAGGGTGTTAAGCTAAGAGAATAAATTCTCCGCCACCAACAGAAATGTATTTGTAAGAAATCTGCTTTATATCTCAAAATGTAATGTCAGACATACAATCCATACAAGTCTGTTTCAGGCTTGAACAGAACCGAAGGTACTTCCGAAGAAGCCCTTGAAATCCGGGCATTCGCAATCTCGATCGGACTCCCCATCACATATGGAGAACTCTATACTGGAGCAACTCAGTGCAGAGTCATTCGACAGGTTATCCTATCGTTCTCGAAGATATCCGGTCTTCGCCACAGTCTTCAAATGCTCATCCATTTCGTCGTATCACTATTCGGAATGGGTTATATGACACAAAGGTCCTCTCCTGGCTAATCCGAATAGTGAGCATTAATTTAAAAACATGTGGATATGTCATTCACAAAGATTCACAGGTTCGATGTGGGTTTCGGATAACCAACAGGAATTCGACTCCCTGCCGCATCGAAATTCAAAAGCCGTTTTATGGGCCAAAGGGTTTTCATATTCACATAGAAATATACAGAATCACAAGTCAGCACAAAGAAATTCATATCACATAGCATCACAATTACAATCAGAGATATCAATCAGTACACATCATATGATAGTTGTCAATCATCTACAACTAAGATGAATCAATCGTGTGATTTAAATTAATCAATCACATAACTAATTTCATTAATTATCTTTAATCAACGATTAATTATTCTTAATTAAAATTTATTAAATCTTTAATCATCTTCATGAATTAATCATTCCTTAATTAATTACCCTAATTAATTAATCCTTAATTGTTCATTAATTAAATCTTAATTACTTTTATTAATTAACTATTTCCTTAATTAATTATCTTAATTTATTACAATTTGATTAACCTTAATTATTTCTTAATTAACCATTAAATATTAAGTAATTAATTTAAATAGTTTATTTTTAAGCAAATCATTTATCACTTAAGTAAATCATAAATTACTTATTAAATTTAAAAGATAAACCTTCTTATCTTTGTTAACCATTTTGATTATCATGTAAATTTAATTTAAATTTATCACACGGATTGTCTTGAGAGATCAAAATTGCATAGCATTTTATCTTAACATCATTCTTAATTACATTATATAATTAATTTTATAAAGTTATGTGACAAAATTAAATTAAATTAAATTACTTTTTTAAAAAAATGTCTTACTTAAACTTTAATTTGTTTTAAATTCAAATCAAAATTATCCTTTAAAATCATGAGTTTAAAATTGTTTTGAAAGTTTTGAATTTTATTATTTTATTTGAGCAAAACTATCCTGTACGCTGACCCCCCTGAAGCTGCTTCGAGTCTTCCCCGAAACATTATACTGCCTGCTCCGAATTATCCATAAAAACTACCCTTGTGCTTTACATTTTTTAAAAAAAAAATTTGTAAGTACAGAACTCGTATAACTCTAAATCACTTCGGGCCAATACTCGAGTTCGAACCCCTACTCCCCGAAGCTTGCTTCGAGTTATCCATAAAAACTCCACGTGTGCTCTACATTTTTTTGAATTTTTTTTCTAAGTACAGAACTCGTATAACACCAAATCATTTCGGGGCAATACTCGAGTTCGAACCCCTACTCCCCGAAGCTTGCTTCGAGTTTTCCTCTTCTTCCCCAATTTGCTGTCCTCGACACAAACCAACTGTGTGCACATGCACAACTCCTCCGGCCGCCTCCAGTTGAATTTCTGGTCGTCAACATGTCCACGATGATGCTCTCGAACCTCTCAAACACTCAAAAATTCGAAACAATCGCCATTTTTCATTTTAGTCCCCAGACCCAAACTGGAACGAACAAGCACCTCAAACAAACGCCTCGCTCCCTCTCTTCTGATCATCAGAATTCACGACACCCCATCCAAAGCTCCACTAGCCTCCCATGCTTCTAATGGTTCCTGTCCTATAACTTCCGATGGCCTACAGATGGCGCGGCAATCACGTTTCTAACCCTGACTTGTTTAACATCTTAAACCCTAACGCTATCAAAATCAACACCCATGTTGATTTAGAATTAAATCCAATATTTTTCCCAAACTCCACAGTCTTTCAGGAAGCATCGACCATGATTTCGAGCACCCAAACGCCATAGATCGCCAGAAATTTCAGAAAATGGCAACTTCGTTCATCTTTTTTCACTCAATGGATACTTGATAAAAAAATTATTTTACTTTTAAAAATCATAAATTTTAAAGACAATTCAACTTATATACTCAAAATCTAGAATTGTGTCTGATGACATTTCTGTTCATATTGGGTTTACCTGTAATTTTTCATTTCCAGACACAAATTTTTGTTTAACTTACCCCCATTCATTTTTAAAACTTAGGACATGATCATTCAAAACATATTTTCTTTTGATCTTAAAGCCTAATAACAACTTTAGATAGAGATTTTGGATTTTAATTTTAATTTTTCTATAGAGTTTGAACCTGTAGGCATGGAACAGGGTTCCAGTTGATGTACACAGACATGCATTCCAATTTTTATGTATAAACATATACATGCAAACATATATTTTATCATTCAAACTCAAATATGGTTCACAGCAGCAATTTCATGTTTTAACAAAGAGTTTACTCACCTGTATAATTTAGCAGAGAGAATTTTCCTGTCTGGATCAAAAACATAGAACTGTTTTTCTTTTCTAAACATGATCTTGAGTTTATTATCTGCAACTAATTTTGTGTGAACTTGCTTAATCTTTGATGGATTTCACTACTTAATTTTTTTAACAACAAATTAAAATTAAATTTCACTTACAGTTTATCTTTAATTGAAACAGAGAGAAGAAAGATCTCTGGCCTGCATTTTAAATCTCGTGTTTGCTAAAACTTTTCTTAATGTAGAGATTGCATATAGATTTTTTTTCTTTTGAAATGAATAAAAAGTAAGAAGAAGAAGATGAATTAACCTATATAATTTTTATTTTCTTTTCTATGAATTCCTAAGGAAAACAAAAATGAGGTAATGACACTTGTTTTTATTCTTTCTACATGAATTACATTTGTTGAATCATTCGTTAAATTTGAACACTTGTTAATACATATGCTACCTACCCTCCATATGTCCCTTGCATGAGATGAATAATGCATATACAAAAAAAAATGTTTTTCTTCTTTTACTTATATAAATAAAATTAAAAGAAAAACATTTTTAACCCAATTAGGCATTAAATAAATTACTTTTATACACATTATTTTGAAATCCAAAATATTTTACTAAAGCATTTATTTTACACTTTAAATTCAAATTAAAAAAATCTAATGCAATATATAAATTCAAATTCATCCATATATGCACACATACATATATGTTCACATATATGTATAAAATTTAGAATCAAATGATTTTAAAAAAAACTTTTAGGATTTCAAATTTTAAACTTAATAGAAATTTGAAATTTAATTTATAACGTATCATTTATTTATTTTGAAACTTTTCAAATTATATTACAAAAGCTCAATAATAACCAAATTTAAATTGATAAATTTTGGTATGTTACAGATTTTCCCCCTTAAGAAAATTTCGTCCTCGAAATTTTGAAAGAGAGAGAAAAGCAAACAAAGAATATACGAATTCAGAAAAGGATAGAGAAATGGCTTACAAATTTAAGTCGAGATATCCACTCTGCAATTCAGATAAGACTTTTGCATACTGTCTTCTGTCTTTCAAGTACAGTCCTTTGGATCACCGCTCCACTGCACTTTAACCAGTTTCACAATTTTGTTCCTTAATTTCTTTTCATCACGATTCATAATCTTTATTGGTTCTCTTTTAACTGTTAGATTTGGTGTGATCTCGAGATCCTGCTGAGCTGCCTCTTCGATAATACTGTCTGGATCGTGCATGTACTTTCGAAGATGTGAAACGTCAAATACATTGTGTACGCTGGATAACCAGTTAGGTAGCTGCACTCGATATGGTAGAGGACCGATCCTTTCCAAAATAGGAAAAGGACCAATGTATCGTGGTGCCAGCTTACCAGTCTTCCTGAATCTTAACAACCTCGCATTGGAGATACTTTCAAGAAAACGAAATCTCCAACTTGAAATTCCAAAGCTCTTCTTCTATGGTCGTAATAACTCTTCTGGCGACTTTGAGAAGTTATTAACTTCTTTCGAATAAAATCAACTTTTTCAGTGGCTTCTTTAATCATATCTGGTCCAAGAACGAGTCGATCGACACGGACGACCATATAAAGCTTAAAAAGGAGCCATTTCGATACTGGCTTGATAGTTATTGTTATTTGAAAATTCGATCAAATGTAAATAGTCCTCCTAAGAACCACCAAAGTCGAGAATACAAGCTCACAAAAGATCCTCTAATATTCGATTTATCCTTTAAGTCTGCCCATCAGACTGTGGGTGATAAGCAGTGCTAAAATTCAATTTTGTTCCCAACACGGCTTGAAATGCCTCCCAAAATCTACTAGCGAAGATCGGGTCACGATCACTCACTATACTGCTCGGTATACCGTTGAGACGGACAATTTCCTTCACATATAACTCAACTAAACTTGCTGCTGTACGGGTAGATTTTACTGGTATAAAGTCGGCTGACTTAGTCAAACGGTCCACAATAACCCAGATTGCTTCATTCCCCTTTCGAGTGCGGGGCAACCCATCGATGAAATCCATCGATACCTGGTCCCATTTCCACTTGGGTACCTCCAAAGGCTAGAGTAAACCCGCCATCTTCTTCTGATCGCTTTTAATTTGTTGACAAGTAGCACAACGACTCACATATATAGATATTTCTCTTTTCATTGTCTTCCACCAGAAAGTTCTTTTGATATCTCTATACATCTTATTAACTCCTAGATGGATACTGAGTTTTGACTTGTGACATTCATCTAAAACTTCGCGCTTTAATTCTGGGATATCTGGCACACACAACCTGCCTTTCTGCCTAATAACTCCACTATGATTGGTTTCAAAACTAGCATCTTCGCCTTGAAGAATTCTCCTATAAATATCTCGAAGAAATTTGTCTTCATTTTGCTTACTGGCGATTTTCTCAAGGAGAGTAGGAGTGACAACAAGATGAGCAAGAATAGCATACTTCCTACATAAAGCATGTATACAGAATATCTAGGTCATATGACGCTAGAAATTCTAACTATCGTTGTTGCCGTACACTTAAATCTTTCTGGGTAAAGAGATATTTCAAAGATTTGTGGTCGGTGAATAATTCAAAATTTTCACCTAAAACAAAGAGAGTGCATTAAGTATATTTATTTAATTAAGTTAAATTTCTTATATCGTTAAGAAAGATGTTACCCAGAAGATAGTGTAGCTAGATTTTTAAAGCGAAAATAATAGCTAAAAGCTCCAAATCATGTGTTTGGTAATTTCTCTCATGCGGGCTTAATTGTCTACTCGCGTAGGCAATTACTTTCCCATTTTGCAATAGTACCGCACCCAAACCATGTCCACAAGCATCAGTATAGACAGATAACCCTTGGTTTCCATTAATGATAGCGAGAACGGGAGCGGTAGTTAATCTCCTTTTTAATTCCTGAAAAGCTTCATCATGTTTTGGAGTCCAATCGAATTTAGCATTCTTCATTGTTAGCTTAGTCAATGGACTGGCGAACTTAGAAAATTCCTGGATAAATTTTCTATAATATCCCGCTAAACCCAAAAAACTTCGAACTTCTCTAGGAGTAGTGGATCGCTTCCAGTCCAGAATTGCAGAAATCCTGCTTGGATCAACAGAAATCCTTTCTTCATTAACAATATGACCGAGAAATCTGACTTCTTTGACCCAAAAGTGACATTTAGAAAATTTAGCAAATAGGATATTCCTCCTCAATATCTCCAAAACAATTCTGAGATGTTCAGCATGCTCCTCTTCGGTTTTGGAGTAAATCAAGATATCATCAATAAATACAAGGACAAATTTGTTCAATACTTCTCGAAACACACGGGTCATTAAATCACGAAGTACGCGGGAGCGTTGGTTAGTCCGAAGGGCATGACTAACCATTCGTAGAACATGTTAAGACCCCTGAAGGCAGTCAAATGAACACAATCCTCGGCTATTCGTAGCTGATGGAATCCCTGAGCTAAATCCATCTTAGAAAAGACTCGAGCGCCATGAAGTTGATCGAATAGATCGTCGATTCTAGGTAAAGGGAATTTGATCTTGAGAGTTTGTTTATTGAGATTGCGGTAATCTACACACAATCTCAAAGATCCGACCGATTTAGCCACAAACACGACAGCTGAACCCCATTCGGAAATGCTAGGGCGAATCAATCATTTCTCTAGCAAATCTCGATTTTGATTGGCTAATTCAATTCTTTCCTTGGGTGCCATCCTGCGATTGCATGAACGACAGGACGGGCATTGGGTACTAGGTCAATTCAGAATTCTATTTCTCTGTGTGGAGGTAAGGATTTCACTTCTTCAAATACATCAGAAAATTCCCGAACAACAGGTATAAACTCCAGACTGGGTTCAAGATATCCCAAAGTATACATCGATAACCAGTTCATTCCGAGTAAGATTTCAAATTCATTAAATTCGAGAATATAAAGGTTGATAGGAAATTGATAGCAAGAATATGAAATAGGAACTTTCCTATAATACAAACAAAGATTTGCGGGACCTCCAACCGGATTTTTCACGCAAATAGGGTCGTTAACAAATTCAGTTTTAAGTTCTAATTCATTTACGGTTTGTTGGGAGATAAAGCTATGTGAAGCTCCCATGTCAAATAAAACTCTAACAACTTTATTGTAAATAGTAAGGTTACCTTCCAGAACACCTTTTCCTTTATCTTCTCTCGAAGTTGAAGGGTCTTCCTTTATCGCATAAACATTTGCCACCTGTGCTTTCTTCATCACCGGGCAATTCTTAACAACATGTCCAGGCTTGTGACAATTACAGCATTCTCTAACTCCTTGAACAGTCTTCATGGGTTGTTCCTTATTAACAAGTTATATCTTTAGCTTTTCCTAGATTATTCTTCTTATCCTTGCCTTGATGTGGCTTCTTGCCCCCAAACTTTCTTTTTTTCCAATTCTGATTACTTGAATTTCCTCTTTCCCTTGGAATCTCCTGCATATTCAGGGTGGAATACCTATACCCCATATCAATAAGATCACAAAAGGATTCTTTGTAGTGTGCTGTCATCCTTTCGTGATACTTCTTGTTCATCCCACGAATGAACCTTTCATTTTTCTTTGGAGGCGTGTTCACCAATTCTGGACCGAAACGGGGTAGTTCGTTGAACTTATTTAAGTACTCCTCAAATGACAAGCTTTCTTGCTTTAAGTCCATAAATTCTTGATACATTCAGGAAATTCCTGCCTACGGCATATAGTGCTTTTCAAACACCTCCTTAAATCGACTCCAAGTAAACTCTTCTTCTGGTTCTTCTACAGCGACTGTTTCCCACCAAGCTAATGCTTCTTCTGGGAGTTGCCAAGAAGCAATTGCCGCATTTGGTCGTCCTCTAACTTTAGCCCCTTAAAAATTCTTTCACTCGATCTAATCCAAGCTTGAGCCTCAACAATTGAATCCTTGCCGGTGCATGGCTTACCACCTAGTCTCGAGAAGCTTTTATACAAATCAGCCAGATTCGGCTGATTTTGAATAGGTATTGCTGCTTCTGCTGTTGGGAAAACTTAACTAGCTGTTGTAGCATTCCCTTGACCCCTAGCTCTTCCTCTTCGCCCGCTCATCCTTACTATCTGTAATTAGTAAGAAACTTGATTTAGATATACAGACAAGATATTTTAAGTAACATCAGCAGTTTAAAAGAAATAGGCCAAGAAAATTAGGGTTTTGGTCTCGGCTTATACTCATTCTAGGGTATACTTCACCTTATCTCTAATGAGCCACCTAATGTGTTATACTCCGTAGCTAAAGTTCCTACTCAACCTTTAGCTCTGATATCACTTGTCACGATCCGAAATTCAGCGTTCACAGATCGACATCAAATATCTCACTTGTATTCGACTGGCGGAGATTTGAACGTCAAATTTCAGTTCGGATGGAGCTTATAACAACATTAGATGAATATAAAGAGCGGAAAACAAAATGAACTGCCGTACATCAATATTCCAGATACAACATTATCACCATACTCATCACAACATTAGAGTATCTTTATACATATAACACAACTTCAAAATAGAACATCATGACAGAACAACAAGTGATCGCATTCCAAGAAAGTCTTCAAAGAAATGAAGCGATAGCGAACTTCCAAAACTAAGCACCTTGAGATCCAAAAGGTTTCGAAATATCTCCAAGTCAAAAGCCTTCAAAAACCGATAGCCTCCAAACCATAAGACTTCAAAATCCAACCAGCACCAAAAATACGGAAAACCTGCTATTAGGCTGCCCGTGTGGAAATTATGGGCATGCATAGTTTAGAAAGGGAACAATAACTCCGAGTGAGTCATGGGACTGGCATGAATAAACAAAAACAGTTGCTTTGAATAGAAATAGATTTTTAAAAGAAAACCGTTCATGCATTTGAAAAATGAAACTACCATAAGGTCTCCCAGCACACACACAATGCAATCGCACACTTGGGGGGGGGGGGGATTACTCCTTATGATAGTCAAATATGCTTTATACGAGAAAACTCTTTGATATTATTATTAGTGGATAGTGTAGAAAATATTTTCGAAAGTATAATATTAATCTTAGACGGCATACATACCATTATAGTATGCCTACTATAGCTACCATATTAGATGGCAGGTTCTACAACTAAAACCGTACCGGGTTCGTATTGGTAATTGGATTTCCAATAAATGGCCAGGCTAAGGAACTTCCTGGGCCACATGGGTACGCCTCTGGAGGGATGCCTCGAGAACCTAACTGGATCTATGCCAACACAAGGCCGGGTTACCTCTGTGACTAGGTAACTACTGACACGAGTATGCCATCCCCCGGTTATAACCAACCTTTATCCGGGGCCCCAATAACAACAATCACAAAGTAATATATATTTGCGATATCCACATAAGTTAAGTATTTGGGCTCCATACCATGATACCACTTCTATCCAGAAGGAAATGTACATACCCTAAGGGGCACTGCCCCATTAACCTTGCTGCATCCTTCCTGTTTCGACCATTACCGGGTTGTGAGGTTCGATGAAGTCTCATCCACAAAGCTACGCTTTTAACCAAATCCACGCTTTGATCAACAAATGATCAGCAGCACTCAGCATGCCACATAACCTAGTTGGGATTATATTACTGATAACCTTCAACTACATAACCTCTGAGCTCGTACGTCTCAGAGAAGGGTGTTAAGCTAAGAGAATAAATTCTCCTCCACCAACAGAAATGTATTTGAAAGAAATCTGCTTTATATCCCAAAATGTAATGTCAGACATACAATCCATACAAGTCTGTTTCGGGTTTGAACAGAACCAAAGGTACTTTCGAAGAAGCCCTAGCAATCCGGGCATCCACAATCCCGATCGGGCTCCCCATCACATATGGAGAACTCTATACCGGAGCAACTCAGTGCAGAGTCATTCGACAAGTTATCCTATCGTTCTCGAAGATATCCGGTCTTCACCACTGTCTTCAAATGCTCATCCATTTCATCGTATCACTATTCGGAATGGGTTATATGACACAATGGTCCTCTCCCGGCTAATCCGAATAGTGAGCGTCAATTTAAAAACATGTGGATATGTCATTCACAAAGATTCACAGGTTCGATGTGGGTTTCGGATAACCAACTGGAATCCGACTCCCTATCGCATCGAAATTCAAAAGCCATTTTACGGGCCAAAGGGTTTTCATATTCACATAGAAATATACAGAATCACAGCTCAGCACAAAGAAATTCATATCACATAACATCACAATTACAATCAGAGATATCAATCAGTACACATCATACGATAGTTGTCAATCATCTACAACTAAGATGAATCAATCGTGTGATTTAAACTAATCGATCACATAATTAATTTCATTAATTATCTTTAATCAACGATTAGTTATTCTTAGTTAAAATTTATTAAATATTTAATCATCTTCATTAATTAATCATTCCTTAATTAATTACCCTAACTAATTAATCCTTAATTGTTCATTAATTAAATCTTAATTACTTTTATTAATTAATTATTTCCTTAATTAAATATCTTAATTTATTACAATTTGATTAACCTTAATTATTTATTAATTAATCATTAAATATTAAGTAATTAATTTAAATAGTTTATTTTTAAGTAAATCATTTACCACTTAAGTAAATCATAAATTACTTATTAAATTTAAAAGATAAACCTTTTCATCATTGTTAACCATTTTGAATATCATGTAAATTTAATTTAAATTTATCACATGAATTGTCTTGAGAGATCAAAACTGTTTTGCATAGAATTTTATCTTAACATCATTCTTAATTAGATTATATAATTAATTTTATAAGGTAACATGACAAAATTAAATTAAATTAAATTACTTTTTTTAAAAAATGTCTTACTTAAACTTTAATTTGTTTTAAATTCAAATCAAAATTATCCTTTAAAAACATGAGTTTAAGATTATTTTGGAAATTTTGAATTTTATTATTTTATTATAGCAAAACTATCTTGTACGCTGACCCCCCTGAAGCTGCTTCGAGTCTTCCCCGAAACATCATGCTGCTTGCTTCGAGTTATCCATAAAAACTACCTGTGTGCTCTACATTTTTTTTAATTTTTTTTCTAAGTACAGAACTCGTATAACACCAAATCACTTCGGGCCAATACACGAGTTCGAACCCCTACTCCCCGAAGCTTGCTTTGAGTTATTCATAAAAACTACCTTTGTGCTCTACATTTTTTTCAAATTTTTTTTCTAAGTACAGAACTTGTATAACACCAAATCGCTTCGGGCCATTACTCGAGTTCGATCCCCTACACCCCGAAGCTTGCTTCGAGTTTTCCTCTTCTTCCCCAATTTGCTGCCCATACACAAACCAACTGTGTGCACATGCACAACTCCTTCGGCCGCCTCCAGTTGAATTGCCGGTCGTCAACATGTCCATGATGATGCTCATGAACCTCTTAAACACTCAAAAATTCGAAACAATCACGATTTTGCATTTTAGTCCCCAGACCCAAACTGGAACGAACAAGCGCCTCAAACAAATGCCTCGCTCCCCCTCTTCTGATCATCAGAATTCACGACACCCCGTCCAAAGCTCCACTAGCCTCCCATGCTTCTGATGGTTCCTGTCCTATAACTTCCGATGGCCTATAGATGGCGCGACGATCTCGTTTCTAACCCTAACTTGTTTAATATCTTAAACCGTAACGCGATCAAAATCAATACCCATGTTGATTTAGAAATAAATCCAATATTTTTTCCAAACTCCACAGTCTTCCAGCAAGCCTCGACCACGATTTTGAGCACCCAAACGCCATAGATCACTAGAAATTTGAGAAAATGGCAACTTCGTTCATCTTTTTTTCTCAATGGATACTTGATAAAAAAATTGATTTTACTTTTAAAAATCATAAATTTTAAAGAAAATTCAACTTATATACTCAAAACCTGGAATTGTGTCTGATGACATTTCTGTTCATATTGGGTTTACCTATAATTTTCCATTTCCAGACACAAATTTTTGTTTAACTTACCCACATTCATTTTTAAAACTTAGGCCATGATCATTCAAAACATACTTTCTTTTGATCTCAAAGCCTAGCAACAACTTTAGATAGAGCTTTTGGATTTTTATTTTAATTTTTCTACAGAGATTGAACCTGTAGGCATGAAACAGGGTTCCTGTTGATGTACACAGACATGCATTCCAATTTTTATGTATAGACATGTGCATGCAAACATATATTTTATCATTCAAACTTAAATATGGTTCACAGCAGCAATTTCAAGTTTTAACAAAGAGTTTACTCACCTGTATAATTTAGCAGAGAGAGTTTTCCTATCTGGATCAAAAACCTGGAACTGTTTTTCTTTTCTAAACTTGATCTTGAGTTTGTTATCTGCAACTAATTTTGTGTGAACTTGCTTAATCCTTGATGGATTTCACTACTTAATTTTTTTAACAACAAATTAAAATTAAATTTTACTTACAGTTTATCTTTAATTGAAATAGAGAGAAGAAAGATCTTTGTTCTGCACTTTAAATCTTGTGTTTGCTATTTTTTTTTAATGTAGAGATTGCGCAGATTTTTCTTTTCTTTTGAAATGAATAAAAGAGTAAGAAGAAGAAGATGAATTAACCTATATAATTTTTATTTTCTTTTCTATGAATTCCTAAGGAAAACAAAAATGAGGTAACGACACTTGTTTTAATTCTTTGTACATGAATTACATTTGTTGAATCATTTGTTAAATTTAAACACTTGTTAATACATATGCTACCTACCCTCCATGTGTCCCTTGCATGAGATAAATAATGCATATACAAAAAATTTAAATGTTTTTCTTCTTTTACTTGTATAAATAAAATTAAAAGAAAAATATTTTTAACCCAATTAGGCATTAAATAAATTACCTTTATACACAGAATCTTGAAAGCCATAATATTTTAATAAAGCATTTATTTTAAAATTTAAATTCAAATTAAAAAAATCAAATTCAATATATAAATTCAAATTTACCCATATATGCACACATACATATATATATATATTCGCATATATGTATAAAATTTAGATTTAAATGATTTTTTTTAAAACTTTTAGGATTTCAAATTTTATACTCAAAAGAAATTTGAAATTTAAATTATCACTTATTATTTATTTATTTTGAAACTTTTCAAATTATATTACAAAAGCTCAACAATTACCAAATTTAAATTGATAAATTTTGGTATGTTACAATCCGTGATATCGTGATTTAATCTAAGCATATATGATTCAAGATAATGATCAAATAAGCATATACAATAGTTAACAGATTAGTTACCTTAACTTCAACCTAATTAGTAAATGCTAAATGTTGAATCAATCAGCTCCGCTTGAATTTGAATTCAAATCATTCCAAAGAGAGCTAACAAACTGAAATCACTACACACCATTCTCCCTACTTTATTTGAATTTGTGTTTTTGGCGCTTGAATCAATGGAGAAGGTGAGGGGTTATATGCGGCTAGAAATAAGAGAGTTCAGAGCAAAAGAGAGGGAGAGAGAGGGAGAGTGAGAGTTCAAATGAGGATTTAAGTGTAATAACCCTACTTTCTACATTTTATAAATAAATAAATCTAATTGAAATATAAAATTATTTGGACTTAGTACTTGGTAATCAGTATTTTGAAATTAGTTCGTTGTTAATTAAATTCTTTTTAATAAAAGATTTTGATTTAATAAATTGAATAAATTTTTTTAATTGAATATAAAATAATTTGGAAGTGTAAATAATTTCCTTGTGATTAAATAGTTGAAAATAATGTATTTTTGGAATAGTATAATGAATGATTAAATAAGAATACGCAAGTAGTGAATTGAATAAAATCTTGTAGTTATTAACATATATTTTGGACACGGAAGTGTAAACAAATTAAAATTAAATTATAAATTACTAGGAGAGTAGTTTAAATGAAAAGAGGGTTAAACAATTGGGCAAAGCAGAAAAATAAAATAAAAATTAGCCCAAAATGAACATGGCCCAAGCTCATCCTTTTCTCCTTGTTTCTAGAACTCTCCTTACTCAATTATTCTAACCAAAACCTGAAGCCCCTTTACCATTTTTCTGCTATAATTCGCCTAAATTAAAATCAAAACTTTAAAAATAAATAACAATTGCACAAAAACGTTTAGACCTATTAGCGACGACATCGAAAATGTAGGGGGAGAGATGTCCCACAATGCTTGATGGGAGGCCGACCTAATTGTGGGCGAACATAAGATGGAGCCATGATCAGGTGATGGTATGATGAAGGAGGAGTGTGTTCACGATCTGGAAGTCTTGGGCTAGTGAATTAAAGGAGCTAATGTCAATGCAATGTCAGATGCATTAGGAGATTGCTCGTGATATAGTCTTTGCTGGCTACATCATAGGAGGCTCGGTCAAACCTAGTGCAATGATCATGGCAACATCGATGTGACGGGGTGTGGTGGATGGAATGGCAAAAGCATTATTGTATCGACAATGGTGTTCTTGTAGGTTGTTGGCAGCCGCCTGAGGTTGAAGGCTGAAGCAAGTATGATAATGGTTTGAGTGAGTAAAATTCTGTTTTTACTCATAACTATCATCTAATTCTATGTATATTGTTGTTTGATTGACATTGCTTGAATTGTGCATTGGCATTGGTTGGTCGATTGGGTTTAATTGCATTGTCCGAGTGAGTTATTTTGGATAACTCACCACCATGATCTAGATTCTATTTTCTATGAATTCATCGATTATTTGGTAATGAGATATTTCTTGATATGGATTGAATTGGATGAAACTGAATTGCATATTTGTGATTGATTGTTGCTGTGATAAGATCACATTAGTAGTTGATCAAAATGGAATGAATAAATTAAAATGGAAGGTATTAAAAAAATGATATATTTTTGGAAAAAATACTAGATTTAGGGATGATTTTTATTTAAAATTGAAAATATAATTAGAGATAGTAAATGTTTAAGTGAAATGTTTTTAAAGATTTCGTGAATAGAAATTATTTGGAAAACAATGAATTCTGAGATTTTACCAAATAAGTAAATTTTTAAGTATTTATATTTTTATTCATCTATCATTATTTATAACACATTTAAATGATTTTCATAAAATGGTATTTAAATTTATATATTTAAAGTTATATATTTAAAGTGATTAGTCAATTGTATTTAAATTTAATAAATTAGAAGTTTGTAAAATTATATTTTGAAAGTAATATACTTAGTATTTGATTATCATTATTTTTAATGAAAAGAAAATAATTTAGAAATGCCTTTGGGTATATACACACACACACATACTCACAAACACACACGTGTGTGTAAAGGAATTTGAACTTAATTATTATCGAAAGTGTAATTTTAAGAGATTTGGAATTAAATGAAGTTTAATTTATAGATTTCCTTGTAAATAAATAAGAGATTTACAAATATTTATTTTTGAAACTGTAAATGGATTTTGGATAAAGAGTGAGAATATAATAATTTGATTTTATTTTAATTGAATATCAATATTTGAATTTTTTTGAAGAATTTGGAAAAAGTCTGTTATAATACCCATTTTGAATCAATAAATAGTAATATGGCGTGTTTTGAATGATTTATATTACTATGCATAGAGGAATTAGAATAAATAGAGTTATAACACTATCTGATATGAGACTTTTTGTAATATTTCTCCGATTATTCTTTAGACTTGTTATAAAGTGTGAAATTCTATAACATGACAGTTTATGGTAAACAGACTAGTAATACCGAACTTATGAGACATTCAGTAATAGTTATTCGACTACTCTTTTGATTCATTATATGAAATAATTGTGGGACAATTAGTGCAATTTACGAGCATTGAGTAAACTGATGAGTAATGCAAGGTGGTAGGGGGTGCCCGAGCTGATATTTGTTCGATTACTTTCCGTAAGTAGATGTCACTCTAATCGGGTCGGGTATACGAGGTATTATAGTTATGATGATGTGTACTAAAAATGAGCAGGTTGAGAGTTATAAGTGTTCCTGACTATTGTTTATATACTCCAATTATACGAAGTGGAGTAAAACAAATGGCTAGTATCCATCCTAGCGGCCTGAATGCGTGGTTGCTCCCCGAATCTGTGACACATTTTTAATGTATATGGCTAAGAGCCATTGAATCTGTGTCACATAGGCAAGTAGTATGTTACCATTAGGAGTAATTGCAGGGTCGTGACCATCACATACCATTGTGTTGCACTTGATGGATATTGGATGCAGGATCAGTGCTAAAAGCATGCGAGGAAGGCTCCTGGAGTAGGCTGAGTGTAAAATGCCTTATTTGGAGGCCAAAAGCTAAGTGCTACAGATGCTGCAATCATCCGTAATATTAACTTCTGGTGACAAAATACGTAATGATAATGATATCCATAATATCAAAAGCACTTGAATATAAACAAAATACAGGATTTCCAAAAAGAACATTTTACTGATTACATTTCAAACAAATTCATATTCAAATTTCATAATCCAATAATGGTTTCCTAGGAAAAGATCAATTATAATTACAATAATACGCCAAAGGCGACATATGACGATGGCCCCTTGGTTGATAAGAGAAATATAGTCATATCTGACTTAATATACACAGCGAAATCTAATAAAATGAAACTGCGAATCATAATTAGCTATCCATCAGCCACCTGCTCATCTCTAGAAGATTTTTTGCCAAAAGACTACAACCTGAAAACCTCAACCCTCAGCCTACTCAAATCAATTTTGAGCACCTAAGAGTTTAAGAAGAAATAAAAACTTCAAGTCAGATATAATGCCTACTGTGAATAATTCTATTACATCTTTGTTTACTGATATTAAGTGAGATCACGTCGCTTAGCAGAACTGGTTTCCCCCCCTAATATCCTCTTTAAACCATATATTTCACAAATCCTTTCCTGCAACCAAATTGGTTAATCAAACTGATTATATTCAAATAGCAATATCCTTTATGCTAATAAATGGACTGTCTATCCATAAAATAGGCAATAAGTAGACTATCTATACACAACATAATAGCAAGGTCTGTTATGCTAACAAATGGACAATCTATCCACAAAACTTGGTTGAATGCCCACAAACTGCACTAACTGGCCGGATCAAAATGGACTAACTATCCAAATCAATTTCTTAAGGTTAAGTACCTTTTATCTTTTTCCTTGAAAACCTTCTCAAAATGATTTGACCTTTTAAATCATACTTATACAAGGAAAATATAGCCTTAGCTTTACTCTAAGCTATTTTGCCATGATATATATACTTTACTGAAAATAATGTTTATGAATTTTAATGAGGATTAACTATCCTTCCAAAATAAGTTAAAACCCTTTTTAATTTGAAAATACTTGGGCTAAATTTCCTATTTATTACATTCGAAACCTTTGTTCCCTTTTAAACAACCCTTTCGAAACCATTGAAGGCAACCCCTTCGAAACCATTGAAAGACCCATTGAATCCATTAAATATTTCCTTTTGAAAACACAGGAAAAACCCTTCCTTCAACCCTTTCGAAACCTTGGGGAACCACCCCTTTCGAAACAATTCTTTAAAACCTTTTGAAACGGTCAAAACTCAATCCTTTCGAAAGTATTTTAGGTCCAATTTAAAACATGTGGGAACCTTTCGAAACTATTCAAAAATTTACTTCTTCAAAACCTTTGGAAATCATCTCGGTCGAGATCATTTGGATTATGCCTTCAAGTAGAGCAAAAGGATCCCAAACCCACTAAAATCAAAAGCATCTGTTTCGAAACTATTTAAAACTCTCTTTCGAAATCAATTGGGGTTTTACTTTAATTATAGAAAAACGGTCTTAAAAACATTTAAGTCAAAAGCATTTGTTTTGAAACCATTTCCCAAGTAATGAAGTGATGGTTTCGAAACAATCCCTTTGAAAGCATTGGAGATGTGGCCAGGATTTTAGAAAACAAAAAAACCCTTTTGAAACCATATGGTTCGAAAGGTAAAAAGGTGATAGCAAAAGGTTTCGACTTAGTCGAAAGCAATTTTTTTAAAAAAAGAGGTGCAACTCCATCGAAACCATTTCCTTTAAATCATTTGACCTAGTCAAAAACCAAATAAGTCGAAAGCCATTTAGTCGAAAGCAAGCAAGTGCATTTTTAATTTAAAAGCAAAGTACTGCCCAAACCCCTTCTGAACCCCTAGTTTCGACTCCATACCTTCTGCCTCCATTCATTTCACTGCGTACCAGTTCCCTAATACCATATGCATTGGTTTCAACCGTGTCAGAAGCGTAGATGAGGAGGCGGAACTTGGTGCTGATGGTGTCGAAATAGTGAAAAACATGTAGCAAATAGTTCTTTTCACCTAACCTGCTTTACATGTCTAATTTTGATTAGTTTCCTATTTTTTACCAATAAAATGTACTGTATTTTTCAAAAGTGCTGCCGACTTTCCAGATTTAGCAATTTAAATCCAGATTTAATAATTTAAATTATTTTACAGAAAATCCCTTCTCCTTCTTTAATTATATAAAACATTTAAGTCCCATACCTTAAATAATTTTATATAACCACTAAAAGACTTAGGAAAAATCTACAAAAATTACAGAAAATCTCTTTTAATATGTTTTCCCACATATAAAAATTTCAAACCCAAATCTTTTATTATTTAACCATAAATAATTATTAACCCAAATTAACATTTTCTTTACTAGAAAAATCATATAAATTCCACATAATTTCATAAAATTTCAAAAATCGAAACCATCTCCAAATTATCATTTATGATCTTCATAAAAATTTGTAAGGCGTTTGAATATCATTTAATAGGGTTTTCATCCTAAAATATACCATAAATTCAATATGAACAACTATAATTCATCAACAAGTATATGTAATCATTCCATCGCATTGCAAATCTATGCAAAATATTTGGAATTTACCTTAGAATCGAAGTTAACAAAAATTTGAGATGTAAAAGTTATTAAACTTGACTTTAGAGACTAAAGAGATTAAGATGTGAATCGATTTGATTTGCTTAAGCTTCTTCCTAGCTTTTCTTCCTCTTACTCTTGTTAATATTGGTTGGCCTCTTTTAAAAATTTTGAAAATGAAAAGTGAATGTGTATGCGTAGATATACGACCACGTTTAAGGGTTATAGGAATGGCCTCTTTCCTATTTTACCCCTCCTCTATTTCAATTTAACTCTTATTTTAATTTAAATGTTAAATGGCATGACTACCCCTTGATTAAATCAAATCTCAATCCCCTAATTAACACATTATTTTATTTAATTTCACTAATTTAATATCCCAATAATGTTATCAAACATCTTGGGGGTTAAAGAGGGAGCTGTCATTCTCCAGTATGGCTATTATTGATAAGATGCATGAGATGCTATAGACACTTAATTATTCACCTATATGAGATCATTGTGTTTATGGCTGAGAACTGGTTAGATCATTTATGAAGATCGATGTTGAAATAGATATTTGTGATGCTAAGAGCACAGATGGCCGAGAGTCCCAATGACTATCCACGATACCGAGAGTTGAGTGAATTAGTAGAGGTATAAGAGACAGTATATTTTTTTCATTGGTTGAGAGCCAAATCAATTACTATGAGGTCGAATGTTTAGATGATTATTATGAGATTATCAATCTCTTGGATTATTCTTCAGATTGAGAATCTATGAAGTTATGTAGCCCCATACACATTGATTATACCACAATGGAGGATAGCTAGAGGTGTTGAGAGCAAAGGAGTTGGACCTTGTACCTATCTTTTATATGGATATCTAAGAGATGGCCATGGATGTCAAGGGTATGCGATATTAATATTTCATGTATGTTTATTTGGGTGATTGTTATGTGCCATTATATATGTTGAGTAAGGCGGACCCTGGGTATGTTTAATTTACAATTATCCAAGAGATATTCCAAGGCATTGCTGAGAGCATGTCCTGTATTGTTGATGAGTTCTTATACTTTATGAAAGTTAGACTATGGTTGTTACACCTACATGATTATATGCCTTTTCAACGTGTTGATCGAATTTTCTTAAAGATTGGTTATCTTTTATATGCACGGTTTTGAGATACGTTGACATTTGGTATATGCACAAGACATACAGACATAATGTTTTAAAGGGTGATGTTTTATTTTGAAGAGAAGTAATATATTTTAAGCTATATTAAATATCAATGTTAGAAATAATATTTCAAAGGAAGTTATATTCATTATTTTGAAGATTATAGTGAAATGAAGAATATTTTGAAACGAACAAAATGTTTTAGAGAACGAAGTGTTATTATTTTAAAGGAAGTGTATAATTTGAGGAAAAGTATAAGTACTATTTTTAAGAAAGGTGTTTTGAAAATAAAACAATATTTTAAAAAATCATTTGAACTAAGTTTGAAAATAATATGGATAAAGATTGAAGAAATGGAAAAACATTTTGATAAGAGAAATAATATTATGAGATGGCGATTTAGTAAAGTATGGTGATATGAATATATGCTTAATATTTTAAAGTTTTAGAAGTTGTGTTTGCTTGAATGTGTGAATATATATATATATATATATATATATATATATATATGTGTGTGTGTGTGTGTGTGTGTATGTATGTATGTTTGTGTATGTGCGTGTGTAAAAGTGTAAGTATTATTGTGGTAAAACAATAAATTAATTCATAAGTAATAAAAGTATTTTCACATGTTAGATATTTTTCTATGCTTAGATATTTGATGTGATGATTGCAACCATCAAGCATTAATGGACAGCTGAAGTCATTGTGAGGCAATGTTGATCACATAATCAACATTTCAACCAATCGACGAAGTATGCCACTAGAAATTTGTAGCTAGGAATCGTTGTTATATTTGTAGAAATATTGGAATTTTGAATTATATATTTTGTAGTGTTGGATGTATGCATGTCATGTTATATGTTGTTTGTGACGTTGATGATTATTGTTAATATATTTGTGTTATGATGCATTGCGATGTAAAAGTTTATGTATATACGATTTTGAACTAAAAATAAAATTTTGAAATTAATATAGTGTTATAAAGTAAGTAAAGAGTTGAATTGTTTATAAGAAAATTTTAAATGGAATGATAATTCATGAATAATAGAAATCATTTTGGAAATATATTTGAAAGAAAGCGATTTTAAATGGCTTTGGAAATATGGTAACAAATGTTTTGTGAAAAGTTTGGAAAGATTTGATGAAAGTTTTGAAAAGTTAGTTTCAAAGCATTGGAAAATTTTGAAATAATGGTAGTATATTTGGAAGTGAAAAAAAGAGAGGTTATGATTCTTTACTAATATAACCATAACTTGTGATGTTGTGATCCAATTTTGTTGGTTTTTCTTTCACTAGTAAGATATATTAATAAGTGATAACTTTGCAGTTTATCACTTTTAAATTTTTTGAAGTTTGCTAATGTTAAAATTTGAATTAAAACGGAATAAAATTTCTATCCTGAACATGTATATCCTTAGTGACATCGCCGGACTGTTTTGATCATATCATTCAAAGAGATTATCCGATTTCGACATTCTTGTCCATTCCAGAAGGCTAATAATATAAATAATAACTTTTTTCCTATAAATATTTAATGTTTTGTAGGCTAAAAATGTGTGTTTTTAAGTGGGTCTGCACTTGTAATTTCATTTCAGAATTCGATACTTTTGGAAAACTACCATAACTGGAGCTGTAATCCATATTTTTTCAATCTGAAAAGTTATATAGGGAAGTTTATACATTATGCAACAATTCACTCCTTGGTACCCTAGTCTAATTTTGTGTTTTGACTATTGAAGTTTGTCAAAATATGGTAAAAACTAGAACTCTATGTTGCTTTAATATTTAACGATATCACACTTCTTATGTCTCTATTATTGTGACTAATATTTTGAAATTGAGTCGAGTTTAGGCACTTATGAAGCTTGTTTGGACTAATTGGTGATGTTGGCTTGCTTTTGCTTGCATAAAAATGAAATTTCTCACTTAAATGCTAATAAAAAGTACGTATTTACGATATCTCGATATATGATGTGATATTACATTTTTTCCCATGTTTTAGGATGCTCTATTGATTGGGATGTGTGTATATTGTCATATATTTATGTTTCGATTTTTGAAATGTTCTCCATACAAATAAGACCATTGAAATTATTTTAAAAATCTGACAATTAGAATATTTCACACAAAACTATCATGTGGCAAAATGGAAAGTTGTTGTTGAGTCTATTTTTATTATGGCATATGATAAGAGAAGTTGTAAGGAGAAAAAGCCACATAGAGGATTATGTAAGTTTCTATCCGATATAAGTTTGTAGATATGAAGAAAGTTCATGGTATGAATTGTATATAACGTTTCCCTACAAGAAATTACAAAGGCACAATTTTCATAATGGGGTATGTCTATAACAGTGTTACTTTCTACACCTTATAAATAAAGGAATTTAATTAAAATAAACAATTGTTTGAATTCGATATTTAATATATTGGAATTTTTTTTATTAACTAAATTCTATTTAATAAAAGATTTTGATTTAATATATTGAGTAAAATGTTTTAATTAAATGTAAAATATTTTTAAAGTAAAAATAATTTTCATGAGATTAAATAGTTGGAAATAAATATATTTTTGAAATAGTATAATGAATTGCTAAATAAGAATATACAAGTAGCAAATTGAATAAAATCGTGCAATTATCGATTATATCCTGGACAAGGAAGTGTAAATCAATTTAAAATAATTAAAATTTAATTATAAATTAATGAGAGAGTAATTTAAATGAAAAGAGTATTAAACAATTGGAAAAGGTAGAAAAAAGTTAAAATTATCCAGAACAAATAGGGCTTAAGCCCATCATTTTCTCCTTATTTTTAGAACTACCCTTACTTCATAATTCTAGCCAAAACCAAACCCCCTACCATTTTTCTTCCCTAATTCACCTTAATCAAAATCATGACTTTAAAAAGCAAATAATAATAATAATAATAATAATAATAATAATAATAATAATAATAATAATAATAATAATAATTGCATGAAGGTGCTCAGACCTGGCAGCGACGGGCAATGGCCTCGACAATGTAGGAGGAGAGATGTCGCACAATGCTCAATGGGAAGCCAACCTAGTTGTTGGAGAATAGAACCTGGAGCCACGACTAGGTGATGGCACGATGAAGGGGAGTGCAGTCACCATCTGCAGTGTTGGTTTGGTGAAGTGGAGGAGCGGTTGTTGATTCAAGGTTAGAGGTCGTTGGTGATTACTTACGACTTGAGCTTTGCTGGCTGCATCACATGAGGTTGGGATGGACCTGGGGCAGTGATCATCATAGCGTCAATATGATGGAGTGTGATAGCAGGAATGGTGAATGCATCGTGATGCTAATGATGATGTTCATTGGGCTGTTGGTGTGCGCATGAAATTGAAGCCTGAAACAGGTATGCTGATGATAGTTGTTGTTTTGGGAACTCAAGCATCATTTATGTAAGTACGTTCCTTTTTTACTCACAAATATTGTCTAATTCTTACTTATTGTTGTTTGATTGATATTTCTTGAATTGTTCATTAGCTCGGGTTTACATACATTGTTTGAGTGAGTTATTGTCGATAACTTACCGCCATGATCTAGACCCTATTTTCTACAAATTCGTTGATTGTTCGATGATGGGTTATTTGTTGATATTGGTTGAATTGGATGAAATTGAATTGCACATCTTTGATTGGTTGTTGTTGTGATGAGATATCATTATTAGTTGATCCGAAGGGAATGAATAAACTAAAATGAAAAGTTTGGAAAGAAATATTTTTGAAAATACATAGTCGATTTTGAAATGATTTTTATTTAAAATTGAAAATATTATTTGAGATAGAAAGTGTTTAAGTGAAACGTTTCTAAAGATTCCTTAAATAGAAATTATTTGGAAAATGATGAATTTTGGGATTTTATTAAATAATTGAATTTTCAAACAATTATATTTTTATTCATTTATTATTGATTGTAAAAATATTTAAATTATTTTCATAAAATGGTAATTAAATTTTATACTTTTAAAGTTGTTAGTAAATTCTGTTTAAATTTAATAAATTGGAAGTTTCTAAAATAATTTTTTAAGAGTAATATGCTTAGTGTTTGATTATCGTTATTTTAATGAAAGGAAATCATTTAAAAAGCCTTTATAAGGGTGGGGGTGCATGCGTGCGTGTATGTAATGTGAATTTTTTAATTTTATTTCTTTCAATTGAATATTGATATTTGAAATTGTTTTGAAGATTTCAGGAAAATTATGCTACAAAACCTATTCCGGAGCAATAAATAGTAAAATGGTGTGTTTTGAATGATTTGTATTTCTATGTACCAAGAAAATAGAATAAATAAGTTATAATACTATCAGGTATGGGACTTTTGGTAACATTTCTCGGGTTATTCTTTGAGCTTGTTATATAGGATAATATTGTGTGAAATTATGTATCATGATAATTTAGAATAAATGGACTAGTAATACCAAATGATATGAGACGTTCAGTAATATTTTTTTGATTACTCTTTTCACTCATTGTATGGAATAATTGTGCGACGATGAGTGCAATTTACGAGCATTAAGCTGATATGGGACGCTAGAGCTGATATGGGCAAGTAACACAAGGTGGTATGGGCGCTTGAGCTGATATTTGTTTGATTACTTTTTTTGGTAAATGTCACTCTAACAGGGTCGGGTATGCGGGGTATTATATTGATGATGATGCGTAGTGAGAGTGAGCAAGCTGAGAGGCACAAGTGTGTCTACCTATTATGTGTATACTCCTATTATATGATATGCAGTAAACTAGATTGGCTAGTATCCATCCTAACGGCCAAATTGTGGGGTTTCTCTCTAAATCCGTGACATCTTATTGATGTATATGGCTGGGACTAAGATTGAAACCAAGGCTGAGTACCACTACCCCTATGTCACATAGGCCAACAGTATGTTACCATTAGGGCCACTTGTAGGGTCGCGACCATCGCATAGCGTAGTCTTGCAATTGATGGATATTGGGTCATGAGGACCGTTGAGGTAACTAGGACTGTAGGATTAGCTTTGAGAGCATGTGAGGAAGGCTCGTACAGCAAGCTAAGAGCCGTCAGTCTCACATTTGGTTATTATTAACGAGATGCATGAGATGTTATTGACATCTACTTATTCACCTATATGAGAAAATTATGTTTATGGTTGAGAGTTGATAAGATCAGTTGTCAAGATCGATGCCAATATAGATATTTATGATGTTGAGAGCACAAAGGACTGAGAGTCTCGATGACTATCAAGGATACAGAGAGTTGAGTAGATTAGTAGAGCTCTGAGAAACCATATGATTATTTCATTAACCGAGATCTATGTCGATTACCATGAGGCTGAAAATCTAGATGATTATTATGTGATTATCGATCTCTTGATTATTCTTAGGACCGAGAGTCTATAAAGTTGTGTAACCCCATACACATCGGTTATACCGCTACCGAGGATAGCTAGATGTGCTGAGAGCATGAGTTGGACCTTGTACCTATCTTTTATATGGTCATCTGAAAGATGACCCTATCTACTTAGGGAATGACTAATTTATATTTCGTGTATGTTTGATTTTGGTGATTGTTACATCCCTTTATATACATTGAGTAATATAGACCCTGAGTATGCCTAATCAAGGGTATTGCTGAGAGCATATCCTGTGTTGTTGATGAGTTCTTATGCTTGATGACAGTTAGACTATAATTGTTTCACCCACTTGATTATATGCCTCTTTAATGTCTTGATCGAGTTTTCTTAGAGATAAGTTATCTTTTATGTGCATGGTTTTGAGATATGCACGTGCCACTTGTGTAATACTTGTTTATATGATGCTAGATGATATTTATACTGACAATTACATTCTAGACATTGCCTTACCTGTCTATTATTCATATAATATTCAGGTCAGTCCGAGATATTTCAAGTTTAAGGACAAGTTGACCAGTTTTTGGATGTTGGGCATGGATGGAGGATATAGAGTTTACATATTATTTTTTATATTTATAGCTGCATGCGTTCATGTGTTGTTGAGATTATATTGGACATTTTATGTATATTTGTGATGAAAATAGGCATTTGACTATTTTTGTTGATCCATTTGGACTCATGTGTATTTATTATTATGTGTTATCACTACATGGATGACTCTATGCTCTTTCTGATTTATATTATATTATGTGTTGTTCTATCCTGAAAATGCACATGTTTGTTGCTTTGTGTCAATACTTTGTACATATAAACGGGTTGTTGTTCGTTTTTTAAAAACGTACCAGTATTTTCCTAAGGGAATATTCAACGTGACAACCCAAAATCGCTTCATTATCCATACAATATCACATAGTAATACTCTTGGTAATATGGGTATAGAGATGGAGTGTTACATAAAAGCGGTTTAAATAGTACAGAAAGAGAGGAGCTAAAAGTGGATTGGGATCCACAAATGCCTCTACTCATTCAAACAACCCGGTTTCTCATATTTATGGCCCGCCATCCTTACCCCTTTTATAGGCCTTCAAACCACTTCAAGCCCAATTAAATAAAATACATTTAAACTAATTTAAAGATACATCGATATCGTATATCGATACGTGTGTATACAACTTTTATATATGCACACGAGCATCATTGTCCCAGTGCTTAAGTGCTTCGACTTTTGTGCAAGTGGTCACAAGTTCAAAACTTCCGTAGCGTGATTCGAACATCTACTGACATGTGATTTGTGATATGTGATATGTTGTATCTATGTACTAGTTCAAAAAAAACTTTTATATACGCACCGTTTTCAACACAAATAAAATAAAATATTATAAATAATATTCCATAAATATTAATTAATATAATTAATTTACAACAATTATAAGTTAATTAAATCAGGTGGTAGTCAGAGTATTCAACATTTCGGTTGTGTGACTTTTAGATGTAAACTCGATCAACCATTAATATCAAACAATTCAAATATTAATGTTCACACGTCACCATTGCTAGTTGTTTGACATTATGGCCAAATTTACCACTTACATAGCTTTGATAAAATCTAATTTTATTTATTTTAAGCGGTACCCAGTAGTCACAATTATTACATCAGTTCTCTTTATCATAACTATATCACATTAAGACTTATAGAATTTAATAATAGTCAAAATTCCAGTACCATCCATATTCAACTTCTTAGTTCAAACATAAAGTCCTTGGTTCAGTAATAATAATTACTATTAACCGAACTACTCTGGCCAAAGACTTTGACTTTGAGTTGACTTCAATGGACTGTGATACTAAACCTATATAACCGAAGGATATGAATTCCCCATTGAATAGTGCTTCACTTCCAATGTTTCCACTTGACTCAACTAAAGTCGCTTGATGGACACCATGCCATGATTTTACTATACTTAAAGTAGAGTTTCCGCATTAAAGCTCGATAATATTCTCAAGTTGAGAGAATTATGTAATGTTGCCACATTGGCATTTTCTGTTTGACCTTAGTTTAATTAGCAAACATAAAATTATCGAGTCAGTTATTCCATAGTTATCTAATAACTATCAGTACGTAATCCTTGGTGCCCCTAGCAACCATGAGTAATACAGTGCCTAATATTTGAAGAGTATTACGTCCTTTAGTCTCAACGAATCCATCAATATCCAGTCTCGATACGTATTGACTAGGAATATTTAAAATGATGTGTTTATTATATATTGCTCATGATTACAACACCCTGTAGTTATTATCACCAAACACACTATTTATGGATTTTTTTGTTAGATATTCTTAAATTAAACAATCAATTAATTATAACACATTATAACAAGTATATAACCGAAAGAAAAACACATTTATTTCGAACGAGATTTTATTACAAATTTATAATAAATTATAGAATTTCCCCAAGGATATAACCCTAGCTCTATCAAAATAGGCAATGATATCGAGGAATGTTCAATTTTGATATTTTTATCCTTACAATAGATTACGGTGACCATGGAAAGTTGTAAGATCTATAATATTTATAAAAGCTGAATTTGGTCTTAAAACTACTTCCAAATGAAAGATATGATGGTTTATCTTTTGGTAGAGTGGTCATAATGGAATTTTGACCTTACCATCTAGAACATATCGTAGTTTTAGGTTAGACAATTTTAAGTCGATTTGGCGGATAATTAGCCTAAGCTTAAAATTATGTTTATAGATGATTTTAGGAATTTTGGCAAATTACGGCAGTAGAGATATTCCTAATCATTTTATTAGTTTTCATAAGACCTTTAATTAGTGTTTACGTAAATAAATATTTGTTTTCTACTAAATCCAACTTAGTGTTTTGATTAAAAAAGTGGTTTTTAATATTTTATTTTAATCTTACCGATTAAAATATTTATTTACTACTAATGTTTAAAATAATTTACTTATATAAAAAATACCATGAACCCTAATTTAGGTTATATATATGCATATATGTTACTATAATAATTAATTATCCTAGGAGAACATAAAATAAATAAAAGTAATAATTTTTTCAATTTGGTTATTAAAATATATTTCAAAACCATTTATATTTATAAAATATGAATACTAATTTATAAATATCTAATTAAAATGTAATAAATGTGTAAATATAAAATACTTATAGATAATATCATAACGTTGTAAAACATTGAATATATATATATATATATATATATATATATAATTTCTAATTTTCTACAATATAAATATGTCATGTTCTAAAATTTAATCTTTTGACTTACACAAAATATGTTCTTTTAAACAAATGTAATGCAGTAGCCATCACATACGATAAAGTTTTTCTTAAAATTATTTTTGTTCAAAACAATTCTCTTGAATAATAAAAATAAATTCAAATTTTAATATTTTTGGCTAGTAAATGAAAAAAAAAGTTTTCTGGTTATAGTACACGAATTGAATAAAATAACCTTTTTAATTTATCCATATATTAACTTATACACACATGCATGCATACATACATACATACATACATATACATACATATATATATATATATATATATATATATATATATATATATGAATATATGTATATAGAAACACACACAACCTAAAGTTAAGAAAGGAACTTCATTTTTTTGATAACAATAAGTATAAAATAATATTTTTTTATAATTAAACCAAAAATATGATTTTACGAAGATAAGATATATAAAATAAATTAAATTCAAATTTATTCATTTTTGCTTCCGTAATATGCTTTGATGTGTGTGTGTTTATTATATGTGTGTGTGTGTGCGTGTCTGTGTGTGCGCGTGTGTGTCTGTGGGGCTTTTAAAATATATATAAAACTAATTTTATAAATCAATACGTACATACAAATTAAAAATCAATTTTAAAATAACAATAATAAATAGCTGAATATAACGTATATAATGAAGAGGCGCATATGAACATATAACATGAACTAGATTTAGTTAAGAAATTTATACCTCACTTCAAAGTGACCTTGCCGAGAATCGATACATTGTTTGAGAAGATTTTCCTCTTAAAGCACCATAGTCTCCTTAATCCTTTTGATTTTCAACTGCTAAGTGATGGCAACACCAAGTTATATAAGGCCTACTATTAATGGAGAAAAGAATGACCAAAAGTGTATCCAAAATTATATGGAGGCTAGGCTATTTATAGTCATAAGCCAACACTTTTTTCTCCACTATTTTCTTCAAAACCAAAGACTTGTTAAAAGCCCTCAAATTTCCCCATATGTGGCCAGCCTTAGGACAACTAAGCATCATCAAAATCCCAGTTGCCTGATATTTGAATCAATAATTAATTAATTAATTCCTTGCTCCTAAACCAATCGAACCATAATGATACAAAATTTGTATTAATTTATAATTAAGTTATAACATTTAAATAATTTAAACCACTAAGCCTACACGGATTTTGTATTGATACAACATTTGTATTGATACATGAGTGGTTGTAACAATATTTAAACGATTTAAGCAATTAAGCCTACACGGAATTTGCTCAAGTACAATATAGGGTTAAGTTCAATGCTTATAAATTATTTAGATGAAATTATGTTTTTGATCCAATATAAGTTCACCTAGTAATGACAGTCTGCACACATATTCTTTTTGTCATCACTATATCACTTAGATATCTTAAGTTGGTTCAATGTCCAAAAACTCCATTACTATTCTTGTTAATTACCTAGGTCAACTTTAAAGTCCTTGGTTCAATCTGATAACATTTATCAATTAGCCAATTTGCTCTATTCAGAGACTTTGACTTACTAATTACGATGATACCGACCTTCTACAATGAAGAAGATGGATCCTTTATTGACTAGTGTTTCACGTTGAGTAGTTCAACATGTACCTAACTATGTCGTAACACGATCACCATTCCATAGAGTTGACCAAAGTCAAGGTACATTCTACGTACTCATGATCGACAATGGTATCAAGCCAGAAAGCTACACTATGTTGTTACTTTGAAATTTTCTATTTGACTAAGTTATATGACCTATAAGAGTTTCTCATCGAATCATTATGTGATTACTTTAAACAATCGTAAATACGTAAGTCATTGGTGCCCCCAACAGTCATGTATAAATCGCCAAACACTATGAAATGCAAGTTACAATTCAACCCAATTTTGAGATCTGTTAGCTTGCTTTTGTCTGGACCACTTTTTTTTCGGACTTGGACATTGTACCTATTATTTTGTGGGATGGTTGTGTATATATATTTTGTAGTTCATGCTGCTTATGTATGTTGTATTATGTATGGAGATATATGTATACTCTAATCTCGGTTTGCTGTTCTGTGATTGTTTATAATTATTTGTATATTGCATTTATTTTGAAAAGGTCCTAAACCACCATGGTATCGTATTAGTAAAGGACTAGGTGTGTCGACCATATATGAGGTAATTAAAAAAAATCGACATACTTAGCTCTTAGCTAATGCATTATCACGAGGGTCACCCTCAACCAGCCCTATTCTCTAAATTAGTAGACATGATTACTTAGTAATTCTCTTTACTAATGTAGATCTCGAGATGGGGCGTCACAGATCTTCATTTAAAAAATATGGCTTCAATCTTCTTTAAATGTAAACTTGAACAGTTAGAGTTGTTGAGATTTTCTCAATTTGAATTTAGATATTTAATTCGAAATTTTTCGTTGAGAATTGAATGAGTTGTGAAGATTCGAAGTTAAGAAACTATTGTTTTCTTTTGAAGAAGGAAAATAAAGAGCAATGGAGAAGAGCTTCATTTAAGAGTTAACAAGGCAATTCTAACCGAATTACTCATTTTCCTTTGTCTTCTTTCATTTGTTTTTGTCATGTCATTTGGTTCTAACAATTTTTTTTAATTATATTTAAACGACATTATGAATGCAAAGGAATAGGTCTCGAGTCCTAATTTACTCATTTTCAAAGATATACTTTAATTCATTTGTTCGATTAAGTCGTTCAATTCGACTAAAATGATTTATTATCTTTAATAATAGTTGTAATTGCTTTCGTGTCACGCTTTTTTGATATCAACGTAAACTACCAAAAACGCCTCTATATATTATCAAATTTTAATCACTTGAAAACATGATTTAATGTTAAACTTTTTTTACAAATTCAAGCGTCCATAAAGTATGATCTAACAAAGTAACATATTTTACAAATTCAAAACACTTCTAAAAATATGATCTAAAATTAAACTTCCTTTATAAATGCAGAATACTTCTTTACAAATATACATATCTTGATGTCCCCTGAAAATAAAAAATCATTTTTTTGACTGATTTAAACACACACACACACACACACACACACACATATATATATATATATGGGTTTTTAGGCTCAAGGAAAAAGTTGGAGAAAAATTTAGTTTTAGAGACAAGAAGTTTGCTTTTTAGGTTAAGGACATTTTTTAGTGTAAATCACAGAATGATAGTTGCACCTATCATTTTTATTTTATACTAAAAAACGTCCTTCAGACTAAAAAGCAAACTTGCTGTATCTGAGACTAATTTTTTTTTTTAACTTCTTCCTTGTATCTATTTTCTTGTATATATAATTTATACAGAAAATAATTCACGCGCAGAGTGTGTGCCGTAACACTTATTTATTACTAGCATAAAAACACGGGTTGTTATTCGAGCGGTCATTCTAACCCTATTCACATCTCTAGCTAGTTTGATTGAACAGTTAAAAATTTCCCCTAATTCGAGTTTACAGTACATATTTGTCGTGTTGACTTACTAAGCACTATGAGACTACTTTCAGTCAAGTCATTAATTTTTACATCATTTAGCGTTCCATCTGTCCTGCATATGTAAATGCACAGTTCACTACAGTTCAGCTTATGAAAGTTGCATTGCTGCATCGCAATTTAAGAAGGAAAGTGCATATATTTTAAGGGCTAGGAGCTGACTTTATCTGAAGATATTGTTGCGCACCAGTTTAGGCTGTTCAGTGCACACAGGCCATGAGAGGGGACTAATTATGTCGCTATAACCAAGGTTTGAATCTAGGTTTTAACTTTTCCTTCCCATTTTAATACTTGCATCAATTCAGCTACGTATGCTACAGCGGGGACAGAAGGATAACTCTACATGTATACATAGTACCATTATCAGTGGAAGAGATTTTGTAAGTGGATTTTGTGGACCAAAGCATATGTATGTTTGCTGGAGACTCTATAGCTAGCTACCTCATCCTAGTCACTTTACCAATCTTCTCCATTCCTATTACTCAAAACCGATATATTAATTACACATCTTCTAGGCACAATCTGTGTTATGAAAAGATATACATGACCATATATCTATGTCAAAAATATATAGATTTGTAATCTTCCATCATCACACTTATTTTCTTCTTTGTTGCCTTCACCTTATGATTAGTAAAGTTACAAAGTTGAGGGAGTGAGTGATGTAGGCAATTGTGGGCTAGGGTAGCTAGCTAGCTTGGTTTAGGGAATCCATATATATGATGTCTGTGTGTATATACATGGGTGGGATGGGTCAAGGTCCCAAATCTTCACACCTTAACAAGTCTTTTGCGCGCAAAGGCACATGCTTCTCAACTTGTAACTCCTTTTCCTTTTGTTTTGTCATTTCAGTCTTTCATATCAGTTGAAAATTATACCGTAATACAATTAAGTTAAATGATAGCATACGGGTTGAGACGTGTTAGACATATTTAATTAGCTATATGACATAAAAATCTTTGAAACATCCATAACTCTTGAATTGTGACGTCCTATGTATTCTAAGGTAAATGTTGCGAAGGTGTTTTTCAAATTTATAGGCAGCTTCTGCATTCTTTTTTCCACTCCACAAGAAATCCATCTTCTACTTAATTACACATTCTTGAAAACTTAGTAATGAGAGGAATTCACACTCATACTTAAAAGCACTCTCAACTCAAATACACTTTGAGAGATATGTATATGTATGTGTATGTGTGTGTGTATATATATGAAAGTACATGTATATGGATGTATGTTTATGTATATATGTCTAATTGTTTTGTTTACACTTTGAATGATTATATGGAGCACTTACATCGTTTTTCTATTGGTTAAGAAGGTACCACCCACCACTTACTACTTATTTATCCATCATTTAATACACAATAATCCCCCCATTTATCATTCCATTACTCTAATTGATTATCAATTTATTTATATCTAGGGGCATTTGTACCTTGCAATATTGTTCATTCTTTCTACCGAGTTGTATATCCTAGAGGAGTGTTCAATGGCCTTCCTCGTGTGTTTTGAAAATGCTTTCAAAATATTAAAGTAAAAAATGGTTCTGTTTTCAAGTAAATGGTTTTGAAGGTGATATTCGAAAAGGAAAAATAAGAGCCGAATACGTATTCACTGCTGAACGCATATATTTTTATAAAAGTAAATTTTCTTTTGCCGTTTTAAGTTGCATGATAATAAGGATATTGAATTTCTTATTACCCTGCTTCAGACATGCTATGTATGTAAATAGAAGTGTTTGATGGTTAACTACAACCGTGGACGTGATTCCTTAACAATAGTATGTTTTACTAAAAAGTATATTTAGGCGTTATCCCTATTTATGAAAGGTTAGTATAGTTAAATTTCCTTCAAGAGATATGGAAGAAGGGATCGGATCCCCCGCTACTTTATAAAGTTAAGGGTGTGCCTTAGGTGCAATTATGTAATTTGATTATATAACTTAACTCTTGCAACAAATATTGTTTGAAATAAAGTAAGTTCCTTGTTTTATTTTATGTTATATATATACTGTTATATTGAGATATAAACATTGTTATATATTTCATTAAATATACACAAGTTGAATATCCTATGGAACGAGATACAAATATATCCATTGAGATTAGTACATCTAATGCTTTTCATATGATGGTAGGTGAATTACTCATGACCGTTAAGTACATCATAGGATACCTTATGTGTAGTTGTTTAGAATAATTACTATATGACTCAGCGGTAGACATTTATAGGTTAAAAGTCAAATAGAAGATCTCATGTGATGATGTGCAATAATCTTTTGACCTGAGAATACTCTAAATCTTAAGTGTCTGAACAATACCTTGATCATGATCAATCACATGACAACATGGATCGTGTTAAGACCATAATTAGGTATAAGTTGTAACAGTATTTAAGAGATGGTTGTCTCCTTCAAATAGATTGTAACTACCACCATAACAGGTTGTTAACACAAGGTCAAAGTTTTTGACCGAAGCAAACCAATTATTCGATAATTGTTATCGATTTGATGCTTGGACTTTTATATTGGACTTCACAATTAAATACATACATTATTAGAATTTTGACCGTCAAATGAGCTCTAGGTATCTAAGTGAAGACGAAGAGAAAACATGTAGGTGTTAGGTGGAAAGATAACAAATTGGATTTCACCTAGATATCTATAAGAAAATAAATTCATGTCACTACTATGCTTCAGCAAAGGCATACACGTTTTAATATTTAAGTTCTTTAAATATTATCAAGGGTCAAGTTCACACCCGAGAGCTACAGAATCGCAACTCACTGTTTTTGACTGAAATAAATTCCTATAACTTAAAATTATAAAGGAAAAATTAATATAATGGTTATATTAATTGATTTATTATTTTGTTTAATTATCATTACGGGGTTGAAAATTAACTAATAAACTATATAATTGTTATATATTTATTTGATTGTTTTTTGAGCCATAAGAATTTAAATAAAATAAATAATATATATATAGTTTTGGTTGTCAAAATTTTTAAAATTGTTTTATATTAAGGCCGTCCAAAATTTATATAGATATGAATTGATTGAATGGGTTTAATTAATTAAGTTTGACTAGTTTTAATTTATAATTGTTTATACCTTAAAATAAATGTAATAACCCAAAATTTATAATTAATTAAAGAATTAATAATTTAAAAGAGAAACTATTTAGTTAAAGTTATAAAAATAAATAAAAAATATGGTGAGCAATTGTACACTTGTTTATCATATGAGGTCGGTTATGAACGATAAATTAAATAAGAAAAGGGGTAATAAACTAATGGGAAAATAGGTATGACAACCAAAACCCAAATTATTGTGGGACAATAAGCATGACTCTTTTCCCATTTCTTCATTTCATTCCACTTAAAAAAAAATAAAAGCTTAAAGAACACATTAATGGCCGCGGCCAAAGAACAACAAATAAGAAAAAGAAGAAGAAAATGCAAGTTAAAAGAAAGTACGAAGAGAAAACAAGATTATTAAAGATTTGTGTGAGTAATACTAAACTCCATTACTATTTTCATTATGTCTGCTTTCGATTTTGATTCAATATGATGGAGTTATATGTGTTAATGATTAAATGAGATAAAATATACACTAATGAATATATTGGGGGAAATATACACGGGATAATTAGTTACATTTTCCTACTTTAATGATTTCGTAATGCTGCAAAATTTGATATGATGTTTTAATCATGATTTTAGAATGAGTTTTTAATTTGAAAAAAAATTCCTACATTAAAATGATTAGTTATGAATTTTTGAAAGGGGATAACTATTAAACAAATAAGTGAAAATAAATAAAATATAAAAATATGTAAAAAAAACAAGTTAAAGGAATTATTCATAATTTTTTTTGGAATTTTACGAATTTTTTAGGAATTTTCCAAGTCAAAATTGGTCATCGCCAAAATAAAAAAGTGTTAGCGAAAGTTTTAGGCATGAAATCAAAATTTATATTAAATGATTAGGGGACAAGATCCCATATAATTAATGGAAAGATAAATAACGGACACTATAACTAACCAACAGTAGGGGTTAGACATATTAGATATTGACATGTGTAAAAGCAGTAACAGACATGTTAGAATTTGTTTGATGTAGAGTGGAAGCAACGACCATGCATTAAGAAAATATACCGAGTACCTAGGGCCGAGGGTATTAACTTGCCATTGCTCATTGACTTCAGGGTAGTATAACACCACATGGAGAAATATTGTGCCAAAAGATGCAATGTAGGTGGAAGCCTTAAGTTGAAAGGCATAAGAAGTATTTGCGTCGAAAACGTAAGGGCATTCATAGAATTGCACCAAAGTCATATAATATCTTAATGAGGGAATAAGCCGAAAGAAGGCGGGAAGTATCACGCTGTAATATGAGTACAACATAAAGCACTTCAATAATGTGCCGACATTAGTATGAAGAGGAAATCCAATAGATAACAATTAGGTAAAGCTCGGGGAGCTCAAGTGGACATATAAAGGAAGAACATGCTATTGAATGTGAGTTTGGATGGGCTATTGATGCTGAGTGGGGCCACGCACTCGAACACACCTTGGAAACTTAAGGAAATGCATTCAACTTTCGAAGAGACATGGGACATCCAAACGGGTTGTACGGTCTCACGACTATATGTGGCTGATTCTTTGCGGTATAAATTAAAAAAATGCACGAGGCTCATTTTTGCTAAGTAAAGCTAAAGAAAATAAGTTGAATTGTCGGTTGATGATTCTTTGCAGTACAAAATAAAGAAAATAAGATAAACTGCATGTGGCCGATCTTTGTAGTTTAAAACTAATGAAAATAAAGCAAATTTCATAGAGTTGATTCTTTGTAGTGTAAATTAATGGACATAAAATGAATTGCATGTGGTTGGTCCTTTGCCGTGGAAAGTAGGAGAAACGACCCATGCATACACACACATACACACACACACACATCGCGCAAATCGAATGAGTAGATCAAAATTCCATAGGATGCATTTTGAAAGAAAATAATTAAAGGCGAATCTACGTATGACACAACTACACAGTATGAAAGGGGTGAAACTTATGGAGGGGTTTTGAGAGTAAAATAAACATTATTTATAGCTTCTAAACCTCAGTTTGTTGATATGTGATTTGTGAATAGTGAGGGGAAACCCAGTTCCTTATTTATAGTGTGGTCTCGCAATATATTATGCATTGGGCAAGGTATTATTCAAACTAGATTTTATGTCTGATCTGTTTTTTTATTGTTTTCTCCATAAACTCATGGGTACTCATTTGAATAGGTTGAGATTATGATTTAGGTTGATTACTTTAGGTGATGCAGGTAGAGGTCTGAAGATGGAGCATGAGGCCTTATTAGCAAATACATAATGTTTATTTTTGGTTTTTGAAGAAGTTGGGTTCATTATTACACGTTGGCCTGACTCTCTACTATATAATTTTCTATTGTATGTATGTTGTTATATATTTAAAAATAAAGATATATATATATATATATATATCCTTTTATTATTGTTTCACTCTCATTTCTTCCGTTTCTAATGAAGACTTGCATAATAGAAAAGCAAGACGTGAATGAGAAGTGGATGAGTTACAATAGGAGGAGAAAATGCTAGAAGGGAGGCTAAGAGAACACATATCAGAGTATGGAATGAAGGTGAAATGTCGAGATTAGTTGAGACTGAAGCTACATAGCCAGCTAATGCAATAGGCATGAATGTGAATGCCATCATTAGGCAGATTATGCTTCAAATGATGAGGGAGGTTATGTCAGAGGCAGTTGAGAAAAAGACAGCAATAGTAAGAGAGGACTTCTTAAAGATGAACCATGACTGTAGAAACTTGGGAGGTAGATGTTTATAAGGAAGGAGCCTACAATTGAAGTGTTGAATTGGCTTAGAATTTGGAAACCCATATTTGGAGATTTGGAGTTGGATGATGCATAGAGGAGAAGGTTGGCATCAAGGCGGCTGCATGAAGATGCTTTAGACTGGTGGGAGATAGTAATTGCAGAGACCCCCAAGAAGGAGATTGATTGGGTGCATTTTAAAAAGAAGTTCGAGACTTAGTTTATATTCAAGTCTCAGTAGAGTGTCCTACTATGGGAGTTTATAGATCTGAAATAGGGCGATCTTATGGTCTAAAAGTATTTCCAGAAGTTCAACTTTTTGGCTATAGTAGAGAGTTTACTAACTCCCTACCGAATAAAAATAAGAAGTTCATATGAAGTTTGAAATAGGGTCTTGATGTAAGGCGGGTAACGTACTTGGTATCTCATTTGGAAATCATAGTTGACATGGCCAGCAGTTATTATTGGATGTATCGAGAATGGAGAAGAGTAAAGATGATAACTAAGGCGATGTAGAAGAAGAAGTATACTTCATGTACTAAAGTCCAAAAGGGATGTTGAAGGAAGGGGGTGGAGAAGTTGCTACGATAGAGGTATTTGTTTTAATTGCGGACAAATTGGGAACTATGCGATAAAGTATTCAGAGCCAAAGAATCTTATAATAGTGAAGTGCTTCAAGTGTGATAGGTTATGGCATTTTAAGAAGAACTAGCCAAAACTAATTGCAATTACCCGTATTTTTCCAATAATTAAAATATAAAATTTAATAAGATTTTGGAATTTAATATTGTATGAAATTAAAAACGTATGGTTTATTAATGAGAAACAATTATAATGAGATTTAATAATATTAATTTAAGGTAATTGATAACTATTTTTTAAAGTCAATTTAGTTAAAATCATTAAAAAGGAATCAAACTAGATGTTGTATTTAAACGGTAAAATTGTACGTAATAAATTGAAATTGGTTAATATAGAATGATTAATCAGTATGTGAATTTATTAGCTGGGTTTGTAAACAATAAACATAGGAATGTGTTGAAATTATAAGTTGTAACAATTGTTTAATTATCATTGTATAATTTAATCGGTTGAAATTAAATTGAAAATCAATTGCAATTAATCTATTTGCAATAAATCTACTTAAATGTTGCAGTTAGTATGAATTAAGATGGTAATTGTAGAAGATTGAGGTAATGAAATGGTAAATCAATGTTAAGTATATCCATAAGATGATAGAAGAGTGAATAATAAAGATGCAAATCAAAATGAATTTATTTATTTGAATTTAAAATTTTAATTATTGAATTTATTGCAATGGAAATTGAACACTATAATTAGTACAGTATTTAACATTGAATTGGACATTAAAGTTTGCTTTAAGAGATTATAAATGTCTAAGTAATCAAAAAACGATAAGATTTGTTAACTAACTTTTAAATTAAAAATTTAAAAGGTGATAAATTAATTTAATAATAATTTATTTAATTAACGTGAAAATAGCCATTTTGGCCAGTATCTCGAATTTCAACAATACCAATTTCATCGGATTTGTAACTTCGAATTATTGTAAGATTTCAAATTTCGTAGCAATCGAACTTGTCGTTTGATCGTGTTGGCTCGAAACGCGTAGAAATCAATTTAATGAATTTAATAAAAGTAAACTAATTTTAAAAGCTAACTTCTATATATAATGGAATTTGGGTTTGAAACCTATTCCGTTGAGTTTAAAAATATAGAAAACATCTACTTCGATATATGAGATGACCCACTTTCATTTCGAAAGCGGAACGGGCTTTTTCGGGTTGTTATTGTCGTGTCGAACCAATTCGATACGTTATTCATTCTTATTGGGCTTTGTTTATATAAATAGCTTTATTTCCTAAACCATAACAGCCTTTTATTTCTGCATGTACGTACAATTCTATCTGCCTATTCCTTTCTTCCAATGGAAGAAACCAAATTCCAAGTACAAACCCTAATTCAATTGCAAATTCAAGTAGAAAATCAAACTCCTCAAAACTATGTCATACTATATATTGTTGGAAAGCTCTCGACGAGTGCAATCCACTGCTGCTGCTCATTTTTTTGATTCGAGCCACCGTTAGGCCAGAATTCTTCGATCATTTTCAGCCATTCGTATTAGGTTTTGGGATTGGACGGCGGATCTTCATCCGATCGACGATCGGAAGGTGGCATTGGGAAGATGGTGTCGAGCAAGCCTCGGATCAGTTATTAGCTTGTTTGCAAGTTCCAGCAACTCTACAGAAATCATCTTTGAGTAACGAAGGCGGCGGTTGGGCTAGGTGGAGCCGGGGGGGGTGGGGGGGGGGGGGGGAGGGGAAGGAGGGAAGGCGGCAGTTGAAGGCCAAGAGTTAACTGGGTGTGGGCTTCGTGGCGACATCGTATGATCGAAGTGTAGTGGAACTGAGAGGCGGGGCGACATGCTATAGCAGGTCGTGATCGTGCATGAGGATTGCTGGGTAGGGTTTTGGTAAGTGACGTGCCCAATTTATATTCGACTTCTATTTTATTTTATTTTAATTTTAATTTATTTCTTCTAATATCAATAATTTTTGCATACAAGCTCGGTTTCAAGCATGGTTTTCTCTGTTGCGATCGTATCGAAATTCTGGACATTATGGAGTTAGTTTGGCTACATTCTAGGTCCTTTTGGTTTTGGGCTATTTTTGGATTTTAAAATCGTCTACAAATCAAATGTGAATGTTTTAACCCACTCACGACTAATAACTATCTTATGTTAGTTAAATTAAATTTATGACGTGCTTAGGAATTGATTGATTGCTGTTTGGTATATTTACATTTTCATTCCAGTTAATTTGACTTTTATTGAATTTAATCACCATTTAATTTAATATCAAATGTTAAATTGCCAGCTAAATACTTGTTAATGATATCCGGTTAATTGTTGTTGCTTATAGGCTGATTTGAATGATGAATTTGACGGATGTTTAATTGTTGATATTGTATGAATGGATGTTAAGTTTATTTTATATATTGTTATCACACTGCAAGTTCCCTTAGTTATTGTTAGGAAAATCACTATAGGTTGAAATGATGCATACCCGAACGATCTATAGAATAGAGAAAAATCGTTATGGGTTGAAATGATAAACTCAAGCGAATTTATGGCTTTTGAATTTTATTCAGGATTGCGGATTGAAATGATATATATATATATCCTTAAATTAAAATTATTACGGGTTAAAATGGTATATATTCGCATCACTTGACCATAGGGTAGAAAATTATACACAGACACCGGATTGACTAAATTAAATAATTTTTAAATCCTTAATTTTTGGATCCAATTAAATGATATTTTGAAGAAAATTTATTTATATAAACTGAATTATTTTCAAAATCCAAGCTTTAAAATGTTGAAATTGAAAACATATTAAATGAATTGTTTAAAAAAAAATTAAATTGAAATTTAAAGGTCGATTTGAAATATATATGAAATTTATCGAAATTGAGTTATTAAAAATGTTTATGTAATGACCAAGATTTTTTGTCGTCTGATTTTGAATATTTAAATAGTATTCTTCTTGAATTTCGGATTATAATTCAGTTAGTAAGATTTTAAAACTGGAATTTCAAGCGATTTCATAAATTTTGGAAATCGTTGATTTAATCGACGTGTTAAAATAGTGATCCGAGACACAGTTTCGAAATTCAACGAAACAAGTTCTATTAGGTCCATAATAGTGCATTATTATCGGATTCCAAATTTCGTAGTGTTTGGAGTTTTTATTTGATTATACTGGATAGAAACACGTTGAAATTAGTATCGAAATTAAATATAATAATTCAGTCCAAAAGCTATCTTCTTTATACGATCGAGTTAGGGCTCGAAATCTTTTCAACTGCATTAGGAATATGAGTATAACATTATGAACACCTAGCGGCATGCTTCAATAGGGGTTTGAGATTTTGAGTTGCGTAAATCGAGACGTTCTAAAATTTAAATAAATAAATTGTCTAGTCAATCTTCTTTTCAGTCGCAATTCCATCCCTTCATCATGCTTTGACCCATTCAAACACGCTACCCCCAAATCACATATGACCTCTTTTTTATTTCATTTAAAAGCGCTGTCTCCTTCCTTCCGAAAATCATTCATTTAAAATTAAAGAAAAACTCGATGCTCCTTCCTCTTCTTTTAGAAAACGAACCTGTTAACATAAAAATTTGACGCTAACACCCCGGTGCAAGTAAAGCAAGTGTGAAAGCACTACCCAATGATACGAGAATCAGAAATAAGCAGGAAAAAATCAGAAAGACAGTAAAAGACACAGTTTTTATAGTGGTTCGGCTAATAGTCAAGCCTACGTCCACTTTATATCTCTTTATTGCTAACTCAAGTACAACTTATACAACTTTCTTCAATTACAACACAATTTAGACTAGTAGTTAAAACTTTGTTGGGGAATAATCTTTCGAATCCATGTTGAATGATGTAGATTTTCTCTTGAAGTTTGTCGTAGTGTCCTTGGTGTTTGGAGTGCTTGAAGTGCTGTTCGAGTTGAGAAAATGGCAGAGTGTCGGCGCTTCGAAAATGAGCCAAAAAGATCCCCCGAATGTCGTAGCTCATGCTGTATTTATAGGGGTTTTCGGACAGGCCTTAAGTCGTGAGCGACTTAAGGTAAGTCGTAAGTCGAAGGCTACGACTTAAGATGGGTCATGAGTCGTCAACGGGCTAAGGGGATATGAGTTACGACCTAACTGGTTCGCACCTGGCCATCTGAGCTAGCTATTAGGTTCTAGCGACCTAACGGAGAGCGGCATGGTTCAACAAGTGCTAAGTCGTGAGCGACTTAAAGTAGGTTGTGGAAGCACTAGGTCGCTGCTGCTTTATCTCCCTCGGTCGTGAAGTATTTAGGTCGCTGAGTCGTGGCTTCCTGTAAACAGTTAGGTCGTCCACTTCTTAAGTCGTTAGGTCGTCCATCTCTTAAGTCGTTAGGTCGCCCATCGTTAGGTCGACCACTTCTTAAGTCGTTAGGCCTTTTAAGTCAATAGGCCATTGGGCAGTTTTATTCCTTGAGCCGTTAGGTCGCTCCACCTCTTAGGTCGGTAGGTCGGTGCCTATTAGGTCGCTAACTCGCTTCTTACTTTAGGTCGCTAAGCCGCCAGGTCTTTTAGGTCGCTGTGCTTACGAAAGTCGCTGTGTCGCTCCAACTTGTTAACCTCTTTAGGTCGCTTCGATTGTTGAGTCGGCTGGGTCGCATAATGAAGGAATTAACATTTGCCCCTCGAAGTACACGCCTAGGTCGTAGGTCGTGTGCTTCGACTTAGTCCCTTAGGTTGTGAGCGACTCAAACGGTTTGCTAGGTCGCGTGACGGTATGCCTTCCTTTCATATAAATTGTGTAACCCGCTCCTTCTTCACTTTACCTGCTTCATCACTCTAAGCCGCCATTAACAAATATTTGAGCTTCCTCAGGCGAATTTGGGCTAGCCAGTTGTTGATTCATTTTCACCATCGCATTGCGTAAGTAAACTCGACCTTTATCCTATCCACTATCACCATCAAATCATGAATTCCAATCTTCTGACTCCATACCAATTTCGTATATCGTGCTTCATTCTTGAGTTATGCTAATCGCCATTAGCCATGTTGCCATTGCGATCCATGAGAGCATAGCATGGTACTGTATTTATGATAGATCTGAGATGATTCAGATCAGTATTTGGGTGATTTTGGTGGTATGGATAGATGATGGGTTTCGTTGAGAAGATGGTGGATTTTCGTGGCTAATGAGTTATCGGGTTAGGATGTAGGAGTTGCTAGTTAGAGAGGAAGAAAGCGAGCTAGGGAAAAAATCATAGTGGTGCCAACAGGAGATGGTCCAAGGCTGCCATGTTTCATCAGAGGCGACCTAACAAATTCGAACGACTTAAGAGACTTTGTGACCTAATGTGCTTAAACGACCTTAGTGCCCGCGACTTAAATTGCGCACGACTTAAATCACTTGCGATTTATCATATATGCGGCTTAGGCTTTAGGTCGTGGTCGAGCTAGGACTTGGATGATTTTGCACTGCCGAGAAACTTCTGCGGCTTATACCTATCCCGCTTACTTGTTAGGTCGCGTACGACCTAGGACTTGAGCAAATCCTCACTGCCTCGACTTGAAGCCTTTTAATTTGAACTTTGAACTGTTGAGATAACTCGCATGACCTTGCTATGCTTGCTTAACGGATTATACCAAATTTGACGCTAATAACCTGTTAAATACAACATTTGCAAAAACTAGGGCGAATATACTGCCACTGATTGCCCACATCAAATGACAGATTAGTTGGTAAAGGATAATCAACATAAAGAGATTATATGAAATGTTGTGAATCAACAAACTCAAGTGAAGTATTAAAGCAAAGCATCGTTTAACTAACACTGATTCGTTTGCATTAACACTGCACTTACGTTTGGACTCAAAACAACAAACTCTGAAACTTTATAATTGACTAATGTTGGTTAGTTTAATTTCAGTTATATTTGCTTGTTGCTTTGTTAAGTTTACACAACACTTCACACATTTAGGAAACGTGCACCTTCATATTTGAATATCCAGTTCCTTGTGTAGAATGTCTTCTCATCAAGAGGAGGAAGTAGAACAAACTGGAGAGGCCTTCCCGATAGCTGATCCACTGGTCCACCCACCAGAAAGAACTCCAACTACTCTGAGTCACCGGGTGTTCAACCAGTTACGCGCCCAGTTTGGGATTGTAGAAGCAGATGCTATTCTCCCTGGGCCAAATGATTTTGTCGATAATCCTCCCTTCGGCTTTGTTGCCGTTAACCGTCAAATGTGCCTTTGTGGTGCCATTCCTCCTTTCAATAATTTTCTCCAACAACTCTTTCACCGATTGGCTATTTCTCCTTTTCAATTGCACCCCAACGGCTATGCCATTTTGATGGGATTGTGCGTTCTCTTCAGAAGGACGCTTGACCGCCTCCCAAGATTTGAAGAAATCTACTATTTATGCACATTTGCGATAAATAAAGACCATCCTTCCATTAGATATGTGAGAAGCGCCAAAAATCGCAAGCTTATCACAGATCTCTCTGATAGCGCTCATGGTTTTCTGAACCAGTTCTTCTTTGTCCGTTGCCTCCAGGGATTTTACGCTATCTGGAGAGTAGGGGGTAGGCTTACTTATCCCCATTCTTTCCTTTCCGAGCTTTGCGAGATCCGAATTGCTAAATGTTAACTTCGTTCCCTACTTTTGCAGTCCTCCCTCCTCCTTGTAGAGACTTTAGCCACAAGTCAACTTTTGAGAGGCTTAACGCTGTGGCAGCTGAGGAGAGAAGCATCAAGTTTTTGCTAAGAGCCGAATACCTTCATCAGTTCGGACTCTTACACCCTTCCCGCTCTACTCAGCCTTATGAAGTTCCTGATTCTCCGGCTGAGACACCGGATGCCCCAGTTTTTGTTGAGGAGCCTATACCGAAAGAACCTGCTTCTGAGGCTTCTCTGGTGAAGTGCTCTACTTCTACCGATGTTGCGGGGTCATCTGGCAAGCTTGCACTTGCCCCGGTCATTGAAGAAGAAGAGCCTCGAGAACCTCCCCAACATTTAGGGAAGTCCGGTGATGGAGGAGCTGGGAAAACAAGTCCTGTCAAGCAGAGCAGGGATGACATTTTTGAAGGGTTGAGCGACCTGTTTATCACCTTACAGGAGCTCTTTAAAGACGATCCTGTCACTGCTAGAGTTTCCTCATCAGTAGTTGAAGCAACTTCCACTTTGCAACAGACTCCGTTGACTCAAGAGTTGACGTTAGCTACTACACCCATCATTTCCCCGCAACCGAGGAGTGGTTCGTAGTTTGACGCGCGTAGTTTGCACATTACACACACTTAGGATTTTTCAGCACCTATTTGCACTCAACTTTTATACTTCAAGGACTAATCAAGTTTTGTCCCTTTCTCATTTTTAGGTTCTCCAATGGGGCGTAGCGGTTCCTATTATGACGACTTTCAACAGTACGGAAGGCGTGGTCAGTATGATTATAGGCGCTATCTTCCCGCCCACAGGGAAACTGATGAAGAGAGAGCTGCTCGAAAAGCTCAAGAAAGAAGAGCGTATGAAGAAAGGTACGGAAGAAGGGATGAGCAACATGACTCTTCTCGCAGAGGCGATGACTCTCATAAAAGAAAAACTTATGACGATAGAGGAAAGAGTCATGACATCGGAGACCCAAGCAAGCGGGTCAGGCTTGATGAAAAGACTGCATCTGCAACTTTAGAAAAGGTCGCTGCTCTCACTTCTCTTAAAATCCCTTCAAAATCTCCTGCCCTTGAAGGAGCCGACATTCAGACACTTCTCGGCAGACCCTCGTACCAAGTTGAGAGAGGTCCGCCAACCCTTCAAAGTCGGTTCCCACATTGGTGCTTAAAGGGAGTCCGCTTCGACCTTGACTTGGTTCCCATCGACAAAGAGACCATGCTATGAAATCTTGACACTGTTAAACTTGATATTGAGAGAATGTCAGGGTGGCAAAAGCTCGTCTATGAGCTTCAGAGGGTGAACCGGGCCAACCTTGAAACTATGCTGACGATGGAGAACGACAAGTCTGAATGGCAGAAAATTCTTGATCAGCACAACACTGAAATGAAAAACATCGTTGAGTACAACGAAAAACTTGAGGCGGAGGTCGAGAAACTTAAGCACGAGCTTGCTACTTCTTCCACCTCTTATACTCAAAAGGAAGAAGTGCTTCAGAAGCAAGTTCGAGATGCTCATGCCGCTCAACGGTATGTCGAAACCCAACTTGAAGCTACACCGAAGACGGTGGAAAAATATTGTGCTGACTTTGCAGAGCTACGGGAGAAAGCTAACTCCCAGGACTTAGAAATCATGAGGCTGAAAGCTCAACTATAAAAGACTGAGAAAGAACGTGATGAGGCCATGGCTGGAAAGAGAGCCGCTGAACAATCTCATGAAGAGACAAAAGCCAACATCAGCTCTAATCTGTTTGATTTTTACGTCCAAAGCGTCTTGGGGCATGGCAGCCTTGCATTTTTGGGGCCTAAATATGAAATCACTTTGACTGAAGTGTGGGAGGCTGTAATGGATATGCTCAGAGGTGCCGGTTATTCCGAAGATGAACTTGAGGCGCATTACTTTGATGATGAAACTCGTGTTACTCTTGCCAGAGGAAAGGAGCAGCTTGTTAAAGTACGAGCCGAAATGATGGGAGGGGAGCATCCATAGAAAGAAGCACCTTTAATTGCCCCTGTCCCTCCTTCGACTTCGGCCGACATTGATATTATAGGCTCCAGTTCCCATTCTCCGCTCACGGCTAAAGTCGTAACTGAGATTACAAGCGCACAGGGTGGAGACGAAGGCGAAGAAAGCACTGAAGCACAAGCGTATGAAATTGACGTCAGATAGCCAACTTCTCCAGGTAACTTTAATGCTGATCTTGCTCAAGTAGACTGCTCATTTGCTTCACATTAGTTTGATGAGCTTCTTGATTATTTCCTAAATCTCAACGAGCCTTTATCTCCTCTCTTTACTGATTTTAACTTCTTTTCTTCTGTAGAGAAAGTACTGAGCATTGTTCAGACTTCCCCTCCTCCAGTTATTCCTCCCCCGTCTCTTCAGGTCACTCCTCCTTCTGCCTCTCAACCGGGGTCACAAGAGGAGCAAATAGAAGCTCTCCAAGACTTGGACGATCCCATTGCTTCACAAGAACATAGGGGAGAAGAAACTGGAGAAGGCGAAAAGACTCCGGAACTAACTGGTTCTGACGATACGCCGTTAGCCACACTTTTTACTCCAGGAAGCGGGTCTTCTCCTAAGAAAAGGGGGAAAAGTGGAGTCTCAAAGAAGAAAGAAGCTTCGGCTGGCGAGAAAAAAGCAGAAATAAGTCCGATTGTTCCCCTTTCTCCTTCTTCCCCTACTCTTTCAAGCCGGCGCAAGAAGTTGGTCATCCGGCCAGGTGCAGTCTCAAGGTGGAGGGAAGAAGAAATGATGGCTATGGTCCTGTGCCTTTTATCTCGCTCTTTGCTTTTTGCTTGTATATAAGCTTGTGCTGACTGGAGATTGTGCGGGTACTAGTCCCCGCTTTCTTTTACTTTGAAACCTGCATATGTATAAAATTCTCATAGTATGGAATAAAATGGTTCTTTTACTTATACAATTTTCTGTCTGTATTTGAGAACGCTTTTATTTTCTGTTTTCATGCAAGTTTCTTTATCCTCTTTATGTGAAGTTGCAGTAAACCTATGGTATGTTTCTTGAGCATTGTTTTCATTTTTGTGATGACTATATTGTATTGCCCCCATACCATGGTTTATTGCAATCTCTTTCACATTGGCAAAGTTTCGGAGAAAAACTCTTCTGTTTCAAGAAGACTTGTACTATTCCTTTAGAGAACAACTCTTCCATTTGAAGGAAGTTTGCATTTGTACTTTATAGGATAATATTTCCTTTCCAAGAAAATATTTTTCTAATTTAGTAGAATGCACTTCATATAGGAGGAGTCTTCTCTTTTTTTTTTGTTGCGAAGTTTTTACACTTCACTTTTGGAAAAAGTCACTTTTGCTTTGGCAAGTGAATTTTACTTCATAGTACAGTGAGCCTTCGGAAAAAGGGCTTCAACCAGCTTGAGCCTCCGAAGAGAGTTTTTTGTTTGATTGTGCCTCTGGGAAGAGGTCTTTTTGTTTGGTTGCGCCTCTGGAAAGAGGTCATTTTGTTTGATTGTGCCTCTGGGAAGAGGTCTTTTTTTTTGTTTCTGCCTCTTGGGAGAGGCTTTTATCTTTTCCCTGTTCGCTGGGAAGCGGGCCTCCGAAGAGGGCTTTTTACATTTCGACTCGTGTGAAGTTTTATTTCAGATCACGGTGAAATGTGTGCCTCTGAGTAGGGCTTTTGCCTGGAAGTTTGGAGTTTCCTTCTCTTAGTTGGATGGATTCACGGGGCGGACACGAGTGTTCTGTGCCACCGATCAGTCCGCAACTTTCTGTCGAGAAAGAACTCTCCCTTTCTGGCGAGGCCCGCTAGAGGTCTTTCGGCATTTCAACTTTGGTGAAATGGGCCTCCGAAGAGGGCTTTTCACATTCCAGCACTTGTGAAGTTTTTTTTCAAATCTCGGTGGAATGCGTGCCTCTGAGTATGCCTGGAAGTTTCTTCCTCATGGTTGGCTGGATTCACGGGGTGGACGCAAGTTACTTGGACGCTTATTTGCGCAGATTGTCTCAGCTAGTGAACAAGCGCCTTGCCTTCCACTTGGGAAGGTGCCTCCGATCATCGTATGGATTCACGGGGCATACGCAAGTTACTTGGACGCTTGTCTGCGCAAACTGTCTCAGCTAGTGAACAAGCGCCTTGCCTTCCAGTTGGGAAGGTTCTCCCGGTCATTCCATACCAATTTTTTTTGTTGAGAAAGTTCTCTGGCATGCCCCGTTTGAGGTCTTTATCCTCCGAAGAGTTGTGCCTCCAAAGAGGGCTTGTTTCTCCGAAGAGGTCTTTGGCTGTTTGATGCTTGCTCGCCCATGTCTCTTTTCCATCTATTCATATCGGCGATCCCTGTTATCTTTTCCAAATACACTTCTCTTTTAATTGCCAACAATTTCCTTTATCCAAAGAAGTACACTTCATAGTTAAGCGAGTTGGTGGGGGCAGACACAAGCTATTTAACTGGATGCTCATTTGTACAAACAACCACAATTAGTTAGCAAGGGCCCACTTCCAGCAGAATCACTAACTTTTTGCTTGAAGCACTTCTTTCGTAGGATTTGAGTATGGAAATTTTAAACGGCGTAGCGTTTGCTTGTTGGGTGATTTCAGGGATTGCTTGGTCTTGTAATGGGTAAGCTTTGTTTTTATGGCCTGCATTATTAAATCGACATTTTAGTAATACAACTGACGTATTTTATATATCGAAATAAAAGATAGCAGTTTATAATAGTAAAGAACACAAGATTTATAGTGGTTCGGCCAAGAACTGGGCCTACATCCACTTTATAGTTCTTATTATTCACTTGCACTGACTTTACAATGGCTTTCAATACAAGGATCATACATTCATCATTATTTTACAATATTTCATTAAAGCCTTTAAGTAAAATATGGGTGCAAATGATTGTTGTTCCAATCTCTTGGAATTGGATCTCCTTCGACAGTTATTAGTTTGAAAGTGCCATCGAGAAGTTTTTTGCCTATGATATACGGCCCTTCCCAGTTCGGCCCAAACACGCCTGTAGGTGTCATAATTCTTTTTAAGATTAGATCCGCAACTTCAAAGCTGTGTTGGCGAACTTTGGAATTGAAGTGCCTGGCTATTCTTTACTGATGAGCCGCAATTCTGAGCTCAGCTTCTTCTCTTTTTTCATCAAGGAAGTCAAGGGCTTCAAGTTGCAGCTTTTCATTTTCAGCTTGATTGAAATGGATTCTTCTATGTGAAGGGACCTCTATTTCTACCGGAATCATTGCCTCTGATCCGTATGCCAATGAAAATGGAGTGTGCCCCATCGCAGTTTTACGTGTAGTTCTATATGCCCATAGTGCTAGTGGAAGCTTATCGACCCAACTAGCTTTCACTTTTTCCAACTGTTTTTTGATGGTCGATTTGATAATTTTGTTTGCTGCTTCCACTTGCCCGTACGCCTGCGGATGTGCTACTCCTGCGAAGCTTTTCTGGATCTTGAATTTCTTGCAAAAATCTTGGAACTCTTCACTTTCGAATTGGGTTCCATTATCTGTGATTATCTTTTGAGGCACGCCATACCTTGAAATGATATTCTTAGTTACAAAGTTTATCATTTTCTTAGAGGTAATAGTAGCTAAGGGTTCAGATTCAGCCCATTTAGTAAAATAATCAACAGCAACAATAACATATCTGATTCTGGATTTTGCAGTCGGAAAAGGCCTGATGAGATCTATTCCCCAAATAGCAAATGGCCACGGACTGACCATCTGTGTTATCTCATAGGAAGGTGCTCTTGGGATTTTTGCAAATCTCTCGCATCGGTCACATTTTCGAGCGTAACTTGTGGCATCACGATTAATATCTGGCCAAAAATACCCATAACGGAGAATATTTTTTGCTAAAGTTTGACCACCTGAATGATCTCCACAATCTCCTCCGTGTACCTCAGTTAGAATTGTCTCAGCTTCTTCCTTGGTCACACATCGGATGCTTTTCTTAACAACTTCTGCCGTTCTTTTGAGTTTTCTGGTTGAGAACCGTCGCGCAGATATTCCAATATCGGAGTCATCCATGATTCTCGCTCCTGTGGTATAGTCATGATCCAGTCAATATCCATTTCATCAATGCTTGGAGTTGACAGGACTTCCACAGGAACTAATCCCAATAATTGAGCTTCACCGGTGCTTGCATACTTTGCGAGGGAATCTGCCTTCATGTTTTCTTCCCGGGATATATGGTTTATCGTATAATGGTCCAGATCATCGAGAAGCTCCCAGGCTCTTGACAAGTAAGCGGGCAGATTTCCTCCTTTGGTTTGAAACTCTTTCCTGACTTGACACACAATAAGCTGTGAATCACTGAAGATCTGCAACATTTTGACATTCAACTCCTTAGCAATTCTCAAACCGGCAATAAGAGCTTCATTCACTACTTCATTGTTTGTCGAAGGGAATTCCAATCTTAAAGCATAGCGCAATGACCGCCCTTCAGGGGTTTCAAGCACAACCCCAGCCCTGGAACAGTAATCGTTTCTTGCGCCATCAACATACAATTTCCATCGAATTAGGGAATTACCAGTCACTATTTCCTCACTATCACCTCTATCTATACATTCTGCGATGAAATCTGCCAAAGCTTGTCCATTGATTGCTCTCCGGGGATGATAAGTGATGTCATATTGACTGAGTTCAATATTTCACTTCAAAAGGCGACCCGAAGTCTCAGGGCGAAAGAGGACTTGCTTCAGTGGCTGATCAGTGAGGACTTTGATTGGATGAGCTTGAAAATATGGCCTCAATTTTCTTGATGCGATCAGTAGACAATAGGCAAGCTTCTCCAACTTTGAATAATTTATTTCTGCCCCAGTAAACCTTTTGCTAATATTGTAGACTGGGTGCTGAATTTTGGCGTCTTCTCGCACTAGTGCCGCACTAAGAGCATGAGCTGAGATCGCCAAGTATACAAAGAGATCTTCACCATCGTCGGGCTTAGAAAGTATCGGAGGAGTTTCCATATGACGAATTAACTCATCGAAGGCTTTCTGGCATTCTGGAGTCCAGTCAAAGTTTTTCCTTCCTTTCTTCAGAGCATCAAAGAATGGAATGCATTTATCAGTAGCTTTGGAAATGAATCGGCTTAAAGCAGCGACTTTTCCATTGAGACTTTGCAGTTCCTTCTTCGTTCTAGGAGCTTTGACTTCTCTTAAGGCAGTGATCTGAGCAGGATTAGCCTCAATGCCCCTAGCGCTCACAATGAAACCCAAGAACTTTCCGGACTCCACCCTAAATGAACACTTCAAAGGATTAAGCTTCATTCCATACTTTTGTAGGACGACGAACATTTCCGCTAAGTGGTCCATATGGCCTACTGCTTTCTTTGATTTAACCAACATATCGTCAACATAAACTTCCATGGTCTTTCCAATCTATGGCTTGAACATCGCATTAACAAGCCTTTGGTAAGTTGCCCCTGCATTCTTCAGTCCGAAGGGCATGACTCTATAGCAGTAAAGACCGACATCGGTAATAAAGCTCGTGTCCTCTTGATCTGGCTCATGCATCATGATCTGGTTATATCCAGAGTAAGCATCCATAAAAGATAACAATTCATGTCCCGCTGTTCCGTCAACCAACTAGTCAATCCAGGGAAGCGGAAAACAGTCTTTGGGGCAGGCTTTGTTTAAATCTGAAAAGTCGATGCATACCCTCCACTTTTCGTTAGCTTTCTTAACCAGTACCGGATTTGAAACCCAATTCGGATAAGTCGATTCACCGATAAAGTCATTCTCCATGAGCCGATCCACCTCTTCTTTCAATGTTGCTGACCTTTCGGGACCCTGGGTTCTTCTTTTCTGCTTCATTGGTGTAAACTTCGGATCAATATTCAAAGTATGTACTGCAACTTCAGGTGATATTCCACACATATCAGCATGGGTCCAAGCGAATACATCCAGATTTGCTTTCAGGAATGATATCAAAATATTCTGAACTGCCGTACTAAGTTGTGAACCCACATTCAGCACCTTGTTTGGGTTTTTGGGTCAACAGGTACCAGTACCGTTACTTCCACTGGCACCACTCGATTCTCCCCTGCACTGGCTTTTCTGGGATCCATTTTTCTTCGTGCTTCGCTACATTCGCCAGTACAGGGTCTGCCCTGTAATTGCTACAAGGTTGATTCCTTGATGCGGACTGGGGCTGCCGCATCCTTTCCCATCTCTCTCTTTCTTGCTTCACGCAGTTCTATCAGATAACATTCCCACCGCGCATTCTGATCCCCTTTAACAACACCAACTCCATTATCTGTGGGGAATTTCATGGTAAGGCACCATGGGGCGAGGATTGCTTTAAAGGCTGCAAGAGTTGGACGGCCTAGGAAGGCGTTGTAAGCAGAAAAGTCATCAACAATTACAAAAGTCTGCCTTCGAACGACCTTCTTCTGCCCCTCGCCAAGTTCCACGAATAGGTCAATAGTCCCAACCGGCTGCCTGGGTTCCCCAGTAAACCCAACGATCTTTTGCGATGAAGCTTGAACATCGGCCATTGGGATCTTCATCCAATCAAAAGTCTTCTTGAAAAGAATATTGCAAGAAGCACCACAATCAACAAGTACTCTTATTACAATAGCTGGCCCAATGCCAGCAGAAATAACCAAGGGATCTATGATAGGGGCTTCAACACCCATAGAATCTTTGACTCTGAATATAATGTCATCATTAAAAGTTTTCTGCTGCTTTAGAGGTGCAACATCTTCCAACACAAAAACACTCTCCTCTGTTGGGGTATATTTCAATGCACGAGCGTACTGTTCCATCTCATCCCAGCTTCTGCCAGCTGGGTGAGGTCCTCCTGTAATCACATTAATAACGGGCCTCTCAGATTCATGATCTGCTGCCTTTTCGCTTGAGCTAGAACGATGAACCGGAGCCTGTTGTCCTTGAGTTGGCGAAGTTGGGCCATTCTTGTTCCTCCTTACATATTGCTGGAGCTTGTTTTTTTCAATAGTTCCTCAATCAACTCCTTCAAGTGACGGCACTCATTGGTATCATGTCCGGGTTGGTTATGGAACCGGCAAAACCTTCCATTCTTCTCGGCTTTCTTATTAACCCTTTGCTTAGCTGGTGCGGGGAACTCGACTATGTCTTTGTTTGCAAAGTAGATGTTTTCCGGGGTATCTGTCAGAGGGGTGAAGTTGAAGGGACGACTTTTCTTTGCATCTCCTTGCTTCCTCTGACCATCATTTCCCCTCTTCTGATTGCCAGATTCCTTCCTATTCGGAACAGCATTACTATTTCCAGCCCCTATCGATACCACCTTAGCCGGTGCTTGGAGGCTTTCCAGGCGCATGAATTCGTCAGCTTTCTTATAAAACTTGTCAAGCGAATTCGGTTCTTTTATTTTCAACCACCTCCCGAACTCACTTGTCTTATCAATAGCCTTCATCAGGTACGTCAAAATCATTCTTGGGTCTGCGTTGTCTACTTCAGCCAGAGCTATATTGAAGCGATTCAAGAAAGCTCTAATGGATTCTCAAGGATTCTGCTCCAAGATGGATAACGACATTATATCTTTCGCCTTCGAAGCGTACAATCTGAACTGTTCCTTAAACTTTCGAGTCAAATCAGAAAATTGGTCTATTGACCGGACCGGCGGTTTTGTGAACCAAAGTAGAGCAACTCCTTCTAGGTATATGGGAAAATATCGGCATTTGATCTCATCTGAAGCTCTGGCACCAGTCATGTGCCAATCATACTTGTACAGAAATTCATTAGGGTCACTTATCCCCTTATAAGCCGGTATGGTAGGAGGAACAAACTTTCTAGGAAATTCTGCTTTCAAAATCCTTTCAGTGAGTGGAGTCTTGCTTAGAGCGAACCCCCATTCTTTTTCGTCTTCCTCTCTTTGCATACTTTCCTTCATGATTTGTTGGACCATCCCTGAGAAATATTCCTCATCATTAAGGGGCTCAGCAGGACAGGCATCGGCCATTTTTTCAGAAGTCTACCTTGACAGGCGCTCACGGACAGTTGGCTGTTGTCCCGATCCTCCAACTTGGGGAGGTGTGTCTTTGGCTGGGCCAGCTGCCCTTTATGGAACATCTCTTTCTTCCACATCATGAACATTATCAGCAAAGTTTGGTTCGTTATTCACTGGTTGACGGTTAGCCCCAAGCAAAGCGTTCAACCTTTCCAACATCAGATTGTTTTGGGCTTCCATCCGCTGATATAGCCCAGAAACCGCGACATCCAATTCTGCTCGCGTTACGCCAACAGTTGGAGTTGTTTGACTTAAAGCAGGTGAAGTGGCAGCAGTCTCGTGAACATCGTCGGATCTAACAGACTTGCGCTTTCTTCCAGGAACCATTATTTCTGACAAACTTCTAGTTTATAGAGAGATCCTTTCCACAAATTTCTGCGAAGCTATGATAACAGTATCCTGAGTTGGTTTCTCAGTGAAAGCACCAAAAATGTTAACGTAAAAATCTGACGCTAACACCCCGGTGCAAGTAAAGCAAGTGTGAAAGCACCACCCGATGATAAGAGAATCAGAAATAAGCAGGAAAAAATCAGAAAGACAGTAAAAGACACAGTTTTTATAGTGCTTCGACTAATAGTCAAGCCTACGTCCACTTTATATCTCTTTATTGCTAACTCAAGTACAACTTATACAACTTTCTTCAATTACAACACACTTTAGACTAGTAGTTCAAACTTTGATAGAGAATAATCTTTCGAATCCATGTTGAATGATGTAGATTTTCACTTGAAGTTTGTCGTAGTGTCCTTGGTGTTTGGAGTGCTTGAAGTGCTGTTCGAGTTGAGAAAATGGCAGAGTGTACGTGCTTCGAGAATGAGCCAAAAAGATCCCTCGAATGTCGTAGCTCATGCTGTATTTATAGGGGTTTTCGGACAGGCCTTAAGTCGTGAGCGACTTAAGGTAAGTCGTAAGTCGAAGGCTACAACTTAAGATGGGTCATGAGTCGTCAGCGAGCTAAGGGGAATGAGTTACGACCTAACTGGTTCGCACCTGGCCATCTGAGCTAGCTATTAGGTTCTAGCGACCTAACGGAGAGCGGCATGGTTCAACAAGTGCTAAGTCGTGAGCGACTTAAAGTAAGTTGTGGAAGCACTAGGTCGCTGCTGCTTTATCTCCTTAGGTCATGAAGTATTTAGGTCGCTGATTCGTGGCTTCCTGTAAGCAGTTAGGTCGTCCACTTCTTAAGTCGTTAGGTCGTCCATCTCTTAAGTTGTTAGGTCGTCTATCGTTAGGTCGACCACTTCCTCAGTCGTTAGGCCATTTAAGTCACTAGGTCGTTGGGCAGTTTTATTCCTTGAGCCGTTAGGTCGCTCCACCTCTTAGGTCGGTAGGTCGCTGCCTGTTAGGTCGCTAACGCGCTTCTAACTTTAGGTCGCTAAGACGCCAGGTCTTTTAGGTCGCTGTGCTTACGTAAGTCGCTGCGTCGCTCCAACTTGTTAACCTCTTTAGGTCGCTTCGATTGTTGAGTCGCTAGGTCGCATAATGAAGGAATTAACAGAACCCAATCAAAATCATCAAATGAAATCAATTCGTTCAGAATATAATAGTGCATTCCCTCATTTTCAGCCATTCAAATTTGTGAAAAAAATCACAGGAGCGAGTGACGAGGTTGGCGAAAAAAATCACGGGAGTAGGATTCATTCGTGAACAGAGCGCACGTGCACGAGGCTAGGAGTGAAGTCGCGATAGGATGGCAGGGCTCGATGGTGAGGTAGGAATGTTCGCGACTAGTTGAATGGTGGAGGTGGGTGATGTTTGGTGGGGTGCGATGTAGGCATTGGATATGGGGTGGAAGTGGGCCGTGAATCTGGTTGCGGAGTCGCGAGAAAAAAAAAGTCGTAGCCTGTAAATTCTTGGCGTTCGCTAGAGGAAGGACAAGCGGAAGGTGGGCCGTGGCGATGTGTGTCGTCAGAGGTGGTGTGTGGGTGTTAGTCACGATCTGGTATGGAAAGATTTGCGGCTGAACTTGTTCTAAATGTGGCAATTTGTTTTAATTATAAATTAAATAAGTAATTTACATAATTAATTTATTTCGAATTTTAATAAAAACGCACCTTCTCCATCGATGTCCAAAATAACGTAACGCCATGTTGGATTCGCAGCAGCAAATTCTACGCGACGAAATAAATCTAGAATGGAAACAATTAACAATTTTGGAAAAATCAAGTTGAGTAAATCTCACTCTTTTTTTATTGCTAGAGTTAATTTAAAATAATTAAAATTATATTATTGGATGCTTGGTTGAATCTATAAATTGTTTGATGTTGAATGATATATTATATATATAGTACTATATATATTAGTAGTAGGAGTGATATTCCCGCACATTTTAGCGGTTGAGACCCTATGCATCACGCATAATAGCGGATGGCCCTATATACCGCGATATCCTCCTCGAAATGGGATTGATATTTTTATGTTGTATTAACACCCATGGATGCAGAGAAATAGGTTAGAGGGGTCCAATTGGATTCCTCAAAATTTATAATGATTGTTTTTTGTATATAAAAATATATGAAGTGTTAGAATAATCTATTATAAATTATTGTTGTGATTTGAATTATTGGATGCTATAGTAGCACTGGCTTTAATTTTGGTTTTTAAATACCATAAGAATTAATTTTTTAATTTTGAAGGAATTAAAAGATGATTTTGAATATAAAAATATTATATGGAAATTTGGTTATTTTAAAAGAGATTGATTTGGATAAAATAAAAACTTGATATGGAATTGGACTTAAATATTCATAAAAATGTTTAAAATAGTGGTCTAAAATAATTTATATAAATAATTTTTAAATAATGGATTTTTAAATGATATTTCAGAAAAAAATGGTAAAGAAGTTAAAATTGGAATTTTAAACGAATTCGAGAAATAATTGGAATGTATTGAGTAATAGATTTTTAATAGAAATCGGCTTCTAAATGGAGTGATTTATGTAAATCTATTATAATGTTGGAAATGAGTTATAAAATTTATAAATGACGTTTATAAATAACAGAAATGTTACTAGTTGATAAATTGGAATATTAATTTATAGTGGGAATGTATATCATGATATGAAAATAGGTTGGGGAGAGAATAGTAGACTCTATTTAGAAAATTGAAAATGGATTAAGCAATCCAAAAGGAATTGATGTGTCATAATTCTAGAGGGATTTGAATTGGTTATTGGGATATTTAAAAATATATATTTTATATTTAAAAGCTAAGTTGGGTTAAAGGAAATATTATTTATTGAACTATGTAATTAAAAGCTAGTTATCATTGAAATACTTCAGAAGTAAAATTCCAAATATCGATAGCAGCTAAAATAAATTTCTAATTTTTATAATAAGCTTCGTAAATCAAATTGTTATTGAAAATGAAATAGGGAATGAAGTATAAATTTTTATTTAAATATTTTAAAATTTTACATATTACTTAAACGTGTTCTAAAAATAGATTATCATTCTTTAAAAATAATTATTGTACACATATATAAAATTTTGAAAATGATTATAATTTATTTATAAACTCTGTCGAGATGTGAAAAACAGATATGATTTTAGAGGTTGTAAATGGATGGACGAGATTATAAGTGACTATAATCGACTTTGGAAAATGTAAAGGAATTAATATAAATTCTGGAAATGTAGGAGATAGGATAAGAAACTCCTAAGTATTGATATTAGAAATGATTTTGAAAAAAATGGATTTTTATTTTTTCCTAAGTGAGGAAATGAAGGTTTTTGAAAATATTAGAAATAAAGGATATATATAGAGATATTTTCTAAGTAATGGATTATAAATGAAAATTGGAAATATTTCACTAATTGTTGAAGTGAGGTACGGGTGTAGATATTCTGTTATAGAAATGAGTATTCAAAATGTTTTCAAATATTGATTAATTTAAAGAGATTTGAATATATATCTTTATAAAAATATTTGGAAATGAATATTTTGGAAGAAATTATAATATGGGCCTAATGACTTCCTATGGATGATGTTTGATAGTTAAATAACTAATTATCAAATATTGGCCAATTTCGTTAATCATTTCAAAGAGACTGAGATCAGATTTAATTATCCGAAAACTATTTCGATCCGGTTTGAACGATACGAATGGATACCGTGAAGATAGTGAAGACGGTGATCCGGTTTTCCCAGATCCAGGACACCTTGTATGGACGAATGCTATCAGAACATCATCATTGGAGGACGATGAGCATTCTAAGTAGAATTATTCTTGAGAGGTAATCGTTAGCCTTAAGCCTCATCAACCAGGAATGACTAAAATAGGGGAGATGCAGCAAGCCTAAGTGGGTCACATCCAATTAGGATATGTTATCACTTTTCTAAATATTCTTGGAAATATATATATAAATAATGGATATGGCTGTGCATGAAAAAGGGTGCGCTTGATTTTTTTTATGGGTGGGAAGACCCGTGGTGATAACATATTCAGTCTATCAAGATTAGGGGTGGGCCGACCTTGTGTAGCAGGGGATCTCAATGAAGTCCTCGGTACATTTTTCTAAACGTGTACTGTGATGGGCGGTACCCCAGTAGTCCAATCATTATGTGAGATCCATTCTCCACTACAAGCCTTATAGTTTTGTTTGTAGAGCTTAGTACACTGGAATTTAACTAATCTAAAATTTTTGGCTATTTGAATAAGTATTTGTATCTAGACGCTATTATAAAATCATTGGATTTTCTATAAAATGTTTTATTTATCGTAAGGGAAAAACCCGTCGTGTTTATGTGTGACGCGGTCTTAGGAGATACCTTTGTTTTTCAAAGAGTTTTGATAAATTTAATGATTCAAGTTTAGTGTGTTTTCTCACACTGTTTTTTCAGAATGACTTGGGTATTATTTTATTCTAATGCTCGGGTCAGACCGGGTTTTTCATATTCAGGTTAGAATGCTATGGAGTGCAGGAGACGAGCTGAATGACAGAGACGTATCTCTGTACTGGGTTATATTTCCGCTGTATGAGGACAGGTTATTATTGCTGTCTAGATTGATGTATTGATTGTTGTACTCTAATGATCGTAAGTATAAAATAGTTAAATTTTTTATATAAAATTCTGTTATTATATATTATATTTGTTCCGCTGTGTTTCTGAGAATCTGTGTTGTTGTTCTATTTTCTTTCACCTCTTTCTTTTTCTCGCCCAAATGAATCGATATTTCCGGCACTTGAATATTCGGCAGGTTATACAGTGAACGTATTGATGTCGATTCTCGAGGATCGAAAATCTGGCTCGTTACAGTTGATATCAGAGCTGAAAATTAAGCGAGAGTCTTGGCTTTGGTGGGGATTACTCATTAGTGATAGAGTCAGTAGTACTCTTGAATGAGTTGAGTGTAGTACTAAATATGAGCACGTCTTTGTTAGTGAATATAAATGGTTTTGTATTGTGTTGATTATCTATTTAGTGACATATAAATTCTATTCAAGTAATGGGATACCACTAAATCGATAAGGGTTTCTAAACACTTGAATAAAGTAATTCGACATAGTATGGTTTTGGAAGTGGGTAAATGAAATAGTTTTACCCAAATTATATTTTGATATAAAAAGAGTAATTTTCTAGAAATTATTATTATAGTAGATTGATGTGTTTGGTTATTATTATATAACCAAAATAAGATTTTAAAATTTGGAATAGTTTATAAAAACCAAATTAGATTGTATAAGATTGAATTATACAAGTGAATTAAAAACTAAAAATGGATTCAAACCGGAAATTGGAAAATTAAATTCTGGAGATTTTTGGAAATGTTTTCCAAAGTATTTTAAAATAAATAATAGTAATATAATTTTGGATATATTTTTGAAAGAAAATTGTTTTAAATGGATTTTGTAAGTGATATAGCATTGAACTCACTTTACTCGCTAGAAAATAATCCTGGTGATAACTACAACATCATCAGTATTCATTTTCGAGTTTTTAAATGATGAATTAGTACCATAGTAAATTGATATGGAGATTTTTGATGAAAACAAATGTTGTTTGGAAATTCCAAAGGGAAATTGTTTTGGAATGGAACCAAGTGAATTTTGAAAATCCAAGAAAGTGGTTTGTTAAACCAAAAAGAGTGTGTATGTGATTTGAATGTAATTTAAAATATATATACCGAGTGTTTAAAATTTTTGGAATCTTTATTTAAATGCTTTAAAAAATATCAGAAAGTAAGTTATGAATTTATAAATGGTGGGTGATTTAAAGAAAAGAAATATGGAAATTGAATGTTGGAAATAAATTTAAACATGAATAAGTTAAAATGAATTTTTTTAACTTAAGCTAAGTTAAATAAATTGGATTAGAAATGGTATCAATTGGGGTTGAGATATAAAAGTTAAAATGGAATTCAACTTAAGTTAAGTTGGATAAATTAAATTTTATAAATTTAATTGATTGGATTTGTATTGAATTAATGTAGTGTATTAATGAAATGGGAGTTAACTTAAGCGAAGTAATTGAAATATATAATGAAATTGAACGAATTAAAAATGAATTTGTTTGGAACGAAATTTTGAATTGTGAAATAATTTTATAATCATAAGTTATAAATTTTGAATGGAATAAAATTTAAGCAGAAATTGTTCGGAGGGTGAATAAATGAGTTTATATATCTTATAAAAATTTGAAATCAATGAAGTGAAAGTATGCTTAAGCTATAAATTTAGGTATAAAATTGAGTTAATAATAAAATGTGAAAATACTCGAGTATAAGATCAATGGAAATTTGGAAAATAAGTCGTATAACTTATAAGATTGAAAGGTGGGATAGAAAAACCAAAATAAAAATGGTTTGATATTTTGGCGAAGGAATTAAAATATGAACTTGAATTATAAAAGGAATTTGAACTCAAGTTAAATGAATAAAGTGATTTTTGAAAGGAACATAGGATTTTTAAGTATTAAATGGAAGTGAACTAATTAGATAAACTAATTAGTTAATTGAATACAAATATAAAGCTTAACTTGGTTTAGTAAATTGGATTGTGGGTTAAAGTGAATGTTGAATATGGAACTTGAGTTATAAATGAAAATTCGACCTGATTATAAGCGAATCTAACATAATTGGAAATATCGTCGAACAAATAGAAATGGATTGAAATAGCGATGACTTAACTTATAAATAAAATTCAATTTAAATTGTAAATAAATTTAATATAGCCTAAATAAATTAGAGAATGAATTCGAGTAATGGAATTAAAATCAAAGTGGATTAAATGAATGAACTAATTAATTAATTAGTAAATGAAATGGAAGTTGGTTGAAATTAAAGTAAACTTAAGTTATAAAGTGGTAATAATTTATAATAACGATTAACTTAAGTAAATATTTTGAATGGAAGCATGACTTAAGTAAATTTGTGCAATGGTTATTTAATAAAGTAACATGGAATGATTCCAAGATTAATAAAGTGGGTTTGAATATAATGTGGATATGAATGGAATGCAAATAAATGGATTGAGTATGAAATGGAATATAATGCAAGTTTTTGTTTTTTCGGATCTTGCCGCGCAAAGGAGATGTTGCCAAAAAATTTCATAACATAATGAACTTTAAGAGTTTAATAACTCATTTTAATTAATAGTTTTTAAACCTTAAGGGTTTAGGTGTATTCTCTTCCTTTTGAAATTTTGAAGACGAAATTCTCTTAAGGGGAAAGAATGTAACATCCTGTAATTTTATCATTTTGATTTTTGAATATTCGATTAATTTTAAATATTGAAATAATTGGTTATTAAAATTTAATAACTTATGTATCCAAATATAGAAATTATTTAAATGTTTGAATGATGAATTTAATATTAATTAAATTGATTTAATGGTGGTATTTAACCTCTTTTAATTGATAAATAATAATGGTAGACTCATTTGTAAATTTATTTATAATAATAAATGGTTTGAATAAATATTAGGAAAATCATTTGTCAATGGAACGACCTGGTTTTTATTGATGTATTTTTTATTCGAATTTATAGCATTTTCCCATAATTTTTAATTTGAAAAATATTTAAATGGTCATTTGCCGTATTTTTCAACAAATGATGGAATTTTGTGAGTTTACAAAATAAGTTAACCAATGTATTTTATAATTATTTTGGAATCTTGTTACATTTTGGGGGCACAGTTGTATTTTTATTTCTATTGGTCGCGGTTCGTATGCAAAAAGAATATTGTGTAACGTAATACACAAAACCTTTTTTAAACTATTTAAAAATCAAATTCAAAATCAAAATTCAAAATTTGTTGACGGTGATTTGACGGTTACTTAGGAATATTTCTAACTTGAGAATATTGGTTTGCTTGAGAATTTAGTTTAACTTGAAATGGAAATAAAGAAAATTGATTTTTTAAATATATATGAAAATGTCAACACTTAACCAATTTCAGCAAGTTTCCCTCTTCCTCTTTCATTTATCAATTCATATAAAATAAATCATGGTCTCCCCCTCGTAAAATAAAAAAACTTACTTCTCAATGAAAAATTATGTCGTTTGTTCCATTGGGTTCATATGCTCGAGAGCTTCAATTCCATATGTTGTTGTTGAGTGCGGCTTTGTTAGGCAGAGTTCGATAGTTTTGGCATCGCCTAGGGTTTAGCTTGATTGGAATTTAGGGCCGCAATTAGTCGATTGGAGGCCGCCGTTATAAAAAAGTTCATAGAGAGGAAGGTTGGCATAGTTTGGAGCTAGTACGATCAGGCCAAGCAAAACACATTCTAGGATTTCATGTATGAAGTGCTCCAGGTCGCTCTCGCCTGCGAGGAACCGAGATTCAACTTAGGGTGTTAGGGGTGAAGAGACTTGGAAGTGAAAGTCGATGGAGGCGGCAGCTCGTCGAACCATTGACTAATGAAGTTGGAATCATGGAGTGAAGGATTGCCTAAAAGTGGGTAGTTCATATCATTTGTATCAATGCATGGGTCTATGCATTTGAATAGGGGGAGATAGATTTATATGGGTAATTAGTGTTTGATTTGGTAAATAATTAATTTAATCAACTCAATTTCTTATAAAACCAACAACTTTTCTATACTAGGTCAGTTGCTTTGGACTCATAAACATTAGCTACATATTAAAACTAATTTCATTAGATTTGGAGCTTGTTGAATTTTGATTTTAGACCAAAAACAGAACGTGAAAGCGTCAACTGAAATTTTAGTGAGTTTACTCACCTATAAATAAACTATATGATATCCGTGTTGCTATGGATTACTATTGAATGCTTGGATGATAGTTTGTATTGTTATTTGGTAGTTTATTTGGATTTAAATTCCACTTGATAAGCGGATGGGCATAAAGAACCATTGTGATGCAGGGGACAAAAATAAAAGGGAAGTCGAAGAGCACTTAGCAAATAGGTCGCTAAGGAACACTTCAAAGTACACATACGTATGTGTGATTTACAAGGGATCATTATAGAGAGACCCTAAGGGGTTTCTTGCCAATGTCAATTTACATATATTCTAACGTTGATTATACTATTGTTTGGTCGAAATATTTGTGACATATTGCGTGGTTTGTGGAAGTTTCATTATAGCGATTATTGCTATACCATCACTTATGAAACATAATCTCCTTAATCCTTTGTTATGTTTAAGCTTGAGCTTGTATTTTCTCAAAATAAATGTTTGGTCATGTTGTTTCCCTTTGGAGGTAGTTTAAACTATATTTTTAGGTATTTTGAGAATTTTTAAAATAAAGAGTAAGTGTTGATTAAAATTTATAAAAGGAATTATAAATTTAATTAATAATTTTCGGGATAAATAAAACTGTTGAAAATGTATAAAGAGATTATAAATTTGATTAATTATATTTCGAGATAATTAATGTCTTTTAAAATTTATAAAATATTATAATTGGTTCAATTATCTTTTGGGAGAGTTAATGTTTTTTAAATTTATAAGATTATTTTCCTTGAATATTTCTTAAATTCTATCCAAACGACTTTATAAAGATTTTATATGTATTTAAAAATAATTGGAGGTTTAAATATATTCTTAATTATTTTTAACTACAATAAATTTAATTAATAAATTTATTAATGATGTTTAAGTTAATTTTCTTATTTAGTTAAAGTTCATCAGCTGATTTAATAGAAGTGTTTGAAGTTAGTTAAGTGATTTAATAAAAGTAACTTAAATTAATTAACAAATTCAATAAAGGTGCTTAAAGTTAAGTAACTGATTTATTAAAGAAGTTACAAATTTTATTAATTGTTTTTTGGGACAATAAATGTTGTTTTAAATTTGTAAAAGAATTATATCGATTATCTTTCAGAATGGTTAACATTTTTTAGATTTATAAAAGTATTTTTATTGATTTATGATCTTTCGGGATAATAAATGTTATTTGAAATTTATAAATGATAGTTTATAAAAAAGAAAATCTTTTAAAAGGAATTGTTTCTTTAAAAGTAAAGCCAAGTGTGAAATTTTAGGGTTTATACTAAATAATGTTTGTAGGATCTAGATTAACCCTAGAGAGAGGGGGGAGGGGGTGAATAAGGTTACAGCAAATTTTCTCGAACTAAACGCGAAAACAAATTATAGAGAAATAAATATGCTGAAAAGTAAATCACACACAAAATTTACCCAGCTTCAGTAACCCCTGCCTACTGCCGCATTCCCAGATTTCTATTAGAATTAAACAGTCTCCCGCTTACAAACACTCTAACAGACTCGCACACTCTGCTACCGCCTATAGAGTTTTGCAAACTCACACACCCTGCTCACTGAACTAATTCTAACTAGACAATCTGACACTACCTAAAACCTAGGTGGTGATTTACCAAGGTTTGACAACCTTAAAAGAGAAATTAAATTTAAAACAAACTTAAAAACGATTTCAAACTAAAAATCCTAATTAAAAAATAAAATAGAGCAAATAAACTAAAGCCTCTCTATAATAAAAAAAACCGGCCCAATTCATTTCTTCTCCCCGTTCCCTTTTCTTTTGCTATTGTAAAATGGCGGCCTTGCTCTGAAATTAGGGCTTGAGTCTTTAATCCAAATTAGGGCTTTTTTGATGCACGCCTATATTGATCGACTCTCTGGTTTGAGTGTTGGCTTGCTCGCTACTTCTCTGATGATCGATTCTCTGGATTGCGTTGCTTGCGCTCGTTCGCAGCTGCTCCTCTGTTGATCGAGTTAGATAGATTATGGTATGTATTCTCTTTCGTTGTTGGTTTAATGATTGCTTGAACTCGATGCCGATGATGAATTTGTTGGGTGAATATTTATATGGATTCTGACATTCCTATTTCATGATTTGATGACTTGATGCACATGGTTTCTATTCTGTAGCGTTCGATTTTCCCTTGGTTGATACGGCAAAAACTTTCCTCTTTTGATTTTTGACTTTTTCAAAAATACGCACTTGACATTTGAATTAGATTTCTCTGGCATCAACTCTATTTCATCTGGACTTCGGCACTTGACTTTTTAAACATGAATTTTGTTTGCGTCTGCATTAAATTCGAACTTTTCCTCCTGATCTAAATCACATTGTTTCTCGGCTTCAATTACTGTCGCATTGTCTTTGTTGTCTGCTGTTGTTGTTTGCCGAGGTTGTTGTTTCAATTGTCTTATGTTCACTGTTTGCATCACTGGTCTTTCATTTGGTCTGCACTTTTAATCTTTCGACTTTCACTGTGAATTACTTAGTTGGCTTCGACTTATCTGGTTGTTGCATTGTTTCTCGGCATAGACATTTGTTTTATGACGTTGTACTTGCTGATGTTTGTTGGTTTAGTTGTGCACTTGCCCGGCCATTTAAACTGCACTTGTACTTCTGGTTCTTCATTCTGGTTGGTCTGCATTTTTGGTTACTTGAATACAACAGCTTTCTTTTGTGTCCATGTATATAGTTGTTTCTTTGATGTTGTTTATGTCTACATCTTGTGGTTTCCACTGTATTGAGCTTGACATTTTCATCATTATGGTGGCTGACCATCTTATCTCTGTTTCACTGAACTTTGATATTATGTATCCTGGTCATGTTTATATTGAACTAGTCTTTAAGTGTAGCACTTGTCTCTCTTGTCATTTCTTTTTACTGATTTGCCTTTGATCTTGTTTGTTGCCTGGTCGACACTTGATGTTTGTAACTTGGTTTCTCTTGAACTTGGGTGAACTGATGTGCAGTCATGTCTCTGGTGCACAGTTTTTACAGTTACATTGTCTTCAGTTCACTTGACCATTTGTATACTCAGGCTGGCTTGAACTTGATTGTATCAGCTGGTTCATGGATTTGTAGCTTGTATATCCTGTTTGCTATGACATTGTAGTTTGCATTGTACCATGCTCCCTGTACTTGTATTCATGTTGTTGTCTGGACATTTACCCGAGTCTCTGTTTCATGCATTGTTGTTGGGTTGCTTTCTTCATTTGATTGTTTGAGTCTTGTTCATCTAATTCAATGCTGAGTTGTTTCACTGGTGCATGGCCTTACTGTTCATATGACTTTGGTCTCTGTCTGGTTCTTGATCATTTCATGTTGAATTTTGAAATTTCACTTGAGTTGAATCAAGTTTCAAAACTCGGGTTTGACCGTGCTCGTGCCGTGATTTTAAATATATTGCACGTGAGTTGAACCCGACTTTTCATTTGGGTTTGACCTGTGCTCACCAGTCCTTGTAGCATTATCAAGTGTGTATCGATGTGCACGGCCTTGTGGCATGTATAGTGATACACTATGCATGTCACATTGTTCGTGTATGATGAATTCAAATATGAATGATGACGAACAACCCAAATAACTGAGGCAAATCATAATTTCAAAAATCATATTTCATTTTATATTGCAAAAATATTTCTTTTTCAATTTTACCGCGTTAGTGAATATTTTTGCAGATTTCTCAGATGCTGGATTATAACTAGAATGAACTTGAAGATAAACTACGAGTGTGAGTGATATGTTGTGAGGCATTTATGTAAATTGAATTGTGATGTAATTAGAATCAAAATTATATATTTATAGTGAGAGCTTGAATTTGTGCTATTCAAAAATGTAATAAATATTTGTTTGAATAAAATTTCTGTTTGAATTCAAATTCTGTGTATTTAATTTTATTCAGCAAGTATTTATTTAATCTATGAAAAATAGAATAGTACATTAACAAATACATTTAAACAAATGTATACATGTTTATTATCATCAAACAAAAATCATATAAGCGCATATTCAACAATCTCCCCCTTTTGATGATAACAAACATATATTTAAGATTTTGATTGTGTTAAATGTATTTGATCAATGATATACTCTAAATGCTCCCCCTATTTAAATGCTTCCTCTCCACATGATGCTCCCCCTACATATATGCATACAAATAAAAATGTGCAAATGAGCCTAGATGCAAATGGAAAATTATTTAACCTTTGCTTGATTTTATTTGACAAAATCTTAACTTTTCTCTCCCCCTTTTGTTATCAGCAAAAGAATAATAGTGTTAGAGAAAATAGAGATAAAGTGATCGATATTAATCCAACATTATAACTCAATTTGCATATAAATATTAAACTTCAATAAAAATCAAACAAAAAATCATAACTGCCCTTGTTAGGCGCATATTCCACTTTTAGAATGATGGAAATGATGTTCTCATATAAAATCATACAGTTGTATCTACTTGTGGTACATTTATATCAGGAATTTGAATATCTACTAATCATGCATAACCGTTAGGACTTTTAAATGAGATTAGTAGTATTCCAATTTAATTTTAAAAATGAATTCAAGTATCTTCAAACCACGCATGACCGTGAGGACTTTTAAATGGGATTAGAATCAACTTGTCTATTTAATCAATCAAATTTGATATGCCTTCCATACATGCATAACCGTGAGGACTTTTAAATGAGCATGGAAGCATATAATCAAAAATCCAAGTAATTCACCCATGCCTAACCGTGAGGACTTTTAAATGAGAGTGAATATTTTGGTATTTTTTTATTTTTACAAAAAAATGTGAAATGAAAAACAAATGATCCCTGAATATAGTACCACATATCGACAAACTATATTTAAGATTTGATAAACAATGGTCGATAGAAATATGATAGATATAGAAATGATTATGGAATCTTTACCCAACAAAAAAGTTTTATAACTCTTGTTTGAATTTCTATAGAAATTTTTCTAAAATATACTGTCTTGAGTAATGTATGAAAGATATCAACACTCATCACTTTTTTTAATCACTATTTATCTTTTCGATAATTATTAGGGAGTTAGACTAGTTAAAATTGTCATTTAAATCAAATTCAAAGATAATTATGAAATTAATTTTTCACAATGACTAATCTGAAAATATGATTAAAAATGATTTTCTCGAGGGGGTTATATGAGAAAATTTTCTGCTATTTGAAAATTATTTGAAATAAAATATGCAGATATTTTCTTTGAAAAACGATGCAGTTACTAAATGTCTCAAAAATCACGTTCAACTAGTAATTTTTCTATCAACTAGATTACCAGTGTAATCTGCATCTGAATTTCTTTTTCACTCAAAAATTATCATCAATTGAATTTGATCGACCAAACCATGAAGTGTGCATCAAATATTTCAAACTCAATTTTTCACAGCATTTTAAATGACATTCTCTTGAATTTGGATTGAAGCCATGTAAATAATCAGAAAACCGTGAATATAGAGTTAGCCGTAACCAATAATATTATCATCCAACAAAACACTATTTTAATCCAAACGTATATGTATGAAGTAATTCAAAGAATAGTGTTTTTGGCATAAATATAATTGGCCAACTATGTTGAACAAGTCAGAAAAAAAAAATCATCATCTCACATTATTGGCTGATTTAATTCAGAATACGGTGCAGATTATCACATTCAATATATCGATCAAATAAATATACCTTCACCTGTTTTACCTTTACGATAATTTTTCGTGATTGCCCATTGTGATTCTCTCACCTTTGTACTAGGCTAAGGAACTTTGCTTTGTTGCCCGTTGTGTTTCTGGAACAGCCAAAATCCAGAGAACACTGTCGTTGTTCCTTAGCCTGCCACCATACCTACACGATGAAAGATTTTTGTGACCTATTTGTTTTTATAGGTCCATGATTGTTAGTGGCTGAAGCATTGTGAATAAACAATCCCTTTGGAACCCAAACTTGTTTTGTCCTTTCATTCTTGTTCCAATAGACATGAAATTTGTTTGTAGAATTCTTAGGAGCCCAAACTTGTATAAATTTTGTGTTCTTATTCCTATGACTACAATTTTCAATATGATGTCCAATTATTTCACATCTATCAAAGACACTCTTACCTTTTGTATTACCATCAACTTGTGTTTTCCCAAAGCCGAGTCATTTTCTGTTGTTAGCAAAAATTTGATTTTCCAATAACATGTTGAATGATTTTTCTCCTCTTGAAAAGTTATTCAGAGATTTCTCAAGATTTTGGACTTTGGTTTTTAGTGTTGTGTTTTCAGTGACAAGTGAGGTGCACTATTTATAAAATCCTTTTTTCTAGTGTCAATGGTTTCCTTAAGACTCGAGTTTTCTTTTTCAAGATTCTCAAAGCTATTCTTAAGTGTTGATAATTCTGAATCTAAAATTTTACATTTTTTACAGTCTAGGTTTTGAATATTTTCAAGTTCAGTTTCTAACCTAAAATTTTCATGAGCAAGTACTCTCCTATCAGATTTCTGTTTCTCAATTTTAGATTCAAGAGTATCAATTGTTTTAGTAGGATCAAGACACATAAAAACAAGTTCTTTATAAGAATAGTCACCTACCTCACTAGATTCCTCTGAACTTGCTTCTGAATCTGTTTTTGCCATAAGACACAAGTTAACCTCCTCTAAGCTACTATTCGAAACTTCCTCTCCTTCTTCATCATCCCAAGTCGCTGCAAAGGCCTTGTTCTTCTTTTTCTTTCCTTTGTTGTTTTTGAGAAGTGGGCATTGTTGTTTGAAGTGGCTAGGTTTCTTGCAGTTAAAGATCATCAGTTCATTATCGGAATTGTTAGAATCTTTTGGCCTGTTACCACTTGTTTTCTTCTTGCATGGCCTGAATCTTGACCATTTTCTAAGATTGTTGACAGCCATTGCAAGCTCTTCAAATGGATCTTCTTCTTCTTCATCGCTCTCTTCTTTGCTCTTTAAGGCAATCGTCTTCTTCTTCGATTCGGAGTTGTTGCGTTCCTCCTTTTCTTTTAGCTCAAGCTCATATGTCATCAAGTTGCCGATCAACTCCTCCATGCTTAGTTTACTCAGATCTTTCGATACTTGTATTGCCGTGACTTTTGCCTCAAAGTTCATTGGTAAAACTCGTAGCACCTTCCTCACAAGCTTTACCTCAGTGAATACCATCCAAGCGCTCTGGCGTTGTACACCAAAGTTGAAAAGCGTCCAAACATGTCCTTTATGCCCTCGCCTTTGTCCATCATAAAGTTCTCGTATTCATTGCTGAATAGGGCTAGACGAGACTCCTTGACTTGAGACGTTCCTTCATGTGTCACCTCCAAGGTATGCCAAATTTTCTGTGCAGTTTTACAATGAGAAATTCTATTAAATTCAGTCTTATCAAGAGCATAGATCAAAGCATTCATGGCTTTAGCATTTGTAGTTTTTAATCTCTTATCGTTAGGATCCCACCTATCCTTAGGTTTAGGAATCTCAGTATTACCAACAGTTATAGTGGGAGATTTATAGCCAGTTTCAATAATATCCCAAACATCATAATCAACCGAACTAAGATAAATACCCATCCTAACTTTCCAATAAGCATAATCATTCCCATTAAACATGGGTGGCCTAGCAATAGATTGCCCCTTAGAAAAAGCATTATTTGGTGGATTCATGACTCTAGAGTTAAAGAAAAAAAAACCGTGCTCTGATACCACTTGTAGGATCTAGATAACCCTAGAGAGGGGGGGTTAATAGGGTTATAGCAAATTTTCTCGAACTAAACGCAAAAACAAATTGCAGAGAAATAAATATGCTGAAAAGTAAATCACACAAAAAATTTACCCAGCTTCGGTAACCCCTGCCTACTGCTGCATTCCCAGATTTCTATTAGAATTAAACAGTCTCCCGCTTACAAACACTCTAACAGACTCGCACACCCTGCTACTGCCTATAGAGTTTTGCAAACTCGCACACCCTGCTCACTGAACTAATTCTAACTAGACAATCTGACACTACCTAAAACCTAGGTGGTGATTTACCAAGGTTTGACAACCTTAAAAGAGAAATTAAATTTAAAACAAACTTAAAAACGATTTCAAACTAAAAACCCTAATTAAAAAATAAACTAGAGCAAATAAACTAAAGCCTCTCTATAATAAAAAAAATTGGCCCAATTCATTTCTTCTCCCCGTTCCCTTTTCTTTTGCTATTGTAAAATGGCGGCCTTGCTCTGAAATTAGGGCTTGAGCATTTAACCCAAATTAGGGCTTTTTTTATGCACGCCTATATTGATCGACTCTCTGGTTTGAGTGTTGGCTTGCTCGCTACTTTTCTGATGATTGATTCTCTGGATTGCGTTGCTTGCGCTCGTTCGCAGCTGCTCCTCTGTTGATCGAGTTAGATAGATTATGGTATGTATTCTCTTTCGTTGCTGGTTTAATGATTGCTTGAACTCGATGCCGATGATGAATTTGTTGGGGAATATTTATATGGATTCTGACTTTCCCATTTCATGATTTGAGGACTTGATGCATACGGTTTCTATTCTGCAGCATTTGATTTTCCCTTGGTTGATACGGCAAAAACTTTCCTCTTTTGATTTTTGACTTTTTCAAAAATACGCACTTGACATTTGAATTCGATTTCTCCGGCATCAACTCTATTTCATCTGGACTTCGGCACTTGACTTTTTAAACATGAATTTTGTTTGCATCTGGATTAAATTCGAACTTTTACTCCTGATCTAAATCACATTTTTTCTCGGCTTCAATTACTGTCGCATTGTCTTTGTTGTCTGCTGTTGTTGTTTGCCGAGGTTGTTGTTTCAATTGTCTTCTATTCACTGTTTGCATCACTGGTCTTTCATTTGGTCTGCACTTTTAATCTTTCGACTTTCACTGTGAATTACTTAGTTGGCTTCGACTTCATCTGGTTGTTGCATAGTTTCTCGGCATAGACATTTTTTTATGACATTGTACTTGCTGATGTTTGTTGGTTTAGTTGTGCACTTTCCCGGCCATTTAAACTGCACTTGTACTTCTGGTTCTTCATTCTTGTTGGTCTGCATTTTTGGTTACTTGAATACAACACTTTCTTTTGTGTCCATGTATATAGTTGTTTCTTTGATGTTGTTAATGTCTACATCTTGTGGTTGCCACTGTATTGAGCTCGACATTTTCATCATTATGGTGGCTGACCATCTTATCTCTGTTTCACTGAACTTTGATATTATGTATCCTGGTCATGTTTATATCGAACTAGTCTTTAAGTGCAGCACTTGTCTCTCTTGTCATTTCTTTTTACTGATTTTCCTTTGATCTTGTTTGTTGCCTGGTCGACATTTGATGTTTGTAACTTGGTTTCTCTTGAACTTGGGTCAACTGATGTGTAGTCATGTCTCTGGTGCACAGTTTTTACAGTTACATTGTCTTCAGTTCACTTGACCATTTGTATACTCGGGCTGGCTTGAACTTGATTGTATCATCTGGTTCATGGATTTGTAGCTTGTATATCCTGTTTGCTGTGACATTGTAGTTTGTATTGTACCATGCTCCCTGTACTTGTATTCATGTTGTTGTCTGGACATTTGCCTGAGTCTCTGTTTCATGCATTGTTGTTGGGTTGCTTTCTTCATTTGATTGTTTGAGTATTATTCATCCAATTCAATGCTGAGTAGTTTCACTGGTGCATTGCCTTACTGTTCATATGAACTTGGTCTCTGTCTGGTTCTTGATCGTTTCATGTTGATTTTTGAAATTTCACTTGAGTTGAATCCAGTTTCAAAACTCGGGTTTGACCTTGTGCTCGTGACGTGATTTTAAATATATTGCACGTGAGTTGAACCCGGCTTTTCATTTGGGTTTGACCTGTGGTCACCTGTCCCTTTAGCATTATCAAGTGTGTATCGATGTGCACGGCCTTGTGGCATGTACAGTAATACACTGTGCATGTCACATTGTTCGTGTATGATGGATTCAAATATGAATGATGACGAACAACCCAAATAACTGAGGCAAATCATAATTTCAAAAATCATATTTCATTTTATATTGCAAAAATATTTCTTTTTCAATTTTACCGCGTTAGTGAATATTTTTGCAGATTTCTCAGATGCTGGATTATAACTGGAATGAACTTGAAGATAAACTACGAGTGTGAGTGATATGTAGTGAGGAATTTATGTAAATTGAATTGTGATGTAATTAGAATCAAAATTGTATATGTATAGTGAGAGCTTGAATTTGTACTATTCAAAAATGTAATAAATATTTGTTTGAATAAAATTTCTGTTTGAATTCAAATTCTGTGTATTTAATTTTATTCAGTAAATATTTATTTAATCTATGAAAAATAAAATAGTACATTAACAAATACATTTAAACGAATGTATATATGTTTATTATCATCAAACAAAAATCATATAAGCGCATATTCAACAATGTTTTAATGACATTATGTTTTGACCCTTCTTTTTAATATGTTTAAAAATATAATTTCCTCTTTAAAAAAAGAAAATTTTAAATGTGTTTTTAAAATGTTGGACAAATATTTGTAATTTGAAAACCGATCATAATTTGGTTTTTTAAAGTTTAAAAGGTCTAATTGGGCTATAGAAAGGATAGGAAATTTAATTTCGGTAACGTTATCGCGAATATAGAAAGGATTTAGTCATACCCTTAGCACTAAACGTCGAGGTATGGAAACTCATCTTTATCCCGAAGGTTAAAACCTTTGTCCAAGAAATTCCTGGTGGTAACACTACCTTAACTTGCCCGACTTTATATTCAAACGAGGGATAGTACAAGTTTGAAATCGACGAGCAGTGGTATGGGCATGAGATTTAATTTCCATATATAATCATTTTGGTTATTCCTGATAGTTGATTTCTTGACCATCGATTCAGCTTTCTTCATTGTATATCATCAATCTAAGACTATTTGCTGTTCATTTGAGCGTTGATATCCTTTTTCAGAGCTGACTAACTAATGAGTGAGTTGAAGCCAAGCTGTGTGGGATTGCTCCCATAAGGGTAGCTTCGCACCAACTCTAGGTTGGATTCGGTAGGATGCGCACAGAGATGTGAAAAACTCAGATTCTTGATAATGATTGGTGGGGTCCGGCTTGGAAATCTCCAAGAGTCATCGTAGTTACCAAGTATATTTCTAAAGGTATACTTTTTGTGAGGAGGGTGTACCCTCCTAGTCTTGTGGGAAACTTCCGTTTCCTCGTTGTTGATTCAAATCTTTGAATTGTTTTCTTAATTTCATCGAGAAGTGACTGAAGCTCTTCTTAACGTTTAATTATTTGTGTCCATTCTTTAAGTTTAGTTTTTGATCTTGTTTATGCCCATTCTATCAAGTTTGGGTTTATTTTAATTTGTTTCCATTCATTCATTTATGGAAGTTGTTCTTGTAAGGAAAAACCCATTCCATGTTTCGCGGCGTAGTCTCATGGAATTATTATGTGTTCATCTTATTACTTGAATTTTCTCATGTTGGTATTTCCAAACTGATATGGATGTTGTTGTATTATAATGCTCGGGTTCGACTGAGTATTTTTCTAGATTGTCGTTAGTGGGAAAAAGAGCTCATGGAGTGAAGTAGGATGTTCATCTGCTATAGTATTTTATTTCCTCCATGTTATTATATATACCCATTAACAATTGTAAGGTCAGGAAGTTATAACTGTCCAGCTGATGAGGTTTGTTTTCAACTCTAAAACACTATGTATTTTAAAGTGACATGTTCTGCTATCTTTGTTATATTATATGTGATCGTTCCACTTTTATATTTTTCCTTTTCTTTTTCTTTGTTTTGCACTAAAAAATCTTCCTTTTCAGCACTTGGACGCTCAGCATTATAATACCGTGGCTGTACTAGGTGCCGACTTTTGAGGGTTGAAAAAATCGGTTGTTACCGCTAGTATCAGAGCTGAAGATTAAACGAGAACCTTGGCTTTGGTAAGGTAAACTCATTAGTGGTAGGATATGTGACACCTATGAATGAGTTGAGAGTTATATATATATATATATATATATGTATGTATACATACGAGAGCGCATTTGTTATAGTTTTAAAAACATATTATGTTAATTGGCTTACAAAGTTGTTTATGAATTCTAGTCGAGATGTGGGACAACACGGTGTCAATGAGAATTTCTAACAATCGAAGAAGGTAAATGGACACGATATTGTTTTTTGAAAATTTGGTAAATGAAATATTTTACCTAGGATTATGTACTTTTTACGTATATATATAAATAAATAATTTTAAATTGATATAGTTTTTTATGTTGGATTTGTTTGTTTGAAAATGATAATATTTATTTATTATCATTATTTTTTGATTAGTCGCGCGTAGTTAGTTTAGCTGCACTGACTATTGTTATTGATCGATAATTTGTGCTCGATCAGTTTATGGATGTTTATTGTTCGATGATTGTAAGTACATAAAAACGTACTCCTTATGAATTAATTTTCACAATTTGACTATAAGGCATTCAAAGGAAATGTTAAGTAAAAGTTCATATTTTAATAATGTTGAGTTAAAAGTAAAAGTTGTTTAATATAATCTAAATGGAAAGATAAAACGTTTGAAGGATAATATTTGAAAAAATTATTATTATAATAAAGGAGAATTATTATATTATGAAATGATTTTATAGAAAGGAAATTTTATGTAAATTTGGGTTATGAAATGTGTTTTAAAAAGGGTTTCTGAGAATTTATATTTTGATACTGCTTGAACTAATTTCAAATTGATTTTTTGAGAAAAGTAATAGTGGTATTACTTGTAAATATTTTTAACTATAAATATTTCATAGAGAGTTTTTAAGAAAGATATAATTTCTTTGGATAGTTCGGGGAAAACACCTCGATTAGTTTTCAGGTAAGTGGCCATCGAAGATTTGCTTAGACGAATGCTGTAGTGCACTTAGTAAATTATTCTCTTTATCGTTGTGTGATTGAAATGAGTTCAAATCCGAATGAACCCAAAGTGTGTGTTAGTAAATAAATTATTAAAATTTTCTTGCACATATAGAAATATATGTAGTATGATTTCAAAAGGGGTTTTGAAATAAAAAGCCGAGCATTTGGTTCTCAAGTTTCTTAAAGGTGATTGATTTAAAATAAAAAAGTTATTTTGAATAATAATTTGATAAATGAAGTTTTTTAACTTTTGGATAGAAAAGAGATAATTTAACTCAAAGTTTTTAGGTGGTTTATATTAGATAGAATGGTTTTAATAAGCGTCGTTTAATTAAAACCCTAGTTTTTGTTTAAACCTTTAAGTCATATAAACTATTTGTTGTCATTGGGTCGATTAGTAAATACCTTTCGTTAGGGCATTCCAAGGTAAAAGGTCAAAGTAGTTGACTCAGTTCTAAGACCCATATTTTGTTTGGGCCTCCATTTGAATTTTAAGAAAAATAAAAATAAATAAATTAAAATTTACATTTTGTATATACTCTTAGGACGTAGAAGAGTATTATACAAGTAAACAAAAGTGGAGTAAGTTTTTAATTTTGATGTTTTATACTGATGCGTCTTTGTAAAATGTTTATAAACTTGATTGGAAATTTATGAAATAATTCATGTATAATTTTAATATAGGTTGAAATACAATAAATAAAAATGATATTGATTTAGAAAGGGGTTGGTGCAATTAGAAAACCAATCAGATTAAGTAAGTAAGTTATATGTAGATCATTTTATTCGCACGGTTCTTGATTTAGGATTTGAGTACATAACTTCGCGTGATTCACACATGTCCGAAAAATGATTTCTCACTTGATTCTTGTCAACGTACACTTGATTAGGATTCTTGATATGATATAGAGGTTTTTTATCATGGTATATGTAACGACCCGCAAATTATCAATTTGATAAATTATATTTATTTTTAAATATTCAAATACAAGGCTTCTTAACATATATCATATTGTCCTAAAATAATAAATAACTATCAGAAGCGCACGGAGCTGGTTAATTACCAGAAATGCACGGAGCTGGATACATACATTTATTTATCCGTTTAAAGAAGAATATGAAATAAAAATATTTATTTAATTTTTAGGAAATAAAACGTATTTATGACATCATCAATACAACATCATATTTAATAATTGATTTATGAATTTAAATTGAGGTTTAATGATTTAATAATTATTATAATTATTCCAAAAATTGTTTTTAAATAATAATAATTTATTTTGAATATCTATGAAGTGATAATATATCATTTGTAATTATTTTATAGAGGTGTATATTTGATTTGAAATTATAAGGAAAAATTGATATCGCTTTATTCATATAGTAGCACTTTTTGTAAATAATTATTTAATATTAAGTTATATGGTTTTATAAATCAAATGTGATAATTTTAATTTGTTAAAAAATGATAAGAATTTTTTATTTTTTTTAAATTTATATGTAATTTAATTTATAAGTGAAAAACGTGACCGGGAATCGGCTTCCAGTTTTTCAATGGTTCAACGAATGGAAGTTATTCAAAGTCTTTGTAAAATTGTTTATTCTCTTGTGCACATACATATACATGCACATACATGCCACATGCACACATATACACATAAATACACATATAAAAATACATGTATACTAATGATAAAAATATCATGATATTATATACTTTCATTTACCTTCATGGTTAAGACATTTAAATTCAATGCACATGCATGAAAGAGAAGTGAAGTGATGGAGGCATATTGGGGGGATCAACATGTGGAATAATGAGGAGGAGGAGGTGGAAAATGTGGATGTGAAAGCAAATGCAATATCATGATATTTTTGTGCAAATTTTTTTCCTATAAATACCACGCACCTATTCACATATTCATTCACACGATTCTCTTCCCTTCTTCCACTTCTGGAAGCTCAGTAATGGCATCTAGTGTATAGAAAAAAATATTGCAAAGCTATGGAAAAAATATTCCAAAATAAAGTAAAATATATACACATGTACATACCATGTCGATCCACTTCAAACCCAAAGAAAATCACCTCCTTTCCTCCCTCACAATCTATGGCCACCACCCTCCGTCATAAGGCCGAGCATAATTTCATTTAAAAGCTTAGGCCATGCCTTCTTTAGGTCCAAGGCTTAATTACGTAGGCTTTAATTCGCGACGCTATAGCAAATTTTTGGGAAGTTAGAAAACAATGAAGGTGTGAAACTATATATGTATATATATGATGTGATATGATTGCTATGGATGTTTACTACGCTTTGTTCATCAATTTTGGATGTTGATTGTATATCTATTTTGATATCGAAACAAGTCACGTTTAATACACGTCGAAAATCACAAAGGAATTCACTTTACTTTAATAAATGAAATGGTGTATATGAGATTGTTAAACCTCTTGAAAATGGTTTCAAATGGTTTATAAATGTTTTATAAACACTAGAATCCAATTTGATTATGAAAATGAGTCAAAAATAGGTGTGTCATGTAACGACAGCTTGCAATTTTGTGCCGTAGAAAGTTAAATCCATTTATATGGTGGATTCAGAGTTACAATCTTTGTAATTCCGAACACTTATAGTCACATATTTCAAACAAAAGAAAACGATCGAGATTTTATTTAATAGATTTAGAAAGATGAGCAAATCAAGTTTTCAAAATAGTCGTGGTTTGGCAGTTTGGAAACCAAAATGATAAATGCTTTAAAAATGATATTTTAGTTCTTTAAAATTATGGAATAAATTCTATAAATATTTTAAAATATTTTGAAAGATTTTTTTTATAAAAATGGATTTCTAAGTGATAGAAAAGTTATTTTGATCAAATAAGCTTTGAAAACACTATTTGCAGTATTTTTAATAACTTTTGAAATATGGCTTTAAACTTAAGTGCTCTTTCCCAAATCTTTTAGAAATGTTTTCGAATAAATAATTAAGTATTTTAAAGATGATTTGAAGGTTTTATAATTTATTTTAAAAATGTGTAAAAAAATGATTTAAAGAAAAGCTATTGAAATCAATTGATTTAAGCTTAGGTCTAAAAGCTAATGAGTAGATTGGATTTTTCTATTCATAAGATCCAGACGCGAGGTGCTTAAAATAAGAAGATGTTCAGGAGAAACCAGTGCCTTGGCTCTGCTGGCTTTTTCCGTGGGCGAGGAATATATAAGGTCGAAATGTCAGAAACGAGACAAGTATAAAAGATTTAATTTTCTATATTTAAACAACTTGGATTGTGTAGAGATAATCTTTCTTACACTTAGTATTAAATTTCGACGATTTGAACTCATGCTATCCATGTGAATTTAAAAGGCTGTTTCACCGTTATTCGACGGATAGTAATGGTTGAATATAGAAATTGATACTGAGTAGAATTAGTATAATTTCTATCGACCCTTTTTACTCGATAAGGTTTTGCAATATGATTTATGAGAATTGATCTTGATTTGGTATCTCCCAAGTTAAAGAGAGGTTTAATGATTTTGTGTATAACGAAAAGAAATGTTATATATATATATATATATATATATATCTTTAGAAGATATTTTTGATAAAAAATAAAGTAATTAATCAAGTGTTAAGCATCTAATTACTTATCATATATTATCGATGATTGGTTTGAAGGAACCGGGGTCACATTTGAGTGATTCTTATATGAAAACCACTACGAACTGATTTACATATTCGAAGTGAAAATGTGGAATGATAATTATGAAGGGAAACTTGCCACTGAACCTTGAGGAATATTTCCCATATCATATATATGTAGCAGTAGTATTTTCATTTGATCTTTGATGCAAGGGCTACTCGCTGTTAATCCTAGGGATGATTCCCGACAGGATATGGTACGAGAGTTCCTTCAATTTGTCCTATTGTTGGGCAACTTGTATGGACGAATGTTTGATATTGCATTTCCAACATACATGTAATTGATTTTTATGAACGTACATCTGTTTGGTGGTGTTGGATGTAACTCTCCTATAGTTAACATCCTTTTCTAAGACATACAAGCTCAAAGTTTATATATTTGTGTAATTAAATAGTGTGTGTTGGAATTGGTAATATGGCATTCAAAGTGGAATGTGCTATGTAAAAGGTAATTGTTACCTCGGCCCTCAACACCCGAAAATGGCTCAAACAGGGCAAGCCATGAGGCTGTATGATTCGCAATCATTAGGGTAAGGTTATCACCTTTCTATATTACTCTATATATGTTGAGTATATTGTGTATGCTTAGAGAGGTCCCTAATAGGTCGGTTATGATAGGGGTGATGTCATATTTGGTTCTATCTGCCACCAAGATGGGTCTACGGGTGGTCGGTCTTGCCAAGTGCAGAGGTTTCAAAAGTTGTTGATCCTCGGTACATTCCTCTAAATATAGACTATATGGAAGGTAATCCCTTACCTGCCATTGTATGAAAATCCATTCTTCAATAAGTGCCTTTAGACTTGATTATAGAGCCTAGTATGCTGAAATTTAATAATGTAACAATTTTGGCTAAGATTATGTATAATTACTTGTAAAGTGTTTTCAAAAGAATGTCACTAAAAATAATATTACCTGATGTTACATAGCCAATGTTTTGGTTATCATATGGTAAAACTCATTCCGTTTTTATGTGCGATGTGGTCTTATGAGTTACCCATTATTTTCAAATCCATATTTTGAGTTTCTCACACCAGTCACATGACTGACTTGGAGTTTATTTTCTTTTCCCTTAAACTCTGGGTGTCCTATTTTTCCAAGTAGGCATATATTCAGGATTAACTTGGAACATTATGTTGAAGCTTGAAGTTTGGAGTTGAAGATATTTTGGTAGACAGTTCTCCATTTCCATTCCCACTACATTAGTTTACTGATTGTATTCAGCATTTATAAGGACAAAGATTTATAATTGTCCAGACTGGTTTATAGGATAAGCTCTGATAAATGTATTTAAAATTTCCACTGTAAAGATTATATGTTGACATAATACATGATTATTCCATTCGTGTGAGATTCTATTCCATCTTTATTTTTTTTACTCCATGATCGTCTGCCTCTCCGACACTTGGATTTGTGGCACGATATCAGGATGTATTAGTGTCGACTTACTAGTTTGAGGAGGTGGATCATCACATTTGGTATCAGAGCTTAGGTTAGGCAAACACCTGTGCCTGGGAGGGGGTAAGTCACTTCAGAGATAGGGTCAGTAATACCCTTGGATGAGTAACTCATTGGAGATACGGTTAGTAACACCCTAGAATGAGTTCAGAGTATCATATAGGAGTGCGTATTCATTAATGACTTATAAAAAATGATCTGTTTGGAATATGTTACATGAAATAAATTTACCTAAGTTCATATTTTAAATATAAAAGAATATCTTTCAAATGATATAGTTATTTATATAATGACTAGTTATTTCATTTAAAAGTTTAAATACACACACCTTCTTAATTAAGTTGCATGATTTTACTATAAGGTGTTTGATAATAATATTGAATTAAGCTTAATCAATTTATTTTTCTTCCTAAGAAAATCAAAATATTTTGTAAAAGATGAAATTGGAAGATATGTTCTATAAAAGGGATTTTGAGAATTTAAATCTTGATGTTTTGAATTTTTTGGCAAAGTTTAAAGAAATTGAAGAAAAGCCATCTAATATAAAGTAACTAAATGTTTTGTATAAAAAGATATGTACATACATATACACACATATATATTAAGAGCAAAATTTATAAATGTGATATTTTATAAATAAAGTAATAGATTTATAAATGATGTTTTACAAATATCAAAAATGGATCTTTAATTGATATTTTGTAAATGGATTCATAAATGAGATTTTATAAATGAGATTTATAAAAGAGTAGGGTTATAAATTAAAATGTTTAAATAAAGAGATTTACAAGAAGAAGTTTTATAAAATAGAAAGGAAATTTATGAACATGGTTTTATAAATATGGAAATGATTTGTGTTGAGATTTAAGTACAGATTTTACCAAGAAAATACATTAGCATTTTAAAAGTTAAAATAATCTTTTAAAAGAATGTTTTGAAAGTGATATTGTTAAATGCAGATTAATGACTTTTAAAGGTGATTTAAAATAAACTAAGTGATGAAAACACAAATTTCAACATTATTGTTGTGATAAATATTTTTGGGAAAGTGAGAAAGGCATGGACTGTAACATTATTGTTATAGTAAGTGGATTCCGAAAGGAAATGTTTTATATAATATCGAGATTTATTCATATCCTATATTTGATGTAAAGATTAATGGTGGTAAATTATACCCATTTTTAAGTTAAGAATGATGTCCATTCATGGTCTGAGAGGTAATAATACCCCAACTTGATCGACTTCATAACTAATCTTTTAAGTTTGACATTGAAAAATAATATTAAGTTTAATTAATCAAATCCCTATACTAGTGTTTTTGGGTTGTCGTAACGATATTTTACGCAACACATTTTGATCCATAACGCGTGCTTTAGAAAATACAAAGCTTTCCTCAAAGATTTTTTTAGATGTAAGTATGTAGAGGTATTTTATAAGTATTTAAATTAAAATAATTTCTTTGGAAAGAAGGTAATTTATCAACTTAATGAATTATTTTAAAAATGTGTTTTTTTCCAAAAACTGTTAAGATATGCTTATAGAAAAGAAAAGTGTTATAATAAAAGATGTTTATTATAATTTTAATGGAAAAGGCATTTATCTTCTGGAATGAGATGTTTTCCTTTAAGAAGAAATACTTAAAGAATAAATTTATATATAAAGAAATGTCTTTATAAAAGAGTTTGAACCAAAGTATGAAATGTTCTCATAAAAATATTTTGGAAAGCTTAGTAAGAACATATGAGGACGTAGATCATTTTGTTACACGATTTGATCTAAGATTCGAGTACAAGACTTTGAGGTGTTTGCACCGATCCGAAAAAAGATTTATCACTTGATTTTTTACGATGAACATTAATAAGCGTTTGTATTAGATACTTGAGTTTTCTACCATGGTTGAGAGCTATACACGGAAAATGAAAATTCTGATCAAAAAGCTTGATCGGAGTCTGCATTAGAGGATCGGGGGATCAATACTAGTTCAAAAGTAAAGTTGTGGATTCGAGTAACATATCGAATCAAATATTGCCTACGGATGATCTATATACATCGTACGGGTATAAGTTTAAAAATAAATATTTTGAGCAAACACCTTTAGGTTTTGTGTTGTAATTTCGTGGACAAAATTCTTTTAAGGGGGAAGTACATAACGACCCTCAAATTTATCAATTTGATAAGTTATATTTATTTTTAAATATTCAAACATAAGGCTTCTTAACATAGATTATGTTGTCTTAAATAATAAATAATGATAGTAATATTATTTTGAATAAGTATTTAAAAAAAATATATACTTTGGAAAAAATATCGATAAAATGGCCGAAAACCATTTATCAATAAATAGTTCTATAATTATCAGAAGTCGCACACGGAGCTGGAAACATACACTTATTTATCCGCTTAAACACGAATATGAAATAAAATTACTTATTTTATATTTGGGAAATAAAATGTGTTTATGAGATCATCAGTAATGACGTTGTATTCAATAATTTATATATGAATTTAAATTGAGAATTAATGATTTAATAATTATTATGGTAACATCCCCCAACTTAGAGGCCTAAAACTAATAGCTACAGATGCTGCTGTCATCTATAATTATTGATCTTTGGAGACCATGTATGGCAATGTCAGATACATTGATACACATAAACACATGAATATGTGAAAATTTTAAAACAACAAACAAAGTCAACATTACATTTCAAACCTTTTCAAATTCATTACATAATCCCAAAGCACAGAACACATTCAGGCAAAAGATACTTATTACAAAATATGTCAAGAGCGACATATAAGGATGCCCTCTTGGATGATTAGAGTATATAGTAAGGCACTAAAACAAATTTGCCTTTACAACCAAACATAACGAAAATAAAAGAACTCTATGTAGCTAACATTCCTCCTGCTCATCACCTGAAGCTTTATTCGTCTAAAGGAACACACGGAAACCTTAACTCTCTACCTACTCAAAACCAATTGAGTACCCGAGAGTTTAAGGGGAAAACAAAAACTTCGAGTCAGATTTAAAGCCTGGTATGAACAATAATCTACCATCTTAAATCATTTAGATATCTAGTGAGACCACGCCGCTTATCTGAACGGGTTTCCCTTCACTAGTATCCTAAAAAATTTATAAAACCATATACTATGCTCCTACATCCACAATGGTTAAGGCATAATATTTCAAAACATTATGATACATGCAAAACAAGTAAATCAAGTCTGGATTGCCCATCTCCATTTATTCTAACTATCTGTCTCAATTATAGTTTCTTAGGTTACTATTAACCTGTTAAACGTTTATGGACCATCTACCCGATTTCATAGTCTTCATGGGGCCACTAAGAACCTATTGATAACTTCAATATTTTTTTATTATCCCAGTTTTCATAGGCTAATTAGGAACGTATTGACTAACTACAATATCTTAATCCAGATATAGTTTTCGTGGGCTAACTGTAAACCTATTAGCCCCTGCCAATATCAAATCACAGGTTTCATGGGCTGATTATGAACATATTGGCCCCTGCCAATATCATTTGTTATAAACAGTTTTCATGTGCTTACTGTGAACCTATTGGCCCCTGCCAATATCTTTAGTTAAGATTTTAATATTTCTTAAATTATATTCACTAATGGGTCAACATAGCTGATTATACCGACCTTTCCTAAGATATCGTTATGGGTAAATTAAAATGTAAATACTAATGTGAGAAAGAAATCATAACACAACAAATACCAGCACATGTGATTTAATATCCTTCGAACCATTTTTATATAAGTCCTGGTTAAACCCTTTAACCTGTTAATCAAGGAAAACTTCTTCAAAGCTCCATTTCAAAATCCTTCATTTATTTATGCCATGATTATTCCTCTAAATTGAGATTGGGTTTATGTTTTGAAATCTAAAACATATCTTTCGAAACCTTTGGATAATCTCCTTCAAAAGCGAAGAAAACATCTTTTCAAAACACTATGAATATCCCTTTCGAAATCCTTGTTCAATAATCTCTTTCGAAATCAAATATATACCTTTCGATGATATCAAAACATTACTCAAAATCTTTAGAAACATAGCTTCAAAATAAGTGAAAGTACCCGTTTCAAAAGTATTGGTTTACTCTTTAAAAACATCTTTTGGGTCAAAGTGGTTATATATGAAAGTATCTCTTTTGAAACCCTTATAAAATTGTTTGGGGAAAAGTTGATTGTGTCGGAACCACCCATTTGAAAGCTTAAAACCTTTAAATTAAAACTTCGAAGGGTAGCGACGAAACCCCCTTTCGACCCCATTGCCTTTGGAACCCTTAACCTCTTTTGAAAACATTGAGGAAGTCATTTAGCCTTTGTTAAACACAGAGATTACCCTTCGAAAGTATTGATGGCTTCAATACACTCGGAAGGGAAAATTACGGATGGTTTCGACTGGGTCGAAATCATTACTTTCGAAAGCACTTATTTAAAAACAAAAATGAACCCATTCGGAAGCTAATACTTTAAACATAATAGGCAACCTTCTTAGAAAGCTATTTATAAACTCCTTTTGAAAGCATACGTTTCTACTGGGTCGAAAGCTCTAAGCAAAGCAAAGCAAATACTTAACTTTTGAAAACCAAATAGGGTTTCGACCCCACCGGAGGCATTTCGTTCGACACCAAGGTTCCGCCTTTCCTCCAATCCACTGCATACCATTTAAACGATACCTTGTGTGTTGGTTTCGGCTAAGTGGATTTCGACTAAAATGGATCGGAAGTCATTGGAGTCGAAAAGTCTTGCTATATGAGGCGGAACCAACTTCTATGAATTAAAGGTTGAAATTTAGCTACTTTTAGTAATTGCTTTATAACTACTTGCTTATTTGTACTCCTTTGATTGGTTACAATTAAACTGCTGCATTTAATCAGATCTAAATCAAAGAAATATAACGTTTAATCCCTTACATTTAACAAAATCGACATTTATAGAAATGTCCCTCTTTTAAAATAATTTATTTTCCGTAGTAAATCATTTGGGAAAAATCCCACAAAATCACAGAAAATAAATTTCATCATGTTATCTAACATACTAAAATTTCAGACCCAATTTCTTCATGAAATAATCGAAATTCAATTTAAACCCAATATTACCATATTTTCCTTTAGAAATTCATAGTATATCTTTCGTTGCTTGGAAAACTACAAAAATTGAAACCCATCTCTAAAATCATGTTTTACTTAACATATTATTTTTCCATGAAATTATAAAATCAATAACAATCGATTTTTCCCTAAAACCGTGCAAATTCATATGTAAATGAATTGTTTAAATCAAACAAATAATAGTTTAAGCATATCATAATCCAAAACATCATAAAAACGAATTTAATATTAAATCTAAAAATATGTTATTATAGAAGAAAATAGAGATGAAATGAATTATTATTCATCTTAGATATGATAAGGAATTTGAGATTTGTTGTTGATTAATCCTTCCTAGCTTTGATCCTTAGCTTTAGATTGAATTTTCCTCTTTTCCTTCTTGTTAATGGCCGGCACCTCTTAGGTTTTGATTTGCGTTTTGATTATGAGAAATAAAATGAACGTGAATGGGAAATCAAAAGTTTATAATTGTGAGTAATAATAGCATGGCTATATTTACTACTATGCCTATGTTTTAATTTATAATTTAAAATCCATTTTAATCCCATTTAAGGTAAATTAAGCACGACCTTCTTATTGTTTTATTCAAATCTTAATCCTCTTATCATCTTTATTCTATTTAATTTATCTAATTAAATATTCTGAATAATGTTATCAAAAATAAAGGATGTTATAGGCTCCCTCCTTTAAAGAATTTTCATCCTCGAAATTCAGTAAGGACTTAATACTAAACAAAGCAATCATCTGTTGCAACACCTAACAAACATAACAGCCTATCTGACTAGTAACTATCTATATAAATCTAATATAGACGTACCCTCAAAGTAATTTGGGATAAGTATCTCTAATCCTTTCCTTTATCTCCTAAGTACTGTCCTTCTCGTTGTCGCTCCATTGAAATTTCATTAACCTGACTATCCTGTCCCTTAATATTTTCTCATCTCTTACTACAACTCGAACTGATTATCTAACAAAAGTCAAATTAGGCTGTACTACCAGGTCTTCCAAACCTGTCGGAGGAATAGTAGTCTTTAGATCATGTACATACTTACGAAGATGAGACATATGAAATACATTATGGATACCTGCCATACTTCTCGGTAACTCTACTCTATAAGCGAGCTTTTCAATCCTCTTTATAATTTGAAATGGTCCAACATATCTCATGGCTAACTTCCCTGACTTTCCAAATCATATCACACCCTTCGTCGGCGATACCTTAATGAAAGCCTTATCTCCACTGAGAACTCTAGGTCTTTACACCTCTTGTCTGCATAACTCTTCTGTTTGGACCGAGTTTCCGTCATTCTTCCTTGTATCAACTCAATCTTTTCCGATGCCTCCCTAACCAAATATGGACCTAAGAATAACCTGTTCCCTATCTCCAACCAACATGTGGGTGATTTGCATGGCCTTCCATACAAAGCTTCAAAAGGTGACATTTTTATATTAGTCTGGTAATTATTATTATAGGAAAATTCAACTGAATGTAGGTGATCCTCCCAAGATCCACCAATGTCCAATACATAATCTCTAAATAAATCCCCGACATATTGACTCTCTCCGTCTACCCATCTGTTTGAGGGTGATATGCAGTACTCATATTAAGCTTGGTACTTAATACCTCCTGTAGACTCTTCCAGAATTTTCTATTGAACAAGGCATCTCTGTAGTTGACTGTACTATTAGGAACTACATGTAGTCTAACTATGTTCTTCACGAACAACTTAGCTAAAGCAGGCGTCGTTCTAGTTGACATCAATGGAATGAAATGGGCACTCTTGGTCAACCTGTCCACTATAACTCATGAACTTTCATTACCTCTATTTGACCTTGGCAACCCGTCTATAAAGTCCATGGATATTGGATTTCATTTCCAAACTGGAATCTCTAAAGGTTGAATCAACCCACTCAGCTTCTGATGCTCAGCTTTCACTTATTGATAGTTTGCACACTGCCTAACTCACAAGCCAACATCCTTCTTTATACCTTCCCAATAGAACTTTCTCTTCATATTTTGATACATCTTGGTTCCTCCGAGATGAATCATAAACTTGGATCAACGAAACTCTCCAAGAACTTCTTTCCTTAAGTCCTCACATTCAAAACACATAATCGTCCCTTCTTTCTCAACCATCCTCTTTCGCCAAGACAAAATTTCTTTAGATCATCGATCTCTATTCCAACTTCAAGTCCTCTGATTCTCTTCGCCAATATTGGATCCTCTTTCTGCTTAAAAGCAATCCTTTCGATCAGCACCGGTCGAACTTCCAAACATGATAACATAGCAGTACTACCCAAAGCTTCTAAATCCTTCCATTCTGCTAATATAGCTAACACTACATTTTGATTTTTTTCTGCTAAGAGAATCCACTACGTTATTACCTTTCCCAGGTGCATACTCTATACCAAAATCATAATCAGCCAAAAACTCCAGCTACCCCTGCTTTCTTATACTCAACTCCTTCTGGGAGAATAGGTAAACTTATGATCCGTGTATAGCTCAAACCTTTATCCTAAGAGATAATGTCTTCAAATTTTCAATGCAAAGATCACCGTAGCTAACCCCACATCATGAGTAGGATATCTTACTTCATGCAGTCTAAGCAATCTAGATACGTAGGTAATAACTTTACCATTCTACATCAACCCCACTTCTAATCTAGTTCTGCACGCATCAGTATACATCACCAATTACTGCTTTCCATGTGGAACTGCTAACACTGGTGCATTGGTTAATAAATGCTTTAATCTAAGGAATGCTTCCTCACATATGCCGGATCAGACAAACTTCACCTCCTTCCTGATTAGCTTAGTCAAAGGTGCTGCTATCCGCGAGAAATCCTTGATGAATCTCTAGTAGTAGCCAGAAAGTCCAAGAAAACTTCTAATCTCAGTCAATGTCTCTGGACTCTTCCAATTATTAACAGCTTCGGTCTTATCTAGATCAATTGACAAGCCTTTCTCTGAAACTACGTAACCAAGAAACTTAACCTCTTTCTTCCAAAAAGTCGCTTGTAAACTACGCCTTCATCTAATTTTGCCTCAACATCTCTAGCACCACTCTATGATGAACTTCGTACTCCCTTTTTTCCTTAGAGTATGCTAAAATGTCATTTATAAACATCATAACAAACCTATCCAACTACTCTAAGAAAATCAATTCACCAAATCCACGAAGAAATCAGGTGCATTTATCAATCTAAATGGCGTCACCAACCACTCATATGAACCATACCTAGTCTGGAATGCTGTTAAAGGAATACACTCATCTGCCACTCTTAACTGATGGAATTTTGTTGCTAATTCCAACTGGGAAAACACTCTGTCACCTCTCAACTGATCAAACAGATTATCTATTCTTGGAAAAGGATACTTATTCTTAATCGTCCTTTCGTTCAACTTATGATAGTCGATACACATTCTCAATAACCCATCTGATTTCTTCACAAACATCATGGCCGCTCCCCAAGGCGAACCGCTTGGCCTGATGAAATTCCTTCCTTCAAGATCCACTAGCTGCACCTTCAATTACGTCATCTCAGCCGGTGTCATTCTACTAGATGGTCTACTCATAGGTACAGCTTCGGGCACAAGATCAATACAAAACTCAACTGCTCATTTCGGTGGTAGTCCTGTGACTGCCTCAAAGACATCTGCAAACTCTCTTGCTACCATAACTTAACTTTACTCATCTCCTATCTCCATAACACTAAGAAAAGTACTAACACTCCGGTTAGAGTTCTCCACTGGAAATATTACTTGGTTATGAGTATCAGGATGTTTGAATGATATCTCCCTATCATGGAAGAATATTCTAGGCTCATACCTACCCAACAATTCCATTCCCAAAATGATTCTGTAATCTACGAAATCAATAACATACAAGCTGCATGCAAACTCATGCCCTAAGAAATCAAGTTCTAACTGGTCACATCTCAACTCTAGAGTTGCATACCGTCCTATTGGATTTGCAACCTTTACGGAAGTAACAAGGTAGGTGGGTTCTAAGCTTGATCTGTCAACTAAACACTGAGCTATTAATGAATTTGATGCACTGGTATCAAAAAGTACCCTACTGTTATATTCTGAATCAAAAGCATACCTTCCATCACAGTCTTTTCTTTATCTGCCGTAGTAGGCCTAACTGGTTTAATAGCAAAAAGCCTTTCCCTTGTCAGCCCTATCTAGCTTCGGACACTGATTCTTATAATGCCCAACATGATCAAAGTTGAAGCACTTCACATTCTTCTTAGTTGCATCCTTCTTCCCATTACCTGACCAGCACTCATTTGCATAATGACCCTTCTTGTCACACTTAAAGTAAACTAATTCAGCCTTCGCCTTCATGATAGTATCTCCCTTTTGGGCTTCTTTCTTCTTGAAGAACTTTATCTTCTTCCACTGGGAACCCTGAACTTTCACTGGCTTCTCTCTAATAGAATTAGCAAGCATCTCCACAAGGCAAATAGCTATCTCTACAACTAAATTACTAGGATCGCGATGATGATCCACATATAACTACAGGATTAGCTCCTCCAACATTTCCAACCACTCCAGCAACAACTTTTGCTTGCATCATATTGATGAAGAACTGATACGTCACCCCTAAATCTACTGGTGGATTCCCAGCATCCACATTGGCATTAATATTTTGGTTACTAGCATTAGCCGGTCGAACCGGGCTCCTCCTAGTAGTGGTATGAGCATTTCCATTAGTTGTGATGCTTCCTCCACCTTAATGTCCTCTTCTATTTCTTACTTCCATATTTCCTTTCTCGTAAATCTGCATACGAGCCTTAGTAAGATACAGAAGAATGGTCTAAGAGAGCGGGGAATACGTACTTATATATATATATATATATAACTATATATCAAATACAAGTACGTTACTGTAGCACTAACCCAAACCCCAATCTTGTTGTCTGGCTTATTGGATTATGTTTGAAAAATCTTTTAGGTTTAAGTTTATTTTAAAGTTTCATAAACCTATGCTCTGATACCAACTTGTAACACCCCCTACTTGGAGGCCCAAAACTAATAGCTACAGATGCTGTAGTCATCCATAATTAATCTTTGGCGACCAAGTATGGCAATGTTAGATATATTAATACACAGAAACACATGAATATGGGAAAATTTTCAAACAGCAAACAAATTCAACATCAAAATTTTAAAATTCATACATAATCCTATAGCTCAAACCAGGTTCAGACAAAATATACTTATTACAAAATATGTCAAGGGCGACATATGAAGATGCCCCTTGGATGATTAAAGTATATAATAAGACAATAAAACAAATTTTCCTTTACAATCAAATACAGTGAAAATAAAATAAATCTAAATAGCTAACATACCTCTTGCTCGCCACCGGTAGCTTTATTCGTCTAAAGGAACACCTGGAAACCTTAACTCTCATCCTACTCAAAAATTAATAGAGTATCCGAGAGTTTAAGGGGAAAACAAAAACTTCGAGTCAGACATAAAGCCTGGTATGAATAATAATCTACTATCTCAAACCATTTAGATATCTAGTGAGACCACGCTACTTAGCGGAATGGGTTTCCCCTCACTAGTATCCTAAAACATTTATAAAACCATATATTGTGCTCCTGCATCCACAACGGTTAAGACATATTATTTCAAAACATTACAATGGTATGCAAAACTAATAAATCAAGTCTGGATTACCCATCCCCATTCATTATGACTATCTATCTCAATTATAGTTTCTAGGGTTACCATTAACCTGTTAAATGTTTATGGACTGTTTGTCCAATTTTCTAATTTTCATGGTATTACTAAGAACCTATTGATAACTCCATTATCTTTCTATTATCCTTGTTTTCACGGGTTAACTAGGAATCTATTGACTAACTATCAATACTTTAATCCGGATATAGTTATCATGGGCTAACTATGAATTTATTGGCCCCTGCCAATATCAAATGTATAGTTTTCATGGGCTGACTATGAACCTATTGGCCCCTGCCAATATCAAATCACAGTTTTCATCGGCTGACTGTGAGCCTATTGGCCTTTTCCAATATCATTTTTTATAAACAGTTTTCGTGGGATTACCGTGAACATTATCCCATGCCAATATCTTTAGTTATGATTTTAACATTTCTTAAATTATATTCACTAATGTTTCAACCTAGCTGGTTATTCGGCCCTTCCTTAAGATACTGTTATGGGTTAATTACAATGTGAATACTTATATGAAGAAGAAATCATAACAATAAATAATACCAACACCTGTGGTTTAATATCATTGAAATCATATTTATATAAGTCCTGGTTAAACGCTTTAACCTATTAATCAAGGAAAACTTCTTCTAAACTCCATTTCAAAATTCTTTATTTATTTATGCCATGGTTATTCCTTTAAATTGAGATAGTGTTTATGTTTTGAAATCTAAAACATCTCTTTTGAAACCTCTAAATAACCTCCTTCGAAAGAAAAGAAAACTTCTTTTCAAAACTTTATGAATATCCCGTTTGAAACCCTTGTTCAATTATCTTGTTCAAAACCAAATATATACCTTTTGATGGTATCAAAACATTACTCAAAATCCTTAGAAACATAGCTTCAAAGAAGTGAAAAGTGCCCTTTCGAAGTTATTGGGTTTACTCTTAAAAAACATCTTTTGGGTCAAAGTGGTTATGTAAGAAAGTATCTCTTTCGAAATCCTTATAAAAAAATTTGGGGAAAAGTTGATAGTGTTAGAACCACCTATTTGAAAGCTTAAAACCTTTAAATTAAAACTTCAAAGTGTAGCATCGAAGCCCCTTTTCAACCCCATTGCCTTTGGAACCCTCAACTCCTTTCGAAAACATTGAGGAAGTGGTTTAGCTTAGGTTAAAATAGATATACCCTTTACAGCATTGACGGCTTCAATACACTCAGAAGGGAATATAATAGTTGGGTTTGACTTGGTCGAAACCATTACTTTCGAAAGCATTTATTTAAAAACAAAAAGGAGCCCATTTGAATCCTAATACTTTAAACTTAGTTCAACATCCTTCTTCAAAAGCTATTTGTAAACTCCTTTTGGGGACATATGTTACGATTGATTCAAAAGCTCTAAGCAAAGCAAAGAAAATACTTAACTTTTGAAAACCAAATAGGGTTTCGACCCCATCGAAGGCATTCCTTTCGACACCAAGGCTTTCGCCATTCCTTCAATCCACTACATACCATCTAAACGATACATTGTATATTGGTTTCGAATGAAATGGAGCGGAAGTCATTGGAGTCAAAAGGTCCTACTATATGTGGCGAAACAAACTTCTCTGAATTAAAGGCTGTAATTTAGCTACTTTTAGTAATTTCTTTATAACTACTTACCTATTTATAATCCTTTGATTAGTTACCTTAAAAAATTTCAATACCTTACAATTAAACTACCGCATTTAATCAGATCTAAATCAATGAAATATAACATTTAAGCCCTTCATTTTACAAAACCAACATTTGTAGAAATGTACCTCTTTTAGAATACTTTATTTTCCCTAGTAAATCGTTTAGGAAAAATCCCCAAAAATCATAGAAAATCAATTTCATCATGTTATCTAACGTGTTAAAATTTCAAACTCAATTTCTTTCTGAAATAATCGAAATTTATTTTAAACCTAATATTATCATATTTTCCTTTAGAAATTCATAGTAAATCTTCCATAGCTTGGGAAATTACAAAAATTGAATTCCATCTCTAAAATCATGTTTTACTTAACATATTATTTTGCCATAGCACTTTAAAATAAATAACAATCGGCTTTGCCCTAAAACCATGCAAGTTCACATGTAAATGAATTGTTTAAATTAAATAAATAATAGTTCAAGCATAACATCCTCCAAAACATCATAAAAATGAATTTAATATTAAATTCGAAAATATGCGATTATAAAATAAAATAAAGATGGAGTGAATTATTATTCACCTTAGATATGATAGGGAATTTGAGACTTGTTGTTGATTAATCCTTCCTATCTTTGATCCTTAGCTTTAAATTGTATTTTCCTTTTTCCTCCTTACTAATGGCCTGTTCCTCTTAGGGTTTGATTTGCATTTTGATTATGAGAAATAAAATGAACGTGAATATGCAACTGATAGTGTATAGCCATGAGTAATAATACTGCGGCTATATTTACTAATATGCACATGTTTTAATTTATAATTTATAAGCCATTTTAAGCCCATTTAAGGTAAATTAAGCACGGCCTTCTTATAGTGTTATTCAAATCTCTATCCCCTTATCATCATTATTCTATTTAATTTATCAAATTAAATCTTCTGAATAGTGTTATGGAAAATTAGGGATGTTATAATTATGATTATTCAAATAATTATTATTAAACAATAATAATTCATTTTAAATAGTAATGAAGCGATAATAAATCATTTATAATAATTTTATGACAATAATAATTCGTTTTAAATAGTTATGAAGTGATAATAAATAATTTATAATAATCTTATAAAGATGTGTATTTGATTTGAAATTATTAGGAAAAAATGATATTGCTTTTTCGATATAATAGCACTTTTAGTAAACAATTGTCTAATATTAATTTATATGGATTTATAAATCAACTGTGATCATTTTTTTAAAATGATAAGAAATTAGTTTTCAAATTTTGTATTCATTTATACGTAATTTAATTTGTAAGTGAAAATGTGATCGGGAATCAGCTTCTCGATTTTCAATGGTTTAACGAACAGAAGTTGTTCAAAGTCATTACGAAGTTATTTGTTCTCTTGTGAATATACATATACAAGCACATACATGTCACATGTACGCATACACACATAAATACACATAAATATATACCTGTATACAAGTGATTAAAATATCATGATATTATGAAACAAATATCATGTTATTTTTAGTTACCTTCACCCTTAAGGCATTTAAAGTCGATGCACATGGCATGGAAGAGAAGTGAAGTGATGGAGGCACATGGGGGATAACGTGTGGAATAATGAGGAGGAGGTGGATAGTGATGATGTGAAAGCATATAAAATATCATGATATTTTCGTGCAAAATTTTGCATATAAATACCAAACATCCATTCGCACATTCTTTCACGCAGTTCTCTTCTTCTCCTTTCTTCTTGAAGCTCATTAATGGATTCTATTTCACAGCAAGAAATATTGCAAAGCAATGGAAAAATATTCCAAAATAAAGTAAAATATGTACAGATGTATATACCATGTTAATTCACTTCCAAAATAAAAGAAAGTCACCTCCTTTCCTTCATGATAATCTACGGCCACCACCCTCCTTCACCAAAGCCTAGCATAATTCCATTTGCAAGGTTAACCTGTTCCTTCTTAAGGTCTAAGGCTCAATTTCGTTGGCTTCAATTTAATCGTAGTGAAGCTATAACCATTTTTTTAGGAAGTTAGAAACCAATGAATGTGAGACACTGTATACACACACATGTATATATATGATGTGATATAATTTCTATGGATGTTTAATATGGTTTGATCATCAAGTTTGGATGTTGATTATTTGTTTATTTTGATTTTGAAACAAGTCGCGTTTAATACACTTTGAATATCACAAAGGAAATCACTTTCCTTTAATAAATGAAATGGTGTATATGAGATTGTTAAACCTCTTGAAAATGGTTTAAAATGGTTTATAAATGTTTTACAACCACCAAAGTCTAGTTTGGTGAAATTTTAACAAGTTATGAAAATTGAGCAGGGGCATCGCGTTACAGCAGTTCATGATTTCGTACTGTAGAAAGTTAAATCCATTTGTATGATGGATTCTCGGTCGGAATTCTTTGTAATAAGATCTTTCCGAACTCTTATGACCATAGTCTTCGAAAAAGAAAATGATTGAGATTTCATTTAGTCGATTTTGAAATATGAGGAAATTAAGTTTTAAAATTGTCGCGATTTGGCTGTTCGAAAACCAAAGTGATAAACTCTTTAAAAATGATATTTTTAATTCTTTAAAATTATGGAATAAATTCTATAAATAATTTAAAATGGTTTAAAATAGATTTGAGTTATAAAAATGGATTTCTAAATGATAGAAAAATTGTTTTGATCAAATAAGCTTCGAAAACAATATTCGTAGCACTTTTTGCAGCACTTTTAATAACCTCTGAAATATGAATTTAAACTTAAGCATTCTTTCCTAAATCTTTTATAAATGTTTTCAAATAAATAATTAAGTATTTTAAAGATGATTCGAAGGTTTTATATTTTTTTAAATTGCAAATAAATGATCTAAAATGTAACGATTAGCCTTTTGGACGGTTTAAATCAATGTAAACCACACATGTCACACTCAAACCATTCAAAATGGTAGATTGTCATCGAAAATAAGAAAATAGAGAAAAAAATAAATACAGAATCTCACAATGAAATGACAAAATATAATAATCAAATTAATAGTTCATGATGCTGTTTTAGAAACAACATTTGATTATAGTTATAGAATACAGAATCAGAGTTACAGACAACCAGAATAAATAAATAAATCCAGCGGAACAACATGATGTAGTGGAATAAATATAGTAAATAGTGATAGTATAAAATCTTCGTCTTCATCCTCTAGAGATAAGGGCTCCAACCTTGAAATGCTCAGGCTGACTCAAGCGAATTGAAAAAACAAAACACTCCAGTCAGAACTAAAATATCTTATGTAAGTTAAATAGACGGTAAATAAATATGAGTGCAACGACTTTAGAGATGTTTACGGGGTTTGACATGTCCTATCTAATGCCTAACGTGAGTGCAATAACTTAAGAGATGTTCGCGATTCCATCTCCTAAGAATCATTAAACTATCTACTATGTAGTATAATACGCTATTATAATATGCCCATAATAAAGTAGAATTATTAAAATAGCATTAAGGTATTACTCATATCCCCCTTAACACATTTTATGTATTCCCATAGTCTATACAGCACCATACGCTCATCCGTGAGGTTTACCCAGAGGGCACTCCATAGGTATGGTACAAAACAAACTCGTAGAAGGCGCGATAAGGCATGCGACAAGGCACTCTAGGCAATTCCAAGGTAGATATACCAATTGCACTCCCAGACTGGTGGTAACACATAACAGCTACTACCGCCTACCTTGGAACACACTCTATATCAAAATCAAGGGTGGCTACCAAATCAATCATATGTCCGTTAGAGGAATGACCTTACTTGGCCCGATATAGCCCCTGTATTAGCCACATCAAGCTGACTCACGGGAGTTAGGGTCACGTAAATACCTCATACAGAATCGTTTGCCAACCGTCCTACTTCATTTCTAGAATCCTCGCCACATGCACAGTTATTAAAGTGGTTTTCAGTACTGGCAGAGAGTACGACAATATCCAATCCCGGTCTATTTAACAACCAAATGCTTATTTCACACCGGATGGTTCTTTTATGTTTAGAAAAAGTCAATTCAAAAGTTATATCAAAATATCATATTCAATTTCAAATCATCACTTTCGAAATCATATTCACTTCAAACTATATTCACTTTCAAAATCATGTTCACTTACAAATCATATTCACTTTCGAATCATATTCACTTTTGAAATTCACAGTCACTTCGAAATTATCGATAAGTTCTGTCAATTAATTCTTCATTTCAAAATCATCTCATTCACTTAAATATGTCATTTCACAAAAAGGTATCAATTTCAAATTCCAACATAGCTTGTGTCGTCATCAAGGATTTAGACATAAATACTTCAACTTTACACACTCTGAAATTTTAAAAAATAGTTTACGTAATTACAAATAGTTTTAATAGTTTTTACAAATATAAAATAGATTAAGTAGTAAAAATAGTTTAAATAGATTTAAATTTTATTTAACTATATTTAAAATGATTTAAATAAATTTAAAATAGATTAAATAGATTTAAATTACATTAAATAGATTTTAAATAGATTAAATAAATTTAAAATACATTAAATTGGGTTAAATAGATTATAATAGATTAAATAAATTAAAATTAAAATTAATTAAAATAGTTTAAATTCATTAAAATAGTTTAAATTAACTAAAATAGATTTCAAAGTTATATCCAAACATTTTCAATAACTAAATTCCGAGAACTTCATTTGTATTTGACACTTCAACTTGAAACTCCAATTTAAATCCTTTAAACAATTCATTAAATCAATTCCAATTTTAGTGTTAACGCTTGGATTATCGAAAAGAATTCAGTTTATATAAATCAATTTCTATTTCAAAATACCAGTTAACTGAATTCGAAATTTTAAAGATTCAAAAAGCACTTAATTTAACATATCCGATGTCCATATATAATTTTCTACCCTATAGTTAAGTGATAAAAATATTCATCATTTCAATCAGCAATTTACAATTTTACTGTTATATATAATTTCAAATCGCATTCCCAAAATAAATAAAATACATAAAATCGCTCAAATCTATCATTTCAACCCATAATGATTTTTCGCTAATCTATAGATCGTTCGGGTGTGTATCATTTCAACCCACAGGGAACTTGCAGTGTTATAACAATGTAAAATACAACATCTTGTCATCCAATATCAACAATCAAACATCCATCACAGTCATCATCCAGTTCAATCAATTAACATCAATAGAAAACTGAAAATTAATAACAAGAATTAAATTTACAATTAAATTAAATATACAATTAAACGCTGATTAAATGCAATAAAAGTCAAATTTAGCTAGAATGACAATTTAAATATACCAAACAATAACCAATCAATTTATAAACACAACGTAAATTTAATTAACCAACATAAGATAATTTAGTAGTTATGAGTGGGTTAAAACACTCACCTTTGATTTCAAATCGGTTTGAAATCCAAATAAAAGCCCAAAATTCCAATAGAAAAAATCGCTCGTGAATCGAAGTTTACATGCAAAAAGTATTCATGTTATAAGAAATATTATTAAAATAATAATTGGTACACATTTTAATAAAAAAATAATAAACAAAGTCTAATACTTACGTTTTTCTCTAGATAAGGCTTTAGGCAAAGATTGATGAACAAACTAAGATGTATGCAAGACATGTAGGAAAAATGAAAAAAAATAAAACTCATTGTGACGACTTGAATTTTGCCCGCTCGAAAATCGACATCCATACTTCAAATCGTATTCGAATGCCATAGATTCGACCGTTCAAATCCGATTCGCCGGAGCTTATAACAACATTAAGTAAATAACACAGCGGAATAAAAGAATAATACATTGATATGCAGCTTTGATACAATATCTGATACAACAGATGATCCAATAGATATCAATATACATCAGAGATATGATACAATAAAACCTAAATTGAGTGTAATGGGTTCATGTGCGTTCGTGATGAACTGGAGATGGTGAACGTGAGGGAGATGGAAGGATCATTGTCAGGACACGATTCTTCGTCTTCCGAAAATTCGACATCGACACTCACTTTATCGACTGCCGAGAAATCGAACGACGGAAAAACCGAACACTGAGGGTTTTTTCTAAAAGAATTTAAGAAAAGAAGAGGAGGGAAGAAGAGAGAAAATAGGGAGGAGAGAAAACAGAAGATAGAAAAAATTTTAAAATAGAAGAAAAAGAGAATAGAGAAGAGTAGAAAATAGAACATAATTTTAAAATAGAAAGAAAAGAGAATAAAACGGAACAGAAGCAGAATACAACACAACAACATCAGAATCTCACAATTCGCAGCGGAACAACATATAATAATAAATGAATAATCTTTAAACAAAGAACTATATCAGTTATTACATTTTATACATTACATTACATCATATCATCAGAGTGTACAACAACAACAACAAATAGTGCAGCGGAAAAAGAAATACTATATAAGTAATATGCCATGCCATCCAGCTTGCCTCCGGCAACTCCAGAATATCCAGAATATCCTGATAAACCTTAACTCTTGACTGCCCGTGTGGAAATTGGTGGGCACCCAGAGTTTAGGAAGGAAAACAATAAACTCCAAGTCAGTCATGTGACTGGTGTGAGAACTCAAAACAGTTTATTTACTTTAAAATCAAAATAGAGGAATATTTTTAAAGTTAATTCGCAATGCTTTTGAAAATGAGACTACCATAAGGCCTCCCGCACACACACACATGCAAACGCAGAATCGGAGGAGATTTCTCCTTATGATAGTCAAAGATGCTTGATACGCATTTAAAAGAACATTTCATATTATTACTAGTGCATAGTGTAGTGGAAAATTCATTTCGAAAGTAGAATATAAATCTTAGCCAACATACGACCATTATCGTATGCCTACTATAGCTAACTATGTTCAATAGCAGGTTACCGCCACATTCCATAGCAGGTTATACAACTAATACCGTACAAGTCTCGTATTGGGAATTGGATTTCCAACAAATGGTCAGGCCAAGGAACTTCCCATTGCCACATGAGAATGCCTCTGGAAAGACATCCCCGAGAACCAAACCGGAACTCTGCCAACACAAGGCTGGGTTACCCCTAACTGGGTAACTACTGACACGAGCACGCCATTCCCCGATCGTAAACGACCTTTCTCACGGGATCCCGATAGCCAACAACCACAAAGTAATAAATTCGTAGTAACCACATAGGTTAAATATCTGGGCTCCATACCATGATACCACCTCTATCCAGAAGGAAATGTACATACCCTAAAGGGTGCTACCCCTCATAACCTTGCCGCATCTTTCCTGTTTTGACCATTTCCGGGGTGTGAGGCTCGACGAAGTCACGTCCACAAAAACATACTTTATACAAAAGCCATGCTTTGGGTCAACAAATGATCAACACAATGATCACTAAGATAGACGATCAAATAAACGATCCTATCACAATAATCAACACAATGATCATTTCAGCAACACTCAGCATGTCACATTACCAAATTGGGAATATATCGCTGATAACTTCAACTATATAACCTCTGAGCTCGTACGTCTCAGAGAAGGGTGTTAAGCTAAAAGAATAAATTCTCCGCCACCAACAGAAATATATTTGAAAGAAATCTGCTTTATATCTCAACTTGTAATGTCAGACATACAATCCATACAAGTCTGTTCCGGGATCGAACAAAACCGAAGGCACTTACAAAGAAGTCCTTGCAATCCGGATATTCACAATCCTGATCGGATTCACCATCACATATGGAGAACTCTATACCGGAGCAACTCGGTGCAGAGTAAATCGACAGGTCATCCTATCGCTCTCGCAAATACCGGGTCTTCAACACCGATCTTCAATGCAATTCACAACGACGTATCACATATTCGGAATGGGTTATACGACCCCATGGTCCTTTCCCGGTTAACCCGAATAGTGAGCGCTTATTCAAAAATAAGTGTAGCATTCACATTCAAACAAAACACATCAAATACCCATTCAAAGGGAAATATTGATAGTCGGCTATTGAACTATCAATTGATATGCACACATCACCAGATTCCAAATAATTTTCCAATTATTTATTTCACAAAAATATCTTTACAAGATATATTATTTCATACTTCAAAAATAAATCAATATTTATTTTTAAACCAATTTCACTTTCTTTTACAAATTCCTTAGTGAATTTATAATTCCAAGATATCAATGAATATTTGATTTCAATTATTCATTTCAATTTTCTTTTCAATTTATCTTCAAAAAGATAAATTCTCAAAATATTCACTTTATATTGGAAAACATTTCCATACTTATTTATTCATAAGTAATTCACAAATTTTATTTATTTTCAACACTTAGAAAATATTCAATATACTTAAATCGAAATTAAGTATATATTTCATTCTTTAAGGAAATCATTCTCTTAAACATATTTATTTGGGCCAAAACGAATGTTACGTAAAACATCGTTACAACAACCCAAAATCACTAGTATAGGAATTCGAAATTAAAATAGATATATAAATCCCAATACTATACGAAACATTTCCTTTCGGAAATCATTTACTATAAAAAACAGTGTTATAGTCCATCATTTCCTTTTATTTCTCGAAAACGTTTATTTCAACAATACATGTTGAAATCTATGGTTTCGAATCTCAACACATTTTTAAAACATTGTTCGATCGTTTTAATTCTATTTAAAACATCCAAATCCAAAACAATTTCTTTAACGTGTTATTCACTATTCAAAAACGTGAATATACTACGTTAACAAATTTCATCAATTCTAGGCCTTTTATTTCAAAGGATTATTCACAGTCAAAAATGTGAATATAACTCCATTAATAGGTTTTAACAGTTTACTTATCAAAATAAGTCATTTGCGAATTTATAAAACAACGTTTATAAATTCCATTTCTATTTATTTATAAAAACTTCCTTTTTATAAATTCTTTTATTAACCTATTCGATTTATAATTTTAATTATAAACCAAAAGTCCAAATTTTAAGTCAAACACTTATAATTTATTTATTTGCAAAAATCGTTCCTTTGAACTTTACAAATTTTATAAACCTACTGTTTATAAAATTTCCATTTATAACTTCACCGTTATATAATTCTATAAATTATGAAATTTCATTTTCACTTCATTCAAACACTTATAAAAACTCGTTTTATAATGTCTATATCTCTATTTATAAATTTCCATTTATAAATCTCTTAATATAAATCAATTTATATTATTCTTTAAAACGTCTTTAATTTCCTTTATAATTTCATCCTTTCTCTTGATTTATAAAATAATCAAATTTTATAAATCCTATGTTTAAACTTTTCACAATAATTCTAAAGTATCTCGGTTTAACTATTTTATAAAATCAATAGCATCATATTCTCAAAAATCAGTTTTTAACTGTATTTCACAAAAATCATAATTTTTACAACATTAAAAAATTATAACGTTTATTTATTTAAAATGGATCAATTCCAAAATATTATATATTCTCAAAAATCACTTAAAAAATCATTTTAAAATCCCAAAATCTGGGTCCAATGATGCTACACACCAAATAGTCAATCACGACAACAACGATATCATATATCGATATGATAATCCATCAAATATCAAAATATCTGAAATCAAATAAATACTGTTGAGGAATCCAGTTGGATCCCTCCAACCTGTTTTCCTGCATCCACAAACATTAGCACAATACCAATTTCGCTCCAGTACGAAATTATCGCGGTATATGTTCTTATTAAATATTATCCGCTTAATAACGGCGCAATAGGGTCTCATCTGCTAAACAAAAAATGCGGGAAATCAACAATTGCAATATATACATATGCCAATATATATATATTGATATTATATATAATACCAATTTCACTGTTTATGAAATATTCGCGGTATATGTTTTTAATAAATAACATCCGCTTACTAACGGCGTATAATGTCTATTTTAACAATCAATAGATATCAATCATCATTCAAACATGCATTCAAATATTTTAAATCTAACTATTTAAAATAAAAATCGAACTAATTCGATTGAGTGAGAAATTCTCACCTTGATTTTAAATTCCGTTTTAGCGATTTATTTCGAATAAAATTAAACGGACGTTTAATTTTACCCAAAATTCTCACTAACTCCAAACGACTCCAAACCAACTCCATCGCGTAGTGCTCGTCCATATGATTCCAACGCAACTGGTTTCGCGCGTTTTCGATCTCGTATGAAAAAGTTATGCATTTTTGAAGTTTGTACACGATTTATATAAACAAATCAACATAAACTTTAAATTTTTTTATACCCTAAGCATCTACAGCCCTTAGATCCCACAACTCCTCATCTGGACCGTCCCCATCCTCTTCCTCCTTCACGTTCAAGCTACAGGTTGAGGTCGCACGCATAACCCACTCCATCCATACTAGGGTTTCGATTTGCTCTCGCTACACTCGACGAAATTCGATCAAACCACTTGCAAATCGAAGCTCTTCGCGAGAGCTACCACCACCATCCCCCACCTGAAGCTCGGCCACCTGTAGAGCCTTGGAAGGCGTGCAAAAATCTTCAGGTTCGGCCCCACATAGCTCCCCCATCGTCGCTCCAAATTCGATCATCACCGTATGGAATCGAAGCTCTCGTCGTGCTCTACGACTTCCGTGTTGAACACTTCGCGTAATTCTTTACGGATTGAGAGAGATTGAGGGATGAATGTCGCGTGTTTCTGGCCATTGGTTTGTTAGGTGGAGGCTAGGGTTGAAAATTAGGGTTTTAGTATTTTTTTTTATCAATTTATGAAGAGTGGTGGTGTATTTATAGAATTTCGTTCGACACTATTCATCCGAAAATTCCGAACTCCGATTTACGCGCCGTAACCAGCGTTTCTAGGGTTTACCCCGCGTTCCGGACACAATGGAACAGGTTTCGGAAGCTAATTCGGACATCTGTGCGAGTTATGGCTGTAAACGCTCAATTTGAATTAAACCGATTTAAGCGATTTTCTAGGCGTTTTAATTTGTACTGGACAAACCGTAAATCCAATTGACACGAAATTTGAAACCTTACAATAATATCACATTACGGATCCGATGAAACTAGTTTCGTCGAAATCCGAGACTTTTTGAAAAATGGCTATTTTGACTCGCCAAATTTAAATTAAAAATAATTCGATGCGTTTCGAGCTGCCACGATCAAACGATAACTCCGATTGATACGAAAATTGAAATCCGATAATAACTAACTATTACGGATCCAATGAAACTGGTTTCGTTCAATTCTGAGACTGTTCAAAAATTGACTATTTTTACTAGTCGATTTAAATATTAAAATATTCAATTTTCACAAATTAACTTTTAATTCGATTTTAAAAGTTCTAAAATATCATTCTAACTTCCATATGATAAAATAAAATTTTACAAATCATTTTCAATCATATTTAACTCAATTTTCAATTATTTCCATAATTTTAACGTATTAAATTATCGATTTAATTATTCAATTAAATCCAATAATTCAAATAAAAATTTATTTGACTTATAAATTCACTCATTTATATTTAAAATTAATTAAATATTCAAATTTTAATTTCTAAAAATTCTGGGTCGTTACAATCTTCCCCACTTAAAAGAATTTCGTCCTCGAAATTACAAGTAAGAAAAGTTATAGAATTTATTAATTTTCCAAAATTCATAGTTAAACTTCTTACAATAACTTACTAAGTTTCAAATCATACTTAGTTATCTTTTCAAAAACAACTACTATCGTTTAACTTTCAATTCAAAATCAAAGTTAAAGTTTTCAAAACGTTCCAATTTTCTCAAAAATTTTCTAACGCCTTAAATTTTCGGAAAAATTCGCCATAGTCTCCTTTGCGCGGCTCGATCCGAAAAAAAATGACAGTATATATATCACAAATATACATCTCATCAAGTAATGAGGCATCCCGCAGGGAAAAAAGTGTAAAAGTACTGTATTTAATCCGAGATATGTACCTTATATTTTATTAGCAAGCATATACGGCTAATATAGCGCAAAAGCGAGCTCCAAATGCGAAGCAAACGCGATCCGCACCTACTAATTACTCAACAAACAACATGAGAAACATGCATATAGACAATAGTATCAATATACAACATATAGCAACATAACTATATATGTCAAATAGCAAATGTAGTAAAACAACATATATTCAACCATCAACCAACTAGCATTCAACAAATTCATAATCAATATATATTCATTCATATTCTCATTAATATTCAATGAATTGGTTTTCAATTTAATCACATTTGATTCATTAACAGTGGATGTTTTCTAACATTCATTTTCAATTAGTTTATATTCACTAATTTATATTCAAGTTGGTTCACTTCCAGTTTAAATTCAATTCTATTCAAATTTCACTTAACTTCCAATTTGAATTCAATTACATAGCTTTAAATTTCACTAATTCACTTTCATTAATACTTAATGAATTATATACAATCAACTAACAATCATATAACAATCAATGTATATTAATTACAACCAAATTCCTTTGCTTACAATTGGTTTAATTTAATTGATTTTCATTCAATTATTCAACTTTCTAATAACATTAGATTTTTAATGAATTACACTTATATTCATTATTTCATACCAATTTAAATTTACATTTAATTGATTAACATTCAATCCATTCATTCAATTCAATTCAATTACTAAAGTTGAATTTTATTTACATAACTTAAGTTCACATTTATCTCTTAACTTTATTATTTTACTTTGATACTAATATCAACTTCATTCAATATCACTTAAGTTATATTCCATTTAACTTTAAATTCACTTTTACTTACAACTCATATTCATAAATATATTCATATAGTTTCACTTCTTATATATATAAGTTTATTTCACAATTGTAAATCACTTTAATTATAATTCCATTCTTATAATTCTTTTTACTTATACAATTATTCTTTTATTTAGATTATTCAAACAACCTAAACAATCAACTTATATACACTTTAATAATTTTGAAAAATTATTCCTTTATATATAAAAATATAATCAAGGTAAAATTATTTCATTTACCCATTTTTTTTAAAACAATATTGTGTCGAATTGTTCTATTCAAGTGTTTAGAAACCCCTTCGATTCAGTTTCGAAGCTGCGCCGACGAAGGTTCATATACCACTCAACAAACCAATCATCACAATATAAAACAATTTTATATATCCACTAACAAATACGCTCTCATAGCTATTATTACACTCAAATTCATTCTAGAGCACTACTGACTCTATCTCTAATGAGTAATACCCAACAGAACCATGGTTGTCGCTTAACCATATGCTCTGATACCACATTGTCAGGTCACGATTCTTCGTCTTCCGAAAATTCGACATCGACACTCACTTTATCGACTGCCGAGAAATCGAACGACGGAAAAACCGAACACTGAGGGTTTTTTTTAAAAGAATTTAAGAAAAGAAGAGGAGGGAAGAAGAGAGAAAATAGGGAGGAGAGAAAACAGAAGATAGAAAATTTTTTAAAATAGAAGAAAAAGAGAATAGAGAAGAGTAGAAAATAGAACATAATTTTAAAATAGAAAGAAAAGAGAATAAAACGGAACAGAAACAGAACACAACACAACAACATCAGAATCTCACAATTCGCAGCGGAACAACATATAATAATAAATGAATAATCTTTAAACAAAGAACTATATCAGTTATTACATTTTATACATTACATTACATCATATCATCAGAGTGTACAACAACAACAACAAATAGTGCAGCGGTAAAAGAAATACTATATAAGTAATATGCCATGCCATCCAACTTGCCTCCAGCAACTCCAGAATATCCAGAATATCCTGATAAACCTTAACTCTTGACTGCCCGTGTGGAAATTGGTGGGCACCCAGAGTTTAGGAAGGAAAACAATAAACTCCAAGTCAGTCATGTGACTGGTGTGAGAACTCAAAACAGTTTATTTACTTTAAAATCAAAATAGAGGAATATTTTTAAAGTTAATTCGCAATGCTTTTAAAAATGAGACTACCATAAGGCCTCCCGCACACACACACATGCAAACGCAGAATCGGAGGAGATTTCTCCTTATGATAGTCAAAGATGCTTGATACGCATTTAAAAGAACATTTCATATTATTACTAGTGCATAGTGTAGTGGAAAATTCATTTCGAAAGTAAAATATAAATCTTAGCCAACATACGACCATTATCGTATGCCTACTATAGCTAACTATGTTCAATAGCAGGTTACCGCCACATTCCATAGCAGGTTATACAACTAATACCGTACAAGTCTCGTATTGGGAATTGGATTTCCAACAAATGGTCAGGCCAAGGAACTTCCCATTGCCACATGAGAATGCCTCTGGAAAGACATCCCCGAGAACCAAACCGGAACTCTGCCAACACAAGGCCGGGTTACCCCTAACTGGGTAACTACTGACACGAGCACGCCATTCCCCGATCGTAAACGACCTTTCTCACGGGATCTCGATAGCCAACAACCACAAAGTAATAAATTCGTAGTAACCACATAGGTTAAATATCTGGGCTCCATACCATGATACCACCTCTATCCAGAAGGAAATGTACATACCCTAAAGGGTGCTACCCCTCATAACCTTGCCGCATCTTTCCTGTTTTGACCATTTCCGGGGTGTGAGGCTTGACGAAGTCACGTCCACAAAAACATACTTTATACAAAAGCCATGCTTTGGGTCAACAAATGATCAACACAATGATCACTAAGATAGACGATCAAATAAACGATCCTATCACAATAATCAACACAATGATCATTTCAGCAACACTCAGCATGTCACATTACCAAATTGGGAATATATCGCTGATAACTTCAACTATATAACCTCTGAGCTCGTACGTCTCAGAGAAGGGTGTTAAGCTAAAAGAATAAATTCTCCACCACCAACAGAAATATATTTGAAAGAAATCTGCTTTATATCTCAACTTGTAATGTCAGACATACAATCCATACAAGTCTGTTCCGGGATCGAACAAAACCGAAGGCACTTACAAAGAAGTCCTTGCAATCCGGATATTCACAATCCTGATCGGATTCACCATCACATATGGAGAACTCTATACCGGAGCAACTCGGTGCAGAGTAAATCGACAGGTCATCCTATCGCTCTCGCAAATACCGGGTCTTCAACACCGATCTTCAATGCAATTCACAACGACGTATCACATATTCGGAATGGGTTATACGACCCCATGGTCCTTTCCCGGTTAACCCGAATAGTGAGCGCTTATTCAAAAATAAGTGTAGCATTCACATTCAAACAAAACACATCAAATACCCATTCAAAGGGAAATATTGATAGTCGGCTATTGAACTATCAATTGATATGCACACATCACCAGATTCCAAATAATTTTCCAATTATTTATTTCACAAAAATATCTTTACAAGATATATTATTTCATACTTCAAAAATAAATCAATATTTATTTTTAAACCAATTTCACTTTCTTTTATAAATTACTTAGTGAATTTATAATTCCAAGATATCAATGAATATTCGATTTCAATTATTCATTTCAATTTTCTTTTCAATTTATCTTCAAAAAGATAAATTCTCAAAATATTCACTTTATATTGGAAAACATTTCCATACTTATTTATTCATAAGTAATTCACAAATTTTATTTATTTTCAACACTTAGAAAATATTCAATATACTTAAATCGAAATTAAGTATATATTTCATTCTTTAAGGAAATCATTCTCTTAAACATATTTATTTGGGCCAAAACGAATGTTACGTAAAACATCGTTACAACAACCCAAAATCACTAGTATAGGAATTCGAAATTAAAATAGATATATAAATCCCAATACTATACGAAACATTTCCTTTCGGAAATCATTTACTATAAACAACAGTGTTATAGTCCATCATTTCCTTTTATTTCTCAAAAACGTTTATTTCAACAATACATGTTGAAATCTATGGTTTCGAATCTCAACACATTTTTAAAACATTGTTCGATCGTTTTAATTTTATTTAAAACATCCAAATCCAAAACAATTTCTTTAACGTGTTATTCACTATTCAAAAACGTGAATATACTACGTTAACAAATTTCATCAATTCTAGGCCTTTTATTTCAAAGGATTATTCACAGTCAAAAATGTGAATATAACTCCATTAATATGTTTTAACAATTTACTTATCAAAATAAGTCATTTGCGAATTTATAAAACAACGTTTATAAATTCCATTTCTATTTATTTATAAAAACTTCCTTTTTATAAATTCTTTTATTAACCTATTCGATTTATAATTTTAATTATAAACCAAAAGTCCAAATTTTAAGTCAAACACTTATAATTTATTTATTTGCAAAAATCGTTCCTTTGAACTTTACAAATTTTATAAACCTACTGTTTATAAAATTTCCATTTATAACTTCACCGTTATATAATTCTATAAATTTCATTCAATTATGAAATTTCATTTTCACTTCATTCAAACACTTATAAAAACTCGTTTTATAATGTCTATATCTCTATTTATAAATTTCCATTTATAAATCTCTTAATATAAATCAATTTATATTATTCTTTAAAACGTCTTTAATTTCCTTTATAATTTCATCCTTTCTCTTGATTTATAAAATAATCAAATTTTATAAATCCTATATTTAAACTTTTCACAATAATTCTAAAATATCTCGATTTAACTATTTTATAAAATCAATAGCATCATATTCTCAAAAATCAGTTTTTAACTGTATTTCACAAAAATCATAATTTTTATAACATTAAAAAATTATAACGTTTATTTATTTAAAATGGATCAATTCCAAAATATTATATATTCTCAAAAATCACTTAAAAAATCATTTTAAAATCCCAAAATCTGGGTCCAATGATGCTACACACCAAATAGTCAATCACGACAACAACGATATCATATATCGATATGATAATCCATCAAATATCAAAATATCTGAAATCAAATAAATACTGTTGAGGAATCCAGTTGGATCCCTCCAACCTGTTTTCCTGCATCCACAAACATTAGCACAATACCAATTTCGCTCCAGTACGAAATTATCGCGGTATATGTTCTTATTAAATATTATCCGCTTAATAACGGCGCAATAGGGTCTCATCTGCTAAACAAAAAATGCGGGAAATCAACAATTGCAATATATACATATGCCAATATATATATATTGATATTATATATAATACCAATTTCACTGTTTATGAAATATTCGCGGTATATGTTTTTAATAAATAACATCCGCTTACTAACGGCGTATAATGTCTATTTTAACAATCAATAGATATCAATCATCATTCAAACATGCATTCAAATATTTTAAATCTAACTATTTAAAATAAAAATCGAACTAATTCGATTGAGTGAGAAATTTTCACCTTGATTTTAAATTCCGTTTTAGCGATTTATTTCGAATAAAATTAAACGGACGTTTAATTTTACCCAAAATTCTCACTAACTCCAAACGACTCCAAACCAACTCCATCGCGTAGTGCTCGTCCATATGATTCCAACGCAACTAGTTTCGCGCGTTTTCGACCTCGTATGAAAAAGTTATGCATTTTTGAAGTTTGTACACGATTTATATAAACAAATCAACATAAACTTTAAATTTTTTTATACCCTAAGCATCTACACCCCTTAGATCCCACAACTCCTCATCTGGACCGTCCCCATCCTCTTCCTCCTTCACGTTCAAGCTACAGGTTGAGGTCGCACGCATAACCCACTCCATCCATACTAGGGTTTCGATTTGCTCTCGCTACACTCGACGAAATTCGATCAAACCACTTGCAAATCGAAGCTCTTCGCGAGAGCTACCACCACCATCCCCCACCTGAAGCTCGGCCACCTGTAGAGACTTGGAAGGCGTGCGAAAATCTACAGGTTCGGCCCCACATAGCTCCCCCATCGTCGCTCCAAATTCGATCATCACCGTATGGAATCGAAGCTCTCGTCGTGCTCTACGACTTCCGTGTTGAACACTTCGCGTAATTCTTTACGGATTGAGAGAGATAGAGGGATGAATGTCGCGTGTTTTTGGCCATTGGTTTGTTAGGTGGCGGCTAGGGTTGAAAATTAGGGTTTTAGTATTTTTTTTTATCAATTTATGAAGAGTGGTGGTGTATTTATAGAATTTCGTTCGACACTATTCATCCGGAAATTCCGAACTTCGATTTACGCGCCGTAACCAGCGTTTTTAGGGTTTACCCCACGTTCCGGACACAATGGAACAGGTTTTGGAAGCTAATTCGGACATCTGTGCGAGTTATGGCTGTAAACGCTCAATTTGAATTAAACCGATTTAAGCGATTTTCTAGGCGTTTTAATTTGTACCGGACAAACCGTAAATCCAATTGACACGAAATTTGAAATCTTACAATAATATCACATTACGGATCCGATAAAACTGGTTTCGTCGAAATCCGAGACTTTTTGAAAAATGGCTATTTTGACTCGCCAAATTTAAATTAAAAATAATTCGATGCGTTTCGAGCTGCCACGATCAAACGATAACTCCGATTGATACGAAAATTGAAATCCAGTAATAACTAACTATTACGGATCCAATGAAACTGGTTTCGTTCAATTCTGAGACTGTTCAAAAATTGACTATTTTTACTAGTCGATTTAAATATTAAAATATTCAATTTTCACAAATTAACTTTTAATTCGATTTTAAAAGTTCTAAAATATAATTCTAACTTCCATATGATAAAATAAAATTTTACAAATCATTTTCAATCATATTTAACTCAATTTTCAATTATTTCCATAATTTTAACGTATTAAATTATCGATTTAATTATTCAATTAAATCCAATAATTGAAATAAAAATTTATTTGACTTATAAATTCACTCATTTATATTTAAAATTAATTAAATATTCAAATTTTAATTTCTAAAAATTCTGGGTCGTTACAATCTTCCCCACTTAAAAGAATTTCGTCCTCGAAATTACAAGTAAGAAAAGTTATAGAATTTATTAATTTTCCAAAATTCATAGTTAAACTTCTTACAATAACTTACTAAGTTTCAAATCATACTTAGTTATCTTTTCAAAAACAACTACTATCGTTTAACTTTCAATTCAAAATCAAAGTTAAAGTTTTCAAAACTTTCCAATTTTCTTAAAAATTTTCTAACGCCTTAAATTTTCGGAAAAATTCGCCATAGTCTCCTTTGCGCGGCTCGATCCGAAAAAAAATGACAGTATATATATCACAAATATACATCTCATCAAGTAATGAGGCATCCCGCAGGGAAAAAAGTATAAAAGTACTGTATTTAATCCGAGATATGTACCTTATATTTTATTAGCAAGCATATACGGCTAATATAGCGCAAAAGCGAGCTCCAAATGCGAAGCAAACGCGATCTGCACCTACTAATTACTCAACAAACAACATGAGAAACATGCATATAGACAATAGTATCAATATACAACATATAGCAACATAACTATATATGTCACATAGCAAATGTAGTAAAACAACATATATTCAATCATCAACCAACTAGCATTCAACAAATTCATAATCAATATATATTCATTCATATTCTCATTAATATTCAATGAATTGGTTTTCAATTTAATCACATTTGATTCATTAACAGTGGATGTTTTCTAACATTCATTTTCAATTAGTTTATATTCACTAATTTATATTCAAGTTGGTTCACTTCCAGTTTAAATTCAATTCTATTCGAATTTCACTTAACTTCCAATTTGAATTCAATTACATAGCTTTAAATTTCACTAATTCACTTTCATTAATACTTAATGAATTATATACAATCAACTAACAATCATATAACAATCAATGTATATTAATTACAACCAAATTCCTTTGCTTACAATTGGTTTAATTTAATTGATTTTCATTCAATTATTCAACTTTCTAATAACATTAGATTTTTAATGAATTACACTTATATTCATTATTTCATACCAATTTAAATTTACATTTAATTGATTAACATTCAATCCATTCATTCAATTCAATTCAATTCAATTACTAAAGTTGAATTTTATTTACATAACTTAAGTTCACATTTATCTCTTAACTTTATTATTTTACTTTGATACTAATATCAACTTCATTCAATATCACTTAAGTTATATTCCATTTAACTTTAAATTCACTTTTACTTACAACTCATATTCATAAATATATTCATATAGTTTCACTTCTTATATATATAAGTTTATTTCACAATTGTAAATCACTTTAATTATAATTCCATTCTTATAATTCTTTTTACTTATACAATTATTCTTTTATTTAGATTATTCAAACAACCTAAACAATCAACTTATATACACTTTAATAATTTTGAAAAATTATTCCTTTATATATAAAAATATAATCAAGGTAAAATTATTTCATTTACCCATTTTTTTTAAAACAATATTGTGTCGAATTGTTCTATTCAAGTGTTTAGAAACCCCTTCGATTCAGTTTCGAAGCTGCGCCGACGAAGGTTCATATACCACTCAACAAACCAATCATCACAATATAAAACAATTTTATATATCCACTAACAAATACGCTCTCATAGCTATTATTACACTCAAATTCATTCTAGAGCACTACTGACTCTATCTCTAATGAGTAACACCCAACAGAACCATGGTTGTCGCTTAACCATATGCTCTGATACCACATTGTCAGGACATGATTCTTCGTCTTCCGAAAATTCGACATCGACACTCACTTTATCGACTGCCGAGAAATCGAACGACGGAAAAACCGAACACTGAGGGTTTTTTTTAAAAGAATTTAAGAAAAGAAGAGGAGGGAAGAAGAGAGAAAATAGGGAGGAGAGAAAATAGAAGATAGAAAAATTTTTAAAATAGAAGAAAAAGAGAATAGAGAAGAGTAGAAAATAGAACATAATTTTAAAATAGAAAGAAAAGAGAATAAAACGGAACAGAAACATAACCCAACACAACAACATCAGAATCTCACAATTCGCAGCGGAACAACATATAATATTAAATGAATAATCTTTAAACAAAGAACTATATCAGTTATTACATTTTATACATTACATTACATCATATCATCAGAGTGTACAACAACAACAACAAATAGTGCAGCGGTAAAAGAAATACTATATAAGTAATATGCCATGCCATCCAGCTTGCCTCCAGCAACTCCAGAATATCCAGAATATCCTGGTAAACCTTAACTCTTGACTGCCCGTGTGGAAATTGGTGGGCACCCAGAGTTTAGGAAGGAAAACAATAAACTCCAAGTCAGTCATGTGACTGGTGTGAGAACCCAAAACAGTTTATTTACTTTAAAATCAAAATAGAGGAATATTTTTAAAGTTAATTCGCAATGCTTTTAAAAATGAGACTACCATAAGGCCTCCCGCACACACACACATGCAAACGCAAAATCGGAGGAGATTTCTCCTTATGATAGTCAAAGATGCTTGATAAGCATTTAAAAGAACATTTCATATTATTACTAGTGCATAGTGTAGTGGAAAATTCATTTCGAAAGTAGAATATAAATCTTAGCCAACATACGACCATTATCGTATGCCTACTATAGCTAACTATGTTCAATAGCAGGTTACCGCCACATTCCATAGCAGGTTATACAACTAATACCGTACAAGTCTCGTATTGGGAATTGGATTTCCAACAAATGGTCAGGCCAAGGAACTTCCCATTGCCACATGAGAATGCCTCTGGAAAGACATCCCCGAGAACCAAACCGGAACTCTGCCAACACAAGGCCGACTTACCCCTAACTGGGTAACTACTGACACGAGCACGCCATTCCCCGATCGTAAACGACCTTTCTCACGGGATCCCGATAGCCAACAACCACAAAGTAATAAATTCGTAGTAACCACATAGGTTAAATATCTGGGCTCCATACCATGATACCACCTCTATCAAGAAGGAAATGTACATACCCTAAAGGGTGCTACCCCTCATAACCTTGCCGCATCTTTCCTGTTTTGACCATTTCCGGGGTGTGAGGCTTGACGAAGTCACGTCCACAAAAACATACTTTATACAAAAGCCATGCTTTGGGTCAACAAATGATCAACACAATGATCACTAAGATAGACGATCAAATAAACGATCCTATCACAATAATCAACACAATGATCATTTCAGCAACACTCAGCATGTCACATTACCAAATTGGGAATATATCGCTGATAACTTCAACTATATAACCTCTGAGCTCGTACGTCTCAGAGAAGGGTGTTAAGCTAAAAGAATAAATTCTCCGCCACCAACAGAAATATATTTGAAAGAAATCTGCTTTATATCTCAACTTGTAATGTCAGACATACAATCCATACAAGTCTGTTCCGGGTTCGAACAAAACCGAAGGCACTTACAAAGAAGTCCTTGCAATCCGGATATTCACAATCCTGATCGGATTCACCATCACATATGGAGAACTCTATACCGGAGCAACTCGGTGCAGAGTAAATCGACAGGTCATCATATCGCTCTCGCAAATACCGGGTCTTCAACACCGATCTTCAATGCAATTCACAACGACGTATCACATATTCGGAATGGGTTATACGACCCCATGGTCCTTTCCCGGTTAACCCGAATAGTGAGCGCTTATTCAAAAATAAGTGTAGCATTCACATTCAAACAAAACACATCAAATACCCATTCAAAGGGAAATATTGATAGTCGGCTATTGAACTATCAATTGATATGCACACATCACCAGATTCCAAATAATTTTCCAATTATTTATTTCACAAAAATATCTTTACAAGATATATTATTTCATACTTCAAAAATAAATCAATATTTATTTTTAAACCAATTTCACTTTCTTTTACAAATTCCTTAGTGAATTTATAATTCCAAGATATCAATGAATATTCGATTTCAATTATTCATTTCAATTTTCTTTTCAATTTATCTTCAAAAAGATAAATTCTCAAAATATTCACTTTATATTGGAAAACATTTCCATACTTATTTATTCATAAGTAATTCACAAATTTTATTTATTTTCAACACTTAGAAAATATTCAATATACTTAAATCGAAATTAAGTATATATTTCATTCTTTAAGGAAATCATTCTCTTAAACATATTTATTTGGGCCAAAACGAATGTTACGTAAAACATCGTTACAACAACCCAAAATCACTAGTATAGGAATTCGAAATTAAAATAGATATATAAATCCCAATACTATACGAAACATTTCCTTTCGGAAATCATTTACTATAAACAACAGTGTTATAGTCCATCATTTCCTTTTATTTCTCGAAAACGTTTATTTCAACAATACATGTTGAAATCTATGGTTTCGAATCTCAACACATTTTTAAAACATTGTTCGATCGTTTTAATTCTATTTAAAACATCCAAATCCAAAACAATTTCTTTAACGTGTTATTCACTATTCAAAAACGTGAATATACTACGTTAACAAATTTCATCAACTCTAGGCCTTTTATTTCAAAGGATTATTCACAGTCAAAAATGTGAATATAACTCCATTAATAGGTTTTAACAATTTACTTATCAAAATAAGTCATTTGCGAATTTATAAAACAACGTTTATAAATTCCATTTCTATTTATTTATAAAAACTTCCTTTTTATAAATTCTTTTATTAACCTATTCGATTTATAATTTTAATTATAAACCAAAAGTCCAAATTTTAAGTCAAACACTTATAATTTATTTATTTGCAAAAATCGTTTCTTTGAACTTTACAAATTTTATAAACCTACTGTTTATAAAATTTCCATTTATAACTTCACCGTTATATAATTCTATAAATTTCATTCAATTATGAAATTTCATTTTCACTTCATTCAAACACTTATAAAAACTCGTTTTATAATGTCTATATCTCTATTTATAAATTTCCATTTATAAATCTCTTAATATAAATCAATTTATATTATTCTTTAAAACGTCTTTAATTTCCTTTATAATTTCATCCTTTCTCTTGATTTATAAAATAATCAAATTTTATAAATCCTATATTTAAACTTTTCACAATAATTCTAAAATATCTCGATTTAACTATTTTATAAAATCAATAGCATCATATTCTCAAAAATCAGTTTTTAACTGTATTTCACAAAAATCATAATTTTTACAACATTAAAAAATTATAACGTTTATTTATTTAAAATGGATCAATTCCAAAATATTATATATTCTCAAAAATCACTTAAAAAATCATTTTAAAATCCCAAAATCTGGGTCCAATGATGCTACACACCAAATAGTCAATCACGACAACAACGATATCATATATCGATATGATAATCCATCAAATATCAAAATATCTGAAATCAAATAAATACTGTTGAGGAATCCAGTTGGATCCCTCCAACCTGTTTTCCTGCATCCACAAACATTAGCACAATACCAATTTCGCTCCAGTACGAAATTATCGCGGTATATATTCTTATTAAATATTATCCGCTTAGTAACGGCGCAATAGGGTCTCATCTGCTAAACAAAAAATGCGGGAAATCAACAATTGCAATATATACATATGCCAATATATATATATTGATATTATATATAATACCAATTTCACTGTTTATGAAATATTCGCGGTATATGTTTTTAATAAATAACATCCGCTTACTAACGGCGTATAATGTCTATTTTAACAATCAATAGATATCAATCATCATTCAAACATGCATTCAAATATTTTAAATCTAACTATTTAAAATAAAAATCGAACTAATTCGATTGAGTGAGAAATTCTCACCTTGATTTTAAATTCCGTTTTAGCGATTTATTTCGAATATTTTACCCAAAATTCTCACTAACTCCAAACGACTCCAAACCAACTCCATCGCGTAGTGCTCGTCCATACGATTCCAACGCAACTGGTTTCGCGCGTTTTCGACCTCGTATGAAAAAGTTATGCATTTTTGAAGTTTGTACACGATTTATATAAACAAATCAACATAAACTTTAAATTTTTTTATACCCTAAGCATCTACAGCCCTTAGATCCCACAACTCCTCATCTGGACCGTCCCCATCCTCTTCCTCCTTCACGTTCAAGCTACAGGTTGAGGTCGCACGCATAACCCACTCCATCCATACTAGGGTTTCGATTTGCTCTCGCTACACTCGACGAAATTCGATCAAACCACTTGCAAATCGAAGCTCTTCGCGAGAGCTACCACCACCATCCCCCACCTGAAGCTCGGCCACCTGTAGAGCCTTGGAAGGCGTGCGAAAATCTGCAGGTTCGGCCCCACATAGCTCCCCCATCGTCGCTCCAAATTCGATCATCACCGTATGGAATCGAAGCTCTCGTCGTGCTCTACGACTTCCGTGTTGAACACTTCGCGTAATTCTTTACGGATTGAGAGAGATTGAGGGATGAATGTCGCGTGTTTCTGGCCATTGGTTTGTTAGGTGGCGGCTAGGGTTGAAAATTAGGGTTTTAGTATTTTTTTTTATCAATTTATGAAGAGTGGTGGTGTATTTATAGAATTTCGTTCGACACTATTCATCCGGAAATTCCGAACTCCGATTTACGCGCCGTAACCAGCGTTTCTAGGGTTTACCCCGCGTTCCGGACACAATGGAACAGGTTACGGAAGCTAATTCGGACATCTGTGCGAGTTATGGCTGTAAACGCTCAATTTGAATTAAACCGATTTAAGTGATTTTCTAGGCGTTTTAATTTGTACCGGACAAACCGTAAATCCAATTGACACGAAATTTGAAACCTTACAATAATATCACATTACGGATCCGATGAAACTGGTTTCGTCGAAATCCGAGACTTTTTGAAAAATGGCTATTTTGACTCGCCAAATTTAAATTAAAAATAATTCGATGCGTTTCGAGCTGCCACGATCAAACGATAACTCCGATTGACACGAAAATTGAAATCCGGTAATAACTAACTATTACGGATCCAATGAAACTGGTTTCGTTCAATTCTGAGACTGTTCAAAAATTGACTATTTTTACTAGTCGATTTAAATATTAAAATATTCAATTTTCACAAATTAACTTTTAATTCGATTTTAAAAGTTCTAAAATATCATTCTAACTTCCATATGATAAAATAAAATTTTACAAATCATTTTCAATCACATTTAACTCAATTTTCAATTATTTCCATAATTTTAACGTATTAAATTATCGATTTAATTATTCAATTAAATCCAATAATTCAAATAAAAATTTATTTGACTTATAAATTCACTCATTTATATTTAAAATTAATTAAATATTCAAATTTTAATTTCTGAAAATTCTGGGTCGTTACAGATATGATACAATAAAACAGCAGCAGAAAGAAAATAGATAACATCTAGCAGCGGAACAATACAACTCTGAGATAGTCTTCAAAAGAGAACTCCGAGAACTGCAACTCCATCTCTAAGAATCAATCCAGCAATAGCTCGAACCCCAATAACGATGCACCAAGCTAGGAAAGACTGGTGCGAACCAAGGACAGAACTAACTCCAGATAATCTACTAAACTTGACTATCTGAAAAACCCAACTCTAGACTGCTCGTGTAGAAAATAATGAGCACCCAGAGTTTAGGAAAGAAACAATAAACTCCGTATCAGTCGTGGGACTGGTGTGAGCAACAAAAACAGTTTATCTTTTAAAACATTCAACAAAAGATTTTCAAAGTCAATTCGCAATGCTTTTTTTTTAAAAATGAGACTACCATAAGGCCTCCCGCACACACACACAATGCAAACGCAGAATCGGAGGAGATTTCTCCTTATGATAGTCAAAGATGCTTGATACGCATTAAAAAGAAACATTTGACATTATTACTAGTGCATAGTGTAGGAAAAATTCATTTCGGAAGTAGAATATAAATCTTAGCCAGCATAGACATTTCGAACTATGCCTACTATAGCTACCATCCAAACAGTGGGGCGCCACCATAAGTGAATGATAAGTTCTACAACTAATACCGTACAAGATCGTATTGTTTCTTTGGATTTCCAACGAATGATCAGGCCAAGGAACTTCCCATTGCCACATGAGAATGCCTCTGGATGTACATCCCCGAGAACCAAACCGGATCTCTACCAACACAAGGCCGGGTTATCCCTAACTGAGTAACAACTGACCGAATATGCCATCCCCCGGTCCTTTGGGACCTTTCAACCGAGCGCTCGAAATCAATTCACACAATCATAAAGTGTTTTCAACATGAGTAAGTATCTGGGCTCCATACCATGATACCACCCTTTTCCAGAAGGAATTGCACATATCCTAAAGGGCGCTACCCCTCATAACCTTGCTGCATCTTTCCTGTTTTGACCATTTCCGAGGTGTGAGGCTCGACGAAGTCACGTCCACAAAAACATACTTTATACAAAAGCCATGCTTTGGGTCAACAAATGATCATAGAAATGATCACAAAGATAGACGATCAAACAAATGATCCTATCACAAATAATCAACACAATGATCATTTCACAGCAACACTCAGTATGTCACATTACCAAATTGGGAATATATTGCTGATAACCTTCAACTACATAACCTCTGAGCTCGTACGTCTCAGAGAAGGGTGTTAAGCTAAAAGAATAAATTCTCCGCCACCAGCAGAAATATATTTGAAAGAAATCAGCTTTATATCTCAATTTGTAATGTCAGACATACAATCCATACAAGTCTGTTCTGGGATCGAACAGAACCGAAGGCACTTACAAAGAAGTCCTTGTAATCCGGATATTCACAATCCCGATCGGATTTCCCATCACTTAGGGAGTTTCTATACCGGCGCGACTCGGTGCAGAAACAATCGATAGGTCATCCTATCGCTTTCGCAAATACCCGGTCTTCATCACCGGTCTTCAAATGCTATCCATAGCGTCGTATCACATATTCAGAATGGGTTATACGACACAAAGGTCCTTTCCCGGCTAAACCGAATAGTGAGCACGGTATTTCAAAAACAAATGGATAATGGGATTTCAATTAAGTCACAACTTATTACCCAAAACCTTTCTTCAAATGGTTTAAATAAATTAACATTTTCAATCTTTAAACAAAAAGATTCATTTTCACAACCTTTAACGGTTTAAACAATTTTCACATTTTAATCTTTTAAACAAAAGATCCATTCACAGATTTTCCAAATCAATTTTCATTTCAATTTGATTTAACTCGTTAAATCTTTAAATCAAAGATTTAACTTATAGCCTTCAAAACAATTTCATTTCAATTTTATTAACTCGTTAAATCTTTAAATCAAAGATTTAACTTATAGCCTTCAAAACAATTTCATTTCAATTTTATTAACTCGTTAAATCTTTAAATCAAAGATTTAACTTATAGCCTTCAAAACAATTTCATTTCAATTTTATTAACTCGTTAAATCTTTAAATCAAAGATTTAACTTATAGCCTTCAAAACAATTTCATTTCAATTTGATTTAAACAAATCATCAATTTAAATCTGTTAAAAATAAACAGATTTAATTCATAGCTTTCAAAAAAGAATTCATTCATAACTTAGGAAAATCATTTCTCTATTCAATCTTGAAATTCCCCTAATTAACTGGAATCTCAGTTCTTATCTAAAAGTGTTTATCATCTGAAAACAACAGTTTTCATTTTGGAAATCTGATTCATTTATACGAGTTGAAATCCTTGGGTTAAATTCAAATTCCCAAAACCATACCTTTAAAAATGATTTAACTTATAATGACTAGTATAATATCATTAATCCCTAGTTTTCAAATTACAGAATTCAATTCCTAATTTTGAATTCAAATTTAAATCAAAGTATTTAAATTCCAACACTTAATCCAGTTATTCAAAATAAATTTCCATCTTTGAAATTCCCTTTTCAATTGCTTTTCACATTTAGTCCGATTCCATTTCCAAAACATTTGAATTTAAAAATTCAAATTCAAAACTATTTCAAACATCTGTGACTTAACCGATTTCCTCGTGAAATCCATAATTGTGTGTGTATAGTGTGGTCCAGGGTTTAACACAATAGTGCAACATCATTCAATCATCATAGATCAAAACACAGAAATATAGTTGATAAGCGATATGACTATAAAGCTTATCTTCCATTCACAGATTCACAGGTAATATACAAATGTAAATAAATGAATAAACTATGCACATCTAAATCCACAGAACAAAATATCACAGATCATACAGGACAATAAATTCAAGGCATCTCATACAATACAATCATTCATAGGTAAGGTCAAGCATTCAATAATCATTTATAAGTTAGATTTATAAATCATTTTAATCCTAATCAATTCAATTTATTTCCAAGTAAATTAATTACTTATGAATTAATTATCAATTTCTAATTTATTAATTACAAATCATTTGATATAAATTAATTTATCAATCAACTTAATTAATTGAATTATTCTTAAATAATCATATTTGTTCATTAACCTTTAAACCAATTACAAAATTAATTGACCCCTTAATTAATTAATTAGTCCTTAATAAATCACATTAAATAAATCAATTCATGATCACTAGTTAATGATTTTTTTTAATTAATTGATAATTATTAATTATTCACTAATTACTTGTACCAAGTAATTTACATAATATTAATAAATTAATCTTTTCAATCTCATAAAGTGATTAACTTATAAATAAATTTTATTAATTAATTTGTCTTCAATTACCTCCATCTCTAATTGATTAAAGATAACTTCTTTTGTCTTAATGTAAAACTTAATCACAACATTTAAACTTATTAGAAAAAATTATTTAGAAATCAAATATAATTGAAAAATGTATAATTTACTTTAACAAAACGAACTAAAGCATTTAAATTATCAATTATCATCTATAAACTTAAATATCATTAACCTTCGAATTTAAAACATTCTCTTTTATTTTCCTAAATAGCTTAAAGATTTAATTTAACAAAATTTAAGTTGAATCAAGACATTTATTTTGTATTAAAGAAATTTATTTGGGAAAAAATTTAAAACTTGCTTTTGTTTAGGCTTGAAAACTATTCAAACATTTGCTTCAGATTTTGGATTTGTTTAGTAGATATTTCTCTTGTCTGCATTTGATCTATAACTTATATTTTATTTTAAACATTTTTATTAAAAATTCAATTCAACTAAAATTATTTAACATTGAGTTTCACACTCAATTAATAAAAAAAAATTAGTATATACATCTTATCATATTTGAAAATTTCAAATAAATCCACATTTTTAATCCAAAAATTAAATTAAATTATAAATTTAAATGCATCTTTAAATCGGGATCGTTACACTCATGTTCCATAAAAGATAGCTTTTGCATTTGAGAAAATGAGAGCTATTGAATTTGCAAGTTCACATTAAAATGATTCAGGGGAAGGAGCATTTGAAATGGAGATCTAAACATAGGAAATGAAGCGGTGACAAAAAAATGAAGAAACAAATAAAAAACATGTACAAATTTGCTGATGAGATTATAGCTTTAGCAACGAATAATTTGAATTAAATGAATATGCGGTGTTAGGAGAAACAAAATATAAAAGAAGAAATAAAGTGGTAGGTTTTTTAATAATAAAGAAATGAAGATGGAGGGACAAAAATGAATGTCGCGTTTCTAAAATGAAGGCTTCAGGAAATATAGGCTACCAAAAATAAAAATAAAAATATGAGGTTGTGGAAGAAGGCTGCAGGAAAAAAAATGAAAAGAATTGAAGTGGCTATAGAAATATGAAATAAGATGGAGAAAATAACTGTAACGACCCGTAAACTTTAACGGTTTTTTTAACGCAATTAACTGAAATTTTGCCTGAAATTTAATTATAAAATTTAACAATGAAAATTTGGTATTTGAAATGCGTCTATTTAAACATAGCAAATAGAAAATTTTCATTGGTAAATATAAAAGTAAATTTTGTTGTGAAATTTTCAATTTAAAAATCAGTTAACTTAATGATAATAAAATATTTTTGAAACCTGAATATTTTAAAATAATAAAAATATAATCATTTTCTGAGTTAGACGTCATATTTCGTTTCGTCAAATTTGGATTTCTCTAGATTCATTTAACTTATTTTCAGCAAAATTGCAGTGGTTTGATAGCAAATATTGACTTTTGATAGGATAGTCGTATCATTGATACCTGTATACCATTCTCATCGTCTCGTCATGCTTATCACCGCAGTATATTCAATAGTGCATTTCGGTATCTAGTACGCGAGGAGAACGACAAAATGATCTGCTATATCAGTTATTGTTTGGGTCATTTTGGTTTCCTGTCCCTTAATTTTCCATCCGTGAATCAAATAGTCACCAGCCACTAATATTTTTCAGCTTTTGATTTTTGTTATTCCATGGGTTCTATAAAATCTCTGGTTCGTTTCACTTTCATTGATTCGTTCGTTTCCTATCTCTTTCTCTGCCTTCTCTTTTATTTATCCCCTTCCTCTGTTTGTACTGACAATTTCTTCATTTTCATACAACAATAAAATACAAATGAATATATGAAGATATCTATCAGAAAGCTATGCTCTTACTCATTTTGGGTTGATTAGCTCGTCTCCATTCCACCTTTACTCCTTCTTCCATGGCCGAACAACCAAGCTCCGCCTTCCTCTCCCCTCACCCATCTTTGCTCAGCCTTCTCCACGCCTTTTTCTTCAGTTGTGGTGCTTATCAGAGGAGATTATAATATACATGAAGTTTCTCATCATTGTGACAGCCCGCAACCTCCACTTATTCGTCCAACCTTCCTCCCCCCGCGAGAAACCACCATCCCTTTAGATCTGCTGCCTAGCCCAACCACAATCGACCTAGCTTCCGAGCACGTGACAAATGCCGAACTGCTAGACAACCCCTCCACGTCCAACACCTGATGATCCGTCCTCTCATCTCCACCTCTCACCGCACTCACCACTTGCCGACAACCCTCCACAACCCAGCCCAAAACCATAGCCGTAGACTCCACCTGTTTCGACCCCTCATCTCCACCCATAGACCCATCCACTCCCTCCGACCACATCTCCCTTCACACTCCCTCTCTTTGCACTCAGCTGCTCTCTCGTACTGCCATCATGACACCCGATGCTACGCCACAGACGAGAAAGCCCTACCTCCATCAGCCTCCTTTCCCTACTGATCACCACTGAGCGGCAGCCTCTCCATTTATAAAAAAATGTATATATAAAAGGCAAATGCCAGTTCGTGTATTTGAAGGTTGATGGATGTTATTTTCGAAGTTAATATATTTGAAAGCTTTCATATATAAGAGCGCGCGCGCGCACACACACACACATATATATATATGTTTATTTATTTATGTATGTATGCGTGTGTGGTATTTTGAAAGGCAATATATTATTTATTAAATACTGATTTTAAATGGTTATATATTGACTAAATACTGATTTTAAATGGTTATATATAAATATATGCGTAAGTTATACCGTATTTTTATACCGTGTTTAAATTGTTATATATTAAATAATGTTCACCTATGCGCTGCGGTTGAAGTTATACCATCTTTTTATATAACATGTGTGTGTGTGTGTATGTATATATACATATATATTGACATATTATGTTTATATACATATTGGTTGAAGTATTAGTTTCTGTAGAGTTAGTATATATAACAGTATATACATTAGTATACATATAAAATAATAGTTTCAAGAAATGATTTTGTGCACTGTAAATATAATGTAATATAACTATTTTAAATATATGCGTTAAATTTAATGATGATCTTGAAATATATAGGTTTTAATTTTGATATATGTATATATGTTTGAATTTAATATTTATTTTAAAATATATATATATATATATATATATATATATATATATATATTACAAAGAATTTTATTTTTAATACGTGTTTAAATATTAGACTTTAAAACATATAGTTATATATATTTTGTTTCATCGACCTCTAGCCCATCTCAGTTTACTCTCTCAATATCGAATTTGTCACAGTAATTCCTAGCTTATTGTTGTCCTACTAGTTTGTGTCTGTATCTCTTTACATGTCAGTATCATCTTCTTGTTCTCTAGCCTCAAAAGGTGATCAATAAGTCATTATTAACATTCTTATATTTAGTAAATTTAATTTACATGAAGTGATGATTGAAATATGCTTTTTAATTTTAATTATTAAGTTATTTAATTTTTAAATCTGATATACTATTATTTTAAATTGTTCACCTATGACATATATGACATCATAACTCTGTTGTATATATTTTATTTAAATTTGTTACTGATGATATATGCCCATTGTCGATAGGTTTATTATTATCATATTTGTTCTGACTCTTTAAGTTTCCTGCTATTTTAGAATTCCCTATGAGTTGAAACGATACATACTCAAACGATATTATAGATTAAGGAAAATCGTTATGGGTTGAAATGATAAACCCAAGCGTTTTCTCATCGAATTTAAATTTTGGGCTTGCGGGTTGAAATGATATATACTTATAAATTTTAAATTATTATGGATTGAAATGAAAAATATCTGTATCACTTGACCATAGGATAGAAAACTATATACAGACACTATTGATCTATTTGGAAAATATGTTTGCCAATGTTTGAAAGGTAATATATGGATTTTTTTAAATATTGATTTTTAAATTATTATATAAATGATGTATTTTAATATATGTGTAAAATCTAGATTTTTAAAAGTATATGTTTTGGAAATTTTAAATTTATAAGTTAGTTTTGAAATATAATTTTTAAGATTTTTCTTATAATTTTATTATTTTAAAAAATATAAGACAAAATTTAATACAAAATACAATTAATAATAAAATTTATTTTAATAAAAATTTAACTTAATTGGTTTGTAATATGTTTAAGTATTTACTTAAATTTATAATAATATTTAAAAAATGGATTTTTACATTAATAATAGAGGTAGGGAAGATAAGTTAATGTTGGCTTAGAATTTAAATTGGTTAATAATTGAATTTAAAGAAGCATTGATTTAAGCTTATTGATTTTTGAGGTTTTAAAAGATATGATTTATAACATGATTTGACAAAATGTGATTAAATGAATATTCTCAACTTTAAATAAAAATTGAGACTAAATATTTAACATTGATTTAAATTTATAAATTGAGATTTTATTTAATTATTATTAAAATTATTAGGTGAATATTTTCCTATTTGAATAAAGTTAAAATTGAATCTTGAAATACAAATGAAACCTATATTGCAAATGTTGAATACTTAAACTTTGAATCTTATTGGAATTGAAATGATAGTTCAAACTTGGATTTGAAATCAATAAAAATTGAACTGGTTTATTGAGAATTTGAATTGAATCTTTAACCTTTTAAATTGAAAGTGTTAAATAGGGATTTATTTAAGTTGAATTTTTGGAATTTAGGCTTATTTGAATCGATTTATGGAATTAGAGGAAACTATTTTTATTATATAAAGTACACATATATATAAATTATTTTAATACGTAAATTATTTTAATATATAAACTATTTTAATCTATAACTATTTCAATATATATACCATTTTCAATATCTAAACTGTTTAAGTTGGAAGTGTTATAATTTCAATAGTGTTATGATTTCGAAAGTGTTATGATTTTGAAAGTGTTATGATTTTGAAAGTGTTGTATTTTGGAAAGTGTTACGATTCGGGAAATGTATATTATTTAAATAGGAAAATGATATCGAATTGATATAATTTTGAAATGTTATGATATTTTGATGTAAAGCATGAACTATTTGAAATGAAATGACCACGGTGTGAAATAAGCGTTTAGTTGTTAAAGAGACCGGGATCGGATATTGTCATACTCTCTGCTAGCGGAAAACCACTTTTAAAAACTGTGTACATGGTGGAGATTCCAGAATGAAGTAGTATGGTTTAACAACGATTTTATATGGTATTTACGTGACCCTGACTCTCATGAGTCGGCTTGATGTGGCTAAAATAGGAGCTATACCGAGCCTAGTGGGGTCATTTCCCTGATCGGGCACATTTCTTAGATATAATTCTATTACTTCTGTGATTTGATAGGGTGCACCCTTTGATTTGCGACCGTGTCACGGTGGGTGGTAGAAGCTGCTATGCGTTACCACCTATCCGGGAGTGCAAATGGTATGTCTACCCTGGCATTGCCTCGAGTGTCGTGACGCATGCCCTATCACGCCTTCTGCGAGTTTGGTTTGTACCATACCTATGGATTGCCCTCTCGTAGCCTCTATTTTAAGGAGGAGTTACGGTACCGTATAGACTATGGGAATATATAAAATGTGTTAAGGGGGATATGGGTAACGCCCTAATGCAATTTTAATAGTTTACTTAACTATAGACATATTATAATAGTGTATGTTACTACATAGTAGATAGATCCATGGATCCTTAGAGAATGGAAATCCCAAACATCCTTTAAGTTACTTGTATTCAGTTGGCATTTCACTTGAGTCGAATTTATTAATATAAGAATATTATTCCCGACTCGAGTGTTTTGTGTTCTACTTTATGCTCCAGTCAGACTGAGTGTCACAGCATTTGAGACTCACCTTTGAAGATTGGAGCATTGTTGAAGATCTATCTATCCAGCTTTTAGTTATTTCAGTCATTTATATTCAGACTCATCATTTCTTATGTATTAGAGATTCATTTGTATTTAGAATTCTGTTGTATTTTGTTTCAAACTCTGATGTTTTATAGTAGCTTCATGAACTACTATCTATCAGTTTCGCTACTTATTGTTATATTGCTCTGTGTCTGTGATTCTATGATTGATTGATTTACTGTATATGCTGAGTTTTGCTAAATATAAAATTAACAATCTATTTTTTGAGCAATTCAAGTTCGACATGTGCAGATGCAAATGGCTTGAAATACCAGGTTGTTACAGTTGGTATTGGAGCTCTAGATTAGGAAAAACTTAGCATGTGGAGTAAAATGTAATTACAGAATCATCTTCGTTCGTACTTGAATTTCTTCCTCTTTGACTTGGGTTTCCTTTAATTTTGGAACTTTCCCATTCGTTCTGAGAATCTATTCTTGTCTTTTCCTATTCTTGTTCTTCTTGATACTGGAGCTTCCCATAGATCCATTTCTATTCCGACAACCTTAGTATGATTTGTAAAGGGGTGAAACTCCTTTTGAACATGCATTGATCCGCCGGAGACTTCTATATCCTAGATTTCGATGCTGTTATTTCTTGCAAAATCTGAATCTTCTCTTTGTGGACAATCTTCTTATTGAATGTCCATTACCCAGGATTATATAGGCAGTTTTATCTTTCGCTAGACGCTCAACCTAGTAATCTTGACTCACCCCCTGTTGTCCGGCTATTTTCGTATGTTTTTATGAAGCCACTTTCTTTTTCCCAAGTGGGTAATTGAATTTCTACATCGATCTTATTCTTGGAATCTCAATTGACTAGATTAAGGTCGTCCGTGATTGATATAACCTATCCATCTTTCCTATTTTGCAAGTTAACTATCTTATCTTCCATTCGAGCCTATCTTCTTGGTTGGAATTCTTTTTGTTTAGGGTCCCTCTAATTTAAATCTCTATCCTCGTTCTTGAATACAATCTTGAATCATCACATGATGGAGTATATTTGTGTAACAACCCGCATATTTATCGAGTTTGTATTTAAATATTTTATTTAAATATTAACTCGTTAATCGGATTTTGGTCCGAAAAGCTACTTTTTGCAAACGGTCAAATTAGGACTCGAGACCACTTCCATTGAGTTCGAAATGGCGTTTACAACTTTTTTAAGTATAAACATCGATAGGTTTGGAGTTAGTGAAATTTCACTAACTTTTCCCGCTTTGGACTTTGGGTTAGTTTAGCCTATTAAGCCCAAGTTCCAACCCTCTTCTCCTCACTCTTCATAAATTTCCTAACTAATCAAGCTTTGGCATTAATGGTGGAGGGAATGGGAAATTAAAATTCCAAAACTCAAATTCAATTGCAATCCATCTTTCTACTCCAAATTCAAGAAGAAGACATTGGATTCAAGCTTCTTGTGCTAAGATAGAAGAAGGATTGATTCTTGCTTGCTTAAAACTTCATTTTCATTGATAATTGGTGCAAAGGTGAGATTTTTATCTCACAAATCTAGTCTATAACTATATTGTACTGTTGGGAATGATTCCCTATCACTTTTGCATGCACATTAGCATTTGGTTTGGATTGGATTGGCGAAAAACTCCAATTTTTGGCGTTTTGGTGAATTTTCTGCACTTAGGTCGTTCTGGCCATTTTTGGTGTTCGGAGTTAGGTCGCTCACGACCTAACCCTTAGGTCGTTCGCGTGTTATCGCGCTAAGTCGCACTGCCTTGAATCTTCACTTCGGAGTTAGGTCGTTTCACGTTAGGTCGTAGGTCGTATGGCTTTTAGGTCGTAGGTCGTATGGTTTTTAGGTCGTAAGTCGTATGGCTTTTAGGTCGTAGGTCATTGACCTTTTGACCGTTAGGTCGCATGTCTTTCTACTTCGATAGGTCGTTCTTCCATGCTTTCTATTTTTAGGTCGCGACATCTTTAGGTCGTGTTACCTTTATACCCTTAGGTCGAATGACCTTAGGTCGTGCACCTTTAGGTCGCGAACCCTATTAGGTCGCGAACCTCTTTAGGTCGCCTGTCGCTTAAGCAGTTAGGTCGTTCGTCCAGTGATGCCTTAGGTCGTTTGACCCGTGTTACGTTAGGTCGCGTAACCCCTTAGGTCGCTTGACCTTGTTTCCTGTTAGGTCGCGTGACCTTGTTTTCGACCTTAGGTCGTTTCACTTTTAGGTCGCATGACCTTTAAACCGTTAGGTCGTTAGACCTATAACTCGATGGGTCGTTCCCCTTTAGGTCGCGAACCACTTTAGGTCGCATGATCTCGTCTCCGTTAGGTCGTGAACCTTGTTAGGTTGCTCATCCTTAGCCCGCGAACCTTGTTAAGTCGTTCGCCTTCCTTAAGTCCCTCGACCCCTCCACACTAGGTCGCTCGGCTTGCTTGAGTCGTAGGTCGTTGGACCTTAAGTCGCTTGCCTCCCTTAACTCCAGTTAGGTCGCTCGGCCATTGTGTTAGGTCGCGTGAACTCTTAGGTCGTTAGATCTCATTTTGCTTTAGGTCGTAGGCCGCTTGTCTTCACTTAGGTCGTACCGTTTTGGACGGGGCGCTGCCCCGCACCCCGCCGGGGGCGCTGCCCCTTGGACCCCCGCGACCTGACCGGGCAGGTCGAACCCCGTAAGCGGTGGCGTTGCCCCCGCACCCCCACCTTGGGGGGTTGCTACCCCCCTGGACCCCCCCTCCGTAGGGGATCTTATCTGAAAAACATTGAGCTGATTTCCTTGGATTTTATTCACATCTCCGTATGCGATTTTTGTGACTGATTGTTTCTACAATTGCTTCTGTATTTTGCCACTTTATAATATAAAGGTTTCAATACTAGTAGTAAATATCAAAACTCTTTTAACAAACAATTTCAACTCTATTTTTAATAACAAAGCTCTTTTCTTAAACCGTTTTCCAATCTATTAGTATATACAAACCTTTACCTCACTCGGATGAGAAATCTAATTAAACGACTTAGTAAAACAAGTGGTATGAGACGCTTGCGTTCACTTCGTCGGTTAATTCTTGGACTTGTTCGATTGAACCTCTTGTGACAATTTTATTAGTGAAGATTTATAGTTTGTTCGTAAATATTTAAGTTAAGCAAGTGGTTATGGGACATGAAGCTAAACTTCTATATTTACTAGCTTAGTGTAATTGACACTTCTCGTTGATCATGACGATCATTCTGATGATTTAGACTAGCAACTGTGCGATGTCTCTTGTTGCGAGGTTAGACTAGACACCACTTGTGTGATTCCACTCACACATACCTTTTTGCTTTTTGGTTAGTCTGGACCTTAATCTGTGTGATTCCATTCACACATGTGGGGTAGCTCCCCTTGGTCTTCGGATCGTCATGTGATAGGCCTCTTTCTCTTTTCTATGATTTCTGGACTTCTTGCATTGATTTCTAGAATTTATGTCATTGACTTGTTATGAGTACAAGTTTGGGGTATGATGCCCTTTCCGAATCTTTGAGAAGATTCTTGTGATATTGATTATCTCTTATTGATTGATCTTCTGTTGATCATTATTTACATACTTATAGTGGTATGTCATTATGGATGTTTATGTTTATGCCATATCTTTTATGTTATATCATGTCATCTGATATTTATAGCTAGACTGACCCGTTTATTATTTTCTTAAATAATACTCGGGTCAGACCGAGATGTTACAGGTGCTTCTGCTTGACTTCTTCCCAGGGATTCATCACTCTGACTTTTGGCTAACTGCTTAGATTAGCAGTTTTTGTTGTATACACTTGAGATATAGACTCATAGTTGTATTCTTTTGTATAGCACGTGTTGCTATTCTTTTGTATTATCATGGATCTTACTGACCACTACTCTGATGTACACTTTCATGTGTTAGTTATATATTCATATCTTCTTCCGCCTTTGTGATATGGATATCTGTGACTGATTTGTGATATGATTATTTCTATGTTTGTTTCCGAAGATTATTTATAGCCACCGTGTGATAAGCAATTACATGGATGGTCGCTCCTCAACAGCCTTATTCTCCGTGCTAGTTGACAGCACTACTCCGGAGTGTTCTTGGCTAGCGTGGGTATAGAGGTGGGGCGTCACAGCTTGTAATTAATATAAGAATTTTTATATTGTGTTGTTTGAATTGTTGAGTTGATTTAGGGTTTCGATCGATTCGTCTGGCCAACACTATCGATAGGAATTCCAAAACACTTGAACAAAACAAACTGACACAACATTATTTTTGGGTTTTGTAAAACGAATAATTTTATGTTTGATTACGTTATATTTAAAGGTATAATCTTCTGAAATCAGATAGTTAAATGAATTGGTTGTTAGAAATAATAATATCAAATTATCATTTATTGTTTTGTAAACCACTGACTATTGCAACATGATATAAATAAATGAAATTATAAAACATGGTTTATAAATTTGATTTGTAAATAGATGAATTAAAAATTAAGTATTTGAGAATTTAAATTTCTGGTGCTTTTCAAATTTGGTTTTTAAAGTCTTAAATTTATATATTATTGAAAGTATGTTCGAATGGAAGTTGTTTCTAAAGAATTTAGAAGAAGAAAATCAGTACTCTCCTCTTCGTTGGAAAATAATTTCGGTGATGACTGCAGCATCATCGACATTCATTTTCGAGTCTCAAAGTGGGGAGACCACTTAGTAGCTTTGCTACACTTTTGTTTTAGGGAATGAGGGATTTTGATTTAAACTTCCTGTGTATAATTTGATTTATAAAAAAATATGTAAATATATATATTTCAAAATAGTTTGAAGTGAAACTGGAAATTTGAATCTTAAGTTTTATACTAAGAAATGGTTTCAATTATTAAAATAAAGAAAAAATTTATGAATAATTGGATTTTCTAAAATAGGAAATGAAATTGAAACAACTTGGAATAGTTGAACTAGGATAAAATTTACATGTATAATACTCAATTACATTTTTATATATATGACTTACCCATAATATTTAAAAGTTTAATGTTAAGGTGAAAATGTAATTGAAGATTATACATGGGAAACTTAAGTAATAGAATGTTCAAACTAAATTCTTGATTAATAAAATATTGTAACCAAAAGACAAATTTGTATAGTATTCAAGTCATTAAGAAAAAATTAATAAAAACTTAATTGGGAAAAGTTGGATGTAATTGAATAATGTAAAATATAAAATGTTTGAAATAAAATGCCCAAAAATGAGTTTTTGTTAAAGGAAATTTATAAATAAAAATTTTGATTGCCGTAATGATTTTATACATTTAGTTGATGTTATAATTAATGTGAGTGAGATAAATTAGATAATAAAAGAAAAATACTATTTAAGTAAACAAATATGGACTTAAGAATAGTTGAAATTGAATTTCTAGTGGAATCAACTCAATTGAAGATAAATAGATTTTATAAATGAGTTAAATCAAGTAAATTTTGTTTTGAAAGAAATTTTTTTGTAATCAATATTAATAAATAGAAAAAAATAAAATTAAACAAGAATAGCTTGAATTGAAAATCAATAAAATATGAATATAAATGAATTTTATTTATTAAATAAAATAGTTTGAAACCAAATTTACTGAATATTAATCAATTTAAAAACTAATGAAATTTTTTATAGGCATTGAATTAATTATTGTATCTGGTTCTCTGTATTTTGAATCTATCTTTTTTTTCTGTTGCTATATTCTCCTGTCTCGTCCCTTTTCGAAGACGAAAAGTTTTATGTGGGGGAGAGTGTAACGACCATAAATTTTAACGGTTTTTAACGTAATTAACTAAAATTTTGCTTGAAATTTAATTATAAAATTTAACAATGAAAATTTATCATTTTGAATGCATCTATTTGAATATAGCAAATAGTAAATTTTCATTGGTAAATATAAAAGTAAATTTAGTTGTGTAATTTTCAATTTAAAAATCAGTTAATTTAAATAAAATAAAATATTTTCGAAATCTGAATATTATTATATAATAAAAATGTAAATTATTTTTTGAGTGAAACGTCATATTTCGTTTCGTCAAATTTGGATTTCTCTAGCATCGTTTACCTTTTTTTCAGCAAAATTGCAGAAGTTTGGCAGCAAATATTGACTTTTGATAGGATAGTTGTATCGTTAATATCTATGCACAGTTCTGATCGTCTCGTCATGCTGATCACCGCAGTATATTCAGTTGTGCATTTCGGCGTCTGGTATGCAGCAAGAACGACAAAACGATCAGCTATATCAATTATCGTTTCTGGTCATTTTGGTTTCTTGTCCTTCACTTTCCATCCATGAATCAAATAATCACCAACCATAAATATTAGTACGGTTTGACTTTTGTTATTCCCTGGGTTCCATAAAATCTTCGATTTGTTTCAATTTCCATTGATTCGTTTATTTTCTACCTCTTTCTTTGTCTTCTCTTTTATTTATCCCCTTCCTCTTTTTGTTCTGACAGTTTCTTCATTTTCATACAATAATAAAATATAAATGAATATATGAATATTATCTATCAAAAAGCTATGCTCGTATTCATTTTGGGCTGATTGGATCGTCTCCATTCTGCCTTTACTCCTTCCACAGCCAAACAACCAAGCTACTCCTTCCTCTCCCATCACCCAGCTTTACTCGGCCTCATCTGTGCCTTTCTTCTTCAGTTGAGCTGCTTGTCAGAGGAGATTATAATTTACATGAAGTTGCTCATCACTGTGACATCCCGCAACATCCACTTGTTCGTCCAACCTTCCTCTCCCCACGAGCAACCACTATCCCTTTCAGATTTGCCGCCTAGCCCAACCATAACCGGCCTCGCTTCCGAGCACCAGACAAACGTCGTATAGCCTGACAGCCCTTCGACATCCAACACCTAGTGCTCCATCCTCTCATCTCTACCCTCTCACCGCACTCACCACATGCTGACAACCCTCCAGCCTCCATTTGTTCCGACCCCTCATCTCCACCCACAGACCCATCCACTACCTCCGACCGCATCTCCCCTCACCCTCACTCTCTTCGCGCTCTAGCTACTCTCTCTCTCCGCCATCATGACACCCGATGCCAAAACACAGCTGAGCAAGCCCCTAGCTCCATCAGCCTCCTTTCCCAATGCTCTCCATTTATAAAAAATATATGTATTTATAAAAGGCAAATGCCAGTTCATGTATTTGAGGTTGATGGATGCTATTTTCAAAGGTAATATTTTTGAAAGCTTTTATATATAAGAGTCCGTGTATATACATATGTGTGTGTGTGTGTGTGATATTTTGAAAGGTAATATATTATTTATTAGATACTGATTTTAAATGGTTATATATAAATATATGCATGAGTTATACCGTGTTTTCATACCATGTTTAAATTGTTATATATTAAATACAGTTCACCTATGTGCTGCGACTGAAGTCATACCATCTTTTTATATAACACATGTGTATATACGTGTGTGTATGTGTGTGTATATATATTGAAATATTGCGTTTATATAAATATTGGTTGAAGTATTAATTTCCTATAGGGTTAGTACATATAATAGTATAAATATTAGTATACATATAAAATCTTAGTTTCAAGAAATGATTTTGTGTATTGTAAATATAATATATATCTATTTTAAATATATATGTTAAATTTAATGATGATCTTGAAATATATATAGGTTTCAATTTTGAAATATGTTTGAATTTAATATTGATTTTCAAATATATATTTTAAAGAATTTTATTTTTAATACATGTTTAAATATTAGACTTTAAAACATAGAGTTATATATATTTTGTTTCATCGACCTCTAGCCCATCTCAGCTTACTCTCTCAATATCGAATTTGTCTCACTAATTCCTAACTTGTTGTTTTCCCGCTAATTTGTGTCCATATCTGTTTATGTGTCTGTATCATCTTCTTATTCCCTAGCCTTGAAAGATGAGCAATCACTCACGATTAACATTCTTATATTTAGTAAATTTAATTCACATGAAGTGATGGTTGAAATATGCTGTTAAATTTGAACTGTTAAGTTATTTAATTTTTAAATCTGATATGCTATTATCTGAAATTGTTCACTTATGACATATGACATCATAACTCTGTTGTATATATTATATTAAATCTGTTACTGATGATATATGCCTGTTGTTGATATGTTGTATTATTATCATATTTGTTCTCACTCTACAAGTTCCCTGTTAGTTTAGAACCCCCTATGGGTTGAAATGATACATACCCGAACGATATTATAGATTAAGGGAAAATCGTTATGGGTCTGAAATGACAAACCCCAAGTGATTTCTTACTGAATTTAAATTTTAGGATTGCGGGTTGAAATGATATACACCCTTAAATATTAAACTATTGCGGATTGAAATGATAAATATCCGTATCACCTGACCATGGGATATAAAACTATATACGGACACCGTTGGCCTATTTTGAAAAAATGATTACCAAAGTTTGAAAGGAAATATATGGATTTTATTAAATATTGATTTTTAAATTATATTATAAAAAATTTATTTTAATATATATGTAAAATATTGATTTTTAAAATTATATGTTTTGGAAATTTTAAATTTATAAGTTAGTTTTGAAAATATAATTTTTAAGATTTTTCTTATAATTTTATTATTTAAAAATATATAAGATAAATTTAATACAAAATACATTAATAATAAAATTTAATTTAATAAAAATTTAACTTAATTGGTTTATAATATGTTTAAGTATTTATTTAAATTTATATTAATATTTTAAAAATGGATTTTTTTCTTAAATAATAGAGGTTAGGAAGACAAATTAATGTTGACTTGGAATTTAAATTGGTTAATAATTGAATTTAACGAAGATTGATTTGAGCTTATTGAATTTTGAGTTTTTGAAAGATATGATTTATAACTTGATTTGATAAAACGTGATTAAATGAATATTCTCAACTTTGAATAAAAATTGAGACTGAATATTTAATAATGATTAAATTTATAAATTGAGATTTTATTTAATTATTACTAAAATTATTAAGTGAATATTTTCCAATTTGAACAAAATTAAAATTTAACGTTGGAATACAAATGAAACCTATATTGTAAATGTTGAATATTTAAACTTTGAATCTTATTGGAATTAAAATGATAGTTCAAACTTGGATTTAAATTCTATAAAATTTGAAATGCTTTATTGATAATTTGAATTGAATCTTTAATCTTTTAAATTGGAAATGTTGAACATGGATTTATTTAAATTGAATTTTCGAAATTTAAGCCGATTTGAATCGATTTATGAAATTATAGGAAACTACTTTTATTATATAAAATATTTTTATACACATAAATTATTTTAATATATAAATTATTTTAATATATAAACTATTTTAATCTATAACTATTACAATACATATACTATTTTCAACATCTAAACTGTTTAAGTTGAAAGTGCTATGACTTCAAAGTATTATGATTTCGAAAGTACTATGATTTCGAAAGTGTTATGATTTCGAAAGTGCTGTAATTTTGAAAGTGTGGCGATTCGAAAAATGAACATTATTTAAAGTGAATAATGATATCGATGAAATGGTCTTGAAATGAATGTGATATTTTGATATAAAGCATGAGCTATTTGAAATGAAATGACCAAGGTGTGAAATAAGTGTTTGGTTGTTAAAGAACAGGGATCAGATATTGTCATACTCTCCGCTAATACTGAAAACAACTTTAACAACTGTGTACATGGTGGAGATTCAAGAACGAAGTAGGATGGTTTGGCAATGATTCTACATGGTATTTACGTGACCCGACTCCAGTGAGTCAGCTTGATGTGGCTAAAACAGAAGCTATACCAGCCCAAGTGGGGTCATTCTCCCGATCGGGCACATTTCTTCGAAACCATTCTATTACTTTTGTGACTTGATTAGTTGCACCCTTTGATTTGAGAGTGTGTCACGAGGTGGGCGGTAGTAGCTGCTATGCATTACCACCATTCTGGAAGTGCAAATGGTATAACTACGCTAGCATTGCCTGAAGTGTTGTGACGCATGTCCTATCGCGCCTTCTACAAGTTTGGTTTGTACCATACTTATGGAGTGCTTTCTGATAGCCTCCAGTTTACGAAGGAGTTATGGCACTGTATAGATTATGGGAATACAAAAAATGTGTTAAGTGGGATATGGATAACGCCTTAACGCTATTTTAACTGTTTGTTTTAATGTAGACATATAATAATATCGTATATTACTACATAGTAGATAGTTCCACGGATCTTTAGACGATGGAAATCCAAAACATCCTTTAAGTTACTTGTATTTTAGTTGACATTTCATTTGAGTTGAATTTATTAATACAAGAATGTTAATCCTGACTCGAGTGTTTTGTGTTTTGCTTTATGCTCGAGTCAGAGTGAGTGTCAAAGCATTTGAGAGTAACCTTTGGAGATTGGAACATTGTTGAAGATCTATCTATCCAGCTTTCAGTTATTTCAATCATTTACATTCAGACTCCTCAGTGGCTTATGTATTAGAGATTCTTTTGTATATGGGATTCTGTTGTATTTTGTTTCAGACTCTGATGTTTTACAGTAGTTTCATGAACTAATATCTACCTATTCTGCTGCTTATTGTTATATTATTTTGTATATGTGATTCTTGATTTATTTATTTACCTTATATGCTTAGTTTTGCCAAATATAACATTAACAATCTGTTGTATTGAGCAGTTCAAGTCACACAAATGCGGATGTGAATGATTTGAAATACCAAGTCGTCATAACAACGAACTCATATTTTTTAAGAATTCGAGGTAGGGCATGGTGTAAAGAGGTGAAAAAAGTTTAAATTAAAAAATATGTATACATATCAAATGAAACTCACGTTTGAGAAGATGCAGTTTTAGGAAAAAGAAGAAGGAACAACCAAAATAAAGAAACAAAAAAATGAGGAAAGAAATGAGGCAGGTATTAAATAAAGAATGAAAAATACACGTTTGAATTTTAAAAGATATGTTTACAAACAAGTAATACTTTTGGTACAAAATTTTCAAAACGTGTGCTACCTCAATTAATTTCATTTATAGAAAAAGTTTCAGGTTAAGGCTTACGTGTAAATACATGAAACTTACAGGAAAACCAAAAGAGGCTAGTATTTAGTAAAAGAATTTAAAAATGGAAATAAATAAATAAATAAATAAAAAGGGCGGTTGAAATTTAAGAAGATAAACAAATGAAAAGATTAAGGAACGTGAATAGTGGAATATGAAATTCTAATGTATTTAAGACTATTCATTACACAAAGAAAGAATAGAGCATTTAAATCTGTTTAGATTGACGTGCTAGGTGAAAAGTTCTTTTTCATTTCTGAAAGGAAATGAATGAATGCATGAGTGAATAGGGCATGCAAATGAATTCATGAATTAATGTACATACACATTTTATTTCAAATGCAAAGTAACGCCTCATTAATAATTCAGTTTATGGCAAGAAGTGAGTGAACAAATAGAATGAAATATGCAAACGAGAAGGGTCCACGAAACATGAGATGGTAGCTGTAACGACCCGCTATTTTCGACTATTCACATCCGCACATGTCGGACTTGAATAATTCAAAATACTGAATTATTAATTTTAATTTGGCAAAACTCAGATATACAGTAAATAAATAATCGCAGAATCACAGACACAGAGTAATAGTATGTAGCGGAAATAAAAGAGATAGTAGTTCATGAAGCTACTATATAAATATATAAGATACGTCAGAGTTTACAACAGAAGAGTAACACGATACATCAGGTACAAATCAGAATACATCATTGGAATCATCAAATATTGAAAGCAGAATAGATGGCTGGATCTTCAAGCAAATGTCCAACTCCAAAGGTGAGTCCCGAATACTGGTGCACTCAGTCTGACCCGAGCGTAAAGCAAAAACACAAGACACTCGAGTCAGGATCAATATTCTTATATCAATAAATCCAACTCATGTGAAATAGCAATCGGAATACAAGTAACTCAAAGGATGTTGGAATCACCATCCTCTAAGGATCCGTTAAACTATCTACTATGTAGTAGTGTACGCTAAATAGAAAATGTCTATCAGTAATATAAAGTATCAAAATAGTGTTAAGGCGTTACCATTATCCCCCTTAACACATTTTATATAGATGTCATAGTCTATACAGCACTGTAAACTCCACCGTAAACTAGTGGGCTATCAAGGAGTACTCCATAGGTATAACACAAAACAAATTCGTAGTGGTCGCGTATATGGGGATACAAGTATGACAAGGCACATGAGGCAATACCCAAGGTAGTGAAACTACCGTTTGCCTGATCCAGACTGGTGAGAACGAATCGCCACAACGATCGCAACACCGCGAAACAACACTCTTGAAATTCCGAGGGTGCACCAATCAATCACAAGTAATGAGTAGTAGTTACGAAGAAGTGTGTCCGCTCGAGGTGGCTAACCTCATTTGGCCCGGCACAGCTCCTGATTTTAGTCATTTCCAATTTGACACAAGTGTCAAGGCTATCCATTATCGTTCTCTTTCTTCAGTCATCATGTACATCATTCCAACCACTTCATTCTGGATCATCACTCCGCGTATAGTTATTAAAGTGGTTTCGGCTTAGATAGAGAGTATATCCATAACCGATTCCGGTTTCTTTAATAACTTTCGTAATTATTACACCGATTGGTCGTTTAATAAATTTCAAAACCAAATTAATTTCAATTTCAATTAGAATTTATAAATCAACATTTCAATTGTCTTTCACTATCAATTTCCAAAATTTACGTTACAAACTTCCAAATAACCATTTCAAAATCTTACAATTCAATTTCAACTTTTATTTAAAAAATTCAAATATTGATTCAAGTTCGTATATAAGTTTCATCCCGAAATCATTTAAAATGGTGTAATTTTCATTCAAATCAATTTAAATTCATTTATCAATTTCATTCAATATTCGCTAAGTAAATTTATCCTTCAAAACGACTTCTATTTAAATTCCAATTCATTTAAATCAATTACTTACGTTCAACTTCATTATATCAAAACTTCAAATTGAAATAAATTAAATTCGTCATATCAATTCTTTAAATTACAAGTCTAACGTTAATTTCAATAAATCCCATTCATTTCAATGAATCACATTTTATTTCTTGTTAAAGAAATTCAAATTTTCATTTATTTATTTACTTCGTTACAAATTTCAAACTCAATTAATAAAGAACTAAATTTCATATATTCAAGAAGTTTAATTTCACTTATTAACTTACTTAAATTTTCCAAAGCTTAATAATAAATAAAGCAACTCAATTTCATTTATCAACGAAGTTCAAATCCGGTCGTTCAAAAGTTCAATTTCTCTTATCAAAGAATTCAATTTTTATACAATTATCAAATAATTAAATCTCATTCAGTTATTAAATAATTTCAATCTTAATTATTAATAATTTCAAAACTTAATAATTACAAACTTGATTATAAATTCAAACTTAATTGTTAAATCATTTCCACTTAATTATGAATTCAACTTAATTATCAAATAATTTCAAATTAATTATAAATTCAACTTAATAATTTCAAACTTAATTATAATTCCAACTTAATTATAATTTTAAATTTAATTATTAAATGATTTCAAACTTAATAATTTCAAAACTCAATTATTACTAATTCCAAATTATTTATCAATAATTCCAAATTTAATTATTAAAAAATTAAATTTCAAACAACGTTCTTTCATCAATTACTACGTTAATATTTGTTTCAGATTTCAATCTTTACATTTTCCTTTCATAAAATCCAAATTCCAACTTCATTTCAAAACTTATTCCTTTACTTGAATAAAATCATTATTTTATTTTTAAATCAAATTATTGACCAATCGGATTTATTAAATTCTCTAAGCTAAGTCAAGTTCATTTTGGGTATTTATCATTTCAACCCGATTCCAATTCCAATTCAAAAATCAAACATAACAAAGGGAACTTGCAGTGTGATAACTTGGATGGTGTCAAAGTAAATAAACAAGCAATAACAACAAACAAACACAATCCAATAATCAATTCAAATAATCCCGAAATAATCGTATTAATTCACATTGTTGTTTGTGCGAATTAATATAATTATTTCTAGAATCTACACTATCATTTCATGTAGATTAAAGATTATTACATTACGGTTTTTCCACTTGTCGTTCAATTTCAATTTAGAATTTAATACTACAATAATTAATCCAATATATGTTCAAAGGTTCAAAGTGTAATTTATCAATTCCACATGTCAATTAACTTGCCAATTAAAAGGGGTCATATTATTCAAGTTAACTAATCAAATTCAACACATATGTCGATTCATATCGATTCACATTTTTAAGCTATCCTATGTCAAATTCAATTGCATAATATTTATCACTTTATACATTACAATTTACATCCAATTTAAACAAGAATCAATCAATCAATTATCAACCAAACTGTCTTACAATCGCATAAATAATTAACAGATAATGGTGTAAGATGTCATAGGTGAACAGATACAGGTAATAACATATATAACAATGTAAATAACCAACATCAGCATATTTCAATTGTCGTTTCAATTGAAATCAAATTTAATAAATAAAAGAACATTAATCGTGAGTGATTGCTCACCTTTCGAGGCTAGAGATGAACGAGACTGAGATGTGTTACGAATCTGAGCACGAGATCCAAAGCAAAGTTAGATGGATACAAATTCAACAGACAAGCTGAAAGATAAAGATTTGATGACATCAATTCAGAACGGGTTCGATGATGATAAGTAGTATAAGAGACCTTGCTTATAACATATATAACTATATATATAAATAGTTTGACAAATATCACCATTGAAACATATTAAAACAACCGATTAAACACTACACACATAAATGCAAACATATGTATATATACTAACCCCTATTATATTTAAAAATCAATAACCTGACACATTGTTGCTTTTGAAATACTTTCCTTGTTTGTACATATATAGCCTGATAACTCTTAAATGCAAAAAGGACGGTTGCTATACAATTGTATGTGTCTATAACTATTAAATACCCATATTGCTTTTGAGAATAGTAGCCTAGCCTAGTATACAGGAATACAAGTAGTATAAAATATCTTGCTAACTAATATGAAGTCTGTCACTTTTTATTTTGTTGAGGCAAGCTTTGTACATGAATAATAGCCACCTTTTCTCTTGAAAACAATTAACCTGACACGTTTTTTTTATTTTAGAACTTTGCAGCTAAACTTAAGTTAGTGAGATGACCTTTATAAACTTGTGTATAACTTCATGCGAACCGCAAAACTTATATATATATACTATTACAACGTATAAGATATGTATATATTTTTATATATACTCATACATAACTACCAAAAAAATATATTATAAAACGTATATAATATCATATGTATATATAATATACTACTGTTGTAAAGTTATTTAAGCAAGTACTTCTATACTTTAAATATAATACACATCTAGATATTAACGGCATATAAAAAAACAAACATGAATATCAACTTTTCCCAATAACCTAAACATATATGAAGAAGGGAAGAGAAGGCTTACGTCATGCAGCAGATAGGCTCGGCTTGGCTGTCAGGGAAGAAAGAAAGTGGAGCCGAAAGGAGGGAAGGAACGCGAGCGATGGGAGAGAGGAGAAGAAGATAGGCCGCTGTAGTTTCGGCTTGGGAGAATGGAGCACGTGCGATCATAGTGGTCGAGCAACAGGGTTTCGGGTTTGGGGTGTTGGCGGTGTAGAGTAGTGCTGCGGAATCCGAAGCGGAGCAAGGTGGATCGGCCATAGGCCGAGGACGGAGCAAGAGGGGTGAGGCCAGGGTACAGCAGTGGAGGGGAAAGAAGAGGGTGGCCACGGGGTTTGCTGTCGTGCGGCGATAGGTGGAAAGGAGGAGATGAGGCTCGGGTAGCGGATGCTAATGTTTTGGAGGCGGTGAAACATGTTGCTCGGCCTGGGCTGTCACTTGGAAGAAGGTGGGAGGCGACTTCGGTGGAGGGTGTACGGTTGCTAGTGGAGGCACGAAGCAAGGTATGGTGGCAAGGCTGAACGTGGCGCAGGGGAGGAAGAGAAATGGTTTCGGCTAGGTGTTGAGTGGAGATGGAAAGAAGAATGCAAATATACAACATGCATTGTTAATGTTTGCTGCCATTCTAAAGAGAAAGAACATGATGCCATAAGCATTTGGCAGAGAAAGCTCAGGAACAAAATTATAAATGTAATCCAGAGACCGAAAATGAAAGACCTAGCATATAACGTAAAGGTGGAATTACCAAAGATGGAGTAGAATTCAAGAGACCTAAAAGCTAATGACGATTGGGTTAATACACGGTGGTGAATTGAATAGACACAAGAAACCATAGGCACGAATCGGGCGTCGATACGGTTACTATTTCGTAGATTACACCGCGTATCGGCCGTCGAAACACAGAATTGGATATAACGTAGGGATCAGCACGATGAGACGTTCAAAACTGTATAAATTTATCAGTGGTACGATTTAATTATAAAATTTCAAATTTTCTGCTAGCGGAAAATGCATGAAAAACACAGAGAAATAAGATCGACGTAGTTAAAGATGTCCGAATTTGAAAAAACTACAAACTGACATCTTGCTCAGAAGATGGTTTAGAATTTTTCTATGTAAAAATATTTTGGTTTTGAAAACGTTTTATTTTCATCGTTTTTTAACTGATTAAATTGAAGTAAATTTACGCACGAAATAAACTTTCGTATTTTTGGTCGAAAATTTACCAATTGCTATGTTTAACTAGACGCATTCCAAGTATCAAATTTATATTTCAAAATTTTATCGTTTAAAAATTCAAAAATTCAAATAAACACGTTATTAAAACCGGTTAAATTTACGGGTCGTTAAACTCTCCCCCACTCAAAACTTTTCGTCCCCGAAAAGGAACGAACTAGGAGAATATAACAATCAAAAGAAAATAAACTTGAATTACATTATAAACAAATAATTTAAACCATATGAATTTCAATTTAAATAAATTTATATTCAACAATTTTGTTTTTAAATTCAAGATAATTTATTAAGTTGATTTCAATTCAATTTATTAATATTTGATAACAAAAGATTCCTTCAGAACAAAATTTTATTTATTTATCTCATTTATTCATTGTTTTATTATCCAATTATACCCTATTAATAATTAATAATCATATTTTATTCAACAAATTCAATTCTTCTTTATTTTAAATTATTATTAAATTAATTCCACTTAATATATCCTATCACATATATCAAGCATATTTATAGTTATTATAACTACTCCAATTTTAAATTTCTTTTAACATCATTTCGCATTGTAAATTATTCGATTACATATTCAACATTTGGATGGTTTTGGTAAGTCGTATTATAATGTAATTGGGTATTATGCAAGTAAATTTTCTAATTCAATTTTTTAAGTTTCAATATTCATTCAAATTTTGGCTTCGTTTTAAAATTGAAATCATTCTTAACATAAATTTTTAAGAATTTTCTTTTCAATTTACTTTAAACAATTTTGAAATAAATATATATACATCTAATAAATCACATCAAATCAATAATCATTTACCAATATTTATAAATCAAGTCATAATTTAGAAATTCAAATCTATTTAAAATTTTCAAATCAAAGTGTAGCAAGGCTACGAATAGTCTCTCCACTTCGAAACCCGAAAATAAATATCGATGATGCGGCCATCATCACCGAAATTATTTTCCAGCGACAAAGAGAAGAGCACTAATTTTAAACATTTTAAAATTCTTTGAAACAGTTTCTATTTGAAAATATCTTAAATACTATACGCTTTAAAACTTTTAAATCAACATTGAAATCATCGGAAATTAAATTCTCAAATTCTTGATTTAAATTCTTTTAAATTCCAAATCAAATTATAAACAAGTTTTATAAATTCATTTTTATGCAATGGACAACGGTTTACGAAACAATAATTGAAAATCAAATATTATTATTTCTGGCAACAAATTCGTTAACAATTTAATTCCAGAACTTTATACTTATATAAAATATAATAATACAAAACTATTTTATTCACCAAATTTGAAAATACTATTGTGTCAGTTTGCTCTGTTCAAGTGTTTTGGAAATCCTATCGATTGCGTTGATCAGACGAATCGATCGAAAACCCAAATCAACATCAACAACTCAAACAACACAGCGTATATAAACCATTTTAAATATTAGTTTACAAATGCATTTCTTTGCTCGACGATACAGGAATGAATTTCAAAATTAGGATAGGGTTTCAAATTTGATGGACTCAAACTAAAGAGAATTCTGATTCGAATACAAGTTGATTCAATTAACAGAATCGGGAGATGGATAAACTTATTTAATTTACGGAAAACCTTAACCGGGTCGATTGTTACTTCAAGAATAAGATCGATGTTGAATTCCGAGGTAAATCAACATTTGATCTCAAGAAATTGAATTCAGGTATAGCAGGAGATAGCTAGCATCGTAAATCGAGGATACAGAAAACTCCGGTAAATCGATGTCTATTGTAAAGGCGTTTCACCCATTTACAATAATTCGGAGATTGGCGAGACCGCCGATTCATTATAAGGATAATTCTAAGCGGAGTTATGGGATACTCCGGAATTCAGAAGAATAAGAATAGCGAGGGACAAGGATGAATTTCGGAACCGAGAGAACATTCCAAAATTCAAAGGAATTGAGTCAAAAGGAAGAGATTGAAACTCGAATGAGAGCGATTCTGTAAATACATTTACCCTATATGTTGAGTTCTGCCTAGAGCTACCAAATGCTCTGATACCAACTGCAACGACCCGCAATTTTGGACTATCCGCGTCCGCACATGTCGGACTTGAATAATTCAAAATACTAAATTGTTAATTTTAATTTGGAAAAACTCAGATATACAGTAAATAAATAATCACAAAATCACAGACACAGAGTAATAATATGCAGCGGAAATAAAAGAGATAGTAGTTCATGAAGGTACTATATAAATATATAAGATACATCAGAGTTTACAGCAGAAGAGTAACATGATACATCAGGTACAAATCAGAATACGTCACTAGAATCATCGAATACTGAAAGCAGAATAGATGGCTGGATCTTCAAGCAAAGCTCCAACTCCAAATGTGAATCCCGAATACTGGTGCACTCAGTCTGACCTGAGCGTAAAGCAAAAACACAAGACACTTGAGTCAGGATCAATATTCTTATATCAATAAATCCAACTCAAGTGAAATAGCAATCGGAATACAAGTAACTCAAAGGATGTTGGAATCACCATCCTCTAAGGATCCGTTAAACTATCTACTATGTAGTAGTGTACGCTAAATAGATAATGTCTATCAGTAATATAAAGTATCAAAATAGTATTAAGGCATTACCATTATCCCCCTTAACACATTTTATATAGATGTCATAGTCTATACAGCACTGTAAACTCCATCGTAAACTAGTAGGCTATCAGGGAGTACTCCATAGGTATAACACAAACCAAATTCGTAGTGGTCGCGTATATAGGGATACAAGTATGACAAGGCACATGAGGCAATACCCAAGGTAGTGAAACTACCGTTTGCCTGATCCGGACTGGTGAGAACGCATCGCCGCAACGATCGCAACACCGCGAAACAACACTTCTGAAATTCCGAGGGTGCACCAATCAATCACAAGTAATGAGTAGTAGTTACGAAGAAGTGTGTCCGCTTGAGGTGGCTAACCTCATTTGGCCCGGCACGGCTCCTGATTTTAGTCATTTCCAATTTGAGACAAATGTCAAGGCTATCCATTATCGTTCTCTTTCTTCAGTCATCACGTACATCGTTCCAACCACTTCGTTCTGGATCATCACTCCGCGTATAGTTATTAAAGTGGTTTCAGCTTAGATAGAGAGTATATCCATAACCGATTCCGGTTTCTTTAATAACTTTCGTAATTATTACGCCGATTGGTCGTTTAATAAATTTCAAAGCCAAATCAATTTCAATTTCAACTAGAATTTATAAATCAACATTTCAATTGTCTTTCACTATCAATTTCCAAAATTTACGTTACAAACTTCCAAACCACCATTTCAAAATCTTACAATTCAATTTCAACTTTTATTTAAACAATTCAAATATTGATTCAAGTTCTATATAAGTTTCATTCCGAAATCATTTAAAATGATGTAATTTTCATTCAAATCAATTTAAATTCATTTTTCGATTTCATTCAATATTCGCTAAGTAAATTTATCCTTCAAAACAACTTCTATTTAAATTCCAATTCATTTAAATCAATTACTTACGTTCAACTTCATTATATCAAAACTTCAAATTGAAATAAATTAAATTCGTCATATCAATTCTTTAAATTACAAGTCTTACGTTAATTTCAATAAATCCCATTCATTTCAACGAATCACATTTTATTTCTTGTTAAAGAAATTCAAATTTTCATTTATTTATTTACTTTGTTACAAATTTCAAACTCAATTAATAAAGAACTAAATTTCATATATTCAAGAAGTTTAATTTCACTTATTAACTTACTTAAATTTTCCAAAGCTTAATTAATAAATAAAGCAACTCAATTTCATTTATTAACAAAGTTCAAATCCACTTATTCAAAAGTTCAATTTCTCTTATCAAAGAATTCAATTTTTTTTATTCAATTATCAAATAATTAAATCTCATTCAATTATTAAATAATTTCAATCTTAATTATTAATAATTTCAAAACTTAATAATTACAAACTTGATTATAAATTCAAACTTAATTGTTAAATCATTTCCATATAATTATGAATTCAACTTAATTATCAAATCATTTCAACTTAATTATAAATTCAACTTAATAATTTCAAACTTAATTATAATTCCAACTTAATTATAATTTTAAATTAAATGATTTCAAGCTTAATAATTTCAAAACTCAATTATTACTAATTCCAAATTATTTATCAATAATTTCAAATTTAATTATTAAAAAATTAAATTTCAAACAACGTTCTTTCATCAATTACTACGTTAATATTTGTTTCAGATTTCAATCTTTACATTTTCCTTTCATAAAATCCAAATTCCAACTTCATTTAAAAACTTATTCCTTTACTCGAATAAAATCATTATTTTATTTTTAAATCAAATTATTGACCAATCGGATTTATTAAATTCTCTAAGCTAAGTCAAGTTCATTTTGGGTATTTATCATTTCAACCCGATTCCAATTCCAATTCAAAAATCAAACATAACAAAGGGAACTTGCAGTGTGATAACTGGGATGGTGTCAAAGTAAATAAACAAGCAATAACAACAAACAAACACAATCCAATAATCAATCCAAATAATCCCGAAATAATCGTATTAATTCACATTGTTGTTTGTGCGAACTAATATAATTATTTCTAGAATTCAGACTATCATTTAATGTAGATTAAAGATTATTACATTACTGTTTTTCCACTTGTCGTTCAATTTCAATTTTGAATTTAATACTACAACAATTAATCAAATATATGTTCAAAGGTTCAAAGTGTAATTTATCAATTCTACATGTCAATTAACTTGCCAATTAAAAGGGGTCATATTATTCAAATTAACTAATCAAATTCAACACATATGTCGATTCACATTGATTCACATTTTTAAACTATCCTACGTCAAATTCAATTGCATAATATTTATCACTTTATACATTACAATTTACATCCAATATAAACAACAATCAATCAATTAATTATCAACCAAACTGTATTATCGTCGCATAAATAATTAACAGATAATGGTGTCAGATGTCATAGGTGAACAGATACAGGTAGTAGCACACATAACAATGTAAATAACCAACAACGGCATATTTCAATTGTCGTTTCAATTCAAATCAAATTTAATAAACAAAAGAACATTAATCTTGAGTGATTGCTCACCTTTCGAGGCTAGAGATGAACGAGACTGAGATGTGTTACGAATCTGAGCACAAGATCCAAAGCAAAGTTAGATGGATACAGATTCAACAGATAAGCTGAAAGATAAAGATTTGATGACATCAATTCAGAACGGGTTCGATGATGATAAGTAGTATAAGAGACCTTGCTTATAACTATATATAACTATATATATAAATAGTTTGACAAATATCACTATTCGAACATATTAAAACAACCGATTAAACACTACACACATAAATGCAAACATATGTATATATACTAACCCCTATTATATTTAAAAATCAATAATCTGACACATTGTTGCTTTTGAAATACTTTCCTTGTTTGTATGTATATAGCCTGACAACTCATAAATGCAAAAAGGACGATTGCTATACATTTGTATGTGTCTGTAACTATTAAATATCCATATTGCTTTTGAGAATAGTAGCCTAGCGTAGTATACAGGAATACAAGTAGTATAAAATATCTTGCTAAATTAATATGAAGACTGTCACTTTTTATTTTGTTGAGGCAAGCTTTGTACGTGGATACTAGCCACCTTTTCTATTGAAAACAATTAACCTGACACGTTATTTTATTTTTTTTATTTTTTTATATTAGAACTTTGCAGCTAAACTTAAGTTAGTGAGATGACCTTTATAAACTTGCATATAACTTCATGCGAACCGCAAAACTAATATATATACACTATTACAACGTATAAGATATGTATATATTTTTATATATACTCATACATAACTACCAAAAAATATATATTATAAAACGTATATAATATCATATGTATATATAATATACTACTGTTGTAAAGTTATTTAAGCAAGTACTTCTATACTTTAAATATAATACACATCTAGATATTAACAGCATATAAAAAAACAAACATGAATATCAACTTTTCCCAATAACCTAAACATATATGAAGAAGGGAAGAGAAGGCTTATGTCATGTAGCGGATAGGCTCGGCTTGGCTGTCAGGGAAGAAAAAAAGTGGAGCCGAAAGGAGGGAAGGCACGCGAGCGATGGGAGAGAGAAGAAGAAGATCGGCCGCTGTAGTTTCGGCTTGGGAGAATGGAGCACGTGCGATCATAGTGGTCGAGCAACAGGGTTTTGAGTTTGGGGTGTTGGCGGTGTAGAGTAGTGCTGCTGAATCCAAGGCGGAGAAAGGTGGATCGGCCATAGGCCAAGGACGGAGCAAGAGGGGTGAGGCCAGGGTACAGCAGTGGAGGGGAAAGAAGAGGGTGGCCACGGGGTTTGCTGTCGTGCGGCGATAGGTGGGAAGGAGGAAATGAGTCTCGGGTAGCAGATGCTAATGTTTTGGAGGCGGTGAAACATGGTGCTCGGCCTGGGCTATCACTTGGAGGAAGGTGGGTGGCGACTTCGGTGGAGGGTGTACGGTTGCCATTGGAGGCACGAAGCATGGTATGGTGGCAAGGCCGAACATGGCGTAGGGGAGGAAGAGAAATAGTTTCGGCTAGGTGTTGAGTGGAGATGGAAAGAAGAATGCAAATATACAACATGCATTATTAATGTTTGCTTCCATTCTAAAGAGAAAGAATATGATGCCATAAGCATTTGGCAGAGAAGGCTCAGGAACAAAATTATAAATGTAATCCAGAGACCGAAAATGAAAGGACCTAGCATATAATGTAAAGGTGGAATTACCAAAGATGGAGCAGAATTCAAGAGACATAAAAGCTAATGACGGTTGGGTTAATACACGGTGGTGAATTGAATAGACACAAGAAACCATAGGCACGAATCGGGTGTCGATACGGTTACTGTTTCGTAGATTACACCGCGTATTGGCCATCGAAACACAGAATTGGATATAACGTAGGGATCAGAACGATGAGACGATCAAAACGGTATAAAATTATCAGTGGTACGATTTAATTATAAAAATTCGAATTTTCTAATAGCGGAAAATGCATGAAAAACACAGAAAAATAAGATCGATGGAGCTAAAGATGTCCGAATTTGAAAAAACGACAAACTGACATCTTGCTCAGAAGATGTTTTAGAATTTTTCTATGTAAAAATATTTTGGTTTTGAAAACGTTTTATTTTCATCGTTTTTAACTGATTAAATTGAAGTAAATTTACGCACGAAATAAACTTTCGTATTTTTGGACGAAAATTTACAAGTTGCTATGTTTAACTAGACGCATTCCAAATATCAAATTTATATTTCAAAATTTTATCGTTTAAAAATTCAAAATTTCAAATAAACACGTTATTAAAACCGGTTAAATTTACGGGTTGTTACAGTAGCAGAATAAAGTAAGGTAGTAAATTAATGAGGATGGAAGGATTAGTATACTGCAACAACTTTTGAAATTCAATTTTAAAATGTATATTTCTTACAATATATTTCATTAACTCCAAATATACACATAAACACATGTTAATTTAACCAATATTTTATTTTTAACACATAATAAATAATATTGAACACACAAATTAACTTAATATTTCTCATTGAATTAATTATTGTATTTTTAACACAAAAATGTAAGTTGCACATATCACTAATAAATTACAATTCATTTCTATTTCCTATTAATGGAAATATTTTAATTGTTATTAATTCCAATAATTAATTTTCAAAACAAATACTGATTACTGATTGTTAATCCAATGGTTTTCTTTAAATTGTATTTCAAACATATCTATTAACATCACTGGTTACAAACACGAGTTGGAAATTTACTTAAAAATTATTAATTTCTCACTCTATGCTAAAACACATTTCAAATAAATAATCATATGATTTCACCTCTAATTAATTTATTCATTTTATACTTCATTAACATTTAGTATTGTAATCACCGTTATTAATTACATTCAAACAATTTCATTAAATACACCTAATGTATTTTATAATTTTTTCCTTATTGTAATACATGTTATTAGTAGAAATTAAAATTAATATCATAAACATATCTTTTAACATACGTTAACACAAATAAAATCATAACTTTTTATTTTTCTGCCACTTATATTCCTAAATTATATCCCTTATTACAATTAGCCTTTGGTATTCCTATCCATTAGTTACATTTGAAACAATGTCATTAAATTACACATTAATATATGTTCTAGATTCCAACCTATGTCATTAATAGAAATTAAATTTAAGATCACAACTTCACACTATAGTTTAATTTGTATAAAAAAAATTAAAAATTAAATTCCTAACAATTTTATTCAAACTTTCTTATTTAATTTAATATTTTCAAATAATTAATATATGGGTCATTACAATCTCCCTGACTCAAAACTTTTCGTCACCGAAAAGGAATAAGAAAGAAGGGATTAAGGAATTAATATGTCTTATTCAAAATATTAAATTTATAAACAATTAATTAAATAATTTTGATAAAATATATTAATTTATAAACAATTAAATCCTTTCATATTCAAGTTAATAAAAAGTTTGAGAACGTCTTTACTTTCATAAAGTTTTCTAAGTCTAAAATTTACGTAAAATTTCGGTAGAGTTTCCTTTGTTCGAAGTGGTCTAGGAGCAATAATAATATCAATAACAATAATATATATCATATTTTCAAAATAATATACCCCAAACCATGGAAAAATAATATAATATCACTAGAAAACCATAATCCGAAAACGTACCTGTTTGTCGGGCAAATGAACGCTTATTTACAAAACCAAATGCAGTAGCAATTGCTTCCATAACCTGTGTTCCATTTATATAATCCAAAGAAGTTAATAATTATATAAAGGAGAAATATTTAAGTTGTCTCAATTAGTCACAACCAAATCAGCATAACATACAATAGTCATAAGGAACAAAACCATACAATCATCACGTGCAATCAAAACATCAACCATCCATCCATGGCAAACAAAACAAAGGATTTGTTTGGGTTCAGAAACTTTTAATCGTATAAAAAGAAAAATAAACTTCTAAGCATACCATACACTCAACAGTCTTAGATAAAACTTAATAGATCATTTATACATCCTTACACAATAAAAGTATCTTTTTCCAACCAATCCAGAAGCTAAACAAACAACAATTTCAAATAATATTTAAGTTTTATTCTTATTACGCTCTCTTTTTCCACATTATTCACTATTCATTTTCATTTGTTCTTATAATGCTTGTTAAATTTCTTCACATTTATCACTTACAAAATTCATTTCCATTCATTTATACAATACCATTTTTCTTTTCATTACTTTACATTCATTGCTTAAATAAGTTATTTCTATTTCAATTATTGGATTATCCATTACTAAGTAAGTTTATTTACAATTTAATTCATTATTAATATATATTTCTTTTTCACATTCGTTCTTTCACATACGATATTATTTAATATTAAATCCATTTTCAAATCGTTTCAATGCTTTTTGAAGTTATAACCATTCTATTAATATAACACTCATTTTAATTATAATTGGCTTCAATATTACTTTAAGTTTATAATTATTTACTTACAGTATTCATCTTTCTATTCAATCTGATTATAAATAGCTTAATATGTAATCTTAAGTTTATAATCGTTTTTCCCTACATTATTCACTTTTACTACATTTAATAAGTGGCATTTTAACTATTCATCCTAAGTTTATAACAATTTATAGTATCAGTATTCTTATTTATAAAAGTAATTCCCTTGAACACTTTCATTTACCGAATTTACTTGCACAATATTCCTAAGTATTCTTATTAGCATTCCAACTTTTAAATAATTTGGTAAGTTATATATATGTTTTTAAGAATGCAATAGAAAGTTACACATTTTATTAACAAAATTTTCGGTAGTTACATTTTCTTATTTCCATTCCTTAATTTATAAATGACAAACTTTCATTTCTTTATATCTCATTAATTTCTTAACATCTAATTTCTTATTTCACATCTTAGCAGCTTCCTAACATTAAAATAGTTAAGATTTCATTTATTACATTAACTAAAAAATTACTAATTATCAGAAAATTTAAGAACTAAACTACGGATTATATTTTCAAATTATTTTAAACTACTTTATATCTTCAATCGTTTATAGATCAAATCATATTTTTTTGAAATTCAAAATTTAAGATTCGTTTATCAAAACAAGTTGCGGTAAAACTGCTGCAAATGTGTACACACTTTAAAACTCGAAAATGAATGTCGATGATGCGTGCACTCATCACCGAAATTATTTTCCAACGATAGAAAAGGGAGTACAACGCTTTTTCCTTTAAAATTTCCCTTTTTAAACTTTCTTCCAAATCATCTTGAAATACTCATATCGGAAGCAACTTCTAAATAATATTAATATTATATTCCAAAATCTTTCGAAAGAAATTTGCATAATTTTGGAACTTAAGTTCTCAAATTCCAATTTATATACATTTTATTTGTAAATCTTATTTTCCATCAGTATTCCTAAAATTTCACTACCTAACAAACAAATGTATAACAACCAACTATAACATTTATAAAATTTATTATTTTATATACAAAATATACAATAGGCAAAATTATTTCATTTACATATATTTCAAAAAAATATTGTGTCGGTCTGCCCTATTAAGTGTTTAGAAATTCCTATCGATGCCATTGCGTCCTATGTACCGACCAGAATTTATAAATACAAAACAGAACAAATTAACACAATACAAAATCTTTTATAACACTAACAAATACGCTATCTCATATATACACTCAGCAACTCATTATTGGGTATTAATACCATATTTCTAAAGAGTTGGACCCCACAAAGCTAAGGTTATCACTAAACAAAAGCTGTGATACCAAATGTAATGACCTACCTTTTTTGACGGTTTAAATCAACGATAAACCACACATGTTAGACTCAAACCATTCAAAAGGGTAGATTGTTATGGGGTAAATAAGAAAATAGAGAAGGAAAAAACAAATACATAATCTCACAGCGGAATGACAAAATATAATAATCAAATAAACAGTTCATGAAACTGTTTTACAAATAACATTTGATTATAGTTATACAATACAAAATCAGAGTTACAGACAACCAGAACAAATAAATAAATGAGTGGAACAACAAGATGTAGTGAAATAAATATGATAAATAGTAATGGTACAAAATCTTCGTCTTCATCCTCCAAAGATAAGGTCTTCAACCCTCGAATGCTCAGGCTGACCCGAGTGAATTAAAAAGACAAAACACACGAGTCGGAACTAAAAGATCTTATGTAAGTTAAATCAACGGTAATTAAATATGAGTGCATCGACTTCAAAGATGTTTACGGGGTTTGACATCTTCTGTCTAGTGTCTAACGTGAGTGCTATAACTTAAGAGATGTTCGGGATTCCCATGTCTTAAGGATCCGTTAAACTATCTACTATGTAGTACAATACGCTATCATAATATGTCTATAGTAAAGTAAAAGTATTAAAATAGCATTAAGGCATCACCCATATCCCCTTAACACATTTTATATATTCCCGTAGTCTATACAGCACCATACGCTCTTCCATGAGGTTTACCTAGAAGGCGCTCCATAGGTATGGTACAAAACAAACTCATAGAAGGCGCGATATGGCATGCACAAGGCACTCAAGGCAATGCCACGATAGATTTACCAAATGCACTCTCGGACCGGTGGTAACGCATAGCAGCTACCACCGCCCACCTCGAAACACATTCCCAAATCAAAATCAAGGGTGGCTACCAAATCAATCACAAAGTCTGAATATAGTATCGAAGAAATGTGTCTGATCGGAGGAATGACCTCACTTAGCCCGATATAGCTCCTGTTTTAGGAACATCAAGCTGATTCACGAGAGTCAGGGTCATGTAACTACCTCATACAAAATCGTTCGCCAACCATCCAACTTCATTTATGGAATCTCCACCACGTACAAAGTTGTTAAAGTGGTTTTAGTATTGGCAGAGAGTATGACAATATCCGATCCTGATCTCTTTAACAAGCAAACGCTTATTTCATATCAGATGGTTCTTTTACGTTCAAAAAAGTCAATTCAAAATTTATAACGAAATATCATATTCAATTCAAATCATATCCCTTTCAAAACCATATTCACTTCAAACTGTATTAACTTTCAAATAATTTTCACATCCAAATCATTTCACTTTCAAATCATTTCACATCCAAATAATTGAACTTTGAAATTATCGATAAGTTCTATTAATTAATTCTTCATTTCATAATCATTTCATTCACTCAAATATGTCATTTCACAAAAAGTTATCAATTTCAAATTCCAGCTTAGGTTGTGTCGTCATCAAGCATTTAGATATAAATACTTCAACTTTACACAGCCTGAAATTTTAGAAAACAGTTTAGATAATTATAAATAGTTTTAATTGTTTCTAAAAATAATTTAAAATATATTAAATACTTTAAATAATAAAATTAGTTTAAATAGATTTAAATTTTATTTAATTAGATTTAAAATGACTTAAATAGATATAAAATAGATTAAATAGATTCAAATTATATTAAATAATTTCGAAATAGATAAAATAAATTTAAAATATATAAAATTTGATTAAATCGATTATAATATAATAAATAAATTAAAATTTTAATTAATTAAAATAGTTTAAATTCATTAAAATAGTTTAAATTAATTTAAATAGATTTCAAAGTTATATCCAAACATTTTAAATAACTCAGTTCCGAGAAATTCATTTATACTTGACACTTCAATTTGAAACTATAGTTTAAATCCTTTAAACAATTTATTAAGTCAATTCCAATTTTAGCGTTAATGCTCAAATTATCGAAAAGAATTTAGTTTATATAAATCAATTTCTATTTCAAAATACCAGTTAACTGAATTCATAATTTTAAAGATTCAAAAATTATTTAATGTAACCAATCCAATGTCCGTATATAATTTTCTACCCTATGGTCAAGTGATATGGATATTTATCATTTCAATATACAATTTACAATTTTACGGTTATATATCATTTCAAACCGCAATCCCGAATTAGATAAAAATTCATAAAATCGCTCGAGTCTATCATTTCAACCCATAATGATTTTTCCCTAATCTATAGATCGTTCGGGTATGTATCATTTCAATCCATAGGGAACTTGCAGTGTCAAAACAATGTAAAATACAACATCCAGCCATCCAATATCAATAATCAAACGCCCATCACAATCATCATCTAAATCAATCAATAAACATCAATAGATAACAGAAAATCAATAACAGGAATTAAATTGACAATTAAATTAAATATTCAGTTAAACGCTGATTAAATACAATAAAAGTCAAATTTAACTAGAATGACAATTTAAATATACCAAACATCAACCAATCAACTTCTAAACACATCATAAATTTAATTTAACTAACATGAGATAATTGTGAGTAGGTTAAAGCACTCACCTTTGATTTCAAATCGGTTAGAAATCCAAATAAAAGCCCAAAATTCCAATAGAAGAAATTACGCATGGATCGAAGTTTATATGCAAAAGATATTCATGTTATAAGAAGTATTATTAAAATAATAATTGGTACATGTTTTGATAAAAAAATAATAATAAACAAAGTTTAATACTTATGTTTTTCTCAAGATAAGGCTTCAGGCAAAGATTAAAGAACAAATTAACATATAGGCAGGACATGTAGGAAAACTGAAAAAATAAAATGAAACTCATGTTTCATAAAAGAAAGCTTTTGAATTTGCAGATTCACTTTAGAATGATTCAGGTGAAGGAAGATTAGAAAAGGAGATCTAAACATAGGAAATGAAGCGGTGACAAAAAAATGAAGAAACAATTAAAAAACATGAACAAATTCGCTAACGAGATTATAACTTTAGCAAAGAATAATTTGAACTAAATGAACATAAGGTGCCAGGAGAATAAAAACACAAAGAAGAAATAAAGCGGCAGGCTATTTAATAATAATGAAATGAAGGTGGAGGGACAAAAATGAGTGTCATGTTTCTAAAATGAAGGATTTAGGAAATATAGTCTACCAAAAACGAAAAAATATATATGAGGTTGTTGAAGAAGGCTACAGGAAAACAAAAAAAATTGAAGTGCCTGTCGGAATATGAAATGAGATGGAGAAAACAATGAACTCACATTTTTTTTTAAGAATTGGAGATAGGACATGGTGTAAAGAGGTGAAGAAAGGTTAAATAAAAAAATATATGTATACATATAAAATGAAACTCACGTTTGAGAAGATGCAGTTTAAGGAAAAAGGAGAAGGAACAACCCAAATGAAGAAACAAACAAATTGAGGAAAGAAATGAAGCAGATATTAAATAAAGAATGAAAAATACACGTTTGAATTTTAAAATATATGTTTACAAAGCAAGCAATACTTTTGATATAAAATTTCAAAACATGTGCTACCTTAATTAATTTCATTAATAGGAAAGGTTTCAAGGCAAGGCTCATATGTAAATAAATCAAACTTACAGGGAAACCAAAAGATGCTAGCATTTAGTAAAAGAAAATAATAATAGAAATAAATAAATGAAAGGGGCGGTTGAAATTTGAGATGATAAATAAATGAAAAGATTGCTGAATGTTAATAGTGGAATATGAAATTTTAATATATTTAAGACTACTCATTACATAAAGAAAGAATAAAGCACTTAAATCAGTTTAGACTGAAGTGCTAGGTGAAAAGTTCTTTTTTCGTTTCTGAAGGGAAATGAATGCATGCATGAGTGAATAGTGCGTCCAAATGAATTCATGAATTTATGCACATACACATTTCATTTCAAATGCAAAGTTATGTATCATTAATAATTCAATTTATGGAAAGAAGTGAGAGAACAAATGGAATGAAATATTCAAAAGCGACGGGTCAATGAAACGTGAGATGGCAACAGAATAAAGTAAGGTAATAAATTAATGAGGATGAAAGGATTAGTATACCGCAATAACTTTTTAAATTCAATTTTAAAACATATAATTCCTTCAATATATTTCATTAACTTTAAATATACACATAAGTATATGTTAAATTTACCAATATTTTTTTTACACACAATAATTAATATTGAACATACCAATTAACTTAATATTTCTCATTGAAATAATTATTGTATTTTTAACACAAAAACATAAGCTGCACATATCACTAATAAATTACAATTCACTTCTATTTCCTATTAATAGAAAGATTTTAATTGTTATTAATTACAATAATTAAATTTCAAAACATAGGCTGATTACTGGGAAGATAGTTAATCCAACTGTTTTCGTTTAAATTGTATTTCAAACATATCTATTAACATTACTGGTTACAAACACGAGTTGAAAATTTTCTTTAAAATTATTCATTTCTTACTCTATGCTAAAACACGTTTCAAATAAATAATCATATGTTTTCTCCTTTAATAAAATTTATTCATTTTATACTTCATTAACATTTATTATCATAATCACCGTTATTAATTACATTCAAACAATGCCATTAAATACACCTAATGTATATTAGCATTTTTTTTCCTTACTCTAATACATGTTATTAGTTGAAATTCAAATTAATACCATAGACATATATTTTAACACACGTTAACACAAATCAAATCATAAATTGTTATTTTTCTACCACTTATATTCCAAAATTATATCCCTTAGTATAATTAGCCTTTGGTATTCCTATCCATTAATTACATTTGAAACAATGTCATTAAAATACACATAAATATACATTCTAGGTTCCAACCTATGACATTAATAGAAATTTAATTCAAGATCAAAACTTTATATTATAGTTTAATTTGTATCAAAAAACTTAAAAATTAAATCCTAACAATTTATTCAAACGTTCTTATTTAATTTAATATATTCAGATTAAAATATGGGTCGTTATATAAAAAACAATTAAAGTCAAGTGATTCAATCTTGGCTCTAAAAGCCAACGAGTAGATTGGATTTTTCTATTCATGAGATTCGGATGTGAGGTGCTTAAACTAAGGAGATGTTTAGGAGCAATCAGTGCCATGGATCACCTGGCCTTTTTCCTGCCAAGGAATAGTTAAGGTCGAAATGTCGGAAATGAGACAAGTATAAAAGATTTAATTTTATAAATTGAAACAACTTTGATTGTATAAAGATAATCATCTCATAGTTCGTATTAAATTCCTAGGAAGGAACCTGTACTATCCGTGTGAATTTAAAAGATGGTTTCATCATTATTCGACGGATCGTAAAGGTTGAATATGGAAATTGATATTGAGTAGAATTAGTAAAAATTCTATCGACCCTTTTACATAATAAGGTTTTGCAATATGATTATGATAAATGATTCTGATTTGGTGTTTTCCAAGTTAAAGAGAGGTTTAATGATTTTGTATATACCAAAATGAAATGTTTTAAAGATATATATATCTCTAGAAGATATTTTTGAGAAAAAGAAAGAAGTTAATCAAATGATCTGCACCCATTTACTTAACAACTTTTATCGATGATTGGTTTGAAGAAACTAAGGTTGGATTTGAGTGATTCTTATCTGAACACCACTTCAATCCAATTTATATATTCAAAGTAAAGATATGGAATAATAATAAATGGAACGAAAGGCTGCTTGTCACGACCCTCAGGGAAAATTTCCCATATCATATATATTGGCAATAGTATCTTCGTTTTATGTTCGATGTAAGGGTTGCTCGCTTTCCAATCCTATGGATGATTCCTGATAGGATGTGGTAGGAGAGTTCCTTTGGTTTGTCCTATTTCTGGTTAACTGGTATAGATGAATGTCTGACATTGCATTTCCAACATACACGTTTATTGATTTTTACGGACATATATCTATTTGGTGGTGTAGTAAGTAACTCTCATATACTTAACACCCTTCTCTGATACGTATGAGCTTAGAGCTTATACATTTGTGGAAACCAATAGTGTTTGATGGAATTGGAAATGTGGCATTCAAAATGGAATATGTTATGTAAAACGTAATCTTTACCTCAGGCACCATTACCCGGAAATCATTTAAAATAGGGCATGTCGTGAGGCTATGTGGTTCACAACCATTAGGGTATGGTCATCACCTTTCTAGGTTACTCTATATATGTCGAGTATTTTGTGTATGCTAAGAAGTATCTCAGATAGGTTGATTACAACTAGGTTAATGACATATTCGGTTCTATTTGCCACCGAGATGGATCTACGGTTAGGCCGGTCTTGCCAGGTGCAGATGTTTCAAAAGTTGTTGACCTTCGGTAAATCCCTCTGGAGATATATAGTATGGAAGGTAGTTCCTTACTTACCATTGTGTGGAAATCCATTCTCCTATAAGTTCCTTGGGACTTGATTGTAGAGCCTAGTATGCAAGAATTTAATTATGCAATAATTTCGACTAAGATTATGCATATTTATTGAAAAGTGTTTTCAAAAGAATGTCATTAAAAATAATATTACTTGATTTTATGTGGCAAATGTTTTGGTTACTGTAAGGTAAAAACTCATTCTGTGTTTATGTGTAGCATGGTCTTATTAGATACCCTTTGTTTTTAAATATCCATATTTTGAGTTTCTTACACTAGCCCTATAGCTAACTAGGAGTTTATTTTCTATTCCCTTAAACTTTGGGTGCCCTATTCTTTCGAGTACCCAAGTAGTTAGGGTTGACTCGGAACATTATGTTAGAGCTTGAAATTTGGAGCTGAAGATGTTCCTGTATATAGCTCTCCATTTCCTTTCCTACCGTACTAGTTTACCGATTGTATTCGGCATTTATAAGGGAAAAATTTATAATTGTCCAAGCTGATTTATAGGATAGACTCTAATAAATATATTTAAAATTTCCACTATAAAGGTTATTTGTTTAAATAATCTATGTTATTCCATTCATGTGAGATTCTGTTTAGTCTTTATTTTCTTTTTACTCCGTGATCATCTGCCTCTTCGGCACTTGGATTTACGGCAAGTAAATACCAAGGATGCATTAGTTTCAATTTTTGAGGGTGGAGGACGTGAGTCGTTACAGTATATGGTAGTGCAAGGAGAATAGAGATTTCTAATCAATAACTAAAGGCTGATGAGCATAAAGGTACACTTAGGAAATTATCTGTATCTTTGAACGATTGAGAAAGTTGTGAACCTACGTGAAATTCTAAATCTTGTTTATTAGTTATTTAACATTTTAAATAATGTTAAGTGTTAGTTTATTACCTTATTAAATTTGATTTGATTGATAAAGTGATTTTATAGATTACAATTTATAAATTTGTCATTTATCAGGACTTACTTACCAGTGCTTTGGAAAAAAGCAAATTTGAAAGAATTTGTGAAAGAAAATAATATTATTATTTTGAAATTTTTTTGTGAAATATTAATATATCAGGATATTTGGAAAAGTTTTTGTGAAGTGGTTTTTTGAATATTTTTAGTGATGACTAAAGTTGGACGATTATGGGTTTTCTGATTTGGGCGACCCACCAGGTATATTTATTTACCCTTGTTGTTGCTTTGGGGGAACCATAATACTACTGGATGCTTTACGATATCTTAATTTTAGAGTTATATCATACTTCTATAGGAAGAGTCCCCTACTTATCATAATTGATTTTGGTTTTGATTTATTTCTCTTTGGACGAATTTGAAAATATATTTTGAATATAAAAGTCTAGGCGTTTATTTCAAAATTTATCTTTTGAAAAAAAAATTGGATGCTTATTATTTTATAATAGAGTATTCTCCATGCATTTGTTACTTATGGTTGTTATCTTATTTATGTTGATACTGCTTATGATAGAAATAGCTTGTGTATTACTTTTATTAGCATAGTTCTCTTTTGGATTATGAGTACAAGATAAGTATAAGGAAGCAAGAGTTCACTATTTGATTTCTTCCACACCTACTTTTGCATCGATATAGTAAGTTGCTTGCAAGAATAAAAAATCAAATGCAATAGAGGTACGTAGTAGATTTAGATATCAGTATTTCGACTGATAATTTAATGCTCCAGATCTGGAAGGCCACTTGGCTTTTGTTTTCAATGTTGATTTGGGCCAGTTGTGGCGAGTTGTCATTTTTTCGGATCTAGCCATGCAAGGCGGTGCCACGAAATTTTCCATAATATTAGAAACTTTAAGGGTTTAATAACTCATTTTAATTAATAGTTTTTTAAACCTTAAGCGTTCGGGTATATTCTCTTCCTTTGGGAATTTCGGGGACATAATTCTTTCAAGGGGGAGGAGAATGTAACGTCCGGTAATTTTATCGTTTTTATTTTTGAATATTTAATTAATTTTAAATATTGAAATAATTGGTTTTTAAAGTTTAATAACATATATATTCAAATATGTGGATTATTTAAATATTTGAATGGTGAATTGAATATTAATTAAGTGCATTCAATAGTTTTATTTGACTCCTTTTAATTAATTAATAATAATGGTGAACTCATTTATAAATTTATTTATGATAATAAATGACTCAAAGAAATAATAAGAAAATCAAAAGTCAATAAATGACTTGGTTTTGTTGACGTAATTTATATTCGAATTATAGGATTTTCCATAATTTTAAATTTGTAAAATATTTAAATTATCGTTTGGCATATTTTCAACAAACAATTGAATTCTTATGGATTTGCAAAATAAGATAACTAATGTATATTATAATTGGTTTGGAATCATGTTATATTTTGGTGCACAATTGTTTTTTCATTTCGGTCGTTCGCGGTTCCTATGCGTAAGGAATATTGTCGTTCGCAGTTCATATATGGAGAGAAGGATTGCCTAAAAGTGGATTGTGCATATCAATTATACCAATGTATGAGTTCGTACATTTGAATTGGGGGAGACAGATTTATATAAATAATTAGTGTTTGATTTGGTAATTAATAATTTAATTAACTCGATTTCTTATAAAACCAATAACTTTTCCATAAGAGGTCAAATTTAGACATAGTCAGCTGCGTTGGACTCAAAGAAATGTTAGCTACACATAGGAATTAATATTGTTAGATTTGGGGTTATTTGAATTTTGAGCTAAAATCGAACGTCCCTTCGATTTTACACGAAAACCGAAAAGTGAAAACGTCAACTAGAATTTTATTGAGTTTACTCACCTTTAAATAAAATATATAATATATTTTTTGCTATTAATTATTGTTGAATGCTTGGATGATAGTTTATATTATTTTTTGTGGTTTGTTTTGATTTAGATTTCTGCTTGAAAAGCAGATGGAATAAAAAACCTGTAACGACCCGCCTTTCATTCCATAGAAAGACGCATCATTAAGAAGAAAGAAAGGGATAGAAAAGAGAAAAGATAGAAAAGAAATAAACAAACAACATCAGAATCTCACAGCGGAACGAATAAATTATATTATATCACATAAAATATTACATAGTATCATATACATCAGAGTTATACAGCAAATACAACACAAATTAGACAGTTATAAACACATGTTTAGTTAATACAACTCAAGTACATCACAGAAAACAGATACAATTCAAACATAGCGGAACCACTATATATCTACACACTGAAGCCTCCTGCTCCATTTCTCCTCCAGAACTCGTCAAAGCAATCATGAATCACTTGACTACTCATACATAATATGAGTACCCAAGAGTTTAATAAAACAGAAAATAAACACTCGGGTCAGACAGGGGTCTGGTGTGAGTCAACGGGTTTTAAAGTTGCTCAACTTTGAAAATCCTTTTAAAACAAAGGGTATCACGTAACACTTCCCACATATAAACATGGAAAAGTTTTTACCTTACGCTAACCAAAACATTTAATAGGAAATCCAGTGATATTATAATAGGGTCAAGGGTTTTCAAAATAAAATACAGAAATAGCTGGAATGCTTACATATCACGTTCCAACATAGTTGGGCACAATCAAAACCGTACAGGCACTTATTGGAGTTTGGATTTCGTACAATGGCAGGGCTACTGGGGTACCGCCCATCACAGTACGTGGCCTAGATCACCGTACCGAGGATCACTCCCAATCCCCTGCAACACAAAGCCGGAACTATCCCTTACTGGACAGTCTCGAACAAGACAACCACGCAGATGGCCGTCGCCAACTGCCCACACAACCGAATAAAAAGGGACCTCTAGACATGGGTAAATCTCGTCCTACTTGGACATAACCCACTTAGCATTGCTGCACCTCCCCTGTTTTAGCCATTCCCGGTTGATGAGGCTTGAGGCTACAATTACCTTCATAGGACGCATCAAACTTAGAATGCTCATCGTCCACCCGACGATGTTCTGAAAGTATTCAATCCATACAAGTTCGTTCCGGGTTCGAACGAAACCGAAGGCATTATTTCGCTACACTCGTTTTGGAATCACCCTTAGAGTTAACGACAATAGCCCTTGCACTCTGAATCTTCATCTCGAACCTGAAAGTACTACTCCCGTTAAACTCGTATTGGAATCACCCTCAGAGTATTAACACAAATAGTCCTTACACCTCGAGTCTTCACTCTTCACTTGAGATTCACGACCCAATGTTTAATTTGGATCGATGTGGTTTTCGGAATTCCAAATTTGGAAACCCGATCCCGGTCTCATCAAAATCCAAACGCCATCTTAATGTCCAAGTGATTTTAGTTTGAACAATTAATTCAATTCATCATTATCAATATACACACAGATAGATAATTCACATATCATAATAGATAATCACATTTACATCATAAACAGATAATCTGTATTATCATCACAAACAGATAATCATCACAAACAGGTAATCCATATTATCATGGAAGAAACTAGTGGCCCACCTCCAACCACAAACATCACACCCAGCTAAGCTTCCATAAGAAATGGACAAGCTTCACTATCTGCCTGGCCTACCGACCGAAAAATCACAGAGACTTCTCAACCATCGAAGAAACGGTCCGCTCTACTACTTCCGGACTCCTCCTCTTAGAATACAGCTAAGCCAAGAGACTATCCTGATAGCCTACTCAACACCTCCGAGCTGCTACTACTGCCAAAAACTTCCTTATCCAAAAGCTCATCGAATCATAAAGCTACACCAGACACTTCCACAATAGTGCCTTCAAAATAGACAGATATCTCTCAGGAAACTCGATCTCAAACCAAGCACAAATATCTTATCAAATTGAGTCTCCAACTCAAATATAGACAAGACTCCTTCCTACGGTTGCTAAGATACCATCACTTCTTCAACACTTCCGACGGATCCAAACTCAAGAAAATCCACTCGCACGAGTGCAACCAAGCATACATTCCAAAGATGAACTCCGAACCTTGAAAAGATTTCCTTCAGAGATCGGTGAAATCCTTCACAACAAACTGCAAAACAACTCAAGATGTCCAATACTGCCCTAGCAGATTCACTTCCAACCTCAAACACTCGGACTCCAACCATTAGTAGTTGTGTTACACACACCACGACCCTATCTACCTCTAGAACTTATATTGGAAAACCCGAACAGGTAACCCAATCAAATAGTTAGAAATAAATAAATAATATATATATATATATATATATATATATATATATATATATATTAAAATTACAAATACGCTCTCTCAAGACAGACACCACTCCAGAGCCTAGGTATTCGCTCAACCTAGCGCTCTGATACCACAATGTAACGACCCGCTTTTTATTCCGTGGAAAGACACATCATTAAGAAGAAAGAAAGGGATAGAAGAGAAAAGATAGAAAAGAAAGAAACAAACAACATCAGAATCTCACAGCGGAACGAATAAATTATATTATATCACATAAAATATTACATAGTATCACATAAAATATTACATAGTATCATATATATCAGAGTTATACAACTAATACAACACAAACTAGACAGTTATAAACACCTGTCTAGTTATTACAATTCAAATACATCATAGAAAACAGATACAATTCAAACACAGCGGAACCACTATATATCTACACACTGAAGCCTCTTGCTCCATTTTTCCTCCAGAACTCGTCAAAGCAATCCTGAATCACTTGACTACTCATACATAATATGAGTATCCAAGAGTTTAATAAAACAGAAAATAAACACTCGGGTCAGACAAGGGTCTGGTGTGAGTAAACGGGTTTTAAAGTTGCTTAACTTTGAAAATCCTTTTAAAACAAAGGGTATCACGTAAGACTTCCCACAAATAAACATGGAAAAGTTTTTGCCTTACGCTAACCAAAATATTTGATAGGAAATTCAGTGATATTATAATAAGGTCTAGGGTTTTCAAAATAAAATACAGAAATAGCTGGAATGCTTACATCTCACGTTCCAAAATAGTTGGGCACAATCAAAATCCTACAGGCACTTATTGGAGTTTGGATTCCATACAATGGAAGGGCTACTGGGGTACCGCCCGTCATAGTACGTGGCCTAGATCACCGTATCGAGGATCACTCCTAATCCCCTACAACATAAAGCCGGAACTATCCCTTACTGGACAGTCTCGAACAAGACAAACCCACAGATGACGGTCGCCAACTGCCCACACAGCCGAATAAAAAGGGACCTCTAGACAGGGGTAAATCTCATCCTACTTGGGCATTACCCACTTACCCTTGCTGCACCTCCCCTGTTTTAGCCATTCCCGGTTGATGAGGCTTGAGACTACGATTACCTTTATAGGACACATCAATCTTAGAATGCTCATCGTCCACCTGACGATGTTCTGAAAACATTCAATCCATACAAGTTCGTTCCGGGTTCGAACGAAACCGAAGGCACTATTTCGCTACACTCATTTTGTAATCACCCTTAGAGTTAACGACAATAGTCCTTGCAATCTTAATCTTCATCTCGAACCTGAAAGTACTACTCCCGTTAAACTCATATTGGAATCACCCACAGAGTATTAACACGAATAGTCCTTACACCTCGAGTCTTCACTCTTCACTTGAGATTCACGACCTAACGTTTAATTTGGATCGATGTAGTTTTCGGAATTCCAAATTTGGAAACCCAATCCCGGTCTCATCGAAATCCAAACGCCATCTTAATGTCCAAGTGATTTTAGTTTGAACAATTAATTCAATTCATCATTATCTATATACACACAGATATATAATTCACATGACACAATAGATAATCACATTTATACCATATACAGATAATCTGTATTATCATCACAAACAAATAATAATCACAAACAGGTAATCCATATTATCATACTTTAACTAAGCATCCATATCATATAGATATTACTCATCTCATTACTAAGATCACAACCATTCAAAGAAATATCAATATCATCCTTAAGCAATGATTTATTAACCACCATTGATAATTAATTTAAAATGAATTAAATTAATTACTTCATCTCTAATTAATTTAAAGTAAATTAAATTAATTACTACATCTATAAATCCTGCTTATATATCCATTAATTAATTAACCTAGTTAATTAATCATTCTCTAAGTATTCATCTTGATTAAACACCTTTGATTAATCATTCTAATTACAATAAGTAATTAGTCTTTAATTAATTTCACAAATTAATTAACCTTAATCATTTAGTAATTAACATTTAATTACTTCATTTATTAGTTAACTATAATTAATTACATTTATCCTTAAATAATTACATTAATTAATCATTTTATTATTAATTATTACTTAATTAAATAGTTCTTAATTACATCATTAATTATATTAATTAATGATCTCTAATTTATATTTAAATTAATTACTTTATTAAAACTAATTACGTTTAGTAATCAATCTAAAATTTAAAATACAATTATTAATCATCCTTGATTAACTTCAATCCAGTAATTAACTACCATTAATTACCCATTAACAAATTAATTATTCCATAATTAATTACCTTCATTAACTAATCCCTTGATTAATATAAAAGTAATTACCCAATTTACTTCATTATAAATCATCCTTCACTAATTACATTCCAGTAATTATCATTTATTACTTCCCTAAGTAATTATGCTCCATTAATTACATTAAGTAGTTACTCTTATTAAATCATCAAATGATTTCCTAAATTAATTAAACTAAATTAATTAACTTAAACTAATCACATTATCATAATTAATTACAATAAGTAGTTAATCCTTTAATTACTTTTATCAAGTAATTATGCTTAACAATTTACAATTGATTATTTTCAATTAATTAATCTAATTAATTATCAAAATTAATCACATTAATTAATTTCTTAATAATCCTTAGATAATTATCTTTATTAACTAATAACATTTCTTTAATTATTTTCTTAAATTTTTTATCTTAGATTAGTCATTATTAATCATCTCTAATTATAAATTAATCTAAATCATTAATTTAAAATCAAATAAATAAGTCATTCCTTAATTCTCTTATAAATTAAATTCTTTTATTATCTTAATTATTTCTAAGATAATTCATTTACTTATTTAATGACTTCATTAACATTCAAGTGTATTTAAAACGTTACATTTCTAAATTTAAATTCAAATTCCATTTTGAATTTAAGATTCAAAATGTTTAACGATTTAAATATTTATCCAAATTTTAATAAATTTATAAACCTTAAAATAAATATAAAAAACGTTCATTACTTATATAAGATACTTATATAAGAAAAAGTTCAAACTAAATTACTTTATTTTATTAAATGAAATCAAGCTTTAAAATAAAACTGATTATTTTAAGTTCCAAATTAAAGTTAAATACATCATAACTTTCCATTCAAATATTAAAGGAAAAGAATTTTATCAACTTTAAACATTTATTTTAAAAAAATCTCTTTTCAAAATCTACTTCAAAACATTTAAACTTGTTCAACTTTTTAAATTTACAAAACTGATTTAAATTCAAGATTTGGATTCATAGTAAACTTGAACTCACATTTAAACTTGATTTAAAACTTGATTTAAACCTTGCTTTAAAATTAAAATTTCCATTTTAAAAGTTAGGATTCAAAAGTTCATTTGAATCCAAACTTAGAATTTAAAACCCCTTTTTTTAAATTCCTGCTTTAAATTTAAATTTCATTTAAATTTCAAAAACCCAACACTTTCTGGTTATAAACCTGAAACTAACATTGACCCGAGATCACTCACAAATACTTCGAGTCAAAACCCTAAATACTTCGAGACAAATTCTCAAACTACCCGAGTAAATCTCGAGTCACATTCCCTGCACAAAACCAAAAAAGATCATCAGAACAAAAATATGCACGGTGCATATGCACTGGCGCTCTGGCAACCTCCACCCATCATCACCACCTTCATCACGTCGCCGACCATCCCCACACCTGATCACGACCACCAGAAATCCCACAAAAGCTCGAAATCAAAATTGAGTTAACCAAGCAACCTAGAACTCGACACTGCATCAGAAGCCCAAAACTGTCAACACCTCGCTGACTCACCTCCGATCATCAGAGAACCTGCGACTCCAGCAATCCCTTCGCCTACATCCCCTCTTCTAATCCCCAAAATCCTACAGCACTCGATGCACCAGAGAAATCGAGGAGCATCAAAATTTCTACCACCAGAAAACTAGGTTTAGAAACTGAAAAGAGAACCACCATCGCCACCGACCTCTGACCATCCACCTGACATTTTTCCTCTACTCACCTATCATTCCTCCACCTCCAGGAAGAACTACAACATTCCAAACCCACTAGATCACCAGATAAACCCCAAAACCCCTTATCTATTCAACCCAGTAATGCTCATCCCATAATTAACTAAAAAAATGTGATTTTAGTTTTAAAAATCATGATTTCATATAAGCATTCAAGTTATAAACCTGATTTAATATTTTAAGAAGTGTTATATTTTGCTTATTTGAAACAATGACTGTTTATATTGTTACAGAGACAACCATATCTTAATTTATCTTAATTATAATTTATAAATTTAAATCCATACTAAACAAACACTTTTTGTTTACATCTCAAATCCTAACTGAGATCAAATCAAGTGGTAATGGATTTCTATTTAAAATCTTGGTTTAAAAACAAAAACAGGTATACAGATACTTGGCAGCAACAACAATAACACACACATAGATATATATGTGTATGTATGTATACACACAGAATATTCATCACCACACTATCATACAAAGCAAACTTATTCTATTAATCCACATGCAACAGGCAAATTAAAGCTTTTTAAATTGTGAAGTTATTCACCTAAAATGAAGACAAAGCAGTTTTATTTACAGTGTTTGATTTTTGAAAAAAATAGTTTGAATTAGAAACTTGAGTTCTGGAAAATTGTTCAGCTTTGATTTTAAAAAGAAAGAACTGTTTTTTAAAAAAAATAGAAGTTTACTCACTTTTATTGAAGAAGAAGAGGACAAACTCTGTTGTAGTATCATTCTCCTGGAACAGATTTTGAATTTCCTGTTGAACTTGTTGATTGTTAGTTGAATCTGATGTTTTGCATTTGCTTGATGATGTTGATTTTAAAACTGCATGCTGACCTCCATTTCTTTTCGCTAGAGTTTGAATTGATCTTCATGTAGATTACAGAGTTGAAAATTTAACAGATTTTGAATAGATTTAGAATTTGGGTTTTCAAATTCTACTTACAATCTGATTTCAGTTTTCTTTTAGAGGAGAATGTTTGAATCGTACATGAATTTCCTAGTTTTCTACTTAATGTATTTTTATGTTTTCAAAATGAATAAAACCATTGCCACTTGTTACATTATGATGTAGAGTAATTTACCAGTGTCTTCCTTAAGTATAATAACCTTACACATGTTCATTTTAATATTAAAATAAATTTCTTAATTTTATAAATGTTTTTAAATCCATTCTTATTTATGTTATCATGTTTTTAAATGTTTATTTACGTTTGGCCTTTAAATGCTTACATATAAATTTCCTTTATAAAATTACATATTTTAATGTTTATTTGTATCTTTTAAAAATAATATTTTTAAAGCTAAATTTTCAAGAAAGAAAATTTAAAAAGAAAAAAATATTGAATTAAATCTTATTTCAAAATTTCAAACTAAAATATTGTACTCTAATGTAAATGAACTAAGTCTACTTCAAAAAAAATATTAAAAGAAAACAAAATAAATTTTTATTATAATATACAATTTAAACTATTATATTTTTTTTAAACAAAATAAATATTTGCTTAAATTTCTTTTGAAAATATCATATAGATTTTTAAACAAACTTTTGAAAAGTTTCTATACTAATTTTAAACAAAATATCCTATTCACAAGTTATACACATACATATATTATAAATTTGAAAGTATTCTTTTTAAATTTAAATTTAAATTAAAATCAAACTCCCTATTTACAATGTATACACATATATGCATTATAAATAGAATATCCTTTAAATTAGCTTAGAAAGATAATTTTATCATTTAAATATTTTTAACTTTGAAAAGGATAAAATTCCCAAATTAAATTATCATTATCATTATTATAAATTTTGAAAAGATAACATTAGTCAAATTAAATAATTGTAAGTTTTCAAAAGATAATTTCTGTTTGAATTAGATTATTAAATCAATATTTCACATTTTAAAATAATTATTAATGGAAATTATTAAATAAATATTGCCCAAATTTCTAGGACATCACAAAACCACTATGTTATAGGGAATAAAACAAAAGAAAAGTCGGAGCCTACATAGCGAAGAGGTCGCTATGGAATACTTTGAAATTCACATGCATTTTTGTGATTTACATGAGACCTTTGTAGAGAGACTCTAAAGTGTTTCTCGCCAATATTAATCTATTTATATTCTGCTGTTGCTTATATTATTGTTTGGTTGAAAGATTTGTGACATATTGTTTGGTTTGTGTAAATGTCGTATAGCGGTTATCGCTATATTGTCACTTATGATATATCATCTCCTTAAACCTTTGTAGTGCGTTGAACTTGAGCTTGCATTTTCAAAAATAATTGTTTGGTCGTGTTTTTGCAGTTTGAAAATTATTTAAACTATATTATTCAGTATTTTGAGAATTTTGAAAATAAAGAGTAAGTGTTGATTAAAATTAATAAAAGCAGTTATAAATTTAATTTATAATCATTTGGGATAATTAATTTTATTTAAAATTTATAAAGAGATTATGTAACACCCTATATTTTTGGTAACATTATTTATGATATGTAATTAGTTAAATAAAATAATGTATTGATTAGGGGATTGAGATTTGATTTTTATTAAGGAGTAGCCGTGCCATTTAACCAATGAATTAAAATAAGAGTTAAAATGAAATTGTGGAGGAGTTAAATAGGAAAGAGGTCGTTCTTACACCGTTAAACTTTGGCTGTGCATCTCTATACACCTTCATTTTTCATTTATCAAATTGTTTAAAACATGAGGCCGGAAACCATTAACAAGGAAAAGAGGAAGAAGATTAAGAAAAGCTAAGGAAGAAGCCAAATCAAATCAAATCTCAAACTCATAAATCTCTAAAGCTAAGATAATAATAACTATTTTATTTTGTTTTTGGTTTTAAGGTCAAATCCGAACCTATTTGCATTGATTTGCCATGTCTTTGAATGGTGGAATAATTATGTATATTAGTTGATGAATTATGCTTGTTCATATAGATTTTATGATATATTTTAAGGTGAAAACCCTGTCAAATGAGATCCAAATGCCTTGCAAATTTTTACATAGACCGGAAATGACATTCTAGAGATGGCTTTCAATTTTTTAGAATTTTCTGAATTTATGCGAAATTTATATAAATTAGCTATTCAAGAAAATGTTACTTTGGACTAAAAATTATTTACAGTTAAATAACTAATGGTTTGGGTCTGAAATTTATATATATGTTTGAAAATATATAAAAATTTATTTTCTGAAATTTTTGTAGAATTTTCCTAAGTGTTTTAATGGATATATAAAATTATTTATGGTATGAAACTTATTTGTTTTGTATATAAATGAAAATTAGAAGGGGTATTTTGTAAATAATTCAAAATTGTTAATTCTGGGAATTGGCAGTACTTTCAGAAAAGAAAAACTTGCAACCAATCAAAATTTGACAAACAAGGTAGGTTAGGTACAAAGAAATAGTTTAAAAAGGTCAAATCTAAATGGTTTTTACCATTTAAATGCTCTCGGCACCAGGCTTTTGCCTCCTTACCTTCACCTCTAACTACATCAAATCCAATGCACATGGTATCATGTAACTGGTATGTAGTGAATTGGACATAGGCGAAAGGTAAAGGTACGAAACCAAGGGTTTCGAAGGGGTTGATGCGATACTTTGCTTATAAATGAAAAGGTGCATGCTTGCGTTCAACTGAATAGCTTTCAACTGGGTTGGATTTCAACCAGGTCAATTGGTTTTAAAGAAATGGTTTAAATTGGGTTACAGCTTTTTTTTAAATAAATGCTTTCAACTAAGTCGAAACCCGTGACTATCGCTTTTCGACCTAGATTGGTTTCGAAAGGGTTGCTTTGCTTTTTAAACTTGACCACTTCTCTAATGATTTCGAAGGGATGGTTTCGACACCATTGCTTCTTTACTTAGGAAATGCTTTCGAAAGAGATGCTTTTGACTTAAATGATTTACTGACCCTTTTTCTATGAATTCCAGTATAATCCAAATGGTTTTGAAAGAGACAGTTTTAATGGTTTCGAAAGGTTTCTCATGTTTTAAATTGAACCCAAGTGCTTTCGAAAGGGTAGGTTTCGACGCTTTTGAAAGGTTTTAATGAATGGTTTCGAAGAGGTGGTTCCTGAAAGTGCGGTGTATATACAATTATATGTGCTAATATAGTATACACGGATCGTTTAATATGGATTACAATACAAATGCAGAAATAGATGATAATAGCATTGTAAATAAAAAAAATAGAAAAATCACACCAGAGATTTTTATACTGGTTCGGAGCACCGTCCTACGTCCAGTCCCAGACTACTATCTGGATTTTCACTAATTACAACCTCGCTTCACCCGGAGGAACAGGTTTACAATTACCCGAACAGCCGAACGGGATTTCACGCCTCTACAACACTGAGGGCTTCAACACTTGCCTCTTACAATACTGAGGACTTCAACAAAAAACAATTACAATTGTTGTTGACAACTTGTGCTCTTGTAAACACGGATTTGTCACTTGTAGTACACTTTTCCTATAATCTTATCCTCAAATTGTGAATGATGTTTGTGAAGATTATGGAATTTATATTGCTTATTGAATCAAAATATATGAGATAGTGTCAATGATTCAATAAGGAATGAAAGTAGTTTAGAGCTTTTTTTTGAATGCAAGTGAATTCAAAGAATAGATAGAGAGCATATATAATCTTAATAAAACTTCTCTTTTTTTAATCAATGATATTAATGTGTATTTATAGAGAGAAAATAGTTATAACCCTTGGTGAAAAGTTGCAGTCAAAAGTTATGATCATTAATGAAGAAGAAGAGACGCAACTATTGAAGAAAGATGTGTCTTTTGGAAGAAGTTGTTCTCTGTTTAAAAACGGTCGACAGGTCAAAAACTAACCGGTAGACAGGTTTTTAAAAATATAGTCGTTATGTACATGTGTGCACGTTTATTGTGCACATTCAACAGGAACGGTCGACCGTTCATTTTTGGACCGGTCGACCGGTCTCTGTTAAGTTGCACAATAAAGTGCACAACCTATATAAATGTGTGTATATATATATATTATATTTTGTGCATGATTATTTGAGGATAGATTTTGACAATTTTATTACTATTATAACATCAAATAATCAACGTATAATCTAGAGTACCATATGTACGTCTTGATTTGTCGATCGCTTTAATATTGTTGTCAGCAATCAAAAATCTTCATAGAAGCTGTGACTCAACATTCTCCCCCTTTTTGATTGATGACAATATAAAAACTCAAGTATAGGATCTCCCCCTGAATATGTGATTTCCACAATTGCTCACATCGCCTTTGCCGATGATATAACCTTTTGAATTGTCTCCAAAAGTGACTGAGCCACCATCTGAGTATTTAATATTTGTTAGTAAGCTCTTGTCTCCCGTCATATGCTTTGAGCAACCACTGTCCAATATCCACTTTCCTCTTTTCTTCAGTGGGACCTGCAAACATAGAATTAAGTTCATGGTACCCACTTTTCATAGGGTCCTAAGAGTTAGGTCTTAGGAGTTCAAACCCATTTGGGTCCGGTATCCCCTTTATATATATAATTATTATTAAGATGCACAGTATTCATGAATTGCTGAATGTATTTGTTCCTAATCAAATTGTTATTTGTTTTAGGAACCCATATTTTGATAGTCTTGACATCTTTCTTTTGAAATTTCACTATTGGTTTTGGTTTGAAATATAATAAACTAAGATTTTTCTTAGCTTCAGTTTTTTGTACTTTCTTCTTCCTTTTATTTCTAAGATGTTTCTTAGTTTTATGTTTGTTATATCCCAAACCTTGTTTATCTGAAATAGATTGTGAACTTTCAATGATTTTAGTCAAATTTTCTCGACCTTTGTTAAAGTTAGAAACATTTTGAGTAATGTCATCAAACTTTGTTTGTAAACTAGCTTTTTCTAGGTCTAGAATTTTGACTTTTGCTTTAAGTTCATGATTTTCAGTAGTGAGAGCATTATTTTTCTCTTTTTGAGCTTCTATTTCTTGACTCAAAAGAGATATTTGAGAGTCAACATTAGATGATGATTCTTGAATATTTTCAAGTTCTTCTTCTAATATTTTCTTCTCATCTTTTAACATATCTCGTTCAAACTCTGCTCTACTTAAATCTGCTTTGACTACTTTTAATTGACGTTTTATGTCTTTATATTTGACTATCAATTCAGCATTAATATCAAGTAATTCATCAAATGTAGGAATTTGTACCTCATCTTCTGTTGCCATAAAACAAACATTAGCTTGTTCATTCTCCGAATCACTTTCACTTTCTGATGAAGATGACTCTGAATCATCCCATGTTACTGAGAAGGCTCGTTTCTTTGATTTGTCCTTCTTATATTTGAATTTGTCATTTTCTGACTTTTTCTTTTGTTCTGGACAATCCTTCTGCATGTGTCCCTTTTTATGGCAGTTGAAACATTCTATAGCAGATGAAGATGGTTTATTTGATCCAGGTTTCCTTTTATTGTAGCGACTGGCTTTTCGATATTTTAGGAATTTTTTGAAACCTTTAGCAATGAATGCCAAATCTTCATCTTCAGAATCTGATTCATTTTCATCTTTCTCAACATGAAATGCTACATTTTTCTTTTCTTCTTTCTGTTCTTTTCTAGCCTGCAAATTTGCTTCATAGGACATTAAATTTCCTATCAATTCATCTGGCTTCATGACGGAAAGATCATTAGCTTCTTCAATTGCTAATACTTTTCCTTCCCATTCATTAGTCAGAGAATGTAGGACTGTTGAAACAACATCAAAATCAGAATACTTTTGTCCTAACCCAATAAGTGCATGGTGAATAGTTTGAAACCGTGAATACATTTCATTGATTGTCTCATTTGGTTTCATTTTGAAATTTTGAAATTGACTTTTCAGCATGGCTATTTTGGCTTGTTTAACCTTGTTAGTACCTTCATGAGTGATTTTTAGCGTTTGCCAAATTTGATATGCAGTAGTGCAGATACTAACACGGTTATATTCATTTTGGTCTAATGCACAGAACAACATATTTATTGCTCTAGCATTTACGGCTGCTGCCGTTTTCTCAGCCACAGTCCATTCTGAATAATCAGTTGTTGGATTCACTATTTCTCTTTGAGTAGCATTCCAAGCATCATAGCTACTTGATTGCATAAAGAATGACATACGTGTTGCCCAATAACTATAGTTAAGACCATTGAAAAATGGAGGTCTTTGTGTCGATTGCCCTTCTGTGTAAGTGGTGTTTTGAGTGCTAGTACTTGCGTTATTTGCCATATTACAAGAATATATCAAATAACTGTGTTACGGTTATATGATGACCTCGCTCTGATACCAAATGAAAGTGCGGTGTATATACAATTATATGTGCTAATATAGTATACACGGATCGTTTAATATGGATTACAATACAAATGCAGAAATAGATGATAATAGCATTGTAAATAAAAAAAATAGAAAAATCACACCAGAGATTTTTATACTGGTTCGGAGCACCGTCCTACGTCCAGTCCCAGACTACTATCTGGATTTTCACTAATTACAACCTCGCTTCACCCGGAGGAACAGGTTTACAATTACCCGAACAGCCGAACGGGATTTCACGCCTCTACAACACTGAGGGCTTCAACACTTGCCTCTTACAATACTGAGGACTTCAACAAAAAACAATTACAATTGTTGTTGACAACTTGTGCTCTTGTAAACACGGATTTGTCACTTGTAGTACACTTTTCCTATAATCTTATCCTCAAATTGTGAATGATGTTTGTGAAGATTATGGAATTTATATTGCTTATTGAATCAAAATATATGAGATAGTGTCAATGATTCAATAAGGAATGAAAGTAGTTTAGAGCTTTTTTTTGAATGCAAGTGAATTCAAAGAATAGATAGAGAGCATATATAATCTTAATAAAACTTCTCTTTTTTTAATCAATGATATTAATGTGTATTTATAGAGAGAAAATAGTTATAACCCTTGGTGAAAAGTTGCAGTCAAAAGTTATGATCATTAATGAAGAAGAAGAGACGCAACTATTGAAGAAAGATGTGTCTTTTGGAAGAAGTTGTTCTCTGTTTAAAAACGGTCGACAGGTCAAAAACTAACCGGTAGACAGGTTTTTAAAAATATAGTCGTTATGTACATGTGTGCACGTTTATTGTGCACATTCAACAGGAACGGTCGACCGTTCATTTTTGGACCGGTCGACCGGTCTCTGTTAAGTTGCACAATAAAGTACACAACCTATATAAATGTGTGTATATATATATATTATATTTTGTGCATGATTATTTGAGGATAGATTTTGACAATTTTATTACTATTATAACATCAAATAATCAACGTATAATCTAGAGTACCATATGTACGTCTTGATTTGTCGATCGCTTTAATATTGTTGTCAGCAATCAAAAATCTTCATAGAAGCTGTGACTCAACAGTTCCCCAATGATTTTGACAGGTTTTGCAGGAAGGTTTTCTAATGGTTTCGACGGGTCTAAGAGGAAAGGTTTTTCTAATGTTTTCAAAAGGCAATACTTGTAGGTTTTAAAGAAGGATGTCTAATGTTTTTAAGCTTTTGAAAGGAAGGCTTTTCAATGTTTTCGAAAGGAAATTTTTTATTGGTATCGGAAGGAAGGATTTGGCCTTTCGGTCTAAGGGTTTTACTTAGTTTTGAAAGGGTTACTTTTACTTTCGAGGGTTTTGAAAGGGTTGTTTAAAGGTTTTAAACTAAGGTTTCGAATATACTAACTAGGCAACATAGCTTAAGTGTTTTAAGTTAAAAAGGGTTTTAACTTATTTTGAGGGGATACGTAATCCTCCTTAAATCGATCAGCATTATTTTGAGAAAAGTACATATAACATGGCAAAACAGCTTAGAGTAAAGCTAAGAATATATTTTCCTTATATAAGTATGATTCAAAAGGTTAAATAATTTTGAAAATGTTTTCAAGGAAAAAGATGAAGGGTAGTTAACCCTAAGAAAAATGATTTGGACTGATATTCCATTTTGATTCTGATAGTTGGTCCAATTTGCGGGCAGTCAGCCCAGTTTTCAGAAGATAGTCCATTTATTTCTTGTGGACAAATAGTCCATTAGTTACCTATTTTTAGCATAAAGGATATAGCTATTATTCATATAACCAGTTGGGTTAACTAGTTTGGTTGTAGGAATTTTTTTATAAAACATATGTTTTAAAAGGATGTTATCGAGGGAAACCCGTTCCGCCAAGCGGCATGGTCTCACTTAACATCAGTAAACCAAGACGTAGCAGTATTATTCACACCAGGCTTTATGTGTGACTCGAAGTTTTTGTTTTCCCTTAAACTCTCTAGTGCTCAAAATTGGTTTGAGTAGGCGAAGGGTTGAGGTTTTCAGGTTTTAGTAATTTGGCGAATAATTCTTCCAGAGACGAGAAGGTGACTGTCAGATAACTATTTAAGAGTCATAGTTTTATTATTTTTCCACTGTGTGTATTAAGTCAGATATGACTATATCGACTCTGATCAACCAAGGGGGCATCATAATATGTTGCTCTTGGCATATTATTGTATAATTATATTTGATCTTTACCTGGGAAATGATTATGGGATTATATAACTTGGATATGTATTTGTTTTGAAATGTAATCAGTAAAGGTTGTTTTTTTTAATCTATGATTTTGTTCATATTCAAGTGCTTCTGATATTATGGATACCATTAGCATTACAGTATTTTGTCACCAGAAGTCAATAATATAGAGGACTGCAGCATCTGTTGCGCTTAGCTATTGGCCTCCAGATACAGGATATTACAAGTTGGTATCGGAGAAAAGGTTTATGAAAAGCTTTAAACTAAAAATGATTTTGACAACATAATATTAAGGAATTAGAGTAATATTTGGGTGTGGAATAATGCAATGGTAACATACTTTTATTTGCTTTGTATAAGTATACGCTTTATCTCTAGTCTCCTTTCTTTGTTAGGTTATTCTTTTGTATCTCATGAGGTTTCAATAAAGACATGGGTATGCTTCAGTGGATATAGTGATGAAGAGGAATGAGAAGTTTATTAAGGGGGTCGAAGCCTGAGTTAGCAAGGGCTACATTACCTCATATCTGTGCAATTAAAGCGCTTGGCAGATTCAATGCGGCGGAGGTGCAAAAGTCATGGCAGGGATACAATGAGGATATAGCAGGATATAGCGGATGACTCTATAATAGCATGTAAAACTCTTATACTTGATGTTTTTACAAATATATAAGTGGTACTTAAATGTAAAATTAACATTCATTTGAATTATATTAATACATAAATAATTTTAAATAAAAACATGTACGAATATACTGCTAATAAATGTAAAATTGTTATATAACATAACTGAATTTAGTAGAATATTATAGTATTTTCATTTTCGAAAATATATTAAAAATTAAATTAAGTAATTTAATTTCATAATTTGTATAATGTATAAATGTCATTTTTCAATTTATTTCGTTTAAAGAAGATATAGCATAAATAGAGGAATATAGCGGGAATGATGGGGTATAGCGGAAACAACGGGGCTTAAAGCGGAAAGGCTATATTTGGGGCTATATGAGAAAATTGTAGTAGGAAAAATCCGCTACAAGATATAGCAAGGTTATAGCGGGGTAATAGCGGGGCATTAACTACACAGCCTCATATTAGAGATCCTCCTAATTTTGTAGTGGAGATGGCCTTAAGGTATGAGGAAATGCTTGATTCTCTAGGGAGTAAGGATAAGGAGGCCGAGGTTGTGCAGAGTTAAGAGAGGAAATTCTTTCATAAGAAGGGAGCTTAAAATGGTGGAGCAACTAAGTAAGGGTGGTTTGAGGTTTTTTTTAAGTGCGACAAGAAGGGGCATTTTGCTAATGAGTGTCATGCTGGAAAGGAAAAGGAGGTGGCCAGGGAGAAGAATGTCCGGTTCTTCAATTGGGACCTGGGTTTTTAACCCAGTAGAATCCAGAGGAAGTCAAGAGAACTCCATCGAGACAGAATGGCTCAAAAGCCAATCAAAGGGACTAGAACAAGGAGCCAAATGCAACAAATAAACAGATCCTCATCAAAACAAAGTGACATGTAACAAGACTACACAAACAACTTCGATATAAAGCAATAAAAGCATGCCAGACATCAAAGTCCAGAAAAAGTCTAAGTGCATGGATCGCTAGCGATCCATGCACTATGGTTTGCCAGCAATCAATAATTCATCATTGGGTCGCTAAGGCACATAGGAAGTGAAGAAAGACAAAATATGTTAAGTGCACGGATTGTTGGCGATCGATCGTTAGCAGTACGGATTGCTGGCGATCGATAGCTAGCGATCCATACACCATGGATTGCCAGCGATCCATACTTGTTCATGGATTCTTGGTGAGCTAAATCGATGGAGAAAGGAAAGGAGAAGCTAAGTAATTGGCTTGCATGCGAGCTAAATCTATGGATTGCTAGCGATCCATGGTTTTGGCTTGGCTCGCGAACTGAGCTTCGTTGCATCTTCCTGAGTCCAGCTGCAAGCAGTCAGTGAACAGGCCTGGCCCAGAAACTCTCGGATCTCTATAAATACCAAGTGCCTACAAAAAAAAACATGATCTTCTCCAGACTGGTTGTTGAAGCTCTGCTGAAAACATTATTTACTCTCTACCTCCTTTACAACAATCTCCAAAGGAATTCATCATAATTCTCTTATGGATTCCAACTCTGGGGATTCAATATAGCTAAGGATAATCAAAGCCTTGTAATCAAACAGTACATGCAATAACAATCGGCCTATAATAAAACTTTAAAGTGGACATAGGCTTGATTAAAAATCGAACCACTATAAAAATTCTCTATCTTCTTTCTCTTATTGTTCTTATTCTATATCTATTATCTATGATATAGCTCTATCAGAACAAGGCTGGTACTTTCAAACTCAAAACAGAGTGTTGATCAATTTTTTGGGTTAACACGACCAGATTGGCCACTATAAGAGTAAATGTAGGAGCCCGCTAAGGATGAAAAGGACAAGATGTAGGCATTGGAGCCTACTACTTCAAAGCCAACAACTTAGGAGAAAGGAAAGGCAATTTTAGAAGGCACACTTTAGAGTCATGGTACATCTATTCGTGTTCTATATGATACAAGTGCATCGCATTCATTTATATCTAGATGTTTGGTGGATAAGCTTAACCTAGAACCCACATATTTAGTTACTTCCTTACAGATTACGAATCCAATAGGAAGTTACGCAACTCTAGGGTTAGATGTGACCAGTTAGAGTTTGACTTGTTAGGTCATGCTTTTGTTTGCAGTTTGCATTTGTTTGATTTTGTAGGGTTCAGAATTATCCTTTGGATGGATTGTTTAAGTGAGTACGATGCTAGGATATTTTGCCACGATAGGAAAATATCTCTTAGATAACTTGACTGTAGCAACAGGATTGTTTATACCGTAGGAGGCCTTAGTGCCGAGGTGAATGCATTGTTGGGTGTTATGGCATTGGAAGATGAGCGAGTCAAGTTTTCATGGTTAGAGAATTAGCCTGCAGTAGGATTGCCATCGAAACGAGCCATTGAGTTTCAGATAGAATTGGTTCCGGAAGCAAAACCAGTTATTAGACCGCCAAGCAGGATGACCCCTACTGAGATGAGGGAGTTGAAGTTGTAGTTGGTGGATTTGGAAGGCAAGAGCTTTATCATGCAGAGTAGTTCACCTTAGGGAACAGCCACGGTGTTTGCTAAGAATTCGGATGGATCATTAGGGCTATGTATCGATTAGCATAATTTGAATGAGAGGATGATAAAGAATCGACATCCATTGTCGAGAAATTGATGATTTGTTCAACCATTTGAGTGGAACCAAGCTATTTTTTCAGTTGGATTTGGCAACAGGTTTCCATCAGCTCAGGGTAGCGGAGGATAGTATACCTTTGACGGCGCTTAGGACAAGATATGGATCATATGAATAGTTAGTTATGGCATTCGGATTGACCAATGCACCGACATTCTTTGTGGATTTGATGAACCGGGTGTTCCGAGAGAACTTGGATAGGTTCATGTTGGTTTTCGTAGGCGATATGCTCTAAGGATGAGAAGGAGCATGAAGTTTATCTTAGAGTGGTGCTTGAGATGCCGATGCAGCATCAACTGAAAACAAAGTTTTGGAAGTGTCATTTCTGGAAGATGAAGTGAATATTCTTGGTCATATATTCTTAGAGAAAGGGTTGTCAGTTGATCAGACTAAGATTAATGCGATAAATAGTTGGAAGAGACCCATGAGAGTGACTGTGATAAAGAGTTTCCTTAGATTAGCTAGTTATTATTGGAGATTCATTAAGTATTTCTTACGAATAACAGCACCGATGACCAAGCTAACGACGAAGGATGTGAAGTTCGTGTGGACCGATAAGTGTGAGGAAGCGTTCCAGAGTTTGAAACACTTATTGACCCATGCATCATTTTGGATTGTTCCAAGAAGGAATCAGGATTTGGTGGTTTATACAGATGCACGTGGAACATGATTAGGAGCTGTGCTGATACAGATAGGTAAATTGATTGCCTACGCTTCTGGGCTTGGTGGTTTATTCGTCTAAGAAGAGAACCTAAAAACCTTAAATCTCAAATTACTCAAAATCAATTGAGTACCCGAGAGTTTAAGGGGATAACAAAAACTTTGAGTCAAACATAAAGCCTGGTATGAATAAATCTAACATCTCAATCCATTTAGATATCTAATAAGACCACGCCGCTTAGTGGAATGGGTTTTACCCACACTAGTATCCTAAAACCTATATAAAACCATATACCGTGCTCCTACATCCATAATGGTTAAAAACATAGCATTTTAAAATATTATGTAATATGCATACATAGAAACGTCTTGGATTTCCCATCCCTGGTTTAATCGACTCCCTATTATATTTATAAATTCTAGGGTCACTATTAACCTCTTAGTTTTCATGGGATTACTAAGAAACTATAGCCCCTGCACTTTGACTTAATTGATTTATGGTTTCCCCTGAACCTATTGGTGATTTCAACAATTCATCTCTTATCCTAGTTTTAATGGGTTGACTAGAAACTAATGGATTACTCCAGTAACTCCCTTCTCAGCCTAGTTTTCATGGGCTGACTAGAAACATGCTGATGCCTCCATTAACTTCTCTCTTATCCTAGTTTTCATGGGTTCACTACGAACCTTTTGGCTGATGTCAATACTTAATCAATATGTAGTTTTAATGGGTTCACTACAAACCAATTGGCCCTTGCCAACCATCCTTAATACATAGTTTTCATGGATTTACTGTGAACCCGTTGGTTACTTCCAATAACTTCCTAATCATATTTTCCATGGATTTACTATCAACCTCTCTCCCAGGCAACTAAAAAGTATAGGCATCTTATATTTTGGTCTCCATGACTCATGTATGCAGTTCTACTCACTTAGAAGTTTAATCAAATTATTTTGTCTATTGGGTTAACCTAGCTCATTCTTCTATCCCTTTATCCCCCAAAATACAATTATGGGTTCTTTATCATGTGAATGTATTCACATTTGAAGAAGCAAACATAACAACTATATAATAACACTCCCATGGGTTTAATATCCTTAAAAACGTTTGCATATAAAACATGGTTAATCCCTTTAACCTATACTTTTATCAGCGAAATACTTTTCCAAATTTACATACTTGAAATCCTTTCAAAACTCCTTTATATAGCCATGGGTTTTTTCCTTTAAAAATGAGTTTAGGTTATAAAACCTTTCGACACCTTTCAAACCAAGCTTTCGACCTCATAGGATGACCTCCTTCAAAAGCATTAAAATCTATCTTCAAAACATTAAGCTCCCACTTTTCAACTACTTTAAACTTCTCTTTCGAAACCTTTTGATTGTATTAAAGCATTAACATTTTACTTTAGATGCATTTCTTCGAAACCAAGTGAAAGTGCCCCTTCCGAAACCATTGGAAGTATACATTCCGAAACCATTGAAAGTCCCCCTTTCGAAATCATTGGCTTTATGTTTAAAACATCATTTTGGGTCAAAGTGAACATAAGCAAAAGCATCTCCTTTGAAACCATTCTTTATTTCGTAAAAGTATTAGGGAAACTTAATGGTGTCGAAACCATCCTTTCGAAAGCATTAAAACCTCTGGGTAAAACAATTTAAGGTTTTCTTCGAAACCCCTTCCAAAACCATTGCCCTCAAAAACCCATAACCCCTTACGAATGCAGTAGGAAGTGACTTATATTTATGAACAACCAGTTCCTTTCGACAACATTGACATTTTCAATACCATCGAAAGGCATCCAATCACTAAAGGGTTTCGACTTGGTCGAACTACCTCTTTCGAAATCATCACTTTAAATACATAGTAACTTCTTCGAAAGCTACATACTTTAAAAATAAAGGTGGCAGTTCTCCTTTGAAAGCTTCTTTTGAAATACTCTTTCGCAACCATTAGTTTCGACTGCCTCGAAACCCTTTAGTAAACAGGCAAGCACTTTTCTTTTAAATAAACCAAAGGTCTCGACACCTTCGGAAGCTATGTTTCGACTCCATAACTTCTGCCTTTCTCTAATCCACTGCGTACTAACTAAGCGATACCTTGTATATTGGTTTCATGGTAGAGGGTTTCAACTAGGCCAGAGGTGGAAGCTCTAGGTTGAAAGCTTGTTCCAAGGGATGCAGAACCTGATGTCCTAAGCAAAAGGCTTTTTTTACAAAATAAAGTAAAATTTTTGTAACAAACTTACCACTTGTAAACACTTGATCGGCTATCATAAACTTTCAAATAGTTTGGATAATATTTGCCACATTTTCTTAAATCTAAAACCAATTAACAATAAACATGTATGCCCTTCCAAGTAACAAAGCAATTAAAATAATTAGGTCCTCCTTTCAAAATAGTTTAATTTCCAAACTAAATCACTTAGTAAAAATCCCCAAAAATTCCAGAAATTCACTTTAATCATGTTTCCTAACATATCATAATTTCAGTTCCAAATCTTAATATAATTTCCAAAATAAATTTATAAATCCAAATAACTATATTTTCTATTGAAAATTAATTACAAGTTCTCCTCAGCTTCGAAAATTATATAAATTGAAACCTAACTCCAAAATCATGTTTCTCATAACATATAATTTTTCCATGGCATTTAAAAATCATTTATGCTTGGTTTTACCTTAAAAAGTGCATATTCCTCTTTTAAACAATCTTGTTTAAACTAATAAATTATAAATCAAGCATATCATCATCTAATATATCATAAAAATGAATTTACCTTTAACCCAAAATCATATGATTATAAAAATCAAAATAGAGATGTAGTGGTTTTTATTCACCTTAGTTTGGATAAGGAAATTGGAGATTGATTGAGATTGATTTGTTCTAGCTTGAATCCTAAGTTTTACTTGAATTTATCTTCTTCTTTTTCTTCCTAATGGTCAGCCTTGATTTTTTCTTTCTTACGTTTAGCATACTTACAATAAAATGAATGCGTATGGCTAAGGGAAAATAGTAGAAGAGTGGAAACATGGGCGACAATTTACCCTATGCCTCAAGGTTTATTTAGTTACACTTAACCGTTTACAAACTCATTCATTTTAAATAAGCACGGCCACCAATATTCATTTACCAATTTCAATCCCATTATCAATCTATATTATTCCATTAAATTTATTCTAATTAATTTTTTTGAATAATGTTATCAAAAAATTTTGGTGTTACAAGCTCCCCTCTTCAAAGAATTTCATCCTTAAAATTCAATAAGGACTAACTAACAAACATAGCAATCATCTGTAACAACTCCTAACATCCATACTAGCCTACCCGACTACCAACTAATCTATATAAATCTAATATAGACATACCATCAAAGCAGATTAGGATAATCATCTTGAATCCTTTCCTCTGTCTCCCAAGTATAGTCCTTCTCATTGTCGCTCCACTGAACTTTCAAGAACTCGACTCTCTTGATCCTCAATCTTTGCGCAACTCTCGTTGTAACCCAAACTGGTTGTCTAACAAAAGTTAAATCAGACTCTACTACCAAGTCCTCCAACTCTGTTTAAGGAATAGTAGTCTTTGGATTATACACAAACATGCGAAGATGAGATATATGAAATACATTATGGATACCTGCCAAACTGCTTGGCAACTCTAATCTGTATGCGAGCTTTCCAATCCTTTCTTAAATCTGGAATGGACGAACATACCTCAAGGCCAACTTTGCTGACCTCCCAAACCATACCACTTCCTTCATTGATGATACATTAATGAAAACACGGTCTCCCACTAAGAACTCTAGGTTTTTACGCCTCTTATCTACGTAACTTTTCTCCTGATTAAGCTTCCTTCATTTGTCCTCGGATTAACTCAATCTTTTCTAACGCCTCTCTAAGCAAATCCGGATCTAAGACTAATATGTCTCCATACAAAGCTTTAAAAGGCGCCATTCCTATTCTAGTTTTATAATATTATTATAGGAAAACTCAATCAGATGTAGGTGATCCTCCCAAGATCCACCAAAGGCTAATACACAAGCTCTCAATAAATCCTTGAGTACTTTGTTGACGCTTTCTTCTTACCCATCCATCTGTGGGTGATACATTGTACTCATCTTAATCTTGATACCTAATACCTCTTATAGACTCTTCCAAAATTAGCTAGTGAATAATGCATCTCTATCGCCGACTATGCTGCTAGGAATCCCATGAAGTCTAACTATGTTCTTCGTGAACAACCTTGCCAAAATAAGTGTCGTTCTGGTTGACTTGACTAGGATGAAATCGATACTCTTGGTCAACCTGTCCACTATAACCCATATGCTTTCATTTCCCTTATTCGGCTTGGCAACCAATATGTAAAATCCATGGATATCGAATTCCATTTCCATATGTGAATCTCTAAAGGCTGAACCAACCCACTCGGTTTCTGATGTTCGGCCTTCACTTTTTGAAAGTTCATACACTGTCTAATTCACAAGCCAACATCCCTCTTCATACCTTCCCAATAGAAACTGTCTTCATATCCTGATACATCTTGGTCCCTCCAGGATGAATCGAAAACTTGGATCACTGACACTCTTCCAAAACTTCTCTCCTTAAGTTTTCTACATTCAGAATGCGTAATCGTCCCTTCTTTCTCAACCATCCTCTTTGGTCAAGAAAAAAATTCTTTGGATCATCGATATCCAATCCTACCTCAAGCCCTTTAATCTTCTCGGCTAAAACTGGATCCTCTTTCAGTTTAGAAGTTATCCATTCGATCAACACTGAATGAACTTCTAAACATGACATCATGGAAGTACCCGGACTTGAACTAGCAGCCGATCTTAACTGCACAACACAACTGTCCAAAGCTTCTAGATCCTTCCGTTCTACCAACATAACCAGCACCACATTCTGATGCCTTCTACTAAGAGCATTCGCAACTTTATTACCTTTCCCTGGGGTATATTCCATACCGAAATCATAAGCTGCCAAAAACTCCAACCACCTCTATTGTCTCATATTCAACTCCTTTTGAGAGGATAAGTATCTTAAAGACATATGATCACTATACAATTCAAATCTCTCCCTAATAGATAATGCCTCCAAATCTTCAAGGTAAAGATCACCCTGCTAACTTCAAATCATGAGTAGGATATCCTACTTCATGCAGTCTAAGCTGTCTGGATGCGTAGGCAATAACTTTACCCTTCTACATCAATACCGCACCCAATCCAGTATCACATGCATCAGGGTATACTACCAAGTCTTGGTTTCCACCTAGAACTACTAACACTGGTGCATTAGTCAACAAATGCTTTAACTTAAGGAAGCCTACCTCACATTTGTTGGACCAAACAAACTTCACATTTTTTCTTGGTCAACTTCATCAAAGGTGCTGTTATCCGCAAGAAATTCTTAATGAATCTCCGGTAATAGCCAACAAGTCAAAGAAAACTCCTGATCTCAGTTACCATCTCTAGTCTCCTCCAATTGTTCACAGCTTTGATCTTATCCGGATCGACTGACAACCATTTCTCTGAAACCACGTGAATAAGAAACTTTACCGCTTTCATCAAAAATGACTAATGCAAAAATTAGCTTTTAGCTGGTTCTGCCTCAACGTCTCAAGAACAACTCTAAGATGATCTTCATGCTCCTTCTCATCCTTAGAGTATACCAAAATGTCATTTATAAATACCAACATGAATCTATCCTAAAACTCTCAGAAGACTCAGTTCATCATCTACAAAGAAAGCATGTGCATTCCTCAATCTAAATGGCATTATTAACCATTCATACGAACCATATCTAGTTTGAAATGATGTTAAAGGAATACTGTCCTCTACCACTCTCAACTAATGGAACCCTATCGCCAAATCCAATTAGGAAAACACCTTGACTCCACTCAACTGATCAAACAGATCATATATCTTCGGTAGAGGGTAACTGTTCTTGATCGTCCTTTCGTTTAACTTACGATAGTCGATGCACATCCTTAGAAACCCATCTGGTTTTTTCATAAATACCATGGCCACTCTCGAAGGCAAAGTGCTTGGTCTAATAAAATTCTTTCCTACAAGATCCACTAGCCGTACCTTCAATTCCTTCATCTTAGTCAATGTCATCCTGCTAGTGGTCTCCTCATAAGTTCAGCTCTTGGCACAAGATCTATTCGAAATTAAACAGCTCGTTTCGATGGTAATCCCATAATCGAATCAAAAATGTCTGCAAATCCTCTTGCCACACGAACCTGACTTAACTCTTCTCCTACTTCCATGGCACTTAACAAAGCACAAACAATCCTGCTAGAATTTTTCACTGAGAAGATGATTCAGTTATGGTTATTTGGGTGTCTCAATGATATTTTCCTATCCTGGCAAAATATCCTAGCCTCATACTTACCTAACCAATCAATACCTAAAATGATCCTAAAATCTACGAACTCAAAAACACACAGACCACATGCAAACTTATGACCTAACAATTCAAGTTCTAATTGGTTACATCTCATCCCTAGAGTTGTATACCCTCGTATTGGATTCGCAACCCTTAAGGAGGTAACAAGGTAAGCGGGTTCTATACATAACCTGTCAACCAAATACTTTGATATAAATGAGTGCGATGTACTAGTATCAAATAGTACCCTAACTGGTATACTGTGAATCAAAAGCGTACCTTCCATCACGATATTCCCTTTCTCTATTGAAGTAGGCCTAGAAGAAGATGGTGGTCTAATAGCAAAAAACCTTCCCTTTGTCTTCCCTGAGTGGCTCTGGACACTGGTTCTTGTAATGTCTAACATGATTGCAGTTGAAGCATTTCACATTCTTCTTCTCTATAGGCTTCTTCCCTTTTCCCGTTCTGCATTCGTGAGCGTAATGACCTTCCTTATCACACTTGAAGCACACCAAATCAGCCTTTGCTTTCTTAGCATCATCCCCTTTCTAGGCTCCCTTCTTCTTAAAGAATTTTCTCTTCTTTCCTGATGACCCTGGGATTCAACAAGTTTCTCCCTGGCAGAAACGGCAAGCATCTCCTCACGGCAAATAGCCATCTCCACCACCACATTACAAGGTTCTCAAACATATGTCATGGTCATTCTAGCTAGCATAGGTCTTAATCCTCGAATGAACCTCTCATTCCTTCTGATGTTAGTGTCTATAATGGCATATCCATACCGAGATAGCTCATAAAAATTAGCAACTTACTCAATTACTGACATATCACCCTGGACAAGATCCACGAGCTTCTTCATCAATGCCGACTTAGCTACCTCAGATAGAAACCTCTTTTTAAATCTCATTCTGAAATCAGCCTAAGTTAGTTCATCCTTCAGAATTCTAGCTATCACACTATTCCACCAATGGAGCACTGCCCCTTGCAACTGTCTAGAGGCCAGCATCCTTTTTTCCCCATCATCCAAACCTAAATCAGTAAAGTTCCTCTCACAGCTCAGAAGCCAATTCTCAACCTCAAAGTATACTCCATTCCTAGAAATGGATTTCCATCCAAACTGGTGTTATCCCTGCTCAGCATAGCATAATTATGTCCAATTGGAGCTACAATATTAGCTCCTCCAACATTACCAGCAGCTCGTTCTTGAAAAAGATTAGCTAACAATTGATACGCCATCCCTGCATCCACTAGCGGATTTCCAGCACCTACATTGGCCTCAGCATTTGGATTAGCATTAGCTTGTCGTCCTTTGTTCCTCCTGGTATTAGGTCGAGCATTTCCACTGGTTGTGGTGTTTCCTTCACCTAGATTTCCCCTTCCGTTTCTTGCTTCCAAATCTTCTTTCTTGTAAAAATGCATACGAGCCTTAGTAAGATACAGAACAACTGTCTAAGTGAGAGGGGAACACGTACCTAGATATACACCTATATATCAAATACAAGTACGTTACTATAGCGTTATCCCAACCATGATAAAATTTCTAATTTATCGGATTATGTTTCAAAAAGCTTTTAGGTTTTATTTTTCTTTTAAAGTTTCATAAACCAATGCTATAATACCAACTTGTAACATCCCCCTACTTGGAGGTCCAAAACTAACGGCTATATATGTTGCAGCCATCGATAATTATTAATCCTCGGCGACTAAATACAGCAGTGATACATTGGTACACAGATCATAAGAATATGGAAAAGTTTTAATAAATTAAAAACACATTTCCACATTCCATTAAAAACATTTCATGTTCATTACAAAATCCCATAAACGTTAACCACGTTCAAAAAGATATGATTATTACACATAGGCGAAGAGCGACATATGATAATGCCCAGTTGGTTGATCAGAGTATATAGTAAGGCTAATAAGTCTACATTTACTTACAAAATGCATAGCGGAAAAAGATAGCTCTAAATAACTTATTGCCTCCTACATGCACCCGGAAGCTTTATTCATCTAAGAAGAGAACTTGAAAACCTTAAATCTAAAACTACTTAAAATCAATTGAGTACTTGAGAGTTTAAGGGGAAAACAAAAACTTTGAGTCAGACTTAAAGCCGATATGAGTAATAATATAACATTTCAATACATTTAGATATCTAGTTAGACCATGTCACTTAGCAGAATTGGGTTTCCCCTTACTAATATCCTAAAATCTTTATAAAACCATATACTATGCTCCTACATCCACAATGGTTAAAAACATAGATTTTAAAACATTACGATATTATGCATATATAAAAACATCTTGGATTTCCCATCCCTGGTTTAATTGACTCCTTATCATATTTATAGTATCAGAGGTCACTATTAACCTATTAGTTTTCATGTGCTCACTACGAAACTATAGGCCCCTGCCAGTTAACTTAATTGATTCATGGGTTCCCCTGAACCTGTTGGTGATTTCAATAACTCATCTCTTATCCTAGTTTTCATGGGTTGACTAGGAACCTATGGATTACTCTAGTAACTCCCTTCTTAGCCTAGTTTTCATGGGTTACTAGGAACCTATTCATGCCTCCATTAACTTCTTTCTTATCCTAGTTTTCATGGGTTGACTAGGAACCTTTTGACTGATGTCAATACTTAATCCAAATATAGTTTTCATGGGTTCACTACAAACCAATTAGCCCATACCAACCATCCTTAATACATAGTTTTCATGGGTTTACTATGAACCTGTTGGTTACCCCCAATAACTTCCTAATCAGAGTTTTCATGGGTTTACCATGAACCTATCTCCAAGACAACTCTAAATTTTAAGCATCCTATATTCTGGTTTCCCTTGCTCCCTAGATGCAATTCTACTCATTTAGGAGTTTAATCAATTTATATTCCCTATTAGGTTAACCTAGCTGGTTCTTCTATCCATTTATCCCCAAAAATGATATTGTGGGTTCTTTTTCATGTGAATATATTCATATTTAAAGAAGAAAACGTAACAACTTTACAATACCACTCCTGTGTGTTTAATATCCTTGAATACGTTTACATATAAAACACAGTTAATCCCTTTAACCTATACTTTTATCAGGAAAATACTTCTTCAAATTTACATACTTGAAATCCTTTCAAAACTCCTTTATTTAGCCATGGGCTTTTACTTTAAAAATGAGTTAGGGTTAAAACCTTTCGACACCTTCGAAACCCAGCTTTCGACCTTGTAGGATGACCTCCTTCGATAGCATTAAAATCCATCTTTAAAGCATTAAGCTTCTACCTTTTGACTACTTTAAAACTTCTCTTTTGAAACCTTTCGATTGCATTAAAGCATTAACCTTTTACTTTAGAAGCATTACTTCGAAACCAAGTGAAAGTTTGCCTTTAGAAACCATTGGAAGTACACCTTTCAAAACCATTGAAAGTTCCACTTTTGAAATCATTGGGTTTGTGTTTAAAACATCATTTTGAGTCAATGTGAAAATAAGCAAAAGCATCTCTTTTGAAACCATTCTTTATTTCATAAAAGTATTAGAGATAATTGATGGTGTTGAAACCATCCTTGCGAAAGCATTAAAACATCTGGGTAAAATAATCGAAGGTTGGCTTCGAAACCCCTTCCAAAACCATTGCCTTGGAAACCCCTGCCTCTTTTAGAATGCATTAGGAAGTGACTTATATTTACAACAATGAGTACCTTTCGAAGGCATGGATGTCTACAATACAATCGAAAGGCATCTAATCATAGAAGGGTTTCGAATTGGTCAAAATTACCCCTTCCCAAAGCATCACTTTAAAAACTTAGTAACTTCTTCGGAAGCTACTTACTTTAAGCACAAAGGCGTCATTTCTCGTTCTGAAGCTTCTTTTGAAATGCCTTTACACAACCATTGGTTTCGAATGCTTCGAAACCCTTTAGTAAACATGCAAGTACTTTTCTTTTAAAAACAAGTAAAGGTTTCGAAAACTTTGGAAGCTATGTTTTGATTCCTTACCTTCCGCCTTTCTCCAATCCACTATGTACCAACTAAGTGATACCATGTGTATTGGTTTCATGGTAGAGGGTTTTGACTAGGTCGGAGGCGGAAGCTCTAGTTCGAAAGTTCCTTCTAAATTAGGTGGAACCTACCTTTCTGAGCAAAAGGCTATTTTTACTAAATAAAGTAAGCCTTTTATAACAAACTTGCCTACTTGTAAACACTTGATTGGCAATCATAAACTTTTAAATAATTTCGATAATACTTGCTGCATTTTCTTAGATCTAAAACCAATTAATAATTAACACATAAGCCCTTCCAAGTAATAAAGCAATTAGAACATTTAGGTCCTCCTTTGAAAATAATTTAATTTCCATACTAAATCACTCAGTAAAAATCCACAAAAATTCACTTTAATCATGTTTCCTAACATATCAAAATCTCAGACCCAAATTCTTAATATAATTTTTAAATAAATTTATAAACTCAAATAACCATACTTTCCTTTGAAAATTCATAACTAATTCTCCACGGCTTGGAAGATTATAAAAGTTGAAAGCTCGGTCCAAAAATCATGTTTCTCATAATACATATTTTTCCATGGCAGGTGCAAATCATTTAACCTCGGTTTTACCCTAAAACCATGCTACTCCTCTTTTAAACAATTTTGTTTAAACAAATAAATTATAAATCAAGCATATCATCATCTAATATATCATAAAAACGAATTTACCCTTAAATCCAAAAACATATGATTATAGAAATCAAAATAGAGATGTATTTTTATTATTTACCTTAGTTTGGATAAGGAAATTGGAGATTGATTAAGATTGGTTCCTTCTAGTTTGAATCCTAAGCTTTGCTTGAATTTCTCTTCTCTTCTTTCTTCCTAATGGCCAAACTTAATATTTTCTTTCTAACGTTTAGTTTGCTTATAATAAAATGAAAGTGTATGGCAAAGAGAAAATAATATAAGATTGGAAACATGGGCGGTAATTTATCCAAATGCCACTAGGTTTATTTAGTTAACACTTAACCATTTACAAACTCATTCATTTTAGATATGCACGACCGTGATATTCGTTTAACAATCTCAATCCCCTTATCACTCTACATTATTCCGTTTAATTTATTCTAATTAAATATCCTGAATAATGTTATTGAAAATAAGGGTGTTATATCTTTGTTTTTAAATAGATGCTTTCGACTAGGTCGAAACCCCAAACTGCCGCTTTTTACCTTTCGACCCAAATTGATTTCGAAAGGGTTACTTTGCTTTGCTTTTTAAACTTGACCATTTTGCCAATGCATTCGAAGGGATGGTTTGGACACCAGTACTTCTTTTCTTCGGAAATACATTCGAAAGAGATGCTTTCGATTTAAAAGATTTAATGACCCTTTTTCTCTGAATTGGAGTATAAACCAAATGGTTTCAAAATAGACAATTTTAGTGGTTTCGAAAGGTGTTTTCATATGTTTTAAACTGAACCTAAGTGTTTTAGAAAGGATAGGTTTTGACACTTCTGATAGGTTTTATTGAATGGTTTCGAAGGGGTGGTTCACCAATGATTTCAAAAGGTTTTGAAGGAAGATTTTCCAATGGTTTTGAAAGGCCTAGGAGGAAAGGTTTTTTCAATGCTTTCGAAATGCAATGTTTAAAGGTTTTAAAGAAGGATGTCTAATGTTTTTAAGATTTAGAAGGAAAGGTTTTTCAAAGCTTTCGAAAGGAAGAATTTCAATGGTTTCGAAAGGAAGGATTTGGCCTTTCAGCCCAGGTTAAGTAAAGTTTTTTACTTGGTTTTGAAAGGGATACTTTCAAAGGTTTCGAAAGGGTTACTTTCAAGGGTTTTGAAAGGGTCGTCCAAATGTTTTAAACTAAGATTTCGAACATACTAACTAGGCAGCATAGCCTAAGTGTTTTTTAGTTAAAAATGGTTTTAACTTATTTTGAGGGGATAAGTAATCCTCATTAAAATCCATCAACAATATTTTGAGCAAAGTATATATAACTTGGCAAAATAGCTTAGAGTGGCTGAGAAAATATTTTCCTTGTATAAATATGATTTAAAAGGTTAAATCGTTTTGAAAAGGTTTTGAAGGAAAAAGATGAAGTGTAATTAACCGTAGAAAAATGATTCGGACAGATAGTCCATTTTGATTTGGTCAATTAGTCCAGCTTGCGGGCAGTCAGTCCATTGCGTATGGTTAGTTCAATTTGTGGGCAGTCAGCTTGGTTTTCAGATAGGTAGTTCATTTATTACTTATGGACAGATAGTCCATTATTTACCTATTTTTAGCATAAAGGATATTTCTATTATTGATATAATCAGCTTGATTAACCAGTTTGGTTGCAGGATTTTTTTTCAAAACACGTGTTTTAAAAGGATGTTACTGAGGGGAAATCCATTCCGCTAAGCGGCGTGGTCTCATTTAATATCAGTAAACCACGGAGATGTAACAGTATTGTTCACACCAGGCTTTACGTTTGACTCGAAGTTTTTGTTTCCCCTTAAACTCTTGGGTGCTCAAAATTGATTTGAGTAGGCTGAGAGTTGATGTTTTCAGGTTTTAGTAATTTGGCAAATAAAGCTTCTAGAAATGAGCAGGTGGTTGTCAGATAGCTATTTAGGAGTCACAGTTTTATTATTTTTCCACTGTGTGTACTAAGTCAAATATGACTATATTGACACTAATCAATCAAGGGGGCATCACGTATGTCTCTCTTGGCATATTATTGTATAATTATATTTGATCTTTAGATGGGAAATGATTTAATTTGGATATAAATTTGTTTTGAAATGTAATCATTAATAGGTTGTTTTTTGAAATCTGTGATTTTTTTCATATTCAAGTGCTTCTGATATTACAGATAACATTAGCATTACTGTATTTTGTCAGCAAAAGTTAATACTATGGATGACTGCAGCATCTGTAGCGCTTTGCTTTTGGCCTCCAAATAAGAGATGTTACAGATAATAAATTTGATTAATTATCTTTTGAGATAATAACATTGTTTAAAATTTATAAAGGAATATAAATTGGATTTAATTATCTTTTAGGATAATTAGAGTTTAATTTATAAAGATTATTTACCGTAAATATTTTTTAAATTCATTCCAAATGGGTTACTAAGGATTTCGTATGTATTTGAAAAGAATTGGAGGTTTAAATATATATTCTTAGTTGTCACCTAACTATAGTAATGTTAAACAATAAATTTATTATAATGTTTAAAGTTAATTAACTAATTTAATAAAAATGTTTAAATTAATTAACCGATTTAATAAAAGTGTTTAGAGTTGATTAACTATTTAATGAAATTAAATTGAGTTAATTAACTGCTTTTATGAAGGCATTTAAAGTTTCGTAATCTATTTATTAAAAGAGTTACTAATTTGATTAATTGTCTTTTAGGAAAATTGATGGGTTTTAAATTTATAAAATATTTATATCAATTATATTTCAAAATGATTAACATGGGTTTAAATTTATAGAAGCATTTCAATTTATTTATTATCTTCTAGGATAATAAATATTGTTTGAAATTTATAAATTATAGTTTATAAATGAGAAAATCTTTTAAAGGGAATTATTTCTTTAAAAATAAAGCTAAGTGTAAATTGCTGGGGTTTATATTAAACAATGTTTAATGACATTATGTTTCGACCCTTCTTTTTAGTATGCTTAAAAATATAATTTGCCCTTCAAAAAAAAAGAATATTTTAAAGAGTGTTTTTAAAGTGTTTACTAGAATTTGTAATGGGAAAACCAAGTGCAAGTTTCTTTTTTAAAAGTTTAAAAGATTTGATTTGGTTATGGAAAGGGTAAGAAATTTAATTTCCGTAAACTGCATCGCATATATGGAAAGGATTTAATTATACTCTTAGCACTAAACGTCGAGTTTGGAAACTCGTTTCTATCTCAAGGTTAAAGTTGTTGTCAACGCAATGCATAGAGGTAACACTATCTTATCTTGCCCCGCTTTATTTTTAACCGAGGGATTTTAAAAGTATGACATTGATGTGTAGTGGTGAGGGCATGACATTTAATTTCCATGCATGATCATTTTGATTATTCCCTATAGTTGATTTATAAACTATCGATTTAACTTTCTTCTTTGTGTATCTTCTATCTAAGACGATTTGCAACTCATTTGAGTGTTGATATTCTTTGTCAAAAAAGACTAAAACACGAGTGGAAGACAAGCTATATGGGGCTGCTCCTATTAGGATATCTTCTCATCCACTGCAGATTGGATTCAACGATATGCGCCATGGGATGTGGAATGCTAGGATTGTTCGTAAAGGTTGGAAAGATCCATCTTGGACATGTCCGGGAACCATCATAGTTATCAATTATATTTATAGAGGTATACTTTCAATGAGGTGGTGCACCCTCCTAACCATTGTTCGAAACTTCATTTTCCTTATTATTGATTCAGATCTTTGAATTGTTTTCTTAATTACATCGATAAGTGACTGGAGCTCTTCTCGATATTAAGATATCTATGAGCATTCTTTAAGTTTGGACTTTGATCCTGTGTATGCCCATTCTTTCAAATTTTGGTTTTATTTTAATTTGTTTCCATTCATTCATGCATGGAAGGTGTTCTTGTGAGGAAAACACGTTTCTTGTCTAGTGGTATAGTCTCACGGAATTATAATGTGTTCAACTTTTTACTTGAGTTTTCTCATGTTAATATTTCAAAACTGCATAGGTGTTATTTTTTGTAATGCTTAGGTCAGACCGTGTATTTTTCCAGATTGTCGTTGATAGGACATGGAGCTCATCGAGTAGAGCTGGATGGTCACTGGCTATAGTATTTTATTTCCGCTGTACTGTTTTATATACCCATCAAAAATTGTAAGACCAGGAAGATATAACTATCCAAATTGATAAGGTTTATTTTTAACCCTGATATATCATGTATTTTAGAGTGATAGCTTTTACTGTCTTTGTCATATTATATGTGATCGTTCCATTGTAAGATTCTATTTCTCATGTTCTTTTTCTTTATTTTTCCCAATAATTTTCCTTTTTGGTATTTGGATGCTCGACATCGTAATACCACAGATGTATTAGACGTCGACTTTCGAGGGTCGAGAAGGCGGATCATTACAATTTCTGTTAACTAAAAATATTTCTTTCCAAAATGATCCTTAATAGAATTTTTTTAGAAGGTATTGTAAATCAAAAATGTGGTTACAAAACACTTTTCAACATCTATTTCTTTCAAAGGATGTTCCCAAATTGAAGAAAATTCTAACTAAAATGTTCTCATTAAAATATTCCTACCAAAATAAATATTTTAAACTAAACATCCTTCCATAAAAGTATTTATCAACAAAATTTCTCTTAGATAAAAAATTTCCACTTCCACTAAAGCATTTCCAAATCATAATACCATTATAGGAACCATGGTTTTTAATCTTCTAAATCTCGTTCGAGATCTCCTTTTCACACGTAGGCAAAACAAGACATTATATCTTCTTCAGATCTCCCTTGATACTCATCTCGTCTTAAATATTCAAATCTTAACCGTAATAAGGACCGAAATATCAATCCGAGATCTATCCCGAGATTTTGTCTTTTTTTCATAATATTTTATCATTTCTAGTTAGATTCAAATGATACTACTCGATTCAATTACTAATCTATAAACTCCTTGAGCATATTTTTAACTTTTTATCTTGATGAGTTACAACAAAAGATTTCATTTGTTTTTTATGCTCAAATAAGAGGATGTTATTGAATCACTAGTAAATTAATTAATCTAATCAAGCTACCACTCTTCTCCAAATTAATAATTTTAATTCTTTTTTCTGTACAAATGAATAAGTTACAAAAAAATTTTACCTTGAAAATTATAATTATTCAATAAATCAATAAAACATTAATTATAGACACATATTATCCCAAAATATTCCCAAGATGTTTATTAAGATCCAAGATGTCAACCTGTGATTGTACACCCGCGATACATAGATCTCATCCGAGATCTCCTCCAATACAAAATAGCTTATGGGAAAATGAGAAAATTCCAAGAAAAAATGTAATCGAAATCCATGATCTAAAACCTTGATAGGAAAGCACTCCAAAGGGTGTTTTACGAACAATTGATAATTTTTACATAAAATTATTTCTTCAAAGACTAAATTCAACTTTTGATATCTTGTTAAAACCCCATATTACTAAAATTACTTTCAAATAAAATATTTTATATTCAATTTCCCATTTGAAAATATCTTCATAAATATATTTTTTAAATACTTTGTTTTCATCAAAAATTTCAACAAATCGCTTCCATGCCCGATAATAACTATTTTTTCCATTTTAATAAAATATCTTAAAAATCAGGGGTGTATATTTTATACATTTCCCATGCAAATATTATTCACTTTAAAAATAAAAATTTATTCCATCTTATTAAGGTCAGGTTGCAATTATAGTTTAAAATAAGGTATGCGCCACTCGGGTTATAATCAACACTTAATCCCTCTTATAAGTATTAACCTTACCCTATTCTTACTTCATTTATCTTTGACAATCATACATAAGCATCATTCTATGCTAAGGTAAGGGTGGTCAACAGGCAATCCATACATAAATCACACAATTGTTAATCAAAAGCTCCATCGTTCTGTATTCTAACTTAAACTAAGGTATAAATTAAACCACCTTAATTGATTCAAACCTACCAAAGGCTCAGGTTTTTGCTAAACTTAAGCTATGATACCAGATGTAACGATCCACTATCTTAAACATCTAAAATAATTATAAACACCATTAGAATATGCTTACAGCTAATTTCTAATGTTAATGATAAAGGACCATGGGTAAGAAAAATTAAAAATCTAAATAAATGGACATAAAATGGAAAACCTCGCAATGGGATTTCAATACCAACATAAATATACCATCTCGTATCAACAAGTAAATATTACTCAAATATAATACATCAGATATTGCACATTTTTCAATGCATTAATTATAAAAAAACTTTTAATTTAATACAAGAAATACACCGATCAATCCTATGGATACGACTCCTTCCTGACCCTATTTCTCCACTATTTGATCCACCTACAATCTTACGAATACACATACATATAGAATAAACTGGAAAATGTGTCAAATATTTTTTAGGTTGCACAAATTTCTATACACCTCGGCCTTAAGGGAACCAATGATTGTAGCGTAGAAAAATACTGCTTAATTACCCTTTTTTGAGGATTAAGCCTGCGTAGTTCTATTTTCTGCTCTTCTACTACATCCAAATATTTGTTAGTACATAACAATCATTACATCCATTCTACCATCCCAACCCTTGCCACCATTATAGCCATCGCAAACAATGCAGCTGATGTAACCAATGCCAACAATACAAGTAGAAAAAAATATTCCTACTCATCTATCACAACCAATCATTATATGGGAAAACAACAATAATGTCATACTTAGCCATTCAACATCATCAACACACAACATCAACCCCAATTAACAAACAAGAAAAGAACAAGAATATAAATCAACTTACGTTCGTACTAACTCATCACTAATGTAAGTATAAATCATCAAATGTGTACCAAATACCTCCTAATAGTAACACAAAATCGATCATCAAAATAACCAAAGTATACTGCCCATCATTTTGTAGTAAAAAGGGTAAAGTAACGCATCCACATCCTATTATGATTCCATTATCATAAAACAAACAAATGATAATTTAAATGAATAATTAACTACATACTACATTCATCCAAAATATTATATTGATGAAAATTGTTTCTTTCTTACATATAAAATCATATTATTATTGTTTATTATAAATTCCTCTTCTTACTTACATATCAAAACAATAATTATCTTTTCCAGAAATGATAATATACTTTAGTAACCCTTTATATACTTCTATTTATTTAAATATTTCAATACAATGTATTTTAAATCAAAATTAGTAATCTTCATCAAATCACTATTTAAAACAATACTATTACTATTTTACATCAAAATAATAATATATATTAAAACCACTTTAATACATTTCAAAACCAATTCATTACTATTTACTCCAAAAACATGGCAATATTTTAAGTCATCAAAACTCCTTTTTAATTCTATCTATCTAAAAATAGTAATTATTTTATCCAAAAACAGTTTTGGAAAAAAAATGTACTGCTATTGTTATTATTCAGAAGATATAATTTTATTCTATTTCCCAAACAACAACAACAATATTTTCTACCATAAATCAATCATTTTTACACTTGCGCCAAACAATATTATTTTTATTGGTATCCATGTTATTATTATTTAAAACATTTTTATTTTATAAAAAATAACAAACTTTCCAAATCTCAATTTAAAATATCATTTTAGTTGCTATTAATGAATTTCCTTAGAAATTCAGAAATAATAGTCTCACTAAATTCTGTACTTTAATTTCAATAAAGTTTGTTAAACTATCCTTATTACAAAAACCATTTAAAATTCATAAATAAACTTAATTTACCATTTATTTATTAAGTTTTCCCATTACTATCCAGTTTATTCTAATTAATTATTATTTCCAATCCAAATCAAAGTATACATTTTGATTAAAAACTCTAAAATATTACAATCAACAATAATTATTCAATCATGCATAGTGTGACGACCCAAATTTTTTGGATATTTGAAATTGAAATATTTAATTGATTTTAAATATTTGGAAGTTAGTTTAACTCGAATTTCAAACATCACTGATTATTTGGTAATTAAATTATTTAATTTAATAAATTGGAAGTTGGGTGAAAAATGGAATCTTTAGTTTTAGGCTTGTCGAAAAATAATTTAATGGCATAGAAAATTCGTATTAATAGTACCGGAGTTTAAAATTGAATTTAAAGATGGTTTGTTTAATTTTGAAATATATCTTTTAAATCGATATTTACAACAGCCTTCCGAGGCACGGTCTTGGAATTTTAGGAAACCAGTTCCATTGGATTCATAATATTGTATTATTATCGGATTTTAAATTTAGTATTGTTTGGAGTTATCATGTGATCGTACAGTAGGTAAACGCGCTGAAATCTATATTGAAATTTAATATTATAACTAGGCCCAAAAAGCTATCTTCTCCATACAATTGAATTACAACTCGAAAACTTTTCCATTGCGTTCGTAATAGGGGTATAACATTATAAATGCCTAGTGGTATGCCTCGATAGGAGATCGAGATTGTGAGTTGCATTAATCGAGATGATTTAAATTTGAAATTAAATTTAAATATAAATAATATTGTTGCATTAAAATACCGTGTCAAGACCTTACATACACGTATAGAATTTTAAGCATTGTCCTTCCGATTAAACACGCATCTCCTTCTTCCTTAATAATCATAGCCGAGCATTTTTTTAACAAAAAAGGGGATAAAATACATGTCGAAACAAAGGAAAGAAATCGAATTCAAAAAAAATAATGGCTTCCTTAATTCTTCAAATCGAATCCACCTCAAATAAAAATGATGGCTGAACAAAAGTTCGAAAAGGAATATAATAAATTCAATCGCATCCCTCTTATCCCTGCCTTTCAATCATGTGCTTGGGTGAAGGCGAGATGCGACAGGGTCATGCTTGGAGGCTCGGCATCGATTGTGGTGGTTGGTGGGTTCGCGTTGCAAGAAGGAAGGTTCGTCAGCGAGGGTTGTTGGTTGCATTCCTCTATTCGTACTCGAGTTGTTTCAGGTCGTTGTAGGCGGTGCTTGGTCCGAGTTTGGCAGCGATGGTAGGATTTCTGTTTCTTTTTATTAAAATGTAATAAATATGTTTTTTAAAAAAAATAGAGAAAAGGAAAGTATATGCATGAAGGTTAGAGAATTTATTAATTAACAGAAAAGTTTTAAAACACGAATTTTAAAATTTTTGGGTCATAAAGATTTAACTTAAATTTAGATTATTTATTTATGCAAGAGTTATATATATATATATATATATATATATATATATATATATAAGTGTATAAAGGTAAGATTTTAAAGAAAATAGGAATTTTTAATGAATGTTGCAAGTATGTATAAATTAGAATTGTTGAGATCTATAAATTATTTTTATAAGTTTATATATACGTGGCTTCAAAAGGAAATAAATATACTTATATACGTTTTTATTTACTAGTTTATTTTAAACAAAGGATTTGGTGATTTAGTTGTTAAATTAACTTATTTGATTTATTATGGTTACTAAAAGATTTTTTAAAGGAAAATTATTAGTTTAAATTAAATTAAATTATTAATAAATTAAATTTGTTAAATGGTAATAAATTGTGTGGTTAATTCAAATGTGAATAAAACGTGAATTGTTTATACAAGGTCAAAATCATGAAGAAATCAAGCCGGAATGGAAATGGGTTACAAATAAAAATAAAAGGTGAGTTAATCTCACTCATTTGGATACCCTTTTAAATTTAAATAGTTGAATTGAAATTATTGGTTGTTTGCTTGAATTTATAATTTAATATTAGTTGGATGTAGTATATTAGACATAGTAGTATATATGTATATATAGGAGTGATTGATTCCTGCATTATATAGCGGATGAGACCCTATGAGCCCCGCATAATAACGGATGACCCTTTATACCGCGATATCCTGCCATGAAGCAGTATTGGTATTTTAAATTGTTGAGCTAACATCTGTGGATGTAGGGAAAATAGGTTGGAGGGATCCAACAGGATTCCTGAAAACGTTGAATTTATTTTATATTCAACGACGTGATTTATATGATAATCTATGATGATTATATTGGGAATCGAAATTATTGAATGTTATGGCTTAGTTGAATATATACTAGTAGTTGAGGAAAATGAAATCTATATAAAGTTGGATTTTATTAAAAGAGAATTTTTTTAAGTAAAATAATTATAGTGAATTTAAATGAAAGAAATGAATTTGGGAAAGGGATAAGGATTGATTTTAAATCCCATATATTAAATTCAAGGATGGGTAAAATAGATATTTTGAATAAATGGAAAAGGGATTTTATTTAAAATAAGGGCTTAAGAAATATTGTTTTGTAAAGTACAAAAAAAATATTTTTAAAATTTAAGATTTGAAATGAATTTGGGAGAATAAAGAAGAATTTTAAATAAAGTATGAAAATGGTATTTACGATTTAAATAAGAATTTAAATCATAAGTAAAGGTGTGAATATGGGATAAGTGGATTTTGAAATAAATTTGGATAAGTAAAGGAATTTATTTTAAAAAGGGAGTTGGTTTTGGAAATCAATTTGAAAACCGACTAAGTGTTGAAACGTGAATAAAGGAGAATGAGATTGTGAAATTTATAAACAGGGTTCATAAATAAAGCGAAATATTTATCAGAGGATAATTTGTGAGTATAAAATTCCGGATGGGAATTAATAAGGGATAGGGTGGTTTGTTTAAAAATAAATAGTGGTTTATTTTTAAAGGTGTGGAAAGAAAAACGTAGTTTCCTGAAAAGCCAAGTATATTTTCAAAGTAAGATTATCAAGTATAAGTTAGAGGTTTAAAGTTGTTTTCAAAAGAATGTTTTTAAAGAAATTATAATTTAGTTGTTTTAAAAAAAATTAAAAGTAAATATTTATCAAGTTAATTATATAAGTAAATTATTTGAAAGGTTTGACAAGTATTATGATTTTAAAGATAATTATTTAAAATTTATACCTCATAGAATAACTTTCATTTTAAAATTAGTTTTTGCTCAAGTTTTACATGAGGAATTATTATAAAATTTTATAACTAGTATTTCTAAATAAAGTGTTGTAAGTAGTTTTTATTTTAGATGTTTAAAGTACATATTTTGGATGAAGTGATTTAAATTATTTTAAAATGTAAAGTATTAGACTTGGTAATTTCAGTGGAATAAACAATATTTGGGAAATTTATTCCGCGAGAGAAAAATAATTTGGGAACTGTTTTCAAAGGGTGGAAGTGTAGAAAATATCTTACGAAGATATTTTTAAAATAAAAAAAGTTTCGAAATTATTAAGGCTGATGGTTGTTATATGATAGTTAAATAACCAACTATCAATATTGGCTAATGCGCTTATCGGTTCGAAGAGACCGGGATTGGGATTAATTTGTCGAAAATCACTTCGATCCGGTTAGAATGTTTTTGCGAGGAAGACAAGGGCTTGGAGTCGAGATGGAGAAGTGAAATGCAAGGGCTAATCGCTATTAATCCTGAGGGTGATTCCAAAATGGATTTAGTAGGAATGGTGCCTTCGGTTCCGTTCGTACCCAGAACGGACTTGTATGGATGAATGCTATCAGAACATCGTTAAGAGGACGATGAGCATTCTAAGTGAGATGTGTTCTAAAAAGATAACGCATAGCCTCGAGCCTCATCAACCGGGAATGGCTAAAACAGGGGAGGTGCACGCAAGGCTAAGTGGCTAGCAAGCAATTACTGTAAGGTCATCTCTATCTAGATGTCCCTTTTTATTCGGCTGTGTGGACGGTTGGTGATCCCAACCGTGGGTGATCTTATTCGTACTATCCAATAAGGGTAGCTTCGATCTTGTGTTGTAGGGAATCCGGGTGGATCCTTGGTATGGTGATCTAGAACACGTACTATGACAGGCGGTACTCCAGTGGCCCTACCATTGATGAAAATTCATTCTCCCTACGTGCTTTATAGTTTTGCTTGTAGAGCCTAGTATTGCTGAAATTTAATAATGGTAACAATTTCGGCTATTTGAATGTAAGTATTTGTATATAGACACTACTATAATATTAGAGGATTTTATGAAAAAATTGTTTGGCTATCGTAAGTTAAAAACCCTACATGTTTATTTGTTGCGTGGTCTTAAGAGATACCTTTGATTTCAAAGGATTTTGGAAACTTTAATAATCCAATTGAGTGTGTTTTTCTCACGCTGGTTTTCCAAATCGACTCGGGTATTGTTTTATTATAATGCTCGGGTAAGAACGAGTATAATAGATACAAGAAAGGATGTTGTGGAGCTCAGGAGACGAGCTGAATGGTGAGACGTATCGCATGTATTTGATGAATATTCCGCTGTTATGATTAACTACATAGTCAGATTTGTGAGGACAGGTTATGATAACTGTCTAATTGTGTGCTATGAATTTTGTTGAACTCTGATGATGTAATGTACAAACAGATATAGTTCTTTTTGTTTAAAGATTAGTCATTTATCTATTATATACCATTCCGCTGCGATTGTGAGATTCTGATATTGTTTCTATTTCTTCTTCTACCTTCTTCTTCTTTAACCCTAATGGTTCGGTTTTTCGGCATTCGATTGTTCGCATTTGATACAGTGGACGTATTGATGTTGATTTTTGGGTGTCGAAAATTCGAGTCATTACATATAGTACATCCAAATTATTATATTGACAAACTGCCATGCATATAATACAACTTATGTCAAAAAAATATGATTTTCATCAAGATATGGATTTATAATTTAAGATTCAATTAATTAAATTTAATTAACTATATAAATCCACCATTGCTAATAGCATCCAAACTTAGCAAACCTCGAGCTAAATCATCTGGAATTCCCCATGAGTCCAATGGAAGAGACTACGTGTGTTAGTCGGGGTTTGTTTGCAAAAGTTATTTACTTTATATAGCTTTTTTGATACTATGTAAATTTAAAAATAACCAAGGATAAAATTGCGACAACTTCACCTCTTTTCTTTCCCCCATATTTTCAACAGCACCATGCATGGCTCCCCCTTCCAGCCTCGTATTTGCTCTGTCTAGGCCATCACTGCTCATGTGTAGGAGGCGCCACTGTCACTCTAACACATCCCATGCCATCTAGTGACCACGATGCCATGATATCGGTTGTTCCACTAATTTCACAACCGCCACCACAAACAGCCAACATTAGTTGAGTTTTAGGGCCTAATTCAATCCCTTCCATAACAATTAAAAATCATAGATCAAATCGGATCTCCCTCTACCCGGCCATGGTTGCCATCATCCCTTTCATCGTTGTCCAAATCAATGGCCATGGCTTCTCCAACAATTCAAGAACTTCCAGAGCAATTTCATACCAAAGACAATCAAATTTTGAGCAACGAACTTCATTATCATGTTCTTATGATCATGGCAATATTAAATGACATACCATAAGGCCTAATTGTGAATTGATTGGAAATATGTTGTATTTTATAATTAATAGAAGTAATTAAAGAAAACCACCATTAGCATAAAAGATTTAGATCTAAAAATAAATAGGAGAATTGAAAGAAATGAAGAGGAATAGGTGGATTTACTAAGGTTTCTCTATAATAGTCTATTTATATAGGAAATGAGGCGGGTTCAGTTATTTCTAACAGTTTTGCCTAAAATTTGCTACATACACTATATAAACACTGCATTGCCTTTATTTTGCAAGCATTAACTCCAAATCCATCTAAGGTGTATAGCAAATTGATCAACTTGGAAAGATCTTCACGATGGTTATAAATGTGATTCCCAATTGACCTTTTAATTCAATTTTTTTAAATTAATTTAATATTAAATGCAACGAATTTTCGGGTCGCTGCATTCTTTGTTCAATCCAACAACATTTATCAATTAATCAATTTACTCTGGTCAGAGATTTTGACTTTAAGTTGGCTACCAATTATGATAATAATCTTGTATGGAGATGGAGATGAATCCTCTCTTGGTTAGTTTTCACTTCAAATCATTAAGTGTATACCTAACTATGGCCATAACATGATCGTTATGTCACATGATTTATCACTTTCAAAGTATGAACTAGTTACTTAAGGTCCATAGTACTCTCAAGTCTGAAGACCACTACATATCGCTATAATGAGATCTTCTATTTTTATATAGTTATATTAACCCATAAAAGACTCTCTTTGAGCCATTACGTGATTGTGCCAAACAACTACAAGTATGAAAACCCATTTTGATTTAACAACATGAGTAATTCACAATCCATCTTATAAAGAGATATACATACACTAGTCTTAATATAAGTAAAAATGTCCTTTTCTCGATATGCCTTGAATAGAAATATTTGAGGAATATGTAATTGAATATCGATTCGATATCCATAGTTGTAAAGCATTCACAGTTGAAATTAATAAAATACTTTTCCTAAGGATTTTGTATATTTAATGTACATAAAACATTGCTTATATCCAATATAACAATACATATAATAGGAAACTAAAACCAAAAGCATGCTAATTCAATTTATTAAAGTAGCACAAAAAGTAGTAATAAACATATGGTAAGATATTCAAGAGGTATGCATGATGTTAATTTAACGTTTTTATGAATAATGATTTGTGTGTTGATATAGTCAAATGATTCGTTATGTTTTGTTGCATGTAGATTTCACTTTAGAGACATCATAGATAGTGAAATGAAAGAAGTATGTATGAACCATAGCATTTTTTTATATATTTTAGGTCATGGAAGTGTAATGGACTTGCTTTTAAAGTTTTGATTCAAGGTGGTATTAGTCATTTGAAGAATCATGCACTATCTAAACCAAGTGTTAGAGATATAACATTTATTAAACTACTATATGAAATAATAAGATCAAGCTCTACGGTTAGTGAATTTTCTTAATCATCGTTCTTCTATCTCATTTAGCTTCGCGTTCGAAAATACAAGCAATTTAATTAAAGCTATTCATGGAATTTTTCATTTTTTTAACCAAATTGTAATGTGGATTACATAATCAATGCTTATAAGTCGAATTTAGAAATAACATTGTTATGTTCGTGTAAACGAACATAATCATGATGATCATTATACTAATACTATCCTATTAAAAATATATTTTTCTTGGATACATGATCAACTAAAAAATGATTATTGTCGTGGAACAAAGCTGCTCATTTTAAAATGTGAATGGGATATTAACTATAGCAAATAATAAGGATAATCCTTGAACCCTTTGTCAGAATTGACTAATGCATTATACCTAATTTGGTTATTAACGTATATAACTCAACTTATTTTCAACTATTATTTAATTATAATTCATTAGCCAATGTTAAGAAATAGTGTAAACTATATAGTGTAATAGGGCCTATGATGGTTAAGAAACGAGATCAATGGGTAAGTTTTGAAATTTGAACTTATGTAAATTAATCAGTAGCAAAACTAAAAAGTAAATAATGCTAAATTTAAATAACGGTGGCTGCATTAGTATGTTATATAGTGGTGTATTGTACTGTTTATTAGTGATGTCTTCTTTATTTAATATAATACACTTGAGAAGAAAAAATTATTGTAAGTTGTTACATAATCGACAATTTGAGTCTTTATCTCACTATTATGTTCATGTTTTTCCTTCTTGCATTTAGAGTATGCATATTGGTATAAAATTAATTCATAATTAACACTTCTTGACAACTCTTATATCCTTCCAAGTGAATTTAGGTGAAACTTATGTCATGTACTAGCGATAATTTTAACTTGTTTTTGCTTTAAGTGACCATGTGTAATAATGGTAAATTTTTGATGTGTAGTCAAGAGTCTCACAGTAAATTGTTTTGACATATATTACGACTAATTTTGACAAAATACTAACTTCTCATTTAGTTTTAAAGTTTTCTCTAAATGAGTGTTCTATTTAATGTTTTTTCCTTCTCGGGCTATGATAACATCATAGATAAATCAACTGCTCTTGACTTGCAGATTTCAGCTTAGGACTAATCCATGATGGATTGCAGTTTACTGAATGGCCAAATGATTCATCTCAATCTTATACAGAAATTTTTTTCATGCTTAAGGTAATCGAAATTATATTAATGGTTAAAGTTATACTATATGAATCAAAATTAATATTAATTTCCAAATGATATATGTCAAATGATAAACGATGTAAAAGAAATGCATAAGAACCGCTCCCAAACCAGAATAACATGCATCGGTATAAACCTCAAGGTCTCGATTACCCTCCAGTACAATAGGAATATGTGCATGAGTAAGTACAACCTTCAAATTATGAAAATCTATCTCACATCTGTCTTCCTACAAGAACTTTACTCCCTTCCCGGTAAGATTGGTTAGAGGCAGCATAGTCTTTAAGAAATCCTTTATGAAGCACTAATAATAATTCGCTAAGCCTAAAAATTTATAGATCTTAGTAATTTTCTTAGGCTGCTTCCAATACTGAATAGCTTAAATCCTGGTTGGGTCTATAGAAATACCAAATTCGGACACCATGTTGCTTAAAAATTTCCCTTTTTCTAAAAGTGGTGTTTGGAGAAATTGGTCCTCAAGTGATTTCGCCTAAGTGTCTCTAAAATAGCTCTAAGCTATTGCACTTGCTCTAACTCTGACTTGGAGTAAACCGAGATATCATAATTGAATTCTAGGATGAATTTATTCAAATAGTCTCTACTAATCCTGTTCATCCAATTGATGAAGTATGCAGACGCATTTTCCAATCCAAATGACATAACAAGCCACTTATAATAGCCATAATGAGTTTGAAAAGTTGTCAATGGAATGCTATCCTCTATAATATGCAGCTAATGGAAACTGGTAGTAAGGTCGTGATGAGAAAGGAGCTTAGCACCGCTAAGCTGATCAAGCATGTCATCATGTAACGACCTGGAATTTCTAATGCTTGACATATAAATGTAAAAATTATTTAAATATTTAAAATTTTGATTTAATATAATAAAATTAATTTAATAAGCTTATTCAAACTCTTTTTAAATAATACATGATAATGGTAAACTTTAATTTTAATTAAGGTGGTTAAACTTGTTTTAAATAATAATTATTTTTAATCGACATGTGAAATTATCATTCCAGGGCATTATCTTAGATTTTGACAAAACAAGTGCCATAAGATCATGAATAATGTGTTGTTGTGAGATGAGATTTCATAGTGATCAAATGTCTTGTGTGATCGTGTGATCTTGAATGTTTGATGATTTAATTAAGAGAATAAAACATAATACAATTTTACTATAAATATCCCTCAACCCACTTTCCTTTCCACACTTTTTTCCTCATTTCTTATTCAGTAATCAGTCACCTCCTTTTCCCATCTTCTTTCAATATTTCTTAGAGTTACACTAAATGAATTTCGGTGATTTTGGGTCCATTAGGATCGTGTGAGCATATGCTTCAAATCCATGTGTAGTTTGGGGTGCGTCGATGGTTGGCTATACATGACTTGTCATTGCCGAAGCTAGGTTTGGCGACTGTCAGAGATTGGAGATCGATTGAGGAATTGGAGAGTACTTTTGGCTTGTTAGGGGAAGGTGAGATGGTTGAGATAACATAGGATGGTGCAGCTATAAGTTGGAAATCACGACATTTTCTTTGCGTTTGCTGGCTTTGGGTCGCGATGAGATAGAGTTGGCAGTAAGTGAAAGCGAATGCGGCGTTTGACTCAGGGTGCGATGTTTGTGCACTAGATTATTGTACGTGTACAGGCAAAGTGCCTTTTAAGAAAGATGAAGATTTAGGAGTAAGCAGTAATTAGTAAGCGAATAAGATTAATTAATTAAATTATATAATCCGAATTCTTATAAAAATCATAATTATTGCATACGAGGTTCGACCGAGACGCCGCTTATGCCATTGCACTCGTAGCAAGATCCTTCGCATCTTTGGTTGACTTGGGCTTGGGTGAGTTTACTCGCCAGTTGATTTTTATATTGTTGTGATATAATTGTTTGTTGTGTAAAATATAAATAGTATAAATAACAATGCAAGTTATTGCTTTTTGACCCCTCCTTGCTTCAGAAAGCAAGTGACAATAATATATGTAGTATAATCTCACTTATAACACTCTAAACATGTATCCTGGCCCAGACTTATTTGCATGTTTGATATTGTTGTTTGATAAAGTTGAAGTATGTTTGAATGGTTGAAGCGAAATGGTCCCTATGAACGCATTTTAAAATCCCACATATTTGACACTTGTTAAATTAGTAAAAATGTGAATATTTTGTGGAAAAATATATATTAGGGTGTTCTATACACATATTTTGGGTGTGTTTGACCTAAAGGAATTGGCTAGGAAAGTTATTGAATTGTAAAACAAAGTTGTGTTGAAATTTCAGTTTTTGGTAAAGTAAAAAAGGCTTTAACTTTAGATATTTTTCTAATTCTTTTTAGAAGGTAGTTTATAAATGGTACTAAAGTATTTTAAAACAGGAAGTTGAAATTTAAATGTGTTTCTAGAATTATTTCTAAACTTTAAAGTAAAGAGTTTTAAATTAAATAAACATGTTTTTATAGTTTTTAAATAAACTATAAAATAAGTATTTTTCACTAATATTTAGAATAAACATTTTAAGCCATGGTATAAGTATTGTAAAGTATTTTAAAGTACATTTTAAGCATATATATAGTTTTTAGAAAATTAGTAATTATTTTATTAAAGTAATTTGAAGCTTATGTAATACATATCATTTTAAAGAGGTTATTAGTAAAAACATAAGTTGAAAAGCTAAATTAAGCCATCTATTAAGTAAAAAAGGAAGATTTAGATTTTAACACTTTTGTTAAAATAAGTGGTTTGCGAAAATAAGTGTTTTTATAAAATGATAAAGTGAAATTGGGATCTTAACACTTTGCTTAAAAGGAATGGTTTTATGAAGTTTTTTAGGTTTGTTGTAAATAATAGTTGAGTAATATTTGTTTTTTAACCCTATAATAATATTTTAAATTGGGAAAATATTGTTAAGTGCTTACGAATATACTTAGTTATTTAATAATGAAATTTTAAAGATAATAACAAGTATGGAACATTTTGGGAGAAAGATAGAAATGCATAAGTTTTAAAGTAGAAAAGAGAGAAGAGGTTTAGAATAATAATGTGTGAGAAATATTTATTTCAACCACTTTGATTTTATTTTACAGTAAGTAAATCCTGTTAATGATTTGTGAATATACTTACACCGTTGAGATAAGTATATGAATATTTTTTAAAGTATTGAAAAGAGTACAAATGGAAAGGGAATTTTGGAATACTTTCCAATGTGTGTGTGTAACATCCAGCCTTTTCGCACGCTTTAAATCGACGATAAACCACACACGTCAGACTTAGACCATATAGAAGGGCGGATTGTTATGGGGTAAATAAAAAAAAGGAAGAAATAAAACAAAACAGAATCTTGCAGCAGAACGATAAAATATAATAATCAAATATACAGTTCATGAAACTGTTTTACAAAATATTCGATTTTACTTATACGATACATATCAGAGTTATACATACCTGAGTATAATAATTAATGCAGCGGAAACAGTATGCATGGGGTGGAATACTATAATAATAAATAATAATGATAATAATAAAATCTTCGTCTTCGTCCTCCAGAAATAAGGTCTTCAAAAATCTAGAAATGCTCAGGCTGACCCGAGCGAATTGAAAAAAAAACAAAACACTCGAGTCAGAACTAAAATATCTTATGTGAGTTAAATAAACAGAAATTAATATAAGTGCAGTAACTTAAGAGATGCTCGGGATTCACATCTCCTAAGGATCCGTTAAACTATTTACTATGTAGTAATATACGCTATTATAATAGTGTCTAAATTAAAGTATAATATACCGAAAATAGCGTTAAGGGTTTACATTTTCCACCTTAACACATTTTTATATTCCCATAGTCTATAAGTACCGTAATCTCCTCTTTACTGGACGTCGTCAGAAGGCACTCCATAGGTATGGTACAAAACAAAATCGTATAAGGCGCGCTAGGGTAGGTGACACGGCACAACTAGGCAATGCCAGGTTTGATATACCAATTACGCTTACGGGTCGGTGGTAACGCATAGCCGCAGCTACCGTCCACCTCGAGCCATACCCCCAAATCAAAGAAATCAAAAGCGGCCAACGAATAAATCCAAAGTCAGAGTATAATATCGAAGGGATGTGTCCGATAAAAGGTGCTACCTTCTTAACCCGTCGATCGCTCCTGTTTTAGCCACCTTATGCCAACTCACGGGAGTCACGTTCACGTACTTACCTCGAAGAAACGCCGCCGCCATCCTACTTCATTCTGGAATATCTACCGCGTACACGGTTGTTAAAGTGGTTTTCGAAGTTGGCAAAGAGTATGAGAACTTCCGATCCCGGTCTCTTCAACAACCAAACGTTATTATAACACTGCGGTTATTTCAAAATAATTTATACTTTAAAACCAGAATAAAATATCCCTTTCAAAACCATATAAATACGATATCGTTTCTATTTGAAAACCCCAAATCAATATGGTATCATTTTTATTTTAAATATATCCCTTTTCCAAAATCATAATACTTTCAAATATATATCTTAAACCCCATAGCTTTGAACCAAAATTTCTAATACTTAAATGGTTTAAATATTAAACCACTTTATATAATAAAATAGCTTTTTAAATTTCACAAATAAATTCCAAATATAGGTTTAAATTCCCAAATGAACCATTTCGATTTCCATATATTTCAAAGCTTTAAATATTCTAACATTTCAAAACGAATTCTTTGATAATTTCATATATATGAAATTCCATTACTATTATCTTGATTTGAAATGTTTACTTAATAAATCAAATATCATTTAAGTTAAACCTTTAAACTCCAAATAACAGGATATTCTTTCAATTTAATTAGCGTGATAATATTCATTCAAATCAACTTGGTATTCATTTAAGCCCTCTAAACCAAAATCAAGTTATAAAAATCATACCTTTTGAAATCTCTAATTTATTTGAATTTAAAATCAATTTTATTTGAGGATAATTCTTAAATACATTAATTCACATCAAATTCATATTTATCTTCCAACCTCAATTTTATTTATGTCATTATAACTCTACATATATAATATCTTAAACAGGTACTTAACCATATAATCTAAAACAATCAAATTCCATTATTAAACTTATTTTATTAAACAAATCTATACATAGCTTAAATTCAAGAATTTAACTACATATATATAATTAATATTTATATAATATCGAAAATTAATATTTATTAAACCGTATATTTCTTCCCAACCATAGAAAATCACTACAAAATATCTTTATATATAGACCGCGGTGCCTGTATATAATTTTCTATCATATGGTCAAATGATACGGATATTTATCATTTCAATCCGTAATTAAAAAAAATTACGGTTATATATCATTTCAAACCACAATCCCGAATGAAATAAAATGCATAACAACTTGCAGTTTAAAACAGTATTTAATACACATCCATCAACAGATCACACATCCGTCACAATCATCATCCAAAAAAATCAATCAATACCAATAGATAACTGATAATATATATAATAGGTATTTAACTTGCAATTATATTCAATAATAAATTAAATAACGATTTAATTTAAATAAATGTAGTTACCGAGATGATGATTAAAAATGTACGAAAAAGTCATAAATAAATGCATAATCGCAACAAAATTTAATTTAACAAACATAATAAATTTTAAAAGTTGTGAGTGGGTTAAAACACCCACCTTTTGAATTCAAATTGAATTTAAATCCAATTTAAACCCAAAAATTGGACAGTCTCAGAATCTGTCCAAACCGGCGCCAAAATGTCCGGAATTCAGATACGAACCTAATAAAAGAAACAGCGCGTAAAATGGATATTGTATGTAAATGTTATGCGATTTAGAACAATTGAAATCAAATTAAATTAAAACAAAATAAAAATAAACACACCCTCACGCGTTGCCATGTCAACATCCCCTGTACGCTTCACGTGATCATCTTCTTCATGCAGTGCACAACGAAACAGCGAAGCAATCTCACCCATTTGACCGATCGTTTGCCCAACCAATACACCACGCTCCGACAGCCAGAGGCGCTCGCACCCCAACCATCGAGTGCGGCTCGACCCGAAGCGCCCATAGCCCCACCTGTGCACCTCCCTAGAGACCGCCGCCGCCATGGGTGTAAACCCTAATCGAATTTTTCCACCCCATGCAACCGTTAACTCCGTGAACGAATGACTCTGATGGATTACGATCCACCTCCTCTACACGATGGTACCTTTGATTTGCCGATTGGTCAACGACGATCGAACCAAGATGAACAGCCGAAAATAAAAGCCAGAATTCCGATCAAACGTCGATCCAAAACAAAAAATGAATTACAGATCTGGGTTACTCTATTCGAGAGCTTTGAATTGATATAAAATTTGGCATATTTTGTGGAGTTTGAAATTTGTCTTTGATTTTGAATTGCAGTTGGAATTAGGTGTTTGTCTACCATTGAACTGAGGAGGTGAAAGAAGTGGTACACACAGCCAAATGAGAATGAGGGAAGTTAGGGTTTATAACAGAGTATTTATAAACAAGATTGAAAAAAGAATAGATGGACTCGATTTAAAAACGCGCTAAACGATATATGGCTCGAAAAACCCGTTTCGACTCTGGAACGAAATTGGGTCAACCTATATATCAAAATAGATGTTTTAAAATATTTTAAACACCATGGAAAAGGTTTCAAGTCCAAATTCCATCACACAAAGAAGTTATGACAAAATCAAATTATTTCAAATTGATTTCGATTGATTTCAATTTCATTAATTTCTTGGCGTTTCGTGTTCGTACGATCAAACGACAAGTCCGATCGCTATAAAACTTGAAATCCTACAACAATTCACCGTTACGGATCCGATGAAACTGATTTCGTCGAAATCCGAGTCAGTGACCAAAATGACTATTTTTACATTAATCAAATAAATTAAAATTAATTAAATAAAAATTTCACTCTCAATTCTTAAAATTAATAATCTTATCATTTTTAAATTTCTTAAACAATTACAGAACTTAAACAAATTTAGATGTAAATCGAAGTTGATTAATTCATCACTTTCCGTGTTTAATTTAGATTCCACTAAATTCAGAAATTATAAATTAAATTACCAATAATTCCATTTAATTGACTTTTCATTATTTTATTCACTTCATTGCTATCAAATGGAAAAATTTTAACATTAGATTCAGACTGTTACATTAATATTCTTAAATTTCACTTAATTAAGATAAATCCAATTATTAGTATAGTTCAAATCCAATAAATTGATAAATATTTGTTCCCACTTTTATAATTCAGCAAATTTCCCAATTATGAATAACATTAACATTTTATCTAAATATTACCTTAATTAATATTAATGTAATATTACGTTAGACTTATGGTAACTGATTTCCAGTTCAGATTAACAAGCAACAAGAATAGGTAACATATAATAATCGTTACGCTAAATTCTAGTCACATTAGTAAGCTTTTATTACTTACAAATAAGTGTTATCATTTATTTTCATAGTACCAATTTCATCTAACATTCCATTTATTCGCTTATGCCATTTATAGTCAAGTATAACATATCTTCATTAATTGTCATTTCATTCAATCCATTAAGTATTAATCTTAATTAGCCCTGGTTATATCTTGATGCATTCTTTTATTACATCATTTATAACTTTAACAAAATAAAATAACGTTTAAACTCATCAATGTAATATCAAATTTCATTCTAAATCCAATTGATTTCCAAATCAAAGTTTATACATATTTCAAACAACTATTATAATTACTCCCAGAACATTGGTTTTATTAAATGACCATTTATTATAGTTTAATTTCCTTAATTTAATCCAATGCTTACATTTTGTTTTCATAAATTCAATTTGTAGCTAAGTATACGTCTACATTAATTCCATTGATTTGTATTTCGTTGAATTTATTAATAGTTACCATACTTAAGTTACCTTAGTTAACATTACGTAATATTAGATTATAATTTTACAATCCTAACAAATTCGTAAATTGTCAATTGCCAAATATATACATTAATTACTATTAAATGTTCTCAATAATTCATCTACTTGGTTTCAAACTTTTTTTTTATCAATTACCGCCTCATAAATAAACTTAGGTTTCTAATCCATTTACATTCACCTTTCCATTATTATACATATAAGTAATTAAAGTAACCTTTAGTTACTTATATGTTCATTCTTCCCAACTTATTACACCCTATTAAACTATTTCACACATTAATTCAATAATTACATTTGCTTTCTCATATTCCACTTATAACCAAGTCATACATTCAAATTATTTTATTTAATTTACCTTTTATATCCCGTTATAAATTAATGCGCACATTAATTAAGATTTTAAATCAAATTAATCATTTCATCTTTGTAACATTCTTTTATTACAAATAGAATATAATTAACATTTACATTGTTTCACTTATTGGAATAACATCCTAGTTATTAACAATTAACTTACCAATCTTATCCAAGTTATTACTTCCATTAATAATTCACTAAATTTTTATTTCCTTAAATCTTAAGTTACCAAAACCTTATTAAACTAAAAAAATGTAATTACCGATTTTTTCGGGTTGTTACACTTTCCCCCACTCAAAACTTTTCGTCCCCGAAAAGGAAAAAGAAGGGAAATGAAGAATTAAGAAATTAATGTATCTTACTTAATATATTAGATTTATACACAAATAAATTTACAAAATTTAATAATTTAAATATAGTATCAATTTATAACTATTAAATCCCTTTATACTCAAATTAGTAAAGTTTGGAAAACATTTTCAAATTTTTCTAAGTCTAAAATTTACGGAAAATTTCGGCAGAGTCTCCTTTGTACGGAGAGGCTCGAAAGAAAATATAATATCAATATACAACATATATTTTCCAAAATAATATATATCCCACATGGGAAAACAACATAATAATGCTATAAACCGTAATCCGAAGACGTACCTATTGGTCGGGCAATTAACGCTTATTTATGGAACCAAAAGCAGTTGCAATTACTTCCATAACCTGTATTTCACTTATATAATCCAAGAGTTGATAATTATATAAAATGAAATGTTTAAAGTTGTTTCAAATACAACAAACAATCAATACAAACAACCATCACTTGCAACAAGGCATACAACCATCACATAGAATCAATACAAATCAATCATTCATTCATATCAAACAAAACAAATAATTGTTCGGGTTCAAACTTTAAATTGTACGGAAAGAAAAATAAACTACTAAGCATACTCTTCACTCAACAGTCTTAGGTGAAACTAAATAGATTATTCATACCTTCCGAACCAATTTAAAGTATCCTTGCCCAAACTACCATAAACCAAAACAAACAACAATTCCAAACAACAAATCAATTTACTTTTTATTAATTTCATTTCATACATTAGTTGTTTGATTTCTTTTCTTTCATCTAATGATTTATCTTTTTATTTTACATTTATTTATTACAATTTTATTTAGAATATACTTCAACTTATTTACTTAAGTTAAAATTTCTTACTTACAATACCTGCCTTCCATTATATTTAATTAGTAGTATTTCAATTATACTTAAGTTTATAACTACTTCAACACTAAATTCTTACTTATTAAAGAATTTCATTAATTAATTTCTTTACCTCAAGTCTATTACTTGTATAATATCTATTACATTTTCTTATTAACATTAGAACTTTTAATATTTGGTAAGTTATACGTATGCTTTTAAAGAATGTAATTGAAAATCACACAAGTTTTTCTCAATTCTTTTAATTAATTAAATGCTCAATAATTATATCTTTTGTTTTATAAGATTACAATTTCAACTTTCTTTTAATCTCATTTATAACTTAGCATTAAATCACTTATTTTAATTAAAGGTTCCAATTTATAAATTAGTTATATTCCATTTTACTACCCTTAATTGAAACTATTAATTAATTAAAACTTAAGAATTAAATATCGGGTTTTATTCAAAAATCATTTTAAAATAATAGATAAACATATACTTGCAATTTATATATCGAGTTATATTTAAAACATTTTAAAATTTATATTTGTTTATCTAAATAAATCTGTAGTAAAACTACTACAGTGGCATTTCCACTTCGAAACTCGAAAATGAATGTCGATGATGCGGCCGCCATCACCGAAATTATTTTCCAACAACAGAGATGGGAATACAGAATTTATTTCTTTCCCAAATTTCTTTTAAAACATTTCTTTCAAATTATATTGAAATATTTATATCTGAAAATACTTCTAAAATATTATTATTATATTCCAAAATCATTTGAAAGAAATTTTCAAAACCCCGAAACTTAAGTTCCAAAATTTCCATTTTGATTTATTTTATTTTTAATCTTATTTTAACTATTATTTATGAATTTCATTACCTAACAACAAATATAATACAATCAAATATAGCCTTTGTAAAAATTTACTATATATATATAGAAAATATAATAAGCAAAATTATTTCATTCACCTATATTAAAACCAAATATTATGTCGGTCTGTCCTATTAAGTGTTTAGAAATCCCTATTGATGTCATAGCGTCCCATGCACCAAACATAATTTATATATACAAAATGGAACAAATTAACACAATATTAAAACCTTTTTATAACACTAACAAATACGCTCTCTCATGTATATACACTCAGCGACTCCCATAGGATATTACTAACCTATTAGTACAGAGTCAAACCCCACAAAATTAAGGTTTATCGCTAAACCAAAGCTCGGATACTAGATGTAACATCCAGCCTTTTCGCATGCTTTAAATCGACGATAAACCACACACGTCAGACTTAAACCATACAGAAGGGCGGATTGTTATGGGGTAAATAAGAAAAAGAAGGAAGAAATAAAAAAAATAGAATCTTGCAGCAGAACGATAAAATATAATAATGAAATATACAGTTCATGAAACTGTTTTACAAAATATTCGATTTTACTTATACGATACATATCAGAGTTACACATACCAAAGTATAATAATTAATGCAGCGGAAACAGTATGCATGTGGTGGAATACTATAATAAATAATAATAATAATATAATAAAATCTTCGTCTTCGTTCTCCAAAAATAAGATCTTCAAAAATCCTGAAATGATCAGGCTGACTCGAGCGAATTGAAAAAAACAAAACATTCGAGTCAAAACTAAAATATCTTATGTGAGTTAAATCAAGAGAAATAAATATGAGTGCGGCAACTTAAGAGATGCTCGGGATTCACATCTCCTAAGGATCCGTTAAACTATTTACAATGTAGTAATATACACTATTATAATTGTGTCTAAAGTAAAGTATAATATACTGAAAATAGCGTTAAGGCTTTACATTTTCCACTTAACACATTTTTATATTCCCATAGTCTATACAGTACCATAATCTCCCCCGTACTGGGCGTCATCAGAGGGCACTCGATAGGTATGGTACAAAACAAAATCGTATAAGGCGCGCTAGGGTAGGTGACACGGCATAACTAGGCAATGCCAGGTTAGATATACCAATTACGCTTCCGGGTCGGTGGTAACGCATAGCCGCAGCTACCGCCCACCTCGAGCCACACCCCCAAATCAAAGAAATCAAAAGTGGCCATCTAATATATTCAAAGTCAGAGTATAATATCGAAGGGATGTGTCCGATAAAAGGTGCTACCTTCTTAACCCGTCGATCGCTCCTGTTTTAGCCACCTTATGCCAATTCACGGGAGTCGCGTCCACGTACTTACCTCGAAGAAACGCCGCCGCCATCCTACTTCATTCTGGAATATCTACCGCGTACACGGTTGTTAAAGAGGTTTTCGGAGTTGGCAGAGAGTATGACAACTTCCGATCCCGGTCTCTTCAACAACCAAACGTTATTATAACACCACGGTTATTTCAAAACAATTTATATATACTTTAAAACCAGAATAAAATATCCCTTTCAAAACCATATAAATACGATATCGTTTCTATTTCAAAACCCCAAATCAATATGATATCATTTTTATTTTAAATATATCCCTTTTTCCAAAATCATAATATTTTCAAATATATATATATCTTAAACCCCATATCTTTGAACCAAAATTTCTAATACTTAAATGGTTTAAATATTAAACCACTTTATATAATAAAATAGCTTTTTAAATTTCCCAAATAAATTCCAAATATAGGTTTAAATTCCCAAATAAACCATTTCAATTTCCATATATTTCAAAGCTTCAAATATTCTACCATTTCAAAACGAATTCTTTGATAATTTCATATATATGAAATTCCATAACTATTATCTAGATTTGAAATGTTTACTTAATAAATCAAATATCATTTAAGTAAAACCTTTAAACTCCAAATAACAGGATATTCTTTCAATTAAATTAACTTGATAATATTCATTCAAATCGACTTGAATTCATTTAAGTCCTCTAAACCAAAATCAAGTTATGAAAATCATACTTTTTAAAATCTCAAATTTATTTGAATTTCAAATCAATTTTACTCGAGGATAATTCTTAAATACTTTAATTCACATCAAATTCATATTTATCTTCCAAATTCAATTTTATTTAAGTCATTATAACTCTATATATACAATATCTTAACAGGTACTTAACCATATAATCTAAAACAATCAAATTCCATTATTAAACTTATTCTATTAAACAAACTTATACAAAGCTTAAATTCAAGAATTTAACTATATATATATAATTAATATTTATATAATATCAAAAATTAATATTAATTAAACCATATTTTTCTTTCCAAACCATAGAAAATCACTTCAAAATATCTTTATATATAGACCGCGGTGCCTGTATATAATTTTCTATTATATGTTCAAGTGATACAGATATTTATTATTTCAATCTGTAATTTAAAAAAATTACGGTTATATATCATTTCAAACTACAATCTCGAATGAAATAAAATGCATAACAACTTGCAGTTTAAAATAGTATTTAATACACATCCATTCATCCATCAACAGATCACACATCCATCACAATCATCATCCAAAAAAATCAATCAATACCAATAGATAACTGATAATATATATAACAGGTATTTAACTAGCACTTATATTCAATAATAAATTAAATAAAAATTTAATTTAAATAGATGCAATAACTGAGATGATGATTAAAAATATACGAAAAAGTCATAAATAAATGCATAATCACAACAAAATTTAATTTAACAAACATAAGAAATTTTAGAAGTTGTGAGTGGGTTAAAACACTCACCTTTTGAATTTGAATTGAATTTAAATCCAATTTAAACCCTAAAATTGATCAGTCTCAGAATCTATCCAAACCATCGCCAAAATGTCCAGAATTCAGATACGATCCTAATAAAAGAAACCGTGCGTAAAACGGATATCGTATGTAAAAGTTATGCGATTGAGAACGATTGAAATCAAATTAAATTAAAACAAAATAAAAATAAACACACCCTCACGAGTTGCCACGTCAATATCCCCTGTACGCTTCACGTGATCACCTTCTTCACGCAGTGCACAACGTGACAGCGAAGAAATCTAACCCATTTGACTGATCGTTTGACCAACCAATACACCACGCTCTGACAGCCAGAGGCGCTCGCACCCCCACCATCGAGTTCGGCTCGACGCGAAGCACCTATAGCCCCACCTGGGCACCCCCTAGAGACTGCCGCCGCCGTGGATGTAAACCCAAATTGAATTTTGCACCCCATCCAACCGTTAACTCTGTGAACGAATGACTCCGATGGATTACGATCGACCTCCTCTACATGATGGTACCTTTGATTTGCCGATCGGTCAACGATGATCGAACCAAGATGAACAACCGGAAATAAAAGCTAGAATTCCGGTCAAACGCCAATCCAAAATGAAAAAAGAATTATAGATCTGGGTTACGCTCTTCGAGAGCTTCGAAATGATACAAGATTCGGCATATTTTATGGAGTTTGAAATTTGTCTTTGATTTTGAATTGCAGTTGGAATTAGGTGTTTGTCTTTCATTGAACTGAGGAGATGAAAGAAGTGGTACGCACAGATAAATGAGAATGAGGGAAACTAAGATTTATAGCAAAGTATTTACAGACAAGGTTGAAAAAAGAATAGATGGACTCGATTTAAAAACGCGCTGAATGATATATGGCCCGAAAAGCCCGTTTCGACTCCGGAACGAAATTGGGTCAACCAATATATCAAAATAGATGTTTTAAAATATTTTAAACACCATGGAAAAGGTTTCAAGTCCAAATTCCATCGTATGAATAAGTTATGACAAAATAAAATTATTTCAAATTGATTTCAATTTCATTGATTTCTAGGCGTTTAGTGTTCATACGATCAAACGACAAGTCCGATCGCTACGAAACTTGAAATCCTACAACAATTCACCGTTACGGATCCGATGAAATTGGTTTTGTTGAAATTCGAGTCAATGGCCAAAATGTCTATTTTTACATTAATTAAATAAATTAAAATTAATTAATTAAATCAAATTTTCACTCTCAATTCTTAAATTAATAATCTTATCATTTTTAAATTTCTTAAACAATCATAAAACTTAAAAAAATTTAGATGTAAATCAAAGTTGATTAATTCATCACTTTCTGTGTTTAATTTAGATTCCACTAAATTCAGAAATTATAAATTAAATTATCAATAATTCCATTTAATTGACTTTTCATTATTTTATTCACTTCATTGCTATCAAATGGAAAAAAAATTACATGAGATTCAGACTATTACATTAATATTCTTAAATTTCACTTAACTACGATAAATCCAATTATTAATATAGTTCAAATCCAACAAAATGATTAATATTCATTCCCACTTTTATAATTCAGCAAATTTCCCAATTATGAATAACATTAACATTTTTTCTAAATATTAACTTAATTAATATTAACGTAATATTACATTAGACTTATGGTAACTGATTTCCAATTCAGATTAACAAGCAACAAGAATAGGTAACATACAATAATCGTTACGCTAAATTCTAGTCACATTAATAAGCTTTTATTACTTACAAATAAATGTTACCATTTATTTCCATAGTACTAATTTCATCTAATATTCCATTTATTCGCTTATTCCATTTATAGTCAAGTATAACATATCTTCGTTAATTGTGATTTCATCCAATCCGTTAAGTATTAATCTTAATTAGCACTGGTTATATCTTGATGCATTCTTTTATTACATCATTTATTACTTTACAAAATAAAATAAAATTTAAACTCATCAATGTAATACCAAATTTCATTCTAAATCCAATTGATTTCCAAATCAAAGTTTATACATATTTCAAATAACTATTATAATTGCTCCCTAAACATTGGTTTTATTAAATGACCATTTATTATAATTTAATTTCCTTAATTTAATCAAATGCTTACATTTTGTTTTCATATATTCAATATGTAGCTAAGTATACGTCTACAATAATTCCATTGATTTGCATTTTGTTCAGTTTATTAATAGTTACCTTACTTAAGTTACCTTAGTTAACATTACGTAATATTAGATTATAATTTTACAATCTTAACAAATTCATAAATTGTCGATTGCCAAATATATACATTAATTACTATTAAATGTTCTCAATAAATTCATCTACTTGGTTTCAAACTTTTTTTTTCATCAATTGCTGCCTTATAAATAAAATTTTGTTTCTAATCAATTTGCATTCACCTTTCCGTTATTATATTAATCATCATTAAAGTAACCTTTAATTACATGTATGTTCATTCTTCCCAACTTATTACACCCTATTACACTATTTCACACATTAATTCAATAATTACATTTGCTTTCTCATATTCCACTTATAACCAAGTCATACATATAAATTATTTTATTTTATTTACCTTTTATATCCCATTATAAATTAATGCACACTTTAATTGAGATTTTAAATCAAATTAATCATTTCTACTTGGTAACATTCTTTTATTGCAAATAGAATATAATTAACATTTACATTGTTTCACTTATTGGAATTACATCCAAGTTATTAACAATTAACTTACCAATCTCATCTAAGTTATTATTTCCATTAATAATTCACTAAATTTTTATTTCCTGAAATCTTAAGTTACCAAAACCTTATTAAATTAAAAAATTTAATTACCGAATTTTTTGGGTCGTTACTGTGTGTGTGTATATATACACACAAGAAGAGAAAAGGAATTTTTAATTAATAAAGGAAGATTAATTAAAAAGGGTATTTGAAGCCATTTTATGACTTGATAATGCTTGTATGTGTCGATCATGCTTTTTGTCTTATTTTCTTATGTAAAGTATACTTGACTTAGTTTTCCATATGCAATCATTTCCATTATTATTAAAATTGACCAAATACAGCTGTGGAAATATCTAAAAGAAACATGAGAATTATACGGTATAGTTATCTTTAATGATGTTATATTGTACGTATAAACTTGTTTTTTCCTTTTAGGATAAATGATAAGGAAATTCGTCCCCATCTCGTTAGGAAGTGATCTCCGCTCTTATTTATTGTTTGTTTATTTCCAAAAGAATCAGAGTTGGTTTTACCGTAAGTCTATCGATTGGTTTTTGGAGCACTAAGTAAGGGGAGGAGTGTACTTATATCTGATGACTCAAAAACATAACCACTCCAAAACCATATACATGTTCTGTGCTTTAAAAGAGGTTCGTGATTGGTGTGATATGTTGGAATCTCTATGGAGATTCGAGATTTGATTGAGATGCTCAAACACATGTAGTTTTTTGTGATCCATTCAAGATATGTGAATCCATGTGTGATTCTGAGATTTCTTTAGATATGGGAATTCATGTGTGATTCCAAGAACATTTTGAGATATGGGAATCCATGATCATCACAAGATCTGTTGAGATGTAAGAACCTATGTATGGTTCTGAGATCTGTTCGAGTTGTGACTCATGTGCTAAAATGTTGGACGTAGTTTCACCAGTGGATATGACTAAAACCAAAGATAGGCTGCATAGACTAGGGGTTTAGCTAACCCAAGGGTGCAGGTGACTCTACCCTAGAGATACCTACAGTTATGCATGCGTGAATGGTGCACTTGACTTCATGTTGTAGCCAGCTCTGTATTTCTTATGTACATCAGCTTTGGATGTACGATGCTTCGAGAGGATATCTCTGATCCTTGTGCAAGAGGACTACTCTCGATGCACCGAGGGCACCTCCATGGAATCCATAACAATTAATGATTACACCTTAGCTGTTTTGATTATATACCTATTATTGTTATGATGTACACTGATATGTATACAACTACTTGATTATTTATATTTCACACCTAAGATATTATTATAATCTCAATGGATTTTCTAATAGAAATGGTTTGGTTATCGTAAGGTAGAAATCGGCCCGTGTTTATTTGCGGCGTGGTCTTACGAGATACCATTAATTTTGTAGATTTTTATAAATATAAAAATCCATATGATTTGAATTTCTCACACTGTTTACCAGACTAATCTAGGTGTTATTTTCTTATAATGCTCAGGTGTGGCACAAGTATATTTCCAGATTTATCGGATGCTTTGGAGATTTAGAAGGCTAGTTGGATGCCTCCAAGGCCTATTCATGTATTTTATTTTCCGCTGCATTTCTTATATTATATCTATGTGCATTTGTGAGGACTGGCTATTATAACTGTCCAGGCCGATGATATGCAGTTTACTCTGAATTGTTTTATGTATTTTAAAATTTTCTTTTGTAAAGATCTTGTGAGATATTATATATTATCATTCCACATGTGAGATTCTGATATTATGTTCTTCTTTTTTGTTTTGTTTCCTTTTCTTTTACCCTAAAGTTCTATCTTTTGAGCACTTGGGTGTTCAGCATGAGAATACTGTGGATGTATTAGTGTCGATTCAAGAGTTGAAAAGGTCGTCTATTACACTTGGTATCAGAGATGATGGTTAAGCGAAAACCTTGGTTTTGATGGGGTGCAACTGATTAAAGGGAAATGGAATGCTTTATTATGGTTGCGTGTATTATATATATGAGAGTGTGTATTAGTTATTGTTATGAAAATGTTCTGTATTGTTGTTGATTGGTCTATTGAGTGGTTTACAGATTTCGATCAGTACATGTTGCTAATATTATTGATGGGGATCTCTAAACACTTGAACAAGACATACCAACACAGTATTATGTTAAAATTGGTAAATGAAAGAATTTTACCTAGCGTTATATTTTATATTTAAAAGAATAATATTCAAAAATTGGTATAGTTATTTATGATGTGTTTGTTTATTAGGAAACGAAAATATTCCATTACTATCATTTATGGTTTGTTGATTTTTTAATTATGCCCTACCAGTTTATGAGCGGTTTTATGTTTTCACTACACAGGTTGGGTAGATAGTAACTTTTAGGAACAAGCGAGCACCATGTGAATTAAGTATCACAGTTTGACCATAACGCATTCGATGATTATTTAGATTTAAATTTTATTTTAATAATAGTTGTTTATTATGGTTTTTGAGAAAGATAAGATATTTTAATAAATATACATTTGTGAAATGGCTTAGATAAGGAAGTAACTTTATATGAGTATTGTTTATAAATAAAAAGGATATAAACTAAGAACTTGAAAAATTAAACGCCAATTTTTTTGGACTTTTTTTCCAAGTTTATGAAGAGAAAATAATACTAATATTATTTAAAAGTCATTATATATAGAAATATTTTCAAAAGGGTTATTAAAGAGATAGAAAATATTGAACTCATTTCTATCACTGCAAAATAATTCTGATGATGACTATAGCATCATCAGCATTTTTTTTTTTGAGTTTTAAAGTGAGGATGTTGCTATAGTAGCTTTGCTGCAAAGTTGTTTTGGTAAAATAGATTTTGATTTAAATTCTCGAAAGTATGATTTGATATAAACAAGTTGTAAGTATATATTATTTCAAAATGATTAAAATAAAACCTGGTTTTTCGTTATTAATTTTTCTATTAAGTTATATTATAGGCACATGTATCCTATGCATTTCGGTAGTTTAGTTATGCACCTTGTTTGATCTATTGATATAAAATGGAGTTTTTGACCATTTTGGAAAGTCAAAAATTTCCAAATTGACATAAGAAGTTAAAGCTAAATGTTTTTGTGAAAATATAAAAAGTTGAGCTTTTGAAACACTTAAGTTGAAAGATAGTAGAATTTAACAAGTTTTAAATTGTTAAACATCTTATTAATAGAATAATTAATGTTATTGGGCCAACTGATACATGTTTTTGCTTTAAGGTTGTCTAAGAAAAATGGACTCTAGTCTTGAGTTTGGATACCAGTGTCCGACTCTTCCAAGCTACTTCCATAGCTTGATGGATAAAGAGGTCTACAAGGTTGATACAGTGATAAGATCCAAAATTATCTTGGGCCAAGATCAGAATTTGTCATAAGTAAAATGCATAAAGATTGTTTTATATATACTCCTAGGATGTAGTGGAGTGATAAACAATATGAACTTAAGTCTTGAAATTTTTTAAAAAAGAAGTTGTGGATTTTGAAACGATTATAATGTTGAGTAATATTCTACATGGAAAATGAATATAAATTAAAATGAATCATAGTAGGTGTAGTTTAGAAACCAATAGGAATAAGGTATGTAAGTTGTACGTAGATCGTTTTATTCGCATGATAGTTCTTGATTAAGGATTCGAGTACATGACTTCGAGGTGGTTTACATCGATTCAAGTTAGGAAATTTGACTAGACTCTTGACGGTGAACACTTGATACAGATTCTTGATGTGATCTTGAAATTTTCTATCAAAGTTAATGGCTACGTCGATAAATTAGAGATTTCTAATCAGGAAACATTATCGAAGTCTACATTAGAAATGTCCAGTGATTTATGCTAGTTCAGAAGTGAAATTTACGAGATCAAGCTAGTGATCAAATTTGATATTGCATATATCGTACGAGATTTATTATAATTATATACTGTATTTGTGTGCTTATGGGGAGTTTATGAAATGACTCTTTGAATTGCTTAAGATAACATGACTGATTGATTGGGTAAAACCTAAGGCTGTTGAGTAAGGTACATATATTAGGTTACTTATCATCCCTGTGTGATGAGAAGTCTTTGAACCTTGGTGAACTATGGGTTTAAGTTACTGGGGATTGTAGTACTGTGAAGTATTATTATCTGAATACTCCTTTGGTTGCTAGTGATTGCAATATCGTTAGGTTTTGATGTGTGGTTGTTTCTTATGTCGTTATTTCGAGAATGAACTATTCAAAGTAGGGGAGAATGTAACGACTTGGAATTTCGAATGCTTTATATTTAAATGTAAGAATTATTCAATTTTCATATTTAATGTAATGAAACTGATTTAATGAGCTTATTTAACACTTTTAATTAATAATTGATAATGATAAACTTTTAAATTTTAATTAAAGCAATTAAACTTATTTTAATAATTCTTTTTAATCAACGTGAAAAATTGTCATTTCAGGGCACTATCTCATATTTTGACGAATCAAGTACCATTGGATTAAGGATGATGTGTTATTGTAAGCCGATGAGTTTCATAGTGATCGAACGTCCCATGTGATCATGTGAGCTTGGTACATTCGACGATTTAATTAAGAGAATAAAATATAATATAATTTTACTATTAATCCCCTTAAACTACCTTCCTCTCCACACTTCTTTCTTTCCTTCTTTCTTCTTCACTAATCAGCCGCCTCCTTTTCCCCCTTTCTTTCAATTGTTCCCAGAGTCACACTCAACGAAATTCGACGATTTTAGATCCATTGGGATTGTGTGAATGCATGCTTCAAATCTGTGTGTGTAATTTTAGGTGCATCGATAGTTGGCTGTTCTCAACTTGCCATGGTCGAAGATTAGGTTAGCTATAGTTAGAGATTGGAGCATCGATTCAGAAATGAAAGAGTAGCATTGGGCTTGTTAGGCGAAGGCTAGTTGGTGGAGGTAGTATCAGGTGGTGCGGCTGCAAGTTTGAAGTCATGGTATTTTCCTTGTCATTTGTTGGGTTTGGGCCACGATGAGGTAGATTTGGTTGAAGGTGAAATCAAATGTGGGATTGGACTCGGGGTGCAAAGGGAAATAGATTGGAGAGCTAGAAGTGGCCATGGTGGAATGCGACATTCACAGTGGAGTTTTTAGGTTAAAGGTTGAACTTTTCTAACAAAAGCCGAGCTTTAGTAGGTGGTGTCCAAAGCAAAGCTCTTACGAAGGGTGACATGTTGGCAAAGATGGTTCGGTGAATCATTGCGCATGAAAGGAGAAAGGGGAAGAGAGAGGATGTGTATGATTGGTTTATGCACTAGACATCTGCGCATGTACAGGCACAGTGGAACTTGTGGAAGATGAAGATTTAGGAAGAAGTGGTAATCAGTAAGTGTTTAAAGTTAATTAATTAAATTATATAATCCAAATTCTTATAAAATCATAACTTATGCGCATAAGGTCTGATCGAGACATCGTCTCCGCCGTTGCACTCATAACGAGATCCTCTACATCTTGGTTTTACTTAGGCTTGGGTGAATTTACACACCGATTGATTTTATATTGTTGTGATATATTTATTTGTTGTGGTAAAATATAAATAGCATACAAAGCAGTGCAAGTTATTACTTCTGGACCCGTCCTTACATTGGAAGTAAGTGACAACAATATATGTAGCATAATCTCTCTTATAAACCTCTAAGACATGCATTATGGCTAGGACTTATTTACATGTTTTATATTGTGATTTGATAAAGATGAAGTGTGTGTGAAAGGTTAAAGCAAAATGGTCGCTACGAACGCATTTTGAAATCCCATGTATTTGACTTGTTAAATTGTAAAAAATGTGAATATAAGGTGGATATATATATAGGTTCTTTACACATGCTTTATGTAAAAGCCCGCAAATTCGTACCCCCTTAAAGTTGGCAAAATCCCACAACAATTCATCCAAAGAGGAACAAACTTACGAATCTTTGGGGTTTAAAGAAGAAGAGGTAGAAGAAGAATAAAAACAATAACAGAATCTCACATATCGCAGTGGAACAAATATAATAGATAAATAAATATCTTTAAACAGAATCATTATATCAGTTATTACGTTACATTATCAGAGTGTACAACAACAGCAGCGGAAAGAAATATTACATATATAAGTGATACGCCTCGCATCAAGCTCCAACTCCTGATTTCCATAGCAACTTCTTGACTTTGCTCCGGAATAACTGCTAACCTGACTCTAGGCTGCCCGTGTGGAAAATTGTGGGCACCCAGATTTAGAAAGGTAACAATAAACTCCAGGTCAGTCATGGGATTAGTGTGAGATCTCAAAAATAGTTATTTTCACAAGGAAAAGAAAAGAAAAGAAATCTGCAATGCTTTTAAGAAAATGAAACTGCCATCAGGCCTCCCACCACACACACAATGCAAGCGCAAACTAGGAGGAGATTTCTCCTTATGACAGTCAAAAATGCTTAATACAAGAAAAACTCTTTTAAATATTATTATTAGTGCATAGTACAGAAAACCTTTCGAAAATATAATATTAATCATAGCCAACATAGGTACCATTATATTATGCCAGCTATAGCTGCCATTTTAAATGACAGGTTCTACAATTGAAATCATAAAGGGCTCGTATTGTTTTGTTTGGATTTCCAACAAATGGTCGGGCAAAGGAACTTCCCAAATAAAATGGAACGCCTCTGGAGTGATGTCCCCGAGAACCTAACCGGATCTCTGCTACACAAGGCCGGGTTACCTCTGCGACTAGGTAACAACTGACATGAGCATGCCATCCCCCGGTCGTTACCGACCTTTATCTGAGGGCCCCCAATTCAACAATCACATAGTAAACACTACTACAAAATATGCCATTTGCATCGGTTGTTTACCCCCCTTTTGCATCAGTTCAACAACCGAAGCATATGCAACCGATGCAACAGGCTTAACATTTTTGCATCAGTTCTGAAACCGATGCAAAAAGTCCTTTTTGCATCGGTTGTTACTAACAACGGATGCAAAATATCATGGTTGGTTGCTTGGATACAGCCCCCATATTGCATCGGTTGTAATGAAAACCGATGCAACTAATCCGTCTATTGCATTGGTTTTTTATAACAACCGATGCAAACTAATCCCTCTATCGCATCAGCTATTTGTACCTGATGCAAAAAAGCCATTCTCAGAAACCATTATTACAGTACTCAAATAGACTATATATATATTATTGATTATAACATGCAATTATTGCATGCATTATTACTATTATTCAAAATTAAATTTGATGGCAAATACATAATCAGATTTAATAATTCTACAAAAGAATGAAAAACATAAATAAATTCTAAAGAAAAATAAAATTAGAGGCATGAAACAGAAAAGTTACAACTGATATACTTGTCTAGAATCAATCAACCAAAGATGACTGAACTGTATGAAGGTAGTATCAATGTTGGCCAAGGAATTAGCAAGCATTGTAGATGAGGTTATTCCACAAGCTGTTTCTTGTATTGCTGTCTATAAATGAACGAACAGATGGCCATTACAAACCTCTACACTGATCAAAACAAACCAACCTGCTGCCTTCCCCTCTTCTCAACCTACCACCACACCATCATCGTTTAACTCCTACAACAACCACTTCCCACTTCAAACATAACCACACAGAATAACCATCAACCTACAAATGCACAATTTATACCCTATTCCACATACTCCTTACTGCAGCTACATTACATCCTCCCTGCCTCTGCCAGATAACATTCACCGTCCATCAACCACCTCTACCCAGTTCTACCTAACCACTACACTATCACACAAACCTCTCCAACCTTGCATACATTTCCTACAACCTCACTTTAACCACCACTACTGACACAAACTTCAAAATCCACTGCCATATCACTTCCGTGCACTTACATTCAACACTCAACCGACATCCACTACCATCACTGCTTTAGCACTCATACATTCAACCGTCAAACCGTATACCAGTCACCCCACCACTTCGGCCTGTGCACAGTCAACCACCCTTAAAACTACTACTGCTGCCTCCTCTGATAAACCAACCCCAAACACAACGCACAACATCCACCAAATACCTTCACAAAACTGCATATAACATACCACCACTACTTCACTGCCACCAACCAACCAAGCATCAATTCAACCACCGTAACCACTACAGCCTTCATTAACCGCAAGTAACCAAATCGCAACTTGCTTCTTCACCTCCTTTGACCAATTCCAGCCTCGAGCTCAACCACCTCCCTTCCTGCTTCTTCACCTCCTTCAACATTTAAATCAGTTTATTTTTAAAGTTAGGCGAAGTCATTGTTCTTATTGAAATCCAAATTAAAAATAATTATTTAATTTCCTTATGAACAAATAACTGAGCATGATTAAATTTCAAATTCAGTTGAACTTCATGATTAAAGAATTGCATATGTACGCTAATATATTGTTGAGCAGACAAAAAACTAACACACACACAAAAGTCATAACTTAATTTTTCTGTAAAATTATCAAAACATTGCCAAGGTCAGCATCAACTACATTTCGCGTCTATCATGCAAATTTACGTTACCGAACCCTTTGGACAAGTTCACGTCGTTCAACAACCAAACAAAAATGTGTGTATTTCTTTTTCCCATTAATGAATCTGGAACAATTAAATTTATTAAATTAGACCTATTATGAAGTTAAACTATAGTTCTACCTAAAGGTCTGAGAGGGAAGATAATTAACCACATCTCTATCAGGTACTTATTCAAGTTAAACTATAGTTCTACCTAAAATGGTACATTGATACCACTTGTATATGCATTCTTGCATTAACAAATTAAATTAATCACTGATGAACATAGTGAGGCTCTTCAGAAATTATTATGACCTTGACACCCATCAATTAAAATCGACAAATAAGTTAGCAGTAAAACATTTCATGCATAGAATTGCAATTGACATTTGAAAAGCAAGATTGACTCACATTTATAATTAGTAGCAACATTTACTATGATTGTCTTATTAAGAAATTGTAAGAACTTAGAGACAGAAAGATGACGTACAAGATGGAAACAGGGAGATAAGGTATTATTTAAGTAATAGTTTTACATTTTGAAGGTGTATATGATATATATTTATACTTTAAAAATAAGCGTTAATTTAATTCATTTATAATTTTATCCTGGTTGATGCAGCTAAATAAACTGCCTACAAATTTGTTTGATCAAACAACTGTCCTAAAAGACTACTCAACCATCTACAGTGTGTGTATCTTTTAAACATAATTAGGAGTATATCAAAGGGGCAGAAGTTGAAATTAATTGCCATGTATCTGATGACAAGAATCAATTTGTGAGACATGCGGTAAGTATGAATGAAACGGTATATTTTGCAAATAGACACGGCACGATATGAGTTAGACATGGATGGAGAAACATTTACGGTACTACAATAGTGTTGTCCCTGCGTGTTACAGTGAAAAATGCAATTCTGAGTTCAGACACAAAGCACGGTAGGGTATGGATGGTTACTGGAGATTACCAAACCTTACCGATGCTCTAAAGTTCAAGTCATATAAAGAATTACTACCATAAGTTCACACATTTCACATAATGTCAGTAACTCAGATCGTATGAGAGTGAGGTATGAACTAATACCGTGTTTAGAAGCTAGATGTCAAAGGAAAAAAAATAACCATTTGGTGTTTCAGGTTTGATTCAATTAAAAACTTAATGCAGGTAGGTAGTGAGACACTGTTACATGACGTTATTTCAAAACAAACATATTATCACAATGAGATAGTGTTAACCTATGCACAATAGGTACACGCTGACAATGCTTGTTTTGAAGAAAAAGGTAAGAAGTTAAATTGAAAATTACCATTCAGTCCCTATTAAAACAGGCACGTGTTTACGATGCTTGTTTTGATGGAAAAAAAGTTTAATTGAAAAATATCATTCGGTCTCTATGCATTAAAATTGATGGGTAGAATTCAGGAAGGTTTTCGCGTAATTAATTAATCTTAACATGTGCTCGATGGACACATGTTAATTGTTAAAAAACATTTTCCATTGCAATATAATCATTGTTAAAAATAAACAAATAGGAATTTCATGCAACTTTCAAGTTATAACACCGATGGAGAAACTTAAAATCAATAGAATTATTTTGCTAATTAACATGCATATTAGAACATGTGAATTCCTAATATACAAAAAAAATCAGATATTGGGATTTGCAAGCTTGCATCCTAATCAGTACTGCATATGATTTACCTCATATAAGACTGAGAAACGCGCACGAAATATGTCCCTACCCTTATATATGTCCCTAACCTTTTGAAAAAAATGAGAAGCTAAACCACAGGGTAAGTTATTCAACATTTGTTTCTGGCTTTTTCTTCCAGGATGGATTCACCAGCATCTGCAATAGTAAGAGCAAAATCACAGCAATTAGATTTAGAAAGAGCGGAAATTATTATTGCGCAAGTGTGGAAATACTATATATGCATGAACAAAGAAAGCATTGCCGGTTTTATAGCCGTAGTCGATAATTTTTTACCAGTGATAGCTGCTTCTTTATGCTATTTTAACCTTTTAACTTTTAAGTATGTTTTAGTCATAAAATAAGTTTACACAGAGAACATTAAGTGATGACAAAAAAGAAATTAAAACTGATGTTGCACAAAATTACACATGACAGTTTGCACTGATAATGATTTTGAAATTGGAGAATTACAGGCATAAGTGTAAATATTGTAGTTTAAACTGCAAATCATACCCGTACATAATAAGCTGCTAATCTCGCAACAGTTGATCCTGATTCTGAATAAAGCCACAAGAGAATAATTACAGAACCAACATTGCCACTTTACCTAAAGGTAACTTCGTCTAAAGATATCATTTTCTTCTTTCCTTACCTAAAATACAGACATTTTAGTCAGTACAATACAATTTAATAAACAGTAACAACCCAAATCAATACAAAAATGTACTTCAACCGCTTCCCAATATTTTTCCTCCTTTTTAATTTGCAGTTTGCAGAAGTTAAATATAAGGTAATTATGAAAGGAGTAACATCAACAACTGAGAAAGATATACTTAACGGAATTACAGGTTCAGCAAGTCCGGGGGAAGTTTTAGCTTTAATGGGTCCTTCGGGTAGTGGTAAAACTAGTATACTTAGTCTATTAGGAGGAAGAGTTCGAGGTGGCATTATTGAAGGATCTATTACTTACAATGATGAACCATACGCTAAATCTTTAAAACGGAGGTAAACTTGTAATTCATATGCAAAAATTCAATTTCGGTTTATATTGTCAATATTTAAGCATTTTTCCTGTTATAATCGAGGCCGGGTATAAAGCGAAGTTCAGGTAATTTTTTGGTGATGCTCTTGGTTTGACATTTAGCTACCAGTTTAAATGCAACACTAGTATAGCTTAGTATAAGAAAAAATATTACAGCATGCATACTTGCAATCGATTGCCTGGATATTGGCTGATCATAACTATAATAGCAAAAAATAATAATTTAAACAAATAATTTCTAGCACTGAGAGCTTTCAAGCGAATTACACCATTTTTATCTCCATCACATATATACTGGAGTTCTTTAAAGCTTGACCTTCTGTGTTGAAACCTAACACAAAGAGCTTTCTAGTGAATTGATACTAAAATAAACAAAATTGTAGGATGCATCTATTTTACTATTTTCATATAACATACTGACCAGATTTTATATTTTGACAAGTTTTATTTTTTTGGACCAAATAACAGGGATGAATGAAATAATCAAGATAGCAATTCATCCTTCTATTCACACTGAAAAACTATAGCACCTATGTCTTTGACATTTAGACATACAAGTAAAGGGTTACCTCATGCAAACAATAGGCATACACAATAATTACTTTAGGTTAAAAAAATTTGTAGACTAACAAAAATGCATGCTACTTACTATTAAGAATTATGCATTAAAGACTACTCACCACAACTCCTTTCCCAATATGATTATAAGTTGATAGCTTCTATATACTCTAATACATCCTATATTATTTGAAGCAAATACAATTCCACAATTTCCTTTAAACATGTATCATACATGAAAAGATTTCTCACTTTTCATAACTGCCTGGACATTTGTGTGCTAGAAAAATGAATTGCCTCTTCGACCTGTATTGACATACAAAAAACATATGCTAAAGCTAATAAAATATAAGAAAGTTTGAATCCTGAACTATTATTCTCAACTTACAAGATGTTGAAACAAAGGAATCTTTCTACTTAAATCATCACGAACCACGACCTCGCACCCAGACTTCGTCAGCAATCATCACGAACCACGACCACCACCAAAACCCAAAACCACCAACGACTTCAAATCCACATCGCTTCCACAATTCCATCGCTCCACTACGAAATCCATAGCCACGACATCATAAGAAACCACAAGATGAACACTTGAGCATCGAATAATTTTGATTTGAAATGGAATTTGAAATGGACTTCGAATCACTCTCCTCATCCTAAATCCACTCAATTTGAACCCCAAGTCGAACTCGATTCCACTCAAACTCGCCGCTTAATTCAATTGTGGTTGTTGAAAAAATGGGTGCGAATTTTTTTTTAACTATATTTTTTCGATTTGAAAGACTGGAAGTTGAGAATTTGGTGTTCTGTGGATTAGCGGTTGTGATTTGGAATTTAGGCTTAAGGAAAGATGAAAGCGGGACACGAAAATAAGAGGGCGGCAAACCAAAAAAATTAATGCAAATAAAGGTTGTAGCATCGGTTGTAAATAAAACTGATGCAATTAGCACTATTCGCATCGGTGTATTTTCTTCGGTTGTTGACGATAACCGATGCAAATTGTATTTTTGTACTATCTACTACTTTCCACATACCAAATGCATCGGTTGTTAAAACGTAATCGATGCAAATACTTCTATTTGCATCGGTTGAGGTAACAACCGATGCAAATGAGGCGAAGCAACATGCGCATTTTGTACTAGTGAAAGTATGTGGGCTCCATACCATGATACCAACTTTATAAAAATCAACATAAGTAAATATCTGGGCTCCATACCACGATATCACTTTTTATATCCAGAAGGAAATGGTCACACCCTCAGGAGGAGCTACCCCCAAATAACCTTGCTGCCACGATTCCTGTTTCGACCATTACCGGGTTGTGAGGCTCGACGAAGTCTCGTCTACAAAGCTACGCTTTTTCACAAAGCCATGCTTCGATCACAAATGATCAACAAATGATCATCAACACACACCAGCACTCAACATGTCACACTACCAAATTGGGAATATATCACTGATAACCTTCAACTACATAACCTCTAAGCTCGTACGTCTCAGAGAAGGGTGTTAAGCTAAGAGAATAAATTCTCCGCCACCAACAGATATGTATTTGAAAGAAATCTGCTTTATATCTCAAAGTGTAGTGTCAGGCATACCACCATACAAGTCTGTTCGGGGTTCGAACAGAACCGAAGGCACTTCCAGAGAAGCCCTTGCAATTTCCGGGTATTCACAACCCGATCAGACTTCCCATCACTTAGGGAATCTCTATAACTGCGCGACTCAGTGCAGAGACAATCGATAGGTTATCCTATCGTTCTCGCAAATTCCCAATCTTCACCACCGGTCTTCAAATGCTATCCATATCGACGAATCATTATTCGAAATGGGTTATATGACACAAAGGTCCTCTCCCGGCTAAACCGAATAATGAGCGTAATATTTAAAAACATATGGATAGTGGGGTTTCAATTAAGTCACAACTTATTATCCAAACTTTAAATGGTTTAAACAAATTACCGTTTTCAATCTTTTAAACAAAAAGATTCAATCCACAAAGTTCACCTAGTTTCACAAAGATCCATTTACGGATTCCCATTTCAATTGAATCAACTCATCCAATCTTTCAGTTTAAGATTTAATTCATAGCTTCCAAATTCCAATTCAAATCTTGTATATGGAAGATATACCATCCTTTTCGATTTCAAAGCAAGATTTAATCATCTTCACAAAGATTAATTCATAGTTTTTCCAAACCATTTAAAATTTCATTTCAAACTTGAAATCTTTTGATACACATTGGAAGTCCTTTCTCTTTACGAAAGCTATTATTTATTTGAAACAATTAGTTTTTGTTTTGGGAAAAATTGATTACAATTTACATAAGTTAAAGTTATTCAAGTATAAGACTTGGATTTAAATTTAAATTTCAAAAACCACACTTTTTAAATGGTTAAAACCCATATAATCATCTTTATAACTTGTATAAAAAATTTTTAGACCATAAGTTCCAAATCATTGAATTCAATTTCAAATATTGAATTCTAATTTAAATCATTTTATTTAAATTTGAAGTTTTATTAAGTTATTTAAAATAACATTTATTTTCAAAGCTTTCATTTCCAACTCCAAAACTATTTTGGATCCAAGAATTCAATCTTTAAAATTGTTAGAAATCTATGACTTAGCCGATTTCCCTGTGCAATCCATTATTTGTGCGTGTATGGTGTGGTCCAGGGGTTTTACTCAATAGTGCGACAACATCAATCATCACATATTAACATCGATAAGCGGTATAGTCCACAACGCTTACCTATATACACAGGTTCATAGATAAAACAAATTCATCAATAAGATATATCACAGAATATAAATAAAGTTACTATTTGTAAGGAATCCAGTTGGATCCCTCCAACCTGTTTTCCTACATCCACAGGCGTTAGCACAACAATTAAATACCCATTCCACTTCGAGGTGGAATATCGCGGTATATGGGATTTATAAAATATTACCTGCTATTATGCGGCGCATTGGGTCTCGTTCAAAACAAATATTAGCAACCATCACCCAAACACACAATCAACGATTAAATTTAACTATATAAAATCAACTGGAAATTCCAATTTAAACTTGAGTGAGAAGATCTCACCTTGGATTATGCATGCAATCCATTTTCCATTCCGGTTTGTTTCTCGGTTTATACCTTGTATAGATATTTACACAGTTTATCAATATTCGAATTAAATCGAATAATTAAATTATCGTTTAATTTATTTACTTAACCGAAAATTTTATTTTAACAAATTTTCCATTTATAATTAATTTGGTAACTAAATAATTGAAATAAATTCCTTAACCACTTAAGCTACCTTAACAAATTATCTCAATAAATTTATTGTTTATGTTTGATAGCTAAATAAATAAATAATTTATTTAAATTAAATTAAGGTTCACTCAATCTCATATTTAAAATACTGAATTTTAAAAGCAAAGAAACTAATGCCTTAATTTTTTTTAAACAACTCTCTTTTTAATAAATTTATTTAACTAATTATTAAATTTCCTTTTTAATAAATTCAATTAACCAAAAATTATATTTAAACTAATAATCTTGGTTTAAACTAATTTCTTTTTAAACTACAATTTTTTTAAAGAATTACTTTACTTAAGATTTTCGGCTTTATAACATGTTTATTATCTTTAAAACATATATATGAATATAAAATTAAAAACCAAAAATTATCTACACCTTACTGCATTTTTTCTTGTTGAAAAATCATCATCATCATCATCATTATTATTATTATTTTACTCATCATTCATACATATATCTATACATATTTTCACTAAATCAAAATTATAACCGAAGAGTAAAAAGTTAAATATCAAAATTACTGGAAGGGATGAATTCAAACCTTACTACTAACATACACGGCAATGACCTCGCCTTTCTCGATTTCTGCCACCGCCAGCTCGAAGCGCCGCACTAGACCACCATCGCGACTGTCAGAGTCGCCACTGCCGAAATCCTCAAATGTCGAGCCACTCACGACCATCACCGTCGTCGGCATCCTCCTCAACCACGAGCTAACCATGGTCACGACAAAAACTACATCGTGATTTTGTTGAACGAGATGATCCTCCCCATGCCCAGCATCGTGCGAGACCTCACCCGTGCATCTAAAGCTCGAGCTCGAGATCGAAAACCCCAAATTTCGAATGTGAAAACCCTATCTCTTAACCGCGACTTCGACTTCCCAATCGAACCCATGAACCACCACGCGATAGGCAGCCCCATCCACCCTTGTGTGCGTGATGCTTCCCAACGCTCCTTTTGGCTTTAGCCAGTGATAAAAAAAATTCGATTTTGAGAACTGAAGAGGGAGAAGGGGTCACGGACTTGAATTTTTTTTCTCTGTTCTGGATCTTTTCATTTTGAAATGAACTGAAATGAAAGGAAATAAAGATGGATGCGATGTTGATTTGCCCTTTGCGTGAGAAAAGGGCGACTTGCTTCTGGCTGAATTTGACTGTGATTTGATTTTACAAAATTTTAAATTAAATTTCAATTTAATTTCCAACGCGTTTGCTTATCGTATGCTTACACAACAACGCCGAATGCTACCAAAAATTGAAGTCCGATAATAATTCAATATTACGGATCCAATGGAACTGGTTTTGTCGAATTCCGACACTGTGCCTCGGAAGGCTATTTTTAAATATCAATTTAATCGACAAAATTTCAAGACTGAACAAACTATTTCCAAATTCAATTCTGAAGCTTCCATTATCTTCAGTATTGTCAATATAAATTATCTAAGCCATCAAATTATTTTTAACAGGCTTAAATTGAAGATTTTAAATCTTATCCAACATTAATAAATTAAATTCAATAACTTAATTGCCAAATCCATAATTAATATTGAAATTCAAGTTAAACTACCCTCCAAATATTTAAAATCAATTAAATATTCCATTTCAAATGTTAAAAATTTCCTGGTCGTCGCATCTTTAAGTAGGTTTGAATTAAAGGAATTGGCTAGGAATGTTATATAATTGTAGAACAACGCTGTGTTGAAAATCTCAGTTTTTAGTAAAGTAAAAGGGCTTTTACTTTAGACATTTTTCTAATTCTTTTTAAAGGGAGTTTATAAATGGTATTAAAGTATTTTAAAAGAGGAAGTTGAAGTTTAAGTGTGTTTTTAGAATTATTTCTGAATGTTTAAAGTAAAGATTTTTAAATTATAAAAACATGTTTTTATTGTTTTTAAATAAATTATAATTAAGCATTTTAAATTAATATTTAGACTAAATGTTTTAAACCATACCAGAAGTATTGTAAATTGTTTTAAAGTACATTTTAGGCATGCACATATATATAGTAATTATTTTATTAAAGTAATTTGAAGCTTATGCAATATAAGTGTCATTTCAAAGAGGTTTTTAGCAAATATATAAGGAGAAAATGTAAATTAAGCCTTTTATAAAGTAATAAAGGAAGGTTTGGATTTTAGCACTTTTGTCAAAATAAGCGATTTGCGAAATTAAGTGTTTTTAAAAAGTGGTAAAAGGAAATTTGGATCCTAAAACTTTAGCTAAAAGGAATGGTTTTGTGATGTGTTTTGGGTTTGCTGTAAACAATGTTTTAGAAACATTGTTTTTAAACCCTTGAATAATATTTAAAGTGGGTAACTATTGTTAAGTGTTTACGAATACACTTAGATCTTTAAAAATGGAACTTTAATGATAATAACAAGTATGGAATCTTTTTGAAGAAAGATAGAAAAGTATAAGTTTTAAAGTAGAAAAGAGAGAAGGGGTTTAGAATAATAATGTTTGAGGAACATTTGCTTTAACCTCTATGATTTTATTTTAAATAAGTAAATCCTATTAATGATTGGTGAATATAATTATACCATTGAGATAAGCATATGAGTAATTTTTAAAGTATTGCAGAGGGTATAAATGAATTGGGAATTGTAAACTACTTGTATATATCCATGGTAAAGATATTTTTAAATATATATACAAGAATAAAAGGGAAGTATTAATTAATAAGGGAAGATTAATTAAAAAGGGATCAGAAGTCATTTATACGACATAATCATGCTTGACTGTGTCAATCATGCTCTGTGTGTTACTTGCTTATGTAAAGTATATAAGACTTCATTTTCCTTATCTAATCATTCTCATTATTGTTGAAATTGACCAAATATAACTTTGGAAATATCCCAAGAAACCCGAAATTATAGGTGTTATCCCTCATTTTGACCAGGCAGTATACAGACAAACTTGATGAGTCAAACTTCAAAGTTATCAAGGCAGGTCGCCTAGAGTGATTACTGTAAACAACAAAACTCAAGTACAACCAAGATCAAAAAGCAAGTATGAGTCCATTCCAAAAATCCAATATTCTAGGAGAAGTGGTCTTGGGCATTGAGAGCGAGGTGGAGATCTCAAGGCAATATTTTAGACTTCCTACCACTATAAATAGGAGGCCAGGGCTCATTTTTAAGGATCTCTTTCTGCTTTCTTGTTCTCTAACTCTATTCATCAACCACATATTTATACTGATCCATAATGGACTTATATCAATCTTTAAGAACTATACTTGAAAAACAGTAATATAATAAAAGGAAACTTTAAGTGGACATAGGTCGGAGAACTTCAGACCGCTGTAAATCTTGTGCGCTATATTTCTTACTTGTTTTTCATTTATTTTCTTCAATTTTTATTGTCTATTAATTATATTGGGTGTTTGTGCCATTTTTGGTCCAAACATTTTGATTCTTACACTGTAAACCACTTGAATTCGTTGATTTAAGTTTTGAAAAGGATCAGATGACTAGAAAATCAACTTAGATGATTGATGTTAGAGGAAACCAATAAGGGGATAGTCAAGAGGCATCCTCAAGAACTAACCTCCCATCCATTTATATAACTGGGGATGAGATGAAGACTATAATGAATGGATTACAAGAAAGGATGATTGCTCGCCAGGAAGAGATGATGGAGAATTTTTTCAGGAGAATGGAACACACAGATATAGCTAAAGTCGTTGCAAATCAGAACCAAAGGCAAGCATCTAGAGAAAATACACAATGAAGCGAAATGAAGTAGAATGGAACGACCCTTGAACTAGTTGTATGGATCGGTAGGATCCAGTAGCATGGATCGGTACCGATCCACAAAACTTGGGGGCATGGCTAACTTTAACTTAGAGAGAGACGATGCATGCCTAGGAAACATTGCTAAACATCAGAACCTGAATAAGAATATGAATGTGCTACTGGTGGAGTACATGCCCGAATTTCCCCATAGGAACAGATGGCAAAATGAAGTATGGATCAGAGGCTTCTTTTGGATGACAACCCTATGATCAGGACGGCTTGTGATCAAGTTCGAATCCTTTATCTCGCCTTTTATTCTCAATAAAAGAAAAAATATCATCTCAGACCACTTACATGTGTACGAGATCCTGAGTGGACCCTAGGAATGCTCTGATTTGGATGAATAAGATGGCCATTTTTGATATTTTCTCAATATTAACCTCAGACCGCATATACGTGTGCAGTATCTCGATCGCTCCCTAGGCATGCTCTGAGTTAGAAGTCTGAAGGTAAACTTGATAGGATTAGATCTTTGCTAGATGACCTGACTTAGACTCCTTGAGTGATGACCAAAACTGATTAGGAAAGGCCAACGAAGATTGATGAACCCCTGGTTGATTAGGATTTCATAAACCACTAGACCGTGATGACTAATATTGATCGCTTTATGCAGAGACTAGAGTGCAAAACGTAATTTACCTCGTAGGTGCATGAGTAGATGGGCTTGCTTGTAAGTCCCCACATCGAAGAGTGATTGGATTAGGCTCAGCAAAGGTCTGGAGAAAGCATGGATTTGGATCGCTTTATGTCCTATCCGGAGAGACAAGGCTAGAGTGTAGGAAGTAAGTCCTCTTACATAAAAGTGAGTAGATGGGATTACTTGTTGTTGAGTCCCACACCAGAGAGCAAGTGGATTGGACTCAACAAGTATCCAAAGAGATCATGCGTTTGATTATCCACCCCAAACGGCTACATATTTAATTAACGATCTAGAGAGACCATGGATTTGATTATCGGCCCTTTATGGCCATGAATTTAAGCAATGATTTGGAGATCGTAGCTTTAAGTATTGGCCTCGAACAACCACGGATTTGATTAATGATTTGGAGAGATTGTCCCCTCATCTTAAATGGTTAACAATCTAGAGAGATCATCCCCTTAACTTAAAAATTAAACAACAAGGAGAGAGCGCATATTATACTGAATACAAAATGGTCCGAAGAGATCCAACCCCAAAATGGATGTAGATTTAATAAACGGATTTCAACAAGGGAAAATTTTGATATGTGATGTAATAACTCCAAACGAAATCAGAAAGATGATGATGTATGAAATACATTTAGATAGAGTCTAGAATCTTAGGTCGCAACGGCTCTAAAACTACCCGTGATTGATAAAAGAATCTAAAGGAATAAGATTATTCACGATAGCTTGATCGGCTGGTAACTAGAAAATTCAACTATTAATATCTCATCAACTTCAACGTTTTTTCTTAAGCAAATCACACCTTCCATTTGCATGCCGTGCTTTAAGGGGCAAGTGTTATCTTGCCTTTTAACCAGGCAGTGGACGGACAAATTTGACGTGTCAAACTTCAAAGTCATCCAGGCAAGATGCCCAGGGAGATGACCGCAAATTCCAAAACTTAAGTACAACCAAGATCACAAAGCAAATACGAGTCCATTCCCAAAACCCAAAATCCAAAAATACACAAAGTGTTTGATCTTTACCGATCAAACCACTTGGATCGATACCGATCCAGAACTTTTCACCAACTCCACCTCAAACTTCCTATATCCCAAAAACATGCTTCTTATATCCTGTTTCTGGAATCCTATGATGGTTTGCATGCGCCAATGATCGATCTCCTCGAACTCCAGAAATCAGCAACTCTACTTCTCCACCGATCCATCATTTGAACTCAGAAACAAGCTAACAAAAATGCAAACAAGGTTGGAATTGCAAAGCTAACCATTAGATGAGCCAAAAAAAAGAGTTTAGGAAAACTAGTTTGGTGATCTTACAAATCAAAACCAATCCATACAAATTGATGAGGTGGCATCCATTTTTCCAAGAGAAGTGGTCTTGGGCTTGGAGAACGAGGTTCAGATCTTTAGGTGAGTTTTAGGTATCCTACCTTTGTAAATAGAAGGGCGGGGCTCATTTTAAAGGATCTCCTTTTGCTGTCTTATTCTCTAACTCTAATCTTTCATAATCACTCATAGATTTATATTGATTAGTAATAAATTTATACTGATCCATGAGAATTATAGTTGAAAAAAAACAGTATAATAAATGGAAACTTGAAATGGACATAAGTTGTAGTATGTCAAACCACTATAAATCTTATGTATTCTATTTCTTGCTTATTTTTAATTTATGTTCTTCACTTTATTCACTACTAAATTTATTGAGTGTTTATGCCATTTTTAGTACAAATAATATGGTACAGTTATCTTTGGTGATGCTATACTGTACCTATAAATTCATTTTTCCTCTTCTAGAACAAACGATAAGAAAATCCATCCCTGTTCGATTAGGAGGTGATCTCCACTCTTATTCAAAGTCTGTTTATTTCCAAAAGAACTAGATTTGAGTTTAAAGAAAATCTATCGATTGGTTTTTGGAGCACCTAGTAAGCAGAGGAGTGTACTTATGTGAGAAGACTCAAAACTTTAACCACCCTATTACTATATATTATTCTATGCTTTGGAAGAGGTTGAGATTGATTTAAGATGTTGGAATCTATATGGAGATTCAAGATCTGATTGAGATACTTAAACACTTGTAGTTGTTCGCGTTCTATTCAAGATGTGAGAATCCATGTGTGGTTCCAAAATCGATTAAGATATGGGAATCCATATGTGATTCTGAGATATGTTGTGATATGAGAATCCATATGTGGTTCTGGGATCTATTCGAGTTGTGACTCATGTCTTGGAATGGCGGATGTAGCCTCAACAATGGATATGACTAAAACCATAGATAATATGCATATACCATTGGTTTAGCTAACCCAAGGGTGCATGCGACTCTACCCTACAGATACTTATAGTTATACATGTGTGAGTGGTGCACTTGGCATCATATTGCAGCGAGTTGTGTATTTCCTATGTGCCTCAGCTAAGGATGTATGATGATTCGAAAGGATATCTCTAATCCTTATGTAGGAGGACTGTTCTCAACAAACTGAGGGAACCTTCTTGGAATCCTGCATAATTAGCTAACGTGCCTTGGCGGTTTTGATTGTATACCTACTATTATTGTGGTGTACACTCACATGCATCACAGCTACTTGGTTATTTACATTTCACACCCTAGACATTATTATTATATAACTGGATTTTCTAATAGAAATGGTTTAGTTAATGTAAGAAGGTTTAGTTAATGTAAGATAAAAACTAGTCCCTGTTCATTTGCAGCATGATCTTACGAGATACCATTATTTTTTAATGGCTTTATAAATATAAAAATCTGTAAGATTTGAGTTTCTCATGCTAGTTTAGTAGACCGATTCGGGTGTTATTTTGTTATAATGCTTGGGTCAGTCTTCAGTATATTTCTAGATTTAGTTGGATGCTTTGGACTTCAAAAGGCGAGCTGGATGCCTCCAAGACCTATTCACATATTTTATTTTGTACTACATTACTTGTATTGTAGCTATTAGCATTTTTGATGCAGGCTGTTACAACTGTCCAGGCTGATGATAGTTTAGTTTACTCTGACTATTGTATATATAATTAAGTTTTCTTTTTGGTAAATTATTTTAAGATATTATATTATCGTTCCGCATGTGAGATTCTGATATTGTGTTCTTCTTTCTTGTTTTGTTTCCTTTTCTTTTCTTTTATCATAACGTCTTGTCTTTTTGGCACTTGGGTGTTCGACATGAGAATACCATAAATGTATTTGTGTCGACATTCAAGGGTCGAAAAATCTATTCCATAAAGTAAGCAAAGGATATTTATTCTTTATAGTGAGCTCATTCAGCTTCCGATAATCACTGCACAACCAAAGGGAACCATCCACTTTCTTCACAAGCGCTGTTGTGATTCCCCAAGGTGAACTACTAGATTGGATAAAATGCTTAGCTTCTACCTATAAAAACTGTTTCTTCAGTTCTTCATTCTCTTTGGCTGACATTCTCATGGGAGGACGACTAACTTGCCGAGCTCCGATAATAAGATAATTCGGAACTCTATGTCCCACCTCAAAGGAAAGTCAATAATACGCTAAAAAACAACAATATAATATTTAACAATAAGATTTTGGCAATATAATCTTCTTCTCCAGACTTAAGAGCAAATAGAGAATCACTCGAGCTTTGGCTAAGGTTTCCAAGAGCAAGAATGAGATTCTCTATGGAATTTGGATGGCTAAGAGTGATTACTTTTTTAGTACATAAAGAAGAGTCGCATAACAATCCAGCAAATCCATACCAAGAGTGATGCCAAATCCTAAGAACTTGAATACATGCAAGTCATACAAGAAAGATAGTCCACGTAAGTCCAAAACAACATCTTTTCATAATATCCCAAGGGTTTCATAACTACCTATGATCCTCAAAGATGTAATCAAGCAAATAACATCAAGATCAAATCTATCAATCGGTTCCTTCAACACGAATGAATGAGACATGCTCATGGTAAAAAAAAACTCTAATGGAAGAATCATCAAATAAGATAGTACCTTTGAGGACGGATGTAGCTTTCTCTTTAGTATGAGAGGTCCACCAGAGGTCTATATATATAAACTTCCACTCTTCTTTCCTATCCCAATTGTTGGGAAAATGTAATTGATGCAACTTGTCTCCTTACAAATTCTACGTTGCTTCGGACCAACCACTTGTGTAGGATTGCTGCACTCTTTGGATTAGTGACATGCTTCCCCATAATTGTAATAAAAATCTTAGTATTATCCTTCTTTAGGGTGAACTGCACCTTACTTCTAGCTTGCTCTAATTCTGAATCCAACCTTTTGCTTTTTAAATGGGAACATCCTCCTTTAACCAACATTAGGCTTACTCCTTTGTTCCTTATCTTTACTCCCCCTTTCAGCCTCCTCATCTCAAAGCATTACACTCCAGCTTCTCAAATGAAGCATCTAGATGGGGAAGCAAGGCTTTTCTCATAACCATAGTCAAACCACAAAAAACTTTTGGTTCTTCTTGATAGGAGTGTGGATGATATCTGTATCATACTTCAAAATAGCCTCAAAGGTAAGCCACATACTCTGCCCTCAACATCTAGACCTCCTTCAAATCAATAAACTTCTTATCCATTCCTACTTTCTCTGCCTTATGGAGAAATTCCTGCTTGAAGGTTCTTGCTTGAAGTGAAGTCTGAATTGATCCCACGTAAATTTGGCTTCCTCAAGCTCAGCCATTAAGAGTTCATACCATAAATTGCCCTCTCATGCAACTGACTGGAAACAATCTGTAACCCTTGTTGATCGATGACTCCCATGCAAGTAATATGAGCTCGCATGTCTTGACCCATACTTAACTTCAATAACTCCCTATATGACGTTGAAGGTCTACCCTCCAAGGCTAGCATAATCACTACACATCCCTGCAAAATCAAAATGGGGAGTAGGTGGATTAGGATTTATGGAAACATTAGATGCCTGGATGCTCCGCACAAGCTCAATTAACTGATCGGTGGCCATAAACACACCCTCGTTATCGAAACCACTAGACCGTCCAACATCTACTTAGGTAAATCGACCACTGGCCATTCTTACTTCTTTCGTTAAAGTGGGATATACATATATAATAATCAAGATACATACGTCCACATATTAAAGCGTAAAAATAACTAGTATGCCATAAGTGACTATCCAAGTAATCACCATGTACTCCTAGCTTATACTTAGAGAATTTACCCAACACCCAATTGATAGGGACTTCTGAGTCCATCTAAGGCCACTGGCTCATATCTCTCCGTATCATATATTATTCTGAACCCACTATTACTAAATGTAACACCCTACCTCTATACCTATAGTACCAGAGAGTATTACTGAGCAATGCTATTTGATATACCGAGGATAAGGTTAGAAGGGGCCAATACATGTGAATATTCCCTTAGGCTAACACTGATACATATCGCAAATCATATAAAACCTATCGTTATATACATGTTAACAGTGTAAAGCAGTAAACACGTGTGGTTTCTAGGATAGAACAATACATAATACGCAAACAAAAAGTAGAGATCACAAAATCATAAGGCAACGATAAAATATAATACATCAATAGTACAATTCCAAGGTTAGCAACAAATGTTAGTCCAATGCTCATTTTATCAAATATGCATTTCATAGTCACAATAAACACATCATCATGAAATTGGAAAGGCCACAAAACATATAGGGAAATTATCATCCTAAATTGTACTAGCCTTCAAAAGGTTTCCCATAAGTCGTACAGGCTATTGAGTACCTAGACCTGAAATATCTTGGATTGACCCAAGTGTATAAAATAACATATATGTCAAACTATGTCTAAAGAGTATGTCACAGTATATATATTGAGATACAAAATAGATATCATGTACATATACTAATGATAAGGATTACGCAACAACATCCATGCCATAATAGAACACTACCACTTCGACCATCACTCCTAATGAGAGTTAATGCTCTCAATTGATCGGCTCTAAGAGGCATATAGGTGTATATGTGTGGGAAAGATGCATAGAATCTACATAAGGTAACATGCAAGCATCGAAGCAATACTATACAACACAAAATAGTACTTGCGCAAGGGTAATTTAGGTGATAGGTTAACATGCAGCTTACCTCTAGCATCTTGTACAATCATCATGCCTCTAATGAGGCCATAGATAAGAACTACCATCAAATGTTAATCTACACAACTCATTCGGATGAGAGAATAGCATACCGCAACACTGCTTTAAGAAATGCTAATGCCTGTAATCCATTTCCTACAGTCCTTTAGTTCTCCCAGAATTGCAACACCAATATCCATATGCATGTCATAAACGCACTGTCGAACTATGTTGAGAATTAGCCATGATTCCAACTTGCCCTTGGTAATGGACTGTTGGTCCTATGTGTCTTCTAAGCAGTAGCTATAATGAAGGAAATATCCCTCGCCTCCGTAATCAAATAATTGATAACATGGATCCAAAGTGTGACCCCATAATCAAGACCATTAGGATGGATATTGGACTATTTGGTGGGTTTTAATCATGTGGTCACTATAGTTGTAGGAACCCTACGATGTAGATTCAAATACTCTTTACCCTACCGTCTTAATGAGAGTATGATATAACTCAGTATACTTAAACATACTTATCTTACAATCCTTAGAGTGATGACATCACTTGATTATCCAACTAAATAAAACACCTCCAAACAATACCCTATGACCTTGACCCTTATTAAGTAACACTTAAAAATAGTAACTAGTCAAATGCCACTCGAGCTTCTCTTACCGCTTATGTTATCCAGCCATTTATATAAGCTCATAGACTACACCAACATCATAATTAATATTCTCTATAACAAGTCCAGAGAATAACCAAGGGAATAATACTAAAATTCCCATAAAAAACGATTTTGTAACCCCGTTTACTCAAATTTCTTATTTCATAGAAAGGATAACCCAACATCCAATATTATAAAAAGAGTATTCAATATAGAAAAATATTTGGTTTATTTCTAAAGTGTTCACATAATTTCATTTAACAACGAAATACTCTTTTTATTTATTTGTAATGAAAATACGCATTTTTACATTCCTTTTTAATTTCATATTTCTTTATTTACTAACATTCCATATCATATCCAAACATACATTAAATTTTTGAATAAAATTTATCTAAAGCTTCAAACAATTTTATATGTATTTTTTTCTGTCTTCTTTAACTCTATATATATGTCATTATCTAGAAACTGATTCCCATTATTAAAAGCTTCTTAAATTTTCATTACTAAAATAAAATTAGAGAATTACACCTATTGTTTATATTTTATTCCATTTTAAAAACATATTTATTTATATTATATATGATATATGTGTGTGTACATATATATTAAATACGCATAAGCCCAGAATCCACATCTGTACCATGCACCGATGCACTAGTTACCATAACTGATCCATCGGTAGTGGCCTGGAACGATGAAGTTCTAGTCATGCAACCTACTTTTGGTGACTTCGACAACCTTATGCCCCTTCATTTGAATCCCATTTTGACTTTAAACCCTAAACTACGTTCAGCAACCCAAAGCACATCAATATTACTCCAATTCTATCAAGAATATTCAAAACAGTGAGTTCAAGAGGGGTATGTAACACACATTTCAATTACATCAACAATCAAAATGAATCACATACATTTAGATATAGGTTGCGAGTAGAGAGAATACTTACCTTGAAGTAGCTAAGCTTTAATAATAGAGTTGCTCCTTCTTTCTCCTCTTTTCCACTTCTTTAAAAATTTAAATGCAAACCAGTCACTATTAAAAATGACAACTTCTTCTTTCCTAGAGGTGTAATAAGGTGTTAAGAGGGATATATATTAATTTCAGAATATTTGGTAATTTATTTCTATTTTTCTTGAACTTTTTAATGAAGAGGGTTCAGAGTTTTCCTAATTGGGTTTATGAAGATGGAACCAAAAGTAGTATATGAGAAGTGATTTTGTATGCAAGATGGAGTGTTCTAGAATCTTCACGAAATGCAAAGAGGTAGATATTTTTCTAAGAACTTAGATGGCCTAGCGGGCTCATTTATTCATTTGTATTTATTCCTTTTCTTTCTTCTTCTTTGCTGATCTACTTTTTCTACCACGTCAAATTAGCTCACATCTCCAAATAATTCTTATGCATTCTCTATATATATTTTACTACCATTTTATAATTTTTACAATAAGTAATGTGTACAAAAAATGTTTTTTTATCGATTAAATAATTAATTCCATATTTATCTTATGAAGGCTATTTTTTATGTAACTAAATAAATTTATAAACTCCTTTTTCTAGTGAAATAAATATTCTCTTTCTATGTAAATGATTTTTTAACTTATTTATTTCTATTATTTAACCTTATAAAAATTACTTAACCATTTAAATATATTTAAAATCATTTCAATGCTTTTAATGTTATTTGAACCTATTTAAAATCATAATTTTATAAAGTGAATTATTCTATTGCTTTATAAATATTTTCCCACATAATTTCCAAATTAAATGATTTTATCCGCATTTTACTATTAAAACCCCTTTTTAATTGATTAAATTTTTAATGTAATTCGCCCTCATCTACATATTGTTACAATCTTGGAATACTTAGGAAAAAGAAAGTATGACTAACGACTGTTAGAAGAGGCTACTACTAAGCCTAATCCTAAAATGGATTAATGAGCCACACTAATCATCTCTTCATTACCCGCTAATCTGCCTAAAGACTGCCCAAAATTAAAACAACCCTAACTTCTAAACAGTAAGTTCAAGATCGTAGTATGACCACTTAACAGAAAGTCAAACCATCATATCTTTCATTTGGGAGTAGTTACGGACCCTGATTGGGCTCCTACCAAAATGCATAGGGCTTTGATGATCTATTAGGGTCAAAACTGTCTGATAAAAATTTCAAGGGTAAAAAATGTCACCACTTAGCATTATCAAAAGTTATAACCTCATATGACCCACATGAATTTAAAAGTAACATTTTATGTGCTCTAGTGTGAAATATGCTAGTCGTTACAAACTTCCCTTTGTTTTAGTCCATCTCAATTACCTATTTAAGTGGTAGATTCTTGTATTTTAGCTCTACCTTATGGCCGGGCAGATGTTTTTGGCGATATAGTTGAGATCTATATAAGCAACACAATTGAGACCAACTCTTCATTTATTACAGTCACTCTTTTTGCAAATTTGATCATCTTAATTATTTGCGTTATCTTTCCAACAAATTTGTTGCCACCCGTTTTAGCTATTTCGCTGTCATTTGTTGATTCTCCAACCCTAGAGTGTCCAAATGTCTTCCTTTTATATTCAACATCCGCAAATTTTTTTTTTGATTTTTTGCTTCCTCGTAGTAATACTCATAAATTATGGGATTTTCTTTTGTTAGCTTCCATATGAATTTAGTGTCCTCGTGTACTCCTTAGCACAAAACCATCAACTCCTAGCTTTTGCATGCTAACAACAACAACATTGAATATGGTCAAGTTCTATCATGAAGTCTCTCCACTTCTTTGATTCATGTCAAATAATAATTAGGCATCATTTGGCAACTTAACATGGACTTGAAATTGACAAATGAACTTATCACATAACATATTCAGTGAGCTAATTAATTTTTCGAAAGTCTACAAAACCATATAATGGATAAATAAGATAAGAAAAATAGGAAGGATTTGCATTGGACTTCCTCAGTAGATTCACACATCCACATATGTTGAGTATATGCTTTTAAATGCACATTGGGATCAAATAACTTTCTCCTTATTTGAGGAATATATATTTCGTTCACGTTGATATCTACTAGACTGTCTACCATGAGCATTTTTTCCACCCATAGAACATTCTTTACGAGCTATATCCCTTCCCTTAACTAGTTTCTCATCCCCACTCGGGGGGTTCGTGTTGCAATGAATTTATTATAGTTGTAGCTAGACCAAGTTGGGTTCCCAACCATCTTTGTCCAATGTCGAACAAAATTTCAGGTGCAGCTTGGAACTTAATTCTAAATGATCCTTACATTTGCATTCTTCATATTCTCGCCACTTTTCCTTCTTATGTAGCATTTTGTACCAATACTCCTTCTTGAAAGTGCATGGATCAATAACATTACTAGTAGGTTATGTATATGAAATCATGCTATAATGAATTAGGGAGAAAATTGCAGACAGATAAAGATCGGACTAGGATTTTATACGGATTCTGATCTCCCATCTATGAGGACCATCCTAAATCTCTCGTACCCTATATAACCTTATAGTGCGTTGTAGTGGTATCTTACAACATAAGGATTAAATATAATAATTATCACATATATAAAATAATCAATACATCATATAACTGAAATAAACCATAGAATCAAAGTGAAGTGGTTTCAACATAGTTATACAACACATAATACATTTTATACATCGATAACCCAAATGAACCATATCTAGATAATGTATATCACTGGTAAGGGCTCCACAGTGTTGCATAATGTAATAGTAGTAATTTGAATATAATATAGATAAGCACCAGCCTTCTGCTCGTTCTTTGAACTGATCCATGCACTATTATCAAATCTGCTATCTAATCTACTCATTTAAGAGTACTCGAGATAATAACAAGAAAACATATAACCTCAAATCAGATAAAAGCCTGGTATGAGCGATAAATAATCTCAAGATGCTATAAAATCTAATATAGTATACAAAACATTAGGTTGAGGAGCCATGCTTGCCCTGTCCCTGCGTCCAAAAAGTTAGCACATAACTCACTATATGTTATACTACCGTCGTATATGGGTACTTTGCTAAGTACAATGTGAGCGTCAAGGTATTTATCCGACAAATGCCTACATCACAAGACATACGTCTCAATTATACCACAAACAAAACAAATACTATAATCATTACACATATATAAATTAAAAAAAACAAAGAGAAGTGACCATGCCATGGTCTCATATCACTACCTCCTTGGTCAGAGACATCCCATATCACAATCGGAGTTGATGTTTGATCGCCTACCTATCCCATAAGTACATCCCCCCTAGGTCTAGCGAGACCATCCCATAGCCCAGGATACATAAATGAGGTCCTCCATATACCCTTGCCCTACAAAATGCATATCATATACATAGTCAATCAACAATCTCCTAAGCACTTGTCTCGATGTTAAAATACACCCTACGTTCTACTCCATCAACTCACTTCATTGAACGTTCCACCTTAGACTTTTCTAGCCCTATACATACACTTCCCATAAGAATCATTTAATCAAATGCCTCGTGCCATCAATTTGTCAATGTCAAAATGTCATACTAGAGTTCATAGATCTTCCCTATGTCTAGCCTAGAGTAATCCTTCCACTTCCTCGCACCTACCCTAAAGCAAGTAATAGAAATCCTAAAGTCTACCTCACACTCTATCGATCGTCCTCCTGGAATATCTTAAGATATAACATTGCACCAAAAAATGGATTTGGTAGCACACATAATGCACTATCATAGCTTTAGCAGCGTTTTAGAGAACGCCGTTGTAGAAGGTGTAAATATAAGTCGAGGACATTCTATTGCGTTTTCATAAACTCTACTAAAAAGAAACATATTGAAGTGTTCTACAGATGCAACCAAGTTTTCTAATATAGCGATGTATACATGCCACTATATTGTACCGTTAATGTTATTGCAAAATATTATAGTAGCGTTTTCATAAACAGTACCCTATATATTTTGTAGCATTTTTGTCTACCACCATATACATTTTGTAGCATTTATTTTACTGCATATTCTTTTCTATAGCATTTATTAGACAGTACTATAAATTGTTGATTTTTTTTCTAGATTTTCTCATTGTGGTAGCTCGTTCAGTTTCTACTTTATTTTGTTCACAACATATATTATGCAGTAGTGTAAATCCTGCCTTTTTCTACATTTTAAGCAGACACACATGCCAACTCAAGCCATACAGAAGGGCGGACTGTTATTGGGGTGAATAAAAAATAGAGAAAGAAAAAAATACAAAACAGAATCTTGTAGCGGAATGATAAAATATAATAATCAAATAACAGTTCATGAAGCTGTTTACAAAACATTTGATTATATTTATACAACACAAAATCAGAGTTACATACAACAGAGATAAATAACAATATATAGGAATAGTATGAATGCAGTGGAATAAATATAGTATATAATAGTAGCACAAATCTTCGTCTTCGTCCTCCAGAAATAAGGTCTTCAAATACTAAAATGCTCAGGCTGACCCGAGCGTAATGGAAACAAAACGCTCGAGGCAGAACTAAAAGATCTTATGTAAGTCAAATTAATCTAAAATAAAATGTGAGTGCAATGGCTTCGGAGATGTTACAGAATTTTCCATCTCCTATCATGTGTACAACGTGAATATAATTATTTAAAAATTTCAAATAATTCGAGGTATCAATTTTAACCACATTAATGATAATATTCAAAGTTTAACTCAAACCTTTTAAATAATTCCATTCCAAAACAAAATCCAAATTCAAGAATTCATATGGAAATATATATCTGTTCAACCAGTACCAAAATCAACAATTTCAAATCAATGAAAACCGTTCGGGTTTATCATTTCAACCCATAACGATTTTCCCCTAATCTATAAGATCGTTCGGGTATGTATCTTTTTAACCCATAGTGAAGTTGCATTGTTCTAACGATATATAATACAACATCCATTCATCCAATATCCACAATCAATCATCCATCACAGTCATCATCCAAACCAATCAATAAACATCAATAGATAATAGAAAATCAATAACAGTTATTTATTTGGCAATTTATATTCAATAATAAATTTAAATAACGATTTGAATTAATTTCAAATTAAATAAGATGATGATTTAAATATGCTGAACAGTCTTAAATAAATTTCCAATTGCATCATAAATTTAATTTAACAAACATAAGAAGTTTTAGAAGTTGTGAGTGGGTTAAAACACTCACCTTCGAATTTAACTTGAATTTAAATCCACTTTAAATCCAAAATTAACACAGTCTCAGAATTCATCCAAACATTGTCAAATTGTTCGCAATTCCAATACGATCCCAATGGAAGAAACTGCATATGAATTGGACCTCGTATGCAAAAGTTATACGCCTTAGAACATTTGGAATTCTAAGTTGAATAAAATAAATTAATAAATAAATAAATAAAGGGAACCAACCGATTCCCGCCACGTCAACTCTGGAAAGAACCCTAACTGCCAAACTTCGTACGTGACAGAACCCTATCCGCTGCTACCTCGCCCTTTACTACGCCACCAATAGTCGACGTCGACCCAATGTGAAGGCACCACCGCACCTCTGACCTCCAACCGACCCTACGCCATCTCTACCATGTACTCCGATCGCTAAAAATGAGGCCGCCGCCATTGCCGTTTCTCACCTACTCTAGTTGATTTCGTGCGCATCTGACCAGGACCAAGACCATAGATGTCCTCAGTTCAACGACCTCTTCGATGCTGTGCCTTTTGATCATCATAACGACGATGATCCACCATCGAGATCACCAATGCCAAAACGAACAACCGAAACTAATTTGTTAATCCCAGGATAAACGGTAATCCAATTCGAGAAACAAGTTGTAAATCTAGATTACGCTCATCGAGAGCTTCAAATTGATATAAAATTTAATATAGTTTGAGGAGTTTTATTTTTTGAAGTTGATTTTAAATTTGGATTTGAGGGTTTGAAGTTCGAATCTGTTTTCAGCAATTGGAGTGAGGAGCCACAAAGAATTGTACGTATTGAAATGAGGAATAAGAAACAATTAAGGTTTATAACGAGTTATTTATAGGCAGGTCAGAAAAATAGAATGGATGAACCAGACCAGACTGATTTGGATTGGAATGATAAACGACCCGAAAAGCCCGTTCTGCATTCGGAATGAAAATGAGTCATCTTATATATCAAAATAGATGTTTTCAATATTTTTAAACTCAATGGAATAGGATTCAGGTCCTAATTCCATCGTATAAAGAAGTTATGTTAAATTCAGCTTATTTCAAATTGATTTCAATTGATTTTAATTAAATTGATTTCTATGCGTTTCGAGTCCATACGATCAAACAACAAGTCTGATCGCTATGAAACTAGAAATCCTACAATAATTCACTGTTACGGATCCGATGAAACTGGTTTCGTCAAAATTTGAGTCAGTGGCCAAAATGGCTATTTTCACGTTAATTAAATAAATTAATATAAAATTAATTAATCACTTTTTAATTAAAATTAATTAACCAGCCAATTTTTGTCATTTTTGATTTCATAGACAATTTGGATAATTTAAAACAAGTCTACATATGCTTCAGCGTTGAAAATTCTCATCAATTATAGTGTTCAAGTACAACTATAATTAATTTCAATTAATTATAAATTAATTCCAATAAATTTATTTTATTTTGAATTTCAGTTAATTATTACTTATAACATAATTAACACTTGTTTACATTCCATTACATTAATATACTCCAATTTCAATCTTTTATTTGTATTAACTATGATGTTTCCATTTTATTGAATTTTGGTCAATTTCACACCTTAGTTATAATTAAAGTATCAATTAATTTATTTATATTGGTTTCACTCTCTTATTAAGCCAATTATTATCTTATGAATGAAATTAACATTTTTATCCCTTTAATTTACGTTCACACTACAATTATTGTCTTATTCCACATTAATGTAACATTTATTGCAAATAATCCATTTATTATAGTATAAACTCCAATAAATTGGTCAAATCTGATTTCCATTCTTTTTTATTCAAATCAATAGTTATATTATGATTCAAATTTTAAATGGTTACATCCTATTGAATTTATATTCTACACTAATCAATTTAATTTACATTAATTGCACTAATTAAGGGAATTAATTGCAATTGACTTCCAATTTAAATTTAATAGATTAAACAAATGGATAATATATAATAATAGTTATCATTTCCTTTAATCACATTAAAAAGTTCAATATTTTACAAGCAAATGTTACACTTGCTTCCCTACCACTAAATTTCATACAATTACCATTAACAATATAATATTTCATTAGTTAATTAAATATTTACATTTGTTTTCTTATATTAATTTATAACCACGTATAACATTTACATTATTTCATTTATTGGAATTTCATTTCAATTGTTAATAATTAGTTTTAATTAACATTGCTACTTTTCATTTTAGTTATTATTTCATTAATACATCACAAATTCATATTCTTCTCAATATTAAATTACCAAAAATCTTTTAAATTAACAAATTAAATTATCGAAAATTTACGGGTCGTTACAAGTAGTAATTAACATATTTACTAATATGATTATCGCATAGTGAAAGATGACGAAAACACATTAATTACATGGTGAAATATGATATACAAACAATTTTATACAAAAAGTGTAAACAAAATAACCACATTCACACAAAATCCATAACCGTATAGATACAATAGTTTAAAGACAACCTAGTTAACATAAAATTCATAACCATATAGAAAGAAGCATACACAACTAGTGCTAACAAAATGTTATAATATAGATGACGATAAAAAATCAAGTACCAACTCATTGCTACAGCTAATCATATCTTCGAAATTGCTTATGTACCTGTAGACAAGTATAATAATCAACAATGAGAACTTGTAAAAAACATCTTCTAAGAAATATGGTACACAACTAGTTTATACAGCATTATATAATACAGATGATAATTAAATGAACCAAGCAAAGATTTTTAGTTATGTTTATATAAGGTAAGTTAATGATTAACTAGTTAGAATGTGCATCTCTTAAAATAGCATAAGATAAGAAACATGCTTGTGGTAAACGAGTTTATATTTGGTAAAATATACAAACTCTTGAAAATACAGATTGAACCTATTCAAGATTGAACCAAAATGTGGCAAAATGAGACAGGCTTGTGAAAATACACTGAACTGCCAGGAATGTTTTGGTTCATTTAATTTACCAAAATGGAACGGGCTCAATATAGATAACAATTAAATGAACCAAGATACCAACCCATTTACAGACTTGGGGAAACACAGATTGAGCCCGTTCCAAATATAAACCCAATTTTCCCTGTCAAAATTTATTTTATTCGCAAAAGCATAAACAACAACTTCACAGGTAGGGATTCCTAATCTTTTACCTATCAACTGTGTTAAAACTGTCAACATAGTTGTATATCTGATAAGTTGATTTATATTTCAGTGCATGCTGATTTTAACCTATTCCAATTTTAAAGAAATCACAAACATAAGATAAGAAACTGATGACTAACTTGTTGCAGGTTAGTTAACTAAGGCTGTGAGTATATTTGTTCCCAACTCAAAGAATTTTGATTACAAGTATGGGTTTTACTACTCAAAACGGAGTTTCTTTCTAGGACTAGCATTATCTGTGAGCCAATTTGAACACACATTCCCCATTTTTGTCATGCATATGCCTCATATTGGTCCAAGTGATGTTAGTGAAAGAGTATTATGTTGCTTCATGTGGACAATAATAGTTACTATCCATGCAAATTTATGCTACTTTCAACAAAAGGATGCCATCAAACAAAGGAATGAGTTTAATCAAATTATTTTCCAAAGAAAACTAATCTGTATAGTGTTAATTTCCAAAAAAAGAAAACTAAGAATGCTATTTATTTTTGATTTTGTGATTTAATTTAAACTTTATTTCATGATGCTAATATTTTTTCCATGTTTATTGTATTTGTATTTCATAATGAATTATGCCCTTATATATATATGATATTTTTGTACTATGGGAAACTAATTATTTGTTTAGACAATATCTTTTTCTAATTTTAAAGCTTATCCTAAATTTTAATACAAAACTTGTCAAATATATTGAGTGTCAAAGGAATAGAACAATTTTTTATAATTGTTACTTTTTTTAACATTCTAAAGATATATATCTTATTTAATAGGACGAGCTATGGTCTCCTGCTTTTTTGGTATAAACTGCTTATAGATGGTAGTAGTAAATCGTATATATATTTTTAAGCATGATTTACTCATGTTTAGTGTACTAAACATATATATCCTATTTAACAAGACGACTTAAGTTCTTGTGCTTTTTTTCTATAATTACCCTACAGATGCCACAATAGATGCTATACATTAAACAAAATATATACTCTTTAGTATCGAAAATGTGTTTAAGAGAATTTATGTTAGTTAGCAACTTTATTCGGTAAGAAATATATGTTAATCACAATAGTAAGGGATATTTTTTTGAAACTGTGTTAAAATAGACCCAAGCCCATAAAGCAATATAGCGGGTAAAAACTCAATACAACACACACCGACCTATAAACGCGATTATCAAACCCTAAAGTAGTTAAGGTAAGCTAACGACTCTAGAAATTTCATCTCCACACAAAAAAAGAAAAATGGCAGATGGTAAAAAAGTCTGCGATCAACATAAACAATGAAAGATTTGCTTCAAGAAGGCTTCCACTCCTACGTAGCTTTGCAGTGTAGTACATGCATCAGTAGAGCAAGGCAAAAATAGCTTTGATGAGCTGCTTTCTCTTTATTTCCAAAAAACTAGCAGCTTTGCTATCAGAAATAACATCAAGCTTTGGATCTGAGAAGATCTTAGCAGAAGCAACCAAGTTTGAGGGCTTCATGAGTAAATCAGAATAGGTTTCTTTTGTTACAGCTTCAGAAAGACGTGGAGCTTTGCTAGCTAGAGGAACCTTAAGATGTGGAACATTAGGATCTTTAGCATATGGATCTAGATCTGGATGTAGTGAATTTCTAGATTTGCCTCTAATCCAAACAGAGAGGTGATATGTCTGGTTATTTAGCTTGCTTAAGTAAAAGGAATCTCCTAGTCTTCGGTCATTGATGGCAAAAGGAACTTGCTGCCTTGGTCCAGTTTGCTATTACGACTACCACACCTCCTATTTGAATCAAGTAAAAAACTATTAAAATTACCGTATGAATCCGTTAAAAGATTGGAATAATTATAAACAATAACTTTGTTTCTTCCCTTGCAGGTGTAACGACCCGCTATTTTGGACCATTCAAATCGACAATAAAACCATACATGTCCGACTTGAATAATTCAAAATACCGAATTGTTAATTAAAATTTGGCAAAACTCATCATATAGTGTAAATAAATCAACCATAGAATCACAGACACAGAGTAATATAAAATAATGCAGCGGAATATATAAATAGTAGTTCATGAAGCTACTATATAAATACCAGAGTTAGAAATAAAATACAATAGAATATCTCAAATACAATGAAGTCTCTAGTACGAACAGGTGACCTCTCCGAACGAATCAACTGAAAGAGCTAAAAGCTGAATCAATAGTTGGATCCTCAAACGAAGCTCCAAACTCCAAAGGCGAGTCTCAAATGCTGTATCGCTTAGTCTGACCCGAGCGTAAAGCAAAAACACAAAACACTCGAGTAAGGATTAACATTCTTATGTCAATAAATCCAACTCAAGTGAAATATCAAATGAAATACAAATAACTTAAGGATGTTTGGGATAACCATCCTCTAATGGTCCATGGAACTATCTACAAGGTAGAAATATACATTATAACACCGTGGTCATTCAATTTTATTTAGACTTCAAAATCAAAACATCATTTCTCTTTCAAATATATCTATTTTCCAAGATAGTATATATATATATTAAATAATTTATATAGTAAAGTATTTGAAATTTCCTCAACTACACAAATTGATTCTAATCAACTCAAGTTCCAAATTCCCATTTATTCAAAGCTCAATTCATTAATTCAATTCAGCTCCCAATAACCATTTAAACTTTCGTTATATTCAAAGCTTTAATATTCAATATTTTAAAGTTAAATCTAACAGTTTCATATAGATCTTGATTTAGCTTCATCATTATTATTTAGTCAGGAAATATCCACTTAACAAGTTCAATATCATTTAAATAGCCTTAGATTTCATTTTATAAAATATTTCCTCAAATATAGTTAAACTTAAAATATCCATTTAATCCCTTTTACCAAAACCAAGTTATAAAATCATATCTTAAATCTCGAATTCAATAGATTCAAATCGATTTAATTGAATATAATTCTTAATTAAATACCATATCCAATTAATTCAACTTTATCTTCTCAACTCTAGCTCATTCAAAATTTTACCAAATCTAATTTGAAATATAAATTTAAACGAATCCTTAAACATATTATATGTATTAAATCAATCTCAATTAGATTAAATATTATTATTAGGTCTATACATAAAATTTTCATTTTTATACATATAATATTCTAAGAATCAGTCTTTATTAAAACTATATTTTTCTTTCCCAAACCATAGAAATTATTTTCAAAACATTTATATATATATATGGACCAACAATGTCTGTATATAATTTCCTACGCTATGGTGCAGGGATACAGATATTTATCATTTCAATCTGAAATTTAAATATACGGGTAAATATCACTTTGACCCGCAATCCCAAATTCAATTTAATTGAAAATCGCTTGAGTTTATCATTTCAACCCATAACGAAATTCTCCTATCCAAAAGTCCGTTCGGGTATGTATCGTTTCAACCCATAGTGAATTCTAAACTACATGGAACTTGCAGAGTGATAATAGATAATACAATAAAATAACAGGCATATATCATCAATAAAAATATAATATAAACAACAGGATATGGTGTCATATCCCACAGGTGAACAGTTATAGAAAATAGCATATATATAACAATTTAAATGACTACGGCATCATATTTCAGTTGTCGTTTCAGTTGATATCAAATTTAATAAAATACAAGAACGTTAATCGTGAGTGATTGCTCACCTTTCGAGGCTAGAGGCTAGAGAAGATAAACAACACAACAAGCTACAAATTTCAAAGCAACGCTAGATTGGCACGAATTCAGCAAAGGTGAGAGATAAGAATTTGGTGAAAACGAATTAGAACCATCTTGATATGACAGAAAATGATGTATATAATTTTGTTATTTATTATTAAAATCAATTTAATCATATTTCTCAAATTAAAATATAATTCAACACTTCGAATAAAGTCTCCATATATTTATCTTTTAAAACGAATTAATGTATACTCATATAGACATTTGCGAACAAAATTTTATATTATATATACACACGTATATATAAAGTTATATTGACTTAAATAGAAAATATACAAACGCGATTGTATTACAAGTTTCCAACAATATATATTTTCCGTTTTAAAATATTAGGAATACTACAAACCATAATATATTATAACTAACATATAACTTAAAACATAGTTAACAAATATATATATACACAACGTACATAAGGTATAAATATATACATATGTATACTCAGTGACCCTATCTAACCCAACAGGTAAAATCCAAACTAATATAACTTATTTTTTAAAAAAAAACTTATAAACACTGTCTATATCATACTTAAACAAAATCAATATGTATTACTGCAAATATATAAACAGTATAACATATATTCATTGTCGAACCAGATTTTCCAATTTCTATAATATATAAAAATAGATTACATAACTGTTTATATAAAATCAGTATTTACGTAATTATATTATCAATAAACCCATGCTTTATCTGTACAAATCCACTTATTCTTATACAACATATAACTTTATATATGTGTACCTTATACCGTGTAACGCATATATATTTTAAAACAAAACAGAGAATATAGTGTGTAATATATACATATTTTCTTTCATAAACATACAACAATGTATATATATAAGCATATAAACTAATGTACACAGTATATATTATAATATACCATAGGTTTACAAATATATATATATATATATATATATATATATATATATATATATATATATACACACTTACGCAAAAGAAGGAGTACACAGTCTAAGTTGCTACGGAGGGGCACGAGGGGTGGAAGATCAGGGAGGAGCTGCGGAGTGATGGTTTTGAGAAGTTAACAGAGGGGGAGAAAAAAAAAGAAACAAAGAAGAGAAGTAAAGGCCACAGAGAAATATAAGGGAGGAGCTCAATATTTAAGAGCTGGAATAAGAAACGTAAAATTGAATGAGCGAAATGAATGCAAAAATTATATAAGTTTGATATTCGAATGACGGTCATAAAAATGGAAATTTGGGTGTAGGTAACGGCTGACTATAATCAAATATTCACGTTTTGATGGATTGCTTTCCTTTAAGCAGTAAAGACAGGTAGAAAGAATAGATAAAGGCAACAAATCTATCAATCAATGAAAATGGAAAAGTTTGAACTTGTACGCAAATAAATAGATATAGAACGATGTAGGTGAGTTGGTTGCTCTGGGTAAAATGCTTAATAATTTTTATGAACCAAATTGGCATAAACAGACTACAACATGCAATTAACTAATTGATTGTCTGTAACCGTGTAAGCAAGAAATGAGATAATAATTAAAGGTTTTTCTTTTTTTGATCGCCGAAGGAAAGAAGGAAAGGCAGACCAATAGGCTGAGAATCATAGCATAATTACCATAGTGAACAGAGGAAAGAAATTTAAACAAAATATAGATAAAGGTTGAGTGAATGGACACGGTCACCTGCTTGAATCACGTGAAATAATTAAAGCAAATGAAGTGGCTACATGAAACGAATGATTTTTTCCTATTTTTGAATTAATGTTTACGTAGCCAAATTTTAAGCAAAAAGGAAATGTACAACAAATAATAAATTGAAATGACCGTTGATTCAATAACGTTATTAAAGCAATTTATTATATTGCTTGGGCTGCACGGTGAAGATTTGGAAGAGACGTGTTTCACAATGCAACCGTTTTAAGAAATAAATATATTACTTTAAAACAGAAGAACTGACCAAAAATGAACGTAAACGTATACAATTTATATGTTTTGATATTCAAAATAATTAAAGGATGGCAACAGTCACCTTAGATTTAGTTGAGAAATTAAAGCAATTGATTGCTGATTGGACATCACGTTCCATATTTGAAATGTAAAGGAAAAAGATAAGTATTGAATGGAAGGATACGTTATAAAGGCAAAATGAACCGTTTGGAAAAAAAATAAAAGAAATGATGGCAAATAAAACAGTTGTGCTTTGAATTTCCCAAAATAAATTATTAGAGTAATTGATGGGTTGATTAGACAGTGTGTTTCAAAACTTCAGGGAAATGAGTAATATATTTGAAAATACTAACATAACCTATATATACATACCTACTAGAACTCACATGATAATTAATGGACCCTATACCCAAACTAAACTTTCCGTGTATATATGTATACTAAGACCAAATTTTTCTTTGAATCAAAAATCCATACTTGCTTTCAAAACTAAATTTCAAAACCACCATTTGATGTATAAACAGAACATAATGTTTTTCCCATTTTTCTTCTTTTTATTAACAATAAATCAAACATTATTTAATAATTTCACATAACTCAACATATCCATTAGTTACCAATTTTAGTTCATTTGTTAGAGGTTAACTTATTTGAATTACAACAATACAATTAAACTATTGTTTCCTCTTAAATTTTATTCAATAGATCAATATTTACAATTAACAATTATTATTAAATTCTTAACATTTGTTGTTTTAATTCAAATTGTAAATCTCGTATAAACTATTATTATTCCTATCATTTTTGTTTCTACAAAATTTTATTCAATATTTTAATAAAATTGGAATTTTAAATTGGTCCAAAATTTTGGATCGTTAGCCAATTACACTTTTTTTCTAGATCTGAACTGCATTGCAAAAATGAAGATGGGAAGAGATTTTGAAACGGTTAGGAAATCAAAGATTTTTATTCCTATTAAATATGGAGACGCAAATGAAAGTAGAAAGTTTTACACGTGAATTGGAGGCAGGGTTTTAATTCTTGTTTTTAATGCACGTGCTGATTTGATTTTTAACAGCTAAGATATGAAATAAAAGGGTGCGTACAATAGATGCAATAATTAAAACGAACGTACGCCCAAATTAATTAACAAGTAACGTAATCTAATTTATATGTTTTCTTATTTATTCACTATTATATTTAATTATACGTAATCCAAACATTAAATTTTTATTTCAAAATATTATTATTTAAAATTTCTCCAAAATTTAATTAAATACGTTATTAAAAACCGTTTAAAATTTATGGGTTGTTACACTCTCCCTCACTTAGAACTTTTCGTCCCCAAAAAGGAAGGAGGTAAGGGAATAGCAACAAACAGAAAGAAAAAAATAGATTGAAGTACAAGATAAACAATTAATTTAAAACTATACAAATTTTACTTCAAATTTTCATTTAAAAACTTCATTTGAATTTAATTTTTCTTTAATACTTTAATACTTCTCAAAACTCCTTTGAAAACAATTATTTACATTATTACTTATATTTACAAGGAAGCCATTGAAAATATTAAATCAAAAATTTAAAATTTTTTTATCTCAAGATACTTCCAACATTATAGATAAATTAATAATCATTCTCTTTAAATATGTTATAATTAATTAATAACTTCTGAAACACTAATTTTTTTTTATTATACCATGTAGTATATAAACAAACAATATTTAAAAAGGATATATCCAACAAGGAAAGAAGGTAGATTCGAAAAACAGAATCAAGGTGAATAACTAAACTGAGCAGATAAGGTAGATTCAAGGAATAGTATCGGGCACGAATAATTAATCTAGAACCACAAGAATTTCAATTTCAAATATTAATACAGAATTTCTTTGTTAGAAATACTTTTATAATAAAATACCTTTTTAAAAAAAATACTTTTATGTTGAAACCAATTTTCCTTTCGAAAATACTTCTATAACTCGATGTTTCAACAAGTTTATCCTCGTTCTTGCAAACTCTGGCCATGCGTTGATCAGGCGCAAAGCTAGAATTCTTCAAGTATTTAGTAGACCTGTTTCAACAACCAGTGAAAATACTTGTAAACCTTTAAAAACAGATATGGAAAATACAATCCAAACAAAATAACCAAACCAAAACCTTTGTCTAACCATGGTTCGCAGAAACACAATGGTTATGCCTGGATTCCCCAAGAAACAATCCGTATCCGTAAGCTTTCTCAGCCCTGCGAGTTACGCCATGATGACTAGTAGGGTGCAGGATACACAATGTTTACGCCTGGATCCCCCAAGAAACAATCCATACCCCTAGGCTGTCTCAGCCAGGCAGTTTCGCTACTAATGCGACCTACATAGATTGCAGGATACACAATGGTTACGCCTGAATCCCCCAGGAAACAATCCGTACCCCTAGGCTGCCTTAGCCAGGCAGTTGCGCTATGTAGTCGCGAGAAAAAAAACCATGGGTTACGCCATGGTGGGACACTCGAGTATCACATCCGGAAAACGAAAAATCATAAAGAATAATATCGATAGATTGAATCCACAATGTGGCCACAGAGTGGATATCAAGAAGAAGGCACTTTCCATATCTTTACTTCAGAAATATGTACCATATAGTACCTTTTCAAATCACTTTCAAATATCATACTTATAGAAAGTCCATTATATATAATATTCCATTTTCAATCGAATACTTTCCCAATCAATAGTATATCAAATCACACTTATATAGACTTTGATTATATGAAATCTCTCTTTCCAAATTGAGTACCTTTCAAATCAATAGCTTTCAAATCAATTTCGTACTATACAAATCAGTTTTATATAAGTTCGATAACTCCCAAATCAAGTATTTAGTAAATCAAGGTTCTCAAATTTTTTCTCGTTTCAATAACATTTCAGTTTCCAGATCATATATGATTTCACCAAATTTTATTCCAAATTAAATATATTCAGTTTCAAAGTTTCTTAAATAATAGGTTTAGATAATAATCCAAATTTCCAAATCAACAAAATTTAGGTCAAACAAATTCATTTCCAAAATCACTATATAAGTACTGGTTTTAATTCCAATCTAATTTCAAAACCAAATATTCTTCTCAAAATCAATTACACTCAAATGGTCTCTAAATTTATAATTATCCCTTTAAAGCCTTTAAACTATTTATTTCTATATGAAAAATCCAATTTTCCTTTTTCAAATTATTCATTTAACAAAATTTTCAAATTTACTTATGTCATACTCTTCATACTTTAAACATACAAAACTAAACTCATATTCTTTATCAAATATTTTATACTCTTCGAAATTTCTTAGTTTTAAAATTTTAAACCTTGATTTGGAAGTGCTCGAACCTTCAAAATAGTCGGTGAAATCAAATTTGAAATCCAAGAGGTGGAAATCATCAACAAATCAGTAAATCAATTTTCTTTTTATAAATAGAGTTATACTAAATCAAATCGAAAACTCGAGGATTGAACACCGGCTTACTTTAAATTATTTCAAATATATATACCTATATCTTTCTAGTACCAAATCATACTTCGGAATTTGAAATCAAAATTGGTTTCATAAAGTCACTTGCATAGCAAAGCTATTAAAGTGGCCTCTCCCCACTCTGAAACTCGAAAATCAATGTCGATGATGTGTGCACTCATCATCGAAATTATTTTCCAGCGACATAAGTGAGTTCTGGACTTCTATTTTCTTGAAAACTTCTTTGAATTTTTTTCGAAATCCTTGGAACTCATTTGAAGTCATTTGAAACATTTCTTATTCAAAAAATACTTTCAAATCTTATTATTATATATTTCAATATCTTAAACCAATTTTCAAAAATACCGGAATCCAATCTCTCGAATTTCAAATTCAAAACCTTTCAGTTATAAATCATTTTTATATAAATGAATTTTCTAATAATATTTTCAAAATTTCAAATCTTTTCGAAACTTCAAATTCTCGTTTTTTAAGGTATATAATCCTTATCAAAAACATTTTCGCTTTTATACATAGAATAAAATCGTAGTTACCTAAATAAAAATTTCGGTATATAAAACAATTTTAAAATACAAACAAAACCCGATTTTCAAAGGATGATTCAAGAATGGATTTCAAAACAAAGATAGAGATTTAATTTAGAGGAATTCCAATCAATAGAACCTTGATTCGAAGATAGACTCGATCGAAGATGAGATAATTGAATTACAAAATAGATTATGGATATAAATCGCGGGCGACCTTAACTGGGTCAACCGTGACTTCATGAATATGATCGATGCGGATTTCCAAGGCAAATCGACATTCGATCACCAGATATAGAATTCGACATAACCAGAGATAGCAGCATCTAAACCGAGGATATATAAATCTTCGGGAATCAATGACGATTGGAAAGGAGTTTTCACCCCCTTTACAAAACATTCAGTGGAGTTACGAAATACTCCAGAATCAAACGAATATAAATAGAAGAGACAAGAATGAATTTCGAAATCGAGGGACATTCGAAAATTCAAAGGAAATCGAGTCAAAAAGGAAGAGATTCAACTCGAACGAAAGTGATTCTGTAAATAAATTTACCATATATGCTAAGTTTTGCCTAGAGCCTCGCTCTGATACCAACTGTAATGACCCACTATTTTGGACCATTCAAATCGACAATAAAACCATATATGTCCGACTTGAATAATTCAAAATACAGAATTATTAATTAAAATTTGGCAAAACACTGCATATATAGTAAATAAATCAACCATTGAATCACAGACACGGAGTAATATAAAATAATGTAGCGGAATTGATAAATAGTAGTTCATGAATCTACTATATATATACCAGAGTTAGAAATAAAAATACAACAGAATATCTCAAATATAGTGAAGTCTCCAGTACGAACAGATGACCTCTCCGAACGAATCAACTGAAAGAGCTGAAAGCTGAATCAATAGTTGGATCCTCAAACGAAGCTCCAAACTCCAAAGGCGAGTCTCAAATGCTGTATCGCTTAGTCTGACCCGAGCGTAAAGCAAAAACACAAAACACTCGAGTCAAGATTAACATTCTTATATTAATAAATCCAACTCAAGTGAAATATCAACTTAAATACAAATAAGTTAAGGATGTTTGGGATAACCATCCTCTAAGGGTCCTTGGAACTATCTGCAAGGTAGAAATATACACTATAACATCGTGGTCATTCAATTTTATTTAGACTTCAAAATCAAAACATCATTTCCCTTTCAAATATATCTATTTTCCAAGATAGTGTGTGTGTGTGTGTGTGTGTGTGTGTGTGTGTATTAAATAATTTATAAAGTAAAGTATTTGAAATTTCCTCAACTACACAAATTGATTCTAATCAACTCAAGTTCCAAATTCCCATTTATTCAAAGCTCAATTCATTAATTCAATTCAGCTCTCAATAACCATTTAAACTTTCGTTATATTCAAAGCTTTAATATTCAATATTTTAAAGTTAAATCTAACAGTTTCATTCAGATCTTGATTTAGCTTCATCATTATTATTTAGTCAGGAAATATCCACTTAACAAGTTCAATATCATTTAAATAGCCTTAGATTTCATTTTACAGAATATTTCATTAAATTTATTTAAACTTAAAATATCCATTTAATCCCTTTTACCAAAACCAAGTTATAAAATCATATCTTAAATCTCGAATTCAATAGTTTCAAATCAATTTAATTGAATATAATTCTTAATTAAATACCATATCCAATTAATTCAACTTTATCTTCTCAACTCTAGCTCATTCAAAATTTTACCAAATCTAATTTGAAATATAAATTTAAACAAATCCTTAAACATATTATATGTATTAAATCAATCTCAATTAGATTAAATATTATTATTAGGTCTATACATAAAATTTTCATTTTTATACATATAATATTCTAAGAATCAGTCTTTATTAAAACTATATTTTTCTTTCCCAAACCATAGAAATTATTTTCAAAACATTTATATATATATATATATATGGACCAATGATGTCTGTATATAATTTTCTACGCTATGGTCAAGCGATACGAGTATTTATCATTTCAATCCGAAATTTAAATATACGGGTAGATATCACTTCGACCCGTAATCCCAAATTCAATTTAATTGAAAACAGCTTGGGTTTATCATTTCAACCCATAACGAAATTCTCCTATCCAAAAGTCCGTTCGGGCATGTATCATTTAAACCAATAGTGAATTCTAAACTACATGGAACTTACAGAGTGATAATACATAATACAATAAAATAACAGGCATATATCATTAGTAAAAATATATTATAAACAACAGGATATGGTGTCTTATCTCACAGGTGAACAGTTACAGAAAATAGCATATGTATATATATATAACAATTTAAATGACTACAGCATCATATTTCAATTGTCCTTTCAATTGAAATCAAATTTAATAAAATACAAGAACGTTAATCGTGAGCGATTTCTCACCTTTCGAGGCTAGAGGCTAGAGAAGATAGACAACACAATAAGCTACGAATTTCAAAGCAACGCTAGATTGGCACGAATTCAACAAAGCTGAGAGATAAGAATTTGGTGAAAACGAATTAGAACCATCTTGATATGACAGAAAATGATGTATATAATTTTATTATTTATTATTAAAATCAATTTAATCATATATCTCAAATTAAAATTTAATTCAACACTTTGAACAAAGTCTCCGTATATTTATCTTTTAAAACCAATTAATGTATACTCATATATACATTTGTGAACAAAATTTTATATTATATACACACACACACACATATATATAAATTTATATAAACTTAAATAGAAAATTTACAAACGCGATTGTATTACAAGTTTCCAACACACACACATATATATATATATATAAATATATACATATGTATACTCAGTGACCCTATCTAACCCAACAGGTAAAATCCAAACTAATATAACTTATTTTTTTAAAAAAAACTTTTAAACACTGTCTATATCATACTTAAACAAAATCAATATATATTACTGTAAATATATAAAAAGTATAACGTATATTCATTGTCGAACCAGATTTTCCAATTTCTATAATATATAAAAATAGATCATATAACTATTTATGTAAAATCAGTATTTACGTAATTATAATATCAATAAACCCATGCTTTATCTGCACAAATTCACTTATTCTTATACAACATACAACTTTATATATGTGTACCTTATACCCTATAACACTTATATATTTTAAAACAAAACAGAGAATATAGTGTGTAATATATACATATTTTCTTTCATAAACATACAGCAACATATATATATATATATATATATATATATATATAAGCATATAAACTAACGTACACAATATATATTATAATATGCCATAGGTTTATATATATATATATATATACTTGAGCAAAAGAAGGAGTACAAGGTCTAAGTGGCTATGGAGGAGCACGAGGGGTGGAAGATAAGGGAGGAGCTGCGGAATGATGGTTTTGAGAATCTAACAGAGGGGGAGAAAAAAAAAAGAAGAAATAGAGAAGAAAAGTAAATGCCACAGAGAAATATAAGGGATGAGCTCAGTATTTAAAAGCTGGAATAAGAAACGTAAAATTGAATGAGCGAAATGAATGCAAAAAGTATATAAGTTTGATATTCGAATGACGGTTATAAAAATGGAAATTTGGGTATAGGTAACGGCTGGCTATAATCAAATATTCACGTTTTGATGGATTGCTTTCCTTTAAGCAATAAAGACAGGGAGAGAAAGAATAGATAAAGGCAACAAATCTATCAATCAAAGAAAATGGAAAGGTTTGAACTTGTACACAAATAAATAGATATAGAACGATGTAGGTGAGTTGGCTGCTCTTAGTAAAATGCTTAATAATTTTTATGAACCAAATAGGCATGAACAGACTACAACATGCAATTAACTAATTGATTGTCTGTAACCGTACAAGAAAGAAATGAGATAATAATTAGTGGTTTTTTTTGATTGTCGAAGGAAAGAAGGAAAGGCAGACCAATAGGCTGAGAATCATACCATAATTACCCTAGTGAACAGGGGAAAGAAATTTAAAACAAAATATAGATAAAGGTTGAGTGAATGGACACGGTCACCTTCTTGAATCACGTGAAATAATTAAAGCAAATGAAGTGGCTACATGAAACGAATGATTTCTTCCTATTTTTGAATTAATGTTTACGTAGCCAAATTTTAAGCAAAAAGGAAACGTACAACAAATAATAAATTGAAATGACCGTTGATTCAGCAACGTTATTAAAGCAATTCATTATATTGCTTGGGCTGCACGTTGAAGATTTGGAAGAGACGTGTTTCACAATGCAATCGTTTTAAGAAATAAATATATTACTTTAAAACAGAAGAACTGACCAAAAATGAACGTAAACGTATACAATTTATATGTTTTGATATTCAAAATAATTATAGGATGGCAACAGTCACCCTAGATTTAGTTGAGAAATTAAAGCAATTAATTGCTGATTGGACATCACGTTCCATATTTAAAACGTAAAGGAAAAAGATAAGTATGGAATGGAAGGAAACGTTATAAAGACAAAATGAACCGTTTGGAAAATAATAAAAGAAATGATGGCAAATAAAACAGTTGTGCCTTGAATTTCCCAAAATAAATTATTAGAGTAATTGATGGGTTGATTGGACAGTGTGTTTCAAAACTTCAAGGAAATGAGTAATTTATTTGAAAATACTAACATAACCTATATATACATACCTACTAGAACTCGCACAATAATTAATGGACCCTATACCCAAACTAAACTTTCCGTGTATATATGTATATTAAGACCAAATTTTTCTTTGAATCAAAAATCTATACTTGCTTTCAAAACTAAATTTCAAAACCACCATTTGATGTATAAACAGAACATAATATTTTTCATTTTTTTCTTCTTTTTGTAAACAATAAATCAAACATTATTTAATAATTTCATATAACTCAACATATCCATTAGTTACCAATTTTAGTTCATTTTTTATAGGTTATTTTATTTGAATTACAACAATACAATTAAACTATTTTTTCCTCCTAAATTTTATTCAATAGGTCAATATTTACAATTAACAATTATTATTAAATTCTTAACATTTGTTGTTTTAATTCAAACTGTAAATCTCATATAAACTATTATTATTCCTATCATTTTTGTTTCTACCAAATTTTATTCAATATTTTAATAAAATTAGAATTTTAAATTGGTCTAAAATTTCGGAACGTTACCCATTACACTTTTTTTTCTAGATCTGAACTACATTGCAAAAATGAAGATGGGAAGAGATTTTGAAACGGCTAGGAAATCAAAGATTTTTATTCCTATTAAATATGGAGACGCAAATGAAAGTGGAAAGTTTTACACATGAATTGGAGGCAGGGTTTTAATTCTTTTTTTAACGCATGTGCTGATTTGATTTTTAACAGCTAAGATATGAAATAAAAGAGTGTGTTCAATAGATGCAATAATTAAAACGAACGTACGCCCATATTAATTAATAAGTAATGTAATCTAAATTTATATGTTTTCTTATTTATTCACTACTTATATTTAATTATACGTAATCCAAACATTAAATTTTTATTTCAAAATATTATTTTTTAAAATTTCTCCAAAATTTAATTAAATACGTTATTAAAAACCATTTAAAAATTATGGGTTGTTACAGCAGGCCTTAAGTCGAAATTCAAAAGGAGCACCATTTGTGATGTTGCTTGCGCTATTCTTTTGAATCAAATCAGATAAGTGATTATTGTTTCTCTAAAACTTGGCTCTTAATTCAACAACACTTAGGTTGATGACTCTATTTGGTAGATGCCAGTTATCATTCTGCAAAGGCTTAGGGTTGAAAGAGCGGTAACTCCTATTCAAATCCGGCAAGTAAGCAATATTGTTAGTAATAAAATTATTTAGGTTATTTGATTTGAGACTAACAAAGTTTTGGTTACTTCCCTTATAGGATTGTTTTCTAGTTTGGATATTGGAATGGCTGCCTTCAGCTGGAGCATTGGTACTATGATGATTTATTGGCTTTCTTGAACATCAATTACTATTAAGTTGAAGGGAAGTCTCGGTGGGAAAATTTCCCCTTTGTAAGTATTCCTCAACCGATTCTTCTAATTTGTCAGAAACATACATATTATAACTTTAGTTGCTGAGGTTGTTTGACTTGCTAGCCTTTTAAAGAATGATATAGTACTCGATTTCAATGGCCTTCCAAAGTTGTAGACTATTTGTTTCAATTTTATTGTGAAGTCTACTATTTCTTTCTTTCCATAAAAAGCAAACAACTGTAGTAAGAACTACACTTGCTTTGTTGAATTCTATTTTTCTATCTTTGAAAATTTTCTAAATGTGATGGATGCTATCTCTGATATTGAAGAGAGCCAAATTTTGATTGAGGTTGATTTACCTTTTGGCTATGAACCAAATGTGTCTTGAATATTGGCTGTGAAAGAAGAGATGGTCGGTATTTTCAATTTCTGTTTTGCAAACAAGGTAGTTGATGTTTCCATTATTTTTGTCCCATTTTGCAAACTTTTCTCTAGTTTGTAATCGAGTTAGAATTGAAAAGTAAGTGTAGAGAGGCATTTTTAGGCAATTAGTAGTATTCCAAATAGTTTTGAACCACTCTACTTCCATTTCTTCCCCTTTAAAAAAATCTAAGTGTTTTAAATGAGAATTTTCCTTTTCATGATAATTTCTAGATCCAAATGTCTTCATCTTGACTTTAATCTATTTCAATTTTATTAATTGTCGAATGAAAATGGACGTTGTTGGTTGAAATTGTGTGTTCCAAGATGAATTTTGAATGATGCTTTCTACTTTTTCATTGGCCTCCCCAAAAAAAATAGAGATTGCTCCATCCTAATAAATTGATTAGAGATTTTCCATTGGTCTAAGGATCAAACCAATGACTTGTTTGACTGCCATCTTTGAACTTTCTTTTTAATAATTCTATACATGTTTCCCTGCATTCAAGATTGTTTTTCCAAGCATAAGAATAACGATTTTCCATTGGCATGGACCAAAAGTTTTTTTTTTGACATATTTGGCTTTCATCCATTAGGCCTAAAGAGATTTGCCTTCAATAAATTTCCAGAATAATTTGTAATTGCAGGCTTCATTTATGTTAGCAGAGTTTCTAATTCCTAAACCATAAGCTTTCTTTGTTTTGTGATTGCATTCAAAGAGATTTTGTGAAATTTCCCATTCTAAATGAAGTTAGCACATAGTTTTTCAATTTTTTCCATACTTTTAGTTGGGATATTGTGAGATTGCAACCCGTAAATGACAACTACTATAATGATCGTATGGATGAGTTCAACTCTTTCTACAATTGATAATAATTTTCTAGACAAATTATCCAGTTCACTTTGAATAATATCATGTAGTTTGGCACAATCTTTATCTTTGATTTGATTACAACTGAGAGGGAGTCATAGGTAATTGATAGGAAGGTCACTTTGTTGAAACTTTAAGATATTGAGGATCTTCTTCTTACTTTTGCATGCTTTACTAAAATAGATCTTGCTCTTATTTCATTAATTTGAATACCAGCTTGATGATTGAGGCTGGCAAAAATATTTTTAATGATTACAATGTTTTGAATATCAACATTCAAAAAAATTAATAAATCATCAGCATATAATAGATGAGCAATGCAAGGAGTAACTGAATTTACTAGTTTTAGATTTTTATTCAATCGCTCCTTATCCATTTGTAATATAAGATATTCCATAGCTAAGGTAAATCGGTAAGGAAATAATGGATCTCCTTGCCTTATTCCTCTATTGCTATGAATAAATCCATAGGGGAACCATTAATGAGAATGCGATATGTTACATTACAAATACATGACTTAACTAGGTTGTAAAAAATTTCATTGAAGCCTAGTCGTTTCATCACAAAAATTATAAAGTTCTTATTTGTTTCTTCAAATGCTTTATGTGAATCAATTTTTATGCACATGTTGTTTTTCCTAGATTGGTTAAAATTTCTTAACAGCTCATGAGCTAGTAAGGTATTCTCAACAATAAATCTACCAGGTATGAAAGAAGTTTGGTTCTCAAAAAGAAGAAATTTTAAAAATATTTTGATTCTATTACTTAAAATAGGGGCAATAATTTTATATAGGAAATTGTTGTAGGAAATTGAACTGAAATCCCCTAGAAAGTTAGGGATTTTAGGTTTTGGTACTAAAGCAATGAAGCATGATTTGTATTTTTCAATAGCTTGCCTGTAGAGAAAAATTCATTAACAGCCTCAAATATCATGCTTTTCAATTCTTCCCAATGAGTCTTATAGAATTTAGCCCCAAAGTCATCAAGGCTTGGAGTTTTGTCTTCCTTAGCAAAAAAAACAATTTTTTTAATGTCATCTAACAAATTAGAGCAAGTAAAATTTCCTCACCATTTGCATGCAGCAAGTATTTAGGAGTGATAATAGAAATGTACCTAGACTCCATTCAGAATTAAACAAATCAAATAAGTAATTAATAGCTTTCTTTTCCAAATATGAGGCTTTATTAATAATTATTCAATTGCTATTGAGTAATTTTCCCATGTCATTAAAGTGTTTTCTACCAAACATTTCGGCACAGAAAATTTTGCTAGGCAAGTCTCCACTATTAAACCAATTTACTTTGGCTTTTTGCCTAAGATTGATAGCCTCATTATGGAGAGATTTGGAAAGCTTTCTTTGGATATGAAAAAAATTATTTATAATAATAAGGTCTGAGCAATCTAAGTCTAAACTATCTTACAATCTCACATATTCCTCTCAGATGTGGTTGATTTCGTTGTTTTTTTTTATTATTCTAGATTTTTAGTTTAGCCTTAGTATGTTAGAGAAGTTTCCTAAACTTAAACTGAGTAGAACCCTCAGTTGTCAATAGGAAGCAATTTTGAGTAACTAATTTATATTCTTTATCATAGACCCAACCATTTTTAAATCTAAAAGGGAAGTTATGCTTGACAATACTGTTTTGAGAGAAAATAAGTTATAAAGGAGTATGATCACTAGTAGCTTAGGGTAAAGTATATCATTTAAAGTTTGGATTTTTTTATAAAATGATGATTTACTAAAATTCAATCTGATTTACATTGAATATTTATAAATTCATCTGATTTCCAAGTGAATTTATTTCCTTTAATAGAGGGTTCAATTAAACCATTTTTAAAAAGGAAATTTGAGAGGAATTCTAATTTCTTAAAAGGAATTGGAATTCGTCCACTTTTTTTCAGAAGCTTTGATAATAGTGTTAAAATCCCCTATAATAATCCAGGGAGAATTGATATTATTATTTAATTGTTCCAAAGAATTCCAAAGTAAAATTCTTTCTTTTTTAGAGTTTAAAGCATAAACAAAAGTAACATATATTTGAAGACCCCCTTTATTTTTAAAATAATAGCGAGTAAATTGTAAATTAAGTGAATAATGGCATAATTCCCAAATGTTGGGATCCCACATGACAATCATCCTACCATTCCCCTTATAGAATTATTATGAATGATATTCCAGTTGTTAAGAAATCTGTTATGTAGTAGATTTATATTATTCTTAGTAAGCTTATGTTCTAGTATACTAGCTAAGGTAGGCTTATGAGATTGTAATAAATTTGAAAAATCCAATTTCCTTTCAGAGGAATTTAGTTCCCTAACATTCCAAGTAATTATAGACATAATAATATAATATATAATAAAGGATATGTGAAAGGATATCACAACAGCTAAAGAGAAAGGTTGTTGCTAACTTCTATGTTGTCAGAAGCTTTCCCACCTCTTTTCTTACAATCTTTTTAACCTTTTACTTTTAAAAATTCTTTCCATTCTGGATTTTTAATGATGTCTTTCTTTTCAAATCCTTTAATTATTGTCCATAATATCCTATACATTCTTTTTTCTTGCTTTTTTTCTTTTGCTGATGATATGGGAAGAAGAGAAGGAAAGAAGGAGTCCTATATTCTCTAATAAGGACTCAAAGATATTGGAACCTTTATGTAGACAGTTTTTAGCCGAGATTGTAGAGATTTCCTTTTTATTATAATTTGTGATATTATTATCTGTAATTAAAATTGATTCCTCTAGCTGGGGTGATTAAGAATTGTACATTATAATCCCCATTATGCTGTAAAAAACACTCTATGATTTCAGATATGGTGCCATTCGGATCTAAAAGAGTAGCAGATCCAATCAATCCATCTGTTGTTCAGTATCTATGGCTACATGTAGACTTGTATTATTTTATGTTGAGCTTTTTGAAATTGTTTGCAAAAACGGACTTTTTGATTGCTTATTGATACATGTAATATCCACGTCAACTTTTGAGATTTTAGGATTTGAAACTGTTTTCTTATTTCCTAAGATTTGAATATCCTTTGAATCTATATAATTATTAAGAATAGAAATGGTTTCAAAAATATTGTTAGTTTCAGAGATAACAGAATTCATAACCTGAACACTCTTTTCTTGAATTAAAAAATGCTGTTTAGTTCATGGATTTCCTGAAATTGGCAATCTTCTCATCGCAATATTGGAATTAAGGATTTCTTTATCTTTCCAAACTTGTTTCGATGAGCAAGCCTCAATGGAATGTTCTAAGTAAGCACATTTCGTACACCTTAGTGGAATCCACTCGTATTTGATTTTCTGAATAATGTTTTCATCCATCATGCATAGTGATGTAGGCAAGATCTGGTAAATCTTCATTGGATTTGATATCAACTAAGTTCTTGCATAGCCGAGTCTGGTCTCATTGGTCGTAGGCTCATCTATCTTGATCAGATTTCCTACAACAATATCAGTGGTAACAAATGCTTCCTCGTCCCATTATCTAAGATTTAATTCTGGCAATCTTATCCAAATTGGATAAGTAGATAGTAAATCTCGGTCAGGAATCATTTTCTTGTCCCATTTATTCAATATTATAAGCTTTCCACTAACAAAGAGTGGAACACTTTGAATTACTTTGATACAATCAGATTCGTTTGAGAATCTGATACTAAAGAATCCGTTGTTTCTTGTGTAGATCTCAAAATTGCCAACTAGGTTCCATGTTTTAATCACAAAATCCCTGAAACGATGATAGTAGGGCCGAGTATCAAACATATAGGCTACCATAGAGTTACTCCATTTATCCTCGGTTCTTCGGCTAACATCCTCCTTAACAACAACGATTTTTTTGTCTCCAAATTTAATAGGTTCAAAGTAATTCAGATCTGCAGTTGTATTGAACCCACCTTTCTTAACCAGATCTAGCCAAGAAGATGATGGTTTTGCTAGATTAGTTGTTCCGATTGAGATAGTTCTTGTCTCAATTGAGTGAGTTCTTGAGGTATTGAGGGCCCGTTTGCTCCCTAACTGTTGATGTTTATGTTTCTGGTTGGTTCTTTGTCCTTTAGGTAATGATGTTGTTGGAATAATAATCGTAGGCCCTTGCATTTACCTTTGAAATTTTGCTGGTGGACCCTAATGGCGATTTCTGACCATTTGAAAACCATCGTTTTCTTGGTCAGGGGGCTTGTCTTTATAACTTGAGAAAGAAGAGAGGGGAGGAGCAGGTGAATCAAGGAGGTAGGGTGAAGGAATCAAGGAGGTAGGGTGAAGGTCCCTTAGAAATCTGATCAGGGTTAGCATAAAAAATTGGATTATTTTTTATGGTCATGGTAGCCATGTCTGAAAGCTTTGTTAATAATTTTTGCTATATATAGTAAGAGATATTTGATTAGTGAGTATTAAGTTATTTCAAGTTAAAGATATTTTTAGTACATGTTGCCATGTCAACTTTTAAGGGATTTAAAAATTTTAGTTAGTAAGAGTAGTATTTCTAGTTTCATCAACTCTGGCGATAATGGAATGTACATGCGCATTGATAAAATATGTTGTTGTAGATGGTTTACTCACCTAAAAAGGAATATTGTGCTCTGGCACAACATTTTCCTTTTTATTACTACTATAGGCCTTCCGATAACATCAAGATATGAACATCTATTCTACCAAATCCCAAAATAAAATTCAAATATTAATTGATTATATGATAAAAACAAGGAATCATATATTCTAATAAAGAAAAGAACTTTCAAAAAATTATTATGGATACTTCGTAAGAGTGCAATAATTATTATATAAATATGACCAAAATCAACATAACAGGAAGAAAAAAATGTATAGTAGGTTATACCTCTATTCCCTCTAATATTCTAGTTTTACTAATTACACTAGGGAAATACAGGTAGAATATCTGATTTTAAGTGTCAATAATAATTTTTTGTTTTTAAATCCTCTAAAATGCCCTTTGTTAAAATAAAATGTTGAACTAGTGGGACAATATGAGAATTCTTAATACCAAAAGTTTGTACAATAATATATATTGTGCTTTCAGCTAAACATGAACAATTGTAGTTTTAAGACAATAGAACTTTTCAACTAGTGAAGACAATAATTGATTTCTGAAACAATGCAATAAGTTGTCAAATAATTCTAGAGAAAACACTAAAGCAAAAGGATACAAATAACCTTCATCATCTTTAGAGTAACAAATATTCCAAAGAAAAAATAAAGCAAAAGTATATGAATAACCAGATGGGAAACCGTCTTCCTCGTCTCCATATAGTGCATTCTTAAATGTAGAAGGTTTTCTGACTATTTGATATGTGTCACTGTATTGTAAAACAACAATAATGCTTTTAAGTCTTATACTAAAAAGTTCACACACAACATTCATAATAATAACAATAATATAATAATACAGAAAACAGTGAATGAAAACAACCTTTGTCTTTTTTGAAAATTCAGGAGGGCTAGCATGATTTTTCTTAGTAGCTCTCTTTTCATCTGCATAAGAAGATAGTTTATAAGATTCTTTTACAAATTTCTTTAGTTCTACATCATCGTTATCCTTTGGAGAATTTTTCATTATGGAATTCATATTCTCTTCATAAATTATCTTTTGATCCTCTTCAATATTCAAGCTCTATACTTGTTCTGAAACCACTTCATCAATAGTTTTTGGCTTTTTGGAAACAGCTTCTTGCTGTTTGGAAACAATTTCTTGCTCCTTGGAAGTAGCTTCTTGTTCCTTGGGAAAAGCTTATTGCCCCTTATAAAAAGCTTCTTGTTCCTTGAAATAGATTTATTTTTATTAGAAGAAACTGCTTTTACTGGAGATGTGATAATAGGATCCTTTACATATGACCCTTTTAGACTTTTTGACAATTTTGATTCGATGTTTTGGATAAAAAGTCGAGGACCCCATAGATCCTTTTGAAGATTCCATGATTCATTGATGTTTGCTTTTAACTTATAATCTTCCTAATTTGTTGGTGTGTTTGTTGTAGATTCTGTTCGATATTCCTATAACTTTAGCAAAGGATATTGTAAATCAGCATCATTATACTTAAGTAAAATACCAGTTATAACTGGCTATATACACTACGAAACTTACGACAACTTATTTGACATTATAATAATTACTGCATTACATTGCTTAGTGAAAGTAAGTAATTTTTTCTTGGAATTAGAATAATTATTGCATTTCATATAGGCTTATAAACGGTCAGATACCAATTCAGATGATGATGATGGTTACAAATGATGTGCTACAACAAGAAAAGAGTTTGGATCAAAAAGGATACCTTAGATGTTTAAGCATAAGTAATAAAAATAAGGAAACAATTGAAACAATGGTCATGGCTTCTGTTTGAATCATGATAGTAAGATTTATAACCAAAGAAGACAATATGACTTTGTTAATAATTTCTTTATTGCTAAAATACAAGTTATAAGCACTCTAACCAAACAATTAATGTGATTATTAGTTCATTTTCATGGCGGATCATACTCAAATTTTCATATAGGATTGCAGGAGGTTTGTACAAACAGGCACCCAAATATAGATCAAAACAAATAAAAATGAAAGAATCTCAAAGAACTGAAATTACATGTTACCTCAAGTATTTGGTCTATAGAAAAACGAATAAGCATAACAGGATTCTTAGACCCTTTTGGAAGAACAATCTAAATAAACAAATCACCTTTGTAAATACCAACAAGGAGAAGTATATTATTGAATTTTTTTTATATTTATTTAACAAGATATACAAAACGTCCATAGTTGTGATGCAAAGGAAAAGGGTGCCTAGGTCTGCTAAGGACCCAAGTTCAAGCCCTATCTTGTGATCATTCTCGCAAAAAATAGAACCCATGGATTATAAGTGTCATGAGTGAGTTGAAGAGGACATGCGTAACTTAATTCCCCTTAGGAGTTTACAAGTCTGTCCCGTTCTCCTAAGTATGTTAAAAAAGGTATATAAAATGTACAATGGCACTTTGTAGTTGGTATTAAATCGATGTGCATCCTCGGTGTAAGATAAACTTGCATCATTAGAAAATATCCATGGATTACACCGATGCATAAATAAAATATCAACAGCAATTCACAAATTCCGTTTAAAAATTCATATTAGAAATTAAATATTTCAAACAAATAAGCAATTCAAAAACATAAAAGTGAGAAAGAAAAAGATGTATAGGTTTATCAACTTCCAATAACCTTCTTAACAGCTAAAGCCACATCTAACAAAAACTAGCGAGAAGTCAATCAGACATATCTCAATCCTAAAATAATTGAATTTCAAATTGCTTTTTTTAGCAAAAACATATATTCAAAGAAGGTGGAATATTACTCAACTAAATTTTAATATTGCAGAATAACTCATGAAAACTATGCACTAATCTGCTGATGAATTTGAAAAAAAATAAAACCTGAATTGCTATGAAATTAAAATATCCTAGATTTAAAATCGATCGAAGAAAACCAAATCCAATAAAGAACCAAAATTTGAAATCGGATATAATAAATAGGCTTAAATTTAGAAAACCAATAATCAATGTAGAAGCATCATCAATCAATATATATATATTATAAGAAGATTACTTGGATCGCTCCGTGAAACCCTAGGTTACGAGCAGTACTAATTTATGTTGTAAATTAATATTAGGATTAAGTAAAATGTAAAGATAAAGGAGTAAAGAGATATTGTAGAGGTAATTGGTTGATCGACACTCAAGTGGTGGCGAGATGAGGTTCTAAGCTAAAGGAAAAGGAGGTATGGTTTCGTAGTTGAGAGAAGTTTATTTTAGAGTTTTGGTAATTTTCATGGAAGATACTGGTGAACAAAAATAATAAAAATGGAAAGTAGGAAACAAATTCACCGTTTTCTAGAAGTGTGAGGCGGGAAAATTTAGTAGCGTTGAATTACTGTTTTATTTTGTTTTGTAAATCAATGGTAGCACATAGTTATCGAACAGGCTATTTACTATAACCAATAACAAATTTTCTTTTAGTGTAACCGTTGAATATTAATTCTTGAAAGTTTGGTGCCAATCTGAAGAAGTCAAAATGGAAGGCTAAGATGGAATTTCACTCACTGATTGGGTATGACCCATCTCCCCATGCCTCCGCAACTCTAGCTTAAAGTATCCTCCATCCTTTCCCAAAGCCAAGTCCTTCCCAGCACAAAGCAACTTCTCTTTCTTCCCATGTCACACTTCATATCCCATACAAAAAAATTTGAAAGACCCAAATGGGTCAAGTATGACCCATACATGCTTCCGATATGACCCACAATGGTTTGGGACTTAGCCATTTTGGTTAATTCATATCCTTTCACATTTCATGCCAAGTCTTCCTTAGATAAAACCTGAAGCTTCCTATCAAGATGCTCGTTGTTCCATTGATGCAACCCTAAAGTTTCTAGTTTATACCTCGAAACTCCACGACCGACATATGCCATAACCCCACTAACTTAACTCCAAAATACATGAGTATGATAGGGTAGCTTCCTTCATAATATTTACCTCCCACAATAATTGCAAGTGAATCCAAGCCCTTTGGATCTTATGGGTTTAGGGTGATCGATCAGGTATGATTGATTGTCTAAAAATACTTCTCTTCATTTCAGTATTTTGTAAGTTGATTCCCCATTTACTCCAAATGCCTTAACTACCCGTGCAATTCGTTTGTGCCGATTTCAACTCCCAACGCTCTAAAAACAATGAACCCTCCAAAGTTCACAAGACACTCTATGTCATATCCTACACAATAAAAACAACAAAACTACTAAACAAACAACATATCAAGATTATAAACACAATACAAACATCATATATTTAATCTAATAATCAAATAATTGAAATTATGGAAAAAGCATGAACAATCCTACCATATGAATAAGCAGGCAATTTTCTAGATCTACTCCATTCCAAAATTGAGAATATAGTAAAGTTTAGATTTAATTAAAATCATGTTTTTAACTTTAAAAGTTACTTTAAGTACATTTTAATATTGTATTAACATCTATAGTAAAGTGAGAAAAATTTCACTAGCCAAGGAGTCCAAATGTCCATAAATCGAGATGATTTGTGATGAATAGTAGAAATCACACATCTCAATGCACCAATAAAAATAAATGATCTCTCAACTAATTCCCTTGCAAATTGCCCTCTAATTACTTGGTTTGCCTAACTTATGTAAGCTTCGGAGTCCCATGGAGATGATTAATTAAGGTTAGACTGTTTTGGCAAGTGTGAAATGACTAAGAGATGTCATAATTGCCCCACTCGGCTCTAGTTCTGACATGGGCATTTTGGTTTAACCCAAACATCAGTAACTACCCACTAAACTATTCAAAAACTATCTAAACTTCAAATTGCTTTATCTTCTACTATACCAAAATCTATTATGACAACTTCATTTGGAAGGGTCTAGTACCCTAGTTTGGCTCATATGAAAAGTTATATGCCTTACAAGTTTGTGGGGTCATTATCATCCAACAAAATTTCTAATGGTAAAAAATGTCACTACCCGACACTACTCAAAGGTATAGCCAAATCTGACCTAATTTGGATTTCAAAATAATATTTACAACCATCTGGTACATAAAATATGGGTCGTTACATCCTCTCCTTCTTTAGGAATTTCATTCTTAAAATCTCATCAATCACGGTAGTCAAACAATATAGTCACCTTGCATGCCTAGCAATGGTGAACAATCATATTAAACATCAAACATGCACATACAAGTAGGTAAATGCATTCTATGGCTATCGTAGCATGCAAGGTACTAAACTACTCAATATGATATCATAAGTGAAAGTAAATGCGATACATAAAAGTCTTACTATGTGAAGAGCTTGGGAAATACCGTCCTCATGCTCTCCTCGGTCACCTAAGTGCAATTGCTCTCACTTTCACTCCATTGGACCTTCACCAACTTCACCATCTTCCTCTTAAGCTACTTCATATGAAGTGCGTTTATACAAATAGGCCTACAGGTCCTTAAGCTGTCGGTTCAATCTCGTATCGTCTAGATGATTTAGTGTAATAGATATGATTGAGCCATGCACAAACATCTGAAATGAGAAATGCGGAAAATGTTTTGCACACCCGCTACGTTTTGAGTAAAGTCAACTTATAAGCTAGTGTTGCTCAATTTTCTCGCAAGTAGTTAGCAAGGCAATTAAATGCTGCCTAGCTTAATCACAGCCATTTTATTTAATCTGCCACCATCCCGCAAAGCTCGGCCCAAACCCATGTTGGTCAAACAACCTTTTTACTCAGCCAGGCACCAAAATAAGGCTTGGTTATTTCATCCTAAAGCAATCTTCACATTTAGACAAAATTTGGACTTGGCCTAATCCAGTCATGATCGGCTCCTCTATTTCGAACTACCGGCAGCAGCTAAAAGCCAATACAATTCGTCCAGCATCACATTAGCCGACGCCCGACTCCTATCCAATCCCACCTCAGCAAAAAACACATCAGGAAAGAATGGCGCTAGCATGGCCTGTCTTTAGCATGATTTTAGTATAACCAACTCCAACCGCCATCAGGCCTCCATTCTAGTAGCCTCATGCTTGGTCATTAACCGTCTCCCCTCTATAGTCCTCAATTAGATTCGAAGTGTCTTTTGTGTCGTCGATGGCCAATCAGCCAAATCTGCTAAAAGGGCACTCAAGTGAACAATAAGATATCTATCCATCAATGCAAAGCACCATAGTTGGGTGGCTGTATTGATGTGGCTTACCATCAACATTATATGCGCATTAAATGCAAGCCTACGCCTGGTATAGAAAGGCAATGAGTACTTTATCATCCGCCACAAATTTCTAACGCACTTTATAGACTTCAACCATGCACCTCTATAATTAGATCAATGGTCAAGCACTTTTCTCGCCAGCTCTACAACATGATCTCAACTGTCCACCATCCACTTCCGCTGCTATAAATACCCCTACTTTGCAACTTGAAAGGGGTTGAGATCTGTTTAAAACATCAATAATTCTTAATGCTATACACAATTTAGCATTCTTGTTACCATATATGTCCTTAAGATCATATAGATTTATTAGTCTTAAGTGCTCTTTTTTTCATATTATTCTCTTGTAATTCCCTGTAATTGTTAGAAAAATATATAGTATAAGAGATCTCAAGCTCATACTCATTGATCTACATTTCATCACCAGTCTTCTACTCTGCCTAGGTGTAGGATGCACCCTCAACTCATGGTTGGCCAGAACATCCCGCAACAAGTTAATGTCGGCCTCAATGAAGAAATGCATGTCCTTCGATAACAGCTCAAAATAATGCAAGCATACAATGCTAGGCGTGAGGCATTCTCAAATGACGAGAATGTGGAACTGTTCTCCAATTAAATCCTAGACACTAACATCCATTGGTGGCCTTACCACCAATTGATAAGTATGATGGGAGTGCAGACTCATTCGACCACATCACGATATTCAATTCCAAAAGCCATGCCATATAGCTCTCCATCTTAACAAAAGTGATTTCTCTTTCCTTCCACCCTCATACGGCCGGCCTGCCGCTGGTTCTTGCACCTAAGATCGAGCAGTATAAGCTCTTGGGCCTAACTGTGCATGGACTTCAAAACTCATTTCTCCATGTCTTGTACTTATGTCATGTTGGCCAACAAGCTGGGCAATATCAAGAAGGGTAATTCTGAAAGTTTGAGGTTGTATTTTAGTCGCTTTAAAAAAATTCCACCAAGGTTGGGGGTGCAAGACATGAGTAACTTGGTCGTAGCCCTACGCATAGTGGTAAGGTACAAGTCCAGGATATCGAGAGAGATCCAAAAAGGCGGTTTTTCCCTTACCGACTTTTATCAATAGCGGATGGCATGATGAGGATGGAAGATGCAAATCTTTTAGATAACGATAGCGCGGCAAAACACCCATCCTAGATTAGTGCTTGCAACAACAACAATCGCTGCAATAGTGGTCGTCAAACCAACATTAGAAGTCATCCACAGGCTAGCCCTCCTATAGTCCCAAGCATCATAATCATTCACATTTGAATAGTGACATTGCCATCATCTACAGTTCTAACAGGAACCAAGTGTAGTATCAAAAGCCCACTACCATCAGAGATGGGAAGTAGGAGGAACCTCGTTGCAATGGAACATACCGCAACTTCCATTGAATTAATTATTATTCCACAATAGACTACCAAGTGCTCAAGGATGAGGTTAAATGCTTATCCGAGAAGGAGTACTCCAAGAGTTATTTCAACATTAGGTCGGGAAAAAGGAAAACAGTGAAGAACGACAGAGTCGACCACTTTGGCTTAATAACACCAGTATTCAAGTGTCACCATGATCTTGACCATATGTAAAGGATCGCATATGGATGACAGCAGTCGAGGAGTCTAGTCCCTATGTCAAAGAGATATGGGCACTACTAGGCATGTTTATTCATTGGAGTCATGTGCGTCTAAGGTACCTAATTAAAATCTGAGTGACTAATCAGCTGCATAGCCCAAAATAGGGAAGTAGTGTCCTACCTTAATCGTAATCCCATTGACGTTACTATTACCATAGCCAACCCAAATGTACATCAAGCCTTCGTCGATGGGTACAGCTTGGTTAACATTATGTTCATGAATGCCTTTGGAGCACTCAGACTTCCTGCCTTCGGCCTCACTCCATACGCCTTACCCGTTTATGGCTTTAGGTGTATAGGAATTGTCCCAATGAGCACTACCTGGCTTATAACAACATTCCACCAAGAGCTCCTCACTACAAAGATCCAGGTAAACATTGTAGCAGTTGATTTTCCATCTTCTTATGACCTGTTAATATGATGACCATCGCTTATTGAGCTGGATTCCATTGTCCCTTACAAATGCCTCATCATGAAGTTCCTTGTCCAGGATTGGTTGGCGAAATCAGGGGCAACCAGCAAACAGTGAGGAAATGTTACAGAAATTCCCTTGGGAAAGCATGGAAGGGTGTTGTCATGCTGTAGCAAGGACTTTCCACCATCAATGGTGGGTTTCTCAATAGATCCATTAAGCCGATTAGTGCCCAAGTTCTTTTCTAGACTACCCTTAATCCTAAGGCATTGGAAGCATTACCTACTCTATGATAATCGAATGCCTCATCTGAAAGGCGATGGCATCATGACCTTGAGTCAGACTCATCATCACCAATAAGTTCTCTTTCAAGAAAGGCACATAACATAAATACTTTTTCATTTATCTATTCCTTATAAATGGGCTGCGTATAGCCTGTCTCACCATCAAGTCTTTTTGAGTAAGCTACGTATAGGCTGCGCCATCATCACGTGACTCATTTACATTAGCGCGTCTAAGCTAAGTGAATGCACTCCAGTCCAATTTAGGATCAATGCTCACCTTACGTTAGGAAAGCATCATCCAACTTATCCTCACGAATCCATGTGCATGGATCATGGGATTGTCCGCCCACTCTATGCTCCGCCGCTTGCTGCCTAAAATAGCCCACGAGCAAATTTTTGTTTCAGTTCATGTTGAATAAACCTCCACTTTACATCCAGCGGTCACTTGGCTGCATTAATGGCTATATCCAGCCCACTTATTATCACATTAATAGTTAGCACAATTTGAAAAAGAAAGCATTTTCTATAGATTAAATAGAGGCTATTGGATACTTAAGGTATTCCGCTGAACAAGTGGCATTGATGATAAAGAGCACAACAAATTCCTTAAATAAGAGTTTGTAACAATTTAAATGATTTATTTCATTTAGTACAAAAGAGTGTGAGGATGCAATGCCCACTCAGCTAGGCCTACAATGACATTCTTATCATTAATTATTAAAAAGAATAAAAAGGGCACAATGACATTCTTATCACATTCTTATTTTTAAATTCTACTCCGAAAAGTAGAGCCCAACCCAGCTAGTCTGACTAGAGCTAGGAATGAAAGGTTAGCCTGTCCAGCATGAAGCATTCGTTTCCCAACCATTTTGTTGGATTTAACAGGAAACACAACTTCCGCCTTGAGGGAGTAGGGCATATGGGTATCAAACTCGTGGCCTCATTAACAGGTTGCAAGTGTAACTACCATTGCGCCACCACTGCAGACATTTTTATCACATTCTTATCGCTGATTATGGTGATTAACAGGCATGCTCGCACTCTTATCACTACCTGGAAAGCCCTTGGCTTCACTAAAGAAGCACTTCAGATACTTCAACTGATCCATAACTTGTTGAAGGAAACTGAGCATGCTCCTATCTTCGAATTATCCAAGTCAAGCTGCATAGGAGACCCTAAAAAGCTTCTAAACAACCTCACAAAACATAAAACCAAGGCTAAGAACAAGGAAGAAGAACCATAGGCAACAACATCTACTCCATTTAACGAAGCAAAGAACTGTCCAAATCAACCTTAGGTCGGGAGTGTCAAAGCTTCAAAGTAAGGAACCTCACTAACTTCACTTGGATCATTTGTCTGAGATCAATGTTCGATCACTATCAGAACCTTGGCCAGGGTCTAAGCCAAGCAAAAAGGTGTAGTACGTCCCAAGAAGAAGTTTCTAGCCAATGATTTGACTTGCAATCAACAAGTTGTAGTTCAAGCACCAAAGAGCTTTCTCCTTTCTCAACGTCCCAACTAAATTTGATAAATAGGCATGCATGCAAAAGTTTATAAAGCAAATAGGTGATGAATCAAGAAAATTTTATCAATAAAGAATTGTGACTAATTAACATGCTTTGAAAGTTTTCATGAAGAGAGATTTTATGGGCTCATGAAAGAAGGATTATTTATATACTACACCTTCAATCACATATGTTGAATTCTAAAGGCCAAAGTTATCTTAGTCATTCAGAAGAGTCCAGTATCAAGTTAAGTCATTTATGTAAGGGAGATGTGGCATGCCTCCTGCCATATCTAGAAAAATGAACCATCACATCCAATTGCACAAACCCATGAGAAAGTGCATTAATGTGTTATAGAGTTCACAATTGACAAGATTTGTGTGATTTTTCAAGCCTGCACCTGCAAGTGGTTACAGGCTTAGGGAGTAAAATTGTAGCAACCCATCAGAACAGGCCTAACTTTCGACCCAAGAAGATGCATCGAAACTTTGACCCATTCTAAAAACAAACGTTGGTTGGAAAAAAAAGTGTAAAGCACTAACTATACTTTCAGAACTCACAGCAAATGGAATAAAATATAATAGTAAATTGTGCCCATTTATTTCAAAACCATTTTAATTATCACAATAAAAACATCAACAAATAATCAAATAATCTATGATACATCATTTATTCAAAAATACATAGATACAACATAAAACATCATATAAAGATAATAATAATAATTGCCATAAGCTTTGGCTACTCCATCTTCAAGCATCACCACCATCATCACTCCATCTTTAGCCTGCGTTATAAGGAGGAAGGAGTCAGACCAACAAATGTCGGGTGAATAAAAACCTCGAGTCTTACCATTTCAGTACTTGGGTAGTATATTTCGAAATAAGAATATGTCTTACATATATAAAACCATTTAATACTTCTTATAAGGAAAGGAGGTGGGTCCTCAATCAATCACTTAATACCTTCCATTTCTAAAGTAAGTTTCTAAATCCCATAACTCAATTCCCATGTTATAAATGTCTAATGCGAGAGATAGTATTTAAGCCACTTAATACCTTTTATTGGAAAATATGTAAAATCTGGCCAGTTAAGACCTCGGTTAAGGCAGACTCCATCATTTAGTGTATATTCCCAAGGCGAACTCTTCATCCGTGGCTATCTATCTTGTGACGACCCAGAATTTTAGGCAATATCAATTTAATAATATGTATTAATAATTAAATTGATTTGATAATTTTTCTTTTTAATTTAAATTGGTAAAATTTAAATCTTTGAAAGGTTAATAAATTTTTAATCTGGCAATATTGATAAGAATTATTTTTCGAAGCTAATAAAATTTTATTCTATTTATAATATATATATTTGATATATATTGTTAATAGAAGATCTTTTGTTTTAAATAAAAGATGAATTTTCAAATTGCAATATATATGTATGTATATGATATAATTTGGAGTTGTTTTGAAATTTAATATAATCTATTGATAATTTATATATGTATGAATATATTGTAATGTGAAGCTTTGTTTTAAAATTTAATATTTTTCAAAAGTTAATTTAAAGATTAATTCAATTTGTTTGCAAAATATAAGATGATTGTTTATTTTAAATATGATAGTTTAAAAAGGGTTTAATCAAAGTTTTATTTTTATTTTCTTTTAAAGTGTTTAAAATTAAAATGGTTATAAATATATATGTACAAAGTTATTAATAAACTTTCTTTTAAAATTTATTTCCTAAACACTAAAGATAAAAGTTTTTGATTTTTAAATACATGTGTAAGAAATATATTTATATTATAATTAGTTTTATAATATTTTCTTTAAAAAGTAAATTTATATTTAAATATATAAGTATTTATTAATAAAGTAAATTAAATAAGTAAGTTATATTAACATTTAAATTAAATAAAAATTTAATTAAAAATACTTAAGTAACATGTGTAAACATGTTAGGACAACTCAAAAACATGTGTAGGGAAATTAAACAATATGAATGACAAATGTAAGTTTATATAACAAGTGGCAACATTTTTATTTGTTTTATTTTAATTTTTTTAAAAGAAGAAAACTAGTTTTTATACATAAGACTTTCATTTCTTTGTTTTCTTTTTCTTAACTCAAACCAGAAAATTTTTCAAAACCTGGAAGTGAAAACTAAAAGCAAATGAAGATCAAATCCGAATTTAATTAAAAACTTGCAATTCAAAAGAAATCAAGATCAGTTTCAACCTTCAGGACATCAAATTGAAGGCATGCAAAGGTTTCATCATTAAAACATTATCCAGATTTAAGATTCAAGGCCTGGAACAAGTTTTGTTCACTGCAAATTAAAAAGGTGAGTAAATTGTTTTTAAAAACAGATAAGTTGAATTCTATTCCATGCATGTGATGATCTGTGGATTAATCTTGGTGTTGTATGGAAATCATTCAGTTTTTATATTATTGAATTTATAGTTATGTTTATATATGTGTAAAAAGCATGTGTATATATGTAAATACACTATTTTCTGTTTTTATTTCAGACCAGGAATCATTTCGAAAATTCAAATCTCCCACTAACATAAATACTTGACCTTGATGATTGAATAAAAGTTGTTTGTTATTGTTTGATGAAAATTTTAAAAATAGTTTCTGTAAGTTTAAATTTATGAATAATATTTAAAATAGAAAATACAGTGAAATCTTGATTCATGTCAGAAAATCAATAACCTTATTTCTTTTTTGGATTTTATAAATGGATTAGAAGTAGAAATGATGATTTTTAACATGCATTGCATAATTTTTAAATCGATATTCGTTTGGGAATTTTGAGTTGAACGATATCGGCAATTTGATGAATTGTCATGATCTACTCAATAATTGAAGTTGAATTTGTGGGTGAAGCTTTCTTTTGTGATGTGGATGATGGGAAAAATACTCTTGAATTTTTCTTGAGGCCGAAATGAGCAGATTCGAATGATCTAGGGTTTAGGACCGTGTTTTGTGCGTCTTGGTTGTCGAGGCGTTTGCGACATGGATAAGGGATCGGGGTCGATCGCGTGATTGGGGAATGGAGGCCTGGTGTTGAGGCGGTGCTTTGGAAGGGTCGCTGGTGTTTCTGGTGGTGGCGTTCATCGGTGGCGTCTGGGTTTTGCGTCGAGGTAGCTGCAGTTTTTTTGAATTTAAGGTCGAATTTTGATTCGTAGGTTATTTGTTCGATCTGGGTTAAGGAACATGTCGCCAAAGCCGCGTGTGGTTGGTCGGCGATCAGTTAGATGGTCGGAGTTTCTTGGTTGGGTCACGCACGTACACGCGTGTACGCTGTGCAACTGGGAAATATATTAGGGAAGACGGGTTGAGACTCGGGGTAGCACTCGCGTTTTCATCGTGATCGACTCGAAGCAGTGGCATTTGGATTTTTAACTCGGGGCAGATTCGTGAGGTTGCCGTGCTTGTCTCGGGTATTTAGGGTGTTGCTTTTTAGTTAAATACTGTATAATGTTAAGTTGCAAATTAACTTGTTGTTGAAATAAATAAAATCAAGCCTAAGTCTTTCAAAAAGAAAATAAATAAACAAGTTAAAAACTTGTTCCTTTGAAGTAAAAGTTAATCAATCTTTTTAAAATGTAAATTGAATTTATTTTTAAATTTAAAAGTTAAGATGATTTCTTTTGTAAGTAATTATCTTAATTAGTTTTTGAATTTCAATTTAAAGGAGTGTTTTGAATTTAAATAATTTAATCAAAGTTTTAAGTAAATTTTTCAATAATGTTTAATAACTAAGTTTTCAAATTTATTTTGAAAATAAATAAGTTTAAATTAGATAATTAAAGTGTTTTAAATTTCAAATTGATTTCTAAATGTTTTATTTTCAAATAAGGTTAATGTTATAATTTTGAAAACCAATAAAATAATTTGTCTTCAAGTTATGTAAATTTGATTAATTTCAAATAATTTATTTATGAAGACAAATATGGTAAATTTATCCTTGTTATGAACTTATGGATACTTAATTAATATAATTTGTTAATAAGTAAAAGTTTAATTAAGATTAATGTTTTCTTAATTAATTAAGGATTTTTAAATATAAGAAGTTAACAAATTATTTAATTAATTTTAAATGGTTAGTTAATTGTTTATTTAATTTTGAATAATCACTTATTATGAATTGGTTAAGTGTAATTACTTAATGAAGTAATTAATGGTGAATTTCTGAATGTAATTAAGAATGGAAGTAATTACTTATGGAAGTAATCAGTGGAAAATTACTCATGGGAGTAATTAAATGGAAGTGGTTAATGAATAATCACTTGATGTTATTAATTAAGGAATTGTTTAATATAATTATTTGAAGTTAATTAATTATGGAGTAATTAATTAATTAAGAATTAAGGATTATTTAATGATGGGATTAATTACTTGTTAAGGTAATTAATTAAGAGAGTAATCATCTAATGGAAGTAATCAGAAGATAATTACTTATGTAAGTAATTAAGGGTTAATTACTTAGTTAATTTTAGTTAATTAATTAATGTGATTAATTAATTAGTGGATGTGGTTAATTTAAGATTAATTACTAAGTGTAATTAATTAAAAATGTAATTAATTAATAAAGTAATTAATTAAGGATTATTAATTAATTAATTACTTAATGAAGTATTAAAGCTTAATTAATTAGAATAATTAATCAAAGGGTTAATATAATTAATTAAGAAGTTAATTAACTAAGATAAGTAATTACAAGTTGTTAATTATTGTTTATGATTAATTAAGTCTAATTAATGATATGATTAATTACAAGTAAATTATTTAATTTATTAAAGGAATTATTAATTAATAAGGATCATTAGTTAATTTAATTAATGAAATTAATCAGGGTTGATTATTAAAGTAATTAATTTAAGTGTGATTAATTAATTATAATTAATTAAGGTTTAATGTAATCAATTATAGTTGATTAATTAATGGAAGCAAATGAAGAAACATTAATTATGGTAATTAATAATAGTAACAAACGGTTAATTACTGTATATGGTTAAGGATAATTACTTGAATGTAATTAAAGGGTGATTAATCAAGGAAAATTACTTAAGGAAGATCATTAAGAGATGATTAATTTATTTATTTGGAATAAATTAATGAAGAAGGATTTAGATAATCCAATTGATTAAGAGTTTATCAATTCTGCTTGGATGATTGATTTATTTTGAATGATTGATATTGGGTGATTGGTTGATACTGGATGATTTGGATATCTTTGATATGTGGTTTGCTGCTTTGTGAGATGAATGGTTTATATGAATTATCTATTGTGATAATGTGATTCATCTATCTGCTTATATCATCCTGAATATAAGTTTAATTGTTTAAAAACCCTTAAACAACTTGGACATTAAAATGGCATTTGGATTCGGTGAGACCGGGATCGGGTTTCCATATTTGCATAATCCGAAATCCACATCGCTCCAAATTAAACGTTAGGTCGTGAATCCAAGTGGAGCTTAGAGAAGACTCGAAGTGTAAGAACTAATCGTCAGCATAACTCTGGGGGTGATTCCGTGATGAGTTTGACGGAGATAGTACTTACAGGTTCGAGATGATGATTCAGAGTGCAAGGGCTATGGTCGTTGACTCTGAGGGTGATTCCAAAATGAGTGCAACGAGATAGTTCCTTCGGTTTCGTTCGAACCTGAAACGGACTTGTATGGATTGAATGCTTTCAGTACATCGTCAGGTGGACGATGAGCATTCTAAGATAGATGTGTTCTATAAAGGTAATTGCAGCCTCAAGCCTCATCAACTGGGAATGTCTAAAACAGGAGAGGTGCAGCAAGACTAGGTGAGTAGCACCCATTTCAGGGTGAGATCATTCCTGTCTTGGTGTCCCTATTATTTCGGCTTAGTGGGTGGTTGGTCGCTCCAACCACGGGGTGATCTTACTCGAGACTGTTCAGTAAAGAATGGTCCCGGCTTTGTGTTGTAGAGGATTGGGAGTAATCCTCGGTACAGTGATCTAGGCTACGTACTGTGACGGGCGGTACCCCGGTAGCCCTGCCATTGATGGAAACACATTCTTCCTACGAGACCCAACGGTTTTGTTTGTATTACCCATTTTTGTGGCTAGTAGCTGGAATATAATAATGTAACAATTTCGGCTATTTCTTATTTACTTGAAAACCCTAGACACTATTATAATATCACTGGATTTGGTATCAAATGTTTTGGTTAGCGTAAGGTAAAAACTTTTCCATGTTTATGTGTGGGAAGTCTTACGTGATACCTTTTTCTTCCAAAGGTTTTTCTAAAGTTAAGCAATTTTAAACCGTTTACTCACACCACACCCCTGTCTGACCCGAGTGTTTATTTTCTGTTTTATTAAACTCTTGGGTACTCATATTATGTATGAGTAGTCGTGGGATTCAGCTTAGCTTAACGAATTCTGGAGGAGATATGGAGCAGGAGGCATCCACGTGTAGATATATTATGGTTCCGCTATGTTTGTATGGTATTTGTATCTTGTGATATCTTGAGTTGTATAGTTAGACAGATGTTTATAATTATCTAATATGTGTGGTATAGATTGTGTAACTCTGATGTAATATGATACTATGTAATATTTTATGTGATATACTATATTTCATTCGTTCCGCTATGAGTTATCTGATGTTGTTGTGTTTCTTCTTTTCTTATCTTTTCTTCTTCTATCCCTTTCTTTCTTAATTAGTGACGCGTCTTTCTGGTGATAGAAAGTCGGGTCGCTACATAGCTGACATAGCATGGAATCTCTTAAGTCATTTGATACTTCTTTATGGAAAGGAGGACACTCAATCAGCCACTTAATATCTTATCTCAAAGCAGACCCCTATCGAGATACTACTTATCATGCTTAATAACTACCTTTAACCATTTACAAGTAAGAGGACCCTCACACAACCACTTAATACCTCAAGACCGAAAACAGCCCCTTCATAATATGACCCATACTCATAATAACATCTCAATTAGTCTTACTATTCATAGGAATTGGTACCCAGATCAGCTGGCTGGTTTACGCAACAAATTTTAGGACTAACATCGCATCATCAAAGTACTTATCATAGAAGATATCTCACATCAGCCCCAAAGTCACACTCTTGGTCCTTAGATTAGCTAGGCAGGCTTCTGTGTGCATTTTGTTTGACGTTGCATTCCTTTGACTTAGCCTTAACTTATATATTCTCCATATGTAATACTTATCTCACTGTTTCATAATAAGGCCTTATAAGGAATCTTCCTCATTAGGCCTTAAAATATAAATTACTTTACTAATGAGGAATTTATGAGAATTTAACTACCTAATTAACTATGAAATTATACATTATAATTATACGTATATTAGCTAATATAAATAAATATATATTCGCTCCTAATAAACTTCAAAGCATGTGGTTCATATGCTCTATACTAACGTTAAATGTAAATTCCCTAAGCCATAATATTAATACAAGTCCTTTCATTCAAATTTCCAAATTTCTGATGTTCATAACAAGGAAATCTAATATCCATATCAAGGATTAAATGTTCATATCTATGCACCAAATAGACTTGTAAATAGAAATAAAAAATCAAATTATATCAAATTAATGGAATGTCTAAAACAATAGGAATTACAATTCTAACTTCATATTATATTTATCTCTTCTTTTACAACGAAGTAAACGAAGGAATTTTGTGTTGAATAAGTGTTGTAAACTATGAATCAGACTCGTGTTATACACCTTTATGTCATTATTGAAAACTCATAATTTGAATTAGAGGAGAAGTGAAATAGACTATGATTATCAAAATTGCAGAAGCAATATAATTTCCATCAAATTAGCATAATTAATTAATAATATCAATCCGAAATCAACATTTCGAAATAAGAAGGAATTTTGGGGGATTTTATCTTGTTTTTTTGCCCCAAAATCCCTAAGGCATATTCAAATCCATAGATATATACTAATCAAATAGTGAAACAATGATACTAAGGTTTTCACCTATAGATTATACTTAGCTTTTCTTGTATGAATTTTTAACACTAAAGCAACTCATTTCTAAATCTCCTTCTTTTGGTATATACAAGCATAATTATATATATATATTAGATTAGAGAGGTTAGAGAAGTGAATAGATTAAAAGAATTGTTAGAAAGGATTAGAATCCTTTCCCGAATTCCTAATTGAATTTCTGAATCTTACTGAAGAGAGAAAATGATAGAGGTTCGTGTATTTCCCTAAATATTTGTGAATAAAAATTAAGGAGGGAAAGGTCCTATTTATAGGAGTTAATACTTACCAGAGCCCTAGGATGAAACTAGGTCAAAAATGGATAAATCTGGAGCATTTAATGTTGAAAAAAACCATAACTGCCACTGTAAGTAGCAATCAATTGCCCTACCTCGACCGGTTGACTGCTAGGGTTCGATCAGTTGGGACACACTAGGCGACTGCTTCACTATTTCGAGAGAATTTTGATTATTTCTATTACCTTATTATTTTATCCTCTAACTAAATGTTAATGTTAATTGTTTAACTTAACATCTACTTAACCCCGATGTAATTCTACCGTTAATTTTTGAAATTAAAACTCTACATTTAATTACTCATTTGAATTTGAATTAATTTAAATTTAAAACTTTAAACTCTCATAATATATTTGTTTGAACTCCATTTTTCGCATATTATATATAGAAATAGATTAGAATTTCTCCACGAACGCAGCGGAATAACTTTCGCAGTCGAATTTTTATTTTTATAAAATTTCTGTTTCAAACCTACCTTATTTAATTTAATTATCGTTCATTTTACGAAGTGTTACATTCTTCCCCCCTTGAATAGGATTTCATCCCGAATCTTTCAAGGAGAGAACAACATAACACGCAATAATGTCCATGTTATACAATCAGGTTATCTGCACCATCTGCATAACTAAAATGTAATGTCATTATATATTATAGATATACTAAAATGAGCTCAATCACAGCGTGAGTTTGTAATCGTGTCATAGAATTACATATGCAAATACCATAAACATGCATAAAAATCTATACATGAGTGTAAAGTGATTGTGAAAAAGTATTGCAATCATCCTCTACCATCCAATCTAGCAACCACAATGCACCCAAATCCTAATATTGGAGACAAAATTTACCGGTTAAAAGCTCGGGATGTGTGATCTTTATCTTCTCCTTAGCTTCCCATGCGCTTTCTGCCGAGTTGTCACCTTATTGTACTCGGATCAGTCTAATTATATTGTTGCAAAATCTTCTAGCTCCATGCTCCAAAAACTTATGGTGGCACGAGGCATTGTTGTCTCATCTCTAAGTCCCCCAATGATCCGGCACAACTATAATAGTGGTGTTATGAAGGCATTTTCTAAGGCGAGAAACATGGAGAACACTGTGGACCCCTGCCAATCAGTTAAGAAGCTCTACTCGATAAACAAGTTTCCCTACCCTTTCTACACCTCGGAATGGCTCAACGAGTCTAAGCGCTTATTTTCTGGACTTAACAAACCTAACCCCTTTTCTAAGGGCGCGGGGAATTTAACAAGTAATATATCTCTAAACTCAAATCCAAGCTTTTCCTTCTCCTATCCGCATAAGATTTCTGATGGTTTTGCGTTGCCTTCATTCGTTGCCTAATCAACTCTACTTTTCTATGGTATCACATATCAAATTGGATTTGAGAAATACTATGTTTGTGGTTTCTCACCAAGAACTTGGTGAATTGAATGGCCTTCCATAAAATGCTTCAAAATGGGTCATACCCATCGTCACTTGATGACTATTATTATACATAAACTTGGCCAAAGGTAGATGCTGCTTTCGATGTCCTTCGAAATACAAAATGAATGTCCTCAAAAAGTCTTCCAAAAATGCTATTCACATTTACATTTGGCTATCCTTCTATGGGTGATAAGTAGTGTTAAAATTAAAATAATTTTCCAAAGCTGTTTGTAAGCTCCTTCAAAACTCACTAGTGAACAAAGGGTCTCTATCACTTACTATGCATATTAGAATTCCATACAATCGAGCTATCACTTTGTTGTGAATATATGCGAGAGAACTGGTAGTTCTATTATTCTTAATATGAATAAAATGGGCTATCTTAGTGAGTCTATCCACAACAACCTAAATAGCTTCATTACCCTTCCGACTCCTTGGCAATCCTTCCATGAAATCCCTCGAAATATGTTCCCACTTTCAAGACGGAATCTTTAATTGTAATAACAATCTTCCGAGCTTACTTTGCCCAACTTTTACTTTCTGACACGTCAAGCACTTAGTAACAAACTCAGCTACTCTTTTCTTTAATCCAGGTCAAAAGAAAATCCATTTCATATTCTTGTACATCTTATCTCCTTCGGGGTAAATGGTCATCTTTGAGTCGTGACATTCCATAAGCACCTCTTTTAACAAACTATCAATCATTGGGACATAAGGCATCCATCCCTTCTTAAGCATCATTTCTCATTAATTGAATACCAAGTAGCATGGGAAAAATTCTCTCCCCTCCTCATCTTCTCCATGATCTTTACAATCCCTTCATGCTTCACTTGCTCAAGCCCTATGCAGTCCATCAAGGCTGGCATAATCTTCGTAACTGCTAAAAGGCCTTGGATGGTTTTTGTTCGTGATTCGAAGTCAAAATTTGAGACGTACTACAACTGCCTCCATTTATATATTACACTTAGCGTTTCATGCCTCCGACTAAGGGTGTCGGCGTTCCCTTTTCCAAGAGTTTATTGAATACTAAATTCGAATGATGCTATATATTCCATCCATCTCTGCTACATAAGATTTTTTTTTTGATAAAACAGGCATTTGAATGATTTATAGTTAGTGAATAAATCAAACCTTTCTCCCTATATATAATGCCTCTATATCTTCAAGGCATAAACGATTGTTTCCAATTCCCAGTCATGAACTAGATATCTTTTCTCATGATCCTTCAGTTGCCTACTAGCATAACCAGCTACTTTCCCTTCTTTCATTGGAACCGCTCCTAAACATGTGCTATAAGATTATGTGAAAATCATAAATGGTTTAGTCCCGTGGAGAATAATGATCATAGGTGCATTAGTTGATAGCTCCTTAATCTCCTCAAATGCCATAATGCATCTACCATCTGAAGATAATACTAAATTCTCCTTAGTCAAATGGCTTGAGAGGGCTTCTATTCTTGCAAAGTTCTTGATGAACTTCGTATAGTAGCCCCCAACCTGAGAAAATTCTTACCTTTAGTGCAATCCTAGGATTCATCCATCCTTTAATTGCCTTCACTTTGGCGGGGTCTACCGCCAATCCTTGCTCAAAACAATATGCCTAAGGAATCTAAATTCTTTTCTCCAAAAGTGGCATTTAGCAAATTTGACCTTAAGCCAGTGCCTTTTTAAGATTCCTAGTATCTCTCTTAGGTGGTTCTCATGCTCCTCTTTACCCTTGGAGAAAACCAAGTTATCATCTATGAACACAACGTTGAATTCATTAAGTTTCCCCCTTAAATACCCTACTCATCAAATCTACAATGTATGGGGGGGCATTCGTCAATCCAAAAGGCATCACTTCCCACTTGTAGGGTCCATCTAGTGTGCGAAACACGGTCTTCGTCTTACTTTCTTCTACGATCCTGAACTGATGGAATACAGTTGCTAAACCTAGTTGGGGAAAGGTCTTTGGCTCCCATAAGTTGATCGAACAAGTCGTCAATCCTACGTAAAGGGTACCTGTTCTCCCTTGTCAACTTGTTCAGTTCTTTGTAGTTGACGTAAAGTCTCAACAAACTTTCTGCCTTAGCAGATAAAAGTATAGGGGTTCCCTACTCCAAAGTACTCCGTCGGATGAATCCTTTCTTCAATAGCTCAGAGATTTGCTTATCCAATTCTCTTCTCTCTTTGGTGTCCATGCTTCTTAAAGGCAGGGCAACTGGCCTTGCGTCTTTCTCCAAATCTATTCAAAAGTCGATCCCCCTTTAGGGTGGAAGACCCGAGACTTCCTCAAAGACATCAATAAATTAACAAACTACGGGTATGGATGATAGCTCTCTAAAGGATAGACTTAGTGAGTATAAATGGCTTGACTCAACTAAATTCTATGGTGTATAATAATGTATAGGTCAAGGCCTCCATAACTTTTTAATCGTACAACCCTCTTATCACAATTAAGATTTTCTCCATAATATGCCAACCAATCCATTCCCAATATAAGTCAATACCCCTCAAAATTTAGAATGTATGCATTACGTACGAAATCAACGTCGCATGTCCAACACTAGGTCTTTTCAAATTAAGAATAGATGTGTCGACCCCCTAATAAGATTGGAGACCACTATTGGGCCGATGACAATTTAGGTTTGAAGGTTAAAGTGGTTTACTATACTCTTAGATATAAAGGAATGCGATGCCCCTGAATCAAGGGTATGAATTTTACCCCCAAAATTAGCGTTATACCTATTAATGCTGCCTTCCCTTGGTCTCTAAGTGTTCTAATTGCAATAGGAACGACTATAATAGCATAAGGTTGACTGCTTGATCCTTTCTTTGACAACTTAGGGCACTGATTCTTGAGGTGCCATTCCTCGTGGCAATTAAAGCACTTCCCTTTAAAAGCTTCCTTCATCAGTCTCACCCTACAATCTTTAGCCATGTGATTTGTCTTCTAGCATCTCTTTCACACCTTACAACCTTCTTAAACTCCCCATTCGACTTCTTGTTAGCCAATAAGCTTCCTTACTTAGACCCTCCTTGCTTTTGGGTAGGTCCAGCGTTCTCATTTTTTGCCTCTCTACCCTCTGCACTGGCCATGTGTAGCATTTCCATCTTAACTAACATCTCGTACGTGGTACAAATGGGCACTTGGATTTCTCTAAATGGGGAATTCATTCCTTTTACGAACTTCTTGGCCTTTTTCATAGATGTATTTATCAAGCTTATCTCGAATTTAGCAATTCGGTGAACCTAGCTATGTACCCCTTCGGAGTGGTTCTACTTGCCTAAGTTGAATGAATTTCTCCAGTTGTAGACTCACTTCTGCCTTAGAAATAAAGCTTATGTCAAATATATTTTTGAATTCATCCCACGAGAAAGTCCTACTAGCGTCTTTTTAGTCACCAAGTTCTACCAATCTAAAGCTTCTCCTTTGAGGTGCTAAGTTGCATCTACCTCATTAACTAGTCCTTCTAACCAAGCTCTTTAAATATTTTCAAGTAGTTGTTTACCTATGCTTTAGCTTCTAGATATCCCTCTATTCCAAAGTATGTCTTCCCTTCCATATTAAGAAAGTCCTTACAAAATCAAGGAAAATCAAAAGGAAGGAGTGTTGCATCAAGTGGCAGGCCAGCAGATGCCAACGGTGCTGTTGGAGGGATAAAAATTTGCTCAATAGTCATAAGATATTGTTTGAACCATTCGGGCATTATGCAAATTGAAGGACTTTCGTGGGAAGGGTTCCCAGTTCTGGAAGAATATTGACTATCAATCATATCAACTATCTATAGGTTGAATCTTTAGTTTAATGATTTTCTAAGATAGTATTATATACTAAAAGAAAAACGGCTGCCTAGTGTATTCGTATATGTTTAAAGAAATAGATGTGTGTATGCGTGTGTATGGTAAGAATTTTTGAAAATCCTTTTGAAAATCCTATTCAAAAATAAAAATACGCCACTCATACTTATAGTTTCATCGTTGATCGGATAACTTAGGCTTCGATGCCAAACGTAGCTACCCACCCCAGAATAGGCCTAACTTTCGACCCAGAAAAGGCCCATCAAAACTTAGTTTCGTTCTAAAGCTGGCTGTTGGTTGGAAATTGAAATAAAGTATAGAGTACTAACTATATTTTTAGAACGGACAATGGATGGAATAAAATATAATAGCAAACTATACCCATATATTTCAAAATCATTTCAATTGTCATAATAAAAACATCATCAAATGGTCAAATAATATTTGTTACATTATTTATTCAAAAAATACATGGGTACAACATAAAACATTATAAAAAGATAATAATAACCACCACAAGCATAGGCCACTCAACTTCAAGCATCGTCACCATCATTATTCTATCCTTGACCTATGTTGTAATAAGAGGGAGTTAGAACAACAAATGTCTAGTGAATAAAAACCTCAAGTCTTACCATTTCAGTACTTGGGCAGTATATTTCAAAATAAGAATATGGCTTATGCATATAAAACCACTTAAAACTTCTTATAAGGAAGGAGGCTGGTCCTTAATCAACCACTTAATACCTTCATTTCCTCAAGGAGGTTTCTTAATCCCATGACCCAAATCCCACGTCATAAATGTCTAACAATGCAAGAGTTAGTACCAAAGCCACTTAATACCTTTTGTTGAAATTAATTAGACTTTGTCCATTTAAGACCTCAATTGAGGGAGACCCCATCATTTAATATCTATTCCCAAGGTGGAATCCTCATTCATGACTATCTAGCTGACATCGCATGGAATATCTTGAGCCACTTAATACTTATTTATGGAAAAGGTGGACTCACAGTCAGCCACTTAATTCCTTACCCTAAAGAAAACCCCTATCGAGATACCACCTACCGTGCGTAATAACTAACCCTTGGCCATTTACCACTTCATTTGGGGAAAGACGCGAGCTCTCAAACAAACACTTAATACCTTAAGACCCTAAAATAGGCTATTCGTATTATGACCCATACTCCTAATGATATCTCACATTATTCTGACTATTCGTATGAACTGATAGCCAGATTAGCCGGGCAAATTTTCCCTACAGAATTTCGGACTAACCTCACGTCATCATAAATACTTGTCATAGGAGATGCCTCACATCAGCCGCAAAGTCACATTGCTGATAGCCCGATTAGCTGGATAGGCTTCCATGTGCCTTTTGACCGACCTCGCATCCCTATGACTTAATCATATATATTCTCTCTATACGTAGTATACATCTCATCGTTTCGTAATTAAGGCCTTATAAGGAATCTTTGTTACTACGCCTTAAAATATTAATTACTTACCTAAGAGGGAATTTGTGAAAATTTAATTAACTGACTAACCATGCAATTATACACTGTAATATATGTTTATTACGCTAAAAGAAATAAATATATATTTGTCCCTAGTAAATTTATAAGAATGGGGTTCATAAGCTATAAACTAATGTCAAATGTCAATTCCTTAAGCCATAGTATTACTACAAGTCCTTTTCTTCAAATTTCCAATGCCCATAACAAGGAATAATTGTTCATATCCAAAATTGCAATAAGTAGACTTGTAAATAGAAATGGAAACTTAATTTATTGCATCAAATTAATGGAATATCTTAAACAATAGGACAACTTCATATTCTATTTAACTCCTCTTTTATAAAGAAATAAACGAAGGAATTTCATATGGAATAATTTGTGTAAGTTACGAATAGTATTCATTCTCTATACCATTATTTCAGTATTGAAAACTCACAATTTGAATCAAAGGAGGAGAAGAGGAATAGACTATGAAATTATCAAAAATTGCAAAAAAATATAAATTCCATCAAATTGACATAAATAATTTAGAATCTCCATCTAGAATTGACATTTCGAAGTAAAAAAATTTTTAGGGGATTTTATCTTATTTTGTTTTTGCACATTCAAAATCCCTAAGACATATTCAACCCATAAATATATACTCATCGATTGGTGAAATGAAAATATAAAGGTTTCCACTCATAGATTATCCTTGGCTTTTCTTATATTGATTTTAATGCCAAAGCAACTCTTTTCCATATCTCTATATACATAGTGAAGGATAGGCACATATATAATTTTGTTGGATTCAGAGAGTTTGGCAGAGAAGTGAATAGATTCGAAGAATAATTAGAAAAGGATTAGAACCCTTACCTGAATTCCTAATTGAATTTCCAAATCTAACTAAAGAGAGAAAATGGAAGAAGTTTTTAGAATTCTCGAATATTTCGGGAGCGTTTTGATTATTCCCGTTACCTGATTATTTTATTCCCTAATTAACTTTTAACTTTAACTGTTTAACTTAATGTTTACTTAACTCCAAAGTAATTCTTTATTAATTTTTGAAATTCTAACTCTGAATTTAATTACTCATTTGAATTCGAAATAATTTAATTTAAATTTAAAAACTTCAAATGCTCGTAACTTCTTCGTTTGAGCTTCATTTTTAGCATATTATATACGGAAACAAATCAGAATTTCTCCACGAGCGCAACAGAATAACTTTCATGGTCAAATTATAACTTTTATAAAATGTTGCTTAATTTAATTACGGTTCATTTTACGGGGTGTTATAAAAATGTTGCTTAATTTTCTCGCAAATAGTTAGCAAGGCAATTAAAATCAGATTGGCCCAGTCAAAGCTAGCCCAATTAGTCTGCCACTAACCTGTAAAGGCCGATCCAATGCTATATTGGTCTCAAACCAAGATTTTTACTCGACAATGCACCAAGATGAGACCTGTTGGTTTCATCCCTAAGCAACCTTCTCACTTAGGCAAGATCTGGACCAATTCCGGCTTAGTCCCAATTAGCTTTCCTATATCGAATTAGCAACAACAACCTAAAGCTAACAGAATTCATCCAACATCACATCAATTGAAGGACGACTCTTATCCAAAGCATGCATTGATTGAAAGCACATCAGGAAAGAATGCCCCTAACATGGCCTATCTTTAGAATGGCTACGGTATAGCAAACTCCAACCATTATCTGGCCTCCTTCCCACTTGCCTCATGCTTGGCTGTTAACCGTCTTCCCTACCTTGTCCTCGATAAGCTTCCAAGCTTCTTCCATGTTGTCGAGGTTGGCCAGCTCAGCCATGTCGGCATAAAAGTGAGCGACATATTCATCCATCCATCCCTCCGAAGCGCCATAGTCAGGTGACTGAACCGATGTAGCTTACCATCAACATTAAATGCACATGTAATGCAAAGACCATGCCTGTTATGGAGAGGCAATGCAACATTCACATCCATTTCACATCTTTTGATGCTCTTTACATTATTGACTATCCGTCCATACAATCAGATCAACGGCTAAGCACTTTTCCTGTCGGCTCTGCAGCATGGTCTCAATCGCCCACCATCCACTTCAACTACAGCAAATACCCAATGCTTTGCGGCTTAAAAGGGGTTGAAATCTGGTTAAAACATTTAAGAACTCTGAACACCACGCATACCTCAATGCTTTTTTTACCATATAAGTCCTCAAGATTACATAGCTTTGTTAGTCTTAAGGGCCCCGTTTTCTTATTATTTTCTTATAATTTCCTCCTATTGTTGGAGAAACATAGAGTAAGGGAACTTCATAGTGGATGTAGACAGCATTGCCGAGCCACTCTAAATCCCGTGTTGTTTACTCTTCAGTAGCATATATAACTCCTCATTTTCTCTATTTAAGCCTAGTGATTAACAACTAACCTTTGTTTTCGTAACACATTCATATTATTCCGATTTCGGATAGAAAACTAGTCAATGGCTGGGTTCCCGATCCTCTTAAGTATCAAAAATGGACCAATGATTCATGATGCCAACTTCCATCTAGTACTGATTCAAACAACATTCCACAATAATGAGACCTTGATAAATAACATATCACCGATGGAGGACTCTAAATCACATCTTTTCTTATCGGTGTAGCTTTTATGTTTATCTTGAGCATATTTCATTCGTTATCTAATTATCTTGATTTGCTTCGAAGTTTTCTTTGTGATAACTGGCCCAAATATCAGATTCTTATTTTCTTCCCACCAACAAGAAGGAATGATGCATGGTCAGCCATGTAATACCATAAACAATGCCATACCGATTTTAGACTAATAATTATTATTGTATGCAAACTTGAAAGAAGCAAATGATGTCCTATGATCCCCAAGTCAAGTATGCAAACTCATAAGAGATTTTCCAAGGTATAATTCACTCTCTTGGTTTGCCCATCGATTTATAGGTGATAAGCTATAATGAGATGAAGGTATCACCAATGCCTCTTATAAGCTTATCCAAAGCCCACTAGTAAACAATGGGTCTCAGCCACTAAAGATTATCTTTGAGACATCATGGAATCACACAATCCATTTCACATACAACTCGGCTAGTTTGAATGTCATTCCATCGAATTTTATAGGTATGAATAAAGCACTCTTCATCATTCTTGCAACAATGATTGGGATAATAATAATATATTGCACCCTATGGTCCTTGGTAATCGATTGATGTAGTCCATTGATATCTGTTTCAATTTTCATTTGGGAATCTTGAATGGTTGCCTCTAAATCTTCAATACAAATACGATCGCTACCAACTACAAATATAGAGTCGGTTACTTTTTCTCGTGTGGCTTCAACTATCAACTGGCATATGCAATAACCTTTCCCTTCTACATCATCACTACTTCTAGACCAGTACCATAGGAATCTATGTATACTGTCAACTATTCATTTCCACTCGAAATGACTAATACTTGTGCACTCGTCAACATTCCTTCAAAGTAACAAATGCGTACTCAGACCTTGCCTCCCAACAAAAGTCTAATTCTTCTTCATCAATTTGATAATGGTGCCGCTACCTTTGAGCCGTCCTTTATGAATCGTCTATAATATCTTGCTAATCCAAGGAAGCTTCTCACATTTGTAGTATTCTTGAGTTGACTCCTATGCTAGAATGCCGCTACTTTTGCAGGATCTACAATAATGCCCTATCGGGAAACAACGAAACCCAAGAATCACACTTTTCTCCTTCGAATGTGACGCTTAGAAAATTTATCTTTCAACTGGTGTCTCCTCAACACCTCTATCTTATCCTCAAGTATGTCTTGTGTTCCTCTTCAGTCCGAGAGAAGACAATAATATCATTAATGAAAACAAGAAATATTCAATTGATTTCTAAAAACACGGCACACAAGATCAACGGAGCATGCCAATGTGTTGGTTAGCCTAAATGGCATAATCAACTACTTATGAGTCCCGATAACATACAGGAAATGGTTTTTGGCACACTCTCTTGCCAATCTTAGTTGGGAGGACTCCGTTACAAATCCAACCGAGAAAACACTTTACCACCATGCAGATGATCTAATAAGTCATCTATACATGAGAGTGGATACTTGTTCATCCTTGTCACTTTTTTAGCTCACGGTAATTGACATACAACCTTAGGAAGCCATCCACCTTTGTGGCGAACACTACAAGTAACCCCACTCAGATATACTCCATCAAATGAACCCTCATCTTAATAGGTCATTCACTTGGACCTTGAGATCTCTATGTTCTCTAGGTGTCATATGCCTTAGTGCATAACTAACAGCCTGCATCATTCACTAAGTTGATGTACAACTCAATCTTGCATTACGAAGCTAACCCGGTCACCTCCTCAATTGGGTCTGTATGTTCTCTCACCATGGGTACTGATGATAGTTCGTCATAAGGGATCTTGAGCAAATATAAGAAGCTAATCATCATTACATCATCAGGCATGTAGTTCGACATAAGCTTATGCTCATCATCTATCACAGTCTTCACCATCAATCTCTCTCAATTTACTATAATTATATATTTCTTTAGCTAGTCCTTTCATAATATGATATCAAAAAACATGAAACCAAGAACAAAGCAATCACAAGAAAACACATAGCCATCATGTGAACACCCCATGTCAAGGCAGGCCTTACAAGTTGGTTAAACAACTGATAAGGGTCGATTCAACCATGGGTCTATCTACTAGGTCTCAACCTGAATCTATCCACTAGGTCATTAAATATAAAAGCATGTGATGCACCGGTATCAATTAAAACTTGAATAGGTATACTATAAATAGAAAGCATACCTTGAATAGTAATGTTTTTTCCCTTCTCTTCTGCTGATGGAGCGCTCAATGAAGTTGAAATTGCATTCAAAACATAAGCAATCACCACCTGCTTATTCTTCAATGACTCGAGACAGTCTTTCTTCAATCTCATATCCTTGTCATAATCGAAGCATTTTCTTTTAGTGCTCATCTGATTCTTACAGTTCTTACTCAGATTCCCCTTCCCATTACAGCTAAAATGAACTAGCTCCTATTTTCATTCTTTATCTAGAACTACTTATTTCACTTATTGTTGTTCCACTTGCTTAGGACGACCCTACTCACTTGCATCTTAGGCCCCTCCTAAGAAGAAAAAAACAGTAGCAAACTTTGTCTTTAAATACAAGCTATCATGTTGGAGAGCCATTTCCATATGCTTCTCGAAAGATTCATCAACACGACAGAAATCTTCTCATCAAGATAATCGTTTGGACCCATGATGAACTTCTTATTCCTTTTCAACAGGGTGCTGATAAAAGACTGTACTTCGATGACATGTTGAAATTAGCTACATACTCCGTGATATTCATATTTCCCTACATTAAATTTACCAACTTACAGAACAACATCGACTTTTGAGCAGACGATATAAACTTCTCCTCGAATCTCATCTTAAACCGCTCCTAAGAAATTTGATCTTCGGCTGTAGCATTCTTAACGGCGATCTACCATCCTGTCGCTCCCTCTTGAAGCCGTCTAGAGGCCATCTTCATTTTTATTGCATCTTCTTTTTCTAAGTCCTTAGAGATCCTTTCACAAGTATCGTTTCACTCTTCGACTTCCATAAAAAACTTCATCGCAAGGGATGGTTTACCTCGTAAGCTAGAGTGATCCTTTTTTAGTTTAGCACAATTAGCTCAAGGTATCCCGCTGGAGCATTGCACCAACTAAAATAACAGGGGCTACTACAAGGCATTCTTAAACATGCTTCTCATCATCTCTTACAAGTTAGGGTAGGCAGCACCTGATCCTGTTCATTCCTCTAGGCCAAACATAAAGGTCCATGTAGAATTTCTCATTTTCTAGCCTATTCTTACAATCATTTAATAAGAATAATCAGTCCCATAGAAAGGAAAGCTTAATAAGCAGTAGTTCATGCATGCAATGCGAATTATACTATATATGCTACCATATAGTTTTGAAAACCAAAATATAACAAGTATCCATTTTCATATCGCTCGATCCATCCTAGAGTGATAACTCATACTCTATCTTTGATGGATCTTGGTATCCCTTAGGTTAACTACGTAACCTAAGTTCTGATACTAAATATGACAACCACCCTACATACTCAGTACCTAATATAACCTGTATAGTGCATTATAGTGGTACCGGTCGATGTAGATAGATAGTCGGGTGTTAAAGTAATCAAACTCTAATATACTACCTATCATATGTCTAATAGGGATAAAATATAATAACTAACACAAACAAAAAACAAGTGAGACAACATACAACTATAATGAACCTACTTAACTTCGGTTATGTGGATATTTAAGTTTTACGCTATCTCGCTTATTTTGCACTGTGTTAATTATTATATTTTGTTCCTACGCTGTGAAATTTAAGATAGGTTATCTATTAAAGTTTGATTGCATCACTGGATGGTTATCACTCTACATTGGCCAAGTACCATTAAATTGCACTATACTGGTATTATTGGGTATAAGGGGTATAGGGCAGTCATGACAACATCCGTCGTCCAGTCCAGAAGCTTAACTTTGGAATTTCCTAACCAAAGCCCTTACATAATTTGGAGGAGTAGATATTGCAACTGCTTCCTTATCCTACCAAAATAAGACTTTAAAATTTCCCTTTTAAAACATAGATTTGCTATACAATGTTGTGTTTGGAAAACATTGATCACTTTAATTTCCTATAATCTCCTTCAAGTGATAATATATTTAAGTGCAATGATTAAGGATGTAGATTGAGAGAATATTGATGTTGAATGTTTTTCTATAAAATGTTTATCACTTGAATGCTTTGAACATCTTAGAGAGATGGAGAATAATAATATGTAGTTACTAATATTTTTCGAATCTCAGCTTACAACATTGAAGAGTTTTAATCAAGCATATCTCTAAAAGTGCTTCATTCTAAAATAAAGAGATATGCCTCAAGGAGGAGGCTGACAATTCAAAATGTAACTTTGCATATTTTAAAATTATAGCATTTCAAATGTTTGGAATACCATTTTAGATGTTTGAAATTTTGACTGTAGATTCCACAATAAAAAAGTCAAATTTGAGTCACTTAAGACATCCAAAAATAATAATAACAGGACGTTTAAATTCGTAGTTAGATGCATGAACATTTGATTGTTTTATTTAACATCTGATCTGCTATTTTTTAAACTTCATTAAAACTTCCTTCTCCCAGTTTTTTTCATATCAAAATGAATCATCTTTAAAAACCTTATATGTGTGTTTGCGTGTGTTTGTTTCTACCACTTTTAAAAGATTGTACATGATAATTCTTCCGAGAAACACAATAAATAAAAAGACTCTTACAATTGAATTTCTTCAATTAGGCATGTTAAGTCATTGTTAAAGCTCTTAGTCATTACTGTAGAGTAGATATCCTTGTTAAAGATTCTTAGTAGTCTTGTATTACTGTCATTATCAAAATACTATACATATGGTCCTAATAATCTCTTACTTTTTTATGGTGAAAATTTTAAAATATGTGTAATATATATATATATATATATATTATATATGTGTGTGTGTGTTTGTGTGTATGCATATTAAAAATAACACATATGATATGCATGACATTTTTCTCCCCTTAACTATATGCTCTCCCCTATCGATATGCCCAGATTCCTCTTTCGGTTTATCATTAACAAAAAGATCGAAGAAACTTAGCTCATATAGTAAGAGTATATAGTGGGATTGTGTGTGAAATGACAAGCATGAACATATAGATATTATCACAAACTACAATTACAAAAATATATGCATAAGTTTTTAAATACATACTACAAACACATTCTCATAAAGTTTCGAACAATATAGTCGTTGACACATACCATATAGTAACCACAACATTCCATACATTTTCCAACCACCATTTGAAATACACAAATAACCACACACCAATTAATATTCTCAACACTATAAAGAAATACATACTTGCTTATAATTGCTAAGTATCCCTTCCTAAATTATGAGTTGTTGGTGCTTCTTGTAGATTTTGGTGTCTTTCTCTTCTTCATAATAAGTAGCATTGAGGTCAAAGTCACTCCTTAGTTGTGTTGTAGTTGGTGTTGGAGGTGTAGGTGGAGAAGAAGTCCTAGAACTTCCCCAAAGTTTCTTCCAAAATTTTCCTAAAGGTGATTTTATTCTCTGAATGGTGGACTCGATCTTCTCAAATTTTGATTTCATTCTATTAATTATTTATCAAACCAATGTCAATTCTTTTTTGATTTTTACCATTTCATAATTGATTTCTATTTGCTAGTTTCCATGTGGGTAAAATACTATTTCTTAGATGAAGTTGTTGTATCGAACATTGCTTTCTTCTTCTCTTCTTCCTCTCGACAACTTTCTTCTTCTTCTTCATTAATTATTTCATCCATGCTTGCTCTTACATTAGTTGGCCGACCCTCCATGTTTTGTTTATTTAGGATAATTTTTCAATCAAGGCAGCTAAAAAAATAAACAATAGAACTAGGCCTCTGTAAAAATTAATTGCCAAACTAGGTCCCGTTTTGATTTTAACTTGCGCAAATATATATTGCGCAAGTGTTATTTTTTTAACTAAAGCTTGTGCATTCCATAATTGCACAAGCTATATTTAATGCTTGTGCAATTACGGAGTGTGCAAGCTCATTTTTGAGTATCAGATAGACATAGAGCACAGATTTGGGTTCATTTATCCATATTTCTACTTTCTTCCCCAAACCCTTCCCATTTCCCAATCCAAACCCATTTTTCTTCCATATCCAAATTCACAATCACCTTATTAACCAAATAGTTGCTAAAATATATATGGAATCATCTTTTTCATCGCTACAAAACAAAGGTAATAATTAATATTTTTGAAAATTAAGATGTAATTTTTCTATTGTTGATGTTTTTGAAAATGAACAGTTATTGGTGGTATTAGTGTTAATTGCTAGACAATGGTGTTGTTGTTAAATTAGTTGTTAGTGTTTAATAAACTCTAACCCTACTTAAGCAGCATTAATTTAAAACCCTAGTTTACACGTTAATTGTTTATTATTTATTTTGATGGTAGACATTAATGATTGGGAGATAGATGATGATTGATGAAACATTTTGATGAGCTTGAATGGAAAAGCAGAGTTGCAAGTTCAATTCATAGTTACTTTAATGTTGATAATGTTCTAGAAACACGGTTCGAACCAGTACCACGTAAATTTCATTCAGAATCATCAACCTTACACGCTTGTTTACGTGAAGTTGTTTCTATGGAAATGACCGGTCATCAACATATAGTTGACAAAAATTTGCTAACGCCTATACATCCTGTTAGTCCATTCATGCCAATGGGGCAACCATCATATCCAGATTATTATTGCGAAGGTATGTGTGTAGTGGTTATTTGCAGAAAGGAAAGGAGTGTTGGGCAAAGATTTTTTGGTAGTAAATCATACAACGAACATAGACTGAATCCTAGTGATGATGATTGTCGCAATTATTTTAAATGGATTGATCAACCCCTATGCGAAAGGGGACTTGAGTATTCCCATGTACTACAAGCCGAAATAAGTCGTTTGAAATTTGTGAATGAAGAACTAAGGACAAACAGTAGGAGGCCTAGAACGTGGAAAATGTTTGGAACTTGGTTAAGTTTTCATATTTGATTTTTATGTTGAACTGTTGTATTTTTAATATGTTATTACGAAAACGTTTCTATTTGTTGTAACCCATAATCTGTGCAAGCTAGGTAGTTATTGTGCACATAAATGTGCATATATTTACATCCATATATTATCTGTTTTTATTTAAATAAATGTCATATTTGGGCATTATAACAAGTTTTAAACCAAAATTCAATTATTTTCAAATCGTTACATATTTATCTTCATTTAGGGGTAAAATGGTCATTTTTGTGCATATGTCAATTTGAGAATTTGTACTTGAAATTTTTTATGATTTTTGTTGGAAATTTTGATGCATATGGAAGAGGGATTCATGAAGATATATGCATGCATAAATGAATACAAAGTAAAGAAGAAGGAAATAATTCAAGTCTAAGATCATGGAGGAACCCACCCACTTGCTTAAATCTACAATTAGAAGCTAATGGAAAACTAAGTGTAGGTTAAAGCTTCATGCACATTTAATGAGGGATTAATTAGTGGCTAAAGGTTACTTGGTAGCCATTACTTCCAAAAGGGCATCTTGGGAAGCTCCCTAAATATTGAATTAGGGTTTTATGCATGTATAAATAGCCCCCTTATGTACATGTAAATATCTTCTACTCTCTCATATATTTGCTTAGAAAATTATCAAGTTGTAAACAAAAATCAAAGTGATATAAAAATAGCTTCCAAGCCTCTTTCTCCTCTCTTTTTTACATACTTTTCTTTGTTTTATTGTTAATTTTTATTTCTATGCACTTTTTCTTTTTATGTACATAGCTTAGATTTACATTCATGCAATTAGTTTGATGTTATTTCATGCAAGTAGTTAATCTCATTTCCTTTGTTTAATTTCTACTTCTCTTTGGCTTCTATATAACACAAATGATTAGCTAAACCCCTTCAATTTAGGGGTAACGAAACTCTCAAATATTATGTGATTTCAACATTTTTATGATTTATGATCTCTTTATCTTATGCTTTATGAAAGTGAATTTTGATGTAAGTTTATACAAGTGGGTTTGATAGCTTATATTGTTTATGCAAATGAGCTATTTTTATTTAACATAAACACAATTTACATCATCATTTGCTAAGTAATTTTTGATTTTGAAATGAAAGTAAAAATGAAATTTGATGATCTATATTACTAGTTACAATAGCAAATTAGTCATATTTAAATTAGCTTTTGCTTTGGCTTTATTTTTATGAGAATTGATAAATGGTTTATTTGTTGTATTATAGTTCGATTGTTTGAGTTATGTTAACTAATAACATAAACAAACCATACTTATGATAAATACAACACCTAGTTCACTTAATATCAAAGCTAGGGATCATATATTATTTGTTTTTTGATTTACAAAAATATAAGAGTGGATTTGCCTCTAAATTGTTCTCTAGTCTAATAGTTTTTAAATCACATTTCAATTCTAGCTTTAGCTTCTTTTTTTGTAATTAACAATTTCCTCTCGCTTTAGTCTAATTTGATTGAATTGAAAATTATAAAATCTTAAAAATTCTCAGGGATCGACCCATACTCGCCAGGTACTAAAATTATATGCCTTGCGCTTGCGGTTATTTTATTCCAAAATTTATCAGTATTTTTCTAATCGATAGAAAATTTGCCATTAAACAAGTTTTTGGCACTGTTACCAGGGAATTGATTTGATTTTGATTTTCTATTCTTCAAATTAGTTTTTTTTGTGTTTTTGTTTTATGTGTGTTTGTAAAAAAATTATACGTGTTTGTTTGATCTTTGCTATCAATTTGTATGTTTGTTTGTTGTTTTTCCTATTTGTAATTGCATTTGCATTTTTATTATCAAAAAAAACATTTGCAATTTCAAAATAAAAATATTTTATTTCCATTTCATTTACAGTTTGCATTTCATTTACAATTTGCATTTCATTTTTAAATTTACATAAACAAAAGAAAAAAACAGTGCATTGCCACTATTTGCTCTTTGCCTCTCGGTTTACTGATGTTATTCCTCCAATTTCACCATCTTTCTACCACTTACATCTACCATTCACCTTCCTCTTTCACTACAAATTCCATCATCTTCCCCCCAACTATCCCTCTTCAACCATTACTTGCCTCTCACCACCTCTATAATCTTCCAATCATGCAAAATCCACAATCTCCTCCTCTTATTTCATCCATTAACACTGCATAACTTCCCCAACCCTCCTCTTGCATATCACCAAACAGACTTCTTTAACCCCTGCCCACACATATCACTACTGCATACATATCACTCCTCAAACTACCTTACAAACTACCGTAGACTTCTCAAGCGAACAACAACCATCCTTCACCAACATCCAGATTCCATCAATCACCTGGCCTTGACATCTACTACAACCTATCTCCATACCAGAGCAGTACCACCACAACCAAATCCCGACTTCCTATACATCAAACACTTCAAACCATTCACTGTTCCATAGTTTCCCACTACCCCGACAACCATCAATACAAGATAGTTCACCACCACCATTGGTGCGACCTGTACATATAACTACTTGTCCCGCTGTGATCATCACTACAACCCACACAACCACCTGTAACTTCTACTGCTCACCATCAAGTCTATGTGACCAAATGTACATCATAACCAACCACAACATACATCTACTTATTGATCCGCTGTTGTAAACGACATAAATCTTCCATTCACATCTCCTCCAATCATACTTCTGCAAACAACACTTCCACCGTCGGAAATCTACATCATCACTATGCACTGCCTTGCTTCACTATTTCACTGCCTTCCACATCAACGTTGCTACCTTTTAACTTCCTACAACTACCATAGCAAAAAACCAAATCATACCATATAATTTATCACATCCCCTTCTACAAACTCCCTCATCCTCTAACAATTTTCCATCCTCCTCCTTGCACACAAAACTCCTACACCTCAGCAAAACCACCACACTAGTTCCATTAACAACATATGCACCATCCACCCAAATACAATCAATTCAAACTTCACCAATTTCCTCCAAGACTACCCAAAACCCCTACTTCCAACTCACCGTGCCTTTAACTTCATCCACAAAGACACCTAGAGCCACCGACTACCCATCTAAACCGCCACCAACCTCAAGCTTACGAATAGTCCATAGCCGAAATCCGAGAAATCACCTCCTTCAATATAGAAATTTGCCTCACTACTTCACTCTGCAATCGTTGCAATCTCCTACGCTTTCTTCTACAACCCTCCGAAGCCCAAAAATCCTACCTTTAATCTAAAATCCTCCACCAATTACAAGCTTCCACCTATCGTGCTTTAATAGCCAACCACCTCGGCTGAGTCGAACTCCTTCAACCTCACCAAAACATGCTGCTGTCGTCGCCACTTACACCTCCTCACGACGTCAACTATCGGCTAGCTGCAACAATCCATCTTTGAACCTAGAGTTAAACAGCCGCAAAACAAAGTCGAACTTAGAGTTGATATAATTTTGATTTTGATTTTGATTTCTTTTTCGAGATAATTTCGTTTAAGAGAATGTTATTTTGATTTGCATTGCTTTGGTCTATCATTTGAAGCTAACCAACTTATTAAATTAAGAGTTGGATTGTGTAAGTAGTTTTCAATCAAGCCAGCGTAAAAAAAAAATATAAACAAAAGAATTTAAAAAACAGTTTATTTTTGTACAAATTCTTCTTTTCTTTTGTCCTTGAAAAAATTTAGTTTCTTTTGTAAAAACTTTCTTTCATTTTCTTTTGTAAATCTTTATTTCCTTTTTTAAAAAGCTTTAAGTTGTTTGATTTTCAAATTGTTCTGTTTTGATTTAATTCCTTCTTTTAAGAAGGAAAAAAACTTGTATATATATATATATATCTTGTTTTTAATTTTTAGGATATCAAAGCTGATTGGTAGAAGTGCTTGCCAGAAATAATTGCTTTGCCTTCTTTCCTTGCTAAAAAAAATCTCCGCTAAAATTAAATTGCTAATAAATCTGCACGCTCTGATATCGTGCTTTTATCTCTAGTTTTATTTGATATGCATTATTGGTTGTTTGCATTTGCATTTTTATATAAAAAAATTCAAAATCCAAAATAAAAACAAACTTCATTTTTGTTTCATTGTAAATTCATGTTTAATTTTTTTTGCATTCATCTCATCTTGTTTTCTTTTCTAAAGACAATACCTTCACATAAGGTGAGGGATTTCATCACCCTTTCCTGAGCAAATATATCGCATTTCATCATAGAATTTGACTAATAATAAAGGTTAAACATTCGACTTAAGGGTGTCGCGAGCTCACTTAGGGCTTAATTATATCTTCACAATTGTTTTCTTTGAACAATTTTATTTCTTGGTGTCTAGGCTACGGTAGAGTAATAAACATTTATAAATGTTATAGTGATCCATAAATATTATAGTTGTTGTTCCACTGAAGGTACTTAAATCTTTGGCTGCATTGCTATGGTGGCTCGTGGTGCACTGATAATCCATGCCCCTTACCCGGTTGAGAAATATTTTTTTGATTTAAGACAAAGTGCGATTATAAAATTTTGGGTTAGGAGCTTCTAAGGACTGAAAACTATAATTAAGTCCTTTGCATTCATTTCGTTGCATTAGTTCATGCATATTTAAAAAATAAAAAAAATTAATAAATCCAAAAAAAATTTGTAAATTTTACTTAACTTAGTTTTTAATCAGAAAAAAATTCCTTCTTTACTTTCCTTTGAAAATTTTCAATCAAAATCAAAAATCCAAAAAAATATATAATATCTTTTCAAAAAGAAAAAAATTTAAAAATTCAAAAACGAAAAAAATTCAAAATTCAAAAAAAATCGAATTCCGATTTTCTAAAAACAAAAAAAATTCAAAAAATCCTTAAGGTAAATATTTGAAAATTCAAAAATAAAGAAACTACAAAAACAAAAAACGTATAAAAAAATTGAAAAACCAAAAACAAAACAAAAATCGAACTTCTCTTTTGAAAATAAATTTCACTTGGTAAGTAGTTTTCTTTTTTTTGAAAAAAAGGAAAGAAAAACAAAATTTTCACTTCGTTTTTTAAATCGTCTTTCATTCTCCAAAATAAATTCTAACTTCTTTCTCTTCTCGAATTTCACTTGTGCATGAGTTCTTGGACTCGTGACACAACAAAAAATCGTTAGACTCGTGATTCAACAACTAACCATTTAACTCGAACATTCGAACCTCCCAAAATGGCAAACGAGAACGCATCTCGAACTCTTATAGATAGAATCTTCCCTGATAGAGTTTCTATTCCATCTTGCATCATGTTACATGCCGCTAAGGGTAACCACTTCGAAATTCACTCAAACCATATTGCCACACTTCCAAAATTTGGCAATTTCGAGCACGAGGATCCATACATCTTTTTGACTAAATTCAAACAAGTTCGTGCAACCATAAAACTCCAACAAATTTCTGATGATGGTATAAAACTTTGATTAATCTCATTCGTTCTTATGGATTACGCTGAAACATGGTTGTACAGCTTACCATCGAACTCGATTAAAAATTGGGAAGAATTTGTAAAAGCTTTCTTAAAAAGTTCTAGCCCTTGGAAAAAACAAGTAGAATCCGAAACAAAATTGTAAATTTTCATCAATTCAAGGGAGAATCATTCAAAAAATATTTTTAAAGATTCAAAGAGCTTTTGATAAAATGTCTACACCATAACTTCGAAAAATGGACGATTTGCCAAAACTTATATGATGGACTCGACAATAGCTCACAAACCATGCTTGAATCAATGTGTCAAGGCAACTTTCTTACCCAACATCACGATGATGCACGGCAATTTTTAGAAAACCTTACTGAAAAAACATCCCAATGGGAACGTTCGAAAGAAAAATCAATTTACTCACGATCGAGTGCACACTCAATAGGATCTTCTTCTACTTTGGAAGCAATGATCGATGCAATGATTAAAAAATTCGATAACGTTTTCTCATTGAATTAAATGAACCAAGCTTCCAACTGATGTGTTATAAATGCAACGATCCTAATCATTTAGCCGATCAGTGTCTCAATTCTATCGAACAAATCAATGCTTTAATAAAGCCAAAATGACCCGTTTTCTACAACATACAACCCTGGTTGGAGAAATCACCCAAATTTTACGTGGAACAAAATAATCCCAACACGAATACGATTTGACCAAATTTTCAAGCATTCCCGAATTATGCTTCGAATCCTCCCTTTCAGCCCAACAATTTTCATCCAAACTTTGGGGGACCGTCTCATAATCAAACGCAATAATCAAATTTTCAACCAAATTCTACTCATCCTCCTCAAGATGATAAATGTTTGACTTTGCTTGAGAAAACTCTTGAAACGTTGGCTAAAGCAACTACTCAAAGCCTTCAGTCAAATAACAATTTGCATAATTTATTGACCTCATATATGCAAAACACAAAGCAATCAATTGCTAAACTTGAAATGCAAATGGGTCAAATAGCCATGTCTGTAAGTGAATCCGAACGAGGAACATTCCCAAATCAGCTTATTTCGAATCCCAGAAATCAAAATGCAAATTGAAATCAAGCCCATGTTTTTCAAAACAGTAATGTCACCCAATTGAATGCAATCACAACTTTGCGTTCCTATAAACAAATCGATAATCAAGTCATTAACCCAAATTATTTACCGAAAACCACTCTCGACACTTCTAAAACAACGAACGAATTCGAACAAAAGGTGGAGCCAAACGTTGAATTGAATGCTAATCAAAATTCTTCTTCTACTCAAGTGGACCCGCCTACCGAGTTTCATGTTCCATTTCCACAATGTCTTCGACCAAAGAAACAATTGGACCAAATGGAAAAGATGTTGGAAATTTTTAAACAAGTTAAAGTTAACATTCCGCTTCTTGACATCGTTCCGCAAGTCCCCATGTACGCATAATTTCTTAAGGACATGTGCACCTAAAAGTGACATACTCAAGTGCCCAAAAAAGTCTTCTTAGCCGCCAGTTTGAGTGAAGTCTTGTCTCAATCCATGCCCGTTAAATACAAAGATCCTGGCTGCCCTACGATTTCCTGCACAATTGGAGACAAGATGATTAACAAATGTTTGATAGACTTAGGTGCGAGTGCCAACTTGATTTCATACTCTATGCACAAACAATTAGGCTTAGGTGAGCTCAAACCCACAAAATTCACGCTTCAATTTATCAATCGCTCCATTAAGAAGTCCATGGGAGAAATCTAGGACGTGCACTTTCGAGTAGGACAATTCATATTCCTAATTGATTTTATCGTTCTCGAAATACAACCCGTGACAAATTCTGCAAGTCAAATTCCTTTGATTTTAGGCTGACCATTTTTAGCCACCTCAAATGCATTAATCAATTAACATAATGGACCGATGAAAATCTCTTTTGGAAACATGACTTTGGATCTTAATATTTTCAATCTTGAAAGCCAATCGAATGATCGAACAAACGTTGGAAGTTAGCGCCATTCACGAAAACTTTGAAAATGAGACACTTGACTTAATGATGAACACAATGCCAAGTACGAAAAATTATTTCATGAAATTCCCAATGTGATTATATACACACTTCCTTTTGAATCGTTTCCAGTTGAATCCGAATCTCAACCCATTTCTCTGATCGAAAAACTCCCAAAGTTGGACCTCAAACACTTCCCGATCACCTTAAGTATGCAATCTTAGGTGATAACGAAATGTTGCCCATCATAATTTCTACAACTCTCTCTTGACCAAGAAACTTCTCTTATCTTTATTCTTTCTAAAGACAAGGAAGCAATGGAATGGTCCATCTCTGATATAAATGGAACTAGTCCCACTCTTGTTCAACATCGCATCCATTTGATCGATGATGCCAAGCCTATTCGTGACGCACAACGAAGGGTTAATCCAAAACTGAAAGATGCGGTGCATGATAAAATTCCTAAACTTCTGAACAACGGAATCATTTATCCAATCTCTGATAGTTCATGGGTTAGCCCAATTCATGTTGTATCGAAAAAGTTTGGGCTAACCATTGTCAAGAACGATCCAAATGAACTTATTCCAACTCGTACTCAAACTGGTTGGCGTATTTTCATTGACTATCGAAAACTAAATGCCGCAACACGTAAAGATCACTTCCCTCTTCTAAGATTAAGAAAAAACGACTTTCACATGTCCATTCGGTACCTTTTCTTATCGTGTACGCCATCCGGACTTTGTAACACTCCTACAACTTTCCAACGATGCATGATTGGCTTTTTTCCGACATGATTGACCACTTTCTTGAAGTTTTTATGGACGATTTCTCTATCTTTGGAGATTCTTTTTCTAAATGTTTACACCATCTCAAGTTGGTTCTAAATCGATGTAAAGAAAAACCTTTGACTTTGAATTGCGAAAAATGCCAATTTATGGTCAAACACGGCATAGTCCTTGGACAAATCATCTCAAATAAAAGAATTGAGGTAGATAAAGCGAAAATCAATGTCATTGCAAATCTACCCATTCCCAAATCTATTAGGGACATTCAATCATTTCTAGGACACGTTGGCTTTTACCGATGCTTTGTGAAAGACTTTAGCAAAATCGCTCGTCCTTTAACGACTCTCCTTGAAAAAGACGCTTGGTTCGATTTCAATTCTGAGTGTATCTCTTCTTTTGAATGTCTTAAGAACGAACTCATTTCTTCTCCAATCATTTGCACGCCCAATTGGGATCTTTCTTTCAAATTAATGTGTGACGCTTCTAACTTTGCGGTTAGTGTTGTCCTAAGACAACACATCAAAAAAATCCTTCATGTCATTTACTACGCGAGTGTGGCTTTGAACGACGCTCAACTCAACTACACAACAACCGAAAAGAAGCCTCTAGCTGTCGTTTTTGCTCTTGAAAAGTTTTGACCTTACTTTAGCAGGTCACACATTACTACATACACGGACCACTCTGCGCTTCGATATCTCTTCGCTAAAAGGGATGCTAAATCCCATTTGATTCGTTGGATCCTTTTATTTCAATAATTTGACCTTACAATCAAAGACAAAAATGGATCTGATAACGTGGATCACTTATCTCATCTTCCAAACACATCATCTTCTTTGCCAATCAGTGAAAACTTCCTCGATAAACAACTACCTTCAATTTCTATCGATCCATGGTACGCTGATATAGTGAACTACTTAGTCACTAAAGATACTCCCTCATCTTGGTCCAAACATGATAAATGCAAATTCATGTCCTAAGTGAAATATTTCTATTGGGACGATCAATGCTTGTTCAAATATTTTCCCGACCAAATCATCCAACGTTGCATTCTAGATAATGAGATCAGGAGTGTTCTTTTGTTTTGCCACGATTAAGCGTGTGATGGACATTTGTCCTCAAAAAACTGCGAAAGAAGTGCTTCAATATTGTTTCTATTGGCCTTCTCTTTACAAAGACTTGTTTGAATTTTGTAAAACTTGCGATTGTTGTGAAATGCTTGGACGAATTTCTCGACGAGATATGCTACCTCTAAACCTTATTCTTACGATCGAAATCTTTTATGTTTGGGGTATCAACTTTACGGGACCTTTTTCCAATTCTTTTGAAAACTTGTATATTCTTCTCACTGTTGACTACGTCTCAAAATGGGTCGAAGCCGTTCCTTGCAAAGCCAACGACCATAGAATTATTGTGAAATTTCTCAAAGAAAAAATCTTTTTGAGGTTCGACACACCTCACACAATAGTCAGTGATAACAGAACCCATTTTTGTAACCGTTCTTTTGAAACTTTAGTGAAAAATACTCAATAACCCACAAGTTATCTACTCCGTATCATCTTCATACTTGTGCTCAAGTTGAAGTTTCAAATCGACAAATAAAACAAATCTTGGAGAAAACCGTCAATAAAAATCAAAAAGATTAGTCTTAGAAATTGACCAACATGCTTTGGGCTTACCGTACTGCTTTTAAAACTAACTTTGGGATGTCACCATTCCGTTTAGTTTACTGTAACGCTTGCCGTTTACCTATTGAAATCAAACATAAAGCATTGTGGACAATAAAGAACTTAAACATTGATCTTGGGGAAGCTGGCGAAAACAGAAAACTACAACTCAATGAACTAGAAGAACTTAGGAACGAGTGTATGAAAATGAGAAAATTTACAAAGAAAGAAGAAGAAACTCAATGAACTAGCAAAAGTCCATGTAACTATAGGCATCAGCGCCCCTCGATTTTCGCTGTCAAAATGAAACTTCTCCACTCCTACATAGGTCGCAGTCTACCGATGTAAAATCAAACATAGACCGTTGGCTCTCAGCAGCACACACGACTTTCGCTATGTTACCATAGGTCGCAGTCTACCGATATAAAATCAAACGTATACCGTTGGCTCTCAGCGACACACACGACTTTTTCTATGGTACACACTACTCATAATGCTCAGGAACTAGTTTTGTCCGAACTCCTCACAGGATCAACTTTAGAACCCCCCTCGGGGCTCAAGGCAGCACCATCTGGTGGCACTCATGAGAAGTTCATTTCAAGGGAGCGGCTTTTTCCCTAGAGCCATCATCAAAACACTTTATACTATACATATATAGTATCCTTCAAATCATACACATAGTATGATCTCATACAAAGCTACTTTACACAAAATCGATTATCCCAAAATCGATAATTCTCAAACTAGGCTCCAAATTTCAATATTGATTTTATCCAAAAATCAAAAGCCTTTCCAAATTCAAAGGTTCCCAAAACTTTTTTCCAAAATCCTCATAAGATCCTTTATATATATATAAGTTTTAAAACTTTGGTTCATTTCAAATTTGTATAAAACTCCTTTTATACTTCAAACACTTTTAAAATCCTTTTCTTCCGGCAATAGATTCAACAAGGGCAGATTTACGTTATATAACAAAGGTATATAACTTTGTTTATTCAAAATCAAATATTCATATTTGATTATGCTTTCAATATCAATTTCATTCAAATCCGTACGATGTACATATATCATCTGTACGCCATACCAATATGATAGCTCACTCGATCACACAATTTCACTTCTGAACTAGTATCGTCCACCCGACTTCCTAGCGCTGACACAGATCTGGTTTCTTGATCTGAAACCGTCATTCTCGTTGCTTAGCTATAACTATGATAGATAATATCCAGAACCAATCAACAATCCATATTTAGGTTCGCCATCGAAAATCGAGTGAAAATCCCAACTCGGATCAATAAACTATCTCGAAATTCTGTACTCGAATCTGGATCAAATCACAATGCGAATAGAATAATATACGCACATCCTACGTATTTATTTTCATTGATCATTAACTAAATCAATTTCCTTTCTATTCACATTTCCTTTAATCTCTATCCTTATATTTAAAATTGCTTCCATTCATTGAATTACCCCTTCAATTCTTATCTCAGTTAGGTATTTAATCAACAACAATTTGAACTTCGACCAGATTATATTTAGAAAATAGCTTGAAAATTTTAAAAATAGATAAGTAGTTGAAAAATAATTATTAGTTTGCAAAATAGATGTAAAATAGTTAACTAATGGTAAAATGGTTGGAAGATAGTTAAATAATTATTGAGATTTTAGATAATTGCAAAATAGTTGTAAAATAGTAAATAAATTTGTAAAATAGTTGAAAAATAGTAACTAGTTTATAAAATAGTTGAAAAATTGTTAAATAGTTCCAAAAATATTTGTAAAACAAATATACAATAATTTGGCTTTAAAAAGAAAAGTTGTATATATTAAATAGCTTAAAAAAATAAGTTTGTATTAAAACAATCTATATTGAAAATAGTCCAGGGTCAAAACTGTTCACTTTTCCATCCATTCAATTTAAATTTCCTCTTCCATTTAAATTGACTCAATTCCAATTTGAATAACTTCAATTTCCATTGAAACTGATCTAACCTCAATTCAAGTTGAATCAATCTTGATTCCTTTCCCAATTTAAATCAAATTCCATTTGATTTTAATATTGTTCAACTTTAATTATAACTTCAAATTATTCTAATCAATTTGGACTAATATCAATTGAACTCACTTCAATTTCAATATTATTTCAATTTAATCCAATTCAAATTTTCCATTTAAAATTTTGAACTTATACATCTTCAGTCACAAACCCAATTAATTCAAATCAAATTCAATTGTGAACTAATTCAATTTCAATCTCAATTTTAAACCATCTCGAATTATATAAATTCAAGTTAAATTATCAAAGGTTGGTTTAACTTTTTAAACCAAATTAACTTTTATTTAAAGTTTTTAAAAAATTTAATTTCTGAGCTCAATTTCTACAGTTTCATGTCAATTAATTTAATTTTAATTTGGTTGTATTTCTGTTACCACTTAATTTAATCCAGTTCAAGATTTCAATTTAGTTGTATTATATTACTTCTTAATTTAATTCCAATAATTTAACAACCAATCACCTTAATATTTATTAGAAAGAAATATTGCTTTATATATCAGAATATATTTCATATAAAATCATTTAAAACCTTTATATATAGAAAATAACAAGTACGTGCTCATATATATGTATATATTCAACTCATTCTAGGGTACCATTAACCCTATCCTTAATGAGTAATCCCAACAGAGCCAAGGTTCTCGTTTAACCTTTCAGCTTTGATACCAACTGTAACGACCCGAAATTTTCGATCCCGAAAATTTCAGATAGTTATGGAAAAAGAAGAAAGAGATAGAAGAAGAAGATGATCGAAAACATCAACATCTCACATTCGCAGCAGATAAAATATAATAATAAATAATAATAGTTTACAAAAGCATTATGTATCTGTCAATTACATTTATAATACATCAGAGTTACACATTTATACAGACACTGGACATACACAATTACCATGCCTCAGATATACAATAATATAATACAATGGAAATACTCTATACATTCCTGCCATCCAGCTCGACTCCTGAGCTCCAAAACGTCCTTACCTGAAAATCTGTAATACTCGATCTAACCCGAGCATTACAGCAAAGTAACACCCGGGTCAGGCTAGAAACCAGCGTGTTAAACCTAGCTAACATGGAATACCAAAGCAAACAACTTATATAAGACTCGGGTAACTCATATCAATTTACGAATTCACAATTTGTTATAGGCATTACTTATTTCACACATCCATTTTCTAAGTACCAAGTTTTAGATTTCAATAGTCTATTTCCTTTAAGTCACTTCATTCCAGCCTATAGATTTCACATCAATCTATGAAAATTCGAAGTGGTTTCGGGTATTTCCTAATACCTGACCACGGTCTCTTCGAGTCTCATGTCCTCCTAACCCAAGTTATCCAAATGAAACACACAACATTTCATATCAGAGACATCAACTCATTCAAAGCATTCAATACCATTCAATCATCCATAAGTAAAGCTTGATCGCTAACAAATTTAATTTAATTAATTCAAATTAAATTTTTAACCTCGGTCACTTAGATTTCTTCACTTGTCATTAATTAATTTCAAATAAATTAATCAATCATCCCTTCATTATTCATCTTAATTAATCACCCTGGATTAATTATCCTTCAATTACATTCAAGTAATTATCTTTAATTAACTTCACAAATTAATTAATCTTAACCAATAATAATAATTAATTCTTTAATTACTTCACAAATTAATTAACTATATTTAATTACATCAATCCTTAATTCACTATTAATTAATTCCTCATAAATCACTTAGTATTGATTAATAAATCTTAATTAATTAATCTTTAATTACATCAATGATTATATAAATTAATGATTTCCAATTATGTTTTTTAATTTACCCTAATCTAAATTAATTACATTAATTAACCCACAATATTAATCATTTTAATCTAGCTTGCTTAACAATAATTAGTTACAATTCATAATTTATCATTCCCTAATTATCCATCTTAAATTTATCACTTAGTGTAATTGTTTTAAAGGATAGTTAATTATCTCTAATTAATCTCCTAATAAATTAACCTTCAGTTACTTTTACTAAGTAATTATCCTTCTTGTCAATTTCACCAAGTGATTTAAATCTAAATTACTTCCATTTATTAACCATCCATTAATTTATTACATCCAGTAATTATCACTAATTACCTCACCAAGTAATCATACTTTTATAAATTACATTAAGTAATTATACTTACCAAATGTCACATTAAGTAATCTAAATTGCTCATGGTCAACCAAAATATACAAAAACAGGCTAAACTAAATAAGTCACAGCATGGGAAAGTCATGGCATTACAGATCACGTATTCAATTTATGACAACTAGATATAAAAGTAGATATATGCAGGCAAATCTATCCAGATGCATACATACTAAATCACACTCAAACTCACATACTCTTATGCTTATGTCAAATATTCTAGCTTGCAAATAAAATCAGAAATATAACTAAGTGATGTCAATAAAAACAATACTTAAAGGATACAATCCAAATCATTTTAGCAATAAGTTGACAAGGAAAACAAAGTAGCATGTGTTCATGTACAAGAATGCTTACACTGACACTCACGCAACCATAGACATAGGAACATATGCGCATACTGAGAAGAACAAACACACATGCAGTCGAACACATGCACTGACTTGCGCTTAAGAAAAACACAACACACAACTATCTAAATACACATGAAACTTCTAAGCACCGATCGACTGGCCACATCTAAGGGTCAACCAATCGATGGTGATGCTTGCATAGGTCAGTCGCCTTTGCTATGGCGATTCAATCTCCTATTCTATTTGTTCCATAAATTTTGAGGGATACCATGAATTCACATAAATGTGGCATAATTGTAAACATATATGATGATTTGAATGATTAGATCACAAGTCCATGAGTTTGAAACTCACCTCCTTCACTGCCACGAACAACATCACCATTGAGCCTCCATCATCGCACGCTCACCAAGGCCTTCAGGCGATTTGGAATGAATCAAATCCCTCAAGCGTCATCGAACGCGAACCCCTATCAACTTCCCATAGCTCGAGACTGTCGCGACGAGCTCAAGAACTTGGAGCGGCAGCAACCCAAATTGATTTTCGCATGAAATGGAATTTGATTTGGGTCGAGTAAATCGGGGTTTGGACGAAAAGAGGCACGATTTCTTCTTTTGTCTTAATGCGAATACGATTCGTTAATGAATCTGAAAGGAGGGAGGAGAGGAAGTCGAACAAGAAGGCATTGCAGTATTTTTTTTGACCATTTCTTCCTCTTGAAGCTTTCCTCTTTTTTTATATAAGAGTTCGATTTCGGTTTTAAGCTTAGAGAGGAAGACAAAAATAAAATATCGTTTTGGGGAATAGCTTCGAGTACGCTGGATTATTATATAATTGAATATTGAAAATATATCGTGTTGCATACCGTGAAATTTCGAACTCCTAATTAGACATGCCGCCAGGCGTTTATAAGGCTTTACCCGTATTCCGAACACATTGAAACGTGTTTCGGAGGCTAACTTGATCGTATATGGAAGTTAGCTTTATAAATCGATTTAAAATATTAAATTATCGATTGTAATTTCAATGCGTTTCTCACCCGTACGAGCAAACGGTAAATCCAAATGCTACGAATATTGATCCGATAATAACTAACTATTACGGATCCAATGGAACTGGTTTCGTCGAATTCCGAGACTGTGCCTCAGACGGCTATTTTTAAATATCGATTTAAAAGATATATTATTAAAACTGAACAAATTACCTTTAAATTAAATTTCAACCATTCTATTATCTTCAGTATCATCATTATAAATTTTACAAGCCTTCAAATTATTTTTAACAGGCTTAAAACTAAAGATTTAATAATACACCCAATTTCAAATTATATAATTCAATAATTTAATTATCAAGTAAATATTGACATTTGGAATTCAAGTTAAAATTAACTTTTCAAATATTAAAATCAATTAAATATTCCAATTTTAATTGTTAGAAATTCCGGGTCGTCACATTAAGATTATATCATTAACTTAATACAACTAAATATCATTTTTAACTTTCTTAATTAACAATTTGTATCAACATTCTCGATTTCAAATCCTCAACTCAAAGGATAACTCTTTAATCGCTCATACCAACAACGCGGTGCTTGCTTGTGACCATATAGTGCATTTTGAATTTGTATACATGATTTAGGTATCTTTCAAGAATAAAACGAGGCGTTTGTTCTGAAAACCCACTATTTAAACATCAAAAATCAATTATAAACAACGTCAATAATATTCTTACAACTATTTCAAATATAAAAAAGCCACGGATTATAGGTAGCCAAAATTAAAAATTAAAAACAATGACTAAAAAGTAAACCTTAGAACAGAATTCATTAACATATATATTTATACATACAGTCTCATATCAGTAATTAAAGATTATAGTAATCCAGTGCATCGTATAGTATACATCTCTGAATATATCAATTATAAAAACAACAACTGAGAAAAGAATTGTGCAAGAGATATAACGATAGATCCCATGGATATGAACCATTCCAGACCTTTGCTCCTTTCTTTGCTTTAACCTGCAAACTTAGAAAAATGCAAATACATAAAATAAAGAAGAAAAATTGTTTCAACTATATTTGAATTTCGCCTAACCCTACACATTATGGCCATAAGCTTGATGCTTACTGCATAAAAAAATACCGCCTGCGTACCTCTATCGAGGGATCAGACCCACGTAGTTCCATTTCCTGCTCTTCTCCCGCATCAAAATTCCTGTTAGTATATAATAACCATAACATCAATGTAACCATTGTAACCATCACAATCAATACAACCATTGCAGTCATCCCTACTAATGCAACCAATGCATTCACTACAACCAATGCAACCGATGATAATAGTAGAAGCAACAAACAGTATTCCTACTTATCCATCATAGCAAATCAACACTCGAGAAAATAATAAAAATAGAAAATAGCCTTCAAACATGAACCACGTTTGATGTCAACCCAAGTCAAAAAATTTAATAATATAAATACGCTTACATTCATACTAACTATTTATTATAGTAATGCATCATCGACGTAAGTATAAATCATTAAATGTGCACTAATCACCTCATAATAGTAACAAAACATCAGTTATCAATTAATCAAAATCAACTGCCCATTGTTTAGTAGTAAAAATGATAAAATATCGCATCCACGTCCTAATATGATACCATCATCAAATAATGAAGTATTTGTGATTGTTAATTAAAAATAGACAATCTATCACACATTCAATAACCATCCAAATAAAATATTTGCATCTATTATTCTTCTAAGTATAAAATGGTTTTATTATTACTTATTACAAGGGTTTTAATTATTTACTTCATCTTAAAATAATAATAAATACACTTTTTTTTCCTTTATTGTTTTACATTTTTCAAAACATTGTATTTTAAATTAGAAAAATTAATCTTCACCAAATCTCTTTTTAACCTATATTATCTAAATCTCGTTCTCAATAATAAAGTTTCTAAATATCAATTACATACAATTTCTGTTATTATTTACGATTTTCCCTAGAAATTCATAAATAATAACCTTATTTAATTCCATACTTTAGTTTTAGTAAAATTTTATAAATCATCGCTATTTACAAAAACTATCTAAAAACTATAAATAACCTTACCTATCAATTATTGATTTAATTTTCTCACTATTATACATTTTGTTTCAATTAATTACTTTCCAATTCAAATCAATAATTAATTATAATTAAACATCCAAAAATACTACAATTAACAGTAAATGGTCCCAAGCTCCAATGATGGTTTACAAGAAGAGGAAAGGGGAAAAGTTAAGGGAAAAATGGTCAAGAAGAGGGAAGAAAATAAAGAAGAGGAGGAAGAAAAAAGAAGCTGATGATGTCAATGAAGATGATACGTTTGGAGAGACCTGTCCTTAAGGCACCCAGGCCACTCCTCCCCTAGTCCTAAATAACTGGTCATCAAAACTTCACTTCCCGCACTTGAACCACACTAAGATCTAACTAGGGAGTTAACCCTTTGGAGCATAGTTAATTCTATCTTTGGCTTGCTGGATGACATTGGGAGTTTTTCAGACTTAACTTCAATTGACCTTAACTTAAACGATCTTCTAGCTCCAATCTTTCCAACTTCAACTTTACCCTAGTGGCATGCCTTTACACTATGTAGGGAAGGAAACTCCTTCTCTTCAACCCCAAGAGCATGGTCTGTGGATTAATTAGGACATGTCATCACTTTACACATCTTTTAGGACCACGAGCACAGTCACTATGCATATGTTTTCAATCCATTTCACTACATATAACCTAATTCTTTCCTCTTTTCAAGTAATATAGGCAAAGAGAGTTACTTTGAAAGAGTCTAACATAGGGTTAGCAATTATCGTCCCTAATCTTAAGGCAGTTCGCACTCCTATTGAGACTTATATATTTAGCGATCATAAGCATTCTCGCGATCACTTTGGATCTAGGCGAAACTTTGCCCCTATCTCCATGGATGCTTCTCTATATAACACTCTTAAAACTGCCAATCTTCTTAGATCGATATTCCCCCATCTTCATAAGCTTAGGACTTTCACCGTTGAGGGACCCAAGGCTTTTACTGCTCCTTCGCACTAGTCTATAAATAGTCTTTCTCTTCCACTTCTCACCAACCTCATAAAGGTAGGAAAGATACATCTGCTAGCCAGACTGTTCCACGACCTCCTCATTAAGGTCAACCTCTAGTTTCTAAGATAAAAATGCGGGCTATATTCCCCGGCATTTTTCTAGAAGGGTCATGTTCGACTGCAACATCAAAGACGTCTCAAAAAGCTACATATTGGAGGGGGTATCAAGAGGCAATGATGTAGTGAAACAATATGTATAGTGGAGAAGGCTCGCAAAGGGACTATCGACGTTAACAGAGCTAACCGGTTGATCATCAAAAGCTTTGACCTAGAATGAGCCGATAATAACATAATCTACGTGAACTATAAGAAGAAGATAACTAAACATTAGAAGGATATTGAGGATAAGTACAAATCCATTAAATACGCCTAGAAGAAAGTGATAAACGATTACACACAATGCCAAATGTATTATTCACAAAAAACAATTAAAATTTGTGCACATCGTAATTGGTTGCCTTAAAAAGGAGGCTAAAGTCATATATGCCATGAATATATTATCCAAGCCAAAATTTACAAACTCAAACTAGATCTCAATTAAGAGAAATTATTGAGACAGCAGGCCCAAGATCTCGCTTACTCCTACACCAAAGAAACCGTAGACTTTAGACTAAAGTTGGCCGAAACAAAAGAGAAGATAGCTAATCTACAGGCCTCTCTAACCTAGGCTAAAGCGAAGTTTTACAAGAGAACGAAAGAAATCAAAACCACTCTCCTAAGATTCTTTTCCAACGTCATCAAGATGAAAACTCTCAAGTGGATGGGAGAGGACTATCTATTGACTTTTGTGGAAGCTTGATAAGTGATAGTAAAAAGGGGAAAATACATTGCCAAGGAATATATGAACAGAAATTGAAAAACATGCTACTTCATGTGGATGACCTAGTGGCTCTCGAAAAAGGTTGGGCGATCAAGGCACTCAAAGCCTCAAAATCTGAAGAAGTGTATGCCGAAACTCCTACAGACCCAAGCTCACACTCTTTGTTCCTTTCTAAGACTATTGCAACTAAAACAACTGTGTCCTCCATCCCTGACATCACCACTGCCACCGCCTTAGAGAGCTACAACCCCAATGATATGAACTTTACAAGGCCACCGAATCCCCCTAATCTTCCTCCTTTGCCAAATTTAGTAGAGGAAGGGGAAATCACAAAATCACCTTCTGAGAAGCTCTCAAAGTATTATGGTACATCTCCACCTTCCCTAGCCTTTGAGAAGCTTTGGTTTTGGCCAAAAGGCATAATTAACCTCTATCTATTTGTGTCTTTCCTTACAAGTCAACTTCCTTAATTACCATTGCTACCATACAAGATCGTCACATTGGACTTTAAAGCTACTCAAACATCGTAAATCATCATTTCTACTTTTCTCATGATTCCCTTTTCATCCATCGGGTCTAGCCTCTGTCCTAATCTATGCAACAAAATTACCACGAAGTTCTTACATTGGCACATAACGCTCTTCAATCGCTACGCTTTTTCAGCATAACCCTATTAAATAGTATATCTAATTTAAAATTCGCTTTTTTCTACTACACCCTCTAAATCAAAGAATTTTAGCACCAACTTTACCTATATTAATATAAAAAATTTATTTGACTAGTTCTCCTTTTAAACCAAATCAACCAAGTTAGGGTAAAGACCTAAATTTAAGGCATACATGCCCAATATATGTTAGACATCTATCATAGTCCCTAAGTCTAGACTACATTAATCATGGAATTATTCGGTTTTATTTTGTAAGTTAAACAATATTTATTTTTTGATAGAAATGATGCGAGAGTGAGAAAAATATTTACTTAAAATTTTGGTTTTATAACTAATGAAGCTTTTTTGCATCTCCACTATTTTTAGTTGTATCCCCGCTATAACCTTTTGCATCTCTACTGCTATGGAACGGATAAATGCTTTAATTGCACAGGCATAATATAGAGAAATTAGTTGCCTTGGTAGAGGAAAGCATGTGTGACATTGACATTACCATCGATAATGACATGGCAATTATTTCTGAGCCGGGCATAAAGAGGGCTCTTACTTGGATGTTGTAACACCCCTAATTTTAAACAACATTATTCAGGAGATTTAATTAGGTAAATTAAATAGGATGATGTAAAGATTAGAGTGATAAGGGATTGAGATTTGAAAGCAAAATAGAGGCTGTGCTTAATTAAATAAAATTAAAAGAATGAGTTTATGGAAATGGTTTCATAAGTTAACTAGTAAGAGAATAAGGCAATGATCTTATGGGAAATAGCCGTCCACCATAACCCTTAATCACTAAACCCTTATTTCCATTTTTCATTCCATATGTTCATAATTCAAAAAAACTTAAGAAAAGGGGAGCTGAAAGCCAGCCACAACCTAGGGGAAAAGGAGATTTAAAAATTGATTAAAGCTTAAGATTCAAGCAAAGGAGGATTAAGCAAGACCAAATCTCAAGTTCCATATACAAAGCAAGGTGAATAATAATCAAAACCATCTCATTTTCGTTTCTAAAGAGCATTTTATTTCAGGTTCTAAGTTTAAAACCTTTATATTGATTTTAATGATATATGCTAGGATTACATGATATGGTTGATTCAAACAAGTATGTTTGATAATTGTTCTATTCAATTTTAAGGATAAAATCGTACATACATTTGGTTACAAATGCCATGAGGATTTAATATGTTATGTAAAACATTATTTTGGAGATGAATTTAAATTTTCATAATAATCCAAGCTATGGGTAATTTATATGTAACATCCCTGAAATTTTAGTTCAGATAATTTGATAATTAATTTAATTTTTGAAATTAAATTTTGAATTTAATTATGAATTAATTAGAAATTTTTTAGAACAAATAAATTTTTGGATTATAAATAGAATTTGATTTGAAATTCAAGAATAAATATCTTAGAAAATAAATTGGGTTTAAAAACCATATTTTTAAAAGATAATAAGAAATTGTTTTCTAAATTTTAATTTAAATATAATAGTGTGAAAATGAATAAAAGGATTTAAAGACACTTTCTTTCATATTTGAAAATAAATATATTTAAAAGTAGATTTTAAAATCAAGTGTATTTGGAAATTTAATAATAAGTATTTTTGTAAAATTAATTGGATTTAATTTTAAAGGTTTAAAACTTGTTTCATCAATTTAAATAAAGTAAGATTTAAAACATGCATTCCAAATAAATCTAAGTTAGCAGTTAAAACATGATTTGTAAATCAAAAATAAAATAAGGTTTGAAAACAAATTTTGTAATATATTTGAGAAGAGGTCTTTGCATAATTTTGTTTGAATTCAATAAGTGTTAAAAATAAATGTACAAGTGTACGGTTTTATATAACAAGTGGCAAGTGTGTTCTTTAATTTAATTATGCAAGTACAAACCTGAATATATAAAAATACAAACCTGGAAACACAAAATCAAAACCTGGAAACCCGAAAGAAAAAAATATAAAAATATATAAAATACAAACCTGGAAACACAAAATCAAAACCAAATTCAAGTATTCAAAAGTGCAACCTGGAAATGAATTCAAACCTGAAAATCAAATGCAACTTTAAAGCTTCAAGATCAAACTGTTTCAGGATCAACCTGGCAATCGAACAAAGCAATATAAAGATCAGAGAAACAAAACTAAAGCACAAACTAGAAAGAAATTAAATCAAACAGCACGATCCTCAAATTGATCAAGCATGCAAGATCAATATCAAGCTTTCGAGCTTCAGATTTAGCTTAATTTCAAACTTCAGATCAAAAACAAATGCAAGCTTCAAATTCAAATCAATTTCCAGGATTAAAGAAAGAAAATTTTCAAAGCCTGATTCTCTGTTCTTCATTGACCAAGATGAGCAAATCTCAAACCCTGAATTTGTTCTCTGTCTTGATGAATTCTTGAATGAATTTTCTTCTCTGATATGTGAGGATTCTGGAATATAAATCTGCTTACATATGTATGTATATATGTAATGCATGTCAGGAAACAGAACAAAGCTTTCTTTTGTTCATACATCCTAGATTTTAAGAAAAAAAACCTATTTGAAATTAAAAATCATCCCACCCCAAGCAAGTTTAGATTATAGTTACTGAATGAAAGATATTTATATGAGTATAACATCATTTTTAAAAATAAATACAAGTTGAATATTGATTTAATATCTCCATGTTTAAATATTACAATGAAATTAAATTTAAGTTAGGAAATTTATTTTCTGGAATTCATGTTTTGATTATATATATGAATTCGCAATTCAAATCGATGAATTTTGATAAGAATTTTAAGATTTATAGTTCATTAAATTGTGAGAAAAAGTGAGATGGTCGAAAATTGATTTTTGGCCAAATTCTGGCGATTGGTGGGACTGGAATCATCGGGGTTAGTGGAGAAGGTAATTTAGAGGTTGTTGGTCATCGAAAAAATAGTTGCTAATTTTTTAGAGGACTGTGGTGGCATTGCGATGGCGATTTAGGGTTTTATGCTCAAGTTTGGTCATCGTCGAATTCGATACTAGTTGGTCATCATTGATGCATCGGACTGGATGGGAACGGGGGGGGGGGGGGGGGGGGGATCGAAGCGTATCTTCATGGTGCGTCTGTGGTCATGGTCATGTAGCCTCTGGTGGTCACGATCACCAGGGCGAGGCATTTTCGTTGGGAGGTTATGGGTTCCAACTTGTATGGTTTCGTTCGATTCCACTTCTAGGCGAATCAATCTAACCTGGGTGGTCGAGAGGTTAGGCGAGGTCATCGGTGACCTGTAGACGTCGGCGAGGATGGTTAGAAGGGTAGCAAAATCATGTACACGTGTACATGTGCATCAGTGTGTCAGGCCGTGTTTGAGTGAGGAAGATGTAGGTTTTCTCGAAGTCGTGCTTGTGAAAATCGTAGTGTTGGCTCAAAGTAAAGAAGGGACGCGAATGATCTTAACGGTTTTGAATTTTAAAAGCAAATCGTGATTTAAAAGGAAAAGAGAAGAAGAAGAAAGGGGTGTTTGCTCGGGTTACAGCTCGATGTTGATTAGGTTTTTGCTCGAAGCAAATATTAGTATGGGCTCGGGTTTTTAAAGATTAAATTTCCTGGTTTTTAAATTTTAAAAGGAATATTTTTTCCGGTTATAAATTTGTTTTAAAATAAATATTGACCAAGTTTTGAATCGAAATTATAAACCAGTTTTTAAAACAAGTGTCAAAGATTTGAAAGTTTGAAATGTTTTCAAAATTGTTTTGGTAATTTTATATTAGTTAACTAATTAAATTTAAATAACAAGTATTTTCAAAATTATAATGTTGTGATGGGAAAAGTGATTGAGGAAGTGTTTTATTCCTTAATTAATCAAGAAGGTTTTATATGATTTTGTATGATAACAATTTCGAGTATTTATCTTGATTTAAAGGATGTAATTAAGTGATTTAAGTAAGTATGAATTACTTTGTGAAATTGATTTAAGAAGCTAATTACTTTGTGCAATTTAATTAAAGATAATTAATTACTTAAAGGATAATATTAATAATGGTAATTAAAGAATAATTAATTAAATTCTTAATTGATGATTAAAGGTAATTAATTACTTAAAAATAATTACTTAATTAAAAATAATTGATTTATGATTAATCAAGTAATTAAAAGAATAATTACTCAGTGTAATTAATTTATGATATATGTGATTAAGGATAATCACTTAGTTTAATTTTACTTTAATGATAATTGATTAAGAGTTAATTAATTAATGTAATTAAGGATAAATTAATTAAGATAATTAATTAAGAAATAATTTAATTAATGATGGTGATTAAGACTTAATCAATAGTAATTAAGGATAATTAATTTATTGTTAAAGATAATTAATAAAGGTTAATTAATTTATGAAAGTGATTGGGGATAATTATTTATTTTAATTAAGGATTAATTTATTAATTATTGAAGTTAGTTAAGAATAATTAATCAAAGGATTATTTATTAATGAAAGGTTAATTAATGATTAAAGCGTAATTAATCAAAATGGTTTGTAATTAATTAATTAATGATTGATTAACCAGAATTTGAAATTTATTCATAAGTAGTTAATCTGATTTAAATAAATCAGATAATTAATTGATCTTACTCATTGATGTTAGGATTCTATGGAATGCTTTGAATTGATTGATGTCCTTGATTTGTGATAATGTGTGATATGAATTATTTTGTTTTGTCAACTGTGATGTAATTTATTCTGTGATGAAATTAATTATCTGTAATGTAATTCATTATCTGTGATATATGTATATATATATATGATCTGTGAATGAAAGACAAGCGTTATAGTTTATACCGCTTATCAAATATATTGTTGTATTTGAATCTTTAATGGTTGATGTTGCTGCACTATTTTGTAAAACTCCTGGACTACACTATACGCACACAAATATGGATTGCACGTGGAAATCGGTTAAGTCACAGATTTTTAAAATAGTTTTGAATTTGAATTTTTAATCCAAATGGTTTTGGAAATGGATGGGGTTTAAAGTGAAAAACTTTTGAAAAGGTGTTTTAAAAATGAAAGTTATTTTGAATAACTTAACAAAGATTTGAAATTTGAATAATTTGATTTAAATTGGAATTCAATATCTGAAATTGAATTCTATATTTGATATTTATGACGTAAAAAGGTTATACAAGCTATAAATGTGTTTATATGGGTTTTTTAACCATTTTTAAAGTATGGTTTTTAGAATTCGAATTTAACCCAAGTTTATATTTGAAAGGCCTTAACTCGTGCAAATAAAATCGGGTTGTCCGAAACGGAAACAAGTGGTTTCAAATAATAATAGCTTTTATATAAGGAAAGAATTTCCAAATTATGATGAAAATATTTCAGGTTAGAAATAGAATGGCTTTGAAAGTTATGAATGAATCTTTGGAAATGATTTTGAAAGCTATGAATTGAATCTTTGTTTTAAAGATTGGACGAGTTAATCCAATTTGAAATGGGAAATCGTTTTGAAAAGCTATGAATGAATCTTTGTTAAAGATTGGTGAAGTTTGTTTTCAAGTTGAAAAGGGATCTGAAAAGCGTATCTTTTGTGTAAAGGATTTGAATTGGAAAGATATTAATGAATCTTTGTGTAAGATTGGTAAACTTTGTGAACATTGTGAACTTTGTGAAGTAAATCTTTTGTTCAAAAAGATTTGTAAATGGTAATTTGTTTAACCATTTGAAAGTAAAGTTTTGGATAATAAGCTGTGATTTAACTGAGATCCCTTGTCCATTTTTTTTAAATATCGCGCTCATTATTTGGTTTAGCTCGGAGAGGACCTTTGTGTCGTATAACCCATTCCGAATAGTGATACGACGTTATGGATAGCAATTGAAGACTGGTGGTGAAGACCGGATATTTTCAAAAACGAATGGATTTCTTGTCGAATGTCTCTGCATCGGCTGATCCTCGATATAGAGATTTGAGTACCCTTTGTGATGGGGAGTCCGGACGTGATTAGCAATTATCATGATTTGCAAGGACTTCTTCGAAAGTGCCTTCGGTTCCCTTCGATCCCAAAATGGACTTGTATGGATGTGTGTCTGACGTTACACTTTGAGATGTAAAGCTGGTTTCTATCAAATACATTTCGATTTTGTGGCGGAGATTTATTCTCTTAGCTTAACACCCTTCTCTGGGACGTACGAGCTCACAGGTTATGTAGTTGATGGTTACTAGTGATACATTCCCAATTTGATAATGTGGCATACGAAGTGCTGCTGATCATTTGTTGATCAAAGCATGGCTTTTGTGAAAAGCGTAGCTTTGTGGACGAGACTTCGTCGAGCCTCACACCCCGGAATGGTCTAAACAGGAAGAATGCAACATGGTTATAGGGAGTTGCGCCCCTTAGGGTATGTGCATTTCCTTTTGGATAGAAGTGGTATCATGGTATGGAGCCCAGATACTTAACTTATGTGGATATCGCAAATATATATATATATATATATATTACTTTGTGATTGTTGTTGTTGGGGCCCCGGATAAAGGTTGTTTACAATCGGGGGATGGCATACTCATGTCAGCAGTTACCTATTTTTGCAGAGGTAACCCGACCTTGTGTTGGCAGAGATCCGGTTAGGTTCTCGAGGCGTCCTTCCAGAGGCATACCCATGTGGCCCAGGAAGTTCCTTAGCCTGACCATTTGTTGGAAATCCAATTCCCAATACGCGCCTTGTACGGTTTTAGTTGTATTACCTACCATCTACTTATGGTGGCGCCCCACTGTTTAGATGGTAGCTATAGTAGGCATAGTTCAGAATTTCTATGCTGGCTAAGATTAATATTATACTTTTGAAATGTTTTCCACTATGCACTAATATTAATATCAAAATGGTTTTCGCGTATCAAGCATTTTTTATTATCATAAGGGGAAATCTCCTCCAATTCTGCGTTTGCATGGTGTGTGTGGCGGGAGGCCTTATGGTAGTTTCATTTTCCAAAAAGCATTGCGCATTTCAATTTGAAATCTTTTCTTGTTTTTTTTAAAGATAAAATGTTTTTGTTTGCTCATACCAGTCTCATGACTGACCTGGAGTTTATTGTTCTCTTCCTAAACTCTGGGTGCCCACAATTTTCCAACGGGCAATCTAGAGTTGGGTTTGTAACGACCCCGAATTTTGAGCAATATCAATTTAATAATCTTTGATAATAATTAAATTGATTTGATCATTTTATATAATAAATTGACAAGTTAAAATTATTTTAAAGATTAATGATAACAATTTAATATCTATCAATAATTTTCTCAACAATCTAAATAGGCAAGATTTAATTCTTTTGAAAATTTATAATATTTTAATTTGAAAATATTTATTTTGGCAATTTAAAATTGGTAAGATTTATTTTATTTTCTATTTATAATATGTATATTGATATATCTTGTAAATAAGGAATGTTTAATATAATAAAAACTTTGTATTCAAATTGTAATATATATGAATATATATATATTATGATTTGGTTGTTTTTCAAAATTTAATACAGTAATTATCGAATATAATGTTAAAATGTTTTTCTATTTGAAATGTGTATATATATTTGAATATATGTTTTAAATAGGAACTTCATTAATTTGAGTTTAATAAGTATTTCCAAACTTTATTATAGATGTATATAGTTTTGTATTTGAAAGGTTAATTCGATTTAATGCTTTTGAAATAATATTTGAAATTTAATTTTTATAAAAAAGTTAATTTCTTATTATTATAAACATATAGTTCAACTTGAGTTTTAGATAAGATTTAAATTTAAAGGTTCATTTGCTCTTAACACAAGATAAATTTGTTTAAAATTTTAAGAGTTGAATTAAAATAGATGTTTCAAACATATAAACATTAAATTGAATTAAAATATAAGTTATTTATAAATGTGTGTGTGAATTTTCTTTTGAAATATTTATTAAAGTCTAAAAGTTTATTTGTATAAGATAAAAACATTTTTATGATTATCTAAATATTACATAAATATATGTATATAAGGCTTAAATAAATTATTAAAGATAAAATAACATTTAAAAGAAAACATTAATAAAACAATAACACACTTGTAAACTTTTTAATATATATTAGAGACATGTGTAAGCTAATTAGAACATATAGGGAACAAATGTCAATCCTCTTGATATTTTAATTTAAAAATTTAAATTTGTAAAATAAGAAGAAGAGTTTATTTTCAGCTAAAATATATTTTTCTTCATCTTCATCCCAAACACAAAATGAATGCAAATCAAAGATCAAATGAAATAAAACTGAGATTCATCTCAGCTCTCTATTTCCTAGTTCTTCATCTTCTCAATAAAAGTTTATATAAATCAAAAGAAGGATAATGGGATCTGAGAACCAGATCTGGGAAAGAAAATGAAATTTGAAACAAGAAATTTAAAAGCAAGTTCAACATCAATACAAGATCTTCAAATGCAAAACAAAGTTCAAAGAGAAAAAAAGAGAATCTGTAAAATATGGAAAACGCAAAGAATAATTCAGAAGAAACATCAACATGCAAGTTCATCTTCAAGTACAATCAGTAATCAATGCAAGGGTAGATTCAAATTAAAATTCAAGATCATGCAAAGGAAAATTTAAAATTCCTGAAAGTCAAAGAATAGCTTCTATTCTCTGCCCTGGATATCAGGTGAGTAAATGAATTTTAAAAACAGTTTTAAACCTGAATTTCATCTCGTTTTTGAATGATGCCTTAATTATCTGAAATATTTGATTTGAAGTGAATGCATGTTTTGGAAATGCGAATAGTTGAATGCCTGTGAAGTGAAAACTTATGCTCCGTAAAATAACAGGTCTCAATTCTATAATAAATTCAATATCTAAATTTTGAATTCGAATTAGCTTTTGATTTGTAAATAAAAGTTGTTTGTAATCATCTAACTTATCATCTAAAAATGTTTGTAAGTTTTAAATTTGAGTAATTAGTTGTAAATTTTAAAATTTACAATAAAAATCTTATTATGGGTCAAAAGTTAATCGAATCAATTTTGGATTTGAATTATGTAATTGAATTCCTAATGCAAAATCATGATTTTTGAGATCTGTATCTTGATTTTTAGATTAGAAATCGAAGAGAATTTTTGGGTTGACTGTTTTGGGCAATTTGGTTGATTCATGGCGAACGACGACATATTGATCGACGTGGTTGAATATGAAGGTGGAGGGGGCGACGGAGATCACGGAAACATTAGTTTGGTGATTTTTCTTTGATTGTGGTGGCTGTAATCGTTCGAAGTAGGGTTTTATACCCCGTATATGGTCACCTTGTTCATCGGAGCTCCACGGCGTCGTGGGGGTATCGGAGTTGGCCGCACTTGTGCAGTAGGATCTGGGGGTGGTGGTGGAGCTAGGGTAGTGTAGGCGTGGTCTCCAGTGAGGGGGATGATCGGCGGTGGTCGAGTTTGAGGATGGGGGTTTCGAGCAGTTTTTGGTTGGAGGGTTAAATTTCGTATTTCGATCGAAACGTATTTTCTGGGTTGTGCGTATGGATGTTGGGGTCTAGTGCGACGTAATGATGACCAGAGAAGGGTTCGTCGTTGGCGAGGTTGGTCGTGCACGTTGACGTGCACCGCTGCGTGCATCAGGGGGTAATGGGATCTGGAAGGAAGAGGGGAGCTCAAAGTTCTCTTCGGGTTTGTAGTGTGATTTCTCATTCCAGGGTGTAGGTAGGGGAAGACTCGGGGAAGTCTCTTGGTTTTTGTGTAGTTTACTCCGGTTGTCGCGTGAGTTGCTGTAGGTTGCTCGAGTCATTGAATATTGTGTTAGTTTTGGTTCAGTGAAGTTTAAATTTTAGCAGTAATGTTATTAAAAGTTTAAAACAAAGAAACTTGATTTTTGGTAATTAATTAAAGTTTTAAAACCAAAGGTTAAACAAGTATTAATTATAAAACTAAATTTGTTTAATGTTAAGTTTTAAACAAAGTTCTTTTATTTTGAAAATATATGAAAATTTTAAAATAAAATAAGTAGAATTTTAATAATAAAGTTTGTATGAAGTTTTATTTAATAACTTTGGAAAAGTTCAAGGTTTTATTTGAATGATAAAAATATTTTAATTCCAACTGATTTCAAACATAATTTATTAGATAATCAATTATAATAAATTTAACTTATGTAAATTAGAATTTTGATTCTTTAAAGATAAAGAAAATTGTGTGAATAATTGAGATAATTCACTTATTATTATAAATTAAATGTTATTGGTTAATATAGATGATTTAATTTAGACGATGTTTTCTAAATTAAGAATTTTTATAATAATAGAAGTTAGGAATTATTTAATTTAATTTAAATGATTAAGTAGATAATTAATTAAGTAATAAATTACTGATTAATTAAAGATAATCACTTTGGAGTTGATTAAGTATAATTACTTGGTGAAATAATTAAGTAATTAAATGGTTAATTACTAGAAGTTATTAAGTAAAAGTTAATTACTTTATTAAAAGTAATTAAGTGGATGTGATTAAGGATTTATCACTTGTGTTATTGATTAAGAAATTAATTAATAAAATTAATTAAAGGTTTAAATTATTTAATTAGTGGTTAATTAATAAAAAGATTTAGAGCAGTTAATTATGTGATTAATTACTTGTTAAGTAATTAATTAAAAAGAAATTTAATTTATGAGGTAATCATTAATTAATGGAAATAAATAATTAATTGTAATTATTAATTTAAGGATAATTAATTTGTAATTAAGTTTTAATTACTAAATGTAATTAAAAGTAATTAATCAAGTACGATTAATTAAAAGTAATTAATCAAGTGTGATTAATTAAAAGTGATTAATCAGGTGTAATTAATTAAAGGATAATTAAGGAATAATTATCAGGATAATTAAAGAATAATTAATCAAGTATGATCAATTTTAAAGGGTAATTAAGAGGTAATTACTTAGTATAATTTGGAAGTAATTAATCAGGAGATTAATTAATATGGAAATTAAGTAACAATTACTTAAAGTAATTAAGTGATAATTAATCAAGGAAGATTAATTGAAGTGGATAATTAAGTGATGTTAGTTAATTAATTAAATTGTAATTAATTAATGAATGGTAAGATGGATTGATGATAATCCAAGTGATTTAGTAAGAATTAATTTAATTAAGGATTAATTAAATTATGTAAGTTGGATCAAACCTTGTTATGGTTGATTATTGATTGGTTGATAAGCATCATTGGATGAGTAATGATATTGGTTGATATTATATGTCTTTGGATGATATGTGATGATGTGAATGTGATATATTTGAGATGTGATATATATGCTGCTTTGTGATATGTATAGATGCATGTGATAATAGTGGATTACCTATCTGTGTGTTATGAATCATCCATTTATGTTAAGTGATATTTCAGAATATTTATTGTTTAAATCCCTTAAGTATAACTTGGACATTCAAAATGGCGCTTGGATTCGGTGAGACTGGGATCGGGTTTCCATATTTGGATATCGGAAAACCACATCGATTCTAATTAAACGTTGGGTCGTTAATCCAAGTGGAGCGAGTAAAGACTCGAGGTGTAAGGGCTATACGTCAGTATAACTCTGTGGGTGATTCCGTGATGAGTTTGACGGAATAGTACTTATAGATTCGAGATGGTGATTCAGAGTGCAAGGGCTATGGTCGTTGACTCTGAGGGTGATTCCAAAATGAGTGCAACGAGATAGTGCCTTCGGTTTCGTTCGAACCCGGAACGAACTTGTATGGATTGAATGCTTTCAGAACATCGTCAGGCGGACGACGAGCATTCTAAGATAGATGTGTCCTATAAAGGTAATCGTAGCCTCATGCCTCATCAACCGGGAATGGCTAAAACAGGGGAGGTGCAGCAAGGCTTCGTGGGTAGCTCATACTGGAGAGCGAGGTACATCCCTGTCTAGATGTCCCTTTTTATTTCGGCTTTGTGGGCAATAGGATCTACAGCCAACTGCAGGGTGGTCTTGTTCGAGACTGTTCAGTAAGGAATGATTCCGGCCTTGTGTTGCAGGGGAGCGGGCGTACTCCTCGGTACAGTGATCAAGGCTGTGTACTGTGACGGGCGGTACCCCAGTAGCCCTGCCATTGTTGGAAACCCATTTTCCCTACGAGACCCTACGATTTTGTTTGTATTACCCACTTTTGTGGCTAGTAGCTGGAATTTAATCATGTAACAATTTCGGCTATTTCATATTTACTTGAAAACCTTAGACACTATTATAATATCATTAGATTTCCTATCAAATACTTTGGTTAGCGTAAGGTAAAACTTTTCCATGTTTATGTGTGGGAAGTCTTACGTGATACCTTTCTTTTCAAAGGATTTTCTAAAGTTAAGCAATCCTAAACCGTTTACTCACACCAGACCCCTGTCTGACCCGAGTGTTTATTTTCTGTTTTATTAAACTCTTGGGTACTCGTATTCTGTATGAGTAGTCAAGTGATTCAGGTTATCTTTGACGAATTCTGGAGGAGCTTTGGAGCAGGAGGCTTCAGCATGTAGATATATAGTTAGAGTTTCCGCTGTGTTGGTATTATGTATGATGTCTTGTATTGTATTAGATAGAAATGTTATAACTGTCTAAATTGAGATGTTTAGTTGTCTACTCTGATGTATATGATACTATGTATATGTTCTATATTTTATTAAAATCGTTCCGTTGTGAGATTCTGATGTGTTGTTTCTTTCTTTGTTCTCTTTCTTTCTTCTTCTATCCCTTTCATTCTTAATTAGTGATGCGATTTTCTGGTGATAGAAAGTCGGGTCGCTACAGTTGGTATCAGAGCATTAGGTTGAGTGAATACCTAGGCTTTGGAGTGGTGTCTGTCTTGAGAGAGCATACTTGTAATTTTTATATATATATACTTATATACAACTACCTAATCTGTTGGGTTATCTGTTCGGATTTTCCAACAAAGGTTATAGAGGTAGATAAGGTAGGAGTGTGGGGAACACGACTACCACTAATGGAAGAGGCTCATAAGTTGTGGTTGGAGATGTGTCTGTCGAGATTGTAGTTCTAATACCATCTCGAATAAGTTTTGTAGATTGGTAAAAGGATTTCTTTGAGTCCAGGGGAAGTATTTGCAAGAATTGGAGTATATTCTTGAAGTGTAAGGTTGAATTGCTTTCGGGTGAGCAGGGATTTCCAAGAGTTGAGTTTGTCAGCTAAATAGAAGCAAGTGATGGTATCTTGGTGACTTCAAGAAGGAATAGCTGTGTGATGAGATGCAGTTTCCATAGATGGTTCTGAAGATGTTTCTTTTGGAGCCAGATTTAGATGGTGTTGGAAGAGCAATTGATGTCTACTGTAGGGAAGATTCAGATGTCTGGGAATTTTCTGGATCTCAAGTAAGGGTGTCTTATCTTTGTTAAAGTAGGAGACTAAGGTCGATGAATTACCTCATTTCGGGCATGGTCTCAATTGTTTTCTTAAGAAGATAAGTGGTTAATTTTTGATTTGGAGCCGAGTTTCTTGAGAAGATGTCTACTCGTCTCAAGGATCTTTTAGTGGAATTGGGTGATAGTTTTGAGTTTCAAGGAGCTTTTGGTTAAGGAAGATCTTTTGGCTTAGTAGTATCATTGAAGTGAAGTTTGGAAGCAGTAGCATGGATCTGTTTCTTCGATGATTCGGTAATCTTTGGGATTCTATTATCGGCAGACCAGGCAGATAGTGAAGGCTTATCCTTTTCTTCGGAATGCTCGGCAGAGTAGGATATCTGTTGGAAATGATCTATCAATTTCTGGTAGATAAGCCATTCAGGAAAGATTTATCTTGAATAGGAAAAGCTGTTCTAGTTGGGAAGACAGTTCTTTGGAATCTGAACTGAGTTTGATCGCAAAAGTGACTTGAGATTTGTTTGGGAAATCTTTGAGTATTCTTGGCTTGGAAATTGAGGCATCTCAAGTAGAGATGAAAGCTATGGAAGTAGTCAGAAATTCTTTAGATGTTTTTGAGGAAATCAAAAGTTGACCTGAATCGGAGATTGAGTTTCCTTTTCGACTTGGATTTCCAAGAGCAATATTGATGATTCAACCATATAGTGGGATGACTCTTAGAGCAAGAAGAGTTTGGTGAGGCAGCTCAAGAATCTTGGAGAGGGATTGATCATCTTATTCTAAGTTAAGATTTTGTTGGGAAGTTTTGACCAAATGGAATGGGTCACCGAAATTTTATGAATTGGTTGAACAGTGTATGGAGAAAGATTGTGCATGTGTTCTTTGATAGCATTCTTATATGCTCTAGATCAGAGTTGTGCAGCGGAAGCGAGATAGCAGTTGTTCTAGAATGGGAGCAATCGTAAGTTGAAGCTTTCTTGGATTATAGGATTTCTATAGGAAATTCAAGTATGAAGGAATTTTCTAGATTTGGTAGGTAAGGTTGTCAAGTGCAACTGTTTGGCTATTCTAGATAGGAGAGGTAGGTTTGAAGTCCATTAATGTTTGTGGTATAGAGTTGTATTTTGGATTTCAGCAAATTAGTTTTGGGAAAGCCATTTTGTTAAGTAGGACCTAGAGATTTGATTTGATTTTGGTCCTGTTTGTTTCTTGAAGCAATCAGCAAGGGTTAAGCTGATCAGGGAAGTTGGAGGTGACTCAGTAGCATCGGAAGAGTTATGCAGTTAGAATTGAGAAGATTGGGAATGTGGAGTTGGAATTTGGATATTACTCTAGTTCTATCCAATCAAAGGAATTATAAGACTGGGTAAAGATGGAGAGCTAGGTCCGGAGGTATTTTGAGTTTTCTTGTGTTCACTGAAGATTAGATTTTGATCTACAGGATTGAATTGCCAGTTTGGATAGCTGGAATTCATTGTATTTCACATATCTCCGAGGAATATGTGTATAGAATCAGCAGTTCAGAAGGATCTAGTAGTTAAGCTGATTTTGAGTTGAATCTGAGATCTTGTTCAGATTTGTACGATCAGATGAGGAAGTTCTTGGTAATGGTAGTATAGTAATTAAGATTCTATAGAGGCGAGTATTCCAGTATAGGTACCTGGAAACTCTTGATAACATTAGGAAGTTCTATTCAGAATTTTCCTGGATAGATAAAATTGTTTGTTTGAATTGGTTGCTATGATTGATTGTGTGATTGCTGTTTGAAAATTTTAAATTCTTTAGCTGGGTTATTAAATTATCTTTGCTTTTAAATTTCGGGGACGAAATTCTTTTAAGGGGGGAGGAATGTAACGACCCGGAATTTTGAGCAATATCAATTTAATAATCTTTGATAATAATTAAATTGATTTGATCATTTTATATTATAAATTGACAAGTTAAAATTATTTTAAAGATTAATGATAATAATTTAACATCCATCAATAATTTTCTCAACAATATAAATAGACAAGATTTAATTCTTTTGAAAATTTATAATATTATAATTTGAAAATATTTATTTTGGCAATTTAAAATTGGTAAGATTTATTTTATTTTCTATTTATATTATGTATATTGATATATCTTGTAAATAAGGAATGTTTAATATAATTAAAACTTTATATTCAAATCGTAATATATATATATATGAATATATATATTATGATTTGGTTGTGTTTCAAATTTAATACACTAAATATCGAATATAATGTTAAAATGATTTTCTATTTGAAATGTGTATATATATATTTGAATATATATTTTAAATAGGAATTTTATTAATTTGAGTTTAATAAATATTTCCATACTTTATTATAGATATATATAGTTTTGTATTTGAAAGGTTAATTTAATTTAATGCTTTTGAAATAATATTTGAAATTTAGATTTTTATAACAAAGTTAATTTCTTATGATTATAAACATATAGTTCAACTTAAGTTTTAGATAAGATTTAAATTTAAAGGTTCATTTGCTCTTAACACGAGATAAATTTGTTTAAAATTTTAAGAGTTGACTTAAAATAGATGTTTCAAACATATAAACATTAAATTGAATTAAAATATAAGTTATTTATAAATGTCTATATGAATTTTCTTTTGAAATATTATTAAAGTCTAAAAGTTTATTTTTATAAGATAAAAACATTTTTATGATTATCTAAATATTACATAAATATATGTATATAAGGCTTAAATAAATTATTAAAGATAAAATAACATTTAAAAGAAAACATTAATAAAACAATAACACACTTATAAACTTTTTAATATATATTAGAGACATGTGTAAGCTAATTAGAACATATAGGGAAAAAATGTCAATCCTCTTGATATTTTAGTTTAAAAATTTAAATTTGTAAAATAAGAAGAAGAGTTTATTTTCAGCTAAAATATATTTTTCTTCATCTTCATCCCAAACACAAAATGAATGCAAATCAAAGATCAAATGAAATAAAACTGAGATTCATCTCAGATCTCTATTTCCTAGTTCTTCATCTTCTCAATAAAAGTTTATATAAATCAAAAGAAGGATAATGGGATCTGAGAACCAGATCTGGGAAAGAAAATGAAATTTGAAACAAGAAATTTAAAAGCAAGTTCAACATCAATACAAGATCTTCAAATGCAAAACAAAGTTCAAAGAGAAAAAAAGAGAATCTGTAAAATCTGGAAAATGCAAAGAACAATTCAGAAGAAACATCAACATGCAAGTTCATCTTCAAGTACAATCAGTAATCAATGCAAGGGTATATTCAAATTAAAATTCATGATCATGCAAAGGAAAATTTAAAATGCCTGAAATTCAAAGAACATCTTCTGTTCTCTGCCCTGGATATCAGGTGAGTAAATGAATTTTAAAAACAGTTTTAAACCTGAATTTCATCTTGTTTTTGAATGATGCCTTGATTATCTGAAATATTTGATTTGAAGTGAATGCATTGTTTGGAAATGTGAATAGTTGAATGCCTATGAAGTGAAAACTTATGCTCTGTAAAATAACAGGTCTCAATTCTATAATAAATTCAATATCTAAATTTTGAATTCGAATTAGCTTTTGATTTGTAAATAAAAGTTGTTTGTAATCATCTAACTCATCATCTAAAAATGTTTGTAAATTTTAAATTTGAGTATTTAGTTGTAAATTTTAAAATTTACAGTAAAAATCTTATTATGGGTCAAAAATTAATCGAATCAATTTTAGATTTGAATTATATAATTGAATTCCTAATGTAAAATCATGATTTTTGAGATCTGTATCTTGATTTTTAGATTAGAAATCGAAGTGAATTTTTGGGTTGACTGTATTGGGCAATTTGGTTGATTCATGGCGAACGACGGCATATTGATCGACGTGGTTGAATATGAAGGTGGAGGGGGCGACGGAGATCGGGAAAATTAGTTTGGTGATTTTTCTTTGATTGTGGTGGCCGTAATCGTTCGAAGTAGGGTTTTATACCCCGTATATGGTCACCATGTTCATCGGAGCTCCACGGTGTCGTGGGGGTATCGGAGTTGGCCGCACTTGTGTAGTAGGATCTGGGGGTGGTGGCGGAGCTAGGGTAGTGGATTTCCTATCAAATTTTTTGGTTAGCGTAAGGTAAAAGCTTTTCCATGTTTATGTGTGGGAAGTCTTACGTGATACCTTTCTTTTCAAAGGATTTTCTAAAGTTAAGCAATCCTAAACCGTTTACTCACACCAGACCCCTGTCTGACCCGAGTGTTTATTTTCTGTTTTATTGAACTCTTGGGTACTCATATTTTGTATGAGTAGTCAAGTGATTCAGGTTATCTTTGACGAATTCTGGAGGAGCTTTGGAGCAGGAGGCTTCAGCATGTAGATATATAGTTAGAGTTTCCGCTGTGTTGTTATTCTATATGATGTCTTGTATTGTCTTAGATAGAAATGTTATAACTGTCTAAATTAAGATGTTTAGTTGTGTACTCTGATGCATATGATACTATGTATATGTTCTATATTTTATTTAAATCGTTCCGCTGTGAGATTCTGATGTGTTGTTTCTTTCTTTCTTCTCTTTCTTTCTTCTTCTATCCCTTTCTTTCTTAATTAGTGATGCTATTTTCTGGTGATAGAAAGTCGGGTCGCTACAGGGTTTTTCAGGTAGTAGATATCGATTGGGTAGCTTTTAGCTTTCTCTTTGGTATTCTTTGGAGATCTTGGGTATTGGAGTCTTTGGATTCATGGACGAGACTTTCTTATCATTGTGCAACGTGATGGTGGTTCGAGTCTAGTGGTTAGGAGTTTTATCTTTGAGCATTGGATTGGAGTTATCTCTTTTGCTATTTGTTTTCCGCTGTTGTTTATTGTCTCTGACATTCTTGTATCATCATTGTATCTAGATATTGTATCAATGTTGTATATATTGATATTCATTTCTTTCTTCCGCTGCGTTGTTATACTTAACGTGTTATAAGCTCCGGCGAACCAGATTCGACGTTTGGATCTGCGACATTTGAATATGAGTGTCGTATTCGGTGCCGACTTTCGAAGGTCGAGTCAGGGTTGTTACATTTGGTATCAGAGCTGAAGGTTAAAAACTTTAGCTCAGGAGTATAACACATTAGGTAACTCATTAGAGATAGGGTGAAGTATACCCTAGAACGAGTATATCCCTAAGATATCCGTTTGAATGCCTCAGTAAATTCTCTTACTATTCACTCATAGCGAGAATGAGTGCAAGAAGAGGAAGAGAGTGGGGACTGGGGAGTACCACTACAAATGGTCAGTACCCTGCAATAGCGGAAAAAACTTTCTCTATCAATCTCCTTTGATTCGTCTTTTCAATTCTTTGATGGTTCCTGGCAGCTCCAGGAAGAAGCTTTGATATATTTGCATGGGTCACAAACTCCAGATGGGTCAGAATTGTTTGTTTGGATGAATTGTTTGCTTTGGTTTCTATGGTTGATAGGTATATTTTGGTTGTTTAAACTAAAGGTTTTTGATTGTATCCATATATCTGTCTATTCTTTTGGGTCTCGATATATTCTACGAGTGGTTAGTTATCCTTTGAACTAATCAATATCCCTGTATATTCGTAGATCTGGTGACCCGAGTATCTTGATTCGTTCTTGTATCCATTATTGATATTCTAATTTGGTAAGACAAATGCAGAATAGATATTCAATTTGATCTGGTGATTCATTTCTCTATCTCTCTATATTCTTTTGTGGTCTCCCTGCTTTCAAATTTCAAGGATGAAATTTTCTTAAGGAGGGGAATCTGTAACATCCCTGAAATTTTAGTTATGATAATTTGATAATTAATTTAAGTTTTGAAATTAAATTGTGAATTTAATTATGAACTAATTAGAAAAAATTTAGAATAAATAAATTTTGGATTATAAATAAAATTTGATTTGAAATTCAAGAATAAATATCTTAGAAAATAAATTGGGTTTAAAAACCATATTTTTAAAAGATAATAAGAAATTGTTTTCTAAATTTTAATATAAATATAATAGTGAGAAAATGAATAAAAGGATTTAAAGACACTTTCTGAAAATAAATATATTTAAAAGTAGATTTTAAAATCAAGTTTATTTGGAAATTTAATAATAAGTATTTTTGTAAAATTAATTGGATTTAATTTTAAAGGTTTAAAACTTGTTTCATCAATTTAAATAAAGTAAGATTTAAAACATGCATTCCAAATAAATCTAAGTTAAGAGTTAAAACATGATTTGTAAATCAAAAATAAAATAAGGTTTAAAAACAAATTTTGTAAATAAACTTGAGAAGAGGTCTTTACATAATTTTGTTTGAATTCAACAAGTGTTAAAAATAAATGTACAAGTGTACGGTTTTATATAACAAGTGGTAAGTGTGTTCTTTAATTTAATTATGTAAGTAAACATCAAAATTCTTCTTTCATCTTCAAACCGAAATTAAGATAGTAAACAAGAAAGAAAATAAAAAATAATATAAAATACAAACCTGGAAACACAAAATCAAAACCAAATTCAAGTATTCAAAAGTGCAACCTGGAAATGAATTCAAACCTGAAAATCAAATGCAACTTTAAAGCTTCTAGATCAAACTGTTTCAAGATCAACCTGGCAATCAAACAAAGCAATATAAAGATTAGAGAAACAAAACTAAAGCACAAAACAGAAAGAAATTAAATCAAACAGGTCGATCCTCAACCTGATCAAGCATGCAAGATCAATATCAAGCTTTCAAGCTTCAGATTTAGCTCAGTTTCAAACTTCAGATCAAAAACAAATGCAAGCTTCAAATTCAAATTAATTTCCAGGATTAAAGAAAGAAAATTTTCAAAGCCTGATTCTCTGTTCTTCATTGACCAAGATGAGCAAATCTCAAACTCTGAATCTGTTCATTTTTGTTGTGAGCAATCTAGCCCTGAATTTGTTCTCTGTCTTGATGAAGCTTGAATGAATTCTCTTCTCTGATATGTGAGGATTCTGTAATATAAATCTGTTTACATATGTATGTACATATGTAATGCATGTCAGGAAACAGAACAAAGCTTGCTTTTGTTCATACATCCCAGATTTTAAGAAAAAAAACCTGTTTGAAATTAAAAATCATCCCACCCATGCAAATTTAGATTATATTTACTGAATGAAAGATGTTTATAGGAGTATAACATCATTTTTTAAAATAAATACAAGTTGAAATATTGATTTAATATCTCGATGTTTAAATATTACATTGAAATTAAATTTAAGTCAGGAAATTTATTTTCTGGAATTCATGTTTTGATTATATATATGAATTCGCAATTCAAATCGATGAATTTTGATAAGAATTTTAAGATTTATACTTCATTAAATTATGAGAAAAAGTGAGATGGTCGAAAATTGTTTTTTGGCCAAATTTTGGCGATTGGTGGGACTGGAATCATCGGGGTTGGTGGAGAAGGTAATTTAGAGGTTGCTGGTCATCAGAAAAGAGTCGCTAATTTTTTAGAGGACTGTGGTGGCAATGCGATGGCGATCTAGGGTTTTATGCTCAAGTTTGGCCATCGTCGAATTCGATACCAGTTGGTCATCATTGATGCATCGGACTGGATGGGAACGGGGGGGATCGGAGCATGTCGTCGTGGTGCGTCTTTGGTCATGGTCACGTAGCCTCTGGTGGTCACGATCACCAGGGCGAGGCGTTTTCGTTGGGAGGTTATGGGTTCCAACTTGTATGGTTTCGTTCGATTTCACTTCCAGGCGAATCAATCTAACCTGGGTGGTCGAGAGGTTAGGCGAGGTCATCGGTGACCTGTAGACATCGGCGAGGATGGTCAGAAGGGTAGCGAAATCATGTACACGTGTACATGTGCATCAGTGTGTCAGGCCGTGTTTGAGTGAGGAAGATGGAGGTTTTCTCGAAGTCGTGCTTGTGAAAATCGTAGGGTTGGCTCAAAGTAAAGGAAGGACGCGAATGATCTTAACAGTTTTGAATTTTAAAAGCAAATCGTGATTTAAAAGGAAAAGAGAAGAAGAAGAAAGGCGTGCTTGCTCGGGTTACAGCTTGATGTTGATCAGGTTTTTACTCGAAGCAAATATTAGTATGGGCTCTGGTTTTTAAAGATTAAATTTCCAGGTTTTTAAATTTTAAAAGGAATTTGTTTTCCGGTTATAAATTTGCTTTAAAATAAATATTGACCAAGTTTTGAATCGAAATTGTAAACCAATTTTTAAAACAAGTGTCAATGATTTGAAAGTTTGAAATGTTGTCAAAATTGTTTTGGTAATTTTATATTAGTTAACTAAATAACAAGTATTTTCAAAATTATAATGTTGTGATGGGAAAAGTGATTAAGGAAGTGTTTTATTCCTTAATTAATCAAGAAGATTTTATATGCTTTTGTATGATAACAATTTCGAGTATTTATCTTGATTTAAAGGATGTAATTAAGTGATTTAAGTAAGTATGAATTACTTTGTGAAATTGATTTAAGAAGCTAATTACTTTGTGTAATTTAAATAAAGATAATTAATTACTTAAAGGATAATCTTAATGATGGTAATTAAAGAATAATTAATTAACTTCTTAATTGATGATTAATGGTAAATAATTACTTAATTAAAAATAATTGATTTATGATTAATCAAGTAATTAAAAGAATAATTACTTAGTGTAATTAATTTATGATACAAGTGATTAAGGATAATCACTTAGTTTAATTTTAATTTAATGGTAATTGATTAAGGGTGAATTAATTAATGTAATTAAGGATAAATTAATTAAGATAATTAATCAAGAAATAATTTAATTAATGATGGTGATTAAGACTTAATCAATAGTAATTAAGGATAATTAATTTATTGATTAAAGATAATTAATAAAGGTTAATTAATTTATGAAAATGATCGGGGATAATCATTTATTTTAATTAAGGATTAATTTATTAATTATTGAAGTTAATTAAGAATAATTAATCAAAGGATTATTTATTAATTAAAGGATAAAGAGTAATTAATCAAAATGGTTTGTAATTAATTAATTATTAATTAACCAGGATTAGAAATTTATTCATAAGTAATTAATCTTATTTAAATAAATCAGATAATTAATTGGTCTTACTCATGGATGTTAGGATTCTATGGAATGCTTTGAATTGATTGATGTCCCTGATTTGTGATAATGTGTCATATGAATTATTTTGTTTTGTGAACTATGATGTAATTTATTCTGTGATGAAATTAATTATCTATAATGTAATTTATTATCTGTGATCTGTGAATGAAAGATAAGCGTTATAGTTTATACCGCTTATCAAATATATTGCTGTATTTGAATCTATAATGGTTGATGTTGTTGCACTATTGTGTAAAACCAATGGACTACACTATACACACACAAATATGGATTGCACGTGGAAATCGGTTAAGTCACAGATCTTTAAAATAGTTTTGAATTTGAATTTTAAATCCAAATGGTTTTGGAAATGGATGGGTTTTAAAGTGAAAAACTTTTGAAAAGGTGTTTTAAAAATGAAAATTATTTTGAATAACTTAATAAAGATTTGAAATTTGAATAATTTGATTTAAATTGGAATTCAATATCTGAAATTGAATTCTATATCTGGTATTTATGACGTAAAAAGTTTATACCAGTTATAAATGTGTTTATATGGGTTTTTAAACCATTTTTAAAGTATGGTTTTGAGAATTGGAATTTAACCCAAGTTTATATTTAAAAGGCCTTAACTCGTGCAAATAAAATCGGGTTGTCCGAAATGGAAACAAGTGGTTTCAAATAATAATAGCTTTTATATAAGGAAAGAATTTCCAAATATGATGAAAAGATTTCAAGTTTGAAATAGAATGGCTTTGAAAGTTATGAATGAATCTTTGGAAATGATTTTGAAAGCTATGAATTAAATCTTTATTTTAAAGATTGGATGAGTTAATCCAATTTGAACGGAAATCGTTTTGAAAAGCTATGAATGAATCTTTGTTAAAGATTGGTAAAGATTATTTTCAAGTTGAAAAGGGATCTAAAAAGCGTATCTTTTGTATAAAGGATTTGAATTGGAAAGATATTAATGAATCTTTGTGAAAGATTGGTAAATTTTGTGAACTTTGTAACTTTGTGAAGTGAATCTTTTGTTCAAAAAGATTTGTAAATGATAATTTTTTTAACCATTTGAAAGTAAAGTTTTGGGTAATAAGCTGTGATTTAACTGAGATCCCATATCCATATTTTTATTAAATATCGCGCTTATTATTCGGTTTAGCCGGGAGAGGACCTTTGTGTCATATAACCCATTTCGAATAGTGATACGACGTTATGGATAGCAATTGAAGACCGGTGGTGAAGACCGGATATTTTCGAAAATGAAAGGATTTCTTGTCCAATGTCTCTACATGTGCTGATCCCCAATATAGAGATTTGAGCACCCTTTGTGATGGGGAGTCCGGACGTGATTAGGAATTATCCGGATTTGCAAGGACTTCTTCGGAAGTTCCTTCGGTTCCGTTCGATCCCGAAACGGACTTGTATGGATGTGTGTCTGACGTTACACTTTGAGATGTAAAGCTGGTTTCTATCAAATACATTTCTGTTTGGTAGCGGAGATTTATTCTCTTAGCTTAACACCCTTCTCTGAGACGTACGAGCTCAGAGGTTATGTAGTTGATGGTTACTAGCGATACATTCCCAATTTGGTAATGTGGCATACGAAGTGCTGCTGATCATTTGTTGATCAAAGCATGGCTTTTGTGAAAAGCGTAGCTTTGTGGACGAGACTTCGTCGAGCCTCATACCCTGGATTGGTCGAAACAGGAAGAATGCAGCAAGGTTATAGGGAGTAGCGCCCCTTAGGGTATGTGCATTTCCTTCTGGATAGAAGAGGTATCATGGTATGGAGCCCAGATACTTAACTTATGTGGATATCGCAAATATATATATATTACTTTGTGATTGTTGTTGTTGGGGCCCCGGATAAAGGTTGTTTACAACCGGGGGATGGCATACTCATGTCAGTAGTTACCTATTTTTGCAGAGGTAACCCGGCCTTGTGTTGGCAGAGATCCGATTAGGTTCTCGGGGCGTCCCTCCAGAGGCATACCCGTGTAGCCCAAGAAGTTCCTTAGCCTGACCATTTGTTGGAAATCCAATTCCCAATACGCGCCTTGTACGGTTTTAGTTGTATTACCTGCCATCTACTTATGGTGGTGACCCACTGTTTAGATGTTAGCTATAGTAGGCATAGATCGAAATGTCTATGCTGGCTAAGATTAATATTATACTTTCGAAATGTTTTCCACTATGCACTAATAATAATATCAAAATGGTTTTCGCGTATCAAGCATTTTTGACTATCATAAGGATAAATCTCCTTCAATTCTGCATTTGCATGGTGTGTGTGTGGTGAGAGGCCTTATGGTAGTTTCATTTTCGAAAAACCATTGCGGATTTCAATTTAAAATCTTTTGTTGTTTGTTTTAAAGATAAAATGTTTTTGTTTTCTCATACCAGTCCCATGATTGAACCGGAGTTTATTGTTCCCTTCGTAAACTCTAGGTTCCCAATATTTTCCACATGGGCAGTCTAGAGTTGGGTTTTTCAAATAGTAGATATCGTTTGGGTAGCTTTTAGCTTTCTCTTTGGTATCCGTTGGAGATCTTGGATATTGGAGTCTTTGGATTCATGGATGAGACTTTCTTATCTTTGTGCAACGTGATGGTAGTTCGAGTCTAGTGGTTAGGAGTTTTGGCTTTGAGCATTGGATTGGAGTTGCAGTTTGATCATTGGAGTTATCTCTTTTGCTATTCGTTTTCCGCCGTTGTTTATTGTCTCTGATATTCTTGTATCATCATTGTATCTGGATATTGTATCAATGTTGTATATATTGATATTCATTTCTTTCTTCTGCTGTGTTATTATACTTAATGTGTTATAAGCTCCGGCGAACCAGATTCGACGTTTGGATCTGTGGCATTTGAATATGAGTGTCCTATTCGATGCCAATTTTCGAAGGTCGGGTCAGGGTCGTTACATTATTATAACAAGCTTTTGTTTTATAAATATAACAAGTCGCTTTCCAATGCTTTCGAAAGGGCTCCGGTAGCCATTTCAAATAAAGGTTTCGAAGGCAATGGCTTCAAAAGCTGTTTCGATGCTATCCTTCCAATTGTTTTACTTAAAAGATTAAAACTTTCAAAAGGATGGTTCCAAAGCCATCTATTTTCCCTAAACCCTTTTATTTGAAGGTTAATGGTTTCGAAAGGGTTGCTATTAATTATGTTCATTTTGACCCCAAAGGTTAAACTCAATGGTTTTGAATGTGGTACTTTCAAATGGTTTCGTAAGTATGCTTCTATAAGTTGGAAAGATATGCTTTAAAACTTTCGAATGGAATGTTCTGATGGTTTCAAAAGGAAGGTTTTGATGCTTTCGAAAGAGATGTTTTGAAGTGTTTCGAAAAGCATATGTTTAATTGTTTTGGAAAGAAGATTAAATGCTTTCGAGAGGTATATTCTAATGGTTTCGAAAGTAAAGGTCTAAGATTTCGAAAGCCTTAGTTTTCAAAAAAAAGAACCCAATCTCATTTTTAAAGGAAAACCCATGGCAAAATAAAAGAGCTTTGAAATGGTTTTTAATTGTGGAGTTTTGAGGGAGCTTTCCTTGATAAAAATAATGGGTTAAACGTATTAACCATGTTTCATGTGGAAATGATTTCAAGGATATTAAACCAAAAATGTTGGTTTTATTATATTATTGTAAGTGCTTCTTCTATAAACATATATCTGTATAATAAACCCATAACTATATTTTGGGGCGTAAGGGCAGAAAACTAGCTAGGTTAATTCTGTAGTGAATATAAATTGAGTTAACTCTTGAATGAGTAGAGTTGCATCCAGGATATTTTGCTTGTTTGCATATCATCGTGATATTTTAAATTTCTATGTTTTTAACCATTGTGGATGTAGGAGCATAGTATATGATTATTACAAATTTTGGGCAAGATACCAGTGAGGGAAAAACCCGTTCGGCTAAGCAGCGTGGTCTCACTACATGTCTAATTGGTTCGAGATGGTAGTTTATTATTCATACCAGGCTTTTTGACTGGCTCGAAGTTTATATTTTCCGCTTAAACCCTCGGGTGCCCAATTGATTTTGAGTAGTTTAAGAGTTGAGGTTTTTAGGTTCTTCTTTTAGGCGAATAAGCTTCCACAGACGTGCAAGAGGTAAGCTAGCTATTAGAAATTCTTTCCTATTTGATTCCACTGTGTTCTGGTTGTGAAGGAAAAGTTGTTTAATTGCCTATATTTGGACTCTGATTATCAAAGGGTCAACTTCATATGTCGCACTTGATGTGTTTTGTAATAATTATATTTTCTCTTAACGTGGTTCTCGAATTTAGGATTATGTAATGAATTTCAAATATGGTTGAAATGGATTAAGAAATTTGTTTAATGGATTTTAAAATTTTCATATCCATGTGTTTCTATTATACCAGTGTATCCAATATTACTGTGTTTGGTCACTGAGAATTAATATTAATGGATGATTGTACCATCCGCAGCTGTTAGTTTTGGGCCTCCAAGTGAGGGATGTTACAAGTGGCATCAAAGCATAGGTTTATGAAAACTTAAAGAAATTTCAAACTTAAAATGAATTTTCAAATATAATCCAATGGATCAGAAAATAAGATCGAGGTTTTAGTTAGCGTTATAGTGACATACTGGTATTTGATATATATATATATATACATACATACATACACACACACATATATATATATATATATATATATATATATGTGTGTGTGTGTGTGTGTATCTATGTATGTATGTATGTATGTATTCCCTTCTCTCTTAAACCGTTCTTCTATATCTTACGAAGCTTGTATGCAAATTTATGAGAAAGGAAGATTGGAGGAAGGAAACGAAAGAGGAAGACTCGGTGGAGGAAGCACCACAAAAAATGGAATTGTTCGACCCAACAGGAGAAATCAGGGTCGATGGGCAAATGCTAATCAAAACGCAAATGCCAACGTAGGGGCTGGAAATCCACAAGTCGATATGGGGATGATGTATCAGTCTTCGTCAGTCTGGTGTAAGCAGGTGCTACCATATGAGTAACTGGGTTAATGCTGGGAATGTTGGAGTAGCTAATCCCATAGCCCCAGTTGGAAACAACTATACTAAGCTAAGCAAAGATTATACCAGTCTTGGTGAGAAGCCTTTTTTGGGAATATAGGAGGCTATAAAAGTGGAGAACTAGCTTTTATTGTGAAAGGATATTCGTTGACTTGGGATTAAACGGTGAGAAAAAAAGGAGGCTTGCTTCTAGACTATTGCAGGGAGCAGCGCTTCATTAGTTGAATAGTGTCACTGCCGAAGTTCCCGAGGAAGAGTTGACTTGGTTGGAATTTTGAAGGTAGTTCAAGGAGAGGTTTTTGTCTGAAGTTGCCAAGTCAGCATTGTTGCGGAAGTTCATGAACTTAGTGCAAGGAGAGATGTCGATGATGGAATATGCCATGAAGTTTGATGAGTTATCCTGGTATGGATATGCTACCATTGAAAACGTCATCAAGAGGAATGAGAAGTTTATCGTGGATTGAGACCCGAGATTGCTAGGGCGACCCTGCAACATCTTCGTGACCCTTGTAATGCTGTTGTGGAAATGGAAATCCGATATGAAGCGATGCTTGCAACTTATGGGAAGGATAAGCATGTTGAAAGCAAGAGTTCTATTAGCAAGAAGAGGAAGTTCTTCAAGAATAAGGGAACCTAAAAGGGAGAAGCTGTCAAGAAGGTGAAGGCTAATCTAGTTTGCTTTAAGTGTGACAAGAAGGGTCATTATGCTTATGTATGTCGAATAAGCAAAGGAAAGAAAGCCGCAGATAAAAAAGGAGTGAAATGCTTTAACTGTGACCATATTGGGCATTATAAGAATTAGTGTCTAGAACCAATCAGGGCAGACAAGGGAAAAGTCTTTGCTATCAGACCATCTTCTTCTAGGCTAACTACCGCTGAGAAAGGAAAGACTGTGATAGAAGGTACGCTTTTGATTCAAAGTACACTAGTTATGGTAATATTTGATACCGATGCATCGCATTCATTTATATCTTAGTGTTTGGTTGATAGGTTATGTTTAGAATCCATATACCTTGTTACTTCCTTAAGGGTTATGAATTCGATAGGAGGGAATGCAACTATGGGAATGAGATGTGACCAGTTAGAGCTTGATTTGTTAGGTCATAATTTTGCATGTAGTATGTATGTTCTTGATTTCGTAGACTTTGCAATTTGGGTATGGATTGTTATGTAAATAGGAGGCTAGGATTTTTTTCCAGGATAGGGAAATATTGCTGAGATACCCTGATAGTCATAGCCGAATTATAATCTCAGTAGAGGATGGTGACCGGAGTGCTTGTACTCTGTTGAGTGCTATGGAAGTAGAAGAAGAGTTAAGTCAGGTTCAGGTAGTAGGTGAATTTGCAGAAGTTTTTGAGCAGATTTCAGGATTACCACCGAAACGAGCGATTGAATTTCGAATAGATCTTGTGCTAGGAGTAGAACCTATAAGTAGACCATCTAGTAGGATGAGCAACCAAGACGAAGGAATTGAAGGTGCAGCTAGTGGATTTAGAAGGAAAGAATTTTATTAGACCAAGCAGTTCAACTTGGGGTGCGGCCACGGTGTTCGTGAAGAAATTGGATGGGTCATTGAAGCTGTGCATAGACTATCGTAAGTTGAATGAGAAGATGATAAAAAATAAGTATCCTTTGTCGAGAATCGATGATCTATTTGATTTTTTGTGTGGGACCAGATATTTTCCCAATTGGATTTGTTGATGGGTTTCCATCAATTAAGTATGGCATAGGACATTATTCCGTTAACAGCATTTTGGACTAGATAAGGTTCGTACAAGTGGTTAGTAATGCCACTCGGGTTAACGAATGCACCAGCTTTCTTCGTGTATTTGATGAACCAAGTTTTCTAAGAGTACTTGGATAGGTTCGTATTGGTATTCAAAGACAACATTTTAGTGTACTCTAAAGATGAAAGAGAGCATGAAGATCATCTTAGAGTAGTGCTTGAGATGCTAAGGAAACATCGGTTGGAAGTGAAGTTTTCCACGTGTCATTTTTGGAAGAAAGCGGTTAGGTTTCTTGGTCATATGGTTTCAAAAAAGGGTTTGTCAGTCGATCCAGATAAGACTAAAGCTATTGATTACTGGAAGAGACTAGAGAAGGTGACTGAGATTAGAAGTTTTCTTGGACTTGTTGGCTATTACCGAAAATTCACTAAGGATTTCTCATGGATAGCAGCGTCTTTGACTAAGTTAATTAGGAAGGACGTGAATTTTATTTGGTCTGACAAATGTGAGGAAGCATTCCTTAACTTAAAGAATTTGTTGACCAATGTGCCTATGTTAGTGGTTCAAGACGGAAAACAAGGTTTGGTGGTGTATACCGATGCATGTAGAACCGAATTAGGGGCCGTGTTGATGCAAAAGTGTAAATTCATCGCCTACGCTTCACGACAGTTTAAACAGAGATATTTTGCTCATGATTTGTCGTTGGCTATGGTGATCTTTGCATTGAAGATATGGAGACATTATCTCTTAAGGGAGAGATTTGAACTATACATGAATCACTGGACCTTAAGATATTTATTCTCTTAGGAGTTGAATATGAAACAGCAAAGGCGGCTGGAGTTTTTAGCTGCCTATGATTTTGGTATAGAGTATACCATTGGGAAAGGAAAAAAAGTTGCGGATGCTCTTAGCAGAAAACATCAGAATGTGGCGTTAGCCATGTTTGTAGAATGGAAAAATTTAGAAGGTTTGACTACTTGTAGTACGCAGTTAGATCGACTGCTAGTTTTGGTCAGAGAACTGCCATGCTGTCCTATTTGGAAGTTTGACCAATATTGATCGAAAGGTTAGCTTCTAAGTAGAATGAGGAACCATTATTAGCCGAGAAGATTAGAAGTCTTGAGGTTGAATCGGAGATCGATGATCTAAAGGATTTTAATCTTGATCGGAGGGGAAGGTTAAGAAAGAAGGGACGGTTGTGCATTTCAAATATTGAGCACTTAAGGAAAGAAGTCCTTAGGGAATGTCATCAATCTAAATTCACGATTCATCCTAAAGGAACCAGGATATATCAGGATATAAAGAGGAGCTTGTTTTAGGAAGATGTAAAGAAGGATGTTGGCTTGTGGGTTAGGCAGTGTGCGAACTATCAACAAGTGAAGGCCAAACATCAGAAGCCGAATGGGTTGCTTCAAAATTTTGGAGATGCTTGTTTGGAAATGAGATTCGGTATCCATGGATTTTATAGATGGGTTTCCAAGGTCGAATTAAGGAAATGAAAGTATATGGGTCATAGTGGATAGGTTGACTAATAGTGCCCATTTCATTCCAGTTAAGTCAACTAGGATGGCACCTGGTTTAGCTAAGTTGTTCATGAAGAACATAATTAAACTACAAAGAATTCCTAGTCATATAGTAAGTGACAGAGATGCTTTATTTACTAGTGAATTCTAGAAGAGTCTATAGGATGTGTTAGGTACCAAGCTCAAGATGAGTATTGCGTATCACCCTCAGACGGATGGTAGACGGAGAGAGTCAATAAGGTACTCAAGGATTTGTTTAGAGCTTGGGTATTAGACTTTGATGGATATTGGGAAGATCACCCACACTTGGTTGAGTTTTACTGTAATAACATTTATCGAACTAGTATAGAAATGGAGCCTTTTGAAGCTTTTTATGGAAGGCCATGCAAATCACCCGCATGTTGGTTGGAAATTGGAGACAGATTAGTCTTGGATCTAGATCTTGTTTGAGAGGTGATACGTAAGATCGATTTGATCCAAGAAAGGATGAAGGAAGCTCAGTCTAACAGAAGAGTTATGCAGATAAGATGCGTAATGATCTAGAATTCTCAGTTGCAGATAGAGTCTTCACTAAAGTATCACCAATGAAGGGTGTGGTAAGGTTTGGAAAGTTGGGGAAAATGTCCTCGAGATATGTGGTCAGTTCCTAATTATAGAGAGAATCGGAAAGCCTGCATACAAAGTAGAGTTTTCGAGCAGTATGGTAAGTGCACATAATGTGTTTCATGCATCTCTTCTTCTGATGTATGTCCATGATCCAGAGACTACTATCCCTCCAACAGGGTTGGAAGATTTGATAGCAGAGCCGAATTTGACTTTTGTTAGATAATCAATTCGGGTTGTAGCGAGAGATGAGAAGAGGTTAAGAATTAAGACAGTCAAGGTGGTGAAAGTTTAGTGGAGAGACAATGAGAAAACTGTACTTAGGAGACAGAAGATAGGATTAGAGATACTTATCCTGATCTACTGTGAGGGTATGTTCTATATTTGCTTTATATAAACTATTGCTAGTCAGGTAGGCTAGTATGTTAGTTAGGAGTTATTGCAGATGATTGCTATGCTTTGTATTTAGTCCTTACCGAATTTCTAGGATGAAATTCTTTAAGGATAGGTGCCCGTAACAACCCCTAATTTTAAGTAACATTACTCAGGAGATTTAATTAGATAAATTAAATAGGATAACGTAAATATTAGAGTGATAAAGGATTGAGAGTAGAAAACTAAATAGAGGTTGTTCTTTATTAAATAAAATTAAAAGAATGAGTTTATGGAAATAGTTTCATAAGTTAACAAATAATGGAATAAGGCAGGTCATTATAGGAAATAGCCGTCCACCATAATCCATAACCACTAAACCCTTATTCCCTTTTTTCATTCCATACGTTCATAATTTTAAAAAATATAAGAAAAGGGGAGCTCAAAGCTAGCCACAACCTAGGGAAAAGGATATTTAAAAATTTACTAAAGCTTAGGATTCAAGCAAAGAGGGACTAAGCAAGACCAAATCTCAAGTTCCTTATCCAAATCAAGTTGAATAATAATCAAAACAATCTTATTTCATTTTTAAAGAGTATTTCATTTTGGGTTTTAAGGTTAAAACCTTTTTGATGGTTTTAATGATGATAAACTTAGATTACATGATATGTTTGATTCAAACAAGTATGTTTGGTAAATATTTTATTCGATTTCAAAGCTAAAATCATATATATATAGGGTTTCAAATGCCATGAGGATTTAATGTGTTATGTAAAACATTATTTTGGAGATGGGTTTAAATTTTCATAATTATCCATGCTATGGATAATTTATTATGAATTTTTGATTGAAGAAATAAATAACTGGTTTTAAATTTTATTTTGGCTATAATATGAAGAATTTTGGATCTGAAATTTATAAATATTAGATAACATATTAAAAGTGAATTATGATGATGTTTGGGGATTTTTCCCAAGTAATTTACTATGGAAATTAAATTAATTAAGTATGAGGAATTAAATGTCTTAATTTTTTTGCTAAAGGGAAGAGTTTCTCTATTAATTATATTTAATTAATTCTTGATGAATCCGACTGTCTTTTAGAAAAGATTTTTGTAATGTTTATGGCAATCAATTATAGTTTTACAAATAGGCAAGTTAGTTGAAAAGCATTTACTTAAAAAGGCAACAAAGTAGTTTAACATAGATTTACCGCTTCTCCACTTCTATATGCTACCTTTCGACCCCATACCTCTGCACCTAACCAAGTCGAAACCAATACACATGGGCAATGCTTTGGTACGTAGTGGATTAGAGAAAGGCGGAAGGTATAAAGTCGAAACCATGCTTTCGGAGGGGTCAAGGTCATTTTAAATAGCTTTCGAAGGTTTTTGTTTTGCTTTCGGAAGAGACGCTGCTTGCTTTGCTTTAAAAGATGCTTTCGAAAGGGTTGAAGTACTTTTATATAGCTTCCAAAGGGGTTGCCAGCTTTTTGTTTAAAGGGTTGTTTTGAACCAAGTCAAAAACCTTACTTCCATCTTCATACCTTACGAACATGTTAAAAGTTTTCAATGACTTTGAAAGGCAAGCTTTTGTTTTATAAATATAACAAGCCGCTTCCCAATGCATTCGAAAGGGCTCCAGTGGCCATTTAAACTAAAGGTTTCGAAGGTGATGGTTTGAAAGGTGTTTTGAAGCTATCCTTCCAATTGTTTTACTTAAAAGATTAAATCTTTCGAAAGGATGGGTTTAAACCAACTGTTTTCTCTAAACTCTTTTATTCGAAGGATAATGGTTTCGAAAGGGGTACTTCCGCTTATGTTCACTTTGGCCCAAAAGATTAAACTCAATAGTTTCGAAAGAGGTACTTTCAAATGGTTTCGAATCTATGCTTCTATAAGTTGGAAAGAAATTATTTAATGCTTTCGAAAGGAATGTTTGAAAGTTTCGAAAGGCATATGTTTATGTGTTTTGAAAAGAATATTTGAATGCGTTCAAAAGGTTTTCAAAATTAAAGTTCTAAGGTTTCAAAAGCCTTGGTTTTCAAAACAAAGAACCCAATCTCATTTTTAAAGGAAAACCAATGGCAATATGAAAGTGCTTTGAAATGGTTTTTAATTTTTGAGTTTTTGAAGAAGCTATGCTTTGAAATGGGTTAAAGATATTAACCATGTTTCATGTGGAAATGATTTCAAGGATATTAAACCATTAATGTTGGCACTGTCATGCCATTGTAAGTGCTTCTTCCATAAAAATATTTATTGTATAATGGACCCATAACTTTATTTTGGGGAGTAAGGGTAGAATAACTAGCTGGGATGACCCATTAGTGAATATAAATTGAGTTAACTCCTGAGTGAGTTGAGCTGCATCCAAGAGGTCAAGTAGACCAGAAAATAGGACGCCCAAAGACTTATCATGAAGTTGTCAGTTTAGGCAGGTCCATAGTAAACCCATGAAAACTTTGTTTAGAGAGAGTTATTGGCAACGACCAATAGGTTCTAATGATCCCATGAAAACTATGTCCGGATAAAGTTATTGACAGAAGTAAACATGTTCATAGTCAACCCATGAAAACTATGGTATAAGAGAAGTTATTGGAGGTTCAGAGTGAACCCATGAAATACTGAAGTTATTGGCGGAGGCTAATAGGTTCTTATTGTTCCCTTGAAAACTATGAAACTAGACAGATAGTCCATAAGCTTTGAACAGGTTATTAGTCAGCCCATGAAAACTAATAGGTTAATAGTGATCCTAGAAACTATAGTTGAGACAGATAGTGAAATGAATGAGGATGGAAAATCCAGGATATTTTGCTTGTTTGCATATCATTATGATATTTTAAATTGCTATATTTTTAACCATTGTCGATGCAGGAGCATAGTATATGGTTATTATAAATTTTTGGACAAGGTACCAGTGAGGGAAAAACCCGTTCCGCTAAGCGGCATGGTCTCACTAGATATCTAATTGGTTCAAGATGGTAGATTATTATTCATACCAGGCTTTTTGTCTGAATTGAAGTTTTTGTTTTCGCCTTAAACTCTCGGGTACTCAATTGATTTTGAGTAATTTGAGAGTTGAGGTTTTTGGGTTCTCCTTTAGACAAATAAGTTTCCGGAGACATGCAGAAGGCAAGTTATCTATTAAGATTTCTTTCCTATTTGATTCCACCGTGTTTTTGTTATAAAGGCAATGTTGTTTGATTGCCTATATTTAGACTCTGATCATCCAAGGGGCATCTTCATATGTCGCACTTGTCGTATTTTGTAATAATTATATTTTCTTTGAATGTTGTTCTCAAATTTGGCATTATATAATAAATTTTAAATATGATTGAAATGGATTTAGAAATTTTTAGTGGATTTTAAATTTTTTTCGTCTCTATATGTTTCTGTTATATCATTGTATCAAACATTACTGTATTTGGTCACCAGAATTAATATCTATGGATGACTGCAGCATTCGTAGCCATTAGTTTTAGGCTTCCATATGGTGGATGTTACAGATATCCACATCTCTCCTAAGCCCAAGCATCCCCAATCGACTACCTTTACTACACAACTCTGCGGAGCCCCTACCTTAGGTGCATAGCAAAAAGAGAGGACGGGATCATGAGGGAAGTTCACATGGGATACTACATAGATCACTCAAGAGGAGTAAAAGTAGCTAAGAATTTACTAATACAATATTATTATTGGCAAACTACGCTATAGGATGCAGAAGAATTCATCCATAGATGTAATTGACACAAAAAATCTACCAGTATCCCAAAATGACTACTCATCCCCATGATCATCCCTTAGCCATTTGACACTTGAGCATCAACCTAATATGACCACTCTTGATGTTTGAGTGGAATGTATAGTAGTGTTATAAATTACTTCACAAAGTTGGTAAAAGTTGAGTCGTTGGCAACTGTAACCTCAAAGCTGAGCTGAAGGAGATCTGTCCTAAGGAAAGTAATAGCCAACACAAAAGACCCAATTGATGGTGCATTAGGACCCAAAAAAAATTTCATTCGAAGAACATAGAATTCAGAGCATCTTAATCATACTTTGTATAGTAGTTTATTCTTAAAAAGATGCAATCTACAAAGTTGTAATTATAAAGGAATAATAAGACGAAAAACTGTACTTACGGAAATAGACGGCTTGAAGCGGTAAAAAAAATACATATCGGTATTAGGCACTTATATAAACAAAAATAGAGTTATAAAATACTAATTAAGCTCTTCATCCAAAACTGTAGTAGATGTAGAGATATTCGGCTGCCCGAATCAGCATAACAAATTAAAGCACATGAACAAAAAGGTTGTGAATATAAGACCTAACTTCTCAGTCATACATAATTAAAAAAGTCTACGCCATAAACGGAGTAAACCATGTTAAGTGCATGTCAAAATAAAAAATAAGGAAAAGTTCAAAAAAAACATGAATTGAGCACAATAATATAACATTCAAAGCTAAACTATAGAAAAGGAAAAAAAAACAACATGCGCAATACAAAATTAAAGAAAATACATAAATCAAAGATCCACATAAAGCTCATGAGGTACAAATGCAGCTTTAGTTTTACTTAACTCATTTACATGATGTAAATATTTACAAAATAATACAAGTATCCACCCATACAAAGTAGATAATCATTACTACAAAAATTGCGCTTAGAGTCGAAGTTCAACTCAGAGAAGGTTCTACGGCTAAAACATTTCTCCTTCTATGGAAAGGTTTTGCTACAAATGCACAACAGAGGCAATTTTGGCTTCGAGAGAATTCACTAGAAACTTGTTGCATACCTCTATATTATCTAATAGTTGAGACTTAGTATTTGGGTTGACTAGAAGAAGTTCTAAATAACTCATTCACGGAAGCATGACCTTGTATTCCACCACCTTCTAAACTTGCCAATTTCTCCTTATAATATTTTTTCAACTCATAACACTTGGATATGTAATAATTCTTCAAGTTATTCTTTCATTTACAAGTGACGTCATGGTCCATGTCAGGTGGTGGTGTTGGGCCGCACTTGGCTCAGAAGATGCATGATGAGCTTGAGCCATGGAGTGTTTCTCTTCTTTGTCAAGCTACTTTGCAACCTACAAAGATAAATTGTTAATTTTACGTTTAAGCTTCTATATCTCCTCTTAATAACAAGTAGCATACAACCGCTATGTATCCTTTAATACTTCTCTAACTTTACCACATGCTCTATATAGATTTTAGTTCAGCTTCCAGCTCGTGTATCCTTTTTTTCCCAGATTCCAAATCACCTCTTTATTTATTAATGTAGGTATATTGTCGAACATTAGTTAGCTTATATTCTTCCAACTCTCATGCTTTCTCTATATATTTAATTAGCCTCTCTTTTGGTAATATGTCACTAATTTTTTCCTTCTCTTTAATAAGATTTGCAATGGCGGCCTCTTGGTCCTCTATTCGACTTCGTAGATTAAAGAAACAGTAGCACAGGTCTAGTATTTTACAAAAGAACATTAAGGATCCTAGATGTATGGGAAGGACCACCGAATTCGTTGATAGCCCAAGCATCATGAGAAGTTCTCCCCAGGGAAGTAGGGGTAGCCTAAAATACAAATGATCAATATTAATTGGTAACTTTGAGTAAAATGAAAAGACAATGAAAGAAAACAATTTAATTTAAACCTAAAAACAATGTTTAATACAATCAGAGTCCAAAATACATAAAAGGATATTATTTTACCTATAACAAAGCCTATTTCTGAATCATTGTAAATGAGGGTGGTCTAAAGGAAGCAAGTCATCTCTAGAGGTAGAGCACCATTTGTGCAGTACCAGATCACAAAGTGCATCCCTCTCATGAACAACCTCTGAAATTTCGAACAACAGGCTTTAAGGCCCTTTCTTTAATAATCCAATGGTCCATTCATGTTCATTTTCCCTTTGCATATGAATGTAGTTTTTAATGGTAGTCTCTTCATGGTTGTCTTTTCTAAATGCTCAAAGCATCCTCTTAATTGTTGGATAAGAACATTGAAAGTGAAGTATAATAAAAAAACTAAAGCCAAACATGCAAAAAGATAACTTTATTTATAGATTGTTTGTAAAATACCTATCACGAGGTCCAAAACTAAGCACTACAGATGCTGTAGTCATCCATAGTATTAACTTTCGACGACTACATACCGCTATGTTAATGATATCAATAATATCAAAAGCACTTGAATATGAAATAAAACATATATGTCCAAAATCACAAATTACTTCATTACATTTCCATATAAAATTTGTTCCACTTCCACGTTATGTAACCCAAAACTTTTTCCCAAGCACAGATTAAATATAGTTATTAGAAATTACGTCGAGAGCGGTATATGAAGATACCCCCTCGATTGATTGGAGTCAAATGGTCATATAAGACTTAATACATCATAACACAGCGGAAAATCATCTAAACATAAATAAAAGCATCAAATCCTAAATAGGTATTATGATGACTCGGAATTTTGAGCAATATCAATTTAATAATCTATATTAAAAATTAAATTGATTTGATAATCTTGATCAATAAAATTTGAATTGTTTAATAATCCTCTTTTAATAAATATTTAATTAGTGGATTTTATCTTTTAAAAACTAATAAATTGTTTTCCATTTATAATGTATGCATATTTGTATATATTGTAAATAGATATGCTTTGGTTTGAATATTAATTAATAAATAAAATCTCGTTTTTAAATGCTAATATTCATTTTGATAATTTGGAAATTATGATTTAACTTAACATATAACTTTTCAAAGCTATTTAAATAAATAATTATTAAGTTTAAATATTTAAGGTAAATATTAATTGTTTAAATTATATCTTACCTTAAATTTAAATTTAAATAAAAGGTTTGTTTTATTTCTTTTAAATTTACTTGATAAGTATGGTTTGAAATTTTATATAGAAGTTTAAAAAACAATTTGCAAATGATACATTAGTTCATTTAAGTAATATAAGTAATTTATATGTAACAAGATAATTTCTTTTATAAATTATTTAAAAACTGAATAAAAGTGTTACTTACAAATAATAATTATAATGTACTATTTTTATAAAAATATATGAACTTTAATATAAATAGAATTTGTTATTTTCAAAATTTAATGTGTAGTTATATATGCATATATGTAACTTGAATTTTAAAATTGGATTTTAAAATATTTAATTTGAATTTAATTTGGAATTTATTTAGAAATTCAAAGGGATAGATACTTAAAAGTATTTTGGATTTTAAAAGAGATAGGTATAAATTTTTATTTGTATATATATAATTTGTTTTATTTTATTTTCTCTAAAAAGTAATTTACAAATATATGGATATGTATTTAACAAATAAGAAAAAGGGCTTTTATTTACTTTTAAAATAAATAAAAATAAGTAAAATTACTTAATGGACAAGCGTAATTATACTAAGGCCACATAATAACATGTGTTAGGTAAATATAAATAGATTAGACAAGTGTCACATTTAATTTAATTTTTCTTTGTTTTTATTTTTGAACCATTTCAGCCTTTATAAACATATTCTTCTTCCCCTTCATCTTTTTATATATTTCTAAACTCAAAGCTAACAGGAAAAAAAATCAAACCAAAAGTTTAATTTCACTTCCTCAAAACCTGAAAACTATTCAATTCAAAGCCTGTAATTTCATTTTCAATATCAAACTCTCAAACCACTAGCCTGCATTTTTCCAAAATCATTTCCCTGTAATAGCATTTTAAAGTTCAAAAAAAACCTGTAGTTCATTCTCAAATCTGTAATCAACATCCTCTGCAAATCAGTTTCTTCAATCTGTTCAAAAGCCTGTACACTCTTCTTTTCAAAACTAAAGCAAGTAAAATATGGAACAAGCCTGCATGCAAAACTGAGATCCAAACAACAAGCAACTCAAGTTTCAAAACAAAGAAAGCAATTTTCAAGTTTCAAATCAAGCAGCATTTCAGCAAAAACCTGTTTTTTGAGTTAAAAGCTTTTCAAAATTGGTGCTCTGTTTATATTTATGACTGGTGGGTAACATCACATTTTTTTAGAACTTAAGTATGGTTATGGTTGCATGCTAGTTTTCTGTGATAAATATTGTATTGTGTGTATTTATCTTTTGTGTATATGAGTGGATATATGAGTGTAGACTGTTGTTTTATGCTACTACAGTTTTTAGATTCCCAGGTTCATAATTTAGTCAAAAATCATTATCACGTTATCTAATCTAAGTTAGGATATAAGTTTCAAACAAAATCTGTTTGATTTATCAATAATAAAAGTTTAAAAATTTGTTTCAGTTAAAACAAATTTGTATTGTCTCTGGAAGTACTAAACAACATAGCAAACTAAAATAAGTTAAAAATCAAATACCCTGATTCTTTGATTCAGGAATCTAAATCAAATATTGAAACTCAAACTTGATTTTTGAAACAAGAATCATGATTTTTAGTAGTGGGATTTAAGTGCATTTCTGGTTTAACAAAAAATTGGAATTTGGGGGAATTCTGATGATCTCGTTAGTCTGGGAGGTCGTGATTTTTTCTGGAGGAAGAAGAGTTGTCAGTGACAAGAAGAAAAATGGTAGAAGTGATGGAAGATCGCGGTGGCCGCGGCGGCGACCGATTTAAGCTGTTAAACCTAGTTTTGGCTGACTTAAGAGTTTGTGATCATCACGATATCTCTGGGTGATCGAGTTCAATAGAAATCAAGGACATGATAGCTGGAACGTTGATGAAGGTTTGGTCAGAATCTCAGACGTGACAGTGGTCGGAGATGCGAGGTCGAGGCGTTTCAGGTTGAGGTGTGTCGTTCCAGTATTGGTTCCAGGTTTGGTGTGAGATCTCAAATTCGATTTCGAGATTGGGAGAACGATCTGATGATCATGTTTAGGTGCAAGGGTGATCGGCGACTTGAGGAGATCATCAGCGATGATCTTAGTCGAACAGCGCCACCGTGCATGTGCACGGTGCACTGTTTGTTTCTAGTTATGTTTTGGTTGAGGGGATTGTGTACTTGAGTTTTACTCGAGTAATTTGATGTTTTGCTCGAAGTAATGTGAGGTGTTACTCGAAGCAGTTTAGAGGGTGGCTCGGGTCATTTGTAGATTTCGGGTTTTAATGAAAACATGTCTGTTTTTAAACTACTTTGAATGTTTAAAGTGCATTTTAAATGGTAAGAATTTAAAATTAAATTCGGTTTAAATTCTTTTAAGTTTCTTTATAAGATAAGTATTTCCTTAACATGAGATTTTAAAGGCTTTCAAATGGTTTTAAACTATGTTAAGGTTAAATTTGTATTCATTTTAAATCTTAATTTTAAGTGAAATTTAAAAGTAAATTTGTAAGTAAAATGTTTTCAAATGATTTGTTAATGATAATTTAATCATTAATAAGAGTGATGTTTTATCTTAAAGTCTATTAAGATTTAATAATTTAGAATAATTAAATCATTAAGGTAATTAAAATGGATAATTAATTGATTTAATTAATGATTTGGATTAATTAAGTAATTAAGGGTTTAAATTAATTTATTAATTAAGGTTTAAGTTAATTAATTAGGGATAATTAATTTGTAATTAAGGATCATCAATTTGATAAGATTAGATGTTAAATTAATTAATTAACTAATGTGATTAGATTTTAAGTTAATGATTAAAGATTAATTAATAAAGTAATTAAAGATTAATTAAGTTACAATTAAAACTTAATTAACTAAATAATTAGGATTAATTAATGAATTACTAAAGATTAATTAATTTGTAATTAAGAATGATTAATGTAAGTTTAATTACTTAACAAAGTAATTAAAGAATTATTAATAGTTAATGAAGGTCATTAACTTGAGATTATTAAATAATTAATTAATGTGATTAATTTTAATAATTAGTTAGATTAATTAATTAAGGCTAATCATTTGTGAGATTGTTTTAAATATAATTACTTAATGAAAGTAATTGAAGGAATTAATTACTCAAGGTAATTAATTAATTAAATTTGATTAGTTTAAGTTAATCAATTAAGTTTAATTAATCTAGAATAATCACTTGATGATTTGATAAATATAATTACCTAGCGAAGTAATTAGTGGGTAATTACTGGATGTAATTAATTGAAGGGTGATTTAATAATGGAAGTAATTTGAGTTTAATTCCTTTGTGTAATTAATCAAGGGATTAATTAAGATAATTAATTATGGGGTAATTAATTTATTTAATGAAGTAATTAAGGGTAGTTAATTACTGAATAAGATTAATCAAGAGTGATTAATAATTGTGGTTAATTAGAGATTAATTACTTAATATAATTAATTTAAATAGCATAATTAATTAAAAATGTAATTAGGGATCATTAATTTATAAAATTAGTGATGTAATTAAGGGTTGATTAATTAAGATTAATTAATCAATGATAAGTGATTATGAGAAATTAATTAATGTAATTAATTAAGGATTAATGTAATTAATTATAGTTAATTAATTAGTGAAGTAATTAAAGGATTAATTATTGTATTTGATTAAGAATAATTAATTAAATGATAATTACTTGAATGTAATTAAAGGATAATTAATCAGGGATGATTAATTAAGGTGAATAATTAGAGGATAATTAATTAATTAATTTGTAATTAATTAATGGTCATGTAAGCAAGATTTTTTTAATGAAAGTAATTAATTTAATTAATTTTAAATTAATTAGAGATGAAGTAATTAGTTTAATTCATTTTAAACTAATTATGGATGGTGATTGATAAATCATTGCTTATGTATGAATGGATGATATTGATTGCCTTGAACTGTTTGAAATCTCAGATATGAGATAAGTAATGCTGTGTGATATGGCTGCTTTGGTTGAAGTGTGATGATAATGTGAATTATCTATTGTGATGATAATATAGATTATCAATTTGTGATGATAATGTGAATTATCTATTTGTGATGATAATGTAGGTTATCTATTGTGATATGTGAATCATCTATCAGCGTGAATTGTTTTAATATTTATGTGATATCCCGGAAATTTGGGGCAATATCAATTTAATAATATGCATTAAAAAATAAATTAATTTGATAATAATTGTTAATAATAATTGAATTGATTTAATAATCTTCCTTTAAACAAATATTTAACTGATAATTTATATTTTAAAAGCTAATTTAAATTGTTTCTATTTATAATGTATATATGTATATATATGTATATATTATAAATAGATAAGCTCTGTTTTAAATTAATAAATAAAGTTATGTTTTCTAATTCTAATACTTTTGATAATTTGGAAATTTAATATTGAATAAATAATAATATGATCTTAAAAATACTCAAGATAAATTTAATTTGTTTAAAAATAAATTGTAGCCTAGAGTTTAAATAAAAAGTTTGTTTTGTTTTTTTTTGTTATATAGCTTGATAAATAAGTATTTATATTTTAAAGAGATAGTTTCTTTTGAAAATTTATTTTTGATTTAATAATGAGTTATATTTAAACAATATTAATAATGCAATATCTTTACAAATTGATTTTAATATAAAAAGAAATTGTTATTTTAAATTCATTTATATATATATGTATTTTGGAAAGCTATGGTTTGTAAATTTAAAATGAAGTAAACTTTATAAATATTTAACTTGAGAATAAATCAAATGTATAAGGTTAACATAAGTACAAAAATACAATAAAATGTGTAAGCATAACTAAGCATAGAACTTGTTACCTAAGTTAAAATTTATAACAAATAACTAAAACAAATTTTGAAATGTGTATGTAAAATACAGAAACATGTAATCATGTCTATACAATAATTATGTTGGCAAATAAAACAAAAATAAGTATGCAAGCAAGTATAGTAACAAAGTAAAATAAGTATGCTATCAAATGTAAAAGTAAGATAAATATCTATGTATTAAAAAAATGAAAGCAAACCAAGTTTGTATTTGTATGTTATCTGTAAAGTTAGAAATGTTGCCAGGTAAAAAAGAAAAAGAAAATTGAAAATGAAGATGGCCTGTAAAAGTAATGCCAGAACAAGGAAACAAAGTAAAGAAAATCACACATGCAGGTTGCTTGTAAGAGAAGTCCAAAGCTAAATAAAAATATCTATACATAAAAATGAGTAGTAGTATACATTAAGTACAATATAACATATGCAGGCATTAGAAAATATTGTCAACCTGTAACATAATGCAAAGTAGAAATATCTTTGTACACATAAGTTAAGATTAGTTGTAAACATATAGTACATTTGCATTTAATGCTTTCAAAACTCTAGCGCATAACAAAGTCATTTCGTATTTGTGTTATCATCATTTCAGCCTCCTTAATGTAACATTTTGCATGATAAAACAAAGACATGAAATGTACCAGTATTTGCTTAACCCAGTTATCACCTTCCTCTGTAAACTCTTTTATATACATGCCATCTCCTTTAGCTCGTTCAACACAACATAGTAAGCTTTTCCTTTTTTTAACTGAAGCATCAACAACAAACAAGAAGAATCAAAGGAAAATCAAACAAATCATTCCCAGATTTTAAAGTTCAACCTGTTTCAGAAAAAGGTGCTTTGTTTATTTTCAAAACTTTGGTGAGTAACACTTTTAAAAATTATTTAAGTTTTAATCTGTTGCTTGCTAATATTGAATGCTTAAATTATTTGTGTGAATCTTTATATATTCCTTTCTTTGGCCAATTGCAAAATAAAATTTCTGCATATTGTATTCCCTGTGAGTAACATTTTTTGTTAAACTGAAATATAAATATGGTTGCTTTATTTATATCTGAAATAAGTTTGTATGTGTATATATTTGGGAATATCTCTGTGTATTTTTGGATGTGTGATGCATATGTGTTTGTAAATACCTGAAGAACACCTCTGTTCTAAAATTTCAAACCAAGATAGTTTAAAAATCTCTACTGCTTGATCCACTTATTGTTAGGACTCAGGATCAAAATAAGACATGATTGTTTGATTACAAAGGAGATGCTAAAATTTTATTTAAGCTAAACAAAATTCAAATTTTCTCTGGAAAGATAATAAGGACAGTGTAAACTCAAGTTTTGGTAAAAGCCAAACTTCATAATTACTTAGTTCAGGCATACTAAACAAAAACTTGATTTTTAAAATTAAAAGCACTATTTATAATTAAGTGTTGAAGGTGTAACTATGGGTTGAGCATAATAGGTGAAATTGTGATTTCCTGGTGATCAAGTGGACCGGAATGTTTGATGTTTGGCGTCGGGTTGGAGGAACCTCCAGAGGTGTTGGGAAAAATACCTGGAGTTGCTCCAGTTCGTCGAGGAAGCGGCGGTGGGGTTTTTATTTTTTTCAACCTAATTTTGGTGAGGCTTCTTTGATCGATTCGTTCCTCGCCTGGATTTGATCGAGTGCTGCATGCTTTTGGGAATTGGAAGTGGGAAAGGTGACGAGGTCGATGCCATAATCTCAGCGCCTCCGGTGGTCGTGACGGCAAGAGCGAGGCGTTTACAGGTTGTGGGTTGGGAGGTTCTGCTTATTACAGGTTTGGATCAGAAGATCGTTTTCAATTCGAGCGAGTGGGTGGCTTCGGTGGGGACGTGATGGCATCTGGTGATGGTAGGCGTCATGTTGAAGCTCAGGTGGGAGGCCGGAGTTGGTTGGGGCCACGGTGCACGTGCACTGTGGCGCCCCACCTCTATGCTCACAATAACAAAGAGTATTAAAGGAAATACTGTCTGTTATTACGAAGAATAAGGCTGGATAGGAGCGGCCATCCGTAGTTAGGCCTTACACTAGTATTGGTTATTTCGATAGGAGTAGTATATATTTTTATTTTTCATCTCTTATTTATTTACTCCCATCAACACACCCAATTCCAGTATAAATGAACTACGATGGTTCATAATAGTTTAGGACAATAGATATAATAATAACACCGATAATATAAATGCGGAACACAGATTAAACAGAAAGTCTCATATTCATAATAACTGATGTCAGTTACAATACATGTGATACAATACATATGATACAACTACAACCATCAACTCTGGAAGTTACATATACAAGTACATTATCGTATATAATATACATGAATACCTAACTTCCTATACAAATAAATCGACTACTATAAATGACAATGACTACTCAAAAAGATATGAAGTGACTTCATAGCTCAAGAAGCAACCACCATGATGAACGAGCCATCGGCAAATCATACGAATTTTGAAAAATATCAGAGGAAACATCAACACAAAACTAAGCGATTTAACAAATCAAAGTGACCGAAGTCAACAAGAAATCAACAATTTCAAAGCCGTGAAATTAGTTAATCAAGCAACAAAATCAGGAATTTGAACAAGCTAGCAATCACTAAAGGCTTGAATTAGATGTGAGTGAAGGATTCACTCACCTTTTAACGAAGCAAGGGCGAACTCGTCAAAGAAGAAGCGGCCGAAGTGAGCAACGAGGAGACGCTCGATCAGCTTAAAGGCGTAGCTTCAAAAATTCCCAATTTCAGATCGAAGAAGAACGATCGAAGAAGCCCTAATTCGCAAAGAGGACGAACGAGAAGAACACGGCCGCCATTTTCGTTCGCTTCTGTACTTAGATTTTTTAGGTTTTTTTTTAAAGTGTCGAAGAGAAATGGGGGACGGGTTTATGACAAGGCACAACCAAATGATTAAAACATCGGCCAAGATCAAATTTTTAAACCCGTATAACCCTTAACCATATTTCGAACGAATTGCAGCTGATTTAAAAACTCCATCATCAATTAACAAACCAATCTAATCGTCATTTGATGACAATTAATTATCACAAATCCCTTTAACAAATTTCAAAAGAATTTAAACCGAATTCGAAACTCTCAATAGCAATTAACAACCCGATTTTTTTATCTTCAAACAACGATAATCAATCGATACGAAACCCTGGGTTGTTACATGCACCGTGCCATTGAAGTGGTTGGGTTTTTTTTCTTTCTGTGTGCAGTTTTTTTTGAGCTGGGGAAAAACTTGGGACATACTCGAGTCGTTCGAATATATGACTCGAAGCTGTGAAGACTCGGTGCAGTTTTTAGTCGCGTCGAGTAAATGGTGGTTCAGGTGTTTGCAGAAAACCTGGAACAAAAATTTGATTTTTTCAACAAATTCCAATGTAACCTATTCAAAAATAAACAATGGATTTAAACTAAGTTTAAACTCAGGTTGTAGTATAAATTCAAACCTATATTTTGAAATCTAAAATAAAGTTTAAATATTTAAATGAGTTTTTAGGTTTACGAACCTGGTAATTTCTAGATTTTTAACAAAATATTTAAATCTGAAATAAAAGCTCTAACAATAGTTTAAATTTGAATTTTAAAAGTATTGATTCAAATGAATATTGAACCTTAAGGTTTTAAAATAGTTTTGGCTTTGAAAAATCAAGATTCTTAATTTAGGTTGTTAAATGGAAGTTTAAATCAAAGTTTTAAAAACAAAGATAAATTGATGGATTCGAGTTTACTTCGAATTTAAAATCTGAAAATTAAATCAGTTTTTGTTTAAAGATAAGATCAAATAAAATAATTTTGAAAGTAAATTTGTTGAGAAAAGTTTTTAAATGGAAAGTAAATAAATTGTTTAACTTGAAAATTTGCAAGTTAAATATTAATGTATTTTGGAAATTTAAATTCGAGATTAATGTTATTTACAAGATTATAAATTGAATTTAAATTTGATTAATGTTTAATAAATAATCCTTTTGAATCTTAAATTCAGATTGGAATTTGGATTTCAATTTAAAAGTGTAATGTTCTAATACACTTTAATATTAATTAAGTCATTAAATAAGAAATATATTATCTTAAGAATAATTAAGGCATTAAATGATTTAGTTAATAAGATAATAAAGGGATGGTGTATTTACTAAATTTATAAATTAATAATTTAAATTAATTTATAAATAAAGATAAATTAAGAAGTAATTTAAGAAATGTTATTAGTTAATGAAGATAATTAGCCAAAGATTGTTAATTAATTAATATATGTGATTAATTTTGATAATTAATCAGATAAATTAGATAATCTATTGTAAGTGGTTAAATGTAATTACTTGATAAAAGTAATTAAGAAGAGTTGATAAAATGGTTAAATTAAGTTAATTAATTTAGTTTAATTAATTTAAGAAAAATCATTTGATAAATTGATAAGTGTTATTACATAGTGTATTCAATGGAGCATAATTACTTGGGAAAGTAATTAATGTTAATCACTGAACGTAATTAGTGAAAATGATATATTGATGAAGTAATTTGGGTAATTACTTTTGTAATTAATTAATGGAGATAATTAATTATGGGATAATTAATTTATTAATATGAGTAATTAAGGGTAGTTAATTACTAGAATGTTATTAATCAAGGGTGATTAATAATTGAGTTAAATTAAAGGTTAATCATTTAATGTAATTAATTAAATAAAGTAATTTATTTAAATCTAAATTAAAGATCATTAATTAATAATTAATGATGTAATTAAGTATTGATTAATTAAGAAATTATCAATAATGGGGTGATTAATTGATGTAATTAATTAAGAATAAATGTAATCAATTAGAAATGAAGTAATTAAATGTTAATTTCTATAAATGATTTAGGATAATTAATTCGTAAAATTAAATAAAGACTAATTACTTTTTGTAATTAGAAGGTGATTAACCAAGGGTGTTTAATCAAGATGAATATCTAAAGATTTGTTAATTAATTTGATTTATAATTAATTAATGGTTGTATAAGTAGGATTTATGGATGAAGTAATTAATTTAATTTACTTTAAATTAATTAGAGATAGGAGTAGTTAATTTAATTCATTTTAAATTAATTACAAATGGTATGATTATAAATCATTGCTTATGAATGATATGGATATTTCATTTGATGATTGTGAATTCAGATCTGACATGAATAATATCTATGTGATATGGATACTTGGTTTAAGTAAGATAATATTTAATTATCTGTTTGGATGATAATATTAATAATTATCTGTTTATAATGATGATGTGTTTATCTTTTGTGATGTTATGAATTATCTATCTATGTGTATATTGACTATATTGAATTAAACTGTTAAGACTAAATAGACAACTTGGCCTTAAAAGACACGCTTTGGATTTCGATGAGACCGGGATCGGTTTTCCACATTTGGAACATCCGAAAACCACATGAATTCCAAATTAACGATAGGTCGTGAATCTGAAATGAAGATGAAGATTCAGAGTGCAATGGTTATCGTCGTTAACTCTGAGGGCGATTCCAAAATGAGTGTAATGAGATAATGCCTTCGGTTTCGTTCGAACCCGGAATGAACTTGTATGGATTGAATGCTTTCAACACATCGTCAGACGGACGATGAGCATTCTAATAAATATGTTCTCTAAAGGTAATCGTAGCCTCAAGCCTCATCAACCGGGAATGGCTAAAACAGGGGAGGTGCAGCAAGGTTAGGTGGGTCATGCCCAAGCAGGACAAGGATATTCCCCTGTCTAGATGTCCCTTTATTTTCGGCTGTGTGGGCGGTTGATTGCAACAATTGCCGGGGTTTATCTTGTTCGGGACTGTTCAGTAAGGAATGGTTCCGACCTTGTGTTGCAGGGGGTCGGGAGTGATCCTCGGTACGTTGATCTAGGCCACGTACTGTGACGGGCAGTACCCCAGTAGCGCTGCCATTGTATGGAATCCACAATCCAATAAGTGCCAACGGTTTTGATTGTATTACCCACTTTTGTGGCTAGTAGCTGGAATTTAATAGATGTAACAATTTCGGCTATTTTCTATTTACTTGAAAACCCTAGACCTATTATAATTTCATAGAATTTCCTATCAAATGTTTTGGTTAGCGTAAGGTAAAAACTTTTCCATGTTTATGTGTGGGGAGTCTTACGTGATACCTTTTGTTTTCAAAGGATTTTCAAAATTAAGCAACTTTAACCTATTACTCATACCAGACCCATGTCTGACTCGGAGTTTATTTTTGTTTTTCATAAACTCTCGAGTACCCAAATTTTTACGGGTAGCCAAGGGATTCAGGTTAGCTTTGACGAATTCTGGAGGAGTAATGGAGCAGGTGGCTTCAGCGTTGTAGATATATATATAGTTCCGCTGTGATGATATCTCTGTGTTGTTTTGTGTATTGAGTTGTATAACTAGACAGGCGTTTATAACTGTCTAGTATGTGATGTATGTCTGTAACTCTGATTGATGTTGTATATTATGTAAATACTTATGTGATTATTATAATTTATCTGTTCCACTGTGAGATTCTGATGTTGTTGTTCTTTCTTCTTTATCCTTTCTATTTTCTCACCCCTTTCTTTCTTCAAGACGAAACAGTTTTCTGGGCATAGGAAGCCGGGTCGTCACAATTTAAAACAACTTGGACCTAAAAGATGGCGTTTGGATTTCGATGAGACCGAGATCGGGTTTCTAGATTTGGATATCCGAAAGCCACATCGATCCAAATTAACGATAGGTCGTGAATCTCAAGTGAAGGTGAAGATTCAGAGTGCAAGGTTTATCGTCGTTAACTTTAAGGGTGATTCCAAAATAAGTGTAACGAGATAATGCTTTCAGTTTCGTTCGAACCCGGAACGAATTTGTATGGATTGAATGCTTTCAGAGCATCGTCAGGTGGGCGATGAGCATTCTAACAGATGTGTTCTCTAAAGGTAATCGTAGCCTCAAGGCACATCAACCGGGAATGGCTAAAACATGGGAGGTGCAGCAAGGCTAAGTGGGTTATGCCTAAGTAGGACGAGATTTTCCCCTGTCTAGAAGTCCCTTTATATTCGGCTGTGTGGGGCAGTTGATTCGCGACACTGCCGGGGTTTGTCTTGTTCGAGACTGTCCAGTAAGAGATGGTTCCGGCCTTGTGTTGCAGGGGATTTATGATGGATCCTCGGTACGGTGATCTAGGCCCCGTACTGTGACGGGCGGTACCCCAATAGCCCTACCATTGTATGGAATCCAACCTCCAATAAGTGACGTACGTTTTAGTTATGCCCAACTATGTTGGAACGTGAGATGTAAGCATTCTAGCTATTTCTTTATTTTACTTGAAAACCTTAGACCCTATTATAATATCACTGGATTTCCTATCAAATGTTTTGTTATCGTAAGGTAAAAACTCACCCATGTTGTGTGGGGAGTCTTATGTGATACCTTTTGTTTCCAAAGGTTTTTCTAAAATTAAGCAACTCTAACCTGTTACTCACACCAGACCCATGTCTAACCCGGAGTTCATTTATGTTTTCTTAAAGTCTTGGGTAATCAAATTTTTATGAGTAGCCAAGGGATTCAGGTTAGATTTGACAAATTATGGAGGAACAATGGATCAGGAGGCTTCGGCGTTGTAGATATTTATGGGGTTCCGCTGTGATTGGTATCTCTGTATTGTATTGAGTTGTAATAACTAGATAGGTGTTTATAACTGTCTTGTTTGTGTTGCATAAGCTGTGTAACTCTGATGTATGATTGTATACTATGTAATACTTATGTTATTAATATAATTTATTCGTTCCGCTGTTGAGATTCTGATATTGTTTCTTCTTTCTTCTCTATCTTTTCTCTTCTCTATCCCTTTCTTTCTTAATAATGATGCGTCGTTCTGTGGAATGAAGGACAAGTTATTATAGTGGTATCAGAGCGCTAGGTTGAGTGAATACCTAGGCTTTGGAGTGATTTCTTCCTTAAGAGAGCGTACTTGTAATTTATATATATATATATATATATATATTTGTGTGTGTATATATATATATATATTTCCACTTATCTGTTGGGTTACTTGTTCGAGTTTTCTAATATAAGTTATAAAGGTAGATGGGGTAGTGGTGTGTGTAGCACGACTACCAATGGAAGGAGTTTGAGTGATTGAGGTTCGAAGTATCTGTCGAGACTGTAGACCTAATACAGTCTCGAGTGGGCTTTGTAGTGGTGTAAGGATTTCATCGATCTCTAAAGGAAACCTGTTAAGGTTCGGAGTCCATCTTTGAAGTGAAAGTTTGGATCTGTCGGCTGAGCAGAAGTGAGGGATGATATCTTGATAACTCAGGAAGTAGTAGCTGCGTGATGAGACGCAGTAACTATGGATTATTTCCCAAGATGTTTCTTTGGAACAACTTTAAGGAAGTATGTCTGCTTCGGTGTTGTGGCTGAGTTCAGCAGGATGTTTGTGGTTGGCTTTGAGGTCTGAGTTGCTCGAAGAGCTTTGGATTAGGAAGTCTTTGGCATCTGGGTCAGCAGTGATGCTTGGAGTGTTCTGTGTGTCGGCAAGGAGGTTATCTGGCTAAGCAGTTTTCTAGAGGTGGAGTTCATAAGTAGCAGAGTGTATCCATTTTTTCGATGGATTGGCTAGATAAGCGTAAGCTATTCTGATTGGTAAAGAGAGAACAGTTTTCTTTGGAATTAGACTGGGTTGATTGAAAAAGTGACTTGCGATAATTGAGTGTTATTTTGGGTTACCAGAGATTTTTTGGATGTCTTCAGGGAAGTTCGAGGTTTTTCCACATCTGGAGGTTGAGTTTTCATTCGACTAGAATTCCAGGAGTGATACCAACAACTTAGTAGAAGGATGGTTCCTAGAGACAGAGTTTGATGAAATAGCTCAGGATTTGGTGGAATTTTTGAGTTTTCTCTTTATGGATCTGATGAACCATATTTCCAGGATGTGTTGTCTAGTTTGTGCCCGTGTTCTTCATCCGCATTTTCATCTACTCCAAATCAGAGTTGTGCAGCGGAAGCAGTTTGGTAGTGATCATGTTTGTCTTTTCCAAATAGGAGAAGTAAGATCAGTCTACTGATGATAGTAGAGTTGATCTTGATTTGGTTGATCTTGATTTGGTTGATCTTGAAGGGATCATTTTGTTGGATTGTTTTTGGTCTAGTTTGTCTCTGGAGGCATCAGCGAAGTTTGAGCTGATCAGGGAGGATGAAGGCAGCCCAGGATTGTCAGAAGAGTTTTGTCGATAAGAGACGAAGGAATTTGGATTCTAGAGTCGGAGATTTGATTTTGGATAAATTTTCTTCGATCAAAGGAGCTATAAGTTTTGAGTAAGACTGGGAAGCTAGCTCCGAGGTATTTTGGATCTTTTTGTTTCCGGTGAGGATTAGTGCTTTGGTTTTCAAGGTTGAATTGCCAGTTTGGATAACTGGAATTCGATGTGTTTCATGTATCCCGGAGGGAGTACGTGTATGATCCATCGCTGGTTATGGAATCTGCAGTTCAGAAGGATTTGGTGTTGAGCAGGACTTGACTGTGGTCTGATGTCCTGTTCAGATTGTAGATCTTGATGAGTAGGAGCTCTGTAGCTTAGTAGTATAGATTGTTTGGATTTAATAGAGCGAGTATTCCAGGGTTGCAACCTGGGAAACTTGAGATAGTGTTAAAAAAATATATCCTGATTTGTGTCAGGACATTAGATTTGTTTGTTTAAGTAATTTGGTTGCTATGGATGTTAGCTATGATAGATAAAATATGCTTGGGGCTTAAAATTAAAATTTTCGATGGATTATTAAATTACCTTTGCTTTTAAATTTCGGGGACGAAATTCTTTTAAGAGGGGAGGAATGTGATGACCCGGAATTTTGAGCAATATCAATTTAATAATCTATTTAAAAAATTAAATTGATTTGATAATCTTGATTAATAAAATTTGAATTGGTTTAATAATCCTCTTTTAATAAATATTTAATTAGTGGATTTTATCTTTTAAAAACTAATAAATTGTTTTCCATTTATAATGTATGTATATTTGTATATATTGTAAATAGATAAGCTTTGGTTTGAAATTTAATTCATGAATAAAATCTTTTTAAATGCTAATATTCATTTTGATAATGTGGAAAATTATGATTTAATTTAATATATAACTTTTCATAGCTATTTAAATAAATAATTATATAGTTTAAAAATTTAAGGTAAATATTAATTGTTTAAATTATATCTTAGCTTAAGTTTAAATTTAAATAAAAGGTTTATTTTATTTCTTTTGAATATTACTTGATAGGTATGATTTGAAATTTTACGTAAAAGTTTAAAATACAATTTGCAAATGATACATTAATTCATTTAAGTAATATAAGTAATTTATATATAACAAGATAATTTCTTTTATAAATTATTTAAAATTGAATAAAAGTGTTATTTCCAAATAATAATTATAATGAATTATTTTTATAAAAATATATGGATTTTAATATAAATAAAATTTGTTATTTTCAAAACTTGGTGTATAGTTTTATATGCATATATGTAACTTGAATTTTGAAATTGGATTTTTAAATATTTAATTTGAATTTGGAATTTATTTTGAAATTCGAAGGGATAAATGCTTAAAAATATTTTGTATTTTAAAAGAGATAGGTATAAGCTTTTATTTATAAATATACAATTTGTTTTATTTTTTTTTCTTAAAAGTTATTTACAAATAAATAGATAAGTATTTATAAATAAGAAAAAGGGCTTTTATTTACTTTTAAAATAAATAAAAATAAGTAAAATTACTTAATGTACAAGTGTAATTATACTAAGGCCACATAATAACATGTGTTAAGCAAACATAAATAGATTAGACAAGTGTCACATTTAATTTAATTTTTATTTGTTTTTATTTTTGAATCATTTCGGCCTTTATAAACATATTCTTCTTCCCCTTCATTCTTTTCCTATATCTCTAAACTCAAAGCTAAGAGGAAAAAAACTCAAACCAGAAATTTTATTTCACTTCCTCAAAACCTGAAAACTATTCAATTCAAAGCCTGTAATTTCATTTTCAATATCAAACTCCTCAAACCACTGGCCTACATTTTTCTAAAATCAATTCCCTTTAATAGCATTTTCAAGTTCAAACAAAAACCTATAGTTCATTCTCAAATCTGTAATAAACATCCTCTGTAAATCATTTTCTTCAATCTGTTCAAAAGCATGTGCACTCTTCTTTTCAAAACTAAAGCAAGTAAAATCTAGAACAAGCCTGCATGCAAAACTGAGATCCAAACAACAAGCAACTCAAGTTTCAAAACAAAGAAAGCAATTTTCAAGTTTCAACTCAAGCAGCATTTCAGCAAAAACAAGTTTTTTGAGTTAAAAGCTTTTGAAAATTGGTGCTCAATTCATATTTATGACTGGTGAGTAACATCACATTTTTTAAAAACTTAAGTATGGTTATGGTTGCATACTAATTTTCTGTGATAAATATTGTTTTGTTTATATTTATCTTCTGTGTATATGAATGGATATATGAGTGTAGTCTGTTGTTTTATGCTACTATAGTTTTTAGATTTCCAGGTTCATAATTTAGTCAAAAATCATTATCTCATTATCTAATCTAAGTTAGGATATAAGTTTCAAACAAAATCTGTTTGATTTATCAATAATTAAAGTTTAAAAATTTGTTACAATTAAAACAAATTTGTAATGTATCTTGAACTACTAAAAAACACGGTAAATTTAAAATAAGTTAAAAATCAATTACCCTGATTGTTTGATTCAGGAATCTAAATCAAATACAAAAACTTAAACTTGATTTTTGAAACTAGAATCATGATTTTTAGTAGTGGGATTTAAGCGCCTTTCTGGTTTAACCAGAAATTGGAATTTGAGGGAATTCTGATGATCTCGTTAGTCTAGGAGGTCGTGATTCATTCTGGAGGAAGAAGAGTTGTCAATGACTCGGGGAAAAATGGTAGAAGTGATGGCAGATCACGATGGTGGCGGCCTCGACTGATTTAAGCTTTTAAACCTAGTTTTGGCTGAGTTAAGAGTTTGTGATCATCACGATCTCCCCAAGTGATCGAGTTCAATAGAACTCAAGGAGATGATAGCTGAAGCATTGACGAAGGTTTGGTTAGAATCTCAGACATGACGGTGGTCGGAGATGCAAGGTCGAGGCGTTTTTAGGTTGAGGTGTGTCGTTCCAGTATTGGTTCCAGGTTTGGTGTGAGATCTGGAATTCGATTTCGAGATTGGGAGAACGATCTGATGATCGTGTTTAGGTGCAAGGGTGATCAGCGACTTGAGGAGATCATCGACGATGATCTTAGTCGAACAACGCCACCGTGCATGTGCTCAGTGCACTGTTTGTTTCTGGTGATGTTTTGGTTGAGGAGATTGTGTACTCGAGTTTTACTCGAGTAATTTGATGTTTTGCTGGAAGTAATGTAAGGTGTTACTCGAAGCAATTTAGAGGGTGGCTCGAGTCATTTGTAGATTTCAGGTTTTAATGAAAACATGTCTGTTTTTAAAACATTTAAATTAGTTTTAAATTTTGAAGTAAAGTTCGAACAAAGTTTTAAGTCTAAGTTTAAATCTGGATTTAAACATAGTTTGAGTCTTAGTTCTGAAATAAAAGAAAGTTTTGTTTTAAAATTCAAATTGTTTTAAACAACTTTGAATGTTTAAAGTGTATTTTAAATGGTAAGAATTTAATAGTAAATTTGGTTCAAATTCTATTGAGTTTCTTTATAAGATAAGTATTTCCTCAACATGAGATTTTAAAGGTTTTCAAATGGTTTTAAACTATGTTAAGGTTAAATTTGTATTCATTTTAAATCTTAAATTTAAAATGAAATTTAAAAGTAAATTTGTAAGTGAAATGTTTTCAAATGATTTGTTAATGATAATTTAATCATTAATAAGAGTAATTTTTTATCTTAAAGTTTATTAAGATTTAATAATTTAGAATAATTAAATTATTAAGGTAATTAAAATGGATAATTAATTGATTTATTTAATTAATGATTTGGATTAATTAAGTAATTAAGGGTTTAAATTAATTTATTAATTAAGGTCTAAGTAAATTAATTAGGGGTAATTAATTTGTAATTAAGGGTCATTAATTTGATAAGATTAGATTTTAAATTGATGATTAAAGATTAATTAATCAAGTAATTAAAGATTAATTTACTTACAGTTAAAACTTAATTAATTAAATAATTAGGATTAATTAATGAACTATTAAAGATTAATTAATTTGTAATTAAGAATGACTAATGTAAGTTTAATTACTTAAGAAAGTAATTAAAGAATTATTAATAGTTAATGAAGGTCATTAACTTGAGATTATTAAATAATTAATTAATGTGATTAATTTTAGTAATTAATTAGATTAATTAATTAAGGATGATCATTTGTGAGATTGTTTTTAATATAACTTAATGAAAGTAATTAAAGGAATTAATTACTCAATGTAATTAATTAAATAAATTTGATTAGTTTAAGTTAATTAATTAAGTTTAATTAATTTAGAAAAATCATTTGATGATTTGATAAATATAATTACCTAGTGAAGTAATTAGTGGATAATTACTGGATGTAATTAGTTGAAGGGTGATTTAATAATGAAGTAATTTGAGTTTAACTACTTTATGTAATTAATCAAGAGATTAATTAAGATAATTAATTAAGGAATAATTAATTATTTAATGAAGTAATTAAGGGTAGTTATTTACTGAATGAGATTAATCAAGAGTGATTAATAATTGTGGTTTAATTAGAGATTAATTACTTAATGTAATTAATTTAAACAGCATAATTAATTAAAAATTTAATTAGGGATCATTAATTTATAAAATTAATGATGGAATTAAGGGTTGATTAATTAAGATTAATTAATCAATGATAAGTGATTATGAGAAATTAATTAATGTAATTAATTAAGGATTAATGTAATTAATTATATTTAATTAATTTGTGAAGTAAATAAAGAATTAATTACTGTATTTGATTAAAAATAATTAATTAAAGGATAATTACTTGAATGTAATTAAGGGATAATTAATCAAGGATTATTAATTAAGGTGAATAATTAGAGGATAATTAATTAATTTGTAATTAATGAATGGTTATGTAAGCAAGATTTTTTTAATGAAAGTACTTAATTTAATTTATTTTAAATTAATTAGAGATGAAGTAATTAATTTAATTCATTCTAAATTAATTATGGATGGTGATTAATAAATCATCGCTTATGTATGAATGGATGATATTGATTGCCTTGAATGGTTTGAGATGTCAGATATGAGATAAGTAATGCTGTGTGATATGGCTGCTTTGGTTGAAGTGTGATCATAATGTGAATTATCTATTGTGATGATAATATGGATTATCCATTTGTGATGATAATGTGAATTACCTATTTGTGATGATACTACAGATTATCTATTGTGATATGTGAATTATCTATCTGTGTGTATATAGATAATAGAACTGAATTGTTTTAACCTTTAAAACAACTTGGACCTAAAGGATGGCGTTTTGGATTTCGATGAGACCGGGATCGGGTTTCCAGATTTAGATATCCGAAAACCACATCGATCAAAATAAACGATAGGTCATGAATCTCAAGTGAAGATGAAGATTCAGAGTGCAAGGGTTATCGTCGTTAACTTTGAGGGTGATTCCAAAATGAGTGTAACGAGACAATGCCTTCGGTTTCATTCAAACCTGGAACGAACTTGTATGGATTGAATGCTTTCAGAACATCGTCAGGTGGGCGATGAGCATTCTAAGAGATGTGTTCTCTAAAGGTAATCGTAGCCCCAAGCCTCATCAACCGAGAATGGCTAAAATAGAGGAGGTGCAGCAAGGCTAAGTGGGTCATGCCCAAGTAGGACGGGATTTTCCCCTGTCTAGAAGTCCCTTTATATTCGGCTACGTGGAGTAGTTGATTCGTGACAACTGCCGGGGTTGTCTTGTTCGGGACTGTCTAATAAGGGATGGTTCCAGCCTTATGTTGTTGGGGATTTAGGGTGGATCCTCGGTACGGTGATCTAGGCCTCGTACTGTGACGGGCGGTACCCCAGTAGCCCTGCCATTGTATGGAATCCAAACTCCAATAAGTGCCATACGTTTTAGTTGTGCCCAACTATGTTGGAACGAGAGATGTAAGCATTCCAGCTATTTTTGTATTTTACTTGAAAATCATAGACCCTATTATAATATCACTGGATTTCCTATCAAATATTTTGATTAGCGTAAGGTAAAAACTCACCCATGTTTATGTGTGGGGAGTCTTACGTGATACCTTTTGTTTTCAAAGGTTTTTCTAAAGCTAAGTAACTTTAACCTGTTACTCACACCAGACCCATATCTGACCCGGAGTTTGTTTCTATTTTCTTAAACTCGTAGGTACTCAAATTTTTATGAGTAGCCAAGGGATTCAGGTTAGCTTTGACAAATTGTAGAGGAGCAATGGAGCAGGAGGCTTCAGCGTTGTAGATATTTATAGGGTTCCGTTGTGATTGGTATCTTTGTATTGTATTGAGCTGTAATAACTAGATGTGTGTTTATAAACTGTCTAGTATTTGTTGTATAAGCTGTGTAACACTGATATGTGATTGTATACTATGTAATACTTATGTTATTAATATAATTTATTCGTTCCGCTGTTGAGATTTTGATATTATTTCTTCTTTCTTCTCTATCTTTTCTCTTCTCTATCCCTTTCTTTCTTAATAATGATACGTCATTATGTGGAATGAAGGATGGGTTATTACAGGTATGGGTTTCCTCCAGCATCCTCCAAGAGCTTATTCTTCAGCTCTCTAAAAACCTAAAAAAATCCTTAACCTCTCAACCTACTCAAATTAATTTTAAGTATCTAAGAGTTTAAGAGGAAAACATAAACTTCAAGTCAGATATAATGCCTGTTATGTATAATACTATACATCTTGGTTTAATTATGTTATGTGAGACCACGCCACTTAACGGAATGGGTTTCCTCTCACTAACATCCTTTTTAAAAGATATCTTTGCAAATCCTTTCTTTTAATCATGCATTATGCACCTGCATCCATAATGGTTAAATTCTACAAAATAAACATTATGTAAACTTACAAAAATATCAGGTTATAATGAACTATCGGTTCTAACACAAATAACTTTTAACATTTCACTGACTCAGGCCAACTAGATAACATAATCAAAATTTACCTAACATCTGTTAGATATTCATATTTAGGATTACATATCCTTATGTCCCTTTATAACATTTCCCATCAAGATGATTTGTCCTGCACTATTTGTTAAATATCTCTTTCTGGACGGTCAGTCCTTAACTTAATCATCTCACATGTTCTCCTGAGCCTAATGGTTTTCGGGATAACCAATAACCTATCTGTATACAACATATATTACTTTCGGTGTGTACTCATAATTTTAGTCTACCCATGACCAAGCCCTACACACTAGAATTTTGGACAACAATTAGCTGGGGCTATAAGCTAATGTAAAAGCCGCCACTCTATACTAGTCCCATCTGGTTTTCTAATATCTGAGTCATTTATACTTAAGGATCCCCTCCCATAATTTTCCTTGAAAACAATTTCAAAATGATTTAAACCATTAAATCAAACTTCAAACAAGGAAAAGAAATAAGTCTTTGTACTTTACTTAAATTATATTACCATGTTAGATATACATCCTTTACTCAAAACTTAGTTGAGGAAAACACTTTACCATTTGAAAGAACCGCTTTTCATAATTTGAAATTATCTCATTCAAAATCAATGTTTAAACCTTTCGAATCATCTCTAAACCTTTCAAATTCATCCAAAGTAATCCATTCGGAAGCTATAGACTTTAGACACCCTTCTTTAATACTATAATAAATCATTGCCTTAGAAAAACCTTTAGAAAACCTTCCTTCAAAAACCTTTCTAGAACATTTAATAAACATTTCGAAATAGAAACCTTCGAATACGTAAAACCTTTTAAAGTAGAAACCTTTTGAAGATATGCTGGGTTCAACTTAAAACAATCTGGAAACCTTCTTTTAAAACCTTTTGTCTTTATATAAACAACCTTTTGAAAATATCTAAATAACCTTTCAAAAGCCTTTGGTTATATTTCACAAAACAAGGGTAACCGCTTAAGTCGAAAGCTTCCCTCTGAATGCATTGGAGAAAAGGTTAGTTTTAATCAAAGGTAAACCTTTCGGCTGGGTCGGAAGGTTCATAGTAAAACCTTTATAAAAAGCAGTAGAAACCCTTCGAACATGTCAGAAGTTTCAAAACAAAGTAATGGAGATACAAGATACAACCTATCGACTACATAAGAAGGTTTTAAAATCTTTTCTTTTAAATAACTTGACCTAGCCAGAAGTGACCAAGTCGAAAGCTCAAATTCAAAAGCAAAGCAGGCGAAAGATTTTCACCTATAAGACAATTACATTTCAACCCTTTTAGGCCATTAATAGTTCGGCTTAAAACCTTTTGGCCACATTCAATTCATTACATACCAATTACTTGATACCTTATGCATTGAACTTTAATCTTATCGAAAGCTAACCCTTCGACTGAGATAAAAGGTTAGGGGTGGAAGCTATACTGCTGTATGGGTTGAATCATGGAAAAAGTGTGATTTTTGTTTTTAAACTTAAAAAGAAAAATTTTCAACTAACCTGCCTTTGTTTTTCAAATTTTCATTGGTCCAAAAGATACTTTTCAGAATTTTGCTGTCGTAATTACCAGAATTTATAAATCATTTTATTTCGCAACATTCTCCTTCTCCTTTATAAATATATAAAACATTTAAGTCCCATACCTTAAATAATTTTATATATCTTCAAATGACTTAGGAAAATTCTGGAAAAATCCCAGAAAATTTACTTAATATATTGCCTAACATATTAAAATCTCATACGCAAATAATTATTATTTCAGCCAAAAATAATTTAAAACCCAATAAAAAAGTTCCTTCATTCGAAAATTCATAAAAAATCACAATAAATCAGAAAATTATGAAAATCAAAATCCATTTGTGATGACCCACCCTTCATCCCATAGAAGGACGCATCATCGATAAGAAAGAAAGAGGTAGAAATAGAATAGAAAGAAGAAAGAACTAAACAAAATCAGAATCTCACAGCGGAATGGAACAAAATATAATATATCACATAAATATTACATATTCATTTACATCAGAGTTACACAGATACATAACATTTCATATTAGACAGTTATAAATCCTGTCTAATCCATTACATTTCATTACAACAGACAAAGACTTTAACTCAGCACAGCAGAAATAGATAGATATAGCTATGTCTGGACTCCTGTTCCAAGCTATCCAATATCGTCAAGCCAAAACGTGATCTCTTGGTTACCAATAAAAATTCGAGTACCTGAGAGTTTAAGAAAAAAAATAAACTCCGAGTCAGACATAGGTCTGGAGTGAGTAAATGGTTTAAAGTTGCTTAACTTTTGAAAACCTTTGAAAACAAAAGGTATCACGTAAGACTTCCCATACATAAACACGTGTAAGTTTTTACTTTACGCTAACCAAAACATTTGATAGGAAATCTAGTGATATTATAATAGGGTCTAGGGTTTTCAAATAACTAAGAAAATAGCCGAAATTGTTATATTCATTAAATTCCGGCTACTAGCCACCAAAATGGGTAATACAATCAAAACCGTAGGGGCTCGTAGGAAGAATGGATTTCCATCAATGACAGGGCTACTGGTGTACCGCCCATCACAGTACGTGGCCTAGATCAACTTACCGAGGATCCATCATAAATCCCCTGCAACACAAGGCCAGAACCATTCCTTACTGAATAGTCCCTAACAAGACAACCCCGCAGTTGGCTGTAGATCCAACTGCTCACACAGCCGAATAAAAAGGGACATCTAGACAGGGGTAAATCTTGTCTAACTTGAGTGCGACTCACTTAGCCTTGCTGCACCTCCCCTATTTTAGTCATTCCCGGTTGATGAGGCTTGAGGCTGCGATTAACTTTATAGAACACATCTATCTTAGAATGCTCGTCGTCCACCTGACGATGTTCTGAAAGCATTCAATCCATACAAGTTCGTTCCGGGTTCGAACGAAACCAAAGGCATTATCTCCTTGCACTCATTTTTGAATCACCTTCAGAGTTAACGACGATAACCTTTGCACTCTGAATCTTCATCTTCACTTGAGATTCACGACCTAACGTTAATTTGGATCGATGTGGTTTTCAGATATACAAATCTGGAAACCCGATCCCGGTCTCATCGAAATCCAAAACGCCATCTTTTAGGTCCAAGTTGTTTTAAAGTTTAAAACAATTCATTTCAATTCAATTCAATGCTTGAATTCACACATCATTTAACATAGATAAATATCACACATTTATCATTGATATATCAAATATCATAACACAGAATATCACAACATATCATCCTATAGATATAATCAATAGATATCATTCAATAGATATCATCCAATAGATGTCATCAAATTCAGATATTCTACACAACAATCATCCATAAACAGGAATTATTAATCCATGTTATAATTAATTTAATCACCTTAAAATAAATTAATTACTTAAGAATTAATCACCTAATCCTACTCAAACAATCATTAATTAATTACAGACATTTAATTAATTAATTACTTCTTGAATATCTTATCAATCAATTAATTAATCTCTGCTCACAGATTAATTATCCTTTAATTATCAATTAATAAACCTTAATTATTAATTAATCTCTTTCAATACAAAGTAATCAATCCTTAATTTCTTTAATAATCAATTAATTAACCTCTAATTAATTGATTAATTATCCATTAACTATTGATTAATAACCTTAATTATTAATCAATACCTCTTAATATAAATTAATTCATAATTACTCTTAAAATTAATTAATTAATCATTAATTAACTAATTAATTATCCCTTAATTATTAATTAATAAAACTTAATTATTAATTAACAACCTTAATTACAAATTAATTAATCCATAATTATCAATTCATCAATCCCTAATTAACATTGATTAATTCTTTATTACCTTTGATCAATCCTTAATTACCTTTGATTAATCCTTAATAACCTTTGATTAATCCTTAATCACCTTTGATTGATCATCCTTTGAGCATTAATTAATAAAACCTAATTATTAATTAATAAAACTTAATTACAAATTAAGTACATCTTAATTATTAATTAAGTAACCTCTAATTACTTAATTAACAGCCCTCTAATTACTTAATTAATCAAATCTTAATCACTTGATTAATTAATCCTTAATTACTTAATTACTCAACTAATTAATCTTTGATCATTAATTAACAATCTTTAATTAATAATTCTTAATTAAATTTTTTTAAACTTAATTAATTAAATAATAATCTTTAATTAATTATTAATTAAACCAATAAATTATTCTTAATTAATTACTTAATTAATCCTTTATGATTAATTAATCAAATTAATTAATTATACTTAATTTCCATACTTAAATAATTAATCTCAAGACATTTAACCATAATCATTTTAAGATAAAACAATATCTTATAAATACCATAATTACAAATAACGTTTTTAAAACATTATAATTACCTTTACTTAATTACATCATTAATTAAGTTTTAGAACAAATAATCATTTAACTTGATAATTTAACAAAACTTGACCTGACTTAAAATAACTTTAATATTATCAAGTAGAGGTTTTAAAACTAATTACAATCTGTATTTTAAAACTTACTTTTATAAAATCTTAAACTTCCATTTTAAATTAATGTTTTGAAATCACTTTAGATTTCATTTAACAAAATTTAATTTAAACAACTTTTAAAACTTCATAAACAATTGCTTAAGAAATAATTATTATATATAAAGTAAGTTTATATAGAAGTTTAAAATAGATTTAACTTTAAATTTCAAAAATATTTGATTTTAAAACATTCTAAAAACTGTTTAAATAGTTGCTTCGGGTTTTACGCGAAGGCCACTCGGGCCTATCCCCGAGTCAATCAACTTTTCTACCCATTTTTAAAAAAACTTAGTCTAAAATTCAAGTTTTAAACTTACAGGACTAAACCCGCAAATTACTCTAGTTCAAACTCGAGTAATCTTCCTAAAAACACGACATCATCTTCGAGTTCGAATCACTACCCAATCCCAAACTCAGACAACCCAAACTTCCTTGTGCACCTGCACAATCAACATCGACGCCGATGATCACCTCCGGTGACGTCGACGCACCATCCATCACCTCAACATCGTTGCTCGATCATCCAAACACACTCACAATTCTAAAATCAACATCGAGCATGGAAGATGAAACAGCAACAAGAAAACACTGCCAGGTAATTTTCTCGCAATCACTACTCGGATCATCGGAGTTGCTATCCCTCCGGCTACGCCATGCCGACATTCAAACCTAGCATTACCTAAAATTCCAAGCCTCTCGATGCACCAGAGAAAATGAAGAAACCCAGTCTTCCAACACGACCAAAATTAGGTTTAGAAACCCATTTGCTTTGCCATTGACACCACAATGATCAAATACCCTTCCTGACATTTTTCCTAGTCTCGCCGCATATCTCTCCACCTCCAGACGAAACCCCGATATTCCAGTAGCTGCCGATCATCAGGAATCACCCAAAATCCAATTTCCAGTCATCTTAGAAATGCACTCTCAATATTAGTTTAAAAATTCTGATTTTTATTTTCAAAATCCTCGTTTCTAATATGAATTCAAGTTATAAACCTGAATCAAAAATCTATGATGATGGATTTCGTCATACTTTTAAATTTTCTTCTGTTCTATTTTGTTTTCAAATGTATTTCCAACTTATTTTACTTGAAACTAATTTTAAACTTTAACTTAGGAACAAATAAACATAAAATGTTTGAATCTTTAATCCTAATAAAGACCAGGTGAGTAAGTTTGGATTTTTGATTAAAACTTTAATTTACAGAACCAAGAACAGAGGTGATTAAATATAACTAACATGCACACTTGCATCACACATAAACACAGAGATAATTCATATCTATGCACAAACACAGTAACATTCATCTCAAAGTTCTCAAACAAACAGACATATATATATATATATATATATATATATATTTAGATTTAAATTTCAAAAAGTTTACTCACCAATTTTTAAAGATGTAGAGGCTTGAATACTAGAAGTTGCAAACTGGAAGACTTGGAAACTTTGCTTTGTTGAAGAAAACACTTTTGAACAAAAAGACTTGAAAAGCTTTGGTTACTACCATGCTTGACACACTAGAAACTTGAAAATGTTGCTTGAGACAATTTGCTTGACATTGTTCCCCCAGGTTGCATGCTTGAGGAAGTTACAGTTTGATATTGAAAAGGTTATAGGGTTGATTGTTTTGATTTTTTTTTCAGGCTTGCATTTCAAATCTCAGTTTTGAAAGATGCTACAGACTTTGCATTCCAATGCTTACAGGCTTGCATTTCTCATAATTTTGAGGAAAATGGTTTCAGGTTTAACACTTCCAGGCCTTTGATTTTTGAGATTGAAAAGGGTTACAAGTTTGAAAAGATTACAAAGCTTCGGTTTTTATTTGAGGAAGTGATTATAGGATTGCTTGCAAATCTCAGGTTTAAACTGTTACAGAGTTGAATTGTTTGAGGAGTTTTCAGGGTTATGAAACTTTGATCTAAGAAATGGTTTCAGATTTGATTCTGGTTTTGGAAGTATGGTTTAACAAAGTGGAGTTTCTCCCATTTTTTTTAAAAGTTGAGGAAAAAAAATAGAAAGATGAAGAAGATAGTTTATACAAATGTAAATTAGAATTTATTTAGAATTAAGGAAAACAAAATTAATTTTGACATTGGTTTACAATTGCTACACTTGTCATTATTCATAATTACTTAACTTACATGTGTATTTTTAAGCTTTAATAAATCAACACTTGTAATCTTTCATTTTTATTTATCTTTAAAAGATTTTAAAAATCTTTTTAAATTAATTTTCCTAGTAAATAAATACATTTGTAAATTAATAAATGCTTCTAAAATTCATATAAATAAATTCTTTAAAAGAAAATAAAGTATAAACCAGTTATAATTTAAATAAATTATATATAGTATATTAAACTCATTTTAAAATGTTAATATAACCTTTTATGTTTATTTTATAATTTTCTAAGCACTATCTTAACTAATAAAAATAAATTCTTTTTAAGGAAAACAAATCTTATTTTAAATAAAAACTCATTCATATTTTTTTATATATCCAAAATAATTTCAAAATATATATATGTCCATTAAATTCAAATTTAAATCTATATTCAAATTCAGTTTAAAATTCTAATTTAAAATCAACTCCAATATATATTAATTTCTAAACAAACACCAATTAAATTTAAAATTAATAGCTTTATTTAAAAATCTATCTATAAAACAACACCAGTTAAATTTCAAAATAATTATTCCATTTAAAAATCTATTTATAACTATATTTAAAATCATCATATTATTAATTATTTTGGTTATTTATATTTAAAAATAACAATTTTATCAATTTTAATTAATTTAGTGAGAAGATTATCGCATTTTAAATTCCTCGAAATTTCAGGATATCACATTCCTCCCCCCTTAAAAGAATTTCGTCCTCGAAATATAAAACAGAGATAATCCAAAACTTTTTATTTCATTTTAATCATCCAAGCATACATATCAAACATACACTATCAACCAAACAAACAATTTCATTCAGCAAACTGTTTGTTCAAACAAATAATTTTATTCGAACAAACATCACTAGCTATCCGGACACAGATCCGGATAAGCCTCCCTAAAACTATCTAGAGTTTCTCAAGACAAACTCTGAAATTCTAGCTCCACAGAACCTTAACTACCTAAACTACTATGATCTAGAGCCTCCTCTTACTCTGATCAAAAAATCTGAACCAAAAATCAGACCATACTACAAACCAGCTCAATTATCAGATCCTACTGAACTACAGATCCCAACTAAGATGGATCATTCACGTATTTCCTCAGATGAGATACATGAATAACAACATGAATTCCAGCCATCCAAACTAGCAATTCAATCCTGTAGACCACAATACTAGTCTCTACAAGCACTCGGAACAGACCAATACATCTTGGAGCAAGTTTCCTATCTTACCAAAACTGATAATTCCTTTAAAATTGGGAAACTTCGACAAAGACTAAATCCTTAGATCCCAAATTCCAATTGTCTTTGTCTCCTGTCCACAAATCCTTCTGATGATCCTGCGCTGCTCTCAAACTCTTCTAGGTAAGCTCCATCTTCATGGATGCCTCTCAGATCAAACTGGACAAGAACAAGGCGATCTCTCGACTCTACCCAACAGAATGAGAATCTGCCAGATCTTCCAAGCAAATCTCCATAGGGTGCCATATAGACTCTCGCCTGATTACAGAAATGAGAATTCTATTCAATACAAATGGTCCTTCCAAGACCCATCAAAATCCAAAACACAGCCCTCGGCATAATCTCAAAATGTCTATTCAGCCTTTCTGTCTGACCGTTGATCTGGGAATGATAGGCTGAACTCAAATTCAAACTCAAAGCTGATAGAAAAGCTTCTCAAAACTTGCTGGAGAAGATAGGATCACGGTCGCTAAAAATGCTGACTGAAACACCAAGCGGTCGGACCAACTTCTTCTAAAAAATCTCAGCCAAAGATGCTGCAGTACGAGTTGCCTTGACCGGAATAAAATGTGCGCTCTTAATTAACCGGTCTTCAATTACCCATATTCCATTTCCCTCTTTGGTCCTTGGCAAACCGTCGATGAGATCCAAAGAAATCACTTCCCACTTCCACTTTGGAACTTCAAAAGCTGCAACAAACTTGTGATCTTCTACTGCTCACCTTCACTTGCTGACAGATCACACATTTACGGACGAATGCAGCTACATCCTTCTTCATGCTCATCTATCAGAAGATTTTCTGATAAAACACCTTGCCTCAAATCCTTGACTCAATCCATCTATAACAGGCACACACAACATCTATGTAGACCTCGAACTTACTTCTGCCATAAGAAATAGCTAGAACAGGCACATTGGTCAGCCTTGCCTTCAAATCCGAGAAAGCCTCTTCACACTCGGGTTGCACCTAAACTTAGCTCCTTCCTGAGTTAACTCGAAGAAATCTTAGTATAGATCAGATAAACTTCCTGTAGAACCTTGCCACATCCAGAAAACTATGGTTGCTTCATTCTGAATAGAGCTACCCTAGCTGGACCTACAGAAATACCTTACCAGAAACAAAATGCTTTCTCAAAGAAAACATGGATCAGCTTCTCCAACTCTTCTCTCTTCTTCGGCGCTATCCCTCCACTAGGCTGAACAACAGGCACTGCTCCCGGAACTGAGACGATCCGAAATTCTATCTCCTGATGAGGACAAACTTCACTCCTTCGAAAACATCCAAAAAATCTCTAACCACAACAATGGACTCTAGCCTTCTAGAGATGCCTCGCTTCCAAACAATAGATGCTTCAAAGAACTCCGGAATCATCACAAGTCACTTTTGCGATTCCTCCCAACTCAGTCTCCAAAGAAACAATCCTTACTATCCATCCAGTCCATATTTAGAATAAGATCAAACCCTCCGAGATCCATTACCGATGGGTCACAAGAAAACTATGGGGAAGATAAGAAATCTTAAGCCTCTACAGATCTTATCTAACTCAGTTGCTCCGCCCAAGGATAGGACGGTCAACCAAATAAAGGAAGATAAAACTTCTCTAGAACTCACGTTGGAGATCCGAACAGATACCCAACAAATTTAGATAGGTATATAATTATATAAAAATTACAAATACGTGCTCTCAAGATAGACACAACTCCAGAGCCTAGGTATTATCTCAACCTACGCTCTGATATCAACTGTGATGACCCGCCCTTCGTCCCATAGAAAGACGCATCTTCGATAAGAAAGAAAGAGGTAGAAATAGAATAGAAAGAAGAAAGAACTCAACAAAATCAGAATCTCACAGCGGAACGGAACAAAATAAAATATATCACATAAATATTACATATTCATTTACATCAGAGTTACATAGATATATAACATTTCATATTAGACAATTATAAATCCTGTCTAATCCATTACATTCCATTACAACAGACAAAGACTTTAACTCGCTACAACAGAAATAGATAGATATAGCTACGTCTAAACTCCTGCTCCAAGCTATCCAATATCGTCAAGCCAAAACCTGATCTCTTGGTTACTCATAAAAATTTGAGTACCCAAGAGTTTAAGAAAAACAGAAATGAACTCCGAGTCAGACATGGGTCTGGTATGAGTAAACGGTTTAAAGTTGCTTAACTTTTGAAAACCTTTGAAAACAAAAGGTATCGCGTAAGACTTCACACTCATAAATACGGTTCTAGGGTCTAGGGTTTCAAATAAATAAGAAAATAGCCGAAATTGTTACACATATTAAATTCCAGCTACTAGCCACCAAAGTCGGTAATACAATCAAAACCGTAGGGGCTCGTAGGAAGAATGGATTTCCATCAATGGTAGGGATACTGGGGCACCGACCGTCACAGTACGTGGCCTAGATCAACGTACCTAGGATCACCCTAAATCCCCTACAACACTAGGACGGAACCATTCCTTATTGAATAGTCTTGAACAAGACAACCCCGTAGTTGACTACTGATCCAACTGCCCACACATCCGAATTAAAAGGGTCATCTAGACAGGGGTAAATCTCGTCCTACTTGAGCGCGACTCACTTAGCCTTGCTGCACCTTCCCTGTTTTAGCCATTCCCCACTGATGAGGCTTGAGTCTGCGATTACCTTTATAGAACACATCTATCTTAGAATGCTTTCGTCCACCTGACGATGTTCTGAAAGCATTCAATCCATACAAGTTCATTCCGGGTTCGAACGAAACCGAAGGCATTATCTCATTACACTCATTTTGGAATCACCCTCAGAGTTAACGACGATAACCCTTGCACTCTGAATCTTCATCTTCACTTGAGATTCATGACCTAACGTTAATATGGATCGATGTGGTTTTCGGATATCCAAATCTGGAAACCCGATCCCGGTCTCATCGAAATCCAAAACGCCATCTTTTAGGTCCAAGTTATTTTAAAGTTTAAAACAATTCATTTCAATTCAATTCAATACTTGAATTCACACAACATTTAACATAGATAAATATCACACATTTACCATTGATATATCCAATATCATAACACAGAATATCACAACATATCATCCAATAGATATAATCAATATATATCATTCAATAGATATCATCCAATAGATATCATCCAATTCAGATATTCTACACAACAATAATCCATAAACAAGAATTATTAATCCATGTTATAATTAATTTAATCACCTTAAATTAAATTAGTTACTCAAGAATTAATCACCTTATCCTACTCAAACAATCATTAATTAATTACAGACATTTAATTAATTAATCACTTCTTGATTATCTTATCAATAAATTAATTAATCTCTAATTACAGATTAATTATCCTTCAATTATCAATTAATAAACCTTAATTATTAATTAATCTCTTTCATTATAACGTAATCAATCCTTAATTACTTTTATAATAAATTAATTCACCTCTAAATAACTGATTAATTATCCATTAACTATTGATTAATGACCTTAATTATTAATCAATACCTCTTCGTACAAATTAGTTAATTCATAATTACTCTTAAAATTAATTAATTAATCATTAATTAACTAATTAATTATCCCTTAATTATTAATTAATAAAACTTAATTATTAATTAACAACCTTAATTACAAATTAATTAATCCATAATTATCAATTAATCAATCCTTAATTAACATTGATTGATTCTTAATTACCTTTGATTAATCCTTAATCACCTTTGATTAATCCATAATTACCTTTGATTAATCCTTAATTATCTTTGATTAATCCTTAATTACCTTTTATTAATCCTTAATTACCTTTGATTAATCATCCTTTCAGTATTAATTAATAAAACCTAATTATTAATTAATAAAACTCAATTACAAATTAAGTAACCTCTAATTACTTAATTAACAGCCCTCTAATTACTAAATTAATCAAATCTTAATTACTTGATTAATTAATCCTTAATTACATAATTACTCAATTAATTAATCTTTGACCATTAATTAACAATCTCAATTATTAATTCTTAGTTACAATTAAGTAAACTTAATTAATTAAATAATAACCTTTAATTAATTATTAATTAAACCAATTAATTATTCTTAATTAATTACTTAATTAATCCTTTGTAATTAATTATGCTTAATTTCATACCTAACTAGTTAATCTCAAGACATTTAACAATAAGCATTTTAAGATAAAACATTATCTTATAAATACCATAATTACAATTAACATTTTTAAAACATTATAATTAACTTTACTTAATTACATCATTAATTAAGTTTTAGAATAAATAATCATTTAACTTGATAATTTTAAAGTTAACAAAACTTAACTTGCATAAAATAACTTTAATATTGTCAAGTAGAGGTTTTAAAACTAATTACAATTTGTATTTTAAAACTTACTTTTATAAAATCTTAAACTTTCATTTTAAATTAATGTTTTCAAGTCACTTTAGATTTCATTTAACAAAATTTAATTTAAACAACTTTTAAAACTTCGTGACCAATTGTTTAAGAAATAATTATTATATATAAAGTAAGTTTATATAGAAGTGTAAACTAGATTTAACTTTAAATTTCAAAAATATTTGATTTTAAAACATTCTAAAAACTGTTCAAACAGTTGCTTCGGGTTTTACGCGAAGGCCACCCGGGCCTATCCCTAAGTCAATCAACTTTTCTACCCATTTTTAAAAAAAACTTAGTCTAAAATTCAAGTATTAAACTTACTGGACTAAACCCGCAATTTACTCGAGTTCAAACTCGAGTAATCTTCCCAAAAACACGAATCATCTTCGAGTTCGAATCACTACCCAATCCCAAACTCAGAAACCCCAAACTTCCTTGTGCACCTGCACAGTCAACATCGACGCCGATGATCACCTCTGGTGATGTCGACGCACCATCCATCACCTCAACATCAATGCTCGATCACCCATACACACTCATAATTCTAAAGTCAAAATCGAGCATGGAAGATGAAATAGCAACAAGAAAACACTGCCCGGAAATTTTCTCGCAACCACTACTCCGATCATCAGAGTTGCTACCCCTCCGGCTATGCCATGCCGACACCCAAACCTACCATTACCTAAAATTCCAAGCCTCTCGATGCACCAGAGAAAACGAAGAAACCCAATCTTCCTGCGCGACCAAAACTAGGTTTAGAAACCCATTTTCTTTGCCGCCAACACCACAATGATCAAATACCCTTCCTGACATTTTTCCTTGTCTCGCCGCATATCTCTCCACCTCCAGACGAAACCCCAATATTCCAGTAGCTATCGATCATCAGGAATCACCCAAAATTCAATTTCCAGTCATCTTGGAAATGAACTCTCAATAATAATTTAAATTTTTTGATTTTTGTTTTAAAAATCCTCATTTCTAATATGAATTCAAGTTATAAAACTGAATCAGAAATCTACGATGATAGATTTCATCATACTTTTAAATTTTCTTCTTTTTTATTTTTTTCAGATGTATTTCCATCTTATTTTACTTGAAACTAATTTTAAACTTTAACTTAGGAATAAACAAACATAAAATGTTTGAAACTTTAATTCTAATAAAGACCAGGTGAGTGAGTTTGGATTTTTGATCAAAATTTTAATTTACAGAACCAAGAACAGAGGTGATTAAATATAACAGACATGCACACTTGCATCACACATAAACACAGAGATAATTCATATCTATGCACAAACATACATACATACATATATATATATATATTTACTTAGATTTAAATTTTAAAAGTTTACTCACCAATTTTTAAAGATGAAGAGGCTTGAATGCTAGAAGTTGCAAACTGGAAGACTTGGAAACTTTGCTTTATTGAAGAAAACACTTTTGAACAGAAAGACTTGAAAAGTTTTGGTAACTACCATGCTTAACACACTGGAAACTTGAAAATGTTGCTTGAGAGGATTTGCTTAACAACTTTCCTCCAGGTTGCATGCTTGAGGAAGTTATAGTTTGATATTGAAAAGGTTACAGGGTTGATTGTTTTGAATTTTTTTTTCAGGCTTGCATTTCAAATATCAGTTTTGAAAGATGCTATAGACTTTGCATTTGAATGTTTACAGACTTGCATTTCTCACATTTTGAGGAAAATGGTTTTAGGTTTAACACTTCCAGGCCTTTGACTTTTGAGATTGAAAAGGGTTACAAGTTTGAAAAGATTACAAAGCTTTGGTTTTTATTTGAGGAAGTGATTACAGGATTGCTTTCTCAGGTTTAAACTGTTTACAGAGTTGAATTGTTTGAGGAGTTTTCAGGCTTATGAAACTTTGGTCTAAGAAATCGTTTCAGATTTGATTCTTGTTTTGGAAGAATGGTTTAACAAAGTGGAGTTCCTCCCATTTTTGTTAGAAGTTGAGAAAAAAATAGAAAGATGAAGAAGATAGTTTATATGAATGTAAATTAGAATTTATTTGGAATTAAGGAAAACCAAATTAATTTTGACACTTGTTTACAATTATTCATAATTACTTAACTTACATGTGTATTTTCAAGCTTTAATAAATCAACACTTGTAATCTTTCATTTTTATTTATCTTTAAAAGATTTTAAAAAGCTTTTTAAATTAATTTTCCTAGTAAATAAGTACATTTGTAAATTAATAAATGCTTCTAAATTCATATAAATAAATTCTTTAAAAGAAAATAAAGTATAAACCAATTATAATTTAAATAAAATTATATATAGTATATTAAACTCATTTTAAAATGTTAATATAAACCTTTTATATTTATTTGATAATTTTATAAACACTATCATAACTAATAAAAATTAATTCTTTTTAAGGAAAAAAATTCTATTTTAAATAAAAACTCATTATTTTTTTTATATATCCAAAATAATTTCAAAATATACATATCCATTAAATTCAAATTTAAATCTGAATTCAAATTCAAATTCAATTTAAAATTCAAATTTAAAATCAACTCCAATATATATTAATTTTTAAACAAACACCAATTAAATTTAAAATTAATATCATTATTTAATAATCTATTTTTTAAAATCTATTTATAAAATAACAACAATTAAATTTCAAAATAATTATTCCATTTAAAAATGTATTTATAACTATACTTGAAATCATCATATTATTAATTATTTTGGTTACTTATATTTAAAAATAACAATTTTATCAATTTTAATTAATTTATTAAGAAGATTATCACATTTTAAATTCCTCGAAATTGCGGGATATCACACCATCTCTAAAATTTCATTCCAGACCTATACTTAAATTTCCAATGTATTCAGATGTCATTAAATAGGGCTTTCGTGTTAAATATTATCATATAACACGAATAAACATTTGTAGTTTCATCAACAACATACATATATATCTTAAAACATCAAACATGGCAATATGACAATGAAAGCATTTCGGGTCTAAACACAAAATTGAAAACTAAAAGTATTAGGGATGCAGTAATTATTCACCTTATCTTTACAGATTATAGATGAGATTTTGAGTGTTTATTTAGTTGATTTCTTCTTTCCTCTTGAATCTTTACATTACTTCTCCTCTTGAAATTGGAAACGATGTCCGACCTTAGCTATTTTCGTTTTTAATGAGACGAGAATGTTGAAAGTGGGTTATCCATTCCTTAAAGGTTTAGGGTGTAAGGTTTTGCTATTTCCCAAAATACCATTCTCATCTCCTAACACACTACCTAGTGTTATTTCATTTTAGTTAACCCCTTTAACATGGCACCACTACCTCTAACTAATCCAATCTCAACCTATTAATCTTCACGTTCTCTAATTTAATTTAACCAATTAAATATTTTAAATAAGGTTATAAAATTATTGGGTGTTACAAACTCCCCACCTTAAAATTTTCGTCCTCAAAATTACGATAAGGTACACAACAAAACAATCGAAGACAAAACATACCATCAAATAAATTTGGGTAAAAGTCTCTAATCTTGCTCTCCACTTTCTAGGTACAGTCTCTAAAATCATTACACCACTGACTAACTTGACTGTCTTATTCCTCAATTTCTTCTCATCTCTAGCCACAATCTGAATCGGTTTCCTAACTATAGTCAAATCAGGTTCTACTACTAAGTCTTCTAATACTGTAGGTGCTATAGTAGTCTCCTGGTCTCTAACACATTTCCTAAGATGAGAAACATAGGAAACATTATGGACTCCAGCCAAACTACTCGGTAACTCCACTTTATAAGCGAGTTTCCTGACTCTCTCAATAATACAAAAGGGATCAATGAACCTAGGTGCCAACTTCCCTGAGTTCCCAAATCTGATTACACATTTCATCGGCGAAACCTTAATAAACACATAATCTCTGATAGAAAATTCCAAATCTTTCCTTCTTTTACATGCATAACCTTTCTACCTAGATTGAGGTTTCTTCATTCTTGCTCGAATCAACTCAATCTTTTCCACAGCTTTGTTTACTAAATCCGGACCAAGAACTAATATATCCCCGGTCTCCAACCAACATACGGGAGATTTGAAAGGTCTTCCATACAATGCTTCAAAATTTCCATCCCAATATTAGTCTGATAACTATTGTTATATGAGAACTCGACTAGATGAAGATGGTCTTCCCATGATCCCTAAAAATCTAATATACAAGCTCATCACAAATCTTCTAAGATTTTGTTTACTGTTTCCGTTTGCCCATCCTTCTGTGGATGATAAGCGGTACTCATGTGGAGCTTGATTCTTAACGCTTCCTGTAAACTTTTCCAAAACTCACTAGTAAATAAAGAATCTCTATCACTTACAATACTACTAGGAATCCCATGCAATCTAACCACATTCTTCATAAATAACTTCATCAAATCAGGTGCCTTTCTAGTTGACTTAACCGGAATAAAATCGGCACTCTTAGTCAGTCTATCTACTAGGACCCATATGCTTTCGTTTCCTCTCCTAGATCTCGGCAACCCAATAATAAAATCCATCGAGATTGAATCCCATTTCCATAATGCAACCTTTAACGGTTAAAGCAATCCACTTGGCCTCTAGTGTTCAACCTTTTCTGTTAGCAATTCATGCACTACTTAACACACAATCCAATATCCTGCTTCATACCTTCCCGAAAGAAATTTCTCTTCATGTCCAGATACATCTTCATTCCTCTTGGGTGGATAGTAAACTTCGAACGATGGCACACATCCAAAACCTCCTTCCTTATATCTCCTATATTTGGAACACATAATTTTCCTTTCTTTCTCAACAACCCATTATGGTTAAGATTGAAATCTTTTAGGTCATTTCTCTTCATTCCCTCCTTCAATCTTCTGATACACTCGGCCAATGCTGGATCCTCCTCTTGCTTAGAAGCTATCTTATTAATCCTTACTGGTCGGACTTCTAAACAAGATAATATAGTACTTCCTGCCCACGAACCTACCTCAGACTAACCGCACGCAACAAGCCGATAATGCCTCCAAGTCTTTCCACTAAGTGATCATAGCCAATACTGCATTTTGATGTTTCCAACTGAGTGCGTCTACTACCTTGCTTCTTTTTTCGGGTGTATACTCAATTCAAAAATCATAGGCAGTAATGGACTCCATCCATCTCTGCTGTCTCATATTCAGCTCCTTCTAAAAGAACAAATACTTCAGTGACTTATGATTAGTATATAGCTCAAATGGCTCTCCCAAAAGATAATGCCTCCTCACCTTTAAAGCAAATATAATGGCAGCTAACTCCAAGTCATGCGTTAGATACCTAACCTCATGTGGTTTGAGCTGTCTAGAAGCGTAAACAATTAATTTACCCCTTTGCATCAAAACAGCTCCCAATCCAGTTCCACACGCATATGTATAAACAACTAAATCCTGATTCCCCTTCGGAAATACTAACACCGATGCATGGGTCAATAAGTGTTTCAAGCTCGGGAATGCTTCTTCACACTTATCAGTCCACACGAACTTCATGTCTTTTTGCATAAGCTTAGTCATCGATGCTGCTGTCCATGAAAAATCTTTTATAAATCTCCAATAATACCCTGCCAATCTAAGGAAACTCTTTATCTCGATCACCATCTCAGGTCTCTTCCAGTTGTTCATCGCTTCAGTCTTAGTCGAATCTACAAATAACCCTTTCTGAAAGACGACATGACCAAGGAACTTCACTTCCTTCTTCCTAAAATGACACTTGGTAAATTTAGCCTTCAACTGATGCCCCCTCAACATCTTAAGCATGACTCTAAGATGGACTTCATGCTCCTTTTCATCCTTAGAGTATATCAAAATGTCATCAATAAAAACCAACACAAACCTATTCAAATGTTCTTGAAAATTCCTATTCATCTGATCTACAAAGAATGTTGGCGCATTTGTTAGTCCAAATAGCATAACTAACCATTCGTACGATCCATATCTCGTTCTAAACGCCATCAAAGGAATGCTATACTCTGCCACTCTAAGCTGATGAAATCCTGTTACCAAATCTTGCTGAGAAAATACCTTTGCTCCACTCAACTGTTCAAACAAATTGTCAGTTCTCGACAACGAATATCGGTTCTTTATCGTCTTCTCATTTAACTTACGATAATCGATACATAGCCTTAACGATCCATCCGATTTCTTAGCAAACACAGCAGCAGCTCCCCATGGCGAACTACTCAGCCTAATAAATTTTTTGCCATCCAGATCTACTAACTGCACCTTCAACTCTTTCATCTCTATAGGTGTCATTCTACTCGGCGGTCTACTCACCGATTCAGCCTCAAGCACTAAATCAATCTGAAACTCAATAGCTCATTTCGGTGGCAGCCTAACGACTGGCTCAAACACATTGACAAATTCTCTAACCACAAAGACTGATTCAACTCATCCCCGAACTCCATAACACCCAGTAAAGCAGTCACCTCACAACTAGGGTTCTCTACAACATAAATTATCCGATCACTAACATCTGGATGACTAAGTGATATTTTCCTATCTTGGAAAAATATTCTAGCGTCATACCTACTCAACAAATCCATCCTTAGGATAATCCCAGATCCCACAAAGTCAAATACATGCGAACAAAAATCAAAAGTATGGCCTAAAAAATCATATTCTAGATGGTCACACCTCATCCCAAGTGTTTCATAACCTCTTATTGGATTAGTAACCCTTAAGAAAGTAACTAAGTAAAAGGGTTCTAGGTTAAGTCTATCTACCAGACATCGAGAAATAAAAGAATGGGATGCCCCAGTATCAAATAGCATGCTAATAGGCATACCGTGGATCTGTAGTGAGCCTCCTAAAATAGCTTTCCCTTTTCCCAAGCAACTGATTTTGTGGTTGTGGGCTCCATGGCATAAACTCGCCCCTTTCCTGCCTTTGGTGGCTCTGGGCACTTGTTCTTGAAATGACCCACTTGATCGCATTTAAAGCATCTGACGTTTTTCTTCCCACCAGCTTCTTTTCCTTTTCCCTTGCTGGCTCGACACTCGTTGGCATAGTGTCCTTTCGTGTTGCTGTTGTTACAAACCACTTTAGCTTTACTCTTCTTTTATGCCCCTTCCTTATGAGCAATCTTCTTATGGAAAAATTTCCTCTTCTGAGCCTGTCTAGTCTTTGCCTCTTTCACTTTCTTACTTAGGCAAGCCAATGCTTCTTCTTGCCTTAGTGTCATCTCAACAACAACATCAGTAGGGTCTCTTAAGTGAAGAAAAGTAGCACTTATCAGTTTTGGCCTTAGTCCACTGATGCACATCTCATTTCTACTAATAACGGTATCAACCAATGCATACCCTTATCGGGCTAGTTCCTCGAACTTCCTGGTATACTCCAACACACTCATATCTTCTTGCTCCAGTTCTACAAACCTCCTTGCTAATGCAGCTTGCACCATAACAAACATGAATCTCTCCCAAAACCTTCTTCCGAATTCCTCCCAAGTAATGGTCTCTTCGTCAACTCCGGCAGTGACGGTGTTCCAGCAAAACAATGCAGCACCCTATAGCTTCCTTGGGGCTAACAAACTTTTCTGCGCATCATTTAGCCCTAAATCAACAAAAATTATTTCATAATGCAGTAGCCAACTCTCCACTTAGATTACATCCTCGGTACCAATGAATGGCTTCCTTCCGAGCCTAATGTAATCTCTACTCAAACTGGCAAACTAATTTACTGCAGGGACTTCTTGAACTCCTCCTACGGAAGCGTTTCCTTTAACAACAAATGCTACTACTCCAGCTTTCACCATATTCATAAAGAATTGATACATTGCCCCCATGTCCACTTGGGGAACTCTTGCACCAGCATTTTCAGCCTGTCCTTGACCAGGAACTCTCATTGCGTTTGGTCAGGCATTTCCGTTGGTATTGGTGCTATCTCCTCAAACATTCACTCGGCTTCTTCTTTCCTCCATATAGGTATTCAAACCTCATGAGATACAAATAACCTAACTAAGACCGGAGTCTTAAGATAGAGCACATGCTTATATAAAAGAATACAAGTATGTTATTATAGCGTTATCCCATACCCCGATCCTAACTCTTATTCCTGTGGATTATATTTTCAAAAATCATTTTTAGTTAAAGTATTTCATAAACCACGCTCTGATACTAAACTATAACATTCTCTGTCTATAGGCCTAAAACTAAGCGCTACAGATGCTGCAGTCATCTAGTATTAGCTTCCGACGACTAAATACGACTATGTTAATGGTATCAATAATATTAGAAGCAACTGAATATGAAACAAAACACAAATTTCCAAAATCATAAATTGCTTCATTACATTTCCAGATAAAATTTGTTCCACGTTCACGCCACATAACCAAAAACTTTTCCTAAGCACAGATTAGATATAGTTATTAAAAATTACGTCAAGAGCGGTATATGAAGATACTCCCTCGATTGATCAGAGTAAAATGGTGATATAAGACTTAAAACATCATAACATAGTAGAAAATCATCTAAACATAAATAAAAGCAGAAAATCCTAAATAGCTATCCGTTGCCTCCAGTATATTCAGATAGCTTATTCGTCTGCTATCTAAAATCCTGAAAAGACCCTTAATCTCTTAACCTACTCAAATTAATTTTGAGTACCCAATCATTTAAGACTAAAAAATAAACTTCGAGTCAGACATAAAGCCTGGTATGAATAATACTATACATTCCCGGTTTAATTATGTGAGACCACGCCGCTTAGCAGAACGGGTTTCCTCTCACTAACATTCTCTTTAAATAATATCTTTGCAAATCCATTCTTATAACCACACATTATGCACCTGCATCCACAATGGTTAAATTCTACAAAATAAACATTATATAAACCAACGTCAATATTAGGTAATAATGAACTATCTATTCAAACACAAATAACTTTTAACATTAGGATGACTCGGGCCTACCAGATAACTTAATCAAAATTTACCTAATATCTATTAGATAATCATATTTAGGATTATCTATCCTTATCTATCTTTCTAACATTTTCCATTGGGATGGTTTGTCCTAAACTATCTGTTAAATATCTTCCTTTTGGACGGTCTGTCCCTAACTTAATCATCGCCCAGGTTCTCCCGAGCCTAATGGTTTTCTAAGCTAACCAATAACCTATCTGTATATAACATATATTCCTTTTGGCATGTACTTATAATTTTAGTCTATCTGTGACCAAGCCCTACACACTGGAATTTTGGATAACAATTAGCTGGGGCTACAAGCTAATGTATAGGGTGTGACCGTATACCAGTCCCATCTGGTTTTCTAATATTTGAGTCATTTGTACTTAAAGATCCCCTCCCATAATTTTCTTTGAAGACAATTTCAAAATGATTTAAATCATTAAATCAAACTTTAAATAAGGAAAAGGAATAAGCCTTTATGCTTTACTCAAATCATATTACCATGTTAGATATATATCCTTTACTCAAAACTTAGTTGATGAAAACACTTTACCATTTGAAAGAACCTCTTTCCATACTTTGAAATTATCTCATTCAAAATCTATGTTTAAACGTTTCGAAATTATATCTAAAACCTTTCGAATTCATTCAAAGCGATCCTTTTGGAAGCTATAGACTTTAGACACCCTTCTTTAAAATCATATTAACTCATTGTCTTAGAAAAACTTTTGGAAAACCTTCCTTCGAAAACCTTTTAAAAACATTTAATAAACCTTTCGAAACAGAACCCTTCGGATACATAAAACCTTTTAAGTGGAAATCTTTCAACGGTATACTGGGTTCAACTTAGAACAATCTGACAACCTTCTTTTAAAACCTTTTTTCTTTATATAAACAACCTTTTGAAAATATTTAAATAACCTTTCGAAAGCCTTTGGTTATATTCACAAAACAAGGGTAACAACCTAAGTCGAAAGATTCCCTTCGAAAGCATTGGAGAAACGGTTAGTTTTAAAAACATGTAAACCTTTTGACCGGGACAGAGGGTTCAAAGTAAAACCTTCATGAAAAGCGGTAGAAACCCTTCGTCTATGTCGGAAGGTTTTAAAACAAAGTAATGGCGGTAGCAGCTACAACCTATCGACTATATTGGAAGGTTTTAAAGTCTTTTCTTTTCAATAACTTGACTTGGCCGAAAGTTACCAAGTCAAAAGCTCAAATTCGAAAGCAAAGCAGGCGAATGCTTTTCACTAATAAGAAAATTACAATTCAACCCTTTTAGACCGTCAACCTTTCGACTTAAAACCTTTCCGCTACATTCAATTCATTCCATACCAATCACTTGACACCTTATGCATTGAACTTTGACCTTCTCGAAAGCAAACCATTTGACCGAGACGAATGGTCTAGGGCAGAAGGTATACTGCCGTATGGGCTAAAAAATGGAAACAGAGTGATTTTTGTTTTTAAACTTAAAAAGGAAACTTTTCAACTAACCTGTCTTTGTTTGTCAAATTTTCATTGGTCAATAAAATACTTTTTAGAATTTTACTCCCACAATTACTAGAATATAATTATCATTTTATTTTGCAAAACGTGTCGTCTTATTTATAAAATATAAAACATTTAAGTCTTATACCTTAAATATTTTTATACATCCCTCAAATGACTTAGGAAAATTCTAGAAAAATTCTTGAAAATATATTTTAATATGTTTCCTAAAATATTAAAATATCACACCTAAATACTTATTATTTCGGCCGAAAATAATTTAAAACCCAATAAACAATTTCTTTCATCCGAAAATTCATATAAAATTCATAATAAATCAGAAAATTATGAAAATCAAAACCTATCTCTAAAATATTATTCCAGACCTATTTTGAAATTTCCAAGGTATTCATATGTCATTAAATATGGTTTTCATGTTAAACATTATCATAAAACACGAATAACCATTTATAATTTCATCAACAACAAATATATATATATCTTAAAACTTCAAATATGGCAATATTATAGAAAAAGCATTTCGGATCTAAACACGAAATTGAAAACTAAAAGTATTAGGGATGTAGTAATTATTCACCTTACTTTAGAGATTATATATGAGATTATTCCTCTTGAATCTTAGCTTTACTTCTCCTCTTGAGATTGGGAATGGTGGCCGACCTTAGCTATTTTCGTTTTTAATGAGATGAGAATAATGAAAGTGAGTTACCATTCTTTATTGGTTTAGGGTGTAAGGTTTTGCTATTTCTCAAAATACCCTTCTCATTTACTAACACACTACCTAGTGTTATTTCATTTTAGTTAAACCCTTTAACATTGCAGAGCTACCACTAGCAAATCAAATCTCAACATATTAATCTTCACATTCTCTAATTCAACTTAACTAATTAAATATCTTAAATAAGGTTATAAAATATATGGGTGTTACATTGTTGTTTACAAATATAAGAACAATAAAAATATAACTTAGTTCAAGTTTAATATAGACTCTACAAGACCCTAATGAACAACTAAAATGAGGTTAGGGTTCAAGGGTTTACTTCATTAGAAGAAGAGGTATCGTTCATAACTGTATGAGATACATCGGATCTTATATCTTTCATAGTGAGAGAAGTTTCCTCCAAGTCAAAACCATTCGACACTTCTTGAATAAGGGATGATGGTGAAACATCTATCCTACTGTTCTCCTTGACTCATGTAAAGTGGTAATGGTCTAAGATAGATTTGATAAGCTCATAATCCCTCGAGAACTCCACATTGCCGCATCTACATTGTCAAAATGGTCCACGAAGAACTGCCTCTTTACATAAGCATAAATTTGGTAAAGGATGTTGTATGTCATGGAGTCGAATTCCTTCTCCATCTTGAACAACTTCCTCTCCAACCACTTCACTCTCCACTCTAGCCCTTTCATTCTTCTTCACCTCCGTTTATCTCGATTCCATCTCTTCAGACTTCTTTTTGGTCTCCTTTAGGTAAGTCTTATAATCTGGCCACCTCTTACTTATCACTTTGATTCCAAGCGCTACAACATCCAAATATTTCCTAAGCTTCATAAAATTCACTTCGGCATTGACGAACGCATGCTTAAAATTTTTGATCCGATTGTGGAGTTCCAAAGCCAGAGCATACCCCTGAAAGGAAAATATATGTTCAAGTACAAATAATACTAAACAAAACATTAAGCAAAATCTTCAACAATCACAAGCCAAATGGAAAACTATGAAACTCATCAAATACTTACATGAGACAAGCTCCGATGAAGGCCGCAAAAGACCTATGTTGTGGACACATCTAAAGCAGAAAGTAGAAGGAGAGCCAAAAAAATAAAGTGAGAGTAGAAAATCATCAATCATGATGCGCCCTATTTTTTCTACCAAATTGAAGACAACACTACTCTATAGAAGAAGTAAGAAGCGGGGGGATTTGGAAGCACATTAAGGAACTGAATAGAAATAGTAGCAGTAGCATTAAAAGTGGCAGTAGGAGGATGAGGTCTCTAGGAAATTCAAATACATTGCAATTAATAAAAATTGAACTCATGTGCTTACAATGACACATAAATACATATAACTGAAAATGTGCCATCAGGCGCTAAAGTATCGAAAACATAAGCCAAACTAGAATGCGGAAAGCGATGATGTTGGCATAGAGTTATGTTTGCACAGTACGAGTTTTATAAAGATACTTAAACCTATATGGATATCATTAGTAATCCTAAGTGCATTCGCTCCGTATTCAGTAAATAGTACTCGCTCAATGCTAAAAACTCTGGGTGATCAACTAAAGGACATATGACACAAGTCAGTGTAGCAAAGAGAATTAGAGGAAAGAACCAAGAAGGAGAGAAGATAGAGCCAAGTTTTTGAAAAGGGAAGACAAAGTCGACTTAATTAAAATAAAGAAATCCCAGTCCATCCACCTTTGGCTTTTACAGGGAGAAGTGGAGAAATGAGATTATGCAGATTGAATGTAATGAAATCCATCACAAGAAAAGCTAAGTCACTTACAGATGGAGTATAGGAAAAGTTACTCTCAGCAAGTATGCAGGGTCAAATGTTCACCATATAATATGTTAGTGCACGTAAAGGGAAAATAGTAGATTGTGGCTAATTGGATGTAGGACTAGCCCATAGTAACTAACCATTATTGGATGAGGGGATAGACTGGAAAGTAGTGGATGCACCTATCATGCTCTGAAATCAAAGCAATGAACCCCCTATGGGGCAAACGAATGCACCCACAAGTTGCGGAATTCAAAATTCATAGTTACTAATTTCAAAGTGATTCAAGATGCTTTTAGCTTGACTCTCTTCAAAATGGTTGAGATTGGTTTAATAGAAGGGGCCAAACTCTGATCGGATATGTGTAACATCCCCTATCTTAAGCCCCGAAGCTAAGCGCTACAGATGCTTTAGTGATCTGTAGTATTAACTTTCGGTGACAAAATACAGTAAGGTTAATGGTATCCATAATATCAGAAGCACATGAATATGAAATTAAATCAACAAAGAATTAAAACATCTTTTCTGATTACATTTCAAATCCATTTTTCATATTCAGATACATAATCCCAAAACGATTCATAGGTTTCGATCAAATATAATCATTACAATTTATGCCAAGAGCGACATATGAAGATGCCCCCTTGGATGGTCAGAGTACTAAATAGATATATCTGTCATAATACATCATGGCAAAAATAAAACTAAATAGCTCCTAACTTTGGCACTTGCACATCTTCGAAAGTTTATTCGTCCAACCCACTAAACCTGAAAAACCTTAACTCTCAATCCACTCAAGTTAATTTTGAGCATCTGAGAGTTTAAGGGGAAAACAAAAACTTCTAGTCAGACATAAAGCCTGGTGTGAATAATACTGATACATCTCAGTTTTTTAATATGAAATAAGACCATGCCGCTTAGCGGAATGGGTTTTCCCTCACGAATATCCCTTTTAAAATAGATCTTTTGCAAATCAAAGTCCTACAATCAAATTGATTAAAGAAATAATAGCTATATCATATATGCACATAAATCAGGTAATCAATGGACTATCTATTCGAACAATGTAGTTTTGCTTGGTTATCTACTAACCATTGGCTAACTTGGGCCTATAAGAAAAAATAAATAATCTAACTTCTGTTACACATACTTTTGGATAGTCTGCCCTTAACTTATTTCTCCCAGGGTCAACTGATCCTAACAATTTTGCAGGCTCATCAATAACCTATCTTTCTCTAAATATTCCTTTCTGTATGTAACATCATTTTAGCCTAACCTATGACAAAGCCCCACATACTGGGATTTTGAACTAATATTATCTAGGGGTTATAGCTAAAGCATAGGGCGCGACCCTATACCAGACCCATCTGGTATTCTAATATCTGGGTCATTTACCTTCGGTTAATTACTTCATCAAATTTTCCTTGAAAAATTTCTTTTAAATTGATTTAACCCTTTAATTCATACCTTAACAAGGAAAATATACTTTATGCTTCACTCAAATACCTTTTCCATTTTCCATGTTATATGCTTTAGACAAAACAATATGGATGAAAACCTAAATCAATAGAGTTATCCAAGCCCTTCTTTAACTTAGAAAACATTAGGATTTAAATCCAAGATATCACCTTCGAAACTCTTGTTTAAAAAATTTAAACAATCCCTTTCGAATTCATTAAAGGTACCCCTTTCAAAATAGGTTTAACTACTTTACCTTGAAACACTAGGCTGAAAGGCCAAAACATACCTTTCAAAACCTTTTAAAATAGACCTTTCGAAATCGCTGAAGTGTCCCTTTGAAAAATTTATAAAACCTTAGACATCCTCTTTTCAAAACACTTTAAACTTTCCTTTCGAAAGCGTTGGAAACCTTCCATTCAAATCCTCAAAGTAAACCTTTCGAATACATTGGAGAATCTCCCCTTTGAAACCTTCATTATATATCTTTTGAAGCATTAAAGTCCTTTACTTAAAAAACACCTTTCGAAAGCATTAGGTTCAAGTAAAATTTTCTGGAACTTAGCTTTGTAACAATTTAAAACCATTCTTTTCGAAACCTTTGGGTTTATCTTTCAATATATCTAAGGGTTTTAAAAGAACAGGGGCGAAAGAAATGCTTTCGAAAGCATTATTCCTAAGTTAAAAAAGTGGATTGTGTCGAAACCAACCCTTTCGAAAACATGGAGAAGTGTCTTCAAAGTTTAAAGGTAAAAGCACCATTTCTAAAGCATTGGTTCAAAAGGTTGAATGCGACAGCAGAGGTTTCGACCCCTTCGAAAGCTTGTTTTAAAAACAAAAGGGAACAACCCATTCGAAAGCCCTTTCTTTATATAAACTAAAGAAAGTTGGTAAAGTCAAAAGCTCCAACTCCTTCGAAAGCCTTGTTTGTAATCAAAATAGTTCCATGTTTATAAGAGCTGTTTCTACCCCTTCGAAAGCATGTTTCGACTCTATACCTTCTGCCTAACTCCAATCCACTATATACCAAGGTATTATTACCATATGTATTGGTTTTGACTTGGTAGGGGGCAGATTTATGGTTTCGAAAGGTGGCTACTATAAGTGGTGAAGTAGTAACCATTTACAAAACTGATTTTTAACCTTGTAAAAGTAATGTCTTTCCAACAAACTTGCCTTATTTGTAAATATATAATTGGTTGCCAATTCTTTTATATACCCTTTATCTATAAGTGCTACCGAATTTAGTAATTAACAATTTTAAAACATTTAACAAATTGCCCCTCCTTCTTTTATAAACATATAAAACATTAAGTCCCACACCTTAGCTAGTTTTATATCTTTAACAAAATACTTAGGAAAATTCTTCAAAAATTCCCATAAATCACTTTTAATATGTTTTCTAACATTTTTAATTTTCTGAACCAAAGCTAACATATAATAGCCAAAAATAATTAAACCCAATTTAATCATTTTTTACTAGAAAATTCATAATAAACCCACAACAACTTAGAAAATTATGAAACTTGAAACCCATCTTTAAAATAATGTTTCTAACCTTAACCAAAAAAGCAAGCCATTTGAATGTCATTAATAGGTTTTTAAATCAAGTCTTATCATAAAATCTACATGAAACAACATAAATCATCAATAAGCATATATAACCATTTAAATAATCAAAACATGGCACTTTTCTTTGCAAAATAAATCCGGATCTTATCTAGGAATCGAAAGCAATAAAAATGAGACGTAATCTATTATTCACCGTAGTTTGTTGTTAAGGAGTTTGAGATTTGCCCTTAAATTGATTTGATTAAGCTTCCTTCATGAATTCTTGCTTATCTTCCTTTAGATTTCTTCTAATGATGGTCGGCCAAGCTCTAGGTTTAATTTTTGTTTGTGGATATTGTAAATGAAATTGAATAAGGGTATAGAGCATAAGAATATAACCTGTTCCTATTTTACCCTTATATTATTACCTTTACTTACTTCATTTTATTTTTCCATTTGTCGACTCATTACTTAAGGCACGACTACCTTATAATTACACAAATCTTAATCCTTGAACCATTTACATTATTCATTTAATTTTAACTAATCAAATGTCCTAAATAATGTTAATCGGAATTAGGGTCATTACAATATGTAAGGAAGGTTTTCGAATGCAATAAGTAACTAAATGAATGAGCAAATAAAATAGGAAAACCATATTAGTAATGAAATGAAAGAATCACAATATTCTTAAATGCAGAAGAAAAAAGAGAAAGATCTAACATCAATTCCATAAGTAATTCAATTCAATTCAATAATATATCAAAAGTGCAATTTTTCTCTTAGCAAACCAATCAAATAAATTTAAATACACATTAATCAAACAACTTAAGGACGTACACATAAAAAATCTCTCAAATTAACCGAACAACCATGGAAATATAAATACCACAATGATATTGCAAAGGATAAGACTCAAAACAAGTAAACAAGAAAAGAGTTAAAATAATAAGAATGAACGAAAAGAGATAGGAGATTTACTTACAAGTACTGGCGATTTAATAGCGAGAGAATGAAGACAAAAATTGAGCAAGATGATATAGTATAAAGAATGTTCAAGATCAGGTAAAAGAGAAAAGAATTAAGTAATTTGAAATATATAAGTTTCTAAAGAATATCTTAACCCTAAAATTCAAATGACATGAAAATAGTAATTGTTAGATGCTTATTATGAAAAAAAATGCATTCACAAAAACCAAGAGGATTTCTTGGAGCACGAAACAATTCATATGACAATAGTCGAAAAAAGTAGCTAACCACATCATGACATGCGTAAGGAGCATTAAATTCGAAAAATGACTAATTGGAGTATTCCAAAAAAAGGATGTGAAAAGACAACTTTACCATACTATGCACTAGCATAAGCTTAGAGTCAAGTGTTACACCCATTTTTCTATTGTAGTATGTCTAGCGCAGGTCAAATTCATAAACAAAATGGACAGTGTAGGGTAGTAAGAAGATAAAACAGTTCGCATCTACATTAGAAAGGAACTGTGTACATTTTGAAGCACAACATGCAAATCTCATCAAAGACCCTTGATAAAACTCTACGACCTGTACATTATATACAACATACAGCACAACATTAGAGGACCAAATAAAAAATCTACGTCGTTATAGACTCAACCTACATCAGCTACAATGCAATTATCGGAAGGAATTAAAGTTCAAAATATGAATAGAAAACAATACTACAATTGAGACATACCGTGCTACCATCCATGAGTCGCACTGCATCGCCGCATTTGAGGCAAACTACATCGCCATAGACAAGTCAAACTGCGCAACAAAACTCCATCTATGACGCCCCGATTTAAGAAATGATGCAAACATCAAGATCTTGTAGATGACGGTTCATTTTGAGGTAAAATATAAAACAAATTATAGGGCAACCTAAAATACTATACATCAAACGATATACTAATCCCAGTGAACATAATAATACAGCATCAAATACGACATTGTTCCATACTAGTAACAAAATCAACTTAATATCTTGGAATAAGCGAGATAGTATAGTAGATAGCTAATGGATAAATAAATACGCGTCTCCGTCGTACCATCACACCTCCTAGTCACCAATAGTCCTCTCTATCGATCTATTAAAGTATAACTAAAAAGAGGAAAATCATAGGGTCGAACATACGTTTGGAGAGTGAAAAGCATTATAGAACTGTTTAATATTAATAAGTTAGTAAACTAAACATTTGCTCAAAAACCATCCATTAACTCGTGTCACCTGCACCAACAAGTCAGCTAAGCGTAATATAATACTATAGTTCCATCATGTGCTAAGGTCGACCCTAAAACCTATCATATGCCTAATCCTACGCGAATGATTGAACCTAAAGTCCACCCTTGCATATTGAAATTATATGCAAATCGCTACTGAGGAATTATATGTCTCATCCCACTATCGCTAAATCATATAACGAGGACTCTACTCCTCTAAACATACCTTGTCGTCAAATCATATGCGACTCTCTATTGAAGAACTACTGTCTTAGCCCGCTATCACTAGACGTCATTAGTTACATCAAACAACTCATTTCCTCTTAAAAGTGTACTGTCTAAATCGTCCTCATTAGAGGTCATTGGCTGCATCGAAGAATACGTTTCCTCTTAAAAGAGTGTCGTACCCATCATATTCAAACTATGCACCGAAAACTGATTTCATTTGAAAATTGCAGCACAACGATGTTATTAGACGTCGACGACGACATTAAAGAACTCATTTTCTATGAAAAATGTACCTCCACACCTACACTCATGATCACTATCAGTAAATGTCACCGGTGACACCAAAGAACTCATTTCCTCGGAAAATGTACAGTAAAGCCTAACCTTGAAATTGTTAGTCGTACAGTGCGTAATGAACCTCCTAGCTTGGATACTTTTTTGAAGTATCTCAAAATGCAGCAAACAACATTACAAAGTGCTCCTCGTCTCACCATGATCGCAACGCCAGAACCATGCATAAAAAAGGTATTATATATAAGAGTTAAACTATTTGAATTTCAGGGCCAATACCGTAATTATTAAATTTATTTATATTATTACAATTATTATTATTTCCCTTTTGTCATTCATCCCATATGCTAGTAACCCAATCGAACTAACCCAAACCACCATTCTTTATCCTCATCGTTGAAGCTACCTCGGCCCAAACCATTTCGATCGAACAACCCCATTGCTCCCACCATCGCCAATCGCCCATCTTTGGACCACTGCAGCCACGATCATCGCCTCCTATCAATAAATGCCATTGATCCTTGGGATGCTAAATTTAATGAACTCCAAACTCATATGGTCAAATAAATCACACTGTAGTCATGTACTCGATGTCCTCTTCATTCCCATGGCCCTTGATCGTCATATTGTCATCGTTTCACCATTGGATAAAAATGGACAGTCAACATTCATCATACTTCTGACCAATTTTCTGGTTGGTATAGACACTTAATCGACGAATGAACACCACTAATAGATTCTTGTCTTCGAGAGCTTTAGTTTTAATATATAATATGTTTGGTTTGGAATACTTGTGTATCTTGCATTTTTTAATTAGAAGTAGATTAACTTTCACAAATTACAATCGATAAAAATTACCCTTTTAATTATCTAGCCACGGCATGCCACATCCTAATTAGGCGTGTATAAGAAAATTAGTTTTAATTATTTATTACATCATTTACAAATTTGGTTTGAGATCATAAGAGGTGAATTACTACGTCTAATCAATATATAAACAAATATGATAAATCACACTCACCGATTAGCCATGCACCTTCTCTAATCCGAGGTGAATTCTCCTCCTTCTTCTCTATCTAGAAATTTCTTGCTATGATAGTACAAATTTTTTGATAACTTCAATTTGTTTGCCTATGCCTCTTCTTCCTGATTAGTTTCATACATTAATTCGTTTAATTTGAGTTTGATTTGATCGACTTGGAATTGATATATTTAGAGATAAATGAAGAAAAAGACAGAGAATAAAGCAAGATGTTTTGGATAAAGTGATTAGACAATAGCTTTTCATTTCTATTTATAGGTTGAAATAATTCAAATTTAGGCTAAAATCTCGAAATTAATATATTACTAAAATGCCATTTGGTTTGACTTCTTCTAATTTCTAGTTTGTTTAACCAAAATTTAAAAAATTGTGTATGTTTTCTAACTATAAATCACATTCCGACTGAGATGGTGTAAGTCCGGAAGCCTAATTCCAGTGCTTATAAAAATTACTATTTTGCACTTTATGTGAAATTACGATTTTACCATTTTAACATAATTATTTAATCTCGTAAAGTTACGGGTGTTACAATCTCCTCCCATTAAAAGAATTTCGTCCCTAAAATTCCAAGAGATTGGTAATGTAACTCGCTTTACATCTTACAAACATAAAAAATAGACATATCTATATTCATCTAGCATCATTAACTAAAGCGAGGACACAACCAAAAGTATGTAATATATATGATAAAGTAGATACAATGATATGTATTAATATGAGTGAAACTGCAATTAAATCAACCTATATAAGAGTGCATATATAGTGCGTACAGTATGTGTGCCAACATCCTTATATATATATATATATATATATATATATATATATATATGCATGTATGTATGTATGCACATCCGCACATCAATATGCAACATCCATGTCGAAGTGCAAGTAAATAACCACGCCTATAAACAACTAATAAATAAACATATGTATAGAGAAATAGTAAATTATATATGTATAATCATTTATCATAAATTAGAGAACCTAAATATATGTATCTATCTTATATTGGAATGTACATAAAGACTAGCCAATACGGTAAAAGCTAAATAGTTCCAACTCAAATAAAGCAACTGAAACACATCATTAGGAAATGCATACAACCAATCCTAGAATCCATACATTCATGCATATGTCAACTAGCTAGCTAAAGCAACCATGTAAACAAACAACGACCTAACGAACAAACTGACTTACATACCAACTAAAAGCGGAAATTATTGGACGGGAGCATGTGATGGGAAACTCGGATTCTCTCCTTAAGCTTCATCATACTCCTATCCAAACCTTTTCCTCACTGTACTTAGACCAACTTCATTCCTTATTTTTATGTCATATCATATAAGTCCTAAGATGTGAATACACCTACGGAGTATTATAAACTCTGTCTCCACAATCACCTTATAAGTTGACTAGTCTCTACTATAATTTTAAATCATCAATGTACGTTCGTGGATGGGATAATTATAAAACATGTGAACACCCATCAACTTTTTAGGGAGCCAACTCAAACGTGATGACTTCCCTACCCTCTATATAATCAGGAAAGGCCCAACATCTTATGGCACAATCTTTACCATATAACTGTGATGACCCGGAAATTTGGGCAATATCAATTTAATAATCTGTATTAATAATTAAATTGGTTTAATAATTGTCTTTTATAATTTTAATTTAAATAGACAAATTTATTCTTTTAAGAGCAAATAAATATTTAATTGGTAAATTTTATCTTTTAAAGCTAATAAAAAGTTTTCTATGTATATATATATATATATATATATATATTTGTATATATTGTAAATAGAAAAGATTTGGTTTACAATTTGATAAATAAAATCATGATTTCAAGTTCTAATATATTTTGGTAATTTGGAAATTATGGTTAAATATAATATGAAACTTTTTAAAAGCTATTTAATAAATAATTATATTGTTTTAAAATACTTAAGATAAATGTTAATTATTTAAAATATTTTAAGGCTTAAGTTTGAGTTTAAATAAAATTAAAAAAGTTATTTTTTATTTTCTTTTTAAAATATTGCTTAATAAATATGATATATTAACTCATTTTAGTAAAAGAAAATTTCTTCTGTAAATTATTTAAAATTAGTAAAATTTTATTTTTAAATAATATTAATAATGTATTATTTTAAATTGATTTTAAAGAAAATAGAATTGTTATTTTGAAAATTAATAAGTAGTTATATATGTATATATAACTTTATTTTAAACTAGATTTTCAAATTTAATTTGAATGTGAGTTTGGGTTTATAATGGAAATTCAAAAGGTAGATATTTTTAAAATAATTGAATTTAAAATATATGTATAAAATTTTATTTGTTTATAATTTGTTTTATTCTTTTGTTTAAAAGAAATTTAAATATAAACATTTAAATAAGGTATAAAAGCTTTTATTTATATTTAAAATAAATAGAAAATTACAAATAACAAATGTTAATATATTAAGTGGTATGAGTGACAAGTGTTAATAAATAAACTATTATAATGACAAGTGTTAAGATGTTAAACAAGTGTCATTTTAATTTTTGATTTTTCTTTTTATTTTTAATAAATCACATTTTATACTTATATAAAAAAAGGTTTCTTCCCTTCTATACTTTTTCTATCCTCTTCATTCCAAAGGCTAAGAACTTCAGCCTGTAAAAATTAAAGCCTGCAAATTTTCTCAAAATAAACCAGAAACTTGTCAAAATTTATAACCTGTAAACCCATTTCAATATAAAAATCAAATCCTGCAAATATCCTCCTCAAACTACAAATGTAAATCAAAGCTTGTAACTTTCTTCAACCAGAAATTCAAAAGCAAGGTCAATTTAGATAGCAAGTTATAACACCACAACAACAAAGTATTTACCAGTTTCAGTAGCATGCAACTGCAGTTTTAAAATCAAAGACATTTTCCCAGCAACTCAAATTCAATACAAAATTTCCAGACTAAAAAGGGAGGCATGTTCTCTGTTTTATTTCCTGGTGAGTAAACCTTGCATTTAAAAACAGCTTTAAATCTAGTTGATGCTTGTGATGAATATTGTAGTGATATAGTATAATGTTTACAGGAATGTTTGATTTGAATGCATGTTTGAAATGAGATAAATGCCTGTACAACGACTCTGTATAAATATATGATCTCTGTTATTTTCAAGCTCCAGCTTTATTTAAAAATTCATATCTCCAAATTTAATCCATATTTGCCATTGATTTTTGAATAAAAGACATTTGTTACAGTATAATATCAAGTATAAAAATGGATTCTGGAATTATAATTTAGCAAATAATTTTAAATTTTTAAATAATAGTGAAATATATATGTGTGTGTGCGTGTTAAAAATCAACCTATTCAATTGTAGTTTTGGATTGCATAATTTTATTTAGGGAAGAAAATCATGAATTTAGATGTTATAATCATGATTTTATAGTCTGGGAATATGGTGATATTCTGAGTTGATCAGAATTTGGATAAAGGTCGATTGTTGATGAACGGAAGGGGTTTAGGTGTCAGGCTTTGGTCTAGAAGGAGAAGGTGGTACTGTGGTCTAAGGAAAAATGATCACTGGAATTAATGTTGACCGTGGTGGTCAGGGAGCATCGAAATAGGGTTCGATTTCCAATTTGGGGCGGCAGTCGTTTCGCAGTGTCGTGCGTGGTCTAGGATGCACCAGAGGCGTTCGCGAGTGGTAGGACAGTTGTGTAGGCCTGCGACGATGCATGGATCGGAGGGGTGAGAACTCTGATGGGCGAGGTCGACGGCGACGATCGATTTTGGATCATTCATGTGGTTCCGGTTTTGTTCGACTTGCTCATTTCTCGATTTCAACGAAGACCGTCTGATCTGATGGGCCGGGAGGAGTAAGGTTGATAATGTTGACTTGTCGATGATCACGGCAGAGGTCGGAGGCATTCTGATTGGGTGTGCACGTGCACTTGTGCACGATGGTGCCAGTTGGGGTCGTGGCTTCAGGAAGGAGGATGTTTGCTCGGGTTTGTTCGATGTTTTCTCATGCTCGTCTCGAAGTAGAAGACGCATGAGTAGCCTTGTGTTTGTCTGGGTTTTGATAGTCTGCTCAGGATTGATTTTGTACTGGTTTCAAATGTTAAAAGAAATCAAGTTCTAATTTCAGAAAGCAAAACAAATAAATGAATTAAATTTCCATGGGAAGTTAGTATAGTTTAAAAATATGTTTAGATGAAATATGTTTTCAAAAGATTTAAAATATTTAATGTTGTTTTCTTTTTAAAAATAATAATAAATATAAACTAGGTTAATTTTGTAATTAAATCCAAAGGTGTTTTCAAATAAATGTTCTAGGTCAAAGCTTTTACGAAGAAGAATTTAAATAAGTTTTCTTTTAGTAAGGATGTTCAAAAGAATTTAAAAGTGATTTAAAGTGAATATAAATGGATGCTTAAACTAAATTTTCAAAGATAAACGTTTAACAAATTTTTTATATATTTGAAAGGTTCTAAAAGATATGGTAAATAAGTTTTCAAGAATATATGTTTATCAAATTTATTTAGACAAGTTTGAAAGGTTTTCAAAGATTTATATATTAAAATTAAATGTTTAAATTGTTTTTTTAAAAGAAGTTATACACTTTCAATTATAAATTGATTTCAAAAGTGTTTTCTAATAAAATATAATGATGAAAATTAAGTATTTAAATTAAGATAAAATAATTTATCTTAAATTAATTAAGGTTGTAAGTTAATTAATAAAGGTTGTAAGTTAGTTAATTAAGGTTAAATAAATTTGTAATTGAGAATCATTAATTAGATAAGTGATGATTATTAATTAATGATCAGAAATTAATTAACCAAGTATTAATGATTAATTAAGTTTCAGTTAAGCACTTAGTTAACTAAGTAATTAAAGATTCATTCATTTGTGATTAATCATTAATTAATTAAAAATTAATAATGGTTAATTAAAGTATAATTACTTAAGGAGGTAATTAAAGAATTTTTAATAGTTAATGAAGAACATTAGCTAGGGATTATTAAATAATTAATTAATGTGATTACTTTTAATAATTAATTAGATTAATTAATTTAGAATAATCATTTGTGGGATTGTTTAAGTATAATTACTTAATGTAAGTAATTAAAGGGGTTAATTACTTAATGTAATTAATTAAATTAATGTGATTAGTTTAAGTTAATTAATTAGTTTAATTAATTTAAAATAATCATTGGATGAAGGGTTAAGTATAATTACTTAGTGTAATTTATAAAGTGTAATTACTTAGTGACGTAATTGGTGGATAATTATAGGATGTAATTAATTAAAGAACGATAGTAGTTTTGCATTTAATTACTTAGTGAAATTAATGAGGAATGATAACTACTTAGTGAAAGTAATTAATAATTAATTACTTAGTGTAATTAATTTAAGAAATGATTAATAAAGTAATTTGAAGTTAATTAAGTGATGTAATTAGTTAAGGATAATTAATTACTGATTGTGATTAATCAAGGTGATTAATGAATAAAGATTAATTAAAAATTAATTATTAAATATAATTAATAATTAATGAAGAAGTAACTAAGGAATCATTAATTGATGTAATTAATGATGTAATTGAGGATTAATTAATTAAAGGGTAATTAATCAATAATAAGTGATTATAAAGTAATTAATTAAATGTAATTAACTAAGGATAAATGTAATTAATTATAATTAATTAATTAATGAAGTAATTAAAGTTTAATTACTGTAAAGGTTTAAGGATAATTATTTTGTGTAATTAATTAAAGGCTAATTACTTATTGTAATTAGGGAATGATTAATCAAGGGTGATTAATTAAGATGAATATATAGAGGATGATTAATTGGTTTGTAATCACTTAATGGCTAAGTAAGCAAGATTTATAGTGATAAAAGTAATTAATTTAATTTATTTTAAATTAATTAGAGTTGAAGTAATTAATTTAATTCATTTTAAATTAATTATAGATGGTGTGATTAATAGATCTTTGCTTATGGATGGTTGGATGATATTGATTGCCTTGAATGGTTTGATATCTCTGGTATGGGATATATGTTTATCTGTGATATGGATGCCTTGGTTGAATGGTGATGATATGATGTATTTATCTGTGAGATTGTGAATTATATATCTATGTGAATATAAATAATAGAATTGAATTGTTTTAATTTTAAAACAACTTGGACTTAAAAGATGGCGTTTTGGATTTCGATGAGACCGGGATCGGGTTTCCAGATTTGGATATCTGAAAACCACATCGATCCAAATTAACGATAGGTCGTGAATCTCAAGTGAAGATGAAGATTCAGAGTGCAAGGGTTATCGTCGTTAACTCTTAGGGTGATTCCAAAATGAGTGCAACGAGATAATGCCTTCGGCTTCGTTCGAACTCGGAATGAACTTGTATGGATTGAATGCTTTCAAAACATCGTCAGGTGGGAAATGAGCATTCTAAGATAGATGTGTTCTATAAAGGTAATTGTAGCCTCAAGCCTCATCAATCGAGAATGGCTAAAATAGGGGAGGTGCAGCATGGCTAAGTGGGTAGCATCCAAGTAGGACAAGATTTTCCCCTGTCTAGAAGTCCCTTTATTTCGGTTGTGTGGGGCAGTTGATTCGCGACAACTGTCGGGATTGTCTTGTTCGCGACTATCCAGTAAGGGATGGTTCCTGCCTTGTGTTGCAGGGGATTGGGAGTAATCATCGGTACGGTGATCTAGGCCCCGTACTGTGACGGGCGGTACCCTAATAGCCCTGCCATTATATGGGATCCAAACTCCAATAAGTGCCGTTCATTTTGATTGGGCTCAACTATGTTGGAATGTGAGATGTAAGCTGTGACGACCCTCAAATCCATACCCTTTGAATCGACAATAATCCACACATGTCCGACCCAAAAAGCACAGACTGTCGGAAAGTCAAGAGAAAGAAAAGAAGAGAGAAGAAGATAAGAGAAGAAAGAGAGAAGATAGAACCAAACAGAACAATACAGAATCTCACATCGCAGCGGAAAACATATAATATCATATCAATGATCTTTACAAAATAGAAACTGTATATATAAACATCAATCAGAGTTCAACAATCAATCAATAGATATTAGCTTGAACAGTTATAATAACATGACCTCACAACTCTCGATAATATACAACAACAAACAAAGCACAACGGATAATCAAGAAAATACGGATATACGAAAATGAAGATCTCCAGCTCTCCTGCTGAAGCTCCAAGAGCACCAAATCATAACCTGTAAATATACTAGATTTGACCCGAGCATTGAAAGGGAAGAACGCCCGGATCAGTCTGGTAAACCAGCGTGAGAAACACACTCAGATGAGTTTATTATATTACTAAACTTTTCCTTAGTTTTCAAAACAAAAGTATCTCATAAGACAAATCCACACATAAACACGGACATGTTTTTACCTTACGATAACTAAAACATATCATATCAAATTCAAACTATAGATCTCGATGACTAAAATTCTGGGTCGTTACGTCCTCCCATACTTAAAAGAATTTCGTCCTCGAAATTACTAAGTAAGAAAAAGTCACAAAATCAATTAAATTTCAAAACAATTTATTCAACTAGATATCAAATCTCTAAGTGTTTAACTTTCTCAAAATCCAATAGTTAAACTTCTTGTAAAACTTTACTAAGTTTTCAAATCCATGTCTAGCTATCTTTTCAAAACCTACTATATCGTTTAATTTTTAACTCAAAATTTAGTTTTCACAAATTTTTACAATTTTCCCAACAAAATTTCTAACGCCTTTAATTTCAAAAAAATTCGCCAGCGTCCCCTTTACGTGGTTCGATCCGGAAAAAAATAGCAATATATATATATATCGCAAATATACATCTCATTATCAAGGATGAGGCAACCTGAAGGGAAAAAAATGTAAAATTACGATATGTAATCCGAGATATGTACCTTATATATTATTAGCGAGCATATACGGCTAATATAGCGCGAAAGCGAGCTTCAAATGCGAAGCAAGCGCCATACGCACCTACTAAACACTCAACATACAAATGAGAACATGTATATATGAAAGTAACATCAATATACAACATATATCAAAAACTATATATGTCAATATAGCAATGCAACGAAAGCAACAAATCTAACTATCAACCAACTATCATTCAACAAAGCAATATCCATCAAACCAATCAATCAAATCAATATATACTCATTTTCTCATTAACATTCATTGAATTGGTTTTCAATTTAAATCACATTTGATATATTAACATTGGATTTACTAACATTCATTCATTCATATTCAATTAGTTTACATCCATTAATTCATATTCAAGTTTGTTTACTTCCAAATCACATCAAATCAATTCTATTTAGATTCACTTAACTTCCCATTTGAATTCAATTGCTTATCTTTTAATTTTATTGATTCAATTTCATATGAATTTCTATACAATCAATTAACATCCATCTGACAATCAATGGATATCCAACATTACCAAATTAATTTACTTTACATTCATTCAGTTTGGTTCAACACTTTTAATTTCAATTGGTTTGATATTCCATTATTCAATTCTCAACTTCATTACTTTTTAATGAATTAACACTTACATCTACCATTCCTTATCAACTCATTCATTAATTCAATTGCTAATTCATTTTACAACTAAAGTTGAATTAACTCAAGTTCATATTCATATAGTTTCACTTCTTATATATAAGATTATTTCCTAATTGTAAACCATATTAATTATAAATCCATACTTTATAATTCATATGCTTATACAATTTCATTCTTTTACAATTGTTTTTTATTTAGATTATTCAAACATCTTTCGTTAACTTATATATATATTTACATTTTCAAACAAAATAATAATTCATTTATTTACACTTTAATAATTTTTGAAAAGTTATTTCTTTATACACAAAATATGATCGAGGTAAAATTATTTCACTTACCCAATTCAAAATGATACTATGTCGACTTACCTCGTTTAAGTTTTTGGAAATCCCTATCGATAACATGGTGCCCCACATACCGACCAGAGTTCCCAAATAGCTCAATGGATAAGCAAACACAATATAAAACATTTTATATTCACTAACAAATACACGCTCATATATATAATAAACTCAAACTCAATCTAGGGTGCTACTGTCCCTATCTATGCTGATTACACATCAAAGCTTAGGAATTTACAAAATCAAAGCTCAGATACCACGTGTGACAACCCGCAAATCTGTACCCTTTGAATCGACAATAATCCACATATGTCCGACATAAAAAGCATAGACTGACGGAAAGTCAAGAGAAATAAAATAAGAGAGAAGAAGAAAAGAGAAGAAAGAGAGAAGATAGAACCAAACAGAACAATACAGAATCTCACATCGCAGCGGAAAACATATAATATCATATCAATGATCTTTACAAAATAGAAACTATATATACACACATCAATCTGAGTTCAACAATCAATCAATAGTTATCAGCTTGAACAGTTATAATAACATGTCCTCACAATTGCCGATAATATACAACAACAAAAAAAGCACAACGGATAATCAAGCAAATACGGATATAAGAAAATGAAGATCTCCAGCTCTCCTGCTGAAGCTCCAAGAGCACCAAATCATAACCTAAATATACTTGGTCTGACCCAAGCATTGAAAAGGAAGAATGCCCAGATCAATCTGGTAAACCAGCGTGAGAAACACACTCAACTTCATTTATTAAATTACCAATCTTTTCCTTAGTTTTCAAAACAAAAGTATCTCGTAAGAAAAATCCACACATAAACACGGACATGATTTTACCTTACGATAACTAAAACATATCATATCAAATTCATGTTATATTATAGTAGCGTCTACTATATACAAATAATATTAATCATAGCCGAAATTGTTGCATTGATTAAATTCCAGCATGTAGCCCAATTGGGTAATACAATCAAAATGGAAAACACGTAGTGGAGTTTGGATTTTCATACAGATGACCAGGTGAAGGGACTACCTTTACATCTCTAGAAGAATGTACCGAGAAACCATCACAAAGTTTCACTACCGACACAAGACCGGCCTACCTCTATAGCTAGATGGTACCGAATATGTCATCCTCCGGTCGTTGCCAACCTTTACCAAGGGCCCACTAAGCATACAAACCACATAATCAGATACACGATGTAATAGCGTGCAAAGATAAACCCAGAAGAGGATGGTCATATCCTAATGGGAATGACCCACTCAGCCCTGCCGTATCTAACCCTGTTTTAGTCATTTCCGGTTGATGAGGCTAGAGGTAATGATTACCTTTCACAATCACAATCGCATCACTTTGAACGCCACATGGCCATTTTCGTTGACTACTAATTGTCTTCCATAAAAATACAACCCTTAAGCTCATATGTCTCAAGGAGGGCGTTAAGCTAAGAGAAGTTGCCTTCTCCGCCACCATTGATGTACGTTTGTGAAACCAATGTACATAATCTGTAGAAATGCGATGTCAGACAAACATACATACAAGTTGTCTAGGAAGAGGACAAACCGAAGGTACTTTCCTACCACATCCTGTCGGAAAATCGCTAGGATTAATAGCGAATAGCCCTTGCATTAGATATTTCATAATGAAGAGACCACTGCTACTGGATGTATATTGGGATTTAACCTAAACGATCAACAAGCAGTCCCCAGCTACGAAAATCCGGAATATCAATATCATCACAAGCAACCTGCACAATCGTCACATATACATTGATCCGAAGTAGTTTTTAGATAAATCTGATCCCGGTCTCTTCGCACCAACAACGCAAAAGCGTTTCTCAACCTCACACGACATCTTCTTATAGACTTATCACCTCTCCAACTTTCAACTTGCTATCCTTCGAGCCGGGATGGAAGCTTGATAGATTGAAGTAATACTCCGCACTATACGAATCAACATCCTCAACACAAACGATAATCAAGCCTACACAGAAGTTGTGACGACCCGGAATTTTCTAGCAATATCAATTTAATAATCTGCACTAAATATTTAATTGATATGATATATTTTTATTAATTAAATCTGAATTTGATACTTTTCTTTTAATAAATATCTAATGGATAAATTTAATCTGTTAAAAATTAATTGTTTGTTTTCTATTTATATATGTATATATTTGTATACATTGTAAATAGATGAGATTTGTTTTAAAGTTTAACTAATAAATTATGTTTAAATACTAATATATATTTTAGTGAATTAGAAATTTGTGTTTTATTTAATATAAACTTTTCAAAAGCTAAAAAAATAAATAAATACAGGATTTTCAATACATAAATAAATGTTTAAATAGTTTAAAAAAACTTATTTTAATTTAAGTTTAAATTTAATTTACTAATAAAAAGATTTGTTCTCTTTTCTTTTAGTATAGTTTGATTTAAAATATGAATTTAAAAATATATATGAGTTATATATGATTTTGTCAAACAATACATTAACATACACTGATAAATATGTAGTTTATAATAAAAGATAATCTATTCTATCTATCATTTCAAAGTGATAAATATGTTTTTATAAAATAAATAAAATTAAAATATGCATATAGAAATATAAGTAAGTACATAAGTTAAATTATAGTAGCATAACAACTATCAAGTCATTTAGTTTCAAACAACAAACATAGGAATAAAATAAAATATACATAAAGCTGTAAATTAGAAGTTAAACATATAGAATACATTCATAGATTAAAGTCAAGTATAAATACATTTCAAATTTACAATAACTAGTCAACAATTAAAACTAGAAATAAAATCAAGTTTTAACTTTGTAAACTATCATAAATGAACTGTAGAATATACATATATGTATATGTTTATGCATCAAGACAAACAAAATTCAGTAACAATAGTGTATGCAGGTCAAACTAGATTGCTATGTTTTATTGTAAAAATTTGGTTTTAGTTGAAACAAAGGATAGTAATATAAATACATGTCATACACACAAAATTCATGAACAAATATATATGTGTGCAGGCTAAAAAAAAAATACACAACTGTATATGTGAAGCCTGTAAGTAGTTTCATAGGCAAATAAAATATGTATGTATGCAAGGCAAGAGAAATCTCTAAACAAAGTAAAAGAAAATATCTTAGTACAAAAGAAGATAAGTATGAAACATTAAGTACATTAGCATTAATTGCTTTCATCTCAGCACAAAACTGGAGTCAATTCAAAATGTTAAAAATATCATCTCAGCCTCCATTTGAAAGAAAAATCTCTGCATCAAAATAGATAAACTTATACCCAGTAAACCCCTCCCCTGTGTACAATATATCTCTTTTCATTTCTAATTCGTTCATCACAACAATTGCAAACTTGTAATAAATTAAAGTCTGCAACTTTTCTTTCAAAAGTTTAACTAAGAACTTGTAAAACTCAAACCTGTCATATTTTGTTTTCAAACTGGAAATCAAGTATCTTCCCTACATCAATTGGCTAAGGGGTTTGTAGTGCAAACTGTCTAGTTTCAGAGCATTTCAACTTTAAGTAATCAAGACTTAAAAGTATTTGCAAGTTCCAGGATTTCGTCCAAAAACCTGTTCTCTGTTTATTCCCAGGTGAGTAACTTTTTTTTTAAATACTTAGTAATCTGGTTGCTTGATGAAGTATGAAATAAATATGTTGTTGATCATAAAGTAAATTTTAAACTTGAATTCAAGTTAGATAAGGAAGAACTGTTTAACTGTGAGTAAACCTTTAAATTTAAAAGCCTAAGTAAATTTTAATTTGTTGCTTGTGAAGATTTCTGAGATGAAATATGCTTGTTTGTATATATATGTATGGGGTTGATAATTCTGGGTTTATAAATGTTTATATACTTGCTTGTTGCAGTCAAGCGTCTCTGCTCTTAGTTCAGAAATGTGAAAGTTTGATCCAAATACAAATCTATTCATCTAATCTTTTTAGGATTAGAGACCTAAACAATTTAAGTTTGTTCAATCATGAGTGCAAGTTTAGAATTTTACTTAAAGCAATATAGTCTTGAGTTTTATCTGGAACCAAAATTTGCCTGCAGTGTGTGCATATACTTGTTTCTGATACTCTCTGTAAAACAACATTTTGCTATTAAACATTATTTACTTCTTCCCTGATTTATGCTTGCACTTCAATTTCAAGTAAATGATGTTTGTATCATCTCAAACTAAGTTTAAGCATTTAGTTAAGATAAATCAACTTAAAATTTCATCTGGAACCCAAATTTAAAGCAAATTGGTGTTCGAAACCTAGTTTTTGTGGGTCGAGAACCTGTGATTCGTTCGTCCTACTGAATGCACCGAGTGACACGTGGCTTTTAGGGGAGGTAGAGGGTAGATGGACGGTGACGTAACCGGAGTTTGGTGGCCTCCGGTGGTGGGACCGCCGCGTGCGTGGAGTTGACAGGTTCGCGAGTAGTGAGGTCGTGTGTTTTTCCAGGTTCTGTAACCTGTTTTCATTTCGCGCGCGCCTGGTGAGTAACTCGAAGCAGGCTACGGGTTTTCTCGGGGGAAACTCGCGTATTACTCGAAGTAACATAAGGGGAAGCTCGGCTGTTATGTTTCTGATTTTAAAGCCTGTTGCTGTTTTTTTTCTGATTTGAGACTTTTGGTTTTAAATTATAAACAAAGGCAAGTCTAATTTTAAATCAAGTTTAAAACTTGAATTTAAGTTAGTTTTGAATGTAGTTGGAAATAATAAAGTTTTCAAAATTTAAATTAGTTTAATATCTTAAAAGTGCTTCATGTTTAAGTATATTCAAGAAGGTGAATTTCAAAAAAAGAAAAAAAAATGAAATCTAAATTGTTAAGAGAAGTTTTGGACAAGTTAACTCAAAAATTGAAATCCAGAGTTTGGATTTGAAATTCTAGATTTGGAATAAAATAAAGTTTTATAATTTAAATTTATTCAAATAAGTTTTAATTGTAATTAAACATGTGAGTTGGCAAAGGGGTTTTGAAAATATAATAAATTAGTTATAAAACTTTATTAAGAATAAATTGGTTTTATTTAGAAAGTAATTTAAATGAATATTTTAAAACATATTGAAATTTTACTTTAATTCATGAAGTTTTTAGAATTTTTATGTGCATTAACTCTTAAGTTGATTAAGTAAGAATAATTAATGATTGAAATTAATTAAACTAGTAATTAATAGTTTAAAAGTAGTGATTAAAGTTAATTAATGAATTAATTAACTAATATGTGATTTAGAACTATAGATTAGATTTTTAAATGGTTAATTAACTTATAATTAATAATAATTAATATAAGTTGATAATTAAATAATTATTAATGAAGTTCATTAACCAGATGATGTTATAATTAATTAATATGATTGATTTAGTAATAAATTAATTAAATTAATTAATTCAATAGTTTAATTATAAATTATTTATTGAAAAGTAATTAAGAAATTAATTACTTATTAATTATGTAAATTGATTCGAGTTAATTAATTTAGTTTAATTAACTGATACTTAGGAATTGAATTACTTAGAGAAGTAATTGAAGGATAATTACGGGATGTAATTAATTGGGTGATGTTATTAATGGAAGTAATTGAAATATAATTACTTAAAATTAATCAGGGGATTAATTTAGAGTGTTATTGAGAAGTAATTAATATTGAATGATTAACTACTGTTTGTTATTAATCAAGAGGATTAATATTTATGATTTGAAGATGTGTATTCTTAATATAAATTAAAAAATGAAGATGTAATTAGAAATCATTAATTAATAATTAATGATGATATTGATTTATTTGAGAATAATAAATCAACAAGATAATTAGAAAGGTAATAAATCTATATAAATGTAATTAATTAATGGATTTATTCAAGATTTATTTTTGTAAATAAATTAAGGAAATTACTGGGATGTTGCAAAAGATATTTAAAGCAAAGATGATTAATTTGAATATATATATATAAGTAATGGATAATAAGATTAAATTAAGAAATCATTTAATGATTTGATATATGTGAATATAAGTGTAATTAATGGAGCATAATTACTCAGAATAGTAATTGGATGATAATTACTTGATGAGATTCATTCAAGATGATTTGTAAATGAAGTAATGTGAGTAATTTCTTTTATAGTTAATCAAAGGATTTATTTATGGAAATAATTAATCATGGAATGATTAATTTGTTAATAAGTAATTAAGGATAGTTAATTACTGGTTTGTTATTAATCAAGGGGGTGATTAATAATTGTGTTTAAGTAAAGATTAATCACTTAATTAATTTAAATAAGTAATTGAATATAAATTGAAGATCATTAATTAATATAATTAATGATGTAATTAAGAATTGTAAATTAAGGAATAATTAATAGAAAGTAATTAAATGTTAATTGTTATAAATGATTTAGAATAATTCAATTGAGAATTAATTAAAGACTAAATTATTCTTGTAATTAGAGAATAATTAATTAATGATTGTGAGAGCATGATTTGTAGAATGAGAAATTAATTTAATTTACTTTAAATTAATTAAAGATAGAAGTAGTTAATTTAATTCATTTTAAATTAATTATAGATTGTGATTCATAAATCATGCTTATGGATGATATTGATATTTCATTGTTTGATTGTGATCTCAGTTATGAATGGATAATACCTATGTGATATGGATGTATGTTTTAAGTATGATAATGTTTAATTATCGGTTTGGATGATAATATTAATTATCTGTTTATGATGATGATGTATTATCTATTATGAGATGTGAATTGTCTATCTGTGCATATTGATGATATTGAATTCACTGTTAAGACTAAATAGACAACTTGGCCTTAAAAGACACGCTTTGGATTTCGATGAGACCGGGATCGGATTTTCCGCATTAGGAACATCCGAAAACCACATCGTTTCCAAATTAACGTTAGGTCGTGAATCTGAAGTGAAGATGAAGGTTCAGAATGCAAGGGTTATCGTCGTTAACTCTGAGGGTGATTCCAAAATGAGTGTAACGAGATAATGCCTTCGGTTTCGTTCGAACCCGGAACGAACTTGTATGGATTGAATGCTTTCAACACATCGTCAGGCGGACGATGATCATTCTAAGAAATATGTTCTATAAAGGTAATCGTAACCTCAAGCCTCATCAACCGGGAATGGCTAAAACAGGGGAGGTGCAGCAAGGTTAGGTGGGTCATGCCCAAGCAGGACAAGAATATTCCCCTGTCTAGATGTCCCTTTTTATTCGGCTTAGTGGGCGGTTGGTCTGCAGCCAACTGCGGGGTGTATCTTGTTCGGGACTGTTCAGTAAGGAATGGTTCCGGCCTTGTGTTGCAGGGGATGAAGGGAGTAATCCTCGGTACGGTGATCTAGGCCCCGTACTGTGACGGGCGGTACCCCAGTAGCCCTGCCATTGTATGGAATTCAAAATCCAATAAGTGCCCACGGTTTTGATTGTATTACCCACTTTTGTGGCTAGTAGCTGGAATTTAATGAATGTAACAATTTCGGCTATTTTCTATTTACTTGAAAACCCTAGACCTATTATAATATCACAGGATTTCCTATCAACTGTTTTGGTTAGCGTAAGGTAAAAACTTTTCCCTGTTTATGTGTGGGAAGTCTTACGTGATACCTTTTGTTTTCAAAGGATTTTTCAAAATTAAGCAACTTTAACCTGTTACTCATACCAGACCCATGTCTGACCCGAAGTTTATTTTGTTTTTCATAAACTCTCGGGTACCCAAATTTTTACGGGTAGCCAAGGGATTCAGGTTTAGCTTTGACGAATTCTGGAGGAGCAATGGAGCAGGAGGCTTCAGCGTTATAGATATATAGTTCCGCTGTGTGGTATCTCTGTGATGTATTGTGTATTGTGTTGTATTAACTAGACAGGTGTTTATAACTGTCTAGTATGTGATGTATTATCTGTATAGCTCTGATTGATGTATATATTATGTAAATACTTATGTAATTAATATATTTTATTCGTTCCGCTGTGAGATTCTGATGTTGTTGTTCTTTCTTCTCTATCTTTTCTATTTTCTCACCTTTTTCTTTCTTATTAACGATGCTTCTTCCAGGGAGTAGGAAGTGGGGTCGTTACAGTGGTATCAGAGCGCTAGGTTGAGTGAATACCTAGGCTCTTAAGTGATTTCTTTCCTGAGAGAGCGTATTTGTAAATTTGATATATATATATATATATATTTATTTATTTTCTATCTATTTGTTGGATTACTTGTTCGGGTTTTCCAACATATGTATAAGGATAGATGGAGTAGTGGTGTGTGTAACACGACTACCTGTGGTTGGAAGTATATTTGACGAGACTGTAGACCTAATACCGTCTCGAGTAAATTTGTGGTGTGAGGATTTCACCTAATCTCTTGAGGAAAACTGTTAAGATTTGGAGTCCGTTTTGTTGTACAAGATTGGATGAGAAGAATTTGGATTTTTGTGAGTTGAGCAGAAGCTTAAATATTATCTGGGTAACTCAAGAAGTAGTGGTTGTGTGTTGAGATGCAGTAGCGATGGATTGTTTCCGAAGAAGTTCTCAAAGATTTTTGAATAAGGAAGTATGTCTGCATAGTTTTGAGTTTGAGTTCAGCGGAATGTTGTGTTTGGCTTTGAGGCCTGAGTTTTCCGAGGAATTTTAGATTAAGGAGTTTTGGCATCAGTAGCAGTGTTGCAGCTCAGATTGTTCTGCCGGCACGCGAGAAGGTCATCTGTCAACAGTTCTTTAGAAGTGAAGTCCAGAACCAGTTTTGTGAATCCATTTCTTCAATGGATTGGCTAGATAAGTTTAAGATGTTCAAATTGGTAGGAGAGAACAGTTTTCTTTGGATATTAACCTGAGTGGATCGCAAAAGTGACTTGCGATAGTTAAGTATTCTCTGGGATGGCAGAAATTTTTCTGAATATCTTTGTAGAAGTCGGTGGTTTGCCTTAGCATCTGAGGAGTTGAGTTTGGTATCGACTAGATTTCAGAAGTAGTACCGATGGTTCAGCTTAGTAATCGAATGGTTTCTGGAGAAAGGAATTGGTAAAGCAACTCGAGTTTCGGAGGAATTTCTGAGTTTTATTTTGGATCTGTTGAACCATATTTTTGTAATGTGTTGTCCAGTTTATGCTTATGTGCATCATCAGCATTTTCATCCATCTAGATCAGAGTTGTGCAGCGGAAGCAGTTAGAAGTGCATTTGTTTTTCTTTTCTGCAAAAGAGAAGTTTTTTTCTACTGAGGTTAGAAAAAGGTTGAGTTCTTGGTTTTAGTTGATTTTGAGGAAATTATTCTACTGGATTGTTTTTGGATTCAGATTGTTTTAGGAGTTATCAGCGAAGGTTGAGCTGATCAGTAAGTTGAAGGCAGCTTTGGATTGTCAGAAGTACTTGGTGGATAAGTGACGGAGGAATTTGGATTTGGGAGTCGGAGATTTCATTTTGGATGGATTTTCTCTGATCCAAAGGAGTTCTATAGATTAGTAGTATAGACTATTTAGATTCTATAAACTGAGTATTCCGGTATTATACTAGGAAACTCTAGGGATCTCTATCCAAAATTTTGTCTGGATAATTAGCTTTGTTGATTGAGTTGATTGGTTGTGATGATTGTTAGCATGTGATTGATATCTGCTTATGATTTAAAATTAAATTAAAATCTTAAATATATATTAAATTACCTTTGCTTTTAAATTTCGGGGATGAAATTCTTTTAAGGGGCGAGGAATGTGACGACCCGGAATTTTCTAGCAATATCAATTTAATAATCTGCACTAAATATTAAATTGATATGATATATTTTTATTAATTAAATCTGAATTTGATACTTTTCTTTTAATAAATATCTAATGGATAAATTTAATCTGTTAAAAATTAATTGTTTGTTTTCTATTTATATATGTATATATTTGTATACATTGTAAATAGATGAGATTTGTTTTAAAGTTTAACTAATAAATTATGTTTAAATACTAATATATATTTTAGTGAATTAGAAATTTGTGTTTTATTTAATATAAACTTTTCAAAAGCTAAATAAATAAATAAATACAGGATTTTCAATACATAAATAAATGTTTAAATAGTTTAAAAAAACTTATTTTAATTTAAGTTTAAATTTAATTTACTAATAAAAAGATTTGTTCTCTTTTCTTTTAGTATAGTTTGATTTAAAATATGAATTTAAAAATATATATGAGTTATATATGATTTTGTCAAACAATACATTAACATACACTGATAAATATGTAGTTTATAATAAAAGACAATCTATTCTATCTATCATTTCAAAGTGATAAATATGTTTTTATAAAATAAATAAAATTAAAATATGCATATAGAAATATAAGTAAGTACATAAGTTAAATTATAGTAGCATAACAACTATCAAGTCATTTAGTTTCAAACAATAAACATAGGAATAAAATAAAATATACATAAAGCTATAAATTAGAAGTTAAACATATAGAATACATTCATAGATTAAAGTCAAGTATAAATACATTTCAAATTTACAATAACTAGTCAACAATTAAAACTAGAAATAAAATCAAGTTTTAACTTTGTAAACTATCATAAATGAACTGTAGAATATACATATATGTATATGTTTATGCATCAAGACAAACAAAATTCAGTAACAATAGTGTATGCAGGTCAAACTAGATTGCTATGTTTTATTGTAAAAATTTGGTTTTAGTTGAAACAAAGGATAGTAATATAAATACATGTCATACACACAAAATTCATGAACAAATATATATGTGTGCAGGCTAAAAAAAAATACACAACTGTATATGTGAAGCCTGTAAGTAGTTTCATAGGCAAATAAAATATGTATGTATGCAAGGCAAGAGAAATCTCTAAACAAAGTAAAAGAAAATATCTTAGTACAAAAGAAGATCAGTATGAAACATTAAGTACATTAGCATTAATTGCTTTCATCTCAGCACAAAACTGGAGTCAATTCAAAATGTTAAAAATATCATCTCAGCCTCCATTTGAAAGAAAAATCTCTGCATCAAAACAGATAAACTTATACCCAGTAAACCCCTCCCCTGTGTATAATATCTCTCTTTTCATTTCTAATTCGTTCATCACAACAATTGCAAACTTGTAATAAATTAAAGTCTGCAACTTTTCTTTCAAAAGTTTAACTAAGAACTTGTAAAACTCAAACCTGTCATATTTTGTTTTCAAACTGGAAATCAAGTATCTTCCCTACATCAATTGGCTAAGGGGTTTGTAGTGCAAACTGTCTAGTTTCAGAGCATTTCAACTTTAAGTAATCAAGACTTAAAAGTATTTGCAAGCTCCAGGATTTCGTCCAAAAACCTGTTCTCTGTTTATTCCCAGGTGAGTAACTTTTTTTTTAAATACTTAGTAATCTGGTTGCTTGATGAAGTATGAAATAAATATGTTGTTGATCATAAAGTAAATTTTAAACTTGAATTCAAGTTAGATAAGGAAGAACTGTTTAACTGTGAGTAAACCTTTAAATTTAAAAGCCTAAGTAAATTTTAATTTATTGCTTGTGAAGATTTTTGAGATGAAATATGCTTGTTTGTATATATATGTATGGGGTTGATAATTCTGGGTTTATAAATGTTTATATACTTGCTTGTTGCAGTCAAGTGTCTCTGCTCTTAGTTCAGAAATGTGAAAGTTTGATCCAAATACAAATCTATTCATCTAATCTTTTTAGGATTAGAGACCTAAACAATTTAAGTTTGTTCAATCATGAGTGCAAGTTTAGAATTTTACTTAAAGCAATATAGTCTTGAGTTTTATCTGGAACCAAAATTTGCCTGCAGTGTGTGCATATACTTGTTTCTGATACTCTCTGTAAAACAACATTTTGCTATTAAACATTATTTACTTCTTCCCTGATTTATGCTTGCACTTCAATTTCAAGTAAATGATGTTTGTATCATCTCAAACTAAGTTTAAGCATTTAGTTAAGATAAATCAACTTAAAATTTCATCTGGAACCCAAATTTAAAGCAAATTGGTGTTCGAAACCTAGTTTTTGTGGGTCGAGAACCTGTGATTCGTTCGTCCTACTGAATGCACCGAGTGACACGTGGCTTTTAGGGGAGGTAGAGGGTAGATGGACGGTGACGTAACCGGAGTTTGGTGGCCTCCGGTGGTGGGACCGCCGCGTGCGTGGAGTTGACAGGTTCGCGAGTAGTGAGGTCGTGTGTTTTTCCAGGTTCTGTAACCTGTTTTCATTTCGCGCGCGCCTGGTGAGTAACTCGAAGCAGGCTACGGGTTTTCTCGGGGGAAACTCGCGTATTACTCGAAGTAACATAAGGGGGAGCTCGGCTGTTATGTTTCTGATTTTAAAGCCTGTTGCTGTTTTTTTTCTGATTTGAGACTTTTGGTTTTAAATTATAAACAAAGGCAAGTCTAATTTTAAATCAAGTTTAAAACTTGAATTTAAGTTAGTTTTGAATGTAGTTGGAAATAATAAAGTTTTCAAAATTTAAATTAGTTTAATATCTTAAAAGTGCTTCATGTTTAAGTATATTCAAGAAGGTGAATTTCAAAAAAAGAAAAAAAAAATGAAATCTAAATTGTTAAGAGAAGTTTTGGACAAGTTAACTCAAAAATTGAAATCCAGAGTTTGGATTTGAAATTCCAGATTTGGAATAAAATAAAGTTTTATAATTTAAATTTATTCAAATAAGTTTTAATTGTAATTAAACATGTGAGTTGGCAAAGGGGTTTTGAAAATATAATAAATTAGTTATAAAACTTTATTAAGAATAAATTGGTTTTATTTAGAAAGTAATTTAAATGAATATTTTAAAACATATTGAAATTTTACTTTAATTCATGAAGTTTTTAGAATTTTTATGTGCATTAACTCTTAAGTTGATTAAGTAAGAATAATTAATGATTGAAATTAATCAAACTAGTAATTAATAGTTTAAAAGTAGTAATTAAAGTTAATTAATGAATTAATTAACTAATATGTGATTTAGAACTATAGATTAGATTTTTAAATGGTTAATTAACTTATAATTAATAATAATTAATATAAGTTGATAATTAAATAATTATTAATGAAGTTCATTAACCAGATGATGTTATAATTAATTAATATGATTGATTTAGTAATAAATTAATTAAATTAATTAATTCAATAGTTTAATTATAAATTTTTTATTGAAAAGTAATTAAGAAATTAATTACTTATTAATTATGTAAATTGATTCGAGTTAATTAATTTAGTTTATTTAACTGATACTTCGGAATTGAATTACTTAGAAAGTAATTGAAGGATAATTACGGGATGTAACTAATTGGGTGATGTTATTAATGGAAGTAATTGAAATATAATTACTTAAAATTAATCAGGGGATTAATTTAGAGTGTTATTGAGAAGTAATTAATATTGAATGATTAATTACTGTTTGTTATTAATCAAGAGGATTAATATTTATGATTTGAAGATGTGTATTCTTAATATAAATTAAAAAATGAAGATGTAATTAGAAATCATTAATTAATAATTAATGATGATATTGATTTATTTGAGAATAATAAATCAACAAGATAATTAGAAAGGTAATAAATCTATATAAATGTAATTAATTAATGGATTTATTCAAGATTTATTTTTGTAAATAAATTAAGGAAATTACTAGGATGTTGCAAAAGATATTTAAAGCAAAGATGATTAATTTGAATATATATATAAATAATGGATAATAAGATTAAATTAAGAAATCATTTAATGATTTGATATATGTGAATATAAGTGTAATTAATGGAGCATAATTACTCAGAATAGTAATTGGATGATAATTACTTGATGAGATTCATTCAAGATGATTTGTAAATGAAGTAATGTGAGTAATTTCTTTTATAGTTAATCAAAGGATTTATTTATGGAAATAATTAATCATGGAATGATTAATTTGTTAATAAGTAATTAAGGATAGTTAATTACTGGTTTGTTATTAATCAAGGGGGTGATTAATAATTGTGTTTAAGTAAAGATTAATCACTTAATTAATTTAAATAAGTAATTGAATATAAATTGAAGATCATTAATTAATATAATTAATGATGTAATTAAGAATTGTAAATTAAGGAATAATTAATTAAGAAAGTAATTAAATGTTAATTGTTATAAATGATTTAGAATAATTCAATTGAGAATTAATTAAAGACTAAATTATTCTTGTAATTAGAGAATAATTAATTAATGATTGTGATAGCATGATTTGTAGAATGAGAAATTAATTTAATTTACTTTAAATTAATTAAAGATAGAAGTAGTTAATTTAATTCATTTTAAATTAATTATAGATTGTGATTCATAAATCATGCTTATGGATGATATTGATATTTCATTGTTTGATTGTGATCTCAGTTATGAATGGATAATACCTATGTGATATGGATGTATGTTTTAAGTATGATAATGTTTAATTATCGGTTTGGATGATAATATTAATTATCTGTTTATGATGATGATGTATTATCTATTATGAGATGTGAATTGTCTATCTGTGCATATTGATGATATTGAATTCACTGTTAAGACTAAATAGACAACTTGGCCTTAAAAGACACGCTTTGGATTTCGATGAGACCGGGATCGGATTTTCCGCATTAGGAACATCCGAAAACCACATCGTTTCCAAATTAACGTTAGGTCGTGAATCTGAAGTGAAGATGAAGGTTCAGAATGCAAGGGTTATCGTCGTTAACTCTGAGGGTGATTCCAAAATGAGTGTAACGAGATAATGCCTTCGGTTTCGTTCGAACCCGGAACGAACTTGTATGGATTGAATGCTTTCAACACATCGTCAGGCGGACGATGAGCATTCTAAGAAATATGTTCTATAAAGGTAATCGTAACCTCAAGCCTCATCAACCGGGAATGGCTAAAACAGGGGAGGTGCAACAAGGTTAGGTGGGTCATGCCCAAGCAGGACAAGGATATTCCCCTGTCTAGATGTCCCTTTTTATTCGGCTTAGTGGGCGGTTGGTCTGCAGCCAACTGCGGGGTGTATCTTGTTCGGGACTGTTCAGTAAGGAATGGTTCCGGCCTTGTGTTGCAGGGGATGAAGGGAGTAATCCTCGGTACGGTGATCTAGGCCCCGTACTGTGACGGGCGGTACCCCAGTAGCCCTGCCATTGTATGGAATTCAAAATCCAATAAGTGCCCACGGTTTTGATTGTATTACCCACTATTGTGGCTAGTAGCTGGAATTTAATGAATGTAACAATTTCGGCTATTTTCTATTTACTTGAAAACCCTAGACCTATTATAATATCACAGGATTTCCTATCAACTGTTTTGGTTAGCGTAAGGTAAAAACTTTTCCATGTTTATGTGTGGGAAGTCTTACGTGATACCTTTTGTTTTCAAAGGATTTTTCAAAATTAAGCAACTTTAACCTGTTACTCATACCAGACCCATGTCTGACCCGAAGTTTATTTTGTTTTTCATAAACTCTCGGGTACCCAAATTTTTACGGGTAGCCAAGGGATTCAGGTTTAGCTTTGACGAATTCTGGAGGAGCAATGGAGCAGGAGGCTTCAGCGTTATAGATATATAGTTCCGCTGTGTGGTATCTCTGTGATGTATTGTGTATTGTGTTGTATTAACTAGACAGGTGTTTATAACTGTCTAGTATGTGATGTATTATCTGTATAGCTCTGATTGATGTATATATTATGTAAATACTTATGTAATTAATATATTTTATTCGTTCCGCTGTGAGATTCTGATGTTGTTGTTCTTTCTTCTCTATCTTTTCTATTTTCTCACCTTTTTCTTTCTTATTAACGATGCTTCTTCCAGGGAGTAGGAAGTGGGGTCGTTACAGAAGTCTACGTACTTAGTGTATGACTAAATATTTCCCACATCAAGTCGAGGAACTAAAATTTGGCCAAATTTGATATTCCGTTATTTAACTATCAAAGAAACAAACAAATATTCAGCACCATATGCAATCACTAGGCCCTCCTAATTAATCTTTCATTAATTAAATCACTTGCTAAATATTCACTTCAAATTATCTTTAAAAAGATATATGCTCAAAACCATTTCAACTTCTATATTGGAAAGCATTTCTATATACTTATTTAATAAAATGTAATTCACAATTCAATTTATTTTCAACACTTAGAATGTTGGGTGCATGGAGTCTCATCCGCTATATAATGCGGGAATATCAATCACTCCAATATAGACACACACACACACACACACACACTATCACATCCAAACTGATAATTGATCATCAATTCATGCAATCACTTCAATAATTTGAATTTAACTATTTAAAACAACTGATAACCCAGATGTGAGTGAGATTAACTCATCTTTGATTTTTGTCTGCAATCAAAATTCAATCTCAACCCAGTCTCTTCCCGATTTAACACCTTGTATAACATTATGTGGTTATTAATATTAGAATTGATCCAACAATTAATTACTATTTATTTATTTTTTTTAATTGACGATTTGGTTTTAAACCAATAATCTAATTTTAAACTAATGTTCCAAATATAAATAATTTTAGTAACTAAAGTAATTTAATAAGTTAAATAAATGAGTAAATCACCATAATACATTTCCCTAAAATCAATTAGTAGGTTTAATATGTGTATATGTAAATTTATCTTTTGAAACTACATACATACTAAAACAATAATCTATATAGATTTAAAAACTTTTCAACATTGAAAATCCTTACTATTTTTTTTCTTTTCAAATCCTTATATATATATATATATATATTCTGTTTTAAGCATTTTATAACTAAAATTATTTTTTTTTCCTTTTATCTTAAACAACAAGCTATTATGTTATATATATATTCTAATCTAGAAAAACAGTAATTTCCTAAACCGTAAAAACTTTTCTTTTCTACTATATATTTATATACGTAAAAGTAAAATATGGTTTCCAAAATTCTTCCTCGGCATGTATACATATACGGCTCGTATATATGTATGTATGTATGTATGTATGTATGTATGTATGTATCCAGACCAAACAATTCAGAAGTTAAGAAAACAACAGGGTATTAAACCTCGCAATTTACTCGAGCCAAATCCCCCCTTCGATCGTAGATTCCCATCACCCTGCCAACATTCGTATCGAGCTCGAGTCCTATCTTCGAGCGCCACCATAAATAGCAGCAATCCATGGACACAGCCTCCACAAGCCAACCACGACTAAACTTACAAGCTCGAATCACGCTTACATCCCTCATCGAGCTTGATTTCATGCCCTAGATCGATGCTCCTAGATCGATGCTCAGACGACATAGACCCTCTCGATAATTTTGAATGCCAAATCGAGGCTCGGCCCCCATTTATTTTTTTTCTCTCAAGAACGAAATTCGAGATTTTGAATCCCTGAAGGAGAAGGAGCTTGCCATTCTCGAATTCGAACTTCGTATACTTTTTTTTAGTTAGAAGAAGACGAGAGGCAGCCATGTTTTGAAGATAAACAAAAAGGAAGGCTCCAGTTTTCTTTTCTTTTTTTATAATGCAACAAAAATTTCTTTTGATTTGCACTGAGTGAAAGGAAAGAAACGTGTCCAAATTATCTTGCTATAGTATTCAGAGGTGAAGGGTAAAAGTTTTGATGTGAAATAGTTTTGACTGGACAATATATATATATACATATATATATATATACACATATATATAAAATTTAAAATTCCAAGTCATCGCGAGTTCAGAGCTTAAAATTTTGACACGCTATCGAGGCATGCCTCTAGGCCTTTATAATGTTATACGCCTATTTCAAACTCACTGAAAAAGGTTTCGAGTCCTAATTCGATCGTATGGAGAAGATAGCTTTTTGGACCGAGTTATAATATTGAATTTCGATATAAATTTAAGCGCGTTTACCTATCGTACGATCACACGACAACTCCAAATACTAAGAAATTTGAAATCCGATAATAATACAATATTACGGATCCAATGGAACTGGTTTCATCGAATTCCAATACTGTGCCTCGGAAGGCTATTTTTAAATATCAATTTAAACGATATATTTTTTAAATTGAGCAAAGCACTTCCAAATCCAATTTTAAAACTTTTATTATCTTCAGTATGACTAATGTAAATTTATAAACCTTAAGATTATTTTTAATAAGCTTGAAACTCCAGATTCCCTATTTTACCCAATTCCAATCATTAAATTCAATATTTAAATTATCCAATAAATAATGATATTTGAAATTCAAATTTAGAAATTAACTTTTAGAATAAATTAAATAGTCTAATTTCAAGTATCCAAATTTTGGATTGTCACAACTTCTCTAATGAGCACGTCCTCGATTTCTCCCTCATGCTTCTTAATGGAGCGATCGGCAAACTGATGCGTAACTTTTATAGGTTTGAACTCACCTAAGCCTAATTGTTCGTATACGGAGCATGGGATCTAGTTGACACTCCCACCTAAGTCAATCGAACATAATTTAATCATATTGTCTCTAATTGTACATGAAATCATAGGGCAGCCAGATTTTTGTATTTGACGGTCATGGATTGGGACAAGACTTCGCTCAAACTGGCATCTAAGAAGACTTTTTTTGGAAGTTAATTGTATCATTTTTGGGTGCGCAAGTCCTTAAGTAATTTTGCACAAGCGGGTACTTGTTGAATGATGTCAAGAAGCGAGATATTAACCGTCACTTGTTTAAAAATTTCCAACATCTTTTCCATTTGGTCTAAGTGTTTCTTTTCCTTCGATGTGGAAATGGGACACGGTACTCGGTAGGCGGGTCTACTCAGTAGAAGAAGAAGAATTTTGATTGGCATTCGATTCGACATTTGGCTCCACGTTCTGTTCTTAGTCATTCGTTGTTGTAAAAGAAGTTTCTGGTAAATCGTTTGGATTAACGACATGATTATTGATTTTTTTACCGAAACGGATAGTTGTGATAGCATTCAATTGGGAGACGTTGCTATCTGGAACAACATGAGCTTGATTTGAATTTATGTTTTGATTTTTGGGATTTGGAAGGGACTGGCTTGGGAATGTGCCACGCTTGCCGTTCTTCAAAATCAAACAATTCCCAGGCAACAGTGCCAAAAACTTGTTAATCGGTAATTTTTCTATCGAATTAGAAATTTGTAGAAAAATTTCAAATTAAATTTAACCGCAAGCGCACGCTGTACAATTTTAGTACGTGGCGAGTACGAACCGATCCATAGGGAATGTTTTAGATTTTAAAAATCAATTCAATCAAATTAGACCAAAGCGAGAGGAATTTGTTAACTACAAAAATGAAGCTAAACCTAAAATTACATGTGATTTAAAACTATTAGACTAGAGAATAAATTGGAGGCAAATCCACTCTCATATTTTTGTAAATCAGCAAACAAATAATTTTTTATCTCTAGCTTTGATATTAAATGAAATAATTATTGTATTTATCATAGTACGGTTCATTTATGTTATTAATTAACATAACTCAAACCATCAAACTATAATACAACAAATAAATCACTTATTAATTCTCATGAAAATGAATCCAAAGCAGAAGCAATTTTAAGTATGATATATTTTCTATTGTAACTAGTAATATAGATCATCAGATTTCATTTTTACTTTCATTTCAAAATCAAAAATTAATTAGCAAATAATGATGTAAATTGTGTTTATGTTGATTAAAAATAGCTCATTTGCATAAGCAATATAAACTATCAAACCAACTTGTATAAACTTACATCAAAGTTCACTTTCATGAAGCACAAGCTAAAGAGATCATAAATCATTAAAATGCTGAAATTACATATATTTTAGAGCTCCATTACCCCTAAATTGAAGGGGATTAGCTACTCATTTGTGTTATCAAATCAACACATGTATGTTTAGACATTGAAAATGAAAGAAAGTAGAGAATAAACAAAGAAAAAGAAGATTAGCTACTAGAAGGAATTAGACTAGTGCATAAATGTAAATCTAAGCTATGAATATTAAAAGAAAGAGTGCATAGAAATGAACATTAACATAAAAGCAAAGAAAAAACATGTAGAAAAGAGAGGAGAAAGAGGCTTGGAAGCCATTGTTATTTCATGAAACATTGCCATTACAACTTGCTTTCTTAATTTCCTAACTAATGTCAAAGAGTAGAAGATATGTTCATGTACATAAGAGGGCTATTTATACATGATAGAACTCTAATTCTATTTTTAAGGAGCTTCCCAAAGTACCTTTAAGGAATTTTAGCCACCAAGCAACCACTAGCCACTAATTAATCCATCATTTAATGTGCATGAAGTTTTAACCTCCACTTAGTTGTTCATTAGCTTATAATTGTACATTTAGGTAAGTGGGTGGGGACCTCCATGTTCTTGAACTTGAATTATTTCCTCCTCATTCCTTTGTATTTCCTTGTGTTTTATATCATCATGAATCCCACTTCCATATGCATCAAATTATCTTATAAATATCATAAAATTGTCCAAGTAAAAATTCTTAAATTGACTCATGCATAAAAATGACCATTTTGCCCTTGAATGAAGATAAAAATACGATGGTTTCAAATAATTGAATTTAGGTTTTAACATGTTAAGATGCCCAATTATGATGTTTATTTAAATAAAAGGAGATAAAATATGGATGTAAATATATGCACATTATGTGCACATCACTTAGGCAGAAATGTGATTGTTAGGATTTGATTGCCATTTGGGAAAATTTGAAAGGTTTTCATAAATTGAGTTTTAAACTCTAGAAAGTTTTCAAAAATTGACTTTTTAATTTTAGAAATTATACGTTATTAAGAAATTAATCTTGTAAATTTGGTTGCATTCAATTTTAGAAAAATATTTTGAAATTCATTTATAAAACTTTTAGACTCAAATTTAATAATAATATATATTTCTAAAATTTCCCTAACTTTATATAGTAGAAGTAAAATGTTCTATGTGATGCCCCACCTCTATACCCACGCTAGCCAAGAACATTACGGTGAATGCTGTCAACTAGCACGGAGAATAAGGCTGTTGAGGAGCGACCATCCATGTAATTGCTTTGTGCGAGCACCGATATGTCAGATAGTAAAACATGCAAGAGGAAATCCGACATACCGATACAAACTCAAAACTACTACACAGTGGCTATAATAACCTTCAGAAACAAATATAGAAATAAACATAACAGAAATCAGTCGTAGATAATTCATATCACAAAGGCGGAAGAAGATATGAATATATAACCAACACATGAAAGTGTATTTCAGAGTAGCGGTCTAAAAATATCCGCAATTACACAAAAGAATAGTTAAAAGAACTACACAAAAGAATAAGTATACATCATGGAGTCTATATCTCAATTGTATACAATCCAAAAACTACTAATCTAAGTAGTTAACCAAAAGTTAGAGAAATCAATCCCAAGTGAGAAGTCAAGCTGAAGCACCTGTAACATCTCGGTCTGATCCGAGTATTATTTAATAAGAAAATAATAAACGGATCAGTCTAACTATAAATATCAGATGAAACGATATAGAATAAGAGATATGACTAAACACATAATAATCACAATGCCAAGCTGTGATATATATAAGTAATTGAAAATCAACGAGAGATTAATCAATATCACAGAATCTACACAAGAATCAAAGAAATGTCATACTCCTTATTTCGTTCACCAAAGCATAAATATTGACAATTATATCAATACCAATCACAAAAGTCAATGACACACAAATTCACCAATGCACAAATATTGATAGATTTTATAAATGAAAATCATGAAAATTGGTGAAGCACAAATTCTAGAAATCATCTCAAGAAATCCAGAAATCACAAAAAAGGGGAAGGCCTATCACAAATGGGAGCATAAAGCTCACCAACACGTGTATCACAAACGGAACGCTAATTCCATGGTTGCTAACCATCACAAATTGAGCTGAAGCTCCACAAACGGCTTGAAGACCATGGGTTGCTACCCCACCAATTTGAGTCGAAACTCCACAAAACGGGGTTTAGTCTCCCTCGCAAACAAAGAGACATCGCACATTGCTAGTCTAAATCACAAAGATGATCGTCATGATCAACGAGAAGTGTGAATTACACTAAGCTAGTAAATATATGAGTTTAGCTTCATGTCCTATAACCACTTGCTTAACTTAAATTTTTACGAACAAACTGTAGATCTCCACTATAAAATTGTCATAAGAGATTCAATCGAACAAGTCCAAGAATTAACCGACGAAGTGAACGCAAGCGTTTCATACCACTCGTTTTACTAAGTCATTTAATTAGATTTCTCATACGAGTGAGGTAAAGGTTTGTATATACTAATAGATTGAAAAATGGTTTAAGAAACGAGCTTGGTACTAAAATAGTGTTGAAATCATTTGAAGAAAGAGTTTTGATATTTACTACTAGTATAGAAACCTTTATATTTTTAAAGTGACAAATCATGAAGAAGATTATAGGAACAATCAATCACTAAAATTCACATACGAAGATGTGAATAAAAATCCAACGAAACCGATAAAGAATCCATCGAAATGGATATTCAAAAATCCCTAAAAAGGAGTCATCAAAGTCATAATAAATGATAACAACAAATAGGAAACAACACGAATCGATTAAAGTTGGAAATTCAAGCAACTAGGCGAAATAGGCAAAATTGCATCAGGTCGGTCGGCCGGCTACAGAGCTCGGTCGACCGGACCCTGTTTCAGAAATTTCTCGGGAAGCAGGTCGGTCGGCTGAGCCCTGTAGTCAGTCGACCGGACCAGAGACAGAAAGGTGCCTACGCACCTTAGTAGCAGGTCGGTCGACCGGTCTAGGGGTTCGGTCGGCCGACCCTGATGTTCTGCAATTGAAACCCATTTAATTGATGTGCAAACTGTAGGATCTAGATTAACCCTAGAAGGGGGGGTGAATAGGGTTAAACCAAATTTTCTCGATTTAAACATAGAAACAAACTGCAGAAATAAATATACTGTAAAGTAAATCACACACAAAATTTACCCAGCTTCGGCAACCCCTGCCTACTGCTGCATTCCCAGATTTCTATTAGAATTAAACAGTATCACGCTTACAAACACTCTACTAGACTCACAAACATTTGCTCCCGCTCACAAACACTCTACTAGACTCGCAAACATTTGCTCCCGCTCACAAACATTCTACTAGACTCGCACACCTTGCTCCCGCCTATAGAGTTTCGTTTACTCGCAAACTCTGCTCCCGCCTATTAGGCTTTGCTTACTCGCAAACTCTGCTCCCGCCTATAGAGCTTTGCAAACTCGCACACCCTGCTCACTGAACTAATTCTAACTAGACAATCTGACACTACCTAAACCCTAGGTGGTGATTTACAAATTTTTGATTTGAAAAGTAAAAACAACAATTAAACGACAATAAAAAATAACCCTAAACCCTAATTAAAAATATACTAAAGCCTTTAATAATAAAACAAGGCCGGCCCTATTCTCTTCTTCAACCCGTTCCTTTTTCTTTTTATTTGCTCCGTTCGTTGTTTTGAGACAGTGGCGGCTTTGTCCTTCAATCCAAATTAGGGCTTTCGTTCGTGATTCAAATTAGGGTTTGTGAAGCTGCCGATTGTTTGATCAATCACGTGGATAATGCGCGAGCAGCTTTGATTGATCTTATCTCGTTGCTCACCGCGGCTGCTTCGTTGATCGAATTCCTTCCTTGCTCGGTATGTATTTGCTTTTACTGATTTTATGCTTGCTTGAATTCGATGAATAAATTGCCGATGATGATTGGGCTTATATAGGATTCGAAATACTATTTTTGCGTTCGTATTTGTTCATTTGAATTTGTCTTTGGCCGTTCGATCTGGTATTGATGCTTGAGATTTTCACTGACTAATTCAAATTGCTTGGCTACCACGGTTTTGAATTGTGACTTGTTCAAGTTGCTTGATGTGCACGGCTTTCATGTGAATTACGGCTTTGACTTTTTCATCATATTTTTTCTATCTTCGGCATATTGATTTCTGGCATTTTTACTTTGTTTGACTTGTTCATGGCTGTGACAATTTCACAGTGCTCATTCTGAAATCACTGACCATTGTAGCTGTGTTGATCTTGCTTGCTTCCTATACTGATGCATTAGTTGTTGTCATGTTAGTTCGAATTGCATACTTCATGATTGCACTGTCTCCTGCATTTACTTGTAGTTGCATTTATGTCATTTATACGGCCTGACCATTGTGACGTCTGGTTGACACTTGATGGTCTTCATATTCATGTGTGTCTTGTTCAATGGAGTCAGTGATAATGGTCACTGTGTTGGGCTTGTAGTACTTGGATATTTGCAGTTTGTAGTGTTATTGAGCATTTGTTGTATCCATATTGTATTCGATATGCATTTTCACTATTGCCTTTGGTTTCCTGTGTCTGATTATCGCTTGGTCATTGCACTGATTCTTGGTGGCATTTGGTCTGTGTAGCATTGTTCCATGTACGCTTTGACATCCATGTTCTTCACTGTGTTGATTATTTTGCATGTCACTGAGTTTGTTGTGTATACTTGTGGCTGGTGATTCATCTTTCTGCATTTGGTGTGGTTGCATGTGCACTATTTGTATCTGCAGTGGCATTGTTTTGTTTGCATATATCACTAGCTGTTAGTTTTGGCGTATGGTCAGTGATGCACTTGGTTATTCGATCCTTGTTTGATCATTGAAGTGTCTGGCCATTTGTATACATACATTCATGCATGTATATATGTGTATGTCTACACTCATTTATATATGCATTCATCATGTCACTTGATCTGTTTCAACTTGATGTTGCTTTAACTGCCGCTGTTGGTTTTGCTGTGGTCTTCAAGCATGTTGTTGCCTGGTCGGTATAAATACATGCATACTTTGATCATAGCATTCATGTGGCTTGTTCTCTACATTTGCTTGATTGTTGCAGTCCATGTTCTGTTGATCACTTGATTATTGTCTGCGCTATCCACTTGAACTTGTAGTCTGCCTTGAGTTGAATCCCGTGTGTTATTTGGGTTTGACCTTGTGCTGAATTGTTAGAAGTGCTTTTGTTTGATTTGTGCACACGAGTTGGCGGGGCAGTGCCATGTTTGAACATAGCATTCATGTGTACTTTCGATTCGCACCTGAGTTGAATCCAGTTTTTAAACTCGGGTTTGACCTTGTGCTGAGAGTTGTGACTTTTATGTTATTGCACGTGAGTTGAACCCAGCTTTTTATATGGGTTTGACCTGTGCTCACCTGTCCCTGTAGCATTATAAGTGTATATATCGGTGTGCACGGCCTTGTGGCATATACAGTGATACACTGTGTATGTCACAAGTTGTTCGTGTATGTTGAATTCAAATTTAAACGATGACGAACAACCCAAATAACTGAGGCAAACAATATTTTCGAAAACCATATTTTATTTTATATTGCAAAAATATTTCTTTTTCAATTTTACTGCGTTAGTTTATATTTTTGCAGATTGCTCAGATGCTGGTTTCAAACTGGAAAGAAGTTGAAGATAAATACGAGTGTGAGTGATATGTAGTGAGGTGAACTATAAATATGAAATGTGATGTAATTGTAATCAAAGTTGTATAGTTATAGTGGGAGCTTAAAATTGTACTATTCAAAGTTGTAATAAATATTTGTTTGAATAAAATATTCGTTTGAATTCAAATTCTGTGTTATTTAATTTATTCAACAAATATTTATTTAATCTGTGAAAACAAAATAGTATATTAACAAATACATTTAAACGAATGTATATATGCTTATTATCATCAAACAAAAATCATATAAGCGCAAAGCGCATATTCAATAATCTCCCTCTTTTGATGATAACAAACATATATTTAAGATTTTGAACGTATTAAATGTATTTGATCGTTCAATTTGCTCCCCCTATTTAAATGATCCCTCTCTACACAATACTCCCCCTACATATATGCATACAAATAGAAATATATAAATGAGCCTATATGCAAATTGAAAATTATTTGACCTTTGCTTGATTCTATTTGACAAAATCTTAACTTTTCTCTCCCCCTTTTGTTATCAGCAAAAGAATAATAGTGTAACAAAAATAGGGATGAAGTGACAGACATGAATCAAGCATTTAACTCAATTGAATATAAATATCAAATTTCAATAAAGCTCAAACAAAAATCATAATTACCCTTGTTAGACGCATATTCCACTTTCAGAAGTGATGGGGATAAAATCATCAAAAAAAAATCATACAGTTTTGTCTATTTGTGGTATATTTATTTCAGGAAATTTGAATATCTACTAACCATGCATAATCGTTAGGACTTTTAAATGAGATTAGTAGTATTCACAATTTTTATTTAAAAAATGAAATCAATTATCTTCTAACCACGCATGACCGTGAGGACTTTTAAATGGGATTAGAATCAACTTGTCTATTAAATCAATTAATTTTGATATGCGTTCCATACATGCATAACCGTGAGGACTTTTAAATGAGCATGGAAGCACATAATCAAAAATCCAAGTAATTCACCCATGCATAACCGTGAGGACTTTTAAATGAGAGTGAATACTTTGGATATTTATTTTTAGTGCTAAATATAATAAATTGAAGCACAGATAATTTCCTTTATAATAATAGATTGAAGAACGAATAATTTCCTTTGTAAACTACCACAAATTTACATGCTATATATGATTTTGATGAGTGATAGTCGATAGAAAGATGATAGAAATAGAAATGATCATGGAATTTTTACCCAACAAAAAGTTTTTATAACTCTTGTTATGAAAGTCTAAAGAAATTTTTCTAAATATATTGTCTTGAGTAATGTATGACAAATATCGACACTCATCACTTTTTCAATCACTATTGATCTTTTCGATAATCATTAGGGAGTTAGATTAGTCAAAATTTGTCATTTAAAATCAAATAAAAACGACTAATCTGAAAAAATGGTCAAAAATGATTTTATCGAAGGGGTTATATGAAGAAAAAATTCTGCTATTTGAAAAACTTATTTCAAGTGAAATATATGCAGATATTTTCTTTGAAAAACGATGCAGCCAATGAATGTTTCAAAAAATTAGTCACGTTCCACTAGTAATTTTTCTATCAACTATATTACTAGTGTAATCTGCATCTGAATTTCTTTTTCACTCCAAAATATCACTAACTAAATTTAATAAACCAAGACCATGAAAATGTGCATAAAAAAATTTCAAACTCAATTTTAACAACAATTTAAATGACATTCTTTTGAATTTGAATTGAAACCATGTTAACACTCAAACAAATATCATAGTGTTAATTTCAGAAACCGTAGGATAAACAGTTATATTCATGAGTAATCAACAGTCAATCAACATCATAATTATTTCAAAAACAATTTCTTGAAGTTTCAACAATTTCTTAAAATCCTTTTTAACAGCTTTCACATGAAATTTGAAATCGTGCAAATTTACAAGCAGTGACCAAAATGTCAAAATATATCTACGTGTAGCATGAGTAATCAAAGATCAATAAAATACCATCATTTGACTGAACAAATTTATATGGATTAGTTCAAAGTTGAAAATCTGATTGGTCATGATTTAAGCACAAATCAAGGTCATAAATAAAAACAAGTCAAAAAAAAATCATATCAATTAAGAATAAGTCATAATTAAAGACATCGTTCATTTCATCATCACATTATTGGCTGATTTAATTCAGAATATGGTGCAGATTATCAAAATTAATATATCGATCAGATAAGTATACCTTCACCTGTTTTACCTTTACGATAATTTTTCGTGATTGCCCATTGTGATTCTGTCACCTTTGTACTAGGCTAAGGAACTTTGCTTTGTTGCCCGTTGTGTTTCTGAAACAGCCAAAATCCAGAGAACACCGTTGTTGTTCCTTAGCCTGCCACCACACCTACACGATGAAAGATTTTTGTGACCTATTTCTAGGTCCAAGATTGTTAGTGGCAGAACATGAAAAATATGTTTGTGGAGACCCAAAACTATTTATATATGTTCCTTTTGGCACCCAAATTTGTTTGACTTTCAGAGATTTTATATTTGTGCCTTTTGGAACCCAAATTGGTATAGTTTTCACGTGTTTGGGTCTATACCAACAATTATTTTGATTGTGTCCAAATTTTCTCCAAATTTTGCACATTAAATTGACTTGATTAAATTTTTTGTTCTTGTTCCTATGACTATAGTTTTCAACATGATGTCCAATTATTTCAGATCGAGCAAAGACACTTTTACCTTTTGCATTATCATCATCTTGTGATTTCCCAAAACCTAGTCCTTTTCTATTGTTAGCAAAAATTTGATTTCCCAATAGCATGTTGAAAGATTTTTCGCCTCTTTTAAAGTTATTCAAAGATTTCTCAAGATTTTGGACTTTGCTTTTTAGTGACGTGTTTTCAGTTACAAGTGAGGTGCATCTATTTATGAAATCCTTTTGCCTAGTGTCGATGGTTTCCTTAAGATTCCAGCTTTCTTTTTCAACATTCTCATAGTTATTCCTAAGTTTTGATAAATCTGAATCTAAAATCTTACAATTTTTACAGTCTAGGTTTTGAATATTTTCAAGTTCAGTTTCTAACCTAGAATTTTCATGGGCGAGTTTCCTCCTTTCAGATTTCAGTTTTTCAATTTTTGATTCAAGACTATCAATTGTTTTAGTAAGATCTAAGCACATAAAAACAAGATCTCTATAGGAATACTCACTTGCCTCACTAGATTCCTCGGAGCTTGCTTCTGAATCTGATTTCGCCATAAGACACAAGTTAGCCTCCTCTGAGCTGCTATCTGAAACTTCCTCTCCTTCTTCATCATCCCAAGTTGCTGCAAAAGCCTTCTTTTTCTTTTTCTTTCCTTCGTTGTATTTGAGAAGTGGGCATTCTGGTTTAATGTGGCCAGGCTTGTTGCAGTTATAACACGTCAGTTCATTAGCGGAATTTTCAGAATCTTTTGACCTATTGCCCTTTGTTTTCTTCTTGCGTGGCTTGAATGTTGATGAGTTTCTAAGTTTATTGACAGCCATTGCAAGCTCTTCAATTGGATCTATTTCATCTTCATCGCTCTCTTGTTTTCTCTTTAAGGCAATCGTCTTCTTCTTTGGTTCGAAGTTGTTGCGTTCTTCCTTTGCTTTTAGCTCAAGCTCATATGTCATCAAGTTACCAATCAACTCCTCCATGCTTAGTTTACTCAGATCTTTCGATTCTTGTATTGTCGTGACTTTTGCCTCAAAGTTCATTGGTAAGACTCGTAATATCTTTCGCACAAGCTCTACCTCAGTGAAGACTTTCCCAAGCGCTCTAGCGTTGTATACCAAGGTTGAAAAGCGTCCAAACATGTCTTTTATGCTCTCGCCATTGTCCATCACAAAGTTTTCGTATTCATTGTTGAATAGGGCTAGACGAGACTCCTTGACTTGAGAAGTTCCTTCGTGTGTCACCTCCAAAGTGTGCCAAATTTCCTGTGCTGTTGTACAATGAGAAATTCTATTAAATTCATTTTTATCAAGAGCACATATAAAAGCATTCATGGCTTTAGCATTTGTCATTTTCAATCTCTTATCGTTAGCATCCCACCTATCCTTAGGTTTAGGAATCTCAATATCACCAACGATTATAGTGGGAGGTTTATAGCCAGTTTCAATAATATCCCAAACATCATAATCAACAGAACTAAGATATATACCCATCCTAACTTTCCAATAAGCATAATCATTCCCGTTAAACATGGGTGGCCTAGCAATAGATTGCCCCTCAGAAAAAGCATTATTCGGTGAATTCATGACTCAAGAGTTAAATAAAATTACCAGGCTCTGATACCACTTGTAGGATCTAGATTAACCCTAGAGGGGTGTGAATAGGGTTAAACCAAATTTTCTCGATTTAAACACAGAAATAAACTGCAGAAATAAATATACTATAAAGTAAATCACACACAAAATTTACCCAGCTTCGGCAACCCCTGCCTACTGCTGCATTCCCAGATTTCTATTAGAATTAAACAGTATCACGCTTACAAACACTCTACTAGACTCGCAAGCATTTGCTCCCGCTCACAAACACTCTACTAGACTCGCAAACATTTGCTCCCGCTCACAAACACTCTACTAGACTCGCACACCCTGCTCCCTCCTATAGAGTTTCGTTTACTCGCAAAATCTGCTCCCGCATATTAGGCTTTGCTTACTCGCAAACTCTGCTCCCGCCTATAGAGCTTTGCAAACTCGCACACCCTGCTCACTGAACTAATTCTAACTAGACAATCTGACACTACCTAAACCCTAGGTGGTGATTTACAAAGTTTTGATTTGAAAAGTAAAAACAACAATTAAACGACAATAAAAAATAACCCTAAACCCTAATTAAAAATATACTAAAGCCTTTAATAATAAAACAAGGCCGACCCTATTCTCTTCTTCAACCCGTTCCTTTTTCTTTTTATTTGCTCCGTTCGTTGTTTTGAGATAGTGGCGGCTTTGTCCTTCAATCCAAATTAGGGCTTTCGTTCGTGATTCAAATTAGGGTTTGTGAAGCTGCCGATTGTTTGATCAATCACGTGGATAATGCGCGAGTAGCTTTGATTGATCTTATCTCGTTGCTCACCGCGGCTGCTTCGTTGAGCGAATTCCTTCCTTGCTCGGTATGTAATTATATGCTTTTGCTTTTGCTGATTTTATGCTTGCTTGAATTCGATGAATAAATTGCCGATGATGATTTGGCTTATATAGGATTCGAAATCCTATTTTTGCGTTCGTATTTGTTCATTTGAATTTGTCTTTGGCCGTTCGATCTGGTATTGATGCTTGAGATTTTCACTGACTAATTCAAATTGCTTGGCTACCACGGTTTTGAATTGTGACTTGTTCAATTTGCTTGATGTGCACGGCTTTCATGTGAATTACGGCTTTGACTTTTTCATCATATTTTTGCTATCTTCGGCATATTGATTTCTGGCATTTTTACTTTGTTTGACTTGTTCATGACTGTGACAATTTCAATATGCTCATTCTGAAATCACTGACCATTGTAGCTGTGTTGATCTTGCTTGCTTCCTGTATTGATGCATTAGTTGTTGTCATGTTAGTTCGAATTGCATACTTCATGATTGCACTGTCTCCGGCATTTACTTGTAGTTGCATTTATGTCATGTATACGGCCTGACCATTGTGACGTCTGGTTGACACTTGATGGTCTTAATATTCATGTGTGTCTTGTTCAATGGAGTCAGTGATAATGGTCACTGTGTTGGGCTTGTAGTACTTGGATATTTGCAGTTTGTAGTGTTATTGAGCATTTGTTGTGTCCGTATTGTATTCGATATGCATTTTCACTGTTGCCTTTGGTTTCCTGTGTCAGATTATCGCTTGGTCATTGCACTGATTCTTGGTGGCATTTGGTCTGTGTTGCATTGTTCCATGTACACTTTGACATCCATGTTCTTCACTGTGTTGATTATTTTGCATGTCACTGAGTTTGTTGTGTATACTTGTGGCTGGTGATTCATCTTTCTGCATTTGGTGTGGTTGCATGTGCACTATTTGTATCTGCAGTGGCATTGTTTTGTTTGCATATATCACTAGCTGTTAGTTTTGGCGTATGGTCAGTGATGCACTTGGTTATTCGATCCCTGTTTGATCATTGAAGTGTCTGGCCATTTGTATACATACATTCATGCATGTATATATGTGTATGTCTGCACTCATTTATATATGCATTCATCATGTCACTTGATCTGTTTCAACTTGATGTCGCTTTAACTGCCGCTGTTGGTTTTGATGTGGTCTTAAAGCATGTTGCTGCCTGGTCGATATATATACATGCATACTTTGATCACAACATTCATGTGGCTTGTTCTCTACATTTGCTTGATTGTTGCAGTCCATGTTCTGTTGATCACTTGATTATTTTCTGCACAGTCCACTTGAACTTGTAGTCTGCCTTGAGTTGAATCCCGTGTGTTATTTGGGTTTGACCTTGTGCTGAATTGTTAGCAGTGCTTTTGTTTGATTTGTGCACACGAGTTGGCGGGGCAGTGCCATATTTGAACATAGCATTCATGTGTACTTTTAATTCGCACCTGAGTTGAATCCAGTTTTAAAACTCGGGTTTGACCTTGTGCTGAGAGTTGTGACTTTTATGTTATTGCACGTGAGTCGAACCCGGCTTTTTATTTGGGTTTGACCTGTGCTCACCTGTCCCTGTAGCATTATAAGTGTATATATCGGTGTGCACGGCCTTGTGGCATATACAGTGATACACTGTGTATGTCACAAGTTGTTCGTGTATGTTGAATTCAAATTTAAACGATGACGAACAACCCAAATAACTGAGGCAAACAATATTTTCGAAAACCATATTTTATTTTATATTGCAAAAATATTTCTTTTTCAATTTTACTGCGTTAGTTTATATTTTTGCAGATTGCTCAGATGCTGGTTTCAAACTGGAAAGAAGTTGAAGATAAATATGTGTGTGAGTGATATGTAGTGAGGTGAACTGTAAATATGAAATGTGATGTAATTGTAATCAAAGTTGTATAGTTATAGTGGGAGCTTGAAATTGTACTATTCAAAGTTGTAATAAATATTTGTTTGAATAAAATATTCGTTTGAATTCAAATTCTATGTTATTTAATTTATTCCACAAATATTTACTTAATCTGTGAAAACAAAATAGTATATTAACAAATACATTTAAACGAATGTATATATGTTTATTATCATCAAATCATATAAGCGCAAAGCGCATATTCAACACAAACTCCACCAATTTGCAACCGAACGAGCACGGACGATAGGGAATTATGCCCAACGGCTACCCGATCCTATTGGCTCCTCGATGCATCACCAAAAACGCATTTGAACATCAAAGCTATGATTTTTAAGGATTTGAACCCAAAACACTAAAAATTGGAATATTCACCAAATCAATCCAAACCAAAAGCAATTGCACATGAATAAGTGTTAGGAATTCATACCTAACAATCGAAGATAAATATAAGCACAGATGTGAGATAAAAATCTCACCTTTGAACCCAAACGATTGAAAAAGAAGCTTGGAGGCAAAGGAGAATCAACCACTCTTCAAATCCAACTCAAGAAGCTTGATTCTAAGCTTAAAAGAAGAACATTCCCAAAATTAGGTTTATGAATTTTTTGAAATCAAGGAGAGAATGAGTTGGAGAAGAAGAAGAGAAGCTTACCAATGGGTTCTTCTATTGGTTTGGAGCTAGAGTTTGATTTGCAAGAGAAAACTAGGATTTGGAGTTTTAATTTCCCATCTCTCCCACCATTGATGCTTTAGAACTGAAAAGAGGAGAAAGTGAGGGTGAATGGGGAGGAGTGGCTCAGATTTGAGTATAAGTTAAACATTGGGCTGAACCCAAACCCAAAACCAAAGTGAAAAAGTAGCAAAAATCAACTTACTCCAAACATATCGAAGCTTATACTCAAAATGGTTGCAAACGGCATTTTAAACTCAATGGGAGTGGTCTCGAGTCGTAATTCGACCGTATGCAAAAAGTAACTTTTCGGACTAAATTCCGAGTATCAATAAAATATTTAAATAAATATTTAAATATAAAAATCGATAAATATGCGGGTTGTTACAGACTCCCCTTCTTAAAGAAATTGCGTCCTCGCAATATTTAAGAAGAAAATATAAAGTAACAACCATAAAAGCATATCTAACACAAAAGAAATTTGAAATAAAAGGTTCACCTCAAAGAGCACGAGAAAGTAAGTCCGGATGTGTTCGCTCGATGAACTCTCTAGACTCCCAAGAACAATCCTTAGGATTTGAAGACCATTGAACTTTCACAAGCGGAACATCTTTATTCCGAAGTCGTTTGACCTCCGAAGCAACAATTCGAATAGGATGTTGCTCATAAGTTAAATTAGGTGAAACTTCAATCTCTTCCACAACACCGGGCTCAAGAATAGAATCGGAATCTCGAAGATATTTCTGTAATTGAGAAACATGAAACACGTCATGGATAGCAGAAAATTGAGCCGGTAATAAAAGGCGATAAGCCATGGAACCAATACGTTCAGTGATAGGAAATGGCCCAATATATCGAGGCGCTAACTTTCCCGATCGACTGAAACGTACAACACCTTTCATACGTGAAACACGAATGAACACAAGATCTCCCACAGAAAATTCTAACTTACTTCTCCGGTTATCGGCATAGGATTTTTGTCTACTCTGGGCTTCTTTCATCCTATGTCGAATAAGTTCAATCTTCTCTGTGGAATCACGAATAAAGTCTGGACCTAAAACCAGCTTCTCACCGGCCTCAAGCCAACAAGAAGGAGATCGGCATGGCCTTCCATAGAGTACCTCGAAAGGTGCCATACCAGTACTAAATTGGAAACTATTATTATAGGAAAATTCAAAAAGTGATATATGATCTTCCCAACTTCCACCAAAATCAAGAACACATGCACGAAGAAGATCTTCAAGAGTTTGATTCACACGCTCGGTTTGTCCACCGGACTGAGGATGATAAGCGGTGCTAAAATTAAGCTTCGTTCCTAAATCTTTTTGAAGACTCTTCCAAAATACACTAGTAAACAATGGATCATGATCACTAACAATAGAAGTAGGAACTCCATGTAATTTAACAATCACTTTAACAAAGAGTTCGGCCAAAAGAGGAACGGTTCGGTTAGACCGAACGGGAATAAAATGGGCAGATTTAGTAAGTCTATCAACATCACCCATAAGCTATCATGACCTGAACGAGAACGGGAAAGGCCGTCTATAAAATCCATGGAAATTTGATCCCACTTCCAAATTGGAATTACTAAAGGTTGCAATAACCCACCGGGCCTTTGATGTTCGGCCTTAATGAGTTGGCAAGTCATGCAACACTTAACAAAGTTAGCAATATCAGATTTCATTCCCTCCCAATAATAAAGTCGCTTCATATCCGCGTACATTTTACGACTACAGGGATGAATGGTAAATTTAGAATGATGAGAATCTTCTAAAATTTCTTTACGAAGATCACTAATATTTGGCACGATAAGTCTACCAAATCTTCGAATGCCGCCACGAGAATCGATATCAAAGTCTTTCAAACCTTCAATATCAATTTTATCCTTAATATTTTGGCGAAGAAGAGCCAATTCGGGTCCTAGCCTTTGAGCCTCAAGGCTACATAAAATAAATGATGAGCATAAATCGGATACGCGGTCTCAAATCTCACAAGTGGATAAGATCTCGAGATCGTTCCATTCGGATATCATTATAGAAACAACAGCTTGTTGTTTACGGCTAAGAGAATCGGCGACACGATTACCCTTACCGGGAGTATAAAGAATATCAAGATCGTATAGTGCAAGAAATTCGAGCCAACGCTGTTGACGCAAATTAAGTTCCTTTTGAGAGAATAAATACTTCAAGGATTTATGATCGGTATAAAGAACAAATTTCTCTCCTAAAAGATAATGACGCCAAATACGAATGGCGAAAACAATAGCCGCGAGCTCTAAATCGTGAGTGGCATATCTAGTCTCAGTAGGCTTTAATTGCCTAGAAGCATAAGCAATAACACGTTCTTTTTGCATAAGAACGGCACCCAAACCAACACGACTAGCATCGGTATAAACAACGAAATCTTGATTCCCCTCGGGAATAACAAGAATAGGAGCATCAGAAAGAAGTTCTTTTAATTTCCGAAAAGAAGTTTCACATTTGTCCGACCAAATGTATTTAACACCTTTCTTCGTTAAGCTAGTGAGAGGCACGACAATCTTAGAAAAGTCTTTGATAAAACGGCGGTAATAACCCGCCAATCCAAGAAAACTACGAATCTTCACCACACTCTCCGGTCACTTCCAATCTTGAATCGCTTCAATCTTTGAAGGATCCACGAAAATTCCGGATTCGGAAATAATATGACCGAGAAACTTCACACGAGATTGCCAAAAATGGCATTTAGAAAATTTTGCCTTTAATTGATTACTCCTAAGAGTTTCCAACACAATCCGAAGATGCTTTTCATGCTCCTCCTCGGTTTTTGAATACACAAGAATATCATCGATAAAGATGAGAACAAACCGGTCGAGGAAGTCTTTGAAAACTCTATTCATAAAGTCAACGAAATAAGCCGGAGCATTCGTTAGACCAAATGGCATAACAAGCCATTCATAAGATCCGTAACGAGTTCGGAACGATGTCAAAGGAATGCTATCCTCTGCAATACGAAGCTGATGAAATCCAGTAGCTAAGTCTAATTGTGAAAAGACTCTAGCACCGCTAAGTTTGATCGAATAGATCATCAATCCGAGGTAAAGGATATTTATTTTTGACAGTAAGATCATTAAGCTTGCGGTAGTCAACGCAAAGCCTAAGTGTTCCATCGGATTTCTTCACAAAAATAGCTGAAGCTCCCCAAGGCGAGGAACTAGAGCGAATAAATTGCTTCGTCTCCAATTTGGATAATTGTTTACGCATCTCCTCGTTTTCTTTATTGGACATACGATAAGGAGGGCGAGTGATAGGTTGAGCTCCAGGAATGAGATTAATTATGAACTCAATTGCTCGCTTAGGTGGTAATCCTAAAACAGGCTCAAATATGTCGGAAAATTCACGAACGACGTGAATAAGAGAAATAATATCACCCTCATCATCATCATCGTCATTGCGAGGATTTAAAGAATATAAAGATGCAACCAAGCTGGAATCCGAATCTTTAAGATTAATAGAAATCTGCTTAACGGATTGAGGATGTCGAAGATGAATAGTCCGCTCAGGACATAGGATATGAGCTTCATAATGGTTAAGCCAATCCATTCCCAAAATCATTCCAAAGCCTAAATAACGCATGACATGCAAATCGGCTAGGAAAGGAAAATCACACAAAATAATCTCGACATCTTTACACAATAAACTGATTGTTGCGGATCCACCAACCGGATTCGCAATTCTCAAAGAAGTCATTAAACACAAAACATCCAAAGAAAAAGTATCAACAAGTTCTTTTGATATAAAAGAATGGGACGCACCCGTATCAAAAAGAACTCGAATAGGATGATCACGAAACACAATAATGCCATCAAGGATAGAATGAAGCATACCTTGACCACGAGATGTGTTGCCAGGGGCTTGGGCAACATTTAACTTTCCCTCCTTCCTGCCCTGAAGCTTGGGGTATGAAGATATAACATGACCGAGACCTTTATAGTAGCGACAAGAGAGAGACTTTGGGCACTTGTTCGCGTAATGGTCCTTCGAACCACAATTATAGCATTCCCCACGACCAAAGGAAGAAGTCTTTGCCACAGAGGTTGCTTGCTTCCCTTTCTTATTGGGATAAGGACCTTTGAATTTACTGGGCCTTTTCTTGTTGTTGTTGAAGCTTGGCTTGGAACCCACAACCTCAACATCATTTTCCCTATCCGCCTCTTCAAGACGAAGAGCGATATCAATGAGTTGGTCGAAAGAAACTTCTAATTTTAGAAGTAATGGCTTCTTGAGATTTTTGTTTAAGCCATAGACGAACCTCTGGTTCTTCTTTAAAGGGGTGTTGATGTATTCAACGCCGTATTTAGAAAGCGACTCGAAGGAGACGACATAATCAGTCACGGAAGAATCACCTTGAACAAGGTCTATAAATCGTCGACCCAAAGTCACCTTCTCAGCATATGGTACGAATTTTAACTCGAAGCGCTCTCGAAATTTCTCCCAGGTGAGATCCGCTTCATTAATCTCAGAAATAAGAAGTTCGTACCAGTCCAATGCTCTTTCTTGGAGCATACTAGAAGCCACCTGAACTCGGTGAAGATCAATGAGGTTCATGCGAGAAAAGATTCGATCGCATGTCCTTAACCAAGCCTGGACTTCAATAATAGTTTCAGAACCTTTAAATGGATGCCCACCCAAATTAGAGTAGTCGTTGCATAGGCGTGCAAATCCAGATTTAGGGTGAGTAGGTTTCGGATTAGAACCAGCTGCTTGAGCATTCGTAACAAGGTTAAGAAGTTGCTGGGTAGTCATAAAATCTCCATCCTGGGGTGGAGTGTAAGAAGGTACGGCTCTGGGGCGGCCTGGTCTAGACATTTCTCTTCCTTTAGAAAGAAAGAAGAAGAAGAAAAGGGTTAATCACAAAATGAATATCAAGCAATCTTGATAGATAAAACAAGGAATCATAAGGAAAATAGGATGAATCGGTACGAAGACTCGAATTAAATCCTAAAGCATGACTCCTAAGAAAGACTTAGGACATGATCCTTGCTAGATTATTCTACATTGTTCCGACGTTTGGCTCCGATACCAAGCTGTGACGCCCCACCTCTATACCCACGCTAGCCAAGAACATTACGGTGAATGCTGTCAACTAGCATGGAGAATAAGGCTGTTGAGGAGCGACCATCCATGTAATTGCTTTGTGCGAGCACCGATATGTCAGATAGTAAAACATGCAAGAGGAAATCCGACATACCGATACAAACTCAAAACTACTACACAGTGGCAATAATAATCTTCAGAAACAAATATAGAAATAAACATGACACAAATCAGTCGCAGATAATTCATATCACAAAGGCGGAAGAAGATATGAATATATAACCAACACATGAAAGTGTATTTCAGAGTAGCGGTCTAAAAAGATATGCAATAACACAAAAGAATAGTTACAAGAACTACAAAAAAGAATAAGTATACATCATGGAGTCTATATCTCAATTGTATACAATCCAAAAACTACTAATCTAAGTAGTTAACCAAAAGTCAGAGAAATCAATCCCAAGTGAGAAGTCAAGCTCAAGCACCTGTAACATCTCGGTCTGACCCGAGTATTATTTAATAAGAAAATAATAAACGGATCGGTCTAACTATAAATATCAGATGAAACGATATAGAATAAGAGATATGACTAAACACATAATAATCACAATGCCAAGCTGTGATATATATAAGTAATTTAAAATCAACGAGAGATTAATCAATATCACAGAATCTACACAAGAATCAAAGAAATGCCATACTCCTTATTTCGTTCACCAAACCATAAATATTGACAATTATATCAATGCCAATCACAAAAGTCAATGACACACAAATTCTCCAATGCACAAATATTGATAGATCTTATCAATGAAAATCACGAAAATTGGTGAAGCACGAATTCTAGAAATCATCTCAAGAAATCCAGAAATCACAAAAAGGGGGAAGGCCTATCACAAACGGGAGCATAAAGCACACCGACACGTGTATCACAAACGGAACGCTAATTCCATGGTTGCTAACCATCACAAATTGAGCCGAAGCTCCACAAACGGCCCGAAGACCATGGGTTGCTACCCCACCAATTTGAGTCGAAACTCCACAAAACGGGGTTTAGTCTCCCTCGCAGACAAAGAGACATCGCACATTGCTAGTCTAAATCACAAATATGATCGTCATGATCAACGAGAAGTGTCAATTACACTAAGCTAGTAAATATATGAGTTTAGATTCATGTCCCATAACCACTTGCTTAACTTAAATATTTACGAACAAACTGTAGATCTCCACTATAAAATTGTCACAAGAGATCCAATCGAACAAGTCCAAGAATTAATCGACGAAGTAAACGCAAGCGTTTCATACCACTCGTTTTACTAAGTCGTTTAATTAGATTTCTCATACGAGTGAGGTAAAGGTTTGTATATACTAATAGATTGGAAAACGGTTTAAGAAACGAGCTTGGTACTAAAATAGTGTTGAAATCATTTGAAGAAAGAGTTTTGATATTTACTACTAGTATAGAAACCTTTATATTTTTAAAGTGACAAATCACGAAGAAGATTGTAGGAACAATCAATCACTAAAATTCACATATGAAGATGTGAATAAAAATCCAATGAAACCGATAAAGAACCCATCGAAATGGATATTCAAAAATCCCTAACAAGGAGTCATCAAAGTCATAATAAATGATAACAACAAATAGGAAACAACACGAATCGATTAAAGTTGGAAATTCAAGCAACTAGGCGAAACAGGCAAAATTGCATCAGGTCGGTCGGCCAGCTACAGAGCTCGGTCGACTGGACCCTGTTTCAGAAATTTTCTCGAGAAGCAGGTCGGTCGGCTGAGCCTTGTAGCCAGTCGACCGGACTAGAGACAGAAAGGTGCCTATGAACCTTAGTAGCAGGTCGGTCGACCGGCCCAGGGGTTCGGTCGGCCGACCTTGATGTTCTGCAAATTGAAACCCATTTAATTGATGTGCAAACTCCACCAATTCGCAACCGAACGAGCACGGACGATAGGGAATTATGCCCAACGGCTACCCGATGCTATTGGCTCCTCGATGCATCACCCAAAACGCATTTGAACATCAAAGCTATGTTTTTTAAGGATTTGAACCCAAAACACTAAAAATTGGAATATTCACCAAATCAATCCAAATCAAAAGCAATTGCACATGAATAAGTGTTACCAATTCATACCTAGCAATCGAAGATAAATATAAGCATAGATGCGAGATAAAAATCTCATCTTTGAACCCAAACGATTGAAAAAGAAGCTTGGAAGCAAAGGAGAATCAACCACTCTTCAAATCCAACTCAAGAAGCTTGATTCTAAGCTTAAAAGAAGAACATTCCCAAAATTAGGTTTATGAATTTTCTGAAATCAAGGAGAGAATGAATTGGAGAAGAAGAAGAGAAGCTTACCAATGGGTTCTTCTATTAGTTTGGAGCTAGAGTTTGATTTGCAAAAGAAAACTAGGGTTTTGGAGTTTTAATTTCTCATCTCTCCCACCATTGATGCTTTAGAATTGAAAAGAGGAGAAAGTGAGGGTGAATGGGGAGGAGTGGCTCAGATTTGAGTATAAGTTAAACATAGGGCTGAACCCAAACCCAAACCCAAAGTGAAAAAGTAGCAAAAATCAACTTACTCCAAACATACCGAAGCTTATACTCAAAAAGGTCGCAAACGGCATTTTAAACTCAATGGGAGTGGTCTCGAGTCCTGATTCGACCGTATGCAAAAAGTAACTTTTCGGACTAAATTCCGAGTATCGATAAAATATTTAAATCAAATATTTAAATATAAAAATCGATAAATATGCGGGTTGTTACAGACTCCCCTCCTTAAAGAAATTGCGTCCTCGCAATATTTAAGAAGAAAATATAAAGTAACAACCATAAAAGCATATCTAACACAAAAGAAATTTGAAATAAAAGGTTCACCTCAAAGAGCACGAGAAAGTAAGTCCGGATGTGTTCGCTCGATGAACTCTCTAGACTCCCAAGAACAATCCTTAGGATTTGAAGACCATTGAACTTTCACAAGCGGAACATCTTTATTCCGAATTCGTTTGACCTCCGAAGGAACAATTCGAATAGGATGTTGCTCATAAGTTAAATTAGGTGAAATTTCAATCTCTTCCACAACACCGGGCTCAAGAATAGAATCAGAATCTCGAAGACACTTCTGTAATTGAGAAACCTGAAACACGTCATGGATAGCAGAAAATTGAGCCGGTAATAAAAGGCGATAAGCCATGGAACCAATACGTTCAGTGATAGGAAATGGCCCAATATATCGAGGCGCTAACTTTCCCGATCGACTGAAACGTACAACACCTTTCATACGTGAAACACGAATGAACACAAGATCTCCCACAGAAAATTCTAACTTCCTTCTCCGGTTATCGGCATAGGATTTTTGTCTACTCTGGGCTTCTTTCATCCTATGTCGAATAAGTTCAATCTTCTCTGTGGAATCACGAATAAAGTCTGGACCTAAAACCAGCTTCTCACCGGCCTCAAGCCAACAAGAAGGAGATCGGCATGGCCTTCCATAGAGTGCCTCGAAAGGTGCCATACCAGTACTAAATTGGAAGCTATTATTATAGGAAAATTCAAAAAGTGATATATGATCTTGCCAACTTCCACCAAAATCAAGAACACATGCACGAAGAAGATCTTCAAGAGTTTGATTCACACGCTCGGTTTGTCCACCGGACTGAGGATGATAAGCGGTGCTAAAATTAAGCTTCGTTCCTAAAGCTTTTTGAAGACTCTTCCAAAATCCACTAGTAAACAATGGATCATGATCACTAACAATAGAAGTAGGAACTCCATGTAATTTAACAATCTCTTTAACAAAGAGTTTGGCCAAAAGAGGAACGGTTCGGTTAGACCGAACGGGAATAAAATGGGCAGATTTAGTAAGTCTATCAACGATCACCCATAGGCTATCATGACCCGAACGAGAACGGGGAAGGCCGTCTATAAAATCCATGGAAATTTGATCCCACTTCCAAATTGGAATTTCTAAAGGTTGCAATAACCCACCGGGCCTTTGATGTTCGGCCTTAATGAGTTGGCAAGTCATGCAACACTTAACAAAGTTAGCAATATCAGATTTCATTCCCTTCCAATAATAAAGTCGCTTCATATCCGCGTACATTTTACGACTACCGGGATGAATGGTAAATTTAGAATGATGAGAATCTTCTAAAATTTCTTTACGAAGATCACTAATATTTGGCATGATAAGTCTACCAAATCTTCGAATGTCGCCACGAGAATCGATATCAAAGTCTTTCAAACCATCAATATCAATTTTATCCTTAATATTTTGGCCAAGAAGAGCCAATTCGGGATCTAGCCTTTGAGCTTCAAGAATGCGGTCTAAAAGAGAAGGATGAGCCTCGAGGCTACATAAAATAAATGATGAGCATAAATCGGATACGCGGTCTCGAATCTCACAAGTGGATAAGATCTCGAGATCGTTCCATTCGGATATTATCATAGAAACAACAGCTTGTTGTTTACGGCTAAGAGCATCGGCGACACGATTACCCTTACCGGGAGTATAAAGAATATCAAGATCATATGGTGCAAGAAATTAGAGCCAACGCTGTTGACGCAAATTAAGTTCCTTTTGAGAGAATAAATACTTCAAGGATTTATGACCGGTATAAAGAACAAATTTCTCTCCTAAAAGATAATGACGCCAAATACGAATGGCGAAAACAATAGCCACGAGCTCTAAATCGTGAGTGGCATATCTAGTCTCAGCAGGCTTTAATTGCCTAGAAGCATAAGCAATAACACGTTCTTTTTGCATAAGAACGGCACCCCAAACCAACACGACTAGCATTGGTATAAACAACGAAATCTTGATTCCCCTCGGGAATAACAAGAATAGGAGCATCAGAAAGAAGTTCTTTTAATTTCCGAAAAGAAGTTTCACATTTGTCCGACCAAATGTATTTAACACCTTTCTTCGTTAAGCTAGTGAGAGGCACGACAATCTTAGAAAAGTCTTTGATAAAACGGCGGTAATAACCCGCCAATCCAAGAAAACTACGAATCTTCATCACACTCTCCGGTCTCTTCCAATCTTGAATCGCTTCAATCTTTGAAGGATCCACGGAAATTCCGGATCCGGAAATAATATGACCGAGAAACTTCACACGAGATTCCCAAAAATGGCATTTAGAAAATTTTGCCTTTAATTGATTACTCCTAAGAGTTTCCAACACAATCCGAAGATGCTTTTCATTCTCCTCCTCGGTTTTTGAATACACAAGAATATCATCAATAAAGATGAGAACAAACCGGTCGAGGAAGTCTTTGAAAACTCTATTCATAAGGTCAACGAAATAAGCCGGAGCATTCGTTAGACCAAATGGCATAACAAGCCATTCATAAGATCCATAACGAGTTCGGAACGATGTCAAAGGAATGCTATCCTCTGCAATACGAAGCTGATGAAATCCAGTAGCTAAGTCTAATTGTGAAAAGACTCTAGCACCGCTAAGTTGATCGGATAGATCGTCAATCCGAGGTAAAGGATATTTATTTTTGATAGTAAGATCATTAAGCTTGCGGTAGTCAACGCAAAGCCTAAGTGTTCCATCGAATTTCTTCACAAAAATAGCTGAAGCTCCCCAAGGCGAGGAAGTAGAGCGAATAAATTGCTTCTTCTCCAATTCGGATAATTGTTTACGCATCTCCTCGTTCTCTTTATTGGACATACGATAAGGAGGGCGAGTGATAGGTTGAGCTCCAGGAATGAGATTAATTCTGAACTCAATTGCTCGCTTAGGTGGTAATCCTAAAACGGGCTCAAATATGTCGGAAAATTCACGAACGACGTGAATAAGAGAAATAATATCACCCTCCTCATCATTATCGTCATTACGAGGATTTAAAGAATAAAAAGATGCAACCAAGCTGGAATCCGAATCTTTAAGATTAATAGAAATCTGCTTAACGGATTGAGGATGTCGAAGATGAATAGTCCGCTCAGGACATAGGATATGAGCTTCATAATGGTTAAGCCAATCCATTCCCAAAATCATTCCAAAGCCTAAATAACGCATGACATGCAAATCGGCTAGGAAAGGAAAATCACACAAAATAATCTCGACATCTTTACACAATAAACTGATTGTTGCGGATCCACCAACCGGATTCGCAATTCTCAAAGAAGTCATTAAACACAAAACATCCAAAGAAAAAGTATCAACAAGTTCTTTTGATATAAAAGAATGGGACACACCCGTATCAAAAAGAACTCGAATAGGATGATCACGAAACACAATAATGCCATAAAGGATAGAATGAAGCATACCTTGACCACGAGATGTGTTTCCAGGGGCTTGGGCAACATTTAACTTTCCCTCCTTCCTGCCCTGAAGCTTGGGGTATGAAGATATAACATGACCGAGACCTTTACAGTAGCGACAAGAGAGAGACTTTGGGCACTTGTTCGCGTAATGGTCCTTCGAACCACAATTATAGCATTCCCCACGACCAAAGGAAGAAGTCTTTGCCACAGAGGTTGCTTGCTTCCCTTTCTTATTGGGATAAGGACCTTTGAATTTACTGGGCCTTTTCTTGTTGTTGTTGAAGCTTGGCTTGGAACCCACAACCTCAGCATCATTTTCCCTATCCGCCTCTTCAAGACGAAGAGCGATATCAATGAGTTGGTCGAAAGAAACTTCTAATTTTAGAAGTAATGGCTTCTTGAGATTTTTGTTTAAGCCATAGACGAACCTCTGGTTCTTCTTTAAAGGGGTGTTGATGTATTCAACCCCGTATTTAGAAAGCGACTCGAAGGAGACGACATAATCAGTCACGGAAGAATCACCTTGAACAAGGTCTATAAATCGTCGAGCCAAAGTCACCTTCTCAGCTTATGGTACGAATTTTAACTCGAAGCGCTCTCGAAATTTCTTCCAGGTGAGATCCGCTTCATTAATCTCAGAAATAAGAAGTTCGTACCAGTCCAATGCTCTTTCTTGGAGCATACTAGAAGCCACCTGAACTCGGTGAAGATCAATGAGGTTCATGCGAGAAAAGATTCGATCGCATGTCCTTAACCAAGCCTGGACTTCAATAATAGTTTCAGAACCTTTAAATGGATGCCCACCCAAATTAGAGTAGTCGTTGCACAGGCGTGCAAATCCAGATTTAGGGTGAGTAGGTTCCGGATTAGAACCAGCTGCTTGAGCATTCGTAACAAGGTTAAGAAGTTGCTGGGTAGTCATAAAAACTCCATCCTGGGGTGGAGTGTTAGAAGGTACGGCTCTGGGGTGGCCTGGTCTAGACATTTCTCTTCCTTTAGAAAGAAAGAAGAAGAAGAAAATGGTTATTCACAAAATGAATATCAAGCAATCTTGATAGATAAAACAAGGAATCATAAGGAAAATAGGATGAATCGGTACGAAGACTCGAATTAAATCCTAAAGCATGACTCTTAAGAAAGACTTAGGACATGATCCTTGCTAGATTATTCTACATTGTTCCGAGGTTTGGCTCCGATACCAAGCTGTGATGCCCCACCTCTATACCCACGCTAGCCAAGAACATTACGGTGAATGCTGTCAACTAGCACGGAGAATTAGGCTGTTGAGGAGCGACCATCCATGTAATTGCTTTGTGCGAGCACCGATATGTCAGATAATAAAACATGCAACAGGAAATCCGACATACCGATACAAACTCAAAACTACTACACAGTGGCTATAATAATCTTCAGAAACAAATATAGAAATAAACATAACACAAATCAGTCGCAGATAATTCATATCACAAAGGCGGAAGAAGATATGAATATATAACCAACACATGAAAGTGTATTTCAGAGTAGCGGTCTAAAAAGATCCGCAATAACACAAAAGAATAGTTACAAGAACTACAAAAAAGAATAAGTATACATCATGGAGTCTATATCTCAATTGTATACAATCCAAAAACTACTAATCTAAGTAGTTAACCAAAAGTCAGAGAAATCAATCCCAAGTGAGAAGTCAAGCTCAAGCACCTATAACATCTCGGTCTGACCCGAGTATTATTTAATAAGAAAATAATAAACGGATCGGTCTAACTATAAATATCAGATGAAACGATATAGAATAAGAGATATGACTAAACACATAATAATCACAATGCCAAGCTGTGATATATATAAGTAATTTAAAATCAACGAGAGATTAATCAATATCACAGAATCTACACAAGAATCAAAGAAATGTCATACTCCTTATTTCGTTCACCAAACCATAAATATTGACAATTATATCAATGCCAATCACAAAAGTCAATGACACACAAATTCACCAATGCACAAATATTGATAGATCTTATCAATGAAAATCACGAAAATTGGTGAAGCACGAATTCTAGAAATCATCTTAAGAAATCCAGAAATCACAAAAAAGGGGAAGGCCTATCACAAACGGGAGCATAAAGCACACCGACACGTGTATCACAAACGGAACGCTAATTCCATGGTTGCTAACCATCACAAATTGAGCCGAAGCTCCACAAACGGCCCGAAGACCATGGGTTGCTACCCCACCAATTTGAGTCGAAACTCCACAAAACGGGGTTTAGTCTCCCTCGCAGACAAAGAGACATCGCACATTGCTAGTCCAAATCACAAATATGATCGTCATGATCAACGAGAAGTGTCAATTACACTAAGCTAGTAAATATATGAGTTTAGCTTCATGTCCCTTAACCACTTGCTTAACTTAAATATTTACGAACAAACTGTAGATCTCCACTATAAAATTGTCACAAGAGATTCAATCGAACAAGTCCAAGAATTAACCGATGAAGTAAACGCAAGCGTTTCATACCACTCGTTTTACTAAGTCGTTTAATTAGATTTCTCATACGAGTGAGGTAAAGGTTTGTATATACTAATAGATTGGAAAACGGTTTAAGAAACGAGCTTGGTACTAAAATAGTGTTGAAATCATTTGAAGAAAGAGTTTTGATATTTACTACTAGTATAGAAACCTTTATATTTTTAAAGTGACAAATCACGAAGAAGATTGTAGGAACAATCAATCACTAAAATTCACATACGAAGATGTGAATAAAAATCCAACGAAACCGATAAAGAACCCTTCGAAATGGATATTCAAAAATCCCTAAAAAGGAGTCATCAAAGTCATAATAAATGATAACAATAAATAGGAAACAACACGAATCGATTAAAGTTGGAAATTCAAGCAACTAGGCGAAACAGGCAAAATTGCATCAGATCGGTCGGCCGGCTACAGAGCTCGGTCGACCGGACCCTGTTTCAGAAATTTTCTCGGGAAGCAGGTCGGTCGGCTGAGCCCTGCAGCCAGTCGACCGGACTAGAGACAGAAAGGTGCCTATGCACCTTAGTAGCAGGTCGGTCGACCGACCTAGGGGTTCGGTCGGCCGACCCTGATTGTTCTGCAAGTTGAAACCCATTTAATTGATGTGTAAACTCCACTAATTCGCAACCGAACGAGCACGAACGATAGGGAAATATGCCCAATGGCTACCCGATCCTATTGTCTCCTCGATGCATCACCAAAAACGCATTTGAACATCAAAGCTATGATTTTTAAGGATTTGAACCCAAAACACTAAAAATTGGAATATTCACCAAATCAATCCAAACCAAAAGCAATTGCGCACGAATAAGTGTTACTAATTCATACTTAACAATCGAAGATAAATATAAGCATAGATGTGAGATAAAAATCTCACCTTTGAACCCAAACGATTGAAAAAGAAGCTTGGAAGCAAAGGAGAATCAACCACTCTTCAAATCCAACTCAAGAAGCTTGATTCTAAGCTTAAAAGAAGAATATTCCCAAAATTAGGTTTAGGAATTTTCTGAAATCAAGGAGAGAATGAGTTGGAGAAGAAGAAGAGAAGCTTACCAATGGGTTCTTCTATTAGTTTGGAGCTAGAGTTTGATTTGCAAAAGAAAACTAGGGCTTTGGAGTTTTAATTTCCCATCTCTCCCAACATTGGTGCTTTAGAACTGAAAAGAGGAGAAAGTGAGGGTGAATGGGGAGGAGTAGCTCAGATTTGAGTATAAGTTAAACATAGGGCTGAACCCAAACCCAAACCCAAAGTGAAAAGGTAGCAAAAATCAACTTGCTCCAAACATACCGAAGCTTATACTCAAAAAGGTCGCAAACGGCATTTTAAACTCAATGGGAGTGGTCTCGAGTCCTAATTCGACCGTATGCAAAAAGTAACTTTTCGGACTAAATTTCGAGTATCGATAAAATATTTAAATAAAATATTTAAATATAAAAATCGATAAATATGCAGGTTGTTACATTCTATAAAGAAGTCTGTGATTTCAAATTAGACCATTGGTATTTTCTACTTTAAAAATGGGATTATCTATACTTTGGAAATTGTAAAGTAAGTTGAACTTTCGAAAAACTTCAATTGAATATTAGAAGAATATTTGATAATGGAACCTATATTTATTTCGAGGATGTAATAATCTTGGAAATTTAAACCTTAAAGTGGTTATGTGAAATTGTCCAAATTTTTGAATCGAATTAAAAATGTTTGAAACTTATATTGAATGATTTTAAAAGGTGTTGAAAAATCTGAAACCATTTCTGTGAATTTTCGAAGTAAAAATGAAGTTATGTACACCCATATTTCATCTGATTCTGGTTTAACTTATATAAGAATTTTTAGTTGACTCTAGTGTTTTGTCTTTTCATTACGCTTGCATAAGCCTGAGTATTTTAGTGTTTCCAAGATACTTGTTCTTAGGGATGAAGACAAAGTTTGAAGACCGTATTTATTAGTATATTTTTGCTGCATTGTTTTGTGATTTCTAATATGTATAACTCTGATGTTATTGTATAATGAAATCAAATGTATATTGCTAAATAGCTTTATGAACTATTTATGAATTTAATATTTTTTCTCATCCCATTACGAGATTCTATATTTTTCATCTTATTTCTTTAGAATAAAACAAATTGATAACGGTTTCAGTTGGACATGTGTGGTTAATTTTCGACATGAGTCGTTCGAAAAGGTGGGTCATCTAAGTTGGTATCAAAGCTTAGGTTGAGCGAACACCTAAGCTTGTGGGGTAAACTCATTAGAGATAGGGTTAGAAATACCCTAGAATAAGTTTGAGTGCGTATGTATGTGTGTTTATATATATATATATATATATATATATATATATATAGGAGCATGTATTTGTTAATTAATTTCAAAATATAGTAAATAAATAATTTTACCTAGTATCATAATAGAAATATAAAAGAATAATTTGTAAAATTGATAAGGTTATTTGTGATGTATTTGTATGAAAATAATAATGATAATATTTAATTTTTATCATTCATTGATTGATTATTTGTGCTCGGCCGGTTTAGGAGCATTGACTATTGGTTTTCCAACAAGAAAAGGGTAGATATTAATTTACTGGAAGCGTTGAATCGAACGCCTTATGAATTTAGTTTCATAGTTTGATTATAACGTGTTCGGCCAAAATGTTGGGTTAAAATTTAATTGAATTTGATGAAAGTTGTTTATTTTAATGTGAACAAAGGTTTACACTTGTGAAATGATTTTATTCAAGAAGTGACTTATATAAATATGGTTTGTACAAATATGGTTTATAACTAAAACGATCTTCAAACTCAAAATTTTAGAACTTAAATTCCGAGTTTCTTCTTTAAAAAATTGGTTTTCTGAGATTTGAAAAATAATATTAGTATTATTTGGAAGTATTTACGAATAGAAATGTTTTCAAAAGATTTTAAAGGGAATAGAAAGCACTGAACTTACTTCTATCGTTCGAAAATAATTTCGATGATGATTCCAGAATCATCGGCGTTCATTTTCGAGTTTTAAGTAGGGTAGGCCATGATAGCAGCGTTGCTACGTGACTGTTTTGGAAATGGATTTTTATTTAAATCCCTAAAGGATGATTTGGTGCAAATAAGATATATGTATAGATTTATTTCAAATGATTTGAGATAAAACCCGATGTTTAGTTCTATAGTTTTCTACTAAGTGATATTATGGACACATGTATCGTATGCATTAGGATAGCTTGATTGTGCATTTGTTTGGGATATTGATTGGTGATTTTCAATTATTAAAATGAAATGGAACTTCAACAATTTAGAATAATGTGGAACTTTCAAATATAGATAAGAGTGGAAGCCAAGTGTTTTAGTGAAATTATAAAAAATTGGGTCTTGTAGCTCTTAAATTAAAAATATAATTGAACCTAAAACCAGTTTTGAACCATTAATTATACTCGTCGAGTAAAATGAATAAGAATATTTTGTATTATACAAGTATGAAATTAAGTTTTGAAATATTTCGTAATGAAATTGTGTTTTAAGAAATGTTTATGAACTTAATTAATGTTTTATAAATTCTATTTATTTTTAAAATGATTTTTGAAAAGTATTTGATTTTAAAGAAAATTTTAGTTATATAAAGTCTCTATAATATATTTGAAAACTATAGATTTTGAAAATAATAAATTTTGAATGGTATTCAATTTTGAGGAAGAAGGAAGAATGATTTTGGGATTTTATATAAATATGAAATCGAATTGACATTTTGAAACTTATTGATTTTTGAAGACCTTGATGTCATAAATTTTTTGATTTGGATGTTTTTGATTCTTTTAAAGAGGATTCTATATAAGTATGAAGTTATTTCGAAGTCTAATGATTTTGAAAGGTATTCGATTTGGGAAGTAATGATCTTATATAAGTGGAGTTTATATAAGTATGATACATACGGTTTTTTGATACGAAAGGGAACTATGTATAGTATGATATACTTTGAAATCAAAGATATAGAGAAGTACAATTAACAAGATTTCTTGTCAACACCCAAAGATAATGCTAAGAAAGATGAAATTTTAGAAGTAGCAAGAGAGATTCCCTCAGAAATTATCTTTTATTTTGGCTTTACTTATTAATAATTCTTTGATCAGACCTTTCGATGTTGTCGAAAGGTATAGGTTTTAGGACACGAAACCTTCGGACTGTATTGAGTTAGTATGGGATTTCCTTCAAGGTTTCCTTTTGATTAAGTTGAAATTCCCTTGGTTTTTCCTTTTAAGGCTGGTTTTATTCTTGTCAAAAGGTTAGGGTGATAGTCTTCGTTGGGTTTGGCCAAGACATCAAATTCCTCGGTGGATATGTAGTAGCTTTCGTCCTTGTCGAAATGTTAGGTGATTTATATGAAGTAGGTTTCAACCTTGTCGAAAGGTATGAGAATAATTTCCTTTGGGTTAAACCTTACAAGTCGATATTTTTAGGTTTAGAGAATGGATTTTGACCATGTGGAAGATTAGACCACATGGATATTAACTTCAAAAGGTTACTGGTATCATTGTAGCATAAGAATTATCGAATTTGTTGAAAGTTTTAGGCCACGGGGTTAATCGATTCGGAAGGTTGCGGTGAATGTTTGGACCAAATGTATTGCCAACCTTATCAAAAGGTTTAGATCTTAGCGTTAATGGCTTTGGAAGGATTCAGTTGTTATTAGTATCAGAAGAGTTATCAACCTTGTCGGCAAGAACCTTTCGATGAGAATGAACCTAGAAATTAGGAGTTAATCCAACAAAAGTTTAAGCAAACAGTAAAGTAATCAACAAAGCTTAGGATTTCCCTATTTATCCAATGAAAAAGCTTCATTTCGTTAAATTCTCCAAATCAACACACAACTAGGGTTACAACACTTTTAAGGATGGGAGAAATCAGATCCCTAAAATATGACCCCTTGGGTCTTATTTATAGGTGCAGGCGGCCCCTTCGACTCCATGCTCATGGCTGGGTCGAAATGTCTTCCTTTTATTTGCAGATATGAACCTTTCGACTTGGTCGGAAGGTTTTCCCTTTACATGCCATTTTGGACCTTTTGATATTGTCGAAAGGACTGCTTTTCTTTATGCCTTCATGAACCTTTCTACTTTGTCGAAGGGTTTGCCATCTGTATACTGTTGTGAACCCGACGACCTTTTTGGATGTTTGATCTTTACTTGATTGTTGTGAACCCTTCGATCTTGTCGGAAGGTTGCTCTTCACTAGATTTTTTGTTGAGAGCTATGCTTCCATTTATTGTTGTCAAAAGGTTGTTTTCCATTCTTTACTGACTTATGAGTATTGTTTTCTTCATAAAATCTATCGACATTGTCAAAGGTATCCTGGATATGCTTTAACCAGTTTGAAAGGCTTGCTATGCTTTCAAAAAGGTCACCATGGAGATGTTCACATTTTCTTTGATTTCTTTATCTTTTTTGAAAGGTAGGAACTCTCTGGATACAGAGAGATGGAAGCTTTTTACCCCTTTGAAACGTTTGAGGCTGTTGAACTCTAATGACTGCATCCCTTCAACTCCTTTGAAAGTTTGGGATGTTCTTCTCTTTCCTTTGTCTTTGTTGAAAGTCCTTTCGACTTAGTCGAAAGGTTGATTTTTGGTGTAACATTTGACCCCCTCATTTGAAGGGATGCTCTTGACTTTCCAAGTCAACTTTGTTGAAAGCTAAAAACTTCCCGCCTCTTGGTGTAACATTCCTGATTTTTAAGCCTAATTTATTGGAAATTAATATATAATCCTGGTTAAATTATAAATTGACTGTGAATTAATTTGAAAAATGTGGAATAAAAATAAAATTGGTAAAAGAATTTTTAATCTGGGAATTCTAAAATAAAATAAAATTCAAAAAAATAAGTACTTCATAAAAAATTTATTTGTATTTTTCAAAATTAAACAAGTTATTAGTTTATTCATGTGGAATGTGATTTTGAAATTCAAATATAAATGTGTTGCAATTAATTTGGGTTTGAAAAACTTTATATTTCAAAAATTACAATTTATAATATAATATGCTTAAGTGACATGTATTTTGAAAGTTATATTTGAGATTAATATAGTAAAATTAAATTCTAATATATATAGTTAATAGTTAGTAATGAATAATTTGGTTTCAAAACATTGTTATAAAATTGTATAAGTACAAAATAAAATGTAAACAAGAAATTATGAAAGCTTTAGATATATGTGTTTATTTATCAATGTATAATTTTATTTTAAATAAAATTTCTTTTGAAAGATTATGTAAATATAATCTATATGTATATATAAAGAATATCTAAGTTTAACAAAAAGATTTAAAGTTCTTTCTTTTAAAAATTTCTATGAACTAAGTTGTAAATGTATGAACTAAAGGACCAAAACAAAGTTTATAAAATAAATTCAAGACAAGGATATAAACATAAATATACAAAATTTTACAAGTGTAAACTATTTAGAATGCATTTAAAAAACATTTGTAATTAAATTAGCTTGCATAAAGACAAGTGTCAAAGTTATCTTTTTTCATTTTTAAAATAATAAGAGAATTCAAGTTATACATCTATATTCTCTTCTCAGTTTTCTTTCTTGCATCTAAAAATCTGAAAGAAACCAGAAAATAAAATTCAAAACAAAACCATCTCAACTCAAAAGAAAATTTCAAAACCTAGAAAAAACAAGAAAATAAAACCAGACCAGTTTTCAAAAACAAACAAGAATTCAGGTTCAAAAACAAAACAACAATCATCAAAACCTGAAAGCAGATTGAAGTCCAAGCTACAACATTATCTTCAACCTGATTTGGAGTAATTCAAAGCAAAGATGGTTCAAAGGGAGATCTGAAATCAAACTTCAAAAAGTAGATCAAATTAAAGATCTAAGTAGAAGTAAAAACAAAACTTAGATTCAAATGCAACTCAGAAATAAAGTTTCAAACAAATACATCAACAAATTCAAAGAAGCAGGTCAAAAACAGATCAACATCAATGCAAATTCCAGGCCTGTTACTTCTCTATTCTGTGCATACGCTCTGAGCAAACTCTTAACCATGTATTTATATATGAATCTTGACCTGCCTGTGAAAATGCTTTGATATAAATGCAATGTTTGAAATGTCTGTGTACACAAGAGTTTATATCACACTGTTAACTCTACAGGCTCTCTGTTTAAAAAAAACAAATTATAAGTGAGTAAATCTTTGTGACATCTAAATTTTTGAATGTTTTTGAATGCATGCCTGAAGTGAAGTAAAAATTTATCTGCATGTGTATTTATCTATGAGTATAGGCATGGTTTGGTTGTGCATGCCTAAAGAACAGATGCATACTTCTCTGTTCCAGGTTAAAAGGCATTAGGCCTGTTCAAAAATCGATCCCTAGTCCCCTGATATATTTCAAGCTATTAGTTTCAAACAAAAGTTGTCTATTTAAACTTGTTTCAAGTTTTAAAAATAAATTTGAGCAAAAAAAATAAATAATAAATCAAAGTTTTTCTAGGAATTAAAAATTACGGGCAAAGTCAAAATGTATTGAAATTTCAAATATCAAGATTTTGAATTTCAGGAATGTCAATGGAAATGTTTCCAAAAGTGCTGATTTTTTAAAAATAAAATCAACTTTTTTAAGTGTGATTTCATCAAGATTTTGCAGATTGATCAAATCTGGGGTTTTTGTTGAATTCCGATGGGTGGAATGATTTTGGATCTTTTGGTTGCTGCTGGAGGTTGTTGGAAAGTTGCTGAGGCTTGAAAGAATGGCGCTTGATTTTATAAATCGCCATGGCAGTAGGAATCGATTGAGGTAGGCTTTAACACCCGGTTTTGGTCACGATTGTGGTTTAGGCTGTTGTGGCGTCTTGGATAATTCGAGTTGCTCAAGTTTGGGAGGAAAGTAGCGTGGAAGGCCTGTGAGTGTGTGGCCGTGGTTGCACCCCCTCTGGTAATCGGAGACGTTGGGTTCAGGGAATTTTTCTGATGATGGCTGGTTTCTTGTTCATCTGCATTGCTCAATTCTGTTCGAAGGCCTGTAAGTGTGGTTCGATGTTTGGAGTTGGTTGTAGCATCGAAGTTTGACGTGCCAGAAGAATGATCGGAGGCTGGAGGTGGCTCTGATGGAGGTGCATGTACATGTGCACACAATGGTGTCTGGGTAATGGGTGTGTGGTAGGTGATGGGGTTACCTCGAAGTGGGTTTCGAGAGAATCGTGCTTTGTCTCGAGTGTGTCATCGTGTATGGAAACCTGTTTAAAAAAGGGCTAAAATAAGCAAGGGTCGGAGGAAGAAAAAATTTATATGCGCTCGGGCTGTTTTTTAGGAAACTCTAAGTAAAGTGGGAATTTTCTCAGGTAGAAACCAGTGTTGACTCGGGTAAAAGATGGTCTGGGCTCGGCCTGTAACAAGTATATACACTTGTTGATAAGTAAATCAGGTTTTAAAATTTGTATCTGGTTTCCAAGGGAAATAATAAATGAAGTCCTAATGAAAATGTATTTTGTAATTGAATCATCTTGATTTGAAAAATTAAATATCAGGTGATTTTTTTAATTTAATTCACAAATTTGTTTTCAAAATAAATTACTTCAGATCAATTAAGTTTAAAGTGGTAAATCCATATAACCTTTATTTTTTTTTAAAATATTTTAAATAAACTAAATATTGTAATTAATTAAAGATGTAATGTTTTTGTTATATAAAACATATATTTAATTTAAAGATTTAAGTTAATAAAGATCTTATTTCAATGATTTTTACTTAAAAGATGATTTTTTTTAATGATTTAGTATGAATGGATTTAAAGGACCATTAATTTGTAACTTAACGATAATTACTTAATATAAAGGATAATTACTTTAAATGAAATCAAATGTTGATTTATTTATTAAAATTATCATTAAAGATAATTACTTAATTATGGGTAACTGATTAATGATTAAAGGTTGACTAAACAAGTGATTAAATAATAATTAATTTAATGATAATTAATTAGGGTAATTAGATTAAGGATAATCAATTAAGGATAATTAATTATAATTAATATTTAATTAATAATTAAGGATTTATTAATTAAAGGTTAATTAATTAAAGAAGTTAATTAAAGCCTAATTAATAAATTAATAATTAAAGGTGGATTAATTTCTAATTTATTAAGGTAATTAATTAAGGTAAATTAATTGCTAGTTAATTTATGTTTAATGATGACTAAGTGATTAAGAATGATCACTTTTTATAATTAATTAAGGGTAATTAATTAATGTGATAAATTAATTAAAAGTTAATTAATGAAGGTGATTAAGGGATGATTATTGATTAAGGGTTAATTAATTATTGTAATTAATTAAGAATAATTAATTAAATGGTTTGTAGTTAATTAACATTAATTAACCAAGATTTATGACTAATCTGATTTAAATTAATCAGATAGTTAATTGATATTACTTATGGATGTTTGGATTGGATGATTTAATTGTTGATATCCCTGATATATGATGCTTTGCGTTATGAATTATCCCGATTTGTGCTGTGATCTGTGATGTAATTTATTTATCTGTGATGTAATTTATTATCTACGATGAACTTATATTATTCATCCATGATTTGTAGATAAGGATAAGCATTATAGATTATACCTCTTATCGATATTTCCGTGTTTGAATCTGTAATGCTTTATGTTGTTGCACTTTTATTGTGTAAAACCCCTGGACTACACCATACACACACAAATATGGATTGCACGAGGAAATTGGTTAAGTCATAAATTTTTGAAATAATTTTGAAAATTGAATTTTTAAATCCAAATGGTTTTGGATATGGATTGGGTTTAGAGTGAAAACAATTTAGAAAGAAATTTCAAAGATAAAAGTTATTTTTGAATAACTTGATTTAGTTTTGAAATTTGATTTAAAATTTGAATTCAAAATTTAAAATTGAATTCTATATTGAGAATTTATGATGTTAAAAGGTTATACAAGTTATAAATGTGTTTATATGGGTTTTAAACCATTTTAAAAGTATTGTTTTGGGAATTTGAATTTAAACCAAGCCTTATACTAGAAGGGCTTTAACTCATGCAAATGTAATCGGAATTATCCGAAAACGAAAACTATTTGTTATCAAATAATAATAGCTTTCATATAAAGAAAGAATTGCCAAATTGTGTTGAAAGGATTTCAAGTTTTAAATAGAATGGTTTTGAAAGCTATAATTGAATATTTGTGAAAGCTTGTTGAATTTTGTTTTAAACTGAAAGGGGTTTTTAAAGGCGAATCTTTTGTATAAAAGATTTAAGGGTGGAATTTGTTTAAACCATTGAAGGTTTTTGAAATAAATCTTTTTGTTTAAAAGATTGGAAATGTAAATTTGTTTAAACCATTTGAATGAAAGGTTTTGGGCTTTAAAGATGTAACTTAACTGAGATCACATATCCATATATTTTTAAATATTGCGCTCACTATTCGGTTTAGCCGGGAGAGGACCTTGTGCCATATAACCCATTCCGAATAGTGATACGACATTATGGATAGCAATTGAAGACCGGTGGTGAAGACCGGATATTTTTGAAAACGAAAGGTTTTCTTGTCGAATGTCTCTGCATCGGCTGATCCCCGATATAGAGATTTGAGCACCCTTTGTGATAGGGAGTCCGGACGTGATTAGGAATTATCCGGATGTGCAATGGCTTCTTTGGAAGTGCCTTCGGTTCCGTTCCATCTCGGAACGGACTTGTATGGATATGTGTCTGACGTTACACTTTGAGATGTAAAACTGGAATCTACCAAATACATTTCTGTTTGGTGGCAGAGATTTATTCTCTTAGCTTAAGACCCATCTCTGAGACGTTCGAGCTCAGAAGTTATGTAGTTGATGATTACTAGTGATACATTCCCAATTTGGTAATGTGGCATACGAAGCGCTGCTGATCATTAGTTGATCAAAGCATGGCTTTTGTGAAAAGCGTAGCTTTGTGGACGAGACTTTCTTATCTTAGTGAAATGTGATAGGGGGTTCTCGCATCGCGTTAGGTGGCGAACAGGAGACTATTACCCCTACACGTCCTCTTACGGTGTTGGTCAGCCGGTTAGGCGTGACAGTCGAAAGGCTGGCCGTAAAAGCAAGTTTCGAGTACCGGTGTAGGCCACGGCGGGGCTGGGATGGTTGAAAAGCCTACCAGTCGAGATTGGCCGCTGTCGATGGTTGAAAAGCCTATACTGCTACATTTGGTATCAGAGCTGAAGGTTGGAACTTTAGCTTAGGAGTATAACACATTAGGTAACTCATTAGAGACAGGGTGAAGTATACCATAGAATGGGTATATCCCTATGATATCCGTCTGAATGCCTCAGTAAATTCCCTTACTATCCACTGATAGTGAGTATTAGTGCAAGAAGAGGACGAGATAGGGGACAGGGGAGTACCACTACAAATGGCCAGTACCCTGCAATAGAGGAAAAAACGTTCTCTATCAATCTCCTTTGATTCGTCTTTTCAATTCTTTGATGATTCCTGGCAGCTCCAGGAAGAAGCTTTATTTTATTTGCATGGGACACAAACACCAGATAGGTCAGAATTGTTCGTTTGGATGAATTGTTTGCTTTGATTGCTATGGTTGATAGGTATATTTTTGTTGTTTATACTAAATATTAGGATTGTATCTATATATCTATTTATTCTTTTAGATCCATATATATTCTACGAACAGTTAGGTAACCCTTTGAACTAATCAATACCCTTGTATATTCCATAGTTCTGGTGACCCGAGTATGTTGATTCGTTCTTGTATCCATTTTTGATATTCTGATTTGGTGAGACAAATGCAGAATAGATATTCAATTTTGTCTTAAAAGATATTTCTCTGTCTTTCATCTGTTCTTGGTTGTCTTCGTTGCAAATTTCGAGGACGAAATTTTCTTAAGGGGGAATCTGTAACATTCCTGATTTTTAAGCCTAATTTATTTGGAAATTAATATATAATTCTGGTTAAATTATAAATTAATTGTGAATTAATTTGAAAAATGTGGAATAAAAATAAAATTTGTAAAAGAAAATTTAATCTGGGAATTCTAAAATAAAATAAAATTCAAAAAAAATAAGTACTTCATAAAAAATTTATTTGTATTTTTCAAAATTAAACAAGTTATTAGTTTATTCATGTGGAATGTGATTTTGAAATTCAAATATAAATGTGTTGCAATTAATTTGGGTTTGAAAAACTTTATGTTTCAAAAATTACAATTTATAATATAATATGCTTAAGTGACATGTATTTTGAAAGTTATATTTGAGATTAATATAGTAAAATTAAATTCTAATATATATAATTAATAGTTAGTAATGAATAATTTGGTTTCAAAACATTGTTATAAAATTGTATAAGTACAAAATAAAATGTAAACAAGAAATTACGAAAGCTTTAGATATATGTGTTTATTTATCAATGCATAATTTTATTTCACATAATTTTTTTTTGAAAGATTATGTAAGTATAATTTATATGTATATATATATAAAGAATATCTAAGTTTAACAAAAAGATTTAAAGTTCTTTCTTTTAAAAATTTCTATGAACTAAGTTGTAAATGTATGAACTAAAGGACCAAAACAAAGTTTATAAAATAAATTCAAGACAAGGATATGAACATAAATATACAAAATTTTACAAGTGTAAACTATTTAGAATGCATTTAAAAAACATTTGTAATTAAATTAGCTTGCATAAAGACAAGTGTCAAAGTTATCTTTTTTCATTTTTAAAATAATAAGAGAATTCAAGTTATACATCTATATTCTCTTCTCAGTTTTCTTTCTTGCATCTAAAAATCTGAAAGAAACCGGAAAATGAAATTCAAAACAAAACCTTCTCCACTCAAAAGAAAATTTCAAAACCTGGAAAAAAACAAGAAAATAAAACCAGATCAGTTTTCAAAAACAAACAAGCATTTAGATACAAAAACAAAACAACAATCTTCAAAACCTCAAAGCAGATCAAAGTCCAAACTGCAACATTATCTTCAACCTGATTTGGAGTAATTCAAAGCAAAGATGGTTCAAAGGGAGATCTGAAATCAAACTTCAAAAAGTAGATCAAATTAAGGATCTAAGTAGAAGTAAAAACAAAACTTAGATTCAAATGCAACTCAGAAATAAAGTTTCAAACAAATACATCAACAAATTCAAAGAAGCAGGTCAAAAACAGATCAACATCAATGCAAATTACAGGCCTGTTACTTCTCTGTTCTGTGCATATGCTGTGAGCAAACACTCAACCCTGTATTTATATATGTATCTTGACCTGCCTGTGAAAATGCTTTGATATGAATGCAATGTTTGAAATGTCTGTGTACACAAGAGTTTATATCATGCTGTTAACTCTACAGGCTCTCTGTTTAAAAAAATAATAATAAGTGAGTAAATCTTGGTGACATCTAAATTTTTGAATGTCGTTTGAATGCATGCCTAAAGTGAAGTAAAAATTTATCAGCATGTGTATCTATCTATGAGTATAGGCATGGTTTGGCTGTGCATGCCTAAAGAACTGATGCATACTTCTCTGTTCCAGGTTAAAAGGCATTAGGCCTGTTAAAAAATCGATCCCTAGTCCTCTGATTCATTTCAAGCTATAAGTTTTAAACAAAAGTTATCTATTTAAACTTGTTTCACGTTTTCAAAATAAATTTGAGCAAAAAAATAAATAATAAATCAAAGTTTTTCTGGGAATTCAAACTTACAGGCAAAGTCAAAATGTATTGAAATTTCAAATATCAAGATTTTGAATTTCAGGAATGTCAACGGAAATGTTTCTGAAAGTGCTGATTTTTTAAAAATAAAATCAACTTTTTTAAGTATGATTTCATTAAGATTTTGCAGAATGATCAAATCTGGGGTTTTTGTTGAATTCCGATAGTCGGAATGATTTTGGATCTTGTGGTTGCTGTTGGAGGTTGTTGGAAGGTTGCCGAGGCTTGAAAAAATGGCTCTTGATTTTACAAATCGCCATGGCAGCAGGAATCGATTGAGGTAGGGTTTAACACCCGGTTTTGGTCATGATTGTGGTTTAGGCCGTTGTGGCGTCCTGGATGATTCGAGTTGCTCGAGTTTGGGAGGAAAGTGGCATGGAAGGCCTGTGAGTGTGTGGCTGTGGTTGCACCCCCTCTGGTGATCAGAGACGTTGGGTTCAGAGAATTTTTCTGGTGATGGTTGGTTTCTTGTTCATCTGCATTGCTCGATTCTGTTCGAAGGCATGTAAGTGTGGTTTGATGTTTGGAGTTGGTTGTAGCATCGAAGGTTGACGTGTCGAAAGAATGATCAGAGGCTGGAGGTGGCTCTTGTGGAGGTGCACGTACATATGCACACAATGGTGTCTGGGTAAGGGTGTGTGGTAGGTGATGGGGTTACCTCGAAGTGGGTTTCGAGAGAATCGTGCTTTGTCTCGAGTGTGTCATCATGTATGCAAACCAGTTTAAAAAAAAGGGGTAAAATAAGCAAGTGTCGGAGGAAAGAAAAAATTTATACGCGCTCGAGTTGTTTTTCAGGAAACTCGAAGTAAAGGGGGAATTGTCTCGGGTAGAAACCAGTTTTGACTCGGGTAAAAGATGGTCTGGGCTCGGCCTGTAACAAGTATACATGCTTGTTGATAAGTAAATCAGGTTTTAAAATTTGTATCTGGTTTCCAAGGGCAATAAGAAATGAAGTCCTAATGCAAATGTGTTTTGAAATTGAATCATCTCGATTTGAAAAATTAAATATCAGGAGATTTTTGTTTAATTTAATTTAATTCTCAAATTTGTTTTCAAAATAAATTACTTCAGATCAATTAAGTTTAAAGTGGTAAATCCATATAACCTTTATTTAAAAAATTATTTTAAATAAACTAGATATCGTAATTAATTAAAGATGTAATGTTTTTGTTATATAAAACATATATTTAATTTAAAGATTTAAGTTAATAAAGAGCTTATTTCAAAGATTTTTACTTAAAAGATGATTTTTGTAATGATTTTGTATGAATGGATTTAAAGGACCATTAATTTATAACTTAACGATAATTACTTAATATAAAGGATAATTACTTTAAATGAAATCAAATGTTGATTTATTTATTAAAATTATCATTAATGATAATTACTTAATTATGGGTAACTGATTAATGATTAGAGGTTGACTAATCAAGTGATTAAATAATAATTAATTTAAGGATAATTAATTAGGGTAATTAAATTAAGGATAATCAATTAAGGATAATTGATTATAATTAAGATTTAATTAATAATTAAGGATTTATTGATTAAAGAAATTAAGTAAAGGCTAATTAATTAAAGAAGTTAATTAACGGCTAATCAATAAATTAATAATTAAAGGTGGATTAATTTCTAATTTATTAAGGTAATTAATTAAGGTAATTAATTAAGGTAAATTAATTGCTAGTTAATTTATGGTTAATGATGACTAAGTGATTAAGAATGATCACTTATTATAATTAATTAAGGGTAATTAATTAATGTGATAAATTAATTAAAAGCTAATTAATGAAGGTGATTAAGGGATGATTATTACGTAAGGTCAATTAATTATCGTAATTAATTAAGAATAATTAATTAAATGGTTTGTAGTTAATTAACATTAATTAACCAAGATTTGTGACTAATCTGATTTAAATTAATTAGGTAATTAATTGATATTACTTATGGATGTTTGGATTGGATGATTTAATTGTTGATATCCCTGATATATGATGCTTTGCGTTATGAATTATCCAGATTTGTGTTGTGATCTGTGATGTAATTTATTATCTACGATGAACTTATATTATTCATCCATGATTTGTAGATAAAGATAAGCGTTATAGATTATACCGCTTATCGATATTTCTGTGTTTGAATCTGTAATGGTTTATGTTGTTGCGCTTTTATCGTGTAAAAACCTTAGACTACACCATACACACACAAATATGGATTGAACGAGGAAATTGGTTAAGTCATAGATTTTTGAAATAATTTTGAAAATTGAATTTTTAAATCCCAATGGTTTTGGATATTGATTGGGTTTAGAGTGAAAAACTTTAGGAAAGAAATTTCGAAGATAAAAGTTATTTTTGAATAACTTGCTTTAGTTTTGAAATTTGATTTAAAATTTGAATTCAAAATTTGAAATTTAATTCTATGTTGAGAATTTATGATGTTAAAAGGTTATACAAGTTATAATGTGTTTATATGGGTTTTAAACCATTTTAAAAGTATTGTTTTGGGAATTTGAATTTAAATCAAGCCTTATACTTGAAGGGCTTTAACTCGTGCAAATGTAATCGGAATTTTTCGAAAAACGAAAACTAATTGTTTTCAAATAATAATAGCTTTCGTAGAAAGAAAGGATTTCCAAATTGTGTCGAAAGGATTTCAATTTTTAAATAGAATGGTTTTGAAAGCTATAATTGAATCTTTGTGAAAGCTTGTTGAACTTTGTTTTAAATTGAAAGGGGTATTTATAGGTGAATCTTTCGTACAAAAGGTTTAAGGGTGGAAATTGTTTAAACCATTGAAGGTTTTTGAAATAAATCTTTTTGTTTAAAAGATTGGAAATGTAAATTTGTTTAAACCATTTGAATGAAAGGTTTTGGGCTTTAAAGATGTAACTTAACTGAGATCCCATATCCATATGTTTTTAAATATTGCGCTCACTATTCGGTTTAGACGGGAGAGGACCTTGTGTCATATAACCCATTCCGAATAGTGATACGATGTTATGGATAGCAATTGAAGACCGTGGTGAAGACCGGATATTTTCGAAAATGAAAGGATTTCTTGTCGAATGTCTCTGCATCGGCTAATCCCCGATATAGAGATTTGAGCACCCTTTGTGATAGGGAGTCCGGACGCGGTTAGGAATTATCCAGATGTGCAAGGGCTTCTTTGGAAGTGCCTTCATTTTCGTTCGATCTCGGAACAGACTTGTATGGATGTGTGTCTGACGTTACACTTTGAGATGTAAAAATGGAATCTATCAAATACATTTCTGTTTGGTGGCGGAGATTTATTCTCTTAGCTTAACACCCTTCCCTGAGACGTACGAGCTCAGAGGTTATGTAGTTGATGATTACTAGTGATACATTCCCAATTTAGTAATGTGGCATACGAAGTGCTGCTGATCATTTGTTGATCAAAGCATGGCTTTTGTGAAAAGCGTAGCTTTGTGGACGAGATTTCGTCGAGCCTAACACCCCGGAATGGTCGAAATATGAAAAATACAACAAGGTTATAGGGGTAGCGCCCCTAAGGGTATGTGCATTTCCTTCTGGATAGAAGTGGTATCATGGTATGGAGCCCAGATACTTAACTTATGTGGATATCGCAAATATATATATTACTTTGTGATTGTTGTTGTTGGGGCCCAGGATAAAAGTTGTTTACAACCAGAGGATGGTATACTCGTGTCAGTGGTTACCTATTTTTGCAGAGGTAACCCATCCTTGTGTTGGCAGAGATCTGGTTAGGTTCTCGGGGCGTCCCTCCAAAGGTGTACCCATGTGGCCCAGGAAGTTCCTTAGCCTGACCATTTGTTGGGAATCCAATCACTAATACGCACCTTGTACGGTTTTAGTTGTAGAATCTGCCATCTAACATGGTAGCTATAGTAGGCATACTATAATGGTACGTTGCTGGCTAAGATTAATATTATACTTGCAAATAGTTTCTGCACTATGCACTAATGATAATATCAAAAAGATTTTGCGTATTAAGCAAGTTTGACTATCATAAGGAGAAATCTCCCCTAAGTGTGCGATTGCATTGTGTGTGTGCCGGGAGGCCTTATGCTAGTTTCGTTTTCCAAAATGCATTGCGGATTTCAAATTTAAATTCTTTTGTTTGTGTTTACAAATAAAATGTTTTTGTTTGCTCATACTAGTCCCATGACTGACTTGGAGTTTATTGTTCCCTTCCTAAACTCTGGGTGCCCACAATTTTCCACACAGGCAGTCTAGAGTTGGATTTTTCAGATAGTAGATGTCGATTGGGTAGCTTTTAACTTTCTCTTTGGTATTATTTGGAGATCTTGGATATTTGAGTCTTTGGATTCACGGACGAGCCTTGCTTATCTCCGTGAAATGTGAGACTTTCTTAGCTTGGTGCAACTTGATGGTGGTTCGAGCTATATATGGAGATTGCTGATATTAGTATTTCTTCTGGACTTTCAGGTTCTGGTTGTATCCGCTACTAGTTCTTGGGTTCTCTGCTGTAGCATTTTTTTGTATCTCTGATATTGATCATTGTTGTATATCTGTATATTGTATCAACGTTGTATATATTGATATTCATTTCTTTCTTCCGCTGTGTCGATATACTTAATGTGTTATAAGCTTCGGCGAACCAGATTCGACGTTTGGATCTGCCGCATTTGAATATGAGTGTCGTATTCAGTGTCGATTTTCAAAGGTCGAGTTAGGGTCGCCACATTTGGCCTTCCCGTGTTGATCTGGGATGTCCATTTATGTCCATTTAAATCTGATCCAACGGTTGAAAATTTGGGCAACTTTTCATATATAACAGGCTTCTTCTCTTTCTTCCTCTTTTACCTACAAACAAGATTATCATGTAAAAGTAAAAGTATTCTCCAAAACTCCCTACACTTCGATTTAAAACAACAAGGTAGTTTCTTAGATTCGACTCATAATTGTTGGATTAATCTCTGCTCTTTTCCGTTTTCAATCAAATTTCCAATTTTCCAAATCCCAAAATTGAAATTCAATTTTAGTTTGGTTTGCTGAAAAACCTTTTCTTCTAAATCATTTTTAACAAAATTCATCTTTGCTTTGGAATTTTGAGGTTGGTGGTGATTTTTGTTGAAAATCCCCTTATCGGGTTTAGCTTTTAATCCAAATTGTTTGATTTTTGCATTTTGTTTTATTCCTGGGTTTTAGACTTATTGATAATTTTTATACTCTTTTCGAAATCGAATTAGATCAATTTAAGATAAAATGCACTTTGTTGATAGGTTTGATTTACTTGTTCTTTAAGATAATTTAGAAAACTGCATTTATTATTAGGGCTATGATTGGTTAAACCCGATTAATAAACTGAAACCCTCTCGTGTACAATTTGGAAGCGTAAAATGTCGTTCTACCCCTTAGGACTTTTCGATGAGGTCGAAAGGTATTGTGATGCCAACATTTCCAACGTTGTCGAAAGGTTAAGCGATTAGATGAAGTAAATCTAACCCTTCAACAACGAGTTCTTGATAAGGTTGAAGAGTTTCAAACCTTCTGACTATTAGCTTTTGACAAGGTTGAAATTCTTCAACCTTAGTGTTGTTTCTGCCCATCTTTATCGAAACGTTTAAAGCACACATGAGTTGAACCCGAAACCTTTCGACTTCAATGGGTAGGACATGTTTTGACAACTTCAGCCAAACTTTCGACGACATCAACAATAACAATATTTCTAACTCAAGAATTTTAAGGTATTGGTTTCGATCTTGTCGAAAGGTCTTCCCAACAAGCTTAAGTTACATCGAAGTGTATCCAGGTTTCCATGGAGCTTTTTTCATTGTCGAAAGCGATGAATGGGTTAATTGTTCATCTCTACATTTCAACTTTGTCGATAGCTTAAGGAATTTATATTATTGTTTTCTTTTAGGCTTTTCAATAACTTTGAAGTACGATGGTTAAGGTTGATGTCATTTTCCTTTATACATTGTCGAAAGCTTGAATTGCTAACCTTTCAACATTATGGATAGTCTGAGTTACAAACCTTCTCGATATTGTCGAAAACTTAAGCCGTAAACCTTTCGACATTGTTGAAAGCTTAATTATAAGTTTTTTTGCTTTAACTTTTTGCACCAATTTTTAAAACTTTGTGCATGTTTTTACTCTTGAGTTATCTAAGTAAATTTACTTGTTTAATTCTTGTGTACTTTCTAAACTCATTAATAAAGAAGAGATTTTAACTAAAATGTTTTCACCTGGCAGAATCATGAGTTCTCCAAAAATTGAAGCTATTTCTAAGCATTCTTCCATCGAAACTCGGAATGAAGTCAATGCTATTCTTAAAGACTTTGGTATCACCAGGACCGAAGCTATCCCTCTTCAACCAACTGATACCACTGATAACCCTCCTGAAGGGAATTTTTCTTACATGGCCATCCACATATGAAATGGTGGATTTCTTCCTTTTCCCGAGTTCTTGACCTCATACATGTCTCATGTTAGTGTCGCTCCAATGCAACTATCCTCAAATGTCTGTACTCATCTACTATGCTTGGAAATGTTGGCGTTGGAACCTGGACATCCTTCGCTTAATGTTGAAGTTCTAAATTACTTGACCAAGTTGGCAAGGTTAAGTAATCTTAGTAAGAAGATTTAGAGGGTTAATCTATACAAGAAGCTAATATTAGGTAGTGTCAATAAGTTTAAGGATAGGGAGAATCAATTTTTCTTCGTCAAGTGCTTTGCTGATGTTCACGGGAACTTTGCCTTCCCCCATAAGTCTACTTTAATGCTATCTTTTCTTTGCTTTACATTTTCTGTTAACTATTCTCTGACTTTTTTCAGGTGAATCTTCCAAGACATTTAGTGATGCTATCACGAAAACGATCGATTCTTTAACCTTAGCTTCTGAACAACCTGGAAGAAAACTAAGGCTCTTAACCCCTTCGTATTTAAGAAAACATTCTTTACTGCTTCCTAGGTAGATGATCCTAGGAACTACCCCTATGATCATGCACACCTCTTATGGAGAGCGCTCCCTTTCCTTAGGCGATATGGAACACTTCACTTCAATGTCGCCTATTTGTGCTAACACTTCATGTATATTATTAGTTTAGTATCTTTCGTCTTTGTCTCAGGAATTCTTTAAGTTACTTTGACTGATTTTATATCGCCTTGAATTTGTTTTAGCTCCCTCCAAGGCTATTATACCTTCATGTGGTGCTGCCCCTCCTCCATCATCTTCGAAAGTAACATCGATCTTAGAGGTTTTCGCTAGATCCAAAAGATCTTCAAAGAGAAAACTAATGGAGCCTTCTAAAGATGCTTCTCTGGTGAAAGTGGCTAAAATTATAGATGTGGAGGAAGAAGTGGAGCGCCAATCTACTGAGGAAGTTTCAAAGAGCGCCGCTGTTGAAGTCTCTAAAGATAAAACAGAGCATACTCCACCTACTCTAGCACCCTTTCCTTATATTACTATCACTGATTCCCCAACCGCACTTGCACAAATGCAGCATGCTCTACTAACGACTCCTTTTGTGTCGCAAATTCCTCCTGAATCATCGTCTTTTGCTCCTCCATCGACTAATTTCGATTAATTTTCCGAGCTCATCCTACATTCTGAATCTTTTACTGCTTCTTCTTGGCCATCATTTGGTCCATTCTTGGAAGAAAATTATCGCTCTCTAATGGAGCAACAACTTTGGTAAGCTCTGACCCAATTGATCCTATCATCACTAAATTTTTCTAACCGCTAACTTATGTTACACTTCTTGTTTTTGCATATTTCCAAGTACTAGATTGCTTTGAATGAACATGTTTCAAGGCTTTCTACTGGATCCTCCATGCTTTAAGAGCAAAATGTTGAATTCAAAAATCAACTATCTTCTTTGACTGCCGCTTAAAATGACACTACCTAAGAATTGGAGCGTTTCAAGGCTTCCCTCACCAAGGCTGAAGCTGACCTAGAAGAGGAGAGGCAAGCTCATAAATTCCCCACCAATGAAAAATTTGCAATGGAGCTAGCTCAGAAAGACTCGAAAGATGAGAAAGCTTGCTTGGTCATCAAGAATTCTCTCTGCTGAAAGACAAATTCAAAAGGATCAGAGCTTTGCTCAAACTAGCTGTTCAAACCCTCTCCAATGTCCAAAAGCAAGTCTCTGAGTTTGCTCAAGCCACCTTGGGACCCATGATGCTGAAACTTTATGAAGATGCCCTCATACTTGCCTATGCCGACAATCACAAGAAATATCCTAACTTTGGCTTCCCCTCTCTCGACCCAGCTTTAGCCGAAAGAGTTATGGGCTAAGTCAACCGAATTAAGCAGGGTATCGGAGCTGAAGGCAAGGAGGACATAGTTAATGTGGTAGAAGCTCTTTCTTTTGATATACCCTCTTTCGACATTGAATCCAATTCCGAAGAGGAGGATGATAAAAATAAGAACCCAAGGAAAAAGATGATAATGATGATGAAATTGATTAGGATAGCGACAACAATGATAATAATGATGATAACCCCTTCGGAGGTCAAGGTCTTAGTGGAGACAAAGGGGGGCCTTCCGATGCTTCAGGGATGGATAGTGGGGTGATCAAAACAAAGCTCCTGAGAAAGAGCAATCCCCTTCAAAAAATATGCCACTTACTTTCCCCGGGCCTACTGCTGTTTTGGAAGATGAGCCTGCTCCCATGCAAACTGAGAATCCAACAAAGAAAGAGCAGGCTCCCAAGACTTCAATTCCAATCTCTCAGGTACATAATTCCTTGTTTAAATTTCTTTCACTTAGAAGATAATAATTAGTGCTAAATCATTTGTCTTAGATAAAGAAGAAGTCTACTTTCACCTATAGAACCAAACTAGACAAAAAACAGGCGGAAATTAACAAGTTATATAGGGAGTTAGACAAATTGATAAAGAAGCACAATATTTTGTTTGAGAAATATCACAGTCTAGACAGGAGCACCTCCGTATTAGCATCTTTTAAATATCATAGGGCTGCTCCTTTACAAAAGAGAGTGCATCTCCGGTACGACACTCTCTTGAAAATAAATAGAGAGTTCATAACTTTATTCTAGATGTTGATCGAAGAGAGAGACATTTAAGTTAATTTTTTGTGTAAAGCTTATTGTAGACACACTATCATAGATTTTTCATACTTAGACGAATTCAGCGGGGGTCTACTTAGATGTTTTCATAAAAGATACTTATATGATTTGGATCTGACCCACATCTTGGAGCTTGCTGGAACTTACCACGGGACAGGTCGATTCCTCAAGATCTCTCCCTTGAAAAACATAAGTACAACAAGGATAAATTCATTTTGAGTTTTTTTCTTAATCAACCAGATGAATGATTGTAAATATGTAACAACCAATTGATTTATATGTATATGTTTTGGTTCTATTTTCTTCGCTTAGTTTCTTTTTACTATACTATTTCAGAATATCAATTCTTTAGATAGAACCATCCTTAAAGACCGCTTAAACCAATACATTAAATTGAGAAGGTTTTACTCTAAAAATGCATCAATTTTAAACACTTCGAAGTTAGCAAAATATTGTTTCCTTCGAGATTTACAAAAATTGAATACCCTCGCCTCCATTTTGACTTCCTCAACAATGAAAAGGAAACTTTCCTTAAAGAGATTAGAACATTTCACTCTAAACTAATTTGTAATCGTGATTGTCCCCCAATTGGGAAATTGGACTACAGTAAATGCTCGCCAGTCATTACCCCAGAAGGAGTTACTATGCCTTTTGATTTGATGGTTAATCTTTCAGCTAAATCTCTTGATAAAGTTAGAAAAGTAGTTTCTAAACTATAAATGTAATCAAATTGCATGTTGAATCATTTAACTTTGTTTCTACTTTAGTTGTAATCGTTACTATAATAATAAAGATACCTTTTATCTCTGTCTTGACTTTAATTTCACTCCTTTTGTTTAAATAGGAGCTACGATTGTCTCCATTTTCTGTTCCTTACAATTTATCGACACGTGTTGACCCTCTTAGAGACAAGATGTTGCAAAGGAGTGGAGGGGTCGTGCCTAGCGATGAAATTTTAATAGAACGTTTTGGCGGTAATATTGAGGCCATGAAATGGCACAAAAGATATGTTATTCAAAAAACCTTCGCCAGCGGTCACAAAGACCATGTTTCCTATCTTGAGGCTGATATTAAGAAGAAAGATGAGATTATCATCATGCTTAAACGACAAGCGAAGACAAATCCACCAGTCGACTTCAAACAAAAGATATCTGAATATATTCAGCAAATAAGTAATTTAGAGTTGAAACTAAAAGGTAGTTAGGCTTAGTGTGCCTCCTTGGAGTTCATTATGGGTAACAAGATCTCGAGTACTGACTTGGCGATCCCACACTCTACTCCTACGGTTACTAAACCCACGTGGTCGAAACTTCTTGCGAATGAAAATTTCCCTATTATGGTCAACCTCCACCAGGGCTTGTACGAGAATGTCGTGGGTAACTGGTGAAGGAGAGTAAAATTTGAAATAGCCAAATGTTTTGATGAGTAGTAGAAAGTAAAGTACTCCCATACTATTAATGAATATGCTGCCAAGAACCAAAAGCTAGAGCATGAAAACTACTTGCTTGTCAAGCGTGTCCAGAATTGGAAAGAGAGAATAAAATAGTCAGGGATGCAAACAGAGCTTTTAATCATGCCCTGAATACCAACATCGATGCAATTGATGACGAGAACCACATAAGAAGAAAGGAAAAGAAACTTAAGGAAGTTCTCCATGTTGCAATTCGTCATGTTGTAGATCCTTCAGTTGCGGAATCTCTTGATAAGCCGCTAAAGATCTGTAATTTATTTTCTAAATAACTTTGTAGTCGTGTAAAAAAATTCATCACTTATATAAACCACATAAATTTTTGTAAATATCACCTGATTTGTAATCCTTTTCCACAATATTGCTTCTGTAACGTCTTTGAATTGCTCACTCATTGATTTCTAGACATGCTGAATCTTTAGCTATTCCGTGTCTTTTTTATTTCTCTTAAAAGCATGTAACAAATTGTTTCGTTAATTGTACGACAAATGGCTTATACTAAATTTTAAAAATATCTTCTTTAACCAAGATGAGAGATGATCAAGAATGTAATTCCTTCCACTTCGCTAGAAAGTTGGAAGTTTGTGACAGAAAATTCTGCCTTGTCACAGAGATATAAATATTAGAATATAACCTTTATTTAATAAAGAACTTGATCAAGAGATCAGTGTTTGAAATTCGGATGTCGTAACTCTCCAACCCATTCCTTAACATTAATGAGATTTAAAAATTTGGAAACTCGAAACCCCATTCGAAGATTTTAATAGTGATCTTTAGCATTCCTTGACCCAGATTCGAGCATTTGTGATGAATAGAAATCCAAAAATCTTGCATCCAGATAGGGTTTGCATAAGTTGTAGTCTTGATATCCAAATTCGGATATACTAAGGTAATAATCAATGAATACCTGAAACCCAGATTCTAGTAATAGATCATAAAATTCTTATATGGAAGGCCCAAAACCCTAATTCGGGTATTAACAGATAATGTTTAAAAATTAGAATCCCGCAACCAAGATTCGGGTACGTTAAGATAACTAGAAGTTAATAGAGACCTGAAACCCGAAATCGGGTATGATATAGTGAAGTTTTGAAATAAATACCTCGAAACCCAGATTCGGGTATTAATTAATGTAATTTTGATGTAAGAGACCCAAAACCCAGATTCAGGTATTAATAAATGACGTTTTAGAAATGAAAGTCTCATAACTCAGATTCGGGTAATGATAAGCGAAGTTCCATTCTGCTCCATTGCTTTCGTCTTCGTTGACATGTATAAACCCTTCAGGTTTTGAATACATAGAAATAATATGGTTAGCTACTTCTTGGGCTAAGACGTTTTAGTCCATGAACGAATATGCGTTTTCTTGAACTTGAATATCTTAGTCCACAGTTTGATGAGCCTCTTCTCAAGCTTGGACACCTTAGTCCTTTGCTGAATGTGCCTTTTCTCGGGCTTGGACATCTTAGTTCATTGTTCGATGGGCGTCTTTTCGGGCGTGGACATCTTAGTCCATTTTTTGATGGGCCTCTTCTTGGGCCTAGACATCCTAGTCCATTATTGTTTGGTGCTCTTGGTTAGCTCGTCTTAGAGGCTGGATCCAAGGACTTACACAAACGCCCTTTAGGAGGTGCCCTGCCCTGGCCCTTTTGTAGCGTGGACAGGGGCTTGATCGGTGCTCTACCCTGGCCATCTTATGGCACAGATAGAGGCTTACCTCATCCTCCCTCCAGGAGGTGTCTTTACATGGCCATAGCATGGTGCAGATAAGGGCTTGTTCGGTGCTCTACCCTGGCCATCTTATGGCACGGATAGAGGCTACTCCATCGTCCCTCTAGGAGGCACCTTGACCCGACCAGAGGTTCGAACCCTCCTTCTAGCGCCAAAAATGTTAACAAGATTTCTTTCCAACGCCCCAAGATAATGCTAAGAAAGATGAAAAATCTTTTTAGGAGCAGCAAGAGAGATTTCCTTAGAAATTGTCTTTTATTTTGGCTTTACTTGTTGATAATCCTTTGATCAGAGCTTTCGACGTCATCAAACGGTATAGGTTTTAGGCTATGAAACCTTCCAACTTTGTTGAGTTAGTATGGGATTTCCTTCAGGGTTTCCTTTTGATGAATTTAAAATTCCTTGGGTTTGTCCTTTTAAGGTTGGTTTTAATCTTGTCGAAAGGTTAGGGTGATAGCCTTCTTTGGGTCTGGGCAAGATATCAAATTCCTTCGTGGATATGTATTAGCTTTCGTCCTTGTCGAAATGTTGGGTCACTTATATGAAATAAGTATCAACCTTGTTGAAAGGTATGGGAATAATATCCTTTGGATTAAACCTTACGAGTCCAAATTTTTAGTTTTAGAGAATAAATTTTGACCTTATCGAAAGGTTAGACCACTTGGATAATAGCATCAAAAGGTTACTGGTACCATTACTACATAAGAACTATCGACTTTGTCGAAAGGTTTAGGCCATAGGGTTAATCACTATGGAAGGTTGCAGTGAATGTTTGGACCAAATGTATCACCAACCTTGTCGAATGGTTCAGATCTTAAGCATTAATGGCTTCGAAAGGCTGCGGTAGTTATTTGTATCAGAATGGTAATCGACCTTTTCGGCAAGAACCTTTTGATGAGACTGAACCTGGAAATTAGGAGTTAATCCAATAAAAGGTTGAGCAAACGTTAAAGTAATCATCAAAGCTTAGGACTTCCCTCTTTATCCAAGAAAAAAGCTTCATATTATTAAATTCTCTAAATCAACACAGAATTAGGGTTACAATGTTTTTATTAAGAAGATACAAGATTACGATGGGAGAAATCGGATCCCTAAAATATGACCCCTTAGGTCTTATTTATAGATGCAAGCGGCCCCCTTTCAACTCCATGCTCTTTACTGGGTCTGTAGGTCTTCCTTTTATACGCAGTTGTGAACCTTTCATCTTTGTCGGAAGGTTTGCCTTCAAAAGGTATGCTTTTCTTTATGCCTTCATGAACCTTTTGGCTTTATCGAAGGGTTTGCATTCTATATAATGTTCTGAACCCTTCGACCTTGTTGGAAGGTTGTTCTTCACTTGATTGTTGTGCGCCCTTCGACCTTGTCGGAAGGTTGCCCTTTACTTGATTGTTTGTGTGCACTTTGAACTTGTCGGAAGGTTGCTATTCACTTGATTGGTTATGAACCCTTCGACATTATGGAAAGGTTGCTCTTCACTTGATTGTTTGTTGAGAGCTGTGCTTTCCTTAATTGTTGTCGAAAGGTTGTCTTCCATTCTTTGCTGACTTATTAGTGTTGCTTTCTTTATAAAACCTTTTAACATCGTCGAAATGTATCCTGGATGTACTTTGACCGGTTTGAAAGGCTTGCTATGCTTTAAAAAGGTCACCATGGAGTTTTTCACATTTTTCTTGACTTCTTCATATTCTTCGAAAGGTAGAAACATTCTATATACAACGAGATGGAACCTTTTGTTCCCTTTGAAAGGTTTGAGGCTGTTAAACTCTGATGACTGAATCTCTTTGACTCCTTCGAAAGGTTTGGGTTGTGCTTCTCTTTCCTTTGTCTTGGTTGAAAGGCCTTTCGACTTAGTCTAAAGGTTGATTTTTGGTGTAAAATTACCCTCCATAAAAATCAAAAATTAGAGACCCACTAGTTGGATCCACTTGGAAATCTACTTAGTGGATTCAGTATAATTTAATGTCGGTTATCCCAACATAAACTCATGAGTTCCTTAAATTTTTGGTTTTACTCATAGCATAAATCGAAGGATGTGATAACTACAGTTACCATGGATTCATTGGGATAACGATGTAACCATTGCGTAACTATGATCTATGGGGTTTTTGTGGTGTAAATCAAGGGGTAGAGAATGCCTATAGTTACTATGCATTCGTTGGGATAGCGACATAACCATTCTGTAACCACTGTCAATTAAGTATTTTTTATCAATTAATTGCATGTGGTTAATTAATTCGTATCTCTATTGTATGAGGTCGGACTTGGATGTCATCTTTTGCGTTGGACTCATATCAAAGTTGTTTATGCTATGGAATTGAATTCTTGTTTTTTCCTGCAGTGAAATTTTCAGATTCGTTTAAAAAGGTAAATGATTAAACCCACTCACGCAATACTAAAAATCATATTGCAAGTTAAACTGGTTATTAAAGCGATAAATTTTATTGTTTGTTGTTCTGAAACTGAATTGACAAAATTTAAATTAACATCTAAATTCATATTTAAATTCATATTGAATTGAATATTCCTACTATTTAAACACCCCGACATTTGATAATGTATGTCTGTTGTGATATATTGAATTAGTTTATTTACATGTTGATTGATATTGTGATGGATGATATTTTGATTGGATGTAAATTGTTTATTGATTTCGATATATCGCTGTTAAATCCCTGAGTATTATGATCATCATTAGATGATTTGCCATATTGATCATATGGACCACAGAATTGCGATATGAACCCTTGGACATACTGTTATCCCACCTTTTGCAAAGCCGAGATATCAATGAATTGACTGAAATAAGAATCGCTCATCCCGAATGTCGGATAAGCATAGGTTCACTATGGATGTCGATGAATTTTGTCCAAGTCTGGATCAAGCTACAATTGATATGACATAGCGAGCAAACCTATGAAAGTCAACGTTTCAAAATTTCAAGTCAATCCGAGTTCGTAAACTCATGTTATGATCGTTATAAGTCAAAGAAATCATCATGTTCGAATCCAACCCCAGTGCCTATTTCGTACCCATTATCTTGTGACCCCTGTTCGCATCCATCATTTTGTATCGGTTAGGCCATCTCCATTGATTCGTATCCATCAAGGGAATACGATGTGTTCGTACGATCTATTTAATTCCATCATCAATACGAAGAGAGCGAAGCCAATCGATACGAACAAAGCAAAAGATCGATACGAACAGAGCAAAGCCAATCGATGCGAACAAAGCAAACGATCGATATGAACTGAGGAACTTTCATCGATACGAACTGTGCATCCATCATCGATGCGAACAAGGAAACATCATCGATGCGAACAAGGAAGCATCATTGATACTAATTGGGCGAAAAATATTGGTACGACTCGGTCGACCCAGCGCCAAGAGCAGATCGATCCAAAAATCAGCCATGTCATCTCCTAAGCGCATGCCCAATTTCGATTTGGAGTAATGGATTCGAAGGCATCGATTCGAACAGAGCAGCCTACATGAAACCCAAGTTTGCATCAATCACAAATTGAAATTTATAAGTCTAAATGCTAAGAAATTTTCATACGAGCTAGCGTACAACCTAAAGAATGTTCCTGTCAAATTTCGACTCGATTGGATCAAATCTTGATCGATACGAAGTTCATTCGTATCGTTCATGGATCGATTCGAAATCGCCTTGGATCGATCATGTGGGCCCACCCTCATGCCAGAAGTAGTCTCTCGAGATCTGAGTGAGAAATTTGTCTCCCACGCCAATAAATAGAGCCCCTGAGCCTATAGAAGAGGGATCTTTTGGCTCTCTGACGTCTAGACTTTGCCCAATTCAACTTTGCACTCCATAGCTGCTATTGTACTCGAATTTCAACACTTTAATCCATTGTAATCCATTGAAATCAGTTGTAATCGGCAAGTGAATATCAATAAATTCATCGAACTTCATAGTGGACGTAGGCAATACGCCGAACCACTCTAAATTGCTGTGTTTCTGCGTGTTTTCATTTCTATTTTTGAAGTGTTTGTTAGATAATCCTTGTTTTACATTTCTATTCTTCGTTTTTATCTCTTCAAATACTTTCGAAGAGTGTTCTGCCCAATTTTGGTACAAACACTTTGGTGCTTTCACTGAGAAAACACAGTTTTTCTCCTACTCCTTGGATCTACTATCAATACCGGATTGCACAAATCCAAGAAGAAGATCCAGATCTCAAGTTCAAAATCCTTCCAACCTGTTCAGATTTGCATAAAACCTAGGAAAGGACTCCATTATCTACCATGGTTAGCACAAGGACCGCCTCTACAGCTGCAGATCAAGAAGGACGGGATAGTCCAAATCCCGCACAGTTGCCTCCATCCAACCAGAATGCTGCCGGACCCTCAGATCCGTCAGGTCTGGTTACCAGACAAGAGTTTCAGAAGTTGCTTCAAGAGTTGACCCAGAGTCGGCAACAACTGACTCAACAACTACATGCCAATGCAGAGTTGACCAACTAGCTAAACTGCCAAAGATGTAGAAGATCCAGAAGGGATCATGCCTCTTACTCGTCCATAGAGAGTTCAGCCTCATCTGACTACCGTCATAGATCTACATGCCCACGACTGGACGTTAGCTACACCCAAGCCACCGGACATCAACCTAATTTGAATGTTGGACAAATGAGAGTTGGCCTATCAACCAGCTTCCAAACTGGACCCTTCTCCCGAGGAGGTACTGTTCCTCGCTACACCACAGACAACCGCGCTACCACTACCGCTGTTGAACCAAGGATTGATACCCGGAATTAGCCAGATCTGAACCATCATCAGCATGGACGTACTCCTAAATCATACATCCCTACAGACTTGGAACCAAGGTGGCAAGACACGGACCGTCGACAGCGTCCGATCCAGCATTGCATTGTGGAATCCGGCCACATCTTGGCTCAACGTGCATAGAATGTACAGATGCCAAACATTCCCACTATGATTCGTCAGATGATTAGAGAGAGTCAAGGCCTCACAAATGACGACTGGGGAATCTCCTGGAGTCATACTCCCTTTACAGATGAAATACTATATACTGAACCCCCTCGACGATTCAGAACGCTGGCTCTACCAGTCTATGAAGGAAGTTCTAATCCGAATCAACATATCCTGAAATACGAATGGCTGATGAATGCTGCGATAGCTGATGATGCAGTGAAATGCCGTAGTTTTCCTATTTCTTTCGGGGGCATAGCCACCATGTGGTTCACTCGTTTGCCTCCCCGATCTATTTCTTGCTTTGAGCAACTAGCAACTAAGATTGTTGAGCAGTTTCGAATGCATGTTGCAAGGCCAAATGATGTTGAACTCTATCTAGTGTCACTCAAGCTCCTAGAGAGACACCTAGACACTACTTAGAGAGGTTTCATGCTACGTGTGCAAAGATAATCAATCCCAATGACAATTCTATCTTGATGACATTGACCAAGGGGATTGATCCTAATTCCGAGTTCAAAAACTGGTCGACTGGGAAGCTTCCCACGTAGTTGGACCGTTTCTACTCCAAAGCAGTCCAATTATTGAGAGGGCAGGAACCGAAATATTCGAGGAAGTAGGATGACGTGGGGCCTAGCGTGGAAGGGATCCAAAGTAATGTTGCAGTTAAACAGTAATGTAAGAGCTCCAGGACAGTTCAGTTGAATATCCAAAATAAACAAACTAAACAGAGGGATAATGGAAATCAAAACAAAAAACGAGATTAAAACCAACGTCCGCAACGTAGAGCTCCAATGTTCGGTAATTATACTCCATTAAACACGTCATTGGAAAATGTGTATTTGCGAACTTACAATACTATGCAATATAAGAAGCCTGCTCCGAAGACATTATCAGAGAGGCAAATCCAAATAGGAAAATTTTGCAGATTTCATGAGAGTTACGGCCATAATACAAATGAGTGTCGTCATTTACAAGATCTCATTGAAAAACGGATGCGTGAATGGAAGTTGGATCAGTTTATGTGTGCCGCAATCAAGAGGTGCGGGTCCATCAACTTAGAATCGTGTACCAAACCAGGAAAGACAGAAGGAACCCGCTCGTACCGGCGGGAGGTTGGTGATAAATAGAGTAAGTGGTGGTCCTCATCTAATAGACCGAAGCTGGATGGGAAATGGAGTCGTATGCCAGCTCTATCAGGCATGCTTACTTCGAGTGTTGTAGTAGTTGTGATGATGGGGCTTTGGCCAAGAAACAGAAGACGATGATCGATGACATCGGGTTCCGAAACAAAGACGCTGATAAGGTCGAAGCCCCCACTATCAATCCACTAGTCATATATGCTCAAGTAAGTCCTGCTTGGATGAAGAGGATCTTGGTTGACAGTGGAAGCTCTGTGAATTTTTGTTTAAGCGAGCTTATGATCTAATGAAGATGGAAGCCAAAGATTTGAAACCCTGCCATTCTCGAATCGACGACTTCAATGGGAGTGCTACAATACCCACTGGAGTGGTGGAACTACCAGTGGAGTTGGGGGTTGGAGAATGCCGGAAAGTTTGGATACCACAATTTGTTGTGTTAGATATAGACTCCACTTACAATGCTTTCTTGGGCCGACCGGCCCTTGCAGAATTCATGGCAGCCATTGCCTCATGGTGCTTGACTCTAAAGTTCCCTACCGATCGAGGGTGTTGGAGTCATGCAAGGAGATCAAGCTGCTGGACGAGCCTGTTATGTCACTGAGCTACGTGGGGCGCACCGAAAGGAGAAAGGGAAGGGCGTAGAGGAACCTCTCTGCATCCGTTTTGCTGATAATTGACAATTGGTGCCTGGGCCCAGGCCCGGGCGCCCCAACCTATTCTAGAGGGATCTCGATCTAAGAGACACTGAAAGTAAAGATGAATCTAAACAAAGTCAAGCTTCCCCAGCCGAACTGACAATGGATGTCCCGATCGATGATGATGACAATTCAAAGATGATAAATATTGGATCTTAGTTAAGCCAACAAACGCAACATGAATTGGTTGAGTTTCTCTTGGCGAATCTCGACGTATTCACCTGGATGGATGCTGACATGTGTGGGATCTCGTCGGGCATTGTGAGCCACGCCCTGAATATTGACCCGTGATGTATCCCGGTCAAAAGTTAAAGGCATGGTACGGGTCCAGAGAGATCTGCCGCTCTTAAAGAAGAGGTCGATAAGTTGAAATTGAATGGGTTTGTTCAAGATGCTTTATACCCAGAGTAGGTATCCAATCCCGTACTTGTCCAAAAGCCGAGTGGGAAATGGAGGACGTGTGTTGATTATTCTAACTTGAACAAAGCTTGCCCGAAAGATAGTTTTCTACTTCTCTGAATTGATCAGCTCGTAGATTCAACGGTTGGGCACAAGTTATTATCTTTTATGGATGCTTATTCCGGTTAAAACCTGATACCCATGCACTTACCCGACCAAGAACATACTAGCTTTGTGACCGATCTGAGAATCAACTGCTACAAAGTCATGCCCTTCAGACACATGAATGCTAGGGCAATGTACCAACGACTGGTCAATCAAATGTTTGCCAACCAGATTGGAAAGACCATGGAAGTATATGTGGACGACATGCAGGTGAAGTCGAGACTCTCCACTGATCATGTAAGAGACTTGGAAATGTTGAACATCCTTGAGAATATAGGATGAAGCTCAATCCACTGAAATGTCATTTTAAAGCCGCATCCGAAAAATTCCTTGGGTTCAACGTCAATGCTCGAGGAATCGAAGCAAATCCCGAAAAGATCCAGGCCATCAGAAATCTTGAAACTCCGAGAGCCATAAAGCAAGTCCAGGGCCTCAACGGGAAGGTAGCAGTGTTGAGTAGGTTCATTTCAAAATCCACCGACAAATGCATTCCCTTCTTCGATCTGATCCGAAAAGGGGGACGAAAATTTGAATGGACCACAGAGTGTGAAGGTGCATTCCAAGCACCAATTCAACATCTCTCCACCCCTCCAATTTTTCCAAATCCCATCAACCACGAACAATTATACCTTTACCTAGCGGTATCAGAAAACGCAATCAGTGCTGCCTTAGTTCAGGAAGAAGACCGAGTGCAGAAACTGGTCTACTACGTTAGTACATTACTACCGGAGCTGAGAGAAATTATCCAATGCTAGAGAAATTGGCTTATTGTCTCGTTATTGCCTCATGGGAGCTCCGTCCATATTTTCAAGCTCATCCTATCATTGTTTACACTGATCAGCCGTTACATCATGTCCTTATGCAGCCTGAGACGTCTGGTAGGTTACTCAAGTAGAACATTGAACTGAGCCAGTATGACATCACATACACTCCGAGGCGAGCTATTCAAGGAAAAGTCCTAGACGATTTCATAGCTGAATTCACCATCCCCGAGGACTTACCCAAAACCAATGAATCTCTCGTATATATCTAGAAGCTGCATACTGATGGTGCATCAAACGATCCGTGCTCGGGTGCTAGAGTAGTACTTAAAACCCTCATAGGCCGATCTATATGATATGCCCTGAAATTTGATTTTGGTGCGACCACCAATGAAGCTAAATATGAAGCCTTGCTTACTAGATTGAAACTCGCCCGCGATTTGAGAATTATTGCTATGGAAATTTATTGTTATTCGCAATTAGTCGTAGCCAAGTTCGGGGTGAATATCAAGCCAAAGATCGAAGACTGGTTGCGTATCTAGCTCGAGTCTAAGAAATACTTAATCGGTTAGATTATTATGCCATCTTCTACATACCCCATGAGCGCAATCTAAAGGCTGATTCATTAGCGAAGTTAGCAAGTATCAACGAAGCACAACAAATGGGACTCGTTCCTGTTGAAATGTTATCCTCCCCAAGCATTTATCAGATGGAGATAGACTGCATATTTGAAATCACTTCCAATAAGGAGCCGTGGATGGCTCCGTTCCGAAATTACCTCGAGCATGGGACGCTACCTGAGCGTAGAAGTGAGAAGAGACATATCCTCCGTAAAGTTGCACGGTTCACTATTCAGAATGGAGTCATGTATAGAAGGGGATACTCCATTCCTCTCTCTCGATGTATCGCCCACGATGAAATTAAACGAGTATTGCATGATGTACATGAAGGAGAATGTGGCAATCGCATCGGGAGGCAAGCTCTCGCTAAGAAATTACTCCAATACGGGTATTATTGGCCAACTGTAAATCGTGATGCAGCAGACTACACCAGGAAGTGTGATAAATGTCAAAAGCATGCTCGAATCCCTAGAGACCCACTTACTGAGATAACCCAAATGGTCAGTTCATGGCTATTTGCAGTATAGGGCATCGATATCATTGGCTCTCTACCTCTGGCCAAAGGTGGTGCGAAGTACGCCATCGTCATAGTTGATTACTTTACCAAGTGGGCCGAAGCTTAACCTCTTCCTACAATCACGAAGAAGAAGGTGATCAAAATTGTAGTTCACAACGTTATCTGCCGATTTGGTCTCCAACATACCATCATCGCTGATAACGGAACCCAGTTCGACAGGGTTGAATTCAGGGATTTCTACCAGTGATTCCACATCCATAAGAAATTCTCCGCAGTTGCACACCCTCAAGCGAATGTCCAGGTTGAAGTTGTTAATAAGTTATCAAGTCTATTCTAAAGAAGCGACTGGAAAAGGCCGAGGTAAGTGGGTTGATGAAATTCCTATGTCTTTATGGGCTTACCGAAACAAGTCTGCGACCAGACACACTCTATTTTCTCTATCCTATGGCTTAGAAGTCGTTATTCCAGTCGAGATGGAAGTACCTTCTCATCGTGTGACTTATTATGATCCATATAAAAATTCCATATTACTTGCTAAATCCTTAGATTTGTTAGATGAGAAGCATGAAGAGGCTGATTTGAGGGCAGCCGCATAACGAAGTCGCGTCGCCCGATTATACAATGCCAAGGTCTGACCCCGAACCTTTAAACTCGGGGATGTTGTCCTCAAGAGAATTTATCCAGTTCCTTCGCACATGAAACCAACTTGGGAAGGACTCGAAGATGACACATTTAAATTATCGACCGTTGATGGTCATACTTTGCCAAGAGCCTGGAAGAGCGAGAGTCTCCATCACCTACTACACATGACATGCTTTATTTACTTTAATCTATTTTTCATATTCAATTTTTTTTAGCATTTCGAAATTTGAATTTGTAATACGGCAACTGACTTTGCCGTATTTTCTTATTTCGGCAATAAAATGCCATCTCTTCGAGCCAAAGTTATGATTTATTGAACGTGGCATACAACCATCACGATGCACAAAGAGCTAAGTTCCATTATATGGTAGAATTTATTCAAATAGGGAGTGACTGTGATATGACCAGCCATTCACTAAGTGAAACCCAAGCTCGGGGGTAAGTCACTACACTAAAGTCAAAAAAGGATTGATACACGACAATCCTTTAACTAACTCCAAACTCCCGAGTGCGAGTTGGAGTGTAAACTTATAAATGCGATTTCAAAGAGGGTGGACCCGTCCACCTAACGACTTCAACCGTATCCTAACCAAGTTCGAGGAGGATGGACCCATCCATCTAACAACCTTGCTTGTTAACTTATGGTGGATGTCAACCGACCATCCACCATCCCGATAAATCCATCGTTCCTGGAGTGCGAATGAAATCCTAAACAGATGTGATTGGCCATCTATCGACCAAATCCAAATTTCTAGAGTGCGAGCTGGAGTATAAACATCAACTCTAGGTTCCCAGAGTGCCAACTAGAATATAAACACAATTTCGAATTCCTAGAGTGCGAGTCGAAGTATAAACACCAACTATGAATTCCCAGAGTGCGAGTTAGAGTATAAACATCAAATCCAAGTTTCGGTAGTGCGAATTGGCGCACAATCGTCGATTATCTTTGGATTCCCAAAGTGAGAACAAGATTATTGATCGCATATAACTCTGAGTCCCTAAAGTGTGGTCAGAGTATAAACATAATTCGAGCGTGATTGACCATTCGCAGTATAACTTAAGTCCCCAGAGGGTGGACACATGCTCAAAAATTAAAAAGGCATGATCGATCGCCAACATACGAATGCAGGTCCTGGAGTGTGGATATGATCATTATTAAGTGAGCAGTGTGATTCGACCACTCAAAACTCACTTATTTTAGCATCGATTTGACAATGTTAAGCTCGGCGAAATAAAGGCGATATGCAATAGCTAACCAATATTTACAACTCATCCCCGAAACTGGGGACCAGGCTTAAGTGTCAACCATCGACTGAAGCAGTGCAACATCGACGTTCAACACAATCCCCGGTCACGATCCATGTTTGTGACTTCAGGGTTTGGCAAATAAAAACAAACTCGACTCAAAGATTGAAACTCCGCAAGTGCACTGGATTGAAATTCAAATACTGGAATATTTAAGCATGAATGACAGTAATAGAATTGAAGCCAAAAACAAATTTTCATTTCATCTAACTGTGAAAGAAGTTCGTGTACAAGTTTTTTCAAAATTCAAATTAGAAGGGGCCGAAACCTCATCTATACACGGCCTACAAAAGAAAATCAAATTCCTATCTACCAAAAAAATGTGCTGAAGAGGCTTATCTACTCCTTTTTCTATTCCGGCTTCCTCTTTGGTGTGGATCCATTGGAACCGCTAGTAACTTTCCTCTTTGAGCCTTTACCCTTCGGCGGTCGATCTCCAGGTGGGGGCATGATTTCAACATCTTTCTCCAAACTTGAGTGTATGGGGATAATTCCTGGAGGTGGAGTCGGAGGAACTAGATCGACTATAGGGGGTGGAATGCTGGTGTTAGTAACTGTACCGCCGGGTGACATCATTCTCAACGGGGTCGGGCCATGTGCCGCCATTCCACCTCCAGAACTGCCATTGCGATTCGCTGGCTTAATTTCAGAATTGATTTTGGCCAATATTTCCTCTTCGCTAATCGATTGAGCCTCGTTGGGGGCATCGGTGGTTTGCATTAAAGAGCTAGTAGCAGGCGCAAGTCCACTTATGACAAATGGTAGGTTCACAAAGGGGTCACTATTGCGACTGAGGAGTTCATTCGTCATTTGCTCGTCAGAAGAGAGTGCACCCCCTGCATCCCGTCAACCGGTGCAGTCATCGTTGTGGTGATCGCCTCGATAATAATGGCATCTTGCATTTGGTGTGATTCTTGGGTTGCATGAGGCGCTATCAGTGTAACTCCAGTCACTAGACAAAAACAAAGAGAGACTGTTAGTAAATGCTTCAAGACAAGTTCCTTATTTTAAACGCACATGAGATACGTTCAGAGTACCTTCCTTAGTTTGATTCATGGATGATTGAGCAGCTTCAGAGGTGTGCTCTTTGACAGGGGATAGCTACGGCTGTTCCGGATTATAAGCAGGGATAGGCTGGGGCTCAATCGCTGGTGTAGGTTCAGATTAAGGTGGAGCACGAATTTCAGGTCTTGTAGCGTGATGCTTGATACCTGAACCTTCCCCAATCTCCGAATGTGGGGTGCTGAGCTTCTCCCTTTCATGTGAGATCATTGACTCATGGATAATCGTCCTTTCATCTTCAGTCAGAACGCGATTCTCAAGCTCGAACCTATCAAATGATTCACCCAGATGTACTACCTTCTCCTCCTCGGCCAATTGGCCCCAGGCGTTATAGAGATGTGTCGAATAGTTTTCGAGCCAGGCTAAATTTCTATGTTTCAGCACGTTAGCATTGTAGGTGACGAGAAGATCTTCTATGTCGGCCTCCAACTTGAACTCCGCCATCTGAGTCTTCTCCTCAACCTCAGATTCCACCACGCGAACCTTAGCCACTGCCGCGTCCCATTCACCTTGAAGCAACATGGCTTGATCACGTGCCTCATGTGCTACGGTGTTGGCATCATCCCTCTCTTTAATGATTTATGAATGTTTGGACTTAAGCTCATTAAGCTCATTGTGGGCCGCATCCCGCTCGGCAGTGATAGTGGTGTTTCGATGACCCATTTTCTTCAACAGGGCGTAGTGTGATTGCATCATCCTCTCCATGGCCGAGTTGGCCTCGTCGACCTTTTTAAGGGACTCCATTTTTGATTTCCGGCAAGACTCGGCTTCAGTATTGAGCATCTTGATAATGCAGTCCTTCTGAGCGAGCTCATTCTCTAACTTCTCAATGGTGGCCGCTCGCTCAAAGGCCAGCTTCGATGCTTTTTCGCCGCTTTCCCCAACTCCTTGTATTGAGTGTAAATGTCATGGATGTAATCATGCATTATGTTTTCAACCTCCGCTAAAATTCTCTTTAAGTGCAGGGGGGAAATATAACCATCAAAGTAGATATCTAGATAATCCTTCTTCAACTGGGCAAGTTTGATTTCTCCTTCCCCTGCAGGCTCGGTAAGGGCCTGCTCTGCAATTATGGGGCCACTGTTTCAGTTCTATGATGTTCAGTTTCAAGCCTTGAAATATAAGAAGAAGGCTTGTGCCGTGAAGTTTTTGGAGGACGTGAGGTATAAACAGGAGGCAGTATAGGGTTTCTAGGAGGGGAGAACGAGATCGAGATCGTGTCAGTACTCCCTATCTCTGTCGCATCGCTGCTGACTAGAGAATCCATGGTCATAGTCCCTATCTGCCTCTCTTCTACGCGATTCATAACATTCTAAAGATCGTTGAGCTTTTCGAAGACTCCCTAACATTGAGCCTCGGCCATACATTGTATCTGCAAAGTAAAAGAAGAAAAAAGTTAATAATCTTCCAAAGCAAGCAACTTATGGTCAGGAATCGTGTGGTGCCATGAAGTGTATAAGTATGTGCATCCCTCTGACCAACCGGAAGTATCGGCCATGCTTATGGGCAGAGATTCGCTTAAATCTAATGCACACTGAAGCTCATCCAACCTAATGCCCTCCGAGAGTGACACGAAATCCAGGATTGGGATAACCGCGAGCCCTTCAAAGAGGTTTTCCACCTACGAAGGAGGAGCCTTTGAAATTCTAATCCTAGGAACAGGCAAAGACACGACCACAGGTTTCCATCTCCCAGATTTGAAGCATTTGAAAGAAGTTGCCTTGCCTTTTCTCTTTCATTCGGAACCCTAAAAGGCATCAAAAGGCTTGGCCACAAGTTCATCATCGGTGGGCGTTCTTTCTGGATCTAACTCCTCGGTTATGACAACTCCAGGTGTCTTATGCTTCGCTCGTTTCTTCGAGACAACCCTTAGCGGATCCTTCAAGACTTATACTTTGGCTACGCTCGATCAATCCAATGATTCTTAGGTTTCTATCTGTCAAAATCGAGTCAATATCCCTCTTTCACTCAAATTTTTTTAAAGAAACTGAACTATATCTTCGAAATGAGCTTCCTCGGGTCATAGGATCACTGCTTTAAAGGAAAAAGAGATATAAGTTTGGCATCAATTATGATCATCTTATTAGCTACTTGAGAAGAATGCGGTACTTACGTCAGAATAACCATCGACTGGCGAATCCTGGAGGGGCATCAAACATAAAACCATTTCATTTTGAAGTAATTTAAGCTGGTCCAGGACCCCGATACTACTTGACAATTTCTGAACACTTCTAGGAATGCAAAAGAAGGGCGATCTCCCTGGCTCTTGATGTTGAATAAATATCTAATCTCGATCGGTGTCGGGGGTCGAAAGAGATGCTCCATAAATATGATGAATAAGCTACTCAACAGAGCATATCCATTGGGGTGTAGTTGAGATGGAGCGATTCTAAGAAAAGATAACACTACCCTATAGTATTGGTTGAATGGGGGAAGTGTTCCAGTTGCGCATGCATGGCGATTAAATGCGCTAAACCCTTCCAGTGGATAGTACGGTCTATCAGTCGGTCCTGGTAATAGCACATCGTCTAGTGACAGGTCGTGTCTTAAACATATTCGTCCCAACATGTCTTCAGAAACATTGGACGGTATAGATTTTGGCAGATTACCAATAAACGAGGCGCTGGGTAGCTCATCCGGAGCTGGATCTATAACATCGGCCGAGATGGCTGGTATCTCGTTTATTGGAAGAAATGAACTCTGAACTTCCTGCTGTTATGAGTGTGAAGGTTCCATAACTAACTAACTTTTGAGACATCATCATTAGACGATAATAAGCCCGTGCATCCTCCATGTGAAGTGTGTGAATGTGTTGTGCAGTGCAGTGCTACATATTACTTAAAGAACTGTACAGAATACGAGGAAAATTGCGAACAACGAGATTTTGAAATTCGATCGGAGTGACCGTCATCGCTGACCGTCACAACCGTGCCATCCAGACTTTAGCGACCGATCCAAGATAAAGTTCATTGGATTTATTTAACATTGAGTTAAATTACAGTTCCATTGACGAGCTTCGATAGGCAGTCAAATATGCGATGAGACGATTAAGTCCAGTTATGCAAGGCGAAAGCTCATCAGAGTCAAGTGTTTGAGTTCGAGAAAATTAGGTATCCATCAAGTTCCAAACTCGCATCGATCAGCAGAGGACTTCAGTTTCATACCGAAGAAAGCTTGTTATCTTCGTACCAATCGAAACTCAACAACTTCGTATCGATCGAGTCATATGGTATTTTGTATCGATCGAAGATCATTGGTTTCGTATCGATCCCCAGTCGTGAGGTTCATATCGATCACCTACCAAAGTTTCGTATCGGCCGTTGGCTTTTAAATTAGTTCTTGATTGTCTCTAATCGATACAAATAGTCACTATGACAGATTGATACGAAATTCACCATTTCACTATTCAGTTCTTCGTCGATACGAGCGCATGCCTTGGGTCGATGTGAAGCCCAGTCTTCTCTTTCTCTTCGTCGGTACAAAACACCAGGCTATGCATCCTTTCTCACTCCTTCTTCCCCAAATGGTCATAACTCCATTTCATTCCTCCCTCGGCCTTGCTCTGAGCCATCGACATCGCCAAATATCGATCATATATGTGAATGGATTGGCGATTGGATTCCAATCTCGTCATCCTAACACGATTTTGCCATTCCATTACCTGATTTCAATGGCTAATTAAAGGGATTATCGAGATGTGATGGTTTGAAGACGAAGGTTGTTTTGTGTTTCTCAGTTTTTATCGTTACGAAGGCAAGGAAAAGGAATAAAAGTTGAGTGAAATTTTTCTAAGTCCAAATGGTATTTATATGAACCCAGGGAAAGGAGAGGAACATTTCACCTCCTAGTCAAAACGACCAGTTGCAACAGGCCTACCACCGCATCAATGCGAAGTGGTCGTTTGTATCCAACAGCTTGGGCTTCTTTGATGCGAAGAGAACAGCCAAAGTGATCGAAATCCATGTGACTCCATCGATACGAAATGCTTTGTTCGTATCCATCAACGCGTGACACTTTAGAGGTGCATATCCATCGATACGAATAGTACAGGGGGACCAGTTGCTCTATTCGTATCCCTCATTGATGTATCGGTACGAAGTCCTTCGTTCGTACCCATTGACACTCAGCGCATGAAACTCGTATCCATCATTACGACAACAATTTTTCGACCTTTTACATCGATCTAAGAGAGGATCGATGCGAAGGGACATTCCAAAACAACAGCCAAACGTTGTTAGAACTCTAATTTCACATCAGTTCAAGAGAGGATTGATATGGAATTCGATGCAAGGAAACTAACGAAGACTTGTAAATGCATGAACGTTAATGAGAGTCAGATTAACGTATGTGCATATATGTCGGACTAACTTTCAATTTTCAATAGGTGGAATGCCTACAATGACAAACAACTAATCGCTATCATACGATAGTCGGTTACAACGGCACATGGTGCAACAGTTGGCCGTCGTCAATTCATATTACTGAAAAATCAAACAAGAATTGTGACTTTCAACTAGAAGACGACAACTATTAAACAAGTCGGATAGAACTATTCAGGATGAAAGATGCGACTGTTTAAAGAACGTCGTATTGTCACAAGATGTACTTTGGAGGGAAAGTGTTATCCCGCCTTTTGGCAAGGCCGATATATCAAGCAATTGATTGAAAACAAGGATCGCTCGTCCCGAATGTCGGATAAGCACAGGTTCAATATGGATGTTGATGAATTTTGTCCGACTTCGGATCAAGCTACAATTGATATTACATGACAAGCAAAGCTATGAAAGTCAACGTTCCATATTTCAAGTCAATCCGAGTTCATATGCTCATGTTATGATCGTTACAAGTCAAAGAAATCATCCCATTCGAATCCATCCCCGAGGCCTCGTTCGTACCCATCACCTTGCAACCACCCTGTTCGCATCCATCGTTTCGTATCAGTTAGGTCATCTCCATTGATTCGCATCCATCAGGGGAATACGCTGTGTTCATACCGATATATTCGACTCCATCATCAATCAACTCTAATTCGTATAGATCGACAAGTGCCATCTTTGTATCCATCGAGCAACCAGAAGAACTATTTTGTCATATCGATCTATCTCGAATCCATCAGCTACACATATTTTCGAATCGATCGGCAACAAGTTGGTCCGCTTTGCATTGATCCAAGTCCACCAGTTTCGTATCCATTCCTTTCGTACCACTTTGCGTCGGTCATTCTATCTCTGATTCGTATCGCTCAAACAGAGGCTACTTCGTATCTTCGGCACGTAGCATGGGAGTCTACTTTGCATCTTTCAATCTTAGACTCACTTCATATTGAACGATCTCCAATCGATACAAAATGCACACCTCCCATCGATGCATAGTAGAGCATATACAATCGATACGAAAAGAGCGAAACCAATCGATACGAACAGAACGAAACCAATTGATACCAGCAAAGCATAACGATTGATATGAACTAAGGAACTTTCATCGATACGAACTGTGCATCCATCATCGATGCGAAAAAGGCAGCATCATCGATACGAACTAGGCGAAAATATTGGGACGACTTGTTCGACTCGGTGCCAAGAGCGGATCGATCCAAAAATCAAGCGCCATGTCATCTCCTGAGCACCTGCCCAATATCGATTCGAAGGCATCGATTCGAACAAAGCAGCCTACACGAACCCAAGTTTGCATCGAACATAGCTCGCAATCTATAAGTTCAAATGCTATGAAATTTTCACAGGAGCTGCCTACAACCTAAAGGATGTTCCTACCAAATTTCGACTTGATTGGACCAAATCTTGATCGATACAAAGTTCATTCGTATCGATCATGAATCGAGGCGAAATCGCCTGGGATAGATCACGTGGGCCCACCCACGTGCCAAAAGAAGTCTCCCAAGATCTAAGTGAGATTTTTGCCTCCTACGCCTATAAATAGGGCTCCTGGGCATATAGAAGATGGATCTTTTGGCTCTCTGGCGTTCAGGCTCCGCCGAATTCAACTTTGCACTCCGCAGTTGCTGTTGTACTCGAATTTCAACACTCTAATCCGATGTAATCCATTGAAATTAGTTGTAATCAGCAAGTGAATATTAATAAAGTCGTCAAACTTCATAGTGAACGTAGGCAATACGCCAAACCACTCTAAATTGCTGTGTTTCTACGTGTTTTCATTTCTGTTTTCGAAGTGTTTGTTAGATAATCCTCTTTTTACATTTCTATTCTTCATTTTTATCTCTACACGGGCAGTCTGGAGTCATGTTATCAGGTCATTCTGGATTCAGAAGTGCTTTGGAGCTCAAATGGCGAGCTGGATGGCGAGACGTGTTACTTGTATATGATATTATCTTTCCATTGTAAATTCACCTGTAGGGACACGTTGTATAGCTGTCCATTCTTGTATTGTGTTGTATATTTTTGTTGTACACTCTGATGATGATGTGATGTAATGTAATAACTGATATAGTTCTTTATTATAAAAGTTATTCATTTATCTATTATATGTTGTTCCGCCGCGATATGTGAGATTCTGATATTGTTTCTGTTCTATCTTTTTCTTATTTCTTCTATCATTTTCTTCTACCTCTTCTTTTTAACCTAACAATTCGGTTTTCCGGCATTCGATCATGCGGCATTTGATTCAGTGGACGTAAGAATGCCGACCTTCGGATCCCGACATAAAACCGATATGTTACATAAAACACTTCCGAAGAGTGTTGTGCCCAATTTTGGTACAAATACATCCAATTTTGACATTTGAGTTTTTAGATGTATTGTTGATTGCTTAGGCAGGAATGTGGTTATTAGGATTTGATTTCCATTTGAGCAAATTTAATGGTTTTCATAAATTGGATTTTAAAATCTGAGAAGTTTTTCAAAATTTAATTTTTAAATATTAGAAATCGTATGTTATAAAGAATTTAATCTTCTTAATTTTGGTTGAATCATATTTTTGAAAAATAGTTCGAAATTCGTTTGTAAGACTTTTGGATTCAAATTTAGTAAGACTATATATATTTCTAAAATTTTATATAGCTTTATATAGTAAAAGAAAAATGTTTTGTAAAGAAATTTATGTTTTAAAATTCAATCATTTAATGATTCTGGTATTCTATATTTTAAAAATGGAATTATCGATACTTTGGAAATTGTAAAGTAAGTTGAACTTTCAGAAACTTCAATTGAAGATTGGAAGAATATTTGATAAAGGAACCAGCATTTATTTCGAGGATCTAATAATACCGAAAATTTAGACCTTGAAGTGGCTGTTCGAAATTATGAAAATTTTCAAATCGACTTGAAAATAGTCGAACTACATTGAATGATTTTAAAAGGGTGTTGAAAACTCTAAAATATTTTCTGTGAATTTTCGAAGTAAATACGAAGTTATGTACACCCATATTTCACCTGATATTAGTTTAACTTATATAAGAATTTTAAGTTCTGACTTGAGTTTTTTGTCTTTTGATTACATTCAGATCAGCTAAGTATATTTCAGTGTTTTGAAGATATTTTCTCTCAGTGATGAAGACGGAGTTTGAAGACCGTATTTACTAGTAAATTTCCACTGCATTGTTTTATGATGTCTGATTTGTATAACTCTGATGTTATTGTATAATGAAATCATATATATATTTTTAAATAGCTTCATGAATTGTTTATGTATTTATTATATTTTGTCATCTCGCTGCGAGATTCTATATTTTGCTCTTCTATATCTTATTTCTTTAGAATAAAACACAATTATAATTCATCTTTTGTATGGTTTGGGTTGTACACATGTGCTTTATTATCGAGTTGAATCGTCCAAAAAGGTGGGTTGTCACATTTAAACGTTTTGTTATGTGTTTACAAGCATTATCTGAGTTTCTCATACCAAACTTATGTCTGACTCGTGGTTTGATTTTCCCTTAAAACCTCGAGTTCTCCTTCATAGGAAGGTCTTAGTCTGGATGCTTCAAGCTTATATAGATGAGATAGTGAGCTCACCTCTGTATCTGTCTATCAATTTCATGTTTGTTTCACTATATTATGTATATATGTAATCAACATTCTGAGGTTAAGAAATTATAACTTTCCAGGTTAATAGCAGTACTAGAACTCTGAAATAGTCATGTATGTTAGTGTAACCCTTTGTACTACACTTTTTAGATCTATGTATTATCATTCCGCATGTGAGATTCTGATATGGTGTTCTTTCTTGTACTATTATTTTTCTTTTATTTTATCCTAACTATCAATCTTTATAGCCCTTGGGTGTTCGGCACATGAATACCGTGGATGTATTAGTGTCGACCTTTAAGGGTTGAAAAGTGGGTCATTACATACTGTTAGGGGCAATAAGCGGTTACTCATTTGGGGCTGTTTGGAATAATCACAAAATGACTCAATAAGGGTCTTCTACATTTTCGTACAGCTAAATAAAAATAGAAGATCTCATGGTACCAATTTTCAGTAATCTTCAGACTTAAGGGTACTTTCGACCTTGAGTAGCTAATTAAGGTTAATCAAGTAGCATAAAGATCATATTACTAGCAAGTCGGCTATATGTCAAACTACTTTGAGTGAAACACTATTCAAGGGTTGATTCATCTCTTTTATTGAAGATGATGAGTATCATCTTAATTTGTAGTCAGCTTAAAGTCAAAATGTTTGGAAAGAATAAACCAGTTGATTGATTATTACTATTAGATTAAACCGAGGAGTTTAAAGTGGTCTAGGCAATAGACAATGGGTACTATCAGACTACAGACAAAACTATATATACATCTATATGATATGGTCCTAACGAAAGGAACATGTACAAAAAATATCATTACTGAGTGGAGCATAATGCTGATTAAAAATTTGATTTTGCCTACTTCTACCCATACTTTACTCCCACCATGTATGTACAAGCTTCACTATTTAATTTGTTTAAATATTGATTGAGGATGTAGTTCACACCTAAGAGTCAACAAAACTGTATTGTTAATTATTTTAGGTTTGGCTAATGTAAAATTAATTTATAAATGTTGAAAATTAATAATAAAATTAAATGCAAACGTTCTAATGAATTTTTTTGGCATTATAGTTATTTATTTCAAGCTTAAAAATAAAATAAAATAAAATGATGTATCAAAGTTATATGTTGAAGGGATTTGGGTCATTGTAGATCGTTTGACTAAGAGTGCAAGATTCATTCCTGTTCGATCAACTAGGACAGCATCGAAATTGGCTGAGTTGTATGTTAAGTGGATAGTTCGATTCCATGGTATTCCAAAGAGTATAGTGAGCGATCGAGACCCATTGTTCACTAGTGGATTTTGGAAAAGCTTCCAAGAAGTTTTAGGAACCGAGTTGTCTTTGGGTACAGCTTATCACCCCCAAACAGATGGTCAGACCGAGAGAGTCAACCGAGTTTTGTAAGATCTTCTCAGAGCATGTGTTTTGGACTTTGGGAGATCATAGGAAGATCATCTTCATTTGGCGGAATTTGCATATAACAATAGTTACCAGTCAAGCATTGGTATGGCACCGTATGAAGCATTGTATGGAAGACCGTGTAACTCTCCGACATGTTGGTTGGAAATTGGAGAAAAGCTGATACTTGGGCCAGAGATGATTCGACAGACTACGGATTGTATAGAGATCATTCGGCAACGGATGAAGGCAGCCCAAGATCGTCAGAAAAGTTATGCTGACAAGCGTCATAAGGATTTGGAATTCGACGTAGGAGATGTGGTTTTTGTGAAGATTTCTCCTCTGAAGAATGTTATTAAATTCGGGAAGAAAGGGAAATTGACTCCGAGATTTGTTGGACCATTCCCGATCATCGAGCGAATTGGAAAGCTCGTTTATAGATTGGAGTTACCGGAAAAGATGGCGGGTGTGCACAATGTTTTTCATGTATCTTATCTACGGAAGTATGTGCATGACTCGAATACGGTGGTTTCTGCTGATAGCTGTGAAGATTTAGAAGTTGATCCAGTTGTTACGAGACCTCGTAAGCCGCTTCGTGTTGTTGAAACCGACACGAAACATCTTAGGAGGAAGACGATTACGTTGCTCAAGGTACAATGGAGTGATGATGTTGACGACTTTACGTGTGAGGAGGAAGAGGGGATGAAAGCAGCTCATCCTAAACTCTTCGAGGTATGGCCCTAAGGTGTCGTGACATCTCACGAATTTGTAGCTTGTTCTAAGTCTTAGAATTCTGCATGCTAGGCTAGTAATTGGATGCATGGTTTGTTGATTGCTATGGATGGTAGGCATGCGGAATAACTTTGGTTGCTCTTGTTTGTTTGGAATTTCAGGGGCGAAATTCCTAAGGGGGAGAGAATGTAACGACCCATATTTTACGTGCCGATAAAATCGTAAAATAGTTGCATTAGGTCGTTAGTATTGCTTGAGTCGTTTTGAACCTAGGTGGTAGGGTTTACGGCTTAAGGGGTTAAGCCGTGCAATAGCTAGCTCGTGGGTGCCTAAGTCGTTCGGAATTGAGTCGTATGAAGCTTGTGTCGTTTGGTAGTTTAGGTCGTGTGAGCGAGTTAGGGGAAGCTAGCGACCTATAGAATTGGAGCGACCTATAAATACTAGCGACTTAGTGATTTGAGCGACTTATAGGGGATTGCCGACTTAAGGTGTTGCCGAGTTAAGATAGTATACGACCTATAGGAGCTAACGATTTATAGGACTTAAGGCTTAAGTCGTACACGACTTATGGTGATAGGGTGTGTAGTTAAGTGGTGGACGGGTTATGGTATAAGTCGTAGGTCGTTGGGATGTTGTGATGGTGTTAGGTCGGCAGTATAGATGAGTCGCTAGGGGGTTTAGTTGATAGGCCGTAAACGACTCAAGGTTATAGGTTAGGTCGTATGCGACCTAAGGGAGGTGTTTAGGTCATGAACGACCTAAGGCTTGAGTCATGTGTGTTTTAGGTCGTAACTCTCGTGCGAGTTAGGTCGCGAACATGTTGAGTCGCACGTGTTGGGACGTTGTGTCTTAGGTCGTTAGGGGCTTGAGTCGTGAGTCGTGTATACCTGTTGAGTCGTTGACTCGAGTCTGTAGGCTGCTTGTAGTGTTAAGTCGCGGCCCTTGTTAGGTCGTAAGTCGTTAGGCCGTGTTGGTTAGGTCGTTGGGTCGTGTGGGGCTGCTAGGTCGTAGGTCGGCCATAGTTAGGTCGTGAGCGACCTAAAAGCGAGCGACCTAAGGGGCGTTTCAGCCTATAAATAGAGGGGTTTGGCTCACTTTTTGGCACCGGGTTTTGAAGCGACGAAGTGCTGCCATTTTGAGAGCTCGACTACAACACTTCTTCACTTCTTTTCTCCACTCTAATCTAGTGATTCCTTCCATCTAAATTGAAGATCAAATTGAAGATCCAAGAGCCAAAGTTGAAGATCTTCATCCAACTATGAGAGATTTCGTCGATTGAAGCGAGATTTTGCCGGATCAAGCTTAGAGCTTTGCTGTCCAGATTTGGATTTGGTTGTTTTTGAGGTGTTTAGGCGATTCGGTGAGTGGTAGTTATCTCTCACACGGACCCAAGGGAGTATATTGGATTGGTGGCTTGTTTATGTGTTAAAGATAGTGATTTCTTGCATTTTCCCTAAGTCTGCATGTAGATCTATCAACTATGAAGTTTTGACATCTATTTTACTACATGTTCACTTATGCAAGTTCATTCATCAAGTTATAGAGACATTTGCCTATGATTCATACTTGTTAGATTTGGACACTTTAATTACCAAATTGCCATTATTGTTGTAATTGCTTATTAGATCTTATTGAATGTTTGATTTCTTGGATTAATGATTGATTTATGATTGATTTGATTGTTTCAAATTAGCTAGTAGTTGATTTGAACAAGTTGGTCGAAGATGATTCAAAAGCTAAGTGGAAAGGCTCTTGAATGGTGAAAGCTGCTTGTGGAATATGAAGCGGATGTGGAAGCTCATATGGATAGATTTGATGATGATGGACTTTGCCATGATGCGATGAGGCAAACCATGATGTGAGATGAGACTTTTCTATGATGCGTTGAAGCAAAGCATGATGTGTGAAAGCCTTGGTTTAATCCAGACGGGATCATCCCAAGCATGTTGATAACTCGGTGATGCGGTCCGGGTTGGTTGATAATGGTGGGCTCGAGAGGCGCTTGGGCCAGTGTGAGAATAGTCGTCGAGGAGGATGACTAGGAGGCTTGGATCTTATCGTTATTGAAGGTTCTAGCATGCTCAAAGCAAGAGTACGTTGGAAGGGTCACGATGACGTTCCAGACACGGGTCATGATGACGTGTTAGTACTCTGGGCAGATGCGATAGTCCTAGGCACGGGTTATGATGACATGCGGAGTTATGTCTAGAACCGGGGTTGCCATTAGCCCTTGACGGACGGCTGAAAGAAGGTGTCGATCATTCAATGAACGGTGATATCGAGGCAATGATAACAATGATAGCCAGAGTCATGGATGTTTGATTGTATCGTCATTCGGACTCAAGAGCGGTGTTTTCTGGGTGCTTATCTGATCTTGGTTTAGGCCTTGGGGGTTTGTATTTGGAAAACATCGACCTTGACTCGAGTGATAATTACTTTACTTAAATTGTCTGCTTTGCTATGTTTGTTTATGCTTAGTGGGTCTGGGGTCTATCACTGTAGAATGAGGTGGAGCGGGATGGTTAAGTTCCTATTCCTTTTATCCTTTATGCTCTTTTGGTATGTTTGATAGTTAATTTACTGCTCACTAAACTGTTGTCTGACTCAAGGTTTTATGTTCAACTCTTATTACCTTGGGCTGTTCATCCATGCTGGGATGGGCAGACTAGGTAGCAGGTGACAGGTGCTGTTCTTGATTATCAACGATGCAGATGACGAAGACGAGCTGGAGGCTAGCATATTAGTTTTCTTACTATATGTACTGGATGTTCCGCTGCTTGTATATGTTTTGAGTGTTATGCAGTGAGGCTTGATGTATTGATTGTTCAGATGCTTGTATCAAACCCTTATGAAGTCTATATGATGTTATTCTGTTATGAGCTTCACTATATACATATATTTCTCTATTGTATTTTGTCCATGCGCTGTGAGTTGTATGATAGAGTTTGCTATTTTACCTTACCTTGACCATCGTCCATGGCTGCCTAGCACGCTCCTCAGCGCACTATTTCCTTGTTTTGGTGCGGGAGTCATGGGCGGTCGTCACATTTGGTATCAGAGCTTTGGTTAATCGATTTAAGCCAACGCTCGCTGACGTAACTACGTATGAGAGACGTAATTGTATTTTGATGGATGATTACTATATATAATATAGTAGTTTAGAAGGATTTGAACTCCTTATGTAGTTGTTTCTCAAGGTGTTCTAAATCATTCCTTTTTGTAGATATTAAGGATGAGTCGAAGTGAGAGACAAGCTGCTAGGGAAAGCCGTGCTGCAGGGGGAGCTACTGACTATGCTGCAATGTTCGAAGCTATGATGACTTCGATCATGAGAAGGATACCAACTTCAGGACCGTCCGTAGATGTTGGAGTTCAAGTTCAAGCTCCAAGACCAGTGGATTTTTCTAAGTTGTGTAAGGACTATACTGCTCTTGGAGGAAAGGTTTTCTTAGGGACAGAATCGACCATTGAAGTGCAGAGATGGATTGATGCTTGTAGAAGGATCTTTGGTTATTTGGGAATTGAGGATGCAACTAAGAGGAAGCTGGCATCGAGACAGCTTCAAGGGAGAGTTTCTGATTGGTGGAATTCTATCACCATTGATACTCCAGAAGAAGAGATTACTTGGGAGCAATTCCAAGTTAGATTTGAAGCTAAGTTCATTTCTACGGCTCAGAAATCTGTTCTGTTTAAGAAGTTTGTGGAGCTCAAGCAAGGTGGGAGACCAGTTCTTGAGTATGTTTCTAAGTTTGAAGCTTTGTCCAAGTATGCTCGGTCATATATTGAATCTCCCTACCAGAAGAACGAGAAGTTTGTGACGGGCTTGGACAGTTATCTTGGGAGACAGTTGGTGGATCATCTGGACGATCCATTTGAGAAGCTTGTGGAGAAAGCTCTCAGGCACGAGAGTTTGTTTCCTAAGGAAGGGTCTGTTGTTGCTGTGACCAAGGAAGAGTCCAAACCACTGTAGGGTGGAAACAAGAAGAGGAAGCAGCAACGGCAGAAGGGTAAGGATGGCCAGAAGAAGCCAAAGGGTGAAGTGACCTGCTATAATTGTCGGCAGAAGGGCCATTTCTCTAGGGATTGCAAGAATCCAAAGGTGCAGTTGAAGTGCCACAACTGTGATAAGCTGGGACATATCAAGAAGGACTGTCCAGAACCGAGGAAAGATAAGCAGATTGTGCAAGCTTATGCTTTGGGAGCTGTTCCATCGTCTTCGAAAGCTCCTACTGTTGATGAGAAAGGGAAGAGTGTGGTGGCTCAAGGTACTCTTTCCATTTGTGGTGTTCCAGTTAGAGTGTTGTTTGATACTGGGGCGTCGCATTCGTTTGTTTGTGATGATCTTGTAGGCCGGTTGGGTTTGGAACCGGAAATTGTTGATAGACCATTGGTTGTGACTAATCCAGTTGGGGGTTCGTCTTGTTTGTGTATGGTATGCCGTGGTCTAGTTGTATCGAGTCATGATTGCTCTTTTGTTTGTGATTGCTTTGTTCTGAACTTTGCCGGGTTCGGAATTATTTTGGGTATGGACTAGCTTAGGAAGTATGCGGCAAAGGTTGATTGTGAGAAACTGGAGGTGACAGTCGGGAATGTGGAATGGCGAAAGGTTGTGATACGATGTAAGCATGAAGAAGGCGTCTTCATGGGCTTCATGTATTCGCTGGTTGTTACACAGGATGGACTGTCATCGATGCCGGTTGTGAATGGATTTGAGGACGTCTTTGACGAGGTCAAAGGGTTACCGCCGCATAGGGAGATCGAGTTTCGTATCGGTCTAGTTGAGGGAGCCAGACCTGTTGTGATGCCTCTTAGACGGATGGCGCCTAGAGAACAACAAGAGCTGAAGGTGCAAGTTGATGACCTTTTTCGGAAAGGATTCATTCGGCGTAGCGTGTCCGAATGGGGTGCACCAGTTGTGTTCGCAACCAAAGCGAATGGATCGTTGAGGTTGTGTGTGGATTATCGTGAGCTGAATAAAGTGACCAGGAAGAACAAGTATCCATTGCCGAGAATAGATGACTTGTTTGATCAGCTTCACGAAGCTAGGGTGTTTTCTCAGATGGATTTGGCAACGGGATTTCACCAGTTGAGAGTGGCTAAGGATAGTGTGCCGAAGACTGCTTTTAGGACACCATCCGGTTTTTATGAGTGGCTGGTAATGCCGTTTGGATTGACCAATGCACCAGCATATTTTGTGGATCTTATGAATAGAGTATTCAGAGATCAGTTGAACAAGTTTGTACTTGTGTTCGTGGTTGATATTTTGGTTTACTCCAGAAATGAAGAAGAGCACAAGACGCACTTGCGGATTGTTTTAGAAATCTTGCGGAAACATCAGCTAAAGGCTAAGTTTTCGAAGTGTCACTTCTGGAAGAGTGAAGTGAGATTCTTAGGCCATGTTATCTCTGGAAATGGAATAGCGGTTGATCCCGCTAAGGTGGAAGCGATCCAGGATTGGATTAGACCTAAGAATGCATCTGATGTGAGAAGTTTTCTTGGATTAGCAGGATATTATCGTCGGTTTATCAAAGACTTTTCCAAGATAGCTGCACCGTTGACAGGATTGACGAAAAAGAACCAAGTGTTCAGATGGGATGCTAAGTGTGAGCAAGCTTTCGTAATCCTGAAAGAGCGACTGACAAGTGCTCCTGTTTTGACTATTCCAAGTGGGAATGATGAGATGGTGGTTTACACCGATGCATGTGGTACTCGACTTGGAGCAGTGCTAATGCAAAAGGATAAAGTTGTTGCATATGCAAGTCGACAACTGAAGCCGCATGAAAGGAATTACCCGACTCATGATTTGGAGTTAGCGGCGATTGTTTTTGCTCTGAAGATGTGGAGACATTATCTATTGGGAGTACGATTCGAATTGTTTGCAGATCATAAGTCGTTGAAGTATCTGTTCTCCCAAAAGGATTTGAATCTTCGGCAGCAACGATGGCTAGAGTTTTTAGCATCTTATGATTTTGATATAGCCTATACTCCGGGAAAAGGTAATGCAGTGGCCGATGCGTTAAGTCGAAGACATGCAGGATTGGGAGCCATGTTTTCGGAATGGAAGAGTCTCGAGTTTTTGGCTGGATTTGATTTCAGGCCTAGGTGTGAATTGGAACCTGAGATGTTGGCAAACTTATCGATAAGACCTACTCTTGTGGAAAGGATTGGCGAGAGCCAAAAGCGAGACGATAAGCTTGTCAAGATTATCCGTGATTTGGAATCTGGATTGAATCCAGAAAAGGATAATGGATTTGAAGTCGATCGAGAGGGTTGGCTTCGGAAACAAGGACGACTAGTTGTTCCCGATATAGATGGATTGAGAGATGAAGTTCTAAGAGAAAGTCATCACTCGAAGTTGACGATTCATCCAAGCGGAAATAAGATGTATCGGGATATGAAGAGAACCTACTACTGAGAAGGTATGAAAAAGGATGTTGGAAATTTTATTTCCAAGTGTATGAACTACCAGTTGGTAAAAGCCGAGCAGAAGAAGCCCAGTGGATTGCTTCAGCCATTAGAAGTTCCTACATGGAAGTGGGAGCAGATATTGATGGATTTTATCGATGGTCTACCTAGAACCAGGGAAGGAAATGAAGGGATTTGGGTCATTGTAGATCGTTTGACTAAGAGTGCAAGATTCATTCTTGTTCGATCAATTAGGAATGCATCGAAATTGGCTGAGTTGTATGTTAAGTGGATAGTTCGATTCCATGGTATTCCGAAGAGTATAGTGAGCGATCGAGACCCATTGTTCACTAGTGGATTTTGGAAAAGCTTCCAAGAAGTTTTGGGAACCGAGTTGTGTTTGGGTACAGCTTATCACCGCTAAACAGATGGTCAGACCGAGAGAGTCAACCGAGTTTTGGAAGATCTTCTCAGAGCATGTGTTTTGGACTTCGGGAGATCATGGGAAGATCATCTTCATTTGGCGGAATTTGCATATAACAATAGTTACCAGTCAAGCATTGGTATGGCACCGTATGAAGCATTGTATGGAAGACCATGTAACTCTCCGACATGTTGGTTGGAAACTGGAGAAAAGCTGATACTTGGGCCAGAGATGATTCGACAGACTACGGATTGTATAGAGATCATTCGGCAACGGATGAAGGCAGCCCAAGATCGTCAGAAAAGTTATGCTGACAAGCGTCGTAAGGATTTGGAATTCGACGTAGGAGATGTGGTTTTTGTGAAGATTTCTCCTCTGATGAATGTTATTAGATTCGGGAAGAAAGGGAAATTGACTCCGAGATTTTTTGGACCATTCCCGATCATCGAGCGAATTGGAAAGCTCGCTTATAGATTGGAGTTACCGGAAAAGATGGCGGGTGTGCACAATGTTTTTCATGTATCTTATCTACGGAAGTATGTGCATGACTCAAATACGGTGATTTCTGCTGATGGCTGTGAAGATTTAGAAGTTGATCCAGTTGTTACGAGACCTCGTAAGCCGCTTCATGTTGTTGAAACCGACACGAAACATCTTAGGAGGAAGACGATTACGTTGCTCAAGGTACAATGGAGTGATGATGTTGACGACTTTACGTGTGAGGAGGAAGAGGGGATGAAAGCAGCTCATCCTGAACTCTTCGAGGTATGGCCCTAAGGTGTCGTGACATCTCACGAATTTGTAGCTTGTTCTAAGTCTTAGAATTCTGCATGCTAGGCTAGTAATTGGATGCATGGTTTGTTGATTGCTATGGATGGTAGGCATGCGGAATAACTTTGGTTGCTCTTGTTTGTTTGGAATTTCAGGGGCGAAATTCCTAAGGGGGAGAGAATGTAACGACCCATATTTTACGTGCCGATAAAATCGTAAAATAGTTGCATTAGGTCGTTAGTATTGCTTGAGTCGTTTTGAACCTAGGTGGTAGGGTTTACGGCTTAAGGGGTTAAGCCGTGCAATAGCTAGCTCGTGGGTGCCTAAGTCGTTCGGAATTGAGTCGTATGAAGCTTGTGTCGTTTGGTAGTTTAGGTCGTGTGAGCGAGTTAGGGGAAGCTAGCGACCTATAGAATTGGAGCGACCTATAAATACTAGCGACTTAGTGATTTGAGCGACTTATAGGGGATTGCCGACTTAAGGTGTTGCCGAGTTAAGATAGTATACGACCTATAGGAGCTAACGATTTATAGGACTTAAGGCTTAAGTCGTACACGACTTATGGTGATAGGGTGTGTAGTTAAGTGGTGGACGGGTTATGGCATAAGTCGTAGGTCGTTGGGATGTTGTGATGGTGTTAGGTCGGCAGTATAGACTCGAGTCTGTAGGCTGCTTGTAGTGTTAAGTCGCGGCCCTTGTTAGGTCGTAAGTCGTTAGGCCATGTTGGTTAGGTCGTTGGGTCGTGTGGGGCCGCTAGGTCGTAGGTCGGCCATAGTTAGGTCGTGAGCGACCTAAAAGCGAGCGACCTAAGGGGCGTTTCAGCCTATAAATAGAGGGGTTTGGCTCACTTTTTGGCACCGGATTTTGAAGCGACGAAGTGCTGCCATTTTGAGAGCTCGACTACAACACTTCTTCACTTATTTTCTCCACTCTAATCTAGTGATTCCTTCCATCTAAATTGAAGATCAAATTGAAGATCCAAGAGCCAAAGTTGAAGATCTTCATCCAACAAAGAGAGATTTCGTCGATTGAAGCGAGATTTTGCCGGATCAAGCTTAGATCTTTGCTGTCCAGATCTGGATTTGGTTGTTTTTGAGGTGTTTTAGGTGATTCGGTGAGTGGTAGTTATCTCTCACACGGACCCAAGGGAGTATATTGGATTGGTGGCTTGTTTATGTGTTAAAGATAGTGATTTCTTGCATTTTCCCTATGTCTGCATGTAGATCTATCATCTATGAAGTTTTGACATCTATTTTACTACATGTTCACTTATGCAAGTTCATTCATCAAGTTATAGAGACATTTGCCTATGATTCATACTTGTTAGATTTGGACACTTTAATTACCAAATTGCCATTATTGTTGTAATTGCTTATTAGATCTTATTGAATGTTTGATTGCTTGGATTAATGATTGATTTATGATTGATTTGATTGTTTCAAATTAGCTAGTAGTTGATTTGAACAAGTTGGTCGAAGATGATTCAAAAGCTAAGTGGAAAGGCTCTTGAATGGTGAAAGCTGCTTGTGGCATATGAAGCGGATGTGGAAGCTCATATGGATAAATTTGATGATGATGGACTTTGCCATGATGCGATGAGGCAAACCATGATGTGAGATGGGACTTTGCTATGATGCGTTGAAGCAAAGCATGATGTGTGAAAGCCTTGGTTTAATCCAAACGGGATCATCCCAAGCATGTTGATAACTCGGTGATGCGGTCCGGGTTGGTTGATAATGGTGGGCTCGAGAGGCGCTTGGGCCAGTGTGAGAATAGTCGTCGAGGAGGATGACTAGAAGGCTTGGATCTTATCGTTATTGAAGGTTCTAGCATGCTCAAAGCAAGAGTACGTTGGAACGGGTCACGATGACGTTCCAGACGCGGGTCATGATGACGTGTTAGTACTCTGGGCAGATGCGATAGTCCTAGGCACGGGTCATGATGACGTGCGGAGTTATGTCTAGAATCGGGGTTGCCATTAGCCCTTGACGGACGGCTGAAAGAAGGTGCCGGTCATTCAATGAACGGTGATATCGAGGCAATGATAACAGTGATAGCCAGAGTCATGGATGTTTGGTTGTATCGTCATTCGGACTCAAGAGCGGTGTTTTCTGGGTGCTTATCTGATCTTGGTTTAGGCCTTGGGGGTTTGTATTTGGAAAACATCGACCTTGACTCGAGTGATAATTTGTAACGACCCATAAAATTTTAGCAATTTTTAATTGGTATTTAACGTATTGAATTGGATTTTGAGAAATTATTAATAATAAAATTTTGAAAAAGAAAAGAAAATATGTTATGTATATTAATGATTTGTAGTACGAGCTGTGTACATATATTTTAAAATTTGGTTGTGGTTATACCTATAAGATCTAGTACAAAAACTTTATAAACTATTATTTATACTATAATATAAGTTAAGTTTGATGTAAATTTGGTAGCATAGTTCATTTCTATTGGGTATAAATATCAATAGCGTGGGTAATAAATTTACGGTCTCCTTTTGCTTTTCAGCAAGGTGTGTAAATTTTAAGTATGTTGAGTACGTTCCATATATAGTTATTTTGGAAAACCACTGTATATGTATGATGGTCTATTTGAAGTGTATATATAGTAAAGCGTATTTATACCAAGTTTTATTTAATTTATATGTGTTATAATAGCTATATATATATGTTAGTCTTGATACTAGTATATAGTTTTACTGAAGTTTGATTTCTAGTCATGTTAAATATATATATATATTTGATTTTGGGTTTTTGTGTCACCATTTCCAGTTTATTTTAGTGCATATTTAGTATATCTATACATATGTCGTCAGCTATAAATACGATAGTTAAGGGTTTCATATATCATATGAACCAAAGAAGAAGAGAAGTATATACTATATTTAACTACATATATGAAGTATATGTTTTAAGGGTTGATTTAAGGTCTGCATAAAAAAAAGTAGTTGTGATTACCATTATTTCATATTGTACCTTCTATATTCCTGACCGACTTTCAGCGTTCATTCATTCATTTTAATTGTGGGTTTTTCTTTTCTCTCTCTTTTCTTATAAATAATTGTACGCATTCATCTCTTTCCCTTTCTTATATTTTGTCCCTTCATCATCTTTTAGCCGTTAATTTTGTTTCGAAAATCAAGAAAATTTGTATACGTTTTATTCTTTTTGAACGTTTAATAATAAAGATAAATCTGCATAGTATAATCAGATATGAATTGAGATCTAGGAAATAAATAAATATAAAAACGTATAACATGCCACTAATAATAAATTGCTTTAATAGCTTCTCAATTAGCGTACAGCTGTTTCCATCCCATGCCATGTCAAAAGTTTGAAACGTAATAAATGCTATATGATTATTTCGCATTTATTTTTTTTTCCTTTATTATTTCCTGTACGTTTTCATTCCAATCTAAATTATAACTTTTTGATTTCCATGCCTTTTCGGATCTCAAACGCGTAGCCCAAGGAATATTTCTTTAATAATTTTCCTAAAAATCAGCTTTTGGCCGTTTTATTGCATTGATTTCAAATTGTGCCCGTTTGTTTTTCTCATTCCTCTCATACGTTACCACTTTTATTTATGCTCGGGACACAGCTCATTTTTTTTCCTTCGTTCCCTTTCTTTTATTTGCTTCCTTCGTTTCCATCGGTTCAATTATATAGATTTTTATATTCGTTGCACGTTTACATTCATTTATTTTGACCAGTCCTTTCCTTTGTTATTCCCCTAATTTTGTGCGTTACTTTACCATAACCAATGCTCCGTATTTATTCGCTTTAATCTTTTCAGCTGAATATGACCATTACTATTCAAATCAATTCATATTTATTGTATACGTTTCGTATGCAACGGTTCTTTTCTTTATTTATTTTGCCTTTATAACCTTGTTTGACTTCGTTTCTTTCATATTGCAAACTGCTGTCACTTCCAATCTCATTCCTCATTTTAAGTTTTCTTCCTCCTCCTTCTTCCATTTTTCTTTCTACAGATCCACCTATTTTCTCCCTTCTTTTACCGTGCTTCCACCTCCCATCGCTTCGTCACCCACCACATCCAACTCATCCCTCTCCCTCCGCGTTTTTCTCTCCTCCTCTCATGCACATATCTCTCTACACGTGTTGTCATCGCCTGCATGCTCAGCCATCCTCAGAGCCTTCACCATCAACAATCATGCCACACGTTATCTTTGAGTAATAGGTTAGCATATATTTATAATATATATGTGTTATTGTATATTTTCTATAAGTCTGTATTTGGAATATGTGATCTGTCCTACATGATTTTAAATTCATGTTAGTTATGTATCATATGGTATTATATATATGAGTTCATAACAGTATTCTTTTTTTTTTTCTTTTTTTTTTCTTTTTTTTTTTTTCTTTTTTTTTTCGTTCATAGTGTGTATGATATTATACTATGTATAGAGATTTGATAACTTGATTGTTTTATACTTTATGTGTCATGTTGGTATTCAATTTTAAAAGTTTGAAGGTTATATATTAGTTAATATATAGTTTAATATATGTCAGTAATGTATATCTATGCAGTAATATTGTATGTATTATAGCAAAGTAAGTTTTTTTTTTTTTTTTGATTTAAGATATCATATATACATCTTATAAATATAGTATGGTTCCAAGTATGAAATGTTTGCAGTTTTCAGATTCTATATAATATAAAATTTTGTTCGCATGTTATAAAATTTGATAAGTGTATATATAAATATTATATAAAAAGTTAGTACATATATAAAACGTAAAGCATACTCATCTTATCAGTCGATTGTATATGTATTTAAATATATGATATGTTTAAAGCTATGTATTTTGTGAATAACTGGTTATAAGTATATATATACACATTTGATTTAAAGTTATAAAGGTATGCATATTGTGAATTAGACTATATTAATGGTTAGCTTACAAATATTTATATAGTTTTATAGGGAAGTACGAGCTATGTGGGTTATATTTTTAGCAAGCGTATTGTTACCACTTTAAAATGGGTGAAGTTTTACAGTTTACGGTCTATTTGTGTAAGTGTGTAATGTATGTTTAATTTAATAAAGTTATGATAGTTTTGTATAAAATGTTTAACTATTTATATATCTGATATAATGATAGTTCATATCTGATATAGCTTATATATTATAAAGTTACAGGATACGTTAGTTTTATACGCTAGTTAATATATATATTTAATAATTGACTAAAATGTTTTCAGTGTGAGTTTACTTTTTTTAGTGTTGGATTTTATACGGCATAGTATGTATACTTGTTCACAGTCTATATAAGTATATGAGTGCATGTGTCATTATAAGTATTTTGTTGTTTATAAATCTCGAGACATATATATGCGTTTAGGTGTTTGTTTCAGACTTACGTAATATATATATATATATATATATATATATATATATAACCGAATATAGGCTATGCATTTGGAATTTCTATATATACATTTTTATTATGAACATATATAGGTTGCTTTCATGGGTTTTTTTTAAGTAATATATATTACAATAAGTGGTTATATTGTTTTTATAATAATTATTGACTATAAAATATAATACAATGGTTTTTTTTTGGACGAATTATGTTTAAATTACATATAGGTATATATAGATTTTAAATATACATTTTTAATTTGAAAATTGGTTTTGGGATAATTAATATCATAATAATTTATATTTTTTTCCGTAATATCAAAATTGATTCGATTCATTCTCATCGATTTCCCATTATCAGCCTTGTCCGTCGTGCCTATTTTCTGCATCAAATCTTGTCCATCCAGCGTTGCTTTGGATTTCGTAGCTTATTTCATCATCATATATCTCTAGCCTCGAAAGGTGAGCAATCACTCACGATTAACGTTCTTTTATTTATTAAATTTAATTTCAATTGAAATGACAATTGAAATATGCTGCTGTTAGATTTAAATTGTTATATATGCTTTTATCGGTAACTGTTCACTTATGGGATATGATACCATATCTTATTGTTTATATTTATTTTGATGATATATGCTTGTTGTTATTATTATTTTCATATCTGTTATCACTCTGCAAGTTCCCTATTAGTATAGAAATCACTATGGGTTGAAAAGATACATACCCGAACGGACTTTAGAATAGGATAATTTCGTTACGGGTTGAAATGATAGACCCAAGCGATTTTTGATTTAATTTAAAATTTTGGATTTCGGGTTGAAATGATATCCACCCGAATATATTTAGTGTACGGATTGAAATGATAAATATCCGTAGCACTTGACTATATGGTAGGAAATATATATACAGACACCGTTGGTCCATATAAATATTTTGAAATTATTTCTATAATTTTGGAAAGAAATATACGGTTTAATAAATTTTGATTCTTAAGATATTATATAAATGGAAATTTTATATATAGATTTAGTCGTAATATTTGATTTAAATTAGATTGATTTAATACATATAATATAGTTGAGTATCTATGGAAATCTATATTTCAAATAGATCTTTCTCGTAATAAATCGAAAAAATAGGATTGGGAGGTACATTTGGGTTTATTAAAAATGGTATTTAAATAAGGATTTATTTAATTAAATCGACTTGAATTGAACTTGTAAATATTAAAGCTTTGAGCTATATTGGAATTTAAATGGCGGTTTCGAGATTTAGATCTGTATTTGAAATAAATATAGTTGAATTTGTTATTTAGAAACTAAACTGAATTAAAATATAAATTTAGGTTGAACTAAATTTGAATTTATTATTTAGAAGCTAAATTGAATAAAAATTAGTTTGAAACGTTGAATACTTAAAGTTTGAAATATATTGGAATATAAAGGGGGTATTTTGTGATTTCAAATTTGAATTTGAGATTGATAAATTGGGATTTGAATTTAATTTGAATGGGAAGGTTGGGTTAATGTTGAAACGATTTGTTAAGTTGAGGGAATTGAAAATACTTTACTGTATAAATTATTTAATATATATAAACACTATTTGGGAAATATAGAGATATTTGGAGTGAAAATGATGTTTTGGTTTTGAAGTATAAATTAAGATGAAAGAACCACGGTGTTATAGTGTATATTTCTACCCTGTAGATAGTTCCATGGACCCTTAGAGGATGGTTATTCCAAACATTCTTTGAGTTAATTATATTTCAGTTGATATTTCACTTGAGTTAGATTTATAGATATAAGAATGTTAATCCTGACTCGAGTGTTTTGTGTTTTGCTTTACGCTCGGGTCAGACTGAGTGATACAGCATTTGAGACTCACCTTCGAAGTTGGAGCCTTGCTTGAAGATCCAGCTATCTATCCTTTCAGTCATCCTGTTGATTTGTTCAGAGAAGTCATCTGCGCATACTGGAGACTTCACTATATCTAAGATATTCAATTGTATTTATTTCTATCTCCAATGTATATAGTAGCTTCATAAACTACTATTCTTTATCTATTCCGCTGCATTGTATTACTCTGTGTAAGTGATCTATGATTGATTTATTCACTGTATATTTTAAGTTTTGCCAAATTTTTATTAACAATTCGGTATTTTGAATTATTCAAGTCGGACATGTACGGTTTTATTGTCGAATTTGAATGGTCCAAAATAGCGGGTCGTTACAGTTGGTATCAGAGCCAGGTTCTAGGCAAAACTTAGCATATATGGTAAATTTATTTACAGAATCACTTTCGTTCGAGTTGAATCTCTTCCTTTTTGACTCAATTTCCTTTGAGTTTTGGAATGTCCCTCGGTTTCGAAATTCATTCTGTCTCTCCCTATTTATATTCGTTTGATTCTGGAGTATCTCATAACTCCATTGAATGATTTGTAAAGGGGGTGAAAACTCCTTTTCAATTGGCATTGACTCACCGAAGATTCCTGTATCCTCGGTTTACGATGTTGATATATCTTGTTATGCCGAATTCTATATCTCCGACGATCGAATGTCGAATTGCCTCAGAATTCTGCACCGATCTAATTTTGGAATCACGGTTGACAGGTAAAGGTCGCCCGCGATTTATAGAGGTATATCCATCTTCTATTTTGTAACTTAATTATCTCATCTTCGATCGAGTCTATCTTCGAATCAGGATTCTATTGATTAGAGTTCCTTTAAATTAAATCTCTATCTTTGTTTTGAAATCCATCCTTAAATCATCCTTTGAAAATCGGGTTTTGTTTGTATTTTAGAAATTGTTTATACCGAAATTATTATTTTGATAACTATGATTTTATTCTATATATATAAAGAAAATGTTTTCGGTAGAGATTATATACCTATATATAAAGCAAATAAGAAATGTTATTCTATATAAAAAGGGTTTTGAAAGGATTTGAAATTTTGAAAAAATTATAAGAAATTGATTTATATAAAAATGATTTATAATTGAAGTGTTAAATTTGAAATTCGAGAATTGAATTCCGGTATTTTGAAATTGGTTTTAAGATTTTGGAAATTATATATAAATAATACGATTTAAAAGTTTTTTTTCGAATAAGAAATATTTCAAATGAATTCAAATGAATTCCAATAATTTTGAAGAAATTTCAAAGAAGTTTCCAAGAAAATAGAAGTCCAGAACTCACTTATGTCGCTGGAGAATAATTTCGGTGATGAGTGCACGCATCATCGACATTGATTTTCGAGTTTCAGAGTGGGGGAGAGGCCACTTTAATAGCTTCGCTATGCGAGTGATTTTGTAAAACCGTTTTTGATTTCAAATTCCGAAGTATAATTTGATATTTTCGAAAGATATATGTATATATTTGAAACAATTTGAAGTAAGACCGGTGTTCAGTCCTCGAGTTTTTGATTTGACTTAGAATAACTCTATTTATAAAATTGATTTCCATCTCTTGGATTTGAAATTGATTTTCACCGACTATTTTGAAGGTTCGAGCACTTCCAAATCAAGGTTTAAAGGTTTAAAAACCAAGATATTTCGAAAGGTATAAAATATTTGATAAAGTATGCAAGTTTTGTTGTATGAGGTTAAACCTTTTATTAAGTAAGAGAATATGGCTATTTTAATTATACTAATATGGAATTTAGTTTTTAAATGTTTTGAAAGAATTTTAGTTTTAAATAATGGTTTTCAAAAAGGTAAATTGGATATTTCAAATCGAAGTAAATAGTTTAAAGGTTTTAAAGGGATAATTATAAATTTGGAAACCATTTTGAATATAATTGATTTTGAGAAAAATATTTGGTTTTGAAAATTAAATTGAAAAAAAAAACCCAGTACTTATATGGTGATTTTGGAAATGAATTTGTTTGACTTGAATTATTTTAATTTGGAAACTGGGATAATTTTCTACACCTATTATTTTGGGAACTTTGAAATTCAGACATTTAATTTGGAAGAAAATTTGGTGAAATCATATATGATTTTGAAACTGAATTGGTATTGAAATAATTTGAAATTGAGAACCTTAGATTACTAAGCACTTGATTTGGGAGTGGTCGAACTTATATAAAATGGATTGTATAAGTATGAGGTTGATTTGAAATCTATTGATTTGAAAGGTACTCAATTTGGAAAGAGATTTTATTTAATCGAAATCTATACAAGTATGATTTGATCTACTATTGATTTGGAAAGTATTCGATTTGAGAAAGGAATCCTATATATATGGACTTTATATAAGTACAATATTTGAAAGTGATTTGAAAAGGTACTATATGATATATATTTTCGAAGTAAAGATATGGAAAGTGCCTTCTGCTTGATATCCGCTTTGTGGCCACATCGTGGATTCATTCTATCGATATTATTCTCTCTGATTTTCGGTTTTCCGGATGTAATACTCGAGTGTTTCCCACCGTGGCGTAACCCATGGTTTTTTTTCTCTCGTGAATGCACAGCGCAATTGCCTGGCTGAGTCTTGCCTAGGGGTACGGATTGTTTCCTGGGGGATCCAGGCGTAACCATTGTGTATCCTACAATCTGTGTAGGTCGCGAATAGTAGCGCAAGTGCCTGGCTGAGTCTTGCCTAGGGGTACGGATTGTTTCCTGGGGGATCCAGACGTAACCATTGTGTATCCTGCACTCTACTAGTCATCATGGCGTAACTCGCAGGGCTGAGAAAGCTTACGGATATGGATTGTTTCCTGGGGGACCCAGGCGTAACCATTGTGTATCTGCGAACCATGATCGGACAAAGGTTTTGGTTTGGTTGTTTTGTTTGGATTGTACTTTCCATATCTGTTTTTAAAGTTTTTTCAAGTATTTTCACTGGTTGTTGAAACAGGTCTACTAAGTACTTGAAGAATTCTAGCTTTGCGCCTGATCAACGCATGGCCAGAGTCTGCAAGAACGAGGATAAACTTGTTGAAACATCGAGTTATAAAAATATTTTTGAAAGAAAAGATTTATTTCGATATAAAAGGTATTTATTATAAAAGTATTTCCAACAAAGAAATTTTGTGTTAATATTTGAAATTGAAACTCTCATGGTTTGAAATGTACGATTCTTGCCCGATTCTATTCTTTTGAATCTACCTTATCTGCCCTGCTTTATTTATTCAACTATATTCTCTTTTCCGAATCTATCTTCTTTCCTTCTTTCCTTCTTTTGAATATATCCTTTAAAACATTGTTTATTTATATTCTACCTGGTTTAATAAGAGAGAAAAATTAGTGTTTTATAAATAATTGATCTCATAATTAATTGAATGGATTTGATAAAATGAGTAATCTATTAAATATTAATCAATTTAAATAATAACAAAAGAAAAAGTATATGGTTTTAAATAAATTTTTTTAATTTGTTTTTCAAAGTCTAAATTTTTCATCTGGTTGTTTCTATTCTCCTACTTTATTCCTTTTCGGGGACGAAAAGTTTTGAGTGGGGGAGAGTGTAACGACCCATAAAATTTTAGCAATTTTTAATTGGTATTTAACGTATTGAATTGGATTTTGAGAAATTATTAATAATAAAATTTTGAAAAAAAAAGAAAATATGTTATGTATATTAATGATTTGTAGTATGAGCTGTGTACATATATTTTAAAGTTTGGTTGTGGTTATACCTATAAGATCTAGTACAAAAACTTTATAAACTATTATTTATACTATAATATAAGTTAAGTTTGATGTAAATTTGGTAGCATAGTTCATTTCTATTGGGTATAAATATCAATAGCGTGGGTAATAAATTTACGGTCTCCTTTTGCTTTTCAGCAAGGTGTGTAAATTTTAAGTATGTTGAGTACGTTCCATATATAGTTATTTTGGAAAACCACTGTATATGTATGATGGTCTATTTGAAGTGTATATATAGTAAAGCGTATTTATACCAAGTTTTATTTAATTTATATGTGTTATAATAGCTATATATATATGTTAGTCTTGATACTAGTATATAGTTTTACTGAAGTTTGATTTCTAGTCATGTTAAATATATATATATATTTGATTTTGGGTTTTTGTGTCACCATTTCCAGTTTATTTTAGTGCATATTTAGTATATCTATACATATGTCGTCAGCTATAAATACGATAGTTAAGGGTTTCATATATCATATGAACCAAAGAAGAAGAGAAGTATATACTATATTTAACTACATATATGAAGTATATGTTTTAAGGGTTGATTTAAGGTCTGCATAAAAAAAAGTAGTTGTGATTACCATTATTTCATATTGTACCTTCTATATTCCTGACCGACTTTCAGCGTTCATTCATTCATTTTAATTGTGGGTTTTTCTTTTCTCTCTCTTTTCTTATAAATAATTGTACGCATTCATCTCTTTCCCTTTCTTATATTTTGTCCCTTCATCATCTTTTAGCCGTTAATTTTGTTTCGAAAATCAAGAAAATTTGTATACGTTTTATTCTTTTTGAACGTTTAATAATAAAGATAAATCTGCATAGTATAATCAGATATGAATTGAGATCTAGGAAATAAATAAATATAAAAACGTATAACATGCCACTAATAATAAATTGCTTTAATAGCTTCTCAATTAGCGTACAGCTGTTTCCATCCCATGCCATGTCAAAAGTTTGAAACGTAATAAATGCTATATGATTATTTCGCATTTATTTTTTTTTCCTTTATTATTTCCTGTACGTTTTCATTCCAATCTAAATTATAACTTTTTGATTTCCATGCCTTTTCGGATCTCAAACGCGCAGCCCAAGGAATATTTCTTTAATAATTTTCCTAAAAATCAGCTTTTGGCCGTTTTATTGCATTGATTTCAAATTGTGCCCGTTTGTTTTTCTCATTCCTCTCATACGTTACCACTTTTATTTATGCTCGGGACACAGCTCATTTTTTTTCCTTCGTTCCCTTTCTTTTATTTGCTTCCTTCGTTTCCATCGGTTCAATTATATAGATTTTTATATTCGTTGCACGTTTACATTCATTTATTTTGACCAGTCCTTTCCTTTGTTATTCCCCTAATTTTGTGCGTTACTTTACCATAACCAATGCTCCGTATTTATTCGCTTTAATCTTTTCAGCTGAATTTGACCATTACTATTCAAATCAATTCATATTTATTGTATACGTTTCGTATGCAACGGTTCTTTTCTTTATTTATTTTGCCTTTATAACCTTGTTTGACTTCGTTTCTTTCATATTGCAAACTGCTGTCACTTCCAATCTCATTCCTCATTTTAAGTTTTCTTCCTCCTCCTTCTTCCATTTTTCTTTCTACAGATCCACCTATTTTCTCCCTTCTTTTACCGTGCTTCCACCTCCCATCGCTTCGTCACCCACCACATCCAACTCATCCCTCTCCCTCCGCGTTTTTCTCTCCTCCTCTCATGCACATATCTCTCTACACGTGTTGTCATCGCCTGCATGCTCAGCCATCCTCAGAGCCTTCACCATCAACAATCATGCCACACGTTATCTTTGAGTAATAGGTTAGCATATATTTATAATATATATGTGTTATTGTATATTTTCTATAAGTCTGTATTTGGAATATGTGATCTGTCCTACATGATTTTAAATTCATGTTAGTTATGTATCATATGGTATTATATATATGAGTTCATAACAGTATTCTTTTTTTTTTTCTTTTTTTTTTCTTTTTTTTTTTCTTTTTTTTTTCGTTCATAGTGTGTATGATATTATACTATGTATAGAGATTTGATAACTTGATTGTTTTATACTTTATGTGTCATGTTGGTATTCAATTTTAAAAGTTTGAAGGTTATATATTAGTTAATATATAGTTTAATATATGTCAGTAATGTATATCTATGCAGTAATATTGTATGTATTATAGCAAAGTAAGTTTTTTTTTTTTTTGATTTAAGATATCATATATACATCTTATAAATATAGTATGGTTCCAAGTATGAAATGTTTGCAGTTTTCAGATTCTATATAATATAAAATTTTGTTCGCATGTTATAAAATTTGATAAGTGTATATATAAATATTATATAAAAAGTTAGTACATATATAAAACGTAAAGCATACTCATCTTATCAGTCGATTGTATATGTATTTAAATATATGATATGTTTAAAGCTATGTATTTTGTGAATAACTGGTTATAAGTATATATATACACATTTGATTTAAAGTTATAAAGGTATGCATATTGTGAATTAGACTATATTAATGGTTAGCTTACAAATATTTATATAGTTTTATAGGGAAGTACGAGCTATGTGGGTTATATTTTTAGCAAGCGTATTGTTACCACTTTAAAATGGGTGAAGTTTTACAGTTTACGGTCTATTTGTGTAAGTGTGTAATGTATGTTTAATTTAATAAAGTTATGATAGTTTTGTATAAAATGTTTAACTATTTATATATCTGATATAATGATAGTTCATATCTGATATAGCTTATATATTATAAAGTTACAGGATACGTTAGTTTTATACGCTAGTTAATATATATATTTAATAATTGACTAAAATGTTTTCAGTGTGAGTTTACTTTTTTTAGTGTTGGATTTTATACGGCATAGTATGTATACTTGTTCACAGTCTATATAAGTATATGAGTGCATGTGTCATTATAAGTATTTTGTTGTTTATAAATCTCGAGACATATATATGCGTTTAGGTGTTTGTTTCAGACTTACGTAATATATATATATATATATATATATATATATATATATATATATATATATATATAACCGAATATAGGCTATGCATTTGGAATTTCTATATATACATTTTTATTATGAACATATATAGGTTGCTTTCATGGGTTTTTTTTAAGTAATATATATTACAATAAGTGGTTATATTGTTTTTATAATAATTATTGACTATAAAATATAATACAATGGTTTTTTTTTGGACGAATTATGTTTAAATTACATATAGGTATATATAGATTTTAAATATACATTTTTAATTTGAAAATTGGTTTTGGGATAATTAATATCATAATAATTTATATTTTTTTCCGTAATATCAAAATTGATTCGATTCATTCTCATCGATTTCCCATTATCAGCCTTGTCCGTCGTGCCTATTTTCTGCATCAAATCTTGTCCATCCAGCGTTGCTTTGGATTTCGTAGCTTATTTCATCATCATATATCTCTAGCCTCGAAAGGTGAGCAATCACTCACGATTAACGTTCTTTTATTTATTAAATTTAATTTCAATTGAAATGACAATTGAAATATGCTGCTGTTAGATTTAAATTGTTATATATGCTTTTATCGGTAACTGTTCACTTATGGGATATGATACCATATCTTATTGTTTATATTTATTTTGATGATATATGCTTGTTGTTATTATTATTTTCATATCTGTTATCACTCTGCAAGTTCCCTATTAGTATAGAAATCACTATGGGTTGAAAAGATACATACCCGAACGGACTTTAGAATAGGATAATTTCGTTACGGGTTGAAATGATAGACCCAAGCGATTTTTGATTTAATTTAAAATTTTGGATTTCGGGTTGAAATGATATCCACCCGAATATATTTAGTGTACGGATTGAAATGATAAATATCCGTAGCACTTGACTATATGGTAGGAAATATATATACAGACACCGTTGGTCCATATAAATATTTTGAAATTATTTCTATAATTTTGGAAAGAAATATACGGTTTAATAAATTTTGATTCTTAAGATATTATATAAATGGAAATTTTATATATAGATTTAGTCGTAATATTTGATTTAAATTAGATTGATTTAATACATATAATATAGTTGAGTATCTATGGAAATCTATATTTCAAATAGATCTTTCTCGTAATAAATCGAAAAAATAGGATTGGGAGGTACATTTGGGTTTATTAAAAATGGTATTTAAATAAGGATTTATTTAATTAAATCGACTTGAATTGAACTTGTAAATATTAAATCTTTGAGCTATATTGGAATTTAAATGGCGGTTTCGAGATTTAGATCTGTATTTGAAATAAATATAGTTGAATTTGTTATTTAGAAACTAAACTGAATTAAAATATAAATTTAGGTTGAACTAAATTTGAATTTATTATTTAGAAGCTAAATTGAATAAAAATTAGTTTGAAACGTTGAATACTTAAAGTTTGAAATATATTGGAATATAAAGGGGGTATTTTGTGATTTCAAATTTGAATTTGAGATTGATAAATTGGGATTTGAATTTAATTTGAATGGGAAGGTTGGGTTAATGTTGAAACGATTTGTTAAGTTGAGGGAATTGAAAATACTTTACTGTATAAATTATTTAATATATATAAACACTATTTGGGAAATATAGAGATATTTGGAGTGAAAATGATGTTTTGGTTTTGAAGTATAAATTAAGATGAAAGAACCACGGTGTTATAGTGTATATTTCTACCCTGTAGATAGTTCCATGGACCCTTAGAGGATGGTTATTCCAAACATTCTTTGAGTTAATTATATTTCAGTTGATATTTCACTTGAGTTAGATTTATAGATATAAGAATGTTAATCCTGACTCGAGTGTTTTGTGTTTTGCTTTACGCTCGGGTCAGACTGAGTGATACAGCATTTGAGACTCACCTTCGAAGTTGGAGCCTTGCTTGAAGATCCAGCTATCTATCCTTTCAGTCATCCTGTTGATTTGTTCAGAGAAGTCATCTGCGCATACTGGAGACTTCACTATATCTAAGATATTCAATTGTATTTATTTCTATCTCCAATGTATATAGTAGCTTCATAAACTACTATTCTTTATCTATTCCGCTGCATTGTATTACTCTGTGTAAGTGATCTATGATTGATTTATTCACTGTATATTTTAAGTTTTGCCAAATTTTTATTAACAATTCGGTATTTTGAATTATTCAAGTCGGACATGTACGGTTTTATTGTTGAATTTGAATGGTCCAAAATAGCGGGTCGTTACATAATTACTTTACTTAAACTGTCTGCTTTGCTATGTTTGTTTATGCTTAGTGGGTCTGGGGGCTATCATTGTAGAATGAGGTGGAGCGGGATGGTTAAGTTCCTATTCCTTTTATCCTTTATGCTCTTTTGGTATGTTTGATAGTTAATTTACTGCTCACTAAGACTGTTGTCTGACTCAAGGTTTTATGTTCAACTCTTATTACCTTGGGCTGTTCATCCATGTTGGGATGGGCAGACTAGGTAGCAGGTGACAGGTGATGTTCTTGATTATCAACGATGCAGATGACGAAGACGAGCTGGAGGCTAGCATATTAGTTTTCTTACTATATGTACTGGATGTTCCGCTGCTTGTATATGTTTTGAGTGTTATGCAGTGAGGCTTGATGTATTGATTGTTCAGATGCTTGTGTCAAACCCTTATGAAGTCTATATGATGTTATTCTGTTATGAGCTTCACTATATACATATATTTCTCTATTGTATTTTGTCCATGCGCTGTGAGTTGTACGATAGAGTTTGCTGTTTTACCTTACCTTGACCATCGTCCATGGCTGCCTGGCACGCTCCTCAGCGCACTATTTCCTTGTTTTGGTGCGGGAGTCATGGGCGGTCGTCACAATTCGAAATAGTTAAATATTTTAAATTTAAAAAATTTAAAAAGTAAAATATTATATACACATATATAATATGAATAGACAGATTATTTAAAGAAAATTCTTTAACTCGCATGTTTTTAAAAATAAAAAATCTTTTAATTTGGAAATGTCAAATTATTTTAAATTCAAAGTTTTAAGATATACACACATAAACATTCATAAATAATTAATACAAAATTATATGGAATAATAAGTCTCAGTAATTTACTTTAAACATATTTATATATAAGCCATAAGATATGTTGTAATACATGTATAATTTTAAATAATATTATATTACATATATACATTTGTATACACAAACATTAATTAATAAAACAGCGGTTGAATTAAAAATATAATTTAGTATAGATACAAATTTAAATATCTGGGTATATATATCTATTACATCATCATTGACTTGTGGTATTAAAACTATTTATTAACCATTAATCACAATGGTTAATTATGGCATATGTTCCCATATTCCCTCTGGGTTAGATAACCGTACTTTATGTAGATATAACATTTTATTATTAATATGAAAATATTAAAATACAACACATGAAACTAAATTAAAATTGAATTTATAAATTAAACTAAAATTAAATATATAATGAAATATTATTATTAAATAGTAAAAAATTAAAAAGATTTATATACAAGTTAAATTAAATAAAACTATTCCGTAAATTCTTTTATTAATAAATACTAAATATGATTTCGTGTAAAATTATTATCTATATAAACACAAAGTATGATCTTATATAAATTAATAGAAGGAACCTTTTTTTGAAATTTCTTGATTTCTCACCATTGTCAATGCACCTGATCCAATAAACCTATAAGTGCATATTATTTGTATATGTGAATAATTAACCAAGGTAGTCTTTTGAAAAACCAATTAGATAGGTATCTAAGTAAAAGGTGTTTAAATTAATGAAAATGATACAATAATTAAGGAACGTTCTTATGAATGGAAAACGTCCTGATATCATGGTATATTCCAAGTATATGCCCTTAGGGATGGCTTAGAAGTGCTCTAACCCTTAGATTGATCCAAATAAACATATTAATAATATAAATTATATTTAAAATTGTTTTAAATTTAAACAAAGTATTACATAATTTTTTAAAGCGGTATAAAATGAAAATTTTAAATTATTTTAAACTAAAGTTAAAGTTTATAAGGGTTATAGATATAATTTAATTTTTTAAACCTGTATCCATAAAAGTTATAAATAAGTAATCTATAATTGTTTTGAACTATATATAGATATATAAATATGAATGTCATAATTCTAATTACTTAAAAGTTTTAAATAATGAAAGGATGCATATGAATATATAAATATATAACTTAATGAATTATAAATGCTATAATCAATTATATATATATAAAGAAAATGAAATAAATTAAAACCCATAGAGACTTAAAGGGGTATACCTTAGTGTGTGTATTGGCATAAGACCTCATAAGTTATACTCTCTCTTACATAGTTGATAGTACTCTATAAAAAATTATTTTGAATTATGAACGTAAAATAAAATTGCACTCCATTATTTGTAATAATAAATGGAGTAATTTACATATCTATGGTCATTGAGCAACCTCAAGCCATAGAATATTTAAGTGATGCTTATGTTGTCACTAAATAACTAAGGATATTAGTAACTTTGTTGAGCACCCTCAAGGGTTACATAAATAGATTTAGGTTATCGCAAAATGATATGTCTAGCATATCTTACTTTACTATTTTTTGAGCACCCTCAAGTCATCTAGATGATTAGGAGCATAGTAAAAGTATGTTAGGAACTATATATGAGATATAATTATTAAAGTGTTCCTTGCTTTTTATGGGGACTATAATTTTTTAAGCACCCTTAAGATAGCAGTAACATGATAAATGATTCCTAACACACATTAAGATAATTTATAAAGTTCATATATCTCTTTAAGAGATGCAGAATTCAATGAGAATCTTATTAGATATATATAATAACCAAATATAATAAGTATAAGAAACACAAGATATTATAATAATCTACTAAAATAAATTGAACATTTACTATAATTGAAAAAATTGTTTATCAATTAATGTATACTAAACGAACTAAATTAAAGATCGATAAAGAAATGTAAAATATACTTACTAATAAATATTTTAGCATGTTGTTTCTTAAAGGTCTATCCAGGAGCTAAATTATACAACCAGTAAAAACATTCCTGCCTTAGTTTTCCCAAGATGATTTGTTGTCTTCTATTAGATTTGAACTCTAAATCAATGCAAGATTATGGATATTTGATCCATATTCAATCACATACAATAGTTGTATGATGAACGATCACTTTCAGAAGAAAAAAACTTAGTGAAAATGTTTTATTTGAAATGGTAAGTAAACCATTGTTTGAAATCAGCTGTTTAAAACTATTGAATAAGGTAAGGATCTTGTTGTGTTAGAAACCATAATAGACAAAGAACTACATGCAAACCTAGGAATTCGATTACTAAGATGTCAGTTATGATTTGTTTACCTAAGTGAAACTTATTTGATATCCTTAAACTATTAAGGATGATCGAATGCATTTCTATAAAGAATTCAATATAGTCTTTTAGTAATGATATCCTCTTTCTAAAGTTTCAATCTATTAAAGGAAAAAATGAATGTTTTGGACTACTAATAATTTTTAAGCGGTCAAGATGAACACAGTGGATGGTCACTTCTACTTCATAAAGAGACATCGAAAATAGAACTATTTAAAATAGTTTTGGAAGCTTGATAAGGAATAAGAAATATGATTTCTATTCCAAATGTATTTTCTTAAAGATTCTCTATAAGACCGATTTATTTGAGTTCTAGATATTTGATTTGAAACTCTAAATTGTAAATTATTTATAGTAAAAAAATAAGTAGCACATGGTAAACAATTGAATGAGTTTCATATTTTAAATGTTGTTAATATAGCAGCGAAAATAGTAAGAGTAGACCATATAACACTTACTGTGGATACATCAGGTTTTAAAAGAATACTTTCATGTATGTAAAATATTATTCATAAAATAATAACTATTTTCAGTATTGATCGAAAATAGAAGCATTTTTGTTTTGATATGAATATTCTGAATATTCGTTATAAAACAAATCAATGCTTTAGCATTTCGGTGGTGGTATTTGTTTTCATAAAAATAGTGACGTTTTAGCTATAAAAAACACAAAAGAATCTAAAATATTTAATAACTAATTGTGGAATTAAAGACTAAGCCATAACTTTGAGAAACAATTCCTTAGTCATATGGTTATGAATCATATGATGCTTGTGAATTGTATCTTAGATGATTAAGCGCAAAGCACCCATTTGGTTAAAGAGACAAAAAGAGTTAGTGAACTATTTGGATTGATATATATGTGTGTGTGTGTGTGTGTGTGTGTGTGTGTGTGTGTGTGTGTGTGTATGTGTTATATGGTCTAAAGCGAATATACTTACTTCGTTAAATTCGCCAATAAATTATCTTAAATATGAACATATGTATTTTACACATAAGTAAGATATCTACGATAAATTATATTCGTTTTTATTTTATTTTTCAATTCATATAAAAAAAACATTTTTAAAAAAATCAGACTTTAATATATATTATATGTACATATATTTCATATGGAAATTATATATAAATAAAATATACTTTCATGACTGCTCTATAAAAAACATTTTTTATTATTATAAAAGTCAAATATCTTTGAAATTTAAATATTTGAAAAACTTAAATAATAATAATTCGAATAGATATTTGAATAAATGAAAAAAAACATTGACTCATGGGTTTTGAAAATTTTAGAAATATATATCTTTTAATTTTAAAAAGGTCAAATTACTTTAAAATTCAAAGTTATAAAATTATCTTATATAAACAGTTATAAATTAATAATACAAAATTATATGGATTAATAGGTCTAATAATTTCCTTTAAACATATGTATATATATAATACTATATTTATTTAATTAATTTAAATGTATTACATTATATATACATACATATATTTATATGAGTATTAATTGTTAAATTAATGGTCGTTAAAATAATATTTTATTTTTGATATAAATTCAAACATGTGTGTGTTTATAACATCATCATTGACTTATTATATTAAAACTATTTGTTAACCATAAATCACAAGTTAATTATGATATATTTTTCGAATTTCCCCTATGTTAAATCAACATACTTTATATAGTATAATTTTTGTAATGTGAATACAAACAAGCTAAAATATCAAAGCATAAAATTAAATAAAAATTAAATTAGTATTGAATTATTATAACTAAATGATAAATTATTTAATATACAAATTAGATAGAATAAAAATATACCCATACCCTTTTGTTAATTAATACAAAAATATGATTTTTCGTAAAATTATTATTCATATAACCGTAAAATACGATCTCGTGAAAATTAATAAATAATTTTTTGAAATTTCCTTATTTTCTCAACAGTCAATGTTCTTGATCCAACAAAAATGGTGTACCTTTGGTACCTTCTCTAGGTAGATCGATGATACTAATCCATCATGGTCAGTACTGATCGATATGATCATTGCAGTGAGTGACACCATGACGTACGTAGGAGTAGGGATCATGAAGTCATCACTGTATATTGGGGAAGTGGAAGGAATACCAAGGGAATTTCACATAGAAGAAAGTAATCCCACGGACGTGGTCGGGAATGAAATAGTGGAAGCTTGACGAAAATTCTATTTAAGAAGGATTTTGATTAGACGAGGGGATTTGTGGGCATATAAGTTTGTTATTGTGGATCTTTCTTTATATGTAACACACTACCCTAGCTGATTTCTAAATTTTCCTATCTCTCTGATGCTTAACTATTAAGTTTTCCATGAATAATGTAGTTGGGATAGTTCAAGGAAACTAGAGTATTGAAATAGAATGCAACGTCATAGAGCTTAAAGAAGCGAGATGTATGGAGAAGAGAAAGAATGCATAAAAGGCTCTCCTCATCAAGTTACAAAACATGTAGCAACTACCACCTTAGCTCGGCTCCGGACCAATAGTAACAACTATGAAGCTATGTAACCACGAGACAAGCTAAACAAGGGGAGGGAGAGACTGGTGGAGCTAATGGATGAGGAAAGATAGTCAAGATTACTTCCTAACTTGATCTAAGGAAGAAGATGAAATATACCAGGTTTAGAGGGTGTTTGGATGGACTCATTCGGCTATGAATAGGATTTCTCTTGAAGTTGCATTCCATGAGTTGAATATCAACTCGACTTTCCTTTCTATAAAGCAAAAAATATATATTATGTAACTAGAGAGACCCATTGCATAAAAGAAAAAATGGACAAGTTTTGGCAAACAACTTCAATCATGAATCTCTTTACCCTAATTGTTTAGTTAATCCTACGGTGATCAGAAAGCCAAATGGAAAGTGGTGGACATGATTAGTTATTTAAAATTGAATAAGGCATGTCTGAAGTGTTTCTTTCCACTTTCACGGATGGAAAAACTTGGAGATGGAACGGCCAGGCACAAGTTGTTATCTTATATGAATTCTTATTTTGGCTATAATCAAACTACAATGTACGTTTCTGATCAGGAGCATACCGATTTTATCATAGATTTAGGAATATATCATTAAAAGGAAATGTCATTCGGTTTGAAAATACAGGAGCAACTAACCTACATTTGGTTAACAAAATGTTCCTGGAACAAATCAGACAATTTATGGAAGTATATTTGGACAATATGTTAGTAAAGTTAAGGAGATCAACATATCAAGCAGGGCACTTATAAGAGATGCTTGATGTGCTTTAGAAGTACGGAATGATGATGAGTCCACAGAAGTGTTCTTTAGAAGTTGCATCACTTAAAATTTTAGCTTCCATGGGGACCTCAAAGGAATAGAGCTAATCCAAAATGATCGAAGCACTAATACAAGTTACAGCCCAAAGCACTAGGTCGGAGATGTAGAGATTAAATGGCAGGATTGCCACCCTGTTTAGGTTCATCTTAAAGAAACCGACAAGTGCATACCATTTTTTGATAGCCTCGAGAAGGAAAAAGTGAATTTTTGACGGACGGACAAATGTGAAGCTACGTTACGACAATTATTGTTTTCTAAAACGTCTCCAAAAACCACAGACATTATTGAAGGCTTTGAAAGGAGCAGATTTGTTACCTACTTGGCTTTGGGAACTCATATATTGAGTGCAACATTGGGGTGTCAAGTGGTGATAATCTAAAGGTCGGTATATTTTATTGGTAAGCAATTTACAAATGTGAAAAAAAAATTATCCTAAACTTGAGAACCTATCGTACTATTTGCTAATAATGATGGGGAAGTCACAACCTTACTTCTAGGCCCATCCAATAGGACTGTTGATTGATCAATCTTTTAGGCAGGTCTTTCATCTCCTAGAGATTTTGAGATGATTATTGTATTGGAATATTGAGATGAGTATATATGAGACACTTATCATCCTAGGAAGGTGATTTAAAGATAAGTACTGGTAGATATCATTGTAGAATTTACTATTTGGGATGATGGAATGAAACAAGCGATGATTAAGATTTCATTATGGAAATTACACGTTTATAGTGAATCCAATGATTGTCATTCTAGAGTTGGAGTAGTCTTCAAAACTCAATAATGTTGAAGGGTGTGCTATGCATTGTGACATGAGAATACGAAGCATCGATCACTGGACCTAAGATAATGAAGGAGTTAGGGACATAGCCATTACAGATATGTATTGACTACCGATTTGTAGTTATCAAACAAAGAAAGAGTTCAGGCTTAGGGCATATGATTGCCTCTTAGCTTTCGAAAATATTGAAACTATTAGATAAAATCAAACATTACAAAATTATATGCATCATAAAATTGGGTGAAATGTAGATTCTTTGGACAAAGTGGCCAGCACTAAAGATGCCCAGTTTTCTGAAATCATTTTAATGGAAGTGTTGAAAACTCCAAGCATCGATAATGTATATTACATCATGGAGGCAGAGGAAAAGGATTCTTGGATGACTCCATCAATAGACTACTAATAGTAGGGAACTCTTATAAAGTGCAAAAATGAAATAAGGAGATTCTTACGCAAGGTACCACGTTACATTATGCAAGATGGAGTATTAGTTCAGATGGGATTTTTTGCCACCCACTAAAGGTAAGTTAACAATGATGAAGTAAATAAAATCTTTAAGGACATTCATCAAGAAAGATGTAGAGATCAAACAAGGGGCAATATCTAGGGAAGATTGTACTTTTCTATGGACATTTATGGCTAACTATTAATTGAGACGCGATGAAATTTTCTTAGAAATGTGACATGTGTTAGAAATATAGAAAGATACCAAGGGCCTCATTCAATGAGCTTATGCAAATGGTTATCCCATGGCCATTTTCAGGAGGAAATTGGCATTACTGGAATGCTACTAATGGCACGAGGAGAAGCGAAATATTCAATCACTACAGTGGAGTATTTCATAAAATTAGCTGAGCCAGAGCCACCCATTGCAAACACTATAGAGAAAGTGATTAAATTTGTAGTTAAAGAAATTTTTGTAGGTTCAGAGTACCTTAAAAGATAATCAATGATAATGGAACTCAATTTGAGAGTGTAGAATTCCAAGAATTCTATGCTCGATATCGAATCCAAAGAGTTTCTCTATGATAGCACATTCGCACCAGAAAAGATAGGTTGTGTCAATAAACAAGATCATCAAATTAATAATTAATAAACATGTAAAGTAAGAAAAAGTAACTGGGTAATGAGTCACCATTTGCATTATGGGCCTATCAGACAACCTAGAAATCCACAATGTGAAACACACCATTCGTACTGGCATATGAAACAGAAGTGATGAGTCTAATCAACGCAAAAGTCCATTATAATCAACGTATGCACTACAACCTCAAGATGAAAATGAGCTATTATTAGAATCTCTCTACTTGGTTGGAGAAAATGAGAAGAGGTGATTTTTAGCGTAGTTTCTCACCAGCAAAGAGTAGCATGGAAGTTCAACACCAAGGTGTAGAACTGTAAGTATAAACTTGGCGAACTCATTTTGAAATGTGTTCTTCCGATGCAGGAATTAGTTTTGAATTGGGAAGAATCCAATGTGGCAAAGCAGAAGCTTGGAGACAACACTTTAAAGTTATCAAGTGTGGATTAGGATCCAATTCGATAGGCGTGGGATAACGAGTATTTGCACATGAAAGAGGTAGTGTATGCTAATTATGTAATTTATTACATATATCTAATTCTGTAGTCAATCATGTTCATATTAGTTGTATTTTTTCTTGTTTGTAAACTTTGTTACATTATGATATGATTAATTAAGTAATCAATTTAAAGTATATAATAATACAACTCTGAGCCACATAACCACATTTGTGAATTCTTCGAAAAACCATACGATTTAATTAGTTCATAGAGCATTATAAATCATTAATTAATCCATATTTAAAAAATAATGATTATTAATTTATTTCATGTTTTGGATGTTATAGTAATTATATGGATGTACATATAAAAGTCATATATGCACATTGATATACGATATTGGTTTGTATTTAAACAAAGCTTTAAATTCAATTAACTACCTAACAAGCTTTTTGGAAAATTAAGTAATGCTAGGATAATACATGGCCAACAACACATAGGAGAGAGGAGGGCCTGACATAATTGAAAATTAATTGCAAATTAAACAAGGAAGTTTAAAATATTCCTTTTTTAAAACATTATTCTCTCATTTCAGTTCAAATTTTCTTTTTGTCCTTCTTACCTCATCCATGGCTAAACATTTCACCTAAATGACATCAAATTAATTATAGAAAGGTGGTTCATTCAATTCTTTCAATATCTTGTGATGACTCAAGCATTCTAAGAGATGATTCAAAAATCAGGGTGTTATAAAGGGTCGGATCAATTTAAGGTTAATTTTTTTTCATATCAGTCAATCAACATTTTTAACATTGGCCTAAGTTCATATACATATCAGATCAATTTAAGGTTAATTTTTTTTCATATCATTCATTCAACATTTTTAACATTGACCAAAGTTCATACACATGTAAAATTTTACTATCATTTATTAATTTGAATCAAAAAAATTTATTCATGTCATTTACAAAATATGAAATCAATTTCATATACCTATTTGAGAAAAATTGATTATTAGTGTATATTTGATGTTTGTTGAACTAAAACAATATATACGTATATGTATTTCATTAATTTGATTTGTTTAGAACAATGATTTTAATGTTTAATATTAGAACTTTGTACAAATATATGCTATTTGAAATAGTAAAACACGTAAATTAAAACAACTGGCTAAGTCGATCCTAACAAACTAAAATATACCTTAATGTTTAATTACTCAACCGAGTATGTTTAAAACTTTATTTTTATTAATTAGTTTTTGAATCATAATATATATATATACTTAAAAGTAATCCTATTGTTATATGGTAATACATACATATACATACATATATATATATATATTATCTGTCTAATATATATATATGTGTGTGTGTGTGTGTGTTATTATTAATATGTTTATACGAACTATATATGTTATAGTACATCAAAGCAAATGTATATTCTTAGGCATTTATATTCCTAATATGCATATGAATTATATTATTTATATGTAATTATAATATATATGTACATATAATAGATATAAATCCCTATATATATGTATGTATGCATATATATATGTATATGTATGTATGTATGTATGTATGTATAGTTTTATACACATGTTCCTTTTATTACTATAGTTTCATTTATACATATGTTCTATTCTGCAATATACACTCTATGCAATAATATGACCTTTTTTACATAAAAAGGTTACAAGAAAAAACTCCAATTTAATTGCACAATTATGTTACATTCGTGGCCTCTTATTTGAACTCATAAATAGGAATATCTCTTTTCACCTAACTGATAAATAAAAAACAAAGCTCCCAATTGATTACACTCCTGTCACATTTATCATATATATACACATATATATGGACTTTTTTATCCATATTAGATCACATCTGTGTAGTTAATTCCCCGCTATTACCCCGCTACAACCCTGCTATATCGCATAGCGGATTTCTACCGCTACGATTTTTCCATATAGCCCCAGAATATAGCCTTTCCGCTTTAATCCCCGCTATTTCCGCTATATTCCGCTATTCTCTCTATATCTTTTTTAATAAAATGAATTGAAAAATTGCGTCTGTACATTATAAAATTATGAAACTAATTTATTTGAATTAATTTTTAATATATTTTCAGAAATGAAAATACTCTAATATTCTACCAAATTCAATTATGTTATATAACATTTTTTCGTTTATTTAAAGTATATTCGCACATGTTTTTATGTAAAATTATTTATGTATTATTCGTAATTCAATTGAATGATAATTTTTCATTTAATTACCATTTATATATTTGTAAAAATATTAAGTACGAGTTTTATATGCTATTTTAGAGCCATCCGCTATATCCTCGTTGTATCCCCGCTATGACTTTTTGCACCTCCACCGCTTCGAATCTACCGAGCACATTAACTGCACAGGATTACATAAAAAGTTGTATGGTATACAGTCGCATTCGTAATGCATGAAATCCCGATGAAATTGGTCCTTTTGAATAAAGAAAATAAACCACAGCGGTAGATCATGTGTTCAATATGATTGAATATAATAAATTATTATTGTGTTGAAAACAAGAATTGACTAAGGGTTAAAGACGACCTTGAAATTCAATCATTAAAATTTCAGTTTTGATCAGTTTACTTTAGTGCAGCCTATTCGACATCCTCAAAAGTTATGAATGTCAGAATGCTCTTTTGTAAAGATTTCGTTGCAGCCTCGTGGTAAGGGTTTCCATTTGAATGGTTTGACCATTCGAAAAAGAAATAGAACCTCCGAAAGTGGATGTAACATAAGCACAGTTGGGATGAAGATAGTGAATGGTTTCCTCTGTTTCATGAAGATACATTGGATGCACGAATTATTCAAAATTTGTAAGATACTTAATAAGGAATGAGAAATGTAGTTTTCATTCCAAATGTATTTATTATAAAAATCTTTTTCTATAAAGGATATTGCCACAAGTTAAAAACATTTGATCTAAATCTCTTGACCGTAAACTAGTTATAGTGGGTGAAATAAATACTCAATAAGAAGTGGTTGAGGGAGCTTTGTGTTTTATGCATTGTTATAGTGATGGTGGAAAGAATGGGAGCATACCATATAACACTTATTAGTAAGTGTATCTGGATACGAATGATTGTTTTCATATACATGCCAAATATTATTTAAGAAATAATAATCGTTCTCACTATTGATTGAAAATAAATATAGTTTTATTACAGTTTGAATATTATGAATATTCATTACAAAATAAATCAATAATAATATTTGTTTTGTTGCATTGGTGATGCATTAGTGATAAAAAAATACAGTAGTTTCTCAAGCAATTAAGGGCAAAGCACCCATTCAGTGGGTGAAATAAAAGAGTTAGCGAACTCTTCAAATTGATACACACGCACATACACATGCAATCCAAGGTCCAATGGTAACAAACCAGATATTCTTACTATGTTAAATTCACCGATCAATTATCATAGACATTCTCATGTATATTTGATACGCAAGTAGTATGTTTAGGATAGTTTCATAGAATATAGAAAAAGTAGAAAACATAACGTGAAAAGAAAAATAAACAATTCGATTTATTCGAATATGTGAGTATATTGGAAAGAGTTTTAAATGCACATAAACAAGTAAGAATCAATCTCAAAATCAATCCACTACATAAAATATAATGTTGTAGGGAGTAATTGGATTTCATAAGACAAAGTTTGACTAATGACGAGTGAAGTTGAGTGAACTTCTTTATGTATGAATATTTACTTAAGAGTAAGTAAATATGTTAAATTTAATTTCATATAAAATAGTTTATGATATCATGTTCATATAAGATAAGACTTGATAAGAAACCTTAACCATAAGTAATTCAGATGTGTAGTTGTCTAATTTATGTTATGAATGTAAATTACGTAAAATCAAAAGTTAAACAATTTTATTTAAGCATAAAGGTAGTTCATAATATTTTTCTGAATGTCTATTTCATCGCGCCGAGAATCAAATGTTTTTTCAAGAAACACCGCCTTCATGATGAAATTATTTCTTTTAGAAATTAATGGTAGTAAAATTGAATTGGATACGATACAAATATTCAAACATAAAAATTTATCACTTAAAATGAAAAAAAATTAAGAATAAAACAGGCATAATTCGTTGACTTTTTCTATAAAGATTCTCTCTAATTAAAGAAAAACTTTGAGTTTCTTATAAATGTCGAGAAAACAAGTTATTAATTATGAAAATTTCCTTAGTGTTAGTAAGCTATATTGAATATAAACTCTACCATATAGTAAGATGCTTAATATCCATAAGAGATTCTAATTACGCTCTTGAAATATATTTTTGATAGTTGCACCCAAAGGATATGATCCATCGGTCCCAGATAGGTATTCAAAAGGAACACTGATGTATTGAGAATTTAATAAGCAACATTGATGAGAATAACCTTATAAATTTCAATTGCTGATATTAGTGTAACAGATTCTTCAGTCAACATGCTACATTTAATTTAGATTCTACTCGTAAAATTACCGTGCAATATGGCTTTGCATTTGGGTACATCTTTGTTGAAATGGAAATTCAAATATTATTTTAGATTAGAATGTTTGCATATAATAACCAGAATGTCATGACCTCAGTGGGAGTGATAATTAAGTTTTTAAGTGTAAGTAATCAAATGGTTTGATTATTAGCAAAAATGGAGAGAAATCACACACCTATAAGAAAGAATATTTCAAGGCACTCTAATATTTCTAGAACAATAAGTAAGAAGTTGGATTTATTCCAAATGATATACATGGATACATATTAAAACGTGTAGTGCAGAGTATATGAGATGGATTCCTTATGCATTGACAATGGGATTTATCATATCAGGTATGTTGTCTATGTTGTCTACTACATAGCAATTTGGTTATGTAAATGCTACATCGAGTGAGTACCAAGTCTGAATCCAAATCAGTAATTGGCAGTTATGATTGTTCCTAAGTATTTGTGAAATGCTAGAGAATATTTCATGGAAATAACAAACTAATTAAAAAAAGTATTTGGATATGAACTTCATAGGTGATATAAAATATGGTATACTAACCTCAAATTCATATTCAAAAGGAGTTTGAGTTGGAAATGTTTCAAAAGAGAGACGATAGGGGATTCAACCGAAGACCAAGTACATTGCCTTGAATAGATCCACAATAAAAGCAGTATACACAAGTGCATAAATTTATAACTGAGCTGGGAGCGATTCCAAATGTAGAGAATTCCATGACTTTGTTTTGTGAAAAATATTGTCGTGATACAGATGGTAAAAGATACTATGGCTTACAAAATGTCTAGATACATACTCCAAAATTTCCATGTGATAATAGTTTATAAATGATGGAGAGATGTTTGCTGACAGAGTAAATAGTAATATAATATTAACAAATCTGTTCGCTAAGTGACTAGCTTGAACATTTCTGAATAGATCGGAGGATTGGAATTAAGACTATAGTTAGCTCCAAGTTTAAGTGAGAGGCTGAAAGAGTTAATGGCATGACTTAGGAACAATTGTGTAATTTTCTCTCTATATCTAACTCCGTAGTCAATCTAGTTTGTAGCGACGAAGTTCATTTTCATGTACTTTACTATATTGTGATATAATTAATAACGTAATTAATTTAAAGTATATAATAATAAAATCCTTAAGTAAAATTTGAGGTGATTGTAGCTGCAAATAGTTGGAGCCGTGAGAAATTAATCGAAAACTAAAATGATGATTTGTTTTAAATATTCCCAGTCTTATGAGAAAAGGATATTGATTCATCTGCTGGGACTGAGTGCTTCTCTAAATATTTGCAAGTATATTACTCATGGTTGTTGGAGATATCAAAGGGATATGTACTTATAGTTATTAGACAATTATGGAATGACTCATTCGAGAGTTTCCTGTTGGATAATAACAAATAGGTCAAACGGAAATCTCAGTGTGCTGAGTTACACGGTTCCCTCTACTTGAGAACACTATAGAACTCCAGCGTGAATACTCCACTTTGTTTGTAGTTAAATCATGGTATGACTATATTTGAGTCCGAGTTAAAGCATTGGAAGTGAAACACTATTCAATAGAGAATTTTTCTTCTTGGATGTATATGATTAGTATCATGGTCAGCCATAGTCGACTCAAAGTCAAATCTCTTGCCGGAGTAGAATAGTTAATAATAAATAGTACCATTAAACCATGGACTTTGTTTTTGGACAAAGAGTGTTTTATGCGGATAATATTGGAATTTTAACCAATACTGAATTCTGTATATCCTAAAGTATTATAGTTTTGACTAAGAGAATGCGTGTAAATTATTGTCACTATTGGTACCACTTAGGTTTATATAAATTTGAATTTATCAAAAAGGCAAACAAACGATTATTTTGGCCAAACTATCATAATACTAGCAAAGCAGATGTGTGAATATTAATAGTTGAATTGTCAATATTAATAGGTGACATAATTCACACCTTTGAGTCACACAACCACAATTTGGAATTCTTCAAAAAAAACATGATTTAATTAGTTTATAAAGTGTTATAAATTAATTTTTTTTAGCAAGGCTAGCAGGCTTTTAAGTGAGTCATTCACTTATATTAATGATCATTAAGAACAGGGGCTCGACACAAGCGTCGGAACAACTAAAGAAAAAGAAAACGGGAGATAGGCAGAAACACCTAAACTACTATTGAACAAGGGACAACTGATCCCCGTCATCACTACTGCTATCATTGGCAGAAATAGGCCCCATGACATGCGTAAACCCTATAAATAGCGACACCAGGTTCAGCACAATATGCATAGAATCACAAGAGTATAAATATTTCCTATCCCAAGTCATCCTCTTAAACAATCTTATTATGCTCATCCTCTTCTCCAACATAAGATAAGATCATCCTTCCCCCTCAACATGATAAACAAAAGAATGCTCTTCTCCCATATCTCTGACATACATATGGTAACTATTACTCAGTGGTCTATATTTCATTTTAGAATCTTCATGTACCTGGGAATGTTTACTACGTTGCCAACAAATAGGATGCTTATAAAGCTAGGCAAAAGCTGGGACTACTGTAGCACAAGGCACTGAAATGACCTCTGGATCAACAATTGAAAAAGAAGGATCCATAGTAAGGTCATTATAACTAAAGCATCAACTAGAGAGGCAGTGAGCCTAGGCTTTGGAACCTACTTTGTGGCGGGGGGATGAGGTAAAGGAATCTTAGCAGGGATATTTTGAGGCAAATAGTCAAATTAACTAATATTTAACAATATTATTTATTATTTTATTTAATGATTTAGGTTTTGTTGGTAATTATTTGGATGTATATATAAATTTTATATATGCGCGTATTGACATACGATATCAATATTTATTTAAATAGGGCTTTAAATCTAATTAATTACTTAACATGCATTTTGGAAAATTGATCCATGCGAAGACAATAAATGGTTAGCCACTCTTTCATCAAATTTTTATATGGTTTTTGGTAATGGTTAATAAAAGTAAGAGTGATCTAATCTCAAGAGGACTACTCCTTCAATGAAACAATGGTTGGCCACACATAGCATAAAGGAGGGCTTGACATAATTGAAATTTAATTGCAAATCGAAAGATGAAGTTTTAAAGAAAGAAGAGGAAAGGTTCCTACTCTTTCCTTAAAATATCATTTTTTCGTTCATTTTCATTTCAACCTTTTCTTTTCTCCTTTTTCCCTCATTCATAGCTTACTCCTGCTCATATATGGATGAAATTTACACTTAAATAACATTAAATTAAATTAAATTAAAGTGGTTCATTTGATAATAGCAATATTGGGTTATGATTCAAGAAATCTACAAGAACGGTTCACAGATCAATGTGCTACAAAAGGGGTAATCTATTTAGGTTTAATTCTATTTTGTATCATTCATTCACAATATTTAATCTTGACCCAAGTTCATATATATGTAAAAATATTTTTACCACTTATTATTTTTGAGTCAACATTTCTTATGGTTGGTTGAAAACTCTAATTTTTAATTATTTTACCAAGTATGTTTAAAACATAAACATATTAGTTGGTTACGAATCATAATATATATGTATGTATGTATGTATGTATATGTGTATGTACAATAACAAACTATATTTTACAAACAATATGGTGAACCCTAACCCTAGAAAACATGTGACAGACATAGGAGAAAGAAGGGGAGAAAGATGATGATGGGGTGACAGGATTAGGAGGTTGGGTGAATGCTCTATTGTCGGTCAAAGGAGAGCCGTTCCACCTACAAAAATGGTTAAATTTGGTGTGGGAAATAAAACCTAAGCATAAGCGGTTGGGGTTTAAATGCAAATAGATAAAGACATCAGCTATATGACGACAGAGGATGAGCGGACCGAAGAGTTAGCTATTGTGGGTGATAATGACAACAATATAAAGGTATGTTGAAGAATTTGGTTTACATCTACTTAAATGGCAAAAGGCCATACTACGTTAATTTCAATGCTTACATCGAAAGAGAATGGAAATCCAATAGAGGATGGATATTTTCTCTAAGGAAAAAGGATAATTTGTCTTGTTATATTTGAGAAGGAGAAAGATTGTCAATAGGTTCTTAACCATTTATGGACAGTAGACTTTTGTCTATCAAAGAATGAGAGCCTAACTTTTGGTGGAGAGGGACATGCTTGAGACTCATCCAATTTAGATGGGATTTTAAGACCTAGATTTTGCTTTATGGAATGAAAATGGAATTAGTAAAGTTGCTAACATGGTAGGGAATCCACTGATAATGGATGAACATATAAAAAACATTATCGAAATTAAGTTTTTCCAAGTCCTAATTGAGGTCAAAGGGGATTTTTTTTTTTGATTGTATATGAATCAATGAAAGAGAAGGTAATGTGTACCTACAGTCAATGGGTATGAATTTCAACCTTCTTGGTGCCTAAAGTGCAAGTACTTTGGCCATATTGATGCATAGTGCAATATAACTGCTAAGTAAATACAATATGTATGGAGAGCCAAACCAAAAAAAAATACCACAACCACAAAGTGTAGGTGAAAAAATAACGTGGAGTCTGTTGCTCAGGTATAAGTAACTTGTATGCAAGATCACTTTGTTAGTCTTGATTCAACTAACAAAATAAATGAAAATCTAGCTAAACCATCTATATAAGCCCCATCCACAACCAACAAGGTAGGGAATAGCTGAGACACCATAGAAGGAGCACAAATCGAAGGATCGGTAGAGAAGTCGACGGTGAGCAAAGTTCCAACAGTAGATTGTCTAGGACTATTGGAGGAGGAGGAGCATGTTGATTCTGAATAAGAGGGGGATAGGTCATCCCAAGAGGATGAGGAAGACCTAACTAAAACAAGAAACGAAATAAAAAAATAGACATTCCAATAGAATTCACAAATGTTGAGTGACACCAATATAGCAAACAAGACAAGAAAACTTACAAGAAATCAAGCATAAACAAAACTATTCAAGAGCATAAAGAAGAAGTCAAAGGAAGTGGAAATTGAGTAATTTGTACTTAGAAACTAGAGGAAAGGGGAATAAAGTCCTAATTCCCAAATGACTATTGTTTGCGTCAAAATAGCTACCAAGCACCCAATAACAGATGAATGCACCAAATCACTGTCATAGATCAAATATATTTTGTATGTAGCAGAATTAAATATGAAACACTTCAAAAGTTAAAAGGAAAGCAGCAATTGACTCGATGTATAGTGGTTCGACATTGTAGCCTACGTCCATTTTGAAGAGTTATTGTTTTATTGATGATTCTTGATGGTTACAACTGACTAGAACAGTACATTCAAGTACAATGGAGATTTCGGTAGAGTATTGGCATAAAAGAGTCAAAAGTTCCTTTTCTGAAGGCCTAGGACTTCTATTTATAGGTGTGGGCTAAAAATATCTGGTTCAAATCTCGAAATACTCCTCTCACATGGGCGAGCCCACCAGATCGATTCAAGGTAGATTGGGATCGATCTATGATCGATAAGCATGAATTTCATATCGATCCAAATCAAGTCTTTTTGGACCAAAATCGATCATGAGCATTCTTGAGATGGTATGCAAGCTCCTGTGAAAACTTGGTAGCATTTGGACTCGTAGATTTTGAGTTATGATCGACCAAGTTTGTATTTACAAAACACTACTGAGTTCGTATCAATAAAATTCGTATCAATGGCTTCATATCGCTTCTAACTCATATCGATCACGTGACGTGGCGCTATATTTTAGGATCGATCCACTTTTTATGCCAAATGACCTAGTCTCCCACTTTTACATGCTTTATTTATACCGACATTGTGTATTCCTTTCACATCAATGCCCTCAACTTCATTTCATATCGATGCTTAAGGCTGCTTCGTATCGGTGACGTAGGGGATGTTTTGTATCGATTACATGCAACTGCTTCGTATCGATGGTGTTTGACTTGTTTCATATCGATAGAAGATTTTACTTCGTATCGATCGTTGGTTGATCGATACAAACAGTGCAGTTGGAATGGATACGAATTGGCTTCAATTGGTGGATACAAAGTGGAGAAAATGTAATGGATGTGAAATGGAGTAAGCATGATGGATACGAAATAGAATCAAGCAAGGTGGATACGACATAGAGTTGGCATGATGGATACGAACCGATGGATGCTTAATGGATACAAAACAGATGTGTTTCACATGAGACTTAATCGATCAATAACTTGAGCATATGAACTCCGATTGACTTGAAATTTAGAATGTTGGCTTTCGTAACTTTCCATGTCGTACCATATCAATTATAGCTCGATCCAAACTCAGACAAAAATTACCAGTATCTATAGTAGACCTGTGTATAACCGATCTTCGGGACTGATTATCTTTGATTTTTTGTCAATTCTTTGATGTCATGGCCATGCCAAAAGGCAAGATAACACTTGCCTCCCCAAAACATGCCTTGTGATAGGAAGGTGTGTTTTTAGTTCGATAAGCGGGATGTTCAAATGTTAATGACTTGTAAAGAGATTGATAATCTTACATGACTGTGAATAGTGATCGTTCAAGATTGCATGCCGTTCGGGACGTTAAGTGACTATTCGAGGTTGGATGCCATTTGAGGCGAATGGTGATCGTTCAAGGTTGGATGTCGTTCGAGGCGTATGTTGACCATTCTAGGTCGTATGTCGTTCGTCGTGAATTGTGACCATTCGAGGTCGTGTGTCGTTGTAACACTCTTGATTTTTAAGCCAAATTAATTTAGTAATTGATTTGATTTTTAGATTTAATTAAGAATAAATTGGTAATTAATATAAGTGATTATCGATTTAATTGTGAATTAGTTGAGCATTAATTTGAATATTTGAGAATAGATATATATAGTAGATCTTGATAGTTATTTTGGTTTGAGATTCAAAGATAAGTATTTATAAAAAAGTTGTATTTGTATTTTCCAAATGAAATAAGATGTATGCTTATTTATTTATATAAATGGATTATAATTTGAAATTTGATTTTGAAATTAAATAAAAATATTGGAAATGAAAATTGATTTAATAAATAAATTAGATTTAAAAAGCTTTATAAAATTAACAAATATATATGCATGATTGTTTATTGAAGTGTAATTTAGTTTCAAACATCTTTCTTTAAGGATGTACAAGTATAAATAAAGGTAGTTTAGGTATAAACATTTAAAACATAACACATACATAAATAATAGAAGTATGATTTGAATTTGATATAAATAAATTTTCAAAATCTATTTAAAGGTTAAAATTTAATATATACACATCTTTTGAATATTAAGAGGATTTAATATTCTTCCTTTTAAAATATACATGAACTAAGGTTTATTTGTATATATATACATATATATATAATAGATGTACGGATATAAAAAGAAAATGTATTGTAAATTTAAGGTTTGACAAAAAGGTTTGAAACATAAATTTATAAATTAAAAATGAGACAAGGTTTTAAACATAAAAATACATATTTATGACATTTGTAAATTAGTAGAAACATGTACACAACAAATGTAGCTTAATTACATTATACAGATACAAGTGTCACATTTTTTAAAATAAGAAAATAAACAAGGGTTTTATACACCTCTCTACCCTTTTCTTCTCATTTTTCTTTCATGCATTCAACAATCTAAAAGCCGGAGGATTAAAACTCAAACCAGTAAGCCAAAATAGAAAATAAAAACCAAAAGCCTGTAATAAAGAACCAGATCAAAAGAAGAATAGAAATCGAAGCAAAGATCATTTCAAACAAACAAACAACTTCAAGACCAAGTTACACAGATCAACTCAACAAAGTACAAATCAGGATTAATTGCAGATTCAATTCAAAAACAAAATTCAACAGTTCCAGATCAGAAAGCAAAACTAAGATCTGATCATTTTAGATCAAAAACAAGTTTAAGAACAAGTGCAAAATAATCTTCAAAATTTGAAAGCAAACCTGGAAGTTCAAGTTCAAAGTCTTGAAGCAAGCAAGTCAACCTGAGTAACAAATCAGGTTCAAGCAAATAAATAGCAAGATGAATTAAAAAAATACAAATTCCAGATCATTTGAAAAGGGTTTAAGCAATTCTTTTGTGTCCTCTGTCTTCATCCCTCAGTTGAGCAAACATCACTCCTATCAAACTTTATCTGTTTTGTCTTGATGCATGTGATGAATCTATGAATTTGGTTGTGAAAATTTTGCTTATATGTGCTTGCATGAATCCCAGTTCATATGTGATGTGTATATATGTCTGTAAGCCTCCCCTGTTCTTGTTCACAGATGCAAAACTAATTCAAAACCAAAATCACTTACTCTATTACCTCTTAGTCTAAGTTGTTTAAGGAAAATATAGTTAAGAAAATCAAGATTTTAGTTTTGAAAATACCTGTGAACAAGAAAATTGGGAAGTAGTTTTAACTAGAAAGAGGACTTACAGTAAATACTTAAGATGTTAAGATTTTCATTTACATAATTTACTGTTACATCTACATAATCTGATACGTCTTGGTAAACTATGAATTTTGAAAGTAAAATCATGATTTTTAAAAAATTTAATCAGGAGAACTTGAAAGGTGAACGGAAATTGAAAATGTGGCAAATTCTGGTGATCGCAAGGTTGTATGGTCTCGAGCTTGGGGTCAGGGGTAGCTTGATGACTAATGATAGATGTCATGACCCAAATTTCAGCGTTCGAAAATCGACACCCGTACTTCACTTGTACTTGAATGTCGCAGATTCAATCGTTGAAATCTGACTCGTGCCAGAGCTTATAACACATTAAGTACAACAACACAGGGGAAGAAAAAATGAATATCATAGAGATACAATATTAGATACAACATTCTGATACAATGAATATCAATACAAATATCAGAGATAGAATATAACAGCGGAATACAGTTTTCGACAAAGGAACCCAATATTAACTTCAATAGAAGAGAGAGAAAGAGCTTGAGAATCCAGGATTGCATCTCCATTCAAATGCTCCAAAATTCCAAATCAAGATAGCTTGAACTAAGTGCTCGAACCACCATCAAGATGAGCTGAACCAAACTCCATCCTAATGAGATTTGCCAAAACCAAAGACCGGATGTTATCAACTCTGTATCTATAAGCTGACTATTCGACTATCTGAAAAATCCAACTCTAGACTTCCCGTGTGAAAAATTGTGGGCACCCAGAGTTTAGGAAGGGAATAATAAACTCCGGGTCAGTCATGGAACATGTATGAGCAAACAAAAAAAGTTTTATCTTTAAAAGTCATTCATGGCGAATTGTGACCGTTTGTGGTTGAGTGATGTTCGAGGCCAATTCTGACCGTTTGTAGTGCCGTTCAAGGTGAATTGTGATCGTTCGTGGTCGGGTGACGTTCGAGGCGAATTGTGACTGTTCGTGGTCGGGTGTCGTTCAAGGTGAATTGTGACCTCTCAAGGTTGGGTGCCATTAGAGGCGAATTGCGAGCATTAGTGGTCGGGTGTCGTTCGAGGCAATTTGTGTATGCCTTGGGGGGCTTAGTATCATTAACGCCAGATTTCACGTTCGAGTTAGTTTCCGAATCATCTGTTATGACGGTTCATTGCTATCCCAGAGCATGCCTGAGGACCGTTCACGATCCCATGCATGTGTATGTGGCTTGGCCGTTATGGAATCATAAAAACCAGATTTATATCCAAATAAGTCTTACAAAAAAATGTCCAACCAAATCAAATCCAGATTCGAAAAAAGAAAGCAAAATAAAACAGAGACGTCAAAATGCAAATACCTACACTGATGTGGTTGATAGTTGTCTCAAAGCATGCCAGAGGACTGTTACTAATCTTGTGCATGCGTCAACGACTTAACCATGTTAGTGTGGAGTTTGCCACTTATTTTTCATTATTCTAATCAGTTGATGACAAGTTAACGCCTCGATCCGTAACAGCCCTCATTCGATGCACATGGTGGTTGCTCTTGTTCTATCGTCGCTGCTCGCCTCCTCATGTATTGTAATAGCATGTCGTTCCGGATATGCCCTTCTATCTCATCCCTCAAGTGCCTGCAATCATTCTTACTATGGCCGCTTAGCTCGTGGAATAAGCAGTACTTGTCAAATTTTCTTTCATTGTTGGTCGGATCCCTCCTCATTGGCCTCCGTTAGGGAAATTGCCCCCTGGTATCTTGGTAGATTGGCTCTTACGTCTCGCTTAGCTCTGAATAAGAGGTGAATCTCGACTCCTTTTGCTACTGCTTTGGCTCATCACAATTATCCTTTACTTTCCATTTCCCTTTATCCTTGCTTAATCCTTTTCGGACGGATCTTCGCTTTTGACTGCATAAACATCAACTCCCTCTCCTTCCACTCTTTCAGCATTTGCATCTTCTTGTCACAGAAACCTTTCTTCCTCATGGTAAAATTCTCTTAAATCCATAGGTGTGTCCCTTGTCAATGAATTCTTGAATTTTGTGCCATCATTTGTGCCAGATACGGCTGCCATTAGAACCATGGATGGATCTGGTTGATCCACTGATGCCGCTCTGCATTGAATTATGTAAGAAAATTCCCCAAAGATTCCCCGGTTCTCTGCTTTAGTGCTATCAAACTCATCGCATTCTTGTGCTTCGAAATGTGAACTCTAAATTGCCTCATAAACTTCTTAATCAAGTCAGTCCACGTTCCAATAGAGCCGCTCTGCAACTGTCTGAACCATAGTGCTGCAATGTCTGTCAAATACAATAGGAAGCACCTGGCTATGACCACCTCCGATGCCTCCAATACTTCCATGTACCTCGTATACCTTGTCAGATAAACTGCAAGGTCCGTCCACCCATCATACGTCTCCAGTATTGGTAGCTTGAATTCTGGTGGACTCTTGGTCTGCCAAATTATGGGAGTGAAGGGGCTCTTATTCACAACTTCCAGATCTATATCAACTATTTTTCCCCGCATGGCTCGTCTAACCATCTCCGCCAATTTATCACTGTCTCCAAGCTGTAGTCCTCATCCGTTGCCTTCAATCTGGCCCCGAGTTCATGAGGGAATCTTAGAATCTACTCTCCTGGACTGGCATCCATTCCTCTATCAATGCTATGTTGAACAGTCCTAGCTAGTATCCTACCTCACATTGGATCAACATGCTCCTAAGGAGTGCCCCCAAGCTCAGGGTCTACTCCTGGTGGTCCTGCTCTATCCGATTGCCTGTTGGGTCCTTCTGCTCCAGCTCTGTGGGTCTGAACTCCAGCTCCTCGTAATGTTCCTGCCTGTCCAAACTATCTGAGAATGTTCTGTATCATTCCCTCATGCGTTTTCAATAATTCTTCATGCATATTTTCCATCATCATCTCCATCTCATCTCTGGTGATTAAAATTGAGGCCTGATTTTCTCCAGAGGAAGCCTCCTGACTCCCTTCGCACTGACCCATTTTCGCTCTCGGTCTCCATGTTTATTGCTTCGTCATAGCTTTCTAGATCCAAGCCTTTAAGCCTTCAAATCCAAAATCCAAGATGTAGAATCCCTGATTTCAATTCTCAGTGAAAGAACCAAAATATTTGTGCCAAAACACGTCACAAACACCCAATTGCAGATGAAAGCACCAAATCATAGTCACATATCACAGATAGTTTGTATGTAGTAGAAATAAATATGAAGAACACTCCGAAAGATAAAAGGAAAGCAGTAGAAAGATAAGATTTATAGTGGTTCAGCGTTGTAGACTACGTCCACTTTGAAAAGTTGTTGTTTTATTGATGATTCTCGCTGATTACAACTGATGACAACAATATATTCAAGATACAATGGAATTTCGGTAGAGTATTGGCACAGAAGGGTCAAAGGTCCTTTTCTAAAGGCCTAGGGCTGCTATTTATAAGTGTAGGCTGAAAATATATGGCTTAAATCTCGAATGACTCTTTCTCTCTCATGGGTGGGCCCACCAGATCGATTTGAGGTAGATTGGGATCGATTCATGGTCAATATGCATGAATTTCATATCGATCCAAATCCAGTCTTTTTGGGTCGAGATCAATCACGAGCATTCTTGAGATAGTACGCAAGCTCTTGTGAAAATTTTGTAGCATTTGGACTCGTAGATTTTGAGTCATAATCAATCCAAATTTTCATTTACAAAACACTACTGAGTTCGCATCGAAACAAATTGTGTCGATTGCTTCGAATCGGCTCTGGTTTGTATCGGTTAAGTGGCATGGCACTATATTTTAGGATCGATCCACTTTTCATATCGAGTGACCGAGTCTCCCACTTTCACATGCTTTGTTCGTGTCAACCTGGTGTATTCTGTAGGATCGATTTCACCCTAAAGGGGGGGTGAATAGGGTAATACTATTAATTATAAAAATTAAATACGGAAGCTTATAAAATAATTTCAACACAGATCACAGAATAATAGCAGCACAGATAATAGCAGAATAATAAATGCAGAAATAGAATGACACAGAATTTACCCAGCTTCGCCAAAACCCTGCCTACGTGTTGCCCCCACGGTTTCTACTAGAAATTAAGTAGTCATATGCTTACACATATAAACTCGCGACACCCACTACCGACTAACCTAACTCTACGCTCAAAACCCTGCCACAACTCAGCCACTGAGTTGCGATTTCTCAAACTACGCCACGTAGTTTGTCCCCTAGTCACACGACTAGAAATTACAACGGTTTAAAATTTAAATACAAATTTAAAACAATTAAAACAAATAAACCCTAACTATAACCCTTATAAAATAAAAGGCCGACCCTTTTTCTCTTTTTATAACTTTTGTGGCCTGTTCCTTAATTGAGATAATGGCGGCTATGTTCGTTCAAAATTAGGGCTTTCTTCGTTCGTTCCTCCCTGATTAAAATTAAGGCTTTGAATTAGAAGCTGATGATAATAGTTGCTCGATCGAATGATGATTTAGGTCCTTGCTTTGTCGATCGACTCTCACTTTGAGTTGCTCACGGCTGCTTCTTTTTGATCGAGTTCGATGTTTATTTCGGTATGTAATTTATGCTTTTTTGCTTTAATGTTTTTCGTACATGAACTCGATGGTTTTCGTTGCCGATGATGATTTGGTTTATATATGGTTTGAATCCCTAGATTTTCGTTTGTCTGATATTTTCAATATTTAGCTTCGGCCATTCGATCTCGTTTGGATATTGATGATTTCACTGACTTTTTCAATTTCGTATAAATTGATACTTGACACTCACGATTTTGATTTATGACTCGGTCAATTTTCTTGGCTACCACGATTTCGACTTGTTCATCATAATCTTTGATCACGGCTTTGAGTTTGTTGTGACTTTGTTATACTTTGCATATATTATCTGATGTTGTCACTTAGAATATATGTTTGCATTGCTTCTCAGTGACATTTTCTTCTGCACTTTGCCTTGTTCTTTGTTGTAACTGGACTTGAACTTGTAGTCTTCATTGTGTACTCGAGTCTGCTGCATATATGTATGATTGCATCTGAATTGTATACTTGATGCAGTCTTCATGCACTTGGTTTCTTTGTAGTCTCTGGTATCATTTTTCGAGACAGTTTGCATTTCAATTGCTGGCTTTTACATGGATTTGTTCGAACGTGCATCCTGACCTGATTTTGTAGTTGTCTGCACTTATATTTGCAGTGTGTATATACTTGTGTGGATTAATATGTGTGCATATATACATTTGTATGTGTGTATGCATGTATAGTTGAATCTATACTTGTGTTCTATCTGCATACAATATCGGCCTACATTGTTCATGTCATTCTGCTTTCTGCTTGGTGTTGCTGCATTGAATTGATATCATATTTTCAATGTTGCTAATGTTCCTCTATAAGTTGAGTCTGTACTTGCATTATCACTTATCTTTTGGCACTGCCTTGTAATTGACTTGAGAACTTTTGTGTTGTATTGAGTTATGATCATCCTGTAGTATATATTATTACTCTGATCATTGTAGTTTGATTTAGGTTGTTGTGCCATTTACTAGTGCATTCCTGTATATGCTTTGAGTCATGGTTGCTGTGTCACTGTTGTGTGTTGTGCCTTGGTCTTTGAGCATTGCTGAGTTTGTTTCTTTTCACTGTTGCATTCGTTTTGGTACAACTGTTGTTAATTGCATACATGTTGATTGTGCATTCATGTTGTCCAGGCCTGTAGCATGCATTCTGTATGTTGTATATATATGAACTTGGTTCATATGTATGTTGTGAATTTGTTTTCAAGTATAGTTGCAATGTTCCATTGTTGCTGTGTACTTGTACTTGACTAGCTGTCTTGGAGTTTCAGACCGTATATGTGTGTTCATGAATGTTTGCATCTACTTGAGTTGAATCCGATAATTTGGGTTTGACCTATGCTCACCTTTCCCTGTAAATTTATCAAATGTATATATCGGTGTGCACGACCTTGTGGCATATACAGTGATACACTGTGTATGTCACAAGTTGTTCATGTATGATCAATTGAAAATTAAATGATGACGAACAACCCAAATAACTGAGGCAAATATTATTTTCAAAATTCACATATTGTTTTATACTGCAAAAATATTTCCTTTTCAATTTTACTGCGTCAATATTTATTTTTGCAGATTGCTCAGATGCTGGATTCAATGTGGAATGAAGTTGAAGATAAATTGTGAGTGAATGAGCGATATGTAGTGAGGACATTTGTAAATGAAAGATTGTGACGTAATTGAATTTATATTGTAATCAAAATTGTGTATGTATAGTGAGAGCTCGAATTTGTACTATTCAAAATTGTAATTAATATTTGTTTGAATAAAAAATTCAGTTTGAATTCAAATTCTATGTTATTTATTTTTATTCAGCAAATATTTATTCAGTCTATGAAAAATAAAATATTACATTAACAAATTCATTTACTCGAATACATATATGTTTATTATCATCAAACAAAAATCATATAATCGCATATTCAACAATCTCCCCCTTTTGATGATAACAAACATATATTTAAGATTTTAAATATGTTAAATGTTTTTGATCATTGACATACTCCAATTGCTCCCCCTATTTAAATGCTTCCTCTCCACACAAAGCTCCCCCTACATATATGCATACAAATTAAAAATATGCAAATGAGCCTAGATGCAAATGGAAAATATTTGACCTTTGCTTGATTTTATTTGACAAAATCTTAACTTTTCTCTCCCCCTTTTGTTATCAGCAAAAGAGTAATAGTGTTAGAGAAAATAGAGATAAAGTGTTCGATATTAATCCAACATTAAACCTCAATTGAATATAAATATTAAATTTCAATAAAAAATCAAACAAAAATCATAAATACTTTGTTAGGCGCATATTCCACTTTTAGAGTGATGGGAATGATGTTATCATATAAAACCATACAGTTGTGTCTATTTGCGGTATATTTATATCAGAAATTTGAATATCTACTAATCATGCATAACCGTTAGGACTTTTAATGAGATTAGTAGTATTCCAATTTTATTTTATTTTAAAAATGAATTCAAGTATCTTCTAACGACGCATAACCGTAAGGAATTTTAAATGGGATTAGAATCAACTTGTTTATTTTAAAAATCAATTTTTGATATGCGTTCCATACATGCATAACCGTGTTAAATGAGCATGGAAGCACATAACAAATTTCAAGTAATTCACCCATGCGTAACCGTGAGGACTTTTAAATGAGAGTGAATACTTTGGTATTTATTTATTTATTTATTTATTTTATTATTATTATTTTTTCAAAGAAATATAAAATGAAAAACGAATGATTCCTATTTAAAGTACCACATATCGACAAACTATATAGAATTTTGATGAGTGATGGTCGTTAGAAATATGATAGAAATAGAGATGGTCATGGATTTTTACCAACAAAAAGTTTTATAACTCTTGTTTAAATTTCTAAAGAAATTTACTAATTATACCGTCTCGAGTTATAATGTATGATTAATATTAATACTCATCGCTTTTTCAATCACTACTCATCTTTTCAATAATCATTAGGGAGTCAGATAAGGTAATGTAATTATTTAAAAGTAAATTCAAAAATAATTATAAAATCAATTTTCCTAAAAATGACCAATCTGAAAACGAGGTCAAAAATGATTTTCTAGAAGGTTTTATAAGAAAAATTTCTGCTATTTGAAAATTATTTGAAATGAAAAATATGAAGATATTTTCTTTGAAAAACGATGCAGTTACTAATTGTCTCAACAAAAATCACGTTCAACTAGTAATTTTTCTATCAACTAGATTACTAGTGTAATCTGCATTTGAATTTCTCTTTCACTCAAAATTATCATTAATTGAATTTGATATACCAGAACATGAAGTGTGCAACGAAATATCTCAAAATCAATGACATTCTCTTGAATTTGAATTGAAGCCGTGTAAATAATCAAAAACCGTGAATATAGAGTTAGCCATATTATAACCAAATGTATTATCATCCTACAAAACACTATTTTTAATCCAAACTAATATATATAAAGTAATTCAAATGCTCTAGAGATTTTTATAGTGTTTTTGGCATAAGAATATAATTGGCCAACAATTTTGAATAATTCAGAATCAAAATCATCATTATTTCTTCATCTCATTATTGGCTGATTTACCTCAGATTACGGTGCAGGTTATCACACTTAATATATCATTTAAATAATTATACCATTACCTGTTTTACCTTTACGATATTTTTTGCTGTTGTCCATTGTGATTCTGTCACCTTTGTACTAGGCTAAGAAACTTTGCTTTGTCGCCCGTTGTATCCTTGGAACAGCCAGAATCCAAGTAACACTATTATTGTTCCTTAGCCTGCCACCACACCTACACGATGAAAGATTTTTGTGACCTGTTTGTTTTTATAGGTCCATGATTGTTAGCGGCAGAATATTTTGAAAAATAATTTTGTGGAGACCCAAAACTATTTATATATGTTTCTTTTGGCACCCAAATTTTTTTAACTTTGAGAGATTTTATATTTGTGCCTTTTGGAACCAAAATTGGTATAATTTTCACGTGTTTGGGTCTATACCAACAACTATTGTGATTGTGTCCATATTTTCTGCAAATTGTGCACATAGAATTTACTTGATTAATTTTTCTTTTAACTTTTTCAGATTGATTATATCCAAGTCCTTGTCTAACTGTATTAACAGTTTGCTTCCCTAATAGCATATTCAACGATTTTTCACTTTTTGAAAATTTATCTAAAGTCGTTGACAATTGTTGGACTTGTGATTTGAGAGATTCATTTTCGTTTAATAATTGTGTGCACTTTTTAATAGAATTCTCTCTCCAAGTATTTTCACTCTCTTTCAAAATCAGAATTTCATTTTCAAGTGATTTTATATTAACTTCTGATTTTTTTAATTTCTTCTTCGAATGTTGGACACTTATCACACTTAGGGATCTTATTTTGATAGTTTTTAACTAATTGTTCAAGTTATTCATTTAGTTCAATAAAACTATCTCTTAATGATTCAATTTTAGCTTATTTCTCCCTAAGTCGTTCAAAACAGCCATTTACTTCGTGGAAATATATAAGTAGTTGTGAGTGAGTAAGTTTTGATACCTCGCTTGGCTCGTCTTCGTTGCTATCAGTTATATTACCTTGAAAGCACATATCTGCTTTCTCACTCTCACTGCTAGTACTTTGATTATCTTCATCACTTGTATTCCACGTGGCTGCAAAACTTCTCCTTTTTGTTTTCTTTTCAAAGTCGCATCTGTAACGACCCGTATTTTTAGCTATTTTAATTAGAAAATTTAAGGTGATTATTGAAGGAAAATGATTATTAATGTAATTCGTTGAATAATTTAATATTTGAAATTATTTGAATAATTGGATAACAGGTTTAATATGATTAAAAATGATTTGTAAAATTCTATTTTATCATATTAAAGTTAGAATGATGTTGTAGAACTTTTAAAATCGAATTAATTGTAAATTTGTGAAAATTGAATATTTTAATATTTAATTGACGAGTTAAAAGAGCCATTTTTCAAACAGTCTCGGATTTCGACGAAACTTGTTTCATCGGATCCGTAATAGTAAATTATGGTAGGATTTCAATTTTCGTAGCAATTGGACTTGTCGTTTGGCCGTGCGAGTTTGAAACGCGCAGAAATTTAATTTCGAATTTAATTAAAATAATCGACTTCGAAAAGCTGTCTTCCAGATATGATCGAATTAGGCCTTGAAACTAGTTCCATTGCGTCTGGAATGGGTGTAAAACCTTATAAATGCCTGGTGACACATCTCGATTGGAGTTCGGATGATTTTGGACCTACCTATATAAATACGCACGCAAACCGAGACAGTTTTACTATTATTTTAATCCAGAAACCCTAATTCTAAATCATGGCCGCCACCTATTCCACGGCCAGAAATTGCCGATCTTCTTTCCTTAATATCTCTCAATCCGTTCGACGAAATCGAAAAATTCCAAAAGCAAAAGTGTAAATCTTGACGAGCTCTTCAAATCCATACGGTTGATGTATGCTAATTTTTCATGGATTCGTTCATATCTGACTTGAAAGTGTGTACGTATTTCCTTGGATTGCGTGCAAACGACGGCGAATGATGGGATGAAACTTGGCGCTTAGGTGGCTCTGGTGAAGGGCTTCGTGGTGGTGCTAGCTGATCGTTCTGGAAGTCGACGAGGTGGTCATGAAAATTGCTTGAAGATCGACGGCTAATGGGTTTGCATACGTGAATTTCACGTTGGGGAAGAAGCGCCGGAATCACGGAGATGAGAGCTGCGCTGCAGTGCAGATCCGAAAGTGTTTGGAGCTTATTAAAATTTTATGTTAAATCGAACGTCGTTCGATTTGATTTAAAATCGTAAAATCAAGGTGAGTGTTTTATAACTCTCACAACGTACTGAATATCTTTATGCTAGTTAAATTTGACATTATGCATAGTTATGATTTTTATTTGTTGTTGTTTGATAAAATTTAATTATCATATTGATTGTCATTTGAATTCACCGTTAAAAAAATTAAATTGACAGTTAAATTTAAATTAAAATTGAATTGCGATTAAATTACCTGACATTGATAAATATGAAATTGTCGTGAATTGTATTGCCTATTGGATGATGTATTTCGATGGATGTTATTGGTTGATATTTAAATGTTTGGATGTTTATTTGTTTATATATATCCTGCTATGCATACATATGATACTGTGATTGATTTAAATGATATATTCATCCCTGATATTTAATTGTAATAACTAATCACTTGGCCATAGGTTAGAAAATTATATACGGACACCGAGTTGGATAAATTAAATGATTTTAAAAGTTGTTTTGAAATTATTTAAATGAATTGATTTTAAGAATAAAATCCAATTTATGGAAATTGAATTATTTTGAATTGGAGCTCGAAATGTTAGAATTTAAACTTGGTAAACGAAATTATTAAATAAAATCGAAGTTTAGATTTAAATTGAAAATTGAAATACGGTGTAAATTTTTGAAAGTTGATTTGTTTTAAAAGATTGGACTTTTAATCGAACTCTGAATATTTCTAAGAAAATTGATATGAAATGATATTTCAAGTTTGAGTTTGGAATTGAAAATTTATTTGAAATTTAGATTTAAATTAATTTGGAATTGAATTGAAATTTAAAGAAATTTGTGAATTGAAATCGAAATTTACGTGGAATAGAAATTTATTCAAGTTGAAATTGGAATAAATCGATTAAATCGAAATGGAATTTGGATTTGATTTGGATAGGAAATTTGGGAAGTTGACCGGTTTGACTTTGGAATTATTTATCAAATAATTTTTGATTTTTTCCAAACTATTTTATATATAAACCATTTTATATTCAAATTATTTTCGATTAAACTATTTAAATATTTTCTATTAAACTATTTTGAATTATTTAACTATTTTAAACTATTTAAACTACTTTCTTAAATTCAAACTAGTTAAAGAGACGGAAATGTTTATATTTAAACCTTTGGTTTAAATACGAACTAGGTTAAAGTAGAGATTATAACCTAAATTGAATTCGAATCAAATTTTGAAGTGAAATTGATTTATCGGACAAAATTGATAATTTTGAATATATGATATTTTGAAATGGATTTGATTTTAAAGCGAATATGATATTTTGTTATCAATCATGAATCAATTTGAAATGTAAAAGAGCCATCAGTGTAATAATACGTAGTTATTAAAGAGACCGGGACCGGATATGGACATACTCTCTGTCGATACCGAAAACCACTTTAATAACTATTATACGCGGAGTGTTGATCCAGAATGAAGTGGATGGTTTGGTGAACGCGTTGACTGAAGAAAGAGAACGATATTGGATGACCCCTGACATGACTAAAACAGGAGCCGCGCCGGGCCATTGAGGTTCGCCACCTCTAGCGGACACACTTCTTCGATACCATATCTATTACATTTGTGATTTGATTTGGGTGCACCCCTTGATTTGGGAGTGTTGTTTCGCGGTGTTGAGGTAGTAGCTGCTATGCTCAACATCAGTCCGGATCACGCAACTACTAGTATCCTAGTTGGTATCGCCTCATGTACCTTGTCATACTGATTATCCTATTCGCGACCACTACGTTTTGGTTTGTACCTTGAGTATATGGATTGCCCTCTGGTGACTTCCGGTTTTAGGGAAACTACGGTCTTGTATATGCTTTGGGAATATAAAATGTGTTAAGGGGGATTATGGTAACGCCTTAACGCTATTTTGATATTTTATATTACTGATAGACATTATCTACTTAGCGTACATTACTACCTAGTAGATAGTTTAACGGATCCTTGAAAGGTGGAAAATCGCGTAACATCTCTTAAGTTATTGCACGCACGTTGACACTGGATATGAGATGTCAAACCCCGTAAACATCTCTGACGCCGTCACACTCATATTTATTTACGATTGATTTAACTTTCATATGGATATTTTAGTCCTGACTCGAGTGTTTTGTCTTTTCATTACGCTCGGGTCAGTCCTGAGTTTTCAGATTTTTGAAGATCTATTCTGGAGGACGAAGACGAAGATTTGATATACTATTACTATTATTATCTGTGCATCATGTTGTCTGCTGCATTATTTATTTGTTCTGTTGTATATGTATAACTCTGATAAATGTTGTATAAATAATTGTCTAAGTATAGTAAACAGCTTCATGAACTGTTTATTTGACTATTATATTTTATCGTTCCGCTGCGAGATTCTGCGTTGTTTCATTTCCTTTATTTCTTTTCTTTTCTTAATTACCCCAATAACCATCTGCCTTTTTTTAATGGTTTGGAACCGGCATGTGTATTTGATCGTCGGTTTTAAACTGCCCAAAAAGGCGGGTCGTTACAGTTGGTATCAGAGCTTTGGTTTAGCGATAAACCTTGGCTCTAGTGGGGAATAACTCATTGAAATAGAGGTAAACTATATGAATGAGTTGAGTGTATATGAGAGAGCGTACTTGTTATTTGATATAAAATGGTTTTATATTGTGTTAATTTGTTCCGTTGAGTATTTATGAATTCTGGTCGATACTTGGGACGCCAAGGCGTCGATAGGAATTTCTAAACACTCGAATAGGACAAACCAACACAATATCATTTTGGAATATATTTTATATAAAAGAATTATTTGAATATTTATTCATTTTGATTGAATTGATTGTTAGGAGATGATAATATTAGATTATTATCGTTATTGTTTGATCAGTCAATATTTACAACAATTGATTAAATAACAATGGATTTAGGAAAATGAAATCTTGTAAACACAATTGATAATGAATATAAATGAATTTTAACTTGGATTTGGGAATTTAAATTCCGGTGTTTGAGATTGACTTACAAGAATTCGAAAAATATAATATGAGCATTATATGATAGTATAATTGAGTTGAAATTGTTTTCGAAGGATTTTTTTATGATAAGTGTTATATTCCCTTCTCTTGACGCTAGAAAATGATTTCGATGATGTGTGCACGCATCATTGGCGTTTATTTTCGAGAGTCCGAGTGGGGGAGACCACTTAATAGCTTGTCTAAACCTTGTTTTGACTCAAATTTTATTTTGTTTTGCATTCTCTATAGTAGGATTTGATATATAAATTATATAAGTATATATTATTTCAAACCTTGATTTGAAATGAAACCGGGATTGGAATTCTTATGTTCTTTAATAATTAATGATTTTTTTTATGATTGAAATAAATTTAGACTTGAATCATCAAGGAACTTCTGAATTGTGAAATGAGAAATGAACCTAAGAGCTAAGTGAAAATATCAATTGAAGTAGAAATCCTTAGAATTAGGAAATTATGAACTTAAAATAAAATTGAAACTGTAAAACTCGCATAGTATTAAATTTCATTCTATAGCTTAGATATAACTTACCAAAATACTTAAGAAGTTCAAAAATGTTATATGAATTGTTAATTGGATAATATACAAGTATAGGTTTGAATAATGAAATATGCATTTAATTAATGGTTTGCAAATATAAATAAAATTGTTAGTAAATAATTGGAATTTAAATTAACATTTAAAGGTGATTCACAATTATGTTAATATAAAATGAAAATACTATATGTGAATGTAAATATGAAATTAAATTATAGTGAAATTTAAGTAATGACTTAAGAATTGATAAATTGAAAATTCAACTTTAAATGAAAAGAATTTGTATGTTGTTTAACTACATTCTATTTGCATAACTATAACTTACCAAATACTTAAAGGGTTTAAAATGCTAATAAGGATAAGTAGAGAAATAATATACCAGTGTGAGAGTGAAAAATAAAATGTAAAGATCTATTGATAGTTGTAAATATAAAAGAAATTTAAGCTGTAAAATGAATGATACATGTATAAGTGAATGAATAAAATTTAAACTTAATGAAATATAAAATTGGTAAATGGAAACTAATTAAATTTGAATATAACTAAATGTCAATAAACTTGGAAGTGTATGAAATTAAAATTGACTTGGAAATGTATAATTGATTTAGTGTAGATTTTGGATGGATGTTAATGTTTGATATGCATTGGTTGTTAGATGGATGATAATTGATTAAGTAGAATTCATTAGTGTTAATGGAATTGAATAAACGGAATAAAATTTTAAATAATTAAATTCAAATTGGGAGCAAATTGACTTGAATTAAAAACGTGAATGAAACAAACTTGAATAAATCGGAAACAAATTGAATGTAAACCTATTGCATGGATGAATAAGAAAATAGATGACTTTGTGTTTATGATTGTTCTTTAGAAAATTTGAAGTTTTGATGTTTTGTACTTTGAAATAATAAAAGCAAATTTTTGGAAAAAAAAAATCCAACATTGTCCAATATATGCTGAAACGAAAACAACCATAACTTTTAAATGGTTGAACGGAATTCGACGATTTTAGACTTTTCGGAAAGCTTAGAAACTATAGCACAACTTTTGTTTAGATAACTTGAGAAAATTCCTTCGTCTGCTTAGTTAAAAACTTGAATGTTACCCGCTGTCCTGTGTAAAAATAAGTAAAATCAGTAGTATACACCCTTAGTATTTTCGCCATATCTTTTGACTGGTTTATCGGATTTTGATGATCCTGCACTTTCTGAAAAGCTAAGAACTTAAGCTAAAACTTTTGTTTTAAGTGTTTTGTGTTTTGATATCGTTTAGAAGGTCGAAAACGTGGGTGAACGTCGCTGACCTGCGCAATTCATTACCCAGGCTGAGGCGTATCCTCTAAGTAAAACAGACGTAACTTTTGAATATATGGTCCGAATTCGATGATTTTGGACATTCCGGAAAGCTTGAAATGAATAAAACAACTTTTGTTTAGATTCTGTTGCCAAATTTTATAGTTTAGGTGACCTAAAACTGAGATTTGTTTGCTGTCCTGAAATTGGAATCTCAGTTTTGAAGCTAAATAGGTTATATATATGTTGTGTAGACTAAATATATCGATCTATCTTTATATGCATGGTTCTAACTTAGTTATTGAGCATTTTAGTAGGTAGCAAAGGGGTTGCGCTTCGTTGTAGAGCTCGCTTCTGTGCTAAATACAAAATGTAAGTAAACTGCTAATAAATGCTAAATAAAAGGTACGCTTATGGTTTTATATGGTATTGGTGATATATATATGTTGTTTCCCCAGATATGGGATGCCTCATCATTGAGATGAGATGTATATTTGATATATATTGGTTATATTTGTGTTATATATTGAATTGTAAAAATTTTCGATCGAGCCGCGCAAAGGAGACCCTGCCGAAATTTTCCGTGAATCCGGGTGTTAGAAAATTTTTCAAGTTTTTAAATTTTATAACTTGTTTTGATAACTAACTTTTAAATTTAGAAAGCCGTTCGGAGTGACATTGTGGAAGCGTAGTTATGACTTTATAAATGGAATTTCATTGTTTTATAAGTTGGTAACTTTGAATAAAATATATCTAATGTTGAATTCTATACTTAGTTCCTTTTCCCTTCTTTTCCTTTTCGGGGACGAAAAGTTTTGAGTGGGGGAGAGTGTAACGACCCGTATTTTTAGCTATTTTAATTAGAAAATTTAAGGTGATTATTGAAGGAAAATGATTATTAATGTAATTTGTTGAATAATTTAATATTTGAAATTATTTGAATAATTGGATAATGGGTTTAATATGATTAAAAATGATTTGTAAAATTCTATTTTATCATATTAAAGTTAGAATGATGTTGTAGAACTTTTAAAATCGAATTAAAAGTAAATTTGTGAAAATTGAATATTTTAATATTTAATTGACGAGTTAAAATAGCCATTTTTCAAACAGTCTCAGATTTCGACGAAACTTGTTTCATCGGATCCGTAATAGTAAATTATGGTAGGATTTCAATTTTCGTAGCAATTGGACTTGTCGTTTGGCCGTGCGAGCTTGAAACGCGTAGAAATTTAATTTCGAATTTAATTAAAATAATCGACTTCGAAAAGCTATCTTCCAGATATGATCGAATTAGGCCTTGAAACTAGTTCCATTGCGTCCGGAATGGGGGTAAAACCTTATAAACGCCTGGCGGCACGTCTCGATTGGAGTTCGGATGATTTTGGACCTACCTATATAAATACGCACGCAAACCGAGACAGTTTTATTATTATTTTAATCCAGAAACCCTAATTCTAAATCATGGCCGCCACCTATTCCATGGCCAGAAATTGCCGATCTTCTTTCCTTAATATCTCTCAATCCGTTCGACGAAATCGAAAAATTCCAAAAGCAAAAGTGTAAATCTTGACGAGCTCTTCAAATCCATACGGTTGATGTATGCTAATTTTTCATGGATTCGTCCATATCTGACTTGGAAGTGTGTACGTATTTCCTTGGATTACGTGCAAACGACGGCGAATGATGGGATGAAACTTGGCGCTTAGGTGGCTCTGGTGAAGGCCTTCGTGGTGGCGCTAGCTGATCGTTCTGGAAGTCGACGAGGTGGTCATGAAAATTGCTTGAAGATCGACGGCTAATGGGTTTGCATACGTGAATTTCACGTTGGGGAAGAAGCGCCGGAATCACGGAGATGAGAGCTGCGCTGCAGTGCAGATCCGAAAGTGTTTGGAGCTTATTAAAATTTTATGTTAGATCGAACGTCGTTCGATTTGATTTAAAATCGTAAAATCAAGGTGAGTGTTTTATAACTCTCACAACGTACTGAATATCTTTATGCTAGTTAAATTTGACATTATGCATAGTTATGATTTTTATTTGTTGTTGTTTGATAAAATTTAATTATCATATTGATTGTCATTTGAATTCACCGTTAAATAATTAAATTGACAGTTAAATTTAAATTAAAATTGAATTGCGATTAAATTACCTGACATTGATAAATATGAAATTGCCGTGAATTGTATTGCCTATTGGATGATGTATTTCGATGGATGTTATTGGTTGATATTTAAATGTTTGGATGTTTATTTGTTTATATATATCCTGCTATGCATACATATGATACTGTGATTGATTTAAATGATATATTCATCCCTGATATTTAATTGTAATAACTAATTACTTGGCCATAGGTTAGAAAATTATATACGGACACCGAGTTGGATAAATTAAATGATTTTAAAAGTTGTTTTGAAATTATTTAAATGAATTGATTTTAAGAATAAAATCCAATTTATGGAAATTGAATTATTTTGAATTGGAGCTCGAAATGTTAGAATTTAAACTTGGTAAACGAAATTATTAAATAAAATCGAAGTTTAGATTTAAATTGAAAATTGAAATACGGTGTAAATTTTTGAAAGTTGATTTGTTTTAAAAGATTGGACTTTTAATCGAACTCTGAATATTTCTAAGAAAATTGATATGAAATGATATTTCAAGTTTGAGTTTGGAATTGAAAATTTATTTGAAATTTAGATTTAAATTAATTTGGAATTGAATTGAAATTTAAAGAAATTTGTGAATTGAAATCGAAATTTACGTGGAATAGAAATTTATTCAAGTTGAAATTGGAATAAATCGATTAAATCGAAATGGAATTTGGATTTGATTTGGATAGGAAATTTGGGAAATTGACCGGTTTGACTTTGGAATTATTTATCAAATAATTTTTGATTTTTTCCAAACTATTTTATATATAAACCATTTTATATTCAAATTATTTTCGATTAAACTATTTAAATATTTTCTATTAAACTATTTGGAATTATTTAACTATTTTAAACTATTTAAACTATTTTCTTAAATTCAAACTGGTTAAAGAGACGGAAATGTTTATATTTAAACCTTTGGTTTAAATACGAACTAGGTTAAAGTAGAGATTATAACCTAAATTGAATTCGAATCAAATTTTGAAGTGAAATTGATTTATCGGACAAAATTGATAATTTTGAATATATGATGATTTTGAAATGGATTTGATTTTAAAGCGAATATGATATTTTGTTATCAATCATGAATCAATTTGAAATATAAAAGAGCCATCAGTGTAATAATACGTAGTTATTAAAGAGACTGAGATCGGATATGGACATACTCTCTGTCGATACCGAAAACCACTTTAATAACTATTATACGCGGAGTGTTGATCCAGAATGAAGTGGATGGTTTGGTGAACGCGTTGACTGAAGAAAGAGAACGATATTGGATGACCCGTGACATGACTAAAACAGGAGCCGCGCCGGGCCATTGAGGTTCGCCACCTCTAGCGGACACACTTCTTCGATACCATATCTATAACATTTGTGATTTGATTTGGGTGCACCCCTTGATTTGGGAGTGTTGTTTCGCGGTGTTGAGGTAGTAGCTGCTATGCTCAACATCAGTCCGGATCACGCAACTACTAGTATCCTAGTTGGTATCGCCTCATGTACCTTGTCATACTGATTATCCTATTCGCGACCACTACGTTTTGGTTTGTACCTTGAGTATATGGATTGCCCTCTGGTGACTTCCGGTTTTGGGGAAACTACGGTCTTGTATATGCTTTTGGGAATATAAAATGTGTTAAGGGGGATTATGGTAACGCCTTAACGCTATTTTGATACTTTATATTACTGATAGACATTATCTATTTAGCGTACATTACTACCTAGTAGATAGTTTAACGGATCCTTGAAAGGTGGAAAATCCCGTAACATCTCTTAAATTATTGCACGCACGTTGACACTGGATATGAGATGTCAAACCCCGTAAATATCTCTGACGCCGTCACACTCATATTTATTTACGATTGATTTAACTTTCATATGGATATTTTAGTCCTGACTCGAGTGTTTTGTCCTTTCATTACGCTCGGGTCAGTCCTGAGTTTTCAGATTTTTGAAGATCTGTTCTGGAGGACGAAGACGAAGATTTGGTATACTATTACTATTATTATCTGTGCATCATGTTGTCTGCTGCATTATTTATTTGTTCTGTTGTATATGTATAACTCTGATAAATGTTGTATAAATAATTGTCTAAGTATAGTAAACAGCTTCATGAACTGTTTATTTGACTATTATATTTATCGTTCCGCTGCGAGATTCTGTGTTGTTTCATTTCCTTTATTTCTTTTCTTTTCTTAATTACCCCAATAACCATCTGCCTTTTTTTAATGGTTTGGAACCGGCATGTGTATTTGATCGTCGGTTTAAACTGTCCAAAAAGGCGGGTCGTTACAGCATCGATTTTGAGGACAATTGGGATTGATATGTCTGGGTTGGTTGCACTTGTGACAGATGATCTTCCGTTCTTCTGAATAGTCTAGTGCTTTGGCAATTCCGCTTTTCAATTTTTGATTTCGAGCTAGATTTCCGTATTTGTAATTTCACTTTTTGAATTTCTTCATTAGTAGTGCCAGCTCTGCTGCTCCATCATCATCATCGTTATCATCATCACTTTTGGTTGTTCTTTTGAGAGCTATTGATTTCTTTCGAGTATCTCCTCCTTCACGCTCTTCCTTGAATTTCATTTCTAGCTCATAAGTGGTGAGATTTCCGATGAGTTCTTCAACTTTCATTAGTTTTAAATCTTTTAATTCTTGGATGGCAGTCACTTTTGCTTCAACTTGAGTCGTCCATACATCAACTTGAGTCGTCCATACATCAGCTTCATGGACGACTCAAGTTGAAGCAAAAGTCGTCCATACATCACTTTTGCCATCCAAATGATTTTCCGGGAGCTTTTGATTTGTATACGATATGGAAAGTCGTCCATACATCTCTTCGACATTTTCTTCCTTCGCCATTGTGAAGTTCTCGTATTCGTTGCTTCGCATGGCAAAGCGAGATTCTTTGATTTGAGATGTTCCGTCGTGAGTCACTTCTAGTGTGTGCCATATTTCCTACGCAGTTAGGCAATGTGAGACACGATTAAATTCAAATTGATCCAATGAACAGATAATAGAATTCATAGCTTTAGCATTAGTATATTGTAATTTATTTTCTAGTTCTGTCCATTGTTCCTTTGGTTTATCTATTTCCTGATTATCTACAGTTATAGTTGGTGCTTTATAACCTGTCTCAACAATATTCCAAGCGTCAATGGTTTTCAGAAAAATTTCCATCCAGTTTTTCCAGTAAGCATATTCACCATTGAACATTGGTGGTCTAACTATGGATTGACCCTCTGCAAAAGCAGTATTAAAAGAAGCCATTTTAAAAATTCAACTTTTTTGAACAAAAATTGGTTTTTGAAAAAATCAAATTTTTGAAACAAAATGGCTTTTGTACCTAGCTCTGATACCACTTGTAGGATCGATTTCACCCTAGATGGGGGGGTGAATAGGGTGATACTATTAATTATAAAAATTAATTGCGGAAGCTTATAAAATAATTTCAACACAGATCACAGAATAATAGCAGCATAGATAATAGCAGAATAATAAATGCAGAAATAGAACGACACAGAATTTACCCAGCTACGGCAAAACCCCGCCTACGTGCTGCCCCCAAGGTTTCTACTAGAAATTAAGTAGTCACACACTTACACACGTAAACTCGCGAGACCCGCTACTGATTAACCTAATTCTACGCTCAAAACTCTGCCACAACTCAGCCACTAAGTTGCGAATTCTCAAACTACGCCATGTAGTTTGTCCCCTAGTCACACGACTAGAAATTACAACGGTTTAAAATTGAAATACAAATTTAAAACAATTGAAACAAATAAACCCTAACTATAACCCTTATAAAATAAAAGGCCGACCCTTTTTCTCTTTTTATAACTTTTGTGGCCCGTTCCTTAATTGAGATAATAGCGGCTCTGTTCGTTCAAAATTAGGGCTTTCTTCGTTCGTTCCTCCCTGATTAAAATTAGGGCTTTGAATTAGAAGATGGCGATAATAGTTGCTCGATCGAACGATGATTTAGGTCCTTGCTTTGTCGATCGACTCTCTCTTTGAGTTGCTCACGGCTGCTTCTATTTGATCGAGTTCGATGTTTGATTCGGTATGTAATTTATGCTTTTTTGCTTTAATGTTTTTCGTACTTGAACTCGATGATTTTCGTTGCCGATGATGATTTGGTTTATATATGATTTGAATCCCTAGATTTTCGTTCGTCTGATATTTTCAATATTTAGCTTCGGCCATTCGATTTCGTTTGGATGTTGATGATTTCACCGACTTTTTCAATTTCGTATAAATTGATACTTGACACTGACGGTTTTGATTTATGACTCGGTCAATTTTCTTGGCTACCACGATTTCGACTTGTTCATCATATTCTTTGATCACGGCTTTGACTTTGTTGTGACTTTGTTATACTTTGCATATATTATTGACGTTGTCACTTAGAATATATGTTTGCACTGCTTCTCAGTGACATTTGCTTCTGCACTTTGTCTTGTTCTTTGTTGTAACTGGACTTGAACTTGTAGTCTTCATTGTGTACTCGAGTCTGCTGCATATATGTATGATTGCATCTGGATTGTATACTTGATGCAGTATTCATGCACTTGGTTTCTTTGTAGTCTCTGGTATCATTTTTCGAGACAGTTTGCATTTCAATTGCTGGCTTTGACATGGATTTGTTCGAACGTGCATCCTGTCCTGATTTTGTAGTTGTATGCACTTACATTTGCAGTGTGTATATACTTATGTGGATTAATATGTGTGCATATATACATTTGTATGTGTGTATGCATGTATAGTTGAATCTATACTTGTGTTCTATCTGCATACAATATCGGCCTACATTGTTCATGTCATTCTGCTTTCTGCTTGATGTTGCTGCATTGAATTGATATCATATTTTCAATGTTGCTGATGTTCCTCTATAACTTGAGTCTGTACTTGCATTATCATTGATCTTTTGGCACTGCCCTTGTAATTGACTTGAGAACTTTTGTGTTGTATTGAGTTATGATCATCCTGTAGTATATATTGTTACTCTAATTATTGTAGTTTGATTTAGGTTGTTGTGCCATTTACTGGTGCATTCCTGTATATGCTTTGAGTCATGGTTGCTGTGTCACTGTTGTGTGTTGTGCCTTGGTCTTTGAGCATTGCTGAGTTTGTTTCTTTTCACTGTTGCATTCGTTTTGGTACAACTGCTGTTAATTGCATACATGTTGATTGTGCATTCATGTTGTCCAGACCTGTAGCATGCATTCTGTATGTTGTATACATATGAACTTGGTTCTTATGTATGCTGTGCATTTGTTTTCAAGTATAGTTGCAATGTTCCATTGTCGCTGTGTACTTGTACTTGACTAGCTGTCTTAGAGTTTCAGACCATATATGTATGTTCATGAATGTTTGCATCGACTTGAGTTGAATCCAATAATTTGGGTTTGACCTGTGCTCACATGTCCCTGTAAATTTATCAAGTGTATATATAGGTGTGCACGGCCTTGTGGCATATACAGTGATACACTGTGTCTGTCACAAGCTGTTCGTGTATGATGAATTGAAAATTAAATGATGACGAACAACCCAAATAACTGAGGCAAATATTATTTTCAAAATTCACATATTGTTTTATACTGCAAAAATATTTCATTTTCAATTTTACTACGTCAATATTTATTTTTTGCAGATTGCTCAGATGCTGGATGCAATCTGTAATGAAGTTGAAGATAAATTATGAGTGAATGAGCGATATGTAGTGAGGACATTTGTAAATGAAAGATTGTGATGTAATTGAATTTATATTGTAATCAAAATTGTGTATGTATAGTGAGAGCTCGAATTTGTACTATTCAAAATTGTAATAAATATTTGTTTGAATAAAAAATTCTGTTTGAATAAAAAATTCTGTTTGAATTCAAATTCTGTGTTATTTATTTTTATTTAGCAAATATTTATTCAGTCTATGAAAAATAAAATAGTACATTAACAAATACATTTACACGAATATATATATGTTTATTATCATCAAACAAAAATCATATAATCGCATATTCAACATATTCCTTTCATATCGATGCCCTTAACTTCATTTCGTATCAATGCTTGAGGCTGCTTCATATCGATGATTTAAGGGATGTTTCGTCTCAATTACATGCAGCTGCTTCGTATCGATAATATTTGACTTGTTTCGTACCGATAGAAGTTGTTACTTCATATCAATCGTTTGACGGCTCATTTGTATCGATAGTTGGTCGACCGATACGAATGGTGCAGTTGGAATCGATACGAGTTGGCTCCAGTTGATGGATACGAAGCGGAGTAAATGTGATGGATGCGAAGTGAAGTAAGCGCGATGGATACAAAATAGAATCAGGCCAGTTGGATACGACGTAGAGTAGGCGTGATGGATACAAACTGATGGATGCTTGATGGATACGAAACAGAGGTGTTTCACATGAGACTTGATCGATCAATAACTTGAACATATTAAATCCGATTGACTTGAAATTTGAAACTTTGGCTTCCATAACTTACCTAGTCGTACCGTACCGGTTGTAACTCGATTCGGACTTAGACAAAATTTTCCATTATCCATAGTAGGCATGTGTATAACTGATCTTCGATACTGATTATCTTCGGTTTTCAGTCAATTCTTTGGTGTCACGGCCTTTCCAATAGGCAGGATAACAACTGTATTAAGCTAAAATATGAAGGGTCCAAACAAAGACACTAGGCAATTAAACCTTCTTAACTTTAGAATAAATTATAAACCATCATTTGTTGGTGTACTTGGGAACAAGTTAGTGAGTTAAAGTGCAGAGCTATTTAAATACACTCTAGGCAATGATTGGGAAGTAGTACATAAAAATGAATGTAATACTAAAGGCAGAATCATGAAATAATAATACATGGAAAATTGCAGTCCTCAAAATGGAAGAGCAACCAATCACTATTGAAACAAGCAATGTGGCTGGGCTCAAACTAATATTAACTTATTTTTATGCTAGCAATCTAGCCTACGCTGGAATTATGCTATGGAAACAATTGAAAGAATTGGCTAACAACAAGAAGCACCGGTGGATTCTGTTTGGAGATTTTAATGTAGCGCTTAAAACAAATGCAAAGAAAGGGTGCTCACCTCAAAGTCTCCTAAGTAGCTGAATTTAACGAATGCATTGTCAGTATTGGTCTCAGTGAAGCATTCTAGACAAGGCTAAAGCACACATGGAGAAGTATCAGGTGAAAAAATCTCTAGCAAACTGGATAGAGTTTTAGTTAATGCAGATTGTATTTAACATGTTTCCTAATCTGAAAGTGACTACATTATCTAGCTCCACTAGTGATCACTACTTACTTTTAATCGAACTTAATGAAAATTGTAATGATTATAAAGGTAAACCCTTTAGATATTCTAACCATTGGTGTGACTGTAAAGAATATGACAAGGCTACTAACTTTGTTGAGCTACAAAGTATGGAAGGCAATAACATGTACACTCTAGTGATGACTATCAAAGCAATCAAAACAAGCTAAAAGAATAAAACAGAACCAAAGTAAGGATGTTAATACTCAGATTAGACTGGATTCAGACCCAACCAATGAACATATATTTCAATTGTACCGTGTAATGTAAGGAAGACTCAAACATGCTATGAATATTTAGGGAAAAGAGTGGAAACAAAAAGAAATAGAAAAATGGCTATTGGTAGGGGATGCATGTAAAAAATTCCTCTACACTAAAATGTCAATAAGGAAGAACCAGAACAATATTACTAATTGTGTTGATGATGATGGACAACCAACTTGCAATTTAAAAGAACTGGAAGAAAGACCAATTTAATATTATGACGCACTATACAATGGTGAATACATAATAGACTTACCATACATTCATAGCAGAGCTGTTGTGAATGAAGCATGGGTGTATCTCCTGAGTAGTAGCATATAAAGGGTGTGAAATTTAAGATGCCCTAAAGTCCATTCATGTAGATTCAAGCCCAGGTCCAGATGGTCTGGGGCTTAACTTCTATAGGCTGCGTTGGGATAAGCTATAGAATAAACTTGTTAGTAAATTTCAAGAATATAGGATGCTAGTAAGATCTTGAAAGAGGTTAATCATACTTTTCTATCCCTTATTCCAAAAGTGGAAAAGCCTACTGTAATAGAGGAATATGGGACGACTTTTTATTGTAATAAGGTGTTCATATCCTCAACAAAGTTATTTATAGTAGAACGCTAAAAATCCTTTACATATAATTGCATGCTTTCAGAGTTCTTTTACTAAAGAGGGAAGTATATCAGAAAATTCCTTATTAGCTCGTGAGTTGATCAGAAATTTCAATAAAAAAGAAAGCGTAAAATTGTGTCTAAAAGTTGGTCTGCATAAAACAAATGATAAAGTAAAAAGAAAATTGATTATTCATATGCTTAGATGCATGAGTTTTCCATCTAAGCTCATCACTTTGATTGAGGAGTGCATCAGCATCTCTGGTTTCTCAATTTTAATCAATGATGTAACAACTCGAAATTTTATCGCTTTGATTAACGAATATTTGATAAATTTTAGATATTCAATTAATGGTTTTAATAACCCATTTTGGAAGTTTGTTTATAAAATCAAATAGTGATAAAAAATTGAAATTGTGACCGAAAATCATTTCTCGGATTTTCGACTTTTTATCGAATGAAAGTTGCAACAACGTTGTTACAAAGATATGTACACTTTTGTAACATACACACACTTATACATTTATTAAGTGATTTAATAAAGTAAAAAGAATTAGTAAAAGAAAGTATAATTAAAGAGGTAATTAATTAAGTTAATAAAGTAAGAGAAATCACTTCTTTCTTATTTTAAGTCTAAAGGACTTAAAGGACATTAGAAAAAGAAGTGATAGCTTAAGCACACAACATGATGAAGGGGTGTGCATTGTAAAAATGTTGCGGATGGTGTCAACTTATTTCAAAGGAATGTTCAGTCTAGCAATTTACCATTTTTCAACTTTTATAAAAGAACACACACACTCTTTGCTTTTTCCATTTTCATTTTTTCATTCTTTACTCTTTCTTTTTCTACCTTCTTTTCTCAAAAACTCATTAATGGCTTCTTCTTCAATCTCTTCTATGTTCAAATCTTTCCCAAATCAAACCAAAATTTGGTTTAGTCCACTCTACATCATAGCTAACACCACCAGTGCCTCAAAAATCCATACTTTAGCACCAACTCTCCAAAAATAGCCTATACCGCAAGCATGCTTAGGGGAGTTGGGCCTTGGGCCCTAAGCTAAGGGATTAGGGATGTAGGTTTTGAGAGGCAGTAAGGAGAGAAAGTGATATGGAGGTGTTTGCTTGCTTGTAGGAGGAAGTAACGGCCATTTTTTATTTTTGACGTGTTTATATTATTGTTGTTGATTCCTGCTTGAAAGTAGATGACATAAATAATCATTGTATTGCAAGGAAAAAGGCAAGGAAAATGGTATTGAAGTGGTTTGCAGGAAAAAGGCCACGACGAATACACTTTGAAATATTTATGGAGGGATCCAATGAGACCCCTCACATGTGTTGATTTTTATTTACATTATTATTTGCTATGTATAATGTAATAAAGTAAGTATTGGTTAGTTATAGTCGACTTACTTGGTGTTTGTTTTATTGCGACATTGAAATCCCAGCCCGCTTTTAAGTGATTTACCATTTGTTTTCTAAAGTGTTTTGAAATGGTTTTCAAACGTGACTTCTGTTTGCAAACTTTTTGCGAAGTTATTAAAGTTGTTTAAATTGTATAAAGAAAGGGTTTAAAAGTTATTTGATTTACAAAAAAATTAAAAGTTATGATCCATACAGCGATGGTCGATGTTGATGCAGTTTGGAAATCTATGACTTTCGTAATGCAAAAAGAGTTGTCTATTTTAGATAGTTTCAAAAGTCTTTTCAAATGTGTTTACGAGTATTTAAAAGGAAGTTTGAAATTTTAGATACACTTTTAAGAATTTATTTAATTATTTAAACAAGCGATTTAAATTTTGCCCCTTTATTTCAAAGTCAAGTTTTGTTAAAAGCAACTTCTTTAAAGGGACGTTTGAAGTACAAGTTTCAAAATTGTTTTAAAATTTGTAAAAGTAATTTTGAAAAGAAGAAGGAAGTAAGGATTTCAACATTATTGTCGTAATAAATGTTCTTGAGAAAAGGAAAGATATTATGGACCATAACATTATTGTTATAGTAAACGGTTTTGGGAATTTAAAAAGGAAATTTGGGTTATAATGCTTTGTTGTTACTGAAGCAATTGTTAACTTTTATAAATGGGTAGATGTACAGTGGTTTGGAATTCATTGACAAGAAAATTGTTACTTTCATAAAGGAAAAGATGTTGCCTTTTTAATCAAACTTTGGTTTAAAAATGTGATTTTGGAAAATGTTGTAATAACAAGTATATTAGAACTCTTGAATCCTATTTTCTAGACTTTGAGGTATAGAACTTAATTCTTTTTTAAAAGTTAGAAGTGTTGTCGAGTCAAGATTTAAGACGTGTGATACCCCAACTTTAACGGTTTTATTTCTAGCTGATGAAAAGTGCTAGTTTGGATTTAAAGATCAGGAATAAGTTTATGGAGTTGGTTTTCTAATTACTTTAAAGACCATTTTTATGCAAGGCATTTCTTTGTTGGTGTTATTAAGAAACACAAAACAATTTGATAAAGTAATGCCAAAATGTTGATATGTTTATGAAAAGTAAATCATCTTATATTTAGCACTAAAATCGATGAGTAAATTTTCCTCTATCCATGAGATTAAGATTCGTTGTATTTTAACTAAGGTAGAGCCAAAGTAACTAGTGCATTGACTAAACTGACTTCGATTATGGACGAGGGACGGAGAAATCGAAATTTTGAAAACATGATAAGTGTAAGAGGGTTATTTTTGATAAATAGGTAATGATTAATTAAGTATATGGGAGATACTTCATCTAATATTTGACACTAAATTTTGAGGCAGGAAGTCTGTTTCTATCTACGAGAGTTTAAAAATTTACGTCGAGGGAAGGGTAGTTCTCTAACTTGTTTAACTTCCTTTTTAATCGAGAGATAGTACGGGATTGAAATCAAAAATTGGTGATAAGTATATGATGTCTGATTTTTTATATGCACACTATATACTTACATCAGATAGAGGTTTTTCCACTATCGATAACTTGACATATTTTAACTTAGTAATTATACGAAAACTTCGCAATTTCATATGGTTTGAAATTACTTTGGGGGAAACTCATTCCAGTGGAACATCTCATGCTTTAAGGTGTATATTTGAGATCCTCATTGGAATCTTATATAATCCGCTTACTTTTGAAAGAAATTGGATTGAGTCAGCCTGAAACTATCGGCTATTGATTCAAAGAGACTAGGATCGGATAAGCATGATTTATTCGAAAACCACTTTGAATCGGCATAAGGTTTTAATTGATAATGTCTTGAAGATGATGGAATCGAAGATGGAGTTCTTTCAAGTAGAAGGGCTACTTGCTATTAATTTTGAGGACATAGTAGAAGTATTGTCTTTGGTTTGTTCATACACTGAACAACTTGTATGGAAGAATGTTGGCATTGCAATTTTGCTTGGAGGGCAGGATTAGCATTCCAAATAGGATTTGCTAATACGTTAAAAAGTCGCTTCAAGCCTCACATCCGGTATTGACTAAATATGGGATATACTTTAGGGCTTTGTGGGTCGCACCCATTTGTGTATGGTCATCACCCGATCTAAATATTCATGGATTTATGTATGGTCAGGGCCCGTTATAGTAGTAAGCTGCATTCAGGGTGATAACATATTTAGTACTACCCAGGAAGGATTAGGCCATTCCTGATGTAACACCCATATTTTTAGTAACGTTATTAGGAACATTTAATTAGGTAAATTAAACGAAATAATGTAAAATGGTTAATGGGTTGGGATTTGTGATTAGTAAGGGTAGCCATACCATATGCAAATGAACTAAAGAATTAAAATGTTAAGTTAGATAGATAAGGGGCCAATATAGGAATAGGAGAAATCCTTATACCCTAAACCCTTAGACCATTATTCCATACGTTCGTTTCATATTCATTAAACAAGAACAAAACTAGAGGCCGACCACCGTTAGGAAGAACAAGTGAAGATAAAGCTAGGATCAAGAGGCAAAGATTAAGCAACCTAATCAAGATTAAATCTCAACTCCTAAATCTCAAAGCTAAGGTAAATAATGACTACATCCCAAATTTTCTATTGTTAAGTGACATCCAAATGCCTAGTGATTTTAGATTTAGATCAGAAATGGTATTTTAGAGATGATTTTCAATTTTCATAATTTTCTGAATTAATGTGGATTTAATATTAATTTTCTAGTGAGGAAATTGATTATTTGGGTTTAAAATAATTTATGGCTAAATTATTTATGTTTTGGATCTGAAATTAATATATGTTAAAAAATATATTAAAAGTGATTTTCTAAAATTTTTATAGAATTTTCCTAATTGTTTTAATAGATATATAAAATTAATTAAGGCATGAGACTTAAATGTCTTATATATTTATAAAATTAGAAGGGGTATTTTATAAATTAATTAAATTGTTTAATTCTGAACTTTTGACAGTGTTTTTCAAAAGTAAAATTTGCAACTAATCATATTTTGACAAACAAGGCAGATTGGTTGAAAAGATTACTTTAAAAAGAAAAAAATTAGTTTAAATAGGCTTTTTCCATGGTTCACCGCTTTTCGCACTTGGGGTTCCGACTTGGTAGTTCTTCTCCCACCATCGAAACCAATGCACATGGTATCAAAGACTTGGTACATAGTGAATTGGACTTGGGCAAAAGGTACTGGGTTGACGCTATGGGTTCCGAGGGGGTCGAAACATTGCTTAGCTTTTAAATGAAAACACGTCTGGTTTGCTTTCGAAAGGGATGCTTTCAACTTGGTTGGCTTTTAATTGGGTCAAACAGTTTTAAAAGAATGATTTCTAAGAGCTTGCGCCTTTGTTTTTAAGTAAATGCTTTCGTCGGAGTTGAAACCCCTTTGCTGCCGCTTTCTACCTTTCAAAGCGATGCCTTTGAAAGGGCTATTTTGTTTTCTGAAACCCAAGCCGCTTCTCCAATAGCTTTCGAAAGGATGGTTTCACCATCACTTCTTTACTTAAGAAATGCTTTCGAAAGAGTGCTTTCGACTTAAATTTTTTATGACCCTTTTGCTCCGTTGAAGGTAGAACCCAAAGGTTTCGAAGGAGATAGTTTTAAATGGTTTTAAATTGTTTTTCCACATGTTTACTTGAACCCAAATGGTTTTGAATGATCTGATGTTTTAATTTCTTCGAAAGGTTTTTATAAAGGTTTCGAAAGGGGTGGTTCTCCAATGGTTTGGAAAGGTTCAAAAGGAAGGCTTCCAATGTTTTCGAAAGGCAATGTTTAAGTGTTTTACAGATAGGATTTCTTAGGTTTCGAAGCTTTCAAAGGGAATGTTTTTCAATGCTTTTGAAAGGTTTATATGCATGGTTTTAGAAGGAATGTTTGGCCTTTTTTCCTAGGTAACAAAGGGTTAACTAGGCTTTGAAAGGGATACTTTCAATGGGATCAAAATGGGTACTTCAAAGGTTTAAAATGTTTTCATCAACAAAGATTTTTGTAGAGTATATATATAACATGGCAAGGTGATTTGAGTAAAGCATAGAATTTATTTTCCTTGTTTAAAGTATGATTTAAAGATTTAAATCAATTTGAGAAGAAAAGGTTTTCAAGGAAAACTTAAGGGAAGATTACCCTAAGTAAAATGATGTAGATATTTTTATACCAGATGGAACTGGTATAGGGCCACGCCCTATATATTAGCTTTTAGCCCCTAGCTAATTTAGTCCAAAATTCTAGTGTGTGGGGCTTTTTCACAGGCAAGACTAAAATGATGTTACATGTAGAAGAGAATATATATGTACAAAGGTAGGTTATTAGTGAGCCAGCAAAACTATTAGGATCAGTTGACCTGGAGAAAGTAAGTTAGAGGTAGACCGTCCAGAAAAGGAGTATCTAAAAGATGTCAGATTATTTGTTTATATTGTCTGGTAGGCCCGAGTCAGCCAAAGATTAGTAGTTGCCAAACAAAACAATAGTGTTTGGACAGATAGTTCATTTGTTACCTGATATGTATGTTTACATGATAATGCTTTATAGTTTTAACCAGTTTTGGTACAAGATTATGATTTGGAAAAGATATGTTTAAAAAGGATGTGAGTGAGGGGAAGCCCATTTCTCTAAGCGTCAAGGTCTCACTTAATATCAAATAGCTGAGATGTATAATATTATTCACACCAGGCTTTATGTCTGACTCGAAGTTTATGTTTTTCTCCTTAAACTCTCGGGTGCTCAAAATTGATTTGAGTAGATTGTGGGTTGAGGATTTTCATGTTTTTAGTAGGTTGACGAATAAAGCTTCAGAAGACGAGCATGTGGTTGATGGATAGATATTTAGGAGTTTTTTTTTATTTTCTTTGATTCCGCCATGTTGATTATGTCAATTATAACTATATAGTACTCTGGTTAACCAAGGGGGCATCATCATATGCCGATCTTGGTGTATTTAAGTAATAATTATATTTGATCTGAACCTAGGAAAGCGATGGGATTATGTAATGGAATATGAAACATGTTTTGTTAAACGTAATTAGAAAAGTTGTTTTTGAAATCTATGATTTTGTTTCATATTCAAGTGCTTCTGATATTATAGATACCATTAACATTACCGCATTTGGTCACCGGGAGTTAATACTATAGATGACTGTAAAATCTATAGGGCTTAGTTTTGGGCCTCCAAATAGGGGATGTTACACCTGATTTGCAAGGCGTCTATGTGAGGCCCTTGGTACATTATTCTAAAGGTGTACAATGGCAGGCAGTACCCTAATAGCATTATCATTTTATGCAATCCATTTTCTTAAACATGCCTTACGGACTTAGTTGTATATCAAATATTCTGGAACATAAGATGTAAGCATTTCATCTATGTTATATATTTATTATAAACCATAGACATGATTATAACATCCTTAAATTTTATATTTGAAATGGTTTAGTTATCGTAAGGTAAAAACTCTTTCATATTTATATGCTGCGTGGTTTTACGAGATACGTTCATTTTTGAAAGGATTTTATAAATGTAAAAATCCATATGTTTTGAGTTTATCACATCAGTTTACCAAACTAATTCGGATGTTATTTTCTTATAACATCCGGTCATACCCATGTATTTTTCCAAAGTTAGGTTTGGACATTGGAAGCTTCAGGAGATGAGCCAGATGCTTCCAAGACTTGACATATGTTATTTTCTATTATATTTCTTCTTTGAATTTATCATCATTTGTAAGGACAGATTGTTATAACTGTCCAGGTTAAAGATAGGTTAGACTCTGATTGTTTTATGAATATTAAAATTTTCTTTTGTAAAGATCATTTGGATATTATATATTACTCGTCATAATGTGAGACTCTGTTCTGTCTTTTCTTTTATCCCAAAAATTAGTTACCACTACTTGGATGCTTGGCACGCAATTACTATGGATGTATTAGTGTCGACTTTTGAGGGTCGAAAAGGTAGGTCATCATAGATGGTATCGAAGCTTAAGGTTAAGCGAAAATCTTAGCCTTGATGGGGAGAACACGTTAGATATAGGGTATGTGATACCCTAGAATGAGTTGCATATATTATATATGAAAAGCACTTATGTGCTAGTATTATAAGAATATTTTACATTGTTTTGAAATTGGTAAATGAAGTAAGTTTACCTAGATTTTATATTTTATGTATAAAAGAATAATTTTCAAAAAACTTGATATTGTTATTTTTGTTGTGATTGTTTGTATCGAAAGGATGATATTTATTTATCATCAATTGTTTGATTATTTATGCTTGGCTAGTTTTTAAGCATTTTTTGTTTGATTAAATTAAATCCGAACACTTTGCGAAATCAATTTCATGATTTGACTACGAGGCGTTTGTTAATAATATAGGTTTAACAAATTTACTCTGTTAAAATGGTGACTATAATAAAGGAAATTGTTGTATTGTATTAATTAGGTTTATAAAATGTGTTTTATGAATAGGGATAATTTTTGAGAATTTAAATCCATGTTTCTTTGAAAAAGATTTCATATGATTTTTAGAAAATGTAATAATTGTATTTCTTGGAGGAATTTATAAGAATAAATATTTTCAAAGAGAATTTTATCGTAATATTTTCTCTAGATAGTTCGAGGAAAATATTTCAATTAGTTTTGTGGTGATTTGAATAATATTCTAAGTGACGATCAGATGTTTTCTCAGGCAAACATTGTAATACACTTAGTAGATTATTCCTTTTACATTGTATGATCAAAACGAATTCAAATACGAACGAATCTAAAGAATGTTTTGGTAAATAAAGTTCTACATCTATTTTATATATATTAATATCTATAGTATTGTTTTAAAATGGGATTTGAAGAAGAAGAAGAATTTTTTGTTAAGTAGTTTAAGTGGCTCGAAAATGACTGGGAATGGCAAGTGATGTATTCGGATAGTAAGCACTACGCTTAAGTATTAGCTTCCGTGTAAGGAGGTGTACGATATTAATTGGCAGGACCTAGTTCCTTAGTATTATTTTAATGTTACATCATCTATATGTATATTTTCTATGGATTAAAATATATTGTATCCTTTCAAAAGGGTTTGAAATAAAAGTCAAGTGTTTATTTTTTGGGTTTCCCGAAAGAAAATATATTCAAAACTAAAAGGTATATTTATAAAAGAACGGGTTGATAAATGAAATTTTTAATATGGATTTATATCACTCTTGGTTAGAAAAGAAATAATTTAACACAATTTTTAATGGATTAAATTTAATAAGAAGGTTTTAATAAAATTTGTTGTAGAAAACCATGTCTTTTTGTTTTAACATATAGATTGTGAAAACTATCTGATGTTATTGGGCCAGCTAAAAAACATCTTTTCCCTAAAGATATCTAAGGAAAAATAGATTTTAGGATAGAGTTTGGATAACAACATCATACTCTTCTTAGCTAATTACCAGACTAGATGGGTAAAGAGGACGAAGAGGTTGACTCGGTTTCAGGGCGTAGATTTATTTTGGGCCTACATTTGAATATAAGGAAAAAGAAAAGATAAAAGACTAAGTCGGACAGTTGTATATATAGTAGGGTACTATGCAAATTTAAACATAAGTTATGTTTTTAGGGAATATTTTCATAAATAATTTTAGAAGTTAGAAGGAATTGGTATAAGTAAGAACCAATAAGAATAAGTACGTAAGTTGTACGTAGATCATTTCTCTACATGGTTCATGATCCAAGATTTGAGAGCCTGACTTTGAAGTAACTCATACGCGTCTGAATCACTCAATTCTTGATGACGAGCAATTAGTGAGGGTTTTTCATATGGTATTGAGGTTTTCTATTATGATATTTGGCTATGCAAGGAGAATGGAAGTTCTAAATAAAGGAGCCCGATCGAAGTCTGCACTAACGAAGTGGGATGAGTGATACTAGTTCAGAAAGAAAATCTTATGTATTCACGTAAGTATTCACATCAAATATTGTGTACGGATGATCTATATACGTCGTATGGATTTAAGTATACTTTCTGTTAATTTTTTATGGTTTACGATGAGTTGGGTAGATGACTCTCCGATTTGTCGTAAGGTGGTGTGAATAATTGATTGTGTAATAAACTACGACTGTTGAGCATGAGGTATGCTCAATAGACTGCTTATCATCGATTTGTCGAATAAACGATTTTGAAGCCGATTCACGGAATCTCGTGCGCGAGATCAACGTAGAACAATCGTAGATCTTTTAACACGGTATCGTGCGCGATCAACGTGTTGGAGATAGCTAGAATCCGGTATCTCTTGAGATCAACGGATTTGGGCCCTTGGGTATTTTCAATCCATCGATTCTACTTTTCATCGTTTCATCCATTTTCGTTTATCCGCTGCGTCATTTGGCATCAGAGCTAGACTTAGCCAATCATAGCTAAGCCGAGCCTGTTGGAGCCGAGTTAAAGTGTTGGAGTTAAAGTCGAGCCAAATCAAAGCAAAGCCGAGCTAAGTAGAAAAGGTGCCGAGCTTGTTAGAGAGATCATGCCTCCGAGAAGAGCTAATCGTCATTAGAAAATTGCAGATGTGTATCGAAGAGAAGATGCTGAACAAATGGAGCAATGAATTAATGATAAATTCAATGAGAAGTTTGATGAAGGCATTGGGAAGTTGGAGAAATTGATGATCGATATGAATCAAAGTCAAAGGAGAAGGTCGCCAGTCTCGAACCATGGAGGAAACAGGGTTTCACCATCGGTTACGGAAGCGAGGAGGTGTTGCCACAGTCGTATCGAGATAGAAGAGAATCATCAGTTTCAACAATGCGAGATCACTATGGGTATAGAAATGAAGAGAGAAGAAATCAACGTGGATTTGAAAATGAACCATATCATGATGATGAAAGACAGAATAGAAGGGATATTCATGGACGTAGAGATGTCGATGGACGAGATCGATATCGAAGTACATCTAATTTTGATGAAGATGGTGCTAAAGGTAGTATTCATTATCGAGATCATGGCCAAGTGCGAGATCGAGATAGAGATTTTGAAGATGATCGTCGATGGGAATCGGAAATGAAAAGAGAGATTCCAGAATTCAAAGGGGGAATGATAGCGGAAGAATTTTTGGATTGCTTATCAAATGTTGAAGAAATTTTTGACTTCAAGGAAGTACCCGAGCATCGTAGAGTTAAGTTGGTTGCTACACGATTGAGGGAAAGAGCTATGGCATGGTGGCAACAACCTAAACTTACATGGGAAAGGATGGGAAAGTCGAAGATTGTTTCATGGAAGAAGTTGATAAAGGCTACTTTTTTGCCTTATAATTATTAGTCTCTTATGTATCAGCGCTTACAGAATTTGAGACAAGGGACAAAGTCGGTAAATGATTATGCAGATAAGCTTTATCAACTGATTGCTAGAAACGATATTATGGAGACGGAGGAACAGTTGACAGCTAGATTTGTTGGAGGGTTGAGAATACAAATTCAAGATATGGTGAATATGTTTAATCCAAGATCCATTGCTGAAGCACACCAGAAGGCTCTAGCTTGGGAGAGGCAAGGTAGAAGAGGAGGTGGTGTGTTTACAAATTCCAACAATCAAGTGAAAGAGGCTAGTAGCAATACGAATGTTTCCAAGGCTGTTGGAAAACCGGTTGTAAATGAAGTTGCTAAGACCAAGGTCAACAACAATTTCAAGTGTTATAACTGTCAGGAGTTTGGTCATAAGAGCAATGAATGTCCGAAGCCTAAGAAGCGAGCGATGGTTGCTGAGGTTGAGGATGAGGATGCAGAAATAGAATGTTCCTATTCACCACAAGTTAAGGAGGAAGAAGAATTATTGTCAGGAGATGAGGGCTGTAATTTGATGATGAGGAGGTCGTGTTTGACACCAAAGCAAGAGGATGATTCAAGTTGGCAAAGGAGTAATATTTTTCAGTCAACATGCACTATTTTCGGAAAGGTTTGTAAGTTTGTTATTGATGCAGGAAGTTGTGATAATATCATCTCTTCAGAAGCTGTAAAGAAGTTGGCATTAAAGACCGAAAAGCATCCCAAACCTTACAAATTAGCTTGGTTGAGGAAAGGTGGGGAAGTGAAGATTAGTCGAAGAGCTTGTGTAACTTTTTCCATCGGAAAAAAGTATAAGGATGAAATTTGGTGTGATGTTGTGGATATGGATGTATGTCATTTGTTGTTGGGCAGACCGTGGCAATACGATAGAGCCGTGCAACACTGTGGAAGGACTAACCGCTATAGTTTCATGTTCAATGGCACTAAAATCACTTTAGTTCCTAAACAGCGACAATAGAGTGAAAGCAAGTTGGAGTAAATCAAAGAACTAAAGACTCTGTTATCTTGGAAGGAATTTGTCAAGGAAGTGGAGGATGAGCCTGAAGTATTTCTGTTAATTGGACGTGAAAGTAGTGAAGCGGTTGAAATTCCTGAAGAAGTTAAGCCAGTGTTGAAGGAGTTTGAAGATATATTTCCTGAAGAGTTGCCCAAAGAATTACCACCGTTAAGAGACATACAACATCAGATTGATCTTGCTCCGGGAGCTATGTTACCACATAGACCACACTATAGAATGAGTCCAAGGGAGCACGAAGAGTTGAGAAGACAGGTGGAAGCGTTGCTGGAACAAGGGCGCGTACAAGAAAGTTTAAGTCCTTGTGCAGTACCAGCATTGTTAGTGCCGAAGAAGGATGGAACTTGGAAAATGTGTACATATAGTCGAGCACTAAACAAGATTACAGTGAGGTACAGATTTCCGATTCCAAGATTGGATGACTTGTTAGACCAGTTGAATGGAGCTGCTATTTTTTCAAAGATTGATCTGAAGAGTGGGTATCATCAGATTTGAATTCGACCAGGGGATGAATGGAAGACAACATTCAAGACGCGGGAAGGGTTGTATGGATGGCTGGTCATGCCATTTGGTCTTTCGAATGCACATAGTACTTTTATGCGAGTGATGAATCAGATCTTTCGACCGTTTATTGGAAAGTTCATGGTGGTATATTTTGATGATATATTGATATACAGTGGAAGCACAGAAGAACATCTACAGCACTTGCGGGAAGTGTTGATGATACTTCGTCTGGAGCGATTTTACGCAGCAGCAAAGAAGTGCATGTTCATGACACACAGTATTTTGTTTTTGCGGCATGTGCTGTCCAAGGAAGGAATCCATGTGGATCAAGGTAAAGTTGAAGCAATCAAGGATTGGCCACAACCCAGGACTATAACTGAAGTGAGAAGTTTTCATGGGTTAGCATCCTTTTACCGAAGGTTTATTCCACATTTCATTAGCGTGATGACACCGGTGACAGATTGTATGAAAGGGAAGCAGTTTGTGTGGACTGAAGAGGCTGATTCTGCTTTCCAACAGATCAAGACACTGTTGACTACAACACCGATTCTTAGATACCCGGATTTTTAGTTGCTCTTTGAGCTAGATACTGATGCGTCTAAGGTTGGAATTGGTGGAGTATTAAGTCATAAGGGTCGACCAATTGCTTATTTTAGCGAGAAACTTTCTAAAGCCAAGACAAGATACATTACCTATGACTTGGAGTTCTATGCTATTGTCCAAGCCATAAAGCACTGGAGACATTATTTGTTTCATAAAGAGTTTGTGTTGTATACTGATCATGAAGAATTGAAGCATTTGCAGGGACAGGATAAGGTTGCAGCCAGGCATGCTTCATGGGTCGCATACTTGCAATAGTTTACATTTGTTGTAAAGCATAAGTCGTGAGTTACAAATCGTGTGGCAGACGCATTGAGTAGAAGAAATCATTTGTTGACTACGATGAGAGTTGAAGTGACGGGGTTTGATGTATTTCCAGAATTTTTTGTTGAAGATCCTTACTTTGCGAAGATTATAGGTGAAGTCAAGAAAGGGAAGACGGATGAGTATGTGTTGTTAGATGGTTTTCTATTTAAGGGAAATCGGTTGTGTACCAGAGTGTAGTTTGCGAACGAAGATTGTGAAAGAATTGCATGAAGAAGGCCATGTGGGAAGAGATCGTACTTTGCAGTTGATTTCTCGATCATATTTTTGGCCTTTCATAAGGAAAGAAGTTGAAAGATTTGTGCAGAGATGTCACATATGTCAAGTTTCCAAAGGAACAGCTACGAATGCAGGATTGTATATGTCATTGCCCGTGCCTACTAAACCATGGGTTGATGTTAGCATGGATTTTGTTTTGGGTTTGCTGAGAACTCAACGAGGGAATGATTCTATATATGTTGTGTTGGATAGATTTTTGAAGATGGCACATTTCATAGCATGTAAGAAGACAGGTGATGCAGTCCGTGTTGCTCAATTATTCTTTAAAGAGGTTTATCGACTACATGGGCTACCTGAAACCATTGTTTCTGAACGGGTACTCATTTTCTAAGTCATTTTTGGTTGAGTCTGTGGAAGTTGGTTGGAACTAAGCTAAATTTTAGTAGCGCCTATCATCCACAAACGGATGGGCAAACGGAAGTAGTGAACAAATCTTTGGGAAACTTATTGAAATGTCTTTTGAAGGATAATTTGAAAAGATGGGATGTGAAATTTTGTGAGGCAGAATTCGCACATAATCATGTTGTTAATCGAAGTACTGGATTCAGTCCGTTTCAAGTAGTATATTCAGCAATTCCGAAGGGACCGTTGGATTTGTCGATAGTTCCACTTCAGAAAGGGGTAGTTAAACAAGATTGTGATTTCGTAAATGAGTTGCATGAGTATCATAGGATTGTTCATGAACAATTGCTTAAGTCAAATGAGAAGTATAAGCCACTAGTTGATAAAAAGCGAAGTAGTGTAGATTTCAAAGAAGGTGATTTTGTTTACGCAGTATTGACGAAAGATCGTTTTCCGGGGGGAACTTACAACAAGTTGAAAGCTAGAAAGATTGGTCATTTAGAAATCGTAAAGAAGATTAATGACAATGCTTATCAGTTGAGACTACCAAATCATATCCATACTGCTGACGTTTTCAACGTCAAACATTTGATTCCATACCATGGGGATAAACATGTCGAAGAAGAGGAAAGTGAGAATTCGAGGTCGAATTTTTTTCAACCAGGGGAGGATGATGCAGCTCATACCTTTCTAGGTCGTGAAGAAGAAGAAGCGAGTTCTCCCTCCAGCCGATGCCGCAAGCAAGCCCTAAATCGCGAACGACCACCGCAACCTAACTCCAGCACCGACCATCCTATCTCGCTACGCGACCTAACCCCATCACCGACCTACCATCCAGCGCTCCACGACCTTAACCCATCACCACGACCTAACCCCATCACTAACCTATCTCACCGCGACCTAACCATCACCAACATATCTCCGTTGCACTACGACCTAAACATCACCAACCTATCGCCCCACGACTTAATTCCCTTACCAAACCACCCTCCGTCGCTATGCGACTTAAATCCACCCAATGATTAGTTCGCGAAGCCTAAATCTTTAGGTCGCGAATGCGCCGATTACTACATCGCGAGGTTCCAGTTTTCCTCCTCTTTAGTTGGCGAACAAAGCTTATGTTGCTGAAAGCCAGTTAGGTCGCGAACGGGCTTCTTTAAATCCCTGATTGTTAAGTCGTATTGTTTAGGTCATTTTTGTTGATTTTAAGTCGCGTGCGTTGTTTCTTTAGGTCGGCTGTGTGTTTTGAAAGTCGTTGTACTGTTGAGATGTACTTTTCTTAAGTCGTGTATGTGTGTTGTAAGCCTATAAATAGGCCGGTTGTGTCATTTGTAGGGGGGATTATGAATAAACTTTTGGTTGAGTGCTTTGTGCCTCTTAAAAATTGGAAGTTGAGTGTTAACTCCTTTCTCCATCTTCGGTTATTCGAGTGCGCTCGAATCAACGATTTTGAAGCCGATTCACAGAATCTCGTGTGCGAGATCAACGTAGAAGAATCGTAAATCTTTTAACACGGTATCGTGCGCGATCAACGTATTGGAGATAGCAAGAATCCGGTATCTATTGAGATCAATGAATTTGGGCACTTGGGTATTTTCAATCCATCGATTCTACTTTTCATCGTTTCATCCATTTTCGTTTATGCGTTGCGTCATACTTCCATTCGGTGATTTAATAAAGTAAAAAAGGATTAGTAAAATTAAGTATAATTAAAGAGGAAATTAATTAAATTAGTAAAATAAGAAGACACTTCTTTCTTATTTTAAGTGTAAAGTACTTAAAAGACATTAGAAAATGAAGTGATGGCTTAAGCACATAACATGCTGAAGTGGTGTGCGTTGTAAAAATCTTAAGGAGGGCATTAAATTATTTTAAAGGAATGTTAGTTTAGCAATTTTCCACTTTTCAAGTTTTATAAAAGAACACATACACTCTTTGAATTTTTCATTTTTTCATTCTTTACTCTTTCTTTTTCTTCCTTGTTTTCACAAAACCTCATTATTAGCTTTTTCTTCACTCTTTTCTTTCTTCAAATCTTCTCCAAATCAAGCCAAAATCAAGCATAATCATCTCTACATCATAGCTAACACCACCATCGCCTCAAAAAACCAAATAACCACCCAAATCTACAAAATAGCCCAAGCCACGAATACGCTGGGTGGAGTTAGGCCTTGGGCTAAGAACTTGGGAATTAGGGAGGGAGTTTTCGATAGCTAGCAAGGAGAGGAAGTCATGTGGAGGTGTTTGTTTGCGTGTAGGAGGAAGTAGTGGCCTTTTTGATCGAATTTAAAGTGAGATATCTCACTCTAAAATAGTTTAAAATTTGACAAAATGTTGTAATAGTTTTGTGCTACCCTTTAGTGTTGTATGTATGTATTTGTGATATGTTTATATTATTGTTGTTGATTCCCGCTCGAAAGCAGATGACATAAATAACCATTGTTTTGCAGGGGACGAAAGAAAGGAAAAAGGTGTCAAATATTTTGTAGCGGAAAGGATGTAATGAATACACTTCAAAAGATTTATAAAGGGATCCAACAGGGCTTCTTGCAAATATTGATTTAATTTACAACATTACTTTCTATGTATGATGTAATGAAGTGAATGTTACTTAGTTATAGTCGATTTACTTGCTGTTGGTTTTATTGCGACATTGAAATACCATGCTTGCTTTTAACTGATTTACCGCTTGTTTTTTATAGTGTTTTGAAATGGTTTTCGAACTTGACTTTTGTTTGCAAACCTTTTTGCAAAGTTATTAAAGTGGTTTGAATTGTAGAAAGGAATGGTTTAAAAGTTATTTGATTTATAAAACAAATTTAAAAAAAAAGAAGTTACGATCCATATAGCGATTGATTACTGGGTTTTTTAACCAAGCAGAAATCAATAGAAGTTAGAACATCAAAAAGAAGAAAAAATGACTTGAAATCTTTGAAGCACACCTAGATATGGCAAAAGAATAGTTCAAAGAATTTTGACCTTAAAATATGCTAGGAAGAGAGATCGGTACCGACATGATCATGTCGGTGGTGACTTCTCCTAGCTTCGTATTTCTCACCCAAACTTTATAGGAGTCATTTTCTACCTCTTCTATGACTACACAAGAGATTTCCAATGGTTCTGTATAACCAATTTCAAGAGTTGAAGGGTTAGTAGCTAGGACAATAGAACAAACTAAGTGATGAAGGAACGATCGTCTCGACTAACGATCCAAGGAAGCAACATGCGACAACTTAGAATCAAGTAACATGAAGAGTGCAAAATAGTTGGACCACATTTGACCAACACAAACATGGCGGCACTAACATGATTGTGTCTGTGCCGACATGTTTCAATAATTCATTCGGTCCTATAATTTTGTATACTTCTTTAGGCTGACTTATGCACTCTGCTCAAACTCTTCTTCTAACCCAACATTATCACTACCCCTATAAATTCGTACAATAATGCAACTAAAAGAGGATCTAGTTTCTACCATCGCTACCTAAAGCACTATCTTTTCTTCATCTCCTTCCTCTACATAATAATCACCAAGGCAGCTACTCTTGGAAATTCTTGGATTTAGAATCGATCAACCCCAATACTTATGGCTCATTCCTTCTCAAACTCCTTGTAATCTCAAGCCAACTCAGGCAAATCTACAAGAAATAAAGCTATAAAGTTGATGTAGTCCAAAGATTGTCGAACCACTATTAAATTTTATGTCTCTCTTTCCTATTCTTGTTTATTCCCTTTTAGTATTACCACTATTTGCTAGATCTAGGTTTCATGCATTTCCTACAACCTGTTCTTAGATGCTGATCCATTTTTGGCGTTAACATTTTGGTGCTTTCATCGAGAAAATCTAAATCTAGTCTTAGATCTATTGTGTTGTTTTGGATTAGAAGAGATCCAATAGTTAGATTTAGGGAATTGGCTTTAAGGATTTGTAGGCTTATTGTTGGAAATCAATGGCTCTAAGAAAACAGAGAACTGCTTTTGGAAGATTGACAGGAGCAACAATTGGTAGTGATGAAGAAAACCCCCAACAAACTGAAATTAACAGCACTAACAATCACTGAACATAGGTTAATATTGAAAATCTAGCACCAGGATCCTCTACTCAACTTGAAGTTGAATCAAAAGGGAGCTTTACTATAAGGTTAATGAACTTAACCAAAAAATGGATGGCAGCCAAAAGGCTCTCATGGATAAGGTTGATGCTTTGTTAGCACTACAGAGCTAAGTGCTCCAAGAGCCAAACAAGAAACTGATGTTGCCATGGAATAAGAGAATTCCTCTATTTTGAGCTTGAATAGGAGGAATAGCGAACAAAAGCAGAAGGAGGTCATTGGTGGAGCTACTGGGATTATAGTAGATGGAAAAAGAAGTGCTCCTTCCACTAGAAACAGCTGCTACAAACCCAAATATGTGCGTGAACACTCCCAAAGAGAATATCACAATGCTTTTTCTCTCGCTCAGAGGATGATATGAAATTGAAGGAGGTAGGTTGGAGCTGAACGCTAATATAAACAAGCAAGATGCCAAAAATGATGTTAAAACTGCCACAGTAAGACCAACCGCGCTAACGGAACTCTACATGTGTGGTTCTTTCAGAGAATGGAGAATCTAGGCTTCAACTGGAAAGTTGAGACCATTTACAGAGTCAAATAGTCGGCGTAACCCTTAATAGTCATCCATTAGACTACCGCACCAGTTAGGAGTACATTGCAAACATGGTCAAATGGTTGGTGGAGGAGAGTAAGAGCAGGAAGAACGAAGAGTGGGGTTCCGCACCTTGCCATACTCCATTTACGAAAAAAGTTTTAAGAGAATATCCTAAGAAGTTCACTATGTCGACTATGCCATCATACAACGGAACAACGGATCCTAAATAGCAGTTATACAAATACGAGTTGCATATGGATGGAGATAGACCTAACGAATGCTTTTTGTTGCAGATGTTTTTCTGTCTTCTCGGAAGGGTCACTTCCATGTGGTTTACTAGACTTTCGCCGCGATCCAGTTCTACCTTTGATGAGTTAGCAAGAAAGTTTCTAGAAAAGTTTAGGCTTCATACTACACGACCAAGGACATGATGTCCTTATCTGGCTTTTTCCAAGGGCCCAAGGAGTTACTGAAATCTTTTATGAAACAGTTTAGTTTCACGGTTAACGAGGAAAGCAATCCAAAGGAGGATATGATTTTTATGGCTTTGGTCCGAGAAATTCATCCGAAACGGATTTCAGTAGGTGGATTAAGATGAAGCAACAAACTACCATAGAGGAATTTAACCAGGAGGCTAGGTAGTTTCTAAGACTAGAAGAGGCAGATGTGATGGAAGATAAGACCATCAATGAGCAACCGAAGGAAGTGGTTCAAAGTAATGTGGCAGTCAAGCAGGATGGAGATAGTTTTGGAACTACTGTAGGAAATGTTGAGAAAAATGTGAATCGGAGAAAGAGAAACCAAAACTCTGGTAGGCGCGATGGGAATGTAAAGTGAATTAGGAATTTAAGACTCGAAGAGTATACACCATTGAATGATAGTCTGGAGAACATCTACCATGCTACTCAGGGAACTGAGTGAAATTACAAAGCAACCAAGAGGGAAGAATCTAAGCAACAGAAGAGATTGGGGAAATTTTGTCGCTTCCACGAAACCCTCGAGAACAACATGAATGAATGTTGAAGTCTGAAGGACATAATTGAAGAATTGGTAAGGAACAACAGGCTACAATAGTACGTGATGAAATTTCAAAATTTTGACCAACTCGATGGACTCCAATTTCTGAATACTCAAGGAAATCGGTATGGATCCAATGGAGAAGTGCCCAAATGGACAGGCCAGAGACTTGTTATAAGCACCATCACCGGAGGCCCTTACCCATCATCGAAAAGTTAGGCGATATGGAGGGATATGCCAGCTCATTGAAGCATGCAATTAAGGAAACTTGTTGCACTATTGAAAATAAAGCCTTGACCAAGCAATAGAAAATGATAATCGACGACATCATATCCCAAAATCTGGATAGTGAAGGTATAGAGGTGCTAACCCTTGACCCAATTGCGATAACAATTGGGATTGGGCCAGTAGTTGTGCGTCAAGTGTTGGCTGAGAACGGAAGTTCTATTAACATCTACTTCGGCAAACATTCGATCAGATGAAGATTAGCATGAAGGATGTGACCACTTTTAGGACGAAGATTCAAGGATTTACAGGTGAACCAGAACATCCAGTTATGATGATTGACTTACCCATATAAGTTGGAGAAGGAGAATGAGGGTAGTTCTTTTCTAGACCTTCATAATAGTTGATGATTTTTCAGCTGACAATGCTTTCTTGGGCCGACCAACCCTGACTGATTTCAAAATAGCTTTGGCTTTTGGTACCTTACAATGAAATTCCAATAGAGAATAGGATTGGGATTGTAAGTGGAGACCAAATCATGGAATGAGAATGCGTGAAGGGAAAGAATATGGGGAAGTCTCTTCACATTAATGAACCGCAAGCATAGAAATTACGGGGCCGCTCTGACTCGAGGACCATAATCACTTCGATAAGGCTTTGGGCCCTAGGAAGAGTAGTTCAAGGGAGGAGAAGGCTACATCAGCAGAGTTTACGGTGGTTGTCCCTGTCGATATGGATAACCCAACTCGGCTCTTGAAGATAGGATCACAACTTGGAATCAAGATGCAACAAGAGTTGATTAAATTTCTTCGTGCCAATCTGGACATGTTTTCTTGGACGAATTCTGATATGTATGGCATATCGCTGGAAATAGCATGTCATGCACATAATATCAATCCCAAATTCACACCAATGAGGCTGAAGAGACGCAATCTGGGACCGAAGCGATCCTTTACATTGAAGGAGGAAGTGGATAACTATTTGCCAATGGCTTCACCGTGATGCAACATATCGAAAGTGGACATTGAACCACATGCTGGTCCAAAAGTTAAAGAGAAAGTGGCGAACTTGGATCGATTTTACTCATACTTGAATAAAGCCTACCCTAAATATAGTTTTTCATTGCCTTGAATTGACCAGCTCATAGATGGAACCGTGGTGCACAAACTACTTACATTTATGGATGCCTACTTTAGGTACAATCAGATCATGATGTACGAGTTAGATCAGAAGCGATGTTGATAGGTCTGAAGAACAATGAGCAACCTAGCATAGATTGGTAAATTCAATGTTCAAGAATCAGATCGGACGAACAATGAAAGTGTATGAGGATGACATGCTCGTGAAATCATGGGTATTTGGAAATCATTTGGATAATCACTTAGATATTTTTGAGATCCTTCGAACGCATGGAATGAGAATGAGTCTACTAAAGTGTTCATTTAGCATTACCGCTGAAAAATTTCTTGGTTTCATCGTGAATGCAAGGGGCATCGAGGAAAATCTGGAACAGATGACTTCCTTGTGCAATGTAACAAACCCTACAATGAAGAAGGTGTTACAAAGTTAAAATGGAAAAATTGTAGATTGAACCGATTCATCTTCAGAGCAATAGACATGTGTATACCATTGTTCGAAACATTGAAGAAGGGTAGGAAGAACTTTGAATGAAATCTAGATTGCCAGACATCTTTTGAGGAGTTATTACGACCTATGGAGACACCACCGGTTTTATCTAAACTTATAGATGGAGAAGATTTGTTCCTTTGCTTGGTTGTATCTCCCCATGTTCTAGGTGTCGAACTTGTGCGTGAGGAGGCTTTGATTCAGCGACCATTTACTATATCAGCAAAGGATTCGTTGGAGTTGAATGAAACTACCGAATTTGGAGAAACTGTCGTATTGCTTACTGATAGTATCAAGGAAATTATGACCATACTTCCAAGCTCACCCAATCAAAGTGTTAATGGATCAACCTTTGAAAAAGATACTCTACTGACCTAAGGCTTCAGGACAACTAAATGAAACATCGAATTGAGCCAATATGATGTGACTTATCATCCTCGGAGAGCGAAAAATGGACAGGCATTGGCGGATTTCGTTATTGAGTTTATGATTTGGGATAATGAGGAGGAATATACTACATTCACGAAATCGCAATGGAAACAATTTATTGATGGTGTGTCAAATGAATGTTGCTTAAGAGCAGGAATTATGCTTGAAACTCCCCTAGGATGAACATTCTGCAGTGCTCTAAGTTGGAATTCCCTGCTACTAATAATGAGGTGGAGTATGAGGTATTAATAGCAGGATTAAAAATTATGAAGGAACTGGAAATAAAAGCTCTACATATCCTTTGTGATGCACGACTAATTTTTTGTTAGGTGAGAAAGGAATACCAAGCCAAGGAGGCAAATCTCGCCCCTTCCTTGTTAAAAGCATTGGAGTTGCTCAACGACATCGAAAATTACACGATAAATTATATTCCTAGTGTAAAAAGCATGAATGCCGAATATTTAGCCAAACTGACCAGTTCTAAAAATGCACAGTCACTGGGACTGGTTCTAGTAGAAGTATTATCTACTCACAGCAAAGTCCAAATGGATGTCAATTAGGTTCTAGAGAGCATTAAAGAGAAAGAATCGTGGACGATGTTGATCAAGGACTGCCTGCTCTAAGGAATACTCCCCAGAGGTTGGAATGAATGAAAGAAACTCCTTTGGAAGGCTCCATGATTCATAATTTAGGATGGTTTTCTATACAGAAGAGGAATCTCCTTCCCCTTCCTTGGGTGTATAGCCAAATATGAAGCTAGGAAGATCCTTATGGAGATCCATGAAGGTAGCAGCAATGACCATACGTGACGGTAAAAACTTACGAAGAAAGCTCTCCGCTACGGATATTTCGAGCCAACAATAAACATAGATGTGTGAGAACCTAAATTTGATGTTTTGAAATTGAAAACTATATAAATAAATATTATATGAACTAACCATACTTGTAGGAGAAGATATTGTTTTTACTCGAGAAATAGTATAATAATTTACAGACCAGATTCTGGATTGAGACTTCAACAAAATATTATTTAGTCTAAGTTCAGAGTTTAGTAGTAAATTCATGTTAAAATCTCTCCAAAGTGGTGTATGTACGCACATGTAATTTAAAGTCTTTCAAAATGATGTTCATATGCTAAAGTTTTTCAAAACATAGTTCATAAAGTTTTCAAAACATTTTTGATATGCTAGAAAACACATAATTCAGCTGGCTGAATGGCTATGGTCAGCCAACTGAATTCTGTGCATGTGCAAAGTTTACTTCAAATATTCAAATGGCTGACCTTGCATATTCATCCGGTTGAATTGGTTCATTTTTGACCTGTTTCCTTGCTGCATCAATTTTTAATCCATTCAGCTGGCTGATTCGTGCTAATTAGATGGCTGAATCTTCATAACGACTTTATTTTGAAAAGACATTTCAATTTAGCGAATGGAAACAACTCTTGATTCAAGAGTACCTTCCATACCCTTTCATGGCTACCTTTTATGAACAATTGCAGCTCTTAATCACTATAAAGAGCCATGAAATACATTGTTTTAATCACCAATATTCATTCTAATTTTCATTCTTATATTCTGAACTATCTGGCTATCTAAACATTCAATACTTCATTCCAATCACTTATTCATTCAAGCAAATTTCATTAGCGATTTAATATACTTCGTATCTTCATGGATTACATGATATACCATAAAGGAGAAGATTATAAGAAGAGTTTACGTTATTGAATTATCAGTGAAATTCAAGATTATACTCAGTCAGAAATAATTTTACAATTTGTATTGGAAGTCCCGTATGGTTGCTCGGGTAGTTGAAGTTCTATTCAGTTGCTTAAACGGTTGAAGTCCTGTTCGGTTGCTTGGGCGGTGTAATGCCTGTTCCTTCGGGTTAAGTGAGGGTTGGTAGTTGAATTCCAAATAGAGTCTAGGAGTGGACGTAGAACGGGAAGTTCGAACTAGTATAAAAATCTTTGGTATCATTTGCTTTATTATTTTACTTTTATATTTCCATTCTGCACAAGTTTATAGTTTAGTTAATAATCCACATTGCATGTTCCATAGTCACTTTCAAGATGCAACCGAGTACTCCAAATATGTGATCATTGCCAGAGACTTGCAAAGATTTTGGGAACCTTATCTATAGAACACATGCAAATGGTCAGCCTTTAGTCGTTTGCAATATGGGGAATTGATTCGATTGGAGTACTACAAATAGCAAAAGAAGGGGATAAATACACTATCATTGCAGTTGATTGCTTTATGAAATGGGCTGAAGCAATGCCGCTTGCCGCACTACTACTAAAAAAGAAATTAACTTTGTAATGAATAACATTATTTGCAGGTTAGGAGTACCACATAAAATCAGCACGCATAATGGAATTCAGTTCGAGAATGCTGACTTCAACGAGTGTTACCGGATCAAGAAGAGCTTTCCATGTAGCTTCAATCCACTACAATGAAATGGCTAACGAAAGCTAAAGGAAATTGGATCGATGAGCTTCCACTTGCACTATGGGCTTACAGAACGACACACAAATCTACGCCCGGGCACTCACCGTTCACTTTGGCGTATGGTTCAGAAGCTATGATCCCAGTGGAACTAGAAGTCCCTTCTCATCGCATAGGACAATTCAATCAAGGAGAGAATGAACAGCTACTGCTCGAGTCTCTTGACCCGATTGATGAGAAATAGAAGGAAGCTGAGCTAAGGATTGCTGCTTACAAAAAAAGAGTGGCACAACATTTCAACACCAAGGTTCACAACCGCACTTCAAAGTAGGAGATCTTATCTTGAAATAGATTTTCCCGGGTATGGTAGCACTAGGTCCAAATTTGGAAAGAACCTATGTGATCGTCCAGAATCTTGGAGACGGAACATTCAAGCTAACAAGGGTCAATGGAATCCCATTTCCCCATATCTGAAACAGCAACTCGCGGTGGCACTACTTTATTTAATATTCATCTATGTATTTCTTATGTTTGCAAATAATCCACCAAAGACAATGACAACATTATAAATAGGCAGGACTTGCCTTTCCTTTTATTAATAATATATCTTGCTTCTTGAACTAATGGAACCGCATTCTTATAAGAAAACCGCCAAATTAACGGGGAAAATGGACTCAAAATGTAGGATCGATGAGGAAAATCAATCCATGTCTTCTAAGAACTGCATTGCTTTGGCAATGTCTGGTAGGCCCATCTCCTCCTGCACCAATTATAAACTGCATGTCACTACAATTAATCAAGAAAATCATCAATTCTCTGCAATGGATATCGGTTGTTTATCGTCTTCTCATTCATCTTACGATAATCGACACATAGCCTTAACGATCCATCTGGCTTCTTGGCAAACACGAAAGCAACTCCCCATGGAGAACTACTCGGCCTAACAAAATTTTTGCCGTCCAGATCTACTAACTGTACCTTCAACTCTTTCATCTCTGTTGGTGTCATCCTACTTGGCGGTCTACCTATCGGTTCAGCTCCAAGCACTAAATCATCTGAAATTCAATAGCTCGTTTTGGTGGCTGTCCAATGACTGGTTCAAACATATCGGTAAACTCTAACTACAAAAACCCGATGCAACTCATCTTCCGAGCCTAATATAATCTCTGCTCAGATTGGCGTTCTGATTGACCGCAGGAAACTCTTAAGCTCCTCCTCCCACAGCGTTACCTCCAACTACACCTGCTGCTACTCCAGCTTGCACCATATTCACAAAGAACAGATACATCACCCCCATGTCCACCTGGGAAACTTCTGCACTATAATTTTCAGCTTGTGCTTGACCAGGCCTCTCCTTGCATTTGATCGGTCATTTCCAATGGTAGTGGTGTCGTCTCCTCCAATATTCACTCTATGCCTTCTTCCCTCCATATCTTTATTCAAACATCGTGAGATACGGATGAATAGTCTAACTAAGATAGGAGTCTAAAGATAGAGCGTATACTTATATATAAAATACAAATACCTTATTATATATTTATCCCATACCCCGATCTTAACTCTAATTCTATTGATTATGTTTTCAAAAATTATTTTCTTTTTTATAATTATTTCCTAAACCATGCTCTAATATCAAGCTGTAACATACCCTATCTAGAGGCCCAATACTGAGCACTACATATCTTGTAGTCATTTATCGTATTAGCTTCCAACGACTAAATACGGATATGTTAATGGTATCAATAATATCAGAAGCACTTAATATGAAACAGAACACAAATCAAAAACACAGGTTACTTTATTACATTTGCAAATAATATGTGTCCCACATTTACGTCACATAACCCAAAACATTTTCCCAAGCACAAATTAAATATAGTTATTACAAATTACATCGAGAGTGGTATATGAAGATACCCCCTCGATTGATCAGAGTCAAATGGTCATATAAGACCTAACAAATCATAACACAGCGGAAAATCATCTAAACATATGTAAAAGCAGCAAAGCCCTAAATAACTATCCATTGCCTCTAGTATCCTCCAGTAGCTTATTCGTCACACAGCCTAAAAACCTTAAAATATCCTTAACCTCTCATTTACTCAAATTGGTTTTGAGTACCCGATAGTTTAAGGGGGAAGTATAAACTTCGAGCTAGACATAAAGCCTGGTATGAATAATACTATACATCCTGGTTAAATTATGTTAAGTGAGACCATGCCGCTTAGAGGAATAGGTTTTCCCTCACTGACACTCTTTTGAAAAATTATCATTGCAAATCTTTTCATATAACCATATACTATGCTCCTTTATCCACAGTGGTAAATCTCAACAAAATAATCAATATGTAATCATACATAAATATCAGGTAATAATGAACTATCTGTTCACATACAAGTAACATTTAACCATTGGCTAACTCGGGCCTACCAGAAAACATAATTAAAGGTAACCTAAAATATTAGATTTTCATATTTAGGATTATCAACCTTAGCCATCTATTTAACATTTCCCATCAAGACGGTCTGCCCTAAAATATCCGTTAAATATCTTCCTTTTGAATGGTCTATCCCTAACTTAACTATCTCCCAAGTACTCCCGGGCCTAATGGTTTTTTGGGTTTACCAATAACCTATCTAAATATAACATATATTCCTTTCGATGAGTGATCATAATTTCTGTCTACTTGTGACCAAGACATACAAACTATAATATTGGACAACAATTAGTTGGGGCTATAAGCTAATGTATAGGGCGCGACCCCATAGTGGTTCCATCTTGTTTTCTAATATCTGAATCATTCATACTTAAGGATCCCCTTCCATAAGTTTCCTTGAAAACAATTTCAGAATGATTTAGACCTTTAAATCAAACATCAAACAAGGAAAAGAAATAAGTCTTTATACTTTATTAAAATCGTGTTACCATGTTAGATGTATATCCTTTACTCAAAACTTAGTTGATGAAAATACTTTAAAAATTATCTCATTCAAACACAATGTTTAAACATTTTGAACATCATCTCTAAAGCCTTTCGAATTCATTCAAAGCAAACCTTTCAGAAGTTATAAACTTTAGACATCCTTCTTTAGAATAACTTTATGTCATTGCCATAGAAAACCCTTAGAAAACCTTCCTTTGAAAACCTTTCAGAAACATCTAACAAACCATTTGAAACATATCTAGGAATAAACCCTTCGAATGCTTAAAACCTTTTAAAACATAAACCTTTCGAAGGTATATTGGGTTCAACTTTAAAACAACTTGGAAAACTTCTTTATAAAACCTTTCGTCCTTTAACAAAACAACCTTTCGAAAATATCAAAATATCCTTTCAAAAGCCTTTTGCAATATTTCACAAAACTAGAGGAACCACCTAAGTCGAAATCTTCCCTACGAAAGTCTTAGAGAAATGACTAATTTTAAAAACAAATAAACGTTTCAACTGGGTCGGAAGGTTCAAAGCAAAACTTTTATAAAAAAGTGGAAACCCTTTGGTTATGCTGGAAGGTTTCAAAACAAAGTAATAGTGGTAGTAGCTACAATCCATCGACTACATTGGAAGGTTTTAAAGACTTTCTTTAAATAACTTGACCTGGTTGGAAGTGACCAAGTCGAAAGCTCAAGTTCGAAAACAAAGCAGGCGAAAGCTTTTCACTTATAAAACAATTATATTCCCACCCATTTTAGCCATCAACCTTTCGGCTTAGAACCTTTAGGCTATATTCAGTTCATTGCTTACCAGTTACTTGATGTGTTATGCATTGAACTTTGACATTATCAAAAGCAAACCTTTCGACTGGGTTGGGACGAAAGATATTTAGCCGTATGGATTGAAACATGGAAAAAGTGTGATTTTTATCTTTAAACTTGAAAAGGAAACATTTCAACTAACATGCCCTTGTTTGTCAAATTCTCGTTGGTCAATAAAACACTTTTTAGAATATTGCTGCCACAATTACCTGAATTTATAAAACATTTTATTTTGCAAAATGCCCCTTCTCCTTTATGAATATATAAAATATTTAAGTCTCCTAACTTAAATAATTTGATATATCCCTCAAATGACATAGGAAAATTCTGAAAAAAAATCTGAAAAATATATTTCAATATATTATCCAACATATTAAAATTTCAAACCTAAACAATTATTATTTCAGCCGAAAATAATTTAAAATCTATAAACAATTTTCTTCATTCAAAAGTTCATATAAAATCTATAAAAAATCGAAAAATTATGAAAATCAAAACCTACCTCTAAACTATTATTCCAAACCTATATTTAAATTTTCAGAGTATTCGGATGTCAACAAATCGGGTTTTCATGCTAAACTTTCCATAAAACACACATAAACATTTATAATTTCATCAACAATAAACATATATATCTTAAAACATCAAACATGGAAATATTATAGCAGAAAAAATTGCGGATCTAACCATAAAGCAAGAACTAAAATATTAGGGTGTTGTAATTATTCACATGTTTTAGAGATTATATATGTGAATTTTTGGAAGTTGATTAATTGATTCTTCTTTCTCTTGAATCTTAGTTTACTTATACTCTTGAGATTGGAAACGTTGGCCGGGCATAGCTACCTTCGTTTTTAATGGAATAAGAATAATGAACATGAGTTACCCATGTTACAAAGGTTTAGGGTATAAGGTTATGCCATTTCCCAAAATGCCCTTCTCATTTCCTAACACCTTAGTGTTATTTCGTTTTGGTTAACCCCTTTAGTATGACACGGTTACCTCTAACTAATTAAATCTCCATCTATTAATCTCTACATTATTTAATTTAATTTAACTAATTAAATGTCTTAAACAGGGAATAAATATATGGGGTGTTACATTAAGGTAGTGAAAACCGCTTTAGTGCATGAACATAGGGAGATAGGGGCAAAGACGGAACATCTAGCGAACCTATAAGTTCGTAAAGAGTGTGGTATAGTTTTACTAAGGATTGGGAGTGCAATTGAGTTGCTGGGGCACCTGAGAAATAAGGGAAAAACCTAAAGTGGGACTTTTCTCTCTAACTTCAAATTTGTACTTTCCAATTGTGGGGTGAGGAGTGTAAGGTTCAACCATTGCTGCCGAAGTAGATGTGATCATCACCGGCTCTTCAGATTTTTAAAAGGGCAACTTTATGCTGACCCAAAGCAGCAGTAGCCTTGGCATCCTCCTCGTTGAGAATTGCTTTCCCCACAGTGAGCATTTCTATATATTCAATACTTAAGCATTACAACATCAGCTCGGTTTTAAAGTGATTGTTTCTAACATGGCACAACTTTTGTTACCATGCATTAGCAAGAGTAGTGCGATATTTGTTACCTAACCACTTCAAATTTCTTTGGATGATAGCATTTGCATAGAAGTGTTGAAGGTGCGATTAAGCTCTTGCATTGACTTCTTCGGCCTTTGCTATTTCAAGATCTTTAAGCTCTTGTTAGCAAACTTCAAGTTCTATATAATTTACAAGCATGCTATTCTCTTCTCGAAGCTTATTGTTATCCTCATAGAGCTTGTCATTCTCTTCTCGAAGCTTCTTTAGCTCAATTGCCTAGTCAGAGAGGGACTAGTCCTTGGATTGTATGATTTCATTTTTCCACTCAGCCTGTTTTTTAAAATATGTGCCTTCGGCAAGGGCATCTTTCTTGTCATTTCTTACCACAATGGTGGCCCAATCTTGGGCTTGCCTCAGTTCCTCCATCAGCTTATCCGATTATTTTTTTAATGGCGAGATATCTTTCTCTAGTAACCTTGATCAAATTATCATCTCGCTCCTTAATTATCCTATCAAGATCAGTTTTATCTTTATTAAGTGACTCAATCTGTGTGTGTTGACTCAATTAACATTAGAGAGAGTCATGCACAAATTTTGTCATCCAAATATGTACTCTACATTACTCTGTATCGCCTCAAATTTTTTCGCTGCACTTTCCCTCATAACAACCATAGTGTCTTGGCCGAACTTTAACCCACGAAGGAATAAGTGCAGATAACTAGCTTGAAGGAGAGACGCACCAACGAGGATCATAAGTTTTGAAATGCTTTGGGAATTAGCTAGGGCAGCAGTAGATGTAATGGCCGGAAAGGATGGAATTTCTTCCATGACAGTGGTCTGAACATCAAAACGAGGAGGGATTATAAGAGCAGTAGACCCACGACATTCATAGGAATCCTTTTGAGGATGCTTATAAGTGTCACGAGCAGTATCTCCCTCAAATTCTCTTGTCCTTTTCAGCCTTTCTTCCTCGTCTTCACAGCATTCTTTTATAGCTTTGCGAGCCTCATCATGCTCACGGTCTTTCCTCCATTGGCTCTCTTCATCAGTCTCATTGCGACGAGGTAGCTGAGGCTCGGGAATGTGTCTTTTATACTCGCTTTTGCTGTGAGATTGGGTTCCGTATTAGTCATGAGCCATGGATCTAGAAACAAAGAAAATCATATAAGTATCAAAACTACAAAGTCGAGTGTATGCAGGAATAAGTGTGTGTGATCCGAAGTGAAGTGTATGACACTGATGTCACCCTAATTACTCTACAGACCGTGTCCGCACGGATGTAAGGAGGGGTTTCTCCCCCATCACTGATACTAATTCCTAGAGAGAAGTGGAAATCAGAACCCATTTCGCCCAAAAGGTCACTGACTGTGAATTTTATGACACTGAGATCACTGAAGGCAGGGAAGAATTCTCCTAGAGGATGAGTTTGAGCTACATTCTCATCAGTGGTCATTACAGCTTAATCATTGGCTGCGTTCAAAGTCTCAAGTGATGAATGTTCCCGAGGAGGTGAACGAGGAAGAGTAGGACTCATTATAGGCGACTCTCCAAATGACTCCTCCCTTTCCTCGCTGTCATGGTATCAGACTTATGCTCCACTTCACCAACTTCCAGCTCTATCACTGATCACCATACAAATTCGACATCTTCCTCTGGGATCATGAGCACTTTGGCATTGCTACCCTTATTACCAGGTGAATTGTCTCTTACGGGCTCATCGACAACTTCCTCCTCATGTGCCTCGCTTAAAGCACCTTCCTTTTGAGAATCCTTGTAGAAGCAATGAGTGTGAGTATTGGAACGAGTGGAAGGGTGCAAGATCTGGAGCTACTCCGCATTAAGGACTCAGTTTCGGCTATTCCACCAGAAGGGAGCAGTCCATACTCTTGCAAATTAGCATCCATTGAAAGGAACTTAACGGTGTTTTGATTTGGTCTAACGTCCTTCCGTTCTTTAAGCATTCTCCTATGTGCCACTCCACCGTCGTTTCTTGGAAGGCCTGCATAGAAACATATGTTAAGTTAAAGACTCAATGATCCCGATGCTATGGAAACCAGTAGAAAGAAGCTTACTTCCTCTCAACTAGAGATAGTTGAATCCCTCCAGAAAACATATAAAGAAGTACTTGCTCCTAAAGTAAGAACGTTTACTGTGAAGATCCTTGAAACTTTGCATCTATTCCATGCCTCTATATTATGAAAGACGGACACACCCTCCTCTTATAATTAAGATGGTAGGCGATCTCATGGAATCAGGAGGCTGATTGGATTTCCACATGAAAAGGACATATAGAGAATTCAATTAAGCATATCCGTTTGGGTGGACATAAAACGATGCAAGCATGATCTCTTGAAGGATTCTCATCAAAAAGAGATAAAAAGTTAGGACAGAACCACCAAGGCACATATAGTAATTACAGGCCATATGGCCGGGGGGATAAAAATGGGCAAATTCATTTCCTACTGGTAGACGAGCATCTTCTTCGGTAACGCGGTGTTGCATGCAAATGTTATTAATAATTTTCAATATCAAGACGAAAAGACCTCGTTCCAAAGGATCATTTATAATCAACCCTAGAGGCAACAGATGTGGAACAAGATCAATCGGCACTATTTGGCCCATAGACTCAAAGATTGTAGGTTGGTCGGTTTTGATTGGAAAAGATGGCAAAACCAGAGTAATAGAGGATGCTGCTTCGAAAAGAGTAGGTGATCCTTCGTTGGGTTTGAGGTGGTGTCATCGACGATTCGTTCTAAACTGTAAACTTGGCATTCAACATGATCATTGATGTGCATGTAAATGTTCATATTTTTACTTCTATATTTAATCAACTTTTATTTAATAAATGAGCATGATTGGGTATTTTTACAAGTTTTTACCAAAATCCAAATGTAATCAAATCATCATTCATTCATCTTCATTTAGGGACAAAATGGTAATTTTGTTTATGTATTAATTTTGAGAATATTTATTTACACATTTTAGTTTTATTAGTAGGAATTTGGGTGGGAAATGGAGGAGGCTTCATATATGTGTACATGCACAAGGGATGGAAGAAAAATGAATATGAAATTAAATGAATTCATGTAATTATGGAGGAGCTCACCTATCCACTAACCCATATACCACAATTAAAAGCTAATGGAGATTAAAATGCACATGCACAATTTAGTGGAATCTAAAAGCATGTTAGTGGGGATTAATTTCATGCTAATGGTTAATTAGAGGTTACACTTCCTAAGGGGAAATTTGAGTAGTACCATACAAAATGGATTAGGGTTTAAGCATTTATAAATACCCCTTATGTTTCATGTAGAGAGCTCTTACCACCTTCTCTTTAATTATAGCCAAAAAATGTAAACATAAACTCTTTTTCTTTAATGGCTTCTTAGCCTTTTACTCTTATGTAAATTGTTTACATGCAATTTTAGGTCATACACTTTAATTCATGTTCTTTTCTTTTTTGTTTCTCGTTATGTCGGTAGTTTAGATCTCTTTCTTTTATGCAAGTAGATTAGCTTTTAGTTTATTTCAATTAGCCCTCTTCTTTTATTTTGAAATCACATTATGCTAAGATAAATTCAAATATGAGAAGTTAAGCCCCTTCAATTTAGGGGTGATGAAGCTCTTATGAATCACATAAATTTAACATCGTGAGTTCAATTGATCTCAGGTTGTGGTTAATAGAATTTTTGATGTGGTAAAAATTTGTTGTTTAATATTGAATTTGACCTATGCTGTTGACACCAAATATGCTACGTTTAAACAATATAAACACAAATTACTTCTTTATCTACATATGATTTTGGTAATGAAGTGGATTTAAAATCAAAATTTGATGGTCTATGTTACTAATCGATAGTAAATAGATCATGCTTAGAATAGATTTTATTTTTGATTTCATCATCATTTTCAAGAGAGTTGACAAGTGGTTTGGTTGGTGTGTTAAAATTTGATGGTTCATGTCGGGCCAATTAATAGCACAAATCTACCATACCTAGGATAAGCACATCAACTAAATTCATAAATGACTAAAAAGAGATCATAATTTCATTGTGTTGACTCGTGTGATCATGAGAAAGGATTTGCCTCGAAATTGCCTTCTGCTCTCATATATTTTTTCACTTTTACTTGTAGTTAGTTTTTACCTTTTTTTAGCATAAATAATTTCAAACTCTTAGGTTAATTTGATTGAGTGGAATTTTAAAATCAATTCAGTTCCCTGTGGATTGATCCGTACTCGTCATGTACTAAAATTGTACGCCGTTGGCTTGTAGTTATTTTTGTTTCAATATTTTACGCAGATTTTCTAATTCAATAGAAAATTCGTCATCTAATAAGTTTTTGACGTCTTTGTCGGGGAATAGATTTGATTTTATTTCTATTCTTCAAATTATCTTTGTTTGATTTTATTGTGTGTTGAGTTGCATTTTTTTTTAAAATAATTTTTTTGTGTATTTGTGTATAATTTTTGTTTTCATTTTGTTTGTGTGTTTGTTGCTTCTCTAATTGCTTTTGCATTTCTATTTAAAAAAATATGTAAAAAAACAAACTTTTCATTTCATTTCATCAATTAGCATTTACATTTCACTGTTTCATTGCGCATTCCATTTTCAACTCAAGTTTTACAAATACATTCCACTATTCATTGCATAAACAACACTTCACTACCTTCCTTAGTGACCGACTTCCTTACTGACATCACCCCGAGGCTTCACTTCTGCCTTGCAACTGACTTCTTCACCTCCATTTCCATCCCCTATCCCTAACTTAAGATTCATGCCTTCCAATTAAAACTGCCTGCATACATTCACTACTTCCATTTCAAACTGTGCACTGTGCACATATCCATTCCCTGACCACAAAACGTCACGTTGACATCACCATTTGCCTATTCAAAATTACTACTCAACCAACAACCTCATTTCTGTACCGTATCTCCAAACTTCCTCGTACCACCAAAACATCACACCTCCAACATTTCCTCAAACACACCACCACAAACAATTTATATCACAGTGCCACACAACACTGTTCCATTATCACCATACATACCACAGTATATACATACCTCTTCCATCACCCATTGCTTGCAAACCACATACACAAAACATTCTCCTCAACCATCCCCTTCTGTCAACCAATTACAGCAGCATCCTCCACCACAACCCACTTCCCATCAACATTCGAACCACCATACCGCCTTCTTACTGCCATATCACAACAGAAACCTGCATACTCTTCAACACCCTCCATCACCATTCACCCACCAATACGAAACCACTTCAACTGTTGCCAGTCACCACTCACATCACCGCGTAGCTTCAAACTTCAACACGGGCCTTCCATAGCCATTACCTTCTTCCACTGTCTATACACACTTACCTCTGCCAATTCGACAATTCACAACAACAACAACCCTCTTTATAACATTGCACTGCAACCCGACCATCTCCCCTCTACTTCTTCTCCTACAACTCAAACTAACACACTTCAACAACTTCACTTCATCACCTTCCTTCCCTCATCAACTCATCCACCAAACAATAAACCCAACTTCACCACTGTATGAACCGCAACCTCACCTTCAACCAAACACGCCACTACTTCAACCCACAGACGCTTCTGCCTCTAAAAACCAAAACAGCAATAATCAACTACTAATAATCGGACCTCCTTCCATAACCTTACACATCCTCTACTCAAACACCCTGCCTCCACCACGATCCTCGAACTCAACCTGCAAACAATCCGCAACCAAACCCAATTCCAACCGCGACATCAGTAAACACTTGTCTGAATCGAAATCGAACCACCTGAACCTGATACGCATATTAATCCAGCAGCACCTGAAAGCAATGCACGGCCAAGAAGGACTATACACATGCCTAGAAGATTCCAGGACTAAAAGAATGAAAATGGAGAAATGCAACATGATTATAGGCTGCAAGCTAGTTATGCTAAATAAGCTACGTGTATTTTCTTTTTTTTCTTTTTCTTTAATTCCTGCTAAGGTTGTTGCTATTTCTGTTTTACTTTTTTGCAAATTAGTTACAAGTGAATGGCTCCATGTGGCCACGTAGGACGGTTTGTTAGAAATTATGGCTATATACGTATGTAAAAGGTGGGATTCAGTAAGAAGAAATATTTTCAGATCTAACCTCTCCTCTATTATATCCTTCTCCTTCAATCTAACTCCTTCTTCCTTAGCTGCAACCTTCTATCCCCATATCAATTTGGTGCTTTCACCGATCTACTTCTCCTCCCCCTCTCAGTAAATACCTCTTTTTCTTTATCAAAATGACCCGAATAGATAAAGTCTTCCAACAACTTGCCCAACACCAGGATGACTTCACCACCATTCAAGACAACTAAACCAACCACCGCTCCATGCTGGAAACCCAACATGCCTTCATGATTGACATTAAAGCAGCACTCAACAATCTCATCCATTCACTTTTCGAACTCACAACGAAACTAAACATCGACATCACATTACCATCGCCTCTACCTCTCTCTCTAACTTCTCCAACTTCACTGTCTGCCACTGTCGTGAGTTCGACGATACCAAACCTTCCTCTAACCTCTGCAGCTGCTGTTGCACCCCCTTCCGCCGCTATTGTCGTTGCCCCTCTGGTGACGAGCTCAGTAATGAACTCCACAGTTATTCCTCCTCCCTCGCCTAAGTCCAGCAACCAACACTTGCAACCCAATCAAGCCGAACTACAAATAGGAGCTTCAGACCTGAATAGTGAGAAGTCACAACCATCCGATAATTCGGCAACCATCTCGCAACCATCAAAACCGTTTTCTATACAGATGCTAGATCCGAAGGCCGCTACGATACTTGTTTATTCAAAATCTGCTCGAGTGCATGATGGACATATTGCACATATGGGACCACTGTCTAATCTCAAGGCTTGGTCGTCTCATGACGAAACTTTAGATGTAAGCTATAAGAAAGAAAGAAAATCTGCACTCGGTGATGGACACAACCTGTTTGAAAAAATGATCAAGCTAGCTAAATTGTCTCTCCAACTCGCTAAGTATGAATCCAAGTCCTATACTGTAAGCATGTTTTACATTGATGGTCAGGTTAATTGTACCTTAATTTTTGGTCAAAAAAATGTGTTTATTTTTGACCCGGGTGGCCGAGATTTTAAATATAACAAAACTGGGTTGTCTCAACTAAATATAATCTTGGCTAATTTTTCTGAAGGCGTGAACCATGTGGAACAAAATTTTGAAATCTCTCTTGTTGCTAAGACAATTGGCGATGAAATTATGCCACTTATTAAGAATTTTGTGGAAAGTAATATTCCAAAGACTGAGTGGAGAAATCACGAAGTAGCTACTTTTGCATTTCGATCAATTCTAGAATGTCTGTCTGTTAGAACACTTTCCCCATTTGCTTTTTCTGGATTGAGGTTTCTACTTATTGCGATAAATGATCATAGTTTTCACGTGAAGCATACAACTGATTGGACACTAGGTAGGATATTCGAGATTATGCATTATTCAAATAGAAGCCTTCCAGTGGGATATACATATTCAGAATTAGAACGTATCATTCTTTCACCTCAACTTAGTAGAATTATAGTTTGTTTGCTTCGAGCATCCGATTGTACATATAATGTCAGCAGTACACTTTGTTGTTATACAAATGAAGCTTTGAATGGAACTGTCGAGGTACTTGTTGAAAACATGATCAGTCAAGCTCCACCTTCCTATCATCATGGATTTATGCACCCAGCTGAAATAAACAAGTTGAGATGTGACGGCAAAGTTTTCATCTTCGATCGGAGCAAAACATTCAACATAGAGAGCATCTTCGACCTTGAGGACAAGGTCGTTTTCAAGGGGTGGGTAATGATATGCATATTAATCCAGCAGCACCTGAAAGCAATGCACGGCCTAGAAGGACTATACACATGCCTAGAAGATCCCTGGACTAAAAGAATGCAAATGGAGAAATGCAACATGATTATAGGCTACAAGCTAGTTATGCTAAATAAGCTACGTGTATTTTCTTTTTTTTCTTTTTCTTTAATTCCTGCTAAGGTTGTTGCTATTTTTGTTTTACTTTTCTACAAATTAGTTACAAATGAATGGCTCCATGTGGCCACGTAGGATGGTTTGTTAGAAATTATGGCTATATATGTATGTAAAAGGTGGGATTTAGTAAGAAGAAATATTTTCAGATCTAACCTCTCCTCTATTATATCCTTCTCCTTCAATCTAACTCCTTCTTCCTTGCCTGCAACCTTCTATCCCCGTATCAGAACCACAACCAACAACCACAATTCTGAACCACATAGCACCTAATATTCTTTTTTCTTTTATTTAGGTTTGATTCCAATTTCGAGTATAAGGCTATTTGTGATATTGGCTTAAGAGTTGAAAATTTAAGAAGTGGAATCTACGTTTGAAAGTGGGATAGAGAATGTTTTAAATGGGTATTGTGCTAAGGTAGTTTAAAAAAACGATACAAATTTCATAGTTTTGGCCTTTGCTCTTTGTCTTTGTATATTTTATTTATTTAGTTACTTATCTTTGTTTTCATTTGACTTTTGTTGCTTTTGAAAAAAAAACGAGTTGTTTTAGGATTCAATTATTTAGTGAATTTTGTTTTGGCAATTGAATTTGATTTCAATTGTTTTGAGTTCTTCCTTGATCTAAAAAAAACTATATATATGCCGTTTTTAGTTTCAGATTGCAAAAGCAGAAAACCAAAAGGAGTAGATTAGCTTGTTGAAAAAAATTGCTTTGCTTGCTTATAAAAAATCGCTCCTTAAAAAAATTTGTTAATGATTTTGAACACTCTGGTATCGTGCCAATTCCCTTTTTTTTAGTTTCATTGCATTGTTAGTTGCTTGCATTTAAAAAAAAAATCAAAAACAAAAACAAAAATAAAATTTCATTCGTAGTTGCATCATTAGTTCATATTTATTTTCTGTTTTGGATACATCTCATCTTACTTTAGTTTTTAAGGGCAAAACCCAAATCCACATAAGGTGGTGGATTTCATCACCCCTTCCTTGGCCCACAAATTGCATTTCATTGTATAATTTTGACTAACAATAATGGTTAGACGGTTGACTTAAGGGAGTCACGAGCTCATATAGACCTTAATTTTATCTTGACAAGTTTTCTTCTTTGAACAATTTATATTCTTGGTGTCTAGGCTATGACAGAGCAACAATCATTTACAAATATTAATGTGATTCGTAAATATTATAGTGATTGTTTCTCTAATGGTACTTAAACCTTCGATTATTGTTCGTCGACGGAAGTTCTATCGGTTTAGAAAACCGTCGAACGAATTTAAATTAAAAATAACCACAAGCGCACGGTGTACGAATGTAGCACGCGGCGAATACAGGTCGATCCATAGGGAATTGATGATTTTAAAATTCTATTCAATCAAATTATACCGAAGTTGAGAGTGAATAGCTAGAAATGTAAGAAACTAACAAAAACTAGCAAAAGAAAATGATAAAAATATGAGAGTTAAGAGAACAATTTAGAGATAAATCCACTCTCTATATCATATAAATCAACAAAATGAAGTTATGATCTCTCTTTTCTTGTCATTAGTGAATTAGTTGATGTGCTTATCATAAGTATGGTATATTTGTGCTATTAATTAGCTCAATGTAAACCATCAAACTATAACACAACCACTCATACACATTTAACTCTCATGAAATATGATAACAAAGTTGAAATAAAAATCTATTTTAAGCATAGCCTATTAACTATTGTTTAGAAATATAGGCTATCAAATTTCAATTTCAACATTCACTTCTTTGCCATAATCATATTTAGATGAAGAGGCAATTTGTGTTATGTTTGTTTAAGCATAGCCTATTTGTTATAAACAACATAGACTATCAAATTCAAAGCTAAACAACATCATTAAACCACTTCAATCATTCTCATTAAGCACAAAAAGAGAGCATAAACAACAAAATGTTGGATCTACATACTTGAGAGCTTCATTACCCCTAAATTGAAGGGATTAAGCTCTCATATTTGTTATTATATGAACAAATGTAGAAAACAACATTAAACAAGAAGAGAAAAAGAGAGCAAAATGAAAGGAAAAATTATTCTACTTGCATAAAATAAAAGAGATCTACACTACAACATGAAAGTAAATGAACATGAAAAGGAAAGAGCATGTATTAAATTGCATAAAATAAAAAAGATTACATAAAATAAAAATGGCTAAGTAGCCATGAAAAGAGAAAGAGGAGCTTTCATTTTATTTTTGATCCAAACTAAACTAAAGAGAAGGAGGCCTAAGAGAGACTAAGAGAAGAGATCATGTTACATGAAACATAAGGGGTATATATACAAGTTTAAAACCCTAATTCCTATTTTTGGGGAATGCCCAAAATGCCCATGAGAAAGTGTGGAGGCCAAGTTATCATTAGCATGTTTTAATCCCCACTTAAATGTACATGAAGCCATTAAATCCATAAGCATGTGCTTTAGCCTTTAATTTGTACATTAAGGTAGGTGGGTAGGTGGGGTCCTCCATGTTCTTCACTTTGAATTATTTCCATCTTCATTCCTTTGTATTAATTTTGCGCATGCATATCTTCATGAAACCACTTCTATTTGAGATTAAATTCCTACAAAAATATATACAAATTTTCAATTAATTTTTCTCAAAGAAATATATGCACAAAAAATGACCATTTTGCCCATGGATGAAGATGAATATGTGACAATTTCAAATAATATGAATTTTGGTTTAAACAAGTTAAAATACCCAATATGATCATTTATTTAATTTAAAAAGGATAAATATGGTGATAAAAATATGCACATCTACGTGCACATCAAATACCCCCACACTTATCTTTTTATTCATCCTCGAATAAACTAAAACTAAGGTAAATCCGTTTTCGTAGGGAGCAAGATTGCATTGAGCGTATGCAATAAGCCGTTAAACCTCTAGGTGTCCCCAGTAGGACGAGTGTTGTCTCGTGAGGGTTTTCAGCGGATACTACCCACAAAATCCAAATGCACGATGAAAATATTTACAAAATGCAAGATATATTTACAAAGAGATGAATGCAAATTTTTGAAAATATTTACAAATGAAGGATTTATTTTTAAATTGACACGAATAAGTTAAATATAGGTTTTGGTTATTATCTTGAAAATTTATGTCATTTACTCGTCAAAATTTCCAACAAAAATCAAGTTATCATATCAAATAGACTATAGTTTAACTCGTTGTTTTGGTTAATAACAAAGTGTAACTATGAAATGGATCCTTAGTTGATTATCAAAGTTTATCAAAGTGGTATTTTCATTTCTTTTCAATAACAAATCAAATCAAATAAGTAAAAATAGTGCTAGGATTTCAATTGCTTGCTCTCTCATTATTTGCAAGAAAAATTACACACCTAGCTCAGGTAAACTGAGGCCAGATATACCACCCATGCACTGCCTTTCGGGCTTATGTGAGGGGAGTACAGAGCATGGCGAGTGCACACACTTTCATGCATACACTATCGACCGTAGGTGCTTTTTATTCAGTCTTTTTTTGTTTTTTTTACATGTGTTCCATACACCATAACCGTGAGGACTTTTAAATGAGTATGAAAGCACATAATCAAAAATTCCAAGTAATCACCCATGCATAACCGTGAGGACTTTTAAATGAGAGTGAATACTTGGATGTTATTATTTTTTATTTTTATATTTTTTTGAGTGGGAGTTTTGCAAAATCATCTTAGCACCATTTAACTTAGAAGACAAAAAAAATGTTATATCCTTTACTTTAAATTAACCACTTTTTAAAACAAAGATTTTCAATTAGGATGTACTTCATAATTAACACGTATGAATCTTCCTATATACTAGTTAAACCATTATTATTTGTAATCAAACTTCATTTTTATTTTTGTCAAGACCAATAAATTTTCAAAAACTTCAATTTAATAAGCCAAAACCATATATTTATCCTATAGTGTTTCTTTAAAAATAAATCAAAAGATTTTTTTGGGACTTTTTTTTTAAAAGAAAAGGCAAAAGTAAACCATGAAAAAAAAATGAAGCTGAGTCTCCCCCCACACTTGATTTTGACTGTGTCCCCACAGTCAACCCAAGTGGAAGGAGAAAAAATAAAATAAAAATCCTATATTTACATGAAAGATTATTATTTACAAGAGATGAGAAAGTATACAGTCAAAAAGTAAATGAAACGGTTTTCTAAAGACCGATTCATTTGTCTCGTCAAATGTGCGAGACACATCTTAAGCACGAAAAACCAAATTGTAAAAGATTTCGCAGTTGAATGTGGATTTGGAAACACGAAAGTCATTTTATTGAAAATCATACGAGTTGTTTTATTTTCGATGATTTTTGGGGTAGATAGAAAAATTGGTTGAAGTTCAATTTCTTTCAAAGTATCGATTTCAAAACCAAAATGGTGATCGAAATTTTCCCCTTCAAAATTCAACAACTCGTTTTCAAAAAGTCCATAAAACTCATGTTCGTTAAATTCGACTTCATTTGTTGGATTATCAACAACTTCATCATGTAAATAGAGTTTCAAAGTTGTCGTATTCAAATTTTCAGAAAAAGGAAGATCGAAGTTTAAATCGAGTTTCGCACGCTCAAAAGAATTGAAATCCAACTCAATTACCGTATTTTCAACAACTTGATTAAGATCGTCATCATCAAATTCAAAAGTTGTTATTTGAAAATCGTCGATTTGAGTAAAAGGTGGATTATCACTTGACTCATCACACGTTGAGATTTGATTTTGTTGTTCACGTTGTTTCATATAACTTTCCAACAACAAATCCGTGTGATCATCGTAAATTTCATTCATTTGTTCAACAAAATCCAATTTATAGTTATTAAATTGAGAATTTTCACTTTGGATTTGTTGAGAACAAAAATTTTCACTCGTAACATGGTTAAGATTATTCCCATTGCGATATTCGTTTGAAAAGTTTTTCCCATTTTCATGTTGATTTTGGAATTCATTTTGGAGTTCGAAATTAAATTGGCATGGGTTATAATCGTAATCGTTTGAATTTTGAATTGAATTCAAATTTTGAAATGCTTGACTCGAGTTATTACACAAATCAGAATTACATAAATCATTTATCTCTTGATTTTGTCGTGCAGAAAGTTCGAGTAAAGATGAAATCATTTCAATGCTATTTTCAAGAGTCGAACGTTGGTCATCGTTTTGAAAATTTTGTTGTTCGAAATTTGAATTATTCACAAAATAGTTGTAGTTAAAATATCCATACGAATTTGGACTGAAATCATATGGATTATATTGATTTTCACAACTATTGTAAAATTCAAGTGGATAAGAAAAAGGAAACCCGGACATTTTCAAGATTTTTTTTTGGTTTTTTTTATAAAGAAAAATATTTACAAGTAGAATTTATTTTTCAAAATGGAAAATTGATTTTTGTTTTGTTTTTTTTTGGATTTTCAACTTTTTTTGGCTTTTTTTTAAAGAAAATGTTTTTTATATTTTTTTGGATTTTTGTTTTTCTAAATTTTTTGGGATTTTAGAAATTTCAAAGTAAAAGGCTTTAAAAATTGCAAAGAAAAATAAAAGGATTATTTACAATTTTTTTAGTTTTGGATTTTGAATTTTTTTTCGTTTTTTTTTAAAATATGCATGAACTAATGCAACTAAATGAATGCAGTGGTTAAGTACAAATGATTTATCCTAAGTTAACCCAAAATTGTATATTCACAAATTGTCTTAAATAAACAAGATAGTTCTCAGCCAGGTAACGGGCAGGATTTATCGGTGCACCACGAATCACCGTAGCAATGCAGGCGAAAGTTTAAGTACCTTCAGAGGAACAACCACTATAATATTTACGAATCACCGTAATATTTATAAATGGTTATTACTCTGCCATAGCCTAGACACCAAGAAATTAAATTGTTCAAAAAAAAGACAAATTGTCAATATACAATTAAGTGTTATCGATGTCTAACCGTTATTATTAATCAAAATCTAAGATGAAATGCAGAACAGAAACTAAACGTGTATTAACAATTCAACTACGAATGAATTTTTTTTATTTTTTAAAATGCAAATGCAAGCGACTAACAATTCAATTCAAATAAAACTAGAAATGAAAGCAGAATTTTTTAGTAAGCAGAGCAATTTATTTTGGCTAGCTAAAGAAGCAATTTTCAGCAAGCTATTCTTCCTTTATTTCCTGCTTTGGCAACCTGAAAATTAAAAACTAAGATATATACATTTTTTTTTTGGTTTTTTTTTCTGAAAGGAAACTTAAAAGTAGGGTTTTACTTAAAAAAAAAAAAAAATTTGTGAACGAGTGGGAGATAAAATAAAGCAAAACACAAGAAAAGCAAACTCTATTTTTTTATTAAGGATTGGACTAAAAAAAAAAAATTCAAATTTTTTTTTTACTATAAGATTGGACTTAAACAATTAGAAACCAAATAAATAAAAAAGTTGAACCCAGCCCAAACCACATACACTCGGCCCAAACAAATGACCGGACCCGCCACTTAAAATTCAACAGAAAACAAATAAAGCCGTATGAAACAAATTCAAGACAAATCAAAATCAAAATCTCCAAAATCAAAATCCCCACTACCCGAAATCAATTTACAATTGCAAACGCTCTACACTTGATGGCGATTTAAGGAGGTGGTCACGGTTGCAATTGGGGATGCAGGCGATTGGTCTTTCGATGTGTTGCAGAAGTGGTTTCGTGATGAAGTCGCGACTTGTTCAAGGGTTGCGGTGATTGGTGGGAGGCGAGTCGAGTTCGAGGTTGTGGTTTCGATTTGGGTGAAGGCGGTTTGATTCACTGAGTGTTTGCCGAGGTCGCGACAGAGTTTGAGGTGTTTGTGTTGTGGGTTGTCAGGTGTGTTTGTTCTGGTGATGGGGTTTCAGTTGCAGGGTTGGAACTGTTCCTCTGTGAGGTTAGTCTTGACTATGTTTTGAGCAGAGGAGGCATTAATGTTTCTGGTGGCTTGAAGTGGTTGAGAAGATGGTGGCGGAGGAGTAGTAATGTGGATTGTTGTGAGTTTGTAGGGGTTGCGATGATGCTGCTGTGGTATGGAGAGGATGTGGGTTCCGAAGTGGTCGCGAATTGGATATTAGAGGAGGCGATTCGTTGATTGGCAGTGGAAGTGTGAGCTGCACTTATGAAGATTGCGGGCTTCTGGTTGATGTAGTGGAAGTCGCGTTGGTGATGCGAATTGTCTGTTGGAGTGAACACTGCAGTAGTCTTGAGTTTGAAATGGTTTTTTGTATGTAGAGGAGCAATGAAATAGTCAGCTGATATGACAAGTTGGTGGCAGGAAGAGAATGTCAGGCGATTTGGATTTGAAGCAAGGTCGTGGTACAAAAACTTGTTTGCAGCGAGTGTTTGAGAGTGTGGGGTTTGTCGAAATGATGTGCAGCAAATGTTGGTTATGTTTTGATGTAGTGGTGCAGGTGACTGGGACTTTTTTCTATGGCACTGGTGATGACTTGGATGTGGAGGCTGGGGAGTTGATGCAAGTTAACAGAGGGTGAGGAGGATTGGGGTGGGTATGTCAGAACAGTGCAAGGAAGGTGGTAGGGTATTGTGTAGTATGGTTTGTGGTGGCAAGAAAGAGGGGCAAGTAGATATGGCTGTGCAGTGGGAAGTCTGTATGATGATGCAGCAGTCGCAAGATGATGGGTTGATGAACTGCGTATTGTTGAAGTAGAGCGAATTGTAGCTGCTTGATAGTCGTTATGGTGGTGCAGTTGCTTTGTAGTCGAGGAGAACAGGCAATATGCAGTTGAATTTGCAGTTGGTTATATTGAGATGATTATGAGCAGAGGCTACTTGAAGCAGGGAAGGTTTATGAACAGAGGGGAGATGTATGGTGGATGTTCAGATTGATTGTGGAAGTAGATGGCAAGTGGGATGAAGACAGTTTTGAAATGAAATGGCTGTGATTGTTCTGGCGATGTTGAACTATGAAAGTTGCACAACAGCAAGATAGGTGTTTGGGTTGATATTGTGGACCGGGAATGTTGTGGTGAACTGTCAACGAAGTTAGAAGTGATTGTATGGTATTGCGGTTACTGCTGACAGTGATGACGGAGAGTATATTTTGGTCTCTGGCAGTAGTATAGGAATTTGAAGTAGGAGCTAATGTTGTGAAGAATGGAATGTTTACTGTGGCAATGCAGGCTAGACAGTGTGTAGATGTATGGTCGTTGAAGTTATAGGCTCGGCTGTTGATATTGCAGATGGACTGGAAGTTTCGGCTGAGGGTCGTAAGAGTGGTTTGAGGCAGAGGAAGGTAGAGCAGGTGGAAAGGTGGATTGACAGAGCAAACCAGAGAGGGGAATATGAAGGCAACAGTGCTTATGCACAGAAAATGCACAGTTCAGTTTTGTAAATTTGAATTGTAAATTGAAACTTAGAAATTGTAAATGTAATTGAAATGGAATGAATTTTTTTTTTCTTTTTCAATTGAAGTTGTGTAAATATTTTTTAAATATGAAATGCAAATGAACAAAACAACTAAAAAAAAGCAAGAAAACAACAACAATCACACAAACAAAAATCAAACACAACACAATTTTTTTTTTGAATAGAAAATAAACACACAATAAAATCAAAATAATTCGAAGAATAGAAAATCAAAATCAAAGCAACTCCCCGGCAACGGCGCCAAAAACTTGTTCGTCGATGGAAGTTCTATCGGTTTAGAAAACCGTCGAACGAATTTAAATTAAAAATAACCGCAAGCGCACGGTGTACGAATGTAGCACGCGGCGAATACGGGTCGATCCACAGGGAATTGATGATTTTAAAATTCTATTCAATCTAATTATACCGAAGTTGAGAGTGAATAGCTAGAAATGTAAGAAACTAACAAAAACTAGCAAAAGAAAATTATAAAAATATGAGAGTTAAGAGAACAATTTAGAGATAAATCCACTCTCTATATCATATAAATCAACAAAATGAAGTTATGATCTCTCTTTTCTTGTCATTAGTGAATTAGTTGATGTGTTTATCATAAGTATGGTATATTTGTGCTATTAATTAGCTCAATATAAACCATCAAACTATAACACAACCACTAATACACATTTAACTCTCATGAAATATGATAACAAAGTTGAAATAAAAATCTATTTTAAGCATAGCCTATTAACTATTGTTTAGAAATATAGGCTATCAAATTTCAATTTCAACATTCACTTCTTTGCCATAATCATATTTAGATGAAGAGGCAATTTGTGGTATGTTTGTTTAAGCATAGCCTATTTGTTATAAACAACATAGACTATCAAATTCAAAGCTAAACAACATCGTTAAACCACTTCAATCATTCTCATTAAGCACAAAAAGAGAGCATAAACAACAAAATGTTGGATCTACATACTTGAGAGCTTCATTACCCCTAAATTGAAGGGATTAAGCTCTCATATTTGTTATTATATGAACAAATGTAGAAAACAACATTAAACAAGAAGAGAAAAAGAGATCAAAATGAAAGGAAAAATTATTCTACTTGCATAAAATAAAAGAGATCTACACTACAACATGAAAGTAAATGAACATGAAAAGGAAAGAGCATGTATTAAATTGCATAAAATAAAAAAGATTACATAAAATAAAAATGGCTAAGTAGCCATGAAAAGTGAAAGAGGGGCTTTCATTTTATTTTTGATCCAAACTAAACTAAAGAGAAGAAGGGCTAAGAGGAGATCATGTTACATGGAACATAAGGGGTATATATACAAGTTTAAAACCCTAATTCCTATTTTTGGGGAATGCCCAAAATGCCCATGAGAAAGTGTGGAGGCCAAGTTATCGTTAGCATGTTTTAATCCCCACTTAAATGTACATGAAGCCATTAAATCCATAAGCATGTGCTTTAGCCTTTAATTTGTACATTAAGGTAGGTGGGTAGGTGGGGTCCTCCATGTTCTTCACTTTGAATTATTTCCATCTTCATTCCTTTGTATTAATTTTGTGCTGCATATCTTCATGAAACCACTTCTATTTGAGATTAAATTCCTACAAAAATATATACAATTTTTCAATTAATTTTTCTCAAAGAAATATATGCACAAAAATGACCATTTTGCCCATGGATGAAGATGAATATGTGACAATTTCAAATAATATGAATTTTGGTTTAAACAAGTTAAAATACCCAATATGATCATTTATTTAATTTAAAAAGAATAAATATGGTGATAAAAATATGCACATCTACGTGCACATCAATTATATTGCTATAGTGATTCATGTTGCACCGAAAACTCCTACCCATTATCTGGCTAAGAAGTGTTTTGTTTGATTAAGACAAAGTGTGATTATGTCATTTTGAGTTAGGAGCTACTAAGGACAGAAAATTTATAATTAAGTCCTTCCATTCATTTAGTTACATTAGTTCGTGCATATTTAAAAAACAATAAAATCCATAACTAAAAAATTTGTACATTTTACTTAACTTAGTTTTAAAATCTTTTCCATTATAAAGAAAAAAAGAAAAAAATCCTGACAAAATCAAAAATCCAAAAACAATTTTTTTTAGAAAAACAAAAAAAATCCAAAATAAAAAAAATTTCTAAATATGTCTGAATTTCCCTACTCGCAAGAATTTTATAATGGTTGTAAAACTTAATATAATCCATATACTTTCACGTCAAACTCTTATAGATATTTTAATAACAACTATTGTGCAAATAGTTCGAATTTTGCACCACATGGTTTTCAAAATGATGACCAACCTTCAAATCTTGAAAAGCGTATTGAACTGATTTGGTCATTACTTGGACAATGAAATCAAATGATAAATAACCTGAGAAATCTGTACCATAACTCAAGTCAAGGATTTCAAAATAATCAGAATTTGAATTCGCTTCAAAATTCAAATGATTTCGATTATAACTCATGCCAATATAACTTCGAGCTCCAAAATGAACTTCAAAGTCAAAATGGAAATGTGAACTACCTTTTAAAGTGATTTTGGCAATGAGAATAATCTTGACTATGGTGCAATTGACAATTTTCGTTCTCAACAAGTTCTGAAAATTCTCAAATTAATAATTATAAAGTTGATTTTATTAAGCAAATGGAAGAAATTCACAAAAATCACATGGATTTGTTTTTTGAAACCTACATGAAACAACATGAGCAACATAATCAAACCCCAACATGTGAGAAGTCAAATAATAATCCACATTTTACCAAAATTGATGATTTTCAAGTAACAACTTTTGAAATTTAAAATGACAGCCTTAATGAAGTTGTGGAAAATGTAGTAATTGAGTTGGATTTCAATTCTTTTGAGAGTGTGGAACCAAATTTAAAATTCAATCTTCCTTTTTTCCATTTTGAAAAGTTAAATGCAACAACCATAGATTTTGAAATTAATACATGCAATGAAGTTGTTGACAATTCAGTAAAGGAAGATGACTTTAATGAGCATAATTTTTTTAGAGTTTTCGAAGATGAGTTGTTGAATTCTAAAAGAGTAGATTTAAGTCACAATTTTAATGTAAAATCAATAATTTTGATGGATTGGTCAAGATAAGTTTGAATTTAAATTTGGTGAAAATAAACTTGAACTACAACAAATTATTCTATCTACCCCAAAAATCATCGAAAATAAAAAAACTGGTACGATTTTTTACTAAAACGATATTCGTTTTTCCAAATCAATATTCAACTTTGAAATCTATTATGGTTTGGTTTTCTGTACTTAAGCTATGTCTTTTATACTTGACTAACAAATGAATTGGTCCTTGAAAGACTGTCTCATTTACTCTTTAATAGCATATTTTTAGTGTCATGTAAATAATAATTGTTTTATTTTTATGTAAATATAGGTCATATTTATATTTATTTTCTCCTTTCACTTGGGTTGACTGTGGAGACACAGCCAAAATTAAGTGTGGGAAGGGGTCTCAATTTCAATTTTTATTTTCCATGGTTTATCTTTTGCATTTTCTTTCTAAAACTCAGAACTTACAAAAAAATCCCAAGGCAATTTATTTTAGCATATTGATTTACTTTTGAAGAAACACATAGGAGAAATATATGTTTTTGGTTATTAAATTGAAATTTTTGAAAATTTATTTGTCTCAACAAAAAAAAATAAAGTTTGATTAAAGTAACTATGGTTTAATTAATATACAGGAAGATTCATGGGTGATAATTTTGAAGTATATCCTAATTGAAATCTTTGTTTAAAAGAGTGTTTGATTTAAAGTAAAGGCGATAACATTTTTTATCTTCTAAGTTAAGTCATGCTAAGATGATTTTGCAAAACTCTCTCTACAAAAAACAAATTAAAACAAAAAATATATAAAAAACAAAAAAAAAATGGTTTTTCTAAAAATAAGAAACACCAAGAGTCAGGTATTCACACACAAGTGTGTGTGCACTCGCCATGCTCTATACCCTTCTCACGTATGATCGAAAGGCAGTGCATGATCGATATATCTGAAATTAGTTTATTTGAGTTAGGTGTATGTAACAAATTTTTAATAAAAATAACCACCTAGAGTCATCTATTCATACGCAAGTGTGTACAATTGCCATGCTCTATACTCTTTCCACGTAAGTCCGAATGGCAGTGCATGATCCATATATCTAGCCTAGTTTATCTGAGTTAGGTATGTAAACGATAATAATGTTTACACTTTTCAAAAATGGAGAGAGAGCAACCAATTAAAAACAAAGCACTACTTTCACTTATTTGATTTGATTTGTTATTCAAATGAAATAAAAATACCACTTTTAACAACTTTGAACATCAACTAAGGATCCATTTCATAGTTGCACTATGTTATCAACTGAAACACCTAGCCAAACTAGAGTCTAATTGTGATGACAACTTAATTTTTGTTAGAGGTTTTGATGAGTGAAAGGATTTAAATTTCTTGATAATGACAAAAATTTATATTTAACTTGTTTGTGTCAATTTAAAAGTAAATTCTTAAATTGTAAATGTTTTTAAAAAACATACATTTAGATCTTTGTAAATAAATTTTGCAATTAGGAATTTCGCATTTGGATTTTATAGGTTGTATCTATTGAAAATCCTCACGAGACAGCACTTGTCCTACTAATGACACATGGAGGTTTAACAGCTTGCCGGATACGCTCAATGCAATCGTGCTTCCTACAGAAATGGATTTATTTTAGTTTTAGTTTATTCGAGGATGAATAAAAAGATAAGTATAGGGGTATTTGATGTGCACGTAAATGTGCATATTTTTTGCTTTCATACTTAATCTACTTTTATTTAATAAATGATCATAATTGGGTATTTTTACATGTTTTTACCAAAATACAAATGTCATCAAATCATCATTCATTCATCTTCATTTAGGGAAAAAATGGCAATTTGGTGCGTGTATTAATTTTGAGAATATTTATTTGCATATTTTAGTTTTACTTGTAGGAATTTGAATGGAAAATGGAAGAGGCTTTATGTATGTATGCATGCAACAAGGATGGAAGGCAAATGAAGATAGAAATAAATGAATTCATGTAATCATAGTGGTTATTCACTAACCCATGGACCATAATTAAAAGCTAATGGAGATTAAAATGCACATGCACATGTTAATGTGAGCTAAAAGCATGTTAGTGGGGATTAATTTCATGCTAACGATTACTTGGAGGTTACACTTCCTAATGTGCAATTTGTGTCGTACCCTTAAAATTGGATTAGGCTTTTATGCATGTATAAATACCCCTTATATTTCATATAGAGAGCTCTTACCACATTCTCTTTAGTTTAGTTGTAGCCACAAATGTAAACATAAACTCCCTTTCTTCAATGGCTTCTTAGCCCTTTACTCTTATGTAATTTATTTACATGTAATTTTAATTCATGCACTTTTAATTCATGTGCCTTTCTTTTTTGTTTCTTCTTATGTTAGTAGTTTACATCTCTTTCATTTATGGAAGTAGATTAACTTTTAGTTTTTTTCAATTAGCCCACTTCTTTTATTTCAAATCACTTTATGTTATGATGAATGCAAATATGAGAAGTTAGGACCCTTCAATTTATGGGTGATGAAGCTCTCATGAATCACATAAAGTTAACATAGTGATTTCATCTCTTGTTGTGCTTAATAGAATTTTGATGTGGTAAAATTTTGTTATTTAATATTGAATTTCATAACTATGTTGTTGACACCAAATAGGCTATGTTTAAACAACATAAACACAAATTACCTCTTCATCTACATAAGGTTTTGGTAATGAAGTGGATTTAGAATCAAAAAGTTGATGATCTATGTTACTACTCAATAGTAAATAGATAATGCTTAGAATAGATTTTATTTTTGATTTCATTATCATTTTCATGAGAGTTGGCGAGTTCTTCGGTTGGTGTGTTAAAGTTTGATGGTTTATGTTGGGCTAATTATAGCACAAATATACAATACTTAGGATAAACACATCAATTAAATTCACAAATGACTAAAAAGAGATCATAATTTCATTGTGTTGATTTGTATGATCATGAGAAGGCATTTGCCTCTAAATTGCCTTCTACTCTCATATTTTTACTCACTTTTGCTTGTAGCTGGTTTTTACATTTTTTAACCTAAACAATTTCAAACTATTGGGTTAATTGGATTGAGTAGAATTTTAAAATCAATTCAATTCCATACGGATCGATCCGTATTCGTCATGTACTAAAATTGTACATCATGCGCTTGCGGCTATTTTTATTACAATTTTACGCCGATTTTATAATTCGACAGAAAATTCATCATCTAACAATCATATACGTTTCATATTGAATAAAGTCCCATGCGACCAGCACCCGTAATCCAAAGGAACTCTAGTATGTTGATCGATTAGATTCTGAGTGTCGATTATGGCAAGTGCACTGTGTTATCTATGCAACGTGAGTCCAATGTTCCAAACACTGCAAATGAACCATCCCATGTAGATAGTTGGCTCATGCCAGAAAAAGAAATCGCATCACAATCTAGTATTATCTGTATGAAACTTACATGTTATCGTTGAAAATCGATAAAGGATCGGTTCTCCATAGGGAGCGAAAAGATTTTCTTTTCAAGATCACTAGGAGTGCAGGAAAAAGAAAGTTATTACGATGGAATCATCCAACAAGCCCAAATCCATGGTAAATCATCGTGTTAGAATCATTTCGATGATTGAGACTTTGCCAATTTCATGGGGAAGACAGTGGAGGTTGAAGAGTCAAACTTCTCTCAGGAACCATATGAGTTTAACTGGAGCATATCCTAGTTCCATCGATGATTAAACACGTGAGAAATTGATTGTTTCCCACTGATTTGAAATTGACCATGTTAACTTCATCTCCTCCACCATCATCACCATAAAATCCACTAATACCCAGCTTTAATTCGAATCAAGTATCAGCTACCCTTATGGTTTCTACTTTGTTTAGTACTAGAGTTTTTGCAGTTGATCCATGGGTGGCAACTGCTCTGACCAATGGCGACTAGTCTGGGGATGCTTCAGCAAGCGGTGGTGGTGCAAGGACAAGTCGACGACGTTAATTGGCAAATTTTTAATTTAGTTTGGTAAAGGAAGAACTCAGTAGAGGGATTTAAATAGCTCTGCACTAGGAAGTAATAAAAGCATAAGAAGAATAAGTTAACACATGTTAACATATAAATCTTAGGTTAACATGTAGATAACTGCATATTCAAGTCAGTACTGATACATGTTACATTTCCTCCAATATCAATCACCTCATCCCAGTGAACCTACTTAACAATTAGAAGTCACATATGGATTCTAATATGCAAATTACATAGCCACCGTCAAGAAGTGGAATATAAATTCAAATCAAAATAGAGGAATATCAATTCAAATCAAAATAGATATTGAACAGAAATCGATCAATTAAAGTCGAGTAAAATCAACGTCTCCAAACAACATTTAAGGGATTAACTTGATTTTATAGAACAATTGCCCATGACTAATTTCAATCCTAAGCACGCTTTAATTGTTTTTTTGAGTTCTTTAAAATGGGTTCAAAGAAAGAAGGTTGTTTCGATATCGCCTCAAGGACGCCTTCAGCATCCATGGGTCACGGACCGCTTTATTTTTAGTGAAAGCATACTCTATGGTGCAAATGTTAATTGGTTTTTTTAACAAAGTAGAAATAAATAGAAATTCAAACATTGTAATGAACTAAAGATGAAATGACTTGAAATCTTTGAAGCTCACCTAAATATGGAAAAGGAATAGCTCGGAGAAGTTTCACTCCAAAATATTCTAAGGAGAGAGGTCGGTACCGACATAATCATCTCAGCAATGACTTTTCCTGGCCTCATATTTCTCACTCAAATTCTATAGGAGTCTTTACATACTTCTTTTTTGCTTGCTTAAGAGATTTTCAAGAGTTCTGAATAACCAATTATAGGATTTGAAGGGTTAGCGGGTAGATTAACAGAACAAACCAAGTAACGAAGGAACGATCATCAAAATCAACTAATGATTCATGGAAACAAAATGGGGCAACTTAGAATCAAGTAACAAGAAAAGTGCAAAAAAGTTGGATCACATTTGACCAACACAAACATGTTGGCGCTGACATGATCATGTCGATACTAACATGTTTGAATAAGTCGGTGGGTTGCATAATTTTGTGTACTTCTTTAGGATGACTTCTGCACTCTGCTCGAATTCTACTTCTTGCCCAACATGATTGCTACCACTATAAACAAAAAACATAATGCAACCAAAAGAGGACCTGGTTTCACCAATCACAATGCGAAAGCTCTATCTTTTCTTCATCTCCTTCCACTACACAATAGTCACCAAAGCAACTACTCTAGGCAATTCTAGGACATAGTACAAGCAAAAGCATTCGAATTGAGGACATCTTAAAGACTTTGGAATCGAAGACAATGTTTTTTGAAGTAAAAGGGCTACTTGATATTAATCTTGAGAATGTAGTAGAAGTAGTGCCTTTGATTTATTCACGTCATGAACAACTTGTATTGATTAATGTCATCATTGCATTGCTATTTAGAGGGAAGTGTTAACATTTCAAGTAGGATTTGCTAAGAATGTAAAAAGTAGCAGCAAGCCTCACACCTATTAATGACTAAAATAAGGGATTTGCTTCAGAGCTATATGGATTGCACCCATTAGGGTATGGTCATCACTCAATTTAGATCGATATTTATCCATTTATGTACGCTTAGGGCCCATTGCGGTTGAAAGATGCAACCGAGGTGATGACATGTTCAGTACTATTCAGGAAGGGGTAGGTTGATCTTGATTTGTCGGGGGTCCATGTAAGGCCCTTGTTATATTTTTATTAGGGTGTACTAAGGTAGGCAGTACACCAAAAGCCTTGTCATGGTAAGGAGTTGATTTTCCATTACGTGCCTTGCGGACTTAGTTGTACACCAAGTATGCAGTAGCATGAGATGCAACTAGTCCGTATTTATGTGTCGCATGGTCTTATGAGATACATTTATTTTGAAAAGCTTTTATAAATATAAAAATTTATATGATTTGAGTTTCTCATGCCGGTTTACTGGACAGATGTGGGTGGTATTTACTTATAACACTTGGGCCAGACTCGAGCATTTCTCTAGGGTTAGCTATGGACGTTGGGAGCTTCAAGAGACGTGCCGAATGCTTCCAAGTCTTAACGTAATTTTATTTTTCACTATATTTGTTCTTTGTATTTATCAGCAGTTACAAGGAAAGGCAACTATAACTATCCAGACTGATGATGGGTTAGACTATGATTGTTGTATGGATAACAAATATTTTATAAACATCATTTGGATATTATATATTGCTCATCACGATATGAGATTCTATTCCGCCTTTTCTTTTCTTTCACCCCAACAATCTACCTTTCCGGCACTCGAATGCTCCGTGGATGTATTAATGTCAACTTTTAAGGGTCGTAAAGGTGGGTCGTTACAAATGGAATGCCCAAACGCTTTATAATGAGTATAAGAGGATTGAGACAAGGGGATCCCCTATATCCCTTTTGTTTGCTATAGCTATGGAGTAATTTACCTTAAAATGGAATGGGTTTTCCACTAGAATAAGATAGAAATAATTTTTAGGTTTCAGCCCAAGAAAAGTCACCTCCTTCATGCAGATGACTTGTTGATTTGCATCATATCCATGGCTAAAGCAGCTTAGTGCCTAAAAGTCATATATAAAAAGCTGGAAGAAGTGACTGGACTTAAGATAAATAAGATGAAGGCCAAATGTTATTTCATTAAACATGCACTTGGAAGAGAAGAGATGCTACAGGCTTTAAATGTGAAAGAGGGTGCTCTGCCCATAAAGTACTTAATTGTGCCATTGTCTTCAAACAAGATTACAGATAGAGAATATGTAGATTTGATCGACAATATCAGTCATAAATTATAGGGGTGGAGATCTAAGATTTTACCTTTTACTAAAAATGTAAAACTTGTATATATTGTAAGTACTTTTAAAGTTAGATTCTAGATGAAAAATTTTCAAATCCATGAGGCATCAATTAACAAGATTAATTCTGTATGTGTTAATGTTATTAGGAAGGGAGGTTACACCGGTTGAGCTATAAACTATTCTGCATACCAAAAAGAAAAGAGGGGTGAGGGGCTTAAAAATATAAAGGACTAAAAAAGCAGTTGCTTTGAAATTGGCATGGAAAGTTATTACTTTAAAAAATTTATGGACTTCATGGATGAGAAAAAGTCTTGTATTTGGTTTGATTGGTTAGTTTAGTTTTCAAATACTAAAAACTAAAACTGGACAATAAATCAAAATATTATATTTGATTTAGTTGGTTTACATGATTCAGTCCAAAACAAATGCTCACCCTTAGCTACAAGGCCTTGCGTAATGGGGGAGATGTATGATGTTTAGAAGTAGGAGTAGCCAACTTCTAAGGAAGGACTTTGTCCAACTTTTCCTCCTACGCTAGAATTAGCTTGACCCCCAAACAGTAAAGGACATGGAAGTGATAGTCTCTTTCCTAGGAATGTAATAAGTAGTAAAATATCCTTCCTCCTACAAGTCAAACATCATCCCCCTCATATAGTGCATAACAATAATGAAGGCGCTATTAGGAATGTAAAAAAGTACTTATTTTTATCTTTTTGGTCAATAGACCAATTCTGTTTAATGATTTTTTTACGTACAGGAAAAGGAATTAATTTTGTTTGATAGAATCATCAATATATAGAGGCTAAATAATTTTAAGAAAATTATATACCCTAAATGCATCTCACTATATATAACTAATGTCAAAGCCACCGATCCCGAAAATTATACTATAACTAGCAAAGTAAAAAGGGTTAAGATAAAACTGGCTGATAGAGTTTTAGGAGAAATCTTACCCATTTCCTAAGTTGGAATGGAAAAATACAAAATTGACATGGGCGATAAAATCATCTATATCACATATTTCATCAAGGAGAATGAATATGGAATAAGTCAGATAAAGAGAAGCTAATTATGCATACTATTTATCATAATGTAGGCACTAAAACTATGGCAATGATCATATTCATCCTTGGGTTCAAAAAGCTACAAGCATAATCAAGAAGTATTATGTAATGCACCACCCCGAGACCCACACTAACAGAGAATATTACAAGGTAATATTGTCGGCTAGTGGAGAGAATGGGGATGGTTAGGAGCGACCATCCATGAATTTTACTTTAAGCGAGCATTGGCACATCAATTAATATGTTATACATTTCTATTTCAAGTGGAATCGACGAAAATATTTCAGGCTTAAAATAAAACTATGATGGCTATAATAAGAAAATTCAGATTATAATAATGTACAGATCATAGAATAACAGAACGGTCACAATACGAAATATAATAGATACAAGTCTAAATGGATGTATAATAGATACATAATGTAGACTACATATATACAAAGTACTACATCTCAAATAAATATGTACACAAAAGGAGTCTAATAACAACACAAGATACTGCATAATGGCAAATATATACATAGGATGACAAAAGAGAACTTCTAGCTAATAGGTAAGACATCCACTCTAAAGCCTCAAGCTGAAGGACCTGAAACATCTCGGTCTGACCTGAGTATAACAATAATAATAAATGGGTTAGTCTAGATTAAGATAAATGTGTTAGCGAAATTGAGTGATGGATAAAGTAATCTAGATCTCAATTATAAGCATTTATCGACAAATATCAAACGTGCATCAATAACTTCAAACCAAATACAAAACTTATAATAGCTTCTTAAAAGCAAAATCCTGCGAAATGATTTAGTGATAATCCAACAACATTAAATATAAAAATCTCAAAAATAGTGTAACGATCCAGAATTTTGGACATTTGAAATTGGAATATTTAATTAATTTTAAATACTTAAAGGTTAATTTTAAATTGAATTTCAAATATCCCCATTGATTGGATAATTAAATTATTAATTTTATAAGATAGCCCGAATTTTTGGGTATCAGACAATTGGATAATTATCTGAATTAACTATTAAAATACCGGTTTATAGGTTGAACAAATAATTTGATAATAAATATTTATCTCTGAGTAAATGTTTGTTTAGTAATCTCCTAGTACAATTATTTAGAAGTGGCAAAATTATTATTTTCAAACAAATTAAATATGTGTTGTTTAATTATATATTTATATGAGTTGATTTTAGCTTGAATTTGAATTTGAGATTGAAATTCAAAAGACTAATATCTTAGAATAAATTAGATTTAAAATTAATGTATATTTGATTTTTATTTCTATATAATTAGTTTTATATTGTTTCTTTAAAAGATTTTATAAAAATAAAAGAAAATGTATTTATCAAATAATGGAAAATGAATTAATGTGTGTGTATATATATATATATATATAAATTTAGATAAAAATTTATATAAAAACCATATTAAAAACATTTATACATATAAGATAACAAATGTATGCCATGTATCATGATAAAATACAAGTGTAAAATATTAAAATACCACTCAACAAATGTAAGTAATTTATGCCATGTATAAAACAAGTGTCACTCGTTTCCCTTGTTTTCAAAATTAATAAATAAAAAGAAATTTCTAGTATATAAACATATCTACTTCCTTTTCTCTTCCTATTTTCCTTCATTATGTTCAAACTATAGATTTGAGTAAACTTCAAATCAACTCGACAAAAAATCAGATTCAAGGAAAAAAATCAAAACCAGAGAAGTATCAAAGAAAACTAGAAGTTAAAATCTAAGCAGAACATAACTAAAAAGAAAAACGAACCCGAGACCAAGCAAAGAACTGAATCAAACTCAAGTTTTGCAATCTAAACACAGCTCAACATCAACAAACAAATATAGATCATCTCAGAATCGGTACCAGATCAAGCCCAGTTCTTCCATTAGCTTTGTCCTTGTTTCCAAATTTCAGTGAGTAAATTTGAATCTCAAAGCTTAATCTGTCTATATATGAGTTTGCATGAGATAATCTTTGAAACTATGATGAGTAGTACGCTTTGCATGTTTGTTTAGAGATGGTTGCAGGTATATATGAGTGTGAGTATGGATGCATATCTATGTATAGATATTAGCCCTGTTTGCAGACACAAAATCTAAAAAATCAAAAACTCCTTATATAAAAACTTTTATGTTAGGATCTTCAAAAGAAAATTTTTGTAATTGTTAGTTTTAATTTTTAAAAATAATTTCAAGTATACACTTGACGTATGTATGAAAAAATTAAAATTTACAGTGGTAAGTCAACTCAAATCAAAATTTTATGTAGTAAAATCTCGAGTTTTGAATATATGATTTGAATCGGTTTGGAAACAATGACTTTTAAAGTTAAATCAAAATTTTTAATTTTTCAGATAGTGAGGATCAGAACGATGATCATAATTGAGTCTTTGTTTGAATTCAGGTGATCAGGGAACTCGGAGAGGTCGGGGTTCGAGCTGAAGGTGGATTGTGGGTCAGAGATAGTAAGAAAAATTGTCGGGGTAGATATTTTTCGCTGTAGCGGCGGCAAGTCGAGGATGTAGGGTTTAGTGATCCTGATAGTTTGTCGTTGAAATCAGGTCATTAGCGAGGCTTTAGATGATCAGGAGATGATCGGTCATGGGGCGAAAGCCGCATATTTCGGTGACGAAGCTGAGGTCGTGGTGGCATGGATGCTGGAGGTCAGGGTTGTCGATGGTGAAGTATTTTTTTATCGGGCTTTGGGTCCAGGATTCATCGTGTAGCTCGATTTCTGATTGCCGTTATTATTGAGTATTCTAGGCAGAGAAGATGATCATGCTTGGCAATGACGACTTGCAGGTGATCTCGATGTCGTCCAGTGGTAGCTAGAGTTGTCGTACATGTGCACGCATGCACAATGTGTCGGGGTTGATGTTTGTTTTTAGCGAGACGAAGTTTTATAGGGTCTGGTTCGAGTAGTATTGTATTTTGCCTCGAAGTTGAAGTGGGCGCGTGTATTGTAGAGGTATGGCTCCGTAATTCAATAGGGTTAGCCTGGAATTTTATAAGTTGAGGTAATAAAGTTTTCAAAATCTTATCAAAAATGTGTAAGTTTCAAGGTAGATATAAACCAAGCTTCTAAACAAAGTATTGACAAAGTTTAAATGAATTTCAAAGTTTTAAAATGTTTTCAAATTTTTGTTTTTGAGTAATTATATAATAGGTTAAATCCTATATGTTTTAAGGTGAATTAAAAGTTGTAATTAAATAAGTACCAATTATTTTATGTATTAAGGATGGTTAATTGATTTACGTAATTGGGGGAAATTTTTTAATTAATTTATGCAATAAATTTAAAGGATTGATTTATTAATATGATTAATTAATTAAGTTATTAATTAAAAGATGATTAATTAAAGATTAATCTCCTAACGTAATTAAGTAATGATGATTACTTTAGCTAAAGGACAATTGTGTAATGACATTAATTAAAAAGGGTAATTAATGGATGATTACTAAATGTGATTTATTGGATGATAATTACATAAATGGAAGTAATTGAGGATTAAATTACTTAGTGTAATTAGTTAAATTATGGATTAATTAAGGAAATTAATTAAAGGGTTAGTTAATTAATGAAGGTGATTAATTAAAGAATAATTAATCAATGTAATAAATTATTGTTAATTGATTTATGAGAATAAATTAAAGGTTAATTGATAATGAATGGTTTAAGAATAATAAATTTTATGTCATTAATTGGGGGATAATTATTTAATATGATTAAGATTATAATTAAGGATGATTAATTAATTGGTTTGTAATTAATTGATGTTGAGGGAGCAGGATTTAAAGATGATTGAAGTAATTAATTTATTAATGACGTGACAAATTTATTTTGCTTATAATTGATTAAATGATATCGTATGACATGGATTTTTGATAACATCATATTTGTGATGTTATGTGATATGATATGTTTGGACTGAACTGTGATAATATGGTTTGTCTATCTGAGATGAATGGCTATGTAAATATGTAATTCTGGATATAAATGGAATCGTTTAAACTTAAGCAGCTTTATTTTAAGAAGATATTGGAATCGAAGAGACCGGGATCGGGTATCAGTACATACCCAAAACCACTTCGATTTGGAATTACAATATTTCTTTATGAATTTGACTTTGGGATAACTATGCTGGAATAGAACAAATTGACTAATTTGGTCATTTAAATTTGAATAATAGTGCTTAAGATATGATTATAAGATGTATTTGACTATAACAAGTTAAGAGCTCGTTGTGAAGTATGAATTACCCCAGGTTTTAAATAAGTTATTCATTTGAATTTCTTGTTAGACTGGTTTTATCACGCTGGTTTCCAGCCTGACCAGGGTGTTACTTTGATGTAATGCTCGAGTCAGACCGAGTATTACAGCTTTTCAGGTGAGGTCGTTCTGGAACCAGGAGGCGAGCTGGATGGCAGGAATGTATGGAGTGTTTCCGCTATTATATATTGTTGTTTATTTGGGACAAGATAATTTTTCTAACGGCCCATCTTTTGTGTAAGGGTTGAAAACACTGATGTATTTTTTGTAATTTAACTGATACAGCTTCTTTGAACAACTGATATTATTTGATATTATATTTTATCCGCTGAGAATGTGAGAATCTGTTACTTGTTTCTATTTCTCCTTCTATCTCTTTTCTTCTTTACCCTAACTATCTGGGATTTTTAGGATCGAAAACTTCGGGTCGTTACTTTTGGTATCAGAGCGGGTTAAGCGAGAACCTTGGCTCTGGTGGGTTTACACATTAAGGATAAGGTTAGTGATACCTAGAATGAGTTGAGTGTGTGTGTATATATATATGAGAGCGTACTTGTTATTTTCATATATAAAGATTTTAAAAATGGTTTTAATAAATGATTTTTGTAACAACTTATATTTTATATATAAAGGAATAATTGGTTATTGGATATTGAAATTGAATAAGAATTAAGTGACATATATATATATATATATATATATATATATCAAAGTGGGAATTGAATAAAATGAACTATACAGATAAGATGAATTAGAATTGGTTTCAAACCAGAATATGGAATGGTTATTGTGTTTAATAATGGGATGTTGTTTTCTAATAAACATTGACAAAGCAAAATGAAAAAGTATTTGGGAAGTAAACTTTTAGATGAGTATAACTTATAAATTGAAGTGGGTTTTAAATTGTGAAATTTTGAATCCCAAGTCAAGGAACATTTGAAATTGTTTTCAAAACGTTAAAGAAATGATATTATTCGGACTATTTTGAATATGATCTTATTTTAAATAAGAGACGTTTGAAAATTTTAAAGGAATTTGTTTTGAATTTAAATCCAAAGGTGGTTTAAAATTTAAAGTAACTTGGTGCGTAAAGGAAATAAATATGTATATTTGAAATAAACTCTAAGGTTGAGTTTTGAATTTTCCTTGGAATGTGATTTGAAAACCCAAAGTGAAATAAGTTTTTTGAAACTTAAGTGGGAAGATTATTAACATGAATTTAAAATTTGAAATGGGAATTCAAATTGGGTTAAGTTGTCTGGATTAAATTGAAGTGAATTTAACTTTAGGAAAAATTAAATAAATTTAGAACAAACAACCTAAATTGGAAATTTCAAGATGAAATTGAGGTTTAACTTGGGAAGTTAAATGGTGAATTTGAATTGGGAGTTTGTGTGATATCAAAATGGGTTTGAGATCTGAAAATTGGAAAAGGATGGATGTATTAAAATAACTTGGATAATATCATCCTGTTGTTATTAATAATCTTTAAACTGTAAATTGGATTTGTTTAAATGAATAAAGAAATGGATTGTGGTAATATATCCATTATTGAGATAAATAGGAAATTAAACTTTAGTTTGAAATTAAGGATATGGAATCATTTGGAACTTAAGATTTGAATGTTGAGAATTGAACTTGTAAATTAAAAATTGTTTAAGAATTGGTTTAAAAGTTAAAATTGGTAATAAATTGAATTCTGAAGATTAAATAATTTAATATGTTTTGAACTCTTGTTTGAATTTTTAAAATAAGTTAAGGAAATTTAAATGGAATTTTGAATTTGGATTCAGGATCAAATGGTTTAAAGATTTAAGTTGTTAAATTAAAAATAAAAGGTTAATTTGGTTCAAGGGATTAAATCAACATTAAAATTTAACTCGAATTTATATAATTCGAGATGCTTTAAAGTTGAGATTTAAATTGAATTAGTTCAAATTGAATTTGGTTTGAATTAATTAGAATTGTGATTGAAGATGGATAAGTTTAAAATTTCAAAGGGAAAAATTAAATTGGATTAATCTGAAATGAAATTGAAAATTTAATGAGTTAAAAATTCAAATGGGAATTGATTTGAATTTGGGAAAGGAATTGAAGTTAATTCAAATTGAAGTAGATTGAATTAATTTAATGGGATGAGAAATTGATTGGAAATGGAGGTTGGGAATTGAACAGTTTGGCTCTGAAATATTTTCAGACAAATTATTTTAATAGAAGCTTTCTTAAATCTATTTTTCAAAACTATTCACTATATACAATCTTTCTTTTTTTAAAGCCAAAATACTATATACTTATTTTACAATAATTTTTGGAACTATTTAACAATTTTTCAACTGTTTTATAAACTAATTACTATTTTACATCTATTTTGCAATTATCTAACTATTTTATAACCATTTGACTATTTTATAACTACTTAACTATTTTACAGCTATTTTACAAACTAATAATTATTATTTTTTACTACTTATCTATTTTTAACTTTTCAAGCTATTATCAAACTGGTCAGAGTGCAAACTGTTTATGATTAAATATCTATTTTAGATAAGAATTGATGTGAAAATCCAAATGGGATTGAAGCAATTATGATTAAGTGAATGAAAATCAAGATGAATGTGAATAGAAAAAGGTGGATTGATTTAGGTAATAATCAATGAAGATAAATACGTAGGATGTACGTATATTATTCTATTCACATAGTGATTTGATTCAGATTCGAGCACAGAATTTCGAGATAGTATATCGATCCGAGTTGGGATTTTCCACATGATTTTTGATGCGAACTTGGATATGGATTTTTGATTGATTCTGGAGATTCTCTATCGCAGTTGTGACTATACAAGGGGAATGACGGTTTCTGATCAAGGAACCAGATCAGAGTCCGCATTAGGAAATCAGGTGGACAATACTAGTTCGAAAGAAAATTGTGGATCGAGTGAGCGATCAGATTGATATAGTACACGGATGATATATGTACATCTTACGGGTTTGAATGAAATTGATATTGAAAATTTATGGATAAGAAATGTAAAATAGTTTTTGAAATGACGAGTATATTTGTGAATTATATGATGAAATATAGTGAAATTGGATATTTCAATGTTTAAAGGTTCACTTTATGAAGAAAAGTAACGTGGTTAATAACTTTATAAAAGAGTAATCAAATTTGAATATTTGATTTGGCATAAACAAAGTAATGTATATATAATTGATAAACTCCCCTTATTGAATCTATAGCCAGAAGAAAAGGGTTTATGATAGTATTTGAAGTATGAAAAGGGAATTTATGCAAGTTTGAAGTGATCCAAAGATTTTTAAAGTTATATATATATTTATATATATATATAAAGGAAACCTATGGATTTTGGAAAGGCTTTTGATTTTTGGAGAAAAATCTATTTTGAAAATTTGGAAAGCCTAGTTAAGAGTTATCTATTTTAGGATAATCGACTTTGTGAAAAGGAGATTTATATGGGATGTATACCAGGTATATGATTTGGAAGATACTATAATGTGTATAGTATAAAGTGTTTTGAAAATGGCTTTAGAGAAAAAGGTGCTCCCCTAAAATGAACTTCTCAGGAGTACCATAAGTTGGTACTGCCTTGAGCCTCAAATTGGGGAGGCTATAAAGTGGATCCTGTGAGGAAGTCTGGACAAACTGAAGTTTCTGAGGATTATTGGGTAGCGTAAGTCGAGGGCGCTGATGCCTACAGAAGCATTTGGGTTATGCTGTGATGATAGTGTAACTCGATGTTGCTGCGATCTACAGTGGACCAAAGCGGAAATCGTGTGGAGGTGAGTGTCAACAGTCTACGTTTGATTTTGCCGGGAAGGCAACGTAACATCGGTAGACTGCGATCTGTGGTTGAGTGGATTGGAGAAATTTTATTCTTTTGGCAGCGAAATTTGAGGGCGCTGATGCCTACAGTTATAAGAGTTTTTGCTTTGATAGCAACGTAAACCTATATGTAGCTACGATCTACAGCGGGTTCCATGGCGTAATCGAAGGGGAACGGATTGCCTACAGTTATCTATGGATTTTGCCGTGATGACAATGCAATCATCAGGTTAACTGCGACCATGGATGGGGGTGATGATTTTCAAAGCATTCCCACCAAAGATGTTTCCTCTATTTTCAAAAATGTTTTCTATATTTTCAATAAAATATTTTCTAAGTATTTTCACTAGATGTTGAAGATCAGTCTGCTAAGTACTTATAGATTTTCTGTCTTACATCTAATCAATGTATGACCGAATTTATATAAGAACAAGGATGGACTGGTTGAGACATTGAGTTATAAAAAGTATTTTTATAAAACTAATTTTGTAATAAAATGTAGATTTTAAAAGAGTTTTAAAAATTCTTGATAAAAAAGGAGTTTATAGTTTAAAAATGTTCAAAGAATAATTTATCTGATATAAGTATTTTAATAAATTATGGCTTCGTTCCTTTTCGAGGACGAAAAGATTCAAAAGGGGGGAGGAATGTGATAACCCGGATTTTTGGGCTTCAGATAATTGGATAATTATCTGAATTAACTATTAGAATACTAATTTATAGGTTAAATAAATAATTCGATAATAAATATTTATCTCTGAATAAATGTTTATTTGGTAATCTCCTAGTATAATTATTTAGAATTGGCAAAATTATTATTTTCAAACAAATTAAATATGTATTGTTTAATTATATATTTATATGAATTGATTTTAGATTGAATTTGAATTTAAGATTGAAATTCAAAAGACTAATATCTTAAAATAAATTAGATTTAAAAATAAGGTATATTTGATTTTTATTAGCATATAATTAATTTTATATTATTTCTTTAAAAGATTTTATAAAAATAAAAGAAAATGTATTTACCAAATAATTGAAAATGATTTAATGTATATATAAAATTTAGATAAAAATTTATATAAAAACCATATTTAAAACATTTATACATATAAGATAACAAATGTAAGCCATGTATCATGAAAAAATACAACTTTAACATTTAAACAGGAAAATAGACATAAGGAAGAAGTTGCAAAAATATTTAGTCATAGAGACAACAAGTTTACTTTTTAGCGTAAAGGACACTTTTTAGTGTAAACAAAAAATGATAGTTACAACTATCATTTTGTGATTTACACTAGAAAGCGTCCTTCAGCATAAAAACTAAACTTCTTGTCCCTAAAATTAATTTTTTCTTGAACTTTTTCCTTAAGCCAAAAAATACCCAATTTTAAAATACCATTCAAAAAATGTAAGTAATTTATGCCATGTATAAAACAACTGTCACTTGTTTCCTTCATTTTCAAAATTAATAAATAAAAAGAAAATTTTAGTATATAAACATATCTACTTCCTTTTCTCTTCCTATTTTACTTTATTATGTTCAAACTATAGACTTGAGTAAATTTCAAATCAACTCAACAAAAAAAATCAGATTCAAGAAAAAAAATCCAACCCAGAAAAGTATCAAGCCAAACCAGAAGTTAAAATCTGAGCAGAATATAACTAAAAAGAAAAGAAAACCTGAGATCAAGCAAAGAACTGAATCAAACTCAAGTTTGCCAATCTAGAAAAGATGAACTCAGCTCAACATCAACAAACCAGTATAGATCATCTCTGAATCAGCTACAGATCAAGCCCAGTTCTTCCATTAGCTCTGTCCTTGTTTCCAAATTTCAGCGAGTAAACTTGAAGCTCAAAGCTTAATCTGTCTGTACATGAGTTTGCATGAGATACTGTTTGAAATTATGGTGTGTAGTACACTTTGCATGTTTGTTTAGAGATGGTTGTAGGTATATATGAGTGTGAGTATGGATGTATCTCTGTATAAATATTAGCCTTGTTTACAGACACAAAATCTAAAAAATCAATAACTCCTTACATAATTTTTTTATGTTAGGATCTTTGAAAGAAAATTGTTTGTTATTGTCAGATTTAATTTTTAAAAATAATTTCAAGTATACACTTGAAGTAAGTATGATAAAAATTAAAATTTACAGTGGTAAGTCAATTTAAATCAAAAATTTAAGTAGTTAAATCTCGATTTTTGAATATATGATTTGAATCGATTTTGGAAACAATGATTTTGAAGGTTAAAATCAAAATTTTTAAGTTTGTAGATAGTGAGGATCAGAAGGATGATCAGAATTGAGTCTTTGTTCGAATTCAGGCAATCAGGGATCTCGGAGAGGCCGAGGTTCGAGCTGAAGGTGGATTATGGGTCGGAGATGGTAAGAAAAATGGTCGGGACGGATATTTTTTGCCCTAGCGGCGACAAGTCAAGGATGTAGGGTTTAGTGATCCTGATAGTTTGTCGTTGAAGTCGAGTCATTAGCGAGGCTTTGGATGATCAGGAGATGATCGGTCCTAGGGAAAAGCCGCATATGTCGGTGACGAAGCTGAGGTCGTAGTGGCATTGATGCTGGAGGTCGGGGTTGTCGACGGTGAAGTGTTTTTTATCGGGCTTTGGGTCCAGGATTCATCATGTGGCTCGATTTTTGATTGCCGTTATTGTTGAGTGTTCTGGGTGGAGAAGATGATCGTGCTTGGCGATGACGACTTGCAGGAGATCTCAACGTCGTCCAGTGGTGATCGAAGTTGCCATGCATGTGCACACATGCACAACTTGTATGGGTTGATATTTGTTTTGGGGGAGACAAAGTTTTATAGGGTCTGGTTCGAGTAGGACTGTATTTTGCCTCGAAGTAGAAGTTTGCGCGTGTATTGTAGGGGGATGGCTCGGGAATTCAATAGGGTTAGCCTGGAATTTTATAAGTTGAGGTAATAAAGTTTTTAAAAGCTTATCAAAAATGTGTAAGTTTCAAGGTAAATATAAACCAAGCTTTTAAACAAAGTATTGGCAAATTATAAATGAATTTCCAAGTTGTAAAATGTTTCCAAATTGTTGTTTATAAGTAATTATACAATAGGTTATATCCTATATGTTTTAAGGTGAATTAAAAGTTGTAATTAAATAAGTAACAATTATTTAATGTATTAAGGATGGTTAATTGATTTATGTAATTGGGGGAAATTTTTTAATTAATTTATGCAATAAATTTGTAGGATTGATTTATTAATATGATTAATTAATTAAGTTAATAATTAAAAGATTATTAATTAAAGATTAATCTCCTAATGTAGTTAAGTAATGATAATTACTTTAGTTAAAGGATAATTGTGTAATGGCATTAATTAAGAAGGGTAATTAATGGGTGATTACTAAATGTGATTTATTTAATGATAATTACTTAATAGAAGTAATTGAGAATTAAATTACTTAGTGTAATTAGTTAAAGTATGGATTAATTAAGGAAATCAATTAAAGAGTTAGTTAATTAATGAAGGTGAATAATTAAAGAATAATTAATCAATGTAATAAATTTTAATAATTTATTTATGATAATAAATTAAAGGTTAATTAATAATGAATGGTTGAAGGTTAATAAATTTTGTATAATTAATTATAGGATAATTACTTAATGTGATTAAGATTATAATTAAGGATGATTAATTAATTGGTTTGTAATTAATTAATGTCGAGCGAGCAGGATTTAAAGATGATTGAAGTAATTAATTTATTAATGATGTGACAAACTAATCTTGCTTATAATAGATTAAATGATATTGTATGACTTGGATTTTTGATAATCTCTGATTTATGATGTTATGTGATTTGATATGTTTGGACTGAGCTGTGATAATATGGTTTGTCTATCTGGGATGAATGGCTATGTAAATATGTAATTCTGGATATAAATGGAATTATATAAACTTAAGCAGCTTTGTTTTAAGATCATATTGGAATCGAAGAGACAGGGTCGGGTATCAGTAAATACCCGAAACCACTTCGATTTGGAATTTACAATAATTCTTTATGAATTTGACTTTGGGATAAATTGGCTGGAATAGAATAAATTGAGTAAAATTTGTCATTTAAATCTGAGTAATAATGCTTAAGATATGATTATAAGATGTATTTAACTATAACAAGTTAAGAACTCATAGTGAAGTATGAGTTAACTTAGGTTTTAAATAAGTTATGCATTTGAATTTCTTGTTATATTGGTTTACTCATTTTGGTTTCCAGCCTGACCCGGGTGTTACTTTGATGTAATTCTCAGGTCAGACCGAGTATTACAGCTTTTCAGGAACGCATGGAGTGTTTCCGCTGTGATATATCGTTGTTTATTTGGGACAAGATAATTTTTTTAAATGCCTAGTTTGTTTATGTAAGGGTTGAAAACACTGATGTAATATATGCAATTTAACTGATATAACTTCTTTGCACAACTAATATTATTTAATATTATATTTTATCCGCTGCGAATGTGAGAATCTGTGACTTTTTTCTGTTTCTTCTTCTATCCCCTTTCTTCTTTACCCTAACTATTTGGGATTTTCGGAATCGAAAACTTCGGATCGTTACAATTTGATAATTTGAAGTTGGGTAAAATATGGAATCTTCGGTTTTAAGCTTGTTAAAAATAAATTAATGGCTTAGAAAATTTGTATTAACAATACTGAAGATAATAGAACTTTTGAAATTGAATTTAAAGATGGTTTGTTTAGTTTTGAAATATATCGTTTAAGTCGATATTTAAAAAAAGCCTTCCGAGGCACGGTCTTGGAAGTTGACGAAACCAGTTCCATTGGATCCGTAATATTGCATTATTATGTGATTTTAGTTTTTGTAGTGTTTGGAGTTGTCATGTGATCATACAACATATAAACGCACTAGATTCATATCGAAAATTTAATATAATAAATGGGTCCAGAAAGCTATCTTCTCCGTACGATCGAGTTAGGGCTCGAACCTTTTCCATTGCATTCAAAATAGGGGCATAACATTATAAATTCCTAGTGGCATGCTCGATAGGGTTTTGAAATTTTAGATTGTGTAAAATGCGACAATTTGAATTGGAATTTAAATTAAATATATGTTCACATACAATAAATAAATTAAACACGTTTCCTCCTTAACAACACGTGTTCCTTCTAAAATAAATAATCAAACACGTTTCCATCTTGTTCCCCCCATTCTCTTTTAAAACATACACAACAAAAGTAAAAATATAAAGAAATCGAATTCAAAGGAAATAATGGCCGATAGCTTCTTCAAATCGCAGAATTATTTTCCCTTTTCATTCATTCAAGGGCCAAGTTTTATTTGTTCAATCTATAAATAACATATCCTCCTCTATAATTAAAATCAGATCGATCCTTAAAAAATGGCCTTTGTTTATCAAACGCGACATAGCCGTGATGGCGCGGCAACAAGGGCGATGAACGCGAGGCAAGGCAGTGGTCGATGTGGCGATTTTGACTTTGGGTTCGCATTCTTGGTAGAGGGGGAGGGTGGTGGCTGCGATGTCAAGGCATGAGTTAAGACGCAAGGCGATGATGGAAGAAGGACGTAGGGTTGCTCAGGTAGCGACGCGACTTTGGAGGAGGATGATTTCATGGTCGAGATCGGTGGGCTTTCGTCAGTGAGGTATATATGATTCCGCTTTCAATTTAAAAATTTACAATATCCATATAAAAAATGTTATAGTAAAGTAATTTCAATTTGTTTTTCTGTTGTAGTAAAGAAAATTTTTGTTTTAATTTGTATATGTGTATATCGACATGTAGAAAAATTTATTTACAGTGAGGTCTAAAATAAAGATCTTTTTAAAAAGTTTAACAGTAAGATATATAATACATTTCAGTTTGAATTTAATTTATATATATACATAATATTTTTGGAAATATAGGAATTTCTAAAATGTTGTAGAATGTATAAAGATTAGATTTCAAATATACATAGGTTAATATTTTTTTAGTGCATGTAATTTCAAAAGAGAATAAATATACATATACCTATTTTTCATTTAATAGTTTATTTTTAAAATAACGTATTATGGAGATTAAATTATTTAATTAACTTATATAAATTATTTTAGTTACTAAGAGAATTATTTAAAAGATAATTAGTTTGAAATTAAATAATTAGTTAATTAAATCTATTTAATAGTGTTGATTAATTCAATATTAATAAAACCATATAATGTTTATACAAGGCCAAAATTGTAAAGAAAACAAGTCGAGATGGAAATGGGTTACAAACGAATTAAAGGTGAGTTAATCTCACTCATTTGGATTACCATTTGGATTTAAATAATTAAATTTAAATTATTGGTTGAATGATTGAATTGACTGGATGTGATATTATATATAATAGTGTGTGTGTGTCTATATATATATATATATATATATATATATATATTGGAGCGATTGATTTCTCGTATTATATAGCGAATGAGACCCTATGTGCCTTGCATAATAGTGTGTGATCCTTAATACCATGATATCCCGCCTTGAAGTGGATTGGTATTTTAAATTGTTGTGCTAACTTCTATGGATGCAGAGAAACAGGTTGAAGTGATCCAACTGGATTCCTGAAATGTTGAATTTGTTTTATATTCTGTAATGTGATTTATGTGATAATCTGTGATGGGTTATATTGATTATATTAGGAATTGAAATTATTGAATGCTATGGCTTGGTTGAATATATATTGATATTTGAGAAAAATGAAATGTATATAATGTTTGGATTTTTAAAGGAAATAAAAAGAGAAATCTTGAAGTAAAGTAATTATAGTGAATTCAAATAAATTAAAGGAATGAATTTGGGAAAAAGTTAAAGGCTTGATTTTAAATCTTATATAACAAATTCAAGGATGGAAAAAAATAGGGATTTTTAGTAAATGGGAAAAAGGATTTTATTTAAAATATGGACTCAAGCAATATTGTTTTGTAAGTACGAAGAAATATATCTTTAAAATTCAAGATTTGAACGAGTTCGGAAAAATAAAAGGAGAATTTTGAAATAAAGTATGAAATTGGTATTTTCAGTTTAAATAAGATTTCAAATCATAATAAAGGAGTAAAATCTAAAACTAATAGATTTTGAAATAAAATTGAGTAAGTAAAGGAATATGTTCTAAAATGGAGTAAATTTTGGAAATCGATTTGGAAATCGATTTAGTTTTTGGAACTGTGTTTTTAAAAGGAGGATGAGACTATGGAATTTATAAATTGGGTTTATAAAGTGAAAAGATATCAGTAGATATTTAGAAGTATAAATTCACGGTGGGAATTTATAAGGAGATGGGAAATGTGTTTTAAAAATAAAAAATGGTTTTATTTTTAAAGTGTTAAAAGGAAAATTTACGGGTTGAGACGTAAATTAAACTGGGGTAAATCAACAAGGATTTATTAACTGATTAAATGGACTAATTTAGAATGGAAAGTGTATTTTCCTGAAATGTCAAATATGTTTTTAAAACAGATTTTCAAGTATAAGTTAGAGGTTTTAAAGTGGTTTTAAAAGAATGTTTGTAACGACCCGTCAATCCGTACCCCTTGAGTCAACACTATTCTACAACAATCAACTCAAGTTGTACAGAAATACGAACCATTTGGGTTAAAGAAGAAGAAGTAGAAGAAGAAGATAGAAAAAAACAACTACAAAATCTAACCATCGCAGCGGAATAAAATATAATAGATAATAATGATCTTTACTCAAAAATCAAATTTATATGTTTATATATTACATCATTACAGCTCAACATCAATATCATACAACTGGATACACAGCTACTCTACACAACGGAATATATATAAAACAAGTACAAAAGTATCGTCATCTAGCTCATCTCCTAAGCTCCACAGCATCATATCCTGTATCCTATAATACTCAGTCTGACCCGAGCATTACAGTTAAATAACACCCGACTCAGTCTGGAACACCAGCATGAGAAAATCACACTCAATTGATTATTAAAGTTTCAAAAATCCTTTGAAAACAAAAGCATCTCATAAGACCACGCCACAAATAAACATGTCGGGTTTTTACCTTACGATGGCTAAAACGATTTTTATAGAAATCCTCTGATATTATAATAGGGTCTATATTCAAATACTTAAAAAATAACCGAAATTGTTACATCTATTAAATTCCAGCTACTAGCCACAGAGTGGGTAATACAAAGAAAACTCGTACAAGGCTCGTAGGGAGAATGGATTTCCAACTAATGACTAGGCACTGGGGCACCACCTGTCACGGTACCGAGGAGTACGCCCGCTTCCCTGCAACACAAGACCGGGACTGCCCCTTACTGGATAATCTCGAGTGAGATCACCCCGCGGTTGGGATCAGCAACCGCCCACTAAGCCGAAATAAAAAGGGACATCTACACAGGGATGGCCTCACCCTGCTTGGGTGCTACCCACCTAGCATTGCTGCATAACCCCTGATTTTCAGTCATTCCCGGTTGATGAGGCTTGAGGCTAAGCGTTACCTTTTTAGAACATATCCCTTAGAATACCCATCGTCCACCTGACGATGTTCCGAAAGCATTCATCCATACAAGTCCGTCCTGTGTTCGAACGGAACCGAAGGCACTATTCCTACTACATCCATTTTGGAAATATCCTCAGGATTAGTATCGACTAGCCCTTGCACTTTACTGCTCCATCTTCTAGTCCAAACTTGTTTTCCACGAAAACGTACAAACCGGATCGAAGTGGTTTTCGAGAAATAAATCTCGATCCCGGTCTCTTCGAAACGATCAACGTATTTGTCCAATATTGATAGCTGGTGATTTAACTATCAATTAATATTCACAAACATCCATCAAACAATAAAAAATCTCCCAAATTATTTATTAACCTCAAAATATCTTCACAAGATATATTTTCATTTTCAAAACACTTTTGAAAACAGTTTCCAACCATTCTTTCTTTTCTAGAATAAACTTTCCCAAATATTTTCTATCTCCACTGAAATCACCATGCACAAAACTAGATTTTTTTTAAAAACAATAATAATTTAAAAAACTTTACTTTGAAATATACTTTAAAACATTTAAGTTAAAACTACTTCGATAATTTGTTAAAAATACATAGTATATGAATATTTGAAAATAAGGTTACTTTATAAATATAAAACTAGATTTTCACTTTTAAAAACAAAATACCAGGTCACTCTTTAAAAAATTACTTCTATAATAGATTAAAAGAAAACATTTACTTTAGAATTTTAAATATTTAGAAATAATAAATTTTCCAAAACTTGCTTTTTAAACAGCTTAAAAACTTTTAACTTATATTAAAAAATTAGTTTGAAAACGTACTTGGTTATTCAGGGAGAATTTCCAACCTCAATTACTTAAATCAATTTTCCAAATTGATTCCCAATTTATTCCATTTGAAATAAATTTCTTTACTAACTTAGTTCATTTCAAAATTCATTAATTATGGACTTTATTATTAATGTTATTATTTTTCGTTTGATTTTAAATCTTTTAACTAAAATATACAAATTCAGTTTTCCCAATTTCTTCTTTATTCTTTTCACTAATTTAAATCTTAAATTTTAGATAAATGTTTTGTTCTTTTAAAATAATAATACTGAAGTTTAAAATTCATTAATCTTCTGTTTATTGAAAATTTCCTTTCCATACTCGAAATTTATTTTCTAAAATTTAAAAATCACTTTATTTATTTTCCAATTCATTCTTAATTTATTTACTATAATTATTTCGCTTACAAATTTACTTCCTTTATTTTCTTTCCAAAATCCAATTTATATATTTATGGTAACTCATTATATCTAAATATATTCAATCAACTCATCGCGTTCAATATTCCAATATAATTCATTATAGGATATTAATAATCACAACGGAGGGTATTGAATAATTTAAATAAATGTTGAGGGATCCAGTTGGATCCCTCCAACCTGTTTTCCCTGCATCCACAAACGTTGGCATAATATAAATCAAACATTCCAAGATGTAGTATATATTATACCATAGCACATAAATCAATTCAACCATTCAACCAATTATTTAAATTTAATCATTTAAATTTAAATTCAAATTCAGCCGACTGAGATTAACTCACCTTTATCATTATGCAGTCCATTCCAAACTGGCTTGCTTCCGTGATTTAAAACCTTGTATGAATAGTTATACGATTTATTAATATTTTAATTTATCGAACAATTAATTTACATTAAATAACTAAGGCAACTAATAATTTAGTTAAACAAATCTTTCGTTTACAATTTCTTTTAGTAACTAAATAATTTAAACAGGTTTATTAATCTTTGAATTAATCAACAATTTATTTCTTTAATTTAACTAATGATTAGCTTTAAGGTAACTCCTTTTTAAATAAAAATATTTTCTAATCACCGGAATAACTACATAAGTTAACTAAACAAATTAGTCACTAAAAGAAATTGGTAAATTGTATTCTTACTTTCCATTTCCCCTTACTGTAAACCTTTCCCTATTGTAAATTTCTAAAAATCTAAATAAACAGCAAGTCAAATCAAACTTTTACTTAACATAAATTTTCTATTTTCATAATCTTGTCTTTGAATATATTATTTTTCTTTTTAGGATATATATAATATAAATCTGAATAAAAATGTACTCATTAACAAATAAAGTTAACTCTTTTTTTTATAATTACCAAAAGTGAAAAATTTCCATTACTGTAAAGAAAACCTTCTTCCTCACTGCCTATGCATCTCTGTGAAATAAAAATTAATCATTCTAAATTTTAGATAAACTTAAATTAAATTAGAAAAATACCTTACTGATAAAGAAACGAACCCAGCTCCATCGACAAACCTCTACGAACGCGCCCACGATGCCCACAAGCTTGCGACCCGCTACAATGAATCCTAGTCGAAATAAAACGCGCCTTCGTCCAGCCCATTCGCACGAAGTCCCGACCTCGGCTTCAACTTCCCCCTTCTCTCCCATACACGATCGGAACCCTAGCGCGCGCGCCCTCAATCGATGACCCAAGTCCCCTCAGGTGCAAATCTGGTCGAAAACAGACGCTACTCGCATGGACGAGGGTTTCGTTTTGAAATTAAGGCTTGCCCCCTCCTTTCTTTCATTCTGTGAATCTCGATTCTCCTTAATCGGAGGGAACGACCATTATTTTCTTTTCTTTTTATTTAGCCTATGTTCGATTTGAATGGAAGAAAGGGAAAGTATTAATTTGAACGAGGATGGTTTCACAAAAAAAATTAATACGTGAATTCTTGAAGAAGGCTCGGCTGTAGATATTAAAAAGAGAAGCGTGTTGAAGAATACTCGCTACAGTGTTTCGAAAGATGATAGAATCGCGGATAATAGGAAAGGAAACGGCTGATAGTGACCAAATATATATATATATATATATATATATATATATATATATATATATATATATATTTAAATTAAATTCAACTCGTGTCGATAAACGCAACATGAAATTTGACTTCCTATCGAGGCGTGCCGCTAGGTGTTCCTAGTGTTATATACCTATTCTGAACGCAATGAAAACGGCTTCGAATCCTAATTTGTAACAGCCTGCAAATCTGTACCCCTTGAGTTAACACTATTCTACAACAATGAACTCAAGTTGTGCAGAAATACGAACCATTTGGGTAAAAGAAGAAGAGGTAGAAGAAGAAAATAGAAAACAACATCAGAATCTAACCATCACAGCGAAATAAAATATAATAGATATTAATATATCTTTACACCAAAACAATTATATATGTTTATATATATATTACATCATCAGAGTACACCAATCACAGCTCAACCACAACAACATACAAATGGATACACAGCAACTCAACACAATGAAATACATATATAAAACAAGTACGAAAGTACATCTCGTCATCCAACTCGTCTCCTAAGCTTCACAGCATCATATCCTGTATCCTATAATACTCGGTCTGACCCGAGCATTACAGTTAAATAACACCCGAGTCAGTCTGGAATACTAGCGTGAGAAAATCACACTCAATTGATTATTAAAGTTACAAAAATCCTTCGAAAACAAAAGCATCTCGTAAGACCACGCCACAAATAAACATGTCGGGTTTTTACCTTACGATAGCTAAAACAATTTTTATAGAAATCCTCTGATATTATGATAGGGTCTATATACAAATACTTATAAAATAGTCGAAATTGTTACATTCATTAAATTCCAGCTACTAGCCACAGAGTGGGTAATACAAACAAAACTCGTATAAGGCTCGTAGGGAGAATGTATTTCCAACTAATGACTAGGCACTGGGGTACCACCTGTCACAGTACGGGGCCTAGATCACCGTACCGAGGATTACGCCTGCTCCCGTGCAACACAAGACCGAGACTACCCCTTACTGGATAATCCCGAGTGAGATCACCCCGCGGTTGGGATTAGCAACCGCCCACTAAGCCGAAATAAAAGGGGACATCTAGACTGGAATGACCTCACCCTGCTTGGGTGCTACCCACCTAGCCTTGCTTCATAACCCCTGATTTTCAGTCATTCCCATTTTATGAGGCTTGAGGCTAAGCGTTACCTTATAGAACATATCCCTTAGAATGCCCATCATCCACCTGCTGATGTTTCACAAGCATTCATCCATACAAGTCCGTCCTGGGTTCGAACGGAACCGAAGGCACTATTCCTACTACGTCCATTTTGGAAATATCCTCAGGATTAGTAGCGACTAGCCCTTGCACTTCACTGCTCCATCTTCGAATCCAAAATCGTTTTTCACGAAAACATGCAAACCAGATCGAAGTGGTTTTCGAGAAGTATCCCGGTCTCTTCGAAACGATCAACGCATTTGTCCAATATTGATAGTCGGTGATTTAACTATCAATTTATATTCACAAACATCCATCAAACAATAAATAATTTCCCAAATTATTTATTTATCTCAAAAATATCTTCACAGGATATATTTTCACTTTTCAAATTCCTTTGAAAACAGTTTTCAAACTATTTGCCTTTCTCAGAATAAATTCCAAGTATTTCTATTTCCACTGGAATCACCAAGCACAAAACTAAATTTTTCTAAATTAATTTAAAACATTTTACTTTTAAAAAAATATACTTTAAAACATTCAAGTTAAAATTACTTTAATAATTTGTTAAAAATACATACTATATGAATATTTGAAAATAAGGTTACTTAATAAAATATAAAACTAGATTTCTACTTTTAAAAAACAAAATACTAAGTTACTTCTTAATAATTACTACTAAAACAGATTAAAAGAAAATACTTACTTTAGACTTTAAATATTAGAAATAATAAATTTTACAAAACTTGCTTTCTTTAAAAGCAACTTTAAAACATTTAATTTATATTTACAATTTTACTTTTAAAAACATGTACTTGGCCATCCAGAGAAAATTCCAACTTCAATCACTTAAATCAATTTTCCCAAAATTGATTTCCAATTTATTTTATTTGAAATAAGTTTCTTTAATTTCTCAATTCATTTCAAAATTCATTAGTTATGGACTTATTATTAATGTTATTACTGAAATATACAAATTACAGGCTTTTCCCAATTTCTTGTTTATTCCTTTCAATAATTTAAATCTTAAATATTAAATAAATGTTTTGTTTTATTAAATAATATCATTGAAGTTTCAAACTTCATTGACTTTCTGTTTATTCAAAAATTCCTTTCCATTTACAGAATTTTATTAATTAGCATTTTGAAAGCACTAATATTCTTATCCAATTCACTTTAATTCATACACATTCTTTATAATTATTTCTTAAGAGTTCACTTCTTTTATTTCCTTTCAAATGTCCAATTCTATATATTTGGATAAAATAGAGTACCGAAATATTCAAGCAGACTATAACATTCAATATTCTAATATAATTCATTACAGAATATCAGTTAATCACAGCTGTGGGTGTTTAATAATTTAAATAAATGTAGAGGGAACTAGTTGGATCCCTCCAACCTGCTTTCCCTACATCCACAGACGTTAGCACAATATAATATACCAACCCCAAATATACCATACTATAGTACACCAACCAATTCAATCATTCAAACAATTATTTAGATTTAATCATATAAATTTAAATTTAAACTGAGTGAGATTATCTCACCTTCGCTGTTTATTTTGCAATCCACTCTAGACTAGCTTGTTTCTTTTCAAATTTCACCTTGAATAAATAATTACATGATTTATTAATGTCTGGGATAATCTACAATTAATTTACCATTTAATAAATAAATTGACAAATAATTTAATTTAGACTAATCATTTGGTTTTAGCTAATAATTTGATTTCTAAAGTAATATTTTAAATTTTTACCTAATTTTCCTAAAAAAACTTTTAGCAACCAAATAATTAAACGAGCTAAGAAAACAAACTACTCACCACCCTATGTTATTTTTTAAAATAATCTAGTAAATCAAAATGTGTATATGTACATTTTTTTTATTATCTTCTCGTGAAACTACAAATACTAAAATAGCCTATAGACACTTAAAAATATACTCTTTATACAAACCTTATAAAAAAAATTAAATTATTATTTCTTTCAACTTTATCAACATAAACTAATTTCTGTTTTCCTATATATTATAGATTATTAAATCTTGAAATATATAAACTGTATATATATATATATATATACACACACTTTGCTGCAGTTTAATAAATTCCATTTTTTTAATATACATAAATTTGAAAAGAGGGTTATACCTCACAATCGATCGCTAGACCCTAGGCAGCCCCATCACAACCTTCCATCACGAGCTGCTTCGACGCTTTCCACCAGACCATCAACGGCCCTTGAACCCACGAGCATCACTTCGCCGCCTCCTTCCAGATCGCGTCCCACTGTGCGACGAGCTCGAGAATGGTCTCGAGAATCCCCAGATCGAAACCCTAAACGCGTCGCCACCACGAACTTCGATCCGCCCTTCATGTTGCGACCTTTCTTCACACAATCACACCTAGCAGCCTCGCACTCAAGCTTCCAAAACTCCAATCCCATTGCGCATCGTTTTCCCCTTAGAGCTTATTCGATCACTAATTTAACGATAGGAGGAGGGGAGTTACATGACGAACCGAGGTAGGAGGAGAAGAAAGCTCGTGATTTAGTTTTATTATTTCGAAGTTCTCAGCATTTTTTTATACGAACTGGGAGGCTTCGATTATGATTTGGAAAAAAAGAGGGCCGGCTTTGATTCGAATAGAGAGTAAAGGAAGCCTCGTTTGAATGATTTTCAGAAGATGAAGAAAAGGGGAAGCGTGCTGTCAAAGGGAAGTGGCTTCTAAAGGAGGATGCAGCCTCCGATTTTTCTCTGCTTTGATTTAAATGAGGGGAAATAAAGTTTTGACGTGATATTAATTTGACTGGTTAACTAATATTTTAATTTGATTTAAATTTAAATTTAAATCGACTCGAATTACACGATCTAAAATCTCGACCTCCTATCGCAATGTGCCGCTAGGCGTTTATAATGTTAAACCCCTATTTCGAACACAATGGAAAAGGTTTCGAGTCCTAATTTGATCGTATGGAGATGGTAGCTTTTCAGATCCATTTATTTTACTAAATTTCGATTAAATTTCGAACGCGTTTACCTCTTGTATGATCACACGATGACTCCAAACGCTACCAAATTTGAAATCCGATAATAATACAATATTACGGATCCAATGGATATGGTTTCGTCAAAATCTGAGACTGTGCCTCGGAAGGCTATTTTCCAATATCGTTTTAAACGATATATTTTTAAAACTGAACAAATCAGTGTTAAATTCAATTTTAAAACTTCTATTATCCTCAGTATTATCAATATAAATTTTATAAGCCTCCAGATTATTTTAACAAGCTTAAAACTGAAGATTCAACATTTTACCCAACTTCAAATTGTTTAATTGAATAATTCAATAATTTAATTATCAAATAAATTGTAATATTCATAATTCAAGTTAAAATTACTCTACTGAATACTTAAAATCAATTAAATATTCTGATTTAAATGCTCGAAAATTTCGGGTCCTCATATAATTCGATCGTATGGAGAAGATAACTTTCTGAATCAATTATCATCAATTAAAATTTCAGCGCGTTTATATATCGTACGCTCACAGAGCAATTCCAAATACTACAAAATTTGAAATCTGATAATAATAAAATATTACGGATGCAATGGAACTAGTTTCGTCGAATTCCGAGAATGTGCCCCGGAAGGCTATTTTTCAATTCAATTTAAACTACAAAATTTTAAAACTGAACAAATCTCTGTCAAATTTAATTTTAAAACTTTTATTATTTTCAGTATTATCAATATAAATTTTATAAGCCTTCAAATTATTTTTTAACCGGCTTAAAAACTCCAAATTAAATATTTTACCCAACTTCCAATTATTAAATTCTATTATTTAATTATCAAATAAATAGCGATATTTGAAAGTTAAAATTAACTTTGAAATATTTAAAATCAATTAAATATTCCGACTTTAAATGCTTAAAAATTTTGGGTCCTCACATTCCTCCCCCCTTAAAAGAATTTCGTCCCCGAAATTACTAGTTAGGAAGAACAGTCCAATACCCGTTACTATTTTCCAAAACCAAACAGTTAAATCAACTTGCTATAACCTATCTTTTATTAAAGACCCACTATTACTTCTACCAACTTCCCTAAATCTTTCATAGTTTTCAAATAACTTTACTTATTCAACCTTTCAAATTTAAATTATCAAAATTTTCTCAAAAATTTTCTAACTCTCTAAATTTCTGAAAAATTTCGCCAGTGTCTCCTTTGCGCGGCTAGCTCGGTACAACTACAAAAGGGCTCTACAGGCTCCCAAATTCCAAAGGAAAACAAAAGGCCAAGGGGCTAGATCCAAAAACCCAATCAAATTTTACAGAAATTTAAACACATACCTTTTAGGTCGGGCAATTCAAATTTATATTCTAAAATCAAAATCAATTCCCTTTTCCCTTTATATTACATGCATATCCTACTTAGCACTAATATCCAGTCACAACATTTCAAAAACATTTTTATCAACTTCCTTACCAAATGTCAATATTTATTCATCCCAAATATTAACTTAGATTATATTTGTAGTATTAATTTTCCATTTAAGAATTCACCATTCCTTTCTTAAGCTAGTATAACCATTTTACATGCTTATTATATTTATTTCCACCTTACCACTTTAGTTTATATCTAATTTTATTCAAATTGATTCTTTCATTACCATATGAATTCAATTTATCTTTTACTCTGAATATTTAAATTTTATTTTCATTTATACTAATTCATGTCATTATTTTAAATTAGTTTCATTTACTAATTTATTTCAATTTCCAATTTGAAAACGTTTGTCGTTAACAAAATTTTCAAAAAATTTCTAACTCCCAAAATTTCTGAATTTTTTTGGCATAGTCCCCTTTTTACGGAGGAGGTTTTGCAATTTGACAAAAGATATAAATACATCGACCCACCCGGTCGGAAAAACCAAAAACAGTTCATATTTCCTATTTTTATTGCGTAGGCGTACCTTATTTAGCATTCTAAGCAAGCGACTTATAATTTTTAGCAACTAGCGTAACCAAATCCAGCCACACGGCTCCCAGGTACCTTTACTTACTCAATTTAAACACGTAAGTGCCAAATATACGAAGTTTAATAATATTTCGCTTATTTGCAATAGTTAAACACATGAATTGTAACAACAATGCACACCAAACACTTTCCGTAAGCAATTCATATTGTCTACATACTAATTCAACTGTTTCAATTAATTTATAAACCATTTTCATTCAATTTGAATGGTTTTCAATCCATTCGTATAGAACTTCATCAAATTTGAATGGTTTGAAACTCAATCGCTTACATTTAATTTATTTTTAACCTTTAACAAACCCATATTATTCCAATTGATTTAAAAAAAATCAATTTTATTTCCTTGCAATGACTCATAGAATTTTAATTACTTACATTTACATCAAATGACAATTTATTCTATGCAATTTGACGAGATCTATATGATTAAATAAGTACTTATGTTTTATAACCAATTTAAATTGATTTCAACTCAATTTATACTTAATTCTATTCCATTTTTAAATTTATCCACAATCGATATATTCTCATTTTCATTGCATTTTATATTCGAATCCATTCACTTGCATTTCATTTTATTAACCAAACTAGTTTCATTATTCAAACAGTTTCCATTCAAAACCATTTGATCTAGCTCGACACATTCTGTTAAATTTCATTCACAATCCATTCATTTACATTTCATTCCATATTTGTTTATTCCGAACTATTTTATTTAGCTCGAAAACAATCCAGGCTATTTCATTCAATAGCCATCTCAATTTTATTCATGATCTATTCATTTGCGATTCATTCCTTATCCGCATTCATTTAAAACCATTCTATTCTTGAAAACATTCTATTTTCCTTATTGTCTCTAGTTATTTCAATTCCTTAACAATTTAAATGGTTTTCAATTATTTATTTAAGAATTTTCATTCCATTAAATATTATCTGTAACACACCGAATTTTATTTCGATTAAAATTTATTTTCACTTGATTTAAATCCAATCCAATATTATTAAACTTAGTTTAAGTTGAATTAAATTCAACCCTCCTCCATCTATTTAGCCTAAGTCAATTTACTTCAATTTTATACTTAAGCTCATTTTTATTTTGTAACTAAATTTTCTCTTCTATTCAACTTAATTCTATCTCAATTAAATCTCATTTTAAATCTACATTTTCATTTGAGTGGTTATTATAAAATTTAAATTTTCAGATTTAACTCATTCAATGGATTACATGTCTATTTCCAATTTATTTCCACTTACTTGGATTTTATTCGCAATTCAAACCATCACTATTTTAATCCAATTTCATTTTTATTCGATACATTTCCAATTATATTTAATTTTTTAACACTTTAAGTCAAATTTAAATAATAACTCAAATTCTGAATCCACAATCCATTTTCAATTTACCACCCAATTTCATGAACACACAATTCAATTACATTTACTTCACCAACAATTTAAGTCGAATTTAATTTATAACTTGAGTTTTATTTTTAAACTTCATTTTTCACCCACAATTCAGCTTTTATTTAACTACATTGAACTCCATTTACACATTTCATTAACTATTTATTTATCAAATTAGTTCTTCCCTATTTATAGTTCAATACTTGATTTTTAATCTCAAAATCTCTTCATTAAATTTTCTTAAGTTCAATTTATTTTATAATTCAAGTTTTGATTTTTATTTTATTTTCCAATTCATCACAAATATTTATTTTGGGTTTTCTATCCCACTTTTCAATTTTATAAGTCACAACTTATTATTTACACAATTCCATTCATTCTAGGCTTGAATATATTCATCTTTTATTTTTAACTCAAGCCTTACGCTTATTTATAACCCAAGCATATTTTATTCCATGGATTTTTAATTCTTTTACAATTTATTCTAATTTATTTATTTCAATTTAATCCTTATCCAACTTATTTTCCATTTATTCAGATAAGAATCTAATTCCATTCGATAACTCAATTGCATTTTTATTCCAATTCCATTTTATTTTAACTCAGATTTATTTAACTCAATTCGATTTCAACTTAATTCGAATACAACTAGATAATATTTTCAACCTATTCAACTAATTTCAATCTAGTTAACTTTTATTTCCCAATCCAAGTTAATTTCATTTTTATCTTTTCAATTTAAATTTAAATTTCCAACATTCAAAGCTTATGTTTCCTTCTTGATTTAAAAATCATCTCAATTTATAAGCTCACAACCTATCTCATCAGGATTTTTAAACACCCGACTTTTGGTTTCAAATTATTTTGAAATCTTCAACATCACAAATCACATTTCTCAAAAGTCAAACCAATCCTGGTTTTATTCCCAACAAATTTCCTTTGAAATTTTCAAAAACAACTACCTTTTCTGAACAAATCAATTTGGCAGCAATCCGTCACTTAGAAATTCGAAAATGAATACTGATGATGCGGCCGTCATCATCAGAATTATTTCCCAATGATCCAAGTGATTTCAATGCTATATCACTTTCAAAATCCCCTTAAAACAGATTTCCATTCAGAAATATCTCCAAAACAATCATGCTATCATTTATCTTCAAAACCCTTCGACACACACTTCCAAAATCTTCGGGATTTTAAATTTTCAAATCCTGCTTAAATTAATTTTAACTATAATTCATTTTCATAGTTTGTGCTTATAGAAATTTCCATTTGATTATATTTCAATTCATAATTTACATTTATAATTCATATTTATAAATTTCATTTTATAATGAATTTATTCCCTTAAAATTTGGTTATATTTTCAATTTCTAGTTAATTTTTTTTACACACGATGATAATAATTTAATATTATCATTTCTAACATCCAAGCAACCATATATTAGCTAAAATAGTTTACAAAAACTTTTCTTTATATCAAAATATATTTTGGGTAAAATTATTTCATTTACCCATATTTAAAACAATACCTTTTCGATAATTCTATTCAAGTGTTTAGAAACCCCTTCGATACAGTTGTCCAGACTGTGCCGACGAAGGTCCATATGCCACTCAATAAACCAATCAACATAATATTAAAACAATTTATATTCACTAACAAATACGCGCTCATATCTATTAATACGCTCAAACTCATTCTTGAGTACTACGGACCCTAATTGAAATGTGTAATTCCCACCAGAACCAAGGTTATCACCAACCTATGCTATGTACCAACAGTAACGGCCGGTAAATCCATACCCCTTGAGTCAACACTATTCTACAATAATCAACTCAAGTTGTACAGAAATACGAACCATTTGGGTTAAAGAAGAAGTAGAAGAAGATAGAAAAAAACAACTACAGAATCTAACCATCGCAGCGGAATAAAATATAATAGATAATAATGATCTTTACTCAAAAATCAAATGCATCTGTTTATATATTACATCATCACAGCTCGACATCAATATCATACAAATGGATGCACAACTACTCTACATAGCGGAATATCTGTAAAACAAGTATGGAAGTACGTATCGTCATCATCTCTTGAGCTCCACAGCATCATATCTTGTATCCTACGATACTCGGTCTGACCCGAGCGTTACAGTTAAATAACACCCGAGTCAGTCTGGAATACCAGCGTGAGAAAATCACACTCAATTGATTATTAAAGTTTCAAAAATCCTTTGAAAACAAAAACATCTCGTAAGACCACGCCACAAATAAACATGTCGGGTTTTTACCTTATGATAGCTAAAACGATTTTTATAGAAATCCTCAGATATTATAATAGGGTCTATATACAAATACTTATAAAATAGTCGAAATTGTTACATCTATTAAATTCCAGCTACTAGCCACAGAGTGGGTAATACAAACAAAACTCGTACAAGGCTCGTAGGGAGAATGGATTTCCAACTAATTACTAGGCACTGGGGTACCACATGTCACAGTACGTGGCCTAGATCACAGTACCGTGGAGTGCGCCCACTTCCCTGCAACGCAAGACCGGGACTACCCCTTACTGGATAATCCCGAGTGAGATCACCCATGGTTGGGATCAGCAACCGCCCACTAAGCCGAAATAAAAAGGGACATCTAGACAGGGATGACCTCACCCTACTTGGGTGCTACCCACCTAGCCTTGCTGCATAACCCCTGATTTTCAGTCATTCCTGGTTGATGAGGCTTGAGGCTAAGCATTACCATTTTAGAACACATCCATTAGAATGCCCATCATCCACCTGACGATGTTCCGAAAGCATTTATCCATACAAGTCCGTCCTGGGTTCGAACGGAACCGAAGGCACTATTCCTACTACATCCATTTTGGAAATATCCTCAGGATTAGTATCGACTAGCCCTTGCACTTTACCGCTCCATCTTTGAGTCCAAACTCGTTTTCCATGAAAACGTACAAACCGGATCGAAGTGGTTTTTGAGAAATAAATCTCGACCCGGTCTCTTCGAAACTATCAACGTATTTGTCCAATATTGATAGTCGGTGATTTAACTATCAATTAATATTCAAAACATCCATCAAACAATAAAAAATCTCCCAACTTATTTATTAACCTCAAAATATCTTCACAATATATATTTTCATTTTCAAAACCATTTTGAAAACAGTTTCCAACCATTCTTTCTTTTCCAGAATAAACTTTTCCAAATATTTTCTATCTTCACTGAAATCACCAAGCACAAAACTAGATCTTTTTTAAAAATAATTTAAAGCACATTACTTTGAAATATACTTTAAAACATTTAAGTTAAAACTACTTCGATAATTTGTTAAAAATACATACTATATGAATATTTGAAAATAAGGTTACTTTATAAATATAAAACTAGATTTTCACTTTTAAAAACAAAATACTAAGTCACTCTTTAAATAATTACTGCTATAATAGATTAAAAGAAAACATTTACTCCAGAATTTTAAATATTTAGAAATAATAAATTTTCCAAAACTTGCTTTTTAAAACAACTTTAAAACTTTTAACTTATATTTAAAAATTTACTTTGAAAACGTACTTGGTTATTCAGGGAGAATTTCCAACCTCAGTTACTTAAATTAAATTTCCAAATTGATTCCCAATTTATTCCATTTGAAATAAATTTCTTTACTTACTCAGTTCATTTCAAAATTCATTAATTATGGACTTTATTATTAATATTATTATTTTCCGTTTGATTTTAAATCTTATAACTGAAATATACAAATTTCAGCTTTTCCCTGTTTCTTCTTTATTCTTTTCATTAATTTAAATCTTAAATTTTAAATAAATGCTTTGTTCTTTTAAAATAATAATATTGAAGTTTAAAATTCATTAATCTTCTATTTATTCAAAATTTCCTTTCCATACTCGAAATTTATTTACTAAAATTTAAAAATCACTTTTCTTTTCCAATTCATTCTTATTCTATTTACTATAATTATTTCGCTTACAAATTTACTTCCTTTATTTTCTTTCCAAAATCCAATTTATATATTTCTGGTAACTCATTATATCCAAATATATTCAATCAACTCATCGCATTCAATATTCCAATATAATTCGTTATAGAATATTAATAATTACAACAGAGGGAATTAAATAATTTAAATAAATGTTGAGGGATCCAGTTGGATCCCTCCAACCTGTTTTCCCTGCATCCACAGACATTAGCACAATATAAATCAAACATTCTAAGATGTAGTATATATTATAATATTGCACATAAATCAATTCAACCATTCAACCAATTATTTAAATTTAATCATTTAAATTTAAATTCAAATTCAAATTCAGCTGAGTGAGATTAACTCACCTTTATCGTTATGCAGTCGATTCCAAACTAGCTTGCTTCCGTTATTTAAAACCTTGTATGAACAGTTATACAATTTATTAATATTTTAATTTATCAAACAATTAATTTCCATTAAATAACTAAGGCAACTAATAATTTAGTTAAACCAATCTTTCCTTTACAATTTCTTTTAGTAACTAAATAATTTAAATAGGTTATTAATCTTTGAATTCATCAACAATTTATTTCTTAATTTAACTAATGATTAGCTTTAAGCTAACTCCTTTTTAAATAAAAATATTTTCTAATCACCGAAATAACTACATAAGTTAGCTAAACAAATTAATCACTAAAAGAAATTGGTAAATTGTATTCTTGCTTTCCATTTCCCCTTACTATAAACCTTTCCTTACTGTAAATTTCTAAAAATCTAAATAAACAGCAAGTCAAATCAAACTTTTACTTAACATAAATTTTCTATTTTCAAAATCTTGTCTTTGAATATATTATTTTCTTTTTAGCCTATACATAATATAAATCTGAACAAAATTGTACCCATTAACAAATAAAGTTGACTCTTTTTTTTATAATTACCAAAAGTGAAAATTTTCCATTACTGTAAAGAAAACTTTCTTCCTCACTGCCTATGCATCTTTGTGAAATAAAAATTAATCATTCTAAATTTTAGATAAACTTAAATTAAATCAGAAAAATACCTTACTGATAAAGAAACGAACCCAGCTCCATCGAAAAACCTCTACGAACGCGGACACGTAGCCCACAAGCTTGCGACCCGCTACCATGAATCCTAGTCGAAATGAAACGCGCCTTCGTCCAGCCCATTCGCACGAAGTCCCGACCTCGGCTTCGACTTCCCCCTTCTCTCCCATACGCGATCAGAACCCTAGCGCGCTTACCCTCAATCGATGACCCAAGTCCCCTCAGGTGCAAATATGGTCGAAAACAGAGGCTACTCGCACGGTCGAGGGTTTCATTTTGAAATTAAGGCTTGCCCCCTCCTTTCTTTCATTCCGTGAATCTCGATTCTCCTTAATCGGCGGGAGCGGCCATTATTTTCACATTTTTTATTTAGCCTGCGTTCGATTTGAATGGAAGAAAGGGAAAGTATTAATTTGAACGAGGATGGTTTCACAAAAAAAATTAATACGTGAATTCTTGAAGAAGGCTCGGCTGTAGATATTAAAAAGAGAAGCGTGTTGAAGAATACTCGCTACAGTGTTTCGAAAGATGATAGAATCGCGACTGATAGGAAAGGAAACGGCTGATAGTGACCAGATATAAAAATATATATATTTAAATTAAATTCAACTAGTGTCGAAAAACACAACACGAAATTTGGCTTCCTATCGAGGCGTGCTGCAAGGCGTTCGTAGTATTATATACCTATTCCGAACGCAATGGAAAAGGTTTCGAATCCTAATTCGATCGTATGGAGAAGATAACTTTCCTAATCGATTATTATCAATTAAAATTTCAGCGCGTTTATATATCGTACGCTCACAGAACAATTCCAAACGCTACAAAAAATTGAAATCCGATAATAATAAAATATTACGGATCCAATGGAATTAGTTTCGTCGTATTCCGAGACTATGTCCCGGAAGGCTATTTTTCAATTCAATTTAAACTACAAAATTTTAAAGCCGAACAAATCTTTGTTAAATTTAATTTTAAAACTTTTATTATTTTCAGTATTATCAATATGAATTTTATAAGCCTTCAAATTATTTTTTAACCGGCTAAAAAACTCCAGGTTAAATATTTTACCCAACTTCCAATTATTAAATTCTATTATTTAATTATCAAATAAATAGCGATATTTGAATTCAAGTTAAAATTAACTTCTAAATATTTAAAATCAATTAAATATTCCGATTTTAAATGCTAAAAAATTTTGGGTCGTCACAATGTTTTAGAAAGAAATTATTATTTAGTGGTTTTTAATTTTAAAAGTAAACATTTATTAAGTTAATTATATAAGTAAATTATTTTAAAGGTTTAACCAGTATTATGATTTAAATGATAATTATTTAATATTTATACCTTATTGAATAACTTTTATTTTAAATTAGTTTAGCTTAAGTTTTACATGAGAAGCTATTATAAAATTTCAGAACTAGTATTTTAAATTAAATGTTTTAAGTGGTTTTTATTTTAAGCGTTTTAAAGTATATATTTTTGGATAAAGTGATTTAAATTATTTAAAAATCTAAAGCACTAAGACTTGGTGATTTTCAGTGAAAATAAAACAATTGAGTGGAATTTTTTCCGTGAGAAAAAAGTGATTTGAAAACTATTTTCAAAGGGTTGAAGTGTAGAAAAATAGCTTGCGAAGATATTTTGAAATAAATAATTTGGAAATTATTAAGGCCTGATGTTGTTTATGGATGTTATTTGAGAGTTAAGTAATCGACTATCAATATTGGCCAATGCGCTGATCGTTTCGAAGAGACAGGGATCGGGATTAATTTACCCAAAAGCACTTCGATCTGGTTTGAACGTTTTCGTGAGGAAGATAAAAGCTTGGGGTCGAAGATGGAGCAGTGAAGTGCAAGGGCTAATTGTTACTAATCTTGAGGGTGATTCCAAAATGGATGCAGTAGGGGTAGTGCCTTCGGTTCTGTTCAGACCAGGAATGGACTTGTATGGACGAATGCTATCAGAACATCATCAGGATGGTGATGAGCATTCTGAGTGAAATGTGTTCAAAAAAAGTAACGCATAGCCTCGAGCCTCATCAACCGGAAATGGCTAAAACAGGGGAGGTGCAACAAAGCTAAGTGGCAGCAACCAATTGGGGATTCTTCGCTATTCTGATCTACACCAGGTACTATGACGGTCGGTACACCAGTAGCCCTGCCATTGATGGAAACCAAATCTCCAATAAGTGCCTTCGGACTTGTTTATGTACTTATTATGATAGAATTTAACGAATGTATCAATTAAAGCTATTTGAACAAGTATTTGTATATAGACACTACTATAATATAATAAGAAATGTTTTGGTTATCGTAAGGTAAAAACTCGACATGTTTATTTGTAGCATGGTCTTGCGATATACCTTTGATTTCAAAGGATTTTGAAAACTTTAATAACCCAATTGAGTGTGTTTTCTCACATTGGTTTTCCAAACTGACTCGTGTATTGTTTTATTATAATGCTTGGGTCAGACCGAGTATTATAGATACAGGAAAGGATGCCATGGAGCTCAGAAGATGAGCTGGATGACGAGATGTATCGCATGTACTTGATATATATTCAAATGTGCAGTATAAGCTATATAGTCTGCTTTTGGATGAGGACAAGTTGTTATAACTGCCCAGTATTTTGCCGTTATATGTATACTCTGATGATGTAATGTATTATTCAGTTACAGATTCTTTTGCATAAAATCTGTTGTTATTTATTATATGTTATTCCGTTGTGATTGTAAGATTCTGATGTTGTTTTCTATTTCTTCTTCTACCTCTTTCTTCTTTAACCCTAATGGCTCGTATTTCCTTCCACCTAGGGTTGAGCTATTGGAGAATATTGTCAGCTCAAAGGGGCACGGATTTGCGGGTCATTATATTTTGGTATCAGAGCAGAAGATTAAGCGAGAACCTTGGCTTTAGTGGGGAATACTCATTAAAAATAGAGTTAGTGATACTCTAGAATGAGTTTGAGTGTATTAATAGATATGAGTGCGTATTTTTTGGTGAATATAATTTTTTTTTATATTGTATCGACTTATCGGTTGAGTGTTTATAAATTCTGGTCGGCGCAGTCTAGACAACTGTATCGATAAGGATTTCTAAACTCTTATACCTGGTAAACCAACACAGTATTGTTTTTAAAAGTGGGTAAATGAAATAATTTTGCCCAAATTATTTTTATATATAAAAAGAATAATTTTCAAAAACTATTATAGTTGTATATGGTTGCTTGGTTGTTAGAAAGTGATAATATTAAATTATTATCATTGTGTATGGAAATTGGATAAGGGCTAAAAAAATTATAACCAAATTTAAGGGATTTATAGAATGAAAATTGTAAATGTGAATTATAAATGTGTTTTCTAATTGGATTGGAATAAAATTCCAGAGCAATATTTGAATATGGATTGATGGGATTTGAAATTAGGAATTTTGGGAAAATTTACTTTCATTTGGGTCTGAAAATAATTTTCAAAGACTTTGGAGGTATAATAGTGATATTATTTCAGAAATATTTTTGAATTAGGAATGAAATCTAGTGAGATTTGGAATTAAAAATATTCGAAACTGTTTTTAAAGAAGGTGAAAGCACTAAACTCTTTTCGGTCATTGGAAAATAACTTCGGTGATGACTGCAGCATCATTGGTGTTCATTTTCGAGTTTCCAAGAGAGGAATTGGTGCCAAATTGTTTTAAAGTGGTATTTGTTTGCAAAATTGGGTTGATTTTGGAATCCAAGGAATAATTTGGTTTGGGTATATATGATTTCAAAAATGTTTTGAATGTTTAAGCAATTGTTTAAACTTTGGAAGTTTAACTAAAAATGCTTATGGTTCATACACAGGTTTGGAAGCTTATAATGTTTGGAAATTGCCAGAAATAAAATTAACTTGTAAAAGTTAATGAAAGTAAGTGTGACTAGAAAATTAAGCGGTAAATAAACCAATTAAATGAAGTAAATTAAAGAGATTAGTGAAGGCAGTGTAAATAAGTTGGCAACTTATAGAAGTTTAAAATTTGAATGGAAATGGAAGGTAATTTAATCTAGTTAAATAAAAAATGAATTTGAGGAAAGAGTCTAAGTTGGTTAAATTAAATGGCCATGGAAATAAAATTTATTAAATTGGAAAATAAATTGTGAATAAAAAAATTTGTTTAGTGTAACTAAATGGAAATTGGAACCGAACATTTGAATAATGTTTAAATTTGAATTAGTCAAAATAAATGAGATAAAATAACCAATTAAGTGAAATGGTAAGCAAATGAATGGAAATTGAATATTGGGATGATATTTAATTCAAATTGTGCAAAGTAAAGTGAAGTTATAGAATTAATTCGAAGTGGACTAAACATAGTAAAGTTGGAAAATAAAGTCCATTGAGATTTAGAATATTAGTAAGTGGAAATAACTTAAAGAAATAGTTAATTAAGAATGGGTCTGAGATAAGTTGCATAGAATTCAATATTAAATTTGATTTAAAAACAAATTAAGAATTGAAGTAATTTGAATTCAAAATGGAATAAAAAATTTAAGTTAAATGAAAATAGATATGAAGGCTTAAGTGATGAAGTGAAAATGAATATTTGAAGTGTATAAAATACTTAAATTGAACTTAGAAAATGGATAGTGAAATTCTTAAGTAAAAATGGTATTGGAAGAGATATTCTAAGTTTTAATGAGTGAAGATTAAGTGAAATTGTGACATGATAATTGTGGAGAAGTGAATGGAAATCAAAATAAATATGAATAAAAAGAAACTGATGTGGCTAATAATCAATTGAAATAAATATGCAGGATGTATATATATTATTTTATTTGCATAACGATTTGATCAAGATTTGAGCATAGAATTTTGAGGTAGTCATACCGATCGGAGTTGGGATTTTTCACTCGATTTTCGACGGCGAACCCTGGATATGGAATTTTGATTAATCAAGAAACTCTCTATCGTAGTTTACGACTATGCAAAGAGAATGATGGTTTTTGATCAAGAAACCAGATCCAAGTCTAAACTAGGAAGTCGGGTGGACGATACTAGTTCAAAAGTGAATTTGTGTGATCGAGTGAGCGATCATAGTTGGTATTGCATACAGATGATATATGTGCATCGAACGATGTAAGTAAAGCAAATATTGAAACTTTTGTAAAAAAATATATGAAATAATTTTGAATGTTGTAGTTGGACGATATTGCTAAGTAGGATATATAGGTATTTTAAAAGCAAAAAGGAATTTGGATTTTCGATTTCAGATGATAAATGGAATTGCTCGACAAAAGGTATGTGTTTAAATTGTCATATGAAATCTGATGGTTTTCTGGTCTAGCCACTTGGCATTTTGTTTTCTTTTGGAATTTGAGGGCCCGTAGAGGCATTTTGTAGTTGTGCCAAGCTAATCGCGCAAAGCAGACATTGGCTAAATTTTTCTAAGATTTAGAGAGTTAGAAAATTTTTGAGAAAATTTTGATAATTTAAAATTTGAATTTGAATGGTTGAATAAGTAATATTGTCGGAGAAATATGGAAGAGTTTGGGAAGTTAGTGAGGGTGATAATGTGACTTTAATAAAAAGATTGTTGGGAAGTCATTTAAACAGTTTGGTTTTGGAAAATAATAAAAGGATAACGGACCGTTCTTCCTAACTAGTATTTTCGGGGATGAAATTCTTTTAAGGGGGGAATGTACGACCTAGAATTTTGTACATTTGAAATTGGAATATTTAATTGATTTAAATATTTAAAGGTTAATTTTTAACTTGAATTTCAAATATCTCCATTTAGTGGATAATTAAATTATTGAATTCAATATTTGGAAGTTGGGTAAAATATGGAATCTTCGGTTTTAAGCTTGTCAAAAATAAATTAATGGCGTAGAAAGTTTGTATTAACAATACTGAAGATAATAGAACTTTTAAAATTGAATTTAAAGATGGTTTGTTCTGTTTGGAAGTATATCATTTAAATCGATACTTAAAAATAGCCTTCCAAGGCACGGTCTTGAAAGTTGACAAAACTAATTCCATTGGTTCCGTAATATTGTATTATTATCGGATTTCAATTTTCGTAGTGTTTGGAGTTGTCGTGTGTTCATATGGTATATAAACACGCTAGATTTATTTCGAAAATTTAATAAAATAACTGGGTAAAAAAAGTTATCTTCTCCATACGACCGAGTTAGGACTTGAAATCTTTTCCAGTGCGTTTGGAATAGGAGTATAACATTATGAACGCCTAGCGGCATGCCTCGATAGGAGTTCGAAATTTTAGACAGCGTAAATCGAGACGATTTGAATTTAAATCTAAATTAAATATATATATTCACATATAATAAACAAAATAAACACGTTTCCTCCTTAACAACATGTATCCCCTCTAAAATAAACAATCAAACACATTTTCATCTTATTCCCCATTCTCTTTTTTGAACATATGAAACATTAGTAAAAATATAAAGAAATCGAAATCTAAGGAAATAATGGCCGAGGGCTTCTTCAAATTGCAGAATTATTTTCCCTTTTCATTCATTTAAGGGCTGAGTTTTATTCGTTCAATCTATAAATCACATATCCTCCTCTCTAATTAAAATCAGTCTGATCCTAAAAAAATGGCTGTTGTTTATCAAACGCGACTTAGTCGCGATGGTACGACAACAAGAGCGATGAACGCGAGGCGAGGTGGTGGTTGATGCAGCGAGTTTGACTTTGCGTTCGTGTTCTTGATAGAGTGGGAAGGTGGCGACCGCGTTGTCGATTCATGAGTCGAAACGCAAGGCGACGATGAAAAAAGGACGCGGCATTGAACGCGGCGCGTCGTCAATGGTTCGTGGGGCTGCTTAGGTGGCGGCGCGACTTTGGGGGAGGGTGATTTCGTGGTTGAGATCGGTGGGCTTTCATCAGTGAGGTATATAGGTGTATATGGTTCCTTTTTCAATTTAAAAATTTATAACATCCATATAAGAAAATGTTGTAGTAAAGTAATTTCAATTTGTTTTACTGTTTATAATAAAGAAGAATTTTTTTTTAATTTGTATATATTTATATATCTACACGCAGAAAAATTTATTTACAGTGAGGTCTAAAATAAAGATCCATTTTAAAAAGTTTAATAGCAAGATATATAATACAATTCCGTTTGAATTTAATTTATATATATATATATATAAGATTTTTTGAAAATATAGGAATTTCTAAATGTTGTAGAATGTGTAAAGGTTTGATTTTTAAATATATATAGGTTAATATATTTTTAGTGCATGTAACTTCAAAAGAGAATAAATATACATATACCTATTTTTCATGAAATGCCAAGTTTGTTTTCAAAGCATATTTTCAAGTATAAGTTAGAGGTTTTAAAGTGGTTTTAAAAGAATGTTTTAGAAAGAAATTATTATTTAGTGGTTTCTTAATTTTAAAGTAAATATTTATTAAGTTAATTATATAAGTAAATTATTCTAAAGTTTTAGCTAGTATTATGATTTAAAAGATAATTATTTAATATTTACACCTTATTGAATAACTTTTATTTTAAATTAGTTTGGCTTAGTTTTACATGAGAAGTTATTATAAAATTTCCGAACTAGTATTTTAAATTAAATGCTTTAAGTAGTTTTTATTTTAAGTGTTTTAATGTATATATTTTTGGATAAAGTGATTTAAATTATTTAAAAATCTAAAGTATTAAGACTTGTTTCAGCAAAAATAAAACAATTGAGTGGAATTTATTCCGAGAGAAAAAGGCGATTTGAAAACTATTTTCAAAGGGTTGAAGTGTAGAAAAATAGCTTGCGAAGATATTTTGAAATAAATAATTTGAAAATTATTAAGGCTTGATGTTCTTTGTGGATGTTATTTGATAGTTAAATGACCGACTATCAATATTAGCCAATGCGTTGATCGTTTTGATGAGACTGAGATCGGGATTATTTTCCCTCAATCCACTTCGATCCGGTTTGAATGTTTTCATGAGGAAGACAAGAGCTTGGAGTTGAAGATGGAGCAGTGAAGTGCAAGGGCTAATCGCTACTAATCCTAAGGGTGATTCCAAATCGGTTGTAGTAGGAGTAATGCCTTCGGTTCCGTTCAGACCGGAAACGGACTTGTATGGAAAAATGCTATCAAAACATCGTCAGGAGGACGATGAACATTCTAAGTGAAATATGTTCTAAAAAGGTAACGCATGGCTTCGAGCCTCATCAACCGGGAATGGCTAAAACAGGGGAGGTGCGGCAAGGCTAAGTGGCTAGCAACCAATTAGGGTAAGGTCGTCCCTGTCTAGATGTCCCTTTTTTCAGTTGTATGGGCGGTTGTTGAACCCAACCGTCGGGTGATCTTATTTGGACTATTCAGTAAGGGGTAGCCCAGGTCTTGAGTTGCAGGTGATCAGGGATTCCTTGGTACTCTGATCTAGAACAACTACTGTGATGGGCGGTACCCCAGTAGCCCTGCCATTGATGGAAACCCAATCTCTAAAAAGTGCCTTCGGACTTGTTTGTATACCTATTATGCTGGAATTCAATGAATGTAATAATTTCTGCTATTTGAATAAGTATTTGTATATAGACGCTACTATAATATCAGAGGATTTGATAAGAAACGTTTTGGTTACCGTAAGGTCAAAACTCGACATGTTTATTTGTGGCGTGACCTTATGAGATACCTTTAATTTCAAAGGATTTTGAAAACTTTAGTAATCTAATTAAATGTGTTTTCTCACGCTGGTTTTCCAAGCTGACTCAAGTATTGTTTTATTTGAATGCTCGAGTTAGACCGAGTATTATTTATACATGAAAGGATGCCGTAGAGCTTAGGAGACGAGCTGGATGGTGAGACGTATCGCACGTACTTGATATATATTCCGATGTGCAGTATAAACCGTATAGTCTGCTTTTGGGTGAGGACAAGTTGTTACAATTGTCCAGTATTTGGTTGTTGTTTGTATGTACTCTGATGATATAATGTATTACTCAGTTACAGATTATTTTGTATAAAATCCGTTGTTATCGATTATACGTTATTCCGCTACGATTGTAAGATTTTGATGTTGTTTTCTATTTCTTCTTCTACCTCTTTCTTCTTTAACCCTAATGGTTCATATTTTCATCCATCTCGGGTTGAATTTTGGAGAATATTGTCGGGTCAAAGGGGCACGGATTTGTGGGTCATGACAAATAGAAATCCACAAATCTCATAAAAATAGGAGGTTTTAAACTTTAAGATTGGTGAACTAAATTGACCAACATGCATGCAACTCCAAGATAGATCTACAAGTCTATAAACATCAAGGTACTTGACCTATAAACATCGACATAGTTATAGAACCAATGAACTACAAGATTTGTACGAAACCTATAACAAGTCCTATAAACATCAAGATAGGTACAAAACCAATAAACATCAAATAGGAACAAGTCCTATAAACATGAAAGGAGAGTCCTAAACTCACCCAAAATTGTTAAATACTTTTATATAACAATCAAATAGATAACGATCATGTGTCCCATACGATATGGGTTTCCCCAAACATTTACTATACAATAGTAATCTCCACTAATGTGTAACAATAGTTCGGTCGAAAAATTTCACGAGTTAATTGGTAAAACAAACGCAAGCGTTCCATACCACTTATTTTATTTAAATATTTAAATAAATTTCTCATTCGATTGATAATATGCAATTTTATGAAAATATTTCTCTATTAAAAATACTTTTAAAATATTTATTTATCATGGAAATATATATAAATATATCTGTGTGTATTAGTAAGCTTTTCAAATTATTGTTCTAAAACATTTCAAAAACCCTTGCATATGAGAATAGATAGTATGTATGCATATTACTAAAATTCCTTATATGAATTTAGACACACACATACAAATATATATATATATATATATATATATATATATATATATATTATAGATTTGTACATAAATAGTCTTGTATAAAAATATTGGATTTAGAAACCAATCATTTGTAAATGTGGGTTGAAAACATGCATTAAATATGTTTAATTCTCCAACGATCCATAGAATAATCTCTATGGCATAAAACATCAAAATGAATTCAACAATTCACAAATCACGAATTAGTAAAATATCAGTGAAATTGGTATTAAATATACTATTAAAATTTAGCAATCGACTTTTGGATTCAACAGTGCAAATAAGTGACAAACGAGTTGATCGGGGAATACTAGAATGTAGCCTAGATGTCAGGTTCATGCTACAACCGATGCACCAGTTTAACCATTCATTCATCGGTTGGCTCTTCTAGGCTGACATTCAAGCGATTCCGATGACCTTCCGTTGATCTATTTTCGCCCATTCTTCATATGTTGCTTCTCTAACAATCTAAGGTACCGCATAGGCAGTCATGCATGCATATAAACACGCATAATTCGATGAAATTCATGATTTCATATGATGGGTTTTCAAAAAATAGCAAATTAAATTCAATTAGATGAGGAATCCATCAACATATTGAGATCATATACACTTTAAATTCAACAATAACCATACAATGGTAGCAACCATTTATCTAAGGCTAGAATTTATGAGATAACTCATCTATACAAACCCAGAATCCTAGATTAGAGCTTAGAATCTCCAATGCCTTTCTAATTTAACCTCACATAAAGCTAAGAACAAAGATTAGATAAGAATTGATAAAACTTAGAAATAAAAACTGAATTAATTCGTTAAATTGATGCATAGAGATAGAGGAGATTAACTTTTATCGAAACACACGTTAAAAACCCTTTGATTTGCAAAATTTAGGGATTTAGGATTTTTTGTACTTAGAGAAATTTTTGATTTTTTGGTTTTGAGATAAAAATGAAAAGTGAGAAACGATGTACGTATATTTTCTCATTTCTTTTTCTTTGGTTTTAGGCTAAATGGGTAAAGAATGTGGATCCATTAGCCAAGTGTTGCTAATTCTTTCAAAACCAAAGTGTTTCTAATTAGTTATGTCTTATTTTAACAATTTATACATACTAATTTTATTTAAAACAATGTTCTAATAAAACTAAATTTATTTCTATTTCCACAGTATAAATAACACGTCAAAACTCACTTTTCATTAATGTTGAAATATTTTTTCACAATTAACTATAACTTATAAAATAAAAAGTCATTCTCCATTTTTTAATAAAATGAACCATTAATATAGAAATTATATTTCAACCAATGAAATTATTTTCATACATTTTATTTATTCATTTTCTCAAAAATTATTTTTATATAATCAAGTATAAGAGTTAAATAGCATAAAAAGAAAATTTGTTAAATTCATAATTTATTATTTTCCATATCTTATTTAATTTGGAAACACAAAAATTTACAAATTCCCCAAATTCATTCAATTAATTAGTTGAAATCAATTAAGTCATATTTTAAATTTAGATTCTAGGTAATGTCGATTAAATTGTTACACTCTCCCCTTATAAAAATTGCATCCCGGTAGTTTTCCTTATAGGAAAGTCAATAACATTACAACGACACATCTATCAAAGGGGATAAAAATCATAAGCATGAAATAATTTGAAACAGGAGTCTCACCACTAATGAGCATGAGAAATGATTTCCAGATGCGTTCGCTTGATGAACTCTTTAGTCTCCCTTAAACAGTCCTTTGGATTGCTAGATCGTCAACATCAACGAGCGGAACGTCTTTATTTAGAAATAGTTTAACCTCTGATACAATAATGTGAATTGGTCCCTACTCATAAGTAAGGTCGGCTGAAATCTTAAGCTCCTCAGGAGTTCTCAACTCAAGAATAGAATTTGAATCACAAAGACTCTTCCAAAGTTGAGAAATATGGAATACATCGTGAATACTGGAGAATTGGGTAGGGAGGGATATCCGATAAGTAATAGGGTTGATATGCTTAGTGATAATATATTGTCTGATATATCTCAAAGCCAACTTCATGGAACGACTGAACTGCATCACACCCTTCAATGGAGATATACAAAAAAGGCTTGATCCCATACAGAGAATTCCAAGGCCTTTCTTATATTATCTGTATAGGATTTCTTCCTGCTCTCTGTGCCTCTTTCATTCTCTGTCGAATGAGATCGATCTTTTTAGAAGCTTCATGAACAGAGTTGGTAATTGGAATAAGCTTCTCTCCGAACTCAAGCCAACAAGAAGGTGATTGACATGGCCTTTCGTAAAGGGTCTCGAAAAGACCATGCGGATACTAAACTGGAAACTATTATCGTAAGAAAACTCAATAAGGTAGATATGATCTTCCCAACTCCCACTGAAGTTGAGAATACAAGCATGAAGTAAGTCTTCCAATATCTTATTCACTCTCTCCGTTTTCCCATCTAAATGTGGGTGATAAGCAATGCTGAAATTAAGCTTTCAACCCAAAGCATTTTGTAGAATCTTCCAGAATCCACTTGTAAACAAGTGATCCTGGCAACAAACAATTGTACTAAGGATTCCCTGAAGTCTTATGAACTCCTTAACATAGATCTTAGCAAGCTGAGAAGCAGTTTGATTGGACTTCTCAGGAATAAAGTGGGCTGATTTGGTCAAATGATCAACAATTACCCACAAGCTACCATGACCACCATACGAACGAGAAAAACTATTGATGATATCCATAGGTACTTGATAATTAATAAGGAAGAGTAAGATTACGATCATTACAAGATCAATAAAAAAGAGGATCCAACTATGAACTTATGAATGTAAGCCCATGATACCTAGTCCCATTTCCCCATCGGGACATCCAATGGTTGCAAAAGACCAATGGGACATTAATGCTCGGCCTTAACATGCTGACAAGTCAAGCAATGCTTCACCAATTCTACCATGTCCCGCTTCATAACTACCCAATAATAAAGACGCTTTATATCAGTATACATTTTACTACTACCGGGATGAATAGTATACTTGGAGCGATGACACTCCTCAAGTATATTTGTCCTAATATCACCATCATCAAGAACTAAAGCTGACCAATTCTGCGAATACAACCACAAGCACTAATAGCAAAAAAATTCAACTCATTACATCGAGAAACACCACTGCACTGCTGAAAAATAAGACAGATTGGGATCATGCTTCTGGGCTTCCGTGATCCGATCCAAAATACATGGATGACCCTCCAAGCTAGATAGTAAGATGGAAGAACTAGAATCTTGGACACGGCATCTAATCTCACAAGAATATACAATCACAAGATCCTTCAAACTGGTTTACGTCAAAGAAACAATAGCCTGCTACTTACGATTAAGAGCATCCCTTACTCGATTCCTCTGTCCCGAAGTGTACTGAATATCAATATCGTAGGAAGCAAGGAATTCAGGCCATCTCTACTGTCATATATTAAGCTCCTTCTGAGTGAATAATTACTTAATTACTTATGATTGGTATAAAGCACAAATCACTAACCTAATAAATAATGACGTCAAATCTTTAATGCAAAGACTAAAGTTGAGAGCTCCAAATCATGAAGTGGCATATCTTACCCAATTCGGCTTCAGCTGCCTTAAGGCAAGCAACAACACAGTTCCACTGCATAAGAACAACTCCTAAACCGAACCTACTAGCATCCATGTGGACCACAAGGTCTTGATTCCCATCCGAGATCACAAGAATTGGAGCGTTGGAAAGGAGTTCCTTCAACTTCTGAAAAGAAACTTCATAGTTATCGAACCAAATATACTTTACTCCTTTTCTAGTCAAAGAAGCGAGAGATAAGATGATCTTGGAAAAGTTCTTTATGAATCGACGATAATAATCCATCAATCCAAGAAAACTACGAATATCTAATACATTCTCAGGCCTCTTCCAATTCTAAATAGCTTCAATCATCGATGGATCAACAGAAATACCTTCTTTAGAAACTACATGCCCGAAGAACTTCAATTGCCTCTGCTAAAAGTGGTGCCTAGAAAATTTAGTTTTCAACTAATTCTTCCTAAGTGTCTCCAAAACAATCCTACGATGTTCCACATGCTCTTCCCTAGATTTAGAATAAATGAGAATATCATTAATGAATATAAGAATGAATCGATCGTAAATTCGTAGAAAACATGATTTATGAGATCGACAAAATAAGATGGTGCATATGTTAAACGAAAGGCATAATAACCCACTCATAAGAACCATAACGGTTATGAAATGAAGTAAGAGGAATGCAATCCTTAGCGACACAAAGTTGATTAAATCTGATCACTAAGTCTAACTGGGAAAAGAATTCAACGTGGTAAAGTTGATCAAAAAAATCGTTGATCCTACGTAAGGGATATTTATTCTTAATGGTAAGCTCATTAAGCTTGTGGCAATCAATGCAAAACCTAAGAGTACCATCAGCCTTCTTCACAAACACAGTGGTAACTCCCTAAGGAGAAGAAATAGACTAGATAAGCTACTTTGCTTCCAAATCCGACGATTGCTTCCTTAACACCTCATTCTCTTTAGCAGACATCTGATAGGGAGGACGACTAACTGAATGAGCACTAGGAATAAGGCCAATTTGGAAGAAAATAGCCTAATTAGAAGGAAATCCCAAAATGGTTCAAAAATATCAAGATAATCACAAATAGTAGGAATTCAGGAAATGTCATCCTCTTCTCGAGCCTCAAGAGAAAATAAAGATGCTTCCAAATCAATATCAACATTATAAAGAGTGATAGAAATCCGCTTAACAGATCCTGGATGTCTAAGATAAATTGTTTTTTTAGGACATAGCATATGGGCTTCATAAGGGTTAAGACAATGCATTCCTAAAATAATTCCAAATTAACATAATGCATAACATGAAGATCGATACGAAAAGAATGATCGCATAAGATAATCTCGACATCTCTACGATGCATACTAAGGGTTGCATACCCGCCGATTTGGCTTACAATTCTCAGTGAAGTCAATACGCATACAACATCCATAAATAAAGCATTAACAAGTACCTTAGATATGAATGAGTGAGATGCACCCATATAAAAAGAATCCAAATAGGAAAGATCTAAAAGACAATTACACCTTCAAGAATAGAAGGAGATATACCTCGATGCTAAGATGATTCACCAAAAGCTCACACAACACTAAGCTTCCTAAAATGAAGCCTTTAGCTGCTTGGGTACAAGATGCTACAAGAGGGCCTTCCTTCTTGCAACAATGACAAATCAGAGCTTTAGGCCAATCCTTAATGTAATGCTCCTTCGAACCACAATTACAACACTCGCCTTTAGTTGGCTGTAATGAAGTGGAACTATAACCTTGCTTTTGATCTTCTTATTAGGATGAAAGGGCTTCGACTTGTTAAATGGTTGATTCTTCTTCGGATGAAAGCTCTTCTTCTCCGCTACATCTTCCTCACTACATTCATTTTTTATTACTTTAAGTTTAAAGGCTGAACCAACTAACTCTTTAAATTAAACCTTTAATTGCGACATCAAAGCCTTTTTAAGATGCTTTTTCAGACCATCCACAAATCTTTGATTCCTATTTAGTGAAGTACTTGTGTGCCCGACCCTGTATTTGAAAAGGGCTTTGAAGGTTGACACATATTCCGCTATAGACGACTTCCCTCGCTTCAACTTAATAAACCTCTTAGCTAACAAGGCCTTCTTCTATTCTAGAATAATTTCAACTTAAATCATCCCCAAAGCTATTCCCAAGAAAGAGAACACTCATCCACCTCCACTATAAAAGCTCATACCAATCAAGCACTCACTCTTGGGGCTGGCTAGAAGCTACCAAAACCCTCTTCTGATCATCAAGACCCATGCAAAAAAAGATCCACTCACATGTCCTAAGCCATGCCTGCACCTCAATCACACTCTTCAAACCTATAAAGGGCTTACCACTAAGATGCGCAAAGTCGCTACACATATGTGCAAAAATCTACTTGCTAGAAGAAGAATCCGAAGGAGGTTTGGTAGGTTGAGTATTCCTAACGAGTTCCATAATCTGCTCAGCGGACATAAACACACTATTCGGAGGAGGGCCACTGGACTGCCCACCAATAGAATGAGCAGGTGGTCTACTGCCAGCCATCTAATATTCTTAAAGGAATAAGATAAAAGATATTCAAGAGTCGCACTATTCGATATTAGGAATTTCAAAGGTAGGTACTAAGAAATATACTTCATTTAAACTTAAAAACGATTCCTATGACTTGCCTAATCCCCTATTCGTATTTGTAATATCATACTTTATTTTGAACTCTGTTCCGATACTAAGATGTGACACCACACCTCGAGATCCACATCGATAGAGAAAATTACAAAGTAATATTATCAGCTAGTGCGGAGAATAGGGCTAGTCAGAAGCGACCATTCATGAATTTTACTTTAAGCGAGCATTGACACATCGTCTTTTATGCTATACATTTCTTTTTTAATTGGAATCGATGTGTATAATCAAAGCATAAAACAAAACTATGGTGGCTATAATAAAAAAATTTGTAATAACATATAATAATATATAGATCATAGAATATCAAATTAGATACAAGGGAATATAATAGATACAAGTCTGAATTGATGCATAATAGATACATGTTGTAGACAACACATATACAAATTATTACATCTCCAAATGAATATGTATACAAGAGGAGTATAATCTCAACACAGGCTACTACATAATGTCAAATACATACATAGGATGACAAAAGAGAATTACAAGCTAATAGGTACTCTAAAGCCTCAACCTGAAGGACCTAAAATATCTCGGTCTGACCCGAGTATTATAAAATAATAAATGGGTTAGTCTAGACTAAAATAAACGTGTTAGCAAAACTGAATGATGGATAAAGTAATCTAGATCACAACTATATGCATACAACAAAAAATATCAAACATGCAGCAATAACTTCAAATCATCAAATACAAAACTCATAATAGCCTCTTAAAAGCAAAAACTTCGAAAATATTTGTGATAATCCAATAGCACTAAATCAAGAAATCCCAAAAACGAAAATCCAGAAATATCATAAATAAGGGAGGGCTCCAAGCTCCAAGGTGAAATAAATTCACTAAAATGCATGTAACTCGAAGATAGACATAAAAGTCTGTAAACATCAAGATAGGTATGAGACCTATAAACATCGAAATAAGTATAAAACTTATGAACTCCAAGATAGGTGTGAAACCTATAAATATGGAATAATGACAAATCCTATAACCATCAAGATAGGTAGAATATCTACAAATATCAAATCAGAAAGTCCAATAAACATCAAAGCAGAGTCATAAACTAATTGAAAAGTGTTAAATACATTTATATAGTAATCGAACAGATAACGACCATGTGTCCCATAAACACGAGTTTATCCAAACGTTTACGATATAATAGTAAACTCCACTCGTGTATGACGATAGTTCTCCTTAAAAATACTTTTAAATAATTTGTTTATAATGCAAATATATATGTATGTATGTATGCGTATGTGTGTGTGTGTGTGTGTGTATATAATTGTATGTGTATGTATGTAAAAGTAAGCTTTTCAAATTATTATTCCAAAACATTTCTAACACCTTGCATATGTGTTGGCGCCAAAAATGGCCACCAACACCCAGTTATGTGAAGCACCAAGTCACAGATCTTGGATAATATAATGTAGAGAATATAAATTAAAGAATAATAAAATTAAAACAAAAAGCAAGTGAAGGGAGACATGGATTTTTAGTGTTTCGGCTAACTCCGTCCTACATCCACTCTAAATATTTTCCTTTTATTCCTTTATGTTGTCGATTACAGTTACAAAATCGTAAAATCCAAGAACGAAATTGTAGAGTATAGCCTAGGTAGAAGTTGAAGTAGAGCAGAAAGAAGATCCCTTTTCTGAAGTCATGCTCACTATATTTATAGGAGAATATTTGAAAATGTCTCGCTCTAAATCCGTATCTGGAACCCTAAAGCCAAGACGACCCGGCCTGGAAAGTTTGCAGCCCACCAGAGCCGATAATAGAGATCAGGATCGATCCCTATTTTGGTGGAATCATCGAGAGTGCTCCCTGTGATAGGTCTCCCATGATTTTATCTTCTTTCTTTCCAAATTTCATGTCGATCGTACTTATGGATCTTGAGATTCGATCAATCATCGTCGCATTATGTCATGAATAGTGAAGAGGGACGATGCGTCTTACTTGCTTTTGGGGTTGTGATCCCTATGTTGTGTTTCTTATATTGCAATATGCCTGTACTCCAAGTTTCATGTTGATAGAGACTGTAGATTTTGATTTATTGACTGATCATTGCTGCAAATTCAACTAAACTGATACTTGAATAGGTATAGGGGTTGGTCCCTATAGAGGATCATACCTGATCCCTCCAAGTTGCTCCATTTCTCATGCAATCCTTAGGGTAGACTCGCTAGAGTCCTCTCTCTTGTTTTCAAAGTTTCACTTCAATCCACCTTGTAGTTATTGAGTTATGGAACGATCATCATTGTGTTGTGTGCATCCTATTCAATTCAATCCCTTTACTCTGGTCCCTCTATTCCGATCCCTTTTTGTAGAATCAATATTCTGATCTGATCCCTCTATTCTGATCCTTTTTTGTAGAATGAATATTCTAATCCAACCCCTATCCTAGGGGGAGCGATAGTTACATACTTAGCCATTTTTTGCGTGTTATTCATTCCAATTTTGGATTTGTGGCAATTCATACTTGATGTTATAGTTATGAATTGCCACAAATCCAACATTCGAAGTCCGTAATCAATTAATAGTTATATCATCCAACACAAATCCAGTCCATCGCCAATGCAAATCCATGATCTTTTTGGATCGTTAGTGAAATCCATGATCATTCCTAGTTGATATCCCATTCTAAATCCGAGATATCTCTGGATCGTTTTATTCAAATTTTTATCCACCTAAAGCCAAATCCATTGCTGTTCCAGGCTGATATCCAAATATGTGACCTCTCTAGGTCGTTAGCTAAATCCGAGACCTCTCCGGGCCTATATCAAAGTCCGCCACTGTTCCGGGTCAATGTCCAAATCCATAGCTGTTCGAAGCCGATATCCAAATCTGTGACCTCTCCGGGTCCTTTCCAAGAATAATCCATACTTGACGACCTGAGTAGGCCAATACTATCGCTCCCCGATTGGGTAACATACTCCTTGCCAGGAATGATCCATACTTGACGTCCCATTGGGTTTTATTCTCCAGCCTCAACTCTTTAGTCGAGGACCTAATCCACGCATGGGTCTATTCTGTCGCTCTCTAGCGAACGGACTCGCACCTTACGGTTACCACTGAATCACTCTAGTTGGCAAATAATCACATCCTATTTTATTTATCGCAATAATGCAGGTTACTTAATAAATAAGAGTTCGTACATTCAAAAATCCTATAAACTAAAAAAGCCAAAGGGTACACTTCAGGAACGATGGTTCATCATCACATCATCTCAAAGCATGCATAGGGAACGTTTTCAATCCCGTACATATAAAAGTGACTTAGTCGCCTTATTATATATTTTACTATTATTACGGTCAGTGTCCAATTCCTAAACTCAGCCCTTACCATTATAATCAAATAATGATGATCCATGACCCGAATCCTAGGCCATTTCTATTTCCATTCGATGTGGACAGTGTCTGCTCCGGATCCACTGCCATTGCTCGATTCCTTACATACTATGGCGATCTACCTTCCCTAATGTGCTCCTCATTTATATCCTTTAAATGCATGCATTTGTACATGGTGTGCCTATTCAATTCATTACTTTCCAGACATACGCTTTCGCTCTGTTGGATCCCTCTTTGCCGGTTTTCGATAAGGGATTTACCCATTAGTGTCTAGATAAATCAGTTCTAGGCTTTCCGCTCCGTTGGATCCCGCTCTTTTCATGGCTTTTTTGTCATATCATATCCATCATCTAATTTGTTTGCCTTTATCATTCTTGTTTACATTTGCTGATGATCCTCTGCTTTGCACAGTGTTCACCTCTTGATTGTCGACTTATGCATTTTCCTACCATCGAAAATTTCCTGCTTCATGTTAAAACTCCTCGAGATCGATAGGTGGATCCTATGCCACTGAATCCTTGAAATCCATGCTATTGGGAGTTGCTGATACAGCTGCTATCAAAACCATAGATGGATCTAGCCAATCCACCGACGCGGCCTCAACATTGAATCGCGCTAGAAAACTCCTTAGAGGCTTTCCTGTTTTTTGTTTTAGTGTTGCCAAACGCATCTCATTTTTGGGTCTTGAAATGTAAACTCTAAATTGCCTCATAAATCTTTCGAACACCATGTGCCAATAAAACCGCTCTCCAACTACCTGAATCACATTGTAGTTATATCTGTTTGATACAAGGGAAAGCATCATGCCATGACTTCCTCTGATGCCCCCAGTACTTTCGTTTGTCGTATATATCTCATTATATGCATAGTTGGTCCGATTTTTCATCATATACTTCCAACATTGGTATTTTAAACTCCAATGGATTACTAGAATTCTTGATGTTTGGTGTAAATGGATTTCTATTGATATCCTCTGGATCCTTGTTCACCAATCCTCCATGCATATCTCACCTGATCATTTTCTGCAAACCCATCATTGTCATCCATCGGTAATCTCCTATCATGATTTCCAAACTGCCACCCGAATACATGAGGTAATTCTGAAATGTAATCCTTTGGATAAGCATCCAAATTTTGTTTCGCACGAATCTCCATAGGATCAACTATAAGTCCTCCAGCATTGCGATTGACAAGACTCGAGGGCATGCCCTTAAGACATCAGGGATCGGGGCCTATACCTCTGGAGAGATTAGGGCCGATCCCTCTAAGATGACTAAGGACTGCTCTCGGTTGCTCTGTCCCATTTCTTTATCCAATAGCTCCATCTCCATTTTTCTAGTTTAGATTTCCTGCGATTCTTGCTGCTTCAACTCCTTGATTTAACTTATCATTAGCTCTTGCTACTCTATTCCTATGGTTCTATGCTCCAGCTTGCCAAATCTCTCAGGATAAATTTTGCATCATCTCCTTCTATCTTTTTAGCATCCTTTCCTGCATCACATCTATCATCACTTCCATTTCATCCCTAGGGATGTAGATAGATTCTTGATTAGTTCCAGCTCCTAAGGAAGCCTCTGAACTCCCTCTATGATGGATCCTTTCCGGTGCTCTCCTTCTTGATTGTCTAACCATTGCTCCAAAAATAAGCTATCTAGTTGATTCCAAGTCTAAAATGCAAATCCATGGGGGCTAGCTTTCTCAGTGAAAGGACCAGAATGTTGGCCTCTTAAATGGCCACCAACACCCAGTTCTACGATAGCACAAATATCCAACCATAGAACTCAGGTAATATAATGTAGAGAATATAAATTGAAGAATAATAAAATTAAAGCAGAAATCAAGTAAAGAGAGATAGATTTCTCGTGGTTCAGCTAACTCCAGCTTACATCCACTCCAAATGTTTCCCTTTTATTCCTTTATACTGCCGATTACAGCTATAAATCCATGCAATCCAAAATGGAAGAGTATATCCTAAATAAAAGATGAAATGAAGTAGAAAAAGATCCCTTTGGTGATGACATGCCCATTGTATTTATAGGAGAAGATGTGAAAATATGTGACGCCCCACGTCTATACTCACGCTAGCCAAGGACACTACGTGGTAATGCCGTCAACTAGCTTGAAGAATAAGGTTGTTGAGGAATGACCCTCCGTGTAATTGCTTTGTGAGAGCACCGATAGTATAACAAGAAATTCATTTCAAGAGGAAGTCAGACATACTGATACAAACTCAAACTACTATGCAGTGGCTATATGATCTTCGAAAACGAATATAGAAATAAGCATAACACAAATCAGTCACAGACATCCGTATCACAAAGGTGGAAACAAATATGAATATAACACATAGAAGTGTACATCAGAGAAGTGGTCAAATAAGATCCATAATATCACAAAAGAATAAATACAAGTGCTAGACAAAAAACAAGTATAGTTCAAGGAGTCACTCACTCGAATGTATAAAAAAAAAATACTAATCCAAGTAGATAGTCAAAAGTTAGATAATGTTCCCATATGAGGAGTCAAGCAGAAGCACCTACAACATCTTGGTCTGACCTGAGTATTATTTAATAAGAAAATAATAAACGGATCAGTCTAGCTATAAATATCAAATAAAATGAGATAGGATAAGGGATATGATTAAAACGTATGATAACAATAATGCCATATCATGGCAAGTATGCATTTAACAACAAAAATCGTACAATATCTCATGAAATCTCAACGCACTAAAAGGAATATCATATTCTTTATTTTACTCACCAAATCCAAAATATTGTCAAACATATCATTGCCAATCACAAAAAATAGGTGAAACACAAATTCTATAAATCATCAACTAGAAATCCAAAAGTCACAAAAGGAGAGGCCTATCACAAAACGGGAGCATGAAAACCCACCAACACATGTATCACAAACGAAACGCTATTCCTTGGTTGCTAACCATTAATTTTTGAGCCGAGGCTCCAAAAATGGCCCGAAGACCATGGGTCGCTACCACACCAATTTTGAGTCGAAGCTCCACAGAAACAGGGTTTAGTCTCCCTCGCAGACACAGAGACATCGCACATTGCTAGTATAAACCACAAAATGATCATCATCGATCGTCAGGAAGTGTCGATCACACTAAGTTAGTAAATAAATAATTTTAGATTCATGTCCCATAACCACTGGCTTAATTAAAAATTTACGAACAAATTGTAGATTTCCACACGAAGATTGTCACAAGATTTTCAATCGAATAAGTCCAAAAATTAACTGATGAAGTAAACGCAAGCATTTCATACCATTAGTTATACTAAGCCGTTTAATTAGATTTCTTATACAAATGAGGTAAAGGTTTGTATATACTAATAGATTGGAAAATGTTTTTATAAATAAGCTTCGCATTAAAAATAGAGTTGAAATCGTTTTGATGAAAGAGTTTTAATATTTACTAATAGTATAGAAACCTTTGCATTTCAAAGTGACAAAAATGATTGTAAAAACAATCAATCACCAAAATTCACATTCGAAGAAGTGCATCAAATCTATTGAAATCGATACCGAATCCATCAAGATGGATATTCCCAAAAATCGAAGAAGGCATCAAAGTTGATAGTAAATGATAACAACAAATCGGATCATCACAAATCGATTAAAAATTGGAAATCCACAAAAAAGTCAAAATTGGCTTAGATAGCAGATTCAGTCGACTTAACCAGGGTGGTCAGTCGAGTGACACAATTCCTGGAAACTTTTTGTTCCCAGGGTCAGACGACTGAACCAGGGTGGTCAGTCGACTAAAGCAGGCCAAAAAACTTTTAGTTTCCAGGCTCAGTCAACTGACCCACAGTGGTCAGTCGACTGATACTGGGCCAGGAAATTTCCTGGGTTCTGGTTTAGTCGATTGACCTCATGGTCCAGTCGACTGAACTGGAATTTCCAGTATTTTCAGCATAGCCCCTCCCAAGGCAAAAACCCAAAATATGACGATCGAACGAGTAATGGACGCTAGGGGTTTACGCCAATCGGCAACCCAGCCCTATAGGCTCTTCGATGCACCACCAAAAACATATTCGAACATCAAAGATAGGATTTTTAAAGATTTGGCCTCAAAACACCAAAAATTGGAATATTCACCAAATCAAAAGCAAATAAACATGAATAGATGTTAGGAATTCATACCTAACAACAATGAAGGCTATAGACATAGACGTGAGTTCAAACACTCACCTTTTACTCAGAAACAATGAAGGAGAAGCTTGAAAACAAAGGGACGATCAACTACTCTTCAATTTCAACCGTAAAAGCTCCAATCTAAGATCATAAGCAAATATTCCCTAAGTTAGGTTATAGGAAATTTTTGAAATTGAAGAGAGATTGAGATGGAGAAGAAGAAGAGGTTGCTTACCTAAGCTTCTCTTTGATTTTGGAGTTATAACTTGAATTTGCAAAAGAAATTAGGGCTTAGGATTTTAATTTCTAATCTCGTCCCCCATTTTTACTAAAGCTTAAAGTGTTAGGAAATGAGAATGAATGAAAAGGAGAGAGGGTGGAGCTGTGGTCTTATGTTAGGTTATTGGTCTGAAACCTAAACCTAAAGCCCTAAGTGAAAATGTCAAAATTCAAGCTAACTCAAAATATATCGATGTTTATACTTAAAATGATCGCAAATGACATTTTAAACTTAATGGAAGTGGTCTCGAGTTCTAATTCGACTGTTTGCAAAATGTAGCATTTCGGATTTAAATCCGATCAACGATGCTATATTTAAATATACAATCATAAAATATGCAGGTTGTTACGGTCTCCTCTCTTTAAAGAAATTATGTCCTCGTAATACTTAAGAAGAAAATAAAATGTAACAACCATAAAAGCATATCGACATAAAAGAAAATTTGAAGTAAGAAGTTCACCTCTAAGGAGCACGAGGGAGTAAGTCCGGATGTGACCGCTCGATGAATTCTCTAGATTCCTAAGAGCAATCCTTAAGATTTGAGGACCATTGAACCTTCACAAGCAGGACATCTTTATTTCGAAGGCGTTTAACCTCCGTAACAATGATGAGAATAGGATGTTGCTCATAAGTCAAATTAGGCGAAACTTCTACTTCTTCCATAACACCGGGCTCAAGAGTAGAATCGGAATCCCTAAGGCATTTCTTTAGTTGAGAGACGTGGAAAACGTCATGAATAGCAGAAAACTGAGCCGGTAGTAAAAGACGATAAGCCACGGAACCAATACATTCAGTGATGGGGAATGAACCAATATATCGAAGCGCTAACTTTCCCGATCGACTGAAGTGCAAAACCCCCTTCATAGATGAAACACGAATAAACACCAAATCTCCCACAGAAAATTCTAATTTCCTTCTTCTATTATCGGCATAGGATTTTTGTCTACTTTGAGCTTCTTTCATCCTATGATGAATAAGGTCAGTCTTTTCTGTTGAATCACGAACAAAATATGGACCAAAAACCAGCTTCTCACCGGCCTCAAGCAAACAAGAAGGAGATCGGCATGGCATTCCATAGAGTGCCTCGAAAGGTGGCATAACAATACTAGATTGGAAGCTATTATTATAGGAAAAATCAACAACAGAAATATGATCTTCCTAACTTCTATCAAAATCAACAACACACGCATGAAGAAGATCTTCAAGAGTTTGATTCACACGCGTAATTTGCCCATTGGACGGAGGATGATAAGTGGTGCTAAAATTAAGCTTCGTTCCCAAAGCTTTTTGAAATCTCTTCCAAAATCCACTAGTAAACAATGGATCACGATCGCTAACGATAGAAGTAGGAATTCCATGCAATTTAATAATTTATCTAACATAGAGTTTGGCCAAAAGAGGTATGGTCCGATTAGACCGAACGGGAATAAAATGGGCAGAATTTGTAAGTCTGTCCACAATCACCCATAGGCTATCATGGCCCTAAGAGAACGGGGAAGTCAGTCAATAAAGTCCATGGAGACTTGATCCCACTTTCAAATTGGAATGTCCAAAGGTTGCAATAACCCACCGGGCCTTTGATGCTCGGCCTTTATGAGTTGGAAAGTCGTGCAATGCTTAATGAAGTTAGCAATATCAGATTTCATTCCATCCCAATAATAAAGTCGCTTCATAACGGTTACTTCTACCGAGATGAATGGTAAATTTAGAACGATGAGAATCTTCTAAGATGTCTTTGCAAAGATCACTAATATTTGGCACGATAATCTACCAAATTTTCGTATACCACCACGTACATCAACGTCAAAGTTTTTCAAACCTTCAATATCAATTTTATCACTACAACTTTGGCTAAGAAGTGCCTATTCAGGATCTAGCTTTTGAGCTTCAAGAATGCGGTCTAAAAGAGAAGGATGAGCCTCAAGGCTACATAGAACAAGAGATGAACATGAATCAGATTCATGATCTTGAATCTCACAAGTGGACAAAGTCTCGAGATCATTCCATTCGGATATCATTATAGAAACAACCGCTTTTTGCTTACGACTAAGTGGATCGGCAACACGATTTACTTTTCCGAGAGTATGAAGAATATCAAGATTATAAGATGTAAGGAATCGAGCCAACGTTGTTGACGAAAATTAAGTTCCCTTTGAGAAAATAAGTACTTCAAAGATTTATGATCGGTATGGAGAACAAATTTATCTCCTAAAAGATCATGACGCCAAATTTGAAGGGCGGAAATAATAGCCGCGTGCTCTAAATCACGAGTGGCATATCTAGTCTCGGCAGGCTTTAATTTTCTAGAAGCATAAGCAATAACATGTTCCCTTTGCATTAGAACGGATCCCATACTAATAAGACTAGCATCGGCATAAACAATAAAGTCATGGTTTCCTTCGGGGATCACAAGAATAGGAGCATTGGAAAGGAGTTCTTTTAATCTTTGAAAAGAAGCTTCACATTTGTCTGACCAAATGTACTTAACTCCCTTCTTTGTCAAATTAGTAAGAGGCACAGAAGTTTTAGAAAATTCTTTTATAAAAGATGGTAATAACCGCCAATCCAAGAAAGCTACGAATTTCTATCACACTTTTTGGTCTCTTTCAATTTTGAATCGCTTCAATCTTTGAAGGATCCACGAAAATTCCGGATTCAAAAATAATATGTCCAAGAAATTTCACACGAGATTGCCAAAAGTGGCACTAAGAAAAAGTTTCTTTCAATTGATTGCTCCTAGGAGTTTCCAACACAATTTAAAGATGCATTTTATGCTCTTCTTCGGTTTTTGAATAAACAAGAATATCATCTATAAAGATGAGAACAAATTGATCGAGGAAGTCTTTGAAAACTTGATTCATAAGGTCAACGAAATAAGCTGGAGCATTCGTTAAACCTAATGGCATAACATGCCATTCATAAGATCCATAACGAGTACGGAATGACGTCAAAGGAATACTATCCTCTTTGATACGAAGCTGATGAAAACCGGTTGCTAAGTCTAAATGTGAAAAGACTCTAGCACCACTAAGTTGATCGAATAAATCATCAATCCGAGGTAGAAGATATTTATTTTTGATGGTGAGATCACTAAGCTTGAGGTAGTCAACATAAAGCCTTAGTGTACCATCGGATTTCTACACAAGAATAGTCGAAGCTCCCTAAAGAGAAGAACTAGAACGAATAAACCTCTTCACTTCCAATTCGGATAATTGTTTACACATCTCCTCATTTTCCTTCTTGGACATACGATAAGCAGGACAAGTGATAGGTAGAGCTCCAAGGATTAGATTAATTCTGAACTTAATTGCTCGCTTAGTTGATAATCCTAAGATCGGCGCAAATATGTCTGAAAATTCATGAATAAAACGTGAATGTGGGAAATGACATCTTCCTCATCATCATTATCGTCATCATGAGGGTTTATAAAGGATGCTGCGAAATTGGAATCCAAATCTTTAAGAACAATAGAATTCTGCTTAACAGATTGAGGATGTTGAAGATGAATAGTCCGCTCAGGACATAGGATGTGGGGCCAATCCTTTCCCGAAATCATTCCGAAGCCTAAGTAACGCATGACATGCAAATCGGCTCGGAAAGAATAGTCACATAAAATAATCTCAACATCTTTACAAAGCAAACTGAGTGTTGTGGATCCACCAACCGGATTCGCAATTCTCAAAGAAGTCATCAAAGCCATAGCACTTAAAGAAAAAGTATCAACAAGTTCTTTTGATACGAAAAAATAGGAAGCACCCTTATCAAAACGAACTCGAGTAGGTTGGTCACGAAACGTAATAATGCCATCAAGGATATAATGAGAAATACCTTAACCATGAGAAGTGTTACTAGGGGCTTGCACAACATTTAGCTTTCCTTCATTCTTGCTTTGGAGTTTGGGACATGCAGATAAATAATGACCCAAATTTTTGCAATAGTGACAGGCAATGGGCGTTGATTACTTATTTGCATAATGGTCCTTAGGACCACAATTGTAGCGTTGCCCACCACTAGAGGTAAAAGTCTTTGGTACCAGAGGTTCTTGCTCCCTTTCTTGTTCGGATAAGGGCCTTTGAACTTATTAGGCCTCTTCTTGTTGTTGTTGAAGTTCAGTTTGGCACTCCCAACTTCAACATCACTCTCTTTATCTGTCTCTTCAAGTCGAAGAGTGATATCAACAAGTTGATCAAAAGAAACTTCCAGCTTCAAAAGTAAAGGCTTTTCAAGATTCTTATTCAAGCCACAGATAAACTTCTGATTTTTCTTCGATGGGGTATTTATATACTCGACCCCATATTTAGAGAGGGATTCAAAAGATGTGACATAATCTGCCACAGAAGATTCACCTTGAAGAAGGTCAATAAAACGACGGGCCAGAGTCACTTTTTCAGCTTCTGGTACAAACTTCGATTCAAATATTTCTCGGAATTGCTCCTAAGTAAGATCCGCTTCAATAATTTCAGAAATCAGAAGCTCATACCAATCTAATGTTCTTTCTTGGAGCATACTAGAAGCCACTTGGACACGATGCAGGTCAATAAGATTCGTACGAGAAAAGATGCGATCGCATGTTCTAAGCCAAGCTTGAACTTCTATGATGCTCTCAAAACCCCTGAATGGCTTTCCATCCAAATTGGTATAATCACTGCACAGGCGTGCAAATTCAGATTTTGGGTGAGTAGGCTCTGGAATGGGTCCAACAGCTTGAGCATTCTTTGCAAGATCTAGAAGTTGTTGTGCTGACATAAATACTCCATCCTGAGGAGTCGCACTGGATTGACCGACGCTGGCACGGTTTGGCCAACCATTTATCTTCTTTAAGAAAGAAAGAAGGAAGAAGAAAAAGGTTGTTCTCAGAATGAATATCAAACCAACTTGATTGATAAAATAAGGCATCATAAAAGAAAATAGGATAAAACAGTATGAAGACTCGAATTAAATCCTAAGGCACGACTCCTAAGAAAGACTTAGGACAATGATCCTTGCTTGATTACTCCACATTGTTCCAAAGTTTGCCTCTGATACCAAGTTGTGATGCCCCATCTCTATATTCACGCCAGCCAAGGGCACTACGAGGTAATGTCGTCAACTAGCATGAAGAATAAGGCTATTGAGGAGCGAACCTCCATTTAATTGCTGTGCGCGAGCACCGATATGTCAGATAGTATAACATGCATTTCATTTCAAGAGGAAGTCCGACATACCGATACAAACTCAAAGCTACTACACAGTGGCTATATGATCTTCGGAAACAAATAAAGAAATAAGCATAACACAAATCAGTCACAGACATCCATATCACAAAGGTGGATGTGACAGCCCGTAATTCCGTACCCCTTGAATCAACACTATTCTACCTCTATTAACTCAAGTGGCATAGAATTACGAACCACTAGGGTTAAGAAGAAGAGGTAGAAGAAGAAGAAACTAAACAATATTAGAATCTCATAGTCGCAACGGAATAAAATATAATAGTAAATATAGAACTTTACATAAAATGAAATCTATAATTGTTTATACATCATATCATCAGAGTATCTCAAACATCGACAATTACCACCCAGACATACCATACAATCATAGCAGCGGAATATATATATAAATACGAGTAATACGTCTCAAACTCCAGCTCCTCTCCTGCTCCATAGCATCCTGACCTGAACAAATAATACTCGGTCTGACCCGAGCATTATAAAGAAATAACACCCGAGTCAGTCTGGAATACCAGCTGATAATAATGCATCCAAATTGATTATTAAAGTTTCAAAAATCCTTTGAAAACAAAAGCATCTCATAAGACTACGCCACAAATAAACATGTCGGGTTTTTACCTTACGATAGCTAAAACACTTTTTATAGAAATCCTCTGATATTTTAATAGGGTCTATTTATAAATACTTATAAAATAGCCGAAATTGTTACATCTATTAAATTCCAGCTGCTAGCCACCGAAGTGGGTAATACAAACAAAACTCGTAAAAGGCTCGTAGGGAAAATGGATTTCCAACAATGACTAGGCACTAAGGTACCACCTGTCACAATACGGCGCCTAGATCACCGTACCGAGGACTACTCCCTTCATCCCCTGCAACACAAGGCCGGAACCATTCCTTACTGAACAGTCCCGAACAAGATAAACCCCGTGGTTGGCGCGACCAACCACCCACTAAGCCGAAATATATATAAGGGACATCTAGACAGGGGAAATATGTTGTCCTGCTTGGGCATGACCCACCTAACCTTGCTGCATATCCCCTGATTTTTAGTCATTCCTGGTTGATGAGGCTTGAGGCTAAGCGTTACCTTTAGAACATTTTCACTTAGAATGCCCATTGTCCACCTGACAATGTTTCGCAAGCATTCATCCATACAAGTCCGTCCCGGGTTCGAACGGAATCGAAGGCACTACTCCTACTACATCCATTTTGGAAATATCCTCAGGATTAGTAGCGACTAGCCCTTTCACTTCACTGCTCCATCTTCGACTTCGAACACGTTTTTCGCACGAAACGTACAAACCGGATCGAAGTGGTTTTCGAGAAATAAATCTCGATTCCGGTCTCTTCGAAACGATCAATGCATTTGTCCAATATTGATAGTCGGTGATTTAACTATCAATTAATTTTCACAAACATCCATAAGCATCCCTCACACAATAAATAATTCCCATATTATTTATTTGCCCAATATCTTTAAAGGATTTATTTTCAGCCCACTTGAAAACAATTCCCAAAATTCTTCCTTTACAAGGTAAATCCTTTACCCTATATTACCATTGGAAATAACGAAGTTAAAACATTTTAGATTTAAAATAATTAAAATATTTTATTCTAAGATATACTCTAAAATAGGTAAATTTACTACTAATTATTTACTCAAAATATTATTTCAAAATATTTAAAGTAAAACTGCTTTATAAGATATAACTTGATTTAAAATAAGGTTTTAGTTAAACTATATTTTAAAAATAGAGTTGTAAAAAGATTAATACTTATTTCAATATACTTAGGTCAAAACTAGCTTTTTAAAACAAATCCATTTGTAAAAGAATAACTTCTTTACTATTACTAATTTTTAAATAGATACTTTAAAAATAATAATTTCCAGCATTCTTTAAACCAGTTTCAAATTTCAAAACTTTCTCTTTATAAAATCAGTTTAAACTAGAACTTGGTTTTTCCCAAGAAATCTCATTCCCACTTAAACATCACAGAAATCCTTCTCACGATTTCTGTCGATTTATTTCAATTTAGATTTATGGTTAAATAACATAAATTCACTTTCACATTTATCAAAAGATAACATTTCTCTTTGTTTATCATTCCAGATTTTACAAATTTTCAATTTCCATTCTAAATAGATTTCAAATTTCAATTCTTTAAAATTCATTAATTTACAATATCTTTTATTTCTCAAAAATTCAATTTATCCATTTATAATTAAATTATGGATTTATAATTTATTCAGCAATATTCCAATACAATTTTATTTCAGTTTTCCATCGAACAGATTCTAATTTTTATATTCTTCTAAATTCCTTATTTATGAATTTCTTAATTTCTTTTGAAACCCAATTTAATTTCTTTATAATTAAACTCCAAATTCCTTTATAATTAACATTCTGGTTTTGAAGTTTATACCACAATATCACAATACCAGTTGATTCCAAAATTATCAATCACAACATATGAACAGGCATCAATATCAATTATCAAAATCATTACTACATTGCGAGGAATCCAGTTGGATCCCTCCAAAATGTTTTCCCTGCATCCACAAATATTAGCACAACACTATAGAACGATTCAATTTGGTATAATTAACATATTCAGCTAAACATCCAAACAAACAGTCAATATTAGCTGTCTAACTTTACTAGCATCCAGATGTGAGTGAGAATAACTCACCTTGAGTTTCAGCGAGCGTTCGAAATTTAAATTAAACCGAACGGTGTCCGATTTAACCTAAATTTCTACTTGTCCGGAATGAATCCGGAACTGTTCTACTGCGTAGATCGAGTCGCTGCGATTCCAGCGTCGCCAATTTCGTCCGAATCTGATAACATACGCAATAGTTATGAATGTTTAAAGTTTAATATCAATTTGGAAACAAATTTCTTTTTTTTTTAATACCAATACACGGGCCGCTCCTTCTTCCCTCTCATCTTCACGCACGCGGACGTCTCAGGGAGTAGAAACCCATCAACGTCGACTAGGGCATAGGGCCGCACCCTCATCCCTCAACTATACAACGATCCACCACCCCCAAATCGAAGTCCTTTGCCATCACGACCCACGCCCCAGGCGCGCGCGAGCTCGGTGTCGAGACCACCACGAAAATCGCGCCCAAACGCCTCTCCTTCCGGAGCAGGTTCTGACCAAACCGATGAACTTCGAAACAACTCACCGTACGGATGTGAAGAGCATGGAGCGTTCTACAACAATGGAGTTAGAAGTTTTTGCAATAGATTGATGGATTGTGGTAGATCTGAGGTGGAAGATCGACGAATTTTGGCCATGAAAGAAATAGAACGGCGGCTTGAGATATAAACTAGGGTTTAACGATATAAAGCATATATAGTATATAATTAATATTATTTTAATTAATAAAATCCTCAGTTTAACAGCTTATGCAAACGAACTCAAATTCTCACGTTCCGACAGGCGTTTCTATGTTTTTTCCGCGTTCCGTACACAATGGAATAGGTTTCTTAAGTTAATTTGATCGTATGCGCGAATTACGGAATTAAACGATCAATTTAAAATTAAATCGGTTAAATCGATTTCGATGCGTTTCGAGCTGCCACGGTCAAACGACGACTCCGATTGCTACGAAAATTGAAATCCGATAATTACGTACTATTACGGATCTAATGGAACAGGTTTCGTTGAATTCCGAGACTGTTCCTCGAAAGGCTATTTTAACTCGTCTATTAAATCGAGCGATTTTCGAAATTGACGAAAACGCTTAAATTTTCACTTTTAAATTTTTTAATATCTTAACAATAATTCATATAAAATTTACAATCACATTAAGAATCATTCTGACTCAATCCGGACTAAAATGTGATTAAATTGCATTTTAATAATATTAAATTCATTTCTAAATTAATATAAAATTTCAGTTAATAACTTATTAACTTTTAAATTTATCCAAAAATCCAATAGTATCATTTAGGACCAATTGAGCTTAAAAATACATTTAAACATCATTTTTATACCCATTCACATCCAATTTCCCAAATTCTCTCGGTCCAATATTTAATTATTATTATTCAATTTCAACTTAACTGTTCACATTAGAAATTTTAACTCGTTATTTTAGTTTAAACCAATTCTTTTTAATTCAAAATAAATCTTAAACTCATAGTAAACATTTAAAATGAATTAAATATTCACAAATCCCGTGTTAAAAATTCCGGGATGTTACATTCCTCCCCCCTTATAAAAATTTCGTCCCCGAAATTTGCTAAGGTAGAAAGAATGCTCCTACACTCATTTGCTTAGTTAAAAGCTTATATACTCTTCCCCAAAATCCTTTAGCCCAATTCCCAAACCCATGTGCTTCATTTATAATGAAAAGCTTTTGTAGTAACATTATTTCAAAACAACATTATTAGTTACTAAACTATTCCAAAACCCCAAAAGTTTCTAACTCCCAAAATTTCTGGAAAACTTTGGCAGAGTCTCCCCTGCACGGAGGAGCTTTCGCGATATCGCGATACAAAGAAATATATATACATCGACCCACACGGTCGGAAACCAAAATATTTCACAATATATATATCATTTCCCAATTTTATTTGCGTAGGCGTACCTTTTTAGCAAATTTTAAAAGCAAGTAGCTAATATATAATGCATATACAGGCTCCGACTCTCTCGAACGCCTCCCATACCTATACTTACTCAACAAACTCATCAGTTTTCAAAGATATGAACATTTTAACATCATTTCCAATATAATGTAAGCCAAACATGTCCATTTCGTAATCCAATCAACAATTTGCATGATTCCATAAGTAAACTATATTTTATAACATGCACAATTCCTTTCCTAATACCAAATTTCATTTTATTTCACACAAATGATTTACATATAAATTCAGCTATTCCAATTCATACTTTACCCAATTTTGGAATTGATTCACCAAGCAAATTTCATTTCAATTTGATACATTCGCTTTCTATTATAACTCATTTGCATTTACACACAAATCCATTTATTAAGATTTTAGCTCATTCTACTTTCATCCAAACTAACTTCATTTTATTTCACTTGAATAATTTACATTCAAGTTCATTATATACCATTTATATTAATTACAACCAATTCATTTCTATTTCAATATGATTAATATATGTCTTACTTACATTTCCAAATTTTAACTTACAATCCCAATTTGATTTATAATCAAATTTTATTTTAACTAGAAACATTCGCATTTCATTTATGATTCATTTCCATTCATATGCAAGCATTACTTATTAAAATGTTAATTCACTCCAATTGATTCAAAATCAATTTCATTTGCTACTTGAAACCAATTCACTTGCATTCATATACAAACTCTTTAAATTAGATTCCTTTTGAAATTATTCACAACCCAAATATTCTTATTTCCTTGCAATTTTTAAATCAAATCCTTATTCTTACCTTTCAAATTTATTATTCATCTTAAGTTTATTTTTATTGTTTTCTTATATTCTTATTATTATTATTTATAGTTATATTATCATTCCAGTCTTATTTACAGCTCATATATTCATATCCCATCACAATAATCAATTAAGATTCATTCACTTACATCTCAATTTTATTTTCATTTGATTCTCATCCAAATCAAATTCCAATTCATTTACATACTTTAATGCACTTTGCCTATTTATTAAATCCATTTTAGACTTATTTTATTAGCAAAGAAACCACTTTAAATTATTTCACTCATTTGAATTTACTTACAATTCAAACCATCGTTATTATAATTTAATTTCATTTTTCATCTAAACTTAAATATTAGTTACCACAAATTTTAAATCCCTTGCTACAGTTGGATTTCTATTTACTTTCCAAATGTTGATCAATTATCAAAATTCTATCCATTACAATACAAATCTCATTCAATTGTAATTCAATTTAGTCTCTAACCTAATTCTAACCTAATCCATATTAGGTTTTAATACACTTTTCCCATTCATACTGAACTTATTTACAGTACAACCATTTCAAATTTTCTAAACAAGAACAAAGTTTCATTTACCCTTTAATTATTAACAAGCTACCAAAACTATACCCATTCCAGCACCACCTTTATTTAATTAAGCTTATACTAAATCCATCTTCAAGCTTCTCTTTATTTAATCCAGCTTATGCTAAATTCATTCTCAAATAACCCTTTTTGAATTTAGTTGAGTCAAACTTTTATTCATACAATATCCCTTCAGCAAATTAGATTTCTTTCAATTCAAGTCTTTCCAAATTTAGATTCAAGTTTTGACTAAATTTATTTAGCCATCTTGAATTCATTTCATTTTCCCTTACTATCTTTAAATAAGGATTTAGTTCCATTCATATTTATTCACAACACAATTGAATCTTGCTTTTAATTAAATCCAATTCCATCTCAATTCCATTCGATTAAAGTTAAATCCAATTCAATCTAATTTTAATTTATTTAGATTTAATTCAATTTCAAATTCTCAACTTTAATTCTCCATATATAAGTTCAAAACCTGTTTACTAATTTAAGTTCATTCATTTCCTTTATATCTCACTTTACCTTATTTCAATTTATATTTCATTTGAGATTAAGTTTGAATCCACCATACCATTCAACTATTCCCCAATTGTGATTATAATTTCATTTCTATTTATATAAGTTCACCAACTTTTTAGTTTAAAGCTCATTTTAATCCATCTACATCATATAATCACAACTTCAAATTTTACATATATGTATTACTGAATTTCTAAGGATACAAATTTTCTTTCACCTTAATACTTTGCACAATTCTAAATTCATAATCTCAACTAAAGCATAACACTTACTAGCTTGAGGGTATACTCCTTTTCACAATGACCCAAAATCTCAAAGTCAACTACATCTTAATTTAATTCAAATCAACTTTATTTTAAGTCTAATTCATTTTACTTATCCAAGTTAAATTCAAATCTTCTACTCACTTCAACATATTTTATTCACTTTCAATTACTCAAATTAAATTTTAACTCCAAGACTAAAATTTTCATTTCTTACTTCTTATTAATATTAATTTCACTTAATAAGTTCAATAGTTAGTTCATTTCAACTTTACACATTATTTAATTAGAATTTTCCCAGAATTCATTTTACCCGGTTTTATTCCAAAACCATTTTGAAATAAAAATCAACATATTTCCTCTCGGCATATCAAACCCAATCTCCAGATTCCAAAACAATTTGTTTATACCCAAAACAAATTTCCCATTTGAAATGTCCAAAACAACTGTTATACCCAACCAGTCCAAACAATATCATAACCAAGTATTAGGGAAGAAATCCATCACTTTAGAAACTCGAAAATGAATTCTAATGATGTGGCCAGCATCATCAGGATTATTTTCCAGCGACTGAAGTGAGTTCAATGCTTCTTACATTCCCAAATTTATTTCGAAACAGTTGCCATTCAAAAATACTTCCTAAATCAATATTCCACTATTGCCTTCAAACACCTTAGCAAACATTTCAAACTTTTCCAGGAATTTAAATCTCCAAACCTTTATTTCCATTACATTTAAAATTCTTTCCAAGACTTCCGGTATTTAAATTCTGCTTTAATTTAAATTTAGTTATTCTCTTCTTTTTTTAATTTACGCTTATGGAATTTATTTGGTTATAACCATTTAAAATTTTAGATTCTTATTTGATTTTTAATATTAGCAACCAAACATCCAAATATATATATAATTTCAGAAAATTATTTCCTTTATATCAAAACATAATTTTGGGTAGAATTATTTCATTTACCCACCTTAAAAACAATACTATGTCGGTTTATCTTGTTCAAGAGTTTAGAAACCCCTATCGATACGGTTGTACTTTCCGCACCGACCAGATTTCATAAACACTCAACCGATAAGTCAACACAATATAAAAATAATTTTATATCCACTAACAAGTACGCTCACATATCTATAAATACGCTCAGCTCATTATAGAATATTATTGACTCTATTTAATGAGTAAATACCCCACCAAAGCCTAGGTTGTCGCCAACCTAAGCTCTGATACCAAGTGTGACAGCCCGCAAATCCGTACCCCTTGAATCAACACTATTCTACCTCTATTAACTCAAGTGGCACAGAATTACGAACCATTAGGGTTAAGAAGAAGAGATAGAAGAAGAAGAAACTAAACAATATTAGAATCTCACAGTCGCAGCGGAATAAAATATAATAGTAAATATAGAACTTTACACAAAATGAAATCTATAACTGTTTACACATCATATCATCAGAGTATCTCAAACATCGACAATTACCACCCAGACATACCATACAATCATAGCAGTGGAATATATATATAAATACGAGTAATACGTCTCGGACTCCAGCTCCTCTCCTGCTCCATAGCATCCTGACCTGAACAAATAATACTCGGTCTGACCCGAGCATTATAATGAAATAACACCCGAGTCAGTCTGGAATACCAGCTGATAATAATGCATCCAAATTGATTATTAAAGTTTCAAAAATCCTTTGAAAACAAAAGCATCTCGTAAGACCACGCCACAAATAAACATGTCGGGTTTTTACCTTACGATAGCTAAAACACTTTTTATAGAAATCCTCTGATATTATAATAGGGTCTATTTACAAATACTTATAAAATAGCCGAAATTGTTACATCTATTAAATTCCAGCTACTAGCCACCGAAGTGGGTAATGCAAACAAAACTCGTAAAAGGCTCGTAGGGAAAATGGATTTCCAACAATGACTAGGCACTGGGGTACCACCTGTCACAGTACGGGGCCTAGATCACCGTACCGAGGACTACTCCCTTCATCCCCTGCAACACAAGGCCGGAACCATTCCTTACTGAACAGTCCCGAACAAGATAAACCCCGTGGTTGGCGCGACCAACCACCCACTAAGCCGAAATATATATAAGGGACATCTAGACAGGGGAAATATCTTGTCCTGCTTGGGCATGACCCACCTAACCTTGCTGCATATCCCCTGATTTTCAGTCATTCCCGGTTGATGAGGCTTGAGGCTAAGCGTTACCTTTAGAACGTTTTCACTTAGAATGCCCATTGTCCACCTGACAATGTTTCGCAAGCATTCGTCCATACAAGTCCGTCCCGGGTTTGAACGGAACCGAAGGCACTACTCCTACTACATCCATTTTGGAAATATCCTCAGGATTAGTAGCGACTAGCCCTTGCACTTCACTGCTCCATCTTCGACTCCGAACACGTTTTTCGCACGAAACGTACAAACCGGATCGAAGTAGATTTCGAGAAATAAATCTCGATCCCGGTCTCTTCGAAACGATCAACGCATTTGTCCAATATTGATAGTCGGTGATTTAACTATCAATTAATTTTCACAAACATCTATAAGCATCCCTCACACAATAAATAATTCCCATATTATTTATTTGCCCAATATCTTTAAAGGATTTATTTTCAGCCCACTTGAAAACAATTTCCAAAATTCTTCCTTTACAAGGAAAATCCTTTACCCTATATTTCCATTGGAAATAACCAAGTTAAAACATTTTAGATTTAAAATAATTAAAACATTTTATTCTAAGATATACTCTAAAATAGGTAAATTTACTACTAATTATTTACTCAAAATATTATTTCAAAATATTTAAAGTAAAACTGCTTTATAAGATATAACTTGATTTAAAATAAGGTTTTAGTTAAACTATATTTTAAAAATAGAGTTGTAAAAAGATTAATACTTATTTCAATATACTTAGGTCAAAACTAGCTTTTTAAAACAAATCCATTTGTAAAAGAATAACTTCTTTACTATTACTAATTTTTAAATAGTTACTTTAAAAATAATAATTTCCAACATTCTTTAAACCAGTTTCAAATTTCAAAACTTTCTCTTTATAAAATCAGTTTAAACTCGAACTTGGTTTTTCCCAAGGAATCTCATTCCCACTTAAACATCACAGAAATCCTTCTCACGATTTCTGTCGATTTATTTCAATTTAGATTTATGGTTAAATAACATAAATTCACTTTCACATTTATCAAAAGATAACATTTCTCTTTGTTTATCATTCCAGATTTTACAAATTTTCAATTTCCATTCTAAATAGATTTCAAATTTTAATTCTTTAAAATTCATTAATTTACAATATCTTTTATTTCTCAAAAATTCAATTTATCCATTTATAATTAAATTATGGATTTATAATTTATTCAGCGATATTCCAATACAATTTTATTTCAGTTTTTCATCCAACAGATTCTAATTTTTATATTCTTCTAAATTCCTTATTTATGAATTTCTTAATTTCTTTTGAAACCCAATTTAATTTCTTTATAATTAAACTCCAAATTCCTTTATAATTAACATTCTGGTTTTGAAGTTTATACCACAATATCACAATACCAGTTGATTCCAAAATTATCAATCATAACATATGAACAGGCATCAATATCAATTATCAAAATCATTACTACATTGCGAGGAATCCAGTTGGGTCCCTCCAAAATGTTTTCCCTGCATCCACAAATATTAGCACAACACTATAGAACGATTCGATTTGAAAATAATTAACATATTCAGCTAAACATCCAAACAAACAGTCAATATTAGCTATCTAACTTTACTAGTATCCAGATGTGAGTGAGAATAACTCACCTTGAGTTTCGGCGAGCGTTCGAAATTTAAATTAAACCGAACGGTGTCCGATTTAACCTAAATTTCTACTTGTCCGAAATGAATCCGGAACTGTTCTGCTGCGTAGATCGAGTCGCTGCGATTCCGGCGTCGCCAATTTCGTCCGAATCTGATAACATAATTAATAGTTATGAATGTTTAAAGTTTAATATCAATTTGTAAACAAATTTCTTTTTTTTTTAATACCAATACACGGGCCGCTCCTTCTTCCCTCTCATCTTCACGCACGCGAATGTCTCAGGGAATAGAAACCCATCAACGTCGACTAGGGCATAGGGCCGCACCCTCATCCCTCAACTATACAACGATCCACCACCCCCAAATCGAAGTCCTTTGCCATCACAACCCGCGCCCCAGGCGCGCGCGAGCTCGGCGCCGAGACCACCACGAAAATCGCGCCCAAACGCGACTCCTTCCGGAGCAGGTTCTGACCAAACCGTTGAACTTCGAAACAACTCACCGTACGGATGTGAAGAGCTTGGTGCGTTCTACAATAATGCAGTTAGAAGTTTTTGCAATAGATTGATGGATTGTGGTAGATCTGAGGTGGAAGATCGACGAATTTAGGCCATGAACGAAATAGAACGGCGGCTTGAGATATAAACTAGGGTTTAACGATATAAAGCATATATAGTATATAATTAATATTATTTTAATTAATAAAATCCTCAGTTTAACAACTTATGCAAACGAACTCAAATTATCACGTTCCGACAGGCATTTCTATGGTTTTTCCGCGTTCCGGACACAATGGAATAGGTTTCGTAAGCTAATTTGATCGTATGCGCGAGTTACGGAATTAAACGATCAATTTAAAATTAAATCGGTTAAATCGATTTCGATGCGTTTCGAGCTGCCACGGTCAAACGACGACTCCGATTGCTACGAAAATTGAAATCCGATGATAACGAACTATTACGGATCCAATAGAACTAGTTTCGTTGAATTCCAAGACTGTGCCCCGAAAGGCTATTTTAACTCGTCTATTAAATCGAGCGATTTTCGAAATTGACGAAAATGCTTAAATTTTCACTTTTAAAAATTTTAATATCTTAACAATAATTCATATAAAATTTACAATCACATTAAGAATCATTCTGACTCAATTCGGACTAAAATCTGATTAAATTGCATTTTAATAATATTAAATTCATTTCTAAATTAATATAAAATTTCAGTTAATAACTTATTAACTTTTAAATTTATCCAAAAATCCAATAGTATCATTTATGACCAATTGAACTTAAAAATACATTTAAACATCATTTTTATACCCATTCACATCCAATTTCCCAAATTCTCTCAGTCCAATATTTAATTATTATTATTCAATTTCAACTTAACTGTTCACATTAGAAATTTTAACTTGTTATTTTAGTTTAAACCAATTCTTTTTAATTCAAAATAAATCTTAAACTCATAGTAAACATTTAAAATGAATTAAATGTTCACAAATCCCGTGTTAAAAATTCCGGGATGTTACAGTGGAAATAGATATGAATAAAACACATAGAAGTGTACATCAGAGTGGTGGTCAAATAAGATCCACGATGTCACAAAAGAATAGTACAAGTGCTAGACAAAGAATAAGTATACATCAAAGAGTCTCTAACTCGAATGTATAAAACAAAAACTACTAATCCAAGTAGTTAGCCAAAAGTCAGATAATGTTCGCCGATGAGGAGTCAAGCAGAAGCACCTTTAACATCTCGGTCTGACCCGAGCATTATTTAATAAGAAAATAATAAATGGATCAGTCTATTTATAAATATCATATCAAATGAGATAGGATAAGAGATATGATTAAAACGTACGATAACAATAATGTCATACCATGAAAAGTATACATTTAACAACAAAAATCATACAATATCTCAAGAAATCTCAAAATACTAAAAGGAATAACATATTCTTCATTTTACTCACTAAATACCAAACATTGGCAAACATATCATTGCCAATCACAAAAAAAGAAGTGAAACACAAATTCTAGAAATCATCAACTAAAAATCCAAAAATCACAAAGGGGGAGGCCTATCATAAAACGGGAGCATGAAAACTCACCAACACGTGTATCACAAATGAAACGCTATTCCTTGGTTGCTAACCGTCAATTTTTAAGCCAAGGCTCCACAAACGGCCCGAAACGATGGGTCGCTACCCCACCAATTTTGAGCCGTAGCTCCACAGAAACGGGGTTTAGTCCCTCGTAGACAAAATGACATAGCACATTGCTAGTCTAAACCACAAAATGATCATCATCGATCATGAAGAAGTGTCAATCACACTAAGCTAGTAAATAAATGAGTTTAGCTTCATGTCCCATAACCACTGGCTTAACAAAAAAATTTACGAACAAATTGTAGATTTCCACTCGAAGATTGTCACAAGATTTTCAATCGAACAAGTCCAAAATTAACCGACGATGTGAACGCAAGTGTTTCATACCACTAGTTTTACTCTACCTTTTAATTAGATTTCTCAAACGAATGAGATAAAGGTTTGTATATACTAATAGATTGGAAAACGGTTTTATGAATGAGCTTCGTATTAAAAATAGAGTTGTAATCATTTTGATGGAAGAGTTTTAATTTTTACTACTAGTATAGAAATCTTTGTATTTCAAAGTGACAAATCACAAAAATGATTGTAAAAACAATCAATCACCAAAATTCACATTCGAAGAATGAATCAAATCTATAGAAATCGATACCGAACCCATCAAGACGGATATTCCCAAAAATCTTGAAGAAGAAGTCATCAAAGTCGATAATAAATGATAACAACAAATTGGATCATTACGAATAAATTAAAAATTGGAAATCCACACAAAAGGAAAAATTGGCGGAGATAGCAGATTCAGTCGACTGAACCTGGATGGTCAGTCGACTGACATAATTCCTGGATACTTTCTGTTTCCAGGTTCAGTCCACTAAACCAGGGTGGCCAATCGACTGAAGCAGGCGTAGAAATTTTGGTATCCAGGCTCAGTCGACTGACCTGGGGTGGTCAGTCGACTGATACTGGCCTAGGAAATTTCCTGGGTTCTGGTTCAGTCGACTGACCTCCTGGTCCAGCCGACTGAACTGGAATTTCTAGTATTTTCAGTCTAGCCCCTCCTAGGGCAAAAACCAAACAAATGGCGATCGAACGAGCAATGGGAGCTAGGGGTTTACGCCAATCGGCAACCCATCCCTATAGGCTCTTCGATGCAATACCAAAAACATGTTCAAACATCAAAGATAGGATTTTTAAAGATTTGGCCTCAAAACACCAAAAATTGGAATATTCACTAAATAAATCCAAATCAAAAGCAAATAAACATGAATATATGTTAGGAATTCATACGTAACAACAATGAATGCTATAGACGTAGACGTGAGTTCAAAAACTCACCTTTTACTCAGAAACAATGAAGGAGAAGGTTGAAAACAAAGGGAAGATCAACTACTCTCCAATTTCAACTCTAAAAGCTCCAATCCAAGATCATTAGCAAATATTCCCTAAGTTAGGTTATAGGAAATTTCTGAAATTGGAGAGAGATTGAGATGGAGAAGAAGAAAAGGATGCTTACCTAAGCTTCTCTTTGATTTTGGAACTAGAACTTGAATTTGCAAAAGAAACTAGGGCTTAGGATTTTAATTTCCAATCTCTTCCCCTATTTTCACTAAAGCTTGAAGTGTTAGGAAATGAGAATGAATGAAGAGGAGAGGGGGTGGAGCTAGGGTCTTATGTTAGGTTATTAGGCTGAAACCCAAACCCAAACCCACAGTGAAAATGTCAAAATTCAAGCTAACTCCAAACATATCGATGTTTATACCTAAAAAGGTCGCAAAAGGCATTTTGAACTCAATGGAAGTGGTCTGGAGTACTAATTCGACTGTTTTCAAAAAGTAGCATTTCAGACATAAATTTGACCAACAATGTTATATTTAAATAAAATATTTAAATATACAATCGTAAAATATGCGGGTTTTTACAAAATATCTCGTTCAAAACCTGAATCTTGAACTCTGAAGCCAAGATGAGCCTGCACAGAAAGTATAGGGCCGACCAGAGCCCATAATAAGGATCGACCAATCCTTATTTTGGTGGAATCATGGGGCACAATCCCTGTGGTAGGTCCCCTATGATGTTATCTTCTTATTCTCTAAATTTCATGTTGATTGCTTTACAGATCTTTAGATGTCGATCATCATCACCGCATTATGTCGTGAATAGGCATGAGGGCGGATCTTTATGTAGGGATAGAGGCCAATCCCTCTTACTTACTCCTTCGTGTCGTGATCCCTATGGTGTATTCCTTGTGTTGTAATATGCTTGTACTCTAAGTTTCATGTTGATAGCATCTGTAGATTTTGAGTTATTGATCAATCATTGCTACAAATTCAACTAAACCGATCCCTGAATAGGAATAGGGGCCGATCCCTAGGCCTGTCAAGTCAAAGGATGCTTTCAGATGCAGATACTGTCATATTTGCATCTACATTCGAAATCATTTTCGGATATCGGATATCTACATCCACGGATACGGATGGATGTTGGATAATTATCTATCCGCTAGTGAACGATAAATCAAGAATTATAAAAAGAAAATTTTAGTTTAACATAAATATTTTTCAATCCCATCAATTGTAAAAATGTTAAAAGTTAACAAATATGATGATAATAAATAGTTTCGAGCAATTGAAACGCATTAATTGCATATAATATAAATTGCTAACTTAATAAATAATAAACAAATATCTTTCATTGGACTAAAATACGCATAATTTGAACTATAATCTTAACGAAAAATGGACGATGATAGTCGGATGTGGATGCCTTTGTATCCGCATCCACATTCATTTTACCTGGTATCGATATTTATCCGCTTTTTGGATGCAGAAGCGGACGGATTTCAAATTTTTGGGTATTTATTGAAAGCACTACCGATCCCTATAGAGGGATCATATCCAATCCCTCCAATGCTATATTTTTCATTCGATTTGTAATGCAAACTACCTAAGATCCCCTCTTATAGTTTTCAACTTTTCACTTCAATTTGCCTTTTGGTTGTTGAGTTATGGAGCGATTATCATTGAGTTGTGTTGTGTGCATCCTGTTCAATCAGATCCCTTTTGTGGAGTAAATAATCTGATCTGATCTCTCTACTAGAGGGAGTGATAGTTCCATACTTAGCCAATTTTTAGTGTTTCATCCGAACCCATCCAACTATCGGCAAGTGTTACATGCTATTTCGTATCGGTCTGCCTGTATATTGTCTTGTATCCATGTATGTCTCTTTGTTCGTATCGATAATTTAGATACATTTCGTATCGAATTTGTTGATGGGATCCATATGAAATGCAAGCCACTTATGGATATGAAGCGGTATACTTAATGGATATGAATTGCAATGCATGTTGATGGATATGAACTAACCTATTTGATCGATACGATGAAGGCTTGTTTAGGATGGGTTTGAACTTGATCGATACGAAGTAGGTTGCTTTTTTGATGGATACGAAATGATGATGGTTGGATGGATGCAAAGTGCATGAATATGAATAGAGTCGGATTTCTCAATTGTGATCGACCAATACCTTGATCGTACGAACTTCGATGGACTTGAAATTTGGAACGCTGGTTTTTATAGCTTTGCTTGTCTTGTCATATCAATTGTAGCTCGATCCGGACTTGGGCAAAATTAACTGACATCCATAGCCGATCTATACATAAATGGAAATCGAGCAGAACTGCCTTCGGTTTCCAGTTAATCTTTTATTATCATGGCCTTGATAAAAGGCGGGATAACACTTGCCCTCCAAAACATGCCTTGCGATAGGAAGGTATGTTTTACAGTTCGATATGCTGGATGTTCCTGTTAATGTCCTGCAAAGAGATTGATTATCTTACCTGACCGTGAACAATAATCGTTTAAGATCGTACGTCATTCGGGATTGCATGTGACCATTCAAGGTTGGATGCCATATGCAACGAATGATGACTGTTTGCGATCGGATGCCGTTCGAGGCGAATTATGATCGTTCAAGGTCGGGTGCCGTTCAAGGTGAATTGTGACCGTTCAAGGTCGGGTGCTGTTCGAGGCGAATTACGACCGTTCGCGGTCAGGTGCCGTTCGAGGCGATTTGTGTGTGCCCCGGGGGAGGGTGGACTTAGTATTATTAATGTCAGGTTTCACATTCGAGTGAATTTACGACTTGTTTGTTATGGCGGTTTATTGCCATCTCAGAGCATGCCTGAGGACTATTCGCGACCTCGTACGTGTGTAAGTGGCTTAGCCATTATGGAATCACAAATATCAGATTTACTTTCGAAATGAATTTTTCAATAGAAATGTCCAACAAAATCAAGTCCAAACATAAGAAATGGAAAACAAAAGCAATGCAAAGACGTCAAAGTGCAAACACCTACACCGATGCAATTAGTAGTCGTATCAGAGCATGCCTAAGGATCGTTCGTGGTCCTTTACATGTGTAAATGACTTAATCGCGTTGGTGTGGAGTTTGCCACTCATTCAACAATGTTTCATTCAATTAATAACAAGCTAACTCCTCGATCCTGAACCGTTCCTAGTTGATGCAAGTGGTCACTCTCGTTCCACCGTTGTTGCTCCCCTTCTCAAATGTTGCGACAGTAGAAAATTCTAGACATATCACTTAAACTTATCCTTTAGGTTCCTACAATCATTCATGCTATGACCGTTCAACTCGTGGAATAAGCAATACTTGTCTGATCTTCTTTCATTGTTGGTCGCATCCCTTCTCATTGGCTTCGATAAGGAATCTGCCCCTTGGTATCCTTGTAGATTTGCTCCAAAGTCTCATTCAACTTCGTATAATAGGTTAATCTTGGTTCCTTTGTGGTCGCTTTGGTCCATCGTCGTTATCCTCGGCCTTCCGTTTCCCTTTATCAGTTCCTGCCCCTTTTTCAAGAGGGTTTCCGCCATTGACTGCATAAACATTGACTCCTTCTCCTTCCTCTCTTTTAGGATTTGCATCCTCCAATTGTAAAAATCCTTCAGCCTCATGATAAAATTCTCCTAGATCCATAAGGGGATCCCTTGTCGATGAATTATTGAATTCTATGACATCAACTATGCCAGATACAACTACCATCGAAACTATGGATGGATTAGTTCAATCCACCGATGCTTCCACTACATTGAATCGCGTCAGAAAGCTCCTCAAGATTCCTCGGTTCTTTGCTTTTGTGTTTCCATACTCATCACATTCTTGGGTCTCGAAATGTGAACTCTGAATTGCCTCATAAACTTCTCGATCAAGTTGGTCCATGTTTCAGTGGAGCCGCTCTCTAGTTGTCTGAACCATAGCGCTGCAATGTCTGTCAAATACAATGGGACGCACCGGGCCATGACCTCCTTCGATTCCACCAACTCCCCCATATGCCTCATGTATCGTGTCAGATCAATTGCAGGATCTGTCCTTCCATCGTACGCTACCAATGTTAGTAGCTTGAATTCTGGTGCATTCCTAGCCGGTCTAATTGCGGGAGCGAAGGGGATCCTGTTCAAGTCTTTCAGATCTCTAGTCACTAGTCCATATCTCATGGCTCGCCTGACCATCTCCGCCAGTTTGTCACTGTTGCCAAGTGGTATTCCTTATTCGCTGTCTCTGACTTGTCCCCCGAATTCATTAGGGAATCCTGGAATCTGATTTCCTAGATGGGAATCCTTCCCTCTATCAATGCCTTGTCGAACAGCTCCACTTGGTACCCTGCCTGAGGTTGGATCAACACGCACCTGATGAATGCATCCTTTCCCTAGGGCCGCTCCTGATAGTCTCGCTCTGTTTTGGGATTTGATTGCTCCATGCTTCTGGCTCCTATCTTTGGCATCTCCCGCAGCTGCGTTTGCTTAATTCTGCACTCAATCTGTCCAGCTTGCCAAAGAAGATTCTGCATCATCTCTTCTTGTCTTTTCAGAAGCTCTTCATGAATAGTCCCATCATCATATCAATCTCATCTCTGGTGATGAAGACAGAAGCCTGATTCGCTCCTAAGGAAGCCTCCTAACTCTCCTTATGCTGACTTCTTTCATTCCTCTATTTTCTGGCTGATTGTTTTGGCATAACTTTCTAGATCCAAGTGTTTAAGCTTTCAAATTCGAAGTCTAAGTGGTAATATCCTAGACTGCCAGCCTTCTCAGTGAAAACAACAAAATGTTTGTGCCAAAATTGGTCACAAACACTCAATTGCCGATGAAAGCACCAATCCACAATCATGGATCACAGATAACAAGTATGTAAAGAATTAAAAATGAAGAACACTCAAAAAATTTAGATGAAAGCAGTAAACAAAACAGAGTTTATAGTGGTTCGGTAATCAGTCCTATGTCCACTTTGAAGTTGATAATTTTATTGAAGTTTACTTGCTGATTACAACGAGTTACAACTGATTACAACAGCAAAATCTGAGTACAATGATGAATACATTAGAGTCTGGACATAGAAGAGACAAAAATCCCTTTTCTATATGCTGTAGGATGCTATTTATAGGTGTAGGTTGCAAATACCTCGCTCAAATCTCGAGAGACCTCATCTGGCACGTGTATGGGCCCACGCAATCGATCCGATGTGATTTTTACTTGACCTGTGATCGATACGAAATAATTTTGTATCGATTAGGATTTTTCCTAATCAATTCCAAATCGAGCATGAACATTTTTAAGGTTGTACGTAAGCTCCAGTGAAAATTTTATAGCATTTCGACTTGTAGATTCTGAGATATGATTAATGATAGTTTGGCTTTTTCGATGGCCGTTTAGATCGTATCGATCACTCTTCATATCGCTCTTTTCGTATTGATCGAGCACGTGCCTGTTAGTTGACGTGGCGCATGATTTCTGGGTCGATCCACTTTTCATGCCGCATTGACTGCTTCCTCCTACGTAACCATCGAGTGCTATGCTCTTCACATCGATCACAATTGGCCCTCTTCGTATCGATCACAATTGGTCTCTTCGTATCGATTGAACGTAAATTTATTCGTATCATGTGTTATATGCTATTTCGTATCGGTCTACCTATATATTGTCTCGTATCCACGTATGTGGCTTTGTTCATATCGATAATTCAGATGCGTTTCATATGGATTTTGTTGATGGGGATCGACAAGAAATGCAAGCCATTTATGGATACGGAGCGATACACTTGATGGATACGAATTGCAGTGCATGTTGATGGATATGAACCAACATATTTGATCGATACGATGAAGGCTTGTTTTAGGATGGATTTGAACTTGATCAATATGAAGCTGGTTGCTTTTTAGATGGATACGAAATGATGATGGTTGGATGGATGCGAAGTGCATGGATATGAATAGAGTCGGATTTCTCAACCATGATCGATCAATATCTTGAGCATACGAATTCCGATGGACTTGAAATTTGGAACGCTGGGTTTTATAGCTTTGTTTGTCTCGTCATATCAATTGTAGCTCGATCCGAACTCGAGCATAATTTATCGACATTCATAGCAGATCTGCACATAACTGGCAATCGAGCAAAACTGCCTTCGGTTTCCAGTTAATCTTTTGGTATCACGAGCTTGATAAAAGGCGGGATAACATGTAATAAATAAAAGGCGCTTTAACGATAGACAATAATAAAATGATTTTATACTTAAGAGAAAAATAATATTTGTAAATGTGATGTTTTGAGTGGATGTAATATGTGATTAACGGTTGATTTTATTTATCACATATGTTGTTTTATTATGACAAGATCGTATTTTAACGTGTTGCCGTTATTACTACATTGTCTATAGTTAACTACGGTTTTATTACATTGATGTTTGTGCTACTAATGTTGTTTGAGTTAGTACACATTTGATGATTGATGTTTATCACTATTATGGGAAGATTATAATACATTTGACGATTCATACTTACATTGTGAAATGTAGCTACAATGGGTGATTAGTATGAACATAATTATACTTGTATTGTTATTATTTTTGTATTCAGTGATTGAATACTATAAATGTATGTGATTTTTAATGGTTAAGTGTGATATTGTTGTTGCTGCCCAATACGATGATCACTTGTGATAGAGGACTGATTGATTTTAATGGTTGCATTGATTGCAATGGTTGCATTGGTTGTATTGAATTTCAATGATTATAGGTTGCAGTGGTTGAACTGATGCAGTGGTTGTTATGAATTAACAAATATTTTGATGTAGGAGAATAGCAGAAAATAAAACTATGTGGGTTCGATCCATCAAAAAGGTACGTAGGCAGCTTTTTTCTATGCAGAAGCCACCAGGTCCCTAAGGGTGAGTTGGGGTGTATAGAAATTGGTGCCATCCAAACATAGTTGAAACCAATTTTTTCTTATAAATCCATACAACTGTACAGTTGCAGATAGAAGCAGATGAGTGAATAGAAAGAAAATAGTTTATTTGGTATATTATTATTATTATTATGTCGTTATTACATTTTTTATAACTTGGTAATAATTGTTGTATTTGAAATGTAAATTGATGTAATGATGTAAAATAACTATATAATTGAGTTCACATTTATTCATGTTGATGTTTGATTCGGTCGTGAGAATTTTCTCTTTTTATTAATGTTTTAGATTTTCTTTTTTTAAATTTTATCTACCTGTGGTCCGCTACTTTTAATATCTAAAATTAGTTATAAGCATGTTTTGTCGTCGTTTATAACGGATTTTAAAAATAGTGGGTCATCACATTTGATACCAGAGCTTAAGTTTAGTTATTCTCCGAGCCTTAGGCAGGTTTGACCATTTGATTATAATGACCTATATCTTAGGTTGGATTAATGTAGAACGAGGGAGCGTTTTGATTGACAATTATATGCTTTATGTGTATGTGTTATTTATTAGCCACTGTCACCTCACCCTAAAATGATGTTTATTATGATAATAAAAGATAAATGAAGTGGGAGTAGGGTATAATGAATATTTATAAGAGTGGTCCAGTGTTGATTATAAATTGAGTGACACACACCTGATGTTAAATTATAATTGAAAATAATCTTAAAAAATGGAATCATATTATTAAATATTTACTTGGAAATTTATAAGATATACAAACTCTAACTTTAAAGATATTTTATTAAAAAGGGGAAATTGGTTATTTTGAGCGTGAAAGTAATTTGTTGAAACTTTTGATTAGCATAAAGTATTTGATTTGGGAATATAATATTTTATGAAGATATATTCAAGAGGAAAAGTGAGCATAGTAAAAATAATTTATTTAGATGTACTTTTAGTAAAAAGGTGTTTTAATTAGAAATTGGAAGTTGAATTCGGCCTTTGAAGAAACATTTGGTATAGGAAAAATTTACTAGTTTTAAAAACATCTTTTGCAATGTATTTTAAAATGGTATTATGATTTGAAGCAGTTTGTTAAGGAAAGAGAAAAAGTTTTTCTAAAAATGTCCTATTTAAAAATATTTTTATTGGAGGATGTTTTATTTTCATAGTTATATTTTAATTAGATCACAATTACTTTTAATTTGGCAACACCCTTTGAAAAAAAATATTTTAAAGGTACATTGTAACCTCATTATGAATTGGAATGCTTTGAAAAAGTACTTTATTGGGTGATTTTTCCAAAGAAATATTTTCATTGAAGAATATTTTATAATATTTACTCCAAGGGTGAAGAATATTTATTTAATAAAATGTTTTGATACATAAAACTATTATAAAAATAGTAAAATATTTGAAAATATTATTGCCAAGAATACCTTGCCGAAGATTGGTCAGTGTTATTAAAGAAAATAATACCCAATTGAGTTATTATTTACAGTAAAATATTATAAAGTTTAAAGAAGTGTATTTAAAGGCATTTTACAGTAAGGTTGTTTCCACAAAAAGATATTTTATTCTGAAGGAATTATTTTCCTAGCAGAAGTATTTCAAATATAGTTGATTCCTGGTGGAAATAGTTTGGTGGATGTATTTTTGAAAGGGATCAATTAAAAGTAAACAATGCAATAAAATATTTATTTTAGAAAAAAAAATTCTCAGAAAGACTATTTGATTTTAGAAAACTTTTATTTGGAAAATGGACTAGATTGTAAGAATTTCCATTTAAGGATGTTTTGGTAAATTAAGGTTTGAAAATAAAAAAAAATTATTAAGTAAAGAATTTTGGTTGAAAAGGATCAATTTCGAAAATTGTTTAATTGAGAATATATTATTAAAAAATGATGTCATATAAAATATCTAATTTTACGGTATCGTGAAAAAAAGTGGAAGATATTTCACTGAGAAGGGGATGATTTAATTTGAAAGGAAAATGGTTTAAAATATTTAATTGAATAACAAACTTTGGTGGTGTTTCTTATAAAGATATTAAAATATGCTTTATTTTTGAATTTTAATTAAGTACCATTAAAACTATATTTTGTAACATGGGGTGTAAGACGATGGATAAAGTGAGTTTTGGGTCCACCTAACACCCATTATGACGTGTTACCTTACGACTATTATGTATGACTTTCCCTTAGGAGTTATGGGAATGCCTAGTTATTATTTTCTATAGAGGAGGTCAGGAAATGATGCAGAGACTGACCAGTTAGATGTGTGGGGTGGTGACCGTTTACTTGTGATTGCTTACTTTTATTGAAATTGTTTATATCGTTAATAATTAAGTAGATGTCGCTGCTTATTTATTTATGTCTATGTATCACTCTGTGTCATGCTTATTTAAATTGATTCCTCGTACTTATATTACATTGTTGGTTATTTTATTTCTTTTATACGACTGATTGAATTATTTGCTTGATTCCTTATTACTTGCTCACTTGATTCATTATTTTCTACTAGGTTGTTCATTTGGTTATTGTTGTTGATTGTTTGTTTAATATAATTGCTTTGTTGGTTTATTTGGTTGTTGTTTGCTTGTTTGTTTGTCTGTTGTTTGGTTGTTTATTTGTATATTGTTTGCTTATTTGTTTGTCTATATATGATAACTATACAACTGGAAGAGGTTAATGGATGTATTTGACTTAGTCATAGCGGAATTACGTAGTTTTCTAAACTGTGGAAGATATTGGAATTGACTAAGAGATATGTAACGCCCCATAATATTATTAACATTATTTAAGATATTTAATTAGTTAAATAAAATAAAATAATGTAAGATGATTAATGGATTAAGAATTATGTTGAGAAAAGGGGTAGTCGTGTCATATTGAGTAAGCGAACTAAAGAACAGAAAGAGAATAAAAAGGTTAGGAAATATCCAAGGGCAAAATAGGAACAAGGCATATCCTTATACCCTAAGCCCTTAACCCTTCAACATTCACGTTTGCTTCATTTTTCACAATTCAAAAATACAAGCTAAGGCCAGCCACCATTAGGAAGAGTAAAAAAGAAGAATTGAAGGGGAAGAATCAAAGCACCTAATCAAGAATAAATCTCACATCCTAAATCAAAAAGCTAAGGTAAATAGTGATTGTATCTCATATTTTGATTCATTCTGTTTTAGATAAATTCCAAAAGTATTTGCAATTGTTTTGCCATGTTTTGAAATATAAATGGATATGTGTACACTTGTTGGTGATTTAGGCTATTTCGTATGCATTTTCTGATGAGAACTGATTTCGAAAACTTATGAAACGACATCCAATTTCCTTGCGAATATTGATTTAGAACAGAAATGATAATTTAGAAATGGTTTTCAATTTTTATAACTTTCCGAATTAATGTGGATTTTATATGAATTTTCTAGTGAAGAAAATGATAGTTTGGGTTTAAAATTAAATACGGCTAGATTATATTGGCTTAGGGTTTGAAATTTATATATGTTAGAAACATATAAAAAATGATTTTTTGGAATTTTTGTACAATTTTTCTAAGTGTTTTAGGGGATATATAAAATTATTTAAGGTATGGGACTTAAATGATTTATATATTTTTTAAAAGGAGAAGGGGTATTTTGTAAATAATTCAAATCTTTGTTTCTGACTATCGGTAATACTTTCAGAAAAGAAAAATGTGCAACCAATCAAATTTGACAAACGCAGGTAAGGTACGAAGAAATGGTTTAAAAAGTCAAATCTACATACTTTTTCCTGTTTCAATGCTTTCGGCACCAGATTCCGACTCCTTACCTCCGCCTTCGACTCCATCAAAACCAATGCACGTGGTATCAGATATTTGGTACGTAGTGAATTAGATAAAGGTGGAAGGCACCGGGTAGAAACAAGGGGTTCCGAAGGGGTTGAAGCACTACTTTTCTTTTAAATGAAAATGCGTCTACTTTGCTTTTGACTGAATAGCTTTCGACATGGTCTTCATTCGACCGAGTTAATGAATTTAAAAGGAATGGTTTTAAAGCGGTTGCTGTTTGTCTTTAATTAATTGTATTGGACTAGGTTGAAGCCCCTGACTACCGCTTTTTACCTTTCGACCCAGATTTGTCTTGAAAGGGTTTCCTAAAAACCAAGCCACTTCTCCAATGCATTCGAAGAGATGGTTTCGACACCATCACTTCTCTACTTAGGAATGCTTTCGAAAGAGATGCTTTCGACTAAAATGTTTTAATGACCTTTCTTAATGACCCTTTTAGTCTATAAAAAGTATAACCCAAATGCTTTTGAAAGGCTTGATGTTTTAGTGCGTTCAAAAGGTTTCAAGAAAGCTTTTTCCAATTGTTTCGAAAGGTCTAAAAGGAAACGTTTTCTAATACTTTCGAAAGGCAATGTTTAAGTGTTTTACGGAGGATGTCTAAGGTTATAAAGCTTTCAAAGGAGATGTTTTTCAATGCATTCTAAAGGATAAAAATAAATGGTTTCGAATGGTATGATTTTGAAAGGTATGTTTTGGCCTAAGGTTTTGCTTGTATTGATTTCAAAGGTTAGAAAGGGGGTTCTTTCAATTGTTTCAATAAAGTTGTTTAAAGGTTTTAAAAAAAGGTTCGAATGAGTTGTTTTGGGCAATATAGCCTAATTATTTTTAAGTTAAATGGGGATTTATCTTATTTTGAAAGGATGGGAAATTCCTTAATAATGTCATCAACATTATTTTGGGGTAAAGTATATATAACAGGGCAAATAGCGTAGAGTAAAGCAAGAGTATGTATTCCTTGTATATGTATGATTTAAAGGTTTAAATCATTTTATAAAGGTTTTTAAGGAAAAAGTTAAAGGGTAGTTAACCCTAAGAAAATGACTCATATTAGAAGACCAGATGGAACTTTTGTAGGTTCGCATCCTATACTCATTTGCTATTATCCCCCTAGCTACTTTAGCCCAAAATTCCAGTGAGTTGGGATTTGTCAGAAGTGAGACTAAAATTTTTTTATACACAGAAAGGAAGCTAAAAAGGAAAGACGGGTTACTGGTAAGCCTACAAAACCAATAGGATCAGATAAACCTGGAGAACTAAGTACTGACAGACCGTCCAAAAGGGGAATATCTAGCAGTAGTTAGATTTTTCATGTTTTCTAGTATGCCCAAGTCAGCCAAGTGTTAGTAGTTAGCCAAATAAAACTACAGTGTATGGAAAAATAGTCTATATGATAATTGAAATGTGCTTATACATGATACTGCTTTACATATTTAACCAGTTTTGGTTGCAAGGTTATAACTTGCCAAAGATATGTTTTAAAAAAGGATATTAGTGAGGGGAAACCCGTTCCGCAAAACGACACGGTCTCACTTAATATTTGATAAATGATATGTTTTGTATTATTCACACCACGCTTTATGTCTGACTCGAAGTTTATTTTCCTTAAACTCTTGGGTGCTCAAAAATTGTTTTGAGTGGGCTGAGGATTACAGGTTATAGGCTTTAGCAGGTTGGCGAATAAAGCTTCTGGAGACGAGCATGTGGTGACGGATAGCAAATTAGCAATTGCTATTACATTTTTGATTGATTCCACTGTATTGTGTATATATTACTCTGGTCAACCAAGGGGCATCGTCATATGTCGCTTTTGGCATAATATTGTAATAACTACATTTTATCTGAACCTGAGAAAGCAATGGGATTATGTAATTTGAATGTGAAACATGCATCCTAAAATGTAATCAGTAAAATGAGGTTTTTTGAAATCTTTGATTTTGTTTCATATTCATTTACTTCTGGTATTATGGATACCATTAATATAGCCGTATTTAGTTGTCGAAAGTTAATACTATGGATGACTGCAGCATCTATAGCGCTTAGCTTTGGACCTCTAGATAGGGAATGTTACAAGATATGAAGATGTTCCTTGAAGATGAATAATAGTGATTGGAAAATTTTGATGGTTAAAGACTTGATAGGTACAACTGAGGATTAAGGACAGGCGGGAGGTTCATTAGCTTTTAAGATGTGTTTAGAAATTTATTTTTTAATAATTACCAGCTTCTATAAATATTTTAAAACAAACTATTTTATCTAAAAGAAATTTTTATTATTTAATACATAAAATGTTGAGTTTTCGAAATTAATTTTCTAAAAAGATTGTTTTATAAAAGGAGGAAAAGGACTTTTGTTTTAAAAAGGAGATGGAAAATTTATCTAAAATGAAAATATTTAGGTAAATGTTTTGCTCTTAAAATATGTTATTTTCTCTTCGTTAGCAGGTCTCCATTCTGCATTTTAGGTAAGTCATCTCTATCATCAAATAAAGGAATTACTATAAGAGAATTTATTATTCAAATTTTCGGAAGGAATCTGAAGATTGGAATGAGACGACTCTACGACTAATGATGTTATCCACAATGTCGGGCTCTACGAAGGGTGACCCATGGATGGAATGTTGAATGGTTATATCATGGGAAGAAAGTTAGTGATCCAAAGTGCAGGTTAAAAAGGAGGGCTCGTGATTTGGATTATGATTGTGTTCCACTAAGGATATGAAAAGGAAAAATGATATGTTCTACTGCTGGATGTGTGCTATGGGATCGATGATGACCATAGGCATTGATGTATGCTCGTAAAAAGGGGTATGCAAGGACACCTACCTGGATTTGCAACCGCATCCAGATCTTTACGATTATGTATGTACCTTGGACTTTTCCAACTGTGAGTCTAGCATCCTAGCCGTCTAAGTGGCATGGATTCGGGCATACAGGTAGCTGCAATGCTCTTACCACATTGCTTATTCATTGACCTTATGATAATGGTCACTTGTGTCATCGTACAGCCTTAAGTATAATATTCTTACGATGTTGAGTATTTATTGACCTTATGATAATGGTCAATTGGTATAAGACCTTGCGACGTGGGCCTTGCAGCTGTAGCATGGGGAGATGACCAAATTATTTTGAGGATGTAATCATGAATCGGTGCATATTATTTTGAGGATGTAGCCATAATAGATTACATGGATTATTTTAGAAGGCGTAAGAATGAAGAGGCTCACCAATTATTTTGAAAATGAGACTATGAGGAAGTTCATTGATGAATTTAAAGATACGTTATTAGAATGGATGTGTAGTCAGCGTAGGGATTAACACACACATGTTATTTGTTGATAGGGTGATGTGGCGATTTCCATTTCTGATATGTGTGCGCTTTATTTTTATGAGCTACGCTGACCATTGATTTGTGCGTATTCATTTATTTGCACCAGTATACTTAGATCAATCTTTGTTTATTGTGGACCTTAATTATTGTCAATTAAGTTTGAATTATTATGGTGAATGATGTAAATTAGTCTGTGATCGATCTTACTTCACACTTTGTTGATGGAGTGTTATTTCTATACACTGTGGCTTGGAATGAGTAACGAGGAAGTGCATGAGTTAATACAGTATATATATATATATATTAAATACATTGTCATAAATGAATTGTCGTTTGTTGTAATTCATGATGCAATATGATCATTGTATATTAATTGTGGTTGATATATTTAGTAAATTACGAGGGTACAATTCTTTGATGAGGGAAGAATGTAACGACCCACCAATTAAACGCTACAAAATATTTAATTAATTAAAGGTAATTTTTTTAATAAAAGGATGAATTGGGTATCGTATTCATAACCATTGCGAATGTCTTTCTGAGGCGGTCCGTTTATATATTGTTTTGATATATTCGGAGTTATAGATTGCGAAGTAGAGTGTTACAATGTTTAAATAGTTTATATAGTTGTTTTTGGGCCAAAATGGATATACAACCCATAACCCAGCTTAACAACTATAGATTTTAGAGTAGGTAACCCTAGTCGTCATCTCTAATCTTAGTCTTATTTCTTAATCCCAAAATCAACCCTGACTGCTGTCTAATGGCGATTAACAAATTAATTAAATATGATTAAAATTCAAACTGTCCAAACTTGATCGAATTATATATTGTTGCAGAGCTCTCGACGAATAGAGTGAACGGTTAGTGTTTCTTTTGGAAATTGATGCCTAGTTTGATGGAAAATCACAGTTAAATGTGCAAATCGACGGAACTTTAGGCCAAAATGAGGCTTTTTTATTAGGGACGAACTGGATAGAGATGCTACTTGAAATTAAAAGGTCTCATCATGCTAAATCCAATGATGGTCTCAATTTCGAGAATCAATGTCCGAGGCAGTCAGATTCATGTTTGAAGATGGCTTTAGTGAAGTGGGGATGGCCGATTTCGACCACCATGGGAGGTGGCACTGGCTGTGTTCGGCAGAGGAGGCAGAGCTGGGTACTATAGGGTTAATCGACGGTCTTATTGATGCAGATGCAAATTTTTATGGTCAAAGATGTTTTTTTGGGATCTTGCATGGGTTCAAGCACATACGCAAGGTAAAGGAAATATTGCATTTACATATTAAGGTTTTGAAAGTGGGCAAATTATTATTTAATATTATCACGTATATCTTGAATATCTTCCGCATACAAACTCCAATTCATCCATGCTTTCTTCCATCAGACTTGTATCGCAATTCCATATGGTTTGGTGCTAGTTTTGATGAGTTTGGAGACTGTTGAAAAAAGCGCAATTGGTATGATAAATTTATTTAATTAAATTTAAATTATAGAATAGATATCTATTCACGAAAATAATAATTATTGAACTATGCTGACAGATACTGATAATTTTTTAGATATTTTCGACATTTTCGACATGCTGAGCATTGGATTGATTATTTATTGCATATTATTATATGATTGGATTTTATTCATAATTAATTACGGACTTAATAATATGACTATTATATATTCGATTAAAACAAGTCAAGTTATATAACGAGCACAAAATAAGATAAATAAATAATTAACATGACTGTTCGAATAACATAAAATAAAATTAACGAGAGAAATTTTATCAGTTTATTATTTATGAATTTTTAGGGAAATCCATAAATAATAATGAAGAATATATTTTAAACTTAATTAGAAATGTCTGTTATTATATTCAATAAAGTAAGGTTTTATTTATAAAATCATATGGTTTTTGTTAAAATTATAATACTTTGAAATAAATAGAAGTGAATTTATTTTAGAGTGTATTAAATAGAATTAACATGAATATCATTTGGCATAAAATAATAATTCTGCTGATTTAAAAGGTAATTTGATGAAGTTACTATTTTTGATATTAAATATGATGGTTGGAGAAATTTGAAGTAATAAGACTTTAATAAAGTATTTTAAGGTATATTATCGTTTTTGGAATAATTATTGTCTTGTAATAAACAAACAGAACTTTTATAATAAATAATAACGAAATTATTTTGTACTAAGAGAAAAATAAGAGTTGTTAATGTGATGTTTTGAATGGATGTAATATATGATTACCAGTTGATATTATTTATCACATATGTTATTTTATAATGACAAGATCATATTTGAATGTGTTGCCTTTATTACTATATTGCATGTAGTTAACTATGGTTTTATTGTGTTAGTGCTTGTGTTATTATCGTTGTTTGGGTTAGTACACATTTGATGATTTATGTTTATCACTATTATGGGGTGATAAGTAAATATTTGATGATTTATACTTACATTGTAAAGTGTTACCATAGTGGATGATTAGCATGAATGTAATTATATTTTTTGTGTTATAATTCTCTTATGCAATATTTAATACTTAAATGTTGCTGATTTTTAATGGGTAAGTATGATATTTTTGTTGCTGCCCCAATCTGTCATGATGGATGAGTGTAGAAACTATTTTCTACTTCTACTAATTGCAATGATTAAAGTGGTTACAATGGTTGAATGGATGCAATGGTGGTTATAAACTAACAAATATTTGAATGTGGGAGATTAGCATAAAATAGAACTACGTGGCCTATATCCCTCAAAAGGGGTGCATATGCAGCTTTTTTCTATGCAAAAGCCACCTGATCCCTTAGGTTGGGCCAGGGTGTATAGAAATTAGTGCGATCAAAAATATAAATGAAACCATTTTTTTTTATATCCGTATAGATGTAGAGATGAAGATAGAGGTAGAGAATGGAATGGAAAGCAAATGGCTAATTTTGCATATTATTATTGAATCATTATTATATTATTTACATGTTGGTAATAATTTATGTAGTTGAAATGTAAATTGATGTAGTGATGTAAAATAATTGTATAATTGAGCTAATAATTGTTTATATTGATTTTTGATTACATTTTGAGGGTTTTCTCTTTCTGTTCATTATTTTTGATTTTTTTTTAAAATTTTTACCTACCTATGGTCCACTACTTTTATTATCTGAAATTAGTTTTAAGCGTGTTTTGTTATTATTTATAATTATTTTGGATTTAAAAATAGTGGGTCATTGCAGTAGCTGAAATAGACTTATCGTATTATACTTGAAATTAAAAGAAAGAACTGTATCAGTCTCGAAGCTCGGAATATGGGCAAATACAAGGCGCAAGTATTCATGATCCTAGAAGTGTATGGAATGATAGTGTTTCCTATACCATACGAACCGTGTTTAGAAGGCAACAAAGATGGAGTCTCGCCTCCATCGCCGAGGATGCCCTTAGATTAGAATTGGAATTCTAATGGGTACTCCTTAGGAAGATTGCCTATAGGAATTACAAGATCACTCGGAGAGCCAAAGATGTGACTGGAGGAGCCAACTGGTGGAGTTGCCTTAGCTACTAGTGTCATGCACGGTTCCATTAACAGTTGGAGGTCTTGATTATTATTCGCCTCGGACATGATAAGACAAGAATCTTGGTACCCTTTAGAGATGTTTGACCACAAGAGTCATCTCCATTTTGGTCGTATCGTCATCTTCTACGTTATCAACTTCTTCTTTCTCTACTCCTCCTCCTTTTATTCCTTCTCCTCTTTTATGTATTATTGTAACACCCCTAACTTTTGATTAGCATTATTCAGGGAATTTAATAAGAAAAATAAAATAAAATAATGTGATTGATTAGGGAGATGAGATTAATAAACCCAATGGTCATGTCTTAATGAATGAAGTAAAATAAGACTTAACTAAATTAAGAAGGAGGAATTTCCTAAGGGGTAAACTACGAAATGGGGCTACATTCCTTTGTATGAATCCCTCCCTCCACCTTAATCAACTTTTACTTTCTCATTTATAACTCCTCACCTATATTTCGGTCAGCCATTAAAAGCTCAAGGAAGAGAAGAAAATTGAAGATAAAAGCTAAGGAACTAAAGCTAAGAAATTATCTCATCCTCCAATTAACTAATAAAGGTGAATAATTGCGTAAATCATCTCATTATTACTTATTTTGGTTTGGTTATAGATAGTAATTGAATGCATCTTGTTACGCTGATCACATTTGGATATAACAATCGTTGTTTAGATAGAATAATGATTTATAGTGATTTATTGGGAATTTTATGGAATTATAATGATAGGATTTAGAGTTAAAAAACCTTAGTAAACGACCTCCAAACGACTTGATTTTCGGATATGTTGTGTAAAACATAATTTTGGATATTGTTTTTAATTTCATAATTTTCGGAGTTAATAGGAATATATTATGAATTTCCTAAGGTGATAAAGACATTTCTTTTGAGTTTTAATTATTAAAAATAATAAAATAATGAATTTTGCCCTGAAATTTTTATATGAGGAAGAAAATGTTATTTCTGATTTTTGATGAATTATTCAGTTTTTTCTCAAGTGATTTCAATTTATTATGAATTTTCCAAGCTAAAAAGGGTAAATAATTATATCAAAATAATAATATAATTAATTATTTGAAAATAACTTCTAAAATAATAATTCTAATCTGTAGCAGGTATTCAACAAAGAAATGTCTTTAACGAATAGAAATTTGATAAAGAATTGCTAAAGAATGTTATTAACCAATAGGAATTTGACGAAGCATAAGTGTGGCAGTTTTCGAGTTATTAACGACTTTTATACTAGATCTTCCACCTTGAAACCTTCCACCTTATAAAACTTCCACGACAGAACCTTTCGCAACATTTCTGCACCTTTCTGCAATGTTTTTGATGAACCTTCCACCAGGGAACCTTCCACCAAAGAAACCTTTCGTCTGAAAACCTTTCACAGTATTTATGCACCTTTCTGTAGCGTTATTGATGTACCTTTCATCATACAATCTTCCATCTAAATATATTTCATCATAGAACTTTCTGCCTAGACCTTTCTGCAGCCTTTTTGATGAACCTTTAGTCATAAAACCTTCCGCCTAAGTAATATTTCGTCGTAGAATCTTTCGCAGCATTTCTGGACCTTTCTACAGCATTTTTGGTAAACCTTCCGATCTTGTTGAAAGCACCTTCCGACCTTGTCGAAAGCTACCTTTCTGAAGTAGTTGTAAATGTTGCGGAAGCCCTTTTATAGCAGTTTTCTCCACCTTTTTTTTGCAGACTTTAAATAGACATAACTTTCTAACCGTAAACGCGATTTTCCATTGTAGCCACTCTACGGAAAGGCAAACTGTCATTTGAACACGATGTAACAGGTTAAAGAAGTTATATCTCCACATATAAAAAGTTTTGGATAAAGTTTTATATTTTCGAAAGGGGCTGTTTTCTTTGCTTTCGATTATGTCACTTGGTTTTCTTTGCCTTTGAAGAAGATTCCATCGAAGTGGTTGAAAAATTGCTTTCTTTTGACTAATTTTTATATTTCCGAAAGGTAAATTTTAAAGTAATATTAAGCAGTTGCCTAATGTTTTTAAGAGCTTTCGAGGAAGATTAACCAATGAAGTCGAAAGCTAAGTTTCGAAGCAATCGAATGGTTTTACGACCGAAACTCTGTTTTCAAAGGAAAAACCATGGCTATATTAAAGGAGTTTGTATGATGGTTTTAAAAAGAATCTATCTTTGATAAATTAAACCTACACGAATGGTATTATTATGTTGTTATATTGCTTCTTCTAATATGAATATATTCACTTTAATGGACCCATAACTATATTTTGGGGACAAAGGGTAGGAGAACCTGTTGGATTAACCTAGTAGTGAATATAGACTGAATAAACTTATGAATGAGTAAAATATAAAGGAAAGATAATGGAAGGGGCCAATTGGTTTCTAGTAAGCCAATGAAAACTGTATGATATTGGCATAGGCCAATAGGTTAATATTTAGTCCATGAAAGACTATGTATAAAAGAGGACGTCAAATAGACAGGTTCATAGTTAGACCATGAAAACTATGTGTAAATGATGATGTCAGATACACAAGTTCACAGTTAGCCCATGAAAAATATGCGTAAATGGTAATGTCAAATAGAAAGGCTCATAGTAAACCCGTGAAATCTATGAAATTGGACTGGGAGTCCTTAAATATTTAACCCGTTACTGGTTAGCCCATGAAAACTATTGGGTTTATAGTAATCCTAGAAACTATTACTAAGACAGATGGTCAGAATGAATGGGGATGGGTAATCCATATTTGATTTGCTTGTTTTGTATATCATCATAATGTTTCGAAATACTATGTTTTTAACCATTATGGATGCAAAAGCACGGTATATGGTCTTATAAAGGTTTTAGGATACTGGTGAAAGAAAAGCCCATTCTGTTAAGTGGCATGGTCTCACTAGATATCTATTTGGTTGAGATGATAGACTATTATTCATGCCAACTTTATATCTGACTTGAAGTTTTTGTTTTCCCCTTAAACTTTGGGATACTCAATTGATTTTTGAGTAGTTTGAGATTTAGTGCTTTCAGGTTTTTCTTAGATGAATAAAGCTTCTGGAGGCGTGCATGTGGCAGATAGTTATTTAGAGTTTTCTTTTCTGCTATATATTTGGATGTAAAGGCAAATTTATTAGTCTTACTATATACTTTGATCAGCCAAGAGAGCATCTTCATATGTCGCTCTTGGCTTATATATAACAATTATATTTTGTTGAATGTGGTTAACGTTTTGGATTATATAACGAACATGAAATGTTTTAATTTGAATATGGAAACATGTTTTTAAATTGTTAATTTTTTTCATATTCTTGTGATCTGTGTATCATTGTATCTAGCACCGCCGTATTTGGTTGTCGAAGATTACTAACTATGGATGATTACGGCATCTGTAGTCGTTAGTTCTGGGCCTCCATGTATGGGGATGTTACAAGTTGGTATCAGAGCATAGGTTTATGATAAAATATAAAACAAACCAAATGTTTTCAAACATAATCTTAATGAATTAAAGAATAAGATTGGGGTTTGGGTTAACATTATAGTAACGTACTTGCATTTTCTATATATGTATATATATAGGTACATGTTCCCTTCTTTCTTAGACCGTTCTTTTTTATCTTACCAAGGCTCATATGCAGATTTATGAGAAAGAAGGAAGCAAGAAATAGACGTGGAAAAGTAGGTGGAGGAACCACCACAACAAATGGTGATGCTTGACCTATACCAGGAGGAACCAAGGTCTATAAGCTAATGCTAATCCAAGTTCAAAGGCCTACTGGAACCCTGCTAGCAGATATAGGGATGATGTATCAGTTCTTCATCAACTTGATGTAAGCTGGAGCAGCTGCAGGGTTAGCTGGAGTTAATGTGGTGAATATTGGAGGAGCCAATCATGTGACCCTAGTTGGAAAAAAGTGTTTTCATGGAATAGAGGATGCTATTGAAGTTGAGAACTGTATTTTGAGCTGTGAAATGGTATTTACAAATTTTGGTTTGGATGATGGAGAGGAGAGAAGGCTAGCCTCTAAATAAATGCAAGGGTTTGTGCTTCACTGGTGGAACAGTGTGATAGTCGGAGTCCTAAAGGAAGAATTGTCATGGGGTGATTTTAGAAGAAGATTTGAGCAGAGGTTCTTGTCCGAGGTTACAAAGTTGGCATTGATAAGGAAGTTCATGGATCTGGTACAAGGAGAGATGTCAATGATCGAGTATGCTGCCAAGTTTGATATGCTATCTCGATATGGTTATGCTTTGGTTGACACTGATGTTGGAAGGAATGAAAGATTTGTTAGAGGATTGAGGCCAAAGCTTGCCAGAATGAGTATGAATCATATTAAGGTGCCTAGTCATGTAGTGGTGGAGATGGTCGTTCGCCATGAGGAGACGCTCTCCATATCTATTAGGGAGAAACCATTTGAGTCCCAAAGCCCTCATGGAAAGAAAAGGAGATACTTTAAGAGGAAAGGAGCCCAGAAATGGGATGCTGCCAAGAAAGTGAAGGCTAACTTAGTGTGTTATAAGTGTGATAAGAAGGGCAATTATGCCAATGGGTGTAGATCTGGTAAAGGAAAGAAGCCTGCGAAAAGAAGAATGTGAAATGCTTTAACTGTAACCAAGTTAGTCATTATAAAAGCCAGTGACCGGGGACAATCTGAGCTAACAGAGGGAATGCATTAGCTATTGGATCGTCGTCTTCTTTTAGGCCTACTACCATAGAGAAAGGGAAAACTGTGATGGAAGGTATGCTTTTGATTCAGAGTATACCAGTTAGAGTACTTTTCAGTACCAGTGCATTACACTCATTTATATCATAGTATTTGGTTGTTAGTTTATGTATAGAACCCACATGCCTTGTTACCTCCTTAAGGGTTGCAAATCCAATAGGAGGGCATGCAACTCTTGGGATGAGATGTGATCAGTTAAAACTTGATTTGTGAGGTTAGAAATTTGCATGCAGTTTGTATGTTTTCGATTTCGTGGATTTTGAGATCATTTTGGGTAAGGATTGGTTGGGTAAATATGAGGCCAGGATATTTTTTTAGGATCGAGAAATATCGTTAAGGCACCGAGATAGTAATAACCGAATTGTTTTCACGGTGGAGGATTCCAGTAAGAGTGTTTGTGCTTTATTAAGTGCCTTGGAGGTGGGAGATGACTTTAGTCAAGTTCATGTAGCAAGAGAATTTGTAGATATATTTGAGCCGATCAGTGGATTACCACGGAAACGAGCTGTAGAGTTTCAGATAGACCTTGTACCGGTCGCTGAACCTATCATTCGACCACCTAGCAGGATGTTGCTGAGAGAGATGAAGGAATTAAAGGTGAAGCTAGTGGATCTTAAGGAAAGGAATTTTATTAGACTAAGTAGTTTGTCTTGGGGAGCGACCATGGTGTTTATAAAGAAACCGGATGGATCTTTAAGGATGTGTATCAGCTACATTAAGCTAAATGAGAGGACGATCAAGAATAAATATCATTTGCCGAGAATCGATGACTTATTTGATCAGTTGAGTGGAACCAGATTGTTTTCCCAATTGGACTTGGTGGCATGTTTCCATCAATTAAGAGTGGCAGAGGACAGTATCCCATTGATAATATTGCGAACCAGATATTGATCATATGAATGGTTGGTGATGCCATTGGGGCTGACAAATGCACCTGTTTTCTTCATTGATTTGATGAATCAGATTTTCCAAGAGCACTTGGATAGGTTCGTATTTGTATCCGTAGATGATATTTTAGTATACTCAAAAGATGAAAGAGAGCATGAGATTCATCTTAGAGTGGTGTTGGAGACATCGAGGCAGAATCAACTAAAATAAAAATTTCCAAGTGACATTTTTGAAAGAAAGTGGTTAAGTTTCTTGGTCATGTGGTTTCAGAGTGGATTTTCATTGATCCAGTTAAGATCGAAGCTGTGAACAGTTGGAAGAGACCAGAAATAGTGACTGAGATCAAAAGTTTTCTTGGACTTGTTGGCTATTACTTGAGATTCATCAAGGATTTCTCGTGGATGTCAGCGCCTTTGACTACGCTTACGAAGAAGGAAGTGAAATTTGTTTGGTACGACAAATGTGAGGGAGAATTACTTAAGATAAAGGATCTGTTGACAAATCCTCCAGTATTAATAGTTCCAGATGGTAATCAAGGTTTGGTAGTATATGCAGATGCATATGCGATTGGTTTGGGTGCCGTATTGATGCATAATGGCAAAGTTATTGCTTACACATCTAGGCGGCTTAGACCGCATGAAGTAAGATATCCTACTCATGACTTGGAGTTGGCAACGTTAATTTTTTCCTTGATGATTTGAAGGCATTACCTCTTGGGGGAGAGATCTGAATTGTATACCGATCATAAGTCATTAAGGTATTTATTCTCTCATAAGGAACTGAATATGAGGTAGCAAAGATAGCTGCATTTTTTGGCTGCTTATGATTTCGGTGTAGAATATACCACAAGGAAAGGCAATAAAGTAGCAAATGCTCTCAGCAAAAGACATCAGAATGTGGTGTTGGCTATGTTGGTGGAGTGGAAAGATCCGAAAGCTTTGATCAATTTGTTGTGTAGTTAAGATCGACTGCTACTTCTTGTCAGAGTACTGCTATGTTGTCCTGTTTGGAAGTTCGACCGGTATTGATCGAGAGGATTGCTTCTAAATAGTAGGACGATCCATTATTAGCTAAGAGGATCAGAAGGCTTGAGGTTGGAACCGAGGCCGATGATTTGAAAGATTTTTGTCTTGACTAGAGAGGATGGTTGAGAAAGAAGGGGCAGTTATGTGTTCTAGATTTGGAGAACTTGAGAAGAGAAGTTCTTGAGAAATGTCATCAATTCAAGTTTATGATTCATCCTGGAGGGACCAAGATGTATCAAGAGATAAAGAGGAGCTTGTACAGGGAAGTCATGAAGAGGGATGTTGGCTTGTGGGTTAGGCAATGTGTAAATTGTCAACAAGTGAAAGCCGAATATTAGAACCCGAGTGGGTTACTTCAGCCTCTAGATATTCTGTTTGGAAATGGAATACGATATCCATGGATTTTATAGATGGGTTGCCATGGTCAAGGAGAGGAAATAAGAGTATATGGGTTATTATGCACAGGCTGACCAAGAGTACCCATTTCAATCCAGTAAAGTCGATAAGAACAACACCTATTTTTTCAAATTTGTTGATGAAGAATATAGTTAGACTTTATGCGATTCCTAATAGCACAGTCAGCGACAGGAATGCATTATTCACTAGCAAATTTTGGAGAAGTCAACAAGAAGTATTAGGTACCAAGCTCAAGATGAGTATAACTTATCACCCATAGATTGATGGGCAAACTGAGAGAGTCAACAAGGTACTTGAGGACTTGCTAAGAGCTTGTGTATTGGACTTTGGTGGATCTTAGGAGGACTATCCACATTTGATTGTGTTTTTCCATAATAATAGCTATCAGACTAGTATAGGAATGTCGCCTTTTGAAGCTTTGTATTGAAAACCATGCAAATCGCCAGTATGCTGGTTGGAGATTGAAGAAAGATTAGTCATTGGTATGGATTTAGCTAGAGAGGCGTTAGAAATGAATGAATTAAACCGAAGATGGATGAAGGAAGCTTAATCCACGCAGAAGAGTTACGCATATGTGAGGCATAAAGACCTAGAGTCCTCAGTAGGAGATAGAGTTTTCATTAAAGTATCACCAATGAAGGGTGTGGCACGGTTTGGAAAGTCAGGAAAGTTGGCCAGAGATATGTTGGACCATTCCAAATTTTTGAAAGGATTGGAAAACGTACTTATAGAGTAGAGTATGACAGGTGTCCATAATGTATTCCATGTGTCTCATCTTCCTATGTATGTGCATGGTCCATGTGAAGCCCCACCTCTATACAAAGCAATAGATACAAGTGATAGCACGTTCTCTTTTGCAAGAGAATTACATCCAAACCAATACGACTAGTATCAGTACAAATAGCAAAGTCTTGGTTCCCCTTCAGGAATCATAAGAATAAAAGTATCGAAAAGAAAGAATTTCTTTTAAATAATCTTATTTCCTGAAAAGTTAAAACTTTCAAAATTACTTTTATCATTATGTAATAATCATTCTAGAAAATTTTACTATTTTCAAGTTAATATACTGTGTCTAATTGTCTCATCAAAGCGTTTAGGAAATTCCTATCGATAACGTTGATCAAGCGCATCGACCAGAATTCTTAAAGCACTCAACGGGTAATACAATCACAAAATCATCTTCTATAGGATAAATAAATCTCTTAAAAAGTTTTAAGAATATTCTTTGTTCATTTCAAGAACAAAATCAAGTTTTACTTATAAATAAATCTTATGAAAAAGATTTGCAAAAATTTTAAATTGCTATTTTCATCCAAAATCAATAAGTACAAGAATGGAGTCATCGAGATATTCATAGAATATTCGATCTATAAAATGGATGAAATAGGCTGGACAAACTGAATGACATAATAAGTCATTCACAAGAATCATTACGAGTGCGGAATGCGGTAAGTGGAATGCTAATTTCCGCAACTCGAGGCAAACGAAAACCGGTGGCAAGGTCAAACTGAAAAGACCTTAGCGCCACACAAAAGATTGCTTAGGTGATAATCCTAAGACAAGCTCAAAAATACCGGAAAATTTCTCTAACTACATGAATGAGAGAAATAACACTTTCCTTATAAGTGAGCTTAAGGAATAAAATGATGCCATCAAGTTGGAATCAAAATCATAAAAGAAAAATAGAAATCTGCTTAACAGATAGAAAATGTCGAAGATGAATTGTCCACATAGAAAATAGGATATGGGCTTTACAATTAAGCCAATCCTTGCAAAAATCAATTCCGAAGCCTAAGTAAAAATATCGGCTCGGAAAGAAAAGTCTCATAAAATAATTTCGACATCAATAAAAAGCAAATTGAGTGTTGCGGATCTACCATCCGGATTCACAATCCTCAAAGAAGTCATCAAGCACAAAATATTTTCAAAGAAAAGGAATCACCAAGTTCTTTTGACATAGAATAGTGAGCCATATCAAAAAGAACTCAAATAAGAAGATCACGAAATAAAACAATGCCATCAAGGATTGAGTGAAAAATACCTTGACCAAGAGAAGCGTTGCTTGGGGCTTGCACAATATTTAGCTTTCTCATGTCCTTATTCAAAAGTTTGGGACATGCAAATAAAAGATGACCCGGTTTCTTGCAATAGCGACAAGAATGGGGTTTTGGACACATATTCGCATAGTGTTCCTTAGAATTACAATTGTAGCATCCTCCACGATTAGGGATTGGAGTCTTTTCTACAAAAGTAGTTTGCTTCACTCTCTTATTGGGATTAAGGCTCTTGAACTTAATATGCCTCTTCTTGGAAGTCCCAACATCACAAACACTTCCTTTACCCACATCTCCATGAAGAAGAGTAACATCCATAAGCTGATTGAAAGAAACTTCAAGTTTCAAAGGTAGAACCATTTCGGGGTTCTTACTCAAAGCATAGATAAACTCTTGATTCTTTACAAGATCCAAAAGTTGTTGAGCAGACATAAAAACTCCATCTTGGGAAGTAGCGCTAGATTGACCGGCGCTGGGGCGGCCTAATTTAACCATTTCTCTTAAGAAAGAAAGAAGGAAGAAGAAGAAGGTTATTCACAAATGAATATCAAGCAATCTTGATAGATAAAACAAGGAATCATAAACAAAATAGGATGAATCGGTACGAAGACTCGAATTAAATCCTAAAGCCGACTCCTAAGAAAGACTTAGGACGATGATCCTTGTTATAATATTCCATATTGTTGAAAGCTTGAAGAGTAAGGAATTAGAAATGAAGAAATGAAGAGTTGGAGTGGGTTGGGACTGAGTTAGTAAGTGGGTTCAGCCCAAACCAAAGCCCAAAGCAAAAAGTAGCAAAATTCAACTTTCTCCAAATATATCGAAGCTTATACTCAAAAAGGTCGCAAACGGCATTTTGAACTCAATGGGGTTGGTCTCGAGTCCTAATTCGACCGTATGTTAAAAGTAGCTTTTCGGACTAAAATTCGACTAACGATAAAATATTTAAATAAAATATTTAAATATAAAATCGATAAATATGCGGGTTGTTACAGACTCCCCTCCTTAAAGAAATTGCGTCCTCGCAATACTTAAGAAGAAAATAAGAAGTAACAACCATAGAAGCATATCAACACAAAAGAAAATTTGAATCAAGAAGTTCACCATAAAGAGCACGAAGGAGTAAATCCGAAAGTTTTCGTTCGATGAATTCTCAAGATTTCACAAGAGCAATCCTAACGATTTGAGAACCATTGAACTCTCACAAGAAGAACATCTTTATTCCGAAGGCGCTCAACCTCCGAAGCAATGATGCGAATGGAATATTGCTCATAAATCAAATCTGGTGAAACTTCAATTCCCACAATATCACCGGGCTCAAGAATGAAAACCGAAATCCCTAAGGCATTCCCGTAGATAAAAGACGTGGGGAACGTCAAGAATAGCAGAAAATTGAGCCAGTGCAACGGCGTTGTACAGAAACGGTACGCCCAATGAACCGATAAACCGGAACAACGATGTAGTATAATGGTACATCCATTGATCTAGATAAGACGGAACACCGATGTAGTATAATAATAGTACATCCAATGAACCGAACACCATAAAAGAACACCGGACACTAGTCCATAAAAGGAATGAGATAAAACTCAATAAAACGAAGTGTACCAAAACGTCCGATGAACTTGATGAAAAGATAATTCCATTCAGACAACATCGAAGAATCAACCACTTGTTGCTTACGACAAAGCGCATTGGCAACACGATTTCCCTTACCGGGCATATAAAGTATATCAAGATCATAAGGAGCAAGGAACTCGAGCCAACGTTGTTGACGCAAATTAAGTTCCTTTTGAGAAAATAATTATTCCAAAGATTTATGATCGGGGTAGAGAACAAATTTCTCGTCCAAATATGATGATGCCAAAATCCAAAAGAAAAAACAATAGCCGAGAGAACCAGATCATGAGTGGCATATCTAGTCTCGATAAGCTATAATGATTTAGAAGCATAAGTGATTAATCAACACCACAATAATCTGCTCAAGATAAAAAGGAATGTCATACTCCTAATTTCATTCACCAAGCCACAATAAATGACATATATATCAATGCCCGTCGTTAAAGTTGGTGAAACATAAATTCCAGAAATCAACACACGAAATCCTGAAATCACAAGAATTGGTGAAGGATAAAATTTCTAGAAATCAACACACGAAATCCAGAAATCACAAAAAGGTATGTGTGAGCGGAATCACACAAGTGGTGTCTAGGCTAACCGAAAAGGTATGTGTGAATGGAATCACACAAGTGGTGTCTAGCCTAACCAAAAAGCATAAAGGTATGTGTGAATGGAATCACACAAGTGGTGTCTAGGCTAACCGAAAAGGTATGTGTGAATGGAATCACACAAGTGGTGTCTATCCTAACCAAACAGCAAAAAGGTATGTGTGAATGGAATCACACAAGTGGTGTCTAGGCTAACCGAAAAGGTATGTGTGAATGGAATCACACAAGTGGTGTCTAGCCTAACCAAAAAGCATAAAGGTATGTGTGAATGGAATCACACAAGTGGTGTCTAGGCTAGCCGAAAAGGTATGTGTGAATGGAATCACACAAATGGTGTCTAGCCTAACCGAATCACAAACAAAAAGACATCGCACATTGCTAGTCTAAACCATAAAGATGATCGTCATGATCAACGAGAAGTGTCAATTACAATAAGCTAGAAAATATATGAGCTTAGCTTCATGTCCCATAACCACTGGCTTAACTTAAATATTTACGAACAAATTGTAGATTTCCACTAGAAAATTGTCACAAGGGTTTCAATCGAACAAGTCCAAAAATTAACCAACGAAGTAAACGCAAGCGTTTCATACCACTTGTTTTACTAAGTCGTTTAATTAGATTTCTCATACGAGTGAAGTAAAGGTTTATATATACTAATAGATTGGAAAACGGTTTTATAAACGAATTTGGTATTAAAATAGTGTTGAAATCGTTTGAGGAAAGAGTTTTGATATTTACTACTAGTATAGAAAACCTTTATATTTTTAAAGCGACAAATCACAAAGAAGATTGTAGGAACAATCAATCACTAAGATTCACATTCGAAGACGTGAATAAAATCCAAAGAAATCGATATAAAATCCATCAAAGTGGATATATCTAAAATTCCCAAAGAAAAGGTCACCAAAGTCGATAATAAATGACAACAACAAAAGGGAGGCAACACGAATCGATTAAAGTTGGATATTCAAACGGATTAGCAAAATATGCTAATCTGGAAAAAACCATCAGGTCGGTCGACCGGACCCCCTGAGTCGGTCGACCGAACCAAAGGCTGGAGACCTCTCGGGATAGCAGGTCGGTCGACTGGGCTCCCTGAGTCGGTCGACCGAACCCTAAAACAGAAAGTGCTTATGCACTTGGAAGCAGGTCGGTCGACCGGACCAGAGGGGTCGGTCGGCCGAACCTGTTTCCAGCTTCATCCATGCCTATTACAAATGAGGTTCAATCTTGACCAAAATTGCATTCGCACGAGCAACGGCGCTAAGGGATTATGCCAATCGACTACCCGGCCCTATAAGCTCCTCGATGCGTCACCCAAAACATGTCCAAACATCAAAGTTAGGATTTTTAACGAATTGAACTCAAAACACTAAAAATTGGAATATTCACAAAAGCAATCCGAATCAAACTCAAATGCACATGAATAAGTGTTAGGAATTCATACCTAACAATACAAGAGAATTATAAGCATAGACGTGAGATTAAAAATCTCACCTTTGAACCCAAACGAATGAAGAAGATGCTATGAATCAATGGCAAGAACAAGCACTCTTCAATTCCAACTCAACAAGCTTGAATCTAAGCTTAAAAGAGAAACATTCCCTAAATTAGGTTTAAGGAATTTCTGAAATCAAAGAGAGAATGAGTTGGAGAAGAAGAAGAGGAAGCTTACCAAAGGGTTCTCTTGAACTTTGGAGCTAGGAGATGGATTTGCAAAGGAAGCTAGGGCTTGGAGTTTTAATTCTTTTTCTCTTCCACCATTGCTGAAAGGTTGAAGAGTTAGGAATTAGAAATGAAGAAATGAAGAGTTGGAGTGGATTGGGACTGAGTTAGTAAGTGGGTTCAGCCCAAACCAAAGCCCAAAGCAAAAAGTAGCAAAATTCAACTTTCTCCAAATATATCGAAGCTTATACTCAAAATGGTCGCAAACGACATTTTGAACTCAATGGGGGTGGTCTCGAGTCCTAATTCGACCGTATGCTAAAAGTAGCTTTTCGGACTAAAATCCAACTAACGATAAAATATTTAAATAAAATATTTAAATATAAAATCGATAAATATGCGGGTTGTTACAGTCCATAGGCTACTATTCCTTAGACAGAGTTGGAGGACTTGGTAATAGTGCCTGATTTGACTTTTGTTAAACAACCAGTTCGGGTAAGTAAGAGACGAGAAAAGATTGAGGACTAAGACATTCAAGTTGATGAAAGTTCAGTGGAGCGACAACGAGAAGGACTGTACTTGGGAAACAGAGGACAAGATCCAAGATGCGTACTCTAATCTGCTTTGAAGGTGTGCTCTAATTTTTTTATATAGACTTATTAGCTGGTAGGACATACTAGCTTTTATTTGCATATTTGTTATGGTTGTTTGTAGTCCTTACTGAATTTCGAGGACGAAATTCTCTAAATAGGAGCCTGTAACACCCCAAATTTTTGTTTAACATTATTCGAGATATTTAATTAGATAAATTAAATATAATAATGTGATTGATTAGGGAAATAAGACTAGTAAATCGAATGGTCGTGTCTTAAGGAATGAACTAAAATAGGACTTAACCAAATTAAGAAAAAAGAATTTCCTAAGGAGTAAACTAGGAAATGTGGCTACATTCCTTAGTATAAATCCCTCCATCCACTTTAATCAACTTTTAAATTCTCATTCATAACTCCTCACCTATATTTTGGCCAGCCATTAAAAGCTCAAGGAGTAACTGAAAATTGAAGATAAAAGAAAGGGAATTAAAGCTAGGAAATTACATCATTATTCAATTAACTAATTAAGATGAATAATAGCGTAAATCATCTTATTTTTACTTATTTTGGTTTGGTTATAGATAGTAACTAAATGTATTTTGCTGTGCTGATCACGTTTGGGTCTCATAATCATTGTTTAGACAGAATAATCATTTATGGTGATTTATTGGGATTTTTATGGAACATAAATGATGGATTTTATAGTAAAAAATCCTTAGTAAGCGAATTCAAACAACTTTATTTTTGGATATGTTGTATAAAACGTAATTTTGGAGATGGTTTTGTAATTTCGTAATTTTCGGAGTTAATAGGAATATTTTAAGAATTTTCTAAGATGGAAAAGGCATTTATTTTAGGTTTTAATTATTAAAAATAATAAAATAATGAATTCTACCCTGAAATTATTATATGATGAAGAAAATATTATTTTAGATTTATGATGAATTTTTAAGATTTTTACCAGGTGATTTCGATTTATTATGAATTTTCTAAGCTAAAAAGGCTAAATAACTATATTAAAATATTAATATAATTAATTATTTTGAAAATAATTTCTAAAATAATAATTTTGATCTGTAGCATATATTTTGGAAAGAAATGTTTTCAAACAATAAAAATTTGACAAAAATTTGCTAAAGAATGTTATTAACTAATAGCAATTTGACAAAGCATATGTGTGGCAGTTATTGAGTTATTTACAATTCAGCCACTGAACTTTCCATCTTAAAAACCTTCCACCTTAAAAACCTTCGGTATAGAATCTTCCACAGTATTTCTACACCTTTGTGCAGCGTTTTTGATGAATCTTTCATCATAAAACCTTCCGCCTAAGAAACCTTACGTCACAGAACTTTTCGTAGCCTTTCTGCACCTTTCTACAGTGTTTTTAATGAACCTTCCGCCTAAGTAACCTTTCGTCATAGAACATTCAGCAGCTTTTTTAGACCTTTGTAGAGCTTTTTTTTGAACCTTTCGACCTTGTCAAAAGCACCTTCCGACCTTGTCGGATGCTACCTTTCGGCGGCAGTTGTAAACGTTGCGGAAGCTCTTTTGTGCAGTTTTCGCCAACTTCCTTTATAAACTTCAAATCGACATAACTTTCTAACCGTAAGCACACTATTCCATTGTGACCACTCTACAAAAAGGCAAATGATCATTTGAACATGATGGAATATGTTAGAGACCTTAATTGTACGTCTATAAAAAGTTATGGCTAAAACAAAGTTTTATATTTACGAAGGGGTTGTTTTCTTTGCTTTCGAATATGTTTGCTTGTTTTCTTTGCCTTCAAAGGAAATACTTTTGAAGTGGTTGAAATAATATTTTTTGACCTATTTTTATATTTTCGAAAGATAGAATTTAAATTAATAAAAGGCACGAGCCTAATGTTTTTAAGAGCTTTCGAAGGAGGCTATCCTATGAAGTCGAAAGATATGTTTCGAAGCTATCGTAAGGTTTTATGACCAAAAACACTATTTTTAATGGAAAAACCATGGCTATATTAAAGTAGTTTGTATAATCACTTAAAAAGAATTTATCTTTGAAAAATTAAACCAACATGAGTGGTATTGCTATATTGTTATATTGCTTCTTCTATTATGAATATATTCACTTTATAATAGACCCCGACTATATTTTGGGGAAAAAGGGTAGGAGAACCAATTAGGTTAACCTAGTAGTGAATATAAATTGAATAAACTCCTAAATTAGTAAAATTTAAAAGAAAGTTATCGGCAGGGGCCGATAGCTTTCCAGTAAGCCCATGAAAACTGTATGATATTGGCAGGGGCAAAGAGGTTAATAGTTAGCCATGAAAAACTATGTATAAAAGAGGATGTCAAATAGACAGGTTCATCGTTAGCCCATGAAAACTATGCATAATTGATGATGTCAGGTAGATATGTTCATAGTTAGCCCATGAAAACTCTATGTAAATGACAACGTTAGATAGATAGGTTCATAGTAAGCTCGTGAAAACTATGTAATTGGATAGGAAGTCCTTAAATGTTTAACCGGTTATTAGTTAGCCCATGAAAACTATTGGGTTAGTAGTAATCCTATATACTATTATTAAGGCAGATGTCAGAATGAATGGGGATAAATAATCCAGATTTGATATGCTTGTTTTTCATATCATCATAATGTTTTGAAATACTATGTTTTTGACCATTATGGATGCAGAAGCATAATATATGGTTTTATAAAGGTTTTAGGACACTAAAGGAGAATACCCGTTCCGCTAAGCGGCGTGGTCTCACTAGATATCTATTTAGTTTGAGATAGTAGACTTATTCAAAACATGCTTTATGACTGACTCGAAGTTTTCTTTTTCGTTAAACCCTTGGGTACTCAATTGATTTTGAGTAGTTTGAGATTTAGGGTTTTCAGGATTTTCTTAGACGGATAAAGTTACCGGAGTCGTGCAGGAGATAGATAGTTGTTTAGAGTTTTCTTTTCCGCTGTGTATTTGGATGTAAAGCCAAATTTATTTGCCTTACTATATACTCTAATCAACCAAGGGGGCATCTTTATATGTCACTCTTGGTGTATGTATGATAATTATATTTTGCTGAACGTGGTTAACGTTTTGGGATTATGTAATGAACATGAAATGTTTTAGTTTGAATGTGGAAACATGCTTTTAAATTGTTAGACTTTTTCAATACTCTTGGGATCTGTGTATCAATGTATCCAGCAATGTTGTATTTGGTTGTGGTAGATTAATAACTATGGATGACTACAACATCCATAACTATTGTTTTGGGCCTCCAAGTAAGGGGATGCTACAATTATTTCCATTTTAACTCTCTCTTCCCCTTCAACTTGCACTTCAGCGAAACTATTTGTTTCCGTTGCTTTATCTACAATTTCATCGGTGTTCGACATGCCCGATGGGCCTTTAACACCCCCTTGAATATCGTTGTTAGACCTACAAACGGGGTCAGAAGACCTAGCAGACACCTTTGATCCTCTTGATGGAAGTTCAGCTGCAACGGCGAGTCATTTAGGATGTAGGAGACCGCATTGGCTAAGGTTTTTATTCATCAGGAGATAAGCAATGGTGCTGAATAGTGTATTGACGCTTTTAAGAGTCTGAAGAGTCCTGAAGTGCACTTCGCTCCTGTCTCGAGCAGGAATATCTGTGAACAGAATGGATAATGAGTTAGATACTCAAATTATAATGGTCAAAGTGTACGGACGAATGAAAATGAGGAAGTCTTACTTTATGACAGCCAAAGCTGCTTGAAGACATGTGGATAGTGAACAATGAAATACTTATTTATGAAGTATGATCGCTTATAGTGAAGTGCCTCAATCACTTTGCATCGGCATATGGCTTTGATAATAATGAAAGATGGCGATTTGCTCAATTGTTTAAAGCCCGGCAAGCTCCTCAAAGTTTGGAGGCCAATGAAATTGATTCATGAATAAGACCTACAAAGAGTTCAACAAGGCGTAACCAATAGGGTGGATTTGAGTGGCAGCGGGACCAAGGTCTTAAAGGAATATAAGGAGGAATGAATTGAAGGGTGGTACATCTTTGCCTAGGCACATGTACTTATTGCAAGCTGTGTAGCCCACTGGAGGATTATGCAACTATTGGGAATAACACGTCGCTTTTGGTATTCCATGCTGGAAGCATATAGTCTAGAGCGATTTGGTAGTTAAGATTCATATAATTTGTTCAAGAGGATCATCTAGAGCTTTTAAGCCAACTAGTTCACTTAAAGAAGGAGGCTTGTTTTGGATTGGAGCCATTGGAACTATCATCCCTTGTAGCTCTGTGCTGATTGAATGTTTGGTTCTGAAGGGCATGGACATCGAAGCTTGAGCCATACTAGCTTCGGAATGAGTTGACGGCCTAACACCAGTGTTGAATCTAGGTGAATGACGTGTCATTCTAGATTAGAAATTTTAATGTTGAACACGGTTAGTTATGTTTTATTTTGAAATTTTATTTAAAATACGAACCCATGTGGCCGACGCTCAGAATCCAACAGATATCAATGAGTGTCGACCAATAGGATTTTGAACGTCGATCAAGGCGAGTAGAAGTATTAGTCTATGTAGTGCGTGTCTTGTGTCCCATTCATGAATAACAGACTCTTTTGTGTAGGTAGCCCACTCGTGCTGGAGAACAAGCGCCATTGCACGATGGAACTTTGCATCATATATTAACCGTTAACATTAGATAATTGACACAGGAACCGATGTTCGTAGCAATGTGGAACATTCTTTTGTAGGAACATAGGATAGCGCAGTGATTGGAAGTGTTGTACGATGGAATTTCAAATGTAGGGGTACGTTCGACAAAACCATTATTTGGAAGAAGACCATCTCGTCAGGGTTAAAATGGGAACCTGTGATCGACGAGGCATGGGAATGTTCTTTTGTTCATTTTTAATGGGTTATACTCAAAGTCATTGCGAAAATGAAAAGGCATGAGGCTACATTGGGGTTGATCCAAAGCAAGGCCTTTAAGTAATCGAAGCTAACGTTAGGAGAAAGCGAAGCAACAATGACCTAGGTAATTATAGTATTAACTCCTAGTAATGCTTGAGGCCTCCTTAAGAAGATCTACGTGTTTGCAATGACTCAAGCAATGTTATTCCGCGATCACAACTTGTGATTCACTGACCATCCATCAGATGTAAGAATGCTCTGAAAAGGCCAAGGGTGACCAATGACTATTGTAGTGGCGATAGATGTCCAGTACCCACCTTTGTATTTTGGATCCAGATCTATGGTATGTTGAGGTTGGGGTTGAGATGCATAGGTGATGCAATGGTTATTGAGGTAAAGATCGAGCAGTGGTGGTATTAGGTGATAGCAGCGGTGGCTTAGAATGGCTAATAGTATGTGGATTTAGGTTGGAAGTTGAAATCTTGAATATTCAGCACTAGAAAGGGATAAGGCAGAAATTGAAAGGGGAAAATTTTCTAAGTCCGTAGATATTTGTCCTACGGATATGATTAATAAAAAAGGATTCTCACCAAGCTAATGCATGGAGTGATCTTCAGGATGATGCAGATCTAGACCATGGCATAGAGAGTGGTACTACCACTATTTAAATCAGTCAAACAGATGCTATTAGAATGTAGTTGGCACTTTAAGGAAACTCTTAGATGGCAAATGAACCTATGGATAATGGTATATGCTTTTCATTTTCCAAAGCATACTTTATCACCAACAAAGCGCACTTTAAGGTACGATAATTATTATTCGGCTTTTAGACCTAGTGGTTTGCAAACGAATATGAATGTCCGGACGAAGACTAATTGGTTCAACGTCATGGGGCATGCTTGGTAAAACAATGAAAGAATCTTCGAGGAGACGAAGCACAATATGACATAATGAAAATGGTCGGTACCAACTGATTTTATGTTCTCATTCAATAAGCTTTTTCCACATTAGTGAACTCTGAGCTATAGTGGATGTGTAGTGACCTAGAATTTCAGTCATTCGAAACTAGGATATTTAGTTGATTTTAAATATTCAAAAGTAAATTTTATAAGTTGAATAACTTATATTTCGAATATAATGATTAATTAGATATTTAAATTGTTATTTTAATATTTGAAAGTGTACAAATAATTGGAATTTGAATTTAATGAGAACGAAAATGATTTATAAAGTTTTTTTATTATCTATTTGAATTAGAATGGACCTATGGAACTTTTAAAATTGAATTAAAAGTTAATTTATAGAAATTGAAAATTTTAATATTTAATTAACGTGTAATTTTTTTTGACACTGTCTCAGATTTTGATGAAACCAGTTTCATTGGATTTGTAATGTTATATTATTATAGGATATTGAATTTTGTGTCGATCAAATTTACGATTTGATCGTTGGAAGCTGAAATGCTTAGATTTTTATTTAAGTGAATTTTCAATTAAATTAATTCGATTCGAAAACCTATCTTCCAAATACGAGGGGATTGGCTCCCGATGTATATTCCATTATGTTCCGAATAGGGGTAAAACATTATAAGCGCCAAGCGGCACGCTTCATTTGGAGTTTGAAACTTTCCCGGATGCATAATGTCACAAAATTTTGTATAGAAGGACCTCAAACATCACCATTTCAAACCAACTCAAACCTTAAACCTAACTGCCATTTCCAAATGAATGGCCAGAATCACGTCAACTTCCCTCCCTCCAATTTCTTCATCCGCTCAATATCAAGCTTCGACCCCTAAATGAAAAACGTAGAGCATGTTGAGATCTATATTTCCAACGACCAAGATCAGGAATGGTGGACCACATCAGTGGCAATTCACTTCCATTCATTGCCATTAATTAGGGTTTTCATGGCTGATAGATGGTGCTGAGTATGGTGATATCATGGGCGTTAGAGCGTGGGGGTTCAAGCTTCGTAATGGCGAAGTTCAATCGACCGAAAAACAAGCCTGTGAGGAGCGACGTAGAGATGTATGCACGCTTGTGCGTTTGATATGCTACTAGAGTTTCAAACAAGAAGAAAAGGGTTGCAGCCATGATCTGCTTTGGAAAAGGCAACAGCCACGATTTGAGGTTTAATAAAAAAGCTTATAAAATTTTAATATATAAATTTGTATAAACTTCAAAATTGTGTAACTTTGTCAAATGAGGTCGAAATTGCATAAAACGAGTTGCGTTGGGTTCATATTCGCCAACACTACATGATGGAGCTAGATTGGAGCTAGTGAATTTTTTCGATAAAGTTAAACGCTCGTTTAATTTTATTCGAAATAAAACGCTACGACGTCTATTTGAATCAAAGTGAGTACAACTCACTCTTTCTGACTCGCTTATATTTTTATATAAGTGAGGACAAAATTTATTTATAGTGATTGATGATTGTTTGGACGATATATGATGTCATATATGTATATATATCGATTGGTTTGGATATATCTCGCATATTTTAGTGGATGAGACTCTATACTTTCCCATGAACGAGCAGATGAACTTTTGTACAAGCATTTGCCTCGTAATGGACGTTGTACATATATTTTCATATGTATATTTGTTGCAGATGATAGGTTGGAAGGATCCAACTAGACTCCGCACCGGTGTTGATTTCTATTTACAAATATTATGATATATGTTGTTATCATGTGATATATAGTGTTTGGATGCCGTGACTGATGTGAATCGCCTTATTTAGTGCTTTTGCAGCGTTGTGCCATATTTAGGAATTTTAAAATTATTAAAATGATGATTTCAAATTAAAAAGGATTTTAAAGTAATTTTGAAAATATTTATGTTTTATTAATTTTTGAATTGTTAAGGAAATGAATTTGTTTTAAATAAATAAAAAGTTATAATTTTTGTGTTATAAAATTTTTGACTTTTGTGATATATACGTAAATATGATTTGTGAAATATACTTAATATGATTTTTGAAGTTATATAACTTTTAATAATGATTTGTAAATTATTAAAAGAAGAAGTTTATTTAAATAGAATCAAAATGTGACTTTTGAAAGATGGAGTTAACTATTTTGTAAATTAAGTTAAAATGAGATTTTGTACTTATTATAAACGATTTGTGTATATGATTTACAAATTTGATATTTTATAAACAAAAGTAATGGAATTATAAACGAGTTTTGTATGTTTTAAAATGAAGCTATAATTAGATCTTATAAGTGAACAAGATTGATGAATTTATCAAGTTATAAAAGGAATGAATTTTCAAAAAAGAATATTTATAAGTAAATTAGCTTATAATTGGATTTTGGCATATAAATGAGATATAAATGAGATTGTTTAATAAAGGAATTTTATATTTGGAAGTTTTTATAAAATATAAAAGGAATTTATAAACATTGTCTTATAAATCTGAAATCAATTGAATTTGATAAGTAAAATATGAAAGTTTATTAAAGGAATTATGTTCACGACTTTGGACAGTGGATAATCCTTTAAATTGAATGTGTAGAAGTAATGAATTTGGATAAGAGAATTATGTTCACAATTTTGGACAGTGAATAATTCGTTTGAATTAAATGGTAGTTTTGGAAACTTATATTTTAAAATGAAGTTGAATGACTTGAAAATAAAGTAAATTATAAATTACATAATACTAAAATAAGCATATGGAAATGTTTTCCAAATAGTGAAATGTTGAAATGGTTTTGGAATTATTTCTTTTTAAAGATAATTCGATGTATTAAATTTGGGAAAGTGATTTAATTAATGAACGATTTAATAAATTAGGACTAATGACTGCTTTCGTTCTAAATTTATCAAATTTGGTCATTTTAGTTCTTTGGCTTTATATGGGAACTAATTAATCATACACTTTGTATGTAATTGACTGTGTAGACTTTATTATTGTTTGTTTGGGAATGTTGATCCGTGCAATGCAGAGTGATAACTCCAATCTATCAAGCTTCCTTCTTGGCTGAAGGATAGCAAGTTGAAAGTTGAAGACGTGATAAGTCTATAAGACTTAGTTTCTTTGTGAGGTTGAGAAACGCTTTTGTGTTGTTGGTGCGAAGAGACCGGGATCAAATTTATCTGAAAACCACTTCAGACCAATGTATATGCGTTCGATTTTGTAGGTTGTTGATTATATTGATATTTAGGGTTTTCATAGTGGAGGACTGCTTGATGATCATTTTGGGTTAAAATCCAATATACATCCAGTAGCAGTAGTCTCTTCATTATGAAATATCCAATGCAAGGACTATTCGCTAGTAATGCTAGGGATTTCTCGATAGGATGTGGTAGGAAAGTACCTTTGGTTTGTCCTGTTCCTGGACAAATTGTATGGATGAGTGTCTGACATTGCATTTCTAAGATTATGTACATTTGATTTTACAAACGTACATCATATGGTGGCAGAGAAGGCAACTTCTCTTAGCTTAACACCCTCCTTAAGACATATGAGCTCAAGGGTTGTATTTTTAGGGAAGGCAATAAGTAGTCAATGAAAATGGCATTGTGGCATTTAAAGTGATGTGATGTGTTATGTGAAAGGTAATCGTTACCTCATACCTCATCTAGCAAAATGACCGAAACAGGGTTAGATGTGGCATGGCTAAGTAGGATTCTCAATTAGGATATGGTCATCCTCTTCTAGATATATTTCTTCCCACTATGACATTCGAGATGTAAACTAATGTGGTTTGTATGCTAGAGGGCCTTCGAAAAGGTCGGTAATGAATGGGGGATGATATATTCGGTACTACCTAGTTATAGAGGTAGGCCAGTCTTGTGTTGGTAGAGAATTCTTTGTGATGGTCCTTGGTACATTCCTCTAGAGATGTACTGTCGAAAGGTAGTTCCTTCACCAGGTCATTTGTATGGAAATCCAAACTCCATTATATGCCTACCATTTTGATTGTATTACCCACTTTGGGCTACATGTTGGAATTTAATCAATGCAACATTTTCGACTATGATTAATATTATTTGTACAACGGAAACTATTATAATATTATAGGATTTGATATGAAAGGTTTTGGTTATTGCAAGGTAAAAACATGTCCGAGATTATGTATAGGCATGTCTTACGAGATACTTTTCTTTTGAAAAGAAAAGTTTGGTAATTTAATAAATTCAGTCGAGTGTGTTTTCTCACGCTGGCTTACCAGACCGATCCGGACATTCTTCCCGTTCAACGGTCGGGTCAAGCCAAGTATATTATATGCTTAGATTTGATGCTTTTCAAGCTTAGCAAGAGGGCTGGAAGTCTTTAGATCGTATTCACATATATGTTTATTTTTTGGCTGCTTTGTTTTTTAATTATCAGCAATTGTAAGGTCAGGTAATTATAATTTTCCAGGCTGATAACTAGTGATTGATTGCTGAACTTTGATTGATGTATGTATGTACAGTTTCTGTTTTGTAAAGTTCATTGATATGATATTATATGTTTACTGCTGCGATGTGAGATTCTGTATTGCTGTGTTTGGTTTCTCTTCTCTCTTTCTTCTCTTCTCTTCTTCTCTCATCTTTTCTTTCTCATGACTTTCCATCATTCTATGCTTTTTGGTCGGATGTGCGGTCTATTGACGAGTCTAGCGATACAGATTTGCTGGTCATTATACGTGTTATCAGAATTTAGGTTTACTATATTCTTAGGCTTTGATGTGTACTTGGCATAGATAGGGTCGGTAGCACCCTAAATCGAGTTTGAGTGTATTATATATATGACCGCGTATTTTTTAGTGATTATAATAATGTTTTATATTGTGCTTACTTATCAGTTGAGTTGTTTAGAATTCTGGTCGGTGCGTGGGATGCCATGTTATTGATAGGGATTTCTAAACACTTAAACGAGGCAAGTCGACGTGGTATTATTTTCAAATTGGGTAAATGAAATAATTTTAATTCGATTAATTTTATATACAAAGGATAATTTTCAAAAATTATTATAGTATATATAAATTGATTATTTGGTTGTTTGAAAATGTAAATATATATAAGTTAATAAAAGCTGTTTGGATAATCTAAATAAAAGTAACAACTGTAAAATAATATATGACATAAGCAAATGAATTATAAAGTATGGAATTATAATTAATATAATATACAATTGTGAAATTATCTTATTTATAAGAAGTGAAACTATATGAGTATATTTATAAATATGAGTATAAATAAAAAAGGATTTAAACTAAGAATTTGAGAATTTAAATCCCGTTGATTTTGAAAATTATTTTTCAAAGTTCAAATGTTGATAAATCTAAATAAGATAAATAAATTTGGAATGAATCTTATATAAGTGAAGTAAAATAGTGAAATTATATAAGTATAAATTTAAAAATGTGATTTATAAATAAAAAAAGATAATTTAAAAGAATATAAAAGCACCGAATTCACTATCGTTGCTGAAAAATAATAAAGGTGATGACTGCAGCAGCATCAGCTTCATTTTCGAGTTTCTTGTAATGGATTTGCTACCATTAGTAAATTGAAAATTGAAATTTTTTTGTGATAAAAAAATTTAAATTTAAAATCTATGTTGAAATGGATAAATATAAGTAAAATGAGTTTTGGACTTATAATATGAAATAAAAAAAATTAACTTTAGAAAGTTAAATAAATTTAGTTAGCATAATCAAAATATATGATTTGAAATTTAACTAAAGGAAAGTTAAATAAAGTAAGTTGGATTTGAACTGGATTATACAAGTTATTGAAATGGAAATTAATCTAAGTAGTAAGTGATTATATAATAGGAACTTGAATCTAAATAACTAAGTTATAACTTATTCACTTAGGTTAACAAATTAAAAACAAGAGATTTGAACTTGTAAATAGAAAATTTTCAGAGTGGAATATAAAATTGTAATTTAACTTCGACAAAGTTAAATCAATAGGAGTTAGTGAATTGAATTAAAAATGTTGATGAATCGAGTAAAAGTTAAACAAAATGACTCAAGAAATGAAATAATGAACCGAGTTAAATAAAATTGAATTTGAATTAAATTAGAAGTGAACTTAAGTTTTATAGTGAAAGTAAATGCAAGTGAGAATGAGAGAAAATGTAACTTAGGTGATGTTGAATGGAGTCAAATTTGATATCAAAATGAATTAATAATGCAAATTAATGAAATGAAGTCATTGAATGAGTATGAACTTGAGTATACAATGAAATTCAACTTTAATTGTAAAGGTGAATTTATAAATAAACATGGATTAGAAAATATTGTTGATTAAGAATTGAATAAAAACTTAAGTTAAAGAAGTGGCGATAAAATTAGCATCGGAAGTGTTGTATAAAAATATGAATAATAGTTAATACTAGAATTCAATCTAAATTGAATATTGAACCAATTGAGATTAAAAGTGTTAAACCAAATTGAATGTAGGCAAAGTAATTAAATTTGGTTATGCTGGATATGCATTGGTTATTAGATGGATGTTTATTGATTGAATACAAGTTCATTAAGTGTTAACGAAATTTAATTAATAAAACTAAAAGCTAAGTTGTTGAATTCAAATTGGAAGTAAATGAATGTAAATAGATTTGAATTTGATTTAATTTGGAAGTGAGCAAACTTGGATATAAATTAATGAAGTAAACTAATTGAATATAAATGAATAAATGTTAGCAAAATCCAATGTTAATGAATCAAATGTGATTAAATTGAAAACTAGTTCAATGAATATTAATGAGAAAATAAATGTATATTGATTTGGTTATGGATTTATTGGATAGAGATTGGTTTGTTGGATGTTAGTTTGAATGATAATTGTGTGATGGTTGAATTTGTTGCTTTTGATTGCATTTGTTATTTTGGTATATGTAGTTGTTGTATTGGTATATGTTATGTATTGATACTACTTTCTATATACATGTTTCTCATTTGTTTGTTGAATGCTTAGTAGGTGCGGATGGCATCTACTTCGCATTTGGAGCTCGCTTTCGCGCTATATTAGACTTATATGCTTGTTAATAATATATAAGGTACATATTTCAGATTACATATAGTGCTTTTATATTTTTTCCTTATGGGATGCCTCATCCTCGAAGATGAGATGTATATTGGTCACACACACACACACACACACACACACACACATATATATATATTGTGATTTTTTGGAACGAACTACGCAAAGGAGGCTATGACGAAATTTTTTGAAAATTTAAGGCGTTTGAACTTTTCTGGGAATTTTGAAAAGAAATTTGATTTTTGAATTAAAAATTATACGATATTAGTTGGTTTTGAAAAACTAAGTGTTGATTTGAAAACTTAGAAAAGTTTTTTATAAGAAGTTTAACTAATTGATTTTGGAAAAGCTAAGAGGTTTAAATGATGTTGGTAATCTAGTATGAATGAGTTATTTTGAAAAGTTAATGGATTTCATAGCTTTGCTTACTTGGTAATTTCAAGGATGAAATTCTTTAAGTAGGGGAGAACGTAACGACCTAGAATTCTAGTCATTCAAAATTGGGATATTTAATTGATTAAATATTCAAAAGTAAATTTTATAAATTGAATAACTTATATTTCGAATATAATGATTAATTGGATAATTAAATTGTTAATTTAATATTTGAAATTGTAGAAATAATTGGAGTTTGAATTTAATAAGAATGAAAATGATTTATAAAGTTGTTTTAAATTCTATTTGAATTAGAATGGAGTTAGGGAACTTTTAAAATTGAATTAAAAGTTAATTTATAGACATTGGAAGTTTTAGTATTTAATTAACGAGTAAAAATAGTCATTTTTGACACTGTCTCATATTCCGACGGAACAAATTTTATTGGATCTGTAATGTTACATTATTATAGGATTTCAAATTTCATGTCAATCAGATTTACGGTGTGATCGTGGGAAGCTGAAACGCGCAGAAATTTATTTAAGTGAATTTGTAATTAAAATAATTTGATTCGAAAACCTATATTCCAAATACGAAGGAATTGGCTCCCGACATATATTTCATTGCGTTCGGAATAAGGGTAAAACATTATAAACACCAAGCGACACGCTTCATTTCGAGTTCGGAAATTTCTCATGAAATTTTATATAAAAGGATCTCAAACATGACCATTTTCACAAACCAACTCAAAAAATAACCCTAGCCATTGTTTCCAAACAAATGGCCGAATCACGTCAACTTCCCTCCCTTCGATCTCTTCATCCACTCAATATCAAGCTTCGACCCCTAAATGAAAAATGTAAAGCATGTCCAGATCTATATTTCCTAAGATCGTGATCGGGAATGGTGGACCATGCCAGCGGCAATCCGCTTCCATTCATTGCCATTAGTTAGGGTTCGCGTGGCTGTTGGATGATGTCGAGCGTGGTGAGATCATAGGCGTTGGAGCATGGGGGTTCAAGCCTTGTAATGGCATTATTCGATCGATCGAAAAACGAGCGTGGGAGGAGCGGCGTAGAGATATATGCATGTGTTTGTGGGTTTCATATTCTACTAGAGTTTCAAACGAGAAGAAAGGGGATGCGACCACGATCTACTTAGGAAAGCAACGACTATGATTTGGGGTTTAATAAAATAAAGTTATAAAATTTTATTATATAAATTTGTATAAATTTAAAATTGCGTAACTTTGTCATACGAGGTCGAAATTGCACAAAACTAGTTGCGTTGAGTTCGTATTCACGAACACTACGCAATAGAGCTAGATTGGAGCTAGTAAAATTTTTGAGTAAAATTAAACGCTCATTTAATTTTATTCAAAATAAAACGCTGCGACATCTATTGGAATCAAAGTTAGTACAACTCACTCTTTTTGACTCGCTTATACTTTTATATAAGTGAGAATAAAATTTGTTTATGCCGATTGATGATTGTTCAAATGATATATGCTATATATATATATATATATATATATATATATTGATTGGTTTGCATATATTCCCGCATATTTCAGCGGATGAGACCCTATACGCTCCCATGTATGAGAGGATGACACTTTGTACGTGCGTCTGCTTCGTAACGATATTGTACATATATTCTCATATATATATTTGTTACAGGTGACAGGTTGGAAGGATCCAAATGGATTCCTCATCAATGTTGATTTTTATTAACATATATCATGATATATGTTGTTATCATGTGATATATTGTATTTGGATGTCATGATTGATGTGAATCACCTTATTTAGCGCTTTTGCAGCATTGGACGGTGTTTTGGAACTTTAAAAACATTAAAGTGATAATTTCAAATTAAAAAGGATTTCAAGGTGTTACTGAAAATATAATGTTTTATTAATTTTTAATCATTAAAGAAATGAATTTATTTTAAATAAATAAAAAGTTATAAGTTTTATGTTATAAAAATTATGATTTTTGTGAAATATATGTAAATATGATTTGTGACATATATTTAAATATGTTTTTGAAGTTATATAAGTTTTAATGATGATTCATAAATTATTAAAGGAAAAAGTTTATTTAAATAGAATCGAAAAGTTATTTTTAAAATACGGAGTTAACTATTTTGTAAATTAAGCTAAAGTGAGACTTTGAACTTATTATAAACGCTTATGTGCAAGATTTATAAATTTGATATTTTATAAACAAAAGCAATAGAATTATAAACAAGTTTTGTAAGTGTTAAAATGAAGTTATAATTGGATCTTATATGCGACTAAGATATATGAATTCATGAAGTTATAAAAGGAATGAATTTATAAATAAGAAGATCTATAAGTAAATTAACTTATAATTGAATTTTGGCATATAAATGAGATAGGTTTATAAAAGAATTTTGTATGTAGAAGTTTTTATAAAATATAAATGGAATTTATAAACATTGTTTTATAAATCCAAAATCAATTAAAATTGATAAATTAAATATGAGAGTTTATTAAAGGAATTATATTCATGACTTTAAACTTTGGATAATCCTTTAAATTAAATGTGTGGAAGTAATGAATTTGGATAAGAGAATTATATTCACGATTTTGGACAATGAATAATCCTTTTGAATTAAAATGGATATTTTGGAAAGTGATAATTTAAAATGAAGTTGAATAGTGTGAAAATAAAGTAAATTGTAAATTACTTATTATTTAAATAAGCATGTGGAAATGTTTTCTAAACAGTGAAATGTTGAAATGGTTTTGGAATTGTATCTTTTTAAAGATAATTTGGAGTATTAAATTTGGGAAAGTGATTTAATTAATGAATGATTAAATCAGAGCTATGGACTGCTTTAGTTCTAAATTTATCAAATTTTGCCATTTTAGTTCCTCGACTTTATGTAGGAACTAATTAGTCGTACAACTAATACATAACTAACTGTGTAGGCTTGATTATCATTTGTGTTGAGAATGTTGATTCGTGTAGTGTGGAGTGATTACTTCAATCTCTCGAGCTTCCTTCTAGGCCGAGGGATAGCAAGTTAAAAGTTGGAGATGTGATAACTCTATGAGACTTAGTTTCTGTTTGAGGTTGAGAAAATCATTTGCGTTGTTGGTGTGAAGAGACCGGGATCACATTTATCTGAAAACCACTTCATGAAAGTGAAAGTGTTATAGGATCATGTAATATGGAGTATAATAAATAACTAGTGCTGGAAATAACCGTAAAATAATAATAGCACTAAAATGACACTAGATATTTTTATGTTGGTTCGAACTCTCATTTTATGTCCAGTCCCAAATTCCTTATGGAATTATAGCTAGCAACCCTCACTTAATCTGGAGGAACAGTTATTACACCGCCTAAGAAATTGAACAAGACTTCAGCCGCCTGAGCAACAGAACAGGACTTGATCGCCTAAGCAACCGAACATGAAGTTCTTACAAACTGGATTTAACTTGATTTTGTGTGTTCTGAATAACATGGTTTTATCTTGTAGTACACCATTCCGATAATCTTATCTTCAAAGTAGAAATGTGTATTTGTGTGTATATGAAGAATAGGAAGCTTAATATTGCTTAAAGAATATGGAAATGAATATGTAAGCAATGATTGTATAAAAGCTTGAAGATATTGCACTCAAGAATGCTAAGTGCTATAGATAAAAAAGAATAGAAAATTAGGTGATTGGATCTATGAATCTTGAGTGTATATATACTGTTTGATGAGATATGACTTTTGGAAATCGACATCCATTACAATCCAGGAGTTGCAACCTTCCACGAAGAAAGAACTCTTTGTTCAAAAGAAGCGTCTTTTGGAGAAAAATGATGGTTGCAGATTCAGTCAATTGAACTTTTTTTGAAATCAATTGAATTTCAAATGTACATGTAAAAATGTACAATGTCAGTCGACTGATCTAGGCAGTTCAGTCGACTGATCTAGGCAGTTCAGTCGACTGTTTACTGTATATACTAAAATTTTGTACACAACATCAGTCGACTGTCTTATATGGGTCAGTCGACTGATGCTGTTGTTTTAGTGTGGTGAAAGTATTTTTTATCTGCATTTGAAATTTTTATAAGAATTTGTGAGTGATGAACATTGAGGATAGATTTTAACAATTCTCTACACTAGACTCTATATACTTATTGACTTTAGTTAACATCAATATCAATACGAACTATATTAGATTTGATGAGTCCGGATTTACCGTAGTTGTAGATTCGTGAACTCTTTTCTCTTCTCAGCATTCAAAACCTTATGATCCAGCATTCTCTCCCTTCTGATGATGACAATTCCATTTGTTACAAGTGAATCTTCAACAAGATTTGTAAAATATCTCTCTCTTTGAGTAATATGCTTACAACTTTGATATTGTATTCTCCCCTTAAATCTATTCTATATTTTCAATAAACAATTTTTGTTTTTCTCCTCCTTTATCATAGACAAAAAGGAGAGTACTCAAAGTATAGGATAGTTTAAGTAGAAGTAACATGGCATAGGAACGCCCATATAGAACACAGACTTAGCACATAACATAGAATAGTCACATCATTCAAGTACCATAGTACAACATGATATACATAAAAGAAAATATAGAGTTTTAGACAATTACATAATACTACAAGAACTTAAAGACAAAACGTCTAAAATTAAAGGTCTAACAACATCGTAGAAAAAATAGAAATAGAAAATAAAAGGACATTCTTACTCATCACCTTGACTTTCGCCATTCAAGCTTTGTTCGTCACCTTCAATTTCTTCATCATCTGATTCTTTACCTACCTCTTCATCTTCTTCCTCCTGCTCTTTATTTGATGTAGACCAAGTGAAATGTTCCATCGGTCATTTACCAGGAGATGTAGGTATGTGAACGCAGATAGGGCATTGTTGGGAGCATGTGATAGCTTCCCAGATATTGTTGAGGAAGGAATTAATGTAATTAAGCTTGTTATTGACTTTGACAACATTTATATCGACTCTAGAAACAGTCGATTCAACCCGACATAGACGATTATCGAGAAATTTTTGATTACGAGAAATGATAGTCACGACTTCGTGCAGCCAAGCTTGAGGGTCTATTTCATGAATCTTGTAGACTTATCGAGTAGGTTTAGGAGGTTGGCATGATGAAGAGGCTTGCATATGTGGAGTTTGTTGACGGGCTTGTTAGGAGGATGGTTGAGCTTGACCCACAGCTTGGTTTTCAACCCAATGTCATAAGTAATTGTGGTGTGGTTAAGATATTGCTTTGGTAGGTTCATAAGGCAAAGAGTTTTAGTATTCAAGGAACCTATGGTCGAACATTCGAAACCGACAAAAGGATCCTCGAAATGCTTGAGAATGCGCAAGATGTAAGATCCATAGTAGATCATTGTCATTCGACCATGGTTAAAAGTTTGGAACTCACATAAAATGACTTTCGCCCATTAACTCATCTATTTCTCCAAATGGCATACAAGGATTGGTTATCTCTTTGATAGACTTTATCATAGCTTCCGGTGCGGGGATTGATGGTGTGGCTAAGCACTCTATGGATAATGCAATCTTTTGGCCGTGGTGCTACTGCTTTTAACTCTGTCAAGTCATCCGAGAGAAAAAATGACTAACACGGTCATAAGTATCCATATTTACGGCAAATTCAGCTAACTCGTCACCCTCATCTGGACTTATAGAATCCATGCATGTCATTGTAGTGGAAGAAAAATCTTTTTACGACATACCACCGTCCAAACAAAGTCATCCGAATTTGTAATTATGTGGTGGTTTAGATTTAAGTTGGCATACAAATGTTTATCAAGAAGGTGATTATTCTTGTTGTTATTTGCTACAAAATCAATGAGGTGCTCCAATCCTCTACGACGATCCAAGTCTTGAATGGCATATGAAGGAAAAATCAGGGAATTTGATAAAAGAACCTTCAAAAATCCTAGAGCTATGCATCTTTTCAAAGCATTGCACCACCTTGTGGTTATGTAGCCATGCTCGTATTTGTGAATCCAAAGAACTTGCTGTAGCTTGAGAATGTCGAGGTCTTTTGGGAGCCATTTGAAGAACTAGCGTTTTGGTGATGAACTGGGAGGTTGTGAATTGAAAACTATGGACAAATAATTGTGTGAATTAATGAAATTATGAGCGAATTTGAAGTAGAGAAAAGTATTAATGGCAGATGGTTAAAAAATTAAGGGTATAAAGTGAATTGAGAAAGGTAAATAATGAATTTGAAGAGGCTAGAAGAGGGCAAAAGCAGGTTACCCAATATCAGTCGACTGAATATGCATAGGCAGTCAACTGATTTGGAATATAAATATTAAATATAAAGGAGCCAGTCGGTTGAATACAAAGGTTCATTCGACTAAACGTATCTCGACTTTTTAATGTTCAAAAAAGAAGAATTTAGTCGACTTTTTTATGTATTCAATCGACTGACTGCAGATTTCAAAATGTAGAAAATTTTATTGGTCAATCGACCAAATACAGGATTTTAGTCGACTGATCCTATCCTGAAAGATTTCAAGAAAATTCAGCCATTTCAGCCGACTGTCTAGGTGTGTCAGTCGACCGACTTCAGGTTCAAAAATATAATGGAATATTGTTTCATTTGACCGAGTTCCCTGGTTCAGTCGACAGAAATTGAGGAATTCTTTTAGGTAGATAGTTATCTAGGAAAAATAAAAAAAGTTTTATTTTGAGCATAGAAGTTAAGTTTGTAACAAAGTTTAAAACAAGAAATATATATTATTTAAACAATATAAAAATATAGTAGTACAAAAGGAACAAGAAAAGGAACATAATTAAGCAAATTTTGAGGAAGAGAAAGGAGTGTGGTAGTCTTCCGGTTCCACTTTCATATTCTCTTGTAGAGGTAGTAATGGTAACTAGCCTTTTCCACGTTCCTAAGAATTCAAAGAAACTGGTGGATGTGGAGGTGATGCTTTCCGCGTATTCTGACGTGAAGGAGTCTTTGTTTAGTGAATCATGTCGTGTGAAGATGAAAGAGAATTTAAGAGCCATTTGTTCAAGGAAGCTTAGCCGCTTTGCATTCACCTTTGCTCGTAGTATAGTTCTCGTTGTAACTCTAGAGTCTCCCGTTGATAATGATGGATATCGTCTATCTTTTCTTTGGTAGACGGCAAGCCGAAAAATAGAGAAGGTTTAGCTCTTTTAATGGGAGGAGTGTAACCAGTTTGAATGTTAGACGGTGGAACGACAGGAACTGGTTCGTATATAGGAGCCGGTGTTGGAAGATTCACCAATTCTGAGCTAATGGAGGTGTAAGAAAGAGATGGTGTTATTTTCTGAAGACATATTGATTGAAAAAAATCTTTTCTCATTTGTCCTTTTTTGAAATATGATGATATGATAGTGAAAATGATGGGCTTTTATAAGAGAAAGATTTGTAAAAGTAGACAAAACAAAGTGTGGATTGCAACTATTTTAAATAAGCCTTTAATTTCATAAGAATGAATGGATCAGAGTAAATAGAAAGAGAACCACAAAATATGAAGAAAAAATAGCTAAATCTGTTTTTAGCAAACAGATAGGATTCTGTAAAGTGAATGAATTGAACTGTATTTTTGTAAAAATAGAAATTATAAATCTTTTAAAGACAGAATTTATAATTCTATTCTAAGCTTAATAATAGTATTTTCATTCAAAAGTTTGGTAAATATATCATCCAGTTGATTTTCAGACGATATAAATTCCAATCCGACCAAGTCCTTTTCAACATTATCATGAAGAAAATAATGACGTATGTCGATATGTTTAGTTCGTGAATGATTGACATTATTTTTTAATAAGTTTATAGCACTGGTATTATCACAGTAAATAGTAGATTTAAATAAGTCCATACCAAAATCTTTAAGTGTTTGTTGCATGTAAATAACTTGAGCACATGCTAAAGCAGCAGAAATATATTCTGCTTCATAAATCGAAAGTGAAACACAATTTTGTTTCTTGGTAAACCAGGAGACAAAGGATCGTCCAATGAAGTGACAAGTCCTACTTGTACCCTTACGATTCATCCGACATCCTCCAAAGTCAGCGTCGCTAAATGAAACTAACTCGAAAGGACATTCTTTTGGATAGAAGATACCAAAACCTTTGGTTTTGCTTAGATAACGCAATATTCGTTTCATTTCTCGCATATGTGATTCATTAGGGTTCGCTTGAAATCAAGCACATAAACACACACTTTTCATTATGTTGGTTCTGCTAGTAGTAAGATAAATTCATGATCCAGTTATGCTTCGATATAATTTTTGGTTGACACTTTTACCATCTTCATCTCTATCGAGATGTATTGTTGTACTCATTGGTGTTGGTTTGGAAGAAATATTTTCCATACCAAAGCATTTAATTAGATTATAACAATATTTATCTTGATTAATAAAAATACCATTTTCCAATTGTTTAGTTCGAAAACCGAGAAAATAAGATAATTCTCCCATATGTTACATTTCAAATTCTTTGGTCACTATTATAGAAAATCCTTGACGTAATTCTTCATTTGTAGAACCAAAAAGTAATATCAACAACATAAATTTGAATAATTAAAATATCATTTTTAGTTATCTTAACAAAAAATAGTTCGATCAATCTTCCCAATTTAAAAACTAGAGTCTACTAGATAGCTATTAAGACGTTCATACCAAGCACGAAGTGCTTGTTTTAGGTTGTATAAGGCTTTCTTAACTTTATGGACGTGGTCAGGAAATTTTTCATGTGTGAATAGAGGAGATTATTCAACATAAACATTCTCTTTTATATAACCATTTGAAAAAGCACATTTAACATCCAATTGGTAAAGTTTGAAATTATGAAAACATGCAAAGGCCAATAAGATTGTTTTGCTTTAAGTCGTGCGATTGGAGCAATTGTTTCTTCATAGTTAATTCCTTCTTCTCGATTATATTCTTGTGCAACTAATCTAGCTTTATTCCTAATTATATTACCTTGTTCATCTGCTTTATTTTTAAAGATCCATTTATTACCAATGGTTGATTGATCACTTAGTCTAGGAACTAGTTCCCAAACTTTGTTTTGTTCGAATTGGTTTAGCTCTTCTTACATAGCTATAATCCAATAGTCATCAGTAGAGGCTTCTTTTACATTTTTCGGTTCAATATTCGAAAGAAATGCTACATGGTCCAATCGACTGAGTTGATTTCTAATTCTAACATATTAATCAATTTCTCCTATGATATTTTCTACGGGGTGATCTCGTAAAATCCTAGGAAAAGATCCTGATTCATTTTCATTAGGAATAATATTTTCATCTTCTTCAAAATTATAAACAATGTTTTCATCTTCTTCAAAACTATTTTGAGAAATTGTTTTTGTGATTGTGTTAGGTATTATTTCATCACCCTCAGGGTTTTTATTAAGTGTGAATTTTCATCGAATGAAACAAGAAGAGTTTCTTCGATTGATTTTGCTCTTTTATGGAAGATTCGATAAGCTTTGCTTCGTTTCGAATATCCTACAAAGATTCCTTTATCAGATTTTGGATCAAATTTTTCCAAGCTGATCTTTTGTGTTTAAAATAAAACATTTTGAATCAAAAGTTTTTAAATAAGAAATATTTGGTTTTCTTTGATAAAAAAGTTCATATGGAGTATGTTTTGTTAGAGGTCGGATGGAAACATGATTTAGAACATAGAAACAGTTGTTATAGCTTTTGCCCAGAAATGTTTCGGTAATGTTCTTTCATTTAATAAAGTTCTTGCACGTTCTTGTAATGTTCTATTTTTCCTTTCTGCAACTTCATTTTAATGTGGTGTTCAAGGAAAAGAAAATATATGGTAAATTTCCTTTTTATTTCAAAAATGTTCAAAAGCTTCATTATCAAATTCACCTCCACGATCACTTGAAATATTATAAATTTTCAAATTTTTGAAATTCTGAATTCTTTTTGCGAAGATCTTGAAATTTTCAAAGGTATCGCTTTTATTTTTCAGAAAAATAGTCCAAATATATCTTGAGAAATCATCTACTATAACAAATACATATTTATTATGGTTCAAAGATTGAACTTGAGTTAGACCAATGAGATCCAAATGCAATAGTTCTAGTGGTTGTGTAATAGAAATATTTTTCTCTGATTTAAAAAATGATTTTGTTAATTTTCCCAATTGACAAGCATCACAAATGTTATTTATTGTAAAATTCATTTTTGGTAAACCTTTAACTAAATCATTTTTAGATATTTTATTTATAGCCTTGAAATTTATATGACAAAATCTATTGTCCCATAACCAAGAATAATTTTCTTTGGCTATTGAACACATATTTGTGTTGTGATTTATATTCAAATTTAAAACATAAATATTTTTATCTCTAAGACCTTCGAAAGTAAGATTTTTATTTTGGTCAAAAATGCTATACTTATTTTTGGAAAATGAACTATTAAATTCTTAGTCACATAATTGGATGATACTAAGTAAGTTGTGTTTTAAATTTTCAAGTAACAAAACATCTATAGTAAGAGGTAAATTTGATATACCGTTATTGCTCATATTGCCTTTGCCGATAACATATCCTTTGGAGTTATCTTCAAATGTGACAGAAGCTCCATCTGAGTAGATAATATTCGTTAGCATCTCCTTATTTCCTGTCATGTGTTTTAAGCAACCACTGTCTAGTATCCATTTTTCTATCTTTTTAGGTGGTACCTAAAAAATAAAGAATTACCATTAGTACCCAACATTGTATTTTGGGTCCTAAGTGTTAGGTCTTAGGAAGCCAAACCCAAGAGGGTTCAGTATTCCTTTTGAAAATAAAACCTTTTTCTATGAATAGTTTTTATAAAAGATTTTATATATTTATTTCTGATCAAAGAGTTACTCGTTTTATTAACCCAAATTTTGATTGTTTTAGTAAATTTTGAAATTGTTGAGATAGATTTTTAACTTTATTAATTTTTTTATATGAAGAATTCTTTTTCTTAGGAATAATTTTAGAAGAATGCTTATATCCTAGTCCTCTTTTATTAGAAACAGTATGAGAATTTTCTATAATTTTGGAAAGATTTTCTCTACCTTTATTAAAATTAGAGACATTTTTAGTAATGGTTTTTAACTTTGTTTTAAGGGTAGAATTATCTAACTCTAAAGTTTTGACATTTGCTTTTAGTTCATGATTCTCAATTAATAAAGCATCATTCTTTTCTGTTTGAGTTTATATCTCTTGGCTTAGCAAAGAAAGTTGAGATGTCATATTAAAATATGATTCTTGAGTAACTTGAAGTTCTTCTTCTAAAATTTTCTTCTCACCTCTTAGCATTTCTACTTCAATTTCAGTTCTATTCAATTTTTCAAGAGTTTCTTTATACTTACTATTTTTGCCTTTTAATTTATCAAGTAGTTCCGAATTGATTTTTTAAAGATCATCAAAAGTTAGAACATTTACCTTGTTTTTTATGGCTATAAAGCAAATGATGGCTTGTTCTAAACCACTGTTCGAGTCATTATCTGATGATGAAGATGATTTCGAATTATCCCATGTGACAGAGAAGGATTTCTTCTTGAATCAGTCTTCTTTGTGGTTTTGTTTGCCTTTCTTTTTTTGCGGACAGTGTGGCCTTTCTTGTGATATTCATAAGATTCTAGAGCAGATGATGATGGTTTGTTGGTGTTGTTATTGTTGCTAGAGTTGTTCTTTTTTTTCTAAATTTGTTGCTCGTTCTAAATTTCAAAAACTTTGTGAAATTTTTAGTAATGAACGCAACATCTTCTTCATCTGAATCTGATTCATCCTTTTCTACTTGGAATGCAATATTCTTCTTATCTTGAGCCTCTACTCATTTTGCCTGGAGATTAACTTCATAGGACATTAGATTTCCTATCAACTCCTTTTGTTTAATGGTCGAAATGTCGGTATCTTTTTCGATCGCCAAGACTTTTCGTTCCCACTCATCCATTAGTGAGTTGATGATTTTTGAAACAATATCAAATTTTGTATAAGTTTCTCTTAATGTTATCAAAGAATGATATATATCTTGAAATCTAGAGTACATTTCATTTATAGTCTCATCTTGCTTCACTTTAAAATTCTGGAACTGATTTTTATGTATAGAAATTTTACTCTGTTTAACTTTGTTAGTACATTCACGTGTGATTTTAAGTGTATACCAAATTTCATGAGTAATTGTACACATGCTTATTCTATTAAATTAATTTTTGTATAACGCAGAATATAACACATTCATAGCTTTAGCATTTGCAATAGTGTCTAATTTTTTTGTGTTGGACCATGTTGAATATTCAGTAGTAGGAATAGTATATTCAAATTGCATAATGTTCCAGGTTTCATAGCTTCTTGCTTGTATATAGTTTCTTATTCTATTATACTAATAGTTATAGTTCATTCCATTAAATAGAGGTGGTCAGTAGTAGATTGATCTTCTTAAAAGATAGTGTTAGCAACAGTGCTGGTGTTGTTCTCCATATTAAAACAATATTGGATAACTATGTTGCGATTATATTATGGCCTTGCTCCGATACCAAATGAAAGTGACTATGTTATAGGATTGTGTAATATGGAAGAAAAAAATAACTGAAAATAATAAAAGCAATAAAATGAAACTTGAGATTTTTATACTGGGTCGAACTACCGTTCTACGTCCTGTCCCAGACTCCTTCTAGAATTATAGCTAGCAACCCTCACTTAACCCAAAGGAATAGGTATTACACCGCTTGAGCAACCGAACAGGACCTTGACCGCCTGAGTAACAGAACGGGACTTGACCGCCTGGGCTACCGAACAGGACTTTCTTACAAACTGGATTTAAATTAGCTTTGTGTGTTTTGAATAACACGGATTTGTCACTTGTAGTACACCCTTCCTATAATCTTATCCTCAAAGTAGATATGTGTGTGTGAAGACTAGGAAGTTTAATATTGCTTGAAGAATATAGAAATGAATATGTAAGCAATGATTGTATGAAAACACGTAGATATTGAACTAAAGAGTGCTAAGTGCTATGGATCAAGATGAACTAAAAATTAGGTGATTGGATCTATGAATCTTGAGTGTATATATAGTGTGTGATGAGATATGACTTCTGGAAATCGACATCCATTAGAATCTAGGGTTGTGACCTTCCAGGAAGAAAGAACGCTTTGATCAAAAGAATTATCGTTTGGAGAAAATGGCAGTTGAAAATTCAGTAGACTGAACTTACTTGGGCAGTCGATTGAATCTCAAACGTAGACATAAAAATTTACAGTGTCAGTCGATGGACCTAGGCAGTTCAGTCGACTGTTTACTTTATATACTAAAGTTATGTACGCAACCTCAGTCGACTGATGATGTTGTTTTAGTGCAGTGAAAGTATTTTGTACGTATATATGAAATTTTTATAAGAATTTGTGAGTGATGAACCTTGAGGATAGATTTTAACAATTCTATGTACTAGAATCTATATGCTTATTGACTCTAGTTAACATCAATATCAGTATGAACAATATTTGAGTCGATGAGTCCGGATTTGCCGTAGTCGTAGATTCGTAATCATTTTTCTCTTGTCGGCATTCAAAACCTTATGATCCAACACTTCGGACCAATGTATATGCGTTCAATTATGTAGGTTATCGATGGTATCAATATTTAGGATTTTAGTAGTAGATGACTGCTTGTTGATCGTTTGGGGTTATGGTTCCAATATACATCCAATAGCAGTAGTCTCTTCATTATGAAATATCCAATGGAAGGACTGTTCGCTACTAATCCTAGGGATTTTCGGACAGTATGTGGTTGGAAAGAACCCTTGGTTTGTCCTGTTCCTAGACAACTTGTATGGACGCGTGTCTAACATTGCATTTCTAAGATTACATACATTGGTTTTTAAACGTACATCATGTGTTGGCGGAAGAGGCAACTTCTCTTAACACCACACCCTCCATGAGACATACGAGCTCAAGGGTTGAATTTTTTGTGGAAGGCAATTAGTATTCAATGAAAATGGAAATGTGGCATTCAAAGTGATGTGATATGTGAAAGGTAATCGCTACCTCAGACCTCATCAACTGAAAATGACCGAAACAGGGTAAGATGCGGCAAAGCTAAATGAGCCATTCCCAATTAGGATATGGTCATCCTCTCCTAAATATATTTCTTCCCGCTATGACATTCGGTATGTAAATTAATGTGGTTTGTATGCTAGAGGTCGCTCGGAAAGTTTGGTAACGATAAGGGGATGATATATTTGGTACTACCTAGTTATAGAGGTAGGTCGGTCTTCTGTTGGTAGAGGATCCGTTATGATGGTCCTTGGTACATTCCTCTAGAGATGTACTGCCGGAAGGTAGTCCCTTCACCTGGTCATTTGTATGGAAATTGAAACTCCACTATATGCCTGCCATTTTGATTATATTACCCATATTGGGCTATATGCTGGAATTTAATCGATGTAATAATTTCAGCTATGGTTAATATTTTTTGTACAATAGACATTATTATAATATAACGGGATTCGATATGAAAGGTTTTTATTATCGTAAGGTAAAAACATGTCACTGTTTTTGTGTGGACGTGTCTTACGAGATATTTTGTTTTGAAAAGAAAAGCTTGGTAATTTAATAAATTTAGTTAAGTGTGTTTTCCCACGCTGGTTTACCAGACTGATCCGTGCGTTCTTCCCTTTTAATATTCGGATCAGACCGAGCATATTACAGATTTAGATTTTGTGCTTTTTGAGCTTCAGCAGGAGAATTGGAAGTCTTCAAATGGTATTCCCATATATGTTTATTTTTCCACTGCTTTGTTATTTAAATTATCAACAATTGTAAGGTCAGGTTATTATAGCCGTCCAAGCTGATAACGAATGATTTATTGTTGAACTCTGATTGATGTATGTATATACATTTTTTGTTTTGTAATGACCATTGATATGATATTATATTTTTTCTACTATGATGTGAGATTCTGTATTGCTATGTTTGGTTTCTCTTCTCTCATTCTTCTCTTCTCTTATTCTCTCTTCTTTTCTTTCTCATGACTTTCTATCATTCTGTGCTTTTTAGGTCGGATATGTGTGGTTTACTATCGATTCAAGCGGTACTGATTTGTGGGTCATCACGGGACGATTGATGAGTAGATTGATTATCCTAAGACCCCTTTCCAAAGGAGTGGGTAAAAACTTGATATTTGGGCAGGATCTATATCGAACACTTCTCATCGACACCAATATGATTTTAGGAATCTATGGATTTAGTCTCCCCTCATACTTTTCTCTATCTAAAGTTCGAACACGTATTTCATGATCTCACAAATTCATCGGGTGATTTCTCTATAAATAGCAAGCATTTAACAACATAAGGAGGACTTTTGCAACTTCATCTTCCTCACCTTCCCTCTCTAATCAATCTTGTCATAATGGAATTTATCCTATGCTATTCTAGGCTGTTTAGAACTATAAATCTCTCATACTAAAAACTCTCTATGTTAGGATTAAAGTGCACGTAGGCCTGAGATTTTCTTAACCACTATAAAAATTACAAGGGTTTCTTGCCTTACATTACCATTTATAACTGGATCTCTTTACTTTGATTCATATTCGGGAAGTTGTGCCACTTTTTGGCTCAACAAACTAAGACCCATATATAATCACACGATGGTCGCGATGCCAATAATGGAGTATAATCAATGCAGAGTTTCCACATTAAAACTCAAAAATATTTTCAAGTCCAAAGAACGGCGAAATATCACCACTCTGCGATTTTCCCTTTGATTTAGTTGTTATTAACTATCTAGAAGCTCTTGGATGATTTATTCCATAGTTATCAAATAAATAGATGTATGTAACCTTTTGGTTCCCCAGCAGCAATAAGTAGTACGCTGCCGAACATGTAGAGAGTGTTATGTAATCTACTCTCAATTGAAGTATCAATGTCCTTTCTTAAAACATCATGACTAGGAATATTAAAATAGTATATTCAAGTATCAATGCCGCTATTTATCAATTTCATTTTTTATCAATCCCCATCATTGCCAATATTGCCGCATATCGAGTCACCACTTATTAATACCACACTTTATCAACCATCAAGGGATGCCATAGTCAAAATAATGTTGATATTAAATGTCATCAATAAAGACTATTGAGGCAGCATAGATGTTAAGCATAGAAATTCATGATTAACCAAGGTAAAGCTCCATGCACGATCAATATGGTTAATGCCAATGGTTAAGCATGCCGATCGACACGTGGTAGCTTTGCCGCATCCCTTATCCCCTATAAATATGGATCTAGGGGTATGAAGAAAGGGGATCATTCTTTTCCTACTTATTACATTTTAAACTTTGTAACCCTAAATTGATTTGGGGATTTTCGTCGATTGGAACACTCGAACTTTGTATACATAAGGCTATGTACATTCAACTATTTCATAGCATATGAAAGAAGATTTCTTGAATATTAACTTGATTTGAATTCCAAAGAACTTATGATTTTTAACATAGCTTGCCTCAAGTTCTAAGTCTCTCCTAAACTTGATTACTTTTTAAATGAGATTGGACTACAATAGTCAACTTCAAGATTTCATGGCTTCGATATAAACTTAGGCATGATTTAGACATGAAAAATATGACAATACCGTGGACACATGCCCTACCTAACTACCTAAACCCTTTCTCAACCAAGTGTCGCTTTTTCTAACGCCCGTTGAGGTCTCTAAAGGTCAACCAAGCCTTTGATCCACCAAATTCCCCTTTTCTATATTCCTTTTGGGTGTTAGCGAGGAAATTCGTCAACATCATACATATTGTATTACTTACAAAATTATTATTTTATTATATATTTGATGCATTAAGAAATATTAAGTCCAAATTAAGATCACTAAATGGTAGTTTAGTGTATTTTCGGGTATTTATGAAATACAAGAGAATTGTTTATAGAAATAATGATGAGTGTTTGGACACGAACTTCATAGTGCTACCGAATATAATATCTCAATGTTAAATTCATGTTCAAATCATAAATAAGATGCTTTAAGTTGGAAATGTTCCAAACAAAAGGCGGTGGCTAATTCAACAAAAAGGCTAAATACAACGCATTGAATAACGCCGCAATAAAAGCAGTGTGTAACATAAATCCATAAATTTAAAATCAAGCTCAGGGTGGTTTCAGTATTAATTATACTACATTGTTTGTATACGATAAAAATGTAATGATAAGAGTGTAGGATCGATTTCATCCTAGAGGGGGCGTGAATAGGGTGATAGTGCTAATTATAAAAATTATTGCGGAAGTGTATTTTAATTTTAACACAGATCACAGCAGAATAGCAGCACAGATAATAGCAGAATAATAAATGCAAAAATAGAACGACACAGAATTTACCCAGCTTCGGCAAAACCCTGCCTACGTGCTGCCTCCAAGGTTTCTACTAGAAATTAGATAGTCCCTCACTTACACACGTAAACTCGCGACACCCGCTATCGACTAAATCTAACTTTACGCTCAAAACCCTGCCACAACGCAGCTACTGAGTTGCAAATTCTCAAGCTACGCCACGTAGCTTGTCCCCTAGTCACACGACTAGAAAAATAAACGGTTTAAAAAGAAAATACAAATTAAAAAACAATTTAAAACAAACAACCCTAATTTTAAATTTAAAGCCCTTATTAAAAATGCCGACCCCTTTTATATTTTAGCCCGTCTCTTTTATTTTCTTCGTTTGTTTGTTTGGAGATGCCGGCCGTTCCACTTTGAAGCTAAATTAGGGCTTGTCCCTTCGATCCAATTTAAGGTTTTTTTGAAATTCGAAGCTTGCGACTGCGATTGAATTATTGATGCGGTGTTCTTTTGTCAATCGATGATTTCCATTGTGCATTTCAACTGCTTCGAATTGATCGACTTCGAAAAGCTTTGGTATGTTCTTTCTGCTCCTTTTGCTTTTCTGTTCGTATGCTTGAATTCGATGAATATGCCGATGATGATCTTAGGGTTTATATAAGATTCGAATTCCTATTTTTGCGTTCGTATAAAATCATTTGAATTTGTCAATAATTCACCTCGGCCACTCGATAATGCTTGAATGTTTGAGATTGATTCTGACTAATTCACATGTGAATATTCTTGATATTGCTCGGTTGACTTGGTTTAAAATCTTCGGCTTTGAATTTGTGATAATTGACTATGGCTCCGTGATTTTCTCTGACTTGATAAATTTTGTATAATTTGATACTCTGGCTACTGGCTATGACTTGTTTATTGAATTTCTTTGTAACTTTATTCAAACTGCTTCACAGTCATTTTGATTGATTGATTCATCAATGACTTACTGGCAATATTTGAATTGCTACTGAACCATGGCTTCAGCTGATAATTTTCGATTTCCCACTACACTTTGAAACTTCTCCTTTACTTATTAGTTGATGCATTCGAATGTTTTTTTTGTTGTATGTCTGGTGTAGTTGCATTGCATTGATATTGAGACCTGTAGTCTTCATTTGTGCTCTCTGTTTTGAGTAACTTCCCATGAGTACATGTCTTTTTCATGTTGTTCGTATGCTTGTTGATTTTGTATTGTATTCTGACTCATTTTTCGAGTCAGTGAACATTTATGTTGGTTTCATTGGTACTTGAATTTGAGACCTTTTGCATTTCAGTTGTAGTGTGTTTGGTTTGGATTGAAGTTGCAGGCTTGTGTACTATGTCTTTTGAGCATTGCATTACTTCATTGTTCACTGTCCTATGTGATGTTCATTTATTGTTCGAGACCGTTCGCATATCAGTTGTATTTGTTATCCTCACTTGAGCATTCTGTTGCATTTGTGCATTGCCTTGCTGATTCATTTGTTTACACTCGTGTGTTTGGTCTGCAGTTCATGTTGCCTTGACTTTGGTTTGTGCTGTTGCACTTCTGTTTGCTGTCATGTTGGTGGCATTTCCCCATACATATTGTCACTGTTTAATATTGTTTGCAACTTGACACTTGTTGTCTGCATTTCATATGCTTGCAGCCTTGTTTCATACTTCTGGCTTGTTTCACTGTCTTGATACACTGAACCTTGTTTGCTGTGGCACTGAAATGCTTTGGCTCTGTTGCCTACACTCTGGTGCATTCCTGTATATGCTTGGCTTTGCGTTCTGTTGACATGTGCATTTGTCTTTGCACTTGCACACTGCTTCTTGTTGCAGTTTTGGTTTGGATTGAAATTGTAGTCCAGTGCCCCCATGCCTTGTGTCTGGCCATTCTTTGTTGCCTTGAGTCTGTTGTAATGTGTTATCTTGAAGTCATTGACTTGTTTACCTCGGCTTTGATTTTGTGGCCCTCATATATGTGTATGCATACATTCTCGGCTTGCTTTTGGTGCATTGTGTTGCGACCTGAGTTGAATCCAGTTTTAAAACTCGGGTTTGACCTTGTGTTGAGAGTTGTGATATTTATGTTATTGCACGTGAGTTGAACCCGGCTCATTTGGGTTTGACCTGTGCTCACCTGTCCCTGTAAATCAATCAAGTGTATATCGGTGTGCACGGCCTTGTGGCATGTACAGTGATACACTGTGCATGTCACATTGTTCGTGTATGATGAATTCAAATGTAAATTATGACGAACAACCCAAATAACTGAGGCAAATCGTATTTTCAAAAATCATATTTCATTTTATATTGCAAAAATATTTCTTTTTCAATTTTACCGCGTTAGTGAATATTTTTGCAGATTGCTCAGATGCTGGATTCAAACTGGAATGCAGTTAAGACAAAATACGAGTGTGAGTGATATGTAATGAGGTTATTAATGTAAATATAAAATCGTGATGTATTCAAAATTGTACATGTATAGTGAGAGCTTGAATTTGTACTGTCAAAATTGTAATAAATATTTGTTTGAATAAAATATTCGTTTGAATTCAAATTCCATGTTATTTATTTTATTCAGTAAACATTTACTTAATCTGTGAAAAATAAAATAGTACATTATAAAATACATTTAAACGAATGTATATATGTTTATTATCATCAAACAAAAATCATATAAGCGCATATTCAACAATCTCACCCTTTTGATGATAACAAACATATATTTAAGATTTTGAATATATTAAATGTATTTGATCATTGATATGCTCTAATTGCTCCCCCTATTTAAATGCTTCCTCTCTACACAAAGCTCCCTCTACAAATATGCATACAATTAAATAATATGCAAATGAGCTTAGATGCAAATAGAAAATTATTTTACATTTGCTTGATTTTATTTGACAAAATCTTAACTTTTCTCTCCCCCTTTTGTTGTCAGCAAAAGAATAATAGTGTTAAAGAAAATAGAGATAAAGTGATCGATATTAATTCAACATTAAAACTCAATTGAGTATAAATATTAAATTTCAATAAAAAATCAAACAAAAATCATAAATATTTTGTTAGGCGCAATATTCCACTTTTAGAATGATGGGAATTATGTCATCATATAAAAACCATACAGTTGTGTCTATTTGTGGTATATTTATATCAGGAATTTGAATATCTACTAACCATGCATAACCGTTAGGACTTTTAAATGAGATTAGTAGTATTCCAATTTTATTTTAAAAAAAAATGAATTCAAGTATCTTCTAACCACGCATAACCGTGAGGACTTTTAAATGGGATTAGAATCAACTAGTTTATTTTAAAAAATCAACTTTTGATATGCGTTCCATACATGCATAACCGTGAGGACTTTTAAATGAGCATGGAAGCACATAACAAATTCCAAGTAATTCACCCATGCATAACCGTGAGGACTTTTAAATGAAAGTGAATACTTTGGTATTTATTATTATTATTACCTTCTTTTATTTTAAAAAAAAAATGTGAAAACGAAAAACGAACGATTCCTGTTTAAAGTACCACATATTGACAAACTATATAGAATTTTGATGAGTGATGGTCGTTAGAAATATGATAGATATAGAGATGGTCAAGGAATTTTTACCAACAAAAAGTTTTATAACTCTTGTTTAAATTTCTAAAGAAATTTTCTAATTATACTTTCTCGAGTTACAATATATGATCAATATCAACACTCATCACTTTTTCAATCACTATTTTTCTTTTCGATAAACATTAGGGAGTCAGATTAGTCAAAATAGTCATTTAAAAGTCAAATTCAAAAATAAATATGAAATTAATTTTTCAAAAATGACTAATCTGAAAATATGGTCAAAAATGATTTTCTCGAGGGGGTTTTATAAGAAAATTTTCTGCTATTTGAAAACTATTTGAAATGAAAAATATGCAGATATTTTCTTTGAAAAACGATGCAGTTAAATGTCTCAACAAAAATCACATTTCACTAGTAATTTTCTATCAACTCGATTACCAGTGTAATCTGCATCTGACTTTCTTTTTCACTCAAAATTATCATTAATTGAATTCGATTGACCAAACCATCAAGTGTGCAACAAAAATTTTAAACTCAATTTTTACAGCAATTTAAATGACATTCTTTTGAATTTGAATTGAAGCCGTGTAAATAATCAAAAACCGTGAATATAGATTTAGTCGTATTATAACCAATTGTATTATCCAACAAAACACTATTTTTAATCCAAAATGATATATATGAAGTAATTCAAAGAATCTAGAGATTATTATAGTGTTTTTGGTATAATAATATTTGGCCAACTATGTTGAATAAGTCAGAATCAAAATCATCATTTTTTCATCATCTCATTATTGGATGATTTAATTCAGAATATGGTGCAGATTATCACATTTAATATATCGTTCAAATCATACCATTACCTGTTTTACCTTTACGATATTTTTCGTTGTTGTCTATTGTGATTCTGTCACCTTTGAACTAGGCTAAGGAACTTTGCTTTGTCGTCCGTTATATTTCTGGAACAGCCAAAAATCCAGAGAACACTGTTGTTGTTCCTTAGCCTGCCACCACACCTACACGTTGAAAGATTTTTGTGACCTATTTGTTTTTATAGGTCCATGATTGATAGTGGCAGAATATTTTGAAAAACAATTTTGTAAAGACCCAAAACTATTTATAATTGTTCCCTTCGGCACCCAAATTTGTTTAACTTTGAGAGATTTTATATTTGTGCCTTTTGGAACCCAAATCGATATAGTTTTCACATGTTTGGGTCTATAGCAACAATTATTGTGATTGTGTCCATATTTTCTACAAATTGTGCACATGGAATTAACTTGACTAATATTGCTTTCAACAATTTTTGAACAATTATATCCAAGTCCTTGTCTAACCGAATTAACAGTTTGCTTTCCTAATAGCATATTCAACGATTTTTCACTTTTTGAAAATTTATCTAAAGTCGTTGACAATTGTTGGACTTGTGTTTTGAGAGATTCATTTTCGTTTAACAATTGTGTGCACTTTTTAATGGAATTCTCTCTCCTAGTATTTTCATTCTCTTTTAAAATCAGAATTTCATTTTCAAGTGATTTTATTTTGATTTCTGATTTTCTAATTTCTTCTTCGAATGTTGGACACTTATCACACTTAGGGATCCTACTTTGATAGGTTTTAACTAATTGGTCAAGTTGTTTATTTAAATCTATCAAAGTGTCTTTTTGAGATTCAAGTTTGGCGTATTTTTCCCTAAGTCGTTCAAAACAGCAATTTACTTCGTGGAAATAAATAAGTAATTCAGAGTGAGTAAGTTTCGATACCTCGCTTGGCTCGTCATCGTCGCTATCGGTTATATTTCCATGAAGGCATATATCTGCTTTCTCACTCTTACTGCTAGAACTTTGATTATCTTCATCACTTGTATTCCACGTGGCTGTATTATTTCTCCGTTTTGATTTCTTTTCAAAATCGCGTTGAAATCGGGGATAGTTGGGCTTGATATCACCGGGTTTGTTGCAAATGATCCCGTGTTCTTTCGAGTTTTCTAGTGCTTTGATTATTCTGCTTTTTAATTCTTGATTTAGAGCTGGATTTCCATATTTGTGGTTCCATCTTTTGAATTTCTTCATTATTAACGCCAGCTCAGCTGCTCCATCATCATCCTCATCACAACTGCTTTTTACAAATCCTTTTAAGCACATTTCTTCAACTGAGTCGGTTGTGGAGGACTTCTCATTGCTGTAGACTGTTGCACCATATATTGCAATTAAAGTATTCCAGATTTCCTGTGCATTTTCACAATGAGAGATGAAATTAAAATTATCTTGATTAATATGAGAATATAATATATGCATGGCAAGAGCATTAATCGAGATAATTTTCTTATCCGTTACATCACACCCGTTTTCAATAATATCCCAACATTTAATATTAACAGATTTTAAATAAAATTCCATTTTTAATTTCCAATTCAAAAAATCTTTTCCATCAAAAATAGAAGGAATAATATTGGAGCGACCCTCAACAAAAGTATTAATAAAAGAAGCCATTTCAAAAATTCAAAATTTTAAAACAAAAACCAACTTTTAAAACACGAATTTTTAAAACAAAAATTGATTTTTGTAAAAAAAAATTAAAACAAAAACGGCTTTTGTTCCAAGCTCTGATACCACTTGTAGGATCGATTTCACCCTAGAGGGGGGTGAATAGGGCGATAGTGTTAATTATAAAAATTATTGCGGAAGTGTATTTTAATTTTAACACAAATCACAGCAGAATAGCAGCACAGACAATAGCAGAATAATAAATGCAGAAATAGAACGACACAGAATTTACCCAACTTCGGCAAAACCCTGCCTACGTGCTGCCCCCAAGGTTTCTACTAGAAGTTAGATAGTCCCTCGCTTACACACGTAAACTCGCGACACCCGCTATCGACTAAATCTTACTCTACGCTCAAAACCATGCCACAACTCAGCCACTGAGTTGCGAATTCTCAAGCTACACCACGTAGCTTGTCCCCTAGTCACACGACTAGAAAAATAAACGGTTTAAAAAGAAAATACAGATTAAAAAACAATTTAAAACAAACAACCCTATTTTTAAATTTAAAGCCCTTATTAAAAATGCCGGCCCCTTTTATACTTTAGCCCGTCTCTTTTATTTTCTTCGTTCGTTTATTTGGAGAAGCCGGCCGTTCCACTTTGAAGCTAAATTAGGGCTTGTCCCTTCGATCCAATTTAGGGTTTTTTGAAATTCGAAGCTTGCGACTGCGATTGAATTATTGATGCGGAGTTCTTTTGTCAATCAATGATTTCCTTTGTGCACTTCAACTGCTTCGAATTGATCGAATTCGAAAAGCTTCGGTATGTTCTTTCTGCTACTTTTGCTTTTCTGTTTGTATGCTTGAATTCGATGAATATGCCGATGATGATCTTAGGGTTTATATAGGATTCGAATTCCTATTTTTGCGTTCGTATAAAATCATTTGAATTTGTCAATAATTCACCTCGGCCGCTCGATGATGCTTGAATGTTTGAGATTGATTCTGACTAATTCACATGTGAATATTCTTGATATTGCTCGGTTGAATTGGTTTAAAATCTTCGGCTTTGAATTTGTGATAATTGACTATGGCTCCGTGATTTTCTCTGACTTGATAAATTTTGTATAATTTGATACTCTGGCTACTGGCTATGACTTGTTTGTTGAATTTCTTTGTAACTTTATTCAAACTGCTTCACTGTCATTTTGATCGATTGATTCATCATTGACTTACTGGCAATATTTGAATTGCTACTGCTTCAACTGATAATTTTCGATTTCCCACTACACTTTGAAACTGCTCCATGACTTATTAGTTGATGCATTCGAATGTTTTTTTTTGTTGTATGTCTGGTGTAGTTGCATTGCATTGATATTGAGACCTGTAGTCTTCATTTGTGCTCTCTGTTTTGAGTAACTTCCCATGAGTACATGTCTTCTACATGTTGTTCGTATGCTTGTTGAGTTTGTATTGTACTCTGACTCATTTTTCGAGTCAGTGAACATTTATGTTGGTTTCATTGGTACTTGAATTTGAGACCTTTTGCATTTCAGTTGTATTGTGTTTGGTTTGGATTGAAGTTGCAGGCTTGTGTACTATGTCTTTTGAGCATTGCATTACTTCATTGTTCACTGTCCTATGTGATGTTCATTTATTGTTCGAGACCGTTCGCATATCAGTTGTATTTGTTATCCTCACTTGAGCATTCTATTGCATTTGTGCATTGCCTTGCTGATTCATTTGTTTACACTCGTGTGTTTGGTCTGCAGTTCATGTTGCCTTGACTTTGGTTTGTGCTGTTGCACTTCTGTTTGCTGTCATGTTGGTGGCATTGCCCCATACATATTGTCACTGTTTAATATTGTTTGCAACTTGACACTTGTTGTCTGCATTTCATGTGCTTGCAGCCTTGTTTCATACCTCTGGCTTGTTTAACTGTCTTGATACACTGAACCTTGTTTGCTGTGGCACTGAAATGCTTTGGCCCTGTTGCCTACACTCTGGTGCATTCCTGTATATGCTTGGCTTTGTGTTCTGTTGACATGTGCATTTGTCTTTGCACTTGCACCCTGCTGCTTGTTGCAGTTTTGGTTTGGATTGAAGTTGTAGTCCATTGCCCCCATGCCTTGTGTCTGGCCATTCTTTGTTGCCTTGAGTCTGTTGTAATGTGTTAGCTTGTAGTCATTGACTTGTTTACCTTGGCTTTGATTTTGTGGTCCTCATATATGTGTATGCATACATTCTCGGCTTGCTTTTGGTGCATTTTGTTGCGTCCTGAGTTGAATCCAGTTTTAAAACTTGGGTTTGACCTTATGCTGAGAATTGTGATATTTATGTTATTGCACGTGAGTTGAACTCGGCTCATTTGGGTTTGACCTGTGCTCACCTGTCCTTGTAAATCAATCAAGTGTATATCGGTGTGCACAGCCTTGTGGCATGTACAGTGATACACTGTGCATGTCACATTGTTCGTGTATGATGAATTCAAATGTAAATTATGACGAACAACCCAAATAACTGAGGCAAATCGTATTTTAAAAAATCATATTTCATTTTATATTGCAAAAATATTTCTTTTTCAATTTTACTGCGTTAGTGAATATTTTTGCAGATTGCTCAGATGCTAGATTCAAAGTGGAATGCAGTTAAGACAAAATACGAGTGTGAGTGATATGTAGTGAGGTTATTAATCTAAATATAAAATCGTGATGTATTCAAAATTGTATATGTATAGTGAGAGCTTGAATTTGTACTATCAAAATTGTAATAAATATTTGTTTGAATAAAATATTCGTTTGAATTCAAATTCCGTGTTATTTATTTTATTCAGCAAACATTTACTTAATCTGCGAAAAATAAAATAGTACATTATCAAATACATTTAAACGAATGTATATATGTTTATTATCATCAAACAAAAATCATATAAGCGCATATTCAACAAAGAGCTTACTAGAAGTCGAGAAATATACTCTTAATAGTTCAACATGATAAAAGTAGTTTATCGGAATTGCAGAGATTTGATTGACATAGTAAATAATTAAGCCAACATAGCAGATCCATTTCTCATTAAACTGATCCAAGGGACACGATTGAGACTTCATAATTGGACCCAAGTGCAAGTGGAAGGCAAAAGCGTCAGGGTTATGCCCTATGGGCAATTATGTAATTTATTACAGATATCTAATTCTATAATCAACCTTGTTTGAATTAAAAGGTGGTTTCTTTCAAATATATACTTAATATAATGTGTTATATTAATTAATTTAACTATAGTATATTTAACAGAAAATCCATAAATGGTTTGTTTTATGATAGTAATTATAATAAGTTGTAATCAAGAGCTATTTATCACTATGAAATAGATGTACCGTTTTAAATATTCCTAGTCAAGATGTATCGAGATTGGATATCGATTAAACCATTGATACTAGAGTATGTAACGCTCTCCATATATTGGAGAGTGTATTAGTTATCATTGTTGGTGGCACCAAGGTTTTACATACTGATAGTTATTAGATAACTACGAAATGGCTCACTTGATAGTTCTTTGTTGATTAATATAACCATGGTCAAACAAAAAATATCGATGTGACAATATCACACAATTCTCTCGACTTAAGAATACCGTCAAGATTCAATGTGGAAACTATACTTTGATTATGTTAAGTTATGGCATGACGTACTACTATAGTTGAGTCGAGTGTAAGCATTAGAAGTAAAACACTATTCAATAGAGAATTCATCTCCTTGGTTATATGAGTTTAGTATCATGGTAAACTGAAGTCAACACAAAGTCAAAGTCTTTAGCTAGAGTAGTACAGTTAATAGTTATTATTATGATTGAATCAAGAATATTGTGTTTGGACTAAAGAGTTGAATATGGATGATATTATAATTTTAACCATTACCAAATTCCATAAGTCCAAATTCGTATTGTTTTAAGAAGAGAATTGTGTAAATAATTGATTGGTAACTCTTAATAAACTAAACTTGGATTTTACCGAAACCAAGTAAGTGATAAATTTGGCCATAATGTTACATCATTTGCTAAGTGAAGTGTGAATGTTAATTTTTGAATTGTTTGGTATTAATCACTGACCAAGTTTACACCTAAGAGTCACAAAACTGAAAACTTGAATACTCCTCTTACTACCCGATATAAATAATTTATAACTATAAATTAATTACTATTTATGAAATATTAATTATAAAATTTTATTTGATGTGTTGAACAATATTAAACACTATGTTTATGATATTTATAAATACACCGATCGATATACGATATCAGTACATGTTTAAATTATATCAAAATGCAGCAATTATTTTTCGACTAAATATTGGTCTTAAGGCCTATAAGGGCCATGGTATATGTGGTTATGGAAAGGAGTAATAGGGCCGACCATATGATCATAGAGAGGAAAGGAATTTGAATTAAAAAGAGAGAGAAATGGTAAGAAAAATAAGTGGACTTTGACATCATTTCACTCCCTGGTCACTCTCTTATATAATCCCTCTAACCTTCACTTTGCAATAAAATGTGAGAAATAAGTGGTTATCTTATATTTTTCTACAAGCGTGCTATAATGGGCAGTACCCGAGTAGCCCATTTATTGTATGGAATCCAATATCCACTAAGAGCTTGTACGTTTTTTATTGTGCCCGACTATGCTAAAATGTGAAATGCAAGCATTTCAGCTATTTTATAGTTTATTTTCCATAGACACTTTTATAATATCAGGTGATTTCGATAAAAAATGTTTTGGTTATCATAAGGTAAAAACTTATCGTATTTATATATGGCATGGTCTTACAAGCCATTGTTTCCAAAGAATTTTGATAACGGTAATAATTCAAATTGAGTGTCTTTTTCACTCTAGTTTCCCAGACTGACTTGGATGTTATTTTATTATACTATTCGTTTCAAACTGAGTATTACAGATTCAGGCTAGGATGATATGGAACTTAGGAGAAGAGCTAGAGGTGTCTTAGGCGTATTCTATGTACTTCATTATATTCCATTGTGTGTTATGCTGTATATTTAGCACTTGTGAGGACAAGCTATTATAATTGTCCAGATTGATTTGTTGATTGTTGTACTCTAATGATTGTATGTATATTACAATTACAGTTTCTTGTATAAAGATTTGTTATTATATATTATATTATATTCCGCTGCTATTGTGAGATTCTGTATTGTTGTTTCTGTTTCTTCCATCTTTTTCTTCTTTACCCTCGGCAATCGGTATTTCTGGCATTCGAATATTCGACACGCTATATAGTGAACGTATTGATTTTGATTTTTGAGAGTCAAAAATCCCAGGACAGTACAGAAGCAATGTTAGGCCATCAACAAGGAGATAATGAACAAATAGAATCCATCATAAAGGGAGTCAGGAGGCTTCCTTCGGAGCTAATCAAACCTCAATCTTCATCTTCAGAGATGAGATGCGAACAATGTTGGATGCTATGTGGGAAAGATTGCAAAAGAGACAGGAGGAAATGATGTAAAACCTACCTTGAAAAATTGGACAAGCTAGAGTGAGAAACCAAAGAATTTGATTAACATGGAATACTCGAAATATGGATCACAGAGTTAGAGCAGCAGGAGTTGAGGAAATCCAGAATCAAAACCACGGAAATGAAGCTAAAAAGATGTAGGATGGAGTGGAACTTCCAGTAGCAGCCCCTACCAACCGAGAATGATCCGTGAGACTTTTGCCGATCATTTTGACCAACCAAGAATGATCAGGGGTACTTTATCCGATCGTTCTAGAACAATCGATGCTGACCGATCCACATTTGGGGCATGCCCCTGGGTCATGTTAGCTCAATCCCAGGAAGGATACCGGGTGGTGCTGTGTAGTTAAGCACCGATTAGAATTTGGATGCTCATCTAAAAGGGCAAATTTCAGGATTCCACCGAGGACTCGGGAGGAAAGTTGGAGAAAATGATCGAAGACCACCACTAGATGACAACGATTGGTTGTTGGAAATGACCAGACAGGCTATGAGAGGAGGAAATAGGGATATGAAAGATGTGAATAGGAGCCCCTTCGCTCCTGGTATCAGGAAAGCTAGGAATCCATCGGAATTCAAACTACCAACACTCGAGAAATATGATGGAAAAATAGATCCCACTGTTCATTTAACAAGGTACATGAGACACATGAAAGTATTAACGGCATTAAAGGAAGTCATGGCATAGTGCTTTCCCTTGTACTTGATGGATATAGCTGCATTATGGTTCAAACAGTAGCATAGCGGCTCTATCAGCACATGGACGTTGATTGAAGCGTTTATAAGGCAGTTTAGGGTTCACATCTTGAGACCCAAAAGTATGATGGGTTTGGCAACAATGAAACAGGGGATTGGAGAGTCCCTAAGGAGTTTTCTAACAAGGTGTAATGCTGCGGTGGCATCAGTGGATTGTCCAGATCCATCTAATGGTTTTGTTGGTAGTTGTATTTGGAATTGCTAATGGCACGGAGTTCAAGGATTCTCTAGCATGTGATCCACCTTTGGATTTAGGGGAGTTTTACCATGAAGCAGAAAGGTTCCTGCGACAGAAAGACGCACGAGCAAACAAACCGGAGGTGAATGTTATGCAAAGTGGAGGATCATCAGGGGATGTACACAAAAAATGGTAAAAGCAAACGGAAATTGAATGATGGAATTAATATGTCGAACAGGCAATGGAGAGAACTAAAATTCCCTTCTTGCAAGGATTTGACTGAATCTCTAGAAACGATTTATTTGGATGCACGAGGACACCATCAATATCGAAGGCGGGCAAGGAGGGAACCCACTAAACACGAGCGGGCATTAGAAAAGCATTGCCTTTTCCATGAGCTAAATAGGCACAATACAAATGACTACATGGATTTGAAGGATATCATTGAGGAACATGTGAGGAATGGTCTGTTACAACAATATATAAGGACTCGGGTTGTGGCGGTGGAAAGGGAACAGCCACCGTCCACCTCGAATGAAAATGGCACCGGATCAAGGCATCATCGCCAACTTATCATTAATTGATTGGACTTCTCGATGGAATAAATAATCAACCCTACCGTAATACAGCTAAGTCACTTACAAATGTACGAGACTGAGAACAGTCTCGAGGCATGGTCTGAGATGACGATGCACCGTAATGCTTAGGTTTGTCAAATTTATTTTCCTATTTACCGTGAACTGTTGTTTTTCTAATACTATGGTTATTTAGTTTTATGGTTGTACAGACTCTTATTTTATACTTTACAAAGAGGAGTTTGGAATTATAAATTCTGGATTAATGTAATAAATAACACAGGTTAAGGCTATTGCCCCGATGGGAAAGACGAGGCAATAATCGTGAGTCACGAGTCCCTTTGCTGGAGAGCGATAGGATGGACCCGTACATAGATAAGTCTTTGTCCAGGATCGCGGGAGGAGTAAATACTCCATGAATTAAGTCCTCAACTGAGGATCGAGGCTGGAGTAGGATACCCTAAGGACTAAGTCCTCAACTAGGGATTGAGGCCGGAGTAGGATACCACATCTATTAAGTCCTCGACCAGAGAGTCGAGGCCAGAGAATAGAATGCAACAGATCATCGAGCATAGACTATGCCTGGAAAAGGGTGGGTTGCTTCGCTGGAGAGCGACAAGACCAACCTACTCAGGTTGTCGAGCATGGAATGTGCTTGGCAAGGATCTGATGAGATCAAGGATTTGGACAAAACGACCCGGAGAGGTATTTGGATTTGGATGCGAACCCAAAGTGGTCTCGTATTAGGACCTAGGGAGGTATGTGGATTTGGATATAGATTCGGAGTGGTCTCGGATTTGGATAAAACGATGCGGAGAGATCGTGGATTGGGTTAATGGATTCAGAATTGGATATCGACTTAAAATAGTCATCAATTTCGCTGATGCTCTGGAAAGAGATCAATGAATTGGATTCGCAACGAATTTGATTTTGGATTGGATAATATGGCAATCGATGGATTGTGGACTTTGGATTTTAGATTTATGGCAGTTCAAAACACACCTTCCTAATGCAAGTCATGTTTATGGGGCAAAGTGTTAACCCGCCTTTTGGCAAGGCATTACAGAGGCGGATTTAACTCAATATGCTTCGTAATTATCAAGGTTGGGGTATCATCGATTTGGATTAAATGGATGGATGGGAAATCATTTATAGTTAAGGCTATGGACGATAGTTAAATTAATTTGGATGAAACAAGGATTTGTATGGACCGACCAAGAATGATCCATTAAACAGCTCAAGTCATTGGAGATTGATCAATATCTCAAAATCCACAAGACAAATTTGCTTAAAAATTTCAAATCATTAATAAAATAAAGAGGGGATCCTATAAAAATGATCGCGCACCAAATGGTGAAGGTTTTGGGATGGCCGATTGTTTTAACCGATCGTTCTAGGAAGATCCATCATAGAAATCGCGTATCACGAGGTAAAAACTTGAGGATGGTTGATCGTTATCGCCCGATCATTCTTGCCAATCCACTGTAGCAATCAAGTAACATGGAATGATGGTCTGAAGATGGTCGATCCTTCTCGGTCGATCGTTATTGACCGATCGTTCATATCGATCAATCATAACGATCAGTGCAATTTAATGAACCATCCAATTTCAACCAAGATCACACCATATCTCCTAAACTACAAGTCAGAATGGTTCCATACTTCAAAAGAGATGTTGAAAGGCATGAAGTACCCTCCAGAATAGATCGACCTTGGATTAAATGAAGGAAAAAATGATCTATGGTATGATGGCCAATCGTTACTAAATGACGAATTAGACATGTCGATCGTTATGGTGGGCCCATATGGATAAGAAGGCCCTATAGCCGAAGTTTCACCTTAAATAAAGCAGCTATGGCTTCATAGTAGGGATCTTCTTTCTAATTCTCTTCATCTTCTACCTAGGCTATACTCTATCAATTTTACTCTTGAATTTCATGGATTTGTAATTGCAAGCAACAGTGTAAACTAATAAAAGATTATTGGAGTGGACGTAGGCTGGAGTTTGCCGACCCACTATAAAAATTATGTGTTCCTTTACTTTTTCTTTATTCATTCTATGATCTGCATGCTTGTCTTTCTATTTGGATATTGTTTTGGGAATTTGGTGCTTTCGCATACAACTAGGTGTTTGTGACAAATTTCGATGCAGATACACACCTTAGACATTACCTATATTATCACCTAACAAAAATGTCAATTGATTGGTTCTTTCGCGGGGAAACCAATCTGAAGATTTGGTTGGCCTTGGAATTACTATTATGTGTTTATATGTATTTCTGAGTATATTGTACCAGACTTATGTCTAACATTTGGTGTTTCTTTTCCCAAAAATCTTCATGTGCTCTTTTAAGTAGAATGACTAAAGCAGGTCTTAGGGTTGGATGTTTCAAGCTTATGAGGACAAGCATGATGCTTCCTCCTACCTATCTATCTACCTATTTTAATTTCTGTTCACTACAATGTATATATTCAGCATTATGCAGACAAGTAGTTATAACTTTCCAAGCTTATGGGTGTGCTTAGTCACTTTTGTAACTCTGAGATTCATGTATGTTGGAGTAACTCTTTGTATTGCACTTTTGGTATTTTATATATTATCGTTTCGCACATGAGATCCTGATATTGTGTTCTTCTTTCTTGTCTTGTTTTTGTCTTCTTTTATTTTACCCCGACGTTCCGTCTTTCTGACACTTAGGTGCTCGGCACATGAATACCGTGGATGTATTTAGTGTTGACATTCTGGGATCGAAAACGACATTGTTACATTTGGTATCAGAGCCTAAGGTTAAGCGAATACCTTGGCTTGGTTAGAAATGGCTCATTAGAGAGGGTAAGTATGCCCTAGAATGAGTCAAGAGTATTATTCATAAGAAAGCGTATTTGATATTACAAAATTAGACTTTTAAAATATTTTCTCAAAAGTATTCTCTTCCCAACAACCATTTTCCCTTCAAAATCAACTCCTTATTTGAATTAATCATTTCTTATTAATCCATTCATAGTGATTTGTTCTTAGCATACCCTTTCTTTGATATAACTCTATCTTTAAGTATTCTAAAGATGTTTTGCTAAATTTTGGTAGCAAACAATAAGCTCGTGCTGCAACTGCTAGAGGAGGTCGAGGTCGAGGTCGAGGTCATGGAGCTAGTACCCTCACCAATGCTGAGACTTGGGCTCCAAGGAATGCTGCTCCTATAGCCAAACCTATGAAGAATGTGGTTGCGAAAGTAGTGCAAGTTCAGCCCTAATAAACTTTGCTTCACTTGGTAAAGATTTTGAGAGGCTGGTTGATTAGAGGTTCAGTGGGACTGAATCGATTATTGAAGTTAAGAGTTGGGTGTGGTTGTGTGAGAGGATTTGTGGAGACTTGGATTTGGGTGATGCTACGAAGCGTCGTTTGGCTTCTCGTTATCTTTCTGATGCCACCATCGAATGGTGGAGTTCTTTTACTATGGATGTTCCAGAAAATTACGTCCCTTGGGCATGGTTTAAGGAGGAATTTAGGAGGAATTTTGTACAGAAGGCAAGGAAGACCATGCTCTTTAGAACTTTCTTAGATTTGAAGCAAGGTACTATGATTGTGGCAGAGTATGAGAATGAGTTTAGTGCATAGACCTGTTTCGGCCTGATATAATAACATGCCTTTAAAGAAGAATGAAATGTTTATAGCTGGTATGCATCATGAGTTTTAGCGAGATATGACTATTGGTATCAAGAGTTCATTTTTTTAAATGGTTAACATGGGTTTGAGGTATGAGGGCTTAGATCAAAACCTATTGCAACTGCTCCAACTGCGGATAAGAAGTGCAATTTTATACCACCAAGTAGGTTAGCCAACATTATTTGCCATAAATGTGTGATGAAGGGTCATTTGGAAAGGATGTGTAGGCCTAGTGGAGGAGGGGAGATGGTTAAGGCACCAGTAGGGAAAGCCTTTCAGTTCTCAATAAAGGGTTGTTACGCTTGCCAGCAGGTAGGTCATTTGGTTAAAGATTGTTCTTTCCTCAAGAAGGGAGAGTTGCCCAGGGTCTTTGCTTTTTTGGATAACCTTCCACTTCAGTAGCACTAATGGAGAAGCAGGTTCTGCTGGGTGTTCTATATATTTTTGACATTCCTAGTCGTGTTGATACTAGTTCTTCTCATAGTTTTATCTCTAATAACATTATTGATAGACTTGGCTTGAAACCAATTATGGTTCATGATTCTATTTGTGTATCGAACCCAATAGAGGACTCGATAAAAATCCATATGGTATGCGAAGGTGTTCTTTTTTTTGTTTGATCAACTGCTTCTATGTGATCTGTTCATCCTTAGCATTCTTGGTTTTGATATCGTTTTGGGGATGGATTGCATGTCTCATAATCATTCTGTTTTGGATTTGAGAAACTGATGGTAGTAATAAAGAAGGGAAGGGAAGATTTTATCGTATATTATAAAGAGCATGGTCTTCGCATGAGCAGTTTCCTTTTGTTCCTTTGATGTAGCGGATAAAGTTTTGAGTTGATTCCAGTTGTCCGGGAATTTTCTAATGTCTTTTAGGAGGTTTCTGGTGTACCTCCTCATCATGAAATCTAGTTTTGTATTGATTTGATTACTGATGCTAAGCCCACTGTAGTGCATGTTCGTAGGTTATGCCTAAAGGAGAAGTCAAAGTTAGCTACTCAGACTCTTGCCTTGCTTCGGAAAGGTCCTTTCCTTCCTAGCTCTTCGAATTGGGGAGTGCCAATTGTATTTTCCACTAAGGCGGACAGTTCCTTAAGACTATTTTTTATTACCGCGAGCTTAAGAAGCGGACTATTCGAAACAAATATCCTTTGCCTAGAATCGATGACTTATTCGATCAGCTTCATAGAGCTTGTGTATTTTCTCAGCTTGACCTTTCTCTAGTTTTCATCAGTAAAGGGTAGCAGAGGAAACTGCGCCCTTGACAGATTTTTGTTCTGATCAATTTTATGAGTGGTTGGTTATGTCATTGGTCCAACAAATGCTCTAGCTTATTTTGTTGACATAATGAATCGTGTCTTTAGTGATGTCTTGAACAAATTCGATCTTATTTTCATTGATGATATTCAAGTTTATTCCAAGACCAAGGAGGAGCATTCATGGTATTTGAGAATTGTACTGGATACTTTGAGAGTATAGATTCTTAAGGCCAAGTTCTCATAATGTCATTTCTAGTGGTCGGAGTTTAGGTTCTTGGGGTATGTTGTTTCTAGAGACGGTATTTCTATCGATCTGGCGAAGGTTACTGATGTTCAGGATTAGAAGAGACCTGATAGCATAATGGAGAATAGAAGCTTCTTAGGTTTGGCTATTTATTATCGAAGGTTCATTTAGGATTTCTCCAAAATTGCTTCACTACTAACGACTTTGACGAAGAAAGAAGTCAAATTTGTTTGGACGGAAAAATGCGAAGTTGCATTTAGGGAGCTTAAGAAGAAGTTGACTAGAGCTCCCGTTCTGACTATTCCGGACGGAGGTGAAGGTCTCACCATTCACAATGATGCTTGTGGAATAGGATCGGGTGCAATGTTGATGCAGCATGGGAAGGTGGTTTCTTATGCAAGTAGGCAATCGAAGCCGCATGAGACTAGATATCGACACATGATTTACAGGTTTTGGTGGTATTCTTTGCGTTGAAGATGTAGAGGCGTCATTTTTGGGTGGGAAGTATAAGCTTTATTCAGACCATACATCTTTGAAGTATCATTCTATGAAGAAAAACCTGAACTTAAGGCAGCAATGTTGGTTGGAGTTTCTTGCAGCATATGATCTGGAGATTTCATATATGCCAAGGAAAGCTAATGTGGTAGCTAATGCTTTGAGTAGGAAGTATGCTATTATGGCTAGTATAGAAGTTTGCCCACTTTTATCGATCATGTTAAGGTAAATCAATAGTGAGATAGTCATCTTGCATGACTAGCGAAAGCTGTAAGCGAGAATGTGGCTCTGAAGAAGTATCCCGGATTCGAGGTAGATGACCAATGCCTTTTAAGGGTGGATGGATGGCCATGTGTTCCGACATTGACGGCATCAAACATGAGGTTCTTACAAAGAGTCATCATTCTAGATTGACGATACATCCATGGGTCATGAAGATGTATCAGGATATGAAACATGCTTTCTAGTGGGAAGGTATGAGGAGAGACAATCTATCTACGTAAGCAGTATGCTAGTTTCCAATAGGTGAAGGGTAGTCATCAAAAACGGTCGGTTTGCATCATTTGTTGGAGGTTCCAAAGTGGAAGTGGGATGGCGGTGATAATGGTCAGAGGTCGTAGGCATGACTGGAGGCTGCCATGAGCTAGGCATAGGGGTGGAAGGGGATGGAGGTGACGATGGTGGTGTTTGATCATCAAATTGTGGCCTCTAGTGGCAACAGCAGCAAGGTGGAGAACGATGGCTGATGATGGCAGGCTTGTATGTAACTTGAATAACTTTTGTATACGAACTCTGATTGATGTGTGATTTCTTCGATGGGACTCGTATTGGAATTCCAGACAATATGAAACAAGTTTGGTTTAATTTTGAGACTGTTGATATTTTGGGCTTTTGTTGGATTTTTAATGGGATTAAAATCAAAGGTGAGTTATTAAACCCACTCACGCAACTAAAATTTCTTATGTTAGTTGAATTAAAATTATGAAGTGATAAAATTTTATTGATCATTATTCGATAATTTAAATTACAATTGATATTGGAATTTAATTGCTAGTTTAACATGACAATTGATGATTAGTAACTACTGTAATATATTGGTTGATTTGGATGTTGATCTCAATTAGATGCATATTGATTGATATGTTTGATGTATGGTTGTTTATTTATTTTGAGGTATCCCCGTTATTACCTTATTTACAATTTTACTATCCTATAAACTATCATTTGGATTATTCGAAATGAACTAAGAAAAGGTTGAAATGAAATATACCTATGTCATCTTAAGTATGGGTAGAAATGATATAAGTCCATTTATGTAATTAAAATTGTAATAATTAATCATTTGACCATAGGGTAGACAATTATATATGAACACCAAATTTGTTTAAATTAAATGGTTTTAAATCTTTAATTTAGATTTTCTTAAATGATATCATTTTAAAGAAAATAAAATTTTGATTATATGAATTAATTTTTTTTCTAATTCGACATTTGAAATGTTTGAGTTGAAATTGTTTAAATGAAATTGTTTTATGATTTAATTTGAAATCTTAAGTTGAAATTTGAGAAATGACCTAAATTTATCACAATGAACTATTCGAAAGGTTTAAATTTTAATTTAAACTTTGACTTTACTTTAGTTGAAGTGGTTTAAATTGGTATTTCAAAGCTTGGATGTGAAATGGATTTAAACTAAATTGCTTTAAATGATAATTTCAGTTGAAACTTTCTACCCTTCGGATAGAATTATTTAAATTGGATTTGAAGTTAAGTTTGAAATTGTTTGAATTGAGGTTTATTTAAACTAATATTTGAATATGAAGTTGTCTTTAATTGGAAGTCAAAAAATTGATTCGTTATGATTTGGAACATGAGTTCATTGTTGTGAAAGAAATAAACAGTTTTAATATAAACTATTTAATTTATACTATTTTAATAACCAATTTATTTAATATATAAACTATTTTAATTACCCAGACTATTTTTCTATATCAAAACTATTTTATATTCAAAACTATTTCCAGTCTTTAAACTATTTTAATCATTTCAAACTATTTTCCAATATTAAAACTGTTTAGTTATTCCAAACTATTTTTCAGTATTAAAATTATTTTAATTATCCAAACTATTTTCAATATTCAAACTATTTTAATTATTCAAAACCATTATCAATATTCAAAACCATTTTCAATATTCAAACCATTTTCAATATCCAAACTGTTTTAAATCATTGATTTAAATACGAATATTTTGAAGGTAATACCTGTTTTGAATTCTAAATGATTTTAAAGAAAATCTGATATTTTAATATGAAGTATGACTTGTTCTTGAAATTTAAGAGAACTAATCAGTGTGTAAAATGACGATTGATTATTAAAGAGACCAGGGCCGAATGAATGGCATGCTCTCTTTTATTTTACAGGAACCACTTTAATAACCATGTACGTGGTGGATGTTATCCAGAATGTAGATGTCGAATTGGAGGCGTTTACTGGAACGAAGAAAGACAACGACGATGGATGACCCCGATACTTGTGTTAATTTGAAACGATAGAAACAAGAGCCTATGTGTGGCCAAGGGGTTATCAACCTTTAGGGGCCATCACCCATTCGTATTACTATATTGATTTTGACTTTATCGGTGAACATTGATTTGATTTTGGGGGTGGTGGACTCAATCGGTAGTCGTTGCTATGATGTTACAGCTGGCCAGAAAGGGTAAACAGGTAGAATCCTACCTAGGGCACATATGCCTTGTCATATGGCTATCCTATATGAGACCACTAAGATTTTGTGTTAATATGGTGCCATAGGGGACTCACTGGCTATCAATGATACTGGTTGTGTTATAGGACCTACATAGACTACCTGCTTAAAAATGTGTTAAGGGGGATTGATGTAAAGCCATAATGCAATTTTAATACTTTACTGATAAACACTACCGAGATGGAGTGCGGATTAAGGATCTTAAGTCTAATTTAATACTAGAGGGGGGTGAATAGTGTTTAATGGATTCTAAGACTTATATGGACTAATTTAAAAAATATGATATAAACAAATGCAGAAATAAATCAGAGAACAAACATAGATGCTGAAAGTAAATAAAAAGCAGTAAAAGGAAAGAACGCAATAGATTTTACACTGGTTTAGAGTTACCCTGCATCCAGTCCTGTAGCAAGGCAAACGCCTCATACAGATTTTTATTATACCAACGTCGATATTACAATCCTTAATTTCTAAAGGCCTTGAGGTACCTTCCTGTCTCTCGAGTCCAGGGTAAACTCTCTTGATTTACGGGACATAAGATCACCTAATTGATTTCTAGGCACAACCACACCTTATAGAGAGATTCAATAAACTTTTGATTACAACTTGATCCTATAACTTCGAATAGCACTTTGATATTCAAGAGAAAGGTAGAGAATCATACGAGAATGAGATTCGTAATTTGATTCACTTAAGAATTCAACAGAATTTCGGCACAATCTTAAAAATATGAAATTTTTTAGAATATGGATTTGTGGGGAAGAAGGAGTGAAAAAAAACAAGAAAATAGTTAGTCAAAAACATTCATTTGTGAAGACTATTTATAGAGTACCAAGGGTCGTAACCATTCGTGAAGTGATTTAAACGAATAGACACTTCTTTTGAAAATTGAAACTTTTGAATTCTACGGCCACCTTGTCAACATGGGGTTTCCCATGATGTCGACATCCTTAGTTAAAAAACAATGAAAAATTTGTTTTGAAAATGGTATTGAAAGGAAAACAAGATAAAATGATTCTGGAGTAAAATATACTAATTTTGCTATGTTTTAAAATAAAGAAGAGTAGAAAAAAATATATTTAGAATGTATATATAAATTTGATTTTAAATCTCAAGTGTGTGTGTGTGTGTATATTATAAAAAAATATTTAAAAAACGGAAGATTGTTTTAAAAACAAACGATGTTTAAAACAAGAGTTTATTTAAAAATAAAAACAAAGAATATTTAAGGCTAAAACATCTTTTTAAAAATCATTCGAAAAGATAATTTTTTAAGGCTAAAACATTCGAAAAGCAGTTTTGAAAACCATTTTTAAAACCATTTTGATGTAGTTTTGCAAGCTTCTTCGTGCAAAATATCTCATCACATCAGTACTCGAGAACTTGTACAAACCCGAGATTTTCATGGGTTTGTAGGCCACTTGTTGTTGGTTTGTAAGCTACTTGTCATGGGTTTATAAGCCACTAAGAAGATAGAAATGGATTCCATCCTAAATGAAATCTGGAATGAAGATTTCCGTGTTGTTATGACGTTTTAACAAAAACTAGACACTTATCTTAAAATCTTGATCTTGATACTAAAGTGTCTTCAAAATTGATTTCTTCATTCTTGACCTTTATATTGTACAGTGTTCAATAATCAGTACCTGCCTTATATATATATATATATATATATACATACATACATATATTGCATAATGACATTCATATATATATATATATATATATATATCTAGACAATAGTGTTAATATTTAAGTTATAATAAAATACGGTACAAAGGTTGTTGTCATCAAAACCACTAACTCCAGTTCCTAACAGTTTCCCTCTTTTTGATGAGACAACCTTATAAAATATACTTATCACTTCGATCATACCATAACTCCCCCTTATTCCAAGCCTACTATTTTATATAACTTCTACCCCTTTGTCATCAATAAAAAAATGACCTATAAACCTTGAACTTAATAGAAAATGAGATAAATAAACATATGACATAAGAATAATAACTATGCATGATTGAAATATAGCATCCTAAGTTAAATGGATTTCATAAAATTGTTTTTAGAAGAACATTAACACTTATGTACAAATTAACAAACCGATATATAATCAAGAAAATGAAAAAACGATTAACGAGGACCTTTAACTATTGATGGTTTATGGACCGAGCAATTTGGATAGTGGAGACAAATGTTTCCACGTTGTTCGACCAAGTTCCCATTAGCGTGCAAAAGAACCTCTCCAACGCAGAAAACGCCAACCATTTTCATCCATATGAACATCCGAATTCAGCAGAGGATGTTCTTCTTCTCGATCCTCTTATGGTTCTTCTAAAGGCTCTTCTTCTTCGGAAATCATGGCTTTTGATGATTCTTCGATGACAATGGGATTGGCATGGTTATCTATAAGGAAGTTTTGTAAATTCTTGAGAATTCTGCCTTGCCTATCTTGTTCTCTATCCACTCGCAGTTGACTCACTTGAATCTCGGTCATCATTTGAAGCAAATCTTTCATCTTCTCTTGTAATTTGATGACTCGTACTTGAGTGGAACATTGAAAAGGACCAGAATGAGGAGAAGTGGGTGAAGAAGGTTTATTATTAGAAGAGGAAGCCGTTAATTTACTGTTTTAGAAGTTTATTGTAGAGAATAGAACAGAGAAAAGGAGTAAAAGTCATAATATATAAATTAATAACTAATTCTAGAGGGAAATTTAAATATGAAAATCTCAACATGTATGTCGACATAGGAGGATGGGTCATGTCGAGATGCCTAGTTTAATTTTTGAGAAATTTTTTATTTATATTAATTATTAATCATATTTATATTATTTACAATCTATATTTCAGTTAATGAACGTATACCTAATTCTCCTCTAAATTTGGTAAAGTTTTTTTATTTAATGGCTTGGTTATGTAACGACCCAGAATTTCTATTAATTAAAATTCGTATATTTAATTAATTTTAAATATTAATAAGTGAAATTTATAAGTCGAATATATTTTATTTCGAATAATTGGATTTAATTGGATAATTAAATCGATAATTTAATATGTTAAAATACAGAAATAATTGAAAATTTGGTTAAATATGATTGAAAATGATTTGTAAAATTTTATTTTTTCATATTGAAGTTATAATGATGTTTTAGAACTTTTAAAATCGAATTAGAAGTTTATTTGTGAAAATTGAATATTTTAATATTTAATTGACTAGTGAAATTAGCCAATTTTCGAACAGTCTCAGAATTGGAGTTCGAAAAATCCGGGATGAATAGTGTTCGCGTATTTTTCTATAAAAGGCCTTGGATATTTCATTTTGCAAACAAAAACAACCTAGAGTTTTAAAACCTTCAGATCCGCCTCTTATATAATCAATGTCCGAAATGTACAGTTCTTCCTTGCTCAAAATCTTTCAATCTATCCACTTTTACGAGAATCTCTCAACTACAAAATGGAAGAGTGTGATGAGATCTACGATGTGAACAGTCAAGATCGAGAACGAAGTGATGGATCAACGGGAAATTGCTTGCGTTCATGGTGGGTTTGGGTGCATTTTTCTCGGCATTAGGAGGGCCGAGCTCTGAGCTGTTCACGGCGTTGATGGTGGCGGCCAAGGGCTACGAATTGAAGGTACTCGATCGAACTCCGATCATCTACAGGAGGTGCGACCGTCGTTTGTTTGTGCGTGCGTTGGGTTATCTTGTTCGAATTTTTACCTGGGAAGCAACGAAGGAGAAGGCCTTGTGCGGCCACGATCTGGAAACAAGGCAGTGAACGGTGGATGCAAGCTAAGGGTTTTAAAACTAAAAGAAAATGAAAATTAAATGTATTTTAATTGGTATAAACTTCTAAAAAAAATCATATCCTTTTCATACGAGGTCGAAAACGCGCGAAATAAGTTGCGTTGGGTTCGTATGGACGAGCACTACGCTATGGAATTGGATTGGAGTCATTTGTAGTTAGCGAAAATTTCGGGTAAAATTAAACGTCCGTTTAATTTTATTCGAAATAAAAGCTGAAAACGAAATTGAAATCAAGGTGAGAACTTCTCACTCAATCGAATCGGTTTCGATTTTTATTTTTAATAGTTATATTTAAAATTCTTGAATTCTTGTTTGAATGTTGATTGTTATCTATTGATCGTTTAATTTTATTCGAAATTAAAGCTGAAAACGAAATTGAAATCAAGGTGAGAACTTCTCACTCAAATGAATCGGTTTTGATTTTTATTTTTAATAGTTATATTTAAAATTCTTGAATTCATGTTTGAATGTTGATTGTTATCTATTGATTGTTAAAATAGACATTATACGCCGTTAGTAAGCGGATGTTATTTATTAAAAACATATATCGCGAATATTTCATAAACAGTGAAATTGGTATTATTTATGTACTTGAAGTTGATTTCCCGCATTATATAGCGGATGAGACCCTATTGTGCCGTCTATTAAGTGGATAATATTTTATAAATCACATATACCGCGATAATTCCATACTGGAACGGAATTGGTATTGTGCTAATGTCTGTGGATGCAGGGAAACAGGTTGGAGTGATCAGACTGGATTCCTCAACAGTATTTATTTGATTTCATATATTTTGATATTTGATTGATTATCATATCGATATATGATGTTGTTGTTGTCGTGATTGACTATTTGGTGTGTAGCATCATTTAGGCAAATTTTGGAATTTTAAAAGGGTTTTTAAAATGATTTTTGAAAGTATACGTTATAAAATATTTTTGGAATTGATTCATTTTGAATAAATAAACGTTATAATTTTAATGTTATAGAAATTATGATTTTTAAGAAATATAGTTAAAAGTTGATTTTTGAAAATATGAGGATAATGATTTTATAAAACAGTTTCAATTAGGATTTTTGAATTTATTGTAAAGAGTTTAAAAATAGGATTTATGAAATTTGATTATTTTATAAATCAAAGAAAATGGTGAAATTATAAAGGAGTTTAAAGATGTTTTAAAAATAATAATATCAATTGATTTATATAAAGGATTTATAAATTGATATTTATAAATTAAAAATATTTGAATTATAAAACGAGTTTTTATAAGTGTTAGAGTGAATTGTAAATGAATTTCATAAATGAATGAAATTTATAGAATCTTAAACGGTGAAGTTATAAATGGAATTTTATAAGCAGTAGGTTGATAAAATTTGTAAAGTTATTAAAAAAAAAGATTTGGGTAAATAAATGAATCTCATAAGTTATAAGATTTATGATTTGGGAAGTTTAAAAAAACGATTTTGTGAACAAATAAATTATAAGCATTTAACTTATAATATGAACCTTTAGTATATAATTGAGTTATAAATTGAAATAGCTTAATAAAGGAGATTTATAAAAGGGAGTTGTTATAAAATAAATAGAAATGGAATTTATAAACATTGTTTTATAAATCCGCAAACTGCTTATTTTGATAAGTAAATTGTTATAACTTATTAATGGAGTTATATTCACGTTTAAGACAGTGAATAATATTTTAAAATAAAATGTATAGAAATGATGAAATTGGTTAACGAAGTATATTCACGTTTTTGAATAGTGAATAATATGTCAAAGAAATTGTTTTGAATGTGATGTTTTAAATAGAATTAAAGCGATCTAACGATTTTTTTTAAAAATGGGTTAAGATTCGAAACTATAGATTTCAACATTCATTGTTGAAATAGACGTTTTCGAGAAAATAGAAAGAAATGGTGGACTATAACACTGTTGTTATAGTAAATGATTTCCGAAAGGAAATGTTTTGTATAGTATTGGGATTTATATATCTATTTTAATTTCGAATCCCTATACTAGTGATTTTGGGTTGTCGTAACAATGTTTTACGTAACATTCGTTTTGTCCTAAATAATTATGTTTAAGAGAATGATTTCCTTGAAGAATTAAATATATACTTAATTTCGACTTAAGTATATTGAATATTTTTCAAGTGTTGAAAATAAATGGATTTGTGAATTACTTATTAAATAAGTATGGAAATGTTTTTGAGTATTTATCTTTTTGAAGATAAATTGAAAATGAATAATTGAAATCGTATATTCATAGATTTTTTTTTGGAATGTAAATTCACTATGGAATTTATAAATGAAAAGGGGAATTTGCTTCAAAATAAATGTTGATTTATTTTTGAAATGTGGAAATTAATTTACGAATTTGGAACGTAAATAGAAAGTAAATCGTTAAGGATTTATTTAATGGGTATAAATGAACCATGTTGAAATGAAAGTATTTTCCACGTAAGGAAAATGTTTGAAATTTGTTGTCAAAAGTGGTAAATGTGAAAAGTGATTTGAAAATTGTTTTCAAATGGTTGTAGTGTGAAAATTATATGTCTTGTAAAGATATTTTTGGAAAATAAATAATTTGGAAAATTATTTGGAATCTGGTGATGTTGTGCATATCCATTGATAGTTCAATAACCGACTATCAATATTTACCTTTGAATGGGTATTTGTTGTGATTTGTTTGAATTTGAATGCCACACTTATTTTTAAATAAGTGCTCACTATTCAGGTTAGCCGGGAAAGGACCTTGGGGTCGTATAACCCATTCTGAATATGTGATACGTCGTTATGAATTGCATTTGAAGACCGGTGTTGAAGACTAGATATTTTCAAAAGCGAAAGGACAACTCGTCGAATGTCTTTTCATCGACTGGTCCCCGGTATAGAGACTCCATATGTGATGGGAAGTCCGGTCGTGATTAGTGAATATCCGGATTGCAAGGACTTCTTTGTGAGCGCCTTCCGTTCTGTTCAATCTCGGAACAGACTTGTATGGATTGTATGTCTGACATTACAAATTGAGATATAAAGCTGATTTCTTTCAAAGATATTTCTGTTGGTGGCGGAGAATTTATTCTCTTAGCTTAACGCCCTTCTCTGAGACGTACGAGCTCAGAGGTGATGTAGTTGATGGTTATCAGCGATATATTCCCAATTTGGTAATGTGACATGCTGAGTGTTGCTGTGAAATGTTCATTGTTTGATTATTTGTGATAGGATCATTTGTTTGATCATTTATCTTTGTGATCATTACTTTGATCATTTATTGACCCAAAGAATGGCTTTGTACCAAAGCGCGGCTTTGTGGACGAGACTTCGTCGGACCTCACACCCCGGAAATGGTCAAAACAGGAAGGATGCAGCAAGGTTATTAGGGGTAGCGCCCTTTAGTGTATGTCATTCCTTCTGGATAGAGGTGGTATCATGGTATGGAGCCCAAATATTTAACCTATGTTGTTGCTGCAAACTTATTACTTTGTGGTTGTTGAAAATCGAGGATCCTCGGATGTAGATCGGTTACGATCGGGGGATGGAATATTCGTGTCAGTAGTTACCCAGTTAAGGGTAACCCGGCCTTGTGTTGGCAGAGATCCGGTTTGGTTCTCGGGACGTCAATCCAGAGGCGTTTCCATGCGGCGATGGGAAGTTCCTTGGCCTGACTATTTGTTGGATATCCAAAGAAATGATACGATCTTGTACGGTTTTAGTTGTAGAACCTATCATTCACTTATGGTGGTCACCACTGTTTGGATGGTAGCTATAGTAGGCATAAGTGTGAAATGCCTATGCTGGCTAAGATTTTTATCTTTACTTTCGAAATAATTTTCCTACACTATGCACTAGTAATAATATCAAATGTTTCTTTTTAATGCGTATCAAGCATCTTTGACTATCATAAGGAGAAATCTCCTCCGATTCTGCGTTTGCATTGTGTGTGTGTGCGGGAGGCCTTATGGTAGTCTCATTTTTAAAAGCATTGCGAATTGACTTTAAAATTATCCTATTCTTTGTTTTAAAGATAAACTGTTTTGAGTTCTCACACCAGTCACATGACTGACTCGGAGTTTATTGTTTTCCTTCCTAAACTCTGGGTGCCCACCAATTTCCACACGGGCAGTCAAGAGTTAAGGTTTATCAGGATATTCTGGAATTCAGGAATTGCTGGAGGCAAGATGGATGGCATGGCGTATCACTAGTATATAGTATTTCTTTTCCGCTGTTTGTTGTTGTTTGATTGTTGTACACTCTGATGATGAAATGAAATGTAATGAAATGTAATAACTGATATAGTTCTTTGTTTAAAGATTATTCATTTATCTATTATATGTTGTTCTGCTGCGATTGTGAGATTTTGATATTGTTATGTTGTTTTCTTTCTGTATCTTTTCTCTCTTTTCTCTCTTTCTTCTACCTCTTTATTTTTCTTAAAACCCTAATTCGTATTTCCGTTCATCTTGAGTTAATCAATGGAGATTAGTGTATATTCAAGGAGCACGGATTTGCGGGTCCTCACATCTGGTATCAGAGCATATGGTTAAGCGACAACCATGGCTCTGTTGGGCATTACTCATTAGATATAGAGTCAGTAGTACTCTAGAATGAGTTTGAGTGTAATAATAGCTATGAGAGCGTATTTGTTAGTGAATATAAAATTGTTTTGTATTGTGTTGACCTATCGGTTGATTGTTTATAGATTCCGGTCGATGTAGTCTAGCTAACTATCGTAGATAGGGGTTTCTAAACTCTTAAACAAGATAAACCGACACACTATTGTTTTAAAATTGGGTAAATGAAATAATTTTACCTCGAGTATATTTTATACATAAAGGAATAATTTTTCAGAATTATTAAAGTGTATATAAGTTGATTGTTTGGTTGTTGAAAATGTAAGAATAATTGTATAAGTAAAAAGAATTATAAGAATTAAATTATAATTAATATGATTTACAATTGTGAAATAAACTTATATATATAAGAAGTGAAACTGTATGAATATATTTATGAATTTAAAGTTAACTGGAAAATTTATTTAGAATTAGAATCTGAATTGGATTTATAAGTGGGAATTTAAGTTAAGTAAAACCAAATAATGTTGAAATGGAATATAACTCAAGAGATGTTGAATGAAGTTGATTTTGGTATCGAAGTAAAATAATAAAGTTAAGTGATAAATGTAAACTTGAGTTATATAAATGAAATTCAACTTTAGTAATTGGATTGAATGAATGGATTGAATGTTAATCAATTAAATGTAAATAATTGATATGAAATAATGAATGTAAGTGTAATTTATTAAATTCTAATGTTATTAGAAATTTAATAATTGAATGAACACCAACTTAATTAAACCAATTGGAAGTAAAGGTGTTAAACCAAATTGAATGAATATAAGCAAAGGAATTTGGTTGTAATTAATATACATTGGTTGTTATGTGATAATTAGTTGATTGTATAAAAAACCCATATGCAATTGAGTTAATGAAATTGAAAGCTAAAGTAATTAAAATCAATTGGAAGTTGAGTGAATCTTAAATAGAATTGAATTTGATTTGGAAGTGAACCAACTTGAATAGGAATTAGTGAATATAAACTAATTGAAAATGAATGTTAGTAAAAACATCCACTGTTAATGAATCAAATGTGATTAAATTGAGAACCCAATTCATTGAATATTAATGAGAATATGAACGAATATTTATTGGTTATGGATGCTAGTTGAATGCTAGTTGGTTGGTGGTTGAATATATTGCTCTTACTGCATTTGCTAGGTTGGCATATATAGTTATTATGTTGCTATATGTTGTATATCGATACTATTGTCTATATGCATGTTTCTCATTGTTTGTTGAGTGTCTAGTAGGTGCGGATCGCGTTTGCTTCGCATTTGGAGCTCGCTTTCGCGCTATATTAGCCGTATATGCTCGCCAATAAAATATAAGGTACATATCTCGGATTAAATATCGTACTTTTACACTTTTTTCCCTGCGGGATGCCTCATCACTTGATGAGATGTATATTTGTGATATATATACTGTCATTTTTTTTGGATCGAGCCGCGCAAAGGATACTATGGCGAATTTTTCCGAAAATTTAAGGCATTAGAAAAATTTGAGAAAAATTGAAAAATTTTGAAAACTATTTTGATTTGGAATTGAAAGTTAAACAATATAGTTTGGTTTGAAAAAATAACTAAGAATGATTTGAAAACTTAGTAAAGTTATTGTAAGAAGTTTAACTATCAATTTATGGAAAGTTAATAAATTCTGTAACTTTTCTTACTTGGTAATTTCGAGGACGAAATTCTTTTAAGGGGGGAAGTATGTAACGACCCAGAATTTCTATTATTTAAAATTAGTCTATTTAATTAATTTTAAATATTAATAAGTGAAATTTATAAGTCGAATAAATTTTATTTCGAATAATTGGATTTAATTGGATAATTAAATCGATAATTTAATATGTTAAAATACAGAAATAATTGAAAATTGGGTTAAATATGATTGAAAATGATTTATAAAATTCTATTTTTTCATATTGAAGTTATAATGATGTTTTTGAACTTTTAAAATCGAATTAGAAGTTAATTTGTTAAAATTGAATATTTCAATATTTAATCGACTAGTGAAATTAGCCAATTTTCGAACAGTCTCAGAATTGGATGAAACTAGTTCCGTTTGATCCGTAATAGTTTGTTATTATCAGATTTCAATTTTTGTGTCAATAGGAGTTTTCGTTTGACCGTGGCAGCTCGAAACGCATCGAAATTGTTTTAATATTTATTTAGCGATTTAAAATAGTCATTTTTCAAACAGTCTCGGACTTTGACGAAACTAGTTTCATCGGATCCGTAATGTGATATTATTGTATGGTTTCAAATTTCGTATCAATCGTATTTACCGTTTGTCCGGTGCAAGCTAAAGCGCATAGAAATTTGATTTACAGATTTAATTTTAAATCGAACATTTATTGCCATAACTCGCACAAATGATCGAATTAGCTCCCGAAACACGTTCCATTGTGTTCGGAACGCGGGGTAAACCTTAGAAACGCCAACCGACACGCTTCGTTTGGAGTTCGAAAAATCTGGGATGAATAGTGTTCGCGCATTTTTCTATAAAAGGCCTTGGATATTTCATTTTGCAAACAAAAACAACCTTGGGTTTCAAAACCTTCAGAGCCGCCTCTTATATAATCAACGGCCGAAATGTATAGTTCTTCCTCCCTCAAAATCTTTCAATCTATCCACTTTTACGAGAATCTCTCAATTACAAAATGGAAGAGCGTGATGAGATCTACGATGTGAACGGTCAAGATTGAGAACGAAGTGATGGATCAACGGGAAATTGCTTGCGTTCGTGGTGGGTTTAGGTGCATTTTTCTCGGCATTAGGAGGGCCGAGCTCTGAGCTGTTCACGGCGTTGATGGTGGCGGCCAAGGGCTACGAATTGAAGGTACTCGATCGAATTCCGATCATCTACAGGAGGTGCGGCCGTCGTTTGTTTGTGCATGCGTTGGGTTATCTTGTTCGAATTTTTACCTGGGAAGCAATGAAGGAGAAGGCCTTATGCGGCCACGATCTGGAAACAAGGCAGTGAACGGTGGATGCAAGCTAAGGGTTTTAAAATTAAAAGAAAATGTAAATTAAGTGTATTTTAATTGGTATAAACTTCTAAAAAAATCATATCTTTTTCATACGAGGTCGAAAACGCGCGAAACAAGTTGTGTTGGGTTCATATGGACGAGCACTACGCTATGGAATTGGATTGGAGTCGTTTGGAGTTAGCAAAAATTTCGGGTAAAATTAAAGAGTGGATTCAAATTCAGTACCCCACTCGTTAAACATCCATTTAATTTTATTCGAAATAAAGCTGAAAGCAAAATTGAAATCAAGGTGAGAACTTCTCACTCAATCGAATCTGTTTCGATTTTTATTTTTAATAGTTGTATTTAAAATTCTTTAATGCATGTCTGAATGTTGATTGTTTTCTATTGATTGTTAAAATAGACATTATACGCCGTTAGTAAGCGGATGTTATTTATTAAAAACATATACCGCGAATATTTCATAAACAGTGAAATTGGTATTATTTATGTACTTGGAGTTGATTTCCCGCATTATATAGCAGATGAGACCCTATTGCGCCGTCTATTAAGCGGATAATATTTTATACTCGAACGGAATTGGTATTGTGCTAATGTCTGTGGATGCAGGGAAAACGGTTGGAGGGATCCGACTGGATTCCTCAACAGTATTTATTTGATTTCAGATATTTTGATATTTGATTGATTATCATATCGATATATGTTGTCGGGATTGACTATTTGGTGTGTAGCATCATTTGGGCCAATTTTGGAATTTTAAAAGGGTTTTTAAAAATGATTTTTGAAAGTATATGTTATAAAATATTTTTGGAATTGATTCATTTTGAATAAAAAAACGTTATAATTTTAATGTTATAGAAATTATAATTTTTGAGAAATATAGTTAAAAGTTGATTTTTGAAAATATGAGGCTAATGATTTTATAAAATAGTTTCAATTAGGATTTTTTAATTTATTGTAAAGAGTTTAAAAATAGAATTTATGAAATTTGATTATTTTATAAATCAAAGACAATGGTGAAATTATAAAGGAGTTTAAAGATGTTTTAAAAATAATAATATAAATTGATTTGTATAAAGGATTTATAAATTAAAAATATTTGAATTATAAAACGAGTTTTTATAAGTGTTAGAGTGAATTGTAAATGAATTTCATAAATGAATGAAATTTATAGAATCATAAACGGTGAAGTTATAAATGGAATTTTATAAGTAGTAGGTTTATAAAATTGAGTTATAAATTGAAATAGCTTAATAAAGGAGATTTATAAAAGGAAGTTGTTATAAAATAAATAGAGATGGAATTTATAAACATTATTTTATAAATCCGCAAACAACTTATTTTGATAAGTAAATTGTTATAACTTATTAATGGTGTTATATTCACTTTTAAGACAGTGAATAATCTTTTAAAATAAAATGTATAGAAATGATGAAATTAGTTAACGAAGTATATTCACGTTTTTGAATTGTGAATAATATGTTAAAGAAATTGTTTTGAATGTGATGTTTTAAATAGAATTAAAGCGATCTAACGATTTTTTTTAAAATGGGTTAAGATTCGAAACCATAGATTTCAACATTCATTGTTGAAATAGACGTTTTCAAGAAAATAGAAGGAAATGGTGGACTATAACAGTGTTGTTATAGTAAATGATTTCCGAAAGGAAATCTTTTGTATAGTATTGGGATTTATATATCTATTTTAATTTCGAATCCCTATACTAGTGATTTTGGGTTGTCGTAACAATGTTTTACGTAACATTCGTTTTGGCCTAAATAAATATGTTTAAGAGAATGATTTCCTTGAAGAATGAAATATATACGTAATTTCAATTTAAGTATATTGAATATTTTCCAAGTATTGAAAATAAATGGATTTGTGAATTACTTATTAAATAAGTATGGAAATGTTTTTCCAATGTGAAATGAAACGTTTTTGAGAATTTATCTTTTTGAAGATAAATTGAAAATGAATAATTTAAATCGTACATTCATAGATTTTTTTTTGGAATGTAAATTCACTATGGAATTTATAAATGAAAAGGGGAATTTGCTTAAAAATAAATGTTGATTTATTTTTGAAGTGTGGGAATTACTTTACGAATTTGGAACGTAAATATAAAGTAAATCGTTAAGGATTTATTTAATGGGTTTAAATGAACCATGTTGAAATGAAAGTATTTTCCACGTAAGGAAAATGTTTGAAATTTGTTGTCAAAAGTGGTAAATGTGAAAAGTGATTTGAAAATTGTTTTCAAATGGTTGAAGTGTGAAAATTATATATCTTGTAAAGATATTTTTGGAAAATAAATAATTTGGAAAATTATTTGGAATCTGCTGATATTGTGCATATCCATTGATAGTTCAATAACCGAATATCAATATTTACCTTTGAATGGGTATTTGTTGTGATTTGTTTGAATTTGAATGCCACACTTATTTTTAAATAAGCGCTCACTATTCGGATTAGCCGAGAAAGGACCTTGGGGTCGTATAACCCATTCTGAATATGTGATACGTCGTTATGAATTGCATTTGAAGACCGGTGTTGAAGACCGGATATTTTCCAAAGCGAAAGGACAACTCGTCGAATGTCTTTGCATCGACTGGTCCCCGGTATAGAGACTCCATATGTGATGGGAAGTCCGGTCGTGATTAGTGAATATCCGGATTGCAAGGACTTCTTTGTGAGTGCCTTCGGTTCTATTTAATCCCGGAACAGACTTGTATGGATTGTATGTCTGACATTACAAATTGAGATATAAAGCTGATTTCTTTCAAATATATTTCTGTTGGTGGCGGAGAATTTATTCTCTTAGCTTAACGCCCTTCTCTGAGACGTACGAGCTCAGAGGTGATGTAATTGATGGTTATCAACGATATATTCCCAATTTGGTAACGTGACATGCTGAGTGTTGCTGTGAAATTATCATCGTTTGATCATTTGTGATAGGATCATTTGTTTGATCATTTATCTTTGTGATCATTACTTTGATCATTTTTTGACCGAAAGCATGGCTTTGTACCAAAGCGTGGCTTTGTGCACGAGACTTCGTCGGACCTCACACCCCGGAAATGGTCAAAACAGGAAGGATGCAGCAAGGTTATTAGGGGTAGCGCCCTTTAGTATATGTCATTCCTTCTGGATAGAGGTGGTATCATGGTATGGAGCCTAGATATTTAACCTATGTTGCTGCTGCAAACTTATTACTTTGTGGTTGTTGGAAATCGAGGATCCTCGGATGTAGATCGGTTACGATCGGTGGATGGAATATTCGTGTCAGTAGTTACCCAGTTAAGGGTAACCCGACCTTGTGTTGGCAGAGATCCGGTTTGGTTCTCGGGACGTCATTCCAGAGGCATTTCCATGCGGCGATGGGAAGTTCCTTGGCCTGACCATTTGTTGGAAATCCTAAGAAACAATACGATCTTGTACGGTTTTAGTTGTAGAACCTATCATTCACTTATGGTGGTCACCACTGTTTGGATGGTAGCTATAGTAGGCATAAGTGCGAAATGCCCATGCTGGCTAAGATTTATATCTTTACTTTCGAAATAATTTTCCTACACTATGCACTAGTAATAATATCAAATGTTTCTTTTTAATGCGTATCAAGCATCTTTGACTATCATAAGGAGAAATCTCCTCCGATTCTGCATTTGCATTGTGTGTGTGTGCGGGAGGCCTTATGGTAGTCTCATTTTGAAAAGCATTGCGAATTGACTTTAAAATTATCCTATTCTTTGTTTTAAAGATAAACTGTTTTGAGTTCTCACACCAGTCACATGACTGACTCGGAGTTTATTGTTTTCCTTCCTAAACTCTGGGTGCCCACCAATTTCCACACGGGCAGTCAAGAGTTAAGGTTTATCAGGATATTCTGGAATTCAGGAATTGCTGGAGGTAAGATGGATGGCATGGCGTATCACTAGTATATAGTATTTCTTTTCCGTTGTTTGTTGTTTTTTAATCGTTGTACACTCTGATGATGAAATGAAATGTAATGAAATGTAATAACTGATATAGTTCTTTGTTTAAAGATTATTCACTTATCTATTATATGTTGTTCCGCTGCGATTGTGAGATTCTGATATTGTTATGTTGTTTTCTTTCTGTATCTTTTCTCTCTTTTCTCTCTTTCTTCTACCTCTTTCTTTTTCTTAAAACCCTAAGAATTCGTATTTCCGTTCATCTTGAGTTAATCAATGGAGATTAGTGTATATTCAAGGAGTACGGATTTGCGGGTCCTCACAGGTTAATATATCAGCAATTTGTTTTTCAGTATTAATTCAAGAGTTATGACTTCTTTACTAATATTATCTCTAAGAAAATGATATCTAATATCTATATGTTTTGTTCTAGCATGATGAGTTGGATTCTTAGATAGGTTTATTTCACTAGTATTGTCACAATAAATTGGTGATTTAGTTATAGTTAATCCAAAATGTTTTAAAGTTCGTTGCATATATATAACTTAAGATCAAGCCAATGCAGCAGATATATATTATGCTTCAGTTGTTGACAATGATACAGTGTTTTGCTTCTTATTAAATTAGGAAACCAGAGAATGTCCTAGAAAGTGACAAGTTCCACTTGTGCTTTTTCGGTCTGATTTACAACCAGCATAACCAGCATCACAATATGAAATTGAATCAAATACATCATTTTAGGGTAAAATAAACTATAATCTAAAGTAAGTTTTACATACCTTAAAATCCTTTTAACAGCTTTTAAATGAGTTTCTTCAGATTGAGATTGGTATCTTTCACAGAGACAGACACTATGGATGATATCACGACGACTAGATGTTACATAAAGCAGCTAACCAATTATTCCTCTATATAATTTTTGATCAACATCTTTTGATTTACCTTCTTTACTTAAAGCTACATTTAGTTGTCGTTGGAGTCCGTTTTCCACCAGAAGTGATCAATCCAAATTTATTAATTAAATCCTTAGCATATTTTTTTGACTAATGAAAATTCCTTTATCTAATTGTTTGATTTAAAGTCCTAAGAAGAAACTTTGTTCTTCCATATGACTTATTTCAAATTCTTTAGTCGCTGTATCTGAAAATCCTTTATTCATTATGTTATTTGTTGATTCAAATATTATATCATCTACATATATTTATACTAATTGAATATCATTTTTGTTTCTTTTAATAAAAAGAGTTGTATCTATTTTACCAAGTTCAAAACCAGATTGTAGTAAATAAGATCTTAGTCTTTCATACAAGGCTCTAGGAGCTTGTTTTAGACCATATAAAGCTTTCGTTAATTTATATACATGATTTGGTATTTTATTATCTTCAAAAAGTGGAGATTGTTCAACATAAACATCTTCTTTTGCAAAAAAAATTAGGAAAGCACTTTTAACATCCATTTGATATAACTTGAAATTATTGTAGTTTGTGAAAGCAAGTGGAATCCTGATAGCATCTAGTCTTGCTATCGGTGAAAAGGTTTCGTCATAATCATTTCCTTCTTCTTGACAATAACCTTGCACGACAAAACAAGCTTTATTTCACATGACCTCACCAAGTTCGTTCATTTTATTTTTATGAACCCATTTTGTTCCAATTATACTTTTATTCTCAGGTCTAGAAATAAGTTCCCAAACATCATTTCTGGTGAGTTGATTCAATTCTTCTTGCATAGCAAAAATCCATGAACCATTATATGGTGCTTCCTTTGGATTTTTAGGTTCAATAGGCGACATAAAAGCTACATTACTCATACTATTTAGTTGATTTCTTGTTTTAACTATAGATTCAATATTTCCTAGTATATTTCTGTACGATGTTCTTTTAATTGCCTAATTCTTTATTATGTTGAATGACTTTACAATTAGTTTCATTAGGTTCATTATTTAAAATTACAAAATATTCTTCATCTTCTATTGTACAGTATCTTTAAAATTTTCATCAAAAGATACATGCATTGTTTATTCAATAGTGTTAATTCCTGAATTATAAACTCTAAATGCTTTACTTCTATTAGAATATTCGATAAAGATACCTTTGTCAAATTTAGGTTCAAATTTATCTAAATTATCTTTTTATTAAGAATAAACACTCACTAGCAAAAAATTTAAAATAAGCTACTATGGGTTTCTTATTGTAAAGTAATTCATATGGTGTTTTACTAGTTAATTGTTTAATTAAAATCCTATTTAATAAATAACGCACTGTAGCGACTGCTTCAGCCCAAAAGTTTTTAGGTAAGTTACTATCAGAATGCAATGTTCTAGCACACTCTTGAATCGTTATATTCTTATATGCTACCACTCCGCTTTGTTTTTGAGTTCTTGGAAAGGAGAAATGATAGGTAATTCCTTTTTGAGTATAGAAATTCTCAAAATTTTCAATTTCAAATTCTCCACTGTGATCACTACGAACAGTTTTTATTTTTAAAGAAAGTAGATTTAGAATTCTTTGAGAAATTTTTTTAAATAATTCAAAAGCATCGCTTTTAAATTTTAGAAAAACTGTCCAAGTAAATCTAAATGAAGTAATTCTAGAGGTTTAAAAATATAAATCATGTCTTTTAATTTAAATGAGCTTTTCTTAAGTTTTCCTAATTGGCAAGCATCACATATATTATCTACTTAAAATTTAACTTGGAAAAACTTCTAACTAAGTCAAGTTTTGATAACCTAGATAATAGTTTGAAATGTAAATGACCAAATCTTTTATGCCAAATCCAAGGGTCGCTTGTATTAGCTAAAAGACATAAGTTATCATTTGAAACTTTCATACTAGGGATATAAATGTTTTTCTCCCTAATTCCTTCAAAAGTAATATTTGACTTATTATCTTCGATGTGACGCTTATCTTTTCCAAATTTTAAATCCTTTATCACATAGTTTCCTTATACTAAGCAAATTATGTTTTAAATTCCTAACTAGCAAAATTTTAGAAATAAGAGGAGTTTTAGAATTATCGCATTGCCGATGCCAATCACATATCCTTTTGAGTTATCTCCAAAGTTGACCAATCCACCATCTTATTATATAATATCATTGAGTATCTTGGGATTCTTGGTCATATGCCTTGAACAGCCACTATCAAGTATCCATTTATCTTTCTCAATTTGCACAGTTTGTCCATTGGCTGTTGATTCTTCAAAAGCCATGCAACATGTCTGTTAATGCATAACAAACCAATTCGGTAGATAACTTGATTTTTCATAAAAATTATATGTGGACTTATGATACTTCGATGAAATGTATAAATTTAAAATAGTATTGACAAAGTTCCCTAAAAATTCCATTTTTAACTTTTCAAGTTTGAGATTATGAAAACTATGAAAATATATGCTCTGATACCAATTGAAAGGGAGTGCGGATTAAGGATCTAAAGGCAAAATTTAACACTAGAGGGGGGTGAATAGTCTTTAATGGATTTTAAGACTTATATGGACCAATTTAAAAATCATGATATAAACAAATGTAGACTTAATCACAGAACAATCACAGAATCAAACACAGATGCAGAAGGTAAATAAAAAGCAGTAAAAGGAAAGAACGCACCAGATTTTATACTGGTTTGGAGTTACCCTACATCCAGTCCTATTCCAAGGCAAACACCTCATAAAGATTTTTATTATACCAATGTCCAGATTACAATCCTTAATTTCTAAAGATCTTGAGATACCCTCCCATCTCTCGATTTTGGGGCAAATTCTATTGGTTCACGAGACACAAGATCACCCAATTGATTTCCAGGCACAACCACACCTTATAGAGAGACTCGATAAAATTTTGATTAAAAATTGATCCTATAACACTGAATAGCACTTTTATCTTTGAGAGAGGGCAAAGAATCAAACAAGAAAGATTCCTAATTTGATTCACATAAGAATTCGAAAGAATTTCGAAACGATCTTAAAAATATGAATTTTTTAGAATATGGATTTGTCGTGAACGAGTGAAGAAAATAGTTAGTTAAAAAATTCGTTGGTGAAGGCTATTTATAGAGTACCAACGTTCATAACCATTCGCGAAAAGATTTAAACAAATAGACATTTCTTTTGAAAATTGAAACTATTGAATTCAGCGGCCACCATGTCGACATGGGGTATCCCATGATGTTGACATCCTTACTTAAAAAACAATGTAAAATTGGTTTTGAAAATGGTATTGAAAGGAAAACAAGGTAAAATAATTCTGGAGTAAAATAAACTAATTTTTCAATGTTTTAAAATAAAGAAGAGTAGAAAAATATATTTTTAGAACGTATATATAAATTTGATTTTAAATCTCAAGTGTATATATTATAAAAAAAAGTAAAAATCATAAGATAGTTTTAAAATCAAACGAGTTTAAAACAAGAGTTCATTTAAAAACAAAAAACAAAGAATATTTTAAGGCTAAAACATCTTTTTGAAAATCATTTGAAAAGATAATTTTTAAGGCTAAAACTTTTTGAAAAGTAGTTTTGAAAATTATTTTGAAAAACCATTTTGAAGTAGCTTTGCAAGCTTCTTCCTATAGAATATCTCATCACATCAGGACTCGAGAACTTGTACAAAACCAGGATGTTCGTGGGTTTGTAATCCACTTGTCATAGGTTTGTAAGCTACCTATCATGGGTTTGTATGTATGCCATAAGAAGATAGAAATAGGTTCCATCCCAAATGAAATTTGGATTGAAGATTTTAGTGCTATTATGAAGCTTTAACAAAAACTAGACATTTATCTTAAAATCTTGATCTTGGTACTCATAAGTCTTCAAACTTGATTTCTTCATTCCTTATCTTTATACTATATAGTCTTTAATAATCAGTACTTGCCTTATATATATATATATATATATATATCCTACATAATAACATTCATATATCTATACAATAGTGTTAGTACATAATTTATAATAAAATAATTTACAAAGGTTGTTGTCATCAAAATCACTATCTCCAGTTTCTAACAACTACATATATATAGTGTATCTTAATACATATAGATAGTTCGATGGACCCTTAGGAGATGGAAAATCCCGTAAACTTCTCTAAAGCTGTTACACTCATATGTACTTGTCATTGACATAACATACATGAGAACTTTTAGTTTTGACCTGAGTGTTTTGTCTTTTCATTACGCTCGGGCCTGCCTGAATATTTTAGTGTGGAATTTGTTCCTTGAAGATGAAGATGAAGTTTGCTAAACCGTATTTACTATTATTATTGCACTTCATTATTTTGGTATGTTTGTTGATTGTGCTTTGATAATGTTGCAAAAATTGAAATCAAGTGTATATTGTAAAACAATGTTATGAACTGTTTATTTGATTATTTTACTTTGTCGTTCCAGTGTGGGATTCTATATATTGCTTTCCTTTTTTCACTTATTTTATTACTAACCTAATTGATAATCTGCCCTTTAAATGGTTTGAGCTGCACATGTGTGGTTAATTTTCGACTTGAATCATCCAAAGGTGGATCGTCATAGCTTAGTGATTGGACCAGATATGATCCATAAAGCCGGGGATAAGGTAGCAGAGATTAGGAAGAACTTGAAGGTAGCTCAAGGTAGGCAGAAGAGCTATGTTGTTGTGAGGCATCGAGATTTGGAGTTCTCAATTGAGGACTTTGTGTTTATCAATGTTTCTCCATTGGGAAGTGTAATTCGGTTTGGTAAGGAGGGAAATTAGCACCGCGTTATATTGGACCTTTTACGATTTCGGAGAAGATAGGCACTTTGGCTTATCGGGTTAACTTATGGACTAAGTCATCAGGTGTATATAATGTTTTTCATGTATCTCATCTATGGAAATATGTACATGATCCCACTTTGATTATCGAGCCATCGCAACATGAGGATTTGGAGGTTGAGCCTGACTTGGCCATAGTGAGCTAGCCTATTCGTATTGTTGATCATGTTACGAAGAGGTTAAGGACTAAGGTTTTGGAATTGGTTAAGGTACAATGAAGTAAGGATCTTCGAGATTGCACTTGGGAGACAGAGGACAGTATTAAAGCCTCTTATCCAAAATTGTCTTTTTAGTTGGTAAATTCCGTTGTATCTTATCTTTTGTTGTGTGCTCACCATTTGTGGTGCAGTTACTTAGCTTGTATCTTTGATATATGTAGTTTGAGCAGTACACTATATACACCCTTTCTTCTATTCTTTTTGGATTATTTTTGTTTGGATTTCGAGGACGACATATCCTAAGGGGTGAAGAATGTAACAACCTCGAAATTCGAACACCTCGTATTCGAATATCTCTACTTTTGAAAATTAATTAAATGTTGAAAATATAATTTTATAACCTTGTAAAATACTTTTTAATTAATAATTAATGTTATAAAACTTTTTTGAAATGTGTTTACAGAAATATATTCTTTGAAGAAATGCTGAAAATGTGATCGAAAAGGTTTCGTTAAAAGTTAATATTTTGTTAAGTAAAAGTTTTGGGAATATTTGCACACTTGTAGGATGTCATATGAACAAATTTAAGAGAGCTTAAAACCTCCTATATCTAAAGATAATTAATTAACTTAAACGCTTCTAGAAGGAAGGACTAAAGGACCCTTGATTTAAGGAGTAAAAGATGGAGTGAATTAAGGAAGTTATGGTGTGTAACAGCATGGTTGCCCATGACTTCTTGGCTGGCCATTTGAAGGCAAGAAGGGTCATTTAGCCACTTCCTAAATCCTATAAATAACCACCATAGTCACTTGAGATAATTACCAAAGCACTTAAAAAAGTTTCACTTCATTTCGCTCTTTTCTCTTCTCAAAACACTCTAATTTAGAGCAACATGATCAAACACTCCCAAAACTTCTCCATACTCATGCTATCATCCTAATATAGCATATAACATCACTCTTCCACCTCAAAACCAAAAGAAGTGGAGCCTTTCTCCCAAAAATTGCTTAGGCCGTGAGCAATTAAACATAATATTGCCTAGGCCTTGCACTTTCTAAGCTCCACCTCTTCTTGCTCGTGCTTATCTAGGGCCATCTCTGTCTTATTTGTGTGCTTGATTTGTTGGTAGGAAGGATGTTGTGTTGTTGCAAGGTAGAAGTTGAAAAGAGCCAGCTTGATTTGGTTGAAAAGTGAGTTATCTCATTCAATAGTCAAAGCCCATAAAACATGTCATATGTGATATCATATGCGTTTATTTTGCTTGATAATATTGCTTTCTATACGTTAGAAATAATAGACATTAACTACATAAATTTACGACATTATATGCTTCAAAGAGTAAGTTATTTGCTAGAGTATTGCCTTTTAATCCATTAAGATGTATAGTTCAAACTAAGTGCATTCGAATGCTTCAAATGGACAAGTTAACTTGTTTATATGTTAAAACATGTTTAGTAGTAACATGGATGGAATTTGGAATCAAATATGTGTATAAAAATGAATGATACTAAATATTGGTTTGAATACGGAATTGTCCGTATAGCAATAGTCGCTATAAACGCATTCTGAAACCCCTTCCTTTTATCTCACTTTTTACACTCCATATTAATTTCCTGTAAAAAGTTTCACATACTTATAATAGTATAAAGTCTACTAATAAATTAATTTTTAAATCCCTTTATTTATAAAACAAAGTTATTGAAGTTACGGTCCATATAGTGATAGTTGTTATGGATGCAATTTTGAAAAATTAGTTTTTAAAAAGTTTAAGATATTGATAAATTAGATATTTAATGAAGTATTTTCAAAGAAGTTTTTATAAAAGATAAATAATTATTTTTAAAAAAGTAAGAAGTTTAAATATGTTTTTAAATTATTATATTAAGTTTTAAAGAAAAGGTTATTTCTATATTATATATGCACATATAAGTAAAATAAAGTTTTTCAAAATCAGTATTAAGTAACTATTTTTAAAGTAATATTACCTATAACTATTTAGATCTTATTTATAAGTAATTCGAAAGTATTTTATTTATACATAATATTATAAAATCATTTTAACTAATTTACTTAAATAATATCTTTTACATACTTTCTTCCATGACTTATTTAAATTACCTCCTTATTAAATAAAACTACCATACACAAATCATTTTAAAAAGTGTTTCAAATCTATTTGAACAAATAATTTCAGAAGACTTTTGATTTAAAAGAAGGGATGATAAATAACAACTATGTAATGACATAAATTTGATTTTCCATGAAATGTTAGCATAACTATGCTTAACACTAAAAGCCGTACGAGTAAGCTTATCTATTTATGAGAGTCAAGACTATTGTTTAGGTAGGGATGGAGCAATAGAGCTCTAACCTATCGACATCCTTATGGGCCGAAGAATAGTTAAGTAGAAATGTAAAAAATGATTAAGTATATAAACACTGATTTCCATAAGCAAGTGTTTGAGATTCGATAGTCGATGAATCGACTGCCGAACTTGACCAAACTTAACTTAAGAACTATACGAAATGCTTCACATATTTATTTCTACGGGAACCCTCAAGTAGGAGCATTGGTACGAAATGCCTCAAGCATTCGACTACTTCTAAAAGAATCAAAATTGAATTAACCAAGAATTCATCGATTGGTTTTAGAGAGTTTAGGATCTGTAAGTGTTTTACTTACCGAATACCACTTCAAAACTATTATACGGGTTTTATTTCTTAGAAGTGGAATGATGAAGACCATGTGGATTCCAAAATCTATTGAGATAATGGATTCCACATTGGATTCATGATTAGATCGAGTATTGGAGACTTGCATGAATATGCCGAACATATCCTGAAGGTCGAAAAATGAATAAAAAGATAACAGGCTGCATGATCCTAGGGTTTATCTAACCCATGAGAGGTACAACAACTCCATATCTACAGTATGCTTATAGAAGTTGCTAGCGGGGAATTATTGATGCTCGGTACACATTTTTCATGCGAGTTTTTGGATGATGGCCTAATACCTTATGGTATATTTTATCTTGAGATATACAGGGCTCGGAAGGAAGTTTATGATCCTTGTCTTTGGAGATCGGTTTCATTGAGGTCTCTATGGAAAATCCATCTATACGAATGTGCCTTGGCAGTTTTGTTTATATACCTAAATATGTTGTAGAATGCAACCAATGAAGCCATTCCAGCTTTTATATATTTATATTACACAACTTAGTCATTATTTATAATATCACTTAACGTAATATCAATTGAGTTGGTTCTTTCGAGGGAAAACTAATCCAGTTATTTGGTTGGTCTCAGAAGTATGTTATGTGTTTATACATGTTTCTGAGTTTCTCATACTAGATTTATGTTTGATTTTGGTTTTTCTTTTCCCAAAACTCTTCGTGTGCTCTTTTGAGTATATTGAGCAAAGCAAGTCTTAGGGTTGGATGTTTCAAGCTTATGGAGACAGGATGGATGCTTCAAACTATCTATCTACCTATTTTCATTTCCGTTCACTATTATGCATGTATTTAGCATTGTAAGGATAGACAATTATAAATGTCCAGGCTGATGGTAGTACTTAGTCACTTTTGTAACTCTAAGATTCAATTATGTTGGAGTATCTCTTTGTACTACGCTTTTGATATTTTATATTTATTGTTGCGCATATGAGATTCTAATATTGTGTTCTACTTTCTTATTTTTTTATCTTACTCTAACTTTATGACTTTCCGACAATTGGGTGCTCGGCACACGAATACCATGGATGTATTTAGTGTCGACACACAAAGATTGAAAATTCGATTATTACAATCCATCTCAAGACCACTTTAATACTTTTAGCTGCCTCTATCTTTATCTTTGCAACCGAATATTGCCTTCATTATTAAAAGCCCATTTAGACCCAAGTGAGTATATTTAATTAAATCCAATTAAAACTAATTAAAACGTTTGGTCTAAGGAGAATTCATTATTTCGGTTGTGTAATCTTAGGTGAAAATTCAGTCGGCAATCAACATCAAACTATTTGAATGTTAATGTTCACACGTCACTTAGTTTGTGGTGAGGCATTATGGCCAAAATTATCGCTTATTCAGTTTCAGTAAAATTCATTTGTAGATTAATAAGCGTAACACGGTTGTGAGCGTAATTACACCAATTACCTTCGTCAAATTTAATCACTTTAGACTTACAGAATTTGGTAATGATCAAAATTCCAATATCATCCATATTGAACTCTATAGTCCAAACGTAAAGTCCTTAGTTTAATAATAACAATTATTATTGTTTGAACTAAAAATGGCATAAATACTCAATAGATTGAGTAGAGATTAAAAACGCAGAATGTAAATGAAAAATGAGTCAGAAATAGAACATATAATATTTATAGTGGTTCAGCGTACTTTGGCCTACGTCCACTTCAAGTTTCTTTTTATTGTACCGTGTTTTTCATGTACAGTTCTTATTCATTGGTATAAATTCATTTCAGATAGGGATAAATCTAAGTGTGACTACAGAAGAATATAGTGAGAGAGAGCCAAAAAAAGATCCTTAGAAATGAGCCCTACCCTCTTAGTTATAGTGGAAAGAGGGCTAATATCACGCCAAAAGATATCTACAATGTTTTCCATGCCATAGGCTTTTTCCACAAAAGTAGGTTTCCATATCAACAATTACGTTGGATCAATACCGAACCGTGGACTTGGATCGATACTGATCCACAGATAGCCCAATTGGTTGTCTTAAGCTATTTATGTTGAATCGTCTTGTAGTTAGCTTCATGGTTATATGCTTATTTGCACCGATATTAGCTTGTTTCTAAGTCCAAATGATGGATCAATGGATGAAAGTTGATGATTCAAGTTCTCATGGAGATCGACTTATAATTGCATGGAAAGAATAAAATAATTCTTGAAATAGGCTTCTAACATTATCATTGGTATATACTAAGAGTGAGGGGACAATTTAGCCAAGATTTATGGATTGGTATCGATCCATAATGTTGGATCGGTACCAATCTAACACTTGGTTGGATCGGTGATCCCAAACCTGTAAGTTAGCTTCGTTTTTGTCCCATGGCTTCGTTTATGCTTGGTTTATGGCCTCTTGGATGTCTCTCTGGGCTTCCTACCTTGATAGATTTGAAGTTTGACCGGGCAAGTTCGTTTATATACAGCCTGGTCAAAAGGTAGGATAATACTTGCCTCCTGAAGCATGCCTTGTGAATGGAAGGTGTACTACGCTCAAGGACAAAAGTTGGAGTCGATGGGACATTAGGAGTTGAATTTCCTAGTCATCAACCAATCAAGCTATCATGAATCATCTTGTTCCTTTGGCTCTTGTTAATCATGGGTTGTTTAAACCTGTTACATTCTAAGACTCTAGACTATGCCTAAATATAGTCTACACATCATTACCATTCTGATTTCATTGAGAGTTATTACATCACAAATGAAAAACATCCCATTTTCATTCGGGATTGGTTAGTTCTATTCTAATTACAAGGCATCTATATCCATTAATCAAATCTACATCTGTTCTAAGGTTCGATCTCTGCAGATCATTTTATATTTAGTTTAACACGTAATATCTCTGAATCATTCAATGTTTAGTTCAATGTGCGATCTCTCAGGATCGTTTAATGTTTATATTAAGGGGACAATCTCTTCGAATCGTTAATAAAATTTATGGTCGTTTGGGGCCAATAGTTAAATCCACGATCTCTACGGATCGTTACTTGAAGTCGTGGACATTCAGGACTGGTAAGTGAATTCAGGGTCACTTCAGACCGTTAATCATAACGATGGCCATTCGGGGCTGATAATCAAATCTATGGTCACTTGGATCGTTAATCAAATCCATGGTCTCTCTAGACCCTTATTGAGCCTTTCGCTCACTCTTCGATGAGGGGACTTAATGATAAGCAAGCCCATTCACTCACTTTTCGGTAAGGGGACTTACTTCTTGTATTCTGGTTTCATCTCTCCGGATGGAACTTAATACGATTAATATTAGTCATCATGTTTAAGTAGGTTTCAATAATTGAGGATTTAACTACTGGAATCTAATTCAAATACTAAGAAACAGAAAATCAAACATCATGGTAGTTGCCTCTCCAAGCATTATATCATAACATCCAGTTCAAAGTGTGCCTATGGACCGATCGAGATCCTATACACGAGTAAGTGGCTAGACTGTATTATTGCATTGTTTATTAAATGGGGAGATAGAATGCAAGAATCAAATCTGATTCCCTGTCATCCCAATCAAAAGGTGACCATCCTTGCCTCGGTCCAAGGTTGTTTCCATTTACTATGGTTGATGGTTGCTTCGGTTCTACCACCGTAGTTCAGTTTCTCACATATTACTATAGTTGGTTATTTCTAGCCTGTTCTTTGATCATATCGCACAAGTGTTTGCAATCATTTTTATTATGCCATCTAACCCATGTAATAACCAATATTTCCTAGACACCCTCTCGTGGTCCATGGATTCTCTTATTGCCGGCTTTCGATAGAAGATCCATCCTTTGGTATCCAGGTTAATCTGCTTGGGGTTTCATTCAAATTTGTGTAAGAAGAGAATTTTGGTTTGCTTCTTTATCGTTTCGATCCTTCAAAGCCATAGTCCATCTTCCATTTTCCTTTGATTTATCTAGTTCCTTCTCTAGGTGGTCCTCTCCACCTATAGCATTGATTTCTTCCTGATCAGCATTAGCGTCCACATGATGCAGGTATCTCCCAGCCTCATGATAAAATTATATTAGATCCATTAGAGGATCCTGTTCCAAAGAAAACTTGAAATCCATCTTATCGGCTATCTCTAAAACTGCTGCCATCAAAATCATTGAAGGGTTGGCTTTTCGACCGTGGCAGCTACCGCATTGAACTTTGTTACATAACTCTGGAGGGTCTCTTTGACCCTCTGCTTCATACTCGCTAGTGTCATTAATATGTGGATCTTGAGATATGGTCCCAGAACTATTTCATGAACCTGTTTACTAACTCGTTCCATGTGCAAATGGAACTGTTCTTCGACAGTCTAAACCATAATACTTCCAAATTCATTAGATATAAAGGGAGCTATAAGAACCCTAATGTTGCTAGACATTATTTAGGATATTTAATTGGACAAATTAAATAAAATAATGCAAAAGGCTAAGGAGATTGAGATTTGATAATCAATAGGGGTCATGCCTTAATGAATGTGTTAGTAAGAATGGTTTAAAACTTCATAAGAAGGAATAATTATGTTAAGGGTAAAATGGGAATAGGTCACGTTTCTCGACTAAGACCCTTCATCCCTCGTTAACTCATCACAACTTCCTTCATAAAAATAAAAATCATAAATAAGGTCGACCATTATTAGTGAATCCAAGGAGTAATGCTAGGGAAAAAAAGATCAAAGCTTAAGGGAATCAAATCAAATACAAATCAAAACCTTCTTATACCATTCAATGTGAATAATAGCTATGCATCTCATGTTTTAAGTTTTACTTTCAGTTTTAAGTACAAATCCAATTGTTTTGCTTATATTTTTCCATGTTACGATAGTTTGAATGAATATATGTTATTTGATGAATTTGTATGATTTATTATAGAATTTATCGATATATTTAAGTTGGAAAGCCTATCATATAACATCCAAACGATTTGAAATTTGGATATGACGTTAGGAACATTAGTTTACAAAAGGGTTTTAAATTTCATAGTTTTCCAAAGCAAGTGAGAATTTATAATTTATTTTCTAAGTGTAGAAAATGGACTATTTTGGGTTTTGATTATTAAAAATAACTAAATAAAATTTTTGGCTCCGAAATTTTTATATGTTATATAATATATTAAATTTGATTTATCATGATTTTTTCGAATTTTTCCCAAGTGTTTAAGATTTATTATGAACTCCTTGAGCTAGAAAAGCTTAGCCGTTGCATTAGAATTTAATATAAAGAGTAAGCCTTGCTAATGAGTTTGGAATTGCTAAACCTGCTATAGTGCAGATTTCTAGAAAAGAAAATTTATAAAGTTTTTTTAATCAATAAGAATTTGACAAGGATTGGGGTTTGGTGAAAAGTAATTACTTTAATGATATAAAAAATAGTTTTCCTTTAAATTATGACTATGCCACGCTGAAAGTCATGAAACCACACTTCTTCATTCCATCTCCATAAGCTTTGATGACAACCAAGTAGGATACATAGGATACCAAAGCTAAGTTGGTATGGAATGGATCGTTCTTGGTTGGCATGCGAAATCATCAGGGTCGATACCATGCTTCAACACTGGTACTGCCATATGACTTAAGTGCTGCATTTTACATAAATAAGGGCTTAGCACCACACTTTATAATGTCACCAACCATATGCTTTCGAAGAATTTTATAAAAGGCGATAACGATGTCACTTTTCTTATCGGCTATATATAGTGCCACACTTTACCACTTCGGCTTTATCCCTTGCCACCATCATTCTTTGTTGTCTGTTTTCAACGAGGGATATGATGCTGTTCATACTGAATTGGACTTTAATGAAGCTTCTTATTTTCTCTTAAGGAAATTATGTGGAGATCCATCAATATCGCCGCTTGTCTTTAAGACTTTTAGCTATGCAGACCAATTTTTATAAAAAATGATGTCGACACTATATATAGTGCAACATAGTTGTTATGGGCTCCATGGGCCTTATATTTTTAAAGTGAAAGTGATAATTTATTTTATCGTTAGTTTGGAAGCGGGTTTCAAATTTCATTATTTTTCAAGCAAGTGATAATTTATTATGAATTTTTTACGTGTAGAAAATGGATTATTTTGGGTTTTAATTATTAAAATAATTAAATAAAGTTTTTAGCCTCAAAATTTTTATTTGTTAACGAATATATTAAATTTGTTTTATCGTGATTTTTGGGGATTTTTCCCAAGCGTTTATGATTTTTACGAATTATTCGAGCTAGAAAAGCTTACTTATTATACTAAAAGGTTAATATAAAAAGTAAGGTTTGCTAAGGACTATGGAATTGCTAAGCCTGCTTTGGCGCAGATTCTAGAAAAGAATATTGAAAAGTTTTTTAACCAATAAGAATTTGAAAAGGATTGGGGTTTGGTGAAAAGTAATTAGTTTTAATGGTATAAAAACAGTTTTCCTTTAAATTATGGCAATGCCGAACCGAATGTCACGACACCACACTTCTTCACTCCTCCTCCAAGATCTTCGACAACAACCAAGTAGAATATATAGAATACCAAGGTAAGTTGGTATGGAATGGATCATTCTTGGTTGGAGTGCGAAGTCATCAGGGTCGAAACAATGGACTTCGACACTGGTATTGCAGCATGACTTAAGTTTGTGTTTTACATAAAAAAGGGCTTAGTGCTGCACTCTATAACATCACCAACCATACACTTTTGAAGTAGCTTATAAAAGGAAATAACAATGTCAGTTTACCTGTCGGCTATATATAGTGTCGCATTTTAACATTTTTGCTTTATCTATTGCCGCCTTAACTCCTTTTTGCTTTTTTTTACGAGAGCTATAATGTCGATCATACCGACTTCGGCTCTAACGAAGCCGCTTAATTTCCTAAAGGTAGTGATGTTGAGATCCATCAATGTTATGGCTTGTCTTTAAGACTATAAACTATGTGCACCAGTTTTTATGCAAAATGACGTCGACTTGTATAAAGCACGATACCAATGGCATCGGCTCTAGGGCCTTATATTTTGTAAGTTCAAGTCTCTAACATATTTTTATATTGAAGAAGGGCGAGGATGTCAATAGTGATAATAACGCCAAGCTTTGTTAATATATAAAGTTTTATAGGTTTGTTCGTTTGGCCTATTATGACCGAAGACCTCTAGTTAACTATGAAATTCATCAATACTTTTTTGTAAAAGCATATATCATGGCGTAATTAGTTTGGATCGAGTAAAGGGCTATAATTTTCCTATTTTAAATGTATGATTTCAACGGTTAAATCATTTACAATGATATGTGTTTTCAAGGAAATAAAATGGGCATTTAGCCCAAGATTTTACTAAAGAAATCATTATCCTTATCACTTTTGGTAAACTGTGATAAGATGAACTAACTTAGAGGTTAGAAATCCAATTGGGATTGGTGTAGGTTTGCGCCCTATACTTCCGTTGTTAGCCCCTAGTTGATATAAGTCCAAAATTCCAATGCATGGGGCTTTATCAAGGAAAAGACTACAAGTAGGTGTACGAACAGAGAGGAATACATAAAGATAGATAGGTTATAGTTTGGCCTGTAAAGCCTTTAGGTTCATAGTAGGCTTAGAAAAACTATGAGATTGACAAATATTCAAGTAAACACTAGGATAAATGTATTTGGATAGACCATCTAATTTTTTTCTAACAGTCGGTTAGGAAATTTGATATATCTGGTAGGCTTGAGTCAGCCATATTGGTTGATTGTTACCCTGTGAAAGCTAAATATTATGACGGATAGTCCACTGATTTTACGGATAGTCATGATTACCTATGTAGCATGCATGCACATTATTGTTTATATTTTCTATTTTAACCAGTTTGGTTGCAAAAAATTTATTTGCAAAAGATGTTTTAAAAAGGGATATTCGTTAGGAGAAATGAATTCCACTCAGCGGTGCGGCCTCATTGAATATTTATAAATCGATATGGCATATTATTATCTACACTAGGAATTTTGTCCGACTCGAAGTTTTCATTTTTCCTCTAAGCTCTTGAGAGCTCAAAATTTGAGTTTAGTAGTCCAAGAGTAAGGGTTTTACATGGTAAGTTGGTTTTATTGAATAAAGCTTCCGAAGACATGTAGGTGGCAAAGCTAGCTATGTTGAAGTCTACTATTACTATTACCTGATGAGTTATGCCAGTTGTTGTGTAAATGTATTGGCACTAGATGTATCTATCTATTTAGTAACTCTGATCAACCAAGGGGGCACCTTCATATATCGTAGTTGGAGTATTTTGTATTTTATTGGAATGTAGACAACGTTTTAGGATTATGTAACGAACAGGGCATATTATCTTTGAAATGTAATGAAAATATTTTCTTTGAAATTGTGTTTATAATTATTTCATATTCTTGTTCTGTTAATGTTATAACACAATAACTTGACCGCATTTTGTCACCAAGAATTAATACTATAGTTGACTGCAACATCTGTAGTGCTTAGTTTTGGGTCTCAAAATAGGGGATGCTACAACTTGGTATCAGGGCATAGATTTATGTAAAACCAAAAGAATTTTGAACTCAAAAGAGTTTTGTAATCATAATCCTGATGAATCATACAATATAGTTGGAGTATAGGATAACACTATTGTAACATACTTTTATTTGTTATATATAAGTATATGCTATGTCTCTACTCTCTCTCACGCTTAGACCGTGCTTCCATATCTTACTAAGGTTCGAATGCAGATTTAAGGAAGTAAGATATGGAGGCAGGAAACAAAAGAGTGAATCTCGGTGAGGAAGCACCATTGCTAATGGAAATGTCAGGCTCAGTATTAGAAGGAATTTAGGTCGATGGACAACTCCAAATGTGGGTGCAGGAACCACCGATTGATATGGGAGAAATGTATCAGTTCTTTGTCAACATGATTCAAGTAGGAGCTTCTGTTGGATTGGTTAAGAAAATGCTGAAGGAGCTATTTGGAGTGTTCCAGTTGTCAAAAATTATGCAATTTTGATTAAATACTATGCAAGTCTTGGAGGGAACCCTTTATTGGAATGAAGGATACAATTGAAGTGGATAATTGCTTTGCTTCAATATTATAGGAGTTTTGCTGACTTTGGTTTGAATGTTGAACAAAAGAGGTGATTAACATTCAGGTAATTACAAGGAGCTACGTTGTACTGATAGAATAGTGTGATTGTTGGGGTAGCAAAGGAACCTTTGACTTGGGCTGAATTCAAAAGGAGTTTGGAAGAGAGGTGTATTTCTGAGATTACTAAGTCAACTCTATTGAGGAAGTTCGCTGAGTTAGTGCAAGGTGATAAGATTGTTCTTGAGTAAATAATAAGATATGAGAAGTTATCAAGATATGGGTATGCTACAATTGAAGCAATTATCAAAAAGAATGAGAAGTTAATCCGTGGACTGAGTTATGAGCTTGCTAGGGCAATTTTACCACATCTCTAGGATCCATGTAATGTAGCTTTATGATGGCTTTGAGAAATGAAGAGTGGCTTGCATTGTTTAGTGACAACAAACCGGTAGAGAATCAGGGTGGAAAGAGTCAGAAGCAAAAGTTTTTCCAGAAGCATGGAGCTTTAAAGGGTGAAGCTGCCAAGAAAAGGAAGTTTGAGGTTGTGTGTTGCAAGTGTGATAAGAATTCACATTATACTCATAAGTGATGACCAGGTAAGGGAAAGGAAGTCCTCAAAATAAGAATATTAAGTGCTTTAATTGTGACCAAGTTTGACATTACAAGAACAAATGTTCGAAAATGGCCAAGGTTGAAAAAGGAAAAGTATTTCTTTAGAACCGGTTACCTCGAGACCAACAGCCGAGGAAAAGGAAAAGCTGTGATGTGAGGTACGCTTCTGATTCATGGTATAACTATTAGAGTTCTATTTGATACTGGTGCATCACATTCTTTTATATCACATTATTTGATAGATAAGCCTAACCAAGAACCCTCATACCTGGTTACTTCCTTAAGGGTAGTGAATCCGTTAATAGGGTATGTGACTCTAGGTATGAGATCTGACTATTTGCAGTTCGCATTATTAGGTCATATATTCGCTTATAGTTTACATTTGTTTGATTTCATTGGCTTTTGAATTATTTTAGGTATGGACTGGTTAAGTAAGTTTGATGCTAGGATATTTTTCCATGATAGGAAAATATTACTATGACACCCTAATAGTAGTGACCAAATTGTATACTCAATAGAGAATCCCAGTTTAGATGTTTGTGTTTTGTTGGGTGTAATGGAAGGAAGACGAGTTGAATCGGGTATTCATAGTTAGAGAACTTAATGATATTTTGATTCTGTTACAGGACTACTACCGAAAAGAGCTATTGGGTTTCTAACAAATCTTGTACCTGAAGTTGAACCTATAAGTAGACCGCCTAGTCAAATGACACCTACCGATATGAAGGAGTTAAAAATGCAGTTGGTGGACTTAGAAGGATTTTTTTATTAGACCAAGCAGTTCACCTTGGGAGCGACCGCGATGTTAGTGAAGAAACCAGACGGATCATTAATGATATGTATCAGTTATCATAAGTTGAATGAAATGAAAATAAAGAACCGATATCATTTTCTAAGAATCATCAATTTATTTGATCAATTGAGTAGAGCCAAAGTATATTCACAATTGGATTTGGCGACAATGTTTCATCGATTGAGATTGGTAGAAGATAGTATTCCGTTGATAGCGTTTAGAACAAGCTATGGTTCATACGAGTGGTTAGTAATGCCATTCATATTGACTAATGCACCAGTTAACCTAAAAAATGGATCAACATCCTAGATTGATTGTGAAAGCACCAGCCACGTTCTTACAGAGCAATGGTATGGAGAATAAATGTAAAAGAGCAGAAATAGAAAGAAGATAAGAGAATTTTTACAGTGGTTCGGCTGTTAACGAATCCTACGTCCACGTTATAGTTTTATTATGATTGATTGCTATTACAAGTAGTGCTTGATTACAAGGCCATTAATTATCCTTAGCTAGATTGAATCCCCGAAGTTAGAATCCACTGGAGAATCCGAGTGAATCCCTTTGGAGATTGTCGTGAGAGAGATGAAGAGTGCTGAAAGTTTCTAGCAGAGCTTTAGCAACCAGTCTGGAGAAGATCCTATTTAAGATTTAGACAGGATGGTATTTATAAAGATCGGTAGCTTCTAGGCCTGGCCTGTTCCCCAATTGCTTTCAGAGGGACATAGGAGGATCTAGAGGAGCTTAGCTCATGACCTGAGCCAAAACCATGGATCTTTAGCGATCTATAGATTTAGATCGCATGCGAGCCATTTACTTAGCTCCTAACCTTACGGCTTCACTATGCTAGATCACACATACCCCATGGTTAAATATGGATCGCTGCCGATCCTTATACTATGTTTCATAGTTCATCTTCTAGGCATCTTAGCTCCCCATGTGACCTAGCGATCCAATGATGAAGTATGGAATTCTCTCACTGCCTTTTATTGACGATTTTCGGGTAGTCTCCCTGTGCGTTGCTCTGTTTGATGACAATTTCCTAATCGATTATATTCAGCTGCTCATTGGACTAAGCGGACATCGGTCTCTTTGTTTAGTCAAACTCAGTCATTGCTTTAGTAACATGGCTTAGCTCTCTTTAGTTTGTTGCTTTTGTTCTTTTGGTTGAGTTCCGAGCCATTCTGATTTCATCAAGTCGTTTTATCTACTCTTGGATCCTAATGCGTTAAAAACCTGGTTAATATTTGCCCTATGGAGTACGTCTTTGTTGAAACAAGGTATGCTCTAGAAATTATCACTTTTACTTTCTATTTGTCGAGCTCTTCTATGGATACGTAGCAGGTTATACTGCTGACTACTTAGTTTTGGCCTCAACCGCTACTACTTGTCATAAAGAGTCAAATTTCTCTTCAAGTCTATCAGTACACCTCGAAGTGGTAGGATGATGTCATGGTGCAAATTAGGGATCGGAGATGGGCGATTCTATAGACCCAAACCCTTATATCCTCGTGTTTTCCTATATATCCAATTGAGAAGATTCACTTCATAACTTCTACACGACCCAAATCTTCGTGCGATCCAAACCTCCTTTTGTAGTAATCTGATCTAGCTTGCTCGATCCAATCTAGCATTTCCTAAGACCTAATTTATCCAAGCATTTCATCCAGATTCCTTCTACGTTGCCACCATCTGAGCTTCGTCACTGCTTTCTCAGGCAATTTTCGACCTAAACTCTAGCTCTCCATAGCCTTAGGTTGCCGTCGATCCATCCATTAGGTCTCCGACCCAACTATGGTTTGCTAAGTCTAAATCTTTGACCACTTCCATGTTTCAGAGTTTAATCAGATGTGGATTTGATAACTGTAGTGTTCATTTTATGATTTATAACGAGGTCATGTTTATGATATTGGTCCTGACAAGTTTGAGTTGATTGCGGCTTAATGGAGGAAGCTAGAATTGACTTGTGCCAAGTTCCATAGCTGATATTGCATGACACATCACAAATTGGTCTTGGCTCTTCCGGAGAATTTGGACTTATCTTGCTTGTTTTTTGCATGCTTGGTGCCCTTGCAATGAGAAGAATTATCCATGTCGCTTTAGATAACTAATCCGTTATCGATCGTTGAATGATAACGGATAAGTGCAGAGGAAGTAAAAAAAACAAATGGAAACGGTATGGGAAATCCATTTCTTTTTCCACTGCGAGTGAACTATCTACATGGGATAGAGCGTTTGTAGCATTTCGGATGCCGAGCTCGCCCCCTAAAGACAGCACACTACACTTGCCCCAGTACTTAGTTGAAATCCGTTGCGTCGGCATGAATCGATATCCCTCTGGAGATTTAGTGTTGTAGGGGGAATTATTAATTTAGAATAGAATCACATGACTGTTTTGAATGCGAGTTCCGTTATTTAGAATGAAGCATATATCTTTGTGCTGTATATCAAGTGGATGAAGCATTTCACTTTCGGTAGCCGATTCGTCGCCTGTAGCCCTTTCTCCTTCCATTTCATAGGCAGAATATGGCCAGTTGGTCCCGGTAAGTCCGATCATGGATCGAACTTCTCCCAATTTTAGGATTCTTCTCAAATACACCACATGTTTCACTAGGTTCACATTCACTTCTTCATACACTTTCTATGCCTTATTTTCTGTTTTCTAAAATCTTTTATTTATGCTTCGTGTCAGGTATGGTGAGACGGCATGGCCTTTATGTTGACTCCAAAGAGTTCACCGACACCTAATGCTAGTCTAAGAATTCTTCCGACCATCATTAGCCTTGAGAGACGGAGGAACAGTACAGGCGAAGAAAGGTTTTAGAGGCAGAAACCTGTAAACAAGAGGAAAGTGAGTGGGGTCAGTCATACGAAGGTGGGTATGAGAAGAGGAGGTCTTTTGATCAAAAGGAGGAGCCATCAAAGAGATCAAAGTTCAACCACCATTCACATTCTTCGAAACAGTAGGCTTATGCTCCGATATGCTTCTTAACAGGTTGAGAAATCGCTGTCACTTCTTCCCTTGTTCTGCCTTCAACTTCCATCCCATCATCTTCTATTATGCTTGCACCCGGTGCTTCACGTCCCCACCATAGACCTACCTGCATTCTTCCGTTGAGTCCTCCCAAGCTTGAGTCAGCCCTCCTCAGGTGGTTTATGAGGGGATTTAAGTTTGATCATGACCACCATCTAGCCCATAGAGATTCTTACATGCCACAATTTCAGGCTAATCAAACCGATTTAGAACAGGCCGAAGGGTGGGAAAAATTATGTAAGCAGTTGGCAGATATCAAGCACAACAACTACCAGGAAATCCTCTGTTTTGAGTTAGAGAAGGATGATTTTGATAGAGCATTGTCAGAACGTAATTCCAAGAATAAACAACTAGAGGTGGAGAAAGAAGCGGGGTCGCGAGAGAGCCAAAGGAACGCTGACTTGCTAAAAGAAGTGAAAGGGGCCCATGAAAGAATTGAGATCGTCTATAGGGATGAAATAAAGAAGGCGCATGCTGAGGGGGCCAAATTGAAAGAGTAAGTGGCCGCTCATAATGTTATAATTGAAGCCCAGAAGAAAACTATCTCTGACCATGACCTTATCGTCGAGGGATGCAACAAAACCAACTCTGATCAGGCTGCGATGATCGCCTAACTACGGGACCAAGTTGCACAACTTAGCTCTGAAAAATCCCATTTTAAGGTCGAAATGGCCGTCGTTACGGGGGATTATTTGGTGCTTCAAAATGCTTTCGAGAGGAAGATGGAAAAGATATATGGGACCATACTGGATTTCTATGTCAATTCTCTACTTCATCAGGGAGCCTTAAGCTACTTGGGCCCGAAATTTCCATGCACTCTTGCCACGGTCTAAGAAGAAATTATGACCCGTTTTCATGATAGCGAGGACGTCTACACCAAGCAAGAGTTAGAGAATGCTTATCTCAATGAAGAATCAAAGAAGGTGTTGCTAGAGGGCCAGGAGATTTTGTGGATCGAGAGGGAGAAAGAAGCTGTCAATGTTGCCATGAATGTGACTGCCGAAGCACCTACAAATCCTTTCATTTCTGGCATCGGCAAGACATCAAAGCAGCTTCGCAATGTGCCAACAAGACCTGAGCATGAGGCTTCACCTTAGGTAATAGAACCATTTGAGGAGGAGGAAGGAGGTGAGTGCGAAGTTGACATTCTTACCACTCTTCCGGTGCAGGTTATCTTCTCGCTTCTCCCGAGCTTGGTAACTTTCAGCTTACGCGACAAGAGCAGAAAGAATTTAATGCTTTCATTTTTGATCTTATAGGTCCTCTACCTTTCCTATTGACGTGCTAGCTTCCTCGGCAACCGAACCTACTACTATTTCCATAACCTCCGTGCTCATTTCTGTTCGAGTTCCAGTTTCCACGCTTGTGTCTGGCCCACAATCGGGGCCGGTGTTTGAAAAGATAACTGCGTAGCTTGCCGTGCTTCATGGTTTGGATGACCCTTCTATTTCTTTGGAAGGTAATGTCATAGGGGTAGAAGTTAAGGAGCTGGAAGTTCAAACGGAGCAACCTTGCAAAACTCAACACAAATCGTTCACTGTCAAGAAGGAGAAGGTTGAAGCTATTAAAGCCTCGAAGAGCTCCAGCAAGTCAAAGAAGCGCAAAGCGAAGGGAAAGTCTTCTAAGAAGGCTGCAGAGCAAGAGGAGGATGTTAGCGCTGAGGAGTTTGTTGATGTCAATGGTAGCAACACCACTCCCGAGGCAAAACAGAAACTTCGGACAAAGGGAGGAAAGGTTGTAGTGGAAAGAAGCGCTGAGCAAATTGGATGGCGACCGATCTGATTTTGGTCCTTTTTGAGTCAGTGCAGAGTCTGCACTTAGTATTTTTGTTGTGGAATCTGTATTTTCTTTTCGTTGGTCGGTGTTGTTTCCTTACGGCCCTCATGGTTTGATCTTGATATTTCTATTGTACTTTTATTGTTCTACTCACGTGTGTTCTGTGCACTTGTACTTGTTTTGTTTACAATTATCCACTTCTTGTGACTACTGCCAAAATTCTTTAGTTTGAGTAACTATTCTTTATTTGGAGTAACAGAGCTTGTGAACTTATTTTTTTCAAGTGTTTTTATTTAAGTGTCGGTGTATGCCCCCTAGTTCATTGGGTTGTTTACTTCAAACAATTGAAAAATGACCGGTAACATATGGTTTAGATAATTTGCATCTTAACACTTGAAATTTGACTAAATAACAACTCGGTTTTTATTTTTTCAGAAATTTTTTGACTTGAGCACCTAGTCCTAGATTCTTGTGATATTTTGGTAAATATGCAACAGATGCATGTCTGAGATGTGCACACCGTATGACTTGGCCACCAGCAGTTACACATTGCCAACATTTGAATGTTATAGTTCGAATAACTCTGATTTTGTTGGAGTCATGCCCATTGCTTCCAATAATAAGAGTGAGTTGAATCTTGTCATTTTTATAGGGATAAGTTCCCTGGTGTTGCGAGGGAAATTTCGAGGCTTGAAAGTGCACGCGGCTTATGGGATGCATAGATTTTAGGTTCGATATGTCCCGTCGATTTATAATGGTTTTGACACTCCTTAGTGTTGCCTATCTCCGAACAACATAAGAAGTTTATGTTCTAAGAATTGGTGCGCGATATATGGAGTGCATGGCTTTTCGTACTCCTCGATGTTGCTTATCTTCTAGCAACATGAGGAGTTGGTACTTTAATTTTAGTACGCGGCTTATGAAGTGTGCCGCTTTTCATACTTCTCGGTGTTGCCAATCTTTAGGCAACACGAGGAGTGTTTTTTATTAAGAGATAGTGCGTGGCTTATGTAGTATGTGGCTTTACATACTCCTCGGTGTTGTCTATCTTCAAACAATGTGAGGAGTTAGTATTTTGAGCTTTAGTGTGTGGCTTTTCGTGCTCCTCAATGTTGCCTATCTTCGAGAAAAGTGAGGAGTGTAATTTTTAAGAGTTAGTGTGCGGCTTATTGAGTGCGCATCTTTTCGTACTCGTCGGTGTTGTCTATCTTCGAACAACTTGAGGAGTGTTTATTTTATCCTTCTCGATGTTATCAGAGCAATGCCAGTTTTTAGAAAGCAAAGATCGGGTTCCGCAGATTCAATGATTAAGGTTGATTTGTTTCCGTCGACCTGGCGGGTAGTTATTATAAACACAATTGTGTTGGTTCAAAAGGAGAATAAAATTTTATTAAGGAAAGCGAGGTAAGTTTTTGCCTTTTTACAATGCCCTCGGCATCCCAAAATTACTTATTTGCTAAAAAATGGAAAGTACACAAGGTAGTTTCCAAATGAAGTATCAGTGGAGTGATTTGCTATTCCATGCCCTGGTAATTTGGATTGTGCTGACGGTTGTTAGCTTGAAAGTTCTATCCCATAGCTTTTGATTGATGATGTATGGTCCTTCCCAGTTTAGTTCGAAGGCCCTTGGAATGGGCTAGACTCGCTAGAACATAAGATCTTCCATTTTGAATGTTTGGTTATAAACTTAGGAATTGAAGTACCATTCGACCCTTTTCTGGCGGGCGGTGGTTCTCAACTCGGCTTCTTCTCTTCTTTCATCATTCATTTTTAGCAATTCGAGCATAAGCTGCTCATTTTGCTTTTGATTGAAATTTTGCCTTCGGTGCGAGGGGACTTCTAGTTCAACGAGGGTCATTGCTTCTAAACCATATGCCAAAGTGAATGGAATGTGGCCGGTAGCTGGTTTGTGGGTAGTTCTATAAGCCCATAGTGCAAGTGGAAGTTCATCAACCCAATTTACTTTTGCTTTAGTTAGCCACTTTTGATGGAAGATTTGATGATCTTGTTTATTGCTTCCACATTCCCTTTTGCTCGTGGATAAGCTACTACCGAGAAGCTTTTCTAAATTGGGAAGCATTTGCAAAAGTCTTCAAAATTGGCGCTTTTGAACTGAGTTCCATTGTCGATGATGATTTCCTATGGCATGCTAAACCTATAAATAATGCTTTTAGTAACAAAATTAATGACGAAGTTATGGTGGCCAATGGTTCCGCTTCAGCCCATTTCGTGAAATAATCAACATCAACTATAGCATATTTGGACCCTCCTTTCGTTATCGGCAGAACGCTAATCATATCGATCCCTCAGATTGTAAATGGCCATGGACTGACCATCTACGTTAGCTCTATTGAAGGAGTTCTTTTAATTTTGCTGAATCTTTGGCAGCGATCACATTTTCTGGCATAGTCTGCAGCGTCGCGGTTTATTATCAGCCAGAAGTATCCATACTAGAGGACGTTCTGCGCAAGGGTTTGTCCCACCAGTGTGGTCACCAATTCACCTTCGTGCACTTCCTTTAGGATTCTGTAATATGCCGGTATTTTGAATAATATAAATTTAATAATCTGTTTTTAAATTTAAATTAATTTGATAATTTTTGTTGATAATTTTGATTTGATTTAATAATCTTCTTTTATTAAATATTTAATTAGTGAATTTATCTTTTAATAAGCTAATAAATATGTTTCTATTTATAATGTGTATATGTATTTATATATATTTTAAATAGATAAGTTTTGTTTTAAATTTAAGTGGAAATTAGGTTGAAGGGCTTCTATCTTCAGGGTAATAAGTTTTAAGGACGGCACTTCTGAATAATTAGTTTTAAGGACAATTTATAGGATATTTATAAATTCATTTATCATTTTAAGTTATACAGGAAGATGATAATCCTTTTATTATTATTTCGTATAACTGAAAATGATAAATTCTCTTATCTTTTTCCTGTAAATTGTCCTTAAAACTAATTTTTCAAAAGTCGTGTCCTTAAAACATATTACCCTAAACAAATAAGCCCTTGAAGTGAAAATCCCCTAAATTTAATTAGTGTAGCATATTTTCCAATTATAATATTTTGGAAATTGGTTTTTATTTAATGATTAAGCTTTTCAAAACTATTTTATAAAATAACTAAATGATTTTAAAATACATAAGACAAAAGTTTTATTTGTTTAAAATATATTTTGACTTAAGTTGTATATTAAAGTAAGTTACAAAAATATTTGTTTTATTCTTTTTAAAATATTGATTTATAAATGTGATTTGTAAGTTTAATATGAAATTTAAAATATGAAACATGTAATCAATTAAATAACAAATAAGTTATAATCTCTTTATAAATTTATTTTAAGTGATTTAAAATATTATTTTCAAATAATTGATTTGTATATTGTTTTTATTTATAATAATACTTTGTTTTATTCTTTAAAAATTATTTATATATATAACTAAGTATTAAGAACTAATTAATTAAGTTAAACTTTCATTAAACTTTAATTTAAAAATTCCAATTACTTAAATTGACATGTGTAAACATTTTAGGTTCTTATATAACAAATGTAAGCATCTTAATGCCTAATTAACATGTATAAATTTAAACACAAGACAATTTACAAGTGTTCAATTTTTTACAAGTGTCATTGTTTTAATTTTATTTTTTTCTTTAATTTTAATTAAACCATAAATAAGATACATAAATTCTTGCATTTCTCCATTTCTTATTCTTTCCTCATTTCATTCCTAAACTAAGACAATGTTTTCAGCTGAAACCCCAGCCTCTCTAAATATTCTTCAAAACCATTCCACTTTTAAACAAATTCTAAAATCATATCCAATCTGAAAATCAAATTCTGTAAACTAATTTACATTCTTCAATCCCTGATCCATATTCAAAAACCCTGAATTTCATTTCAAAGTCCTACATTCTTTAACCTGCAAACCAGCATGCAACAGTTAAAGCGTGCATTCAATTTTTCTAAATATCTGGAAATAATGCAAACAAAGGCCTGCATTTTCTGGAAATCAAGGAAGCTAGCATTCATTAGAAATCTGAAGTTAAGAAGCTTGCATTTCTTCTAAAATATGGAGAGTGGTCTCTACATGCATGTTAGAACATCAAACAACTGAAGCTCAAGTTTTAAAAGCATTTCAAATAAGTTTGAAAAAGAAGTTTCAAACAGGATTTTAAAAAAAAATCAGAGCTTTCCACTATGCTCTGCATTTTAAAACAGGTGAGTAACTTTTCTAAAAAATAATTTAAAGGTTAAAAATTTGTTGCATGGTAGTATACTAAAATACATAAATATTGCTTATATTTATAATTAACTGTCTGATATGTGATTGTATTTGTATGCAAGCTGTTAAAATTTGCTATGTTTAGTTTTTGTTTTCCTGGTACAAGTTTTTAATTAAAATCCTTATTTCTTTAACTAGTTTCTGTTAGAATGAAGGATTTAACAAGACATCTTTGTTGACTTAAAAGATTAAGACTTAGAATTTTATTTAAGTTAAAATTAAAAGGAAATGTACTGGAAAACAGAAGACAAAACATGATGGATTGAATTTATGGAAAATTCAAGTATGAAAATTCAACAAAACAGTAATATAAATTAAAACCCTATACTAAATCATGATTTTTAAGACCAAAATCTCAAATTTTAAAAGGGAATTGGAAGTGCAGTTTATGTTTGCACTGGAAATAGAAATTGGTGAAGTTCTGATGATCTATAGGGTTGTATGGGTTGGAATCTCTTCTGGAGATAGGTGAGTGATCAGTAAAGACAAGAAAATTCTTGGTTTGTGTTGTAATTTGTTTTTGATATTGAGATCTGGATTTGAAGTCTTGAACCCTAGTTTTTACTGGGTAACTGTTTTTGCTTGAATTTGATCTCCTCGGTTGATCGAGTTCAACCATTTCTAGGGTATTGATAGATGGTGGTTTGAGGAAGACGACGCTGGAGTTTCGAAGGTGATGGTGGCACGAATGGCGTCAACAAGGCATTGACAGGGTTTGAGTAAAGTTGCTGTTTTATTTCCAGGTTTGGGAAAATTGGTCGCGACTTTGAATTAGTGCAAATGTTGATGGGGTTGGTGATTGGTTGGCCTGAGGGGATGATTATCGACCGTGGGGAGGTTTGGCCAGTGATGGCCGGAGTCGATGTGCAGGTGCACAGAGGAAGTGGGATGCTAGTGTAATATTTGGTGGTTTCAGGATTTTGTTGATCGGGATGGTCTAGGGGAATTTATGTAGTAACTCGAAGCGGTAAGACTTTCGACTCGAAGTTAATATAGGGGTTGCTCGTGCATTTGCTTTGTTTCAGGTTTTAGGATTAGCAGAAACCTGTTTCCAGTTTTAAAATTTAAAGGTTAGATTTTAAAATGTAAACTTAAATCTGAACTAAGTTAAAAAAACTGAATTTAGATATGAATTCAATTAGTTTAAATTTTGGGTTTTTGAAATAATTTGAATTTTTAAATTCTAGTTTGATTTCAAATAAAAACAGAAACTGTTTTCTGTTTGTAAATTTAAAAGTAAAGTTCAAAATGCAGTTTGAAATTTAAACTGGGTTTTTAAAATCTGAAATTTGGATATGAATTCAAATTAGATTGTCTGAGATTTAAAATCATTTATGTTTTAAATTTAAATTTGATTTTAAAATTCATAGGTGCAAAAGCATATGTGTGCTTTGGGTTTGAATTGGAAGTTTAAATTTTAAATTAGAAATTTAAAATGAGATTACATCTAGGTTTTTAAATTTGTAATTAAATATGAACTTCAGTTTTTAAAATGAAATAAGTTTAAATTTATATCATTTAATTACATTGAAAGGTTAAATGATTTGAAGATTTATGTAAGTAAGCTTTCAAGGATTCAAGTTTAAATCTGTAATTAAGGTTCAGGCTATATTTCAGTTTTGAATTCAAGAATAATTTTTAAATTGAATTTAAAAAGAAATATAACCTGGAATTTTTAGGTGTGTTTTAAAATTGATTTGAATTTAAATTGGGATTTAAATTCTTTTAAACTTATTTATAAAGTAGATGTTTTTTTAGCATATGAGATAAAGGTTTGAATAGTTTTTAAAACCTTGTTAAAGTTAAAATTTGTATTCATTTTTAAATGTTAACTCTAAAATGAAGTTAAAAATGGAATCTAAAGTAGATTTAAAACAATTTGTTTATAAATGTTTAAATAAGAAGAAATGTTTATCTTAAAAATAAATAAAATTTGAGAATTTGGGATTCATTTAAATTATTAAGTTAATTCAAATGGGTAACTAAATATTTAATTAATTGTTAATGTGAATGATTAATTAAGTAATTAATAATTGTTAAATTGATTAATTAAGACTTAAGATTAATAAATTAAGGTTAATTAATCTATAATTAAGGATTATTAATTAAATTTTAATTAATGATTAAGATTTATTAATCAAGTGATTAAGGATTAATTAATTTTGCAGTTAATACTTAATTAATTTAATAATTAGAGATTAATTGATTGGTAATTAAATATTAATTAATAATAATTAATATAAGTTAATTTCTTAATTAAGTAATTAAGAAATGTTAATGAAGGTCATTAACTTAAGATTATTTAACGACTAATTAATGTGATTAATTTTGATAATTAATTAGATTAATTAATTATTAATAATCATTTTGAAATTGTTTAAGTTTAATTACTTAATGGATGTAATTAATGAATTAATTACTTGATGCAATTAATTGGTTTAATGTGACTAGTTTATATTAATTAATTAAGTCTAATTAATTTAAACACTTGAGGATTGATTAATAATTAGTTTATGTAATTAATGAGATTGTAAATACTTAGGAAAGTGATTAATTGATAATTACTGGATGTAATTAAAGATGTTTGTTTATGAAAGTAATTTGGATTAATTACTTGAAGTCAATCAAGGGATTAATTGAGATAATTAATTAAGAGTAATTAATTACGGAATGAGTAATTAAGGGTAGTTAAGTACTAGATTGTTATTAATCAAGGGTGATTAATATATATGTGGTTTAATTGCAGATTAATTACTTATGTAATTAATTTATATAGAGAGATTGATTAAATGTTATTAGAAGTCAATACTTAATAAATTAATGATGAATTGATTAATTAAGGATTAATTAATAAATGAAGTAATTAATTAATTAATTAAAGATTAATGTAATTAACTTTAGTTAATTGATTAAGTAATTAAAGTTAATTATTGTAAAGGGTTAAGTATAATTAACTATTTAAGGGCTAATTATTTATTGTAATTAGGAAATTATTAATCAGTAATGATTAATTGGAAGAATAATGAGATGATGATTTATTAATTGATTTGTAATCAATTGATGATTAAGATAAGCAGGACTTTAAATGATAAAGTAATTAATTTAATTCATTTTAAATTAATTAGAAATGATGTAACTAATTTAATTCATTTTAAATTAATTACAGATGGTATGATCATTTAATCATTGCTTATGTATGAATGATTGATATTGGTTGCCATGTATGGTTTGTAATCTTAGCTATGAGATGAGTAATGTTATATGATATGGATGCATTGGTTGCATTGTGAATGCGGATATGGATTATCTATTGGTAATGATAATGTTGATTATCTACTGTGTTCTGAATTATCTATCTATGTGTATATAGATAATGAATTGAAATTGTTTTAAACTCTAAAACAACTTGGCCTTAAAAGACGCGATTTGGATTTCGATGAGACCGAGATCGGGTTTCCATATTTGGATATCCGAAAACCACATCGATCCAAAGTAACGTTAGGTCGTGAATCTGAAGTGAAGATGAAGATTCAGAGTGCAAGGGTTATCGTCGTTAACTTTGAGGGTGATTCCAAAATTTGTGTAACGAGATAATGCCTTCGGTTTCGTTCGAACCCGAAACGAACTTGTATGGATTGAATGCTTTCAGAACATCGTCAGGTGGACGATGAGCATTCTAAGTGATATGTCCTATAAAGGTAATCGTAGCCTCAAGCCTCATCAGCCGGGAATGGCTAAAATAGGAGAGGTGCAGCAAGCTAAGTGGGTCATGCCTAAGTAGGACGGGATTTACCCCTGTCTAGATGCCCCTTTATTTCCTCTTAGTGGTGCGGTTTCGGCTTTGTGTTGTAGGGGAGTGGGCGTACTCCTAGGTACGGTGATCTAGGCCATGTACTGTGACGGGCGGTACCCCAGTAGCCCTGCCATTGTATGTAATCCAAAATCCAATAAGTGCCGTATGTAGTAGTTGTGCCCAACTATGTTGCAACGTGAGATGTAAGCATTCCAGCTATTTCTATATTTTATTTGAAAACCCTAGACACTATTATAATATCACTGGATTTCCTATCTAATGTTTGGTTAGCGTAAGGTAAAAACTTTTCCATGTTTATGTGTGGGAAGTCTTACGTGATACCTTTTGTTTTCAAAGGTTTTTCAAAAGTTAAGCAACTTTAACCTGTTACTCACACCAGACCCATGTCTAACCCGGAGTTTATTTCTGTTTTCCTTAAACTCTCGGGCACTCAAATTTTTTCGAGTAGCCAAGGGATACAGGTTAGCATTGACGAATTATGGAGGAGAAATGGAGCAGGAGGCTTCTGCGTGTAGATATATAGTTTTCCACTGTATTGGTATCTCTGAGTGTTTCTGTATTGTATTTTGAGTTGTAATAACTAGACAGGTGTTTATAGCTGTCCAGTATGTGTTGTATTGTCTATGTAACTCTGATAATTGTTGTATATTATGTAATACTATGTTATTAATATAATTTATTCATTCCGCTGTTGAGATTTTGTTGTTGTTTCTTCTTTCTCTTCATTCTTTTCTCTTTCCTATCCCTTTCTTTCTTCATGATGATACGACTTTTTTTGGAGAAAAAGTCGGGTCGTCTCATTTGGTATCAGAGCACTAGGTTGAGCGAATACCTAGTCTCTGGAGTGGTGTCTATCTTGAGAGAGCATATTTGTAATTTTTAATATATATATATATATATATAATATTTCTACCTATTTGTTGGGTTACCTATTCGGGTTTTCCAATATAAGTTATAAAGGTAGATAAGGTAGTGGTGTGTGTAACACAACTACCGATTGGTTGGAATTTGGTTGGTTGAGGTTGGAAGTGTATTTGTCGAGACTGTAGACCTAAAACCGTCTCGAGTGAGTTTTTCTTGGTATAAGTATTTCATTGATCTCTGAAGGAAATCTGTTAAGGTTCGGAGTTCATTTTTGAAGTGCGGAGTTGGATGAGTTGAGTTTGGATCTGTTGGTAGGGCAGAAGCAAGCGGGTGATGGTATCTTGATACCTCATGAAGTAGTAGCTGCGTGATGAAATGCAGTGACTATGGATATTTCCGAAGATGTTTCTTTGGAACAAGAGTAAGGAGGTGAGTCTGCTGGGTGTTGTGGCTGAGTCCAGCTGGGTGTTTCTGTTTGCTTTGAAGTCCGAGTTTCTTGGAGAACTTTGGATTAGGAAGTCTCTGGTATTGGTGTTAGCAGTGCAGCTCAGAGTGATCTGTGCTAGCAGGAAGTTTTCTGGCTGAGTAATTTTTCTGAAATGGAGTTCAGAAGAAGCAGCGTGGATTCGTTTCATCAGTGAATTGGATAGGCCAGCATAAGCTGTTCTGATTGGTTGAGAGAGAGAAGTTTCTTTGGATTTAGGCTTAGTTGATCGCAAAAGTGACTTGGGATAGTTGAGTGTTCTCTTGAGTTGTTGGGGATTTTTCGGATGTCTTCAGGGAAGTCATAGGTTTGTCCGCATCTGGAGATTGAGTTTTCTTATTGGCTAGAATTCCAAGATTGGTACCGGTGGTTCAGCTTAATGGAAGAATTGTTCCTAGAGAAAGAGTTGGTGAAGCAACTCAAGTTTCGGAGGAATTTATGAGTTTTTCTTTATGGATCTGTTGAACCACATTCCTGTGCTGGGGTGTCCAGTCTGTGTTCATGTTCTTCATCATCATTTTCTTCTGCTACGAATCAGAGTTGTGTAGTGGAAGCAGTTTGGGGGTGCATATGGTTTTCTTTTTCCCGAATAAGGAGAAGTTTGTTCTGTCTTCAGTTGTTTGAGGAGTAGAGTTTGTATTCCTGGTTTTGGGTTGATCTTGAGAAGATCATTTTGATGGATTGGATTGATCCAGTTTGTTTCTGGAGACATCGGCTAAGGTTGAGCTGATCGGGAAGGATGTTAGTAGTCCAGGATCGTCCGAAGAATTTTGTAGATAAAAGACGGAGAAATTTGGATTCTGGAGTCAGAGATTTAGTTTGTGATAAGTTTTCTCCGATCCAAGGAGCTATAAGTTTGGCAAGTCCGTGGAGCTAGCTCCGAGGTGTTTTGAGTTTCTTCTGTGTTTTGGTAAGATATGTGTTTGGTTTTCAAGAGTTGAATTGTCTGTTTGGATAACTGGGATTCATAATGTTCACGTATCTCTGAGGGAGTACGTGTTTGATATTTCTGGTTGTAGAACCAGCAGTTCAGGAGGGTTTGGTTGTTGAGTCAGACTCGTCTGTAGTCTGATATCCTGTTTAGAGTTGTAGATATAGACAAATAGGGACTATATAGCTTGGTAGTATTGATTGTTTGAATTCTATAGAGCGAGTATACCGATACTTATACGGGGGAAACTCATGGAAGTTCTATCCCGAATTTTTCTGGATAGTTAGATTTGTTTTGATTGTGTGAATTGATTGATTTGGTTGTTGGCATATGATTAACATATGCTGTATTTTAAAATAAAATCTTTAACAAGATTATTAAATTTTGTTTTAAATTTCAGGGACGAAATTCTTTTAAGGGGGGAGGATTGTAATATCCCGGAATTTTGAACAGTAAAAATTTAATAATCTGTGTTTAAATTTAAATTAATTTGGTAATTTTTGTCAATAAATTTGATTTGATTTAATAATCTTCTTTTATTAAATATTTAATTAGTGAATTTATCTTTTAATAAGCTAATAAATCTGTTTCTATTTATAATGAGTATATGTATTTATAGATATTTTAAATAGATAAGTTTGGTTTTAAATTTAATTAGTGTAGCATATTTTCTAATTATAATATTTTGGAAATTGGTTTTTATTTAATGATTAAGCTTTTCAAAACTATTTTATAAAATAACTAATTGATTTTAAAATACATAAGATAAATGTTTTATTTGTTTAAAATATATTTTGACTTAAGTTGTATATTAAAATAAGTTACAAAAATGTTTGTTTTATTCCTTTTAAAATATTGATTTATAAATGTCATTTGTAAATTTAATATGAAATTTAAAATACAATTTAAAATATGAAACATGTATTCAATTAAATAACACTAAGTTATAATCTCTATATAAATTTATTTTAAGTGATTTAAAATATTATTTTCAAATAATTGATTTGTATATTGTTTTTATTTATAATAATACTTTGTTTTATTCTTTAAAAATTATTTATATATCTAACTAAGTATTAAGAACTAATTAATTAAGTTAAACTTTCATTAAACTTTAATTTAAAAATACTAATTACTTAAATTGACATGTGCAAACATTTTAGGTTCTTATATAACAAATGTAAGCATCTTAAAGCCTAATTAACATGTGTAAATTTAAACACAAGACATTTACAAGTGTTTATTTTTTTACAAGTGTCATTGTTCTAATTTTATTTATTTTTTCTTTAATTTTAATTATACCATAAATAAGATGTATAAATTCTTGCATTTCTCCATTTCTTATTCTTTCCTCATTTCATTCCTAAACTAAGAAAATGTTTTCAGTTGAAACCCCATCCTCTCTGAATATTCTTCAAAACCATTCCACTTTTAAACAAATTCTAAAATCATATCCAATCTGAAAATCAAATTCTGTAAACCAATTTACATTCTTCAATCCCTGATCCATATTAAAAAAGCCTTAATTTCATTTCAAAGACCTGCATTCTTTAATCTGTAAACTTGCATGCAACAATTAAAGCATGCATTCAATTTTTCCAAATATTTGAAAATAATGCAAACAAAAGCCTGCATTTTTCTGGAAATCAAGGGAAGCTTGCATTCATTACAAATCTGAAGTTAAGCAACCTGCATTTCTTCTAAAATGGGGAGAGTGGTCTTTACATGCATGTTAGAACATCAAACAACTGAAGCTCAAGTTTTAAAAGCATTTCAAACAGGTTTGCAAAAGAAGTTTCAAACAGGATTTAAAAAAAATTCAGAGCTTTCAACTATGCTCTGCATTTTAAAATAGGTGAGTAACTTTTCTAAAAAAAAAAAATTAAAGGTTAAAAATTTGTTGCATGCTAGTATACTAAAATACATAAATATTGCTTATGTTTATAATTAACTGTCTGATGTGTGATTGTATTTATATGCATGTTGTTAAAATTTGCTACGTTCTGTTTTTGTTTTCCTGGTACAAGTTTTTAATTAAAATCATTATTTCTTTAACTAGTTTCTGTTAGAATGAAGGATTTAAAAAAGACATCTTTGTTGACTTAAAAGATTAAGACTTAGAATTTTATTTAAGTTAAAATTAAAAGGAAATGTACTAGAAAACAGAAGAGAAAACGGGATGGATTGAATTTATGGAAAATTCAAGTATGAAAATTCAACAAAACAGTAATATAAATTAAAACCCTATACTAAATCATGATTTTTAAGGTCAAAATCTCAATTTTTAAAAGGGAATTGGAAGTGTAGTTTATGTTTGCACTGGAAATGGAAATTGGGGAAGTTCTGATGATCTATAGGGTTGTATGGGTTGGAATCTCTTCTCGAGATAGGTGAGTGATCAGTAAAGACAAGAAAATTCTCGGTTTGTGTTGTAATTTGTTTTTGATATTGAGATCTAGATTTAAAGTCTTGAACCCTAGTTTTTACTGGGTTACTGTTTTTTCTTGAATTTAATATCCTCGGTAGATCGAGTTCAACCATTTCTGGGGTATTGATAGATGGTGGTTTGAGGAAGACGACGCCGGAGTTTCGAAGGTGATGGTGGCAGGAGTCGCGTCAATGAGGCGTTGGCAGGGTTTGAGTGAAGTTGCTGTTTTGTTTCCAGGTTTGGGAAAATTGGTCGCGACTTTGAATTAGGGAAAATGTTGATGGGGTTGGTGATTGGTTGGCCTAAGGGGATGATTGTTGACCGTGGGGAGGTCCTGTGGTTGGCCAGTGATGGTCGGAGTCGATGCGCAGGTGCATAGAGGAAGTGGGATGCTGGTGTAATATTTGGTGGTTTCAGGAGTTTATTGCTCGAGATGGTCTCGGGGAATTTATGTAGTAACTCGAAGCATTAAGACTTTCGACTCGAAGCTAATATAGGGGTTGCTCGAGCATTTGCTTTGTTTCAAGTTTTAGGAATTAGCATAAACCTGTTTCCAGTTTTAAATTTTAAAGGTAAGATTTTAAAATGTAAACTTAAATTTGAACTAAGTTCAAGAAAAACTGAATTTAGATATGAATTCAATTAGTTTAAATTTTGGGTTTTTTAAATAATTTGAATTTATAAATTCTAGTTTGATTTCAAATAAAAAAGAAACTGTTTTCTGTTTTTAAATTTAAAAGTAAAGTTTAAAATGCAGGTTGAAATTTAAACTGGGTTTTTAAAATCTAAAATTTGAATATGAATTCAAATTAGATTATCTGAGATTTAAAATCATTTATGTTTTCAAATTTAAATTTGATTTTAAAACTCATAAGTGTAAAAGCATAAGTATGCTTTAGGCTTGAATTGGAAGTTTAAATTTTAAACTAGAAATTTAAAATGAGATTAAATCTGGGTTTTTAAATCTGTAGTTAAATTTGAACTTCAGTTTTCAAAATAAAAAATGTTTAAATTTAAATCATTTAATTACATTGAAAGGTTAAATGATTTGAAGATTTATGTAAGTAAGCTTTCAAGGATTTAAGTTTAAATCTGTAATTATGGTTCAGGCTGTATTTCAGTTTTGAATTTAAAAATAATTTTTAAATTGAATTTAAAAAGAAATATAACCTGGAATGTTTAGGTGTTTTTTAAAATTGATTTGAATTTAAATTGGGATTTAAATTCTTTTAAACTTATTTATAAACTAGATGTTTTTTTAGCATATGAGATAAAGGTTTGAATTGTTGTTAAAACCTTGTTAAAGTTAAAATTTGTATTCATTTTTAAATGTTAACTTTAAAATGAAGTTTAAAATGGAATCTAAAGTAGATTTAAAACAATTTGTTTTAAATGTTTAAATAAAAAGAAATGTTTATCTTAAAAATAAATAAAATTTGAGAATTTGGGATTCATTTAGATTATTAAGTTAATTTAAATGGGTAACTAAATATTTAATTAATTGATAATGTGAATGATTAATTAAGTAATTAATAATTGTTAAATTGATTAACTAAGGCTTAAGATTAACAAATTAAGGTTAATTAATCTATAATTAAGGATTATTAATTAAATTTTAATTAATGATTAAGATTTATTAATCAAGTGATTAAGGACTAATTAATTTTGCGGTTAATACTTAATTAATTTAATAATTAGAGATTAATTGATTGGTAATTAAATATTAATTAATAATAATTAATATAAGTTAATTTCTTAATTAAGTAATTAAGAAATGTTAATGAAGGTCATTAACTTAAGATTATTTAACAACTAATTAATGTGATTAATTTTGATAATTAATTACATTAATTAATTAATAATAATCATTTTGAAATTGTTTAAGTTTAATTACTTAATGGAAGTAATTAATGAATCAATTACTTGATGTAATTAATTGGTTTAATGTGATTAGTTCATATTAATTAATTAAGTCTAATTAATTTAAAAACTTGAGGATTGATTAATAATTACGTTATGTAATTAATGAGATTGTAATTACTTAGGAAAGTAATTAATTGATAATTACTAGATGTAATTAAAGATGTTTGTTTATGAAAGTAATTTGGATTTAATTACTTGAAATTAATCAAGGGATTAATTGAGATAATTAATTAAGAGTAATTAATTTATGGAATGAGTAATTAAGGGTAGTTAATTACTGGATTGTTATTAATCAATGGTGATAATATATATGTGGTTTAATTGCAGATTAATTACTTATGTAATTAATTTATATAGAGAGATTGATTAAATGTTATTAGAAGTCATTAATTAATAAATTAATGATGAATTGATTAATTAAGGATTAATTAATAAATGAAGTAATTAATTAATAAAAGATTAATGTAATTAACTTTAGTTAATTGATTAAATAATTGAAGTTAATTATTGTAAAAGGTTAAGTATAATTAACTATTTAAAGGCTAATTACTTACTGTAATTAGGGAATTATTAATCGGTAATGATTAATTTGAAGAATAATGAGATGATGATTTATTAATTGATTTGTAATCAATTGATGATTAAGATAAGCAGGATTTTAAATGATAAAGTAATTAATTTAATTCATTTTAAATTAATTAGAGATGATGTAATTAATTTAATTAATTTAATTCATTTTAAATTAATTACAAATGGTATGATCATTTATCATTGCTTATGTATGAATCATTGATATTGGTTGCCATGTATGGTTTGTAATCTCAGCTATGAGATGAGTAATGTTATATGATATGGATGCATTGGTTGCATTGTGAATGCTGATATGGATTATCTATTGGTAATGATAATGTTGATTACCTATTGTGTTGTGAATTATCTATCTGTGTGTATATAGATATGAATTGAAATTGTTTTAAACTCTAAAACAACTTGGCCTTAAAAGACACGTTTTGGATTTCGATGAGACCGGGATCGGGTTTCCATATTTGGATATCCGAAAACCGCATCGATCCAAAGTAACGTTAGGTCGTGAATCTGAAGTGAAGATGAAGATTCAGAGTGCAAGGGTTATCGTCATTAACTCTGAGGGTGATTCCAAAATGAGTGTAATGAGATAATGCCTTTGGTTTCGTTCGAACCCGGAATGAACTTGTATAGCTTGAATGCTTTCAGAACATCGTCAGGTGGACGATGAGCATTCTAAGTGATATGTCCTATAAAGGTAATCGTAGCCTCAAGCCTCATCAACCGGGAATGGCTAAAACAGGGGAGGTGCAGCAAGGCTAAGTGGGTCATGCCCAAGTAGGATGAGATTTACCCCTGTCTAGATGTCCTTTTATTTCGGCTTAGTGGTGCGGTTGTTGATCACAACTGCGGGGTGGTCTTGTTCGGAACTGTTCAGTAAGGAATGGTTTCAGCTTTGTGTTGCAGGGGAGCAGGCATACTCCTGGGTACAGTGATCTAGGCCACGTATTGTGACGGGCGGTACCCCAGTAGCCTTGCCATTGTATGGAATCCAAAATCCAGTAAGTGCCGTACGTATTAGTTGTGCCCAACTATGTTGGAACGTCAGATGTAAGCATTCCAGCTATTTCTGTATTTTATTTGAAAACCCTAGACGCTATTATAATATCACTGGATTTCCTATCTGTTGTTTGGTTAGCGTAAGGTAAAAACTTTTCCATGTTTATGTGTGGGAAGTCTTACGTGATACCTTTTGTTTTCAAAGTTTTTTCAAAAGTTAAGCAACTTTAACCTGTTACTCACACCAGACCCATGTCTGACCTGGAGTTTATTTCTGTTTTTCTTAAACTCCTGGGTACTCAAATTTTTACGAGTATCCTAGGGATTCAGGTTAGCTTTGACGAATTATGGAGGAGCAATGGAGAAGGAGGCTTCTGCGTGTAGATATATAGTTTTCCGCTGTGTTGGTATCTCCGAGTGTTTTTGTATTGTGTTTTGAGTTGTAATTACTAGACAGGTGTTTATAACTGTCTAGTATGTGTTGTATTGCCTGTGTTACTCTGATAATTGTTGTATATTATGTAATACTATGTTATTAATATAATTTATTCGTTCCGCTGTTGAGATTCTGCTGTTGTGTCTTCTTTCTCTTCTTTCTTTTCTCTTTCCTATCGCTTTCTTTCTTCACGATGATACAACTTTTTGTGGAGAAAAAGTCGGGTCGTCTCAGATTTGTCGTCGGACACACATCTAAAACGAGGGGTTGAGAAACTCCTTCGACATAGTACCCCATCTTGTATCACGAGTCGCGGTCCCTTTTGGAGAAGCTTTTTCCGCTGATTTCGGTCTGTCAAAATAGTCCCAGTAAGTAAATATTCCCTTATCGATGTCATCCATATATTAGGCCCAATAGTGATCTCAAGGATCGAATCGACATCCATTTCGTCTATACTTGGGTTGGTTAAAGTTTCAACTGGGACTAGCCCCAATGATACGCTTCTCTGGAGCTCGCCAAGTTAGGCAACTAATCTACCTTGGTGCTTTGCGCTCGTAGAATGTGAGTTGTGGTGCAGTGTTCGATGCCCTTAACAGTTCTTGTACTTTGGATAGGTATGGGACAAGATTCTCCCCTCGAGCCTGATATTCCCATATTACTTGATAGATAACCAACTGGGAGTCACTGTGTATATGAATAGATTTTATCTAGAGCTCTTTCACAACTTTCAGTCCTACGATCAATGCTTCTTATTCTGCTTCTTCGTTTGTAGCAGGGAATTTCAAGCCCCGAGCGTAGCCGATGTCCCGTCCTTCGGTGGTTTCAAGCAATACCCTTGCCCTTGAATAGAGGTGTTAGATGCACCATCGACAAAGAGCTTCAATTGTGTGTCTACTTCCAGCTGAACCTCTTCCTCGTCATCTCATATATTAAATTCAGCGATGAAATCTGCTAACGCTTGCCTATTGATGGCTTTAATTAGGTGGTATGTGATATCGTATTGGCTCGGTTCTATATTCCACTTATGAAGTCATCCGGAAGTTTCGGGATGATATAACACTTTCTTCTGGGGCTGGTCAGTCAACACTTTAATCGGATGTGCCTGAAAGTTGTGCCATAACTTCCCTGATGCGATCAAGAGACAATACCCTAGCTTTTCCAATTTCCGGTACTTTTTCTCTACTCCAGTGAACCGCTTGCTAATGTAATACACAAGTCGCTTGATTTTTACTTCTTCACTCATAAGAGTGGCGCTCAATGCATGGGTGAGATCGCTATACGAATGAATAGGTCATCTCCATTCATGGACTTCGATAGGATTGGTGAGGATTCCATGCGCAATAATTCTTCGAATGTTGTTTGACAAGCTTCACCTCATTCGAAGTTCTTCTTTCCTTTCTTCAATGCATCAAGGAATGGTATACAATTATCGGTATCCTTCATGATAAATCGACTAAGCGCTATGACTTCCCATTTAGGCTTTGTAGCACCTTCTTGTTTTTTGGAGCTTGGACTTCTCATAGTGTCGTTATTTGTTCTGGATTTGCTTCAATGCCCCTAGCACGTACGATGAATCCGAAGAACTTTTAAAAAGATACTCCAAAGTGACATTTGAACGGACCGAGGTTTCCGTACTTTTGGAGTATTTCGAACATTTCAGTGAGGTTATCGAGTTAACTAAAAACTTCTCGTTATTTTACAAACATGTCATCCTCATAAACCTCTATCGTTTTCTCGTTTTAACGCTTGAAAATGGTATTTACCAACCTTTGATAAGTTGCCCTTGCATTCTTCAAACCAAATGGCATTACTCCGTAGCAATATAGGCCCAAATCGGTGATGAAGCTGGTGTGTTCTTATCAGGTTCATGCATCAGGATTTTGTTATGCTCGAAGTATACATCCATGAGTGGTAGTAGCTCGTGTCCTATCGTTCTGTGTAATACCCCAAACTTTTGTGAAAAAACATTTTGATAAAATAATTTAATTTTGAAATATTAAGATTTAAATATGGTGAAATTCTTAAAATTTAATAGTGTGCAAGGATATGTGTGCACATGCACACTGAAAATGGCACAGAAGGAAATCTAAGAATTTGGATAAAAGAATTATATAATAAAAATAATAAGGAGGCAGAAAAATTTTATTTGAGCAAAGAAGTAATTCTTACTTAAAGCATTGGATTTTCTTTTATCAGATCTAACTCATTTATAAATTAGAAAATGTATATATATGTGTATATTTTCTGTAAGACAAGAGAGATCCAATAAATATATATATATATATATATATATATATATATATATATATATATACACACACACACACACCAATGTACATGTACATTTTCTGTGAGCAGAAAGTGTTAAAGTAAAACAATAGAAAGGAAACATCAAAATGACATGAAATATAATACAAGTCAATATGCTTGTATACGTAAAAATAGAAAAGAATAAAAGAATAAATAAAAAAATATGGTAGGTTCACACATTTATTATGACTTGGGTAAGTATACAAAAATAGCCATTTCTAGAAAAAGGCAAAAGAGAAAAGCACTGCCCAAAACTGACTAATGTGGCCGGGGATGAAAATGTGAAAATGCAAAATGAAAAATGCATGATGTTAACTAGGATAGAAATGGAATTTTGTTTTAATAAAACCCTACTGGAAAACATTGTTATAAATAGGCAGTTTTGGACAGGAAATCATTTTACCCCGAGTTGCTTAAAAATAAGAAAGAAAGAAGAATATTAAAAGGAAGGAGAAAACACATAAGGGTTTTCTGGATCAAAAGAAGAAAATATTTAGGTGAGTAAACCTCACTAAATTCATGGCATTAAGACCTGAGATGAGGCAGCCACTTTTTATATTGCCATTTACATGTTTCTTGTTTTTATGTATATGATTTTATCAATGCTCTTTGGATGATTTTGGATCTGTTATGATTTTATTATGGATGTTTTGGGTGATCTTTGATTTTTTGTGATGGTTGTCTTTGGGATGTGCAACTTACTGTTTTATTTTGCTCAGAAATGTTAAGGTCTGAAACTTTAAAATTATGGAGAGAATACTCTCAACTGTTATAGATCTATGGCATGGAAATTTTAACAAGGAAAAATATTGTGAGTTAGATTATACTTTGTATATGTGGTGAGGCTTGAAAAAAAACCCACAGGCTAAAAACAATGATCGAGCCAGACCATGAATCTAATTCTATCATAGAGGCTTGCAGATCAATATAATATGACATGCCATGCTTCTCCTACAGTTGAAAATATTTTTATATTTTACTGAGATCAAGACATAGTGTCCACATCTTTGGGAATAACAGTCTACTTAATTTCTGAGGGAATTATGCTAGGAAGAATTATGGGTGTTTCCATGTATACAGTGACATGTTCACTTAGCTATTTGATAATAAGATTTAAATCAATGCACTAGTAAATAAACTAGGGAATGGAAGGCCAAGAAGGCTGCTGGAATGCTTGTCATATTTGAAGTATGCAAGTTGGCACATGGTTTGTTTAAGCCCTGAGATCTTTGTGCAATGATGTGAATTAGTTCATTGCAATGTGTCCCTGTGATTCCTTGATAGCATATGAGGCAGGAAATTAAATTGAAATATACAACCTGTATATGAAGAGATAGAATTATGAATATTTCTTAGGTTGGTTGGTCTGGAACCAAGATTGTTCCAGTGGATACACAGGTTGCAGATTTATATTTATGTTTGCAAGATGATGTATGTATGTGTAGGAATGATAGATGAAGTTATCATACCTGAGTCACTTTATTTACACAGTGATTAAAATAATTGACTACAGAAACTTGCTTAAATAACAAGTCATTACACTTATATTCTCTGTTTGCTTAATACTACGAATATTTTGATGTTGCTCATACCAGATCATTGATCTGACCCTGGTTTGCTCATGGCATATGGGGTTGTCTCATTTAAAATTGAGGCAGCCACCAATGTCCTTGCAGGGAATGTAAAGCTTAAATGGAAAGAAAAGGGTTAATGGCTAACGAGAAAATTGGATGAGCATGCTTGCTAGTTTTAATAAGAGCCTATAATGTTTATCTGCATGTGTTCAAAACTAAGTTTTAAATCCCAGTTATGTAATGAACTGTTATGTTTAGTTGAACATGTTGTTTTTATTAAACTTTGTAAAGTGTTAGATTAAATTAGTTGTTCTGTTGAAATTGTTGTGTGTTAAGGTCTGAATATTGAAGTATTATCTGAGACATAAACAAGAAAAATATGCTCAAAGTGTTAGCTATGAAAACCTGGTAAAGAAATATATATGTATGCGAGCAATTGCTTTGTATAAATTATATTATGTATTAGACAACCTGGAATTATTTAAAAAAAAACAATGAGTTTTAGAGTAAAATTCAGAATTTACCTTGAAGTATACTTTTAAGTATTTAACTGTTTTTCTCTGAAATGCTTTGCAAAAGGTTCATGTCTACTTTCTAAATTGTTTTGAGAAAAGAAAATGAACGGGAAGGCTTCAGATATAATGCAAATGACTGGCATTTCAATTGCCATGATCAGGTATCTGGTAGACACAAGACTCATGGGTTAACCAGATTCAAATGAGTGAAGTTTTGGTTGTTCATGTTTGATGATATTCTGAATGTAAAATAGGTCTCAAAAGCTTTAGTTCATTAGCAATTGTTTTACCACAACTAACTTTCAAAAACCATAACAGATATGCAATCTAGACAGATTTGCACCATCGATTCTGGAAATACACCTTATTCTTTTAAACATTCTTTTTGTGTTTAAGTTCTTATTACAGCAGATCTTATACATATACTTAACCCACAATATGTCATATAGAATAAGATTGAAATAAACAAGCCATATAGATTGAATCAAATAAGAAGGTTTCTAGAAAATACATAAGTGGGAAATGATAAGTGAATATATCATTTTCTAGTCTTAGCTAAATATCAATATAATTAAACTATGAAAAAAAAAGAAACCAAGTACTTTGAGATTTATCTGCCAAGATAAATTGACAACAAATTTCTAAAATAGAATGACCAAATCCACATGAATTAAATATGCACAGGATTTAGTAACATATTACAAATATTCAAAAGAAAATGGTAATTAACTATATGTAGATTTATTCAAATCCAAGGTCAAACAGCATGCTCTTGTTTAACAAATGGAATAAAAACATACTCTAACTTTAAACAAGAGGAACGCATGCATCCTCATATGTATGTGTATATCTTTTAGGAATAAACTGATATATTTATATTGGTAGCAAAATTTGAACCCTGGGTGAATTATTTGAAAAGGAAAATGACCCTGAGAATTAGAAGTAAGATTAAATCAAATTTAAATATGCAATCGGATATATATATGGACACATGTACATATATAAATTAAATGTGTATGTAAATTTATACATATACATACGCATAACCAAAAAATATTCTTGAGAAATTAAGGTAGATATTTGTGAGGGTCATTTCATTTTGTATCAGAGCACTTGGTTGCATTGACTGATAATATTATAGAAGTGTATTATGTCTGTTTGTTTTGAATGAAATCGTTTAGATAGGAAAATATTAGCTATAGAAAGATATAGCAGTGTACTAATACCCTCTGCCCAATACTTAGTGACCAGACCATGGTAGGAAGGAGATCACATTATGCAGGAACAAGTGCACCATAAATGCTTGATATGCAAGAGTTTGTGAGGGTTTTAAGGGATGGAATTGTGTAACAACCCGTTAAATTAATAATATTAAATGAGTTAAATTAATATAATTTCTAACCTGATTTAGAAAAAAAAAAGGCTTTAAGATTTATTTGAGAAAATGTAGTAATTTGTTATAGTAATTGGAATTTAATGTAACAATTTAATTTTTATGACAATAGTTTTGAATAATGTAATTGTCACACTTTGTTAAAAGTTAATGTTAAGAAACCAATAAATATTGAATTAGTGAATATTAATAAAATATTTACTAGAATGGGATTCATTTAATATTAAAATAAATAGTAGGATTGTTTCATTTGGTGACCATTGAATAAACCAATGCAATAAGTGTAGATAAATTTTTTTTTATGAATATTGTTCGATAATGAATGTACTTAAAAACGGTAATAAACTTAATATAAGAAAACAAAGGCAAATTGTGTATTAATTAATGAATTCATGAATCAGTGTATGGACTTAGTGTAACTATACGTAAATGTACGCAATAAGGTTGTGAAATACCAATGATTTGGATTTCCAATTTATATTAAACATAATGTTGGTAGAAATTGGAATTCACTGTTGTGTGAAATATATGAGAAATCAGGTCAAATGTAAATTATACCGTAGATGATATACTCTTTTAAACAGTAGGATTTTTAAGTAAATAAACGTTTCACTTAGGTTTCAATTGGATAACTTATGTAGTTTAATGGAGAATCAATTGCAATTAATTGCCATAAATTAGTGATGATAGGGTAGTTTGATTTGGCCTTTAAGAAGAAAAGAAAATGAAAGCCAAGATTTATGAATTCATTTGCAATGTGAAATGCAAATCTTGTGGATTGTTTTTTTTACAAATGGAATTAATATTTAACCATTACGTTAGTGGAGTCTGATAAGTTAAGGTAGATAATCAATGGTAATTTACCTAATTCAAAGGATATATTAATATAAATATGGGTAAAATGAGGTTAGACCAACGATATAATATTAATTGATTTTTAAGGCTTAATTAATACGTGAAATAGACAAGATTCTACATTCAAACATTTATACAAAGCTAAGTTGTAAATAGAAGTACCAATGTAATATAATGTAAATAGATGGGAATCAACATTTATTTATTTATTTAATGGAATTTAATTTCTATAGTATGATAATTGCAATTAAATGAAATTGAAATAGCTAATTTATACGTTAGTTGAAATTTAGCTGGAATATGAGGATTTTTAATGAAATAGTGAAATCAAACGGCAATAAGGTTTCAATTATACATTGGAATTTATATTCACCATAAAAGGTTAATTGAAAACCAAAGGAGTTAGTAAAGGAATCAAGCTTTATCTATTAATTTGGATTTAAGATATGGTAAATTGGATTTATTGCAATAATTAATTCTATAAGATGAGGTTAATACTTATTCTATTTATAATTAGACCAAATTGTTGATATAGATTTTTTGAAAGCAGAATCTATAAATCAATTTGAGTATCAAATTCAATAATTGCGCTTATTGCATAAATAAAGGGAATTTAACGTTAAATATTACGTTACTGAAATTTAAAATGAACTTTAAGAATAATATTGTGAATCATGAACCAAAGTATGTGGCATCCCTATTTGGATAAAGAATGAGTATATAAAAGTTAAAATCTAATATACGGGGTTTTGAGCATTTAATTTTATAATTCTTAAATATAGGAAAGTGCAGAAATTAACACTGCAAATTGATATACTTATAATTTTAATTCACATCCAAGCTTGTTAAATCATTTGAAATTGATTAAATTATATAAGTAATAAAATTTGGACAATTTTAGAATATAATATAAAATTTGGATTTTTGTAATTTATTTTGATTTATTTAATGAATATAAAAATAGCCTTTTTTTGTCACGGACTCGGATTTCGATGAAACCAGTTTCATCGGATCCGTATCGGTGAATTATTATAGGGTTTCAAGTTTCGTATCGATCGGACTTGTCGTTTGATCGTACGGGCGTGAAACGCCTTGAAATCAAATTTAATTAAAATCAATTTGAATCAATTTGGAAATTTTGTTTTCAGCATAACTTCTTCATACGATCAAATTTGGACGTGAAACTTTTTTCATCGCGTTCAGAATATTTTAAATTACCTATTTGGATATATAGATTTAATAAATTCGGTTCCGGAGGCATAGCGGGCTTTTTGGGCCATAGTTTGTTCCGCACGTTCATTCTACGGTCTATCTACTCTATCTCTAACCCCTCTATATATACAAGCCCTAGCCTCCACCTAATTTCTTTTCATCTGAGCGTATACTTTCTTCAAGCTCCTCTTCTTCTTCAATGGGTGCTAACCCTAGATCCAGTCAGTTCAAAAAAAAAAAATCGGATCTGCAGCAGCTTCTGGTCGCGCTTCGGGTTTCAGGGGAGAAAACCCTAGAGCAACTTCGGGTCAGGAAGAAAATGACTCGGGTCACTCCGGGTCGTTTTGGCGAAAACTCCAAGCAAGCACCGGAGAATTGAGGCGGCGCACCGAAGTCGAACCCGAAGTCGACCCAGGACCAGAATTTTTCCATTTTTCAAATTTCCATAACTTTTGCATACGAGCTCGGATTCACGCGCGGTTTGTTTTGCTGGGATCGTATCGGAATTTCTGACGTTTTGACGCTGGTTTGGATGGATTTGGAGAACGCCAAATTTTGAGTTTAAATTGAATTTAAATTCGATTTAAATTCCAAAGGTGAGTGTTTAAAACTCACTCACAACTACTAGAAGCTTTTATGTTTGTTAAATTAATTTTAGAAATGAATAGCAATTTATTTATGAGTATTTGGCATGTTTATTTCACTCATATTTGTTGAATTGCATTTATTAAGTTTAACTGTTAATTTAATTTATTTATTGCGTATTAATTGATAGTTAGAATTTATTTGTTTGCCTATAAACTGCTAGTTAACAGTTATATAGATTATTACTGAATATAAACTATTAGATTAATAGTTGTTAATTTTAATCTGAATAAAATTGCCAGTTATTACCTGTTATCTATTATCAAATATAAATTGTTATTGATTGATATTGCTTGATGATTTTGATTGGATGATGGATGATGTTGATGGATATTTATTGAATATCATAAAATTGCGAATTATCATGCATATTTCATTTCATTCGGGATTGTGGTTTGAAATGATATACAACCGCAAAATTTTATATCTTTTAAATTGCGGATTGAAATGATAAATATCCGTATCACTTGACCATAGGATAGAAAATTTTATACAGGCACCGCGGTCTATAACTATTTTTAATGTGATTTCTATGGTTTGGATGGAATACGGTTCATAATAATCTTAAATTTTATATTGTATAAATATTATTCTTCCATATATATACATATGAAGTTGAAAATTTAGAAATTAAAAGGTGTATAAAAATCTTTATTTAAAAATGGAAAAAAATTAAGAAAATGGAGTTTAATAATTTATATCATATGTTTAAATGTTAAGTTTGGAAATTTTAAGATATGATAATTATAATTGGATTTTTCCCAAAATAAATTGAAGTGAATATTCTAGTATAATTTGAATTGGGAAAATATATATATTTTATTACTAGAAATTGAAGTCTTATTATTTATGTATTTTATGTGAATATTCAAGACTAATTAATAGAACAATTGATCTGTTGAAAGAATAAAATCCAATTTTAGTTTGAAATATTGTTACTCAAAATGGATATACGTATATATAAATAAATTGAAGTGGTTTTGGAACTTGAGAGAGATAATATAAATTTGGTTTAGACTTTAATAAAGAAATGTATTTGTAAAGCCATGAGAACTATTTTCTTTACAAAGTAACATTTAAGTTAAACCATTTAATTCATATACCGTTGAATGTCCAAACCATTCAAGTTTTTTTTATAGAAGTTATGGTTTTAAATTATGATTTTCAAAATACTATGCTTTGAAAATATTTGATTTTCAGACGATATGAAGTTAAAGCATTTTGATTTTGGAAAAAATTATATTTGGGATAAGTGATAAAATATGGTTTTGGGTTTTGAAATGATATCGTATTCATGGTTATGAAATGGAATGTTTATTCTGATTTTTAAAGTATAACCTATTTTTAAATGACCGCGGTGTTATAATAACGATGGGTTGGCAAAGAGACCGGGATCGGATATCTGACATACTCTCTGTCGATACCGAAAACCACTTTGACTAACCGTGTACGCGGTGGAGATTCCAGAATGAAGTAGGTGGCGGCGACGTTTCCTGTAAGGTAAATACGTGGACCCGACTCCCGTGAGTTGGCATAAGGTGGCTAAAACAGGAGCGATTCTCAGGCCAATGAAGTCATTCCTCTGATCGGACCCTCCTCTTCGATATTATACTTTGATTTTGGATTGATTCAGTGGCCACTTCTATATTTTGATTTTGGGGAGTTAGTCCGAGGTGGGCGGTAACTGCGGCTACGCGTTTCCACCAGCCTGGATAGCAATTGGTATATCTACCCTGGCATTGCCTAGTTGTGCCATGTCACCTACCATACCGAGCCTTTACTACGAGTTTCTATTTGTGTCGTACCTATGGAGTATCCTCTGGTAGCTTCCCGATCAGGAGGTATTACGGTACTGTATAGACTATTGGCATTATTTGTGTTAAGGGCTATATGGGTAACCCCTTAACGCTATTTAAAAGTAAGTTTATTTTATAAATAGACACTATTATAATAGCGCAATATACTACATAGTAAATAGTTTAACGGATCCTTAGGAGATGTAAATCCCGAACATCTCTTGAGTTACTGTACTCATATTTATTTCTGTTAATTTAACTCACATAAGATCTTTTAGTCTGACTCGAGTGTTTTTGTCTTTTCAAATTCGCTCGGGTCAGTCCGAGCGTTTCAGGATCGAAGACTTTAGCTTTGAAGGACGAAGACGAAGGAGTCGTATTATTATTATCTATAGTATTGCACCACACTCTAAATTTCCGCTCCATTGATTGTATTGGTATATGTAACTCTGATATTCATTGTATAAGTAAAATAAATATTTTGTAAACAGTTATCATGAACTGTATATTGATTATTATATTTTATCCTTCCGCTGTGAGATTCTATTTTGTTTTATTTCTTCTCTGTTTTTCTTATTTACCCCATAACAATCCGCCCTTGCGTATGCTTTGAATTGGCACGTGTGTCGGTTTAAAGTGTGCGAAAAGGCGGGATGTTACAAATTGGGCATAGACCTGAGCATTCACATGAGGAACTTTCAAAACTATTAAAGGCTTATACAAATTTGGGAGGCAAGAGTTTTGAAGGGACTAAGAATGTGATGGAAATTCAAGCATGGTTGAGAACATTGGATAGAATTTTTAGTGATATGCAGCTTGATGGTCAAAGGAAGAGGCAAGTGGCTTCAAGACAGCTGAAAGGAGTAGCTCTAAGATGGTGGGACGTGATCATAGCTGGAAGAATTGAAAATGAAATCACTTGGAATCAATTCAAGGAAATGTTGGAGGCAAGATTTGTACCAGCATCAGCTAAGACCACTTTACTTGAAGAATTCATCAGACTCAGGCAGGGAACTTTGAATGTCACTGAGTACACTCAAAAGTTTGAGGGGTTATCTAAATATGGAGCAATGCTAGTGGCAGATGAAGCATCCAAAAATGATAGGTACGCTAAAGGATTGTATCCAGGACTTAGCAGAGCCATGTTACCATATGCTGATAGAACCTTTGATCAAGTAATAGACTTGGCTTTGAAGCTTGAGCAGCATGACAAGGAAAGGAAGAAGTATAGAAATTTTAAGAGAAGCAACAACAAGAAGAACAAGGGAAGATATCACTCTTATGATAAAAAGAAAGAGGAGGCAGATAGCAAGAAGGTCAATGATACTAAGGCCAGTGATGCTAAGAAGAAGTTGGTCTGCCATCATTGTGGAAAGGAAGGACATATCAAACCCAGGTGCCCAGAATTAAAAGGAGGAGCTTTCAAGTGTTACTTATGTGGAAAGGAGGGACATATGAAAAGAAACCGTCCTGAAGATAAACCGTAAGGGAAATTAGCAACTTAGAGGGCAAAGGCAAACCCACAGTGGAAATTAATGCTGAAAATCATGAACAAGTGGAAGGTACATTATTTATTTGCACCATACCCTTAGCAGTATTATATGACACAGGGGCAACTCACTCCTTAATTTCTTATGAAATAGTTGAAATGTTAAAATTAAATTGCATATTGGTTGAAACCCCATTGCTTGTACAAAGTCCACTAGGAAGTTCTAGTGTTTTAAATATGATTTGTGTGGATGTGGAATTAAACATAGGAGGAGATACTTTTATTTCCAATTTATGTGTTTTAAACTACCCAAATATAGGTGTTATATTGGGGGTAGACTGGTTAAGGCAATTTAAAGCCATAATTAATTTAAGTTCATCCACCATATCATTGCAAAATTCTAGGGGTCAGAGAATCACAGTTTTGTGTGAAGTAGCTAAGGAAAGGAAATTGTATCATTTAATTGACTTGGAAAAAGATTCCATGAACTTATTATAGAAGAAATACCCATAGTCAATGAATACTTGGATGTGTTTGGGGAAGTCAAGGGTGTTCCGCATCATAGGCCAGTAGAGTTTCAAATCAATGTCATTCCAGGAGCAAGCCCAATAATTAAGAAGCCTACTAGAATGGGGCCAAGTGAACTCAAGGAATTGAAAAACCAGTTAGAATAAAGGGTTCATAAGGCCAAGTAACTCATGTTGGGGTGCTCCAGTAGTGTTTGTGAGGAAGCATGATGGTACTTTGAGGATGTGCATAGATTGCAAAGAACTGAATAAGGTCACCATCAAAAATAAATACCCACTGCCTAGGATTGATGATCTCTTTGATCAACTCAGTGAAGCTAAAATATTTTCTAGACTAGACTTGGCATCAGGATTTCATCAAATGAAGGTTGAAGACTCAAGTGTTAAGTATACTGCATTTAACACCAGATATGGGTTATATGAATTTATGGTTATGCCATTTGGGTTGACAAATGCCCCCTCATATTTTGTAGATTTAATGAATAGAACCTTTAGAGATTATTTAGACAAATTTGTGCTAATTTTTATCGATGACATTTTGATTTATTCCAAAACAGTGGAAGAGCATAAGAATCATTTGCATTTGGTTTTGTCTAGATTGAGGGAAAATGATCTGAAGGCAAAATTTTCAAAATGTGCATTTTGGAAGGAGGAAGTACATTTCCTTGGCCATGTCATTTCTGCCAAAGGAATTTCAGTAAACCCCAATAAGGTAGTAGCTATCCAAGCATGGAAGAGTCCTAGCACAGTGAGTGAAGTAAGATCATTTATGGGGATGACAGGATATTATAGGAGATTTATAAAAGATTTTTCAAAAATATCATCACCCCTTAATAGTTTAACTAGAAAGAATCAAGTTCTTTTTATGGACAGAAAAATGTGAACAAGCCTTTATCAAGATAAAGGTAGCCTTAGTCAATGCACCAGTATTGAAAGTACCTGAAGGAAATGAGGGATTAATTGTGTATACAGATGCAAGTAGCTCTGGGCTAGGGGCTGTGTTGATGCAGCAAGACCAGGTGATAGCCTATGCATTTAGGCAATTAAAGCCACATGAAACTAGGTATGCAACCCATGATCTTGAGCTAGCAGCAGTAGTGTATGCTTTGAAACTTTGGAGACACTATTTATTAGGTGCAAAGTTTAATTTGTACACAGATCATAAAGCATTGAAATATCTTTTCTCACAAAAAGATTTGAACATGAGGCAACATAGATGGGTGGAGTTTCTAGCTGCCTAAGATCTAGATATACTCTATACACCAGGTAAGGCAAATAAAGTTGCACATGCCTTGAGTAGACAACATGCTAAAGTAGCCATGTTGATGATGGAAGAATTTAAGAATTTGTCTATACTCACTGACTTAGAGATTGAAGCAAGTAGTGAAGTACAAATAGTACCAATGGAAGAAGGTGAAAGTAAAGGAAAATTGAGTTTAATATCTCTGCAATCAGATTTAATTCTAAAGGTTGGAAAAATGCATGATCAAGACTTGAACCTATTGCAAAAGAAAATGCTCTTATTAAAAGGGAAAGAGGTGATAAACTACCATATTGATAAAACTGGTTATTTAAGGAAAAAGGACAGAATGTGTGTTCCAGAAAACATAGAGTTGAAGGAGGAAATATTGAATGAATACCATAGGAGCAAGTACTCCATACACTCAAGCAGTACAAAGATGTATCAAAACTTGAAGAGAAATCTTTGGTGGAAGGGAATGAAGTATGATGTGGCCAAACATGTTGCAAAGTGTATGACTTGACAACAAGTCAAGGCAGAGACGCAAAGGCCATCAGGACTGTTGCAACCCCTTAGTATACCGAAGTGGAAATGGGAGGATATATCTATGGATTTCATTGATGGTCTGCCTTGATCCAAGAGAAGAAACACAAGCACATGGGTGATAGTAGATAGGCTAACTAAAGTGGCACATTTCATTCCAGTCAAGTCAGAAAGGAATGCACCAAAATTGGCTCAAGTATTTATGAAAGAAGTGGTAAGACTACATGGCATTCCCAAAACCATTATGAGTGATAGGGATACCATCTTCACCTCAAGGTTTTGGAAAAGTTTTCAAGTAGCTATGGGAAGTGAATTGTGCTAAGCACTTCCTACCATCCACAATCAGATGGACAAACTGAGGTGGTAAACAAAGTTTTAGAGGACTTATTAAGGGCATGTGCACTGGATTTTGGAGGCAATTGGGAAGACTATCTCCATTTAGCTGAGTTCGCATACAATAACAGTTATCAAAGCACCATAGGATGGCACCATTTGAAGCCTTATATGGCAAGCCATGATTATCACCTGTGTGTTGGGTGGAAACCGGAGAAAGAGCTATTTTAGGGCCTAAGTACATACAAGAAACTACAGTGAAAATTGAATTGGTGTGGAAAAGAATTGCAGCAGCTCAAGACAGTAAAAGAAGTTTGCAGACAAGAGGAGAAAGCAAGTAGAATATGAAGTGGGTGACTTTGTTTTTATCAAAGTTTCACCTATGAGCAAGGTCTTGAGGTAAGCTCACGCCAAGGTATGTTGGACCCTATAGAATTCTGGAAAGAATTGGTTCACTAGCATACAAACTGGAACTTCCAGAGGAAATGAAAGCAATGCATAATGTTTTTCATGTGTCGCAACTTAGAAGATGGGTACATGATAAGGGGGAAATTCTGGACAAGCCTACTCAAATTAAGATAAATCCCAATTTGGTCTATGAGAGAGAACCAGTGGGAATATTAGCTAAAGAAGAAAAGAAATTAAGGAGTAAAACTCTGAAACTGTTGAAGGTCCAATGGAGTCTTGATCCTAATGATTGTACATGGGAGTTAGAAGATAAGATAAGGAGGGATTATCCTAAGCTTTTTGCAAATTAAAGGTAATTTTAATTTCTGAAAAATTTGATATGAATGATTGTTGTGGTTGAATTTGCTTGCTTATGCATATGTCTGTTAGATTTTCAGAAAATAAGATGATGCTTGTTATAAGTACTAGGAAAATTGTGAGGACACAATTCCTAAAAAGGAGGGATGAATGTAATACCCCAAACTTTTGTGAAAAATCATTTTGATAAAATAATTTAATTTTGAAATATTTAGATTTAAATATGGTGAAATTCCTGAAATTAAATAGTGTGCAAGGATATGTGTGCACATGCACACTGAAAATGGCACAGAAGGAAATCTAAGAATTTGGAAAAAATAACAATATAATAAAATTAATAAGGAGGCAGAAAAATTTTATTTGAGCAAAGAAGTAATTCTTACTTAAAGCATTGGATTTTCTTTTACCAGATCTAACTCATTTATAAATTAGAAAATGTATATATATGTGTATATTTTCTGTAAGGCAAGAGAGATCAAATACACACACACACACACACACACACCCCTATGTACATGTACATTTTCTGTGAGCAGAAAGTGTTAAAGTAAAACAATAGAAAGGAAACATAAAAATGACATAAAATATAATACAAGTCAATATGCTTGTATAGGTAAAAATAGAAAAGAATAAAAGAATAAATAAAAAAATATGGCAGGGTCACACATTTATTATGACTTGGGTAAGTATACAAAAATAGCCATTTCTGGAAAAAGGCAAAAGAGACTAGCACTGCCCAAAACTGACTAATGTGGCCGGGGATGAAAATGTGAAAATGCAAAAATGAAAAATGCATGATGTTAACTAGGATAGAAATGGAATTTTGTTTTAACAAAACCCTAGTGGAAAACATTGTTATAAATAGGCAGTTTTGGCCAGGAAATCATTTTACCCTGAGTTGCTTAAAAATAAGAAAAGAAAAATATTGAAAGGAAGGAGAAAACACACAAGGGTTTTCTGGATCAAAAGAAGAAAATATTTAGCTGAGTAAACCTCACTAAATTCATGGCATTAAGACCTGAGATGAGGTAGCCACTTTTTATATTGCCATTTACATGTTTCTGGTTTTGATGTATATGATTTTATCAATGCTCTTTGGATGATTTTGGATCTGTTATGATTTTATTATGGATGGTTTGGGTGATCTTTGATTTGTTGTAATGGTTGTCTTTGGGATGTGCGACGTACTGTTTTATTTTTCTCACAAATGTTAAGGTCTGAAACTTTAAAATTATGGAGAGAGTACTCTCAACTCTATATAGATCTATGGCATGGAAATTTTAACAAGGAAAAATATTGTGAGCTAGATTATACTTTGTATAAGTGCTGAGGCTTGAAAAAAAACCCCACAGGCTAAAAACTATGATTAAGCCAGATCATGAATCTAATTCAATCATAGAGGCTTGCAGATCAATATAATATGACATGCCATGCTTCTCCTACAGTTGAAAATATTCTTATATTTTACTGAGATCAAGACATAGTGTCCACATCTTTGGAAATAACACTCTACTTAATTTCTGAGGGAATTATGCTAGGAAGAATTATGGATGTTTCCATGTATAACAGTGACATGTTCACTTAGCTATTTGATAATAAGAATTAAGCCAATGCACTAGTAACTAAACTAGGGAAGGGAAGGCCAAGAAGGCTGCTGGAATGCTTGTCATATTTGAAGTATGCAAGTTGGCACATGGTTTGTTTAAGCCCTGAGATCTTTGTGCAATGATGTGAATTAGTTCATTGCAATGTGTCCCTGTGATTCCTTGATAGCAGATGAGGCAGGAAATTAAATTGAAATATACAACCTGTATATGAAGAGATAGAATTATGAATATTTCTTAGGTTGGTTGGTCTGGAACCAAGATTGTTCCAGTGGATACACAGATGGCAGATTTATATTTATGATTGCAAGATGATGTATGTACGTGTAGGAATGATAGATGAAGTTATCATACCTGAGTCACTTTATTTACCCAATGATAAAAATAATTGACTGTAGAAACTTGCTTCAATAACAAGTCATTACACTTATATTCTCTGTTTGCTTAATACTATGAATATTTTGATGTTGCTCATACCAGATCGTTGATTTGATCCTTGTTTGCTCATGGCATATGGGGGTGTCTCATTTAAAAATGAGGCAACCACCAATGTTCTTGCAGGGAATGCAAAGCTTAAATAGGAAGAAAAGGGTTAATGGCTAATGAGAAAATTGGATGAGCATGCTTGCTAGTTTTAATAAGAGCCTATGATGTTTATCTACATGTGTTCATGAAAACTAAGTTTTAAATCCCAGTTATGCAATGAACTGTTATGTTTAGTTGAACATGTTGTTTTTACTAAACTTTGTAAAGTGTTAGATTAATTAGTTGTTGTGTTGAAACTGTTGTGTGTTAAGGTCTGAAATTGAAGTATTATCTGAGACATAAACAAGAAAAATATGCTCAAAGTGTTAGCTATGAAAACCTGGTAAAGAAATATATATGTATGCGAGCAATTGCTTTGTATAAATTATATTATGTATTAGACAACCTGGAATTATTTAAAAAAAAACAATGAGTTTTAGAGTAAAATTCAGAATTTACCTTGAAGTATACTTTTAAGTATTTAACTATTTTTCTCTAAAATGTTTTGCAAAAGGTTCAAGTCTACTTTCTAAATTGTTTTGAGAAAAGAAAATGAATGGGAAGGCTTCGGATGTAATGCAAATGACTGGCATTTCAATTGCCATGATCAGGTATCTGGTAGACGCAAGACTTATGGGTTAACCAGCTTCAAATAATTGAAGTTTTGGTTGTTCATGTTTGATGATATTCTGAATGTAAAATACATCTCAAAAGTTTTAGTTCATTAGCAATTGTTTTACCACAACTAACTTTCAAAAACCATAACGGATATGCAATCTGGACAGATTTGCACCATCGAATCTGGAAATACACCTTATTCTTTTAAACATTCTTTTTATGTTTAAGTTTTTATTACAGCAGATCTTATACATATACTTAACTCACAATATGTCATATAGAATAAGATTGAAATGAACAAGCCATATAGATTGAATCAAATAAGAAGGTTTCTAGAAAATACATCAGTGGGAAATGATAAGTGAATATATCATTTTCTGGTCTTAGCTAAACATCAATATAATTAAACTATGAAAAAAAAAACCAAGTACTTTGAGATTTATCTGCCAAGATAAATTGACAACAAATTTCTAAATAGAATGACCAAATCCACAAGAATTAAATATGCACAGGATTTAGTAACATATTACAAATATTCAAAAGAAAATGGTAATTAACTATATGCAGATTTATTCAAATCCAAGGTCAAACAGCATGCTCTTGTTTAACAAATGGAATAAAAACATACTCTGACTTTAAACAAGAGGAACACATGCATCCTCATATGTATGTGTATAACTTTTAGGAATAAACTGATATATTTATATTGTTAGCACAATTTGAACCCTGAGTGAATTATTTGAAAAGGAAAATGACCCTGAGAATTGGAAGTAAGATTAAATCAAATTTAAATATGCAAATGGATATATATATATATATGGACACATGTACATATATAAATTAAATGTGTATGTAAATTTATACTTATCATACGCATAACAAAAAAAAATCTTGAGAAATTAAGGTAGATATTTGTGAGGGTCATTTCATTCTGTCAACAAGTCGATCTATTCTGGGGAGAAGGAAGCTGTCATTCAAGCAAGCTTTCTTTAAGTCCGAGTAGTCGATATGGGTTTGCCACTACCCATTGGTCTTTTTGACTAAGGCTGGGTTAGACTCCCACTCTAGATAAGCTACATCGTGCACGAAACTATTAGCCATTAACTTGTCCACCTACTCTCTTAGTGCCTTGGACCGTTTAGAACCTAGGATGTGCCTCTTTTGCTTTACTGATGTGAATTTGGGGTCAATGTTGAGAATGAAATGCGATTTTTGGAGATACCCCACATATCGGAATGCATCCATGCAAACAAATCCAAGTTGGTGTGAAGAAATTTATTAAGCTCCAAATGCATCTAGTTTCTAAGGTGCCATTCAATTTTTAAGACTTCATTTGGGTCATCCATGTCGACTGGGACGGACTCCATCAATTCTGCCGACACCGCCCATTCCTCTCCTAAGCTCTCCTTTTTAGGGACCAAAGACTTATCGAACCGGCTATGGTCCCCTAGCCAGTGCAACTCTGTAGTTGCTACTTGGAGGGTTTACGGATGTGGAGAGGTCTCCCCACGTCCTTACCTTTTTCCTTTCTTCTTAATTTGCGGAACTCTATAGTGTAATATTTCTTGGCCGCACACTGATCTCCATTCACCACTCCGATTCCATTTGCGGTAGGGAACTTCATTGTTAGACACCATTGTGCTAGAGCTGTTCTGAAATCTACTAAAGTGGGATGCCCCAAGAAGGCATTATATGCTGACATTTCACCCGCAATTACAAAAGTTTGAATGTGGGTTACTCTTCGATCGCCCTCTCCAACCTGCACTGGCCGGTCGATTGTTCCCACAGGTTTCTTGGGCTCGCCAGTGAACCCTTGGATCTTCGTTTGGCATGCAGACACGCTTTTCATACCAATTTTTATTTGGTTAAAAATACGTTTGGAAAGAATATTAACAGAGCTACCACTATAAACTAGCATTCGTCGAACAACAGTGGGACTGATTCCTACTATTACAACCACTGAATCGAGGGTTGGGGCTTCGAACCCTTTGGTGTCCCGATTTTCGAAAACTATGTCACCACTCAATACTTTCTACAGCTTGGATAGGGTTTCATCTTCTAGTGTGAGACATGATTCCTTTGGAGCATGCTTCAACGAACTTTCATTTTGCTCCATCTCTTCCCAACTTCTTTGCGTGGGGTATGGTCCCTCAGATATTATTCCAATAATGAGTCTTTGGTCGGTTCATATGGACCCATCCTCACTGTTTCTGGCTTGATTTCTTCATTCCCTAGGGGCTAAGATGCCGTGGGTTGGTCAGGTTTCTGTGGCACTAGAGCTTGTTTTCCCAAATCAACTATTCAACGAGATTCTTCAAACGGTGGCATTTGTTTGTATTATGGCCATAAATCTCGTGGAAGCGACAGAAATTTCTTGAGTGTTTTTTATGCTCAGTTGCTTCCCTCCTAGAGGGTTTCTTGTATTCCTCAGTCCTTGTGTCACGAGACGAATATTTTCTGGAGTGTCATTTAGAGGGGTATAATCTTCCTGCCTTAACATTTTAAGTCTTTTATTGTTTCCATTACCATTTCTTTTATTGGACTGCTGACTTTTTCTCTTTTGATTCCCATATTTCCCTGTGAATCCTTAAGCAATTCCATAATCGTGTGTGTTTTGACCCTTTGCTACGTCGCTCTGTCCGATGTTCATTGGTTGCAAATCGATAGAATTTCTTTCCAGCTCCTTCGCTTCCTCCAACCTTAGGTACCGACTCGCTTTATGGTTGTTGTCCTTCCTTATGGTAGGCTGCTTCATTTTAATCCATTTCTCGAATTTAGTCCTCGGGTGAATGGCATGGACTAATGCCATAAAAACCATATCCTTATTGGGGTTGCTCACTTCCATTATCGCGGTATTGAACTGGCTCATGAAAGATTTCAACAATTCGTGCGTCCCTGGAACAATCTGGATAGGGATATGACATCTTTTGGTTGCACGATATGGAGGTTGAATTGGTTAAGAAATCTCGTCACTAGTTCGTCAAAGGTAGAGATAGATCTTGTGGGAAGTCTGGTGAACCGCATGGGCGCAATTACTTCTATAAAGATAGGGAAACATCTACAGCGAACAGCCTCTAAAGCATTGGATCCATCCATATAACAACTATACTTGTATAAATGAGGTTTTGGGTCCTTCGTCCCGTCGTAGGATGGGATAATTGGCATTGTGAATTTATCTGGATATTTCTCATTCAAGATTTCATCGGTAAAAGGAGTCCGACTTGGGGCAGATCCCCATTCATCATCCTTCGATTTTTACTCTCGTACATCAATTGCTTAAACATGTCTATTATGTATGCCTCTGATCTGAGGGCTGTAGTCAATCACTACACTAAGCGTTTGACTTTTCAAAAGATGTTGGCAAGAGTGTTGAAGCCTAAGCTCTCCTGTCTTTGGGAGAGCCATTCCTATAGGATCCCCTTGGCTTGTAGTTGGCCTGATTGGAGCAGTTTGGATGTTCCTAGCACCATCAAATGCATTGACATTCTTTTCTGATTGGTTGTATTGTTCTCCATCCTTTGAGTCAGAGAGATCCATAGCTATATCTTCTTGCTAGGTCTTGGCCCTCTGGTTCAAGTTCATACTAGATTACCTTTCGGAAGGTGGAATATTCATATTTCCTTCCATATTATGTCCCACGGTTCCTGTTGTTACCTTTATTTGCAGTTGTTTCCTATTTCTCTTGTTTAGACCGGAAACGGAAGAGCTTTATTATTCTATAGCAGCCGTAGGTTTGGGCATAGTTCTTGGAGTAGGATTTGACAGTTGGGTTAGAAGAGCGTTGAGCATATCCATCAGAGCCTTCTGGCTATTTTCCATCTTTTGGTTGACTTCGTCAACCAACTTTTTCAAATCATCCCTAGTAACGAATTCGTGTTGACTGAATGATGTTGGTGCTTTATTTCCTAAGTTAGCGCTATTTGCTTCGGTATGTTGAGGATTAACATCTTCTCTCACTATCACTGCCCATATGGATCTTCCAGAGGCGGTTCTTCTTCTTCTTCTAGAAGCCATGGATTCCAAGTAGTAGATTTTTTAGGCAAATATTGAGGATCTACTTCTAAACCTATGGTATCTAAGCAGATAGCTAGATCTGAATCTCAAGTTGGAGTTCTTATTGAAGCACTAAAATGTTAACCCAAAAAATGGATCAACACCCTTGATTGAGTGCCAAAGCGCCAGCCCTATTATTATAGAGCAATAATACAGAGAATAAATGTAAAAGAGAAGAAATAGAAAGGGGACAAGAGAGTTTTTACAGTGGTTCGGCTGTTAAAGAAGTCTACGTCTGCTTTATAGTTTTATTATGAATGATTGTTGTTACAAGCAGTGTTTGATTAAAGTTATTGACTATCCTTGGCTAGATTGAATCCACGAAGTTGGAATCCACTGGAGAATCATAGTGATTCCCTTTGGAGATTGTTGTGAGGGGATGAGGAGTAAATAAAGTTTCCAATAGAGCTTCAGAAAACAGCCCGGAGAAGATCCCGTTTATGTTGTAGATCGAATGGTATTTATATAGTCAGAGAGCTTTTATACTTGCCATGTTCGCCAATTGCTTTCAAATGGACGTGGGAGGATCTAGAGGAGCTTTGCTCGCGACCCGAGCCAAAACCATGGATCGCTAGCGAACCATGGTCAATGGATTGCTAGCGATCTTTAGATTTAGCTTACGTGCGAGCTAATTACTTAGCCCCTATCCTTACGGCTTCACTATGCTAGATCCCACATACCCCATGGTTAAGTATGGATTGCTAGCAATCCATGGTGCATGGATCGCTAGTGATCCATACACTTAGCATATTTTGTAATTTGTCTTATAGCCATCTTAGCTCCCCACACAACACAACGACCTAGTAATCCAATGTTGAATTATGGGATTCTCTCATTGCTTTTATTGACATTTTTTAGGTAGTCTCCTTGCGCATTGCTTTGTTTTGATGACGGTTTACAACCCGATAGTATTTATCTACTGATTGGACTGAGCGAACACCGGTCCCTTGGTTTATTCAAACTCAGTCATTTCTTATTAACATGTCTTGGCTCTCTTTAACTTGTTGCTTTAGCTCTTTTGGTTGAGTTCCGAGCCATTCTGACTTCATCAAGTCGTTCTGCCTTCTCTTGGATCCTCGTGGATTAAAATCTCCAATAACGGCGCTTTCATTCTTTGTAGACTTAATGAATCGGATATTCCGAGAGCATTTAGATTGGTTTTTATTCGTATTCGTAGATGACATCTTGATATATTCTAGGGATGAAAGAGATCATGAGATTCCATCTTAGAATAATGCTTAGGACGCTGAGGTCGCATCAGTTAAACGCAAAGTTTTCAAAGTGTCATTTTTGAAAGAAGGAGGTCAAGTTTCTAGATCATGTAATTTCAAATAATGGGCTATCAATCGATCCAACTATTATAGAGTAATTAATAATTGGAAGAAGCCAAAGATGGTGGTTGAGATAAAGCGTTTTCTTGGTCTAGCTGGCTACTACCCGAGATTTATCAAAGATTTCTCTCACATAGTAGCACCTATGACTAAATTAACAAGGAAGGACGAGAAGTATGTTTGGAGCGATAAATGTTTAGAAGGAATTACAATAGCCGAAACATTTATTGACCAATGTGCCTATATTAGTGGTTCTGGATGGAAATTAAGATTTGGTGGGTTATACTGATGCATGTGGAACAAGATTAGGAGCTATGTTAATGCAGATGGGCAAACCGATTGCATATGCTTCACAATAGCTCAGACCGCTTGAAGTTGGATATCTGACTCATGTCGTAGAGTTGGCTGCTGTAGTATTGGCATTAAAGCTGTGGAGACATCTTTTGGGAGAACGATTTAAGTTGTATACAGATCACAAGTCTTTAAGACACTTATTCTCTCAAAAACAGTTGAAAATGAGATAACAAAGATGGTTAGAGTATATATTTGCTTATGACTTTATAACTGAGTACACACTAGGGAAAGGAAACAAAGTTGTAGATGCACTTAGTAGGAAATATCAGAATGGAGTTTTAGGAATTACGTTGGAGTGGAAAAATTTAGAAGCATTGACTAATTATAGTGTGTGGGTAAGATCGACTGCCAATTCTAATCAAAGTAACGCAATATCATCTTGCTTGGAAGTTCGACCTATATTGATTGACAGAATTGCTTCCAAGAAAAGAGACGGTCCACTGCTAACTGAAAGAGTTAGAAGACTAGAAGGTGGAATGGAGATTGATGATTTGAAGGATTTTTAACTTTACTATAATAGATGGTTAAGAAAGAAGGGACGAATGTGTGTTCCCAATGTTGGTGACCTAAGGAAAGAAGTTCTTAACGAATGTAATCGATCGATGTTTACTATTCATTCTGAAGAACTAAGATGTATCAAGATATGAAGGGAGGCTTCTTTTGGAAAGGTATGAAAAAGGATATAGGCTAAGGGTAAAGCAGTGTTTGAATTGTCAGCAAGTAAGAGCCGATCGTCAGAATCCGAGTGGATTGCTTCACCCTCATAGTAGTATGGAAATGGGATTCTATAACTATGGGTTTCATAAATGGATTGCCAAGGTTAAATAGGGAAAATGAAATTATCTGGGTTATAGTGGATAGACTAACTAAGAGTGCACACTTTATACCCATAAAGTCTATAAGGACGGGACCTGTTTTAGTTAAGTTATTCATGAAGAATATAGTTATACTACATGAGATTCCTAGTAGTATAGTTAATGACAAGGATACTATATATACTAGTGCATTCTGGAAGAGTCTACGGGTGGTATTAGGTACAAGCTTAAGATGGGTCGCTTATCGCCCACAAACAGATGGGCAGATAGGGAGAGTACATAATTTACTTGAAGGTTTGTTGAGAGCTTTGTACTAGATTTTGGTGGTCATGGAAAGACCAATTGCACTTGGTAGAGTTGTCCTATAATAATAGTTATCTGAATTGTATAGGAATGGCACCTTTCAAAGCTTTGTATGAAAGACCATGCAAATCTCCACTATATTGGTTAGAAACTAGAGAGAGATTAGTTCTTGGTCCGAATCTAGTAAGAGAAGCCATAGAAAAGATTAAGTTGATTCAAGCTAGAATGAAAGAAGCTCAGTCCAAGAAGAAAAGTTAGGTAGATAAGAGATGAAAGGGCTTAGAGTTGTCAGTGGGATATCATGTTTTTGTCATAGCATCACCAATGAAGGGTGTAATAAGATTTGGAAAGTCGAGGAAACTGACACCTAGGTTTGTTGGACCATTTCCTATTATAGAAAGGAACATGAAATTCGCTTATAGGATAGAGTTGCCGAAAAGTTTGGTAGGAGTCCATAATGTTTTTCATGTTTATCATCTGAGGAAGTGACTCTGATTGCATTGGAAGATTTAGCAGTGGAACCAGATCTGACCTTTATAAGACAACCAGTTCGAGTTGTAACAAGGGATGAGAAGAAGCTAAGTACCAAGACAGTCCAATTAGAAAAATTCTAGTGAAGTGACAATGAGAGACACTATACTTGGGAAACAGAGAGCAAGATTAGGGACAATTATCCTTAATTTTATGATGATATGTTATACATCTATGCTTATATGTTTGATGTGTGAACCTTATCCTAATTTCAAGGATGAAATTCTTTATGGAGGGGAATCGATAACAACCCTAATTTTGCTCAACATTATTTATGACATTAAAGTGGATAAATTAAGTTAAATAATGTAAGATGCAAAGGGGATTGAGATTAGTTAATCAATAGGGATCGTGCATTAATGAATAAGTTAATAAGAATGGTTTAAAACTTAATAAGAAGAAGGAATTATGTGAAGGCTAAAATGGAAATAGGTCACATTTCTTAACTAAAACCCTTCATCCCCTACTAACTCATTACCACTTCATTAATAAAAATGAAAATAATAACAAGGTCAGCCGTTTCTGTTGAATCCAAGAATGAGTAAAGCTAAGGAAAACAGGATCAAAGCTTAGGGGAATAAAATACAAATCACAGACTTCTTATACCATTCAAGGTGAATAATAGTTATGCATCTCATGTTTTAAGTACTATTTTCGGTCTTAAGTATAAATCTGATTCTTTTGCTTATATTACGACATACTATGATAGTTTGAATGAGTATGTGTTATTTGATGAATTTGTATGAATTATTATAGATTTTATTGATATGTTTAAGTTGGAAAACTTATCATATGATACCCAAAGGATTTGAAATTTGGATTTAATGTTAGAAACATTAGTTTAGAAGTGGGTTTTAAATTTCATAATTTTTTGAAGCAAGTGAGAATTTATTATTAATTTTCTAAGTGTAGAAAATGAATTATTTTGGGATTTAATTATTAAAAATAATTAAACAAAATTTTTTGGTCTCGAATTTTTGTATATTTAATAACATATTAAATTTGATTTATTGTTATTTTTAGGGATTTTTTCCAAGTGGTTAAGATTTATTATGAATTATTTGAGCTAGAAAAGCTTAATTATTTTATTGGAATGTTAATACAAAATGTAAAGTTTGCTAATGATTTTGGAATTGCTAAACCATCTCCAGTGTATTTCGGGAAAAGGAATTTTATTAAGTTTTATTAACTAATGAAAATTCGACAAGGATTGGGGTTTGGTGAAAAGTAATTACTTTTAATAATATAAAAAAGTTTTTCTTTAATTCACGGATGTGCCATGCCGAAAGTCACGACACCGCACTTCTTCAATCTGCCTCCATGAGCTTCGACAACAACCAAGTATGATACATATGATACCAAAGCCAAGTTGGCATGGAATGGATCGTCCTTGGATGGAGTGTGAAATCATCAAGGTCGATACCATGGACTTCGACAATGGTATTGACGCATTACTTAAGTGCCACATTTTACATAAATAAGGGCTTAGCACTACACTCTATAACATCGCCAACCATATGCTTATGAATTAGCTTATAAAAGATGATGACGACGCCGCTTTTCTTGTCAGCTGTATGTTGTGCCACACTTTACCATTTCGGCCTTATCCCTTGCCGCATTCATTCCTTGTTGCATGTTTGCGAAGAGGGCTATGATGCCACTCAACTAACTTCGGCTCTGATGAAGCCGCTTATTCTCCTTAAGGCATTGATGTCGAGATCCTTCAATGTCACCACTTGTCTTTAAGAATTTAAACTTTGCAAAACAATTTTGATATGATACAAAATTACGTTGACATTGTATAAAGTGCGATATGAATGCCATCAGCTCTAGGGCCTTATATTTTAAAGTTAAAGTCTCTAACAAATTTTTATATTGAAGAAGGGTGGTGAACCCCATAGCAATAACGATGTCGAGCTTTATCAATATATAAAGTTTTATTGTTTTGGTCTTATGACCCATGTTTTGGGAGCGAAGACCTCCAATTGATTTCGAACTTCTTCGATATTGTTTAATAAAAGCATATATCATGGCATAATTAGTTTGGATAAAGTATAGGGCAAAGATTCTCGTTTATAAAAAAGTATGATTTCAAGGGTTTAATCAATTTGATGTATATTTTCAAGGAAATAAAAAGGGTATTCAGCCTAGGATTGTACTAAAGAAATCATTGTTCTTATCATTTTTGAATGGATTGTGATAGGATGAATTGACCCAAAAATTAGAAAACCAGATGAGACTGGTGTAGGGTAGCGCACTATACTTCAGCCATTAGCCTCTAGAAAATATAAGTCTAAAATTTTAGCTTGTAGGGATTTTTCAAGGGTAAGACTAAAAGTAGATGTACGCATAAGAAGGAATACATAAAGATAGATAGATTATTGGTTGGCCTGCAATAACTTTAGATTCATAGTAACCTTAGCAAAACTATGAGATTGGTAGTTAGTCGGATAAACATTAGGATGAGTATATTTGGATAGGTCGTCCAGTTTTAATCCAACAATCATGTAGGAAATTTAATATATCTGGTAGGCCCAAGTCAACCATATAGATTGGCAATTACTTTATAAAAACTAAACATTGGAACGGATGGTCCACTGATTTGACGGATAGTCATGATTACCCAGATAGCATGCATGCACATTATTGTTCATATTGTATTTTTTAACTAGTTCAGTTGCAGAAATTTGATTTGCAAAAGCTAAGTTTTAAAAAGCGATATCATTGAGGGGAAACCCGTTTTGCTCAATGGCTTGGTCTCATTGAATATCGATAAACAGAGATGGCATATTATTATTCACACCAGGCTTTTTCTCTGACTCAAAGTTTATGTTTTCTCCTTAAGCTCTCGGTTGCTCAAAATTTGATTTGAGAAGTTCGGGAGTAAGGGTTTTATAGGTTAAGTAGGTTATTGCGAATAAAACTCCAAGAAACATGCGGGAGGCAAAGCTAGCCATGTAGGAGTCTATCTATTACTATTATCCGCAATTTTATGCCATTTGTTTTATGAATGTATTGATAATAGATATATCTATCTGTTTAGCTACTCTGATCAACCAAGGGGCATCTTCATATGTCGCCCTTGGGGTATTTTATAATAAATATATTTTATTGAAACCTGGGCAACGTTAGGGATTATGTAACGAATATGCAATATTACCTTTGAGATGTAATGGGAAGATTTGCTTTGAAGTTGTGCTTAAAATTATTCATATTCTTATGCTTTTGATGTTATGACATAATAACGTGACCTCATAATGAGGATGATGTAGAAACCTCATCCCATAACCTCTTCAGACGCAGCCAACACTCCTTATGATAGATGTACCACATTATATGAATCGTTGAATCCGTTTTCCCATCGTACGTTTCCAATGTAGGTAACCTGAAGTCCAATTGATTCTTGGCATACAGAAGATTCGGAGCGAATGGCTCCTGTTTACATCCTTTAAGCTTCGGTTAGGCAGTCCACCCTACATAGTTCGTCTCACGATCTTAGCAAATTTGTCATTGTCATCCAAATGTACTCCCAAGTTTGCATTCTCAGCATTCCCCTTGATTCTGCGAGCGAATTTTGGCACGTACTTCTACAATGGTGCTTCTGCATTTTGATTCGCATTAAAATGCTCTGCATCATTTCCATGATGCACATCATCTCTTCCTAGGCTAACATAACCCATGCCCCCAAGACCTTATGGTCAGTACCGAACTATGCTTACGGATCGGTACCAATCCATATAATTGGACTTGTTTTTCTTCGGTGAGTTCTACTCCACTTTTAGGCATGTATTTTATACTCTAGGTCTTTGGTTCTAATTTGCAGCGACTCCGACTATTCCTATTTATCCCAATTTCCAAAAAACATTCTTGATAATTTCTTCTTGGCATGCCATCATTCTTTCTTGTAATCTATTCATCACGGTCTCCATCACATTCCGAGTTATGTAAAAGGAGGGGGTTAGCTCCTAAGGACGCCTCTTGGCTACCCCTTATTGATATAATTAATTAACGGCCTTCCTAATTGATTGTCTTGTTATGTTGAATCTTTCCAAGTCTCAAATCAATGAATTCAAGTGGCCTCTCATTGAAAGCACCAGGCACAAGCAGCCAATGGATTGAGTACAGAATAATAAGTGAAGAAAGTAAATGAAAAATGAGTACGAAATAGAACATACAAGTTTTGTAGTGGTTCGACATACTCTGACCCATGTCCACTTCAAGTTTCAGATTGGCATAAATTCGTTTCAGATCGGTATAAATCAGAGTGTGGTTACAAGAGAATAGAGTAAGACAGGGAGAGCCAAAAAGATACTTAGAAATGAGCCCTACCCTCTTATTTATAGAGGCAGGAGGCCAAAAATCCTGCCAGAGGATCCCCACATAGTTTTCCACACTATAAACTATTTCTCCATAAACGTTGGTCACCACATCACCAATTATCTTGGATCAGTATCAAACCATAGGCTTGGATCTGTACCCATTCATAAGATAGCCAAAACTCCTATGTTGAGCTTTTATGTTGGATCATCTTGCGGTTAGCTTCACGATTCCATGTTTATTTGCACCAATATTTGCTTGTTTCAAGTCCAAATAATGGATCTGTGGATGAATTAAGTTGATGATTCAGATTGTCATGAGATCGACATAGAATTGCATGGAAATAATAATAAAAATACTTGAAATGAGCTTCTAACATTATCGTTGGCATGTAGTAGGAGGGGGCATGATTTGGCCAAGATTAATGGATCAGTAACAATCCATGATATTGGATTGGTAATAATCTAGCACTTGGTTCGATAGGCAACCCCAAACTCTTGATTTGGCTTTTTTGTCCTATAGCTTCATTTGTGCTTGGTTTTTGGACTCTTAGGCTATCTCTCAGGGATTCCTGCCTGGATAGCTTTGAATTTTGACTCATCGAGTTTGTCTATATACTGCCTGGTCAAGAGACGGAATAACAATTATTAACCAAAATGCTCAGACCAGAGATTTTGACTTTTAGTTGACTTGAGTTGCCTGTGTTACTAACCCCATATAACCGAGAAGATGAATCCTCTCTTGAATAGTGTTTCACTTCCAATACTTTCACTCGACCCAACTATTGTCACTCGATGGAATGATATGCCTTGATTTGACTATAATCGAAGCAGAGCTTTCATATTGGAGATCCACACTAGGCTCAAGTCGAGAGAACTATGTAGATCAGTCACATCTATTTTTATGTTTGACTTTAGTTATATTAACTAACAGAAAACCATTGAATGAGTCAATCTATGGTTATCCAATAATTATCAGTACATAACCCCTTAGTGCCTCCAACAACCATGAGTAATACACTATCCAATATTTGGAGAATGTTAAATACTCTAACGGATACAACGATATCCAAGCTCGATGCATCTTGAATAAGAACATTTAAAATGGCATATTTGTTTTCCTTGTGATAAATCACTCACAATTACAACACATTGTAACTGCTATCACAAGCACATACCATTTATGGATTTTCTATTCAGTATACTTTTAATTATATTAATTAATTAATATAACACATTATATCAAGTATACAATAGAAAGAAAAACTTCCTATTTCAAAAAAGATTGATTACCAAGTTAGACATATGTAAAAAAATACATTATTGCCCCTAGGGAATACCCCTAACTCTATCAATCTCGCACTTGCACTTGGGGTCAATTGTGAAATCTTATTCCAACTTCTATAATCGGTTTCCTTAAAACTAACTAGGTCAGCCCCTTAGTGAACGGGTATACTATTATGTTTAATCATATACTATGTCGATTAACTCTCTTTTTAATAAACTACCTTTATCATATGGAACAATTGAAAGTACGTCTTTCGGCTTCCAGTGAACTCTTAGTTCTGTTATGAACTATATAGTGACATTGTTACCATATAACAATGTTGTGGAATTCTCAACATTTGGAATCACCCTCGGTTTGGTTATAAATTTGTGCATTTATTATATATATACACACATTATTTTTATTGTGGTGTTACTCAAGTCATTGAATCAGCCACAATCTCTTCTATTTGGAACATTTCCAACTTTAAATTATTACCTTGAATTTATTGTTGACATATTATACTCAATATCACTTATGAATTTAGGGTCCGAACACTCCTTCGTAAGGAGTTCATTGTTTTTGTAAATAATTCTCTAGTATTTCACCAACACAAAAGAATGCTCGATACTACCATTAGTGATGTCACTTTAGATTTTATATTTTCTTCATGTATCAAAGACATAAGCAAATCATGATACCATAGGCAACATAACATATGTGATAATTCCTATTACCAAATGCATATGGAACAATTATTACGTGCAGTCTTTCGACTCGCACAACCAGCCAACTCCTTGGCCTAAGATATGTTGGGGTTTCTTATAAAAATTTATCTTGTATCATTTTGTAAACTATTATTTAGATGAAATAATATTAACCTTATGTACTACTCTTAAGTATATGACTTTATAAAAATAAATTAACTCAACTTCACTCATAATTAATCATACTTTGGCCAACAATGTTTGATCACTCCTTATCGATACATCATTATGCATCACATGGAGGAGTGACTTTTGAGATTTAATCTTTATTCACTTTTAGGTACATTCGGAACTCTTTCCAATATACTCACTCATTCGATCAAATCAAATCATTTATATTACATGTTATGTTATTTGTTTCCTTTTTATATTCTATGTGTCTATCTTAGACAAAGCACATACGTATCAAATACACATGTCCATGTCGATGGTAACTCATTGGTGAATATGACGAAGTAGTTAAACCATTTTCGTAATAATAAACTTATGATTTCATTCATCTATATATATCAACCGAAGAATTCATCTACTCCTATGATTCTCCCATTAAATGAGTGCATAGCCCTTTGATTGTTTGAAATATAATTAACTATTATCATATAATTCATAATCATATAATAAAAAATATTTCTCAAAACTATGGTTTAGTCCATAATTCCAAAATAATTGTAAAAAATATTAGATACTTCTATATTTTCAATGCATCTGTCTATTATGAAAACAAATACCCCATTATAGTTTTATGTCATAGTAAATATTCATCTTGAAATATAACTATGTCAAATATTTGGTCGACACGAAAAAATAGTAATGATTCCACAAATAGTGTTTGGTATGTATTATGAAAACAATTTTCGTTCTACGATGCAATCACTAAGTGTTATATGGCATGCTCCCATTATTTTCGCCATCATTATAACAGCATACTGAATTTGGAGGTCCATCATTCGCTTATTATAAATTATTTATTTCATCTACTACAACTAGTTTATAATGTGGGTTCTTTGATAAATATCTTAACTCAAAGAAATTAATCTCATAGAAAACATTTTCCTATATCAAAATATATTTTGGAATACATATTTCTCATTCCAATTCTAGGAAATTACAATTTTCATTTCTGATGTTTCTTTATGAAGAAGAAATGACTATTTGTTCTCTTCATCCCAACTATACCATAAATCGCATCTACTCTTGTACATACGTTTTCTATCTAAATGGTCGAACCATTCAGAAGAATTCTCTTACTACAATGTCATAATGAACACTTTACAAAAGCGCACTCGATCATCCTTAACATTTAAGGACGTCAAATATGTTGCTCTTTGCGTAAACTGTTCAAACTAATATTTTAGCGATTGAGTTCTTAAATCTATCTTATATTTTTGGTCTAATGTTACAGTTAAAACAATATGATTATCCTATAATCAATCAAATTGAATACTTGATCTTATACTAATGTTTATTGGTTTGTTTTTGAATCAACTAACTTCATCGAAGTATTATACATTACGAACAATAACCACTCCCCATATAACATTTATATGTGATATGGATAGAATATCCATAGTCTTAAACTGCTTTTAGAGTTTGAAACTCATAGAACGCAATACACAGTTTTGACCAAATAAACACGTAAGCGACCAAATTACGAATGCATTTAGTAGTTGTAAAATCAAGTGCTTGCATGTGTGTTGAAACATTAACATGCAATAAACATTTATTGTTAAGTATATTTTATATTGCTATTTGTCAATCTTTGATCCAAATCATTTACATATCTTAATTAACTAACGTGTTGTCAATCGTATTAAATGCACTAATTTATCATTGTTGCTTATTATAAAATTAAATAGCATATGTTCTTACAGTATTAGAAATGTTAAATGTTATCATTTTATTTTTCTAATAAGGCCTCCACTAGTCTTTTATGTTTCACCGTCTTTCGTCCTTACTAGTGGGTGATAGGACTCGTTTATCTTGGGATTCATACCTTGAGGAGAGCTCAACAAATCATACTCCTATATACGATGGATAACTCCTTATCGGTTGTAACATACAACACCTAACCCATGGTTTCTTGTCCTAGTCCGCCTTTACCGTAAGGATAGCTCAACAAGTAAAGTGGGATATTCACTCAAACCTATCATTTTGCAACGGCCTAAATATAATACAAATACCTTGAGGAAAGCCTACCAAATATGTATAGTTATCCTACTCCATCTATTCTATATATTAATAGTACTACATATAACATCCCTAGCTTAAGGAAAGCTCAACGACCAATAAGTATGCAGGTAATCTATTAGTATATTAATGATAGAGGACAACTTTATATTAAAGATTCAAAATCTTCAATATATTATGTTGAGTGAAATCAATTTATAGAATAATGTATTTTTAATAAAATGCCCTCGTGATTCAAATGTCGGGCACATCCGAAATCATTGTATACGTACAATACATATGTATTTATCCCTTAAGTCCTTTTAGGATTTCTTTAATGTTCCACATTTAGTTTATAAATTCATATTATGTAACTTTTATATTTCATATTGCTTATATAATAACCTTATATATAATAGTATATCAATTAATTATCATTTTAATTAATTATCTATTTTCTTAAACTAGAAATTATATTAAATATTTATTACATATTATAACTTTATAGTATTACTCATATTTCTTATACATGTGTTTATTAATTTAATTAATTAACCTTTTATTTATTTATTTATTTAACTTTTAGTTAACTTTATTTAATTAATTAACCTTTAGTTAACTTTATTTAATTAATTAACTTTTAATTAATTTATTTAATTAAAAAAATTAATTAAATTATATTACTTTAAAATTCAATTCATATACATACATGTATACTTATGTTATTTCAAACATTTTAAATAACATATATCATGATATATATAGTACATGTATTGATTTATTATAACTAATTAATTAATTAATTTTATTAATCGAATTAGTAAGTTTTTAATTGAAATCCATTTATATTATTTTTCAAACATTTTGAATGTTTTTATATTATAACCTTTAGAGCGTTTGTATATCTTATTTTAAATTTAACTTTTAACTTTAAAATCATATATTTTAAATTTTAAACAATTTTAAAAATTAGTCCAAGTCCCAATTTAGATTAGGCCTTTTCTGTTAGGGATAACATTTTGGACTTACCTCATCATTTCGAGCCTGGCTAGTAGCCAAGTAGGGCGGAGTAGTTGATTAACAAACCCAACATTAGACACTACTTTTCGAGACAACCTTACTATATAGGTATGCTTTAATTAGCAAACCCTAAATGACTGATTAGACTGAACTGGCTATTAGGCTCTAATACTATTGTTGGAACTAGGCCTGCCCACAGCGGAAGTTATCGATGAATTTCAATATTACCCTATCGGATCTTTATTGGGCCTATAAAGTCTAATTTGTTTAAAACATTTCTGTATTTAGTTTAAATAAAATCATGTATTTTATTTAAATTCATAAATTGTTATTTGAAATTTATTTGATTTATTTTCACTTATTACATAAGCATACTTATCTATCATATGCATATATAAATGTGCACGCATTTGTAACATGATATTCCATACAAGGTATAACATGCCCATATATAGATGTTGGAATTTACAACGCAACGGACACATCAGCCTCATTTTATATGTATTGTAAATTGCCCAAATATGTGCATATACATAGTTATAAATATCCAAGTAATTATATATGAATATATATATATATATTATGGAAAACTATTATAAATATATATAATATAACTAACAATTAAATATATGTTACCCGGGTTTTTAAGCCAACAGGACACACTAGAAAACAGAACAATTCTATGACATCAAAATTGCTTAGAACATAATCGAAATAGGCTAAAATGAGGAGTTAATGAGAATCCAGCCATATTACAGAAGCGATGACTCAATTTGACTAAACTAAGAAACCAGCATTTGTCCAGTCCAATCAAGGCCAAGCACAACCAACTAGCAAATAGTAATCAGAACGGAACAATGTGCAACGAGATTACATGAACAACATTGAAACAAGGCCATGAGAGCGTTCCACACTTCAACGTTCCAAAAATATTCCAAGTGCTTGGATCGCTAGCGATCCATACCCTATGGATCGCTAGCGACCCATGCAATATGATGGTTCGTAGGGTGAAACAAAAGCCAAGAAGTCAAGAAAACAAAAGATAGAAAAAACCCTAAGTGTATGGATCGCTAGCGATCCGTACACAATGGATCGCCAATGATCCGTACACGATGGATCGCCAACGATCCGTACAAGATGGATCGCCAACGATCCGTACACGATGGATCGCCAATGATCCGTACATGATTGATCCCCAACGATCGGTACCAAGCAGCAAAACTCTAGCGACCTAATGTGGCTAAAAAATAGAGATAGAGTAAGATTTTAGCTCGCGCCCGAGCCAAGTCCATGTGTCGCCAGCGATCCATAGACCATGGACCGCGAGCTAAACTCCTCTTGGTCAATATGTATCTATCTACAAGTAAATGGCAGGCATGTTTGGACCAAAGGCCATCCAATCTCTATAAATACTGACATACGTGCAACATAAATAGCATCTTCTCCAGACTGGTGGTTGAAGCTCTACTGAAGCATTCTTCACTCTCTACCTCCCTCATAACAATCCCCTGAGAAATTCATTGTGATTCTCCAGTGGATTCCAACTCTGGGATTCAATCTACCTTAGGATATTCATACCCTTGAAACCAAATAATACTTGTAACAACAATCGGTCAATAATAAAATTATAAAGTGGGCGTAGGCTTCATTAATAGCCTAACCACTATAAAATTTTCTTGTCTTCTTTCTTTACTGTCTTTATCTATATCTATTATCTGCGATATTGCTCAGTTAGAACAGGGATGTGCTTTCAAGATTGAACCAGGATGTTGATCCATTTTTTGGGTTAACATTTTGGTGCTTTCACTGACACCTCTAACTCAGGATCCAAATCTAGTTATCTACATTAGATCCTATAGTTCTAGAAGTTAGATCCACATTCTTTGCTTGAAAAATCTGCTTTTGGAATCAAAGGCCCCTGGAAGAAGAAGAACTACCTCTGGAAGATCCATAGGGGCAATAATGGCTGGAGAATATGTTAATCCCTAACAAACTAAAGTAAATGGTGCTGACGTAGAAAATCACGCGCCCGCATCCTCTAGTCAGCACGAATTTGTCACCAGGGATGAGTTAAATAAAATGGTTGATAAGATCGACCAAAAAATGGAAAGTAGCCAAAAGACTCTAATGGTTAAGCTTAATGCTCTCCTAACCCCATAGTCAAATCCTTCTCCAAGGACTATGCCTGGACGAGACTGCTATAGAACAAGAGAATTCCTCCATTTCTGGTCAACATAGAAGAAACAGAAAATAACCACAAAAAAGTGTGACAACAAGACTTAACGTGGACGGAAATTCAAGTACTTCATTTGGGAGGCAACTTATTCTGAACTTAATGAAGGGGCAAAGACCCCATTTGAAGACATAACTTTGGATCCATCGACTCAGAGGACGGAGGGCAAGACGACAAATTGGAAGAAAATGCCAATGCATTCGATAATACTAGGAATACTCAAACTGCTCCAGTTAGGCCAACCGCAAGCCAATAGGACCCTGTAGGAGTGGCTCTCCTGAAGATAGGAGAGCCTAGGTTTCAGCCCACTCACCAAGACCGTTTGCATAGTAACTGAATGCCATCCTCAGGACTACCGGACATTAGAGACATACATTGAAGATATGGTTAAATGATTAATGGAGGAAAGTAAAGACAGAAGGGATGATAAATGGGGATATGCACCAAGTTGGACTCCATTCACCAATGAAATCTTAAACGGGAAATATCCACACAAAAAAATCACAATGCCAACTATTCCATCCTATGATTGGACAAAAGACCCAAAACTTCACTTGTACTAATACTATTGGTATATGGATAGAGCTAATGCCTCTGAAGTTGTTTGATGCAAATGCTTTCCTATCTTTCTTGAATGGCTTCCATAAATGTGGTTCACTATGCTTCCACTAAGATCAATCTCTACTTTTGACCAACTGGCGACTAGTTTCCCTGATCAGTTCAGTCTCCATACCGCGTAGTCAAAAAATTCATGTCCCTTTTTGGATTGTTCTAAGGACGCAACGAATCACTGAAATCTTTCATGAATAGGTTTAACACCACAGTGACAGAAGTAAGCAACCCCAATGAAGACATGAATTTTATGGCATTAGTCTGTGCCATTCACCTAGAAACTAAATTCGAAATGTGGATTAGGATAAAGCAACCTACTACCATGAAAGATTTCAATCGTAAAGCAAGTCAGTATCCAAGGTTGGAAAAAGTGCATGAATTAGAGAGGAAATCTACTAGTGTGTAACCGATGAACGTCGGTCAAAGTGATGTAGCAATGAATCAAAATGCACGCACTTCTCGAACTACTGAAGGAATTACTGGGAAAGACGGAAGTTCAAAGAGAAAAGGTCAAAACTTTAATAAGAAGAATGGTAATGGCAATAATAAAAGGTTCAAAGGGTTTAGGAACGAAGTATACACTCCCCTAAATAACACACTAGAAAACATTTTTCTCACAACTCAATGGACCGAGGAATACAAAAAGCCCTTCAGAAAGGAAGCAACCGAGCAGCAGAAACGCTCGAGAAAGTTCTTCCACTTCTATGGGACACATGACTATGATAAAAGTGAATGCCTCTATCTAAAGAATCTCATTGAGGGGTTGATCCAAAAGAATAAGGTCCAACGATGTAAGAAAGCCTTAAAAACTCGATCGATCTGCTGCTCCTCAACCTCCTAGAGAATGAAGGAATCAAGCGGGAACTAGTGAAGAAGGATCGAAACGAACTGACCAAAAGCTTATTATTGGAACAATATCTTGGGTCCACACCCACGCAAAGAAGTTGGGAGGAAATGGAGCGATATGCAAGTTTGTTAATGCACACTACGAAGGAATCACGTAAAGCTATAGACGATGAAACTCCGTCTAAGCTGCAAAGGGTTTTGAATGACAATATAGTTTTCATAAATCGGGACACCGTAGGGATTGAAGCTCCAACTCTCCTTCCGATGGTGGCGATGGTAGGAATCGGACCTACTGTAGTCCGACGGGTGTTGGTTGATAGTGGCAGCTCCATTAACATACTCTTCAAACGTAATTCGACAAAGTGAAGATTGGCGTGAAAAGCATATCCACGTGCCAAACAAATATTCAAGGGCTTATTAGCAAACCCAAACAACAAGTGGGAACAATTGACCTACTTGTGGAGCTTGGAGAGGGTGAGCAAAGAGTCACCCTCATTCAGACGTTTGTGATCGTGCATGAAATGTCCGCATATGATGCCCTTATGGGATGGTTCACATTAGCCGGCTTCAGAATAGCATTAGCCTAATGGTGCCTTACAATGAAGTTCCCTGCGAAGCACAGAGTCAGAATTGTGAAAGGAGACCAAAGCATCGCCCGAAAATGCTACATCGTAGAATTGCATGAGTTAAGAAGGAAGGAAATAGGAAAGTTGTGGGGAAAACTCTCCATATTCATGAGCACACTGAATAGCAATAATAGAGCCACCCTAGCTTGGGGAAAATAGCCGATTCGACATGGCTTTGGACCCTAGAAAGAAGATTTCAGCGGAGGATGGGGCAGCACCGGTAGAATTGATGGCGTTTGTCCCAGTTTGTACGTATAACCCAACACGGGTTTCGAATATTGGATTGCTCCTAGGAAGCATGATGTAGTCAGAACTAACTAAATTCCTCCGTGCCAATTTGGACGTATTTTCTTGGATGCACTCTGATATGTGTAGGGTATCACCCGAAATTGCCTTCCACACGCACAATTCAAACCAGTAAAGCAGAAAAAATGCAGCATGGGCCCTGAATAGTCCAAGGCACTGAGAGAGAAGGTAGATAAACCAATGGCTGACAGCTTCGTCCGAGATGCAACTTACCCTGAATTGGTATCAAACCTAGTCTTAGTCAAGAAGTCTAATGGAAAACGGCGAACTTGTATTAACTTCTCGGATCTAAATAAAGCTTGCCCAAAAGATAGCTTTCCACTCCCCAGAATCGATTAGCCTGTCGATGGAATGGCGGGGCATGAATTGCTGTCATTTATGGATGCATACTGGGCTACGACCAGATCCTAATGCATGAGCCAGATCAAAAGGACACCAGCTTCATCACCGATTTGGGACTTTACTGCTACAAAGTAATTTGATTCGTCTGAAAAACACTGGGGCAACATATTATAGGCTAGTGAGTACTTTGTTCAAATGCCAAATCGGGAAGACTATTGAGGTTTATGTGGATGACATGTTGGTCAAATCTTGAGTAGCTACTAACCATCTAGAAAATATCACTAAAATTTTCGAAATACTCTGAAATTATGGAATGAAGCTCAACTCATTCAAATGTCACTTCGGAGTGGTCTTTGGAAAATTCCTAGGATTCATCGTATGTGCCAAGGGTATCGAAGAAAATCGTGACCATATCACGACACTATGAGAAGTCCACGCTCCGAAGAATATAAAGGAACTACAAAGTTTAAATGGAAAAGTTGCAGCGCTGTGCCGAATTCTCTCAAAAGCTACAGAAAAGTGCATACCGTTCTTTGATGCACCGAAGAAGGGAAAGTAAAACTTTGAATGGAGTAAAGCTTGTCAAACGGCTATCGAAGAATTACTACAACACATGGAAGCTCAGCCCATCTTATCAAAGCTGGTGGATGGAGAAGACCTATTCATTTACTTAGCAGTCTCACTGCATGAACTAAGTGTTGCTCTCGTGCCGGAAGAAGCGAGAATCCAGCGACCCATGTAGTACATTATCAAACGATCCACCGGAGATGAGAAGAATTACCAAAAATTGGAAAACCTAGCGTATTGCCTCTTGATCGCATCCAAGAAGTTACAACCATACTTTCATGCACATCTGATCAAAGTATTAACCGACCAGCCCTTGAAACAAGTATTGTACCGATCCATAACTTCCAGGCGACTCCTCCTATGGAACATTGACCTAAGTCAGTATGATATTGCATACTAGGAAAGCTATCAATGGGAAAGCGTTGGCAAACTTTATTGTCGAGTTTACCATACAGGATGACGAGGATGAAGCACCGCTGTAGGTGGAGACTTAATGGAAACTCTATGTACATAGTGCGTCTAACAATCTCTGTTCATGGGCAGGGGTAGTGCTTGAACCGTCGAAGGGAGAGCCATTTACTAGCCTTATGCTTGGAATTCCCTACGACGAACAATTAAGCTGAATACAAGGCGCTTATTGTAGGACTAAAGATGGTGAAAGAGCTTAAGACAAAATGCATTCACATCTATAGGGACTCCCAACTGGTTATCTATCAAGTAAAAGGGGATATTAGGCTCGAGGAGAGAATGTTGCCCCATATCTATCCGAAGTGCAAGTACCGCTAAGTGACATCGAACATTATACAATAGCCTACATCCTACAGGAACAAAACACAAAGGTGGACTATTTGACTAAACTAGCAAGCTCTAGGGAAGCTCAATCGTTGGGGCTCGTCCCAGTCAAAACTTTAACCACCCCGTGCGTAGATGAGATAAACGTTAACTAGATCCTCGAGACATTCGTCGAATCAGAAACATGGATGTCACCGATAAAGGACACTTACTTGTGGTAACCCTTCCAACTGACTGGAACCAACGGAAAAGGCTTCTTCAAAAAGCACCACGGTTTGTGATACAGGATGGAATTCTCTATCGAAGGTGATTCTCGACCCCCTTCTTAGGTGTGTGACCGATAATGAAGCATAATGAATCCTAAAGGAGGCACATGAAGGCGAATGCAGGGATACACTAGAGGGTAAACCCTAGCGAAGAAAGTTCGGTGTGGATATTTCTGGCCAACAATAGTCTGTGACACCACAGACTACGCTAGAAATGCGCTCTTTGTCAAAGATTCAGCAAAATTATGATAACTCCTTTGATGGAGCTAACGCAGATAGTCAGCCCGTTGTTGTTTACAATATGGGGAATCGACAGGACTGGCACCCTGCCAAGAGCAAAAGGAGGGGCCAAATACGAAATAGTTGTCCTAGATTATTTGTGACGACTACGGATTTTGCCCGTTCAGAAATCGACATCCGTACTTCAAATCGTATTCGAATGCCATAGATTCGACCGTTCAAATCCGATTCGCCGGAGCTTATAACAACATTAAGTAATAACACAGCGGAATAAAAGAATGATACATTGATATACAGCTTTAATACAATATCTGATACAACAGATGATCCAATAGATATCAATATACATCAGAGATATGATACAATAAAATAGCAGCGGAAAAGAAAATAGATGACATCTAGCAGCGGAACAAATAACTCTAAGATAGTCTTCAAAAGAGAACTCCGAGAACTGCAACTCCATCTCCAAGAATCCATCCAGTAATAGCTCGAACTCCCAATAACAAATCACCAAGCTAAGCAAGACTGGTGCGAACCAAAGACTGAACTAACTCCAGATAATCTACTACATCTGACTATCTGAAAAACCCAACTCTAGACTGCTCGTGTAGAAATATAATGAGCACCCAGAGTTTAGGAAAGAAACAATAAACTCCGGATCAGTCGTGGGACTGGTGTGAGCAACAAAAACAGTCTATCTTTTAAAACATTCAACAAAAGAATTTCAAAGTCAATTCGCAATGCTTTTGAAAAATGAGACTACCATAAGGCCTCCCGCACACACACACACAATGCAAACGCAGAATCGGAGGAGATTTCTCCTTATGATAGTCAAAGATGCTTGATACGCATTAAAAAGAAACATTTGATATTATTAATAGTGCATAGTGTAGGAAAAATTCATTTCGAAAGTAGAATATAAATCTTAGCCAACATACGACCATTATCGTATGCCTACTATACCTACCATCTAAACAGTGGGGCGCCACCATAAGTAAATGGCAGGTTCTACAACTAAAACCGTACAGGGTTTCGTATTGTTTCTTTGGATTTCCAACAAATGGTCAGGCCAAGGAACTTCCCATTGCCACATGAGAATGCCTCTGGAAGGACATTCCCGAGAACCAAACCGGAACTCTGCCAACACAAGGCCGGGTTACCCCTAACTGGGTAACTACTGACACGAGCACGCCATTCCCCGATCGTAAACGACCTTTCTCACGGGATCCAGATAACCAACAACCACAAAGTAATAAATTCGTAGTAACCACATAGGTTAAATATCTGGGCTCCATACCATGATACCACCTCTATCCAGAAGGAAATGTACATACCCTAAAGGGAGCTACCCCTCATAACCTTGCCGCATCTTTCCTGTTTTGACCATTTCCGGGGTGTGAGGCTCGACGAAGTCACGTCCACAAAAACATACTTTATACAAAAGCCATGCTTTGGGTCAACAAATGATCATAGAAATGATCACCAGGATAGACGATCACACAAATGATCCTATCATAAATAATCAACACAATGATCATTTCATAGCAACACTCAGTATGTCACATTACCAAATTGGGAACATATCGCTGATAACCTTCAACTATATAACCTCTGAGCTCGTACGTCTCAGAGAAGGGTGTTAAGCTAAAAGAATAAATTCTCCGCCACCAACAGAAATATATTTGAAAGAAATCGGCTTTATATCTCAATTTGTAATGTCAGACATACAATCCATACAAGTCTGTTCTGGGTTCGAACAGAACCGAAGGCACTTACAAAGAAGTCCTTGCAACCCGGATATTCACAATCCCGATCGGATTTTCCCATCACTTAGGGAGTTTCTATACCAGCGTGACTCGGTGCAGAAACAATCGATAGGTCATCCTATCGCTTTCACAAATACCCGGTCTTCATCACCGGTCTTCAAATGCTATCCATAACGACGTATCACATATTCGGAATGGGTTATACGACACAAAGGTCCTTTCCCGGCTAAACCGAATAGTGAACGAAAATATTTTCAAAACATATGGATATGGGATTTCAATTAAGTCACAACTTATTACCCAAAACTTTTCTTCAAATGGCTTAACAAATTACCATTCTCAATCTTTAACAAAAAGATTCATTTTCACAACCTTTAACGGTTTTAAACAATTTTCACATTTTAATCTTTTAAATAAAATATTCATTCACAGATTTTCCAAATCAATTTTCATTTCAATTTGATTAACTCGTTAAATCTTTAAATCAAAGATTTAACTTATAGCCTTCAAAACAATTTCATTTTAATTTGATTAACTCGTTAAATCTTTAAATCAAAGATTTAACTTATAGCCTTCAAAACAATTTCATTTCAATTTGATTTAAACAAATCATCAATTTAAATCTGTTAAAAATAAACATATTTAATTCATAGTTTTCAAAATGAATTCATTCATAACTTAGGAAAATCATTTCTCTATTCAATCTTGAAATTCTCCAAATTAACTGGAATCTCAGTTCTTATCTAAAAGTGTTTATCATTTGAAAACAACAGTTATCATTTTGGAAATCTGATTCATTTATACGAGTTAAAACCCTTGGGTTAAATTCCAATTTCCAAAAATAATACTTTAAAAATGATTTAACTCATAATGACTAGTATAATATCATTAATCCCTAGTTTCAAATTACAGAATTCAATTTCAAGTATTGAATTTAAATTTAAATCAAATTTTTTAAATTCCAAAACTTAATCAAGTAATTTAAAAATAATAAATTCTATTTTGAAATTCCATTCCAAAAGCTTTTCACATTTATTCCGATTCCATTTCCAAAACATTTGAATTTAAAAATTCAAATTTAACTATTTCAAAAATCTGCGACTTAATCGATTTCCTCGTGAAATCTATAATTGTGTGTGTATAAGTGTGGTCTAAGGGTTTAACACACAATAGTGCACACATCAATCATTACAGAGATATCAATTATCGATAAGCGATATAATCAATAACGCTTGTCTCTATTCACAGATTCATAAATAAATTGATTTACCAATCTCAAAGATTTATCATTACAATTCGATGTGGGTTTCGGATAACTAACTGGAATCCGACTCCCTGTCGCATCGAAGTTTGAATGCCGTTTTACGGCAAACAGGGTTTTCATATCAATACAGAGTAAATTACAATTACAGTGTAGTACATGGCAATCTACATCATACAGCATCACAATCAGAACAGAAATATCAATACGGTGCACAACAATAGTTAATTTTTCACCAATCAAAGTGAATGAGATAAATTATCCCAATAATTATTTTATCGATTATTTTAAATCATGGATTTATTATCCTGAATGATAAATTAATTTATCTTTACCATCTTGATACATTAATTATCCCTTATTTGATTATTTTAATTAATCGTCAACTAAAATTAATCAACTTAATTTATAAAATCAACAAACTCTTAATTTCAAATTTATTTAAGTACTTAATTGTTTATCAAATTAATTTTAATTACAAATTTTAAATCATTCTAAATCTCTTTTTCCAAACTATTAATATAAATTGTTTATCTTAGTTGTCATTTGAAAATTGCTTATACTTTAAGAATTTATTTATTGTTACATTAAAATTTAATGTAAATAAATTTTTAAATCATTTTTTTTAAATCTAATCATAAAAAAAAAGTTAATTAAAATTTTGTTTTAAATTTTCCTGGCTTAATTTAAAGAATTTACAAATTCTAATTACTATTTTTTTTCATATTTTATTTACAAATATCATTTGTTTATTCAGAAAATAAATTTTTACTTGTGTTTAAAAATTTGGTTGAAACTGAGTTTGCTGCTTTCACTTACTCACCCGAGGCCTGCTTCGGGTCATAGCCGATAAAAACAGCACCCTGCTTCGAGTTTTTTAACCAACTAGCCCGAGTCCCCAAAATTTTCCAAATTTAAAAAAATTTGTAAGTCTTTTGATTTAACACCGAGATCCTGCTTCGAGTAAAAACTCGAGCTACCCCTCGTTCTCCCCGAGACACGCTTCGAGACTACGTCTTCTTCCCCAAACACGAACCCACAGCACAGCCCAATCTAACCCAACGTGCACGTGCACGTGTACGGCAACTCCGGCCACTTCCAGTCGAACCTACCACCCTCGACACATCAACGATCATCTATACAAGTCTCCAGATAACACAGGAATTTGTAACAACGATGCATTCAAATTTTCACTGCCTAACCCAAACTGGAATAACATGCTATCTTCAACACCCCCAAAACTGTCAACACGACATACTCGCGACACCCATCACCAGAAAACGTGAAACTCCGGCCACAACTCCATCCATGTCCCCTCTATCTTTTCACAAAGTCGCGTGGCACTCGGTCTATCATCGACGACGAAATCATCGAGTTACAGAACTCAAAATACACTCGAGCCAAACCCTACTTTCGATCCAACCAACTAATCCTTGCATTAGAAATTTTCTTCAGCATTTTTCCTATACTCGAGGATCATCAAGCTAGCTTTACATCAAGTTGCAGCATTTAAGAATTGTTGAATCTCCAGAATTTTACAAAAAAGCATTTTTGGTTCAAAAATGAACAGCACCTAGAATACTTAACTAAAAATCATCATCTTTGTTTTAAAAATCTTAGCTTTGTATGTTAAATCAAGTTATGAAATTGAATCAACAATTTACAACATTCGAATTTTTCACATTAATTCCTTTTTACTGTAAACTCAAAGATTCCGAACCAATTATTCATTTTTAAAACCTATAATTATTTTTAGATGAAATGTTACCTGATTTCAAACAACCTTTATTTTCAAATCATACCCCAATTCGAATTCAACATTAAGTTATTTAATTTGTTTTGAAAATTGTACCTGTTACTAACACACAGAGCATATATTTTAAACAAGATTGAAACCTGTTGCCTGTAAACAAAAATATGTTACAAACATGCACTCCATATCTATATATATATATATATCTAAACACACAGATATTTTAACAGCTAACAACATTTCATAATGCATTCAAGTATCAACCACAATATTGAGATATAGAAGTAGATCATGGGTAGAAAGTTGCTCACAGATTTCTTAGAAGAAGAACAGAGCTTCATTTTGAAACAGTTTTGAAAATACAAGCTGAAACCCCCCCCCCCCCGATCTCTAATTTGAATGTATTTGCTTTCATCGTCTCAGGTTGAAATGGAGAAGCCGAGGTGATATATATAAAGAAGAGAAGTTTTACAGGGGATCATATCTTATGTTTTGTACAGGGATTTCATATTGTACAGGCTGGTGATATTATACTGTTTTGTACAGCAGGGTATGCTTGTTTGTACAATAACATGGGTGAAGTTGCTTGCATTTGAATAACTCGGCTGATATGTTTTATTTGTACTTGCTTTTACTTTACTTTCTAAGCTACAGCCTTGTCCTGTTATCTACTCCATACTTATCTTTTCTTTGCTTTGTTTTTGACTGAAATGATTTCCAGTAAGTACACTGGTTTACATACTCATTATCTTACTTAATTATTTATATGAAGATTTTGTATGCTAGAGATATTTGTTGTTCTATGCTATTTTAAATGCATATGCAGTTTTGTTTCTAGTTTAAGTGTACTAAAGATACTTGTATAAATTCTTTTGTCTTGTTTTATATGCTTACTCTCTATTTGCCTGCATACACATCTCTTTTATTTTCTTTGTATATTATGCAAGCTTGTTTTATTTATGTAAAAATATATACTTTGTTTTGCTTACTTTCTTCTTTACAGGCTATATGAAATGTATTATATTATGTACTTTATTTTGTTTATTTTATTTATTTTCTTGCTTGTTTCAGCCATTTATTTTATTGCCTTTGTTTTGTTTCATACTTATGTAAATTATTATTATTTGCTTTGTTTTTAAATTATGTATGTAGTTAGTTTGTGGATATTTTGCTTTGTATTCTTTTTATAGTTTAATTCATTTTATATTTAACTTATACTTTGGAATATGAATAAATTTCTATTGTTAACTAAAAATATCATTTTACTTGTCTTTATTACTTTGAAATAAAATGAAGTCCTACTTTTGTTATGTTGTTATAGTTTATTCTTTTATGCATTTACTTCCTATTTTACACTAATGTGTTACTATATATGTTATTTCTTTTGTTTATTAATATTTTTATTCCCAGGCTCTTGTATTGCTTCTTCATTTTATTTGTTGTCTTCATGTTTGCATATTTTATTTTTCTTTCTTTTGTCTATTTCTTGTTTATTTTCAGTTTACACACTTACCATTGCTTGTTCAAATCTTTACAAGCTGCATACTATTCTTTTTAGTTTAGTTTTATACTTATTGTTTTTGTTTTATATATATCAATGTTCTTATTTTTATTCATAGCTTAAGTATGAAAAATAAGTGAACTTCTATTTTTATCTTTTATTTTTATTACTTTTGTAGCCTACTCCATTTGTATTATCTTGCATTGATTTATTAATATGAGATTAAGATATATATATATATATATATCTACTTTATATTGTTATATCTTATATTTTATTTACTTCTTATTTATTGTCTTGTATTTATTATATATATTTTAACCATCAATAATAAACTAACAATTCACCTATTTATTCATTTCGTACTTGTGTCAATGTATATACTTTAATATTTATTTTTCAAACCATAAATATAAGATTTAAATTCAAGTAATTTAACACATTTTTATTTGAGATCGGGGAAACTCGCATCAATCCATCTATACATTTCACAAATTTAATTCAAAAATTTGATAAATTATCAATTTAAATTAAATTAAAATCTAGGGTCGTTACAAACTTCCCCCCTTAAAAGAATTTCGTCCTCGAAATTTGCAGGCACGAAAACAACACAGAGATAGACTCAATCTCTACAATTCCTCAAACTTAAGATATGAATTCCAAATTCAAGTCGGAATATCTCAGAATACATACCAATTTGTCCCTCTTCGAACTTTGGTATTCACAATAAATTGCAATAGAATTTCAAAATTTGGTTTTAAACAAAATCATTTTATTGATTTAATTCAAATTATCTTCATATTCTATTAATCAATTTAACTCAAATTAAAATTTCCAATTCATTCAAAATTTCCAATTTATATTCATTAAGGATTAAATCGAAAAGCCGATAAGAAACGATAAAGATAAGGATTTTCTATAACAAATCGTAGAGCTACCATCATATCAAAACTTCTTCTTGTAGCTGGTACGAAGAAATCAAAAGAATTTAAATCGAATCAAAGGAATTGATAAGAAAGTTATTTCCACTGTTGTTACAGAGTATTGACCAATTATAGTCATATTTCCCTGTCCTCTATCTCGTTCTCTTCTTGCACTCATACTTACTATCAGTAGATAGTAAGAGAATTTACTGAGGCATTCAAACAGATATCTTAAGGATTACTCATTCTAGGATTTACTTCACCCTATCTCTAATGAGTTACTTAATGTGTTACACTCCTGAGCTAAAGTTCAACCCTTAGCTCTGATACCAAATGTGACGACTACGGATTTTGCCCGTTCAAAAATCGACATCCATACTTCAAATCGTATTCGAATGCCATAGATTCGACCGTTCAAATCCGATTCGTCGGAGCTTATAACAACATTAAGTAATAACACAGCGGAATAAAAGAATGATACATTGATATACAGCTTTAATACAATATCTGATACAACAGATGATCCAATAGATATCAATATACATCAGAGATATGATACAATAAAATAGCAGCGGAAAAGAAAATAGATGACATCTAGCAGTGGAACAAATAACTCTAAGATAGTCTTCAAAAGAGAACTCCGAGAACTGCAACTCCATCTCCAAGAATCCATCCAGTAATAGCTCGAACTCCCAATAACATATCACCAAGCTAAGCAAGACTGGTGCGAACCAAAGACTGAACTAACTCCAGATAATCTACTACATCTGACTATCTGAAAAACCCAACTCTAGACTGCTCGTGTAGAAATATAATGAGCACCCAGAGTTTAGGAAAGAAACAATAAACTCCGGATCAGTCGTGGGACTAGTGTGAGCAACAAAAACAGTCTATCTTTTAAAACATTCAACAAAAGAATTTCAAAGTCAATTCGCAATGCTTTTGAAAAATGAGACTACCATAAGGCCTCCCGCACACACACACAATGCAAACGCAGAATCGGAGGAGATTTCTCCTTATGATAGTCAAAGATGCTTGATACGAATTAAAAAGAAACATTTGATATTATTACTAGCGCATAGTGTAGGAAAAATTCATTTCGAAAGTAGAATATAAATCTTAGCCAACATACGACCATTATCGTATGCCTACTATAGCTACCATCTAAACAGTGGGGCGCCACCATAAGTAAATGGTAGGTTCTACAACTAAAACCGTACAGGGTTTCGTATTGTTTCTTTGGATTTCCAACAAATGGTCAGGCCAAGGAACTTCCCATTGCCACATGAGAATGCCTCTGGAAGGACATTCCCGAGAACCAAACCGGAACTCTGCCAACACAAGGCCGGGTTACCCCTAACTGGGTAACTACTGACACGAGCACGCCATTCCCCGATCGTAAACGACCTTTCTCACGGGATCCAGATAACCAACAACCACAAAGTAATAAATTCGTAGTAACCACATAGGTTAAATATCTGGGCTCCATACCATGATACCACCTCTATCCAGAAGGAAATGTACATACCCTAAAGGGAGCTACCCCTCATAACCTTGCCGCATCTTTCCTGTTTTGACCATTTCCGGGGTGTGAGGCTCGACGAAGTCACGAAGTCACAACCTTTAACGGTTTTAAACAATTTTCACATTTTAATCTTTTAAATAAAATATTCATTCATAGATTTTCCAAATCAGTTTTCATTTCAATTTGATTAACTCGTTAAATCTTTAAATCCAAGATTTAACTTATAGCCTTCAAAACAATTTCATTTCAATTTGATTAACTCGTTAAATCTTTAAATCAAAGATTTAACTTATAGCCTTCAAAACAATTTCATTTCAATTTGATTTAAACAAATCATCAATTTAAATCTGTTAAAAATAAACAGATTTAATTCATAGTTTTCAAAAAGAATTCATTCATAACTTAGGAAAATCATTTCTCTATTCAATCTTGAAATTCCCCAAATTAACTGGAATCCCAGTTCTTATCTAAAAGTGTTTATCATTTGAAAACAACAGTTATCATTTTGGAAATCTGATTCATTTATACGAGTTAAAACCCTTGGGTTAAATTCCAATTTCCAAAAATAATACTTTAAAAATGATTTAACTCATAATGACTAGTATAATATCATTAATCCCTAGTTTCAAATTACAGAATTCAATTTCAAGTATTGAATTTAAATTTAAATCAAATTTTTTAAATTCCAAAACTTAATCAAGTAATTTAAAAATAATAAATTCTATTTTGAAATTCCATTCCAAAAGCTTTTCACATTTATTCCGATTCCATTTCCAAAACATTTGAATTTAAAAATTCAAATTTAACTATTTCAAAAATCTGCGACTTAATCGATTTCCTCGTGAAATCCATAATTGTGTGTGTATAAGTGTGGTCTAAGGGTTTAACACACAATAGTGCACACATCAATCATTACAGAGATATCAATTATCGATAAGCGATATAATCAATAACGCTTGTCTCAATTCACAGATTCATAAATAAATTGATTTATCAATCTCAAAGATTTATCATTACAATTCGATGTGGGTTTCGGATAACTAACTGGAATCCGACTCCCTGTCGCATCGAAGTTTAAATGCCGTTTTACGGCAAACAGGGTTTTCATATCAATACAGAGTAAATTACAATTACAGTGTAGTACATGGCAATCTACATCACACAGCATCACAATCAGAACAGAAATATCAATACGGTGCACAACAATAGTTAATTTTTCACCAATCAAAGTGAATGAGATAAATTATCCCAATAATTATTTTATCGATTATTTTAAATCATGGATTTATTATCCTGAATGATAAATTACTTTATCTTTACCATCTTGATACATTAATTATCCCTTATTTGATTATTTTAATTAATCGTCAACTAAAATTAATCAACTTAATTTATAAAATCAACAAACTCTTAATTTCAAATTTATTTAAGTACTTAATTGTTTATCAAATTAATTTTAATTACAAATTTTAAATCATTCTAAATCTCTTTTTCCAAACTATTAATATAAATTGTTTATCTTAGTTGTCATTTGAAAATTGCTTATACTTTAAGAATTTATTTATTGTTACATTAAAATTTAATGTAAATAAATTTTTAAATCATTCTTTTTAAATCTAATCATTAAAAAAAAGTTAATTAAAATTTTGTTTTAAATTTTCCTGGCTTAATTTAAAGAATTTACAAATTCTAATTACTATTTTTTTTCATATTTTATTTACAAATATCATTTGTTTATTCAGAAAATAAATTTTTACTTGTGTTTAAAAATTTGGTTGAAACTGAGTTTGCTGCTTTCACTTACTCACCCGAGGCCTGCTTCGGGTCATAGCCGATAAAAACAGCACCCTGCTTCGAGTTTTTTAACCAACTAGCCCGAGTCCCCAAAATTTTCCAAATTTAAAAAAATTTGTAAGTCTTTTGATTTAACACCGAGATCCTGCTTCGAGTAAAAACTCGAGCTACCCCTCGTTCTCCCCGAGACACGCTTCGAGACTACGTCTTCTTCCCCAAACACGAACCCACAGCACAGCCCAATCTAACCCAACGTGCACGTGCACGTGTACGGCAACTCCGGCCACTTCCAGTCGAACCTACCACCCTCGACACATCAACGATCATCTATACAAGTCTCCAGATAACACAGGAATTTGTAACAACGATGCATTCAAATTTTCACTGCCTAACCCAAACTGGAATAACATGCTATCTTCAACACCCCCAAAACTGTCAACACGACATACTCGCGACACCCATCATCAGAAAACGTGAAACTCCTGCCACAACTCCGTCCATGTCCCCTCTATCTTTTCACAAAGTCGCGTGGCACTCGGTCTATCATCGACGACGAAATCATCGAGTTACAGAACTCAAAATACACTCGAGCAAAACCCTACTTTCGATCCAACCAACTAATCCTTGCATTAGAAATTTTCTTTAGCATTTTTCCTATACTCGAGGATCATCAAGCTAGCTTTACATCAAGTTGCAGCATTTAAGAATTGTTGAATCTCCAGAATTTTACAAAAAAGCATTTTTGGTTCAAAAATGAACAGCACCTAGAATACTTAACTAAAAATCATCATCTTTGTTTTAAAAATCTTAGCTTTGTATGTTAAATCAAGTTATGAAATCGAATCAACAATTTACAACATTCGAATTTTTCACATTAATTCCTTTTTACTGTAAACTCAAAGATTCCGAACCAATTATTCATTTTTAAAACCTATAATTATTTTTAGATGAAATGTTACCTGATTTCAAACAACCTTTATTTTCAAATCATACCCCAATTCGAATTCAACATTAAGTTATTTAATTTGTTTTGAAAATTGTACCTGTTACTAACACACAGAGCATATATTTTAAACAAGATTGAAACCTGTTGCCTGTAAACAAAAATATGTTACAAACATGCACTCCATATCTATATATATATATATATCTAAACACACAGACATTTTAACAGCTAACAACATTTCATAATGCATTCAAGTATCAACCACAATATTGAGATATAGAAGTAGATCATGGGTAGAAAGTTGCTCACAGATTTCTTAGAAGAAGAACAGAGCTTCATTTTGAAACAGTTTTGAAAATACAAGCTGAAACCCCCCCCCCCCCCCCCCCCCGATCTCTGATTTGAATGTATTTGCTTTCATCGTCTCAGGTTGAAATGGAGAAGCCGAGGTGATATATATAAAGAAGAGAAGTTTTACAGGGGATCATATCTTATGTTTTGTACAGGGATTTCATATTGTACAGGCTGGTGATATTATACTGTTTTGTACAGCAGGGTATGCTTGTTTGTACAATAACATGGGTGAAGTTGCTTGCATTTGAATAACTCGGCTGATATGTTTTATTTGTACTTGCTTTTACTTTACTTTCTAAGCTACAGCCTTGTCCTGTTATCTACTCCATACTTATCTTTTCTTTGCTTTGTTTTTGACTGAAATGATTTCCAGTAAGTACACTGGTTTACATACTCATTATCTTACTTAATTATTTATATGAAGATTTTGTATGCTAGAGATATTTGCTGTTCTATGCTATTTTAAATGCATATGCAGTTTTGTTTCTAGTTTAAGTGTACTAAAGATACTTGTATAAATTCTTTTGTCTTGTTTTATATGCTTACTCTCTATTTGCCTGCATACACATCTCTTTTATTTTCTTTGTATATTATGCAAGCTTGTTTTATTTATGTAAAAATATATACTTTGTTTTGCTTACTTTCTTCTTTACAGGCTATATGAAATGTATTATATTATGTACTTTATTTTGTTTATTTTATTTATTTTCTTGCTTGTTTCAGCCATTTATTTTATTGCCTTTGTTTTGTTTCATACTTATGTAAATTATTATTATTTGCTTTGTTTTTAAATTATGTATGTAGTTAGTTTGTGGATATTTTGCTTTGTATTCTTTTTATAGTTTAATTCATTTTATATTTAACTTATACTTTGGAATATGAATAAATTTCTATTGTTAACTAAAAATATCATTTTACTTGTCTTTATTACTTTGAAATAAAATGAAGTCCTACTTTTGTTATGTTGTTATAGTTTATTCTTTTATGCATTTACTTCCTATTTTACACTAATGTGTTACTATATATGTTATTTCTTTTGTTTATTAATATTTTTATTCCCAGGCTCTTGTATTGCTTCTTCATTTTATTTGCTGTCTTCATATTTGCATATTTTATTTTTCTTTCTTTTGTCTATTTCTTGTTTATTTTCAGTTTACACACTTACCATTGCTTGTTCAAATCTTTACAAGCTGCATACTATTCTTTTTAGTTTAGTTTTATACTTATTGTTTTTGTTTTATATATATCAATGTTCTTATTTTTATTCATAGCTTAAGTATGAAAAATAAGTGAACTTCTATTTTTATCTTTTATTTTTATTACTTTTGTAGCCTACTCCATTTGTATTATCTTGCATTGATTTATTAATATGAGATTAAGATATATATATATATATATATATATCTACTTTATATTGTTATATCTTATATTTTATTTACTTCTTATTTATTGTCTTGTATTTATTATATATATTTTAACCATCAATAATAAATTAACAATTCACTTATTTATTCATTTCGTACTTGTGTCAATGTATATACTTTAATATTTATTTTTCAAACCATAAATATAAGATTTAAATTCAAGTAATTTAACACATTTTTATTTGAGATCGGGGAAACTCGCATCAATCCATCTATACATTTCACAAATTTAATTCAAAAATTTGATAAATTATCAATTTAAATTAAATTAAAATCTAGGGTCGTTACATTATTTCACAAGATGGGCCGAAGCAAAATCTCTAGCCACTATAACCACAAAGAAAGTCATTAACTTTGTTACTAAGAACGTTATTTGCAAGTATGGTGCATCCCAAAAATCATCACGGACAATGGAACTCAATTCAAAAGAGCCGAGTTTTAAAACATCTACAAGCGCTTCCAAATTTAAAAGAGCTTTTTTGCGGTGGCTCGTACACAAGCAAACGGTCAGGTGAGAGCAATGAACAAGATCATCAAGTCCTTTATCAAACGGAAACTAACAAAAGAAAAAGGAAATTGGGTTGATGAACATCCACTCACATTATAAACTTACAGAACTACCCATAAAGCAGCAATTGGCCACACTCCATTCGCCTTGATGTATGGTTCAGAAGCAATGATTCATGTTGAACTGGAAGTCCCGCTGCATTGAAGGTAAAACTTCAATAAAAAGAAAATGAGCAGCTCCTAGTCGAAACGCTAGATATGATTGATGAAAGAAGAGAAGAACAGAGTTGAGAATCACAGCCCAACAAAAAAGGGTGGCATGGTACTTCAACTCCAAAGTTCACAATCAAACTTTCGAAGTGGGAGATCTTATGCTCAAGCGAGTTTACCCTATGCCGGGGACCTTCGTATCAAACTGAGAAGGACCGTATGTCCTTAATCAAAAGCTAAGAGATGGGACTTTCAAGCTAACAACCGTCGATGGAACTCAAGTTCCCAAGGCATGGAATAGCGAATTGCTTCGCCGTTACTTTTTCTGAAAGCTACCTAATGTACCTTTTATTTTCCAACAAATAGGCCATCCCGGGATGATGGGAGCATTGGAAATAGGAAAAAAACCTGCTTTTCTTTCCTTAATAAAATGTGATTCGCTCTTATAACAACCCATATTTTGATAATTAAAATATTTAATTTAATAAGGTTTTGGGCTTTAATATTGTCAGAAATTAAAATTTATGATTTATTAAATTGAATCTTATTAGATTAGAAATTTTGACTTTAAGATAAATCTTAAAACAAATAATTTAATGAGATAAAACATATAATTGGCTAATATTGATTGAATGCAATTGACTACTATACTATGTTAATGTAGTTTCAATCAATTTAAATAATAAAGGTTAATAAGGAATAGAATAAATGATGTATAAATTGATGTAATCTTATGTTATTAGTTGCAATTGGTTTTAATATGGAGTATGAAATCAATTATTTTGTACGTAAATTTATTAACCTTTGTTTGTAAACAATAAGTTAATAGATATACATTTTTAACGTATAACCATTGTTTTATTTATTTTCTTATTATTAAATCGGTTAGAAATTTATTTGGTAACTAATAGAGAATTAATGTAATAGAAATATTACAAGAAACGTTAACTGTTGAGTGGTGAGTGTAAAACTTATGTTAATCAATTGCATAAGGGAATAGTTGATTTGATAATAAGAATGTAAATCAAAATAAAAGGATTTGTTTGAAATTTAAATATAATGAACAGGTTTTATTACGTTTGTAATTAAATGTTGGAATTAAATTAGTATATAGATATTGTGTTTAACATAAAAAATTGGATTTCAAAGGAAACAATTGGATTAATTATCTTCCCTGTATTAGGGTATGTTTTGAGATTTAATCATTGTAAGTAATAGTAATTATATCTTACCATTAATAAGAGATAGAAGTAAATGGTAATTAATTAATGATATGTGCAACATATGTTTTGTGCTAGAAAATATAATGGGAATTTCATTGAGAAATATTACATTCGAATTGTAAGCACTTAAATTTGGTACAAATATAACGATTATATGAAATTAATTGATAAAGAAATGATGTGGTTGCACGAAGTATTATTTCTGTGACTCTTTAATGGGATAATCTTTAAATATAAGTTGGTTTTAAAGGGAGAGGTGTTAATTGTAAATGAACGTGTAATAAAAAGAAATATGTTTTGATAAAAAGAAAAGAAAATGATGGTTTCTTGATAAGAATATTCTTATCAAATAAAGTGAATATTTCATCTATGAATGTTAATTTAATTTCATTAAAACAAAGAATTGAATTTTGTTGTATGTTTCTAGTTGGAATATTTGATTTATTTAAATATTCCTTAATTTGAATTTAATTAAAAATATATACAATAATAAAATGGTAAAAAAACAACTTGAAGGTTTGGTTAAGTTTTTGATTTGAAATAGTTAGCATATATTAACGTAGGAGATTTATTCCGTTTCAAATTTGACTTTGGGGTCTCAGTTCATCTTTTAATGTGTGGGTGCGGTCCTTATTATGTTAATTGTAGTGTTTAATTTTATTTACTGTTTACTAACTAAAAATACATATATGTGTGTAAATTTGAGCGTATTAGGGTTAATAAAATATGTTAAAATGAAATTTTTTTTAGTATATTTGATTTGTGATTTCTGTGTACGGACTACATTCTCAAATTTAAATCTGTCGCTTTCATTTATTTTATTTTATTACTACTTTCTTTCATTAAATACATGCCTCTTTTAGTCTTCCAGTAAGTTTTATTTATTTACATGCGAGCCTTGCCTTGAAATATTTCATTTGTGAATGTAAGTTTAATTTCATTAGAGTAAAGAATAGAATGATTTGTTAAAAAAGGGGAATATATATTTATTTGAACGCTGTTTTAGCATACAGTTTGATTTCAAGAATAGGAATATAATTTAAGTAGGTTATTTATTACGGTGGTGTAAAACAACAAATTTATAAACATGTTTAAATGACTTAAGGAAACAATTATCCTATTTCTCATCCATTTTGGTTTATCTATTTTGAAATTTAACTGTTTTATTAATTGCAATTAGTGTAATGGAAAGATTTCGATTAAAAGGAAAGAAAACTTTGATTGCAATTAATAGATTTAATAAAAGAAACGTACATTTTGTGTTAAATAGAAATGGTGCTTTAATGGAAATAAAAGAATTAAACGTTCTCATTTTTAAGGTAGGTATAATTTTATTAATTGTGCGTAGATAAAAATTTGTATGTGTACGAATTGAGTATTATTTGAGTGAATGAAATTAATTTGGTCATGTTTCGAAAGAAATTGAATTTCAAAATGTGTATGTGGTCCCTTCATTTGTTTTTATTTATTGCATGTTCGTTTTAAAATAGTTATCTCGTTATTAAAACTTGGTCCGTTCATTTCTCCTTCGGTTTAATACCTAAGTCTAAGCTTTTAGGCTATACATTATCAATGCCTAAAGCATTTAAAACAAAACGTGCATTTTGCCCCTCCACCTTTATTTCCTTATTATTAAATAATCTATAATTTTATGTCTTCATTTGCATTTTTATTTCTTCTATCACCTCATATTCATTAAGTTCACATCTTTCGGTACTACGTTTTAGGGCTGTTCATATTTTACTTTATTTCAATTCCTAGTTTGTTTATATATACCTTATTAGCTTTTCATTTGTTTCCATCTTCTTTCCTTTAGTCATATTTCATTTTCTAATCTCATCTTCTATAGCTTCATTTTCCAAATAAAACTTCCATCTCATTTTTTCTCTCTTCACCTTCCTCCTTCCATTTTCATTTTTTCTTCTTTAAATCTCCTTCTTCTTTTTTTTGCTTCATTCTTTATCTTTTTGTTTCTTCTTCATTTTCAAATCTTCTTCTTTTTGAAAGCTTCCTTTTCTTTTTCAATTCTTCATCTTCTTTAAATTTTCTTCTTCTTTTCCAAACATACTTCTTTTTTCCAAATCTTTTTCTTCAAATCCAAATCTATAACAACTTCTCTATCTCTTCCAAAAAATTCCAAAAAAAATATTAAGATGGAAGAAAACAAATCAAAAGGAGGAAGTAGTAGCGGATCCAAATCCGACTAGAAGAGGGAAATCCAGAAGGTGAGTGTTTAAACTCACTCACGAAATACTAAAATTTTATTGCAAGTTAAACCAGGTCATATAGTGATAAATTTTTGATTATTGGTTTGGAATAATTATTAATATTTAATTTGAACAGCTAAATTCCAATAGGTGATGACTAATAATTATTGTGACATGTTATTGAATTGGTTGATTTGTTGAATTGATTGATTTGAATGTTGTCTGTATGGTGTGATGGATGCAATTGTGATTGAATGTATATTTGTTCATTTATTTGATATATCCTTGTTACCACCCTACAGTTTATTGTAATTCTTTAAATTTTCATATTGATTATTTGCACACTAAATAAGGATGTAAAATCCATGAATTTCAAGTATTTACATCAGAGGAAAAATAGTATGTTTAGATTTACTATTTGAACCATAAAAATGATTTTGGGAAGTAAACCGTCGTTACCTTACTTGAAAGTTTACAAAATTAAATTTTGAAACATTGGAAAGTTTCCAAAAAATTGAATATTAAAACTTAGGAACATTTTTATAAACCAAATCTCTAAAACTATGAAATTTAACTGGGAATTGTTCTGTAAATTTGTAATTTACAAGAATGGATCTATTGTGAAATCCATTTTATTTTGAATATGGAAACAATAACATTTCCAGAAATTTGAACCTTCAAAAATGTAGTTATCTGCATCACTTATTTCATGTACTTTTGATTTAATTTGCATAAGAATTTTGGTTCTAACTCGAGTGTATTATTTTCCTTTATGCTCGGGTCAGCCTGAGTTTTTCAGCATTGAAGACTATTTCTGGTGGACGAAGACGAAGATTCAGTAAATTATTGCTATTTATTATTCCACTACATTCTGTGTTCTGCTGCATTATTTGGTTATTTATGATATATGTATAACTCTGATTTGAATTTGTAAAAGTGTAATGAAATGTTATTTGTAAAACAGCTTCATGAACTGTTTATTTGATTATTATATTTTGTCGTTACGCTGTAAGATTCTGTATTTTGTTTTTCTCTTTCCTTTTTCTTTTTTTTCTTATTTACCCTATTAACAATCCTGCCTTTTGAATGGTTTGATTCTGACATGTGTGGTTTATTGTCGATTTGAACCATCCAAAAAGGTGGGTTGTTATAGTTGGTATCAGAGCTTTGGTTTAGACATACCTTAGCCAGTTGGGGTTAACTCATTAGAGATATGGTAGTAATACCCTAGAATGAGTTGTCTGAGTGTATATACGAGAGCGCGTATTTGTTAGTGTTATAAAAATGTTTTATATAAATTTTGAAATGAAACTATTATTCCTAATATTATATGATATATAAAGGAATAAATTTTAAGACTAATATAGTTATTTGTAATGTGTTTGATTTATGAAATGGTAATATTTAATTATTATCATTTTTGTTGACTTATTGTATTTAATCAAATTATAAACATTGGTTAATTATTGTTAATTGAATTAATGGACTAAACACAAGTTTAATAATGGTGTATTAAAGAGAATAAAATGAATAATTATGATATTTGTTTATGAAATTGAAATGTTGATGTGAATTTTGTTGTTTGTTGACGTGTAGTTTCATCTATTGAAAAAATGGAATATTTGGATATTTTGGATAATCGAAACCTTTTTGTATTAATATATGAGTGAAACTTGATAATTATGTTGAATTATATAGTTGAATTGACAACCTTAATTTGAAAGCAAGTAAAATAAGGTTTAATTTGTTATATCTACGTTTAGTAAATGAATAGAATTGGGGTATACATTATTAGCAGGTAATGTAATAATATACAAGTGTGAACTTTAAGCCTTGGTATGTTTAAATTGAAATTGTGATTAAGGAAATGTTGTAAATGAGATTAAATTGGAAAAATATGTTTATAAACTTAATTAACATTTATGAACCATGTCATAAATAAATTTAAAGGTAAAGGTGAAACTAAATGGAATACGCATATGAATTAAAAGTGAAATGATTTAAAATAAAGCCATGACTTGTAAATTGTTATCAAATGAATAGATGTTGCAATAAATGGTTATAAATAAAGTTGTGATAACTTTAAACTCAAACAATATCTTATAAAAAGGAATTAAGTTTTATAAATTGGTCGTAAAGAAATTCCTTATGAAATGATTTGTAAATAAATTTGGTTTAAATGAGAAATATTACATGTGAAATGAATGTAATTAAAATTAAAGAGAAATATAAGCAATATTATGAGAATGGATATATTAATATTTATATTAAATGGAGAAATTCCGTGAAACAAATATTAAAGTATGAAGTGATATTTGTGTTAACCGATGAGATTAAAAATGAATTTAATTGAAATGAAATTGTGATGAAACAAATTGGAATAATTATATAAGTCGTATGTATATTATTTTATTTGCAAAATTAATTTGATCCGGATTTTAGTACACAAGTTCTATGCAAATTACATCACTTCGTGTTGAGATTTTTCATTCGATTCTTGATGGCGAATATTTGATATGGATTTTTGGTTTGATTATAGAATTCTCTATCATAGTATATGGCTATGCAAGGAGAATGATGTTTTCTAGCCAAGAAACCATATCGAAGTCCGCATTAGGAAAGTTGAATGGACAATACTAGTTCGAAAGCTAACTTGTGTGATCGAGCGGGCGACCGAATGTGATTTTGCGAAATAATGACATACGTACATCTTATGTTCTAATATTATTAATATGCTTTGGCGCTGAAATTGAAAGTTGTTGGGTTGGATATCTTTATAATTTAAATTGGAATTTTCTTCTACGCAAAACTACTATTGATTTAAAACCATTTTTACAAAAGTATTTCTTTTATTTTTCTTATACAAACTATCTTAGTCTATTTTATTTACCAAACTATTTTATAAACTATTTCACATAACTATTTTATGCACAAAACTATTTTACAAACTATTTTACACAACCATTTTATATACAAAAATACAAAACTATTCTAAATTCAAAACTTTTTATAAACCAAAGATGTTCAATCCTATATGGCTTTTCATACAGCGAAATTTACTTTGGAAATTTTTTATTCTTGTATAAGATGGTCTTTGTATAAGTACAAGTGAAGTTGAAACTGTTGATTTTGGAAGGTAGTCGATATGAAGAGATAAATTTTATATATAACGGAATTTATAGATGATTTGATATATTCGAGATTATTGATTTTGGAAAGTACTTTATCTGAAAATGAAATCTTATATATACTGGAATTTATATAAGAATATTTGAAACTTTGATTTTGAAAGGGTACTGTATATGGTATGTTATATTTTGAAGTAAGAGGTATGGGGAAGTACCCTCCGTGAAGAAGTATAGTATGATATGCTTCGACCTAGATGGACTTGGGAAATCCAGGAATGGATTCGACCGATAAACCCCAATGGACTTGGGTGAACCTAGAAATGGATTCGAACTAATATGGTTGCCCGGACTTAAACTCATGAGTTCCTTGATTTTATTTTTTCAGGGTAGATGGTTCTTTAGTTTACACAATGGAGGCGCTTTCACTCCTGGGATGTGTTGTTTATGGATCTTCCGGGAAGGAAGTGCATCCATTGTGTAAATCATTGAATCAGCAACGTACCACTACAATAGGCATCGATGGTCCCTTGTTTACGAAATGGCTACAATATTTTTCTAGAATCCGGAAGGTAGAAGGATCTTCTGGAAAGTTTTGTGTACATTGCGTAAATACTGGATCAGCAGCGGGCCACTGCTATCGTATTATCATCATTTGACATTGGATTTTGAGCGGTACTTCTCATACCTATCTTTAAGTATTTTCACTGGGTGTTGAAACAGGTCTACTAAGCACTTGGAGAATTCTAGCCTTGCGCCTAATCTATGCATGGCCAGAGTCTGCAAGAACGAGGATAAACCTATTAAGACATCGAGTTATAAAAGTATTTTGATAAAGTATTATATAAAAGACATTTTGGTCATTTTTTTTTCAATTCTAAAGACTTTAAAATGTTTAAAATATTGTTCAATAACTTACAACATGGTTTAATAGTAAATTATCAATGTTGTAAATATTTTAGAAGTTAATAATTAAATAAAATATATTTAAAGTAAATGATTATTGATTTATTAATAATATTTGAAAAGTTCTTGAGATAAAATTAATAAATTTATAAATAATGGATTTAATGTTTTTAATAGCTTCTTTGCAAATATAAGTAATGATGTAAATAATTATTTTCAAATAGTTTACATATATTTATAAAGATGTTGTTTTAAATATTTAAATGGTATTTATAAATGAAGCAAGAAACTTTACAAATGAATTTTTGAAAAGTGTTAAATATGATTGATTGCAAATAAAGCTTTCAAATGAATATTTCAAGTAAAATTTATATAATTTTCTTTGAATGTATAATTTAAAGATATTACATAAATGGAAAGAAGAAGAAAAATTGATTTGCGAAGTTTATTTATAGCAATATACTTGACAAATAAATTTGAATCCCTATGTTGGAAATATAGTTTGAAATATTTACTGGATTTCAAAGTACTAATAGTAAAGTTTATAGGTTTATTTACTATTTGAATTTTGTATTAGAATATTCATTTTGAAACAAGTGTTTAAATTAATTATGAAGGTATGAAATTTTATACTTCGATTTAGAAATTTAATGTAAGATTTGAGTATACTATTAGTTTCAGTTTAATAATATTGAGTTTAAACTTATTTTAAAAATAACGAGTCTAATAAATTTTTGGATTTAAGGAAACTTATTTTAAAGCTTATTATAATGTTTTGATATAAATTTCTAACAATTTTTTAGACTTCTGAAAAATCTTTGCATAGTACTATGAGGATGTTTTAAATATATCTTATATTTTTACTAAGTGAATGAGGTTAAATGTTTTAACTGAATTTTTAGATATGTTGAAATATTTCTTTTCTCTTCAAGGGCAAATACCAAAAAACTTAAAATTTTATTCAATAACCGAATGGATTTATTTTCAGATTTATATTAAATTTAAATATGTAAGTTAAATTGTTTATAAATTGACCATTTTGAATAAAATATTTCAAATTCCTCGATTCCTTCTTGTTCCTTTTCGAGGACGAAAAAGTTTTGAGTGGGGGAGGCTATAACAACCCGTATTTGATAATTAAAAATATTTAATTTAATAAGGTTTTGGGCTTTAATATTGTCAGAAATTAAAATTTATGATTTATTAAATTGAATCTTATTAGATTAGACATTTTGACTTTAAGATAAATCTTAAAACAAATAATTTAATGAGATAAAACATATAATTGGCTAATATTGATTGAATGTAACTGACTACTATGCTATGTTAACGTAATTTCAATCAATTTAAATAATAAAGGTTAATAAGAAATAGAATAAATGATGTATAAATTGATGTAATCTTATGTTGTTAATTGCAATTGGTTTTAATATGGAATATGGAATATGAAATCAATTATTTTATACGTAAATTTATTAACCTTTTTTCATAAACAATAAGTTAATAGATATGGATTATTAATGTATAACCATTGTTTATTAATTTTCTAATTATTAAATCCGTTAGAAATTTATTTGGTAATTAATGGAGAATTAATGCAATTGAAATATTACAATTGATATAAGAAGAAACGTTAAATGTTGAGTGGTGAGTGTAAAACTTATGTTAATCAATTGCATAAGGGAAAGTTGATTTAATAATAAGAATGTAAATCAAAATAAAAGGATTTGTTTGAAATTTAAATATATAATAAACAGGTTTTATTACGTTTGTAATTAAATGTTGGAATTAAATTAGTATATAGATATTGGGTTTAACATAGAAAACTGGATTTCAAAGGAAATAATTGGATTAATTATCTTCCATGTATTAGTGTATGTTTTGAGACTTAATCATTGTAGGTAATAGTAATTATATATTGCCATTAATAAGAGATAGAAGTAATGGTAATTAATTAATGATATATGCAACATATGTTTTGTGTTAAAGGTATAATGAGAATTTCATTGAGAAATATTACGTTCAAATTATAAGCACTTAAATTTGGTACAAATATAACGGTTATATGAAATTAATTGATAAAGAAATGATGTTGTACGAAGTATTATTTATGTGACTCTTTAATGGGATAATCTTTAAATATAAGTTGGTTTTAAAGGGGGAGGTGTTAATTGTAAATGAACGTGTAATAAAAAGAAATATGTTTTGACAAAAATAGAAGAAAATAATGGTTTCTTGATAAGAATATTCTTATCAAATAAAGTGAATATTTCATCTATGAATGTTAGTTTAATTTCATTAAAACAAAGAATTGAATTTTGTTGTATGTTTCTAGTTGCAATATTTGATTTATTTAAATATTCCTTAATTTGAATTTAATTAAAAATATATACAATAATAGAATGGTAAGAAAACAACTTGAAGGTTTGGTTAAGTTTTTGATTTGAAATAGTTAGCATATATTAACATAGGAGATTTATTCCGTTTCAAATTTGACTTTGGGGTCTCAGTTCATCTTTTAATGTGTGGGTGCGGTCCTTATTATGTTAATTGTAGTGTTTAATTTTATTTACTGTTTACTAAATAAAAATACATATATGTGTGTAAATTTGAGCGTATTAGGGTCAACAAAATATGTTAAAATGAATTGTTTTTTTAGTATATTTGATTTGTGATTTCTATGTACGGACTACATTCTCAAGTTTAAATCTGTCGCTTTCATTTATTTTATTTTATTACTACTTTCTTTCATTAAATACATGCCTCTTTTGGTCTTCCAGTAAGTTTTATTTATTTACACGCGAGCCTTGCCTTGAAATATTTCATTTGTGAATGTAGGTTTAATTTCATTAGAGTAAAGAATAGAATGATTTGTTAAAAAAGGGGAATATATATTTATTTGAACGCTGTTTTAGCATACAGTTTGATTTCAAGAATAGGAATATAATTTAAGTAGGTTATTTATTACGGTGGTGTAAAACAACAAATTTATAAACATGTTTAAATGACTTAAGGAAACAATTATCCTATTTCTCATCCATTTTGGTTTATCTATTTTGAAATTTAACTGTTTTATTAATTGTAATTCATGTAATGGAAAGAATTCGATTAAAAGGAAAGAAAACTTTGATTGCAATTAATAGATTTAATAAAAGAAACGTATATTTTGTGTTAAACAGAAATGGTGCTTTAATGGAAATAAAAGAATTGAACGTTCTCATTTTTTAAGGTGGGTATAATTTTATTAATTGTGCGTAGATAAAAATTTGTATGTGTACAAATTGAGTATTATTTGAGTGAACGAAATTAATTTGGTTACGTTTCGAAAGAAATTGAATTTCAAAATGTGTATGTGGTCCCTTCATTTCTTTTTATTTATTGAATGTACATTTTAAAATAGTTACCACATTATTAAAACTTGGTCCGTTCATTTCTCCTTCGGTTTAATACCTAAGTCTAAGCTTTTAGGCTATACGTTATCAATGCCTAAAGCATTTAAAACAAAACGTGCATTTTGTCCTCCATCTTCATTTCCTTATTATTAAATAATCTATAATTTTATTTCTTCAATTGCATTTTTATTTCTTCTATCACCTCATATTCATTTAGTTCACATCTTTAGGTACTACGTTTTAGGGCTGTTCATATTTTAATTTATTTCAATTCCTAGTTTGTTTATATATACCTTATTAGCTTTTCATTTGTTTCCATCTTCATTCCTTTAGTCATATTTCATTTTCTAATCTCATCTTTTATAGCTTTATTTTCCAAATAAAACTTCCATCTCATTTTTTTTCTTTCTTCACCTTCCTCCGTCCGTTTTCATTTTTTCTTCTTTAAATCTCCTTCTTCTATTTTTTTTTGCTTCATTCTTTATCTTTTTGTTTCTTCTTCTTCAAATCTTCTTCTTTTTGAAGGCTTCCTTTTCTTTTTCAGTTCTTCATCTTCTTTAAAATATCTTCTTCTTTTCCAAACATTCTTCTTTTTCCCAAATCTTTTTCTTCAAATCCAGATCTATAACAACTTCTCTATCTCTACCAAAACATTCTAAAAAAAGATTAAGATAGAAGGAAACATATCAAAAGGAGGAAGTAGTAGCAGATCCAAATCCAACTAGAAAAGGGAAATCTAGAAGGTGAGTGTTTAAACTCACTCACGAAATACTAAAATTTTATTGCAAGTTAAACCAGGTCATATAGTGATAAATTTTTGATTGTTGGTTTAGAATGTTTATTAATATTTAATTTGAATAGCTAAATTCCAATATGTGATGACTAATAATTATTGTGACGTGCTATTGAATTGGTTGATTTGTTGAATTGATTGATTTGAATGTTGATTGAATGTTGTGATGGATGCTATTGTGATTGAATGTATATTTGTTCATTTATTTGATATATCCTTGTTATCACCCTATAGTTTATCGTAATTATTTAAATTTTCATATTGATTATTTGCATATTGAATAAGGATGTAAAACCCATGAATTTCAAGTATTTAAATCAGAGGAAAAATGTATGTTTAGATTTACTATTTGAACCATAAAAATGATTTTGGGAAGTAAACCGTCGTTACCTTGCTTGAAAGTTTTCAAAATTAAATTTTGAAACATTGGGAAGTTTCCATAAAAGTGAATATTAAAAATTTGGAACATTTTTATAAATCAAATCTCTAAAACTATGAAATTTAACTGGGAATTGTTCTGTAAATTTGTAATTTACTAGAATGGATCTATTGTAAAATCCATTTTATTTTGTATATGGAAACAATAACATTTCCAGAAATTTGAACCTTCAAAAATGTAGTTATCTGCAACACTTTTTTCATATCCGTTTGATTTAATTTGCATAAGAATTTTAGTTCTGATTCGAGTGTATTATTTTCCTTTATGCTTGGGTCACCCTGAATTTTTCAGCATTGAAGACTATTTCTGGTGGACAAAGACGAAGATTCGGTATATTATTGCTATTTATTATTCCACTACAATCTGTGTTCTGCTGCATTATTTGGTTATTTATGATATATGTATAACTCTGATTTGAATTTGTAAAAGTGTAATGAAATGTTATTTGTAAAACAGTTTCATGAACTATTTATTTGATTATTATATTTTGTCGTTACACTACGAGATTCTGTATTTTGTTTTTCTCCTTCCTTTTTTTTTATTTACCCCATTAACAATCCTCCCTTTTGAATGGTTTGATTCTGACATGTGTGGTTTCTTGTCGATTTGAACCATCCAAAAAGGTGGGTTGTTACAGCTCTTTTGATCCGAAAAACCATGTTCGTAATAAATGCCATTGGGTTGATAGAAGCAAATTGAGTCAAACCGCTGCATCGGTGGAATCTGATCCTTGCCTTCTAAAAACCGATGTTGCGCTAGCAACATCGGGAAGGCCCAATACATACGCTCCTCGCGTGGCCCGAAGATATGCAACGACAAGGAGCACCAAAAGCCGTGCATTTCGTAAGTCGTGCACTAACTTCAAAAAAAATACGCTCCTTACGTTGCCCGAAGATAGGCAACACCGAGGAATGCCAAAGTCCGCACATTCCATAACCGTGCATTAATCTTCAAATGTCAACTCCTCACGTTGCCCGAAGATAGGCAGCACTAAGGAGAATTAAAAACCGTGCATCTCATCGGCTGCACCAAAATGAACACCTTTCGCGTTGCCCAAAGAACGGCTACACTGGAGAGCATCAAAAGTCGCTCACTCCTAAACCGTGCACTAAATCCTAAAACACTACCTATTTATATTGCCCAAAGATAGGCAACTCCGAGGAACATGAAAAATCACGCACTTATTCTTAAAGCTTAAACTTCTCACCCTGCCTAAAGATAGGCAGCATTGGGGAGCACTAAAATATACACTTCTCGCGTTGCCTGAAGATAGGCAACAGCAAGGTGCACCAAAAAACCGCACATCCTATAACCAATGCCAACTGGTTTTATAATCAGGAATAATGAGCAAAACTCTAGAAAAATTAGAATGCTAAAAACCAGTAGAAAAATTTCAACTATGGACACTGAATGATTAAAACTGCACTCAATTAAACCATGCAATGTTCACCTCTCAAACAATCATATATTGAATACTTACTAGAATATTACAAGAAACTTTGATTACATGACAAAATTACAAAACTTCTGAGTAAAGGAAAATTAAGCTATGACTTAGCCAAATTTCAAGTTTAATATGAAAATTATCTAAATCTTTAGTTCTCGGTCATTTGAAAATTGTTTGAAGTAAACAACCTTATGAACTAGGGGGCATACACCGATACTTGAATAAAAACATATGAAATAAATAATTCACAAGTTTTGTTACTCCAAACAAAGAATTTTTAAGTTCTATTAATTTTAAAGTAAATAATTTTTAAGTCCCATTAACTTTTAAGTTCTGTTATTTCAAATGTGGATTTTTTTTCAGTATTTAGAGAACTAGATAAGTATAAAATAAAACAAGCAAAATTGCAAACAACATACATGAGCAGATAGATGAGAATATGGTGAAAATATCAATATATAGCTTATAATTTTCTTTACAGAGGGTCAAAATATGGAAGATGTACCCATGCAACAGTGGCCAACAAAAAGAAAATACAGACTCCACAATAAAAATACTAGGTGCATATTCTGCACTTGAATAAAATGATTCAAAGCAGCCAAAAATCAAATCATCCTTCACATAAGCTCCTCAATGCTTCCTTCCATCGCTATCCTTTCTGGCCATAGTTGTTAGCTTTTGCTTCATCTTAGGAGTAGTATTGCTGCCAGTAACGTCAACGAATACCTCAGTCACAATGTCCTCCTATTCCTTAGCGGCCTTCTCGAAAGATTTTCTCTTCCCATTGCATTCCCGTGGTTTGCGAGAGCTCTTTGAGGCCTTGATCACATCAACCTTTTCCTTCTTGGTAACGTCCAGTTCGTGTTGAGTATTGGGAGGCTATTCTATAACTTCTTGGTCTTTAATTTCTGTCGCCGTTATGTCGCCTTCTAAAGACACATAAAGTTTACTCAGGCCATGAAGCGCAGCTATTTTTTTAGACTCCGGCCAAGGCTGCGAGCTAAACATGAACGTAGGATCAGGAACAGGAATAGGAACAGGAACAGGAATAGAAAACCATGGAGGCTATAGAAATAGAAGCGGGTCCAGGAGCTGAGGAAGCTGGCACATCAAAAGGAAAGGTGGATGGACCTATAAGGTAAAAAACAAAAGCGTTTAATTCTTCCTGCTCTTGCGGTGCAAGTTGGAAGCTCCCAAAATCGACGGAAGCGAGAACATTACCTGCATCGGAGGAATGGTCAATAATTTCGACTTCATATTCACCACCTTTGCCTTCTTTCGATGGTACCACTAGCTGAGGGAGAGTCCCGAGCTCTAGACTTGCTGGCAGGTTGTGAGGCAGCTCCAATGATTTGCACGCGCAAGAAATAAAAGGCTTTGGTAAGCACTTTGGCGGCAGCCGTTAAAGCGACGTCGGTGGCCTCTTTTTCTCTTTCGACTCGAAGAATCTCCCGGCCCTCGAATAATGCCTTCTTTGAAAATTCATTAAGGTAGGCATCCTGTAACTTCCGCTCGGTATAGACATCACCGCTATCGAAAAAGTGGGATAAGATTTCTTCCCAGACAAAAGCGATAGTACGCGGGAACTTCGGATCCAAATAGTTGAGACTCCCTTGGTCCTATAGGGAGTTAACACAAAAATTTAGAATGGTCGCATCTAGCTTTTCCATTTTTCCTCCGAAAATTGGAGGTCCACATAACCTGTCCAGACGGCGGCTTTCTCAACTTCAACAGCAGACTTATCGGCACTAAGTTACACAACCTGAGCCTGTAACCTAGCAATTGTCTCGGCTTGGTTGGAAATAGTCTTGGTGCGCCCTTGAACGATGAGGTCATGATCAGAAATGGTTTTCCTTTGAGCCTCAGTCATTGCGTTGCAAGCAGCCACTTTTTCTTTTAATTTCGTCTCTTTGGCGTGAACCATCTTTTTCTCGTCTCTATAGACGATCTCAATCCTAGCGTGAGCCTTTTTTACTTCCTTAAGCAAGTCAGAGCTCCTCTTGCCCTCTTGGGTGCCGCCATCTTTTCTTCCTCTAGCAATTTAATCTTGGTGTTATGTTCTGACAGCGCTCTTTCAAAATCACCTTCTCCAACTCGATAGAGTGGATTTCCCGGTGGTTATTGCGATTAGTTCCTCCAACTGCTTACACAATCTCTCCCATCCTTAGGCTTGATCCAAGTCGCCCTTAATAGCTTGAAGGTGTGGCATGTACGAATCTTTACGAGCTGGGTGCAGGTCATGGTCAAACTTAACTCCCCTCAAGAACCATCTAGCAAGCGCTGCCTTGAGTTTAGGAGGACTCGAAGGAAGAATGTAGGCTGGCTTCGATGGGTACATGAAATTAGGAGCAAGAAGGATTGAAGATGGTGGGATACAAATCGAAGGCAGAGCGGGGGGAGAAGTGACGGGGATTTCTTGACCCGTTGAAGAGTGCATCATAGCGGACACCTGTTGTTCCAAAGAATGTGAACGGTGGTCGAGTTTTGGTCTCTTTGATAGCTCCTCCCTTTCATCAAAAGATCTCCTTTTCTCATACCCGCTTTGTATGACCGGCTCTGATCTCTTCCATCTTGGCAGCGGGCTCCAACCCTTAGTTCCTTTCTCCTTCTATATTCCTATTCCATTTCTCAGGGCTTATAATGGCCTGAAGGGCGCTTAGACCAATGCTGGGTGTCATTGAAATCTTAAAAGTCATCATAGAGGCCATGTTCTCTTGTCATACCTGGCACAAAACTTAACTAAATCACTTTAGAAGTGTAAAATAGACACGGAAAGAGTATAAGAAAGTGAGTGCAATCCTAGTTATATGGGTAGTGCGTTTCAAGGGAAGGCCTAAAGCGTCGTCACGAACTGTTTCGGGCAGCCATTGTAGGAGGGATTAGACTAACTTCAACCATTGTATGCGAAAACAGACTAACTTTTGGGGTAGAACTGCTCAAATGACGGGGCACTTTCTCGAACTTAATATCTTCTCCCACAAGCGCATCAAAATCAACATAGATGTCACTCAAATTACCAAACCTCACTCCGGCATCTTTACTTGGAGATTTTTGACGCCATCCGTTATGTGCGACTTTGTCTTTAATGCTCGTATATGGAATGTGTGATCTCGGAGGGACAAGGCTCATTTTCGAAGTTCCATCACACGATTTTGAATCCTCATCATCAGATTCTGCATAAAAGTCATTATTTATAGTAGACTCATCGCTGCTACTCTCAAATCGCCCCTCTTCCTTTTCTGAGTCCAATGTGGCCTTGCCTTCTGTTTTCTTGAACACTTCTTCTCCTTCCTTCAGGATCGAAGGCATTCTAACCAGGCCACTAAATGCAGTCGCAATAGCACTCCTCCTTCATGGGCCTCCTCGATCGATCATTCGGACAAACTCTCTCTCTCTTAAGAGGCGCTTTCTTCGGAACCGTGAGAATACGTAGATCTTGTGCGAACTCTAGATTGATAGGCGAGGGAATTTCAACTTGAACAGCAGATCTACCTAGATATAATCCATATTGATGCAAGTTTTCATTAGTAAGCAACGCTTTAATGCATTTCTCCTCGGCATCAGTAGCCTTTAGTGTTTGGAAAACTTCATCAAGAGCCATATCTCTACTTGGCCTTGGAATAATTGCAAGAAGTATACAGCTCATTATAAAATCCATAGCAATGCATCGAAGCTCGATAAGTATGAAAAGGAACTTACCCCTCATCGTCCGCCGATGTTTGGACCCCTCGGGGGATCGAGTGAAGAAATATTCGCCTTGAATTGTGACAAGTTACTCTACAGATGCAGAACGATTGGTTTCTTTGGGCTTCAATTACAATCAAGGAGGGGCAGTCATATATCCATCTAAACGGTAGAAAATATCACAACTCATCAAAGCATGGAGCGCGGTTGATGCATGAAAAGAACATGTAGGCAAGTTAAGATTGCAAAGCAGCTAGGATGAATCTGAATGGGGCAATGCCTACTTTCGAACGAGTCTCGCGTAGAAAGTCGTTAAAGGGAGGCACGGCTCCATTCAAACACATATAACGTTGACAAGCGGTGTACTCTGGAGGAGGCATATTAGCGAACTTGCCCTTCTCTGGCAGACATACATCCTCCTTTGGAATACCGTGTTGCACGCCGATGTTATGAAAAACTTTAGCAGCAACCACCAAAGAACCCCTCTCAGGTGGATCGGGTAGGACTCTGAAATTGGAAGGCGTTTGATCCACGACTGGTCCGTCTAGGACTAACTGACTGTATTCCGCTTGAGAGATGGTAGGAGAAAGAGTGGCGGATGATAGCTCGGCTGCGAAAAGTGTTGGGCTTCCTCCACTTGATTTATGTTGCGAAGAAGGATGCTTCATTCTAAAACAATGGAACTCGTATTCAAAAAGACTAGGTGATTTTATTCTAAATTAATAATTTACCTCTACAACACTTGAATTTCGAAGAAATAATATCAAATTGTGCCCATGCAAAGAACCTCAAGTGTGAACCGGGACAAGCGCAGCTTGCTGTCTATAAGGGGTGATCTCGATATACGAAACATTACAAACACTTTGTCCCATGTAGATAGTCCAATCACAGTGGAATGCAAAAGAATTTCCCACATCGCTCCCATTTGTTTTCACTTCTTGCTCCTGCGTTATCGATCAACAATCGATAACGGATCCGTTATCCAAAGCAACGTGGAAAACTCTTCTCAATATAAAGACATCAGGGATGCAACGAACAAGCATGATAAATCTAAATCCTCCGGAAGAATCATGATCGATTAGTGACGTGTCGTGCATTAACAGATATGAAACTTGGCATAAGTCAATTCTGGTCTAATGGACGAAGATAGTAAAACGCGTCAAGCATCAGGCTAAAGCACGAATGTTGTTCTAGGAGAAAAATCAAGAATAGATTTACTATCTTCTTCCATTAAACCGCAATCAACTCAAACTTCTCGTGATCCACATCGCAAATACAAACACGCCATCAAATCATAACTTGAACGCCATAATTAGCCAACCCACCTTAGATTATATTCCAGAACATGGGAATGATTGAAGGAAAAGTCAACGAGCTGTGGATGCATTGGTGGCAAGCTAAGGAATTAGGTCACTTAAGATCCAATGAAAAGTCGCGAATGATTCAAGGCAAGGGTTTTGGTCAGACATGAACTTGGGAGGAGGTGATGCTCCGATGATGGTGAATGTAACGACCCACAAATCCATACCCCATGAGTCAACACTAATCTACCTAAATCAACTCAAGTTGTACAGAAATACGAACCATTTGTGTTAAAGAAGAAGAGGTAGAAGAAGAAAATAGAAAACAACAGCAGAATCTAACCATCGCAGCGGAATAAAATATAATAGATATTAACATATCTTTACTCTAAAATCAAATATCTCTGTTTATATATTACATCATCAGAGTACAACAATCACAGCTCAACTTCAATAACATACAACTGGGCACACAACTACTCAACACAGCGGAATATATGTGCAAAACAAGTACGAAAAGTACGTATCGTCATCCAGCTCGTCTCCTGAGCTTAACAGCATCATATCCTGTATCCTATAATACTTGGTCTGACCCGAGCATTACAGTTAAATAACACCCGAGTCAGTCTGGAATACCAGTGTGAGCAAATCACACCCAATTGATTATTAAAGTTTCAAAAAATCCTTTGAAAACAAAAGCATCTCGTAAGACCACGCCACAAATAAACATTTCGGGTTCTCACCTTACGATAGCTAAAAGGGTTTTATAAAATCCTCTAATATTATAATGGGGTCTATATACAAATACTCATAAAATAGCCGAAATTGTTACATTATTAAATTCCAGCTACTAGCCACAGAGTGGGTAATAGAAACAAAACTCGTACAAGGCTCGTAGGGAGAATGGATTTCCAACTAATCGTTAGGCACTGGGGTACCATCTGTCACAGTACGTAGCCTAGATCACAGTACCGTGCGTTGCGCCCTCTCCCCTACAACACAAGACCGGGACTACCCCTTACTGAATAATCCTGAGTGAGATCATCCCACGGTTGGGATCAGCAACCGCTCACTGACCTGAAATAAAAGGGACATCTAGGCAGGGATGACCTCACCCTGCTTGGGTGCTACCCACCTAGCCTTGCAGCATAACCCCTGATTTTCAGTCATTCCCATTTGATGAGGCTTGAGGCTAAGAATTACCCTTTTAGAACATATCCCTTAGAATGCCTATCGTCCACCTGACGATGTTCCGAAAGCATTCATCCTTCTAAGTCCGTCCCGGGTTCGAACGGAACCGAAGGCACTACTCCTACTACATCCATTTTGGAAATATCCTCAGGATTAGTAGCGACAAGCCCTTGCACTTCACTGCTACAACTTCGAATCCAAAATCATTTTCCACGAAATGTACAAACCGGATCGAAGTGCTTTCGAGAAATAAATCTCGATCCCGGTCTCTTCGAAACGATCAACGCATTTGTCCAATATTGATAGTCGGTTATTTAACTATCAATTAATATTCACAAACAACTATCAACCAGTAAATAATTTCCTAAATTATTTATTAATCTCGAAAATATATTCACAAGATATATTTTCACTTTTCAAACCCCTTTGAAAACAGTTTTCAAAACTATCTTCCTTTCTCAGAATAAATTCCAAATATTTCTATTTCCACTGGAATCATCAACGCAAAACTTTAGATTTTTAAAATAATTTAAAAACACTTTATTGTAAAACATATTTAACATTTAATTTAGAAAAATACTTTAATACTTAATTTAAAATAATACTCTAGAAATAACTAAATTAAGTTTACCTTATAACTATACATTAGATTTTCTTCTTTAAAATACCAAATCATTCTTTAAATAATTATTACGATAATAGATTAAACTAAAATACTTACTTTGGAATTTACTTTAAAACATTCAAGTTAAGGGTACTTCAATAATTGGCTAAATATATATACTATATGAATATTTGAAAATAAGGTTACTTTATAAAATATAAAACTAGGTTTTCACTTTTTAAAACAGAATTACTATGTCACCTTTTAAATAACTACTACGCTAATAGATTTGAAAAATATTTACTTTAGAATTTAAAAGATTATAAATAATAATTTTTCTAAAACATGCTTTTTAAAACAATATTAAAGCTTTTAACTTATCTTTAAAAATTTACTTTGAACGTACTTGGCTGTCCAGAGAACTTCTTTAAATTTTCAATTTCAAAACTTGAATCAGTTTCCAAATTGATTACCAATTTACTCCCTTTTACTTCAAAATCTATTAATTTCAGATTTTATTTCTTAATTATGATTTAAAATATTTTAACTGAAAATTCCAATTTTTTTAGGTTTCTCAATTACATCTTTACCCTTTTAAATAAATTTAAACTTTGAATTTTAAAATAAATCTTTATCTCTTTAATTGATATAACTTAAGTTTACAATTCATTAATTTCGTTTTATTCATAATTCTTTTTCTTTTCATACTCGAAGTTATTCATTATTATTTTTATATTACTTCTATTTCTTTTCAATTCCTTCTTAATTTATTCAAACTTTCTATAATTATTTCGCTTACAAATTTATTTCCTTTTAATTTCTTTCCAAGAATCCAATTTATATATTTTGGTAACTCATTATACCCGAATATATCCAATCAAACCATAATATTCAATATTCCAATATAACTCATCGTAGAATATCAAATAATCAAAACAGAGAATATTAAATAATTTAATTTAATGTTGAGGGATCCAGGTGGACCCCTCCAACCTGTTTTCCCTGCACCCACAGACGTTAGCACAGTATAATTACCAATTCCAAAATATACCATACTATAGCACATCAATCAATTCAACCATTCAAATAATTATTTAAATTTAATCATTTAAATTTAAATTTAACTGAGTGAGATTAACTCACCTTTGATTTTTATTTGCAATCCAATCCAAACGGCTTTATTTCTTCCAAATATTGACCTTGTAAAAATAATTCGCGATTTATTACTAATTGAATAAATAAAATAATTGATCACCATTTATTAATTTTAACTTATTCTTTGATTTAAAATTTTTAAATTAATAGTTTCCTTTGACAAATTATTTTTAGCAACCTAAAAATCAAACAAGTTAATTACAACAGCTTAATTATCAAACCCATTCCTTTATAAAAATTCATTTATACATATTTAAAATCTAATTTTATATAAACTTCTAATCATTTCAAAATTTCTATATTTATTATATATATTTTAAAAATTTGTAGTAAGTGACACGTATACATATATTTATAAATTGAAGAAAATAAATCATTTATGAACTTACTGTCATTGTTTTTCCTTCTAGACTATATATACCTATATATATATATATATATATATAATTCAAACTAAGATATGTTCAAACTTACCGTAAATTTATTTTCTTTTCTGCTGTTCATCTAAATTCTTTTTTTTCTACGTAAATTAAATATTTATTATTATTATTATTATTTTTCTTTACTTAAGTTTTACTGGGCATATATATATATAAATTAATTTAAATTAAAAAAAAATTTAAATTATACCTTACTGACTTCGGCCTCCCACAACCATCTCCATGCCGTGCTCGCCGTCACATCACACTGAGCGTTCACTCTCGCGTTGCCGAACTCAGGCAACCATGATGACACCTCAGTGTCGCAATCCACGAAACTCAAACCATCGCGGTCGCCGCCACATCACAGCAAGTCACCTCCCTGTTCACTCTCGTACGCGGTCGTGCCTCGCAACCCCAGATCGCTACTGCTTCGTTCGATTTGCTGACTTGCGCTCGAGCTTGACTGAGACCTCGTATCGATTTCTCCTCTTTAGCGCTTGCCCTCACGATCCACGATATGCATGTGTCGATTTCGTTGAGAAATAGGAAAAAGTGGATTTCAATTTGAGATGCGAATTTGATCGGCCCTGGGTTGAAAAAGAAAAGGAGGAAGAGGGGTTGGGTCATATATTCTCTAATCTCTTTTGAACGAATAGTGAAGCTGCTCTCGTGATAAAGGTAAACGAAGGGAACAAGATGTGAAGTTGATCAGAAGGTAGCTTGCAAAAGAAGGGTGCAATTTTGATTAGAAAGGCAAAAGTACTGATGTAAATAAAATTTCAACTGCAGTTGTTAAGTATAAATATATATATTAAATTTTAAATTTAAATTTCAATTCGTTCTGGTATATGCAATTTAAAAACCTGACTTCCTATCGATGCATGCCATTAGGTGTTGATAATATTATACCCATATTCCGAACACAATGGAAAAGGTTTCGAGCCCTAATTCGGTCGTATGGAGAAGATAACTTTTGAACCGAATTAAAGTATTAAAATTTTGATATTAAATCTAGCACGTTTATATATCGTACGCTCAAACAACAACTCCGATCAATACGAAATTTAAAATCCGATAATAATTCTATATTACGGATCCAATGGAACTGGTTTTGTCGAATTCCGAGACTATGCCTCGGAAGGCTATTTTTAAATTCAATTTAAACGATATAAATTCCAAAATTCGAATTCCGGGTCGTCGCAGTGAAGCTAGAGAAGATACGGTTGAAAGCTTGGACAAGATGGATCTAAGGAGAAATTGGATCGAGCTGAGCAAGATAGGTCGAATCGCCTAGGGTTTCAGATTGCAAGAAAGCTAGTTCGAGTGGTGAAAGAAATAAAAGGTAGGGTCAGCTAGAGTCATGTATATAGGAAAATAAAAGAAAGAAGAAAAAAAATGCTAATTCATTAGGTCGCGTACGATCCATCATGGATCGCTAGCGACCAATCTATCTGAAGTAAACTTATCCAAGTGGTCAGGTCGCAAGTGACCCATCCCTCATGGATCGCTAATAGCCCATGCGATTGAAGGCGAATTTTTCTCGAACTCGAACTCCAAAGTCTACCTATCATTTTGAAGCATATCGGGAAGCTATGGGGAGAAATTTGATCCGTTACGACAAGCAATAGCGGTCAAGAACAAAAGCTAGGTGATAAACAACAAGACCTACCATGTATTCGTAAAACTCTAATGCGATAACTTAGAATTCAACGAACAGAAGTTGAAAGCGATAACTTCTAGAGCACGGCTTGTTCACAACGATGACGTACTCTGCGGGGCAAATGTTATCCGGGTTTTTAACCCTGCAGAACTGACTAGAAAACGAAACAATTCCATGATATTAGAATGGCTTAGAACTTAACCAAAAAAGGATAAAACAAGGAGTTAACGTGAGCCAAACCATATTACTAAAGCGATCACTCAATTTGACTAAACCAAGGAACTGGCGTCTGTCCAGCCCAATCAACATATAAGCATAACCAACAAGTAGATAGTCATCAGAATGAAACAATATGCAATGAGACTACACGAACAACATTTAAACAAGGCCATGAGAGCATTCCACACTTTAACATTCAAAAAAAATTTCAAGTGCTTGGATCGCTAGTGACCCATGCAATATGATGGCTTGCAGGGTGAAACAGAGTCTAAGAAGTGAAGAATATAGGAGCACAGAAAAAAATACAAAGTGTATGGGTCGCTAGTAATCCATGCACGAAGGATTGCCAATGATCCATACCAAGCAGCTAAACTCTAGCGACCTGACGTGGATAAAAAATAGAGATGGAGGCTAATTATCAGTTCAAGAGCGAGCCAAGCCTATGGGTTGCTAGCGATCCATAGACCACGGATCGCCAGCGATCCGTCTATGGATAGCTAACGATCCATGGTTTTGGCTTGGATCGCGAGCTAACCTCTTATTGGTCGTTATGTATCCATCTACAAGTGATTAACAGGCATGTTTGGTCCAGAGGCCTCCAATCTCTAAAAATATTGACCTATCTACAACATAAATGGGGCCTTCTCTGGACTGGTTATTGAAGCTCTAATGGAAACTTTCCTCACTCTCTACCTTCCTCACAACAATCTCCAAAGGAATTCACTGTGATTCTCCTGTGGATTCCAAATCTTGGGATTCAGTCTACCTAAGGATAATCAAAGCCTTGTAATCAACATACTTGTAACAACAATCAGCTTATAATAAAACTATAAAGTGGACGTAGGCTTTATTAACAGCCGAATCGCTATAGAAATTCCTTGTCTTCTTTCTTTTACTATCTTTTTGTATATCTATTATCAGTGATATTGCTCTGTCGGAACAGGGCCGGTGCTTTCAAACTCAAACCAAGGAGTTGATCCATTTTTGGGTGAACAACATATATATATGTGTACATATAAAATTAAAAAATTTATAAAAATAAACTGTTTTATTTATTTATATACGTACTTATGAATTAAAGTCACATTTATGATATATGTATATATAAATGAAATAATTTATAAAAAAAACTCTATTCCGAAGAGTAGAGCCCAACCTAGCTAGTCTAACCAGAGAGCCAGGAATGGAAGGTTAGCCTTCCGAGCAAGAAGCATTCGTTTCCCAACCATTTTTGCTGGATTTAACAGGAAACACAACTTCCCACCTTGAGGGAGTAGGGCAGATGGGTGTCGAACTCGTGACCTTGTTAACAGGTTGCAAGTGTCTCTACCACTACGCCACTACTGCAGACATTATATAAATAAAATAATAAAATGTAATTTTGTATTAAGACAAATATATGTAAATATAAATATAAAAAAATTAATTTTCAGTTTGATGACATTACAGATCTAAATTTGTTAAAATTTAAATATAGTAATATAGGAGGTGGAGCCTTTGTAGAATGGTTAGGTCACCTACATGGAGATCTGGGCCTCTAGGTTCGAGACCGGAAATAGCCTCTTTGCAATGCATGGAAAATGCTGCATACATTATCGACCTCCCCAGGCCCGCTATCGTGCAGGAGCCTTGTGCATGGGCGCCAACCAGTTGATTTTTATGTTAATTTTTAAAAATAAAATAATTTGTTTGAAAAATCTAAAATAATTTCTGAGATCTTCTAAGATGACAAAATAATTTTTAAAAATTGAATTTTTGACCAAATATTTTTTTATATGTATTTATTAAATCTTACGGTGATTAAATATTGATAAAAAAATATCTATAATAGTAGAAAAATTATTTTCCACTATTAAAATTCGTAATTAATATAAACATATAATAGAAAATTATTAGATCAAATTTTAGATTATATATATATGCTTTGACATAAATTGTGTAAATAAATTGATTTACATATTTATGCATGTATGTATTAATTATTGCAATATTAAAATAAAATACAATCATGTGGTATAAAACATTAGATTATTAATAAAAAATGTATATGTACGAGTACATTAAACTTGTGCACATAACCAATTATTATTGTAACAACAAATTACCTATAGAAATCTCACCTAAATAACTAAGTAATACTAACATATATACATAGACGTACTTAAGCAATGAATTGTTATTCCATAATCATATACCTTATTAAGTAAATAAATAGTTACCCATAACTGATCCCCTCAAGTCCACTTTGAAAAGATGAATCCTCTTGGTAGACCTCTCGCTATAAATAACTGTTGATTTGAGTTGATTTGAGGTTTTCTAAGGTTTTTGAGGAAGTATTTACAACAACCCACCTCAAAACATGCCTAAAATTCGACCAAGAAAAGGGCCAACAAAACTTAGATCCATTCTATGTCAAGCTGTTGGTAGTAAAAAAAAATAACATTGCAGAGACATAACTAAACTTTCAAAACTCATGGAGGATGGAACAAAAAATAATAATAAAGTATATCCATTTATTTCAAAACCATCAAAATATCATAAAATAAAATTCCATAAAAACCGTAATGTAATATCAGTGACAACAATTGTCTAAATTCATGGGTACACATAAAAGCAAATAATAAAAATAAACATTGCCACTAGCCGAGCTTTTTCATCTCTAAGCATCGTCACCGACATCACACTATCCTTAACCTGTGTTATAATGCAGTACATTTCACAGAAAGAATATGTCTACAAACATAAAACCATTAAAATCATTAAATACTTCTTTAAGGAAAAGAGGCGGGTCCAACCACTTAATACCTTCCATTTTAGAAGCAGATTTCAAAAATCCCATATCCCAATCATACACCATAAATAGCTAATGTGAGAGACGGTACCCAAGCCACTTAATACCTTTTATTGGAACATAGGCAGACTTTGGTCATTTAATACCTTAATTAAGGCAGACCCCTTCATTTAAGACCTATTTCCAAGGCGTGCTCCTCGGTGATACTATCTAGCGGACATCATATGTAATCTCATAGGCAGCTTAATACTTCCAAGAGAAAATAGGCAGATTCTAGTCTTTTAATACCATAATTAAGAATGACCTCATCCTTTAAGACCTATTTCCAGAAGCGGGTCCCTGTAAGGATACCGCTCAATGTGTCCTCTTGGCCATTTAATACTTCATCTCAGGAAAAGAGGTGGGTCCAACTACTTAATACATTACAATCCCACAGCATACCCTTCATCTTGTGGCCCATACTCATAATAACATCTCACATTAGTTCGCTGTTCGTAGAAACCAATGACTAGATTAGATGGGTAGATTTCCCCTATATAATTAGGGACTAACCTCGCGTCATTACAAATATTTATCATAAGGATATCTTACATCAATAAAATGTACACAACTGTTGGTAGTCTCAAAGTGAAGGGCAGACTTCGATCATGTAACTCTATTAACCTCACATCCGTATGACTTAGCCACAAATCAATTACTCTCTCCACACACACACAAACACACACTCGTCGCACCGTTTCATAATAAGGCCTCATATTGAATTTTCCTTATTATGCCTTAAAAATAATATTAGGCTATATAAGAGTTACCTCTTATTTTCACCTCAAAATCAGTTACCTTCCAAATGGGGGAAATAAATATAAATAAATGTCTAATTAACTACGCTATATACGCAATAATTATACATTAATTACGTAAATAGAGATAAATAAATATTCGCATCACGTATGGATTTTACGCACTAAACTAGCGTTAAATGTCAATTCCTTAACCAATTATTATCATAAGTCGTTTTTCTTCAAATTCCTAATATTTCATGGGATTCTAATATTCAAAGCAGGGAACAAATATTCATAACCAAAACTACAATAGTAGACTTGTAAATAAAATAGAAACTCAATTTATTACGCCAATTCAATGGAATATCTTCAACAATGAGAATTGCAATCTAAACCCCGTATTCAATTCGACTTCTCTCTTTTACAAAAAAAAAATAGATATGAATAAGTGGTGTAAATACGAATATAATCTATAAGCTAAACCCCTTATTTTATTGAAGGATCACAATTTGACACAACAAAGATGGAGAAGTGGAATATACTATGAAATTACCAAAAAGTGCATAAATGAAGCAAATTTAATAAAATTAATGTAAATAATTGTAATCTCAACATAGAATTAATATTTTAAAATGAAAAGGAATTTTGGGGATTTTATCTATTATATTTTTGGAACCCCAAAATCCCTAAGGCATATTCAAATCCAAAGAAAAGAAATATACCAAACAATCGCTGAAAAGAAATACTAAGGTTTTCACTCACAGATTAGACTTAGCTTCACTAAAATGTATTTATAGCCTTCCAATCTCTTTTAAAATTTCTCTTTTGATATATACATACACAATTGGGAAGAGGTATATATATTCACTAGATTTAGGATAATTGGAGAAGAATATGATAAGAATAGATTAGAGAAAGAAGAAACAATAGGAAATAAGTTGAATTCTTACCTGAATTCTCTATAGAGCCTAGATTTGGGAAATAACACAAATACGTTATCTCCAACCTAAAATTCAAGCTATTTCCTTATTTTATCCGCATAATATTTCTAATGGTCTTGCTCTACCTTCATCCTTTGCACAATCAACTCTACTTTTTCCATGGTATCGTGGATCAAATCAGGTTCGTGTAATACTTTATCGGTAGTTTCCCATGAACAACAAGGTGATTTGGATGGCCACCCAAACAGTGCTTCAAAAGGGGACATAGTAATAATCGTTTGGTAGCAATTACTATATGCAAACTCAATTAAAAGTAGATGATGCTGCCATGTCCTCCAAAATCCCAGACACAAGCTCTCAATAAGTCCTTAAAAATCCTATTCACCATCTCTATTTGTTCGTTAGCTAATAAGTGATATGCTATGCTAAGGTTTAAATAAGTTCCCAAAGAAGTTTGTAGGCTCCTCCAAAACTCGCTGGTGAACAAGGGTCTCTATCACTGACTTTGCTTATAGGAATTCCATATAGATAAACTACCACCTTAATATAAATCTATATGGGAGAGGCACTAGTCCTATTTCTCCTAATCTGAATAAAATGAGCACTCTTAGCAAGTCTGTCCATAATAATCCAAATAGCTTCAATGCCCTTCTGACTTTTAGGCAATCCTTCCACAAAATCCATTGAAATGTGTTTCCACTTCCAAGTCAGAATTTCAAAGGTAGCAATAATCCACCAAGCTTACCTTGCTCAGATTTATTTTCTGATATGCCAAACACCTAGAAACAAACACAGTTACGCTTCTCTTTATTCCATTCCAAAAGAAAATCCTCTTCATATCCTTGTACATCTTAACCCTTTCGGAATGAATGTTCATCCCTGAGTAGTGACACTCCATAAGCATATCTCTCATCAAATCATCAATCTTTGGGATGTAAAGATGTCCATTATTCTCAAATATCCCTTCTCATCAACTGAATACCTCCTAGCATGGGGAAAATTCTCTCATTTTCTCAATGTTTCCAAAATCTCTACTATCTTCTCATCTTTCACTCGCTCATGCCCTATACTATCCATCAAGGCTTGTCTAATCTCTATAACCGATAGAAAACCTTAGATGAGTTTAGTTGACAGTTGGAGGTTAAAGTTCAAGAGAAACTCCAACTGTCTCCATATATATATATATATATATATATATATATATGGGTATATTGAATACTAAAATCAAAGGATGCTACATATTCGATCCACCTCTACTGCCTAGGATTCATAACTTTATGTGAAAATAGGTATTTGAGTGATTTATGATTAGTGAATAAGTTATACCTTTCCACCAAGAGATAATGCCTCCACATCTTTAAGGCAAAATGAATTGGCTTCCGATTCTAATTCATGCATTGGAGACCTCCTCATAGTCCTTTAGTTTTCTACTAGCATAGGCAGCTACCTTCCCTTCTTGCATAAGAACTACCCTTAATCTCATGCCATACGCACCTATGAAAACCGTAAACCGCTAAGTTCCATCTAGAATAGTGAGCATAGGTGCACTAGTCAATGACTCCTTAAGCTTCTCAAATGCCTTGGTGATATGTCACCCCAAACAAAAACTAGATTCTTCTTAGTCAATCGGGTTAAAGGGTCTACTATTCTTACAAAGTTTTTGTTGAACTTCCTAAAATAGCCTGCCAACCCTAGAGAATTTCTAACCTTTAATCAATTACAAGGAGTTATTCATCCTTGGACGACTCCCACTTTAGCAGGGTCCACAACCAATCCTTATTCCGAAATAATATGCCCAAGGAACATAACTTCATTCTTCCAAAAGTGGCATTTAGAAAACTTGGCTTTAATTTGGTTTCTTCTCAAGGCCTCGAATACCTCCCTAAATTGGTCATCAAGCTCCATTTTTCCTTTGGAGAAAACTGAGATATCATCAAAAAACACCACGAAAATTTATTAAGTAGCCTTGTAAATATTCTACTTATCAAATCCACGAAGTATGCTGTGGCATTCATTGGTCCAAAAGGCATTACTTCTCACATACAGAGCCCATCTGGAGTATGTACGCGGTTTTCGGCTTGTTTTCCTCTACAATCCTCAACTTATGGAATCTTATTGCCAAGTCTAATTGGGAAAAGACTTTAGCCCCCTACAAGTTGGTCGAACATGTCATCTATACTATATAGGGGGTACCTATTCTTCCTTGTCAAATTGTTCAACTCCCTATAATCAATGAAAAGTCTTAAATAACCATCTGCCTTAGTACTAAAACCAATAGGAGCTCCCCACTCGGAAGTACTCCTATGAATGAATCCTTTCTTCAATAGCTTCGAGATTTAATTATCCAATTCCCTTCTTTCTTTAGGGGCCATATGTCTCAAAGGCAAAGCGACGGGATTTGCGTCCACCTCCAAATCAATTCGAAACTCAATCTCCCTATGGGGTGAGAGACCTAATACCTCCTCAAAGACATCAAGAAATTCACAAAATGCAGGTACAGATGATGGCTCTCCACTAATAGATAGATTTAGTGAGTATAAATGGCTTAACTCAACTAAAGCTTTGGGTGTACAGAGAACTTCTAGGTCACGACCTCCAGCCCTCCTTAATTGTACCACCCTCTTATCACAGTCAAGAATGGCTCCATAATATAACAACTAATCCATACCCAAGATAACCTCATACCCCTCAAAATTTATAACGTATGCGGTACATATGAAATCAACGCTGCATATGTTTAACATTAGGTCTTTGAAAATGAGAGAAAGATGGGTCGAACCCCCAATGGGATTGCAAACCTTAATTGGGCTGTTGACTATCTAGGTTGAAAGATTTAAGTAATTTACTACATCCCCATCTATAAAGGAATGTGATGCCTCCGAATCAAAGAGGGTACGAATAGTAACCCAAAAAATAAGAGTTAGACCTTCTAGAGCTGCTTCTCCTTGGTCTCTTGGTGGCTTACTGGCAATAGAGACAGCTTCGATAATGTAGGCATGTTCATTTGATCCTTTCTTAGCCATCTTGGGACAATGATTCTTGAGATGCCCTTCCTCGTAGCAGTTAAAGCACTTTCCTTTAAAGGCTTTCTTTATCATACTCATCCTAATATCTTTAGCTTCATGACCCTTCCTTTGGCATTTCTTACACATCTTCACATTCTTCTTAAACATCACCTTCGACTTCTTATTGACCCGAAAGCTCCCCTTGTTGGACCCTCCTTGCTTTTAGGTCAGTGCAGACTTCTCCTATCTTCCACTATCTTCCTCATTGGCTATGTGCAACATTTCTGTTTCTACCAACATCTCATACATCCATAGATACTTGGGTCAACAACTGTGACGGTCCAGAATTTCTAGATATTTGAAATTGAAATATTTAATTGATTTTAAAGATTTTAAAGTTAGTTTAACTTGAATTTCAAATATCACTGTTTATTTGGCAATTAAATTATTGAATTTAATTATTGGAAATTGGTTAAAATAGTGAATCTTGGTTTTTAGGCTAGTTAAAAATATTGCAATGCCTTGGAAAATTTATATTTATTATACTGGAGATAATAGAAGTTTTAAATTTGAATTTGGGAATGTTTTGTTCAGTTTTGAATTTATATCATTTCAATCAACATTTAAAAATAGCATTCTGAGGCATAGTCTCAGAATTCGACGAAACTAGTTACATTGGATCCATAATGATGTATTATTATCGGATTTCAATTTTCGTAGCATTTGGAGTTGTCGTGTGATCGTATGGTAGGTAAAGCGCTGAAATCTTTATCGAAAATTCAATACAATAACTGGTCCAAAAAGCTATCTTCTCCATACGATTGAGTTAGGCCTAAAAACCTTTTCCATCATGTTTGTAATAGATGTTTAACATTATAAACACCAAGCGGCACGCTTTGATAGACGATCGAGATTTTTAGCTCGATTTCAATACGTTTGAAATTCAAATTTAAATTTAAATTATATATGGTGACCAGTCAAAACTGTAGCCTGTGATTCAACATGTTGCTTGCCCTTTGAAGCACGTGTTCAACTGGGTTAACATGCATCATTTCCTTTTTAAAATATAGAAACTGTCGATTTTTAAAAAAAAAGTAATATGAGCGAACGAAGAACAGTCTTCTCCCCAAAATCAAATTCGTTCTTTTATTAAAAAAATGGCTTCCATCTGAGATACGAACGAATTCATGTGATCGCGGTCCTTTCTATTTAAATCAATCAATTCAAATCGAATTGAAGATCAATTAGAGGCTCATCATCCTTTAGCTCGCTCGTGAATTTTCGATTCGTGAGCCTAGAAAACTACAACGACGAACCATAGGCGGTTGTTCCATCTCGACGGCTAGTAGATTGGTTTGGTTCTCATGCGGCATTCGCCTATAACCGTTAAAGTGGATCATCAAGTTGATGGTCGACGCATGGTAACGAGCGACAAGATGGGTTGTCTGCGTTCGAGGTTGGAGGGGTTTCACGATCGAAGTGTCGAGTTGTTCGAGGCAGGAGCTGGCAGAAGGACTCGGCGATGGTGGATCCGGCGTTTTGTACGGCGGAGGCTTTAATTCATGTTCGATTAAAGTTAATTACTGTAAGATATTTTATTTTAAATTAATTCACTAAATTATATATATACATATTACAGAGTAAACTATATATAACCGTAAGTTAAACATCGATTTTTTATTTTACAAATATATATGTATGTGTATAGTTTATTTTCATATATGTATACAGTAAAGAGAAATATATATATAATGTAAAATATAAATTTATCTATATAAACAAACATATATTTTATCATATATAGGGATGCAGTAAAAATAAATGTATATTCGTAAGATTTTGATGAAAATAGGAATTTTTAAAGAATGTTGAAGTATATGTAGATTATAATTCTTGAGATCTATAAATTATTTTTATAAGTATATATATAGGTAGTATCAAAGAAAATAAATATACTTATACACATTTTTAAATTGCTAATTTATTTTAAACCATGGAGTTGATGGTTAATTTATTAAATTTACTTATTTAATTATTTTTAGTTACTCAAAGATTTTAAAAGAGAAAATTAGTTAAAGATTTCATTATTAGTTCAAATTAAAACATTAGTTCAAATTAAATGGTAATTGATTTTTTTCAATTTGTTTCGAATATTAATAATCCATATAATTTGTTATACAAGGTCAAAAGTCATGAAACAAATCAAGATGGAAATGGATTGCAAACAGTAAAATCAAGGTGAGGTAATCTCACTCCTTTGGATTACTGTTAATTTAAATAACTTGAATTTAAATTATTAGTTGATTCTGTCTGGATGTGATATTAAAATAGTGCATATATTTTAAAGTGATTGATTTCCTGCATTGTATAGCGGATGAGATCCTATGTGCCCGGCATAATAACGGATGACCCTCTACACCGTGATATCCCACCTTGAAGTGGGATTGGTATTTTAAATTGTTGTGCTAACATCTGTGGCTGCAGGGAAACAGGTTAGAAGGAATCCAACTTGATTCCTCAAAAGTAGTGAAATTTATTTTTATAGTCTATGTTTATGTAATAGTCTGTGATGATTATATTGAATATATTGGAACTGAAATTTATTAAATGTTATGGCTTGGTTGAACATATATTAGTATTTGAGAGAATGAAAAATAAATAAGGCTTGGATTTTTAAACGAAATAAAAAGGTAAATCTTTAATTAAATAATTATAGAGAATTGGAATACATTAAAGAATGGATTGAAAAAGGATAAAAATTGATTTTTAAATTCCAATAAATAAATCCCGAGTATGGGAAAAGGGATTTTGAATAAATGGAAATAAATGAAGGGCTTAAGTAGTATTGTTTAAAAATTAAAGAATTTATTTTCAAATCCAGGATTTAAATTGCTTGGAAAGAAATAAAAGAAGAATTTTAAAATAAAGTATAAAATTGGTATTTTCAGTTTAAATAAGATTTTAAATCATAATAAAGAAGTTAAATTATGAATTTATGGGTTTTGAAATAAAATTGAGTAAGTAAAGGAATTTATTTTAAAATGGAGTAAATTTTGGAAATCGATTTGGAAATTGATAATGTTTGAAACTGTGTTTTAAAAGAAGGATGAGAATATGGAATTTATAAATGGGTTTATAAAGTGAAATAAGATATTAGTGGGTATTTGAAAGTATAAATTCACGGTGGGTATTTATAAAGGAATGGGTAATTTTTAAAAAATATAAGTAATGGTTTATTTTTTTAGGTGTGAAAGAAAAGTGTCTTTCTCTGAAAAGCCAAGTACGTTTTCAAAGAACAATTTTAAGCATAAATTAAAAGTTTTAAAGTAATGTTTTTGAGAAATTATCATTGAAGTTGTTTACAAATTTTAAAGGTGAATATTTATTAAATTAGTCATGGTAGTAACTATTTTAAAAGGATAATTGGTATTATGATTTAAAAAGATAATTATTAATATTTATATTTTATAAAGTAGTTTTATTTTAAAGATAGTTTGGCTGAAGTTTTTGTTTGAAAAACTTGTATAGAATTTTGTAACTTTTATTTTAATATTAGTTTTGGCTATTGCTTTATATGAGAAATTAATATAAAATTTCATAACTAGTATTTTAAATAAAGTATTTTAAATTGTTTTATTTTAAATGTTTTTGAAGTGTACACACACACACACACACACATATATATTTGGATAGAGTGATTTAAATTATTTAAAATCTAAAGTATTTAGACTTGGTGATTTCAGTGGAAATAGACAATATTTGGAAATTTATTCCATGAGAGAAAAGTGATTTGAAAACTGTTTTCAAAGGGGTAAATGTAGATAAATATCTTGCGAAAATATTTCGAAAAAAATAATTCGAAAATTATTAAACTCTGATGTTGTTGTGGATGTTATATGGTAGTTAAATAACCGACTATCAATATTTGGCCAAATTGCTGATCATTTCGAAAAGACCGGGATTGGATTTTATTTCCCGAAAACAACTTCGATCCAGTTTGAATGTTTTCATGAGGAAGATAAGAGCTGCGAGTCGAAGATGGAGTAGTGAAGTGCAAGGGATGGTCATTACTAATCCTGAGGGTGATTCCGATATGGAGGTCATAGGAATAGTGCCTTTAGTTCCGTTCGCACCCAGAACGGACTTGTATGGATAAAAGCTTTCAGAACATCATCAGGAGGACGATGAGCATGCTTGACGCAGCGAATATTAACAAAACGATATAGATCGATGAAAGTAGCAAACGGTGGATTGAAGATACTGAAATGCCCAAATTCGCTGATCACAAAGATACCGAATTCTAGCTATCTTCGTCACGTTGATCGCGCACGATACCGTGAAAGAAGATCTACAATTCTTCAAACATTGGTCAAGCGCACTTGATACCGTGAATTGGCTTCAACAATAGATGAATCGAGCGCACTCGATTAACCGAAAGTGGAGATAGGAGATCACACTCAACTACCAATTTAAATGAAAGCACACGGCAATCAAACGAAATTTATTCAACAATCAACCTCCTTAAATGTACAACACACTCCTTATTTATAGCATTTCACAACCCTGACCTTAAGCCGTTGCTGACTTAACACTTCCCCGACTCACGACTCACTTAAGTCGTATGCGACTTAAACAAAAGCGACTCAACAGATTATATCTCCATATACACACATGACCGACTTAACTATATGTCGACTCACGACTTATCACCACACAAGTTACAACGACTTAAAAAAATACAGCTCACATTTACAACACTTAGGTCATATACGACTTAACGACTCACATATGTACAACACAGCGACTCAACACTTAAGTCGTAGACGACTTAAACACACTGCTTAAAGAAATACAGACTCATCACAACACTTAGGTCATATACGACCTAACGACTCACGACTCAAAACGCAACGACTCAACAAATAACGACACACTGTACAACATATTCAACACAAACGACTCAAAGCTTCACCGAGCTAACTCTTCTAACGACTTAACTCTTCAGCCATATTCCGTTGGGTCGCAACCGACCTAAGACATGTTTAGGTCGTTGCCGACCTAGGTCTTCTTTCTTAGGTCGTTGCCGCCTAAAACCCTCTGAACGACCTAAACCCGAAGCTTCCTCCCGCGACCTTAGGCCTTCCTCTCCTGCTTGACTCGTGAATGACTAAAGACCTAAAACCGAAGCTTCCTTAACTCGAGAACGACCCAAGTCTTCCTCCTTAAATCGTGTTCGACTTATCCCCTGAGCTGCATCATCCTCCCCTGGTTGAGAAAAATTCGTCCTCGAATTTGTAACTTCTTCCACATCAGATTGTTCATCTCCATAATATGGCAAAAGGTGCTTAACATTGAACACGTCAGACGTGTACACATCCTCCGGCAGCTTCAACTTATAAGCATTTTCATTAGAATTTTAACTGGGCCAATTTTCCTAGCTTTCAACTTGTTATAAGCGCCTACTGGAAAACGATCCTTTGTTAACACAGCATATACCAAATCACCTTCGTGAAATTCAACACTTCGTCGCTTCAAATCTGCAGTTCGCTTATACTTCTCATTTGCTTTCTCCAATCGCTCCTGAACGATTTTATGACATTCAGTCAACACATCAACAAAGTCTACAGCTCGTTTAACCGTCCCCTTCGATTGTGGCACTACTGCTAAATCCAACGGTCCCCTGGGTAGATTTGAATATACAATCTGAAATGGACTGTAACCTGTGCTTCTACTAACTGCATGATTATGTGCAAACTCTGCTTGGCATAACTTCATGTCCCAACTCTTCAGATTATCCTTCACAAGACATCGCAACAAATTTCTCAACGATCTGTTAACAACTTCGGTCGGTCCATATGTTTGCGGATGATAAGCACTACTAAATTTCCGCTTCGTTCCAACCATCTTCCACAAACTTTACCAAAAGTGACTCAGAAAACGAGTATCCCTATCCGACACAATAGACACTGGCAATCCATGAGGTCGATAGATCTCCTTGAAAAACAACTGAGCAACATGAACAGCATCCGCCGTCTTCTTACAAGCAACAAAATGTACCATCTTCGAGAAATGATCCACCACAACATATATCGAGTCATTTCCCCTTTGCGTTCTCGGCAAACCCAATATGAAATCCATGCTAATGTCTACCCATGGTTTTGTAGGAACAAGTAATGGCATAAACAATCCCGCATTTGTAGCTGTCCCTTTCGAAACCTGACAAACATGACATCTACGCACAAATCTTTCAACTTCCCTTCTCATTGACGGCCAATAATAAGACTGATAAATCAACTGCAAAGTACGATCTCTTCCCACATGGCCTTCTTCGTGCAACTCTTTCACAATTTTCATTCTCAAACTGCAATCTGGTACACATAATTGATTCCCTTTGAATAAGAATCCATCTATCAACACAAATTCATCAGTACTCCCATCCTTGACATTCTCAACAAACTTCATAAAGTAAGGATCTTCTTTGATCAACTCTGGCAATAGTTCAAACCCCGTCACTTCAACTTTCATTGTCGCCAACAAATGATTCCTCCTGCTCAAAGCATCAGCTACACGATTCGTCACCCCTGATTTGTGCTTTACAACAAAAGTAAACTGCTGCAGATAAGCAATCCATGATGCATGCCTTGCTGAAATCTTATCCTGCCCTTGCAAATGCTTCAAAGCCTCATGATCAGTGTAAAGAACAAACTCTTTCTGAAATAGATAATGTCTCCAGTGCTTCACAGCTTAAACAATTGCATAAAATTCCACATCATAAGTGCTACATCTCAACTTAGCTCCAGATAACTTCTCACTGAAATAAGCAACTGGTCTTCCTTTCTGACTCAATAGTCCACCAACCCCAACCTTCGACGCATCAGTATGTAATTCAAACAACAACTGAAAATCCGGTAAAACTAGAATTGGTGCCGTCGTCAATAACGTCTTGATTTCCTCAAAAGCAACCCCTGCTTCCTCTGTCCATTCAAACTTCTTTCCCTTCATGCAATCGGTTATAGGTGCCATCACACTACTAAAGTGTGGAATGAATCTTCGATAGAAAGATACCAATCCATGAAAATTTCGTACTTCAGTAATTGTCTTCGGTTGTGGCCAACTCCTGACAGCTTCTACTTTACTTTCATCCAATTGAATTCCTTCCTTCGATAGAACATATCCCAGAAATAAAACACTGTCTGTCATAAACATGCACTTCTTTGTTGCAGCATAAAATTTCTCCTGTCGTAGAATCAACAGTACTTCACGCAAATGCTGGACATGCTTTTCCATGCTTCCACTGTAGATCAAAATATCATCAAAGTAAACTATCACAAACTTCCCAATGTATGGTCTGAAAATCTGGTTCATCACTCTCATAAAAGTACTCGTTGCATTCGTTAAACCAAACGGCATAACCAACCATTCGTATAAACCTTCCCTGGTTTTGAAAGCAGTCTTCCATTCATCACCTTGTCTAATACGAATCTGATGGTATCCACTCTTCAAGTCAATCTTTGAGAACACAACAGCCCCACTCAACTGGTCAATCAAATCATCAAATCTTGGCATAGGAAATCTGTATCTCACAGTGATCTTGTTTAGAGCCCGGCTGTCCGTACACATTCTCCACGAACCATCCTTCTTTGGCACCAATAAGGCTGGCACTGCACAAGGACTCAAGCTCTCCTGAACACGCCCCTGTTCTAACAACTCCTCCACCTGCCTCCTCAGTTCCTCATGCTCCTTAGGACTCATTCTGTAATGTGGCATGTGTGGTAATACTGCCTCTGGCACAAGATCTATCTGATGTTGAATATCCCTCAACGGTGGCAACTCCGTTGGTAACTCTTCAGGAAACACATCGCTGAATTCTTCCAATACTGGCTTTACTTCTTCAGGAACTTCAACAGATTTAGTAGCTTCACGTCCAATCAAAAAAAACACCTCTGGACTCTCCACTACTTCTTCAATAAATTCCTTCAAAGTCAATAAAGTCTTCAGCTCCTCAATCTCTTCTGACTTGCTCTCTTCCTGTTGTCTCTTCTTTGGAACCAAAATGATCTTAACACCCTCGAACATAAAACTGTAGCTATTGGTCCGACCGTCATGCTATACTGCTCGATCATACTGCCATGGTCTTCCCAAAAGTAAGTGACAAACATCCATTTCCACAAGATCACACCAAATCTCGTCTTTATACTTCTTCCCAACAGAAAATGGAACTCGAACTCGCATGTCCACCTTCACTTCTCCTCCTTTTCTCAACCACGCTAACTTGTAAGGATTAGGATGTTTCTCCGTCTTCAACTTCAGCTTTCTCACAGCTTCATTAGAAATAATATTGTCACAACTTCCAGCGTCAATCACAAATTTACAAACCTTTCCCAGAATAGTGCATGTTGACTGAAGGATGTTACTCCTCAACCAACTAGCTTCTTCTTCTTGCTTCGGTATTAAACAAGACCTCCTCATCATTAGATTACATCCTTCATCTCCTGACGCAATATCCTGTTCATCCTCCTCAACTGGGCTAGAATAACCTTCATCAACATCCTCACCTTCAACTTCAGCAATCATAGTTCGTTTTTTTGGCTTCGGACATTCATTACTCTTGTGACCCACTTCTTGGCAATTGTAACACTTGAAACTATTGTTGACCTTCGTCTTCGCAACTTCATTCACAACTGGTTTACTGATAGATTTAGGAACATTAGAGCTTCCACTAACACCCTTCACTTGATTGTTGGAATTAGTAAACACACCACCTCCACGCCTTCCCTTCTTCTCCCAAGCCAACGCCTTCTGATGTGCTTCTGCTACAGATCTAGGATCAAACATATTCACCATATCTTGAATCTGCATCCTCAACCCTCCAAAAAACCTAGCAGTCAGCTGTTCCTCTGTCTCCATAATGTCATTTCGAGCAATCAGTTGATAAACTTCGTCAGCATAATCATTAACAGTCTTCGTCCCCTGCCTTAGATTCTGCAATCTCTGGTACATGAGTGATTGATAATTGTAAGGTAAGAATGTAGCTTTCATCAGTTTCTTCATCTTCTCCCATGATTCAATCTTCGACTTTCCCATTCTCTCGCGTGTAGGTTTAGTTTGCTACCACCATGCCATAGCTCTACCCCTCAACCTAGTAGCAACCAACTTCACTCTTCTATGCTCAGGAACCTCTTTAAAGTCAAAAATCTCTTCAACATTAGACAACCAATCAAGAAATTCTTCAGCTACCATTCCACCCTTGAATTCTGGAATTTCCATCTTCATCCCCGATTCCCATCGACGATCATCTTCTACATCCCTATATAAATTTCGAACTTGGTCTCGATCTCGATAATGAATGCTAGCTCTATCACCCTCTTCATCATAATCAAATGGACGTCTATATCGATCTCGACCATCAACATTCCTTTGATCACGCATGTCTCTTCTACTATGTCTCTCTTCTTCTCGATATGGTTCATTCTCAAACTCTCATGGAGTTCTCCTCTCTTCATGTCCATAGTCATGGTGATCTCTCCTTGATGAAATTGATGTTTCTCTTCTCTCTCTAAAAGATTGCGGTGATACCCTTCTCGATTCCGTAACCGATGGCGAAACTCGGTTTCCTCCATGGTTCGAGATTAGTGATCTCCTCCTTTGATTTTGATTCAAATCATTCATCAATTTCTCTATCTTCTCAATACCTTCATCAAATTTCTCATTAATGCGTTGTTCCATTTGCTCAGCTTCTTCTCTTCTATACAACGCTTCAACATTCTGATGACGGTTAGCTCTTCTCGGTGGCATGATTGAATCAAATATTCTTCAACACAATTCACAATTACTTTAATAAATCAAACTTCAACTCTAACTTGTACAACAAGTCACAGCTTAAACACTTAACTCGGCAATAGCAACGACCTAGGGCTTAGGTCGGCTCGGCTTCTAACAAGGGTCGGCTTAACTCAAGCACTTCAAACTCTTCAAACTTTGGCGCGCAAAAATCTCACGACCAAATTCAAACAACTTTCACACTTTGATCCAAAAGAATATGGATCGAAACTCCCAACTTGTTGCAACTTCAAGATGAACACGATGAACACCAAACTTCAAACTCCTTGGCTCCAAGACTCGTCTTAGCTATGATTGGCTAAGTCAAGCTCTGATACCAAAACTGACGCAATGAATATTAACAAAACGATATAGATCGATGAAAGTAGCAAACGGTGGATTAAAGATACTGAAATGCCCAAATTCATTGATCACAAAGATACTGAATTCTAGCTATCTTCGTCACGTTGATCGCGCACGATACCGTGATAGAAGATCTACAATTCTTCAAACGTTGATCAAGCGCGCTTGATACCATGAATTGGCTTCAACAATCGTTGAATAGAGCGCACTCGATTAACCGAAAGTGGAGATAGGAGATCACACTCAACTACCAATTTAAATGAAAGCACATAGCAATCAAACGAAATTTATTCAACAATCAACCTCCTTAAATGTACAACACACTCCCTATTTATAGCATTTCACAACCCTGACCTTAAGCCGTTGTCGACTTAACACTTCCCCGACTCACGACTCACTTAAATCGTATGCGATTTAAACAAAAGCGACTCAACAGATTATATCTCCATATACACACATGACCAACTTAACTATATGTCGACTCACGACTTATCACCACACAAGTTACAACGACTTAAAAAAATACAACTCACATTTACAACACTTAGGTCGTATACGACTTAACGACTCACATATGTACAACACAGCGACTCAACACTTAAGTCGTAGACGACTTAAACACACTGCTTAAAGAAATACAGACTCATCACAACACTTAGGTCGTATACGACCTAACGACTCACGACTCAAAAAGCAACGACTCAACAAATAACGACACACTGTACAACATATTCAACACAAACGACTCAAAGCTTCACCGAGCTAACTCTTCTAACGACCTAACTCTTCAGCCATATTCTGTTGGGTCGCAACCGACCTAAGACATGTTTAGGTCGTTGCCGACCTAAGTCTTCTTTCTTAGGTCGTTGCCGACCTAAAACCCTCTGAACGACCTAAACCCGAAGCTTCCTCCCGCGACCTTAGGCCTTCCTCTCCTGCTTGACTCGTGAACGACTTAAGACCTAAAACCAAAGCTTCCTTAACTCGAGAACGACCCAAGTCTTCCTCCTTAAGTCGTGTTCGACTTATCCCCTGAGCTGCATCAATGCTAAGTGAATATGTGCTAAAAAGGTAACGCATAGCCTTGAGCCTCATCAACCAGGAATGGCTAAAACAGAGGAGGTGCACACAAGGCTAAGTGGCTCACAACCAATTAGGGTAAGGTCATCCCTGTCTAGAGGTCCCTTTATTTTCGGTTGTGTGGGTAGTTGCTGATCCCAATCATGGGGTGATTTTATTTGGACGATCCAGTATGGGGTAGCTCCGGTCTTGTGATACATAGGATCACGGTGGATCCTCGGTACGGTGATCTAGACCACGTACTATGACGGCAGTACCCCTGTATCCCTGCCATTGATGGAAATCCATTCTCCCTACATGTCTTTACTGTTTTGTTTGTAGAACCTAGTACTGCTAGAATTTAATAATGTAACAGTTTTGGCTATTTTAATAAGTATTTGTATATAGGCACTACTATAATATCGAAGCATTTTATAAGAAATGTTTTGGTTATCGTAAGGTAAAAACCCGATATGTTTATTTGTGGCATGGTCTTACAAGATACCTTTGATTTTTAAATGGATTTTTGAAACATTAATAATCCAATTGAGTGTGTTTTTCTCACGCTGTTTTCCAAACTGACTCAGGTGCTACCTATTTATAATGCTCAGGTCAGACCGAATATTATAGAATACGGATTCTGGATGGAATGATGTGGAGCTCAGGAGACGAGCTGGATGGCTAGATGTATCACACGTTCTTGATCAAAATTCCGCTAGGCATTGTAAGCTATATATTGAGCTTGGGAGGACAAGTTATGATAACTGTCTGGTAATTGTTTTGATCTTTGATATACTCTGATGATGTAATGCATAAAACAGATATAGTTTCTTTTGTGTAAAGATCAATTATTATCTATTATATTTTATCCCACTGCGATGGTAAGATTCTGTTGTTTTTTTGTTCTGCCTCCTTCATCTTTAACCCTAACGATTCGGTTTTCCAGCATTCGATTGTTCGACATTTGATATAGTGGACATATTGATGTCGATTTTCAGGCGTCGAAAAATTAGGTCGTTATAGATTGTATCAGAGCTGCAGGTTAAGCGAGAACCCTGGCTCCGGTGGGGATTACTCATTAGAAATAGAGTCCGTAGTGCTCTTGAATGAGTTTGAGTGTATTAATAGATATGAGCGTGTATTTTAAGTGAATATAAAAATTGATTTTGTATTGTGTTGACTTATCGGTTGAGTGTTTATGGATTTTGGTCGATATATGGGACGTCATGTCATCGATAGGTGTCTTTAAACTCTTAAACCAGATAAACTGAAACAGTATTGCTTTAAAATAGGGTAAATGGAATAATTTTACCCAGATTATTTTTGTATATAAAAGAAATAAATTTTCCATAAATTATTATAGTTATATATGGTTGCTTGGTTGTTAGGGAGTGATAATATTAAACTTTTATCATTATTTTGTAGAAATTAAAATAAGGAATTGATATTATAACCAAAAGTTAAGAGATAAATTCATACTGAATGAATTTGAAAACGTGAATTTTAAATGTGATATATAATTTGAAAATAAAATCCCCAATTAATATTAATTATATATTGAAAGGATTTGAAAATTTGAAAATTGGGAAATTTAATTTCCGTTGAGTTTGAAAATGATTTTCAAATGTTTTGGAGAAATAATAGCGATATTATTTCAGAAATATTTTTGAATTGGATATGAAATCTGGTAGGATTGGAATCAAAAATATTTGAAAATGTTTTTGGAAAGAATAAAAGCATTGAACTCTTTACGGTCGCTGTAAAATAATTTCGGTGATGACTGCAGCATGTCGATGTTCATTTTCGAGTTTCCAAGAGAGGAATTGCTACCTAAATATTCTAAATTGAAGTTGTTTACAAAACTGGGTTTGGTTTTGAAATTCAAAGAAATGATTTGGGTTGATATATATGATTTCAAAAAAAATTGAATTTTTAAGGAATTGTTTAAACTCTGGAAGTTTAAATAAATGTTTATAGAATATAAATAGGTTGATAGCTGATAAAATTAGAAATTTGTTACAATAAAATTTAACTTGAAGAAGAGTTATTTGAACACGTATTGAAATAAAATAAACTAGTAAAGTAAATTAAAGAGATTTTTGAATGAAAACAAAATAAGTTAGAATGCAGGCCAATTAATTTAAGTGAATTACAGGAAGTTAGCAAATAGGAGGTAAATAAATTAGAGAACTTATAGAAGCTTGAAATTTGAATTAAGTTAGAAGTTAACTAAACCAAGTTAAAAAAAATTAATGTTGGGGAAATAAATCTAAGCAGGCTAAATGAAATAAGTTATTGAAAATAAAATTTATTAGTCGGAAATGAATAAATGAATTTAAATTTTTAAGCAAATGGAATTGAAACTAAATGTTGGAATTAAGTTTGAATGGGAAATTAGTCAAGTTGGACTAAGTAAAACAAAGCTTTAAGATTAAAATTAGTAAGTACTAATTGATTTAAATAGTAAGCAAATAAACGGACATCAAATATTGGGATGATATTTAATTTAAATTTGTGTTGACTAAAGTAAAAATTGAAGAATTAGTTAAAAAGGGACTAAATAATAAAAGTTTGGAAGTAAAAATGGTTTGAGATAGGGAATAAATTAGTAAATGTAACTAATTAAAGAAATGATTAATTGAATATGGTTTGAGATAAAGGTAAAAAGAATTCAATATTTAAAATAAAAGGTAAATTGAACTCAGAATGGAATTGAAAATTTAAGTTAAATGAAATTAGATGTGAAAATCAAGCGGTGAAGTGAAAAATAAATATAAGAAGTGTATAAAATATTTATATTAAACTTAATGGTGGAATTCTTAAGTAAATTTGGAATTAAGAAAAAAAAATTATTCTAAGTTATTGATTGAATGAAGATTAAACTGGAAGTTGTGAAATGGAAAAATTGTGAATAAGTGGATAGAAATCTAAATGATTGTGAACAAAAGAGAATTGATATATTTAATAATCAATTGAGATAAATATATAGGATGGACGTATATTATTTTATTCGCATAGCGATTCGATTCAGATTCGGGCACAAAATTTCGAGGTAGTTATACCGATCCGAGTCGGGATTTTTCACTCGAATTTCAATGGAGAAACATGGATATGGATTTTTGGTTGATTCTACTTCACTATCATAGTTTGTGGCTATGCAAGGAGAATGACGGTTTCTGATCAAGCAAACAGATCTGAGTCTGCACTAGGAAGTCAGTGGACGATACTAGTTCGGAAGTGAAATTGTGTGATCGAATGAGCGATCGTATTTGATATTGCGTACGGATGATATGTATACATTGTACGGGCTTAAGTAAAAAAAAATGTTGGAACTTTTGTAAAGAAATGAATAAAATGATTTTGAAAACTATGATTAGATATGATTGCTAATGTGACGACCCGTAATTTTTAAGAATTTTAAATCAGACTATTTAATTGATTTTAAATATTCAATATAAAAATTTTAACTGGAATTACAAATATCGTTATTTGTTTGATAATTAAATAATAGAATTTAATTATTAGAAGTTGAGTAAATTGTTGAATCTCGAATTTTAAACCCGTTGAGTATAATTTGAAGGCTTGTAAAATTTATATTGATAGTCCTGAGGATAATAGAAGTTGTAAAATTGAAAATTTACAGTGATTTGTTCAGTTTTAAAACTTTATAGTTTAAATTAAATTCAAAAATAGCCTTCCGAGGCACAGTTTCGAAATCCGATGAAACCAGTTCCATTGAGTCCGTAATATTGAATTATTATCGAATTTCAAATTTCCTATTGATCGGAGTTAGTGTGGGAGTGTACGACATATAAACGCGCTGAATTTTATCGGAAATTTAATAAAATACACATTGTTGATTAGTCAAAATCTTGTCACATTAATTTTATTTTCAATCACTAACGTAAAGCTTTCTTTATACGCCACTCCCCTCCATTTAATTACGTTCCCTTCCAATCTTCCTTTAGACGTAAACAAGATAATGATAAAATTTAAAATAAAACAATGGCTTCCTTCAGAAGAAAATAAGAAATCTCCTATTCCCTATTATTCTTAGCCGAGTTCCCCTTTTTCTCAAAACCCCCCTCGTTCTGCTCGAAAAAAAAAAATGAAAGTGGCGATTGTTCTAGGATTTTAAAATCGCGTTTCTGTACTTTGCGATGGAATTATTTAGCTTGAACGCGAGCTCGTGTTGGTGTCGTGAAGGGGGGAAACTCGCGCGTAAGGGTTGTTCGAGTCTTAGGGCGCGGCGTCTTGGATGTGTTCGATCTGGGAGGCGAGGCGGCGGCTCGAGGGCAAGGCGATGTCATTAGGGTGTTCGCGTGCTCGCGATGACTGAGAGGGAGCTCGCGAGTGGGGATGGTCGCTGTCAGATAGTGGAGTGTCGCGACTTCATCTCGAGCTGTAGCAGTAAGGTTTCGCGGTGATTCGAGCTTGGTGAAGTCTCGTGGTGTCGATCGAGGGGGGGGAATATCCTGATTATGCTTTTCCATCGAGGTATAACTTACAACTTGTTAATTTCAAACTTGCGTTTCATTTGTTTTTTTTAAAAAAATAAAAAAATAAATAATAATACTAATTGAATGATCAGAAGTTAGAATGAATATAACAGTAGGGTGTTTAATTCATTTATTTCGATTTTACTTAGCTAAATTTATTTACGAATTAAATATATATATATAATATTTGCAGTTTGTTTTAACCTATAAACAGAAATAAGGTATTAACATGAATTTTCTGTCCATTTGAGTTAATACGGATACACAGAAATTTTGAATGTTTGAGTTAGAACGATATATTAAAATAATAATATAATAGATCGTGAGCCATATATATATATATATATATATATATATGATTTTAGATAAGGTTTTAATAAGAAAAAAAAAAGAGAAGAAGAAAAAGGGGAGGTATTTTAAATGTGAGGAGTTTATCTATATATATAAATAAAGAAATAGTTTGTTAAACCTATATAGATTATTTTATAGGAATATATATAGTTTTACCCACTAGTCTATTTTAAATTGTATTGTAGTGATTACATTGTTTAATCTGTTTTTTTTATTATTATTTTAGATACTAAAGTTTTCAAGGGAAATTAGTTAAATCAAATTTTAAGTTAAAATCAAATATGTAAATGGTGATAAATTGTTTGATAATTCAAATAGTAATAAATTGTAAATTGTTGATTTAAGGTTAAATATCAGAGAATCTGAGGCAATATTGAAATGGACGTTTAAATTTAAGAGGCAAAGGTGAGTAAATCTCACTCAGTTAAAATTTGATTTAAATGATTAAATTTAAATAATTGTTTGAATGGTTGAATTGAGTGATGTGATATAGTATGATTTATTTTGAAATTGGTATATTATTGTGCTAACATCTGTGGATGCAGGAAAAACAGGTTGGAGGGATCCAACTGGATCCCTCAACATGTATTTAAATTATTTAATATCCACCGCTGTGATTGATTGATATACTGTGATGAATTATATTAGAATATTAAAGGTTATCATCTGCTTGAATATTTTGGTACTCTGTTTTATTCAAATATATAGAATTGGATCTTGGAAAAGAAATAAAGAAGTGAACTCTTAAGAAATAATTATAACGAATATATATAAATTAAAGTGAATTGGATAAGAATGTTAGTAGTTTCAAATACTAATTAATAAAATTCTGTATATGGAAATGAATTTTTGAATAAACAGAAGATTAATGAAGTTTGAAACTTCAGTGATATTATTTAATGGAACAAAATATTTATTTAATACTTTAAGATCAAAATTATGGAAAGGAATAAAGAAGGATTTGGGAAAGCCTGAAATTGATAGGTTTCACTTAAAATAATAACAATAAAAAAATAAAAATCCATAATTAATGAATTTTGAAATGAACCAAGGAAGTAAAGAAATTTATTTCGAATAGAATAAATTGGAAATCAATTTGGGAAATTGATTTAAGTGCTTGTAGTTGGGATTTTCCTTTGGATGGCCAAGTATACGTTTTTAAGAGTAAATTTGTAAATATAAATTGAATGTTTTTAAGTTGTTTTTAAAGAAAGCAAGTTTGTAAAATTTATTGATCCTAATATTTAATTTCTAAAGCAAGTACTTCCTTTTAATATATTAAAACATTTCTTATTTTAAAGTGACTTAGTATTTGTTTTAAAAGTGAAAACCTGGTTTTATATTTTATAAAGTAACCTTACTTTCTCAAATTCATATAATATGTATTTTTAACAAATTATTTAAGAAGTTTTATCCTAAATATTTTAAAGTTTATATTTTAAAGCAAAGTGATTTAAATTATTTAAAAAAAAAATCTATTTTTAGGCTTGGTGATTTCAGTGGAGATAGAAAATATTTGGGGAAAGTTTATTCTGGAAGGAAGAATGGTTTTAAAACTGGTTTCAAGGGATGAAAATTAGAAATATATCTTATAAAGATATTTTGAAGGTAATAAATAATTTGGAAAATTATTTATTGGTTGATGGTTGTTGTGTGAATATTAATTGATAGTTAAATAACCGACTATCAATATTGGACAATGCGTTGATCGTTTCGAAGAGACCGGGATCGAGATTTATTTCTCGAAAACCACTTCGATCCGGTTTGTACGTTTCGTGTAAACGATTTTGGATTCGAAGATGGAGCAGTGAAGTGCAAGGGCTAGTCGCTACTAATCCTGAGGATATTTCCAAAATGGATGTAGTAGGAATAGTGCCTTCGGTTCCGTTCGGACCCGGGACGGACTTGTATGGATGAATGCTTGCGAAACATCGTCAGGTGGGCGATGGGCATTCTAAGTAAAAACGTTCTAAAAAGGTAACGCTTAGCCTCAAGCCTCATCAACCGGGAATGACTGAAAATCAGGGGATATGCAGCAAGGTTAGGTGGGTCATGCCCAAGCAGGACAAGATAATTCCCCTGTCTAGATGTCCCTTATATATCTTTCGGCTTAGTGGGTGGTTGGTCGCGCCAACCACGGGGTTTATCTTGTTCGGGACTGTTCAGTAAGGAATGGTTCCGGCCTTGTGTTGCAGGGGATGAAGGGAGTAATCCTCGGTACGGTGATCTAGGCCCCGTACTGTGACAGGTGGTACCCCAGTGCCTAGTCATTGTTGGAAATCCATTCTCCCTACGAGCCTTTTACGAGTTTTGTTTGTATTACCCACTTCGGTGGCTAGTAGCTGGAATTTAATCATGTAACAATTTCGGCTATTTTATAAGTATTTGTATATAGACCCTATTATAATATCAGAGGATTTCTATAAAAGTTGTTTTAGCTATCGTAAGGTAAAAACCCGACATGTTTATTTGTGGCGTGGTCTTACGAGATGCCTTTGTTTTCAAAGGATTTTTGAAACTTTAATAATCAATTGGGTGTGATTTTCTCACGCTGGTGTTCCAGACTGACTCGGGTGTTATTTAACTGTAATGCTCGGGTCAGACCGAGTATTATAGAATACAGGATATGATGCTGTGGAGCTCAGGAGACGAGCTGGATGACGATACGTATTCTCGTATTTGTATATACATATTTCCGCTGTTTGAGTTGTTGTGTATTCATTGCATGTTACTGATGTGAGCTGTGACTGATGTACTCTGATGATGTAATGTATGTAAACAGATATATTTGTTTTTTTGTAAAGATTATTTATTATCTATTATATTTTATTCCGCTGCGATGGTTAGATTCTGATGTTGATTTTGTTTTCTCTTCTTCTACCTCTTCTTCTTAAACCCAAATGGTTCGTATTTCTGTGCAACTTGAGTTGATTGTTGTAGAATAGTGTTAACTCAAGGGGTACGGATTTACGGGCTGTTACAGCTAAGTAGGATATACATGTGTTTAAAAAGCAAAAGGAAATTGGGATTTTAATTTCAGATGATAAATTGAATTGCTCGACAAAAAGGTATGTATTTAAATTTCTGTATGAAATTTGATGATTTTCTGGTCTAACCACTTGGCGTTTTGTTTTCTTTTGAAATCTGGAGGCCCGGAGAGGCATAATGTAGTTGACCAAGCTAGCCGCGCAAAGCAGACGTTGGCGACATGTTTTCAAAATTTAGAGAGTCAGAAAAATTTTGAGAAAATTTTGATAATTTAAAATTTGATTTTAAATTTGAATTTGAATTATAATTTGAATGGTTGAAGGAGTAATATTGTTTGGAACTTATGGATGAGTTTGGGAAAAAGTTAGTAGGAGTGATAGTGTGTCTTTAATAAAAAAAATTGTTGGGAAGTTATTTGAACTGTAATTTTTGGGAAAAATTAACGGATTATGGAACATTCCTCTTAAATAGTAATTTCGGGGATGAAATTCTTTTAAGGGGGTAGGAATGTGACGATTCGGAATTTCTGGATATTTGAAATTGAAATATTTAATTGATTTTAAATATTTGAAAGTTAGTTTAACTTGAATTTCAAATATCACTGTTTATTTGGCAATTAAATTATTGAATTTAATAATTAGGAATTGGTTAAAATAGTGAATCTTGGTCTTTAAGCTAGTTAAAAATATTGCAAAGCCTTGGAAAATTTATATTTATTATACTGGAGATAATAGAAGTTTTAAATTTGAATTTAGGAATGTTTTGTTCAGTTTTTAATTTATATCATTTAAGTCGACATTTAAAAATAGTCATTCAGGGCACAGTCTAGGAATTCGACGAAACCTGTTCCATTGGATCCATAATAGTGTATTATTATCAGAATTCAATTTTCGTAGCTTTTGAAGTTGTCGTGTGATCGTACGGTAGATAAATACGCTGAAATCTTTATCGAAAAGTCAATACAATAACTAGTCTAAAAAGCTACCTTCTCCACACGATCGAGTTAAACCTCGAAACCTTTTCCATCGTGTTCGTAATATGGGTTTAATATTATAAACGCCTAATGGTACGTCTCAATAGGAGATCGGGATTTTTAGCTCGATTTCAATAAGTTTGAGATTCAAATTAAAATTAAAATTGTATATGGTGACCAGTCAAAACTGTAGCCTGTGATTCAACACGTTGCTTGCCTCTTCAAGCACATGTTCAACAAGGTTAACACGAGTCATTTCCTTTTTCAAATATAGAAACGACCGAGTTTTATAAAAAAAGTAATATGAGAAAACGAAGAACAGTCTTCTCTCTAAAATAAACTTCGTTCATTTATTAAAAAAATGGCTTCCATCTGAGATACGAACGAATTCATGTGATCGCAGGCCTTTCTATTTGAACCAATCAATTCAAATCGAATCAAAGATCAATTCAAGGCTCATCATCCATCAACTCGATCGTGAATTTGCGATTCGCGAGCCTAGAAGACTGCGACTACGAACCCTAGGCGGTTGTTCCATCTCGACAGCTAGTAGATTAGTTTGGTTCTCGTGCGGCGTTCGTTTGTAGCCATTAAAGTGGAGCGTCGGGTCGATGGTTAATGCATGGTAGCGAGCGACAAGATGGGTTGTCGGCATTCGAAGTTGGAGGGGTTTCGCGGTCGAAGTGTCGAGTTGTTCGAGGCAGGAGCTGGCAGAAGGACTCGGCGATGGTGGGTCTGGCGTCGTGCACGATGGAGGCTTTTTATTCGTGTTCGATTGAAGTTAATTTCTGTAGGGTATTTTATTTTAAATTATTTCATTGAATTATATATATATACATATTACAGAGTAAACTATATATAGCAGTAAGTTAAACACTGAGTTTTTATTTTATAAAAATATATATACGTATATATGTGTAGTTTATTTTTATATATGTAACAGTAAAGAGAAATATATATATATATATATATATATATTATAATATATAAATTTATCAATGTAAAAAACACATATTTTATCATATATAGGGATGCAGTAAAAATATATGTATATTTGTAAGATTTTGAAGTAAATAGGAATTTTTGAAGAATGTTGAAGTATATGCAAATTAGAATTTTTGAGATCTATAAATTATTTTTATAAGTATATATATTTAGGTAGTATCAAAGAAAACAAATATACTTATACACATTTTTAAATTGTTGGTTTATTTAAACCATTGTGTTGATGGTTAATTTGTTAAATTTACTTATTTAATTATTTTTAGTTACTCAAAGATTTTAAAAGAGAAAATTTGTTAAAGATTTAATTATTAGTTCAAATTAAAACATTAGTTAAAATTGAATGATAATTGGTTTGTTCAACTTGTTTCGAATATTAATAATCTATATAATTTGTTATACAAGGACAAAAGACATGAAATAAGTCAAGATAGAAATGGATTGCAAACAGTAAAATCAAGGTGAGTTAATCTCACTTATCTGGATTACTGTTAATAAATAATTTGAATTTAAATTATTGGTTGATTGATTAAATTTTCTGGGTGTGATATTATAATAGTTTGCATATATATATTGGAGTGATTGATTTTCCATATTATATAGCGGATAAGACCCTATGCGGCCCGCATAATAGCGGATGACCCTTTATACCATGATATCGCGCCTTGAAGTGGGATCTGTATTTTATATTATTGTGCTAACATCTGTGCTGCAGGGAAACAGGTTAGAGGGATCCTACTGGTTCCTCAAAAGTAGTGGAATTTATTTTTATAGTCTATGTTTATGTGATAGTCTATGATGATTATATTGATTATAATGAAATAGAAATTTATTAAATGTTATGGCTTGGCTGAACATATGTTGGTATTTGAGAGAATGAAAAATACATAAGGCTTGGATTTTAAAGGAAACCAAAAAGGAAATCTTTAAGTAAATAATTATAGAGAATTGGAATAAATTAAAAATGAATTGGAAAAGGATAAAAATTGATTTTTAAATTATAAGAATTAAATCCCGAGTATGGGAAAAGGGATTTAGAATAAATGGAAATAAATGAAGGGCTTAAGTAGCATTGTTTAAAAATTAAAGAATTTATTTTTAAATTCAGAATTTAAAATGGTTTAGAAAGAAATAAAAGAAGAATTTTGAAATAAAGTATGAAATTGGTATTTTCAGTTTAAATAAGATTTTAAATCATAATAAAGAATTTAAATCTGAAATTAATGGGTTTTAAAATAAAATTGAGTAAGTAAAGGAATTTATTTTAAAATGGATTAAATTTCGGAAATCGATTTGGAAATTGATTCAGTTTTTGAAACTGTGTTTTAAAAGAAGGATGAGACCATGGAATTTATAAGCGGGGTTTATAAAGTGAAATAAGATATCAATGGATATTTGGAAGTATAAATTCATGGTGGGAATTTATAAAGGAATGGGTAATTTGTTTTAAAAATAAGTATTGCTTTATTTTTTTAGATGTGAAAGAAAAGTGCATTTCTCTGAAAAGCCAAGTACGTTTTCAAAGCAGATTTTTAAGCATAAATTAAAAGTTTAAAGTTGTTTTAAAGAATGATTTTGAGAAATTATCGTTGAAGTTGTTTAAAATTTTAAAGGCAAATATTTATTAAATTAGTTATAGTAGTAATTATTTTAAAGGATAATTGGTATTATGATTTAGAAAGATAATTATTAATATTTATATTTTATAAAGTGGTTTTATTTTAAAGATAGTTTGGCTGAAGTTTTTGTTTGAAAAACTTGTATAGAATTTTGTAACTTTTATTTTAAGATTTGTTTTGGCTTAAGCTTTATATGAGAAATTATTATAAAATTTCATAACTAATATTTTAAATAAAGTGTTTTAAATAGTTTTATTTTAAATATTTTTAAATAACATATATATTTTTGGATAGAGTGATTTAAATTATTTTAAAATCTAAAGTATTTAGACTTAGTGATTTCAGTGGAAATAGACAATATTTGGTGATTTATTCCGCGAGAGAAAAGTGATTTGAAAACTGTTTTCAAAGAAGTAAAGTGTAGATAAATATCTTGCGAACATATTTCGAAATAAATAATTTAGGAAATTATTAAAGTTTGATGGTTGTTGTGGATGTTATATGGTAGTTAAATAACGGACTATCAATATTTGGCCAAAGCATTGATCATTTCGAAGAGACCGGGATCAGGATTTATTTCCCAAAAACCACTTTGATCCGGTTTGAATGTTTTCATGAGGAAGACAAGAGCTGGAAGTCGAAGATGGAGCAGTGAAGTGCAAGGCTAGTCGACACTAATCCTGAGGGTGATTCCAAAATGAATGTAAAGTGCCTTCGGTTCCATTAGGACCCGTAATGGACTTGTATGGATAAGTGCTTTTAGAACATCGTTTGGAGGATGATGAGCATTCTAAGTGAATATGTGCTAAAAATGTAACGCATAACCTCAAGCCTCATCAACCGAGAATGGCTAATATAGGGGAGGTGCACACAAGACTAAATGGCTAGCAACCAATTAGGGTATGGTCATCCCTATCTAGAGGTCTCTTTACTTTCAGCTGTGTGGGCGGTGCTGATCCCAACCCAGGGGTGATCTTATTCAGACTATCCATAAGCGGTAGCTCCGGTCTTGTGATACAGAGGATAAGGGTGGATCCTCGGTACGGTGATCTAGACAACGTATTGTGACGGGCATTACTCCAATAGCCCTGCCATTGATGGAAATCTATTCTCCCTACGTGCCTTTACGGTTTTGTTTGTAGGACCTAGTACTGCTGGAATTTAACAATGTAACAATTTCGGCTATTTGAATAAGTATTTGTATATTGACTCTACTATAATATTTAAGCATTTTATAAGAAATGTTTTGGTTATCGTAAGGTAAAAACCTGACATGTTTATTTATGGCGTAGTCTTACGAGATACCTTTGATTTTTAAACGGATTTTTGAAACTTTAATAATCCAATTGAGTGTGTTTTTCTCACGCTGGTTTTCCATACTGACTCGGATGTTATTTATTTATAATGCTCGGGTTAGACCGAGTATTGTACACTATAGATTTTGGATGGAATGCTGTGGAGCTTAGGAGACGAGCTGGATGGCGAGACGTATCACACTACTTGATGTAAATTCCACTGGACAGTGTATGCTGTATATTCAGCTTGGGAGGATAATTTATGATAACTGCCCGATAATTTTTTTGATCTTTGATGTACTCTGATGATGTAATTTATAAAACAGATATAGTTTCTTTTTTGTAAAGATCGGTTATTATCTATTGTATTTTATCCCGCTACGATGGCAAGATTCTGTTGTTGTTTTGTTCTCTCTTCTTCTACCTCCTTCTTCTTTAACCCTAATGATTTGATTGTCCGGCATTTGATTCAGTGGACGTATTGATGTTGGTTTTTGATCGTCGAAAACTCGAGTCATTACAGCAACATTTCTCCTAGCTAGGAATTTAAGCCCTTCACGAACTTCATGGCCTTTTTCATAGGTGTTTCTATCAAGCTCATCCCGAATTTAGCCATTTGAGTATACTTAGCTATGTACTTCTTAAGGTTTGAATCTCCTTGTCTCAGCTAAATCAACTTTGCCAATTGCAACCTAACATATGCTCTAGACATGAATGTCTTCTCAAACTAGTCCTTGAATTCATCCCAAGAGAATATCCTTCTCGGGTGCTCATCATTCACAAAGTTCCACCAATTCAAGGCTTCTTACCTGAGGTGCCAAGCTGCTATTCTTCTTCTTAGCTTATCATCCCAACCATACTCTCTAAATATCTTCTCAAAGTTACTAATCCACGCTTTAGCTTCTGAATATCCTTCAGTTCCAGAGTACGTCGTCCATCCCATATTGAGAAGATCCTTACACAACTTAGGAATGTTGACAGGATGGGGTGCTGCATCGGTGGGCGGGGTAGTGGGTGCTACTGGTGCTGCTGGAGGAATAGGAATCTGCTTGATAGTTCTAAGATATTGTTAAACCATTCAGGCATTCCACGAAAGGGTGGTCTTCCATTGGTAAGGCCCCCTTGTCCAGAAGAAGATTGATTATCAACCATATCAATTATCTGTAGGTTAAACCTTTAGGGACGATTTCTTAAGATAGTATTCACATGTAGAAAGAAAATGATTACCTAGTGCATGTGCATATATTCAAGAAGAAAGTGTACAGATAGATATATATACGTACATACACATATACATATACATATACATATACATACATAAATATATATGTACTTATGTATGTAATAAGAATTCTTTGAAAATTCATTTTGAAAAAACTTTTTTAAAATAACAAATATGTCTCTCATACGTATAGTTTTCCCCCATTAATCGAGTAACCTAGGCCGTGATACTGAATGTAACAACCCACCTTGGAACAAGCCTAAATTTTGACCCAAAAAAGGCCCATCGAAACTTCGATCCATTCTAAGGCAAGTCATTGGTGGTAAAAAGAAATAACATTGCAGCGTAATATCTAAACTTTAAGAAGTCACAATGGATGGAACGAAATATAATAGTAAAGTGTAACCATTTATTTCAAAGCCACAAAAATGTCATAGCACAAAATTTCGTAAAAATCATAATATAATATCTGTTATAACTTTTGTCTAAATCGACGGATACACATAAATGAAAATAATAATAATAAATACTGCCACAAGAAAAGCTTCTCCATCTCTAAGCATGATCACCGCTATCACTCCATCCTTAACTTATGTTGTAATGAGGAGGGAGCCAGAATAGCAAGTGTTTGATGAATAAAAATCTCAAGTTTTATCTTTTCAGTATTTGGGCAGTGCATTGCAAAATAAGAATATGTCTACGAACTTAAAACCATTAAAATCATTTGATATTTCTTTATAAGGAAAGGAGGTGGCTCTAACCACTTAATACCTTGCATTCCAGAAGCAGGTTTCTGAAATCCTAAATCCTAATCATCTATCATAAATAGCTATCAATGTGAGAGATGACACCCAAGCCAATTAATATCTTTTAACGGAAAATAGGCAGACTTTGGTCATTCAATACCTTAGTTAAGGCAGATCCCATCACTTAATACCTATTTCCAGAAGTGGAACCTTGTAGAGATACCACCTAACATGTATCCTTGACTATTTAATACTTCATATGGGGAAAAGAGGCTGTTCCAACCATTTAATACCTTAAAACGCCGAAGCAGGCCCTTCGTCTTATGGCTCACAAACATAATAATGTCTCATATTAGTCCGCTAACGTATGAGTTGGGCTGATTCTCCCTATAGAATTTGGAACCAACCTTTCGTCATTACAAATATTTATCGTAAGGATATCTCACATCTATAAATGAGTACACAACTACTGATAGCCTTAAGGTAAAGGGTAGACTTCCATCATGTATCTCTACTGACCTCGCATCCCAATGACTTAGCCACAAATCAATTACTGCACAAACACATTATGACGACCCGAAATTTCTAATAATTTAAATTTAAATAGTTAATTGATTTTAAAATATTTAAATGTTAATTTTAACTTGAATTCAAGATATCAAATATTTACTTGATAATTAAATTATTGAATTATATAATTCGAAATTGGGTAAGATGTCGAATATGGAATTTTAAGCCGGGTAAAAATAATCTAAAGGCTTATAAAATTTATAATGATGATACTGAAGATAATAGAATGGTTAGAATTTAATTTAAAGGTAATTTATTCAATTTTAATAATATATCGTTTAAATTGATATTTAAAAATAGCCTTCCTAGGCACAGTCTCGGAATCTGACGAAACCAATTCCATTGGATCCGTGATAGTTAGTTATTATCGGATTTCAATTTTCGTAGCAATCGGAGTGGTCGTTTGACCCTGGCAGCACAAAACGCATAGAACTATTTTAATCGGTTTGATTTAAATTGATCATTTACTCCCGTAACTCGCGCATTTGATCGATTTGGCTTCCGAGACACATTCCATTGTGTTCGGAATGCGGGTAAAACTTTATAAACGCCTAGTGGCATTCCTTAAGGGGAGTTCAAAATTTTAAATGGCAATTATCGAGACGTTCCGAAGGTTTTATAATAAAATAAACATAAGGTCAAACAGTCAAAGATATTTTCATTTACAATCGTACTAACGAATTTTCCCAAATCTATATTTTATCTTCGTCTCCCTCAAGTTCCAAACCGAAATCAAACGAACGAGAAAAAAATAAAAGTAAATTAAGAAAGGGGGGCCGAACTTCTCTCTTCTCCTGTACATCATTGTTTTCGAATCCATCTTCAAATGAAAATTCCCAATTCAAGTTTTTCCTTCGTCTTCGTAACTTCACGCTCCATTCCTTAACCCTAAGTCGCGAATTCCAGTTCTCGATTAAAAAAAATTGGAGTTGCTAAATCGAGAAAGGCTATTGCAGAGGCAGGCGAGACGATGAGTATGGCCGCACGCGAAGAGTCAAGGGGGGTGGTTTGCGATTGGGTCGCGATCGGTTGTGGAGCTTTCGAACTCGAGTTCGAGCAGCGGTGGGGATTCGAGTCATTCCTGGTATGCGTGGAGGGGAAGAAGAGTGACGGCTCGACAATTGTTGCTTGGGGAGGTGACATGCGACCAACGTCAAAGCTAGGGTTTCAAGTGGAGAAGATGCTAGGGCTGCGAGCACTCGCGTTCGAGAAAGGAAAGTGCGATCTGGGTTTATGACCGATTGTGAGTAATTTTTTTTATATTTATTTCAGCTCTGTTTGTTTTTAATCTTAGGCTAAAAAAAAGAAAAAGAAAAAAAAGAAAAAGTAAACAAAGAAAAATGGAATTGTTTTAATCATTTATAAATCCTTTAAATTAAATGCTTATCAAAACTTAAATTAAGACAGTTTGATTGATTGTTAAATTAAGTATGTTAAATACATAAAAGATATTTAAAACTTAATTATTTTACAAATAAAGTTAAATGTTATTGTGATTTAGTATTTAACAAAGAACATGTTTACCTTAAGTATAATTGAGACATGATAAATTATGAAATAAGTTAAAGATTAATTAAGTAATTGATTTGCAATTACTGATTGAATAATTTGTAATTAGTGATTTACAAATGGGTAATTAGGTTTTATAAATTAACAATGAAGGTTAATAAATTAATAGTTAGGGAGTAATGAATTAATAATGACTTGGGAAAGTAATAAATTAATAATCACTGGATGTAATTAATTGAATGAAGTGGATTGCAAATTTTAAGGGGGCAAAGGTGAGTAAATCTCACTCTGTTGGATTTTTTTTAAATTTAATGGTTAAATTAAAATAAGTGGATGAATGATTATATTTTTTGGATGTGCACTGATGATCTGGTGATTTTAGTTTTGGTTGTTTCTCGAGTTAATTGTGGTTTGACTTAGAGAATTTGGGTTTTAAAATTATTTTAAACATAAGTCATAAATACGAAAAAAATTCATTGTTAATAAGGGCTTAGCGATTTGTGATTCATTAATTTAGAAGGGTAATTAAAATGTATAACTAATTAATTCGATTAATGATTCAGGTTGATTAAATTAGTAATTAAGTTTGATTAATTTAAAATAATCAATGAATGGTTTGATAAATAATTACCTAATGAAATTAATAAAGTAGATTTAATTTGTGTAATAAATCAAGATATTAATTAAGATTATTAATTAAGGAGAAATTTGATTTATTTAATGAAGTAAATAAATGGATAGTTAATTACAGGGTTGAGATAAATCAAGAATGATTAATATTGTGGTTTAATTAATGTAATTAATTTAGGTTGGATCAATTAAATATAATTGAAAATCATTAATTTATATAATCATGACGTAATTAAAGATTGATTAGTTAAGATTGATTAATCAATAATGAGTGACTTATGAGAAGTTAATATATAAATAATGAAGGATTAATGTAGCTAAATAGTTAATTTGTTCATGAAGTAATTAAGATTACTTATCATTTAGTTGAGGATAAGTAATATGGTGAAGCTAATTAAAGATAGTTGCTTGAATGAAATTGAAGAATAATTAATCCAGGTTGATTAATTAAGACGAATATTGAAGGGGTAATTGAATTATTCGATTTGAAATTAATTAATTAACGAGTAAAGAAATCTAAGTGATTGAGGATTGAAATTCAATTAGAATCCATTGAATTAATTTGGAAATGATCAAATTTGTTATGAATGATGGAATGGTATTGGATGCTTGAATGAGATGATATTCCTGATATGAAATGTTGTGTATTTCATCTTGATAATTTGGGTTAGGATGACACGAGTCTCGAAGAGGCCGGGGTCGGGTATTAGGAAATACCCGAAACTACTTCGAATATTTTTACATATTGATATGTGAAATCTATATGCTGGAGTGAAGTGATTCAAAGGAAATTGAACTATTTAAATCTAAGCCTTGGTACTTAGGAAATGGATGTGTGGAATAAAGGATGTCTAAAACTAATTGTGGCTTTATGAATTGAATCGAGTTACCCCGGGTTTTATATAAGTTGTTTGCTTTGGTATTCCATGTCAGTTGGGTTTACTCACGCTGGTTTCCAACCTGACCCCAGTGTTACTTTGATGTAATGCTCGGGTCAGACCGAGCATTACAGATTTTCAGGCAAGGACGTTCTGAAGCTCAGGAGGCGAGCTGGATGTCAGGAACGTGTAGAGTATTTCCACTGTATTATATTATTGTAATTCTATGACATGTTGATTTGTATATCCAGTGTCTGTATATATGCGTAACTCTGATGTATTAAAATGTATCCGACGGAATATTATTCTTCTGTAAACTATTATTATTTATTATCATATTTCATCCGCTGCGAATGTGAGATGTTGGTGTTTTCTGAACTTTTTTTCCTTCTTCTACTTCTATCTCTTTCTTCTTTTTCATAACTATCTAGAATTTTCGGTTTCGAAAATTTCGGGTCGTTACATTGTCTCACCATTTCATTAATAAGGTCTTATATGGAATATTACCTATTACGTCTTAAAATAACAATTAGGCTATATAAGAGTTTTCTCTTACTTTCGCATCACAATCAAGTACCTTACGAATGGGGAAAATAAATGTAAATAAATACCTAATTTACTATACCATATATGTTAATTATGTAAATAGATATAAATAAATATTCATGCCTAATAAGTTCTAAACGAACGAATTATATGCCATAAACTAGCATTAAATGTAAATTCCCCAACTAATTATTATCACAAGTCTTTTTCATTCAAATTCCTGTGATTTCATGCAATTCTAATATCCAAAGCAGGGAATAAATATTCATAACTGAAACTATAATAACAGACTTGTAATAAAATAGAAACTCAATTTAGTACCAATTTAATGGAATATCTTTAACAAAAAGTGTTGCACTCTAACCCCATCTATTCAACTCCTCTTTTTTACAAAGAAATAGATAAGAATAAGTGGTGTAAACTATAAGTAGTATTCATAATCTAAACCCATTCTTTTATTAAAGAATCATAATTTGACCCAACGAAGAAGAGGAAGTGGAATAGACTATGAAATTATCAAAAATTGCATAAACGACACAAATTGCATCAAATTAATGAAAAAATGTGGAATCTCAACATAGAATTGACATATCGAAATAAAAAGGAATTTTTAATGATTTTACCTATCGTATTTTGGGAATCCCAAAATCCCTAAGGCATATTTAAATCTAAAAAAAGAAATACACTAAATAATTGCTGAGTAGAAACATCAAAGTTTCCACTCACAGATTAGACTTAGCTTCCCTTAATGGATTTGTAGCCTTCTAATCTTTTCCAAATTCTCTATCTTTTAATATATATACACACACAATAAGGAAGAGGTATACACATTCATTAGATTTAGGATAATTAGAGAAAATATGATAAGAATAGATTGGAGGAAGAAGAAACAAATAGGAAATAATTTGAATTCTTATGTGAATTCTCTATGGAGTTTCTAAATCTTATTAGAGAGAGATAGCAGTGGCAGAATTTCGTCATATTTCCAAAAATAATACGAATAATAGAGGAGAGTATAGGGTTTAATTCGAGGGATTGAAACGCACTAGAACCGAAGGATGGAAGTGGGTAGGAAACAAGTAAATCTGGAGCGTACAACTGAATATAACATACCTTTAAACCCTAGCCGCAAATGGCAACACTCGGTGCCAAGCGGTTGACCGCCTTTGTGCAACTGATCGACCGCTATGGTTCACTTATATAGGTCGACTGCTCCTTTATTTCGGGGAACGTTTATTTTGTCCCGTTGCACAATTATTTTATTCCCTAATTAAATTTAAAGTTAAACGTTAATTATATATTTACTACCCCCAAACTAATTTTTGAAATTTAAATCGTAAATTTGATTTATCATTTGAAATTAAGTTCAAAATAAATTAATTTAAAAGTTGAAAAATTCAAATGCTCGTAGCTTATTCGTTTGAGCTTCGTTTTCAGTATATTATTAATGAAAACAGATCTAAATTTCACCACGAATGCAAGGGAATAATTTTTATTGCCAAATTCGAACTTTTATAAAATTTCCATATTCAAGCCTTATCGTATTTTATTCAATTTACTTTATTTATTTATGGTTCATTTCTGGGGTGTTATAGTATTTCCGCCATTATCATGATGATGGTGGTAGCCAAAAGTCCAATTTAAAATTAGGTTTAGAGATCCTTTTATAATGGTTGAATGAGGGAGAAAAAAGAAGATCATATCTGCTACCTTTTTTCATCTGATCTCCATCATCCATCTCAAGACCTCTTTCCATATTTTTAGCCGCCTCTATCCTTGTCTTTGTATCCAAATATAGGCTCTATTCTTGTGGGCCAAAAGCCCATCTAAACCCAAGTGAAAATATTTAATTAAATCCAATTTAATTCATCATCGATATCTCATATAGATCGATATATTTATAACTATTATAAATATATATGACAATCTTTATTTCTCAAATCATATTTAAAATTTTAAAATTAATATTTCATAAATATTAACTAATTTAATTAATTTATAACAATTATAAACTAATTAAATCATTTGGTACAAAGAGAATTCATTATTTTGATTATGTACTCTTGAATGCAAATTCGGTTGGCAATCAACATCGGATTCTTTGAATGTTAACGTTCACATGTCAATTAGCATGTGGTGCGACATTATGACCAAATTTATCGCTTATTCAATTTTGGTAAAATCCAATTTGGTTTAATAAGCGTTACCCAATTATGACATTTATTTACACCAGTTCTCTTCGCCAATACTATATCACTTTGAACTTATGGAATTGGTAATGGTTAAAATTCCAATATCATCCATATTCAACTCTATAGTCCAAATATAAAGTTCTTGGTTCAATAATAATAATTATTAACAGAAATGTTCTGACCAGAGACTTTGACTTTGAGTTGACTTTTGTTTTGAACAAGATTGAAGATCAAGGTAGATATATATATATAACAAATTATATAATTTCCCCTATGGCATACCCCAAACTATATCACATCGTACTGTTAATTTCTCATTAAATGCTTACATTTTAAATTAATGGTCTACATTGGAACGTTTTATAAATGAAAGGTCTTTAATTCAGATAAATTAGAATTCACAAAACATATAATTTTACATTTGTCTTATGTTAAATTATGTGTTGAATTCATACAAATCTAGACCGCAACGTTAATTAACTAAAACCTGTGTTATGTTTAATAACAAAATATACATATTTGAATTTCATCTACACCTTATCTAATTCATTATGTGCTCCATGTTGAGACTTGGTTTTGATTCATGACACAAAGCTATCATCTACAACATACAGATTTGATGACTGCTACGACAAAAAGAGAATATATACTACAAGGAGACAAGACTTTAAAACCGGTGCATCAATTTTATTATTATTTGATTTTTGAGTCTTAGGTCTATATTGTTAAAATCTCTCCTCGGTTAAGTATATATTAGCTTGTATATTTTCTATCACTCTATTTACAAATATTATATATATAGGCATATAATTAAGATTGTAAAAGTTGGAAACTTATATATTTATATTTATATATGTGAACTGCGCTTATTGCACAAAATTCACTAGGTCAATCGACTGACCTTGTTTGCCAGTCGACTGACACTGGAGAAAAAGTGCAATATGCACAGTGCACGTATATATGAATTTAAAAATTTAAATTCTTTTGAATATTCAGTCGACTGGCCCTGAAGACCAGCCGACTGAATTAGTATAACAGCAATATTTTTGAAAGGACGCGGCTTTTGTGAAGAGTTGCGAACCTTTAACGAAAAGGTTCAGATGCAACACCTCGATCGAAACTCTTCACCAAAAGTCATAGCTTTCTAACTCTTACAAATACAAACTCCAACTTCATTTCAAATCACCAAATAAAAATCGATTTCTCTTATTCTATGATCTAACTTTCTAAAATCTATTTACTATCATACTCTCAATTATTCTGCATAAAAGCAATACTATACCTTTCTATTCTTCACCATCAAATATAAACATTTATACTCGAGGAGAAGATTATAGAAAGAGTGTACAACAAGTGACAAATCAGTGTTATCAGAACACACATTAGTCAAACTATTTTTTGTATTAGTTGAAGTCCAGTTCTGCTGCTCAAGCGAGTGAAGTCATGTTCTGCTGCTCAGGCGAGTGAAGTCCTCTTCGGATGTTGAGGCTTAATCATGTTCTGCTGTTGAGGCAAAATCATGAAAATATGCTATGGATCGTGTAGTATGGATATATGATAATACAAAGTATAATGTTGATAATAACACTGTAAATAGTGCGCAATAAAAAGCAGTATAGCAAAATGACACCATAGATTTTTATATTGGTTCGGAGCACCGTCCTACGTCGAGTCCCAGACTCCTTTTGGAATTTCACTAAAACAATAACCCTCACTTAACCTTGAGTGTATAGACCCGTTCCTCGGGGTTAAGTGAGGGTTATTGTTTTAGTGAAATTCCAAAAGGAGCCTGGGACTAGACGTAGGACGGTGCTCCGAACCAAAGGTGTCATTTTACTATACTGCTTTTTATTTCGCACTATTTACAGTATTATTATCATCATTATACTCTGTATTATAATATATCCATACCACACGATCCATAGCATATTTTCATTTGGTATCAGAGCAAGGTCATCACATAACCGTAACACAGTTATCTGATAATCTATTAATATGGACACCAACACCGGCACTAGCATTAACACTAGCTTTGTTGAAGGACAATCCACTACATGTCCACCACTATTTAATAGCATGAATTATAACTATTGGTCCACACAAATGAGAATATATATGCAAGCAAATAGTTTTGAATCATGGAATATAACTCAGACAGAATATATTATTCCTACTGAAGAATATTCCACTTGGTCAAATGCACAAAAATTAGATGCCGTAGCTAATGCAAAAGTCATGAATATGTTATTTTGTGCTTTAGATAAAAATGAGTTTAGTCGTGTTAGCATGTGTAATACTGCATATGAAATATGACGTACACTCAAAATCACACTGAAGGAACCAATAAGGTTAAACAAAGCAAAATATCCATACTCAATAGTCAGTTTCAAAACTTTAGAATGAAAGAAAATGAATCCATAAATGACATGTATTCAAGATTTCAGGATATCTATCATTCATTAGTAGGATTAGGAGAAAAATATTCATAATTTGATATCGTATCCAAAATCCTTAATTCTTTAAAGGATGAATGGGAAATAAAAGTTCTCGCTATTGAAGAAGCGAACGATATTTCCAAAATAACTCCAGAAGAATTAATAGGAAATCTAATGTCTTATGAAGTGAATTTGCAGGCAAAAAGAGTTCAGCTCAAGATAAAAAGAATATAGCATTTCATGCAGAACAAGAAGAATCGGACTCGGAAAAATACGACCTAGCTTTTATTGCAAAGAACTTCAAGAAATTCTTGAAATATAGAAAAGGAAACATAAATAATAGCAAAAGAAGCTCAAATAAACCACCGTCTTTATCAGTTATGGAATGTTATAACTGTCACGAAAAGGGGCACATGTAGAAGGACTGTCCAGATCAAAAGAAAGAACAACGAAGTAAAAGGAAGGACAAATTCAAAAGAAAGCCTTTTCAATCACATCGGATGATTCAGATTCCTCATCATCTTCTTCAGGAATTGAAGGTGAAAGCGATATTGAACAAGCTAACATATGTTTTATGGCTAAAGCTAATGAGGTTAGTGATTTTAGTTTTGATGATATGATAGAAATAAACTCTGAATTATTAGATACTTTAAAAAGTCTTAAAAGAAAATATAAAGAAGCTATAGAAAATCAAAAAAAGGCAGAATTCGAAGGAGATATGCTTAAAGATGAGAAGAAAATATTGAAAGAAGAACTTGAGAAAACTCAAGAAACTCTCTCTAATGCTAGTTCTCAACTTATATTATTAAGTCAAAAAATTGAAACTCAAAAAGAAAAGAATGGTAGTCTCGTTTCTGAAAATCATGTTTTAAAAACTAATATTAAAATGATAGAACTAGAAAATTCAAGTCTAAAGACTAAGCAAGATGGAATCACTAAAAATGTTTCAAATTTTAATAAAGGCAGAGAAAATTTATCTAGAATTATTGAGAATTCACAATCTGTGAATAATAAATATGGTTTAGGATATAAAAAGAAAGTTAAAAAGTCACAAGCTAGTAATTTGAATAAAGTTAAATCTAATAAAACATCCACGTCTTTAATAGACTAGTTACTAAGACCATAAGTATATGGATACCTAAAACCAATAACAAACTAATAAGAAAGAAATATATTAGTTCGTTCGTAGAAGATGTTCATAACAATAAAAATTATATTTATAAAAAGGGATACTAAACCCTCTTGGGTTTGGTTTCCTAAGACTTAACTCTTAGGACCCTATTAAAAAAATGGATACCAATGATATCTCAAATTTTTTGCAGGTCTCACTCAAGAAAAGAGGAAAATGGATATCGATAGTGGTTGCTCAAAACATATGACAGGAGATATGGACATGCTGATAAATATTACATTTTCAGATGCAGGTTCCATTACTTTTGGAGACGATTCCAAGGGATATATCATCGGCAAAGGCGATGTGAGCAATTATGGTACATCTAATTTACCTCTTATTACAAATGTTTTAGTAGCTAAGAATTTGAAACATAAGTTATTAAGTATAAGTCAGTTATGCGGTAAAGGATTTAAAATGTCTTTTTCTGAAAATAAGTGTAGTATTCTCGATCAGAACCAAAACCTTATTTTCGAAGGAAATAGAGATAAAAATATTTACGTTTTAAATATGAAAGTTAATAATAACTCAGATTTATGTTTAATTGCTAAAGAAAATGATCCATGGATATGGCATAAACGAATATCAATTTCAAAAATATAAACAAAATTTCTAAAAATAATCTTGTAAAAGCATTACCTAATATGAACTTTAAAGTTAATGATATATGTGACTCATGTCAATTAGGAAAACTAACTAAATCCTCCTTTAAATCTAAGAAAGTTACCTCAACATTACAACCCTCGAATTACTTCATATGGATTTATTTGGCCCTACCCAAATTCAATCTATAAATCATAATAAATATGTATTTGTAATAGTTGATGATTTTTCTAGATATACATGGACTATTTTTTTTGAAAAATAAAAGTGATACCTTTGAAAATTTTAAAAATTTTGTTAAACAAATTCAAAATTTAAAGGGTATTAAAATTAAAAATATTAGAATTGATCACGGAGTTGAATTTAAAAATATACGATTTGATAACTATTGTAAAAAGAAAGGAATATTTCATAACTTTTCATTTCCTAGAACTCCACAACAAAGTGGAGTTGTAGAACGAAAGAATCAAACTCTACAAGAATGTGCAAGAACTTTATTAAATGAAAGCACGTTACCAAGATAATTTTAGGCAGAAGCAGTTGCAACTGCTTGTTATGTTTAGAATCGTGTTTCTATTAGACCTCTCACTAATAATACTCCTTACGAACTTTTTAACGATACAAAACCAAACATATCTTATTTTAAAATATTTGGATCAAAATGCTTTATATTAAATACTAAAGATCGGCTTGAACATTCAATTCAAAATGTGACAAAGGAATATTTCTTGGATATTCGAATCGAAGTAAAGCTTATCAAATTTTTAATAAACGAACAAATACTATCGAAGAGTCACTCCATGTATCTTTTGATGAAAATGCTAAAACTGCTTCTACTACAATTAATGACAATGACTTACTTAATAAAACAAAAACAATTATAAACAATTCGAACGACGACGATGATATCATTTTATCTGGAGAAGATGAAAACATTGTTTATAATTTAGAAAATAGAAATACTACTAATATGATAGATCTCCTCGTAGAATTTTACGAAATCATCCCACATAAAAATATAATTGGAGAAATAAATTCAAATGTTCGAACTAGAAGTCAATTAAATTTAATGATTAATGTAGCATTTATCTCTACTATAGAACCTAAAAAATACTAAAGAAGCATCATCCGATGAAAACTGGATTATCGCTATGGAAGAAGAATTAAATCAGTTTGAACAAAATGAAGTTTGGGAACTAGTACCCAGACCGACCGATTAGACGGTTATAGGAACTAAATGGGTTTATAAAAATAACGCAGACGAATTAGGAAATATAACTAGAAATAAATAAAGATTAGTAGCACAAGGATATAACCAAGAAGAAGGAATAGACTACGAAGAAACGTTTGCTCCGGTTGCTAGACTAGAAGCAATACGAATCTTATTGGCATACGCGTGTTTTAATAATTTTAAACTTTATCAAATGGATGTTAAAAGTGCATTTTTAAATGGTTATATTAAAGGAAATATTTATGTTGAATAAACTCCTTTATTTATTCGTAAAAAAATATCCTAATCATGTATATAAACTTAAAAAAGCTTTATATGGATTAAAACAAGCACCATGTGCTTGGTATGAACGTCTTAAAAGCTATTTAATTAATTTTGGATTCGAAGTAGGAAAAGTAGATCAAACACTATTTATAAAACGATCTAAAAATGATATATTAATAGTTCAAATATATGTCGATGACATTATATTTGGCTCAACTAATGATGAATTATGTAAAAAAATCTGAAATAATGACTAGAGAATTTGAAATATCCATATGGGAGAATTATCATATTTTCTAGGACTACAAATTAAACAAGTTTCAAATGGAATATTTATTATTCAAGAAAAATACTGTAATAATCTTATTAAACGTTTTGGAGTGGAAAACACTTCTTCCAAACCAACTACTATGACTACAACAGCACATCTTGATAAAGATGAAAATGACAAAAGTGTAGACCAAAAATTATATCATAGTATGATAGGATCACTACTATATTTAACAGCAAGCAGACCAGATATCATGATTAATGTATGCTTATGCGCTCGATTTCAAGCAGATCCGAAAGAATCACATCTACGTGCTGTAAAACGAATACTACGTTATCTTGGTAAAACTACAAATTTTGGACTTTTCTATCCAAAAGAGTGTTCTTTCGAATTAGTATCATATAGTGATGCTGATTTCGGAGGATCACGAACCATAGAAAAAGTACAAGTGGTACGTGTCACTTCATTGGTAAATCGTTAATATCTTGGTTTAGTAAGAAATAAAACTGTGTCTCTCTATCAACTTGTGAAGCAGAATATATTTCTGCAGCACTAGCTTGCATACAAGTAATTTATATGCAACAGACACTTAAAGATTTTGGAATCAATTTATCAAAATCAACAATTTACTGCGATAATTCTAGTGCAATAAATTTATCTAAAAATCCAGTGAATCACTCGAGAACTAAACATATAGATATTGGACATCACTTTTTACGTGATAATATAGAAAAAGATATAATAAATCTAGACTACATACCATCAGAAAATCAGTTAGCCGATATTTTTACTAAACCACTTTTAGAGAATAAGTTTATAAAATTGCATCGTGAGCTCGGGACAATTTCAAGTAAGGATATATTAAAAAAATATAAAAAAAATTAACTAAAAAGTCAAAAATAAAATTTTTCAAAAAATTCGAAATTTTGACCATGCTGTGACTCAAACTCGTGACCTGTTGTGAATAGCCTAGATGTCTTAACCACCTAAACTATTAATGTTCTCTATTCTAGTCTCTATCTTTCTTATTATATAGTTACATGTATTTTATACTACTGTATATGTAACAATTATCTTTATACTATTGTATTAGTGTATTATTAACTTTATATATTATACTTGATCAAATAACCTCAGCCAACAGAAATCCACTAACTCTACATACATTTAGCCCATAATTAGTATCATACATCAATTAAAATACCATTTTTTCTAAAACTACAACTATAAATAGGAACATTTTCCTATTCCTAAGCACTCAAAAACAATACATTACTCGATTCTCTGAAATATAAAATCAATCAACAGCAGCCTTTACAACAATGTCAACATCATCTACTACCGACTCTATTAAAATTCTTGCCACACCCAACTCCCCAAAAACACCAAACCACTAAGGTTCGTCATCATCGGCTTACCATACCGGATACACGCCTGACAAGAAAAAAGGAAAAAAGATCGTTGATATCCCACCAAACACAAAACAAAAAATCATGATCACCATCATTATCAACAGGAGTCTCTAACGCTTCAACGGGAGATGTATTATGAGAAGAAAATTAACTCCAGACGTATAGGTATAATCGAGCATATAGCAATGAAATTCTACGGGGCTTCGTCACACCCGATAGACGAAAATGCCGTTTCACCAATCCAACGTCCTTCGACTTCGTTTCCTCCGCGACCTCCATACTTACCAAATTTATGGGCCGCAACGAAGCTTCGAAACGTTCGTCACAAGCAACTGAATGAATTCAAGACACCAAGTCCAAAGAAATAATCTTAGTGTTTAATAATTTTTTCCGTTGTATGCTTAATAATTTTTTTATCAATGTGTACATTTATACATATCTGAAATAAAATTAATTCCCATCCAATAAACAAACAATTTAAATATAAAAACTATTCACATTTAACTGCAAAATAAAATTAGATTTGTGGAATAAATAAAATATATACGTTTCACATAATAAAATAATTCATTATGCAAAATGATACAGGTCAGTCGACTGTACCCTCAAATCAATCGACCGACACTGCATAATTTTAAAAATAAAAACACGGCCAGTCAACTGATGTAGGCCCTCAGTCGACTAGTCTAGAAGGTTGGAAATAAACAACCTTCAGCTTTAGTCGACTGAAGTTCTACATCAATTAACTAACGCTGTGACATAGCTAAAAAATTTCACATGGCCAGTCGGCTGATGCAGGCCCTCAGTCGACTGGTCTAGAAGGTCGAAAATTCTCAATCTTCAGATTTAGTCGACTGATGGCCTGCACCAGTCGGCTGAGCAGTAGACCTGAAAGGCTTTTAACCTTTTCACCTACCCTTTTACCCCTTTTATTTATCACTTTACCTTCTCTCCTCCTTCACAATTCATCCATAATCAACAAATCCTTCAATCAAATGTTCAAAATGTTGATAAGAAGCTCGATAAAGTGAAAGGATTTTTCACAAAATTATGGCAAGCCATATCGTGCTCTTTCGGTACTTCTACATCTATTTTGGGCAATCCGGGTAAGCAACCCGTATTTACATGGTCTTCTATTTCTTCTGCAGACGATCGAGCTAGTAGTGATGAAGGAGATGAAGGAGATGATGGTAATGAAGGAGATGGTGGTAGGGGTAAGGGTCCGATGGTGTAAGATGCTTATTTTCTTCTTTTGATTCAAGACATTTGTTTTAAATTAATATGGCTTATACTTAAGTAGCCATCCTAGTTTATTTGCTTTTAAACACTATTGTCTATGGATATAAAATGTGTGGATGTTTGTTCTTCATTTTATTTCATATTATCTCTCATATTATAATATCGTATTACTTATTCCTTTTTGTCGATGACAAAGGGTGAGATATATTATTGCTAATAATAAGAATGCAGGATGTAGAGCGTCAAAGATTCAGCGGGAGTAAGTATTTATGTTGTTTTCTATATAGTCGAAATCAATATCTATTTACAGGTTATCATCAATCAAAAAGAGGGAGAATGTTGAGACTTGGTTTTGATTCATGACACAAAGCTATCATCTACAAGTTACAGATTCGACGACGACTACGACAAAAAGAGAATATATACTGCAAGGAGACAAGAATTCAAAACCGGTGCATCAACTTTATTATTATTTGATTTTTGAGTCTTAGGTCAATATTGTTAAAATCTCTCCTCGGTTAAGTATATACTAGCTTATATATTTTCTATCACTCTATTTACAAATATTATATATATACACACACATAAGCATATAACTAAGATTATAAAAGTTGGAATCTTATATATTTATATTTATATTTATATATGTGAATTATGCTTATTGCACAAAATTCACCAGGTCAGTCGACTGACCCTGTTTGCCAGTCGACTGACACTGGAGAAAAAGTGCAATATGCACAGTGCACGTATATATGAATTTAAAACTTTAAATTCGTTAGAATATTCAGTCGACTGACCCTGAAGACCAGTTGACTGAATTTCTATAACGGTAATATTTTTGAAAGGAAACGACTTTTGTGAAGAGTTACGAACTTTTAACGAAAAGGTTCGAATGCAACACTTCGATCGAAACTCTTCACCAACAGTCGTAGTTTTCTAACTCTTATAAATAAAAACTCCAACTTCATTTCAAATCACCGAATAACAATCGATTTCTCTTATTCTCTTATCTAACTTTCTGAAATCTATTTGCTATCATACTCTCAATTATTCTGCATAAAAGCAATAATATACATTTCTATTTTTCATATACTTCAAATATAAACATTTATACTCGAGGAGAAGATTATAGGAAGGGTGTACTACAAGTGACAAATCAGTGTTATCAGAACACACATTAGTCAAACTATTTTTTGTATTAGTTGAAGTACTGTTCTACTGCTCAGGCGAGTGAAGTCCTCTTCGACTGTTAAAGCGAAATCATGTTCTGCTGCTCAGGTTCGTGTTCAGTTGCTCGGGGGTGTATAGACCTGTTCCTCCGGGTTAAGTGAGGGTAATTGTTTTAGTGAAACTCTAGAAGGAGTCTGGAATTGGACGGAGGATGGTGCTCCGAAACAGTATAAAAATCTCTGGTGTTATTTTACTATACTGCTTTTTATTTCGTACTATTTACAGTATTATAATCATCATTATAATGTGTATTATCATATATCCATATTACACGATCCATAGCACACTTTCACTCTACATATAAAATGTAATATTATAAATCAAAGATACACAATTGTAGTGCCTAAATTTTTATATAAAAAAATATTTGATTATATATTTCTTCATTCTCATAAATCTATTGGAAAACTTCACCGCAACCTTAATAGTTTCTCTTTTATCATAAACTTATATATGTTCTTAGTGGATATATTTTTATACCACAACATATCAAAATATATGTTGTTATGATTGACATTTATAATTAACCAAAACACTTCTAAAGAAGAAAAAAAACCATGATTCGTTCTTAACAATATCAATGATACAAAGTTATTGTCTAAACCCAAAATTAATTCAAACAAGAAGGTAGAAGGTAAAGGTAGAACGTACCTTAGTGTAACTTTAATATAACTCTTACCATTCAGGTGATTTGAATATTACAGATTCAATTCAAATTTTCATAAAATCTACAATTTTGTTCTCATTCACTAATCATTATAATATTCTAACATTTGCTCCAAAACCCACATAGCTCAGTCCTCATGAATGTCGTGCCGTCGCCTTCAAATTGTTGGAAAATAGATGGATAGGAACAACAAAGAGAAACTGGTGGAAGTTGTATCGTGGATGAGTCCATCGCATTGAAAGTAAAATTTAGCACGACTATGGTGCAACCGATAATTGTTGTCTGCTCTTCAAGATTAACACAACGATTCTACATACTTATGCACTCAAGATTGAAGGATTTAAGAATTGTAAAAGTCACTGCCCATGAGTTTTGAGTATATTTGAAAAATTGATTTTATTTTAGAGAAATTTGTGAAGAGTAAAAGAAGAAAAAGACTACTTTTGTTTTCTACCAATTTTGTCTTCTTTTATCAAAACAGAGAAAAAGGAGCGAGAAAAAAATACAAACTTAAAATTCCTCTCTTTTGAGCTTATTGATCATATTAAATAAATTATCATTTCCTAAAATATGTTTTCTCATTAATAAAGAATGCAAAAGGTGAAGGAATGCAAAGACTTTGGTTTTTTTATAATTATCCAACACATATTTGTGAAATTCATTGGCACTACAAGAACGGCACCAGATAGCGATGGCTTTTAGCCGTCGCCGGCCGTCGCTCGCCGACGCTAAAAGCCGTCGCTATATTTACCGTCGCCCAATAGTATAGCGACGGCTTTGGCGACAGCTCCGTCACACAAATGGCGACGGCTCGCGACTGCAAGTGTGCCATGTGGAAATTTTCCAACGTCTAAATGTCGTCGCTAGCCGTCGCTAATCTGAACCAAATGGCCGTCGCTAGCCATCACTAATCTGTACCAAATAGTCGTCGCTAGCCGTCATAAAATTCTATGCACCTGCACAGCTCATATACACTTCAAACAATAACTATTAAATACCATCATCACAAGCCCTATACACTATATTCATCAACTATAACCATCATATATCCATCATATAACATCACTATACATTCAAACAATATAAAATCCAACCAAATCCATTAACCAGAATATCTACATAGTAAACCGAAATATATATACATAATATCCAACCAAATCCATCAACTAGAAGTCATCAAAATATGTACATAATATCCTGAAATATATATACATCAAACCAACCAAAATGTGTATATACCAAACTATAACACGAGCAAACAAACGTACCTACTCCTCACCATCGCTGCCGTCCTCTCTAGGCATCCTCCCATGCTGTTGCAAATAAGCTGCAATCCGCTCATCCAGCTGTTGCTCGAAGAAACTATTCCTCCAATCATTTATTTCATCCACTATCGCCTTCAACTAAGCAATCTCCGCTTCTTGCTGCGACCTCCTGTATGCACTCTGCATTCTCATCGCCTGTAAAATAGTTCATAATTATTTATATATTAGTGTATATATAATATTATAAAAATATTTAACTATTCATATGCATGAGTAAATTTATATATTAGTACATGTCAAAATTTACCTCCACATTTCCATAGCTATACCGTCGACTGGTCCGAGAAGGCGGGTCAATAATAGCATCCCAAATATGGTTCTCCTCCTCTACCGTAAGCTCTTCTCGACCAGTGGACTGTGCTACCCAAGCTCGCTCAGCTTCGTACCTCTCCTGCGATTAAAAACAATTGTTTTACGCGATAAAAACCGAATTTCAAGTTTTTGAAAATAAAATAAGACAAAATATTGTTATTAACAATAAATTAATTTACCATTATGGATTGTGATTTATCATCCGTCCACTCGTACGAAACTTTGCCCTCTTCGTCAGTCCTCTCCACGGCATGCGTCACCTTGAACAGCTCGGCCATAGTAGGCTCGCGGTTGTATCTCACAGCCTGAAAATATATAAATATTATTGCTAATCTGACTATAAAATATTTTAATAAAATGTAAACACAGTTTATAAATTTAGTTACCAGCTCTCTCTTATGCTCCTGAAAGGATTTGGAGCCACCACGGTGCAATGCATGATTTTTATTCTTGTTTGCCCGATTCCACGCAGATAACTCCTACAAATTAAGATAAATTACCACGTATATATCTTGCGAGATTTATATTAGATTTAAATAACAAATCAAACATATATTACTTACTTTTGCTGCCGGACTGTCCCAAAGCTGAAGAAAATCATTCCATACACCCTCACTCATCCAGTTCGGCTTTTTTCCTGAATTCTTAGCCTTGGACAATGTATCCCTGTAATTTTTCCTCATTCGTTTGTTCCAGTGATTTAAAAAAATGTCCAAGTCATCAGGGTCAACGCGGACTGCAGCCTGTAAATTAAAATTATTTTAAGTTATATAGATTATATTAATTTACAATTGAAATTCAAGCTACTACTTACAAGTAAATCCGCCTGTATTTCATTCTTGACATGAGGGGGGGATGTCGTCCCAGCGAGGCCAACAACCATCCATTCGGCTCTGAAAAGCCTTCCTCAAAACTTGTAAAATATAATCTGATGGCTCCACCTCAAAGCCATTGCAAAAGTTATGATATACATGTTTAGTGGATTTTAAAACTTATACTTTAAATAAAATTGATACTTACCCAGCACTTCTAGGAACAACTTCTGCCATCGGACGTAAGTCCGGTGCAGTGCCACTACCACCTACACCGGAAGATGGGGATGGCGTGCCTGTCAGACTTTGTCTCCTGCCAGACATATCTGCTATAGAAAAACAATATCATCATAGAGCAATTATAGAAATTCACTACTACATAGAATGTTTCAATCACTTTCACAGAAACAATTATAAAAATTTACTAGTACAAAACATGGATAAAAATTATATAAATAATCATCACAGAACCATAATAGAAATTCACTACTACATGGCATGTTTCAATCACTTTCACAGAGAAATTATAAAAATTTACTAGTACAAAACATGGATAAAAATTAACTAAATGATCATCCCAGAACAATTACAGAAATTTACTATTACATCGCATGTTTCAATCACTGTCACATAAAAATTATATCAATAACGATCAGTCTTCATCGTTTTCTGATTCAGACTCAGTCTCGTATTCTATCTTATTTTCTTTGGTACTTTCGAATGCATCAAATAAGACGTTCGATTAATCATTCAAAGGCCCTACTTCAATATCATCAGTTATTATTATTTCTGTATTTGGTTCAAGATCGGCTTGATATGCTGCTTCATCTGGAATATTATTTCCATCAAACGTAAACCTCGGTTTCGTTTTGAAAACAGCAGATCAATCTGCTTTATCTCTTTTCAAAGATGGATACGGAGAAAAATAAACTTGTAACGCTCGCTTGGCTAATACAAAAGGATCGTACTTATAGTAGTGTGATGTATGCCTTGTTTCAATAAGTTTATACTCTTTATGCACGTTGATTCCAGAACCAGGAACGTTACTGAACCAATTGTACTAAATAGAAAAACCTTTTCTAAAGGTTCAACATAATATGTCAACTATAGAATCTGTGTTAAGACGCCGTAATAATCTTTTAAATGCTCGTCTGGTCATCACTGCCTTTGACAAATACCCCGTTGTTATATGTTAATTTTTCAGCCCCGTAATCTTTCGTGTTGAACTAAAACCCATTGACGAAGAATATTGGATAAGTCTTCACATTTCTTTTCGATCCAATCGCAAGATGTCGTTAGCCTTCATCAACGACACAGTTTCTTGGCTCATAAACATAGTCCAAAAACCATTTGGCAAATTCTTTAATGAGATCGCCAGATGGATACTGTGATTCGTAGATACTGCATATATGTAATATGTGTTATAATTATTATGTACGTACAAGTGAATTACAAGTGAATTAATTATTACCTGACAAATGGTGTGACTTCGACACAATTTAAAAGAACATACTTGTGTGCTACATGGTGGTCTCTATCGTCCAACCATATTTTCACACATTTTCCACCGGGTCTACCATGTTGTCTAAAAACAGATAACATTGTTTGAGAAGAATTTTGTTCAACGACTTCCTCATTTCGAGGAACAGTTAGAAACGATAAGTTCACATCGTCCTTAAAGTAGTGAGAGAAAAAAAATGAGGCTTCTTATTCAAGATACGATTTGCATATCGAACCCTTAACTCGGGCTTTTTGTCGAATCTTCTTCTTCAGATGATTCAAGTACCTATTAAGATATTTATTACATATTTAGATATACAAATTTGAATTTGAAATTGACATGAACATTGCATATGTTAATTTACCTCTCAAACGGATACATCCATCCATATTGCACATGACCTCGAAGAAGTGCTTCGGATGGAAGATGAATAGGTAAATGCTCTGTTACGTTAAAGAAACCAGGCGGAAGTTTTTCTCCAGTTTGCATAGCAATATGGGTATTTCTACTTCAAGTTTACGTATACGATCCACCTTTAATGTTGTCAAACAAAGCTGTTTATAAAACAAACATAACTCTGTTATAACGTTCCATACTTTTACGGGCAACAATTCTTTGAAAGCCACGGGTAGTAAATATTCCATCATGATATGACAATCGTGACTTTTCATCCCACTCAGTTTACTATTTTTGAAGTCAACACATCTACGAAGATTGGAATAAATCCCATCGGGAAATCTTAATTCTTCCACCCACTTTAGCACGAGTTTTACTTGCTTATTGTCTAGCTCATAGCATACTTTCAGTTTTTTATTGTCATTAGGCTTCATATGAAGTTCCGGGCGCTTACAATAGTTTGCTATATCAAGCCTTGAATTCAAATCATCCTTGGTTTTTCCCTTTACATTCAAAATTGTATTAAACAGACTATCAAACATGTTCTTTTCGTTATGCGTCACGTCAATATTATGTCGGAGTAAGAGATCTTTCCAATATGGTAACTCCCAAAATATACTTTGCTTGCACCAATTATGAATGTCTGACTTTCCTGGGATTTCAGTCTGGACTCCAGTTTCATGTATCTTTGGATAGTCCCTTACAATTTCGTATATTTCCTCGCCTGACCAAACCTTGGGTGGTTTCAGATTCTTTTCTCTGTTAGCTATGAAATTTTTCTTATCTCTTCTAAAAGTATGATTGGGATGAAGAAAACACCGATGACAATCAAACCATGAAACTTTCTTCCCATGTCGTAACGAAAATGCTCGTATTTCTTCCATACAATAAGGGCATGCTAGACGACCGGCCGTACTCCAACCAGAAAGCATCCCGTATGCAGGAAAATCATTAATCGTCCATAACAAAGAAGCGAATAGCCGAAAAAAAATTCGTTGATACATCGTAGGTTTCGACTCATTCATTCCACAGTTTTTTCAACTCTTCGATCAATGGTTGTAAATAAACATCAATTCCTTAGGTTGGATCATGAAGGTCGGGAATGACGGTGGCGAGAAACATATATGGTGTCTTTATACACATGCATGGAGGTAAATTATACGGAGTAACGATAATTGGCCAGGATGAATATTGACTACCAAATTGTGAAAATGGTGAAAATCCATCCGTACATAAACCAAGGCTGACATTACGGCTTTCCGCAGCAAATGCGGGATAAGTCTTATAGAAATGTTTCCATGCTTCACCGTCGGATGGATGTATCAAAGTTCCTTCTTCCGCTGTTCTCACACTATGCCATCGCATATGACAGGCCGTAGCAGAAGATGCATACAATCTTTGAAGTCTGAGAGTGATGGGTAAATAATGCATTCTCTTGTACGGGACTTCTTTCCCTTTCTTCTTTCTTGGTTTGTATCTTTCTTCGTTACATATTTTGCATTTTCTGAGGTCAACGTCGTCTTTCCAATACAACATGCAACCTTTCACACATGCATCTATCTTCTCGTATGGTAGACTGAAAGTGGACATCAATTTTTTTACTTTATAGTGACTATCACACATCAGATTATTGGGTGGCATGTGTCGTTTTGCAGCTTGTACAATTGATGTAAATGCAGCTTGTACAACTGCTGTAAATGCAGCTTCCGTAAGGTTGAATTTTGATTTCATAGTTATGTATTCGGCGGTTACTGAAAGTTCGGTTCCGCTTTTACATCCGTCCCACAACGGCCTCTTAGCAGAATCCAACAAATCGTATATTTTTTTAGCTCCCGCAGTCGGTTCTTCTTCGACATTTTCGTCTTCATCAACAGCTTCAGTTGTAGGAAACATTGATCGTGCTGCATCATCCACCATATTTTCTATCGGATTCGTCTTCGTATTATTGTCCTCTAACACTTCAGTATTAGGTGTAGGTTCAACAAGTTCTCCATGACGATCCCAGAAATAATAATCAGGCACGAAACCATATTGATACAGATGTACTTCAACTATATCCGGTTTCCAATGCTTCAAATGTTGGCACTTACTACACGGGCAACGAATTTCTGTATTGTTTCGGTTATTAGATTTAGCAAATCTAATAAATTCGTGTACACCGTTGTTGTAACAACCCGCATATTTATCAATTGTATATTTAAATATTTTATTTAAATATTTTATTGTTCGTCGGATTTTGGTCCGAAAAGCTACTTTTTGCAAACAGTCGAATTAGGACTCGAGACCACTCCCATTGAGTTCAAAATGTCGTTTGCAACCTTTTTGAGTATAAACATTGATATGTTTGGAGCTAGCTAAAAATTTGACCTTTTTCACTTTGGGTTTGGGTTTGGGTTTAGCCTACTAGCCAACTTAATACCCAAATCTGAACCACTTCTCCCCATTCACTCTCACTTCCTCCTCTTTTTAGTTCTAAAGCAAAAATTGTGGAAGAGAATGGGAAATAGAAATCCAAAACCCTAGTTCATTTGCAAAATCCAAGATCTAGCTCCAAATTTCAAGAGAACCCATTTGGTAAGCCTTCTCTTCTTCTTCTCCAACTCATTCTCTTACCAATTTCAGAAATTCCTAAACCTAACTTTGGGAATGTTCTTCTTTTAAAGCTTAGAATCAAGCTTCTTGTGTTGGATTTGAAGAGTGGTTAATTCTCCTTTGCTTTCAAGCTTCTTCTTCATTTGTTTGGGTTCAAAGGTGAGATTTTTATCTCACATCATAGTCTATATTTATCTTCGATTGTTAGGTATGAATTCCTAACACTTATTCGTGTGCATTTGTTTTTGGTTTGGATTGATTTGGTGAATATTCCAATTTTTAGTGTTTTGAGTTCAAATCTTTAAAAATCCTAACTTTGATGTTTGAACATGTTTTTGGTGATGTATCGAGGAGCATATAGGGCCGGGTAGTCGATTGGCATAAACCCTTAGCGCCGTTGCTCGTGCGATTGTAATTTGGTCGAGATTTGCACCTCATTTGAAATAGGTTTAAATTGGCAGAACATCAGGTTCGGCCGACCGAACCCCTGGGCCGGTCGACCGACCTGCTTCCAAAGTGCATAGGCACTTTTCTGTCTCTGGTCCGGTCGACTGGCTACAGGGCTCGGTCGACCGACCTGCTTCCCGAGAATTTTTCAGAATAGGGTCCGGTCGACCGAGCTCTGTAGCCGGCCGACCGACCTGTTGCTGTTTTGCCTATTTTGCCTATACTGCGTAGTTTCCCAAATTTAATCGATTCATATTATTTCCCTATTTGTTGTTATCATTTGTTATTGACTTTGATGACTTATTTTCTTCGGGAATTCTTGGAATATCCATTTCGATGGATTCGGTATCGATTTCTTTGGATTTTATTCACATCTTCGAATGTGAATTTTAGTGATTGATTGTTCCTACAATCTTCTTTGTGATTTGTCACTTTAAAAATATAAAGGTTTTGAATACTAGTAGTAAATATCAAAATTCTTTCATCAAAACGATTTCAACACTATTTTATTACAAAGCTCGTTTCTTAAACCGTTTTCCAATCTATTAGTATAACCTCACTCGTATGAGAAATCTAATTAAACGACTTAGTAAAACAAGTGGTATGAAACGTTTGCGTTTACTTCGTCGGTTAATTCTTGGACTAGTTCGATTGAATCTCTTGTGACAATTTTCTAGTGGAGACCTACAATTTGTTCGTAAATATTTAAGTTAAGATAGTGATTATGGGACATGGAGCTAAGCTCATATATTTACTAGCTTGCTGTAATTGACACTTCTTGATGATCATGACGGTCATTTTTATGTTTTAGACTAGCAATGTGCGATGTCTTTGTGATTTGGTTCATCGGATGTCACGCTGTACGACGTCGTTGTTCCCTTTGATTGTGATTTGGTTCATCGGATGTCACGCTGTACGACGTCGCTGTTCCCTTTGATTGTGATTTGGTTTATCGGATGTCACGCTGTACGACGTCGTTGTTCCCTTTGATTGTGATTTGGTTCATCGGATGTCATCTGGTTCATCGGATGTCATGCTGTACGACGTCGTTGTTTCCTTTGATTGTGTTTTGATTCATCGGATGTCACGTTGTACGACGTCGTTGTTCCCTTCTCTTGATGGCACTGTTTTATTTCGTGATCTTCTTATTTGAGTTCTTTTTCATATGGGTTCCATCTCACTACTTTATATCAAAAGAACTTGTTGTTTCTTTTCCTTTAAACATTTTGGGCTTGATGACTTCTTTGAGAATTGCGAATCCGGTTGGTGGATCCGCAACACTCAATTTGCTTTTAATTGATGTCGAAAATATTTTATGTGATTTTTCTTCCCGAGCCGATTTTTACCTAGGCTTCGGAATTGATTTATGTAAGGATTGGCTCAATCGATGTGAAGCCCATATCCTATTTTCCGTGTGGACTATTCATCTTCGACATTTTCTATCTGTTAAGAAGATTTCTATTTTTTCCTTGAGATTCCGATTTCAAATTTTTGAAGGCATCATTTTATTCTTTAAGCCTTCATGATAAGGAAAGTTTTGTTTCTCTTATCTAAATAGTTTGTGAAACTTTCCGTTATTTTTGAGTTTGTCGTAGGATTATCACCTAAGAAATCTTTTGTGTGGTGTTAAGGTCTTTCTAGTTCGACCTTGCCACGGATCTTCATTTGGCTACGAGTTGCGGGAGTTAGCATTCCACTTACCGCGTTCCGCACTCGTTACGATTCTTATGAATGACTTATTATGTCATTCGATTCGTCTAGCTTATTTCATCCATTTTATTAATCGAGTATTCTATGAATATTTCGGTGAGACCATTCTTGAATTTATTGATTTTGGATGAAAATAGAAATTTAAAATCTTTGCAAATCTTTTTCATAAGATTTATTTATAAGTATAGTTGGATTTTGTTCTTACACGAGCAAAGAATATTCCTAAAGGTTTTTAAGAAACATGTTTATTATATGGAAGATGATTTTGTGATTGTATTGCCCATTGAGTGCTTTAAGAATTCTGGTCAATGCGCTTGATCAACTTTATCGATAGGAATTTCCTAAACGCTTTGATGAGACAGCCAGACACGATATATTGACTTGTAAAAATGTGAATTTTTCTAGAAAGATTATTACATAAAGATAAATGTAATTTTGAAAGTTTTAACTTTTCAGGACAGAAGATTATTTAAAAGAAATTCTTTCTTTTCGATACTCTTATTCTTGTGATTCCCGAAGGGAACCAAGACTTTATCTTTTGTACCAATGCTTATCGTATTGGTTTGGATGCCGTTCTCTTGCATAAGATAACGTGCTATCACTTATGCTTCTAAATCATTAAAAGCCGATTGAGACTAGGTATGCCACTCATGATCTAGTGCTCGCGGCTATTGTTTTTACTTTTAGAGTTTGGCATCATCATTTTTGGGAAAGAAATTTGTTCTCCACCTCGATCATAAATCTTTGGAATATTTATGTTCTCATAAGGAACTTCATGTTGACTCAAGTTCCTGGCATCTTATGATCTTGATATTCTTTTTATTTCCGGAAGGGAAATCGTGTTGCCAACGCGCTTTGTCGTAGGCAACAAGTTGTTGATTCTTTGATGTTGTCTGAATGGAATTATCTTTTTATCAAGCTCATCGGACGTTTTGATATACTTTGTTTTATTGAGCTTTATCTCTTTTTTTTTATATGGACTAGCGTCTGATGTTCTTTTATGGTGTTCGGTTCATCGGATGTACTGTTATTATACTACATCGATGTTCCGTCTTATCTGGATCAATGGATGTACCATTATTATACTACATCGTTGTTCCGGTTTATCGGTTCATTGGACGTACCGTTTTTCTACTACGTCGATGTTCCAAATTATTCGAGTTTCTAGTTTCTCGAGCGTACCGTTTCGGTACTACGTCGTTGCACTGGGTCAATTTTCTGCTATTCTTGACGTTTTCTGCATCTTTTAACTATGGAAATGCTTTTAGCTTTCTGATTTTTATTCTTGATCCCGGTGTTATTGAAGAAAGTGAAGTTTCACCAAATTTGACTTATGAGCAACATTCCATTCGCATCATTGCTTCGGAGGTTGAGCGCCTTCGGAATAAAGATGTTCTTCTTGTAAAAGTTCAATGGTTCTCAGATCCAAAGGATTGCTCTTGGGAATCCCGAGAATTCATCGAGCGATCCCGTTCAGGCTTACTCTTTCGTGCTCCTTATGGTGAACTTCCTATTTCAAATTTTCTCCTGTGTTGATATGCTTCTATGGTTGTTACTTCTTACTTTCTTCTTAAGTATTGCGAGGACGCAATTTCTTTAAGGAGGGGAGTCTGTAACAACCCGCATATTTATCAATTGTATATTTAAATATTTTATTTAAATATTTTATCGTTCGTCGGATTTTGGTCCAAAAAGCTACTTTTTGCAAACAGTCGAATTAGGACTCGAGACCCCTCCCATTGAGTTCAAAATGCCGTTTGCAACCTTTTTGAGTATAAACATTGATATGTTTGGAGCTAGCTAAAATTTTGACCTTTTTCACTTTGGGTTTGGGTTTAGCCCACTAGCCAACTTAATACCCAAATCTGAACCACTTCTCCCCATTCACTCTCACTTCCTCCTTTTTTCAGTTCTAAAGCAAAAATGGTGGAAGAGAATGGGAAATAGAAATCCAAAACCCTAGTTCATTTGCAAAATCCAAGATCTAGCTCCAAATTTCAAGAGAACCCATAGCTAAGCCTTCTCTTCTTCTTCTCCAACTCATTCTCTTATCAATTTCAGAAATTCGTAAACCTAACTTTGGGAATGTTCTTCTTTTAAAGCTTAGAATCAAGCTTCTTGTGTTGGATTTGAAGAGTGGTTAATTCTCCTTTGCTTTCAAGCTTCTTCTTCATTTGTTTAGGTTCAAAGGTGCGATTTTTATCTCACATCTTAGTCTATATTTATCTTCGATTGTTAGGTATGAATTCCTAACAATTATTCGTGTGCATTTGCTTTTGCTTTGGATTGATTTGGTGAATATTCCAATTTTTAGTGTTTTGAGTTCAGATCTTTAAAAATCCTAACTTTGATGTTTGAACATGTTTTTGGTGATGTATCGAGGAGCATATAGGGCCGGGTAGTCGATTCGCATAAACCCTTAGCGCCGTTGCTCGTGCGATTGTAATTTGGTCGAGATTTGCACCTCATTTGAAATAGGTTTAAATTGGCAGAACATCAGGTTCGGCCGACCGAACCCCTGGGCCGGTCGACCGACCTGCTTCCAAAGTGCATAGGCACTTTTTTGTCTCTGGTCCGGTCGACTGGCTACAGGGCTCGGTCGACCCACCTGCTTCCCGAGAATTTTTCAGAACAGGGTCCGAGCTCTGTAGCCGGCCGACTGACCTGTTGCTGTTTTGCCTATTTCGCCTATATTGCGTGGTTTCCCAAATTTAATCGATTCGTGTTATTTCTCTTTTTGTTGTTATCATTTGTTATTGACTTTGATGACTTATTTTCTTCGGGAATTCTTGGAATATCCATTTCGATGGATTCGGTATCGATTTCTTTGGATTTTATTCACATCTTTGAATGTGAATTTTAGTGATTGATTGTTCCTACGATCTTCTTTGTGATTTGTCACTTTAAAAATATAAAGCTTTTGAATACTAGTAGTAAATATCAAAATTCTTTCATCAAAACGATTTCAACACTATTTTATTACAAAGCTCGTTTCTTAAACCGTTTTCCAATCTATTAGTATATATAAGCCTTTACCTCACTCATATGAGAAATCTAATTAAACGACTTAGTAAAACAAGTGGTACGAAACGTTTGTGTTTACTTCGTCGGTTAATTCTTGGACTTGTTCGATTGAATATCTTGTGACAATTTTCTAGTGGAGATCTACAATTTGTTCGTAAATATTTAAGTTAAGCTAGTGGTTATGGGACATGAAGCTAAGCTCATATATTTACTAGCTTACTGTAATTGACACTTCTTGATGATCATGACGGCCATTTTTATGTTTTAAACTAGCAATGTGCGATGTCTTTGTGATTTGGTTCATCGGATGTCACGCTGTACGACGTCGTTGTTCCCTTTGATTGTGATTTGGTTCATCGGATGTCACGCTGTATGACGTTGTTGTTCCCTTTGATTGTGATTTGGTTCATTGGATGTCATCTGGTTCATCGGATGTCACGCTGTACGACGTTATTGTTCTCTTCTATTGTGTTTCTAGATCATCGGACGTCACGCTGTACGACGTCGATGCTCCGAATTATTTGATTTCTGGAATTTATGTTTCACCAACTTTTACGATTGGCATTGATATACATGTCATTTATTGTGGCTTGGTGAATAAAATTAGGAGTATGACATTCCTTTTGATCCTTGAGTGGATTTTTGTGATATTGATTAATCTCTTGTTGATTTTCAATTACTTATATATATATATCACAGCTTGGCATTGTGATTATTATATGTTTAGTCATATCTCTTATTCTATATCGTTTCATTTGATATTTACAGCTAGACTGATCCGTTTATTATTTTCTTACTAAATAATACTCGAGTCAGACCGAGATGTTACAGGTGCTTCAGCTTGACTTCTCACTTGGGATTGATTTCTCTGACTTTTAGCTAACTACTTAGATTTGTAGTTTATTTTGTTGTATACACTTGAGATATAGACTGATAGTTGTATTCTTTTGTATAGCACGTGTTGCTATTCTTTCATATTATTGTGGATCTTCTTGACTACTACTCTGATGAACACTTTTATGTGTTAGTTATATGTTCATATCTTCTTCCGCCTTGTGATATGAATTATCTGTGACTGATTTGTGTTATGTTTATTTCTATATTTGTTTCCGAAGATTATTATAGCCACTGTGTAGTAGCTTTGTGTTTGTATCGGTATGTCGGACTTCCTCTTGAAATAAAATGCATGTTATACTATCTGACATATCGGTGCTCGCGCAAAACAATTACACGGATGATCGGTCCTCAACAGCCTTATTCTCCATACTAGTTGACAGCATTACACCGTAATGTCCTTGGCTAGCGTGGGTATAGAGGTGAGGCGTCAGAGTTGTAGAAATGTTTCTTTATTGATCCCTTCTTTCCAGTTCTGACTTCATACATCCAAGTACGGTCGAGAAAATAATTGAACATTTTTCCTGATTTGAAAATGTATGTTAGACAATTTAAATCATTAATTTTTAACCATTCTCCATTGTAAACAATTCATCGTTGCAGAAAATTCAAAATATAAACCTCACTCTATTTTTTTATTTTTTGGTTTTCACTTCGGTGGTCAGTCATCATACTTCCCATTACAAACACAATAATATAATTACATTTTATAAATCATTTCGGATTAAACGGTTCAATAAAATTTCGACGGCACTTCCCTTATGTTCCCTGTATTGTACACAAATGCGTGTACACTGGGAACGTAAAGGAAGTGTTGTCGAAATTTTATAAACGTTTAAAATGAAATGATTTATAATATGTAATTACTTTATTGTATTTGTAACTTGTCCAATACAGGGACACATCCGACAAATATTGTATCAGATGAATATAAATGTCCGTTCCGTTACAAAACGAACATCCATATAACGATCATATACAACACTTGCCAGACGGGGCCAAAGCAAATCTAAGGGATAAAAAATTTCTTTAAATTTTATCAAATATTGTTGTTCTTTTCAAATTTTGACAATGTTTCAACTATTTATATTTTATTTCAAAAATTTGTGTATTTAAATTTTAGTTCAATATTCATTTCTTTATTTTTTTATGACATAGATTTTATGTGACTATTTGTTGTTATTATATTCATTTCTTAATTTCTTTATAAAATCGATTTTTGCACAATATCAGTTGTTTTTAAAGTCATTTCCTAATTTTTTTAAAAAAATAGATATTTATAGAATTTTTAATGTTCTCATATTCATTTTTTAATTTTTTGTACAAACTTTATTTTTTATAACATATACAACCTCATTTTGGTCGTCGCTAGCCGTCGCTAGTCATCGCTAAAATTATTAAAATGGCCGTCGCTAGCCGTCGCTCAATCAACAGGATAAATAGAAGAATTATCAATGAATATAATTAGAAAACAACAAATTCTAATTATCAAATAGATAATTAGAAAACAATAAAAATCTAATTATTAAATAAAATTTGTCAATTTAAATTCACTTAACAACTTAAATTTGTAATTTATCAATTTCATAAACTATGAAATACTTTCATGTAAATTTATCAATAACCAAGTTAATCATTAATATACACTATTTTTTCACCTAACACAACTAACCATGTTAATCGCCAACACTAATTATCTACATCAACCATTTATTCAACTTCATGATAAACTAATTAATGTAATACCTAATTCAAGTTCATGATAATAAACTAACTAATCTAGCAAATCAACATACAATACTACTAATACCTAATTTAACAACACTACCAATACCTAAACAACAAATCCCGATTTAACAACAAATCCTAATTGAATTAGGGTTTAAACTAAACCTAAAAACATTAAATTTACATTCAAACGAGAGATTATGAGAATATCTACACGAATTTGGGTGATTTGGAGGCGTTGAAAGGTGGAGCGGCGGCTGCGGTGACGGAGGGCGGCGGATTGGGGGAAGGAGATTGATTTTGGGGAAGGAAGGTAATGAATTTGCTGCTTTCAGTTTGGATCTGTATATTGCGTATAGCGACGGTCGCTTTTTTAGCCGTCGTCAGCCGTCGCTAGGCTCCGTCGCTATACGAAGCCTTTCTAGCAGTGTGGATTTTTCATTTTGAACTTGATCCAGCAGTCATCTCCTTCATTCATTTTCATCTTGTCTCTATCTTAAGGTACATTCGAATGTGGGTGGGGGTATCAGATGATAATGTAGGTTAGGGTTTTACATCAATTTTAGATTATTCTTTTCCTTCTTTTTTTTTAATGAGAAATTTTCTTAACTACTTTTAAATTTTAAAAATTGGTTATTATTGAGAAAGACAATAAGCGACTTGTACCACTTCTAGAATCGGTTGATCGAATTTCATTTTCGATTTAATTTTTTAAACCAGAAGGATATTAGTTTATTTGGTCAAACGTTTAGATGGAAAAAAAAAACAGAAGTTAAAATAGCAACAGTTGACAGTAGAAATTAGACGTCGTAACAGTCTCTTTGAACAGTGTCGGACACGTTTGAGGTTACTTGTAACATCAAACCGTGATATGTGGACATTTTTTTAAATAATATAAAGTGGTGCAGTACAAAAAGAAAGAAGAAGATGCATGTAATATCTGTATGCAAATGAATATTAGAAAGAGGGAAGCAGGAAACAGAGACATGCACCGAGCCCCCCAAATAAAAAGCAGAGAACGCGTTATATCAGAGAAATGCAAATAAATACAAGTCACATGCAAAGGATTCAAAACCCAAGGGCGTAAATTTGTTAGCTTCGGGATCTGTGTTACTCAATTATTACCGCAATATGTAGTAACTTCTTTCTTTCTTTCTCTCAATAATACGTCTCTTCTATTCTTCTTTCCGTGAGTAAGAATCTGCGCCTCGTTTCAATTGCAAAAACGACAGCCCTTGTAAATATAGCAAAGCAGTTAATTAATGATTAATTAATTAAAGTGGCGATTATTAAATGCAGAATGGAGTAAAGTCAACTGCGTTAGGGGCTACACAGGGCTCGAGATCAATTATGCACAGTGCAGGGACACGTCTATTGGGAGCTGCACTTATCATTCATTCATTCCCCTTCCGGATCTTCTGCTCTATTTGTTTCATCTCATTCCTATCCGAACCATCCTTTTGAACTGGGACCGTTTGTTTTCCTTCAAAAATCTCTGTACTGTGATTTAACAAGGAAAAGAATTAAGAAGTGCGTGGGTTGTGGACATAATGAAAAATGATGGAAAGGGAAAAGGAATGAAAAGAAAGGAATACGAAGCAAATGAGCAGTTAAGGGACTAGTCACCATTCTTGTTTCTGTACACTTTATTTTGCATTTCATGTCATGTCATTCCTTTCTTTCTGTTATTTGTTTATTTTATCTGTACCATCTTTTCTGCTATACTCTTCCTTTCTTTTCGATGTTCTTCTACATTTATAGTGATGGAATATGCATTTATTAATGATTCATTGAACAATAATCTCTTGTACGTAAGGAACAAAAAATTATAATGAGTATAAGAATCATTATAAAATGAAATGAGAAGTCACTGTTACAGTCATATAACACAAGCACTTAACTCTTGTAGTTTTTTGACGAATACAGTACCACACTGTGTGTTTATACATGAACACCCGAGGTGTGTTAGTTAGCCCTAGGCGAGGTAATTGGATCCTATGACAAAGTAAAAGCATGAAAATCTAGTCTGCACTTTATACTTCCTCTGTTATAAATAAAAAGAAAGAATTGCTCGACCACGTCTTGAAGGTGTTCTGAAACACTAGAGATGTCCAACAAGCTTGTTTCCTGCAAGTACAATGCACTCAAAAATCAGTGGATGTGATGTGACAAAGTTTGTACAATAAAATCGGAACGGACTAGGATCCCGTATATGAAGGAGACCATATATGGTAAATCGATCATGTCAAGTAGTTTGGCGGTACTTCTATATGAAGTATAACATTAGAGGGTCAATAGAGAATGCAAGGTTACTACAAATTATACTTCACGGTTCATATGCAACTGCGTTCGCTGCATTCTTGTCCACTCCTACACATGAGGATGAGGGACACCAATCTCCTCCGTATTCCTAAAGACTATTCAACCATCTATCGATCATTTATGCATTTGTTCAATGTACAATAATGTCGAAAATGTTCATGTATAATCTACTTTAGTTTTTTCCTACTTTGGGACAAGCATCAGTGTCTCATACGTGGATCTTATGAAAGATTTTGAGATGAAGAAATATTTACTTTTTGGTGGATTTGATAGATGAAAGAAATATGCAAAGCAAATTTTATTATCAACTGAATACTTTTACAGTGAACGAAAGACAGTTTATATACAAGAGCTTGCAGTTCTATCCTATTGGGCTTTAGCTCACAAGACAAAAAATAAAATAAAGAGGCTTGAACGGTGCAGATCAAACAAATAGAATCTGAAGGCTGGAATGAAGCAACACTTCAATATATCAGATCTGAAGGAAGGGTTTTCTCATTTATACGCCCCCGCAAACCCTACTTCAGTTAGGGTTGAAAGAAAAAAACACTAAATCTCGATCGCTTTCATCAATAAATCAAAAGTTGCTTCAATTGGTTCCATGAAATCTGAAAATAGCTTCATCCGACCCATATCAGAGCATGATTCTTCAAAACAACATGATTCTCCAAAGTCCTGTTGAAACTTGATTTGAGTCGAATTTTTTTTATTATCAGGTTATTTGAAGCTTTTAGTTTGATTTTTCTTGACAGCATGTTAATTGATGTCGGAGATCTCATTTGAAGCTTCTGCATCTGATTTCACTCAACTGCATGTTGTTTGAGATCTTGCAACCTTGAGGTTCATTAAGATTCGAAGTTGCTGAATTAGTCTTGAAACAATTTCAAATTGAGGCTGAGACTGCTTTGACATCGGGATACTGATGAAAATTTTGTGAGTTGCTAACCTTCAGTTTATCCCTGAGCCGCACAAAGTTGGCTTTAGACAGTGCCTTAGTTAAGACGTCTGCAACTTGGTAAGATGAAGGTATATGATTTATATTTAATTTTCCTTGTGCAACTTGTTCACGAACAAAATACAAGTCAAGTTCCATGTGCTTCGTTCTAGAATGTAAAACTGGATTTGCAGTAAGTTGAACAGTACTTAAGTTGTCACACCATATTGTTGTTTTGCTATCTAACTTGATCTGTAATTCATCAAGTAGAGACTGTATCCACATCACTTCAGCTGTAGCATTAGCTACACTTCTATACTCTGCTTCTGTACTTGATCTAGAAACAGTAGGTTGTTTTTTTGAACACCAAGATATAGGATTATTGCCTAGAAAAATACAATAACCAGTTGTTGATCTTCTGTCATCTGGATCACTAGCCCAATCAGCATCTGCATACCCTGTAATATTGAAGTACTTGCTTGACTGAAGTGTTAATCCATAATCTGCAGTCCCTTTGAGATATCTTAAGATTCTTTTCACCATTTTCCAGTGTTCATCTGTTGGTTTTTGCATAAATTGGCTGACCTTATTAACACTGTAAGCAATGTCTGGTCTTGTTATTGTTGCATATTGTAGAGCACCAACAATGCTTCTATACTGCTTTTCATTGAGTATTGCATCACCTTTGAATTTTGACATATGTAAATTACTGATCATAGGAGTTGAAATAGCATTAGCTTCACTCATCTTGGCTTTATTCAGAATTTCTTGAATGTATTTCTTTTGACTCAAGTGAATTGATGAATCTGACAACCTTTTAACTTCAATGCCAAGGAAATAGTTTAAATCACCAAGTTCTTTAACACTGAATTTCTGATTAAGCTGCTTTATGAGACTATTGATTTCCTCAGCATTATTTCCTGTAATAATAAAATCATCAACATATATAAGTACATAAACTATTATATTTTTATTGAATTTTGTAAATAAAGAGTTGTCAGATTTTGTGGGACTGTAGCCAAGCTCAATAAGAGTTGTCTTGAGCTTCTCAAACCACACTCTAGGAGCTTGTTTCAAACCATAAATAGCCTTGTTCAATTTGCACACAAGATTCTCTTTTCCTTTATGTACAAATCCATGTGGCTGCTCCATGTATACTTCTTCCTGCAAAACACCATTTAGAAAGGCATTATTCACATCTATTTGTTTTATGTTCCAATTTCTATACAAGGCAATTGTAATGACTGTTCTTATTGTAGTGGGTTTTACAACAGGTGAAAAAGTTTCATTAAAATCAAAACCACTCTGTTGTGAAAAACCCTTAGCTACTAACCTTGCCTTGTATTTAGAAATTGTACCATCAATATTTTTCTTTAATTTAAAGATCCATTTGCACCCAATAATATTTTTATTTTTGGGTAATGGAACCAGACTCCATGTCTTGTTCCTCATAAGAGCATTGTATTCATCTGACATGGCTGATTTCCAGTTTTCATTTTCCAAGGCTTGATAATAAGCACTTGGTTCTTCAGTGTCCAAACTTGTATTGTATATTTTGGGTTTGAAAATACCACTCTTAGACCTTGTAATCATATGATGACCTGTTCTTGTAGTCTGTTGTTGCTGATTACTACCACCTTGTTCCAGCTGTTTATTGTGTAACAGTGTATCCTCAGATGTTTGTTGAGAAGTGGACTGCATACTAAATCTTTGTTGAGAATTTTGAACAGGTGAAACTGGTTCATCAGTACTCTCATGACCTGGTCCACAACTGGACACTGTGTGTTGTGAGTCAGACCTTTGCAAATCTGAGATGATATTATTTTCACATGTCTCTCTGGAAGCTTGCATAACTTCCTCAGGAAAAGTGGGTATTGGAGGTAGAGATTCTTTTGGGTTATAAATTTTCTTAGATGCTTTGATTTCAGAAGTTTTAAAAGGAAAAATTCTTTCATTGAATACAACATGTCTAGAAATAAAAATTCTGCCATTACAGTCTAAGCATTTATACCCTTTTTTATTACTGGCATAACCTAAAAAGGTACAAGGAGCAGACCTGAAATTTAACTTGTGTGAATTATATGGTCTAAGATATGGATAACACAAACATCCAAAAATTTTCAAGCTTTGATAATCTGGTTTAATATTGAACATTATTTCCAAAGGACTTTTGAAATTTAAGACCTTAGTTGGTAGTCTATTAAGCAAGAAAACAGTTGTAGCAAAAGCATCAGGCCAAAATTTTAAAGGCATAGCTGATTGAGCTAATAATGTGAGACCTGTCTCAACAATTTGCCTATGTTTTCTTTCAATAATTCCATTTTGCTCAGAAGTATAGGGACAAGTTGTTCTATGAACAATCCCTTTCTTCTGAAAATAATGCTTCAGAGGCATATACTCTGTTCCACCATCAGATTGAAACACTTTTACTTGGCAGTTAGATTGATTTTCTGCCTGAGCAATGAATTGTAACACTGCATTATATGTTTCATCCTTAGATTTTAAAAAATATATCCAAACATATCTAGAGAAAGCATCAATAAAAGATATATAATATTTAAATCCATAATCACTGTGAATTGGTGCAGGCCCCCATAAATCAGTTGCAACTAGTTCAAGTGGCTTACTGTAAATAGTTTCAGAATTTGAAAAAGGCAATTTGTGTGCCTTACCCATTTGACAGAAAGTACATATGTATGGTGAAGAAAAATCATTAAAAGAAATATTATTATTACTCAGAACATGTTTTACAATTTTAGCATTTGGATGACCCAATTTATAATGCCATATGTCAAATGTCTTGCAATTTTCTTCCTCTTTCAATTCAGAATTATTACACCAATTTCTTTTAATTTCTGATTTTCTTGAATTAGCCACAGTGAACTTGTACAGCCCTTTATATTCATTACCCTGCAAGAGAATGTCTTTAGTTAGGATATCCTTAACCAAACAGTGATATGGGTAGAACTCAAAATAGACATTGTTGTCTTTTGCAAATTGTGACACACTTAATAAATTTTTTCTAATCAATGGTACTCTAAGCAAGTTATTCAAGTATAACTGCCTTTTTCCCATAATATAAGAACTGCCTGTGTGTGTGATTGCAATAGACTTACCATTTCCTACATGAATAGAATTCATACCTTTATACTCCCTGTTACCAAGATTCAAATTGCTCAAGTTGTTTGTAAGATGATTGGTAGCTCCAGAATCTGGATACCAGTCTTCATCATGAATATGCTCTGGCTTTGCTACTTCTGATTGTTGATAATTTTTATTGTCTGATTGATTACTTGAATCATTATGAACTTGGGCCATATTTGCACTGAGACTTTGATTTCTTTGACTGTTGGAATTTTGTCCTGGTACATAATTCAGATTCAACCTGAAATAACACTTTGCTGCTGTGTGCCCCAATTTTTCGCAAATCTGACATTTTGGTCTATTATTATTGTTCCATCTTCCTCTTCCTCTAGATCTGTTAGAATAACCACCTCTTTGTATGGTCAGATCAGATTTATTACTGCTTTGACCTTTGCCTTTATAATTTGCTGCATAATTGACATTGAAATCATTTTCTTGAGATTTCTTATTATCAATTCTTGCCTCATGAGCAAGTAAAACAGAGTGAACATCATCTACAGATGGTAAAGTTTTCTGAGAAGAAATCACAGCAACAACAGCTTCATATTCATCACTTAATCCATTTAGAATAGTCATAATTTGTTCTGAATCACTGATCTTATGCCCTGCTGCTTCAAGTAGATCACATGTAGTCTTGACTTTGGAGAGATATTCTCTCATATTTTGACCATTTTTCTTGATGCCATGTAACTGCCTTTTGTAAAACATAACTTTTGCCGCTGATTGTGTATTGAAAACTTTATCAATTGTTACCCAGATTTCATTGGCTGTTTTGCAACCAATAACATGTGATAAAAGATTTACATTGATTGAGGACAACAACCAAGAACATATGAGTTTATCTTGTCTATGATATTTGATAAACTCTTCATTGCTGACTATCTTGTTTTCTTTGTCAGTGATACATACTGGAGGAATTTGAATTGTTCCCTGAATATAGCTATCAAGCCCATATCCTTGTATTGCTGTTTCAACTTGAAGCTTCCAAAGAAGATAATTATCTTCATTTAGATGAACAGTAACTAACTGACTTTGGGGACTGACAACAGTCTTGATCAAATTCTCTGCAGAATTAGTAAATTGGGTACTATTAGCAGTTGATGATGCCTCAGTGTTGCTTTCATCAGCCATGATGATCTAACTGATTTCTAGAGATAAGATGCAGTCAAGCTGAAATAATTCTCAAGAACTCAAAAAATGGAATGCAAAAACAGGTAAGTTGCAACCAAGAAGTTCTCAAATGATGAATTTTCTGATAGAATTTCTTTTGGATGGCACTTTTCTGTTTCTTGTGTTGCTTTTCTTGATTTCTTGATCTGATTTCAAGAGTTGATTTGTATCTTTCACAATTCAGTGATGAAATCTCGATGCAGCCTGTAGATAAACTGGCGAGGCACAAGATTGAACTGAATCAATCCTTTAAGTGATGAATTGAAACAACTTTCTGATAAAGGATAAGATCAAATGATGAGATTATCCTCTGATGATACTTTGATTTCTTAAAAGTTTGCTGTTAAGCAATTTACTCGAGCTCTGATACCATGAAAGATTTTGAGATGAAGAAATATTTACTTTTTGGTGGATTTGATAGATGAAAGAAATATGCAAAGGAAATTTTATTATCAACTGAATACTTTTACAGTGAACGAAAGACAGTTTATATACAAGAGCTTGCAGTTCTATCCTATTGGGCTTTAGCCCACAAGACAAAAAATAAAATAAAGAGGCTTGAACGGTGCAGATCAAACAAATAGAATCTGAAGGCTGGAATGAAGCAACACTTCAATATATCAGATCTGAAGGAAGGGTTTTCTCATTTATATCTTAACTCATCTCGTAGTACCAAAGTTCGTAGTGGGGAAGCAAAAGACGTCATAATGAGACCCAAGATACGATATGTAATCTCATTGATGTGTATACGAGCCTCAAATGAAGAAATCTCATTTGGAATTAGAAAGCCTAAGTATTTCAACAAGTCCAAATCCAACGATGTACAAAAATTGCAGATTCTGCTAGTCGAATTAATCGTATATCGCTCTAGTTAAGCGAAAACGACTGGACAAATTGACGTTGATGAAACATTAAAAGTTCTAATGGAAAAGGGAGAAAAAAGATTTGTCATTGTTTTGGACCATGATAGTGCTACTACAAACTTGTTGGGAGTTAGATAAACAAATTTGGCTCAACACTCGTTACTAGCAATATCAACAAAACTACGCCTACTCCGTAAAATTTTGAATTTTCTTTCATGTATTCGTATTATGTCTTTTGTTTAATCCTGGTGAATTTTCATTTTTTATTTATTTGTTTTTATTTTGCAATTTTCATGTTAATTTATAAATTAGTATAAACTATTAAAATTTATTCAAAAATACTTTGAAACAATATGAAAAATAAAAATAAATACATCCAATCATTCACCTTTCATTGTCCATTTTGTGACAACAAAATGAATTACTCTTTCGTCAAACTTTCCCTTTTTGTGCACTCTTTCGAAATGCACCTTTCATGCACCTCCTTTCATTTCGCAAAAATGTACCCCAAGGTTCCACATCAAAATATTGTGGTCAACGGTTTGAATGGTAGCAATTTTCACATCAATTGAGTCAAACACGATAAAGCTTTGATTTAGGATAAAAAATAGTTTTAAATCGATGAGTTTTAGTTCCTTAAATTAGCAACAACCTAAATAAAATCTCAAAATTTTGTCTTCTTTCTATTCAATTTCTATACTTCTTGGACAAACTTTAAAACTATAAAGAAAAAAAAAAAAAAAAGTGTTTTGAGAGTTGATCTCAAACAAAATATATTGTAGAAATAGATATTGTTTTAAGTTTTGTGTATGAGTATGCACTTTGAATATGTGCATGTACATTTTCTAAAAATATATATGCGCACTTTAAAATGCACATATTAAATATGAGGGCAATTACAATAAGTTTCCATTGAAGTCTATTTTTCAAAGTTTCCATTAAGGTCTACTTTTCAAATAAGGGTTTTTGTGGAAGTTCGTTAATTTCCACAAAACTTTAGGCCCCGTTTGGTTTTATTTTGGAGTTTTCAACATACACTACAAAATACAAGAAATTATGGAAAAAAAATTACAATTATTAGCCATGGCGAGGATGGACGGAAAATGGAGGAGATGAATTGTTTTTCATCCTTTTGTTATGTCTCAAAACACGAAAAATCAAATAAACTTGTTTTCTATTTTCTATGTTAGGTTCGTTTTTCTAAATTGTGTGTTTTTCAATCATACAGAATAAATGCAAATTTTGTTTAGACGAAAACAGAAAACTAAAATTAGCAAACCAAACGGGGCTTTAATATCTACAAAACTTCCTTATTTTGAAAACTGATTCAGTTGAAGTATTTGAAACCAACTTTGATCTTTAAGGTGTTTCATTCTATAAATCAAATCATAGTCCAAATTTGATCTTTGAAGTGTAAATCAATGAATTGCTTTGTTTTATAAACTAAAACAAAGAGCACTAAGTTTTCGTATGAAAAGTGAAAGTTCAAAACGGTCTTTTACTTTTAATTATTTGTGTTATAATGGAGAATAAAAAAAGGATGATTATATAGTCTTTAATACAATATCATATACTTCAAATATACGTCAATATTGATAAAAATAAATAGCTGAGGTTATTTTAAAGCTAAGAGGAAAATCTTAAATTTGGTATGACAAGTTAAAAATATTTGTACTTATTTATTTAGTATTGTTTTCATCACTATTTTAGATATCAAATGTTTATTTTTAATTCGGTTTAGATTTGTCAACAGATATTTCGAATGCGGATAATATCACATTCACCTCCGAGATATATTTTAAATTATTTTTAGATATCGGATATTTGTATGCACTGATATTATCTATAAATATAAGTTACTTATCCGCTTCGCTCATAACTAATGAACTAGAAAAAACGAAAAACTATGATTCAACATCAATCATTTTCAACAATAAGCTCGTTTAAATATGTGATAATATATTTTTAAAAAGAAAATATTCATATATGTATGTGGGTATGTATGTAAGCATGTATATATTTATGAATAATATGAATTATTAACTCGATAAAACTATAAATTTCTATCCTTTTACATGCTAAAATCTGCACAAATTCAATTACTATCTTAATAACAGTTCAAACGGATAATTCTTAGATGTTTTTTAAATTTTGGGTATGAACAGGGATGAATTTGGAATTTGCTGGGTAAATTACAGCCCATATTGGATTCTAAAAACACTTTTGTACATGATAAACAAATAGATAATTAGTTAAGATTATTTAAAATTTAAACACAAAAGTCACTGAAATTTGGTTCATCAACAAAAGGCAATATAGGATGTGCATTTATAATTTCTAAATTTTGCATTCTAAAAATAAAACAAAGAAAGAAAAAAAAAAAAGGAAAAAAAAAAAAAAAAGAAACAAGAAGAAAGAAAGAAAGGAAATCAATAGAATCAATCTATGTATATTACGTGCACACATACAAGCGAATAGATAACCCACGATCATTGTACAGTTGACACTATGGTTTTAAATGCTAAAAGAATGAAAGCTTGTCCCATTTCTTTAACTTGCCTCCATGCTTTAAAAGTTAATATCATATGTACAAACAACACTTTTTGCATTCAATTTTATTACATGCATGCCACTGCTTAATAAAAAGTTACTACATACATGCACTGAGGTAAAAAAGTTGGAATGTTTGCTGCCTCTTTGATCCGTTAACGATTTCCCTTTCCAACTTTTAAAGTGTATATTTGTATATATCAAACTGTTTATTTTTGGAACTTAATTCACAATGACATCTCTTACCCAGTCTTTAGTCCATATGATTGCAAATTTGGAAGAAGAAGAAAAAATCAGTGGGCTATGGAATCTTTGGCTGTAAATTATTGGTGTTTTGTTGTGAGGACGATGATTAAGATGTAGCTAGGGTTGACGTTAGAATAGCTGGCTGGTTCAGCTTGTTTCGAGCAAGGTACTATGAAACAAACAGAAAGTGTCATATTATATTTAATAACTGGCGCCATTGAATTGAGAGAATTAATGAGTTTAATAGCTTTGAATGACTGCTTACTAAAGAGAAAGTGACCACACATAGAGCCTCTTGATCCCCAACTGCGAACTGAATCATTCTGCATTTTGATACGAACCACAATAACTAACAGGATCCAAATCTTATCATTACCATAAAACACTACAAAATAGAGGGTAAAATCAAATGTATTTAAACCATGGATCAGAAGGTTGTGGACTTGGGTCTCTTTAACATGGATTATCAGTTGTTTCAACTTTATGTGAACCCTAGAACCAATATCATCATCATCATCATCATCATCATTTGTTTGAAAACTGCAAAGTTAAAGCGTTTAGTGATTTTACAATAGCAACGGACCAAACATTATAACGATAACAAAATGAAAAAATAGCAAAAGTGCAAAAAGCTATGTAAGAGACTAAATTTAATTTTTAAGATGAAATTATTATTAGACTCACATGGGATATGACAAAAAAGATTATTTACTCGTGTATAACAAAGTCCAAAAACACATTTGTGGTGGCCCCTCCATCTTTTATGGTTCCCTTAAAAAGGACTATCCGTGATGTATAATTCTCGATCGATATGGAAACGTCATGGATATAAGCAAAAAAAACCGATAAACTATCATATATACCTTACAAGCGCATGGATATTAATGTAGCATAAATCATAGATTAAAAAAATTAGTCAAGACACTAGTATGATCATGTGCAACAAATACCAAAACCAACTTTCATTAGGGTACATTATAGTTCATATGACCACACATCAGAAGCAAATACGAGCAAATATATCTTGGGTACATCAGTGACTGCATAAGTGAGAATTGTCACTTAATATACATTAAATGCTGATGGCTTACAACAACGCATAACAGAATAAGTAATAGCTTCATATAAAAGTAATATGAGACATGTGGAAATCCATGCTCTTCCTCGCATAGCTCCATGCATTATCAGCATACCCGACTTTCAACCTAAAAATTATGAGTACCCAAGAGATGTAAGAAAACATGTATACAAATAATCTTGGATGAGGTAATAGTCTAAAATGAGCGATCTATTGTAGATCCGTCATTCATAACACATGTAATCCACACACTAATGCACTTTGGTTCCATATTGTCACTAATGATGGTTCGTCATGTTAGTATTCAAAACAATGATATAGAGCATATATATTGCATCTACACCCACACACACACAAAATTTCTTAGTGGAAGGGATGAATGTAATATCAACATAAACATAAAATAAATTATATGCATATCATATCAAAAAGAAGATTTAATATAATTCATTGTGCAAATGGTACATCAAATCTTATATATGACATGTCCCACAATGAATACAGTCTAAAATATATAACAAAAGTACTGGATAGATATAATCATAGTAATAACAGCTACAATTTATAACTCACCTTAACCTAGCAAAAATCCATTCTCTAAGTCAACCTATTAAGGAATAGCAAAATACCTCGTAAAATGAACCATAGTTAAATGAATTAAATTGAATTAAATATGATAGGGTAGAGTATGGAAATTTATAAAAGTTGAAATTTGACCACGAAAATTATTTCATTGCGTTCATGGTGAAATTCTGGTCTGTTTTCATATATAACATACTGAAAACGAAGTTCAAACGAAAAAGTTATGAGCATTTTAAGTTTTTAGATTTAAATTAATTTATTTTTATTTAAAATTTGAATAAAAATTTAAATTTAGGATTTGAATTTTAAAATTAGCCTGGGGGCTAAGTAAATGTTAAAAAACATTTGATTAGCGTTTAACGTTAAAGTTGATAATGGGAAATAAATCAATTAAAAACAACGGAAATAAATAGTTTGCTAAAATAAACGTACTGGTGGACCCCTTTACTAGGACCGATCGACCTCTAGTGGTCGACCAGTTGAAGTGGTTGGTCGACCGGTCATGCCTGATAAAGGGTAGTGGCGGCTAAGGTTTGAGGGTATGAAAGGTCCAGATTTCTCCGTTCGAAACTATTTCCATCCTTGGGTTCTGATGCGATTCAACCCCCATAAATTGATCCCTACCTTCTTCACTTTTTATTCATATTATTTTAGGAAGTTTAGCGTGCTATCTCTTCGAATTAGATTCAAAACCCCGTAGAGGATTCAGCTAAGAATCAAATCTATTTTCTATTTATTTTTTCTTCCTCCAATCTATTCTTATCATGTTCTTCTTCAATTATTCTGAATCTAATGGATATATATACTTCTTCCCTATTATGTGTGTATATCAAACGAGAGAGATTCTGGAAAAGATTGTGAGGCATACAAATACAAGGAAGGCGAAGTTAAGGCTATTCAGGGAGTGAAACCTTAGTATTTCTTTTCAGTAATTGTTTACCGTATTTCTTTTTGGATTTGAATATGCCGTAGGGATTTTGGGATTCTGAAAATATGATAGATAAAATCCCTTTAAATTCCTTTTTATTTCGATATGTCAATTCTATGCTGATATTCTCAATTATTTACGTTAATTTGATGGGATTTGCTTCGTTTATGCAAATTCTAATAGCTTCATAGTTTATTCCATTTCTCCTTCTTCTTTGGGTCAAATTGTGATTCTTCAATAAATTAAGGGGTTTAGATTACGAATTCGTAGTGTACACCACTTATTCTTATATATTTCTTTGTAAAAGAGGAGGTGAATAGAATATGAGCTTTAGATTGCAATTCTTATTGTTTAAGATATTCCATTGAATTGATGTAAAAAATTGAGTTTCTATTTTAGTTATAAGTCTGCTGTTTTAGTTTTAGTCATGAATATTTATTCCCTGCTTTGTATATTAGAATCCCATGAAATCTTGGAAATTTGAAGAAAAATGACTTGCAATAATAATTTAGGAAATTGATATTTAACTCTAGTTTAGAGCGTAAAATCCATGCGTGTAGAACTTATTAAGTGCGAATATTTATTTACCTATATTTATGTAATTAACGTATAATTATTGCGTATATGGCGTACTTAATTAGACATTTATTTACATTTATTTCTCCCATTAGGAAGGTAATTGATTGCGGGGCGAAAATAAGAGGAAACTCTTATATAGCCTAATTATTATTTTAAGGCATAATAAGGAAAATTCCCTATAAGGTCTTATTTATGAAACGGTGAGATGGCTATGTATGTATGTGTGTGTGTGGAGAGTAAATGATTTGTGGCTAAGTTATAGGGATGCGAGGTCGATAAATTTACATGATAAAAGTCAACCCTTCACTTTGAGGCTATCAAGAGTTGTGTACACTTTCATTGATGTGGGATATCTTTATGATAAATATTTATAATAGCACGAGGTTAGTCCCAAATTCTATAGGAGAAATTTGCCTACTTAATCTAGCTATCGGTTCTTACGAATAGAGGATTAATGAGAGACGCCATTATGATAATGGGCTATAAGACGAAGGATCTGCTTTGGGGTTTTGAGGTATTAAGTAGCTGGAACTGTCTTTTTTCCCTAGTTGAAGTATTAAATGGCTAAGGGGACACATTAGGTGGCATATCTATAGGGGTTAGCTTATGGAAATAGGTCTCAGATGATGGGGTCTGCCTTAATTAAGGTCTTAAATGACCAGAGTCTACCTATTTTCCACTTGGTAGTATTAAGTAGCATATAAGATTCCATATGATGTTAGCTGTATAGTACTATTGAGGGGCATGCTTTTGAAAATAGGTCTTAAATGGTGGGGTATACCTTAATCAAGGCCTTCAATGACTAGGGGCTGCCTGTTTTCCACATAGAAGTATTAAGTGGCTTGGGTACCGTCTCCCACATTATTAGCTATTTATGATGTATGATTGAGTTATAGGATTCTGGAAACCTACTTTTGGAAATGGAAGGTATTAAGTGGTTGGACGCACCTCCTTTCCTTATGAAAAAGTATTAAAGGGTTTTTCTATTTTATGTTCATAGACGTATTATTATTTTGAAATATACTGCCCAAGTACTGAAAAGGTAAAATTCAAGATTTTTATTCACCAATTTTTTTAACTCCCTCCTCATTATGACACGGGTTAAGGACGAAGTGATGGCGGTGACGATGCTTAGAGATGGTGAAGCTCGGCATGTGGTTGTATTTTCTATTAATACTTGCTTTTATGTACCAACGTATTTAGACAACTATTGTAATGGATATTATGTTATAGTTTTATGGGATTTTGTATCATTTTTATGGTTTTGAAATAAATAGACATACTTTACTATTACATTTTGTTCCATCCGCCGTGAGTTTTGGAAGTTTAGTTATGGCTCTATAATGTTATTTCTTTTTTACTTTTCTAAGTTTTGATAGGCTTTTTCTATGTCGAAATTTAGGCCTGTTCCGAGGTGTATTGTTACAATTGGTATCAGAGCCTAGATTATTCGATCAACGAGGAAAGTATATTATACGTATGAGTGGCATGCTTGTTATTTTTAAAAAAGGATTTTTTTAGAAGATTTTTCTAAAACTCATATAAATTCCCACTATAGAAGTAGTTGCTACTATATTCCAAAAGGGTGGATGAATCAACTACGAGTAGAAAAATAAATTAAATTAAATTTATACTTCTTTGTAGGTTCTAGATTTTCTTATCATTGAAGGCCCTATAGTTATAAATAAGAGAAACATGAATTGTAGATGGCAAGGTTGATAGGAAATAAATAACTTTAAGGAAAGGTCCGTTAAGCTGACAATTAACACAAATAAATCAACATTTATGGAGGTAACAAATGAAGGTTGTTGGTGCGGGATTCCGACTCCAATCGAAACCCCATGAGCGCAGCGGAAGACGGGATCGTGATAAGAAGTGTAAAAACAACTAATCAATAACTCAAATCCAATCAATCAAAATCCCAGACAAGCAAATCAAAGATCAAGGCAATAATGAAAATAAATCACAGAGAGATTTATAGTGGTTCCACTAACGTTGTTTTAGTGTACATCCACTTTAAGAGAGAGCCTTTATTATTATTGATGAGAAGAGTACAAGAGATTGATTACAATGGTCAATAATCAAAATAGAAATTGATTTTGTGGAGAAGAGAATTGAAGAAAATTAGGTTTTGATAAACCATAATTTGGTGGAGGCCGATCTCTTATTATTGCTTGCACACGCTTCTCTCTCTGCCTTACGGATCTGATACCTGAGGCTAGATTATATAGGAGAATAGAAACCCTAGACAATATTCCAAAATTTCCCCTGCGAATATCACAAATTTTCACCCAAGACCACGAGATGAAAAACAGAAAAAAAACGTTCCAGACGTCTGGCCTAAGGGTCAGACGTCTGACTTAAGTCTCTGGAGCGACTTCGCTCCAGATCATACGTCTGACCCACTTGGTCGGACGTCTGACTGAGTGTTCTGGAACCACTCCAGAACAATTTCAGACGTTTGAAAATAATTTCAAACGTCTGAAATTAGTTGTTGTTCCCAAACAGCCCACTTCACCTTTTCTCTTCTAACTTCCACCTCCGGACTCCGATTTGCGAACCGTTTCCTCCGTTACGAAGCTACTTCCGACCTCTACAAATCCTCATATAGTGCCGCCAAATTTTAACACTCCACCTCGACACTGTATCCATCTTCAATTCCAATGGTACCATACCATCAACGACAACCCATAGCGTCAACTATCACCTCTTCTACCTTCAACCAAACATGAATGCTTTCCCAATGAGCTCCGGCAAAGCCCCCGCCCATTGCACTCCACCAACGAGCTCAGGCAAAGCCCCGTCCGCTAATGAAATGTTGAAAACATCCAAATCCTAAGCTATCTCACCAAAGACTAGCACTTACCAAGAAGATAGAACATCAATCTCTCTCACCAATACTCTTCCTCGTCTACCACCAAGCTCCTCCCTTAACCGTGCCACCCCGTGGCACCTAGCACTTTTCCAAGCGAATCAAGTTCGAGCAATGCTCGAACTTTCCAACCGGCAATGCCTTAGTGAACATATCCGCCGCGTTATCCTTTGTGTGCACTTTTCGAAGATATACTTGCTTATCTTCATCCATGGCTACTAGAAATGACTCTCTTACCTCAATATGCTTAGTCCGTGAGCTAAATGCCAAATTCTCTACCAAGTGAATAACACTCTGGCTATCACATCGAACATCAATACTATCATGCCCGAATCCCAAGTCACACAACAATCGCTTCAAATAGAGTGCCTCCTTTGCCGCCTCCACTGCGGCTACCAACTCCGCCTCCGTAGTGGATGAAGCAACTACGGTCTGCAATCTAGATCTCCAACTTATGGCTGTTCCCCCAAGTGTGAAGACATATCCGGAAGTTGATTTTCTTCGATCCCTATCACCAGCGTAGTCCGAATCACAATAACCAACCAACTTGCAATCCATCGCCTTACTACCGCCAAAAACAAGACCATGAGATGATGTGCCTCTAAGGTATCTCAATATAAGCTTCACAGCTTCTCAATGCGATTTCCCCGGATTAGCCATGTAGCGACTAACCATCCCAACGGCATTTGCAATATCGGGCCTTGTACACACCATAGCATACATTAGACTACCAACCGCACTAGCATATGGCACCTTTGCCATATAAGTCTTGTCTTCCTCCAAGATAGGTGATCCTTTATTCGAAAGCTTCATATGCAAAGGTAAAGGTGTATATGATGCCTTTGCATTCTCCATGCTAAACCGGAAAAGCACTTTCTCTATGTACTCCTTTTGAGTTAGTTTCAACTCAAAATGCTTTCGATCCCTTACAATTTCCATGCCCAATATCCTTCTTGCTTCTCCAAGATCCTTCATTTAGAACTCCAATTTCAAACTCAGTTTTAGCTTGTTGATTTCATTTTTATCTTTTGAAGCAATGAGCATGTCGTCCACATACAAGATTAAATACATCCAACAATCATTTCTCAACTTCTTGAAATAAACACAAGCATCCTTGATGCTTCTATTAAAACCATTTTCAAGCATAAAATGATCAAACCTCTTGTACCATTATCTAGGTGATTGCTTTAAACCATATAGTGATTTCTTTAATTCGCAAACCAAATTTGACTTACCATCCACAACAAAATCTTTCGGTTGCACCATGTAGATGTCTTCATCCAAGTCACCATGCAAGAAGGCGGTTTTCACATCAAGTTGCTCCAACTCCAAGTCGTGAATAGCAACTATAGCAAGTAATATCCGGATAGAAGTATAGCGCACAACTGGTGCGAATATCTCATCATACTCCTTTCCCTTCCTTTGTGCAAACCCCTTAGCCACTAGTCTAGCTTTATATCTTCCGTCGTCCTTCACCTTGTATATTCATTTGCACCCAATAGCACGGTTTCCTTTAGGAAATGGAACCAAATCCCAAGTTTGATTCTTTAACAATGATTGCATCTCTTCCTCCATGGCACAAATGCATTTCGAGCTATCACTCGACTTCATGACGTCATTAAGGTCCATCGTCTCATCTTGGACTACATGAAGAGCATAGTCCAAATTATCACAAAAGCTAAGGTAGTTTCAATCACCATATCTTTCGGGTGGTCTTATAGTACGACGACCAACCAGAGTAGCAATACCATCACCTAAACTCTCTTCGGCTCCACCTTGAACCGAATCTTCTCTAGAATCATGTACATCACCAACACTACTAGAGGCACCATGTGGACTATGTGATGTAACATCAACCGCTATCTCCTCACAAGCATCGCCAACTACTCTACTCTCTCTACTCCTTGGACAAAATGTGGAAATAATTTCCTTCTCCTTTGATTCACCATGAACCAAATCCGGAACATCCGATGAGCTCACATTCTCCTTGAATATCGCCGACTCATCAAAAGTAACATGACGAGAATTCACTACCTTCTTCGTTTCCGGATTCCAAATCCGATAGCCTTTTACACCATCCGTATAGCCAAGAAAAATCCCCTTGAAAGCTCTAGGTTCAAGCTTATCATTTCCCGGATCATGCACATAAACCGGACTTCCAAACACACGAAGATAACTCAAGTCAATGCTCTTTCCCTTCCACACTTCCTCCGGAATTTTGTTACTAATAGCTGAGCACGGAATTTGATTAATAATATGCACTGCGGTTGACAAAGCTTCAGCACAAAATCCCTTTGCCGAACCCGATGTCAATCTCAAGCATCGAGCTTTCTCAAGTAGAGTACGATTCATTCTCTCTGCAACACCATTCGACTGCGGATCTCCAGGTGTAGAAAAATGCCTCCGAATACCATGATGCTTGCAACACTCCAAAAATTCTCCGGAAACATACTTTCCGCCATTGTCAAATCTTAGAACCTTCAAAGATTTGCCACTCTCATTCTCAACAAGAGCCTTCCATGCTTTGAACTTTGCAAATGCCTCCAACTTGGCCTTCATTACATACACCCAAACTTTCCGAGAAAAGTCATATATAAAGGAAATATAATAGCGAGCACCACCTAAAGAAGCTACAGGTGCCGGTCCCCAAACATCCGTGTGAACATACTCAAAAACCCTTCTCGAATCATGTTTTCCTTCACCGAATGAAACTTTAGTTTGCTTCCCCATGACACAATCTTCGCAAAACTCTAACTTGTTGAAACTTTCTCCATCGATCATCTCTCTCTTTTGAAGAACATCTAAACTTCTCTCCGAGACATGACCTAACCTCAAATGCCATAGCCTAGTCGCATCCAAGCCACAAGAACTATCAACCCCCATACAAGTTTCACCTTCCACAGTCACTCCTTGAAGCAAATAAATACCATGAGTCCTTGCACCCTTCATCACCACAAGTGCCCCCTTCGAAACCCGCAGTCTATCACTTTCAATAGTGATCTTACAACCTAAAAAATCCAGCTGCCCCAAAGAGATAAGAGACTTCCTAAGTCCCGGAACATAGCGCACATTAGTGAGAGTACGAACCACTCCGTCAAACATCCTAATTTGCACGGAACCAATGCCTTTCAACTTACAAATAGCACTATTTCCCATAACAATTGAATTTCCTTCTTTGTCGATGTAAGAAGAAAAACAATTCCTATTTGGCGTCATATGATAAGACGCCCCCGAATCGAGCACCCATTTGCTATCCGAAACATCTGATGCTATTGCCGATAAAACATCTACCTCTTCCTCACCAACTGCATTCTCTACCGCTACGGATGAAGATGCTACTTCCTTCTTTGCCTTCTCCTTGTCCGGACACTCATTCTTCCAATGACCGGGCTTCCTACAAACATAGCACTTGCCTTTTCTTTCCTTTGACTTTCCTCTCCAACCGGGGTTCTTTGATTTAGAACGCCCCTGGTTCTCCTTCTTCACATGTCTCTCCTTCTCCACAAACAAGCCATGGCCATTACTAGCACCACTACTTCCATCACCTAACTCCTTCATTTGATCCCGCAACTTCTCGCTAAGAAGACCCGTCTTGACATCATCAAGAGTCAATGTATCTCGGCTATAGATCAAACTGTTTGAGAAACCTGTATAGCGGTCTGGCAACGAACACAACAATATCATCGCCTTTTGCTCTTCCTCAATCTTCAAATCTACCGCCTTCATCTTCATTAGCAAATCATCAAAAATGTTTAAGTGCGCCTTCAGCGAAGTACCTTCCTTCATCTTATAGGTGAAGAACGTTCGCAATAAGATCAAACAATTCGTCAGTGACTTCTTCATATACAATTCCTCCAACTTGTCCCAAATACCCTTAGCTGTTGTCTCACCACTAATTTCAGAGATAACATTCTCTCCCATAGCAAGTTGAAGTGTAGTGAATGCCCATTCCTCCATCTCCTCTCTCTCAACATCCGAGATGTCCGCTGGCAATAAATGTGTGTCAAACACTACCCGATGCACCCGATTCCTTCTAAGAACCGCTTTCATCTTCCATTGCCATTTTTCAAAATCATTATCGCCATTCCACTTGTCTATTACCAATTGTGATCCTGAAGCTACGTACGAGCCACTACATAAGGAGCTACGCCACTTGGAGTACCCATTGAGGAACTACTTGAGTTATTACTTGATTCAGGCATCTCTACAACCACCTACCAAAACCTGAAGCTCTTATACCAAATGTTGGTGCGGGATTCCGACTCCAATCGAAACCCCACGAGCGCAGCGGAAGACGGGATCGTGGTAAGCAGTGTAAAAACAACCAATCAATAACTCAAATCCAATCAATCAAAATCCCAGACAAGCAAATCAAAGATCAAGGCAATAATGAAAATAAATCACACAAAGATTTATAGTGGATCCACTAACGTTGTGTTAGTGTACATCCACTTTAAGAGAGAGCTTTTATTATTATTGATGAGAAGAGTACAAGAGAATGATTACAATGATCAATAATCAAAATAGAAATTGATTTTGTAGAGAAGAGAATTGAAGAAAATTAGGTTTTGATAAACCCTAATTTGGTGGAGGTTGATCTCTTATTGTTGCTTGCACACGCTTCTCTCTCTGCCTTACGGATATGATACCTGAGGCTAGCTTATATTGGAGAATAGAAACCCTAGACAATATTCCAAAATTGCCCCTGCGGATATCACAAATTTTCACCCAAGTCCGCGAGATGAAAAACTGAAGAAAAAAAACGTTCCAGATGTCTGGCCTAAGGGTCAGACGTCTGACTTAAGTCTCTGGAGCGACTTCGCTCCAGATCATACGTCTGGCCCACTTGGCCAGACGTCTGACTGAGTGTTCTGGAACCACTCCAGAACAATTTCAGACGTCTGAAAATAATTTCAGACGTCTGAAATTAGTTGTTGTCCCCAAACAGCCCACTTCACCTTTTCTCTTCTAACTTCCACCTCCGGACTCTGATTTGCGAACCGTTTCCTCCGTTACGAAGCTACTTCCGACCTCTACAAATTCTCATATAGTGTCGCCAAATTTTAACAAAGGTGTTATGTATGAATAAAATACGAAAGTAAGTAAGGAAGCAATCTTCCATAAGAAGGAATACATTTATCACCATAAGGAAGAAATTAAATTTTTAAAAGGTAGAGTACAAAGATTTAAAAGAAAGAATGAATTTTAATCCTACCTCTTGAAAATTAATTTGATACAAATGTTTCTTCGAAAACTCCTTGAAAATTTTAAAAGTGCACTTCAAATGGTTTTGTAATGAAAATCTTATAAGTTAGAAAATTTTGACAAAAAGCGATTTCAGAAGAATTTTAAATTTTACCACCGCTTGTTTTGTAAAAGTTTGAAAAGGGGTTGTAAGTTTAGAAAGGGTGGTGAAACATTTTTGGTAGTTGATTTTAATCCAAAAATTTGGTGACTTGAGAAGTTGAAAAAAGAAAAAAGTTTCCATTTATTAGCTTCTCAATTTAAAATTTGATTGGATTAAAAAAGCTTTCAAATTCCTTGTTTTTGTATTCTTCTATTTTACTATGTTATATCTCCTATGCAATAAATTTGAAAGTTTCTCCCTCTACAACTTCTTAGAGGCTATATAAGTTAGAAATTTTTGGAAATATTAAATATAGTTTTAGACAACTTTGAAAACATACCACCATTAGTTTGGAAAAGTTTGGAAAGGCACTGCAATTTCAAAAAGCAGTAAATTTCTTTAAAGACAGAAGGTGGATAGTTTTAATTGTAAACTAATGCCTTGAAAAGTTTTTATTTGTTAACATTTTTAATTTGATTATAAAGATTTAAATTTTTGGTTCTTTGATTCATCTTTTTTTCATGCGATTTTTTCTTGTTTATAAACTTAGAATTTTTTAGAACATTTTTAGGGATTTGTAGATAGAAATCGCACCTATTTTGGGATAGAGAAGTAGAAAATAGAAAGATAGAAATGTCCGATAGTATATGAATGAGAGCATTCCCATATAAGGTGATGAAGAGAATAATGGCTGTAATTTAGGTAATAACAGAATTGTGGTTTCTGGTAGATGAGATATTGAAAGGAGTAATTGAGTAAGATTGAAGTTATCTTTTTCTACTTTATCTGTTTTTCTATTGGATAAAGTTATAAAAGGTATCTTCCACTATTGATTGAATTTAAATGATGATTGATAAATGAGTTAGATGTTTTCGTATAAGGAGAACCATTTATATAAAGGCGAGAACTTATATGTATTTACTAATTTGAATACAAAAGTAATTTAAGTACTAATAATATTGGATTTGATAAAGAAAAGTGCTGCAGGAGTTTTTAAGAGTTTTTTGAGCAAAGGTATGAGATATATTTCATCAAATAACTATATATTTTTGAGTTATGAGGTAATAAATATTATTGTATGATTTAGAAGGAAATAACTGTTACTTTGAAACGATAATTGTGAAAAATTTACTATTATGTAAAGATAAATCTTGTAGCTGAAAAACTCTTTGAAACAAAAATGGTAAAACATATTATTTTGAAAAGATAATTAAGTCATGAACCTTTGTGTTAAAATTCCTATTTTCACAAAGGATTAAATCCTTATCTTACTAAGCTATTGAAAAAGAAAGTTTTCCATTAGTTCCTTTTTGAAAAATCAAGAAAATTTAGAATACCATAAATTAATAAGAATAAATTTTAAAAAGTTTTAGAAATGGAGATTGTTTTATTCCTATTTGGGAAAAAAGGAATTTTGAATCTTTGGTAAATGTTTTCATTATAGTTTAAATTTTTAATGATGGAGAAATTGATATTGATACTTCATATTTTATGTATTGCAAGAAATGAAGTAATAAATGGTTATTTTTAAATAATTTTATTTGTATGAAGATATTTTATTTTATGTGCAAAAGTTATGATTTTATAAAATTTATGGAGTAGATACAGATATTGACCTAGGTAGGATAGACTAAGTTTTTTTAGGATATGAGTAAATAAAAATAGAATGTACAACCAGATACAGAAATCTGAAGTCAGTCCCAAACCACTATTTGAAGAAGTTAGTAAAATATAAAGATATTCCAAATCTATAATTGGACTGTGAATTAGGTTACCCATATGAATTTCTATATTTTAATTTTGTAGTAGTTTCTGCTTAATTTCCATAAATTATCCGATTAAAATTTGTATAAAAGCGCATTGTTTGAAGTAACAAGGAATACACTAAAAAGGGAAGACATGTGTAAAAGATGGATATTCATTTTCATAGTTTACACTATTTATTTCAATAATAAGAAAAGAAATAATTTATTGTAAATTCAAACAGAGCAAAAATCTTAATTATGGTTAATTTATGACTGTAGTCTTTTTGGAAGGATAACTTTGATGTATTAAATTATGGAAATGAGTATTCTATTTGTAGAATTAATAGTTAGATATAGATATTGTACAACTACACTAAATGATTAGAATATACATAGATAGCATAGATCACGACTATATGCGTATTAGTTAGCAATTGACGAATTAGGATTTGTGGACTTTAATTACAAATTTAACAGGCAATAAATTTACGATTAATGAGAGGAGAAGGAATCTAGTAGGGACTGATTAAGAAAACTTGATATTGGATTTTTGGAGGAAAGAAATTTGAGTAATGAATAGATTTTGAAATCCTGAAGAATGTTAAAATTGAAAAAGGATTAATTGGTAATTGTCAATTATGACAGTAATGATCAATTGCTATGGATATTGATTGAAGCAATAAATCAACCACATTTATTAAAGACCAAAATAAAGGTGTAATTAAGAAAATGGGTAGTAATATGATGAAGTATTAAAGATAGCCCATCTTAATTTAGAAAGGAGTGGTAGGACCTCACACCATTTATATTAACTGATAAATGGAAACTTCCAGTAAAAATTATTTTGGAGTTCTTAGGTTATAGTCGCTAGTTTTCTTCCTTAGTTATTGGAAAAGTGGATGATGTGGTATAAGATATATTTCTGTTTATTCCTTTGCAGACTTTATGAATGGCATTTAAACCACTAGATATATGTTGGAAAACAAAAAAATAAGGAAATTTTATAAGAACACTTAACTAGCAATAGAAATAGGTAAAACTGGAAGTTAATGAGAAAATTAGGTTAGCAGCTTAAAGTGAGTAAATGTTTTAATCTCAAAACTTTAGATTTGGAAAACGTAAGGCATTTGGCTCAATACTAACTGTAACAAGCATAACATCCATCAAACAAGCATAACATCCATCAAACAATACTAACTGTCACTCAGTGTGCTAGATATGCGATGACTAATATGGCACTCGGTAACTGTCATGGACTAGTGGAAATCCTGGGTTCTCGAGTAAGCTCAATGTGCTCACCGGTTCGAAAAACGCAGAACGATTGTCTCTTGTGATACTCTATGCCACATGACCTAAACCCTACCGGTCCAAGGGACAAACTAGCGATACCAGCCCTTGGGTGCCCACGCATATAGTACCCCTGCTTCGAACACAACCAGAACACTCTGATCATCAACGATCCCAAGGAACAAATATATCCATTGAGTCCTGCTCACTTGGTACGGATCTAAACCCTAGAAGTTTACTACAGTTTCTAGGTACGAGCCCAAACACTCACTCCGATCCACTATCTACAACATCACTCCAATCTGAGCTACCATCCTCAATCCTGCTCACTGCCTGAACTCTTGATCGAAAACCCCTACTATCAACATGATCCATACAATCCTGATACTATCATCCCGGAGCCTACTCTATACATCATTGAGTCACTATCCGCGGTATCAGACTACTAGGTCAAAGCACCACCTCCCTGCCTCACTATCAAAATCACTAGGTCGAAGCACGAAGTCCCTACCTCACCATCAATATCACTCGTAATAGTGTAGTAACATCATTTCTCTAAAATGGGCACACGAACAAACCATCATGTCACGCACTACGGTATCTCATCAATGCCAAAGCCACATATTAGCCAAATTGTCAATCGGCAATAGTGATGGACATTGACCACTCTACTATGGTCAAAGCTTACCTTTGTCTTGTACTTAAATGAATGGTTAAGTACAAAATAAATGGAAACGTCCGACATCCACTTTAAAATCTAAGCCTGTTGGCACATATCCCAAACTGCTTCTACCACTCATCTCGTTCATTAAATTCCCGCGTGTTTGGAACTCTAACATACAAGATGCTACCTACAATCCAAATTACCGCTAGTCCGTGTTTTAAACTAAAATAGCCAAACAAAAACAAGCCAAAAAATTAAACATGCATCTATACATCCAAACAACTATATATCCATCCAAAACGTCATATAAACAACATAACAATCCATCCATATTGGTTAATATGGGAAATAACATCAATAGTAGATCTAATCTAATAATTCCCCAACTATGGCTCAACGATGGAAAATAAGTGATATTCTTATAAATCATTTGAAAATAATTATCTATTCTTCTATAAAAATATAGCCGTTGTATATATATGTAACAATATCATGTTTAAAAGCCAAAAATCATTCCAGAGAGTCAATATAACAATAAACAACCAATCATAGTAAAGTGAGAGGTAATATCACTCACCTCAGTCAAATTTGCCCAAACCAGTGGCATAATGTAGATCTCGTCATCATGAGCACAACATAACAAACCACATTCAAAACGGATCTTGTATGCAAAAGATATAACCAAAATAAGAATCGTCATTAGCGAAATAATAAAATAATAAACTAATTAACTAATTACCATAATTTTTCCTTAATTCTTCTTCCTCTCTAAAGCCTGTACGTGCATAAGAACAAGGTCGTGCATCTCTTCTTCCCTTCCTACTTCGATTTCTTGGCCAATTACCAATGAAATCCCGATCCGTCTTCGCCAAACGGTTTCTCTTCACGTTATCTTCACTTTGGACTTGACGAAATCAAGATCAACACCATGTACGGAACCATGAATGCTCTCAACATGCTCGCATCATCTAGAATGTGTTTTGCCTTGCTCGATCACACATCGCCAAATCGTGGCCACACAGTCTCGTTCATGCAAAAATTACAATGATAATATCCAATTCGTCAATCGTCTCTCCAAGATCCAGCAAAGTTCATCCCTAAATCATGGCAATATGGTCAATCTCGGCCAAACAACATCGATCAAAAATCTGCCGCGACCACTGTATAGCCTTCATCGATACAATTTCAACGGATCCAACATTGAAATTTATCGATAAGAGGATTTGGAGAGAACCATTTTTTGAGTGAGAGGATATGGGTTTTGGCCATTGTTTTCTCACCGGAAATGCTACGGTGGATGGCCAAAAAGTAAATGGATGGAAGGATTTGATTTGGGGATTAAATAATAATATAATAATCCATTTATTTAATTTCTCAAATAAATGGCTATGTGTTTTCGGTCCGTACGATCACATGATGCGTCCAATCACCACAAATCTCGTCTGCATACATCACTTTAGTATTTTGGATCCAAGGACGCTAACCGCGTCTCCATCTGAGACTAGGCTCGAAAGGCTATTTTCGCGTATTTCGAGACCGTTTTTGACATCGGATCATCCGATCTCAAAATATAGCGATCCTTATACTCATTTTAATTCGCAACATTAATGCATACTGAACGGGTGTAGTGTCGTGTCCCAATTCAGCAGTATACAAAAAATCACTATTTTGGTTCTTTATTTATTTAATGATTAAATATTTAAATAAATTATTTAAACATCCGATCATTAAAAATATGGATCGTTACACTATCGGTTGAGTAGATGGTTGTGTAGATAACTTGGTTATGTAACATGGATGTTATTGCACGTTATACTGTTCGCCCCTTAGAAGATTTCAGGGCGGAATCCTTTTTAAGGGAGAAGAATATAACTCCCCATGAAATGAAACATAATTAAATGGATAAAACTGAATTAAATATAATAGGGCTGAATATGATAATTTTATTAAGTTTAGAATTTAACCACAAAAGTTATTCCGTTGCGTTCATCGCGATATTCTGATCTGTTTCCATACATAATATGCTGAAACCAAAGCTTGGACAAAGAAGTTACGAGTGTTTGAAGTTTTTAGATTTAAATCAATTTAATTTAAATTCAAATTTGAATAAGAATTTAAATTTAAGATTTGAATTTTAAAATTTATCTGGGGGTGAAGTAAACTTTAATTAACATTTAATGTTAAAGTTGACTAGGAGAAGGAAATCAACTAAAAACCACAGAAATAAATAGTTCCATATATTAAACGTATCCGTCGATCCTTTTATTAGGACTGGTTGACCTCTGGCATTCGACCGACTAAAGGGGACGGTCGAACGGTCGTGTCTGATAAAGGGAAGTGGCGGCTAGGGTTTGAGGGTATGAATGGTCCAAATTTCTCCATTTAAAACTTCTTTACGGTTCTGGTGCTTTTCAACTCCTATAAATCAAACCTACCTTCTCCACTTTTTTTCATATTATTTTAGGGAATTTAGCAAAACTCTGCCATTTGTTACCTCTCCAAATTAAATTCAAAAACACCATAGATAATTTAGGTAAGAATCAAATCTATTTTTTTATTTGTTCTTCCTCCTCCAATCTATTCTTCTCCAATTATTATGAATCTAATGAATATATATATATATATATATATGTATATGTATATGTATATATATATATATATGTATGTATGTATACATCTTCCTAGTTTTATGTGTGTATACCAAAGGGAGTGAATCTGGAAGAGATGCAAATCCAAGAAAGGCGAAGCTAAGGCTATTCAGTAAGTGGAAACTTTAGTATTTCTTTTCAACAATTGTTTGGTATATTTCTTTTTGGATTTGAATATGACTTAGGGATTTTGGGATTTCGAAAATATGATAGATACAATCCCCAAAAATTTCTTTTTATTTCGACATGTCAATTTTATGCTAAGAATCTCAGTTATTTACATTAATTTGATGGGATTTGTTCCATTTATGTAATTTTTGATAATCGTAGTCTATTCCGCTACTCTTTCTTCTTTGGGTCAAATTACGATTTTTAAATAAAATATAGGGTTTATATTACAAATTCTATTCGTAGTTTACACCCCTTATTCTTATCTATTTTTTTGTAAAAGAGGATTTGAGTAGAATATGGAGTTTAGATTGCAATTCTTATTGTTTAAGATATTCCATTGAATTGGTATAGTAAATTGATTTTCTATTTTATTTACAAGTCTATTACTGCCCCCATGAAATCTTGGGAATTCGAAGGAAATTTCTTGTAATAATATTTTAGAAAATTAACATTTAATGCTAGTTTAGAGCGTAAAATCTATGCGTTTAGAACTTATTAGGTGTGAATATTTATTTATAGTTAACGTATAATTATTGCATATATGGAGTAGTTAATTAGATATTTATTTGCATTTATTTTCCTCATAGTAAGGTGATTGATTATGAGGCAAAAAAAGAAGAAACTCTTATGTAGCCTAATTAAAATTTGATGTCATAATAAGGAAGATTCCCTATAAGGCCTTATTTATGAAATGGTGAGATGTGTGTGTGTGTATGGAGGGTAATTGATTTGTGGCTAAGTCATAGGGATGCAAGGTCAATAGAATTACATGACGGAAGTCCGTCCTTCACTTTGAGGCTACCAGCAGTTGTGTACACTTTTATTGATGTGGGATATCCTTATAATAAATATTTGTAATAAGGTGAGGTTAGTCCCAAATTCTGTAGGGGAAATATGCCCAGCCTATTAGGTTACCAGTTCCTATTAGTAGCGGACTAATGTGAGATGTCATTATAAGTATGGGCCACAAGACAAAGGGCTTGCTTCGGGGTTTTAAGATATTAATTAGTCAAACCTGCCTCTTTTCCCTAGATGAAGTATTAAATAGGCAAGGGGACACATTTGGTGGTATCACAATAGGGGTCCATTTTCGAAAATATGTCATAAATGATGGGGTCTGCCTTGATTATGACCTTAAATCACCAGAGCCTGCCTATTTTCCACTTGAAAGTATTAAGTGGTCTATAAGATTCCGTATGGTATCTGCCAGGTGGTAACGTTGAGGAGCACACTTCTAGAAATAAGCCATAAATGAGGGGGTACGCCTTAATTAAGGTCTTAAATGACCAGAGTTTGCCTATTTTCCACTCGGAAGTAATAAAAGGTTTGGGTACCGTCTGTCGCATTATTAGCTATTTATAACGTACGATCGAGATATGGGATTCTGGAAACCTGCTTTTGGAAATGGAAGGTATTAAGTGCTTAGACTCACCTCCATTCTTTATAAAGAAGTATTAAATGGTTTTTATTAGTTTTGTGTTCATAGACATATTCTTATTTTGAAATATATCGCATGTAAACCTCCGAAAGTACGCTTTTTGAATGAATGGTGTGCTTTGTTTAAGAACAAGTTCCCATCTCCAGTCTTCGATAATTGAGCTTTTTAGCTACTTTAGCCTTGGTGAATTATACAGTTCCTTCGTATTTTTTTGCCAATCATAAGTCATTCCAAACCAGTTACATCCTAAGACTCCAGACTCTACCTAAGTGTAATCTATACATCACAATCATTCTGATTTCATTCGGAGTTATTACACACGTATCTCTAATTAAATCACATGCTTCCAATTACATCGCATATTTCCATTTACATCACATATCTCCATTTACATCACATATCTCTAATTGTTCCATGTTCATTCGGGATTTACATCATTATCATTTTGCTTCTTACTTAGAGTTGTCACATCATATATAAAAACCACATTATATATCAAAATCACATCATATATCAGGATCACTTCATATGCCAGAATCACATCATTTATCGAAATCATCCTGTGTTCATCAAGGATTTATTAATTTTACTCTATTTATAAGGCATTCAAATCCTTTTATTAAATCAAATCTATTTTAAGGCTTGATCTCCCTTGCTCGTTTAAGTTTAATGCGTGATCTCTTTGGATTGTTTAATGTTTAGTGTATTGCGCGATCTCTCCAGATCGTTAAATGTATTGACTAATTTATGATCTCATAGGATCATTTATTGTTTTGTCTAATGTACGATCTCTCTGGATCATTTAATGTTTCAACTTAAGGGGATGATCTCTTTGGATCGCTTATTTGTTAAGCTAAGGGGGATAATCTCTCTAGATCATTTTCTCATTAAGTTAAGCGGGATTAAGCAAGCCCATCCGCTCGCTCTCCGGTGAGGGGACTTACTTCTTGCACTCCGGTCCGATCTCTCTAGCCGGGACTCTATGGCGTTCGATATCATACAAATCCACCCACTCGCTCTTTAGAAAGGGGACTTGCACCTTGCACTATGGTCCCATCTCTCTGGTAAATCAGTTATCATTTTAAATATGAATTTTAAAAAATTCAAATTTCAAATCAAAGTAAACAAGTAAAAATCAAGTGAGATGAAATATTGAATGTTTATCCCAAACATTCGATGTAGAACGTGGCAAGGGACCAATCTAGGTTTTGCGCACGTCTAAGTGGTTTGAGTTTATCATCCTAAGCGGTCATCCCAAACATCCTATTCAAAGCGCGACTAGGAACCCATCTAGGTTTAGCACACGTCCAAGCAGTCTAAAATTATTGTTGTCCTAAATAGTCATCTCAGGCATCCGACTCAGAGCGTGCCTGGGGACTGTTCGGGATCTCGTACACATGTAAGTGGCCTGAGATTATTAATGGCAGAAAAAGCAAAAGAGGGAGAGTAAGGGATGAACCTGTCAAATTCTGGTTTCAACTCATGCGGTCGTATATTCATACTCTGATTTGCTACTCCAACATCACCCATTCTAGGCATTAAAACTCATCCTAGATCCAAATCTATCGTACCCCCATGTTGTGTGGGATTTGTTTTAGTTTTTTTTACTCTAACTTCAGATGCTCCTACATTGAGTCCTATTGTTGATTCCATTATTGCCCCAAAGTATCAGTTGTTCTAGGTGTGGAGGCGGTATTTCAGCCTATTTCAATCCAACTCAGGCAGCTCCTGCATTGTTCCCTGGAGTTTGATTCCTATTCTCTACAGATCTTGCCATCCTTTGTTGCTTTATCCATAAGATAAGCTATCCATCATCTCTTGTTACCTAGACAAGATCACATGCTGCATCTCCTTCATCATCCTTTTCCTTTCTTCTCTAATCACATAGATAGGTTAATGAGAATTTGAGGACACCTCCTAGCCGCCCCAAGCTCTAGTTGACTAGCTACATCTCTAGATCTAGCATTAGGCCTACTCGTCTTCTCTAAGTCTTAGATTCAAACTTTAGTTCTTCAAATATCATTCAAGGCTCTCAATAAAAGCACCAAAATGTTAACCTAAAAAATGGATCAACATCCTGGATCAAGTGTGAAAACACCAGTGCAGATAATCAGTAGCACAAATCTTAGATAAACAACAAATAAAAAACAGAAGTAAAAAAAGAAACAGAATTTTCATAGTGGTTCGGCTAACTCCGGCCTACGTCCACTTTAATCAATCTTTATTATGATTACACAAGTTGAGTCTCTTTGGATATCAACTAGCTAGCACTTAGATATAAGTTAGAATGAGTTAGAATAAGTCACAAGTAAAAGGATTGACTGGAGAATCACAGTAATCTCCTTGATGACCGTTGTGAAGAAGAAGAAGAAAGCTGAAGAAGTGAAGGAATTTTAGTAGAGAAATGGCTGCTCTCTCTTCAGAAAAGATTCATCTCTAATTGTAGGTAGATGAGTATATATAGGGAATTCAATAAGTACTAGGCCAGAAGTCCAGGTGCAGAAGAGTCTAGTTGTTATGCCAAGTCATCAATAAAAATCTCAAATCAATCTTATTCATTTCTATGGATCGCCAACTATCAATATGGGATAGACCGCTAGTTATCCATCCACTTAGCATATTTTTGAGCGATCTTTGTTTGGTTGTCTTCTTATCTTATATTTAAGTGCTTTGTCCAAATATCAAGTTGTTTGGAGTTAGTTTGATCATCCATCTTCATGAGTTATCTGGCTAAGGAATCGCCCATATCTCACTCAAATGTTAACGAAATCTAACGAAACTTTGTAGGAGCACTTTGGAGGGTGTTTAGGACTCACCATAAAAACATGAGATGGTGAACCTAATTTAGATGGGTAGCTAGCGATCCATCTAGATGGATCGCTATCGATCCACCAAATAACCTCTAAATGACTTAAACTTTTTTGTGAGCCTTCTCTAATATTTTCTAAGTGTTTTATTAAAATTTCAAGTCAATCCGACTTTGTATGAGTTCTGTAGGTTAATTTTAAGTTAGCGAATTCTTGCCAAATAGCTTGAATCAGATGAGTTTTCACTTCTCGAGCTAGATTGTTTGGCATGCTATGAAACTTGGCAAGCATGCTTAGAAATTATAATGAATCATGATGCAAAAGGTTTGGAGGGTCCATGAGAAAGCCTTATGGATCGCTAGCGATCATAGGTGATGTATCACTAGTGATCCATCACCTTAGCTTATTTTGGCATCTTTCCTCTTGGGTCTTTCTCTTCTTCTTTTTCAAGTCCTTTTGGTTGATTCTTGAGTTATTCTGGCATTGTCTGAATGTTCTAATCCTTATTGAAATTTGATGGGTTAAAAACTCTGTTAACATCGCCTAAGTTCTGACAAGGTAAAACTCGAAGTTTTTATTTACCAAATAATTGTTGTTCCGACTCCCTCTTCATTACAACACATGTCAAAGACGGAGCGATAGCGGTGATGACGCTTAGAGATGGAGAAGCTTGGCTTATTATAGTATTTGCTATTATTACTTGCTTTTATGTGTACCCATATGTATTTAGACAACTACTGTAATAGATATTATGTTACACATTTTTTGGGATTTTGTATTATGACATTTTTATGGTTTTAAAATAAATGAGTACAATTTACTATTATATTTTGTTCCATCCTCTATGGGTTGTGAAAGTTTAGTTATGGCTCATGTTATTTCTTTTTACTGCCAACAGCTACCTTAGAATGGATTAGTTTCGATGGGCTTTTTCTAGGTTGAAATTTGGGCCTATTTCAGGGTGAGTTGTTACAAACAGATTATAAAAGAGGCACAAAAAGAGTGTTAGACATAATGTAATATTCTGTATTTTTAGTAATAATACTTAATCAACTTAAAAATAAAATTTTGAAATCTGACTGTTTGCCCCAAATATATTTTTCTACCCCAAAGTCATATATAAAACGTCTAAAATGGATAATAAATGAGTGACATACAAATTGTTTACCAATGAATGTGTATTGTCTATTTACATATATATTGCTTTTGTTATATATGTATATTATTTATATGTAGGTTATAACTGGTATCCATGTGGATGTCATATCTTAAATGATTAGAAATGTATTGCATATGTTTAATATGAATTGTTTGTATTGAATTGATTGTTGTGTCGTTTGAGTGCATGTAATGCATATGCACATAGTTGGTACTGTATGGTTTGGTCTACGAAATGTATTTTTTCATTGAGTCAAGTAGATTTTGCTATCCTAGACTAATATATAAAACATCATAAACAGATACTAGATGAGCGGGAAGTAGACCTTTAACGAAACACACTTTCCAGGTCAATGTATCGGGGGCACAATTGGGCGGGGAGACCAATTTCAGATTAAGGTTTAAAATGTAAAAAGTACGTAACTTCTCATTCTAATCATCTCTTCATCATGTTCCCTTCATAGATCCCTAAACCTAAAATTTCCCTTTTTCCTCAAATCAACTCGAAATAAATCAACTAAAATATCAAAATAAAGAGGAAACCGAGAGCAACTAAATTAGTCAATGTCAATTCAAATTAAATGACAGAATTGCCAAGAAAAATTAGATTAGAGGAGAAAGATTGGAGATTTCAATCAAATCGACAGTTCTAGGTGAGAGGGGCTTATCAATGAAGGTTTATATGGCTAGATATGAACTAGATTATATGTTTATATATTATTCGGATTTAATAAAATGATTAGGATTGATTTTTTGATTTATTTGTTATTTATAGTTATATTTATAATTGGGGAATCCTAGTACATCACCTTAATAACAGAAGTTGACATAAATTAATAGAAGTGTTAACTGGATATGTAACTCATCATAAAACCATGTAAAATGGATTGATAATGTAGTTAGACACTCATTTACGATAAATAGTTTCATATATTGAACATAGTAGGACATCTGTGATAATATTGCTAAATTGCAATGAACTAAGTTATAATTACAACTACTGAATCCATGACCATTTGAGTAAATTAGAAGAAGGTAATGAACATGAATAAGAGCTAAAATGAACTAATAACGAAATAGAATTCATGCTCGAAATCGAAAAAGAAGGAAAAATAGTGAAATAAGTGATGTTGGACAAAACAATGAAATGTGGAGTGTTGATGTGCAATAGCAAGCAATGGTCGATTGACTAAATTCAATAGTCAACCAATTACTTATATTAGGAACTTGAAAATAAATAGTGTAAAACAGTGATATAACGTACAGACTGAATAAGGATCGTCAATCATTGAATAGGCGAAAGTTGACTAATCTCTTTCTCTAAGTGGACTGATGTGCTGAGAAGAAAAAAATAGACAATGGACAACTATCTCATCTTGAAGAATCCATTGAATGCCTATGAAAATTTTTCCTTGGACCTGGACTTGGTTCATGCCTTGTAATGTGTTGGTGCTTAGTCTTCCCCAATTGTTCGAAGTGCTAGAGTTCCACATAATGTCCTAACATTGTATAGCATGACACACAACTTAGGCATGCAATTATAATGAATTTAGATTGCTTTAGTTGTTACTGCAAGTGCCATGAGTCATACATTTCATTATGTGGATCATTGGAAGAAGGAAGAATATTTGTAGTGGGGTTTACGTCTTGTCAATCGATGTACCTATGGGGATGTCGGTTTGTTGTTCAGTCCTTATATACTATCGGTTGAATAATAGAGAGTATAAGACATGAGATCGTAATTCTTTAGGCAGTTTAACATCGAGACTATATACTTTATGCATTACATTAAGGTAAATGTATATGTGGTTTACTATTGAAATTGTACACTCAATGTATTCTTATGTTCACTCGATTTTAGAATGTCCGACCTTGGGTGGAATCGAGGTGGGTTGTTATCCAATTTTAAGGGTATTATAGGTCATTGTCCTATATTGGATAAGTTGGCTAATTTTTTGGAGGCTGGTGTACATGTTCAAGTAAACGTAACTATATTATGTAGATTATAAATGATATTTATCTGCGTATTAGCACCAAACGATTTGGGATATTCCTTATTCAGCAAACTATGCCGACTCCCTCTCTTCCCTATTTTGTCCTAGTTTGCAAGTTAATAGGGTTGTATGGTGATGTAATTGTAGTAAGATATGTAGAGAAGGTGACAATGAATGCTGGAGTTATTTTATTTTAGTCATTTTGCCTTTACCTTATTGTACTAGTCATACAGATATTTATTACTCCTTTAAATTGCTTACTATGAATTTTTCTCTAGTTTGTTTCATGTATTTGTCATTATTTGTTTAAGCAAAGATATTTTGGTTTATTTCACCTAAATATGTTTTATTCCTTCCACTATGAGATTTAAAAGTATAGATGTTAAAGTTTATATTTATCTCTGCAAAATACAAACAATCTCAACCCAACGGTTTATCCTTGTTGACACGACACGATCAAACACCCCTTTTAGGGATTGAATTAGTGTGTCTGAAAGGGTGGTTGTTACATCTGGTATCATAGCTTAGGTTTATACTTCATTTGGTATTAGGCGCGTGTTGAGAGCATGTACTTGTATGTTTTAAATTATATATACATATATGGCTAGCGCGGAACACATATGTATTATTTCGGCAATGCTTAACATTATCTAAGAAAATTTGCCAATGATTCTTATATGAAAATACTTGTAAATGAGCAATCAAATTGGAAATAGTTCTTCTTAGGAAGTCGTTGAGGTTTCGGTAGTGAACATTCTGGTATGGTTCCGACTGTAACTTCAGGCAAGAAACCAAACTAAGATTGGAACCGCGGCTCAAGCACTTGGTGCAGTTCCCACCCTTCTGCCTACTTTGGATTATCTAAAACTTTGTTGGGATTTCCTAAATTTGATTGGTAAGAACTATACAGGAACTAAATCATTTTTTGGGACTCGGGCATGGCTAAGGAACTTTGATATGATATTTACTATTATAGGCATAGATGATGTGATAAAGAGGCAATTGACTTCGTGTCACTTATAGAAAGAGGTCTTTAATTGGTGGAATATTGCAAAGGAAACTAAGATTACTTGGATTGAGTATAGAATTTCATTTAAAGTCAAGTTCGTATCGATAGCTGAGTAGGGTAAAAGAACCATATATATGTTGTTTTGATGATAACAACCACAAAAAAATGCTACTAATATATTTATTAAGTTATTTCGGGTCGAAACGATGATGGAAAAATTGGAAAATAAAATGGCTAAAAATTGGCAAAGCTAAAGTTCGAGCCTAGATGGGCTAGGACAATAGCACACACCTTTACCCCTGCACCATACACGGTTTTGGAATTTGTACTGATTCAGTCGACTGAAAATAATTCCAACTAACTGAATATATTTCTACTATTTTTTGTAGTCATCTCAGACTTGAATTTTTCATTATGCCGGTTGATTGAAGCCTTCTTCCAATCGACTTAAATGGCTAGTTTCTGGAAGCGGTGTGTTCGCATCTCTTTTCTCTTATATTTTCTTCTCTTCGTCAATGCCGATCTGAAAGGTTGCACCTCTGCTTTAGCATCCCTACTACATCTATAAAATCCCTTAACCATCGCTAAATCACTACAAATTACAACACAACTTAATGCTATACTTAAACTCTCAATTCCCAAAGCAATACTCCAAACTTCAAGAGAATCAAGCGATTCAGAGATTTTGACTAGTTTGCTTCATCCCCAACATCCTATATTATGGTCGAATCCATACCTCCAATTTTGTTTTGGTTAGAGGAGTCTTTGTACATCAATGTGGTAATCTGTATATCAAGATACACTATGTCAAAAAGTAACATTAGCTACACTATTTGTAGTAGTTATTGAAGTCATGTTCAGTTGTTTAGACAGAATATGTAACCACGTTCCTCCGAGTGAAGTGACAGTGTTTTGGTAAGTGAAATACCGAAAGGGTGCTTTGAGATTGAATGTAGGACGGGAGGTCTGAACCAGTATAAAATCGATTGTGTGATCTATTATACTATTCTGCTACTTTCAATTGTTTACTACTATTGGTCATCTTTGATCCTGTGCTTAGTGCACAATAAGTGATATCACAGTCTAATGTTCTATTTATCGTAAAAACATCCTAGAATAATGGCCAGAAGGAGAAGATCCAAACAAAGCTCAAGAACAGTCGAGAAAAAGCAGAATGTTGAAAGCAAGTAACAGCCAATAGAATCAAGGTATATGTGTTGCATCGCTAATCTCATATCAAATTCGATATACTTTCTTTATATAATGATCTTCTACAAACATATGAGAATTTATTAAAAGATTTTAAAGCATGACAAAAGGTCAATTCTATTGCTTTAGCTAATTTAGATGATTGTGAGCATAAAAGTAGTTTTTTAAAGGAAGCAAATAGGTTTTTTGTAAAAAAAACTTAAGCTTTTGAAACTACAATTGGAAAACTTATTTTACAAAAAGACTTTTAATTAAAAGATAATGAGCAATTAAAAGACAATGAGTAATTAAAAGATAAAATATAGATCTTTAGAAGGAAATCGATGTTTTGCAAAATAAAAAAAATATTTTTGGAAAATTATTTATCTAATTTTATATTTTTGTCTCTTGAAAAAGAGAACAGCGCTTTAAATAATTTAAATATAGAATTAGAATGTGAACTTTTAATTGATAATAATATTATTTTGCAAAAAGAACCATGTGAGACTAAAGCCTCTTTTGATAAATTAAATGAGAAAAATCACAAATTTTAGTATACGAAAAGATGATCTGTCTTCCTTAATTACAAATACCAAAGCTCACGATAATAGAACCGATTTAGGCTATAAACAAGATATTTATAGAAATAGTACTAGATATGCATTCAAGTATACACGTTTCAATACTAGTACTAAAAGTAGAGATAGTTCTAAAACAATTTCATGTCATAATATTATTGTACTTAGAAATAGAAAACATCATTTAAATACTAGATCAATGACAATAAATATTGATATATGGTTCTTGCTAATCTAATCAATCATAATATTGAAAATTATATTTTTAAGGGATCAACCACATCCAACCGGATATGATTTTCTAAGTCGTGAACCATATATTTTTAGAAATATGAGTATAATATTGCACATAACGTATCCATTAGATACTCACCACTTTGCGTTAAAGTTGATTTTTTTTATACCTATCTGTGATACTTCATATCTCTTTTTATAAATGGGAAGAATAATTGTACATGTATACAGGAAAGTACATAGATTCATTTCTTAAGAGAAATATTATATTTGTTGGGAACTTATAACATAAAATATACCTTTACCCTTTGTCCATTTTTGTTTATGACAAAAGGGAAGAAGGATGTGTGTTTACATATTTTATATTGGCATTGTATAAATGTTGATGGAAATAAACTTATCATATATATAGTATATATTTAGGAGCTGTTGTTTTATATTATAAAGTTGTGTGGTTGTCATCATCAAAATGAGAGAGAATGAAAGAACATATATATGTATGGCGTTTTGATGATAATAACCATACAATAATACTACTAATATGTTTATTGAGTTATTTCAGATGGAAATGATGAGGGAAAAGTTAAAAAATTATAATGGGTTGAAATTTGAAAGCGAGGATTCGAACCTAGGTGGGCTGAGACAATAGCACACGCCTTTACCACTACACCATACAAGTTTTTTGAATTTATAGTGATTCAGTCGACTGAAAATAAATCCAATTGACTGAACCCAATAAACTAAATACACTATCTTATATATTAGTTTTTGTAATCGTCTCCGGCTTGAGTTTTACACTAAGCCAGTCGAGTGAAGTCTTCTTTCAATCGACAGAAATGGCTAGTTTCCTAAAGTGGTGTCGTCGCATCCTTTTACTCCTACAATTGCTTCTCTTCGTGAATGGCGAATCTAAAAGGTTGCACCTCTACTTTAGCATCCCTACAACACCTATAAAACCCTACCCTCGCTGAATCACTACACATTACAACACAACTCAATGCTATTCCTAAACTCTCAATTCCTAAAGCAACACTCCGTACTTCAAGAGATCCAAGTGATTCAAAGATTTCTATTTGTTTGCTTCATCTCTATATCCCATATGCTATTTGAATAAACTACCTAGCCTCAACATCTCCACTCAATATAGTTCGGTTTGATTGTAGGAGTCATTATACATCAAAGAAAAAATATATATCAAGATACGCTATGTCAGAAAGTAACATTTGTTCCACTACTTATAATGGTTATTAACAACCTATTCCGTTGTTAAGGCGGAGTCTTTAAACTTGTTCCTCTAAGTGAAGTGAGGGTGTTTTGGTTAGAAAAATGCTAAAGGGGAGCTTGGAGACTGGATGTAGGACAGGAGGTCCGAACCATTATAAAATTCACTGTATGATGTGCTATTCTGCAGTATTGAAATTGTTAACTACTGCAATTAGCCATCTTTGATCTTACGCATGGTGGCTACCATAAGGAGTAGAACGCAAGAAGTTTACTCATTTAGAGAAGGGAGACCAAAGTTAAGAATAAGTTAATTAACTCAATCAGTTAGCGAAATACGACCTATATCTCATCAATACACCAATGAAGAAGGCAACCAATTGAACAAATATTTGAGAGATATATCTTTGAGCTATGTACCTATAAGATCTACTTTCTAGAGCTTAGTGGAAATGGCGTGGCTGAACTCAGTTGCTAAAGAAGATCACAAAGAAGGAGAGAAAAAAGCCAGTTCAGTAGAATAAACGCAAAGGTGAAGTAAGTAAAGAAGCTTAAGAAAAACAAGGAAACCAAGAATTAAATGCAAAAGGTGCAACATGATGGGACGCACAACAAAGTACTTCAAAGTGAATATCTCAAAGATCAAATGTTTCAACTGTAACTAGTCTGGGTATATTAAGAGAGAGTGTCTAGCATTGCCTAAGACTACTACTATTGAGATAGCTCAAGCTTATGCACTTAATGTCGTTCCTAGCTCAAGCGCAAGCTAGCTATTGACAGGTGAAAGAAATTCATAATGAAAGTTGTGTTAAGTCTTTATGATTTACCCATTTGCACTTTATTTAACACATGAGCATCTCACTGAGTGAGTTAGTAGATGAATTTCATTTAAAGACTAGTATAATGGCTCACCCTTTATAGTATCGAATCTAATTGGAGGATCCATTTATCCATGGTTTGTTGGGGTATAATGTAATATATTTTAGATGTCGAATTTGAATGTGATGTACATATACTGGGATTTTTCTGGCTTTGGTTCAATTATGGGGATGGATTAAATATCCATGGGGCTGCTGGAGTGTGACAGGAGGGTTATTCAGTTAGGCACTTATAGTGGGCACAATCTTGATGTTTATTGCAAGCCTAAAATTGACGGTCCACAATAGTTAGAAGCAAGGGAAATAGGTAGTTATGAAAAAAATCTATTTTGGATCATAACGGGTCTATGAAGTATGGGTTGTTCTAGATCCAATAAGATTATTAATAAAAATCTATTTTTTATCTATTAAATTAAATATTTTAATCAATAATTATATATATATATATATAGTATATGAGTGTATCATTATATGCTCATGTGTGTATGTCGTGCATGTGCTATATATATAAAGTGTACAAAGTTAATGTATAAATATATATGTGTTGAGATGTGCATTTATAACATATACATTCACCAATTATATATGTGACGATTGACTCAAAACAGTATTTAATATATTTATAAAATCAATAAATTTTATAAAAATTCAAAACATCTAATCTAATCATGAGTAAGTCATCAAATTATGAATTTAATTTTTTTAATTAAAATGTGCAGTTAAGACTTGGGAAAGCATTTTATATTCAAATTTGGATCTTAAGATTATTAACTAAACTAATTTTATTAAATTTATCTAAATATATATTAATATTACAAAATAAATTAGATTTTGAAAATATTTTATGTAATATTTGTGTGTGTCTCTATATATCTACATATATAAGCATAAAAATCAATTCACCATGCAAAGTCAGTTTATAAGTATATGCCATATCATAAAATTAAATTTTTAAAATTTTAAAATATATATATAAATGTTATTCGACTATATATATGCATATAAATTTTATAAATCAAAAATTAAACTATAAATTAATTATATATGTATAGTAACTTATATAATATAAAATGAATTAAATAATAAAGTAATACATATAAATATGTAATAATTATATATATATATGTATTTTGGTGAGAATAGGTTTTTTTAAACAACTGAATGGATTCTAAAATTAATTAATACATATTAAATATATTGTTTAATTACATTAGACTAAACATTGCATTAAATAAGATTTATTGAATTTATAATATACTAAAAAAATTTGCTTAGAAAATTTTTAAAAAATTATTGTCAAAACATATTTAACAATTTAATAAATATATAAATATATTTTTAAATCGAGTTAAAGTATTTTAAGGTATAAAAATAGTAAATATCCATTTAAAAATATAAAAGTTATAATTTTTGAAAAAATATACATATATAAAAGGATGCATGGTTGAAAATTAATTTACAATATTTTATTTTAAAAATTTTGGATTTTAAAAATAATATTTTCATGCAAATAGACTCTTTGACATAGTTTAATGCATTGATATTTGTGAGAGACTACTATCACACATATAAAATAGAAACGATGGAATTAGTAACATAAAAAACGTAGAATAGAAGATTACGTTACAAGAAATTACCTTAGAACTATACTTTGATCAATCGGTCTCCTATCTTCTAAATAAGCATCGCGGTTATGAGAAATTGGTGCTCTACTGGATATCATTATGTTTAATTAATTGGATGTAATGGAGTTTGAAAAACAAAGGTGGCTCTGTTGGGATTTGTGGTCGAATAGTAAAAAAGGAGGAGGTAAAAAATAGAAAAGAAAATGGGGGCACATGCTTGAATTCATGGGGAGATTTAGAAAAAATCCTCCACATATCTCTTATACCAATCAAAAATCATTAGCCTCTCATATTGCCCCATCCTTGGCCTTTTTTGATGGGTCCATAATGGACCAAATCCCCTTTCAACTTATTTTGTGATTTATTTATATTTAATCTAACTTAAATCATTATCGATACACATAATTATAACTTTTATACATGCGCCGAATAAACTACTAACACCACCCTGAACAATTCGAGTAGTCCTCCAATTTTTCTAAACACTAACCACACAATAAATAATGATAATAATTAATATTTCATAGATATTGATTAATTAAATTAATTTACAACTATTATAAATGAATTAAATCAAGTGGGTGTTTCGAAGAATTGTTAGATTCGACAGTGTAACGCATAGGTGTAAATTCCATCAACAAGTAATATAAGACTATTCAAATATTAATGCTCACTCGTTGCATTAGCTAGTGGTGTGACAATTTTTGCTGAATTTATCGGCTATACAGCTTTATCTGTAATATCCAATTTTACAATTTAAGTCGTACCTTTTAGTAATGATAGTTTACACTAATTTTTTTCGTCAACACTATACCACTTTAGCACCTATGGAATTTGGTTTTCATAAAAATGCAATACCATCCACATTCAACTTGGTTTGTATTAGATGAAGTCCATGGTTTAATGATAATATTTATTATTAACCTACTTCTTTAGCCAAATACTTTTACTTTAAGTCGACTATAAATGACTGTAATACTAACCACATATAACTAAGAAGATGAATTCTCTATTAAATAGTGTTTCGGTTCCATTACATCAATTTAGACCCAACTATGGCCAGTCGATGAACATCATGCTACAATTTAGCTATAATCAAAGCGAAGTATCCACGTTGAAGTTCAATAGTATTCACAAGTCAAGAAAGCTGTATAATGTCATCACATTGACATTTTCTATTTGACCTTAGTTATTATTAACATATTGGAAACTCTAGAGTGGGTCATTTCATAGTTATCTAATAACTATCTGTACTTAACTCTTTGTAATTTTTATCACATAACATATTTTAAGGCTTTTCTGTAATCCATTCCAAATTTATTCCTTTAATTTATTATATCACTATATAACAAAGTATATAATAAAAATTAAATATCTTTACTGTTAATAAGAGTTGTTATAGAGTTAGAAATATATAACAAATTATATTATTGCTTATAGGATATACCTCTAACTCTTCCGATATTCCATTTGCAGTTGGGGTCAATTATGGAATTTTATTTTATTTCGATCGGTTTTCTCAGGACGATCGATCTAGTCCCTTAGTGAGTGGATATGCTACATTGTCTTAATATCTACTTTCTCAATCAATTCACTTCAAATTTGATAAATTGCCTTTACCATATGGGACTTTTCGAAGTATGTTTATCAAATTCTAGTGAGCACTAGATCCTTTCGTGATCCATATCAGAACATTGTTGTCATATGACAACATCATTGGATTCTCGATATTTGAAATCACCCCAACTCGGTTATAATTTATGTGTTATATACGCACATATATATGGATGTATGTATAACTTTTGCTATGGTGCAATTCATGGCAATGTACTTACACTTATTTTGTTGAATCAGGCACAAACTTAATGCTTGAAACATCTACAATTTCAAGTTCCTTAACGAAGATTTGTACATGGATTTTATATTGACATACTATAATCGATAACACATACAAAGTTCATGTCTGAATACTTTTTCATAAGGAATTTTTATTTTTATAACAATTCTCTAGAATTTCATATATACTTGAGAATATTATTAACCACCATTAAGTGTCCTTAATTCAGATTTGATAATTGCTTATGATACTAGCTACATTAGCAAATTGTGATGTAGTAGATGACAAAACATATATGATAATTTTAATCATCGAGCATAAGGAATTCATCTCATATGCTCCATATTAAACATTTTAAAATTGTGGCGTGTATATCATTTCTGACAATTCCAACATTCATTTATACGGATTATAAAAGATGTCATTTTCAAATCCAATTTTGAGTATTAAACAACCATACTAAAATGATATTAACATGGGTACATCATTAACAATCATAAGTTAGTTATTTACTAATAGTTTAGAAATATCTTTGCACTTCTAATGTTCTTTCTTATTGACCTGCTTCCTCTACAGTTTGACTGAAAATCAAACCTTTTGATTTCTTTTTCATAATATTGCTTAACTCTGATGCTTATCGAACGATACTTTAGTATTAATTCTTGGATCATAACCTCATTGACTTCAAGATACTTTGGTCGTTATATGTAGATAGTTTATGCTAAATCGTTACTTAAAATTTTTATTTCAACAAATATGTACAAAAAATCAAAATCATATAGAGCATAATTTTTTTGCATAACATCTGAATTAATTTAAGCATGTTGAATAACGAATCGTTTATGTAAATTTCAGCAATTGAAATTTGTGATGATTCTTATCAATGTAGCACTATATTTTAAGTGCATTGGTCTTTTACTCAAAGACGCATTTGGTGTCGATGGGTCTTATCCCTTTAAGTACAACTATCAAAATCATATTTTGATACCATCCTTAGAAAATATTTAGAATTTTCTCATCGTACCATATGATAAAGTCGGTACTTTTAGTGGCTTTGTTAATTACTTAGGGTCATTTATTTTCGACATTGATAAGAAAGTCATAATTTCTATTTAATATGCGAGAATATTTATTAGACATTCTAATGCGCTGTGCCCATTTTGCCATGGCTAATTTCATTTCATCCTTTGTTATCAGCTTTATCTTTATATCGTACCTGAATCCATTTTACAAGCAAAAATTTCTAGAAGAAGTTCCTTCGTCAAGAATTGCGGTTTCTTGAAACAATAATTATTTCTTAGTGCAATGGAGTAGGTGTTTATAAACATTGTATAAATTGCCTTTTTATGTCTATAAAATAGATTTTAGTTTGTGTTTATGAATTTTTTGTGTTCATAATGTAAATTAGTCAATCAATATTGCTCCATCCCAGACTATTTTGAAGGGGTCCACCCAAGATTCCTTATGAATGAATTTGGCATGCTGCTTATCTACTCACACAACCCATCTACTCCATGGCCTATAATATGTAGGGGTTTCTAATAAATCCTTATCTTATATGATATCGTAGAGTATGCTTTAGATGAAATTAATGTTACCACCATATTTCTCGATCCATGTCGAAGGCAAGGTGACGTAACACTATGATCGAAATGGATGCCCTCAAAATATAAGCTAGACTACGAAAAGGAAAAGGAAAAGCAAAGAATAAAACGAAGTGAAAAGAATACCACATTTGGAAACTATAGGACTATGTTAAAGATACAAACAACAACGGTCCCCCAATTTTAATGTCACGATATGATACTGAGCCCAAAACTGGACATGGTCACATGATGTAGTAAATAATCTGCAGTTATAAGAATAAGATGTTGATGTTGCGTTATGGCATAAAGAGTTGTCTTAAAGGTATCAAATCATAACACACTTCACTTAAAAAAGGCTATATACGAATGGTGGTATACCACATTTATAGACCGATATAAACTAATAATAGAACTATGCCAACAATCCTGCATTAAAGAAAAATAGGGATGATCGAACCTCTTTTTTCTTCTTACAACTGAAAGAGAACAGAATGGCCTAATGAATTGCCATCAGAAGGGCGCCGCTATTTGAATAATTCATCAAATAAACCAACCACCTTCGAAACATCACAAGCACATAAGCAGAAAGACAAAAACTTTGTCGTAGCTTTTCACTAAAATATGCCCTTGGTCAATTTTTGAGTAGGCCATAAATGAACACTTCACATGACAAGTAATCCAGTAAGCCCAAAACCATTATTCCTGAAATCTAATGCGATGCTAACACTTTCAAGCTCAGATTTGCACGACACTTATCAAGGACCCTTTAAGCAATACTACGAGGAATCCAAAGCATTCTAAAGGCTATTCATGTGGTTACCTTAATTGCACTCTATCGTAGTTCTTTAATTGTTAGGAAATGGTAAAGACGCTAGCAGCCCTTATCGAGCAACTTGCATATATTAACACCAAGGGCAGCTCGGAACACATGCATATGGATATTGGCCTAACACCACAGGCTGGAGCAAAGCAACTTTACTCCAACCTCCCTCAATGCAATGTCAGACAAACATGGCAAACCGAGGCCACCTAAATAAGGCTCCAATGATGTTCCACAATTACATATTAAAATTTACCTCCATTCTTAAAATTTTATTATATCAACAATGCATGAGCGGACCTCGCAAGTCAACTCCAAAATATCAATGACACCCAGGGCTGCATAAGAGGGGAATTCCTCATCACGGTTTGTTCCTTAATAAGGTGGCGTAGATGCCATCTACTCCTCAGGTCAAAAGTAGGGAGCCTATTCAAATTCAAGTTTCTTACTCTGATTTTAGATGTTCTCACTCAAATTCATAGGTTTCCACTTCAATAAACTTCCCTCCAATGCCCATAATTTAGCCCATCAAATTATAGTTTCTGCTAAAGACGCATCAGCAATGCATACACAATAAACTAATAATGTGGATAAGCGACACAAGTGAGATCCAAAGGTAGAGATTAAAATAAAAGAAGAAAAGAGATCATGGTAGTCCGTGTGCATCTTTACACTCTAAATAGGAGAGTACTGTAATCAGATAGAGGATCCTTTTTTCTCGGGAAAATTGAAATAATTGTATCTTTATTTGAATCAACATAATGTTGTATCAAGAAATAATACATAAAGAAAGATTTTGACCCGTGGGCATAGGATTTCTAAAGAATCTGAATCACGTATATTTCCTATATCTTTTATTTTTATGCACTATAACTTAATTGTTTTATTTCAAATCCCTCCTAACACTGATTAGTTTGTAGAATATAAACCTAATTTGATATTTTAACAAATAGTTAAAGAATAACAACTTGGTTATGTAAGCTTTCAGTTGTATAGTTGCTACTCAAAGGCAAATTTAATATCACTTAAATTTGTTGCTTCCAAAATTAAGGAAGTGATTAAAGGCTTTAATTACTATACGATCATCTGAGGTCTTGTGAGATGAAAAATATCACCAACATTTTTGGTGGTAGAAGGAGGTCCTAAACCTCTGTTCCCAGTTTCCTATTTCCGACACTCCCTGTCACATACCATGATCCAGAAAAATCTCAAAGATTCCGCTCATAGCCTAAACAACTCAAGCTGAGGCATAGATCTTAAATAAAGTCCATATAGATCCCATTCTAACCACGATCCAACCCTTCACTAAAATGGAGAATCAACAATATGGTTATAGAAGATGATGGCTTGAGATACTGCCCTTATGCTCACTTATCCTCCACCATCCAAAGCTCACCGCCTTCACTCACTAGCTAGACTAACTATGCAGCTGGTAAGTGATAATGGTATTCTCAGAAATGAGAATAGTGAAGCTGGACCATAAATTAAATCCAACCCGTTTAACATTAACCCACCGCTACTTGGTAGATCGAACTCAATCTACGGTGTTGCATGGAATCAAGTTAAAGGGCTATTACCAGATTATTATTATCCTCCTTTATCAATTAATGAACGCTGGTTGGACCAGAGCGCACAGGTATTTGTTGATTTAGACAGTGATTTCGATTGTAGGACGAAGACTAGAGCTAGCATCCAAGAATCCCCATTACTGTGCCTAGAGGATATAAAAAGACTCTCCTACCATGGTCATGTTGTTAAGGATGTTTGCACATTCTACTCAAAAATTAGAAGATTCAATTGTTGTACCCCTCAACGCTGATCGTCATTTGAGCTAAACAGTGAGTTGAAGTGATTGAGATGCAAACTGATTTGGAAGCTTTGTTACCATCCTCGGTTCAAATTAAATCCTACTGATAATGCCAAGATTTTTTTTGCTTCTTTGGTTAACCAAAAGAAACACCTGTATCATAAAGATAGCCGAGATCGAAAGCATGATGGATTCAAAATCTTTTGGAGGAACTAAAGTTAAGGCATCAACTATAGCTGTAGAAGACAAGTGTTCAATACTGCATCGGGGATTGAGACCTCATTCAAAATGATCTGTATTACTCATGTAAAAAACATTGCAATCATTGTAAAGAAATAGTAATACAATGAACTGGAGATAGCGATATTGGATGGCCAAAACAAGTATAAAAAATCATTGTGATAAGTATCTCATCATAGTCTAACTGGACGTATGGATAATAGATGGCTTGAACCAATATAAAAAATCATTATGTTAAGTATCTTATCATAGCCTCACTAGGTATAGGGACATTGGATAGCCTGAACCAATATAAAAATTCATTATGTTAATTATATTAACATAACCAAACTGGATGTAGGAATATTAGATGGCCCGAAGCTATTAAAAAAAACTACATTTATGGAGCTCAACTTTACAACCAAACTATTGAATTGGATGTAGGGACATTGGACGGTCCGAACCAGTTTAAAAACCTCTTCATGTTAATACTATTAACGTAACCACATTGGATGTAAGGATATTAGATAGTCTAAACCAGTAATAAAAACCATGCACATGATTTGAAAAGGTTGTAAATACGTGTCCTAACTTCACAGTCAAACATCAATCCATCTCCAAATTGCGAAGTAGACTGTACCAAGAGCATGAATATGAAATGGCACCCAAATAATAGAGTAATTCGTCCCAAGCATGTAGCAAAACACGAGTTCTAAAAAATCAAGTTTAGGGAGCATAAACTGCACAAGAAGTTAATTCAGAAAATGGTAAGGAAAAAAAATACATGAAATGTATTGTAGCTAACCGATCAGGTGGAATTCCAGAAACTACTAAAAGCTTACCAAGTAAACATCAAATATAAGGATTTTCCTATATTATTTAAGTCCTGCTAGTATATGCTAAATACTGCGCTTATACATACATGACCCGTACATCTACAAACACTTTAAAAGGCAAAAAATAGCACATTCTAATTAAAAATAACTACTATACAGGTCTAACCCAAACTTAAAGTAAGAACTATTTACAATCGGTTCTCCGTCAATATGATCCATGGGAACGTCGTGCGAAGCGGTATGGAGAGCTGGCTTCGAGTTGAAGGACAACAATTGGGTCATTTAGTTCGGTGATGTCAACCAATGAACGACTGCGTGAAACGCAACCATAAGATGTACGAGGATTGTAACTGGCATCGATCTAATGGTCGCCATATTCATATGGATCAAACTCACAATCTGCCCAATTGTATAAGAAGGTCGGATCAAACCCTTAGAAGTGAGTGAAAACATCAATTGCATGCTTCATACCAATCCCTGCCTTAACTTTTCATACCTTCGTATCGTGAAGCTTTTCCAACAAGGAAGCTCTATCTAACCCCCACAAGAAACTGCGACAGAGTCCAGGCAAGCTTCACACTCTAGGGTGAATTTTTTATTCTCAAAGGCATTCACACATCCAATAGTAACCCTCCTAGTTCATTCTATCTCACACAAAATTTGATCCTCGCTTTATCTGTGTTCCTAGAAAAAGGACCAAAATGCTTTTGTGTAGAAGAAAGGTAAGCTGAAGTGCGTGTTCTAGAAGTTCCCAATTCCTTCTTATAATTATCCTTCAACTCATTAAATTTATTCTTGTCATAGCTGTTCAAAACATTCTTCCATTTAAGAGCATTGTCTAGATCAAGCCTAGAAGGGAGTGTGGGGGCAACACTAGATCTTGAAGTCGCACCCAGGGTTAACGATGTAGAAGATTCATCTTTGACACTGATCTGCATTGCAATCTACTTATCTAATTCTTCAACTTTACGTCAAAAGCTTTAACTTCATCCATATGTACAAACCTGTTTATGCTTTTGGCATCCCTCAACAAACCTTCCAATTCTATGATCCCAGTTAAAGCTAAATTAAGCTTCCCTTCTAAGGTGACATTCTTCGAATCTCGATTAGAAGAATCGGGATGAAAAGAAAAGGATTTCATGCAAAGCGAAACTAAAGGAAAGCACAACTACTCATAAGAAAGTTCACAAAATTCACAAAAGAATTTTAATATTACACAACGTACATGCAACCCAAGAAAAATATCTAACAATACAAAGTTGCAAAGTCATTTGTAGTCACGAGTTCCTAAGGTACCTCACTAAAAATACCTAAGAAACACTGGCCAAAGGCGGGGCTGAATGGATGGGAAGTCTTCCTGAGGTTGTAGTAAGCACCAAAGCAAGGATGCATCGGTCCATCTGGAGCCACCTTGATGCCCGAAGTGCTATAAGAAAATACAAGTCAAGTGTAAAGTAAAAATACTTAAAAACATCCATGGCATGATGCAAGAAAGCTTCCCCGGTCTTGCTATTAACCTTTTCTTGTCTAAGCTTTTCTAAGAGGGAAGTGATTTTATCCTGAGCCACACTCAAAGAATCCTCAAGGTCTTATATTTTGAGTACGAACTCCTTCCTTGTTTTTTCTAAGTTATCAAGTAGGTGAGCGTTAACTCTCTTAGTATTCCTAGCGAACCCGCCTAAGTATCTAAGATCATCAGTCTTCTACCCTTCCCTCCTCTTGTTTCGCTCATTTTCTAAAGGAGTTATGCTTACTGAAGGAGTAGGAACTGAATTCGAGCTGGGCCCAACAACCAATTTACCTTCTTCAGCATCTTCCTCAATAAGGTTGGAATGTTATGTAGATAGGTTCTATATAGCTTTATTCAGTTTCTCTATCTTCGCATCATAAACAATCCTGTAAATTTTCTCCCTACCTTTCATTGACTGCTTCATCTTACCTAACTTTAATTCATCAGCATTCATACCAGTACACAACATGGTGTTAAGTTGATGTTGGCAGTTCAACGCATCTTACACCTCTTTGAGCTCTATATCGACCTTCTTTTAAACCCTTCTCAAGTCTTTCATTCGTAACTGAAAGATGGATATTCTCCTCTTCTATTACCATAGTAGGAGCCTTTTTTTCAACCTTAGGCTCTTGCATGCTTGTGTCATCATGGCCATTAATCATAAGAGCAAAAGGGACGTTAGATTCAAGAATTTCATTGAACTCGATGAAAACCTATAAAGAACAATCTACTAAATAATAATCAAAAGTTCGACTCAAGGAAAATCAGAATACACAATGTCAGAATCAAAATGGGAACATTTATTATTGACTACATCTTCATCCTATAAATTCATCAAAACCATACACAATAAATGGCAAGAGTAGGAAAAATTCAATCCCTGAGTATGTCCTGAGCCTACGCTTAAATCACTCAAGGTGAGGGCTATGAAGTGGGAAAGAGCCACTTTCTAGGGTGTATTTCCATTGATGTAGTACGAAGTCACTAAGTGCCTCCTTTTCTTTAACTATTTGATCAATCTTGATGAGCAATTCTTGAGTTTCATCTCTAAGTTTTGCAAAAGTCTCATCTAACTCTCTCTCATCTTTACTGAAAGCCGCTGCACTAAGCCCAAGATGATCTAAAGTTTGTGTCTTGGGCCAGTTATAGCTTTCCTTCAAAAGGTTGTTAAACAAAACTTCTTCAGAAGACAAAAACAAAAACAATAAAGACAATACAATCAATCGCAAGACAACGGTAAAATAAGGTAAAAAGAAATTTTGTCATAAAAAAGTGAGGGTAACAAGCTTACTTCCACTGTATATTAAAGAATTTCAAAATCCATATACAGAGAAGTTTTAAGTTATTATCTGAGGAGTTGAAGTGAGCCCAAACTTCTTAGCTTCGTCAGCATCCTTAGACACCTAACCATCCTAAGGCTTATCATCCCGAATTTGCTGCACGGAGGTAGAAGGAGTAACGTTTTCCACAATGACTTTTTCCTTACATTAGGTCCGACAATAGGCGTAAACATTACTAATCACGTCCAGGTCCCCCAAAAAATTGAGCCTAATCTCATCCGTAAACTAACATAAAAACGAGGCATATAGTTTGTTGGTTGCAATGGAAGTGTTTTGCTTAAGCCTTCATTCGCCATTGCCAGCTCTTCCCACCATATTGCTAGCTCTTTCTCCTTCTCCTTCAACTCGCGATCTTTTAAGGCTAGGTCGTCTGCAATAGATTTGGAATTCTTTTCAGCCTTTTATCAAGATACATTAAAATCTTCCTTAATCTTGGCCTTTCTGGAAGCAAATTGGATATTCTCTGAAGCAATCTTGATTCTTCCAGAAGTAGTAGAAGTGAGATCTGTTTAAATTTTGGCAACCTGAGCAAGGATAGTGACCTACTCTCCTTCCCACTTCCGTGCCTCTGTTGTCAAAATAGCGAGCTAAAAAAAGGAAGAGAAGGGGAAAAAACAATAGCTAGTAAGGGATAGTTTGATAAGCCGTTAACCAAAATAAAAAATAATATAAAATAATATTACTTACATATGATCAAGACTTTTCTAGGCCAGATGTAAGCGTGAAAGGGGAGAGCACATGAAGTGGAAAGGGAACGAGAGAAGGGGTAGACGAGGCAATATAAGACAATGTATCAAGTGCAGTCCTCCCCACCTTCAAAGCTAAGTCAGATATGACACCATAGGTATAGGCAAATATCAAGTGTAGGAATTAGGAAGACACCGAAGAGAAGGAATGGGAATAGCTACAAAAGAAGAAATAGTGGAAGCCATCAAAGGAGGAGGTGGGGTAGAAGCTACTAGTTTCTTGGGACTCTGGTAAGAACCTATATAAACATCATGCTTTCACTTTTGGTTATGCCTACTTCGATGGTTTTCTAAGGAGCACTTTCAAGGCTTCAACATCCATTTCAACTGTATAAAAAAGGAATTTCAAGATCATAAGAAGCTCTATATGGAGATCAGAATCATAAAAATAATAAATTTAAAATCTATTATTAGCAAACTATACCCCTAGGCCCAACCGATGTCGGGGAAGGCATAAAATGTTGTAAGAGAATATGTGATGTAGGTACAGAATATTATTCTTTTTCAGCATCTCTTCAATAAAAAATATCCAAGGGTTTCTCTCCTCCCCTCTAATCCTAGAGTATGGGTTCTATGAAGCGCATATGACTTAGTGACATCGTCAGAAAAAGTGGGCCGAGTAAGATGAATGCAGACGAAGAAGGAAAACTATCAAAATTTGAAATAAAGAAATATGAATCACTCACCCCTGAGTCTTCTAAGGGACATCTGTAGAGAACTCTTTCTTGGGTTGGATGTAATGAAAGGTGGAATCGTCCCATGTAGGACTACTATTTATACCAAATTAAAACTGGAGCTCTTCGCAAGTAAGGATATAACCATTCTCCGAATGAAGAATGGAAGTGGCAATCACAATAGTCAGCCACTAACGGAGAACTGGATATAGGGAAAGATAAAGCCTACATCGAATATGTTCAAGGGTTAGGATGTAAACCCATCTGGAGGATTGATAATACATCCGTGAGATTCAGGAATCCTAACCTCGTACCCTATGAACTCAATTGAGCTAAAATACCCTTACATCACTGAGACAAGTTAATTTAGAAGGCAGAGATGAAGAAGAAGCTATTTCAAAATCGCAAAAGTTAATTGTAAACGACATTACAATAAAAAGGGTTATAAAAAAGATCTAGATCTTTACTTCAATTTAAAAGAAAATCTTAATTCGGGAATGAAATCGATTTAGCAGGTAAATATTTTCTCGCCCCTTTCTTTCTCTTTTCCCTCTTAAAAAAGTGTAAGAAGAATAAGAAGAAGGTAAAGAAATATACTTTAATTCATATGCTTTCCATACAATCGGAATGATAAAAACATTTACGGCACGTCAATCAGTTAACAACAAAGATAATAAGTGCAAAGATTGAGAATGATTTACCTAGAAAACGAAAAAGGTGATGTGATAAAAATTCAAAAAATGAGCCAATAAGAGAATGACACATATGCATGAGCATTAAATGCAAAATGGCTACCAAGAATTTTCCCCTCAGTGAAAAGAAAGAAGGGAACCAACATAAGCGATGGGATGCAAATGAACACAAGTATGCACTGATCTACGATTATCGTAGACTTGGAGGGCAAGTGTTACACCTTTGTTTTCCGATCCTTGTTGAAGGCAAGGTGGTTAACACCAAGATTAGAATGGGATGCCCTCACAATAAAAGTCAAATTTCAAAAAATAAAGGAAAAGAATAAAGCAAGGTCAAAAGAATACTACGCTTGGAAACTTTAGGACGTGACAAAGATTCAAAATGCACTGATCCCCCAATTGAACCCGAAACGACGACGTAACCAAACTCCCAATTAAAAACAAGATATTATTATGGCGCTATGGCACAGAGACCGTATTAATGGTGTTAAAGCATAACCCATCTCGCTTGAAAAAGGCTATATATGAATGGTTATATTCCTCAATCACAGATCAATATACATAAATAATTGAACTAGGCTAACAATCCTGCATTGAGGGAAAATAAGATGAGAAAACATCTTTTGTTCTTATTACAACCAAAAAAGAATGAACGACCCAATACATCGCCATCAGAAGGGTGCTGCTATTAGAAATTTCAGTAAAGAAACAAGCTGCCAACGGGACATGATAAGCATAAGAGCAAAAAGAAAAAAAACCGCATTGTAGCTTTTCACCTAAATCAACCCTTAATCTGTTCTGAACAAGCCATAAATGAACACTGCATGTGACAAGTAAACCAGTAAGCCCAAATATTGTTCCTAAAATCTAATTGGATGTTAACACTTTCAAGCTCAGATCCGCGCTATGGTTATCAAGGACCATTTAAGCATTATCATGAGGAATCCAAAAAATTCCAAGGGCTGCACATGGGGTTACCCAAACCCTGCTTCAACGCAACTCTTCATTTGTTAGGAAACAACAAAGACGCAAGAAACCTTTATCAAGCAACTTTCTCACACCAATATCAAGGAAAACTTGGAATACATGCACGCTATTATTGGGCTAACACAACTCAACTCCAAATACCCTCAGTGTAATCTCAGACAAACATGGAAAGCTGAGGCCACTTAAAACAAGCCTCCAGTGATGTTTCGCACTTACAACTTTAATTTTACCTCCATTCTTAGAGCAGTATCATACCAACAATGCACAAGCGTACCGCGCAAGTTAGCCCCAAGGATATCGACTACACCCAGGGCTGAACAAGATAGGAACACCTCATCACACTCTTATTCCTTAATAGGGGTGGCTCAGATGCCGTCTACTCCTTAGGTCAGAAGCAGGAAGCCTATTCAAATTCAAGTTTCCCGCTTTGCTTTCAGATGTTTCCACTCAAATTTAGAGGTTCCCGCTTCAATTTCAAATTTCTCTCCAATAAACAGAATTTAACAGCTTATATTATAGTTTTCCGCTAAAAACACATCAGCAATCCATACATAGCAAACTAGCAGTGCAGATTCCGACACATGGCAGGACCCAAAGGTAGAGATCAAAATAATAAAAGAAAAGAGATTGTGGTAATCCGCGTGCATTTTTACACTATAAATATAAGAGACGCTACAATGAGATAGGGGTTCCTTTTTTAGGAAAATCGAAAAAATAATATCTTTTATTTCACTTTCAACCATATAATATGGTATCAAAGAAAAATATGTAAAGAAAGATTTGATCTGTGGTCATAGGATTTCAAAAGAATCCAAACCATGTAAAATTCCCATGTCTTTTATTTTTATGCACTAGAACTTCATTACTTTACTTCAGATAACTTTGATTCGTTAGCAAAATTTGAAATCTAATTTGACATCTTAACAAGTAGTCAAAGTGCAACTACTTAATTGTGTAAGCTTCCAGCGAAACAAGTACTACTCAAAGGAAAATTTAATTTCATTTAAATTTATTGATTCTAATTGTGGAAGTGATTAAAAGCTTCAGTTACTCTACGATCATCTGAGGTGTTGTGAAATGAAAATTCTCACCAATAATTAATTTAAGCTTATGTACTTATTCTTAGGTATATGACCTTACAGAAAGAAGTTAACTTAACTTCACACATCATTAATTGTAGTTTGTTTAAGAAAGCACTATTTCTCCTTATCGATACATCATTACATATCGTATAGATGAGTAACTTTTGAGACTGAATCTTATTCTTTTAGGAACTTTTGGAATCCTTTTCCAATACATTTTCCTATTCAATCAAATCAATTTCTTTCACTTTCTTTTGGATGTAATGCTTTCTGTTTTCATTTGATTCGATGAATTTATCATGAATATTACGTGTGTATCAAATGCACATGTTCATTTCTATGATAATTTATGTGTGAATTCAATGAAGTATAAGAATCTATTTTGGTATTATTGGACCTTGGAATGCATATATATACACACACATACATACACACACACAACATCAATTTGAAGAATTCACCAAATTTTTTTGTCACTCACACTAAATAGGATTTTTGCCCTTAATTATTTAATATACAATTCAGTAGTACCATATAGTACAGAATTGTCTCTCAAAACTATTACTTAATCCATAATTCCAACGTTATTATAAAAAAAATTGATACTTCTGTATTTTACATCACTTTTCTTATGAACACCAATATAACAAATTTATATTTTAATGAATATTTATAATTTTCATATCAAAATAGAACTATTCCTACTTCCCATCAATACTAAAAATAACAAAAATTTCACCAATAATGTTTCGAAATATTTACAAAGACCGTACCTTCGTGCGTCCGCTAGGAAGGCTTATATGGTATGCTCCCAACTATTTCCACCATTATTATAATAACATATGAAATACAAAGGTCCATTCAGTCACTTATTTTGGGATTCTATTTTATACACCATACTTAGCTTACTGTCGAGAATTTCAGAACAAATAACTTGAATTCAAAGAAATAACTTTTAGGATACTATTTTCTTTATGAAAAACCATTTGGAATGGAAATCACATTTTTCATTTCATATTAAGTACCGTATTTTATACAATAATCGTTTCTAATGTTTCTTCATGAAATAGAGTGATTATTCACTCTCTTCATCCTAACCTGCCTAAGTTGCATCCACTCTCATACATCAGCTTTCTATTCCAGATGGCTAAACTATTAAAAAGAAAATCCTTACTACAAGATTACAGCAAATTCTTTAGCAAAAATGCATTTAATCATCTTTAAAATTTTAGGATATCGAATAAGTAGCACTTTAGTACACTAATCGAACCAAAAACTTAGTAATAAAATTTCTAGGTCAATCTTATAAGTATTAGTCTAATGTTATATCTAACACATCAAGTCCATATTGTAGTTAGCTGTATTGAAATACAATCTCACATTATGGTTTACTTATTTATTTTGAATGAAATATTGTTATTGAAGTTTCATACATTAGGAATCATATTTATTTATCATATACTTTACATGTGATTGAATATGGATCAAATATCCATATTCTTTTACTATTTTAGAGTTCAAAACACATAGAAGGCAATATACAGTCTCGGGCAATTAAGCACCGAAGTGCCAAGGTATAAATGGATTTAGTAGTTGTATAATTTGGCTTTTGCATGGGACTTAAATTGATAACATGTGAAACGATTTATCGATAAGTATATTTAATATTTCTATGTCAATCTTAATTCAATTCATTTGTATATTTCATGATAAATATTTTTCAATTATATTACTTGCACAAACTTATCTAAATACATTTTTTAACTTTATATAAGATATATTCTTATAATATTGGAAAAGTTAAATGTATTCATTTCATATTTCTAACAAGGCTCCCATTAGATTTTTATCTCAAAACCCTAAGAAAATATATAAATATTTTGACTTCTCCAATCGGTACATAGACTCATTTGTATTGGAATTTTGACCATGAGAAATATTCATAAATCTTTAGCCACGTAAGAGACGGATAACACTTTATTGGTTGCATCATATACAACTCCTAACCCATAGTCTTTGTACTGATCTCATCTTAACCTTAAGGAATATTACCCACCATTTCGTGACGAGCTAATTGTTATACAAGTACCCTGAGGAATATCAACAAATATGAAACATTCCACACCTCTTAATATACCCAAAAGGGACGCATTAAAAGGCATGGTGCGTTGTAAGTATAACTAAAGCGAACAGAGACTAAGATTCACAAGACAAAAATAGATAAAAACAAAGAAAACTTAAAATAATAACTTAATGAAAACAAAACTTGATAATTGCTTCATAAATAAGTCAAATACTAAATACCACATACATGTCTCATGAAATAAAAACTCATAGTCTCAAAAATCAAAGTACATAATATCCCTCGTAATAAGCTAGTACATAGAAAGAAAAAAAAGCTGAAAGGAAAGAAATACATGGCAGCAAACTCCTCCAAAAAATCTCCAAGCAACTGCAATCTATTGTCCTCTCCCTTGATTGCATAAGAGGGGAACAGGGGAAAAAATAGAGGAGCGGGTCAGACTAAAAGTCTGATGAATGATAGTAATTACTAGAGTCTTTAAGCAAATTAAAAGTAATAGACTCTACAACAGTTCTAGTATATGAAGAGGAAACAAAGGAAATAGGAAAGAGATAAACTGGAGATAAATACGATTAAATATCTCTTAATGTATAAGATAGGTTACTGTTTGCACTTGTCCTTGATTGCTGCTTTGATTAGGCTGAATCCCTAATCTTGCAGTTAGGTTGTAACCCTAATTCCACCCTTTTGATTGGCCTACTACTCTATAGTACCTTTCTACGGACTAGACGCTATATAACTCCCTACACAGAATGCTAATGGTAACTATGAAAGATACACAAAGCACCCATATTGGACTGGACGACATATATTGCTCCCTACACAGAAGACATTTATTTACTGTGGACTAGATGCTATATAACTCCATACACAAAATGTTACTATGGACTAGAGGACATATGTAGCTCCTTACACATAAGGATTTAATTTACTATGGACTAGATGCTATATAACTCCCTACACAGAATGTTACTGTAGAATAGACGACATATATAGCTCCCTACACAGAAGGTATTAATTTACTATGGACTAGATGCTATATAACTCCCTACACAGAATGTTATTATGGACTAGATGACATATATAGCTTCGTACATAGAAGGCATTAATTTACCATGGACTAGATGCTATATAACTCCCAACACAGAATGTTACTATAGACTAGACGACATATATAGCCCGATACACAGAAGGCAATTTACTGTGGACTAAATACTATGTAAGTCCCTACACAGAAGGCTACTGTGGACTAGACGACATATATAGCTCCATATATAGAATTCTGCCCTTTATCTAAACAATATTTAATAGCGCCTTTATCCAAATCCCCTGTGATTTGAATATCTACTTATTGACTAATTACTACCACTATTAACATAAGTGTGCCCCCCGTCTCACTTCAAGGTTATATGAAACACCGTGTCCATAAAAATATATAGGAGAATGCTATTTGGTATAGGTCCTACTTACACTTTTGCTTATTAACTTAGACAAATTATATACGTAAGCTTTTATGATCATCTCTACTTCTTATGCTTATTAATTTATCCTAAATCTTAAAATAAGCCTCCTTCTATTCTTTTTCTTATTATAACCCATGTTATAATCATGCTTATTACTTAACCCAAGGTCTAAGTGTGAAATAAGCTTCTGTCATCATTTACTCTTTTTAGTTATATTTCTAAGTTATAACTAAGCTAATTAATTAGTCCAATTCTAATTATAATTAGGTATAATTTCAGTCCAAATCCATTTATATTACAGTCCAATTTTATTATTTATTACAACCTTTATAATTTACATCTTATTTTCTTCATTCATTATTCTCAATTATATAATCCATATCCATGTTTTCAAACACTTAGAAGACCAAACTAGTATTAAATCAAAAATTCATAAAATTATTAATTCCATAAAGGAGAAAAATAATTTCACTTCCCAAAAACTTCGTACAACATACAAAATAATTTTCAATAAATTGTTTTCAAACAAATAAACATACTACATTAAATTCAAAATCAACATTTATTACTTCATGAAATTATGGCATATACTTATAAAAACATTGGCTGCTGTTTTAAGGATGCATTATTATTATTATTTCAATTTTAACTCCTTTTTAAATCTATTACAAAGATTACAACTTTAACAACATTTCAAAATAATATAATTTCCTTTATTAGACATTTATTATTTCAAAGATATTTCTAGTTACAAGACAATTATCTTAGTAGACTTCAAATCATAATTTATTCACATGCATACCAAATTCCAAATTTCAAGTTATTATAGTATCCCAAATATACATTCACATCTATTGCTTTATTACTCAAAATGTACTATCACTTAGCTAAATACCTTTTTAACTTTGTTAAACTCCTTTAATCTATCGCATCCATTTCTTATCAATCTCAATTTCTTTATCTTTCATTACCACTTTAAATTCAATATAATTTTATTCTTATTGAAACAAATTCTAAATAGAAAAATGAATATATAAAATTCTCGCCATCACGTAAATGCTTTTCCTTATAGCATTCACAAAATTGTCCCAACTTATTTATCAAATATCATCATTTAATTCCATACAATTGTTATTTCTTCTTCAAAAATATATTCTATAACCCTAAATAGTAAAAAGTGGAAAAGACAAGGATAGCCATTATCATATTTTTTTTTAACTATATTACTAGTTCTATTTTATATAAATTTCTAATGCTATTTCTACCCAAATCTCTCAATGTTGCCTCTATTTATATTTCTCCTACCTAAATTAGTATGCATTCTTACCCTTCACTTCTCTGTATCTTATTTTAATCAAGTACCATTTCCATTTATTACCCTTTTTAGAAGTAATTTAAAAAAAGAAACTTCCAAATTTATGGAAATAGAAGAAAAATCATCAAATCTAATCTACATTCTATTGTATATATATTTTGAAAATGAGAAATCACTTTCTTCAAAACCCAAAAACTTTTTGACTCAACCATTTTTTTTTTAAATTATGAGTTTTCAAATTTTCTTACTTTTTCAAAACGACAACTCCCTAATAAATCTTTTGGAAAACTTATTCAAAACAATTCAAGGAATTTTTCAAAAACCTTTTATCAAATTCTTTTCCATGGGGTTGAATATAGACATTGACTTTAACTGTCCTTTCTTTCGAAGTTTCTTTCTATCCTACTTAATCTTTATAAAAAGTTGATTATCTCTTTGTGATGATTAATGTACATCTTCTTAAAGGATCTTGCTCCGCTACATCTGGCTTTACTCCTTTCATTCCTTACTACTGGATGTTTACAACACATAGGTTCTTACCTCCCATCAATTTTTATGTATTGGACTAGGCCCACTATTCTTTGTCTGTATAATTAAGACTATATAATTTTCCATAATGACAATTATACTACGTTATAATATTTAATTACTACCTAGCATATTTATTTGTTATTTTTATAAATGTCAATTGTCATAAATAAATGATTATTATTCTAACGAATAATTTTTAAAGACATTTACTTATTCACTTAAATTTTACCTAATATGCCTTCGTTTTCTTTCCATAATTAGTCTAATAATATTTTTAATAAGTCATACTAATACATTTATATCCTTTTTAAATTCTTGTAAGTCCCTATTTTTTCGCATTTATTTCCCTATTAATTTAGGAGTTATCGTCTTTCCTATCTCTATTGTTTATTATGCGGTTGATGTTATTGTTCTAATTATACTGAATGTGAACATTGATGTGTATTACGCTTATGGAATCCACAATTATAAGCAAGTCTTGGTCCAATGAAGGAGTCAAATACCATTCAACTTCTGAGGTGCTTCTGTATGTCGTGTACATGCTCTTCCCGGTCCACTTCTAACGATATTACCTCTACACCAGGGGTAACTGAGGTTGAAGTATAAATGCAGCTTTATTTATTTTTCCAACTTATAGTCTCTTCACCCATCCTTTCAGAGTATAGTCGAAAATATTTCTATGGCCCAAATTTATAGAGTTAGGCATATTTCAAAATAAGTATATATAAATATAGTTATGTTTTGAAAATACTTTTAAAATTAACAAATATGCCACTTTTATGTATACCTATCCATGTTGATCGAATAACGTAAGCTCTGATACTAAATATAACAACCGGCCGCAAAACAAACCTAAATTCCAACCCAAAAAAGGCCCATCAAAATTTTGACCAATTCCAAAGCTGGCTATTGGTTGGTATAACGAGCAATATAGAGCTATTTGTCTACATAACCAGAACACACAAAAGAAGAATACATTATAATAATAGAAACAATATCCATTTCATTTATAATCCAAATGTCATAAAATCCATAACAAGAGATCAATAACAACTGTCATATATCTGTAGTACAAAATTTTCAATATACATTAATATTCTTTAATGGATACATCAGAAAATAACATAAGTAGATAAATAGATAAACTGACACAAGCTTCTTCCTGGCCTTCGCCTTCAGCATCGCCTTTCCTAATCTATGTTGTAATGAGAAGGGAGTCAAAACATATATATCTGGTGAAAAGAAATCTCGTGCATTACCGCAATAGTACTTAGGCAGTATAATTTAAATGAGAATATGTCTTTCATATATTGGCTCTAGTATTTCCAACTTAAGCCCTTAGGTTTTCCCAATTCTAATTCCATAACTGTTAACTCTTACAACCCAAAATTCATATCTATCGTCAGTAATGTTCTGTCAATATAAAAGATAGTACCCAAGCCACTTAATACCTTTTTAATGAGAACCAGGCAGACTTTAACTATTTAATACCTTATTTAAGGCCGGTTCCTATTATTTAATACGATCCCAAGGTTGAATCCTTACAAGTACTTATCTAGCGGAAATTGCATGGAATCTCTTTGGTCACTCAAAACTTCATATCGTAGCGCACGCTTTCCAAGGTATCCACTATCGTGCCTAACTATTAACCCTAACCGTTTACTACTTCCTACATGTAAGAGGCAGGCCCTCACATAGCCATTTAATACTTGCAGTCCCTGAAGCAAGACCTACATATTAAACCTGTACCCAAGCACGAGAGAAATCTTATAGAGCAGCCTCTCACATAGAACAAAGAAAATCTCACTTTAGATTGCTAATTAATTTCGAATTCGGCCTATTGACAATCTCTTTAAAGCGAGAATTCTATTTCGATAGTAGGCCACCCGACCGATAGGAGGTCCTACTATTCCAATTACTAAGAGAAAGTGAAAGTCTTTCAAAAAGAAATCCAGTTTGTTTGAAAACTATTCTGTTGAACAGTGACATCTCACATTAGTCCGACCATTTGTAGGTACCGATAGCTAGATTAGCTGGAATAATTTATCCAATAGAATTGGGAATAACCTTGCTTCATCCATGGTTACTTATTATAGGCGATGTCTCGTATCTGCCCCAAAATCACGCTGCTAGTAGCCAGAATAGTTGGGCGCACTTATGTGTGTTTTTAACCGACCTTACATACCTATAACTTTGTCATAATTTATAACACTCTCTTAACATATTATCATACATCTCACTGTATCCTTTATTAAGGCCTTATAAGAAAACTTCATATTTCACCTTTATAATTAATTACTTCTCTAAAGGGATTCAATAACAATAAAGAACCTATTAAATACTTCATTAAAACGTTATAATTATACGTTATTTACACTGATTTATATATATAACTATGCACCTAGTAAATTATTAAGCATGTGGAGATTACGCCCTAAACCAGTATTTAAATATCAAATCTTCAAAATTTATGCAGGTTTAATTTCCATTTGACAAATAAACCATAAGCCAAGTATCCATAATTCAGTCAACAGACTTGTATAAAATATAATCCAAATCCAATTTATTTTATGCTAAAACCACAGAATAAATCGATATTAAAAACTTACAATTGAAATATTTTACACGCTATTCAGCTTCTTTTTACAGGAAGTCAGACAAAGGGAATTTTTATGCAAATTATGAAAATAGATGATGCAAATTACAAATAAGGATTCATACCTTACACATCATTTGCTAATCAAAACCCTTTTTCAGATCCAAAACAAAAGATAGAAAGTGGAATAGAAGGTAAAACATCGAAATTTTAAAATCTACACAAATTCCATTATTTTAATATATAAAAAATTGAGATTCCAACTTAAGAAATGACATTTCGCTTTGGGGGAATTTTGGAGGTTTTATTGTGATGTTTTCGTAAACCAAAATTCACTAAGGCATATATCTAATTATACTATTCAATTACTGAAATAAGCATGCCTAAGATTTACACTTACAACTGGTGCTTAGCCTTCACCATTTTGGATTTGTCTAAATCTTTGAAGAAAGAGACCGAAGAGGTTTGCTTGGTTCCCATAATCAATTGTGAATAAATGTGAGGTGGCTAGGCTCTTATTTATAGTGGTTGGAATGAACTAAAACACTCAGATTTAAGTTAGTTGAAAGATATAAGAAAATCTGGATCGTTAACTGTTGCAAATAAACCCTAGCCACCATACAAAATCCGATCGACCACCCTTACCCTAATTTTGGGAATTATTTATCATATCGTTGTTTTATTTATTTATTACCCTAATTAATTCCTTAAAGTTAACGCTCGTTTCAATGATAACTTAACCCCCAAGTCTAATTACTATTACTTTTTAAATTTCAAATTTGTAAATTAACTAATTATTTGAATTTGAATTTGAATTTTATTTTAATTATTTTGAATTCAACAACTTCACACATTCGTAACTGTTCCATGTGAGCTCTATTTTCAATATATTATATATGGAAATTTTTCACAAAATCGCCATGAACACAACGACATAACTTTCATGGTCAAATTTTCATTTTTAGCTCTATCTTTTTTAACTAATTATAAAATTTATTTATTTATTATTAAATTTTAGCGTGTGTTATACCAACGTGGTACGATAAGAGGCAATATTAAAAAAATTAGCCCGGTATTAATGTGGGATTCTATTCAAACATAGTCAGGCCTGACGCTATGCGATAAGTGGCATTATAGGAAGAAGTAGCCTGGCTCAATAGGACTTCATGTATGCATGGTTCTAACGTGATGTCAAACAGATGGACACTGACGCGTGTAATAAGAGGCAAACACTATGATCTAGAGGTGGACATGGGTAAAGATGATGAGACACACCAACATGTCAAGTTACGGGTTCTCCCTTACCAGGTGTAGTTAGGTTAAGGGAAGCTGTATTGATGTGAGAGCAATGCCACAGTAGCATTATGTTGGAATGTTATCTTATGGATGGTGTTTTCGTCTTTGGCAACTCTAGGAGCATTGGTCGATCGCTAGTTGGGTGGTTTGGTCCATAGTTCGATCTTTATGTTAGATAAGAATCCTTAAATAATGGCCCTTAGGAATTGACGAACATGTATAGCACACCACATGTCACCTAGAGTAGTATTAAAGTTAACTACACATAATCATCACATACTAAGCTTGTAATCATTCACCAGACTTTTATCTCATCCACTCTTTCTCCTTTTTCCCAACCATAGACCGATAGGGCGGTAGGTGATTAGCCCATTCTTGATACCTGGATAGTCAAGCTCATATTTGGTGATTTATTTTTATCGTACTTTCTCTCCATATATTTAGCGATCTTATCGGTACGTTTTATCTCTTTTATCAGACTTTGAGTGTTATTTTCTATGTACTCTATATTGGACCACAATCTATATTGGACCACATACTGATTTTTTGAAATTGTGATTTGGATATTATCTAAGACAGATATTTTTCTATGTTATATGTTTTATTCCTTCCGTTTGAGTTCTGAAAGTGTAGTGGATCTTAGATTATATCTGCTTATAGTACTCTCTGTAATGTCAAAAGAGAAACTTGATAGCTCGCATTTCTCTTCACAACACGAGGCTGAAAGTTACATTGAGTATTGGATCATAGTGTTGAGAAGTGTGGGTTGTCACAGTTGGTATCAGAGCATAGGTTCAAAATCCCTTTGGAATCAGGACCATACAAATAACGTATTTGAAATTTTTTTGAAATTTTTTTTCCAAAAGGTTTTCCAAAATTATTCAAAAATGGGTTTTAAAAATATAAATGTACATCACTAAAGATTTTCAAAAAGCTTTCTAAAGATTTTATGCAAATTGTAACCTCATTTTTTCATGCATATGCTATCTTTGATTCATGCCTACGTTATCTCTTTTATTCATGCCTATACCATATGCAAAAAGTTGCTAATAAAATTCTTGAAATTCACAGATAGAAGATGAGTGATCCCATAGGTTTGGGCTTCGGTGAGGTAATGAAGGTACCAGGCGTGAACATCTCGATATAGTTACGCTGGTACCCTTAGGCGAGAAGACAGGCCAAGCTAAACCCCATAAGAGAACCCTTGGAGAGAGCGACAGGTGCGATTCCTGCTAACCACCTACCGCTACTCTAATGGACTAGAATTTGACCATATTTTTATGGATATTTAATCAATCTTAAAAATAGAATAAATATGTATATATATCCTTTGAAAAACTGACCGAAAAAATGAAAATTTACAATATTTATTTAAAGGCAATATTGTTTGGATATCATTAGTTAATTTTTGATTAAGAAGGAGAAATTTTCTTACCGCACACATATAGCAACCCCAAAATTTCATATGTACATAAGATACATATTTGATGAATGATTCGACATGTTTTGTGTCTGGTATATTTCAAATATTTTGGTTTATTTAAATTGTTGAAATATTATGTTATGAACTACAAATACTCTATCTATATGTTCATTCATCATACATAATAAATATATCACTTCCTTAGTCATGATAAAAAGTGCAAACATAATCAATTGTTGCTATGTTAAGTCAAAAAAGGGGCTAGGCTATGATAAGTCATCTACCTATATAGACTTCAGCAAACTACACAGGCAATGATTCATTGCCCTCTAAATTCAGAAGTAGAGATATTTCTCTGAATGGTAAAATCAAAGAGATTGGATTTGAGGTCTATAAATGGAGCTGTCGGATCCTCCATTCTCTTCTCATCTTTCGTTCAATCCTACTTTTCCCAGTAGTAGAAGTTCCTTTCAAAGAAAATAACAGTGAGTACTCTAACTCCAGCCTCTGTCTTGATTTTTTTTTGTAGCCATGTTACAATGAAATGCATGATTCATGTATAAGTGAAGATTAAAATGATTATATATATGTTAGGAAATGTGATATTATGATAGTTATGCATATAGAGAAGGATAGTTCATGCTATCTCAAAGAAACATTACAGTAAGTACAAAATGCACTTTTTCCGCTTTAAAAAAATCGTATCTTCCTAAGTACTAGAAATTAGGCTCGACCATTTAAATGAAAGTTGTTCGTATTCTCTGGCAGTTTTTTTAGAAACTTACGGCACTGATTTTTGCCGAATATCGCTGGAAAAATATTCGAAAAACCGAAAGGTGAAAAATAGCATCGAAACTTTGAAAAATGTTTTCTCTTAACTCAATGCGAATCGCTCGATGCCGTTTGCACCAGCAAGTTCATATCGGAGAAAGAGATTATTCATGTGATTTCGATGTCGATTCATGATGCTAATTGGTGATCTTTAAAACTCGGGCTCGATTTAATTTTTGATTCGATTGTCGATACTCAAATCGAAGGGAAGAGTGATCGGCGCGGAGAGATGTGTGTGTGGTGAATTTTTCATAAATTTCGGTGGCAAAAATTGTCGTGACTTCTAGCATGGCATTTGAAGCGAAATAGTGGGAAGGCGATTGATTGACCGGTGGCTATGGGGAAATGGATGAGTGTAGAGAAAGAATTTTGAAGGTGGAGAGAAGTGCAGAGTTTGTAGGGGTGATTGGGTTGTGTATATGCACAACCGTGCACAACCATGGATGTGTTCAGGTAAGAAATGGAAGAGGGAGAAGAAGAAGGGGGAAAAGGGTTTCGAATTTGGAATGGACTTTTGGGCTCAGTCCATTATCTTAAAATATAAAAAATAAAGAAAATTAAATTTGAATTTTAAACCAAAACTTAAAATCTAAATAATGTGTTTGTTTTTAAACTGATCAACGTATGGATTTTTGCATTGTGATCATCTTGACAAGTTCTACCGCTTCATGTAAATTATTGGTTAATTCAGACTACTAGAATTTTATGACATATTTAAACAGACTGATTTTAAATTATGTTATTTATATTAATAATGTCATTTAAAATTATATACCTTAATCGGAGATGTTTATTCTATGGAATGAGCACTGTTAAGTTAATTTGAGTCATATACATCATTATGGACATCTATGGAGCAGAACGAAACCCCATGCTGCACTTTCTATGTAAATTGTTAATTTGCACACTAATTAACATGCAAATAAATCAGTTTGGATTTGATGGAAAATTAACCATGGATTGTTAATTAATTAGTGCCAGAAGCTTTGTAGCCTGGCCATATTGAATATGACACCGACATAAGAACCCATTGTGATATGAAAGTAAATGGTATCTTGCTTACGTACCCTTGTAATCGCTAAGCTTCGGATTTGATAAATGTTTAAAGTTGCTAATTTCATAATTGAAATTGGTTTAAGGTTAATTATGTTTTGTTTGAAATGTTTTAAATTTATTTTATTTTATTTACATTATTTAGAATTGATTTTTGTTTTTGATATTTTAATGTTAAATGTTTTAAGTAATAAAATTATTTTAATATATAAGTTTTGGGTTAATTAATTGTATTATTAATGTTGTTTAACTTGATTAATTAATTTATTATTTTATTTATTTAAGATATTACAAATTAATAAATTAACATATTAAAAATGTTTTAGTAAATAAATTTCCGTAATATATGCTTAAGGTTGATTGTTTACATAAATCAAAATGACTTATGTACATTGCATAATTAATGATGTTAAGATGATTTATGTTAACAAATAAGGTTAAAGTTAACTAAAAAATGAATTTTAATTTAATCAACGATTTAATTAGCAGTGTTTAAGTTAATTAATAATTTTCTTATTAATAACTAAGAATTATTATTTATTTATTTATGATATTCGTAGTTAACTGATTATTTAATTAAGGGAGTCTGAAAATAGTTAACCATTATAATCAATGATGTTTAAGTTAATTAATGATTTAGTTAAATGTGTTTAAGTTTATCGAATGAATCGTCAAAGGTGTTTATAAATAATATTTTATAGATAAAGGAGGCGACTTGCAAAGGATGTTTTATATAAAAAGAATAGAGGTTTACAGTAAATAGTAGGAGTTTTAAAACATGGATTTATAAAAAGGAAATTACAAAAAGGATATGTAAAAAGATTTTATAATTAAAAAGGTATATAAAAAGAGATAAGTGTTGGGTTTATGGTAACACTGTTTTAAAAGATAATCGTTTAGACCCGATTTAATATAGGTTGGGAAATGCGATATCTTCTTTGGTTTTGTGAATATACTTATATTGTGAGATAAGTATATAGAAATGATTTTCCAAGTAATTATAAAGTGTTTAATTTATAAAAATGTTAATTATAGAGGCTTAGTGGATGTTTATGGGCTTAAGCGAGTTTAGTTTCCTATGAAATTAAATTTGTGATTGTTCGTTGTTTATTTGATGGTTAAATAACCAACTATTAAATCTTGGCCTAAATAATCCTTCCTAATTTGGGGTAGGAAGGCAGTTCCCTACTTAACATTGAAGGATGTAACTTTTGAAATATCTAGTAGAAACACTTGAGTTATATGACACAGTCATCTCCGAAGATGTTGCATTGTGCATATAAATCTTGTTTCGTTCTCCTGGGACAATGATATGGAAATCTATCCATTAACAGTTAGGACGTGATCTTCGATCTTATCTTTGATTATTATTTCCTAAAAATACGTTGATCGAGTTTACTGGGAATTATCGAATGTTTATTCGAAGAGACCGGGATCGGGTTTGTCATCTGATAACCACTTCGATCCAACGAGTGCGTTCCAAAGTGAAGACATCTTGAAGATGATGGAATTGGAGACGAAGCTCTTAAGTGTTTTGTGCAGTCCCAAAATGAACAAGTATAGATGAATGCTAGCATTGCATTGTTGCCTGGAAGGCGGTATTAGCATTCCATGTTGGAAGTGGTATAAAAAGGTAAAACGTAGCCTCAAGCCTCGTCAACTGAGAATGAGTAAAACATGGGATATGCAGTGGGCTGTGCAGGTTGTATCCATTAGGGTGTATCATCACCCTTCTAGATATATACACAATCATCAATGAATTCATGTACATGGGAGCCCTTAGTTAAAGGTTGCAAAGCAACCGAGGTGATGATATATTCGGCACTATCTAACAAGGGGTAGGCCATTCCTGTATTGGCAGTAATCGTTAGGTATGACCTAGTTATATTTTTCTAGAGGTGTACTATGGTGGGCGATACCTAGTAGCCCAACCATTAGTTGGAATCCAATCTCCAATACGTGCCTTATGTTTTCGATTGTAGACCCTAGGATGTTGGAATGTGAGATGCAAGCATTTTAGCTATTTTATCTATTTATTTCAAACCTAGACACTATGAAAATACCATTGGATTATGATATAAAATGTTTTGGTAATCGTAAGGTAAAAACACATACGTTTTTATGTGCGGTGTGGTCTTACGAGATACCTTTTGTTTGAAAAGTTTTCGAACGTAGAAATCAGTTGGTTATTTTCTATTATCCAGTTTACTTATGCTGGTTACCCAACTGACTTGGGCGTTATTCCATGTAATGCTCGGCTCAGACCGAGCATGTTTTTCCTAAGTTTAGTTGGATACTTTGGAGTTGGAGAGGAGCTAGATGATCAAGACGTATTCATGTATATTTTTATTTTCGATGTATTACAGAGTCTGTATGTTTGCCAATGTGAGGACATGTTTCCATAACTGTCCAAATTTAGGATACGTCTAATGTACTCTGATTCTGTATATATGAATAAAGATGTTTCCTTTCTGTAAAGATCATGGATATATTACGTTTTGTTCTCTACGTTGTGAGATTTTTGTGTGTTTAGTTTTCTTCTATCTTCTTATTTCACCCTAAGAAATCAGTATTTCTAGCACTTAAGTGTTCGGCATATGATATAGTGGATTATTAATGTCGATTTTCAAGGGTTGAAAAAATGGTTAGTTACAACTACAGACTTTTCTAAGCTATGCAAAGATTTTTCTAGCCTTGGAAGAAATCCATACATGAGAATAGAGTCTTACATGTTGAGGACATGGATCCACGCTTTTGAGAGCATCTTTGGTTTAATATGTTTGACTGACGATGAGGCGGTTAGCTACCTGCTAGTTGTAGGGTGAGGCATTGAGTTGGTGGGACGTTGTTGAGTCTGAGGCCAATGGAGGGGATATTTCTTTGGAGCAGCTTTGTAGGAGATTTGAGATGAAGTTCTTAACTTGGGCAGAGGAAGGTATGCAATTGGAAAAGTCTGTTCACTTGAAGCAAGAAAATCAATATTTTTAAGGATTATGTCAACAAGTTTAATGAGCTAGCAAGATTTGGGATGGGATGGGTTGATACACCGCACAAGAAGGTCTTAAGTTTTCTAATGTACTGAACAACACCTCTAAGGTCTAACTTTGAGTAAATTCCAACGGGTACTACTTATGAGGGTTTTGTAGAGATGGAATTACTTAAAACTATCTCCTAGGTGGAAGGGAAAAAGGAACTAAGAAGGTTGGCGATAGGTGACTTCGCTAAGGAGTGCAACTTTGATTGATCAAAGATTAACTGCTATTACTATAACCGGCATGGGCATATGAAGCAAGTATGCCCAGCACCCATGAGAGCGCCTACTTAAACTTCTACTTGGGTGGTTTCAGCTTATACATAGGAGTCGGTCCCCGGATCAAGTGCATAGCCAATTGTAAAGAAGGTAAAAAAGTGGCGATCGAAGGTGTGTTGACTCTTTTTAGTATATCTATTGGCACATTATTTGACATTAGGGCTTCATATTCTTTCATTTCTAGTAGACTTATTGATTACTTACACTTATACACTAGTATATCACAGACTATATAATTGTGATAAACCCAGTACGAGGATTGACTTGTTTATCTATGTTATATAGAGGTTTGAAGTTTTTCATTTTAGGGGTTGAGTTTGATTGTGATGTCTTTATAGTGGGATTCTTTGGGTCTGGTTAATATTAGGCATGGATTGGACGATGACTTATAAGGCTATTCTAGACTGTGATAGGAATGTCGCTAGATTGAGCACATTTAGTGGACATAACTTGGAGGTTTATTATGACCACCAAGGATTGATTATGCTAAGCTACTTACATTCTTTAGATCTATCACATGATGAGCAAGATATGGTGCATGTAGTTAGAGATTTCCTAGAAGTTTTTGCTGAGGTTACCAATCTCTCGTCTTAGAGAGATCGAGTTTAGGATCCATCTTGTTGAGAACACCAGATGCGTCGCTAGAGCTATCAATGAGTACTTGAAAATTTTGTAATCCTCCGTATCCATGTGTATCTGATAAAATTCTGTCCAGTTTTTATCAAGATTATAGTTATATTTTATGTATTTCGGTACATAAAATGATTTTCCATTACTATTTTACCCAGGTAAAAAAATTAATATGTGTATAAAAATTAATCTTTACTACTTAAAATTGTTTTTCTTACTGTATTAATTATTTTTTAAATATATAGTATAAAAATGGATTTATAATAAATTAAAAAAATTTATTTATTTGTTTAGATTTATTTGTTATAAACTGGTGAAAAAATATCCGATATCCATACACATCCGTAGACACGGATAACTAATATCTGAAAATGATTTCAAATATGGATATAGATATAGCACTATCCATATCTAAATATATCTGTTATAGGCATGCCTGTCACCTTATTATTGAGGCATATGTGTCTAACGGCGAGATGCGGGTTAAACAAGAAAGTAAATGAGCTGTTGGAGAAGATTTTATTAGGATGAGCATTTCTAAAAGGGGAGAACTAGCAGTCTTTGCCTCTAAGATGGATGGTTCTTTGGGACTCTACATGGGTAATAGGGAGTAGAATAAACTAACAAAGAAGAATCGGTATATGTTGCCCTGCATAGATGATTTCTTTGGTCAATTAGTTGGAGCTAAGATGTTCCCATAGCTTGACTTGGCTACAAGATTACATCAATTGCGTGTAACCAAGGCAGTGTTACGTACACCCTATGGATTGTATAACTAGTTAGTTATGCACTCAAATGGACTAATGCACCCACCTACTTTGTTTATTTGTTGAGCCAAGTATTTAAGGAGTTGCTTAACAAATTCTTCATGGTATTTGTGGATGATATCCTAGTCTACAAAAGGAGTGAGGAGGAACATGCGTTGCACTTGGTGGAAGTGCTCAGTGCACTTCGTGCGTAAAAGCTGAAGGTGGAGTTTTTTAAGTGCCACTTTTGGAGAGAGGATTTATGCTTTTTAGGACACACGGTCCCAGACAGTGGATTTGTGCTAGATCTCAGCAGGGCGGCATTAGTTCAGGATTGGCATTTGCCGAAGAGTGTCATAGAAGTAGGGAGTTTCATTTGTTTGGCAAGCTACTATTGGAAGTTCATTAAGGACTTCACGAATATCCTTTCTCCTTTGACCCGTCTTACCAAAAAGAATCCAGTTTTTTCATGGGATGCAAAATGTGAAGATGCTTTTATCAAATTGAAGGAGGCGTTGAATAGTGCATCGGTTTTAGTACTACCCGATGGGGCAAAACCATTTGCAGTTTAGACCGAAGCCAATGGTATGTGGTTTGGTGCGGCCATGATGCAATAATTAAGGGTGGAGAGTTATATTAGTCGGCAGTTGAAGACCCATGAGAGAAACTACCATACCCATGACCTTGAGTTAGCAAACATTCTCTTTGCACTCAATTCGTGTTGAAATACCTTTTAGGAAAGCGGTTTTGGGCTATATACATATCACAGATCCTTGAAGCAGTCATTCTTTGAAAAAAACTTGAGTTTGAGCCAACAAAGATGATAAAGTTCTTAGGATCATATGACTTTGATATCGCTTATACCCCGGGGATGAAGTAGTAGCAAATTCTTTAAGTTAACAACGTGCAGTATTGAGTTCCTTGTTCTTGGAGTGGAAGCGTTTGGAGTTCATTTCCACGTTTGACTTCCAACCATCATTAGATTTTACCCTAGGATCACTAGAAGCTTTAGAAGTGTAGCCTACAGTGATGGAGTGTTTAAGGACTAAGAAAAAGGAGGACAAGGAGCTAGCAGATATTATTGAGAGGATTGGTAGAGGAGAGTCATCAAATCACTTAAGGTGTTATGTCATTGACTCAAGAGGATGGTTGCAGAGGAGTGGTAGGATTTGTGTTCCTCGTAGTATGGATTAAATAGATGCGGTACTAGCGGAGTCTCAACGTTCTAGGATGACCTTTCATCTCGATGGTGACAAGATGTATCCCGACATGACAAGAGTATTATATTGGCTTGGTATAAAGAAGCAATTAATAGAGTATATAGTTGGATATATGACTTGCCAAAGGGTAAAGTAAAGCAAGCCAATAGGATTGCTACAGCCATTGGATATTCCTTAGTGAAAGTGAAGAGTATTTCTATGGATTTTATGGATGGTTTACCAAGGCGTAGGAATTGGAATGAAAGCATTTAGGTTATATATGATCTATTGACCAAGTGCAGTCATTTCAAGCCGATGAGGAGTATAAGGATGGTGATGATCTTGGCGGCTTTATTGAGAGAGAGGTCATTTGGTTACATGGAGTTCCTACTAGTGTAGTTTGCAAACAAGATTTGCTTTACCCCAGCGAGTTCTGGAAGGGTCTGCATGAGGCTTTAGAGATTGAGTTGAACTTGAGCATCGCATATCATATATGAGTGAATGTATAGACAGAGAGGGTAAATCGAGCATTGGAGGACATGTTATGGATGTATATTTTAGACTTTGGACGGTCACTTGTAGTTGGTGGAGTTTATCTATAAAATTAGTTATCGTGCTAGCATTGGGATAGCACTTTTGAGGCATTCAAAGGCGGACCCTGTAGATCACCATCATGTTGATGGAAAACTACATATAGGATTATCCTTGGGTCGGATATGGTGTGAGAGACATCGGAGAAGGTGGCCTTGATCCGTAAGAGAGTGAAAACTTTAACATCCCTAATTTTTGATAACATTATTTAGGAGATTTAATTAGATAAATTAAATAGAATAATGTAAATAATTAGAGTGATAAGGGGATTGAGATTTGAAAATAAATTAAGGGTCGTGCTTAACAAGATAAATGGCTTATAAATGGTTATATATGATAATTAATAAACATAAGGGGTTATTAGAAAATAGCCATACATACCCATTACCTTTATATATTCTTGTTTCCGTCTATTCCTATTCATTTGATAAAAACAAAAACAAACGTAGAATATAAGAGGAGTCGACCATTTCTAAGGAAGAAAAGAAGAGAAATTCAATCTAAATCTAAGGATTAAAGCCAGGGGAAATTAATCTCAATCCATTCTACTTATCTTAATCAAGGTGAATAATAATCTAGATCATCTGTATTTTGTTTTATGATCAATTGTTTTTCGGGTTTAAGCTTAAGTCAATTTTAATGATGATATGCGTTGATTACGACATGTTTGATTTAAACAAAATTGTTTAAATACAATTTCATACGGTTTTAAGGGTAATATCGATTAAAATTAATTTCGTATGCCATGAGGAAATTTTATGTTACGTAAAATATGATTATAGAGATGGGTTTTAATTTTTATAATTTTCCAAGCTATGGAAAATTTATTATGAATTTTCAAAGGAAATTATGAATAATAGGGTTTAGAAATTAATTTTGGTTATTTTATGAAGGAATTGGGTCTGAAATTTTATATGTTAGATAACGTATGGAAGGTGAATTTCTGTAATTTTTACGGATTTTTCCTAAGCAATTTACTATGGAAATAAAATTATTTTAGATGAAGGACTTAATTGTTTTATCGGTTTTGCTTAAGGAAGGGTTTATTTGTTATATTAAATTATGTTTTGATATGAAATTATGCAGCAGTTACTTTTGTAAAGAATTTAAAAGTTATGATAACCAATCAAAGGTTTACAAGTAGGAAGGTTAGTTAAAAAGTATTTGCTTTAATGGGCATTAATTCAGTTTTTCCCAGAAAAGTGGGTTTCACCTATTTCAAAAGATCTTTTCGACTCTGCACTTCCGCTTCGATTCAATCAAAACCTACCACAGCCAAAACCAATACACAAGGTATCATAATGATGGTATATAGTAGATTGGAGAAAGGAAGAAGGCATGGTGTCGAAAGTATCGCTTTCGATGAGGATGAAACCTTTGTTTTCTTTCAAATGATAAACACTTGTCGTGTTTTGCCAAAAGCTTCCAAAAGTATCAAAGCATATGGTTTCAAAAGAGTTTTCTAAATAACTTTCGAAGGGGGCTGCCAATTTGTATATTAAATTAAAAGCTTTCGAATGAGTTCCTCTATTTGTAAAGCAATGCTTTTGAAAAAAAGTGGTTTGTACCTGGTCGAGACCCTACTGCCGTTCTTTTGGCCTTTCAAGTGTATTGAAGTTGTCAATGCTTTTGAAAGGTAGCCTTTGTTTTAAACCTATACTAAACTTCAAAAGCTTTCAAAAGAGTTATGGGCTTCGAAGGCAATGACTTTAGAAGGGGCTACGATGCTATCCTTCAATGTTTTACTTAATGTTTTGAAGCTTTCGAAAGGATGGTTATGAAGCCATCAAGTTTTTCCCCAATCATTTTTAGTTAACGGTAAATAGTTTTGAAAGGGGTACTTTCGTTTGTATTCACTTAAACCCAACAGGTTATGTTTTAAATTAAACCCAATGGTTTCGAAAGGGATACTTTCATATGGTTTCGAAGCTACGCTTCTATGGCTAGATGGTTTCACTTTAATACATTCGAAGGGTTTCGAAAGAAAGGTTTTAAAATGTTTTGAAAGCCAGGTGCAAAGAGTTTTGAAAAGAAGATTTTAATGCTTTCGAAAGGAAGTTTTCCAAGGGTTTCAAAGGTAAAGTTTTATGGTTTCGAAAGTCTTAGTTTTCAAAACAAATAACCCAATCTCATTTTTAAGGCAAACCTTGGCGTAATAAAAGAATTTTGAAATGATTTTAACTATGGAGTTTTTGAAGAAGTTTTCCTTGAATATTAGGTTAAAGGGATTAACCAAGTTTTATAAAATGATTTCAAGGATATTAGACCATAGGTGTTAGTATTATTATGTTTACTTCTTCATATATATGTATATTCATATTGTAATGGACCCATAACTATATTTTAGAGAAGGACAGAATAACCAGCTAGGTAGACCCAGTAGTAAATATAAATTGAATTAACTCATGAATGAGTAGAATTGCATCTTGGAGGTTAGTAGACCAGAATATGAGATGCTTAAATATTGATTAAAGAAGTTGTCAGGTGGAAAGGTTCATAGTACACCCATGAAAACTATATTAAGGAGAAGTTATTGGCAGATGCCAATAGCTTCATAGTAAACCTATGCAAACTATATTTAGGAAAAGTTATTGGCAGATGCCAATAGGTTCATAGCAAACCCATGAAAACTGTTATTAGATTGAGTTATTGGTAGGGGAAAATAGGTTTGTAGTGAACCTATGAAAACTATATCCGCATTAAGTTATTGCAATAGCCAATAGGTTCCTCATCAACCCATGAAAACTAGGATGAGAGGGAAGTTATTGGAGTTACTAATAGGTTCAAGGAGACCCCATGAAACAGTTAAGTTATTAGCAGGGGCCAATAGTTTCTTAGTGATCCCATGAAAACTTTGAAATAGGACAAGGAATCCATAAATTAAATAGGATAATAGTAAGCCCATGAAAACTGTGAAACTGGACAAGGAGTCCGTGAACATTAAACAGGTTATTAGTCAACCCATGAAAACTAACAGGTTAATAGTGACCCTAGAACTATAAATATGATAATTAAATAGGGGATGAGAATTCTAGAATGTTTTGACTTATATTCATATCATCATAATATTTTGAATTGCTATGTTTTAACCATTGTGGATGCAGGAGCACAATATATGGTTTATAAAAGTTTAGAAAGATACTAGTGAAGGGAAAACTCATTTTTCTATGCGGCGTGGTCTCACTAGATATCTAAATATTTTGAGATGGTAGATTATTATTTATACCAGGCTTTATGTCTAACTCGAAGTTTATGTTTTTCCCTTAAACTCTTGAGTGCTCAATTAATTTGAGGAGTTTGAAAGTTGAGGCTTTAAGTACCTCTTTAAACGAATAAGCTTCCGGAGACGTGCAGTAGGCATGATAGATATTTAGAGTTCTTTTCTATTTTTTCCGCTATATTGTTTTAAAGATAAGATATTTACTTACCCAGTTACATTCTCTGATCATCCAAGAGGGCATCTTCATATGTCGCTCTTGGTGTATGTTGTAATAATTATATTTCTTTGAATGTGGTTAACATATTCAGGATTGCGTATTGAATTTCAAATGTGATTTGGAATGGAATGAGATTTTTGTTTTAAAAAATTTCCATAGCCATATGTTTTTGTTATATCAAAGTATCTAACATTACCGTAATTTATCACCAGAAGTTAACACCATGAATGACTACAGCATTGGTAGCGCTTAGCTTTTGGCCTCAAGTTATGTTACAAGTTGGTATCAGAGCATTGGTTTATGAAACTTTGAAGAAATTTAAACCTAAAAGATTTTTCAAAATGAAATGAATCAGAAAATAAGATCAGGGTTTGGGATACTGCTATCGTATCGTACTTTTATTTAATATATATATGTAAGTACGTATTCCCCTCTCTCTTAGACTGTTCGTCTGTATCTTACTAAGACTCGTATGCAGATTTATGAGAAATAAGACATTAAGGCAGGAAACGGAATAGGAAATCTCGATGGAGGAAGCACCATAACTAATGGAAATGCTCGACCTAATACCTGAGGGAACCATGGTCGACTGGCTAATGCTAACCAAATGCTGATGCTAATGCGGGTACTAGAAATCCACCAGTAGATGCGGGGATGATGTATCGGTTTTTCGTCAATCTGATGCAAGTAGGAGCTGCTTCTGGTGTTGCTAGAAATGTTAGAGAAGCAAATCCCATGGCTCCAGTTGGGAATAATTATGCAAAGTTGAGCCGGATTACACCAGTCTTCGTGGGAAAATATTATGGGAATAGTGGATGCCATAAAAGTTAAGAATTGGCCTCTGCATTGCGAAAGAATCTTTGATTTAGGTTCAGATAATGAGCAGAAGAGGAGGCTTTCCTCTAAGCAGTTGCAAGGGGCAGCACTTCATTGGTGGAATAGTGCTACTGCCTCGGTTCTGGAGGTAGAATTTACTTGGGCTGATTTTCGAAGGAGATTTGAGCAAAGGTTTTTGTCTGAGGTTGCTAAGTTGGCGTTACTAAGAAATTTTATGGATCTGAAGCAGGCAGAGATGTCGATGATTGAATAAGCCACTAAGTTTGATGAGTCCTGTTATAGGTATGCTACTATAGACACCGTCATCAGGAGAAATGAGAAATTAGAGGACTGAGATCCGAGATTACTAGGGAAACCCTGCCACATATCCATGATCCTTGTAATGTAGTTGTGGAGATGGCAATCCTCCATGAAGATATGCTTGGTATTTGTGCCACGGAGAAGCCGATTGAAACCCAGTGTTCTCAGGGAAAGAAGAGGAAGTTCTTTAAGAAGAAGGGAGCCCAGAAGGGAGATGCTCCAAGAAGGCAAAAGCTAATATAGTCTGTTTCAAGTGTGACAAGAAGGGTCATTAAGCTCGTGAGTGCCGATCAAGCAAAGGGAAGAAGGCTGCAAATAAGAAGAATGTGAAGTGCTTTAACTATGATCAAGTCGGGTATTATAAGAATTAGTTTCCAGAGCCAATTAGGGTAGACAAAGGGAAGGGTTTTGCTATTGGGCCATCATCTTCTAGGCCAACTACAACTGATGAAGGGAAGACTATGATGAAAGGTGCACTTTTGGTTAAGAGTATACCAATTAGGATACTATTTGATACCGGTGCATCACATTCATTTATATCTTAGAATTTGGTTGATAGGTTATGTTTGGAGCCTACATACCTTGTTACTTCCTTAAGTGTTACAAATCCAATAGGAGGGTATGCAACTCTGAGGATGAGATGTGATGAGTTAGAACTAGACTTGTTAGGTCATAAGTTTGAAAGAAATCGATATATTTTTGATTTCTTAGATTTCGGAATGATTTCGGGTACGGATTAGTTGAGTAAGTACAAGACTAGGATATTTTGCCAGGATGGGGAGATATCACTAAGGCACCTTGGTAGTCATAACCGGACCATATTATCAATGGAGAATTCTGACGGGAGTCATTGTGTTATGTTTATGCGATGGAAGTGGGAGAGGAGTTAAGTCAGGTTCGAGTGGCATAAGAGTTTGTAGATATGTTTAAGCCAGCAACGAGCGATGGAATTTTAGATAGATCTTGTGCATGATGTTGAAACTGTAAGTAGACCACCTAGCAGGATGGCACCGACAGAGATGGAGGACTTGAAGGTGTAGCTAGTCGATCTAGAAGGAAGGAATTTTATTAGAGCAAGCAGTTCATCTTGGCAAGCGGTCGCAATGATCATGAAGAAACTAGATGGTTCGTTGAGGATGTATACAGACTATTCTAAGTTAAACGAGAGGACGATTAAGAATAAGTATCCTTTGCTAAGAGTAGATGATCTATTTGATCAGTTGTGTGGAGTCAAAGTGTTTTCCCGGTTGGATTTGGCGATATGTTTTCATCAAATAAGAGTGGAAGAGCATAGTATTCCTTTGACAGCATTGCAAACTAGGTATGGTTCGTATGAGTGGTTAGTAATGCCACTCGGATCAATGAATGTACATGCTTTCTTCATGGATTTGACGAACTGAGCTTTCTGAGAGTATTTGGATAGGTTCGTGTTGGTGTTTATAGATGTCATTTTAGTGTACTCTAAGGATAAAAGAAAGCATGAGGATCATCTTAGAGTAGCGCTTGAGATGCTGAGGAAGCATCAGCGGAAAGCGAAGTTTTCCAAGTGTCATTATTGGAAGAAAGAGGTTAAGTTTCTTGGTCATGTGGTTTCATAGTAGGGATTATTAATCGATTCAGATAAGATTGAAGCTGTTAATAATTGGAACAGACTAGAGACGACGACTGAGATTAGAAGTTTTCTTGGACTTACTAGCTACTAATGGAGATTCACTATGGAATCTCACGGATAGCAGCACCTTTGACTAAGTTAACCAGGAAGGAGGAGAAGTTTGTCTGGTTTAACAAATGTGAGGAAGCATCCTTTAAGTTGAAGCACTTGTTGACCAATACCACAGTGTTAGTAGCTCTTCGCGAAAATCAAGGGTTGGTGGTGTACCCCGATGCATGTGGAACTGGATTGGGAGCTTTGTTGATATAGAAGGGTAAAGTGATTGCCTAAGCTTCACAATATCTTAGACCGCATTAAGGAGATATCCTGCTCATGATTTGGACTTGGCTGAGGCAATCTTTGCATTCAAAATTTGGAGACGTTATCTCTTAGGGGAGAGATTTGAGCTGTACATAGATCATAAGTCCTTAAGATATTTATCCTCTCAGAAGGAGCTGAATATGAGACATCAAAGGTGGCTAGAGTTTTTGCTGCTTATGATTTTGGTATAGAGTATACTCCTGGAAAGGAAGTAAAGTAGCAGATGCTCTTAGCAAAAGACACCAGAATGTGGTGATAGCTATGTTGGCAAAGTGGAACGATTTAGAAGATTTGACTACTTGTAGTGTGCAGTTAAGATCAACTACTAGTTCTAGTCAAAGAGCCGCCATGCTGTCCTTTTTAGAAGATCAACCAAAGTTAATCGAGAGGATTGCTTCTAAGCATAAGGAGGATCCATTATTAGCCGAGAAGAGGAGAAAGCTTGAGGTTGGAACCGATATCGATGATATATAGGATTTTAATCTTGACCTGAGAGGATGGTTGAGAAAGAAGGGACAACTGTGTGTTCCAAATGTTGAGGATTTGATGAAAGAAGTTCTTGGAGAATGTCATCAGTGCAAGTTTATGATTCTTCCTGGAGGGACCAAGATGTATTAAGATATGAAGAGGGGCTTCTATTGGGAAGGTATGAAGAGGAATGTTGGCTTGTGGGCTATACAGTGTGCAAACTGTCAACAAGTGAAGGCCTAACATCAGAAGCTGAGTGGGTTGCTACAACCTTTAGAAATTCTTTTTGGGAAATGGGATTTGATATCCATGGATTTTATAGACGGGTTGCCAAGGTCAAATAAGGGAAATGAAAATATTTAGGTCATAGTGGAAAGGTTGACCAAGAGTGCTCATTTCATTCCAGTTAAGTCAACCAGGTCGGCATATGTTTTTGCATAGTTTTTCACAAAGAACATAGTTAGATTACATGGGATTCCTAGTAGTATTTTCAGTGGAATAGATATTTTGTTTACTAGCAAATTCTGGAAGAATCTACAGGATATATAAGATACAAAGCTTAAGACGAGTACTGCATATTACCCTCATACAAATGGGAAAACAGAGAGATTCGATAAGATACTCAAAGATTTATTGAGAGCTGGTGTATTGGATTTTGGTGGATCTTGGGAAGATCACCTACACTTAGTGGAGTTTTCCTATAATAATAGTTATCAAACTAGTATAGGAATGGCGATTTTTGAAGCTTTGTATGGAAGATCATGCAAATCACCATCATGTTAGTTGGAGACTGGAGACATATTAGTCTTAGGTCCAGATCTAGTTTGAGAGGCAGTAGAGAAGATTGAGTTGATCTAAAAAAGGATTGAAGGAAGATCAGTCCAAACAGAAAAGTTACGTAGATAAGAGGCATAAAGACCTAGAATTCATAGTTGGAGATAGGTTTTTATTAAAGTATCACCAATTAAGAGTGTGGTATGATTTGGAAAGTCAGGGAAACTAGCACCAAGATATGTCAGTCTGTTCCAGATTATAGAGAGGATTGAAAAGCTCGCATACAGAGTAGAGTTGTCGAGCAACATGGCCGGTGTCCATAATGTATTCCATGTGTCTCATCTTTGCAAGTATGTGCATGGTCTAGAGAGTACTATTCCTCTAACAGGTTTGGCAGATTTGATAGTAGAGCCTAATTTGACATTTGTTAGACAACCAGTTCGGGTTGTACCGAGAGATGAGTAAAAGATTGAGAAACAAAACAATTGAGTTGGTGAAAGTTCAGTGGAGTGACAACGAGAAGGACTGTACATGGGAGGCAGAAGACATGATTAGAGATATTTATCCTGATCTACTTTGTGCATATGCCAATATCAGCTTTATGTAGATAGTCACTAGTCAGGTAGGCTAGTATGGTTGTTAGGAGCTGTTATAGATGATTGTTATGTTTAGTATTTAGTCCTTACTGAATTTGGAGGACAAAATTCTTTAAAGATGGGAGCTTGTAATACCCCTAATTTTTGATAACATTATTCATGAGATTTAATTAGATAAATTAAATAGAATAATGTAAACAATTAGAGTGATAAGGGGCCTGAGAGTTGAAAATAAATGAAGGGTCGTGCTTAACAAGATAAATGGGCTTATAAATGGTTATATATGATAATTAATTAACATAAGCGCTTGTTAGGAAATAACTACATATAACCCATTATCTTTATCTATTCTCGTTTCCATCTATTCCCGTTCATTTGAGAAAAACAAAAACAAACAAAGAATATAAGAGGAGCCGGCCATTACTAAGGAAGAAAAGTAGCGAAATTCAATCTAAAGCTAAGGATTCAAGCTAATGGAAATTAATCTCAATCCAATCTCGTTATCCTAATCAGCCAAAAGCTACCATAGCCGAAACCAATACACAAAGTATGCAATGGCCCTAATTTTTAGTAACATATTTAGTAATATTTAATTAGGTAAATTAAATGAAATAATGTAAAATGGTTAAGGGATTGAGAGTTGTGATTAGTAAGGGTAACTGTGTCATGTTAACTAATGAACTAAGTGAATTGAAATGGAATAGGATGTTAGGAAATAGACAAGGTCAATATAGGAATAATTGTTATTTTTATACCCTAAACCCTTTAAGCCATGTTCCATACGTTTATTTCTATATTCACAAAACTAAGACCAAAGAAAGAGGCTGGCCACCACTAAGGAAAAAACAAGAGAAGGTAAAGACAGGATCAAGAGGAAAGTTTAAGCAACTAACTCAAAGATCAAATCTCAACACCTTAATCTCAAAGCTAAGGTGAATAATGACAACATCTCATATTTTCTATTATTTTTGGATTTAATGTTAATCCGAATTATTTTGAAAAGTTTATCCATGTTTTTGAATGATAAAATGCTTGCATATACTTATTAATGATTTATGCCTATTCGTATAGCTTTTATGATATGTTTTGATGTGAAAACCCTATTAAATGATATCCAAATACCTTGCAATCTTGGATTTAGATCACAAATGATATTTTAGAGATGAGTTTCAATTTTCATAATTTCCTGAATTTATGTGGATTTAATATCAATTTTCTTATGAAGAAAATGATTATTTGGGTTTAAAATAATTTACGGCTAAATTATTTATGTTTTGGATCTAAAATTAAAATATGTTGGAAAACATTTTAATATTGATTTTCTGGAAATTTTTGTAGAATTTTTCTAAGTAATTAGTTGATACATAAGATTATTTAAGGTATGAGACTTAAATGTTTTATATATTTATAGAAGAGAAGGGATATTTGAAAATTATTTAAATTGTTTAATTCTAAAATTTTGGCAGTGTGTTTGGAAAAGAAAATCCGCTACCCATCATATTTCAACAAACAAGATAGGTTATTTAAAAAGATTACTTTAAAAGGATAAAATTTAGTTTAAATAGGTTTTTTTATCTTTTTCGCCACTTTCAGCCCATGCGGTTCCACTTAGTCGTTCTGCCTCCCTCACCATCGAAACCAATGCATATAGTATCAAGGACTTGGTACATGGTGAATTGGACTTATGCAGTAGGTACTGGGTCGAAGTTGTAGGTTCCAAGGGGGTGGGAATGTTGTTTGCTTTTAAATTTAAACGTGCCTGCTTTGCTTTTGAAGGATATGCTTTCGACCTGGTTGGCTTCTACAGGGTCAAAATGTTTTAAAGGAATGGTTTCAAAGAAGTTGTGCCTTTTGTTTTAAGTAAATGCTTTCGAAGGATTCGAAACCCCTACCTGCCGCTTTTCTACGTTTCAAAGAAAATGGTTTTGGTAGGTATACTTTGTTTTAAAATCCAAGGCAAATCTCCTATGCTTTTGAAAGGTTGGTTTCGATACCATCACTTCCTTAGTTAAGAAATGCTTCGAAATAGTGCTTTCGACTTAAATGATTTTTTGACCCTTTTACTCTGTTGAAGGTAGAACCCAAAATTTTCGAAGGAGATAGTTTTAAATGGTTTCGAAAGGTTGTTCCACATTTTTACTTAAACCCAATTGGTTTCGTAAGGTTTGATGTTTTAATGCTTTCGAAAGGTTTTAATGAAGGTTTCAAAAGGATGGTTCCCCAATGGTTTCGAAAAGTTTGAAAGGAAAGGTTTTCCAATGTTTTCGAAAGGCAATGTTTAAGTGTTTTAAAACAAAATGTCTAAGGTTTTAAAGCTTTCGAAAGAAAGGTTTTCAATGCTTTCGAAAGGTTTATATGAAAGGTTTCGAAAGGAATGTTTTGGCCTTTCAACCTAGGTTATATAAGGTTTACTTGGTTTCAAAAGGGATAAGCGGGATCGAAAGGGGTACTTTAAAAGGTTTATAATGTTTTCATCAACAAAGATTTATGCAAAGTATATATATAAAATGGCAAGGTGATTTGAGTAAAATATAGAATTTATTTTCCTTGTTTAAAGTATGATTTAAAGATTTAAATCAATTTGAGAATAAAAGGTTTTCATGGAAAATTTAAGGGAAGATAACCCTAAGTAAAATGATTCAGATATTTGTGTACGAGAAGGGAAAGGTATAGGGTCACGCCCTATACATTAGCTATTATCACCTAGCTAATTTAATCCAAAATCCTAGTATGTAGGGGTTTGTTACCGATATGACTAAAATGATGTTATACATAGAAAGGAATATATTTGTATAGAGGTAGATTATCGGTAAACCTACAAACCCATTAGGCAGTTGACCTAGAGGAAGCAAGTTAGGTACAGACCGTCCAAAAGAGGAGTATCTAACAGATGTTAGATTATTTGTATATATTGTCTGGTTGGCCCAAGTTAGCCAAAAGTTAGTAGTTAGCCATAAAAACTATAGTGTTTCGATAGATGGTTCACTCGTTAACTGATATGTATGTTTACATGATAATGCTTTACAGTTTTAACCAGTTTTGGTTGCAGGATTATGATTTGCAAATGATATGTATTAAAAGGATTTTAGTGAGAGGAAACCCATTCCAATATGCGGCATGGTCCCACTTAATATCAAATAACCAAGATGTATAGTATTACTCACACCAGGCTTTATGTCTGACTCGAAGTCATGTTTTTCCCCTTAAACTCTCGGGTGCCCAAAATTGATTTGAGTAGGTTGAGGATTAAGGGTTTTTAGGTTTTAGTATGTTGGTAAATAATGGTTCTGAAGACGAGCAGGAGGCTAAAGTTAGCTCTTTAGGAGTTGTTCTATTTTTTTATTCCGTTGTGTTGTATTAAGTCGGTTATGACTATTTAATTCTCTAGTCATCCAAGGGGGCATCTTCATATGTCCCACTTGGCGTATTTTGTAATAATTATATTTGATCTGAACTTTCAAAAATATTGGGATTATGTCATCGAGTATGAAACATGTTTTGTGAATTGTAATCGGAAAATTTGTTTGGGAAATCTGTGGTTTTATTTCATATTCATGTGCTTCTGATATTATGGATACCATTAATGTTACCATATAGTCACCGTAAGTTAATACTATGGATGACTGCAGCATTTGCAGCTCTTAACTTCGGGCCTCCAGAAAGGGGATGTTACAACTTGGTATGAGAGCATAGGTTTATGAAAATTTTAAACAAAAATAATTTTTGAAAATATAATCCTAAGGAATTAGAGATAAGATCGAGGTATAGGATAATGCTATAGTAACGTACTTGTATTTGCTATATTTAAGTATATGCTCTATCTCTATTCTCCTATGTCTCTTAGGTTATTCTTCTATATCTTACGAGACTTGAATACAGATATGGATGCTAAAAGTGGAAGAGTAAACCTTGGGGGAAGCACCATAATTAATGGAAATGCCAAACCAAATACAGGAGAAACCCAGGTCAGGCGCAAGCTAGAAATGTGGGTGCTAGAGTCCCGCAAGTTAATATGGGAGCTATGTATCAGTTTTTCATGAATATGATGTAGGCGGGTGTTGCTGCTAGAGTAGTTGTAGGTGGAGTTCGGGAAGCTCCGATGGTCAACAATTATGACACTCTGAGTAGAGAATATGTTAGGTTTGGAGTAAAGACATTTATTGTAACTGAAGATGCTATTGAGGTTGAGAATTGGTTGCTACGTTATGAGAGGATCTTTGTAGGCTTGGGGCTCAATGATCAGCAGAAGAGAAGGCTTGCATCGAGACAGCTTCAGGAAGCAGCTTTATTTTGGTGGAATAGTGCGACAGTTGAAGTGAATGAAGAGATGATGATATAGGTTGAGATTAAGAGGAGGTTCGAGGAGTGGTTCACGTCTATGATGGCATTGTGTACCTTGATTAGAAAGTTTGCTGAGTTGGAACAGTTGGCTAGGTATGGATATGCCACTGTGGATACTGCGATGAAGAGGAACGAGGAGTTCATAAGAGGGTTGAAGCCTGTGTTGGCAAGTGCTACATTACCTCATATTAGAGATCCTTGTGATATTGCAGTAGAGATGTCGTTGAGACATGAGAAGATGCTTGCTTCTTTGGAGAGAAACAAGGCAACAGAAATCCAGGTGGAGCAGGGTCAGAAAAGGAAGTCTTTTCATAAGAAGTATGCTCTAAAAAGGTGGAGTCACGAAGAAAGGAAAGTCGGAGGTTGTTTACTTCAAGTGCGATAAGAAGGGACATTTTGCTAATGAATGTCCTACTGGAAGGGTGAAAGAAGTGATCAGGAAGAAGAACATTAGATGTTTCAATTGCAATCAGATTGGTCATTATAAGAACTAGTGCAAGGAGCCTGCTAAGGATGGAAAAGGAAAATTGTTTGCATTGGAGACAGCTTCCTCAAGGCCAACAGCAGAGGAAAAAGGAAAAGCTATGTTTGGAGGTACGCTTCAGATTCATGGTATGTCGGTTAGCGTTCTGTTTATATTGATTCATCACATTATTTTATATTTCATTGTTTGGCAGATAAGCTTAACCTAGAACCCACGTATTTAGTTACTTCCTTAAGAGTTGAAAATTTGATTGGAGGGTATGCGACACTTGGGATGAAGTGTGACCACTTAGAGTTTGATTTTTTAGGTCGTACCTTTGTTTCCAGTTTGCATGTGTTCGACTTTGTAGGGTTTGGAATTATTTTGGAAATGGATTGGTTAAGTAAGTACGATGCTAGGATATTTTTCCATGATAGGAAAATATCGCTTAGACACCCTGATTTTAGTGATTGGATTGTATATATCATATAAAACCCTAGCTGTGAGGTGAATGCTTTGTTGGATGTTGTGGATATAGAAGACAAGTTAAATCGAGTTTTCATGGTTAGAGAATTCGCGGATGTTTTTGAACGCGTAGTAGGACTGCCACCGAAACGCGCTATTGATTTTCAAATAGATTTAGTACCTAAAGCAGAACCAGTGAGTAGACCGCCAAGCAGGAAGACACCTACCAAGATGAGGGAGTTGAAGGTGCAGTTGGTAGATTTGGAAGGCAAGAATTTTATTAGGCCTAGTAGTTCACATTGGGGAGCAGCCGTAGTGTTTGCTAAGAGGCCAGACGGATCGTTGAGGTTATGTATCGATTTTCGTAAGTTGAATGAGAAGACAATAAAGAATCGATATATATTGCCTAAATTTAATGATTTGTTCGATCAGTTGAGTGGAGCCAAGTTATTTTCTCAGTTGGATTTAGCAACAGGTTTCCATCAACTTAGAGTAGCATAGGATAGTATTCCTTTGACAGCGTTTAGAAAAAGATATGGATCATATGCATGAGTTAGTGATGCCGTTCTAACTAATGCATCAGCATTCTTTGTGGATTTGATGAACCGAAATTTTCAAGAGCACTTCGATAGGTCTGTGTTGGATTTTATAGATGATATTTTGATATAATCCAAGGATGAAAGAGAACATGAAGTTTATCTTAAAGTTATGCTTGAGACACTGAGGCAGCATCTGTTGAAGATGAAGTTTTGAAGTGTCACTTTTGGAAGAAGGAAGTGATGTTTTTGGTCATGTAGTCTCAGATAAAGGGTTGTCTGTAGATCCGACTAAGACTGAAGTAGTAAATAATTAGAAGAGACACGAGATAGTGACTGAGGTAAAGATTTTTCTTGGATTGGTTGGTTATTATAGGAGGTTAATCAAAGAACTTTCTCGGATAGCGGCGCCGATGACCAAGCTAGCGCGAAAGGATGTGAAGTTTGTTTGGACCGATAAGTGTGAGGAAGCATTCCAGAGCTTGAAACACTTATTGACCAACGCAACCGTATTAGTTGTTTCGGAGGGGAATCAAGATTAAGTAGTACATATAAATGCGTGTGGGACTGGATTAGAAGTTTTGTTAATGCAGATAGGTAAAGTGATTGCCTATGCTTCTCGACAGCTAAGACCGCATGAGGTTAGATATCCAACGCATGATTCGGAAATAGCTGCGGTGATATTTGCGTTGAAGGTTTGGAGACATTACTTTTTGGGAGAGAGATTTAAGTTTATACGGATCATAAGTCGAAGTATTTGTTCTCTCAGAAGGAGCTGAACATAAGATAGTAGAGATGGTTGGAATTTATAGCTGCTTATGACTTTGAAATTGAGTACACAACATGAAAAGGCAATAATGTAGCAGACGCACTTAGCAGAAAACATTAGAATGTAGTGTTGTTAGTGATAGCTGAGTGGAAAGATTTGGATGCATTGACGACTTGCAGGGTGCAGTGGAGTTCTGAAGCTGGGTCTATTGGAGGATCTGTTGTGTTGTCATGTTTAGAAGTTCGACCAATGATGATTGCAAAGACCACTTCTAACGAAGGAAAAGATCCAATATTGGTTGAACGGATCAAGTAGTTAAAGGATGGAATAGAGAGCGATGACTTGAAGGATTTTTTTCTTGACCAAAATGGGTGGTTGAGAAAGAGAGGAATGTTGTGTGTTCCAAATGTGGAAAACACTAGGAAGGAAGTTTTAGAGGAATGCCATCATTTGAAGTTCACCATTCATCAGGAGGAACTAAGATACATCAGGACATGAAGTGGAGTTTCTTCTGTGATGGTATGAAGAAGGATGTAGGCTTATGGGTGAAGTAGAGTTTGAACTGCCAATAGGTAAAAGCTGAACATCAGAAGCCAAGTTGGTTGCTTCAACCATTAGATATTCCAATATGGAAATGGGATTCTATATCTATGGATTTTATAGACCGGCTGCCAAGATCTAATTGAGGAAATGAAAGCATATGGTTCATAGTGGACATGTTAATTAAGAGTGCCTATTTCATTCCAATTAAGTCAATTAGGACGACATCTGTTCTAGTTAAGTTATTTGAATAATATAGTTAGACTTCATGGAATTTATAGTAGTATATTAAGTGATATAGATTCCTTGTTCACTAGTAAGTTCTGGAAGAGTCTACAGAAGATTTTAGGTACCAAGATCAAGATGAGTACCGCTTGCCATCCATAGACCGATGGACAAACGAAAAGAGTTAACAAAGTCTTGGAAGCTTTGTTACAAGCTTGTTTGTTAGATTTTGGAGGATCATGGGAAAACCATCTACACTACGTCGAGTTTTCACATAACAATAGCTATTAGACTAGTATAGGAATGGCACTGTTTAAAGTTTTGTATGGAAGGCCATACAAATCTCCCTTTTTGGTTAGAGACCGGGGATAGGTTCGTTCTTCGTCCAGATTTAGATAGATAAACTGCATAAAATATTGAGTAGATTCGAGCTAGATGGAGGATGCTCAATTTAGGCAGAAGAGTTATGTAGATTGTAAATGAATAAACTTAGAGTTCTCTGTTAGAAATCATGTTTTCATTAAGGTATCACCGATGAAGGATGTGATTCGATTTGGAAAATCTGGGAAATTGGCACCAAGATTTGTAAGACCATTTCCTACTGTAGAGAGAATTGGGAAACTGCATATAGAGTAGAGTTACCGAATAGTTTGGCAGGAGATCGTAAAGTTTTCTATGTTTCTCAACTAAGGAAGTGTGTTCGAGACTCGGAGTCTACTAGTGCACCAACTGTCTAAGAGGAGTTAGCAGTAAAACTAGACTTGACTATAGCTAGAAAGCAGTTCAGATAGTTTCGAGAGATGAGAAGAGGCAAAGGAATAAGATAGTCAGATTATTTAAAGTCCAGTGGAGCGACAACGAGAGAGACTGTACTTGGGGACTAAGAGCAGGATTAGAGATGTTTATCCTGATTTGTCTGATGGTATGTTTTAACTTTTTGACTGATTTTTTATGTACCTTATTTAATTTCGAGGATGAAATTCTTTATGAAGGGGAGTCTGAAATGACCTTAATTTTTAGTAACATTATATAGTAACTTTAATTAGGTAAATTAAATGAAATAATGTAAAATGGTTAAGGGATTGAGATTTGCGAATAGTAAGGGTAGTCATGCCATCTTAACAAATGAACTACGTAAATTGAAATGGAATAAGATGTTAGGAAATAGACAAGTGTAATATAGGAATAAGTATTATTCTTTTACCCTAAACCCCTTAAGCCATATTCTATATGTTCATTTCTATATTCACAAAAGTAAAACCAAAATAAGAGATCGGCCAAGGGGAAACAAGTGAAGATAAAGCTAGGATCAAAAGGAAAGCTTAAGCAACAAAATCAAAGGTAAAATCTCAACACCTTTATCTCAATGCTAAGGAAAATAATGACTACATCTCATATTTTCTATTTTAAGGTTAATCCAAATTATTTTGCAAAGTTTAGCCATGTTTTTGAATGATAAAATGTTTACATATGCTTGTTGACGGTTTATTCTTATTCGCATAGATTTTATGATATGTTATAATAGGAAAACCCTATTAAATGACATATAAATAATCTATGATTTTAGATTTAGATCAGAAATGATATTCTAGAGATGGATTTCAATTTTCATAATTTCCTGCATTGAAATGGATTTAATATTAATTTTCTAGTGAAGAAAATGATTATTTGGGTTTAAACTAATTTACGGCTAAATTATTTATGTTTCGGGTCTAAAATTAAAATATGTTGGAAATCATATTAAAATTGATTTTCTATAATTTTTACAGAATTTTCCTAAGTGGATTAATAAATATATAAGAATATTTAAGGTATGAGATAAATGTTTTATATATTTATAGAAGGAGAAGGGATATTTTGTAAATTATTTAAATTGTTTTAATTCTGAAATTTCAGTAGTATGTTTGGAAAAGAAAATTTGCAACCAATCATATTTTCACAAACAAAGCAGATTAGTTGAAAAGATTACTATATAAAGATAAAATTCAATTTAAACAGGCTTTTTATATGTGTCGCCACTTTCGGCAACTAGAGTTCCAACTTATTAGTTCCACCTCCATCACCACCGAAACCAATGCACATAGTATCAAAGACTTGGTACGTGGTGAATTGGACTTAGGTGGAAGGTACCGAGTCGAAGCTATGGGTTTCAAGGGGGTCAAATCATTGCTTTGTTTTAAATGAAAATGTGCCTGCTTTGCTTGGGTATGCTTTCGACTTGGTTGGCTTGGATCGGGTCAAATTACTTTAAAGGAATGGTTTCGAAGAAGTTGCGTCTTTTGTTTGAAGTAAATTCTATCAAAGGGGTCGAAACTACCAGCGCCCGCTTTTCTACCTTTCAAAGCAAATGGTTTTGGAAGGTATACATTATTTAAAAATCCAAGCCCTTTCTTTAATGCTTTCGAAGGGTTGATTTCGATACTACCACTTCTTTACTTAGGAAATGCTTTCGAAAGAGTGCTTTCGATTTAAATGTTTTATGATCCTTTTGTCCGTTGAAGATAGAATAAATTTTTTTCGAAGAGATACTTTTAAATGGTTTCGAAAGCTTGTTACACATATTTTACTTGAACCTAAATGGTTCGAAAGGTTTGATGTTTTAATTCTTTCAAAAGGTTTTAACGAAGGTTTCGAAGGGGTGCTTTCTTAATGGTTTCAAAAGGTTTGAAAGGAAAGGTTTTTCATTGTTTTCAAAAGGCATTGTTTAAGTGTTTTAAAGATACGATTTCTAAGGTTTTATAGCTTTCGAAGGAAAGGCTTTAAATGGTTTCGAAAGGTTTATATGAATAGTTTCGAAAGGAATGTTTTGGTCTTTCAGCCTAGGTTATAAAGGGTTTACTCGGTTTTGAAATGGATACTTTCAATGGGATCGAAAGGGGTACTTTAAACTGTTTAAAATGTTTTCATCAACAAAGATTTGTGTAAAGTGTATGTGTGTGTATAACATGGCCAGGTGATTTGAGTAAAGTATAGAATTTGTTTTTCTTGTTTAAAGTATGATTAAAGGTTTAAATCAATTTGAGAAGAAAAGTTTCTCAAGGAAAATTTAATCGAAGATTACCCTAAGTCAAATGACTCAGATATTTGTATACCATATGAGACTAGTAAGGTCACACCCTATACATTAGCTATTAACCCCTAGCTAATTTAGTCCAAAGTTCCAGTGTGCAGGGCTTTGTCACAGGTAAGACTAAAATGACGTTACACATAAAAGGAATTATTTGTACAGAGGTAGGTTAATTATGAACCACTAAAACCATTAGGATCAGTTGACCTAGGGAAAGTAAGCTAGGGAAAGACTGTCCAAAAGAGGAGTGTCTACCAGATGTTAAATAATTTGTTTATATTGCCTGATAGAGTCCGCTAAAGGTTAGTATTTAGCCAAACAAAACTATAATGTTCGGATAAATAGTTTATTCGTTGCCTGATATGTATGTTAACATGATAATGCTTTACAGTTTTAACCAGTTTTGGTTGCAGGATTATGATTTGCAAAGGATACGTTTTAAAAGGATATTAGTGAGGGGAAACCCATTCCGCTAAGCGGAATGGTCTCACTTAATATCAAATAACAGAGATGTATAGTATTATTCACACCAGGCTTTATGTCGAACTCGAAGTTTATGTTTATCCATTAAAATCTCGGGTGCTCAAAATTGATTTGAGTAGGCCGAGTTATGGATTTTCATGTTTTAGTAGGTTGGCGAATAAAGTTGCCGAAGATGAGTAGGAGGCTGAAGTTAGCTATTTAGGATTTGCTATGTTTGTTTTATTCTGCTGTGTTGTATTAAGTCAGTTATGACTATTTAGTACTCTGGTCATCCAATAGGGTATCTTCGTATGCCGCTCTTGGCGTATTTTGTAATAATTATATTTGATTTGAGCCTGGGAAATGAGTAGGTTTTGTAATGAAATATGAAACATGTTTTGTGAAATGTAATCATAATTTTTTTTTGAAATCTGTAGTTTTGTTTCTTATTCATGTGCTTCTGATATTATGGATACATTAACATTACCGTATCTAGTCACTAAAAGTTAATATTATGGATTATTACAGCATCCGTAACGCTTAGCTTCAAGGTTCCAGATAGGGATGTTATTGGGTATCACAATGGTGGTATGTAGTGGATTGGAGAAAGGAGGAAGGCATGGTGTCGAAGCATTGCTTTCGATGGGGACGAAACGTTCATTTACTATCAAATGATAAGCGCCTGTCTTATTTTGGCAAATAAATTTAAAGGAGTCGAGGATATGATCTCGAAAGTGTTTTCTAAACCAATTTCAAAGGGGGTTTCCATCTCCTATATTGAAGAATAAGCTTTCGAATGGGTTCCTCTTTTTATAGAATAATGCTTTCGAAAAGGGTGGTTTCGACCCAGTGGAGACCCTGCTGCTGTTCTTTTCGCCTTTCGAGTGTATTGAAGTCATCACTGCTTTCGGAAGGTAGCCTTTGTTTAAACTATACAAAGCCACTTCCAAAAGCTTCCGATAGTTAAGGGTTTCAAAGGAAATGGATTCAAAAGGGGGATTTGATGCTATCCTTCAATGTTTTACTTAACGTTTTAAAGCTTTCAAAGGATGGTTCCGAATCCATCAAATTTTTTCCTAATCATTTTTAATTAATGGTAAATGGTTTCAGGGGGATACTTTCATTTGTATTCACTTAGACCTAATAATTTATGTTTCAAATTAAACTCAATGGTTTCGAAAGAGGTACTTTCATATGGTTTCGAAGCTATGCTTCTACGATTGAATGGTTTCACTTTAATACATCGGTTTCGAAAATAAGGTTTTAAAGTGTTTTTAAAGTTTATGGTTTCGAAAGTCTTAGTTTTCAAAACAAGTAACCCAACCTCATTATTAAGGAAACCATGGCATAACAAAAGAATATTGAAATGATTTTAAGTACAGAGTATTTGAAGAATTTTTCCTTGAATATTAGGTTAAAGAGATTATCCAAGTTTTATATAAAATGATTTCAACGATATTAGACCACGAGTGTTGGTATTATTATACTATTATGTTTACTCCTTCATATATATGTATGTTCACATTGTAACACACCCATAACTTTATTTTGGGAAGGGCAAAATAACTAGCTAAGTTGACCAAGTAGCGAATATAAATTGAATTGACGCCCGAATGGAATTGCATCTAAGAGGTCATAAAGAACATAACATCGGATGCTTAAATATTGATCAGAGAAGTTGTCAGGTAGACAGCTTCATAGTAAACCCATGAAAACTACAATTTGATTGAGTTATTGGCAGGGGCCAATGGGTTTGTAGTGAACCCATGAAAACTATATTCAGATTAAGATATTGGTAGAAGCCAATAGGTTTCTAGTCAACGCATGAAACTAGGACAAGAGGGAAGTTATTGGAGTTACCAATAGGTTTGGGAAGAACCCATGAAACAATGAAGTTATTAGGAGGGGCCAATAAGTTTTTAGTGATCTCATGAAAACTATGAAATAGGACAGGGAGTCAATAAATTAAATAGGTTAACAGTAAGCCCATGAAAGCTGTGAAACTGGATAGGAAGTCCATAAACATTGAAGAGGCTTACTAGTCAGCCTATGAAAATTAATAGGTTAATAGTGACCCTAGAAACTATAAATGACAGCTAGTCAATTAAACAGGGGATGGAAAATCCAGAATGTTTTAACTTGTATGCATATCATTATAATATTTTGAATTGCTATGTTTTAACCATTGTGAATGCAAGAGCATCGTATATGGTTTTATAAAAGGTTTGAAATACACTAGTGAGGGGAAAACCCGTTTCTCTATGTGATGTGGTCTGACTAGATATCTAAATGGCATGAGATGGTAGATTATTATTTATATAAGGCTTTATGTCTGACTCGAAGTTTATGTTTAGTTTATGTTTTCCCCATAAACTCTTGGGTGCTCAATTGATTTTGAGTAGTTTGAGAGTTGATGCTTTCAGATACCTCTTTAGATGAATAAGCTTTCGGAGACGTGCAAGTGACATGATAACTATTTAGAGTTCTTTTCTATTTTGTTTCCGTTGCATTATTGTAAAGGCAAAGATATTTACTTGCCTAGTTATATACTCTGATCATCCAATGGGCAACTTCATATGTCGCCCTTGGCTTAGGTTACAATAATTATATTTCTCGCAACATGGTTAATGTATTTGGGATTATGTAATGAATTTGATATGATAATGGAATGGAATGAGATGTTTGTTTTAAATTGTTTTAAAAAATTTCCATAGCCATATGTTTCTGTTATATCAAAGTATCTAGCATTACCATATTTTGTCACCATAAGTTAATATTATGGATGACTGCAACATCTATAATGCATAGCTTTTGTGCTCAAGATGGGGGATGTTACAAAAACCACTAAGGATAGGTAGAAACCTTATGTTGACAGGAGACGTACAGATTTAGAGTTCGCTGTGTGTGACACAGTGTTTTTGAAGGATTCACCACTTAGGCTTGCTATGAGGTTTGGTAGGTCGGAGAAGCTAGCACTGTAGTTTGTAGGGCCTTTCTCAAACATTTCTAGTGTAAGGAAGTTAGCATATAGGGTGGAGCTTCCAAAAAAGTTTGCGAGAGTACATGTTGTTTTTCATGCGCCACACTTGCGAAAGTGCTTGCACGATGCAACTATTATAGTCGAGCCAAGTCAGGTAGAAGAGATGGGGAGAGCAAGAGTCGCTTGTCCACCATGCACCCACTCATACTCTAGAGCAAGATAAATGAAAGGTAACACCAATGCAAGCAATGAACGGCCAAGGGTAAGCCATAACCAATTCCTTAATGTTAATTTAATTTTAACGATTACTTAATCCCTAAGTCTAATTACTGTTAGCTTTTCAAATTTCGAGTTTGAGAATTAGTTAATTATTTGAAGTTGAGTTCTATTTAAATTATTTTAAAAATGAAAACTTCAAACGTCCATGACTTTTTCGTTCGAGTTTCATTTTCAACATATTATATATGGAAATTGATTAGAAAATTTCCATGAACACATAGGCGTAACTTTCATGATCAAATCATAAAGTTTGCAAAATTTTCATTTTTAGCTCTGTCTTATTTAATTAATTTATCAAATTTAGTTATTTCTTATTTATTTTTATAGGGTGTTACACTGGTGCAGTACGATGAGCGACAATATTCAAAGAAATGGCCTAGTACTAATGGGGGATTCTATCCAGGCATTGTCAGGCCCTACGCTATATGACAATATAAAAGAAGCGGCCTAGTGCAATGAGAATTCATATATGCACAATTTTGACACAATGTGTGTAACAACCCTGCTTTTGGAGATTACCTGTTAATATTAAATTATAACGGTGGTTATAATTTAATATTGTAAATCAAATAAAATTGAAAGTTTTATAATGTTTATTTGGAATAAACAATAAATTTTGGAAAACAAAATGTTAAAATAAAGTTTTGGTAACTTTATTATGTTTATTTATGAAAATAATAAATGGAGCATGATTTTATTTGGAGTAAATGCGATAATTATTGCAATTATTGCCAATTACTTCTTTTAATAATTTTTAATAGAAGTATTTGTTTTTTTAAGGTGTTTATTAAAATTAAAAGATGGAATATTTTTTAAAATAATATTTTGTTATTTTAAAAGAGTTATAATGTTTTGTTATAACTTATTTGACAATGAAAATGATTTTTGAACAAGTTATGCTTTAAAATTAGTGTTTTAACACTAAAATTTTGAAAATTGTAAAATATTGTCAAAAATATGGTTTTATTAATGAAAATAACGTTTTATTATTGAAATAAATTTTATTTTGTGTAAATAAATTGTTTTGTTTCATAACAATTGGTTGCATATATTTTTGTTTGAGTTTATATTGAGAAATATGTGAATTTAAGGTAAAATAGCCTAATACATATACATAGCCTTGCATTTTCTCTAAATAATATTGCTTTGGGCTTTTTGGGTTAGGTTTTAAAACCTAAAATCCATTATCTGTTTGTTTCTGGTGAGAAACAAACTACTGTACGTAGTTTAGTTCTTCTTCCTCAGAAACAGAAAGAAAAAAAACTTACAGTAAACTGAAAAAAATCATGGCTACCTTCTACTAAAACAAAATTTTCACCCAATTTGCTGCTAATTGAAGAAGAAATCACCAAACTAGGAGAATAAAAGGTAATCTCCACCAATACTACAGAAATATATCATCAAAATCCTAGAATTAGATAAGATTTGTGTAATCTCCACCCAATTTGCTTCAGCTTTGCAATGAAGGATCTGGCCAATCCGGGGGTTTTTGAGTTTTTCTGAGTTTTATACGATTTCACTATTTTGAGATATTTTTGTTACATCGATAGCCTAATGCTACATGAGATGTTATATATAGTGAATTCGTTTTTATGATATTTGAACTTAATCTTGAGTTCCATGAGATTCATATTGGAATTTTAATGAGTTTTTCTCTTGACTTTCACATGATTCCTTGCATTGAGTTGAATGCCATTAAGTATGAGTTTCTTATGTTGAATTAAACCTATTCATGCGACAACCCTTGGTGAACATATATCATGCATTGAGATTATACTACACTTGTGCCCATCCTTTATAGTTAAAGGATGAATTCCCTTATGCACTTATATTCCTCTTATCTTATACTAATATCAAGTTCTAGCTAGCCTGACCCGTGTATTTATTACTCGGGTCAGACCGAGTTGCAGGTTAGGTAGTTGGACTCTTAGCTTGCTTTATCTTTTGGACTTCACCTTTGACTTGGGATATGGCATAGTTTTTGTGTAGTAGCCTTTCTGTTGGAAACTTTTGATGTATATATTCTTTTGTGGGGAATGTATGTATATATTGTGGTTGTATACCACTAGTGACATGTTGTATTACATTTGATGTATGTATTCATATGTATCATTTCTGTGTTATTGTTCTGTGGCTTGCAATTGACCGTTATTATATTTTGTTTCTGAATCGATCCTGAAGCCACCATAGTAGTGTATTAGATAAGAATTAAGTATGTCGAATACTCGAGATGAAAAGAAGAAGAAAAAAGAGGAGTATAAATATCGATGTACTTATCTCTTATCTAATGCAAGACTATGATGGTCGCCCTTAACCAGCCCTATTCTCCATATTAGCAGACAGAATTACTATGTAATTCTCTTTGTTAATATGGGTCTCAGGGTGGGGCGTCACAGCTTGGTATCAGAGCAAGATTCAGAACAAAGTATGATAAACACAGAACAGAAACACATATTACGGTACATCTAAGTGTAATACAAGTGTTACGAATTCCTTAATCATTTGTGACTTTTACCTTATCGTGTCTTTTGGAGTAGATAATTTGGGATATGTCTAGGAATATGTTTTATTTCGTAATATTGCCAAATTTAGTTAATGACCTCTTATCTTAGGAGGTAATCCTCTTTGGATACTTAATTTTAGACATAATTGTGAGATTACTTCACTCGAAGTCATGATATTTTGTTAGTGTTCTTCTTCTCATTCGAGAAGATATCTTAACCTTGCTCTTATTTCTCGTTGATCTCCTTTTAATCCACTAAGTGATGCTAGGGTCATTCCTCTGCTTGACCCTATACCAATTTTTCATGAGCTACAAGTTGCGAGGGATAGCTTTACTCTTACCGCATTCCGCACTCGTTATATGTCTTGTGAGTGGTTTGTTATACCGTTCAGAATAATGAACACTCCAGTCTTTTCCATCAATCTTAAGGATCGAGTATTCTGGGAATAACTCGTGAGTTCTTCTTGTGTTTTTGATTTTGCGAATAAGTAATAAGTTATGTTTTCAAATTTTCAAAAAAAAAAATTAACTTAAGGTATGTTTCTATGAGAAATTGGTTTATATTTTGGAAAAAATATATATTAAGTATTATATATGAGGTATTTCTTTTTAAAGAAAATGAATTTTGGTGTTGGGTTGTCCGTCTAGTGCTTTAAGAATTCTGGTCGATGCGTTTGGCCAACGTTATCGATAGGGATTTCCTAAACACTGTGATGAGACAGTCAGACACGGTAAATTGAGTTTTAATTAGTAAAGTTTGAAAATAATTAATATGATGGAGTATAAATTTTATTTTAAATGTTTAATAAAGCCCTTGAACCATAGTAAGTGTTGGATGAGTGGCGTGGCAGTTTTGATCACTCGATCAACTCTGCAGCCAATCAATGAGGTCATTCACTATAAATCAATGGTGAGGAAATACACTTGTATTATTTGAAATTTGAGAAATTGAATGTGGTAATTTGGGTAAGTAAAGTGAATAAGTCTAATTAAGGAGATGTCTTAATTAGATGAAAATATCATTTGATGCTTTCATTAATAAAATGATGTACTTAAGGTAAAAGAATACTATGGTTTGAAAATTAAAATATTAATTGAATATTTTAGTACAAGTTATTAATGATGACTATAAAAATTTATTTTGATGGATAATTAATAATCATCTCCAGATAATGGAAGAAATTAATTATCTTTTCCAAAATGAGTTTTCATAGTGAATTGTTTTTAAAGCTAGATTTTGGAAGGTAATGAAAATATTTCCACTTAATAAAATATTTTGTGGTGATTACATAAAGTTGTTCATAATTTTATATGTCTTAGCTTTCCAGGAAAAAAAAGAGGATCATTTAATAAATGATTTATCCAAAAGCTTGTTTGAAATTGTAGTTTAAAATTTAAATGGTTTGGGAGAATTTCAACTTTTAAAATTGATTTTGAAAGCTGAAATCTTATTTAAAAAATTGTTGTACTAAAACAGCGATAACTAGAGATTTATAACTCCAAATAAGCTCAATATTTTAGCAAATGAAAGATCTTTCAGTAAGCTATAAAGTTTCTTTTCACACTTTTTAATATTTTGCAATTTACTGAGTCTAAAATGGGTTTAAATGGAGATAGGCAATTCTGCCCTATTACAAAATTCTCTAAGATTAAGCTAAAAGTAAATTCAACATAACGTTCAAACCGTAAATCCAATTTTGATGATCTTTGTATTGCCGGAAAGCCCAGACTGATTAGAATAACTTTCATTCTATAAAGTTCTTCATATTTTGCAGTTTTCTCGGTCAAAATAGGTCTTCTTTACAACAGGTCTGAACTGAAATTGATTTACTCCCCCTCAATAGTTAAGTGTAACATTTCTTATTTATGATCATGAACTAATATCATCTATTTGAGTTAAGTACAGGTGAAAAGAGGATAGATGGAATATATATATTTTGATCAAAAAGATTATAGATGTAAGTTTGTGTAAAACCGCTTTAAAATGCTTAAAGGGAAAGATATGTTTTCGGATTAATTTTAAGTGTTAAATAATGATATATATATAGTGCTTCCGACCTAATGGTCGATGTATATTATATAATTTATTTTTGTAATATTGTATATGTCCCTCCGTACAAAGAAGACTCCGTCAATTTTTTCGAAAAGTTCTAACACTTAGAAAATTTGAGAAACAAATTGAAAAATAATATGTTGAAACTAGAATATACCTATGGAAGAATTAGAGAATAAACAACTTAAACTTTATTTACACTAACGAAGAGTAGTAAATTTAACTTTAAAATCTAAGTAAGAAGTATTGAAGAAAAAAAATTCAAGTGTTGAAAATTGTGGATATAACTATAAAGTATCGATCTTTTGGAACTCTAAGAATTTTTGATTGAGAGTATATACATATATTTTAGTTCCTTGTGAGTATCTTACTATTTTGCTATTTTCTAATGACGTGCATTTATTCGGTCGTTAGAGTTTGAAACCACCTTTTGGTTGAACTATCTTGCCTCTATTATGTCTATCTTGTATTGGTGTTGTTCCTTCCGTAGTGTCATAAGGAAAGATCATATCAATAATCATCTTGTTGATTAGAGTCTGGGTTGAAGTTGTGCTAAATCCCGACTCTACTTAAGGAGCTTATGAGAATCTCATTTGATCGAACCTTTTTCTTGCATCTTGTTGTGCTCTTATTCGAAGGTGAGATGCCTTCAAAATCTTATGTGCTAATTGGAAAATTCAGTGGTTCGCTAATTCCATATTTGCACTTTAAAAACCATAGAATTAATCGAACAATCTTATCCTGGTCTTCTTTCGTCTTGAGTTGAAAGTGAAAAATTGTGATCTTGTGCCTGTCTATCCTTCTTTGATTGATGAAATACTTATGTTGAATATAAACTCTTCTCTAGAAATTGCGAGGACGCAATTTTGATAAGGGGGAGAGTCTGTAACAACCCTGCTTTTGGAGATTACCTGTTAATATTAAATTATAACGGTGGTTATAATTTAATATTATAAATCAAATAAAATTGAAAGTTTTATAATGTTTATTTGGAATAAACAATAAATTTTGGAAAAAAAATGTAAAAATAAAGTTTTGGTAACTTTATTATGTTTATTTGTGAAAATAATAAATGGAGTATGATTTTATTTGGAGTAAATGCGATAATTATTGCAATTATTGCCAATTACTTCTTTTAGTAATTTTTAATAGAAGTATTTGTTTTTTTTTAAGGTGTTTATTAAAATTAAAAGATGGAATATTGTTTAAAATAATATTTTGTTATTTTAAAAGAGTTATAATGTTTTGTTATAACTTATTTGACAATGAAAATGATTTTTGAACAAGTTATGCTTTAAAATTAGTGTTTTTACACTAAAATTTTGAAAATTGTAAAATATTGTCAAAAATATGGTTTTATTAATGAAAATAACGTTTTATTATTGAAATAAATTTTATTTGTGCAAATAAAATTTTTTGTTTCATAACAATTGGTTGCATATATTTTTGTTTGAGTTTATATTGAGAAATATGTGAATTTAAGGTAAAATAGCCTAATACATATACATAGCCTTGCATTTTCTCTAAATAATATTGCTTTGGGCTTTTTGGGTTAGGTTTTAAAACCTAAAATCCATTATCTGGATGTTTCTGGTGAGAAACAAACTACTGTACGTAGTTTAGTTCTTCTTCCTCAGAAACAGAAAGAAAAAAAAAAAACTTACAGTAAACTGAAAAAAATCATGGCTACCTTCTACTAAAACAAAATTTTCACCCAATTTGCTGCTAATTGAAGAAGAAATCACCAAACTAGGAGAATAAAAGGTAATCTCCACCAATACTACAGAAATATATCATCAAAATCCTAGAATTAGATAAGATTTGTGTATAACTTTCTCTTTTGTTCTTGCATGTTCTTTTTTTCAACATTTTCAGCTGTTGAAGCTAACAAAGAAGCCTCAAAATCATCAAATTGATCCAAACCGGAGAAGCTTTCAACCCAAACTTTGCTGCATATCTAAGGTGAGAGTTCCCTCACGCTTTCTATTTTGGATTCATGTGGTTAATGATGATTTACAGTGGTGAATTTGCCGAAAAGAAATGACTGCTGTAATATGTGTTTTGTGATTGTGGCTGAAACGAATTTTGCTATGACTTTTTCGTTTCTTAACCAAATTTGAAAATTTTAGATGTTTTGGAAAGCTTAGATCATATGCTACAAGTTTCTTGTTTTGTGTTTTACATAATTTTGTAGTTATCCTTTTCAAATTTGAGTGTTTCTATTGCAATCCCGAGAGCAAAACTATTATTTGCTCTGTTGTTGAATATGAAACTAAATTAAGCATAACTTTTTCATTTTTTATCCAAATTCAATTATCTTTGATGTTCCGGAAAGCTAAGAATGTGATCTAAAAGTTTCATGTTTTAATATTTTTGAAATTCTGAAGTTAAATTGATCAAAATTACATTTTTTTGCTGCTATTCCGAGACTAAAGTTACAGCAGTGTTAAATTTAGACATCTGAACCATTTTAAACATAACTCTTTCAATTTTTATCCAAATTCTAACATCTTAGATGTTCCGAAAAGCTAAGAATTTGTTCTAAAAGTTTCATGTTTTGTGATTTTTGAAATTCTGAAGTTAAATTGATCAAATTTGAATGTTTTTGCTGCTATCCCGAGACTAAAGTTACAGCAGTGTTAAATTTAGACATCTGAACCATTTTAAACATAACTCTTTCAATTTTTATCCAAATTCTATCATCTTAGATGTTCCGGAAAGCTAAGGATGTGATCTAAAAGTTTCATGTTTTAAGATTTTTGAAATTCTGAAGTTAAATTGATCAAAATTACATTTTTTTGCTGCTATCCCGAGACTAAAGTTACAGCAGTGTTAAATTTAGACATTTGAACCATTTTAAACATAACTCTTTCAATTTTTATCCAAATTCTATCATCTTAGATGTTCCGGAAAGCTAAGAATTTTTTCTAAAAGTTTTATGTTTTGAGATTTTTGAAATTATGAAGTTAAATTGATCAAATTTGAATGTTTTTGCTGCTATCCCGAGACTAAAGTTACAGCAGTGTTAAATTTAGACATCTGAACCATTTTAAACATAACTCTTTCAATTTTTATCCAAATTCAATCATCTTAGATGTTCCGGAAAGCTAAGAATGTGATCTAAAAGTTTCATGTTTTTAGATTTTTGAAATTCTGAAGTTAAATTGATCAAAATTATATTTTTTTGCTACTATTCCGAGACTAAAGTTACAGCAGTGTTAAATTTAGACATCTGAACCATTTTAAGCATAACTCTTTCAATTTTTATCCAAATTCAATAATCTTAGATGTTTCGGAAAGCTTATAATTTTCTCTTGAAGTTTCATGTTTTGATATTTTGAAATTTTGAAGTTTTGTTGACTAGAAATGCGCTTGATTGTTGCTGTCCCGAGATCAAAATGACAGCAATAATGATTGTTGATCTTAGAATTTGTTTTAGCCAATATTTGACTAGATGAGACGTTTGAGATCTCCTATTATAGGAGTAATAATCGATGAGAACTACTCATAGATGTTGTATTACTCGCCGATGAGATGAGGCGAGTCTTGAGATGAGATTTTCCCCTTGCGGGAATTATGGTTTATGAGAAACTACTGTGAGATTTATTTGCATTTGCCGATGATACGAGGCAAGATATATGAGTATTATGAGATTTTTGAGGTTTGAGATTTTATTTTTATGATGTGGAGCTAACTAGCGGTTAGTAAACCGTTTAGTGCGAACGTGAGGTATGGGACGCACGCTAACACTTTTCGGGTTCCTTTCCGAGAGTTTGTGACACATCCACGAGTATGCCAGTGCTATAGACCTTCGGGTCATCTGAGTTATGTGACTTCGGTCACCACGAGTTATGTGACTTCGGTCACCATGAGTTATGTGACATCGGTCACCATGAGTATGACCTTTGGGTCCACGAGTTAGGTACCTAAATTATAAATAGCACTGGACAAGAGTTTAGCACGTGCAGCATTGCTTCAGCTTTGCAATCAGGGATCTGGCCAATCCGGGGTTCTTTGAGTTTTTCTGAGTTTTATACGATTTCACTATTTTGAGATATTTTTGTTACATCGATAGCCTAATGCTACATGAGATGTTATATATAGTGAATTCGTTTTTATGATATTTGAACTTAATCTTGAGTTCCATGAGATTCATATTGGAATTTTAATGAGTTTTTCTCTTGACTTTCACATGATTCCTTGCATTGAGTTGAATGCCATTAAGTATGAGTTTCTTATGTTGAATTAAACCTATTCATGCGACAACCCTTGGTGAACATATATCATGCATTGAGATTATACTACACTTGTGCCCATCCTTTATAATTAAAGGATGAATTCCCTTATGCACTTATATTCCTCTTATCTTATACTAATATCAAGTTCTAGCTAGCCTGACCCGTGTATTTATTACTCGGGTCAGACCGAGTTGCAGGTTAGGTAGTTGGACTCTTAGCTTGCTTTATCTTTTGGACTTCACCTTTGACTTGGGATATGGCATAGTTTTTGTGTAGTAGCCTTTCTGTTGGAAACTTTTGATGTATATATATTCTTTTGTGGGGAATGTATGTATATATTGTGGTTGTATACCACTAGTGACATGTTGTTTTACATTTGATGTATGTATTTATATGTATCATTTCTATGTTATTGTTCTGTGACTTGCAATTGACAGTTATTATATTTTGTTTCTGAATCGATCCTGAAGCCACCATAGTAGTGTATTAGATAAGAATTAAGTATGTCGAATACTCGAGATGAAAAGAAGAAGAAAAAAGAGGAGTATAAATATCGATGTACTTATCTCTTATCTAATGCAAGACTATGATGGTCGCCCTTAACCAGCCCTATGCTCCACATTAGCAGACAGAATTACTATGTAATTCTCTTTGTTAATATGGGTCTCAGGGTGGGGCGTCACAATGTGATACAAGTGGACATCGCCGCTTGCAATAAGAGGTAAACTCTACGATCGAGAGATAGACACAGGTGTAGACGATGAGACAAACCGAGGAGTCAGTATTTGGGTTCTCCCTCTCCAAGCGTAGTTGGGTTATGGGAAGTTGTATTAATAGGTGAGCAGTTCCTACAGTGGCATTATACAGGAATGTTAGTAGACGTAGGTTTCCATAGTAGCCTATGGACGGTGTTTCCTTATCTTGTAGCTCTAGGAGCGTTGTCCAATTTCTAGTTGTAAGGTTTGATCCTCATATTAGATAAGAACCCTAGGGTAATGGACCTTAGGAATTCACAGACACTTATAACACACCCTATGTAACCTTGAGTTGTATAAAAGCTAAATGCACATGATTATCACATATTAAATTTGTACTTATCCACTAGACTTTTGTTTGACCCACTCTTTCTCCTTCTTTTTCCCCACCACAAATGGACATAGAAGTAGTGATTGGCCCATTCTTGACACTTAGAGATTCGAGCTCCTCTTTAGAGATTGATTTTCATCATATTTTCTTTCTGTGAATTTATCTATCTGATTGGTATATTTTCTCTCTTTTATCAGACTTAAAGTGAAATATTCTATGTAATCTGTGTTGAACAACATACTGATTTTTATGAGATGGACATGTTTCTATGTTATATGTTTTATTCCTCCTGCTATGAGATCTAAAAGTGTAGTGTGCCTTAGATTATATCTACCTCTATAATCTTCGTAACGTTAAAAGAAAAACTTGATAACTCGCATTTTCCATCACGACACGAGGTCGAAAGTCACACTCAGCTTTGGATCAGTGTGTAAGGAGGTACGAGTTGTCACAGTTGGTATCAGAGCATCGGTTCAAAGTTCCTTAGAGATTGTGACTGTATGCAGAGAACATAAAAGTTTTTGAAAAACTGTTTTTTCAAAAGCTTTTCTAAAAGTTTTCAAACATTAATTATAAAAATATAAAGGTATATCAGTAAAGATTTTCAAAAAGCTTTCCAAATATATTATACATATCGTAATCTCTCTTTTTCGTACCTATGTTATCTTTAATTCGTGCCTATATATTCTCTCTTATTCGTGCTTATACTATCTATGAAAAGCTATTGATAAAATCCTTAAAATTCACAAATTGAAGATGAGTGATCCTGTGGGTATAGGCTTTAGTGATGTGGCCGAGGTCCCGGGTGTGAAAATCTCAATATGGTTCCTCTAGAACAATCAAGCAAGTGGAAAAGCCTAGCTAAATCTCAGTAGAGAGCCCATAAAGAGAGCAATAGGTGCAGTTCCTGCCTAGCCACCTATCATTGCCGACTTTGCTAAGCTATGTAAAGATTTCTCTAGCCTTGAAGGAAAGCCATACAAAGGGGTGGAGTCTTACATGGATTTGAAGACATGGATTCACGCTTGTGAGAAGATCTTTTATTTGGCGAGTTTGACTAACAAGGCGAGGAGGCAGATGGCTACAAGGTAGTTGCACGGTGAAGCATTGAGTTGGTGGGAGGTTGTTAAGTCCTGTGCAGTTAAAACGCTTAATAGTTCTATAGAGGTGGAGGTGAAAATAGCCTATGTGTGAAAAGCATCATTAGGTATAAAACCAAATATTTAAAGTTAATTTAGTATCATCCTCACATCATCTTTGTAGAAAAGGAGATATTGTTTAGTCTTATATAACAAAATATAAGAATTTCATGTATTATATAGACTATATATGGGAACTATAATAGATTTCTAACTTATATTGAGCATTTATGCCACAAAATTAGTCCTTTATCCTAAAATTTTATTTTATTTTAGAAGAGAACAAGTCAAATCAACATTGTAAATTAATATTGCTAAAGTGGGTGCTAAAAAGCTTTGATTTAGTGGGTGTAAGGGAAAACAATAGACTTAAAGCACATCTACTAATTAATAATGCTAAATTAAAATAGTGTGGTGGTCGAAGAACACTACGTGCTATAGAGGGGATTTTGCGGGGCTTTAATTGCACAGGTTGAGTTTGAGATTAATGGAGGGGATATTTCTTGGGAAGAGTTCCATAGGAGATTTGAGGTGAAGTTCTTGTCTATGGTGGAGAAAGGTGTGCAATTGGAAAAGTTCATTCACTTGAAGCAAGGAAACCTAACTATTGAGGAATATGCTATCCAGAGCTAGCTAGATTTGCGATAGGGCTGATTGACACACCACAGAACAAGGCTGTTTAATTTGCTAAAGGACTGAACCAACTTGTCTAAGGTTTAGCTTTGAGTTACATTCCTATGGGTGCTACTTATGAGGGTTTAGTGGGGATTGCATTACTCAATACTATCTCTAAGGAAAAAGGAAAAGAGGAATCTAAAAGGGCTGGAGGAAAGGTGTAGTTTAAAAAATAGAAAAAGAGAGGATTTAGGCCTAAGAGGAAGATATAAAAGGATATGTAAAAACAACAATTTGCTAAGAAGTGCAAATCTGATAGCTCAAAATCAAGTGTTATAACTACGATCAGTGTGGACATAAAAGCATGCATGCCTAGCACCCATGATAGCTCCTACTCTGTCTTCTACTTAGGTGGTTTCGGCTTATGCACTGGAGGCAGTACCAGCTCAGATGCGCAGTTATTGGTTGACAAGAGTAAGAAAGTGGTGATTGAAGCTGTGTTGACTCTTTCTGGTTTATTTATTTGCACATTATTTGACATTGGGCTTCTCATTCTTTTATTTCTAATAGACTAGTTGACAACATGCACTTATGGACTAGTATAGTCACAGATCCTGTAATTTTTTCAAACCCAATAGGAGGATCGACCTATCTGTCTATATTATGTAGGGGTTTGAAGTTGTTCGTTTTGGGGTCGAGTTTGATTGTGATGCCTATATTAGGATTCTCTGGGTTTGGTTGATATTAGGCATGGATGAATGATGATGTATGAGTCTATTTTAAACTGTGATATGAAGGTTGTTAGATTGAGCATGTGTAGTGGACATAGTTTATAGGTTTATTGTGACCCTCGTGGATCAGTTATGTTGAGCTACTAATTTTCTTTTAACCTATCACATGATGAGCTAGATAAGATGCCCGTAGTTAGAGATTTTCTAAAAGTTTTTGCTGAGATTACCGATCTCTTGCCCCAAGGAGATCGTGTTTAGAATATATCTTGTTGAGAACGACAGACCCATCATCTTACCATTGAGGCATATGGCTCCAAAGGAGAGACCTGAGTTAAACAGAGAAGTAAATGAGCCATTGGAGAAGGAATTTATTAAGATGAGCACTAGTCCTCTTTGCCACCAAGGTGGATAGTTTCCTTAGACTCAGCATCGATTATAGGGAGTTGAATAAATTGATACAGAAGAATCGATATATGTTGACAAGCATGGACGATCTCTTTGATCAGTTGTTGAAGCCAAGGTGTTCTTATAGCTTGACTTGGCTACCGGATTCCATCAGTTGTTTGTAGCTAAGGACAGTATTCAGAAGACAGCATTCTGCACACCCATCTGATTGTTTGAGTGGCTAGTCATGCCTTTCAAACAGAACGATGCACATGCCTACGTTGTTGATTTAATAAGCCAAGTATTAAGGGGGTTGCTCAACAAATTCATTATAGTATTTATGGATCATATCCTAGTCTACTCAAGTAGTGAGGAGTAGCATGTGTTGCATTTGAAAGAAGTGCTCAGTGCATTTCCTTTGTATAAGCTGAAGGATAAGTTTCAAAAATGCCACTTTCGGGGAGAGGATGTACGCTTTTTGGGACACTTTTCTCAAAAAGCAGATTGGTGATTGATCTCAATAAGGTGGCAGCAGTTAAGAACTGGTTTGTGCCAAAGAATGCCACGAAAGTAAGCAGTTCCTTTAGTTTGGCGGGCTATTATCGAAAATTGATTAGGGACTTCGTGAACATCCTTGCCTCTTTGACCCGTCCTACCAAGAAGAATCTTGCTTTCTCGTAGGATGCAAAATGTGAAGATGGTTTTATCAAATTGAAGGAAGCATTAACCAATGCACCGGTTTTAGTACTACCCAGCGGAACAAAGCCATTTACAGCTTATACTGATTCATGTGTTATGTGGTTAGATGATGTCTTGATATAAGAAGGAAGTGTGGTGAGTTATGCTATTCGGCAGTTGAAGATCCAAGAGAGAAACTACCACGCCCATGATCTTGAGTTGGCGGCAGTTATCTTTATGCTTAAGTCATAGAGACATTACCTTTTAAGGGAGCGGTTTGAGCAATATATGTGTCACATGTCCTTGAAATATTTTTTCTCATAAGAAGACTTGAATTTAAGGCAGCAAAGATAGATAGAGTTCTTAGCATCACAAGACTTCGACATCTCATATACCCAGGGCATGGGTAAGGTAGTAGTAGATGCTTTGAGTGGACAACATTCAGTATTGAGTCTCTTATTCTTAGAGTGGAAGCATTTAGATTTCATTTAAACAATCTTCTTCCAACCCATCGGATATTACCAAGGCACTACTAGCAACTTTAAAAGCGCAGTCTACATTGGTGGAGTGTAGTGGGTCTAGACAGAAGGAGGACAAGGAGAAGGTCCATATTATTGAGAGGATTGGTAGAGGAGAGTCGTCGAGTCATTTGAGGCATTATTCCATTGACTCAAGAGGATGGTTATGGAGGGATGGTAGGATTTCTGTTCCTCATAGTATGGATTTAGTAGATGCAGTACTAGCGGAGTCCTACCATTCTAGGATGACCATTCATCCCGGTGGTGACAAGATGTAACGCAACCTAACAAGAGTCATATATTGCTCCGGTACAGTGAAGCAAGTAGCGGAGTAGGCAACCAGATGTATGACTCACCAAAGTGTAAAGCTGGAGCAGAAGAAGCCAGGAGGATTGTTGTAGCCACTGGATATTTTTTAATGGAAGTGGGAGAGTATTTCTATGAATTTTGTGGATGGTTTTCATGGAGTAGGAGAGGGAATGAGAGCATTTGGGTAATTTTTATTCGTTAACCAAGTGCGTTCATTTCACACCCGTAATGAGAATAAGGATGACTGTGTCGTTCGCGGTTTTATACGTGAGAGAGGTTGCTAGGTTATATGGATTTCCTACTAGTATAGTCAACAATCGTGATCATCTTTTCACAAACGAATTCTGAAAGAGTCTATAAAATGCTTTGGGGATCAAGTTGAGCTTGAGCACCACATGTTATCCACAGACGGACGGACAAATAAAGAGGGTAAATCGGTCATTAGAGGACTTGCTACGGATGTGTATTTTCGACTTTAAGGTTCTTGGGAGGATCACTTGTCGAGTGGAGTTTACCTACAATAATAGTTATATGGCTAGCATTATGATGACAACGTTCGAGGCATTATACGATAGACCTTGTAGATCATTGTCATATTGGTGGTATACTATGGATAGGATTATCCTTATACCGAATATGGCGAGGGAGGCATCATAGAAGGTGGACTTGATTTGTAAGAGAATGAAAACTTCTCGGGATAAGCAGGAATTTTATGTTGATAGGAGATGTACAGAGTTAGATTTTGTAGTGTGTGTGGCATGATGTTTGTGAAGGTTTCACCCCTAAGGCGTTATGAGGTTTCATAGGTCTGGGAAGTTAGCTCCGAGGTTTGTAGGGTCCATTCTGGTAGTTGCTAAAGCAGGGAAGTTGGCATATAGAGTAAAGCTTCAGGAAAAGTTAGTGGAGGTATATGATGTTTTTCGTGCATCACACTAGCGACAGTGAATGCACAATAAAGCTAGCTAGTTGAGCTGAGCTAGCTAGAGGAGGTAGAGAATGAGCGAGAGTCACTTATTCACCATGCACCCATTTGTATTCTAGAACATGGTGTAAAGAAAATCCACAACAAGGAAATTAGACTTATTAAAGTCTAATAGGGAGGCGATCCAGAGGAGACAACATGGAAGCCAGAGGAGAGGATCTGCACTACCTACCCAACACTCTTTTCTAGTACATTTCCAATTTAAGTTTACTAAGTATAGGCTAGTTATGTATGTGACTAAGCTTTGTATAAGAGACCATTGGATGGTAGGAATGTTTTTAAACATGTCAATAAGATGTGTTAAGGATGATGGATGCTAGTGGATGTATTGTTTGTTCTATTATCATTTAAACTTTTAACACAATATATCTTTTAGGTAGTGCACACACATGCGCATTATCCCTTATTATTGTGTAGCTTATTACATATGATTCATATGGATGTTGCATATGGATGTTGTATATGGATGGAATGGCTTCACATACACATTGAATTTCAAGTATATTTATTTAGGATGTTGCATATATTTTGATGCTTGGCATGAGCATTTGCATGATTAAAGGTCGACTAGATTGGGAGATTGCCTACTTGTTGTATTAGTATAGGTTCATGTGCATTTCATGCTTCATGTATATATGTAAATATTTTGCATTAGAAAATTTCTAAGGACAATGATTGATCGTGGATGATGGATGAGTACATGGTTGTAGTTACTAGTTGTTGCTTTTAAAAGTTAGAGTTTTTGTCCTTTTAGATTTCAAGGAAGAAATCTCTTTTAAGGGAAGGAGAATGTAACATCCCCAAATTTTACAAAAATTTAATGAAAATTTAATAAAAAATTAACGATAAAATTAAAATAGTGGAAACTAGCCACAAGGGCCTCTTTAGCAAGTGCAATTAGTTTTTAGGACACACAACTGAAATAATTACTTTTAAGGACAAAATGAAAAATAAATAGTTTCTAAGGCCTAAAAACCTATGAAATTATGTCCTTGAAAGTAAGTGGACTGCTGATTTTGTCCTTAAAAGTAATTATTCTGCTGACTTTGGCTTTGATAATTTATGTGAATGTGTGTCCTAGAAACTAATTGGACTGCAAAGTTTGTCCTTCTAGTGAAATGCTCTTTTAAAATAAGTAAAGGATTAAAAAGAAAATTTCACAAGCGTTCGAATTTGACTAAGAAACTTGGACCGTTGCATTTGTAGTAATTTTCTAGATGATTTTCATATATAACACTTTGAAGTCGGAGTTAGTATGGAGAAGTTAATAGAATAAAAACCATAAAAAAAATCACAAATTAACAAAGAAGCCGGTCGACAGAGGAAGGTCGATGGTCACCCCGTAGCCATCGACCTGGGGGTTAAGGCGGTCAACCGTGGCTAAGTTAAATCGAGTTGTTTGTGATGTGTTCGAATGGTGGTTGTGCGTTACTTAGTTGCTAAGTATTAGACGAGCGTGAGCGGTCATTATGAAGATTCAGCAACCAAAATCCAACATCCTAAACTACTTGCAAACCCCTATAAATTCAAGCCCAAACTTACCTTATAATTCACATAACAATTCACCATGCTGAAACTTCGTCCAATTCTAACCTCTCCTCAAACTCTAAAAATTCTTCAAATCAAATTAAAATCAAATAAGAACACAATCAATTAGATTTAGACGGAGAAAGCCGAGCAAAAGTACGAAGGGGCGATTCTCAAGTAAAGCGAGTTGGAGGAGCATAAACTTGAGGTGAGCGGAAACAAATTTGATTAGATGATTATTAGAGTTAGGATTAATCTATTCTACTTGATTTAGGGTGTTAATAAATTTAAAACTTAAATTACAAAATCCTAATTTGTAACTTATAACTGATGGTAGAATTGAAATCGCTGTAAATTGTTAAACCTATACTAATGCTAGAACACCCTTTTTCTATTGCTATAAACCCTAAAATTAGTAATCCCTAAATTTGTATACCTAAATTGAACTAATCGATATTGAAATGGAGAATATGGACTGGTCAAATTTGTGCTTAGGGTTCGTTGTAAACTACAATCAACACAAATCAACCAAAAATTAAAAATCGACATTAAAAATCATGAAAAACTTAAGTTTTGCCTATGACTGGTCGACCCCTAATCCCTAGCGGTCAACAGGTAGCAGTCAATCGGTTAGGGTTAGCTGTTGGCCAGAAAACAAGTAAAATGTAGATTTCAATCCTCAACCAAATTCCCAGGTTGGTTATAGAAAATTGTATAATTCATGATAAAAATTATATAGGTTGATATTTGTTGTATGAGCCTACTTTGGGCCAAGTGAGTATCCTAGAGATAGTAGGGAAGTTAGTTTCGCATGAGAGGACGCTAGGTCGTTCGATGTCGGGTATAGATTGTTTACCCAATTAGGGGTCAAGTAATCGACAAAAAAGAAGTAACTGGCAAAGCAACCTAGTACCAATTGGGACTCTATTACAGTAAGATATAGTCAGGCTTGACGCGGTACGATAAGAGGCATATTCAAAGAAGCAGCCCAGTACTAACAGTTGATTCTATTCAGACATAGTCTGGCTCGGTGATGTACGATAAGTGGTAATATAGGTAGAGGTAGCGCGGCAAAGCAGGAGTTCATGTATGCATGGTTCTAATGCGATGTGATACAGATGAACACTGACATGTGTAGTGAGAGGCAAACACTATGATTGAGAGGTGGACAAATGTGCAAATAATGAGACACATGGGCGAGTCAGTATTTTGAGTTCTCGCTATACAAGCATAGTTAGGTTATGGGAAGTTGTATTAATAGGGGAGTAGTTCCCATAGGAGGGATTATGCAGATATGTTAGTGGAAGTAGTTTCCACAGTAGTCTACCTACGGTATTTCCTTATTGGGTAGGTCTAGGAGCGTTGGCCGATCGCTAATTGTATGGTTCTATCCATAGTTCGATCCTTGCATTAGATAAAAATCCTTAGGTAATGGATCCAAGGAATTCACGGACATTTATAGCACACTCCATGTTATATGGTGTAGTATTAAAGTTAACTGCAGATGATCATCACATATTAAACTTGTACTCATTCACTAGTCTTGTCTAACCCACTCTTTTTCCTTCTTTTTCCCTACCGTAGGTGGACATGGCAGTAGGTGATTAGTCCATCCTTGATACTTGGAGAGTTGAGCTTATCTTTGGAAACTTTTTTATCATAATTTCTCTTCATGTATTTATATATTTTATTAGTATACTTTATCTCTTTTATCGGACTTGGAATGATATTTTCTATGTACTCTATATTGGACCATGTGCATATTTTCTGAGAAAGTGATTTGGATATTTCCTTAGATGGACATTTTTCTATGTTTTATGTTTTATTTCTTCAGCTATGAGTTTAGAGAGTGTAATGTATATTAGAATATATCGATTTATATTAGCCTTTGTAAAGTTAAAATAAAAACTAGATGGCTCTCATTTCTCTGCACGACATGAGGCCGAAAGCCACACTAATCCTTATATTAGTGTGTTGGAAGGTGCGAGTTGTCACATATGTATAGGCATAGTTTAGGATATTGGAATTTTGAGAATGTAAAAATTGTTTATATATGACATTTGGTTTGCTATCCTATTTACATAAACTATTGTATATATAAACTAACCATATTTTATTGCCGAAAGATAATTCCAAGGCGAATACAGGAAATTGTGGTTTGATTTTATGGTTTCAAAATGAGGGACATAATTTTTGCATCAGAGCTTAGGTTAAGGGATATTCAATTAAAATAGAGTTAAGTATAAATTTAAGTAAAGACTAGATATAAGGACAAATGCCATGAGGGGGTGTGGCTATTATATAACATGCTTGTATTATGCTACAGAGATATAAGTAAATATATCTATCCATCTATTGTTGTTTCACTCACTATGTTTTCAGTTCTAATAAAAAAATAATGGAAATAAGAAGTAAAAGAATTATAGTAGGAAGATCAAATGCAAGAAGAAAGGCCAAAAATACTTAGAATAATAGTCAAGGAGGGGAAGCAGCACCGAAAGTTGGATTAGAGGTTGGACTTTAGATGCTAGATTCGACAGTGGGAAACATAGATATGAATTCATTTTTCCAACATTTCATGGCGAACTTAATGCAGCAGCAGGTTTGGTAACAAGTGCCACTAAAAACTTAAGGGATCGATGCATGCTTCTTGATAGAACTTTGCTAAAATGAATCAGGCCTTTTGAAGCTTGCACATATAGATTTTTGAGGGTACCAAACCAACCACATAAACAACCGATTGGTTGTGAACATGTGAACCCCTTTATAAATATTTGGAGTTTACTGTGGCCTGAAACACGAAGATGCTATCTAAGCCGCTTAAAGGTCTGGTTAGTATTAGTGAGAGATACGGAGGGCATAAGTTCCTGAGCAAGGATTACTTGGGAAAGATTTAGGAAGACGTTTAACTAGCAATTTATTCTTAATCGGAGTTGCCGATCAAGTTTCAGGTGTTTATTAACCTGCAATAAGGAAGTATGTTAGTATTGGAATATGTGCAGATGTTTAAATACTTAATCAATGTATGGGATCATCTTATTAGGACACCATGGAAGAAGGTGGAGAACTATGTTCTAGGATTAAGGCCTAGGTTAGGTGATAAGATGATGATCCATCTATCACTTGCATTCAATAAAGTGGCAGACATGGCATGGTACGACCTTATTTATACGGAAAGGAGAAGTGGGCATAACGCTTAAACTGATAACACGAAGAAGTTCACTTCAACCGAAAAAGGAAAAAAGTGCTAGCAACCGAAAGGGAAGGCTCAAGGAGGTAGAGCACAAAAGGAAAGTTATGAGGTAAATTATTACGATTGTGGCTAGTTGGGGTATTATGCACATAATTGCCTCTGAGGCACTGTTTAATGTCAAGTGCTTTAATTATGATAAACTTGATCATAAAAAGAAGGTTTTTCTGGGGTAGAAGAGGATAAAGATCTTTGCTTTGGAAGAACCAAAGGACGTCGATCCGAGTAAAAAGGAAAGAGTGTAATATTAGAAGTTATGACTTTGATTTCGATATTTCAGTCAGTGTACTATTTCATACTAGCACTACGCAATCATTTATAGCTAAGAACATAGGTGATAAATTGGGATAGATATTACCTATTTAGTCACTTCGATATGTGATATGCCACTCTTATATTTAATTGCACTAACATAAAATTGGTTAGGTTGGTAAAAGCTTTTGTGTGATCCCCACATGTTTGACATTATAGGCTTTAGAGTTATTTAAGGGATAAATTGTGATCTCATGTGGCGCAAAGATGTATTATGCCAAAAGTATTGCAGTATTGAAACACCCTGACCAAAGCACAAGAGTGCTTGTAGCTTTAGAAGAGCCAAGACCTAGTAGTGAAGGAGTAGTGTATGCTTTAGTTTTGATGAAGGTAGGTCTCTGAGAAGTACAAGTAGTTAGAGTCTTCCTCGATGTGTTTTATTACGACTCACTATTTTTAATATCTAAAATCAATTATTAATGACATCAAAATACACTTGTAGCTAATTCCATATATTAAAAGCAGTGAATTCTTGATAGATAAAATTAGAATCTAAAATAATGAATAAAAAGGGAATCCTCACAACGGAGTTTAAACATAAATACAAAAAAAGTCTCATATCAATAATTAAAGATTACACAAATAGAATGCACCACTTAATTTTGATACTTCATTACATCAATTATTAAGTGACATCTTCGTAATTATGATTCAAGAGACAAACTGGTCTATTATGTAGATATGACTCCTTCTAGACCCTTTACACTCTTCTTTGATTCCACCTATAAACTTAAAAATACCTACATAGATATAGAACAAAGGGGGAAAAGGTTTTAGCTGTGCTTAAGTTGTAACTAACCCTATAAACTACAGCGTAGTCTCGATAGCAATTACATAGGAAAACACTACTTACATACCCGTTTTATGGATTCAAGCATATATAGTTCTATTTTCTGCTCATCTCCTACATCCAAATACTTGTTAATACATTGAAACCATAGAATCCATTCGACTATTGCAACCATAACATGCAATGTAATTAATGCAACCATTTCTACCATAGCAGCCAATGCAACCAATATAAATAGTAAAAACAGAAAATAATATTCCTACTCGTCCATCTTAACAAATTATCATTTGGGGCAACCAAAATAATAGTAGTACATAACCATTAAATATCAACAATATTCAATGACAACCCCAATCCATCAATTAAGAAAATCACAACACATAAATTTACTTACATACACCATCATCAATGTAAATATAAATCATAAAATTTGTACTAATCCATTCAACATTAGTAACAAAACATCCATCATCAAATAACCATAATGGCTTTCCATCAACTAATATCAATAATGATAAAATATCGCACATTCATCTAAATGTGATACGATCATTAAACATCAAACGTATGTGATAATCATAATCAACAATTAATCAGCATTCAACAACCATCCAAATAATATATTTGCATCCATTATTCTCTTGATTATAAAAACGCATTATTATTTTTTAAATCTAATCGCCTTTATTTATTCATCAAAAACAATAATAATTCCTTTTAAACGGTAATTTACTCTTTAAATTCCTTTTATTTTATTTCCTTTTATTTAAATACCCAAAAAACCATAATTTAAATAAATATAGTAATCTACGTCAACATCGAAACCTCTTCAATTCTTTCCAAAACCAATTTATTACCATTTATGAAACACCCAACACCCCTTAGTATACCCAAAAGGCACAATAAAGAATATGGTACACTATAGGTATGACTAAAAACTTACAAAGACTAAGATTCAGAAGACAAAATAAATGAAATAGTGGAAACATTTAAAACAATAACTTATTTAAAAATCAAAACTTCATAAAATAAGTCATAACCAAAATGGGTCTCAAAATACCAAATACATATATCTTATGAAAACATCATCTTAGTCACAATATCAGAGTACATACATAAAACCATCCCTCTCAACAAGTGCCAGTACATGAGAATAAAACTGAAAAGAAGAAGAAGAATAGATGAAGAAAAACTCCGCAACTGAATCTCCAAGGAAATCAAAAATCTTTTGTCCCCACATCTGTTGGCCTATGGGCGAATAAGGAAAAATAGTGGATTGGGTCAGACTAAAAGTCTGGTGAGTGGAAGTAACTACTAGTATTCTTAAGCATGTAAAGATTATAGACTTTGCAATAATTCTAGTATGAAAGGAAATAAAGAAAACAATAAAGCCGGAATAAAATACGGTTTAACTGTTTGCTTTGCTTGGATAGTTTGATTATCTTGATTGTTTACACTTTTCTAAAACTGCTTTGGTTAGGCTGAAATCCCAATTCTACTTTAATTAGGATGAAGTCCTAATTCTACCCTTTGATCATCTTCTATCTCTGTTGTGCTTACTGTGGGCTAGTCCCATCCTATGGGTCCTACAACAATAGACACCTACTAAGCGCTTGAAACTCAATAGTGACTTATCTCCCTACACTGAGGCCGCACGCTCAACCACCATTAGGCTTGCGCTATCTTTTGCTCTCTCTTTGGACCTCTTAATTACCCTAAACGGCATAAGCATACCTAGCCTCACCTCCATGAGTTGTGAGACCACCAGTTCCTGCCTAAAGGGAATGCTGCCGATACGGGTCCTAATAAACATAATCTAATTGCGCCCCTTTCCCAAATATCATGATTTGAGCTTCTAATTATTGACCACTTATTTATCAGCATAAGCGTGTCCCAAAGGAAATGCTATCGGTACGGGTCATACTTCTTAATTATTGATTGTATCTACCTAAACAGCATAAGGGGAATGCTGCCGGTACAGATCCTACTTCTTAATTACTGACATCTAATCTATCCTAAATAGCATAAGAGGAATGCTGCTGGTACGGGTCCTACTTCTTAATTATTGTCCACTTATCTACCCTAAACATCATAAGGGAAATGCTGCTGGTACGGGTCCTACTTCTATCTTTGCTTATTAACTTAGCATAAGTCTTTTTAAATAAGCCTCTTTAGTTATCTCTTCTATATTTTCTTATTAACTTATTCTAAGTCTTAAAATAGGTCTTTTTCTGTTTGCCTCTAGTTGTAACATATGTGTTATAACTTCACTTATTAACTTAACCGAAGGTCTAAGTGTAAAAGTAAGCTTCTTCTGCTATTTCTTCTATTTTCTCTTTTTGTTATAATTACATGTTATACATATGGTTGCAAATATCTTAAATTTGTCTATTTCAGTATAAGTCCAATTTATTATAGTTCTTCTCATTTAACATCCTATTTTCTATAAATTCAGTGTTCTTATATTTTAGTCCATATTAGTGAATTATTCTCTTATATTTATTTTATTGGCGTAAAATGGAATTAAAAAGAAACTGACATTTACAGAAGAAATCCCAACATAGTATAGTGATGTGCACGTAAATGTGCATATATTTAAATCCATATTTTATCTATTTTTATTAAAATAAATGTCATATTTGGGTATTTTAACATGTTCAAAACCAAAATTTAATTATTTGCAAATCATCATACATTCATCTACGTATAGTGGCAAAATAATCATTTTTATGCATGTGTTAATTTGGGAATTTTTATATGGACATTTTATATGATTTTTATAGGAATTTGGACACATATGGAAGAGGCTTTCATGAAGATATATGCATGCACAAGGGAATACAAAGGAAAGAAGATGAAATAGTTCAAGTTCATGATCATTAGGACCCCACCCACTTACATGAATCTACAATTAGAAGCTAATGGACAATTAAGAGGAGGTTAAAGCTTCATGCACGTTTAATGATAGATTAATTAGCGGTAATGGTTACTTTGTAGCCACACTTTTTAAAAGGCATTTTGGAAAGCACCCTAAAAATTAAATTGGGGTTTTATGCATGTATAAATAGTCCTCTTATGTAAATTTAAATGATCTTCTACCTTTCATTTTACCTAGGAAATTAAGCAAGCAATTGTAAGCCCAATGTTACATGAAAAAAAAGGCTTCTTAGCCTCTTTCTATTCACTTTTCTACGTGCTTTTATTTACTTTTACGCTCATTTTTATTCTTATATTCTCTTTCATTTCATATTCATAGTTTAGATTTACATTTATGCACTTAGTTTAGTTCATTTCCTTCTGGTAGTTAATCTTCTTTTTCTTTGTTTATTCCCTACTTTATTTTATTTTCATTGTTGAAATCTCTATGTATTGAAATGATAACACAAATGAAAGGCTAAATTCCTACAATTTAAAGATAACGGAGCTTTCTTTTATCATGTAGATTCAACATAAATTTTCTATGCATGATCTCTTTTGTGCTTTATGATAAAATGAATGTTTATGTTTGTTTGTGTTTTATGTTGAATTTGATAGCCTATTTTGTTCATAACAAATAGGTTATGCTTATCTCATTAATCACAAATTGCCTCTTTATCTAAATATGATCATGGCAACGAAGTAAGGTTTAATCAAAATTTGATGATCTATGCTACTAATTAATAGTAAATAGATCATGCTTAAACTAGATTTTGGTTTCATTTTCTATGCCAAATTTCATGAGATTTGAAAAGGTTGGACTAGATTTGTATTATAGTTTGCGGGTCTGATTTGTGTTAATTAGTAACTTAAATGAGTCATGCTTATGATAAATACATCACTAATCCTACTTAGATTAAAAAGAGATTACCATTGGATTTTATGTTGATTTATGTGAAAAATATAAGAAAGTGGATTTGCCTTTAAATTAAATTTTAATCACATAGTTTTTTATCTTAATATTTGCTTAGTTGTCTAGTTTTCAAAACAACCTCCACTTTTGGTTTAATTTGATTCATTATAAATTTAAAATCTAACAACTCCCTGCAGATCGACTTGTATTCACCACATACTAACTTTTGTACGCCTTGTGCTTGCGGTAATTTTATAATAGATTTTTCGACGATTTTCTAACTCGATAGAAAAACCGTCATTAAACATGTTTTTGGCGCCATTGCAAGGGAGTTGACTTGATTTTTACTTTCTATTCTTCGAATTATTTTTCTTTGATTTTTGTGTGTTTCGTTTTGTGTGTATTGCATTTTTAAAAAAAAAAGAAAAAAAAATCGTGTGTTTATGTTTGATCTTTGTGGCATTTTGATTGTTTGTTTGCTGTTTTCTAGTTTCATTAAATACACACACAAAATTGCATTTGAATTTTTTTATATTTTATTTCATATACATTTTTACATTTCATATTTGCATTTACAATTTAAAAAAAACACTGTTTGTTTCATTACTGTTGCTGCTCTCCGTTACAAGCCACTCTTACACACATCTCTTCACTAGTCCACACTTCAACCTTTGCCACAAACAACCATAAAATCATATATTCCCCCGACACTCATATCCCATTGCACATAAAATATTGTCATTACGCTACAAAAACTGCCATCACTCTATAAACAACATCTCCTATCATCACTCTACAATATCAACCATTCAACAGACTGTTACATCCTCCAACATAAGTCTATTGCACTGCCATAAGGCTGCTCACATCACCCTATTTCATAGCCCATATTTGTTAGAAATGAATAAGTGAGGGAAACAATATCCCACATCGGGGAATACACATCTCAATCCCACCTTATATACTAAGGCTTGGTAAGTGATATCAAAAGAAAATGAGAAGAAGGAATGGATCATGCATGAAGGATTGAAGGCATGAAGGCTTTCATATATATATATATATATATATATATATATATATATATATTAATAGGTCAAAGATAAGGGCCTTGGGCCTTGGGGCTCTTGGGGTCTTGTGATTAAATGGGCCTCCAGGCTGCACTCTGGCTCGCTGCGCTGAACCGTTTATTTTTGAACTTGAAATACGGGCGCGTGCGCGGGTCTGTTGGTTTAAAGGGTCGCAACCTTTCCAACAGTCACACCCATTTGAACAGACACTTCTCCCCGGTATATATAGAGGCACACGAGAGAAAAAATTAACAGTTTTTTTTTCTTTTCTGCTCTTCTTCTTCCTCCTCTGTTCTGAAATATTTACTCTTCTTGAGTTCGTCGTTCTCTGCGATTGCTGCGCTGCATCGCAGAGAGGTCCGTTTCAGGTTTGAGAAGCGATTGCTCTACAACCGAAAAGCGCCGTAGCAGGAGCAATTTCGTTTCAAGCCAATAGTTCTACGCTGGACTCGGACATTCTAATCGGTACATTTGTTTTTCCCACACCATCTTCCTGTTATCCATCGCATACGTATTGCAACACTTTGCTGTTGTTGCAATTGTGTACAGAACAACATCAACGTTTCTGTTTATTATTCTACAACACTGTTTGAAACGGTTTGCTGCCGCTTCTACTGTATATTTGCTAACAATCTTGAAACGAAATTGAAGCCATATCATTGTTCCCTTAAAAAAAATTTGTGCTTTGTTTGATTCTGTTCTGTGTACTAATTGAAGTCATATCGTTTCAGACGATGGCTCAAGAGAGTAACACTTCGTCAACATAGCAGCCGTTGCCCTCCGCTCTGACAGGACCACTTGTCACACAGCCTGTACCATTCTCACATGGAGAGAGGCCGGAAAAATTCAATGGCCAGGATTTTAAGCGCTGGCAACAAAAGATGCTCTTCTACTTGACTACTTTAGGTCTGGCCAAACACCTAACAGAGGACCCTCCACAAGTAGATGAACTCGAGCCCGACGCCACCAAGGTCGAGGCCCTTACAGCCTGGAAGGGTTCTGACTTCATTTGCAAGAATTGTATTCTCAACGGTTTGGAGAATAGTCTGTACAATGTGTACTGCACTGTCCAAACTGCAAAGACTCTTTGGTTGTCCCTCGAGAAAAAGTACAAAACAGAAGACACCGGGATGAAGAAGTTCCTAGTCGGCAAATTCCTAGACTTCAAGATGGTCGACACCAAAACAGTAGTCAGCCAGATTCAGGAACTTCAGGTTATCATCCATGAGATTCATGATCAGAAGATGGAGTTAAGCGAATTATTTCAAGTTGCTGCTGCTATCGAGAAGTTGCCTCCATCATGGAAGGACTTCAAGAACTATCTGAAGCACAAACGGGAAGAAATGACTATGGAAGATCTTGTTGTTCGACTCAGAATTGAAGAGGATAACAGAAAATCTGAAAAGAAGTCAACCAACACCATGGTGGCAAAAGCAAATGTTGTTGAGACCGACAGAAACAACAAAAGAAAGAGAGAAAATAATCCAAATACAAATAAGGCTAAGAAGTTCAAAGGGAACTGCCATAATTGCTGGAAGAAAGGCCATAAGGCAAGTGAGTGCCGAGGACCAAAGAAGCAGAAAGACCAAGCTAATGTTACGGAGCATGATAGGCCTTCGGATGGAGTTTCAGAAATGAACTTGTCAACGGTGATCTAAGAATTCAACTTAGTTGGCAACACGAAGGAATGGTTTGTGGACATTGGTGCCACAAAACACATTTGCGCCAACAAGTGGATGTTTTCCAACTACAAGCCTGCGACACAAGAAGAGCAACTCTTCATGGGAAACTCCTCCACGTTGAAGGTTGAAGGAAAATGAAAAGTGGTTCTCAAAATGACTTCTGGAAAAGAACTCACTTTGAATGATGTTCTGCATGTACCAGACATTCGTAAGAACTTAGTTTCGGGATCATTGCTGAGCAAGAATGGTTTCAAGTTGGTCTTTGTTTCTGATAATTTTGTATTGTCTAAAAATGGAGTGTATGTGGGTAAAGGGTATGTGAGTGATGGTCTATTCAAGATGAATGTAATGACTGTTGTACCAAAAGATATGAATAAAATGGATTCTTCTGTTTATATCGCCGAGTCATTTAATATATGGCATGCTAGACTAGGCCATGTGAATTTTGGTACTTTGTGAAAAATGGTTAACTTAGATTTTATACCTAAGTTTACTATAGATCACAACTATAAATGTGAAACATGTGCTGAAGCAAAGTTAACTAGAACTTCCTTTCATCATGTTGAAAGGAATACCGAGCCGTTAGATTTAATACATACTGATGTATGTGATCTAAAGATGTGTCAAACCAGAGGAGGTAAAAGGTATTTTATCACCTTTATCGATGATTGCACTAGGTACTGTTATGTGTACCTACTAAGAAGCAAGGATGAGGCCTTTGAAACGTTTAAACAATATAAGGAAGAAGTTGAAAATCAACTAAACAAAAAGATAAAAGCCTTGCAAAGTGATAGAGGTGGAGAACACGAATTTCCATTTGAGGAATTTTGCGCTCAAAATGGTACAATCCATCAAACAACAGCACCGTATTCTCCTCAATCCAATGCAATAGCAGAATGTAAGAATCATACCCTGAAGGAAATGATGAATGCTCTGCTTATTAGTTCTGGATTACCAGACAATTTCTGGGGTGAAGCGATACTTTTAGCTAATCATATACTGAACAAAGTACCTCGCAAAAGGACCTTTAAGTCACCACATGAACTGTGGAAAAATATACCTTCATCTTACAAATACTTAAAAGTGTGGGGGTGCTTAGCAAAGGTAGAAATACCTAAGCCTAAAAAGGTTAAAATTGGATCCAAAACTATAGATTGCATATTTATTGGATATACTCATAATTGTAGTGCATATCGATTTTTGGTGTACAAATCTGAAATTGATGACATTCATGAAAACACCATTATCGAATCTCGAAATGCCAAATTTTTTGAACATGTTTTTCCTCTTAAAAACTCGATTGAAACTATTGTTCAAAAGAGACCGAGAGATACTGATACTCCTAAGGATAATATTGATCAAACCACGTTTGAAAGGAATGTTGAATACGAGATAGAGGAACCAAGAAGGAGCAAACGACAAAGGACCTCTAAAATCTTTGGACCGGATTTCTATGCATATATGATGGAAAATGAACCTCTAACTTATCAGCAAGCAATGTCATCTCTCGATGCTCCTTACTGGAATGAGGCCGTCAACAGTGAAATAGAATCTATTTTACAAAACCATACATGGGAACTAGTGGATCTACCCAAAGGATCAAAACCACTAGGTTATAAATGGATATTCAGGAAAAAACTAAAGGCTGACGGCTCAATCGACAAGTATAAAGCAAGACTTGTAATAAAAGGATTTAGACAAAAGGAAGATCTAGATTATTTTGATACATACTCACCAGTAACTAGAATCACATCAATTAGGATGCTTATAGCAATAGCATCCATACTGAATTTGGAAATACACCAAATGGATGTGAAAACTGCATTTTTAAATGGTGAACTGGAAGAAGAAATATATATGCAGCAACCTGAAGGGTTTCTAAGCCCAGGAAATGAAAATAAGGTGTGTAAGTTGGTAAAATCACTTTATGGCCTTAAACAAGCACCAAAACAATGGCACGAGAAATTTGATGAAACTATGTTATCAAATGGATTCAAAATAAATGAATCAGATAAGTGTGTTTATATAAAACACACAGATATTGGATATGTCATTGTTTGTCTTTATGTTGATGATTTGTTAATCCTAGGAAATAATAAGGTCATAATAAAATCTACAAAGGATATGTTATCCTCTAGATTTGACATGAAAGATCTAGGAGTGGCTGATGTAATCTTGGGTGTAAAAATTATAAAAACATCACAAGGATATGCGTTATCTCAGTCACATTACATTGCCAAAATACTTGAAAGATTCAAGCAGCATAATATAACTATTGCAAAATCACCAGTAGATATAAACCAAAATTGGGTAAAAAACACTGGTGATGGTATGTATCAGCTTGAATACTCCTGTATACTGGAAAGCATTATGTATGTCATGAACTGCACTAGGCCTGATATTGCATACGCTATAAGCAAACTTAGAAGATATACCAGCAATCCTGGTAAACATCACTGGAAAGCAATAATCGGAGTTCTAGGATATCTAAAGCATACACAAAACTATATGCTGCATTATGAAAAATATCCTTCTGTAATAGAAGGATATAGTGATGCAAATTGGATAACTGGGTCAAAAAACACAAAATCCACAAGTGGATATGTGTTTACATTAGGAAATGGAGCAATTTCATGGAAATCGTCCAAACAAACTTGCATGGCAAGGTCAACAATGGAATCCGAGTTTATTGCTCTGGATAAAGCCGCAGAAGAAGCAGATTGGCTTCGAAATTTTTTGGAAGATATTCCAAATTGGAAAAAACCAGTACCTCCAATATGTATACATTGTGATAGTCAATCTGCTATTGGAAGAGCTAATAGTAAACTATATAATGGTAAATCTAGGCATATTCGTCGTAGACATAAAACCATAAGGCAACTTCTCTCTAATGGAGTTATCACTATAGACTATGTAAGGTCAAAAGATAACATCGCGGATCCACTAACTAAAGGCTTGCCTAGAGAGAAAGTTCAAACCTTATCGATGGGAATTGGTTTAAGACCTATAAACTGAAAAGTTTTTCTTCAATAGAAACCTTACTTAGCTGACTGGAGATCCCAAGATCTAGGTTCAAAGGGACAACTAAATTGATGATATAATTTAGTAGCACTGCAAGAAACATTAACCATTCCTAAGATGAGTCTGTGCACAACTCGTCGAAGAGTAGGATAAGCTTAGCTTTTAATGATGTCTATACTGTGGTGTTATAAAGAACCAAGTGGAGTATTACGGGATACTCTTTATAGAATCACCTACGTGAGTGCGAAGACACCGCTTCAGGAAGAATTGTAAGGTCAAATTCTTCAAGCACTCATAAGACCAAGCTGGTGTTCATGGTAAAAACTAACACAAACAGAGAACCAAGGAGTAATAACAAACACTTATCATGTGTTATCTTTATACAGCTTACACAAAAGGCTTACAGTTCAAAGATTATCTAGTCCACTGATTCGCCAGTAAGTTATAACGATAAAATACTAGGAAAAGTTCAAGGCCATTGTGCTACTTTCACCGATAATGATTAGTGTTTTAAAATATTTCAGAACAAATTAAATAACCACTCATTCATGTGGGGGATTGTTAGAAATGAATAAGTGAGGGAAACAATATCCCACATCGGGGAATACACATCCCAATACCACCTTATATACTAAGGCTTGGTAAGTGATATCAAAAGAAAATGAGGAGAATGAATGGATCATGCATGAAGGCTTGAAGGCATGAAGGCTTTCATATATATATATATATATATATATATATATATATATTAATAGGTCAAAGATAAGGGCCTTGGGCCTTGGGGCTCTTGGGGTCTTGTGATTAAATAGGCCTCCAGACTGCACTCTGGCTCGCTGCGCTGAACCGTTTATTTTTGAACTTGAAATACGGACGCGCGCGTGGGTCTGTTGGTTTAAAGGGTCGCAACCTTTCCAACAGTCACACCCGTTTGAACAGACACTTCTCCCCAGTATATATATGTAGAGGCACACGAGAGAAAAAAATTAACAGTTTTTTTTCTTTTCTTCTCTTCTTCTTCCTCCTCTATTCTGAAATATTTACTCTTCTTGAGTTCGTCGTTCTCTGTGATTGCTGCGCTGCATCGCAGAGAGGTCCGTTTCAGGTTTGGGAAGCGATTTCTCTACAACCGAAAAGCGCCGTAGCGGGAGCAATTTCGTTTCAAGCCAACATTTCTACGTTGGACTCGTACATTCTAATCGGTACATCTGTTTTTCCCACACCATCTTCCTGTTATCCATTGCATACGTATTGCAACACTTTGCTGCTATTGCAATTGTGTACAGAACAACATCAACGTTTCTGTTTATTATTCTGCAACACTGTTTGAAAAGGTTTGCTACCGTTTCTACTGTATATTTGCTAACAATATCAACATTCATCATAATTTATTGTCGTTCATCACCAAACCCACAACCATACTTCATCACAGTCACTCGTACATTAATCATGCTCATCCCTGCAGCAAAACTCCTATTGCATAACCACATACAAAAAAAAACACAGTGCAATCCCTATCCTCTACTTCCAAACACCTCTGCGTATCCACACAGTTCATCACTTCCATATTCTGCCGTCTGCAAGTATTTTCATCATCCTGTGCCGGCATAACATCGTCACCGTGCCATTAAACTGCCACTACCATGCTATCCCCTCCCATACTTACTGACTACCTCCATCAAACTAGCATTGCCAAAAAACTTCCATCATTATCACAAGACAGTGCCTTACAATTGTGCACATCTTCAAACTGACCAACTTAACCAACCATCAACCTACTTAACAAACCGTTGTTCTGCCTTCCTACTACATATCAAATATCACTGTCCCGACATACCACCATACTTCCACCTCCACCATAATCGCAGAGCAACTTCCCTTCAACCACTGTCAACTGCCCAAAATCTACTGTACATCATCTCCTTAAACCACACTGTGCCTTACCACACTACTGTGCCACCAATACTCCCTACATTCACCATCCATACTCCTTCAATCAACAAAACATCAAATACAACTACCTTCCAGTGCACACTACGACAATCAACCTACTTCTCACCACCATCGACAACCCAGTTCACCTCTCTACTCACTACCCTGACTTCATCATTCTTACTTCACTATCGACCATAACTGCAGATATCATCCCACAGACTCACCAACTTCATTACGATCGTACATTTGCTACAACTCAGCACCTCACCACAAAACAGTGCCAAAACCACAAACAACCTATCACCACCGCCACAAGTCACCCACTTGTACATGTATAACATACTGCTGTTCAACTTCTGTTTCAAATCTATCACATACACCATTCAACGAACCACTGTCACAAAACCACCAGACATCCAATCAAGTTCATCAAAACAACATCAGCTTCAAATCCACCACTACCTTAGTCCCCTCCACCAAAATCGTGAACCACCTCGAGTTCCTTCGAACTTGCCATAGTAATTCAACCACCTTAAATCCCCAAATCACTTCGAAGACCATGCTACTGCAATCGACGCCTTGCAAATCGAACTTCAACAAATCGTGATAGTGTTTGGAAAATTCTGACATTTTCTTCAAAAATATAATTACATTTGATTTCTGATGTCTCGAGAATTTTTGGTCTTTAGTCTTGCTTTGAAAATTTGTATGAGTATTAGATAGGGTTGGCAATTTACATTTTAGGCTATGTTGTTTTGAAAAAGACAAAATGAAGACATATTGGATCGGGTAGCATAATTTTATACGCCCTTAAATTATTTATTTATTTTTCTTTTTGCAAATTGTTTCGATACGTTTTTGTTTTAATTTTTTTCTGTCCATTCTAAAGGAAAAAATAAAAAAAATGAATTTCTGGCATTGAGTTGTAAATTGTTTCTTCTAATTTCCTTTTCTCACTTAAAAAAAGTTGGTTTTATTTTTTTATCTTTTCTTTTGAAAAAATAAAAAATAAAAAAATTAACCAGTTTCAATTATTTTATTTTGTTTTCGAATGTTTTGTTTTCTTTCATTTTGGGTGTTTCCATATGTTTTGTTTTGTTTCCTTTCTTCGTCTAAATAAAAAAACATAAAAAACTGTTTATATATATCTTATTTTTATTTTTAGGTTGACATAGAAGAAAGTCAAGAGGAATTGATTTGCTTAGCTTGCCAAAAAATAATTGCTGGCTTATAAAAAATCACCACTAAAAAAATTGCTAATAATTCTGCACGCTCTGGGATCGTACCATTTTCCCTTATTTTAGTTGCATTGTTGGTTGCTTGCATTTGCATTTATATAAAAAAAATTCAAAATCAAAAAAAAAAACAAACTTCATTTCAGTTGCATTGTAAACTCACGTTTATTTTTTTTTTTGCATTCATCTCATCTTATTTTTATTTTCTAAGGGCAATACCCAAATTCACATAAGGTGAGGGATTTCATCATACGTTCCTTAGCCTACAAATCACATTTCATCGTAGAATTTGACTAATAATAATGGTTAGACATTCGACTTAAGGGTGTCGCGAGCTCACCTAGGGCTAGATTGTATCTTCACAATTGTTTTCTTTGAATAATTTAATTTCTTGGTGTCTAGGCTATAGTAGAGTAATAACCATTTATGAATATTAAGGTGATTCGTAAATATTATAGTGGTTGTTCCTCTGAATCTAGTTAAACCTTCGGCTGCATTGCTATGGTGATTCGAGTGCACCAATAATTTCTGTACATTACCTCGCTGAGAAATATTTTTGTTGATTTAAGGCAAAATGTGATTATACAATTTTGGGTTAGGAGATACTAAGGACATAAAACTGTAATTAAGACCTTTGCATTTATTTAGTTGGATTAGTTCATTCATATTAAAAAAGAAAAATCCAAAATCCAGAATCCAAAAAAATTTGTAAATTTTACTTAATTTAGTTTTTAACACCAAAAGAAATCATTTCTCCTTTTCTTTGATAATTTTTAATCAAAAACAAAAAATTCAAAAAAAAATATAAGATCTTTACAAAAAGTAAAAAAATTTAAAATTCAAATACAAAAACAAAAAAAATAAAATTCCCATTTTTAAAAACAAAATAAATCCTTTTGGTAAGTATTTGAGAATCTGAAAACAAAAGGAATACAAAAACAAAAACATATAAAAAATTTTGAAAAGCCAAAAACAAACAACAAAAATCAAACTATTTTTTTGAAAATAAATTTCATTTGGTAAATACTTTTCTTCCTTAAAAACCAAAAAAAATGACAAAAACAATTTTTCAAATCCTATTTCATTCTCTAAACTCGATTCTAACTTCTTTCCCATCTTGACTTTCACTTGTGCAGAGTACTTGGACCCGTGACACAACAATAAATCGTTGAACTCACGACTCAACAACTAATCATTTAACTCGAACGGACGATCCTTCCGAAATGGCGAACAAGAACGCCCCTCGGACTCTTATGCATATAATCTTTCCCAATAGAGTTCCTATTCCATCTTGCATCATGTTACCTACCCCCATAGGTAACCATTTCGAAATTTACTCAAAAACCATATTACCACGCTTTCGAAATTTGGCAATTTTGAGCACAATGACCCATACATTTTCTTTACCAAATCGAACAAGTTTGCGCAACCATTAAACTCCAACAACTTCACGATGATGGAATCAAGCTTCGATTAATCCCATTGTTCTTACGGATTACGCTGAAAAATGGTTGTATAGCTTACCATCGAACTCGATTAAAAGTTGGGAACAATTCGTAAAAGCTTTCTTAAAAAAGTTTTACCCCATGGAAAAAATGAGTAGAATCTGAAACGAAATTGTGAATTTCGTCAATTTAAGGAAGAACAATTTGGAAAATATCTTGAAAGATTCAAAGCGCTTTTGATAAAATGTCAACACCATAACTTCGAAAAATAGACAATTTGCCAAATCTTATACGATGGACTCGAAAACGGCTCATGAGCCATGCTCGAATCAATGTGCCATGGAAAATTTTTTGCCCAACATAACGATGACGCTTGGCCATTTGTTGAAAACCTCGTCGAAAAATCATCACAATGGAAACGTTCGAATGAAAAATCAATTTACTCACGATCGATTGCGCACTTAATAGGATCATCTTTTGCTTTTGAAGTTACCGATTCAATGATTAAAAAATACAATAAAGTTTTCTCACAAATCAAATGAGCCAAGCTTGCGAAACGACGTGCCATAAATGCAATGATCCTAGTCACATAGCCGATCAATGTCCAAATTCTTTCGAACAAAACAATGCTTTCAATAAAACCAAAAAATGACCTGTTTTCTCCGACTTATAACCCTGATGGGAGATATCACCAAAAAAATTCTTGGAACCAGAACAATCCCGACATGAATACAATTCGTCCCAATTTTCATGCATTCTCGAATAATGCTTCGAATCCTCCCTTTCAGCCCAACCAGTTTCAACCAAACTTTGCGGGTCCGTCTCATAGTCAACCTCAACAATCAAATTTTCTACTCATCCTGCCCAGTACGATAAACGTTTAAGTTCACTTGAGAAACTCTTGAAACGTTGGCTAAAGCAACTACTCAAAGCCTTCAATAAAACAACAATTTGCAAAATTTATTGACCTCGTATATACAAAAAAACAAATCAATTACAAAAATCAAAATACAAATGAGTCAATTAGCCACATCTAAAAGTGAATGCGAATGAGGAACATTTCCAAACCAGCCTATTCCAATTCCAAGATATCAAAATGCAAATTCAAATCAAGCCCATGTTGTTCAAGACAGCAACAAAACCCAGTTGAATGTTATAACAACTCTTTGTTTTGGTAAATAAATCATTAATCAAGTCGTTAATCCAAATGATTAACCGAAAAACTCTTTCGACACTTCTAAAACACCAACGAATCAGAATAGAACATGGAGCCAAACGTTGAATCGAATTCCAATTAAAATTCTTCTTCTACTCGAGTAGACCAGCCTACCGAGTATCGTGTTCCATTTCCACATCGTCTTTGACCCAAAAAACACACGGACCAAATGGAAAAAATGTTGGAAATTTTTAAGAAGCGAAAGTAAACATCCTACTTCATGACATCGTTCAAAAAGTCCCCACGTACAAAAAATTTCTTAAGGACTTATGAACCCAAAAGATACACACTCAAGTAGCCAAAAAAGTCTTCTTAACTGCCAGTTTAAGTGAAGTATTGTCCTAATCCATGCCCGTTAAATACAAAGATCCTAGCTGTCCTATGATTTCGTGTATAATTGGATACAAGGCGATTAGTAAATGCTTAATAGGCTTAGGTGTGAGTGCCAATTTGATTCCATATTTTGTGTACGAACAGTTAGACTTAGGTGAGCTCAAACCCACAAAGGTCACGCTTTAATTCGTCGATCGTTCCATTAAGAAGGTTGTGGGAGAAATCGAGGACGTGCTCAATTGAGTAGGGCAATTCATATTCGTCGTTGGTTTTATCGTTCTCGAAACACAACCCGTGACAAATCCCGCGTGCCAAATTCCATTGATTTTAGGCCAACCATTCTTAGCCATCTGAAATGCCATAATCAATTGTCGCAACTATTCGATGAAAATCTCTTTTCGAAACATGACTTTGGATCATAACATTTTCAATCTTGAAAGTCAATCAAATGAACCTCGAGACCAAATGTTGGAAGTTAGTGCCATTCATGAAAACTTCAAAAATGAGACACTTGACCTTAATGATGAACGTGAGGCCGAGTACGAAAAATTGTTTCCCAAAATTCCCAACGAGATTTAATACACTCTTCCTTTTGAATCGCTTCTGTTGAGTCCGAATCTCAACTTAATTCTTCAATCAGGCTACTCCCTAAGTTGGACCTCAAACCACTTTCCAAGCACCTTAAGTACATATACGTAGGTGAAAATGAATCTTAACCTGTCATAATTTCTAACAATCTTCCTCTTGACCAAGAAGCTTCTCTTCTCTCTATTCTATCTAAAAACAAGGAAGCGATTGGATAGTCGATCACCGATATTAAGGGAATTTTTCCTGCTATTGTCCAACATCGGATTCACTTGATTGACGAAGCCAAACCCACTCATGTTGCACAACGAAGGCTTAGCCTAAAAATGATAGATGCAGTTCATGACGACATTCTTAAGCTCCTTGATAAGGTATCATGTACCCCATCTTTGATAGCCCATGGGTGAGCCCAATTCATGTCGTGCCTAAAAAGTCCGGACTTACCATTATAACAAATGATGCTAACGAACTCATTCCTCCTCGAACTCAAACTGGTTGTTGTGTTTGCATTGATTATCAAAAATTAAATGTTGCAATATGAAAAGATCACTTCCCTCTTCCTTTCATTGACAAAATGCTCAAACGTTTAACCGACCATGAATTCTATTGCTTCCTTGATGGTTATTCCGGCTATAACCAAATTCCAATAATTCCCGAAAAACAGGAGCAAAACAACATTCATGTATTTTTATTACTGTCGTAATAAAATTTTAAAATAGAAAATTAAAATTAATATTTGAAAAGAAAAATAGTGCAAATCATTTGGCAAAGTCAGTAAATACTTAAATGGGTGAAAGTTGGAGACGTACTGCATTTCCTTTTCACGTGTATATGAGTGATGAGTCCAATTCAAAACCAACATAAACACTTGTCTGTCAACAAAATTGCAAAGTCAGTTGATCAACTGTCAAACCATGTTGTAATCTATCTTGCCTTCACGTGTGAAAAGAGGTTGGTCCATTTCAAAAGAAAGTGCTGTCTCATTTTAATAAAACAATAATGTTTGATGTCACTTATATTTATAAAACAAGTAATGTACACTTTGCTTTATTTTATTGCCATTATCGCATTAATGCAGTGTGTCCTTCTTTCCCATATGCATGTTTTCATTTAATGTCTGTGTACTAAAATGTTTGCTAGCATATTCTTTATTTGAGTTGTATACACAAATGGGAAAAGTAGAGTATGCTTTTACTCATTTTCCAAGAGCCTGCATCTTCTATTTTTCACTTTTAGTAGCTCTGCAAAACACTTCAATGGCAGTTCATTTCTTGTTCATTTGATTCCTACTTGCTAGTTGATTTGGAAGCAAAAATTTGGTGAGTTCAAAACTCACACATCTAATTTATTCCCCATTCATATTTGCATGCGTATGGTTTTGTGGCCCTGGTGTTATTATTTCATTCCATTCTATTTCATTTTGCATGCAAAAATTGTATTGTCCAGACCCTAGTTTCGGTGCGTAGATGTGTTTAAGCTCTGATTTTTAGCGTGCATCAGTGTGTCCTTTTCATTTTTTGTGCAAGTTGTTACACACAAATGCTAAATGCAAATTCGAGGTCATTGACCATAATTTGATTTCAACACGCGTGTATAAATAGCTACACTCATCCAAGTCACAGCAGTTTGCATTTTTCATGCATGCAAAGAAAAAGAAAAATGGTTTAGGCAATTATATTTATCCCAGTCCATGTGCGTGCTAATATTAATAGTATGAAAATTAAGCAGGTTATTTTATTTTTGAAATTTGTTTATGTACGTGCATGCCATATTCCAAATTCAAGTCCTGGCTACCCATTTCGATGTGCATGCATGTATTTTGGTTAGGCCACCTTCTTTTTTCAAAATTTCTACATGTGCGAGCTAGAAATGTTGCCCATACTAGACTGTCAACTCATTGCGTGTAAAGTGGTAATATTCAAAACTGTCCATGCATCACTTTTGTATATCTCATCTCTTTGTAAAAAAACTGTAGTTCTGACCGTTTATTAATTCACGTGTGCAAAATATTTTCGTGAAGGAAAAAAAATTTCACATTACTTTGTTAAGGGCTTTTTCATGTAAAAGGTTGTGGTATTAAAAACTGTACCCAACTCTTTTGTTTGATTTCATGCGGCAATACAAGGGACGTGCATGCATATTATAAATTCATGTCCACCTAGTGTTATTATATTTTCAATTTTTTATCTAAAACAAGCTTCAAGTTGTGAGAAATGCGGATTACGGATTTTAAGGCTAAGATTAACACTAGAAGGGGGGTGAATAGTGTTGATAAAGAATTACTAAATCTTTTTAATTTATGTTAATTTAGACACAAAAGTATGCAATATATAGACACAGATATGATCACAGAAACAATCATAAATGCAGAAATAAAATAAAAGCAGTAAAGGAAAGAACACGCAGGATTTAATACTGGTTCGGAGTTTCCCTATGTTCAGTCCCGCAACACAAGTATGGATTTCCTTTCAAAAGAAATTGTACAATTACACCCTCGGTTTCAAGGCTACGAGGTACACCCTCCAGAATTTCGATACTCTGGGTAGAGGTACTTGATTTTCGAGCCACAAGTTTACCCAATTGATTTACAAAGGCTACAATCACACCTTTTCCCTTTTGATTGATTTCCAAGGCTACAATCACACCTTTTCTCGCTTAATAGATTACAAAGAAGTATATAACTCTGAACAGCACTGAGAATCTTGTAGAGATAGTGATAGAGAATCAAACTAAAAGTAATCAAGTATGATTCAATGTTGATTTATGCAGTGTAATGATAAGAATATGTATTAAGAAATGAGGAAGAAGAAGAGGAGTGAAAACTAGAAAAAAGTGATTAAAAATTCGTTGAAAATGACCCCTATTTATAGAAGAACAACAGCCATGTCCACTCATGAAGAGTTATGGTGAATAGATACTTCTTTTGAACTTTGAATTTTTGAATCAAACCGTCACCATGTCGACATGGTACCCATAGGCATGTCGACATCCCAAAGCTTTTTATGATGTTTTGAATTTCTTTGAAAATAACCTTTAACTGTTATAAAAACTAATTTAAACTTTATAAATATACTTGACTATAGTTGAAATTCATAAGTAAATATAAAAAATAATATATATAGAACTTAACCATAATTTTATATTTAAATCTAAGTATAAATATTTAAAAGTTAAATATATTATTAAAATGATAGTTTAAAATTAGGAGTAATTTGACTTTGAAAATAAAGATGTTTTTTAGGCTAAAATTATTTAAAACCAGGATCGAGGGTTTTGAATCTTTTAAAAGGAAAGTTTTGAAAACATTTTGAAAACAGGATATAATTTTGAAAAATCATTTTGAATGAAAGTTAACGGATACAAAACAATGTTCCACTAGTTTTTTCATAGGTTTCATCCTACTTAGGGTTCCATCCCTTTAACGGGCTCGAAGTGGATTCTATTCCACGAATAAATTGGATTTTAAGATGCCAGTGCTTTTCTACGAGTTTTAACAAAAATTCCTAATAATAAAAAGTAATTATCCTTGAAATCTTGAACTCTTTGTAGTCTCGATACTCATGAGTCTTCTATGTTGATATCTTGAATCTCTATACTGTACAGTCTTCATTCTTAGTACCTGCATGGTTAAATCCTGCATATATACATATATATATATATATATATATATATCTAAACTTATAATGCTAGTATTTATATTTTATAATATATTCTAAGGTTGTTGTCATCAAAACCATCATCTCACGGACTAACACAAGTAACTTTATTTTACAATTTTGTTCACGCATACATGCTGTGATAGAAATGTTTTAATGTTAGTGTCCAGACCACTTTTATTTCTTGCGTACAATGTTTACAAGTGTCCAAGCATATATATTATCATTTGCGTGCTAATTTATAGTACTATTTCTCAGGTTAAAACTTTTTAATGCATTATTTCTATAAAAAAGTTATAGTACACGTGCATTTGTTCAAGCATTTTAAATCGCCTATGTCATTCGAGCGTGCACGTGTATATTGAGGCAGTGCAATATTTTTGATGAAAATATAGTGGGGCAGTCCACTATTTAATTTACGTTGAACCGGTGTTACGTTTTAAACGTATTTTGTTGCCGTTATTTTTATTACGAAATTTTTACGCCGGTATTATATTTTTTTTGAAGCGTGTTGTTTTGATGACATTTTTGACGAATAAAAATTACGTTGTTTTGACTTTTGTAATCGTCAGTTTTAAAGTGAATTTTTGAGCGGTCATCCCGCAATGCTGATTTGGTATCCGTTTTTATGGTGTTTTGTGAAACGCAATTTCCTCATCGAAATTGCTATAGTTGTTGCTATTTTAATCACGTGTTTTCAAAATCGTTTTAAAATAAAATTGTTTCCAAAAATTTTACAGTTTGCGCTTTCAAAAGAATGAGGAAGCGATTTAAACGCTTCAGCAAAATTGAGGACTATGAATCCTTACTTTTACTGATTCGCTTAATTCCAGACTTGTCCGTTTGAGAACATAAATTTTATTTATACAAAATACACATTTTTGCACTTTCAAGGAAAAGATGAAGAGATTTAAACGAGTTAGCAAAAGTGCGGAATATGGAACCATGCTTTTACTAATTCAGTTAATTCCGGACTCGTTAATTGAAATATTCATTGTGGATTTGTTGTTTGATGATTTTGATGATTTTGTAAGGCTTTCGAGCCACTATGTTGGACCTTCGGGTCATATGTTGGACCTTCGGGTCATATGTTGGACCTTCGGGTCCATTACCAGTACTAGACCTTCGGGTCATATGTTGGACCTTCTGGTCAATTACCAGTACTAGACCTTCGGGTCATATGTTGGACCTTCGGGTCATTTGTTGGGCGCCAAAATTATGATGACGGTACTCGGTAGGCTTTGGTATGATGATGCACGTGCGGCGTGGCATAGACTCGCCATCTACTGGGATCGATCCACTTTTATGTTGATTTTCTATTTATTTATTTTTTGATTTCTAGATTTTATGAATTGCTGTTTTGAATTCAATTATGAATTTGAAAGTTGATTTTGATGGAGTTTAATGAGATTTCTACATTTAAACAATGTTGATTACTATGTTGTATAGTCTCATCCGAGATTATAATTTTGTGTATAGTCTCATCCGAGACTACAGTTTTGTGTATAGTCTCATCGGAGATTATAGTTTTGTGTATAGTCTCATCCGTTATTATAGTTTTGTATGTAGCCCCATTCGAGAGTATAATTTTGCGTATTGCTGTTTTGAATTCAATGGTGAATTTGAAAGTTGATTTTGATGGAGTTTAAATTGAGATTTCTTCATTTAAAATATGTTGATTATTTATGTTGAATAGTCTCATTTGAGATTATATTTGATTTGCTAAAGTGTTGTTTATCATACACTTATTTATAAGTTTAAATTAAATTGATCCGTTTATTATTATTTTTTAAATAATATTCGGGTCAGATTGAGTTATTTCAGGCTAATCGCTATCTCTGATTTTGTTGCTGTTTTAGCTTTTGGGATTTCACATCATCTTTTGTCTAGACTTCGAGGTGTTACTTTTGGTGTTGACTCTCGTCTCATGTATGTTATGATGTCTTTGTATATGTACATTTGGTTCATGTGAACCATCGAGTGTTGTAGCATGTATCCATACTTGTCTTCCGCTATATCTGATATTTCTGTTCTGATGTGATTATACTATCTTTGTTGTTGTTATTATGAGTTGTTCTGAATTTTTCTTTAGCCACCGTAGTTTCATTTTAGATTTGGATTGAATTTATTCTTTGGGAGTAATTTACAGAACTCCTATCGATGTAATCAATACTCGTCTAAGGCATAACTTACGGATGGTCGCTTCTAACAAGCCTTATTCTTCGCAATAGCTGTCACGACCCATCTTCCACTAACCAGAAAGACGTGTCATGAATTAAGAAAGAAAGAGATAGAAAGAGAAAGAAAGAGAAGAAAGAAGAAACAACAACAGAATCTCAACAGCGGAACGAGTAATATATATTAATAACAAAATATTACATAGATATATAGCAACTATCAGAGTTACACAACTTATACAACACATACTAGACAGTTATAAACACCTGTTTAGTTATTACAACACAGTATAAAACAACTCAAACAAATGACTCAGAGATACCAACAACGCGGAAAACTAGATAACTACAACGCGGAAGCCTCCTACTTCATTTGCTCCTCCATAATTCGTCAAAGCTAACCTGAATCCCTTGGCTACTCGTAAAAATTTGAGTACCCAAGAGAAAAACAGAAATAAACTCCGGGTCAGACATGGGTCTGGTGTGAGTAACAAGTTAAAGTTGCTTAACTTTTGAAAAACCTTTGAAAAGAAGGGTATCACGTAAGACTTCCCACACATAAACATGGAAAAGTTTTTACCTTACGCTAACCAAAACATTTGATAGGAAATCCGGTGATATTATAATAGTGTCTAGGGTTTTCAAATAAAATACAGAAATAGCTGGAATGCTTACATTTCACGTTCCAACATAGTTGGGCATAACCAATACGTACGACACTTATTGGATTTTTGATTCCATACAATGGCAGGGCTACCGTGGTACCGCCCGTCACAGTACGGGGCCTAGATCGCCGTACCGAGGATCACTCTCAATCCCCTGCAACACAAGGCCGGAACCATCCCTTACTAGACAGTCCCGAACAAGACAACCCCGCAGTTGGCCGCGACCCAACTGCCCACACAGTCGAATAAAAAGGGACTTCTAGACAGGGGAAGATCTCGTCCTACTTGGGCATGACCCACATAGCCTTGCTGCACCTCCCTTGTTTTAGCCATTCCCAGTGCTGAGGCTTGAGGCTACGATTACCTTTAGAGAACACATCTCCTAGAATGCTCATCGTCCACTTGACGATGTTCTGAAAGCATTAAATCCATATAAGTTCGTTCCGGGTTCGAACGAAACCGAAGACATTATCTCGTTACACTCATTTTGGAATCACCTCAGAGTTAACGACGATAAACCTTGCACTCTGAATCTTCATCTTCACTTGAGATTCACGACCTATCGTTAATTTGGATCGATGTGGTTTTCGGATATCTAAATATGGAAACCCGATCCTGGTCTCATCGAATCCAAAACGCCATCTTTTAGGTCCAAGTTGTTTTAAATTTAAAACAATCCAATTAAATTATCTATACACACACAGATAGATAATTCACATCATTACAATAGATAATCATCACCATAGATAATCCCTATTATCATTATCAGAACATAATCCAAATCGTCATCATAATGCAACCAATGCATCCATATCGCACAACATTACTAATCTCATATCTGAGATTCAAACCATTCAAGGAAATCCATATCATCCATATATGAACACGAATTAATAACCACACCATATATACTTAATTTAAAATAAATTAAATTAATTACATCATCTCAAATTAATTTAAAGTAAATTAAATTAATTACTTCAATCTATAAATCCTGCTTATATAACCGTTGATTACAAACCAATCAACTAATTAATTATCCACTAATTAATTCTCTTGATTTATTACCCTAGATTAATCATCCCTTAATTACATTCAAGTAATTAATTTCACAAATTAATTATTCTTAATCAAATACAGTAATTAACCTTTAATTACTTCATTAATTAATTAATTATAATTAATTACATTAATCCTTAATTAATTACATTAATTAATTATCTCATTAATCACTTATCATTGATTGATTAATCTCAATTAAATAAATTCTTAATCACATCATTAATTATATTAATTAATGATTCCTAATCACATTTAAATTAATTAACTTTATTAAGTAATTAACCATAATTATTAATCACTATTGTTTGATTAACTTCAGTAATTAATTACTCTTAATTACTTCATTGAGCAAATTAATTACCCCTAGATTAATTATATTTAATAATTAATTATATTTATTAATCATCCTTGATAAATTTTATTAGTAATTAATTACCCTTAATTAATTACATTACTTAATATTTTCCAAATGACTAAATCAGTCAATGCTTAAATTAATTACACCAAGTAATTAACTATTAATTACTTTCACAAAGTAATTATCCTCCATAATAATTACACAAGAAATTAACCCCAAGCCCTTTCATACTTCAAATAGTTACATTCAGTAATTACTTCTCTAAGTAATTATCCTTCATTAATCTCTTATCAACCCATCAAATGATTATTCTAAATTAATTAAACTTAATTAATTAATTTAAACTAATCGAATTAATTAACTAATTACAATGAGTAATTAATACCTTTAATTACTTTCATAAAGTAATCATACTTAACCCAAATTCCGTAATGATTATCTAATTTAATTATTCTAATTAATTATCAAAATTAATCACTTAAATTAATTAATAAATAATTCCAAGTTAATGACCTTCATTAACTTATCAAAAATTTCCTTAATTACCTTTCTTAAGTAATTAACTTAAATTAATCATTATTAATCATAAATTTATTAATCTTTAATAATCATTTAATTAATCACTAATTGTTTAATTAATTAAGTTTTTAACTTAATCAATCTTAACCTCTTGATAAATTAATTTCTAATCATTACTTAAAATCTTAACTTACTTAATTAATGATCGTATTTACAAATTAATTAATCTTAATTAGTTACTTCAATCTTAATTAATTAATTCAAAATCCTTACTTACTTAATTAAATAAACTAATTAATTAACAATCTAATTACCTTACTAATTTACTAAATCAAAATCATTAAATCTTTGATTTATTTTGAATAAAATATTTCTTATTAATGATTACATTATCATTAACAAAGCAAATTTAAAACAACTTACTTTAAAATTTGTTTCCAAAATTACATTTAAAATTTAAAATGAAACCAAACTTAACTTTGACAAAGTTTTAAAAACATTTTAAAACCTTTTTAAAACTTATACTAAATAATTTCTTATTTTATAAAGAAGTTTAAAGGAATTTAAACTCACATTCATTTTTAAATACAAATCCTGTTTAAATATGTTACAACATCCAAAGTTGTTTAACATTTACAATTTTTAAAACTTCCTTTATTTTCAAAACATGGATTCAAATTGGATCATGTTTCCAGATTTAAACTTATGTTTAAATCTTCTACTTTAATTTTAAGACTTACCTTTAAATTCAGTTTATTTAAACTCTTTTAAAGTTGTTTAAACATTTTAATTTATAAAGTTTAAATTAAATTTATAAAACTAGAATTCAAATCTAGTTTGAAACTCATACTTTAAATTTAGATTTAAATTCTGTTTTAAAACCTGCTTTAGATTTTAAACTAATTTGAATTTGGAAATATACAGGTTTCCAAAAAACCTGTAACTACAGAAAAATACCTGAGTCTCCCTTGTTTTGACTTCTAGTAAAACCTTGAACATCTTCGAGCAAAAACTCGAATTACTCGAGTATGACTCAAGTACAAAGTTCCTACAAAAAACCCAAACATTCCTGACACATACCTTGCACCGTGCATATGCAAGGTGGTTCTGGCCTCCTCCAGTCACCACCAAGTCAACAAACAACTCGACGTTTGCCCACAGATCCATCCACGACCATCCAAAACTCAACTTCTACTCAAATCAAAACCTGGAAAAAGAAACTGGTACCACTATCACCTCAAAATCCCAAAACCTGGAAACTACAACGCAACCGAATTCTGATTTTCGTGTCAACTGCAACTCCGGCCACGGGTACATCGATGCTCCAGCTACTATCTCCTGGAATTCCAAAGCACTCGATCCACTAGAAGGTACGAGACGATCAAAACACTGCACTGCCCAGAAACTAGGTTTAGAAATCAAATCTAACAATCACCATCACCACAGTGAACTTCCACCACCACCACCATTTTTCCCTAAATCACTGACCACTTCCCTACTTCCATAAAGAGTTACGACCCTTAAATCCGTCCAGTTCATCAGAATTTCCTCCATTCACATTTTCCAGTAAAGACAACAAAGTTCATAAATCTCAATAGTAAAAATTGTAATTTTGGTTTTAAAAATCACATTTAAGTTTTAGCATTTGATTCAGATTCCTGAAACTAACAAACAATTAATTTGAATTTCACCTGTTTTGAGTTTACTCTGTTATTTCTTTATTTTCCAGTAAACTACAAGTTCTTTTTAACTTAAACAAAATTTTAAACTAAAATTTATGATAAATTAAACATTCTTTGTTCAAGATTCATGAACTATTAAGATTGATTCAACAGCACTTGAGTTTTTACTAATTTTTTTGAACCTGGAACGTAGAAAAAAAACCGTAATGACATAAAATAGTATCTATGCTGAAAATCAATTCACATTCAGTAGACACATATACACAATACAATTTTTATCACAAGGAACAAGCATGCACTTCATAACCATACTTAATTTTTTAAATTTATGAGGTTACTCACAAACATACTTCTTTTTCATATATGATTAAACAACTTAATTATTACTTAAATTTTAATACTGTAATGTTAATCACAAACATACTTATTTCAGTCATCAATCAAGCAACAAATTTATACTTAAGTTTTTTAAGAAAAAAGTGTTACTCACCTGATGTGGCATGAAACAGAGCACAAGATTTGAAGTTGCTTTTACTTCCTGATTATAAACTAGGTTGCAGATTTTATTTGAAGTTGAGTTGCAGGCTAATGAAACTTTGTTGAGGACGTAAGTTTTGATTTTAAACTTGCATGCAGGCCTGATTCTAGATGTAGAAGACAAATCCAGATTCAATTTGTTCAAACTTGAATTACAGATTTCTCTTTACAATCCCAGGTAGAAAGATGCATGCAGAGTTTACTTGCTTGTTGACTTGCATTACAAATTTCAGGTTTAAAGAATGCAGGCATATGCTTTTGCATTTGAAAATGATTTTACAGAGGATTGTAGGCTTTGATTTTTATTTTCGAGGAAGAGTTTTCAGATCTTGATAATGTTTGCAGGCAGGCTTTTCATTATGCTTTTGAAAGGAATTACAAGTTTGATGTGAAACAAGTTTTTGAAGATTTCAGATTGGATTTTGAAAATGAATTATAGGATATTGAATTTGGTTTTTGAGAGTTTGGAAACAAATTGTTTCAACTGAAATTTTCTCCTCTTAACTTTGAAAAAATGGAGATTAGAAAAGGAAAGATTGAAGAAAACATGTTTTTATAAGTGTAATTGATTTATTTAAAAATTAAAGAAAAACTAAAAATAAAAGGACACATGAAAAAACTAACACTTGTTACATTAGTCATTTAATTTAACTACACTTGTCATTATAACCCTTAATATAATAACATGTGTCTTATAAGTATTTTTATTTATTTTAAAAGTAAATGAAACCCCTCTTTCTTTATTTATTAAATACATATAAATAAATTATTTTCATTAATAAAGGTATATGCATCACTTTTTAAAGAAAATGACATGAAACAAATTATAGAAAAAAATGAATGCTTACTTATATAATTTAGATATGTTTATTCTTTTGAAATTTCAAAATTAAATTCAAATTCAAATTATATTCATACATTTAAAAATCCAGTTTAAAACCAATTTATATTAACATACTTAATGTAACAATAATAATATTGTCTTTTAAAATTTATATCTATTTATACATTTATTATTATTTGAAAGTAACGTATTTATTAATTTAAATAATTTATAAAAGAAATTATAAATTACTTATCTTAATTAAATGCATTAATGTTCACTATATAAATAGTATTTTAAATTTTCATATAAAATTCCAAACTATATTTATTAAGCTATATTCAAAAAGGAAATAAAATAAACTTTTGCTTATCTTATTTAAAATTTAAACTATGCTTTAACATATATTTAAACAATTTAAAATATTTCTTTAAGTATCTTAAAACCAAATAGTTATTTATTAAATAGTTTTGAATAGTTATTTATTAAATAAAATAATAATTTCCAAATTATCAAAATGAATATCGGAATTTAAAAACAAGATTTTATTAGTTTATTAAACTTCAATCAAAACTTATCTATCTACAATATATATATATATACACGCACACACATTATAAATAGAAAGCATTTTATTACCTTTTAAAAGATAAGATTCACCAATTAAACATTTATTTAATTGGATTATTAAATCAAGTTAATTTTTATTAACAGAATTTATCAAATCCATTTAATTTTAAATATAGATTATTAAATTGATATTGCCAAAATTTTCGGGATATCACAATAGCAGATGTTATTCCCTATAATAACCTTTGTTATTGTGAGCATAGAGGTGGGGCGTCACAGCTTGGTAACTAAGATTCATAACAAATTATAATAAACACAGAACAGAAGCAGAATGGAACTTGCGTTACAACTAGTCGAGGGTTTTATTCGTGCCTTTCTAATATATTCCTTCATTGTTCCTAAACTTTTATCCTCTCTAACAAGTTGGAATATGTCTAGGAATATATCTCATATTTCCGTAGTATTCCATTTGTTAAATTCCTTATCAATCTTGCTTGTAGTTTCCATGAGTTAAAACAAGGAAAGTCCTCTGTTTTCGATTGTCCTACTACACCTAAGGGTTTCAAATTTAGGAAGCTTAATGTTGCTTAAGCTTTTGATGATTCTTCTCAGCCTAAAGATTTTACTCCTTCTGTTTTGGAAGGTTTTATTTTATTTCATGGCCATTCTATTAGAGTTCTTTTCGATACGGGTGCATCGCATTCATTCGTGTCAAAGGAGCTTGTTGGTGTTATTCATTTGGATGTTGTTACTCTTTGCGACCCTTTGAGGATTGTGAATCCGATTGGTGGATACGCTACTCTTGGTTTGTTATGTGTTGATGTTCAGATTATTCTATGTGGTTTTTCCTTTCATAGGAATCTGCATGTTATGGATCATCTTGGTTTTGATATGATTTTGGGTGCGGATTGGCTCGTCCGTTATGAAGTTCAAATCCTATGTCCCGAAAGAACTTTATATCTCAAGCATCCCGATGCTATCGAGCAGTTATCTATTATATTTCGAAGCATGGATCATACTTCGAATGCTCTCATTTCTTTCTTCCAATCGAAGGATGTCATAGCTAATATTCCAGTTGTTTGTGATTTTTCTGATGTCCTTGAGCCTATTTCATGTTTGCAGCCGAAGAGGGCAATTGAGTTCCGTATTGATCTTATCTCTGGTGCTCATCCTGTCAGTCGTCCTCCTACGAGGATGTATGCTAAGGAAAATGAGGAACTCAAGCAACAATTATCTGAATTGGAAGGCAAGCAATTTATTCGTTCTAGCTCGTCACCTTGGGGCGCCGTCGTTGTCTTTGTTAAGAAGCCAGATGGTACTCTTATGCTTTGCATTGATTATCGTAAGTTTAACGAGCTCACTGTCAAAAATAGGTACCCATTACCTAGGATCGACGACATGTTCGATCAATTAAGTGGCACTAAGCTCTTCTCCCAACTCGACCTTACCACTGGTTTTCATTTGGCTAAGAATTGCGGAAGTTAGCATTCCACTTACCGCATTCCGCACTCTTTATGTTTTATGAATGACTTATTATGTCATTCAGTTTTCCCAGCTTATTTCGTCCACTTTATGAATCGAGTATTTTACGAATATCTCGATGACTCCATGTGTGTATTTATTGATTTTGGATGAAAACAGCAATTTAAAATTTTGCAAATCTTTTTCACAAGATTTATTTACAAGTATAATTGAATTTATGTTTATCATATAGAAGATGATTTGTGATTGTATTGCTCATTGAGTGCTTTAAGAATTCTGGTCGATGTGCTTGATCAACGTTATCGATAGGAATCTCCTAAACGCTTCGATGAGACAATTTGACATATTAAATTGACCTATAAAAAGTAAATATTTCTAGAAAATGATTTCATAAAGATAATTGTAATTTTGGAAGTTTTAGCTTTTCAGGAAAGAAGATTATTTGAAAGAACTCTTTTCCGATACTCTTATCCTTGTGATTCCCAAAGTGAACCAAGACTTCATTATTTGTACCAATACTAGCCGTATTGGCTTCAGTGCTGTTCTCATGCAAAAGGTTAGAGTATTTGTCTATGCTTCTAGACAAATAAAGCCTAACAAGATTCGTTATGCTACTTATGATTTGGAGTTAGCCACTATAGTCTTTGCTCTAAAGATTTGGCGACATTATTTATTGGGCGAGCGTTTTATTCTCTTTACTGATCATAAATCTCTGAAATATCTCTTCACTCGGAAGGAACTTAATATGAGGCAACGGCGTTGGCTCGAATTTCTTGCTTCATATGATTTTGATATTCAGCATACCCCTGGTAAGGGTAATCGAGTTGCTGATGCGCTTAGTCGCAAGCATCAAGTTGTTTTTTCCATGATGCTAGCAGAGTGGAATATATTGGAAGCTTTATCTCATTGTGATATTAGAGACCGTCCTTCAGTTTCTGATTCTCTCGTGCTTTTTTTAGCACGAAAGCTCATCCTAGTTTGTTAGATCGTGTTGTCGATGCCCAGAAACAAGATCCAGATATATCTTATCTTATTCAGAGTTGTAAATCGGAATCCCGAAGTGATGATCTAAAAGATTTCGATATTGATAGTCATGGTTGTATTCGAAAGAAGGGAAGGTTGATCGTGCCTAATGTTTCTAATCTTAGAAATGGCATTTTTGAGGACTGTCATCGTTCTAAGTATACTATCCATCCCGGTAGTAGTAAGATGTATGCTGATATGAAACGCTTATACTTTTGGAAAGGTATGAAGCGTGATGTTGCAAGCTATGTGAGTCATTGCATGACTTGTCAACTTATTAAAGCAGAACATCATCATCCTAGTGGTCTTTTGTAGCCTCTTGATATTCCATTATGGAAAGTGGATCAAATTTCTATGGACTTCATTGGTGGTCTACCTCGTTCGAGGTCGGGCCATACTAGTAATTGGGTGATTGTTGACCGATTGACTAAATCATCCCATTTTATTCCTATCAAATCCAATCAGACTGCTCCTCTATTGGCTAAGATTTTTATTAAAGAAGTCGTTCGACTTCGTGGTGTGCCTAGTTCTACTGTTAGTGACAGAGATCCACTTTTCACTTGTGGTTTCTGGCAGAGTCTTCAGAAAGCTTTGGACACTAAGCTCAATCTCAGTATAGCTTATCATCCACAGTCTGATGGTCAGACTGAAAGGGTGAATCAAGCCTTAGAAGATCTCCTTCGTGCTTGCATTCTTGAGTTTGGTGGTAGTTGGGAAGACCACTTATCTCCTGTTGAATTTTCTTATACCAACAATTTCCAATCCAGTATCGGTATGGCTCCTTTTGAAGGTCTTTACGGAAGACCGTGTCGATCACCATCTTGTTGGTTGGAATCCGGGGAAAAGTTAGTTCTCGGCCCCGATTATGTTCGTGAATCTTCTGAGAGGATTGATATTATCAGACAGAAAATGAAAGAGGCTCAGATTAGGCAGAAATCTTATGCCAACCATCATGGGAAGCCTTTGGAATTTTCAGTTGGCGGTCGCGTATTCATTCGTGTTTCTCTGATGAAGGGTGTGGTGCGTTTTAGTAGCTCCGGGAATTGGCTCCTCGATATATTGGACCGTTTCCTATTACGGAATGCATTGGCCCTGTTGCTTATCGTATATCGCTACCTATCCATTTTTCGAGAATTCATGACATATTTCATGTATCACGGCTTCGTCGATGCTTTCGAGATTCGGATTCTATTATTGATCCTCATATATCGCAAGATCTTGAGATCTCACCCGACTTGTCTATGGTGCAAAATCCGATTCGTGTGCTAGCTTCGGAGGTTAAATGCCTTCGGAATAAAGAAGTCCCACTTGTGAAAATTCAATGGTCCGCAAATCCCAAAGATTGCACTTGGAAAACCAAAGAATTCATCGAGCGTTCTTATCCCGGTTTTCTCTCCTCTTTGGGTGGGGGTGAGCATTCTTATTCAACTTTTCTATTTTAATCTATGTTGTGATGAATTATTATATTATAAACAACTTCTAGTATGAAGATTGCGGGGACGCAATTTTTATAAGGGGAAGTTTGTAACAATAGTGATTTTATTACTGTCGTAATAAAAATTTAAAATAGAAAATTAAAATTAAAATTTGAGAAAAAAATAGTGCAAATCATTTGGCAAAGTCAGTAAATGCTTAAATGGGTGAACGTTGGAGCTGTACTGCATTTCCTTTTCACGTGTATACGGGTGATGAGTCCAATTCAAAAGCCACATAAACACTTGGCTGTCAACAAAATTGCAAAGTCAGTTGATCAATTGTCAAACCATGTTGTAATCTATCGTTGCCTTCACGTGTGAAAAGAGATTGGTCCATTTCAAAAGCAATTGTTGTCTCATTTTATTAAAACAATAACGTTTGCTGTCACTTATATTTATAAAAAAAAGTAGTGTACACTTTGCTTTATTTTACTGCCATCATCGCATTAATGCAGTATGTCCTTCTTTCCCATATGCGCGTTTTCATTTAATGCTTGTGTACTAAAATGTTTGCTAGCATATTCTTTATTTGACTTGTATACACAAATGGGAAAAGTAGAGCATGCTTTTACTCATTTTTCAAGAGCCTGCAACTTCTATTTTTCACTTTCAGTAGCTCTGCAAAACACTTCAATGGCGGTTCATTTCTTGTTCATTTGGTTCCTAGTTGCTAGTTGATTTGGAAGCAAAAGTTTGGTGAGTTCAAAACTAACACATCTAATTTATTTCCCATTCATATTTGTGTGCGTAAGGTTTTGTGGCTTTGGTGTTATTATTTCATTCCATTCTATTTCATTTTTGCATGCAAAAATTGTATTGTCCAGACCCTAGTTTCGGTGCGTGCATGTGTTTAAGTTCTGATTTTTAGTGTGCATCGGTGTGTCCTTTTCATTTTTTTGTGCAAGTTGTAACATACTAATGCTAAATGCAAATTCGAGGTCATTGACCATAATTTGGTTTCAACACGCGTGTATAAATAGCTATACCCATCCAAGTCATGGCAGTTTGCATTTTTCGTACGTGCAAAGAAAAAGAAAAATGTTTCAGGCATTTACATGTATCTCATTCCATGTGTGTGCTAATATTAATAGTGTGAATGTTAAGCAGGTTATTTTATTTTTGAAATTTATTTATGTACGTGCACGCCATACTCCAAATTCAAGTCCTGGCTACCCATTTCGATGTGCATGCATGTATTTTGGTTAGGCCATCTTCTTTTTTTCAAAATTTTCACACGTGTGAGCTAGAAATGTTGCCCAGACTAGTTTGTCAACTCATTGCATGTAAAATGGTAATATTCGAAACTGTCCAGGCATTACTTTTGTTAATCTCATTTCTTTGCAAAAAAATTATAGTTCTGACCGTTTATAAATTCACGTGCGCAAAGTATTTGCGTGAAGGGAAAAAAATTCACATTACTTTGTTCAGGGCTTTTTTGTGTAAAAGGTTGTGGTATTAAAAACTGTACCCAACTCTTTTGTTTGATTTCATGCGGTAATACAAGGGACGTGCATGCATATTATAAATTCATGTCCAGGTAGTGTTATTATGTTTTCATTTGTTTTTATCTAAAACAAGCTTTAAGTAACTTTATTTTACAATTTTATTTATGCATACATGATGTGATAGAGATGGTTTAATGTTGGAGTCCAGAGCACTTTTATTTCTTGCTTACAATGTTTACAAGTGTCCAGGCATATTTATTGTCATTTGCGTTTTAATTTATAGTAGTATTGCCCAGGCTAAAACTTTTTAATGCATTATTTGTATAAAAAAGTTATAGTACACATGCATTTGTTCAAGCAATTTAAATCGCCTGTTTCATTCGAGTGTGCATGTGTATATTGAGCAGTGCAATATTTTTGATGAAAATATAGTGGGGCAGTCCACTATTTAATTTATGTTGAACCGGTGTTACGTTTTAAAACGTATTTTGTTGTAGTTATTTTTATAACGGAATATTTACGTCGGTATTATATTTTTTTGAAGCGTGTTGTTTCGATGGCATTTTTGACGAATAAAAATTACTGTTGTTTTGACTTCAGCAATCGTCAATTTTAAAGTGAATTTTTAAGTGGTTATCCCGCAACGCTGATTTGGTATCCGTTTTTATGGTGTTTTGTAAAGCGCAATTTCCTCGTCGAAATTGCTATAGTTGTTGCTATTTTGATCACGTGTTTTAAAAATCATTTTAAAATAAAATTGTTTTCATAAAATGTACAGTTTGCGCTTTCAATAGAATGAGGAAGCGATTTAAACGCTTCGACAAATTGAGGACTATGAACCCTTACTTTTACTGATTCGCTTAATTCCGAACTTGTCCGTTTGAGGACGTAAAATTCAGTTTTACAAAATACACGGTTTTTCACTTTCAAGGAAACAATGAAGAGATTTAAACGAGTTAGCAAAAGTGCGGAATATGGAAACACGCTTTTACTAATTCATTTAATCCGGACTCATTAATTAAATATTCGTTGTGGATTCGTTGTTTGATGATTTTGACGATTTTGTTGGGCTTTCGAGCCACTATGTTGGACCTTCGGGTCATGTGTTGGACCTTTGGGTCAATTACCAGTACAAGACCTTCGGGTCATATGTTAGATCTTCGGGTCATTTGTTGGGCACCAAAATTATGATGACAGTACTTGGTAGGCTTCGGCCATATGATGAAGTACGTGCGGTGTAGCTTAGACTCGCCATCTACTCGGATCGATCCACTTTTATGTTGATTTTCTAGTTATCTATTTTTGATTTTTAGATTTTGTGAATTGCTGTTTTGAATTCAATTATGAATTTGAAAGTTGATTTTGATGGAGTTTAATGAGATTTCTTCATTTAAACAATGTTGATTACTATGTTGTATAGTCTCATTCGAGATTGTACTTTTGTGTATAGTCTCATCCGAGATTATACTTTTGTGTATAATCTCATACGAGACTATAGTTTTGTGTATAGTCTCATCCGAGATGATAGTTTTGTGTATAGTCTCATTTGAGACTATAGTTTTGTATGTAGTCTCATTCGAGAGTCTAATTTTACGTATTGCTGTTTTGAATTCAACGGTGAATTTGAAAGTTGATTTTGATGGAGTTTAAATAGAGATTTCTTCATTTAAACTATGTTGATTATTTATGTTGAATAGTCTCATTCGAGATTGTAGTTGATTTGCTAAAGTGTTGTTTATCATAGACTTATTTCTAAGTTTAAATTAGACTGATCTGTTTATTATTTTTCTTTTAAATAGTACTCGGGTCAGACCGAGTTATTTCAGGCTAATCACTATCTCTGATTCTGCTGCTGCTTCAGCTTTTGGGATTTCACATCATCTTTTGTCTAGACTTCGAGGTGTTACTTTTGGTGTTGACTCTCGTCTCATGTATGTTATGATATCTTTGTATATGTGCATTTGGTTCATGTGAACCATTGAGTGTTGTAGCACGTATCCAGACTTATCTTCCGCTATATCTGATATTTCTGTTCTGATGTGATTATACTATCTTTGTTGTTGTTATTATGAGTTGTTCTGAATTTTTCTTTAACCACCGTAGTTTCGTTTTAGATTTGGATAGAATTTATATCAATTGGAGTAATTTACACAACTCCTATCGATGTAATCAATGCTCGTCTAAGGCATAACTTATGAATGGTCGCTTCTAACAAGCCTTATTCTTCGCAATGGCAGACATTATTCCCTATAATAACCTTTGTTATTGTGAGCATAGAGGTGGGGCGTCACAATTCACATGTCCATTCAGTACCTTTTCTTATCGACGTAGCCATTCAGACTTCGTAATGCTCCTGCTACTTTCCAACGATACAAGCATGAAGTTTTTTCGACATGATTGAACGCTTTATAGAAGTTTTTATGGACGATTTCTCTATCATTGATGATTCTTTTTTCCAATATTTACATCACTTCGAGTTGGTTCTAAATCGATGTAAGGAAAAACGTTTGACTTTGAATTGGGAAAAATGCCACTTTATGGTCAAACAAGGCATAGTCCTTGGATATATCATCTCAAATAAAGACAGTGAGGTAGATAAAGCGAAAGTCAACCTAATTGCAAGCCTACCCGTTCCCAAATCTATCAAGGACATTCAATCATTTCTAGGACACACTGGCTTTTGCCTATGCTTTGTGAAGGACTTTAGAAAAATCGATCATGCTTTGACGACTCTTCTTGAAAAAGACGTTCCTTTCGATTTTAACTCTGACTATATCTCTTCTTTCAAACATCTCAAAATCAAACTCATTTTTGCTCCAATCATCTACGCACCCAATTGGGATCTCCCATTTGAAATAATGTGTGATGCTTCGAACTTTGCAGTTGGTGATGTCATAGGACAACGCATCCATAAGATCCTTCACGTTATCTACTACGCTAGCATGACTCTAAACGATGCTCAACTCAACTACACAACAATCGAAAAAGAGCTTCTAGCTGTCGTTTTTGAACTCGAAAAGTTTTGACCTTACTGATCGGGTCACACTTTACTATGTACATAGACCACTCTAAACTTCGATATCTCTTCGCTAAAAAGACGATAAATCTCTCTTAATTTGTTGGATCCTTTTATTACAATCAAGGACAAAAAAGGATTCGACAATGTCATAGCCGATCACTTATCTTGTTTTCCGAACACACCATCTTCTTTGCCAAACAATGAAAACTTCACCGATATACAATTTCTTTCAATTTCTATCAATCCATGGTACACTGATATAGTGAACTACTTAGTCACTAAAGAAACTCCCTTATCTTGGTCCAAACAAGACAAATACAAATTTATGTCCCAAGAGAAATATTTCTATTGGAACGAGCCATACTTGTTCAAATATTTCCCTGACCAAATCATTTGATGTTGCATTACGAATAACGAGATCTGGAGTGTTCTTTCGTTTTGCTACGATCAAGCATGCGGTGGACGTTCTGGTCCGAAAAACTACGGAAAAGGTGCGTCGGTGTGGTTTCTATTGGCCTTCTCCTTTTAAAGACTCATTCAAATTTTGCAAAACCTGCGATTGATGTCAAATGCTTGGACGAATTTCTTGACGAGATATAATGCCTCTAAATCCCATTCTTACGATCGGAATCTTTGATGTTTGGTGTATCTACATATGGGACCTTTTCCCAATTCTTTTCGAAACTTTTATATCCTTCTCATTGTTGATTACATCTCAAAATGGGTCATAGTCATTCCTTGCAAAACCAATGATCATAGAATTTTTGTGAAATTTCTCAAAGAAAACATTTATTCGAGGTTCGGCACACCACGGACAATAATTAGTGATAACGACATCCATTTTTGCAACCGCTCTATTGAAACTTGAATGAAAAATACTCGATAACCCATAAGTTATCCACTGCATATCATCCTCAGATTTATGGCAAAGTTGAATTTTCAAATCAGCAAATAAAACAAATTTTGAAGAAAACTGTTAACAAAAATCGAAAAGATTGGTCTCAGAAATTGACCGACACGCTTTGGGCTCACTATACTGCTTTTAAAAATAACTTTGGGAAGTCCCCATTTCGTTTAATTTATGGTAAAGCTTGCCATTCACCAGTTGAAATCGAATACAAAGTGTTGTGGGCAATAAAGAATTTAAACTTTGATCTCGAGAAAGCTGGCGAAAACCGAAAAGTACACTCAACAAACTAGAAGAACTTAGGAAAGACGCATATGAAAATAAGAAAATATACAAAGAAAAAACAAAAGTTTTTCATGACAATTTAATCCTAGGAAAAACATTTGCGTCTAACCAAAAATTCTTTTATATGACTCAAGACTTCATTTATTCCCTAGAGATGGACTGAACCATTTGTGGTACAAACTGATTTTCCACATGGTGCCATAAAATAGAAAACCCTAAAGATGGATCAATTTTCAATGTCAACGATCGTCGTTTGAAACCTTTATTGGAACTGCCAAATAACCAAGAGGAGGAGCTCATGATCCTTCATGTGCAATACATCTAATAAGAATGTTAACCCTCTTTTGTAAACATGTACATATTTTTCCCGCTACACTCATTATATCGTGCACTAACCATGGGGATACAGTCAAAATTAAGTGTGGGGGGAGTCTCATTTTAATTTTTTAGTTTCATGGCATTTTTGAATTTTCATTTTCTTTCAACTTAAAAAAAATCTCAAAAACATTTTCTTTTTAGCGTTTTGATTCATTTATGAAGAAATATTATGGGATAAGTATAAGTTTTGGTTAATAAATTGAAATTTTTGGAAAATTATTTTTCTTAACAAAAACAAAAAAGAAGTTTGATTACAAATAACAATGGTTTAACAAGTATATGTGAAGGTTCATTTGTGTTAATTATGAAGTATGTTCTAATTGAAAATCTTTGTTTAAAAAAGTGGTAAATTTAAAGTAATGGATATAACATTTTTATCTCCTAAGTTAAATGGTGCTAAGATGATTTTGCAAAACTCTCCTTTTCTAAAAAAATATATAAAAAATATAAGTAAAAAAGAAAAACATTTGTATATATGTATATTTTAACACCTAGAGTCACGTGTTCACACTCATGTGTTCACTTGCCATGCTTTGTACCCTTCTCATGTAAGCCCGAAAGGTAGTGCACGATCGGTATATCTAGCCTCAGTTTATCTGAGTTAGATGTATGTATATACAAACTCTTTTTAATAACTCTTATAGTCGATAAGTTTTCATACTTGTGTGTTCACTCGCCATGCTATGTATTCCCCTCACATCAGTCTGCAAGGCAATGCATGAGTAATATATATGGCCTCAGTTTACCTGAGTTAGGCATATGTAAAGATTGTAAAAATCAATAAAATTTTCAAACAAGATAGGGTAAGCAATCGAAATCTAAACACAATTTTTACTTATTTGATTTAACTTGTTATTGAAAACAAATGAAAATACCACTTTGACAAACTTCGATAATCAACTGAGGTTCCATTTCATAATTACATTGTGTTATCAACCGAAACAACTAGCCAAACTATAGTATCTAGCACTATTTTTACTTTTTTGATTTAACTTGTTATGCTATTGAAAATAAATGAAAATACCACTTTGACAAACTTTGATAATCAATCGAGGATCAATTTCATAATTACATTGTGTTATCAACCAAAACAACTAGCCAAACTATAGTCCATCTGTTATGACAACTTAATTTTTATTGAAAATTTTGATGTGTAAATGACATAAGTTTCAAGATAATTACCAAAGCCTATATTTAAATTATTCTTGTCCTTTATTGTAAATATTTTCAAAAACTTGCATTCATCTCTTTGCAAATAAATCTTGCATTTTGTAAATATTTTCACTTTGCATTTGGATTTTGTGGGTAGTATCCGCTGAAAACCCTCACGAGATGACACTCGTCCTACTGGGGACACCCGAAAGTTTAATGGCTTGTTGCATACGCTTAGTGCAATCGTGCTCCCTGCGAAAATGGATTTATCATAGTTTTCCTTTATTCGAGGACGAATAAAAAGATAAGTGTGGAGGTATTTGATGTGCATGTAAATGTGCATATATTTACATTCGTATTTCATCTATTTTTATTTAAATAAATGTCATAGTTGGGTAATTTGACATGTCTAAAACTAAAATTCAATTATTTTCAAATCATCATATATTCATCTACATACAGAGGCAAAATAGCCATTATTGTGCACATGTTAATTTGGGACTTTTTACTTGGACACTTTTTATGATTTTTGTAGGAATTTGGATACATACGAAAGAGGCTTTTATGAAGATATATACATGCATAAGGGAATACAAAGAAATGAAGAGGAAATAATTCGAGCTCATTAGCGTGGAGGACACCACCCACTTACCTAAATATACAATTAGAAGCTAATGGACAGCGAAGTGGAGGTTAAAGCTTCATGCACATTTAATGACGGATTAATTAATGGCTAATGGTTACTTGGTAGCCACACTTCCTAAAGGGCATTTTAGAAAGCACCCCAAAAATAGAATTAGGGTTTTATGCATTTATAAATAGCCCTCTTATGTACATGTAAACAATCTTCTACCTTTCATTTTACTTAGGAAATTAAGGAAGCAAATTGTAAGCTCAATATTACACGAAATAAAAAAGGTTTCCTACCCTCTTTCTCTTTCTTTTCTACATGCTTTTATTTACTTTTATGCTCATTTTTTTCTTAAGATCTCTTCCATTTCATGTTCATAGTTTAGATTTACATTTATGCACTTAGTTTTTCCTTCTAGTAGTTAATCTTCTTTTTCTTTATTTATTCTCTACTTTATTTTACTTTCAATGTTGAAATCTCTATGTGCTGAAATGATAACACAAACGAAAGGCTAAATCTCTATAATTTTGGGGCAATGAAGCTTTCTTTATCATGTAGATTCAACATAAGTTTTCTACGTATGATCTTTTTTGTGCCTTATGAGAAAATGGATGTTTATGTTTATTTGTGTTTTATGCTGAATGTAACATCCCGCCTTTATGCACGCTTTAATTCCGACGATAAACCACATACCTCAGACTTAAACCGTACAGAAGGGCAGATTGTTATGGGGTAAATAAGAAAAATCAGAGGAAGGAAAAAAAACAAAATAGAATCTTGCAGCGGAACGGCAAAATATAATAATCAAATATACAGTTCGTGAAGCTGTTTATAAAATATTCGATTATACTTATACAATATATATCAAAGTTACACTTATACAAATATATTCGATTATACTTATACAATAAAATATCAGATTATACTTATACAATATATACATATAAATCTTCGTCTTCGTCCTCCAGAATACGATCTTCAAATCCTGAAATGCTCAGGCTGACCCGAGCAAATTGAAAAGAAAAAACACTGGAGTCAGAACTAAAAGATCTTATGTGAGTAAAATCAACAGAAATAAATAGGAGTGTAAACGGCGTCAGAGATGTTTACGGGATTTGACATCTCCTATCCAGTGTCTAACGTGAGTGCAGTAACTTAAAAGATGCTTGGGATTCACATCTTCTAAGGATCCGTTAAACTATTTACTATATTTTAATATTTCGCTATTATGATAATGTTTATTTGTAAAATAAACTTACTTAAAAATAGCGTTAAGGGGTTACCTATATAGCCCTTAACACGTAATAGTGCCAGTAGCCTATACAGTACCTGCATATCTCTCCTAATCGGGAGACTACGGGACGATACTCCATAGGTATGACAAAAATCAAACTCGTACAAGGCGCGCTATGGTAGGTGACAAGGCACAACTAGGCAATGCCATGGTAGATATACCAATTACGCTTCCGGGGCGGTGGTAACGCGTAGCGCGCAGCTACCGCCCACCTCGATCCACACCTCCAAATCACAGAAATCAAAAATGGTCACCCAATAAATCCAAAAGTCAGAGTATAATATCGAAGGGATGTGTCCGATAAAAGGTGCTACCTTCTTAACTCGTCAATCGCTCCTGTTTTAGCCACCTTATGCCAACTCACGAGAGTCGGATCCACTTATTTACCTCAAAGGAAACGCCGCCACCATCCTACATCATTCTGAAATCTCCACCGCGTACACGGTTGTTAAAGTGGTTTTCGGAGTTGGCAGAGAGTATGACAACTTCCGATCCCGGTCTCTTTAACAACCCAACGTTGTTATAACACCGCGGTCATTTCAAAATAATATACTTCAAAACCAGGATATAACATTCATTTCAAAACCATATAAATACGATATCATCTTCTATTTTAAAACCCAAATCAATATGATATCATTTTATTTTAGATATATCCCTTTTTCAAAATCAAAATACTTTCATACATACATACATACATACATACACATATATATATATCCTAAAACCCATAGCTTTGAAAAAAATTCCAATACTTAAATTGTTTAAATATTAAACCACTTTATATAATAAAATAGCTTTTTAAATTTCACAAATAAATTTCAAATGCCGATTTGAACCTCCAAATAAACCATTTCAATTTCCATATATTTCAAAGCTATAAATATTCCACCTTTTCAAACTAATTCTTTGATAATTCCATATATATCAAATTCAATTACTATTATTTAAATTTGAAATGTTTACTTAATAAAATCCAATCAAATTTAAGTAAAACCTTTAACTTCAAACAACTGGATATTCTTTCAATTTACTTAACTTGATAAATTCATTAATCTCAACTTTATATTCATTTAAATTGCTTTAAACCAAATCAAGTTATAAGATTCATACCCTTTAAAATCTCCATTTTTTTATTTGAATTTCAAATCAAATTTATTCAAGTACAATTCTTAAATAATTCAGTTTAAACCAATTCCATATTTATCTTCCAACTTAAATTTCATTTAAGTCATTTAAAAGTCTATTTACACAATATCTTGAATAGGTACTTGACCATATAATATAAAATAAACAAACTCCATTATTAAATTCATTTCTATTAATCAATTTTATACATAGCTTAAATTCAAGAATTTAACTATCTATATATGTATATATATAACATAATATTTATATAACATCAAAAATAAATATTTATTAAACCGTATATTACTTTCCAAAACCATAGAAAAATCATTTCAAATATTTATATATATATATATATATATATATATATATATACACAGACCGCGGTGCCTGTATATAATTTTCTATCCTATGGTCAAGTGATATGGATATTTATCATTTCAATCCGAAATTTAAAATAAAAATACGGTTATATATCATTTCAAACCGCAATCCCGAATGAAATAAAGTGCATAAAATTTTTGTAGTTTAAAACGATATGAAATACAACATCCATTCATCCATCATAAAATCATACATCCTTCGCAATCATCATCCAAAAATAATAAATCAATATCAATATATAACTGATAATATATAAGAGGAAATTAACTGGCAGTTATATTCAGTAATAAATTAAATAACGATTTAATTTCAATAAATGAAATTAACTGAGATGATGATTAAAAATATCTGAAACAGTCATAAATAAATGCATACTCACAAAAAAATTAAATTTAACAAACATAAGAAATTTCAGAAGTTGTGAGTGGGTTAAAACACTCACCTTTTGAATTTAAATTGAATTTAAATCCAATTTAAATTAAAAATTCCAACAGTCTCAGAATCTGCCCAAACCAGCGTTAAAATGTCTGGAATCTCAATACGAACCTAGCAGAGAAATCCGCATGTAAATTGGATCACATATTTAAAATTCATAGCGATTAAATCATTTGAAAAAAAAATTTAAATAAAACAAAGAAAAATAAAACATACGCAGTAGAAACGAGCCACGTCACTATCTCCTACATCACGCAACACGCAACCCTACCGCAGTTACACGCGATCGAGCAAAACACGGCCGCCACCTTCAAACCGTACTTCCAATTTTCGTCGCCATATTGCTCGATAACAACCCGACCACCATCATCACCGTGCTGCACAGGTCGAGCCGACCCTACCTTGTCGTCGCCGCCACCTCCGGTTCGCCCTAGGACCCACACCGCCGCAAGCCCACTTCGCTACTACCGCCCACCTCGAACAACACCCCCAAAATCAAAAATCAAAAGTGGCCACCTGTAACGACCTGCTATTTTGGACTATTTGCATCCGCACATGTCGGACTTGAATAATTCAAAATACCGAATTGTTAATTTAAATTTGACAAAACTCAAATATACAGTAAATAAATAATCATAGACACAGAGTAATAATATGCAGCGGAAGTAAAAGAGATAGTAGTTCATGAAGCTACTATATAAATATATATAAGATACATCAGAGTTTACAGGACAAGAGTAACACAATACATCAAATACAAATCAAAATACATCACTGGAATCATCGGATACTGAAGGCAGAATAGATGGCTGGATCTTCAAGCAAAGCTCCAACTCCAAAGGTGAGTCTCGAAAGCTGAACCACTCAGTCTGACCCGAGCGTAAAGCAAAACACAAAACACTCGAGTCAGGATTAATATTCTCATATCAATAAATCCAACTCAAGTGAAATAGCAATCGAAATACAAGTAACTCAAAGGATGTTGGAACCACCATCCTCTAAGGATCCGTTAAACTATCTACTATGTAGTAGTGTACGCTAAATAAATAATGTCTATCGGTAATATAAAGTATCAAAATAGTGTTAAGGCGTTACCATTATCCCCCTTAACACGTTTTATATAAGCACTATAGTCTATACAGCACTGTAAACTCCATCGTAAACTGGTGGGATATCAAGGAGTACTCCATAGGTATAACACAAAACAAATTCGTAGTGGTCGCGTACATAGGGATACAAGTATGACAAGGCACATGAGGCAATACCCAAGGTAGTGAAACTACCATTCGCCTGATCCGGACTGGTGAGAACGCATCGCCGCAGCGATCGCAACACCGCGAAACAACACTCCCAAAAGTACGAGGGTGCACCAATCAATCACAAGTAATGAGTAGTAGTTACGAAGAAGTGTGTTCGCTCGAGGTGGCTAACCCCATTTGGCCCGGCACGGCTCCTGATTTTAGTCATTTCCAATTTGACACAAGTGTCAAGGCTATCCATTATCGTTCTCTTTCTTCAGTCATCACGTACATCATTCCAACCACTTCGTTCTGGATCATCACTCCGCGTATAGTTATTAAAGTGGTTTTCGGTTTAGATAGAGAGTATATCCATAACCGATTCCGGTTTCTTTAATAACTTTCGTAATTATTACACCGATTGGTCGTTTAATAAATTTCAAAACAAATCAAATTAAATTTCAATTCCAATTCACAAATCAACATTTCATTTGTCTTTCTAAACCAATTTCCAAAATTTACGTTTCAAAACTTCCAAATAACCATTTCAAAGTCTTACAATTAAAATTCAAATTTTTATTTAAACAATTCAAATATTCAATTAATTACGTATAAGTTTCATTCCATAATCATTTAAAAGATTAAATTCAACATTCAAACCAATTTAAATTCATTTATCGATTTCATTCAATATTCGTTAAGTAAATTGTTATTTACAACAACTTCTATTTAAATTCTAATTCATTTAAATCAATTACTTACGTTCAACTTCATTATATCAAAACATCAAATTGAAATAAATTAAGTTCGTCAAACCAACTCTTTGAATTACAAGTCTTACGTTAATTTCAATAAATCACGTTTTATTTCAATAAATTACATTTTATTTCTTGTTAAAGAAATTCAAATTTCACTTATTAACTTACTACATAATTTTTTTCCAAACTTAATAAATAAAACTCAACTCATTTATTAACGAAGTTCAAATCCCCTTATTCAAAAGTTCGATTTTCTCTTATCAAAGAATTCAATTTTTATTCAATTATCAAATAATTCAATCTTATTCAATTATTAAATAATTTTAATCTTAATTATTAATAATTTCAAAACATAATAATTACGAACTTGATTATCAATTCAAACTTAATTATTAAATCATTTCTACTTTATGAATTCAAACTTAATCATCAAATCATTTCAACTTAATTATAGATTCAACTTAATAATTTCAAACCTAATTATAATTCCAAACTTAATTATACTTTCAAATTTAATTATTAAATGATTTCAAACTTAATAATTCCAAAACTCAATTATTACTAATTCCAAATTACTTATTAATAATTCCAGATTTAATTATTAAATTTCAAACAACGTTCTTTCGTCAATTACTACGTTAATATTTGCTTCATATTTCAATCTTTACATTTTCCTTTCAATATTCAAATTCCAACTTCATTTCAAACTTATTCTTTACTCGAATAAAATCATTATTTTATTTTTAAATCAAATTATCGACCAATCGGATTTTTACTTAATTCTCTATCCTATGTCAAATTCATTTGGGTATATATCATTTCAACCCGATTCCATTTCCAATTCACAAATCAAAACATAGCAAAGGGAACTTGTAGTGTGATAACAGGGATGGTGTCAAAGTAAATAAACAAGCAATAACAACAATCAATAACAATTCAATAATTCATTCAAATAATCCCGGAATAATCGTATTAATTCGCATTGTTGTTTGTGCGAATTAATATAATTATCTCTAGAATCTACACTATCATTTCATGTAGATTAAAGATTATTACATTACGGTTTTTCCACTCGTCGTTCAATTTCAAACTACACCAATTTATACAACATACATTTAAATGGTTCAAGGTGTCGTTAACACTATTCCTACGTGTCAATTTATTTAACATTCAAAGAGGTCATATTATACAAATTTAACTAATCAACTTCAACACATATCAATTGCAAATTGTTAACTATTCTACGTCAATTTCAATTTATTTATCACTTACTACATTAACCATTTAACGCCCAATTATAACATCAAACAATCAATCATTTATCAACCAAACTAAATTATCATTGCATAAATAACATATAATGGCGTCAGATGTCAAAGGTGAACTGATACATAGATAACAGTGCAATAAATAACAGCAGTATATTTCGGTTGTCGTTTCAATTGAAATCAAATTTAACAAATAAAAGATCATTAATCGTGAGTGATTGCTCAACTTTCGAGGCTAGAGAATAGACAATGAAGATGACATGGATACGCATACTGATACGGACCCTGACTTGAGTTACAAATCCAAGCAAAGCAAATCGACACGAATTAAACGAACAAAGCTGATAACAGAAATCGATGGAACACATTAGAACGAGATCGACGAATAAAAATGTTATAAGTGAACACACATATAATTAAAAAAAATATATATAAAATCATATTTATATTCACGCATATATTAAATTAAATGTGTGTGTGTATATATATATTATTCAAAATTATTATTTCAGTTTAAAACACACATCAAACAAACATATATATAACTCACATAGGTATATACTTTTAAACATAAAATAGATACTGACCTATATTTATATACTTCATATATAATAGATTATGAATTTATATACTAAATACATAACTAAATGAATTTATATACTAAATACATAACTAAATTTGTTTTACAAATTATATTATATACTGAAAACATATGTCATTAAAATATATTATTAACATATACCATAGTCATTTATCATATAAGACTATGTATATTTTTATATATACAACTTTTGAAGAGAACAACAGACAAACCCAAACCACCATATTACTGTGACAAATATAGAATAATAGTATGTATATAGTAGACCCGTGCAATACAATATACTTGATGATATACAACCAGCAAGCCCATATACTGAAATCTAGACCACTGTATAAATATAGCTTTCAGAAAAAAATACTACTATATGCTGACCTATATATAAGTATCATTACATATGTTACTAATATAAAGCTTTAAATATCACCAATCTTGTAAACATATAAAAGACTATAAACTTAAACAGTATTTATATACGGTAAAACTATGAACAAACTGCAAAATAACAATATAAAATCATACTTACATATGCGGCTTTGAACTTTTATGGAAAAATAGATATACTTCTTTTAAAAAATAACAGCCATAATATAGGTACCAAACAACTTATATAATAAACTATAATATAAGCTTCATATATACATAAACAGGAGAATAATACACGAAACCAATTCTTTAGTACCCAGTCTTGCATGCAAACACATACTATATATTACATACATATAAAAGTTGTATACATTCTATACTAAACAGTACTTTATACTTAAACAATATTTATAAGGAACACGTATGCTTGTTTATATTATAACGTAATTTAATTAAATAAAATATTTCAAACAAATATCGTTACCCAAAAGCTTGGTGTGGCTGTCGATCGCCAAGCAGTTTGTTCGGCACATTTCGACGACAAGAGGTCACATGTGAGGCGGGGAGATAGGTCGAGAGTAGTGAGAAGTTAGCGAGCGAGGATGGAGAGATGTATGTGAGTTACAGGGGTAGAAGAGGCGGCTGTTAGGGGAGTCTTGGTCGTGTAGAGTTTCGACGTGAGGTTGATGGGTGCGGGCGGAGCTCGCTTTACGGTGGAGAGGGAGATGATGCTGTCAGGTGGAGAACTTTGGAGGGTTAAGGCGAGTCAATGAAGGTCGAAGCCACTGCCTTGGAGGTGGAAGAGCATAGAGGAGAAGAGATGGAGATGCATGGATGCGTGGTTGCGGTCGAAGGTAAGGAGCAAGGCGGGATGGAGGGAGAGGCACGACAAGTAGTGGACAATTTGTGTGGTCGGCAAAAGGAGGAGAAGGAGGGGCACATTGTTAGTATCATTTTTAAAGAAGACAGAACGTTCAATCTATAGCGCATAGGAATGGAACTATATAAAAATGTTGGGAACGATGAGTAAAGAAAAAGTCATCACAAATTTTGAAAGAAAAAAAATATATAAAAATAGAAAGTAGGTGGCTATTGGTATAATTGTAGTTTAAAAGAACAGTCAAGGAGACCAAAAGATCTAACAAACCGGTACCGATACAAAACCAATTTTCCCGAATTCCACTGTGTACCGGACTCAAAATACGGAAATAAATATACCGCAAAGATCAGCACGACGAGACAATCAAAATGGTATACAGATATCAGTGGTATGGTTGAAATTTAAAAATTCGAATTTTTATACTAGGGAGAATGCATGAAAAACACTAAAAAATAAGATCGACGGAGCCAAAGATGTCCGAATTTGAAAAACGACAAACTGACAACTTGCTCAAAAGATGATTTAGAATTTTTCTATGTAAAAATATTTTGGTTTTGGAAACGTTTTATTTTCATCGCTTTTTAACTAATTAAATTGAAGTAATTTACGCGCGAAATAAACTTTCGTATTTTCGGACGAAAATTTACCAGTTGCTAGGTTTCACTGGACGCGTTTCAAATTTCGAATTTCCGTTGCGAAATTTTATTATTTCTTTTTATTTAACGAAAATTTCCATTTAACGCAAAACGCACATTTCTTACGTTAAAATTATTAATTCGGTTTCTGTTATTGGTTACGACTATTTCATATTATTACATTACGTTTTCAATATGTATTACATTATTGGTCTTATCGAAATTGGTCGTCTACGAATTTGGTTTTGGATTTGTAACATATATATAAAGAGATTTCCAAATAATAAATCGTAAAATTTTATTTCTATCGGATTTTTAATTAAAATTTTATTTAATTTAGTATTTTAAAAGTGTTTAAAATACGGGTCATTACAATCTCCTCCACTCAAAACTTTTCGTCCTCGAAAAGGAAGGAGGTAGGAGAACAGAAACAAACAGAAAGAAAATTGATTGAAAACAGAGTAAAACAATTAATTCAAACCATATAAATTCCAATAAATTTATATTCAACAATTTGTTTTTAAATTCAAGATTTTCATTAAAATTGATTTGATTTCGCATTTATTAATGTTAGGTACAAAAGGTTTCTTTCAAATGAAATTCAATTTAAATTCAATTAATTCAAGATGTATCATTAAGTTGATTTAATTTCTATTTTATTAACTTTCAAAACAAAATTTTATTTTATTAATCACAACTATTATTTATTTAGCCTATTATCCTATTTATCTCCATAAACATTTTATAAATAAAATTTAGTGAATAACATTTATTATACGCACTCACATTTTATTTATAAGGACAATTTATATTGTGTATTATCCAATTTTCCTAAATTAACAATTTCAAAGATCATAAAGTTGAATAGTCATTTATTATAACCATATTTTATTCGGCAAATTTAATTCTTCTTATTCCAAATTATTATTAAATTTATTCTACTTAATATATCTTATCACATATATATTAAGTATATTACGTTTAATATAACTACTCAAATTTATTTAAAAATTCCTTTGATATCATTTTGTACTGTATAATATTCAATTACATAGTTAACTTTTGAAAATTTAGGTAAGTTATATATATAATGCAATTGAGTATTATCCAAATAAAATTCTAATTCAATTATTCAGGCTTAATTTTTATTCAAAATTTCGATTCCAATTTATGATTTAAATTATCCTTAATCATAAATTTAAGAATTAAAGTTTCGAGTAACTTCAAATTTATTTAGAGATAAATAATATATATAATATCAAATCATATTTAAATCATATATCGATATATATATTACAAATCAAATCATTATTTAAGAAATTTCAAATCAAATTATTTTCAAAACAAACCGTAGCAAAGCTGTAGAATAGTCTCTCCACTTCGAAACTCGAAAATGAATGTCGATGATGCGGCCGTCATTACCGAAATTATTTTCCAGCGACAAAGAGAAGAGCGCTGATTTAAACATTATAAATTCTTGAAATGATTTCTATTTGAAAATATTTTTAAAACTATACACTTTAAAACCTTTAAAATCAAAGTTTGAAATAAAACTCCTGATTTACATTCATTTCAAATTCCAAATCAAATTTATAACCAAGTTTTATAAATTCATTTATTTATATTATGCAATAGTCAATGGTTTATAAAATAATAAATGAAAATTAAATTTTAACATTACGGACACAGATTCATTATATTTAATTCCAGAAAAATTTATACTTATATATAATATAATCATTCAAAAGTATTTTATTTACTAAATTTGAAAACAGTATCGTGTCAGTTTGCTCTGCTCAAGTGTTTTGGAAATCCTATCGATAGCATTGATCAGATGAATCGATCGAAAATCCAAATCAACATCAACAACTCAAACAACACAATATTTTTTTTAAAACATTTTTAACATTAATTTATAAATGCGCTTCCTTGCTCGACGATATAATAATGGATTTTAAAATAAGTATAGAATTCACTTTTGATGTAAATCAAGTCAAGAGAGTTTTGATTCGAAGATAAGTTCGAAATAAAAGATAAGATGACTTAAATAATAAAATAGGGCGATGGATAAGCTTATTTAATTCACGGGCAACCTTAACCGGGTCGACCGTGACTTCAAGAATAAGAACGATGTAGAATTCCGAGGTAAATCGACATTCGATCTTAAGAGATAGAATTCAGGTATAGCAGGAGATAGATAACATCGTAAACCAAGGATACAGAAATCTCCGGTAAATCGATGCCTATTGTAAAGGAGTTCCATTCATTTACAAATAATTTGGGATTGGCGAGACCGCCGACTCACTATAAAGATCATTCGAAGTGGAGTTATGGGGTACTCCAGAATTGAAAGAAGACGAATGGTGAGGGGCACGAATGAATTTCAGAACCGAGGGAACGTTCCAAAATCCAAAGGGTAGAGTCAAAAGGAAGAGTTTTAAACTCGAATGAGAGGGATTCTGTAAATACATTTACCCTATATACTAAGTTTTGCCTAGAGCTACCAAAAGCTCTGATACCAACTGTAACGACCCGCTATTTTGGACTATTTGCATCCGCACATGTCGGACTTGAATAATTCAAAATACCGAATTATTAATTTAAATTTGATAAAACTCAGATATACAACAAAAAAATAATCATAGAATCACAGACACAGAGTAATAATATGCAGCGGAAGTAAAAGAGATAGTAGTTCATGAAGCTACTATATATATATATATATATATATATATATATATATATATATAAGATACATCAGAGTTTACAGGACAATAGTAACACAATACATCAAATACAAATCAAAATACATCACTGGAATCATCGAATACTGAAGGCAGAATAGATGGCTGGATCTTCAAGCAAAGCTCCAACTCCAAAGGTGAGTCTCGAAAGCTGAACCACTCAGTCTGACCCGAGCGTAAAGCAAAACACAAAACACTCGAGTCAGGATTAATATTCCCATATCAATAAATCAAACTCAAGTGAAATAGCAATCGAAATACAAGTAACTCAAAGGATGTTGGAATCACCATCCTCTAAGGATCCGTTAAACTATCTACTATGTAGTAGTGTGCGCTAAATAGATAATGTCTATCGGTAATATAAAGTATCAAAATAGTGTTAAGGCGTTACCATTATCCCCCTTAACACATTTTATATAAGCATTATAGTCTATACAGCACTGTAAACTCCACCGTAAACTGGTGGGATATCAGGGAGTACTCCATAGGTATAACACGAAACAAATTCGTAGTGGTCGCGTATATAGGGATACAAGTATGACAAGGCACATGAGGCAATACCCAAGGTAGTGAAACTACCATTCGCCTGATCCGGACTGGTGAGAACGCATCGCCGCAGCGATCGCAACACCACGAAACAACACTCCCAAAAGTACGAGGGTGCACCAATCAATCACAAGTAATGAGTAGTAGTTACGAAGAAGTGTGTTCGCTCGAGGTGGCTAACCCCACTTGGCCCGGCACGGCTCCTGATTTTAGTCATTTCCAATTTGACACAAGTGTCAAGGCTATCCATTATTGTTCTCTTTCTTCAGTCATCACGTACATCATTCCAACCAATTCGTTCTGGATCATCACTCCGCGTATAGTTATTAAAGTGGTTTTCGGTTTAGATAGAGAGTATATCCATAACCGATTCCGGTTTCTTTAATAACTTTCGTAATTATTACACCGATTGGTCATTTAATAAATTTCAAAACAAATCAAATTAAATTTCAATTCCAATTCGCAAATCAACATTTCATTTGTCTTTCTAAATCAATTTCCAAAATTTACGTTTCAAACTTCCAAATAACCATTTCAAAGTCTTACAATTAAAATTCAAATTTTTATTTAAACAATTCAAATATTCAATTAATTACGTATAAGTTTCATTCCATAATCATTTAAAAGATTAAATTCAACATTCAAACCAATTTAAATTCATTTATCGATTTCATTCAATATTCGTTAAGTAAATTGTTATTTAAAACAACTTCTATTTAAATTCTAATTCATTTAAATCAATTACTTACGTTCAACTTCATTATATCAAAACATCAAATTGAAATAAATTAAATTCGTCAAACCAACTCTTTGAATTACAAGTCTTACGTTAATTTCAATAAATCACGTTTTATTTCAATAAATTACATTTTATTTCTTGTTAAAGAAATTCAAATTTCACTTATTAACTTACTACATAATTTTTTTTCAAACTTAATAAATAAAACTCAATTCATTTATTAACGAAGTTCAAATCCCCTTATTCAAAAGTTCGATTTTCTCTTATCAAAGAATTCAATTTTTATTCAATTATCAAATAATTCAATCTTATTCAATTATTAAATAATTTTAATCTTAATTATTAATAATTTCAAAACTTAATAATTACGAACTTGATTATCAATTCAAACTTAATTATTAAATCATTTCTACTTTATGAATTCAAACTTAATCATCAAATCATTTCAACTTAATTATAGATTCAACTTAATAATTTCAAACTTAATTATAATTCCAAACATAATTATACGTTCAAATTTAATTATTAAATGATTTCAAACTTAATAATTCCAAAACTCAATTATTACTAATTCCAAATTATTTATTAATAATTTCAAATTTAATTATTAAATTTCAAACAACGTTCTTTCATCAATTACTACGTTAATATTTGCTTCATATTTCAATCTTTACATTTTCCTTTCAAAATTCAAATTCCAACTTCATTTCAAACTTATTCTTTACTCGAATAAAATCATTATTTTATTTTTAAATCAAATTATCGACCAATCAGATTTTTACTTAATTCTCTATCCTAGGTCAAATTCATTTGGGTATATATCATTTCAACCCGATTCCATTTCCAATTCACAAATCAAAACATAGCAAAGGGAACTTGCAGTGTGATAACAGGGATGGTGTCAAAGTAAATAAACAAGCAATAACAACAATCAATAACAATTCAATAATTCATTCAAATAATCCCGGAATAATCGTATTAATTCGCATTGTTGTTTGTGCGAATTAATATAATTATCTCTAGAATCTACACTATCATTTCATGTAGATTAAGGATTATTACATTACGGTTTTTCCACTCGTCGTTCAATTTCAAACTACACCAATTTATACAACATACATTTAAATGGTTCAAGGTGTCGTTAACACTATTCCTACGTGTCAATTTATTTAACATTCAAAGAGGTCATATTATACAAATTTAACTAATCAACTTCAACACATATCAATTGCAAATTGTTAACTATTCTACGTCAATTTCAATTTATTTATCACTTACTACATTAACCATTTAACGCCCAATTATAACATCAAACAATCAATCATTTATCAACTAAACTGAATTATCATTGCATAAATAACATATAATGGCGTCAGATGTCAAAGGTGAACTGATACATAGATAACAGTGCAATAAATAACGGCAGTATATTTCGGTTGTCGTTTCAATTGAAATCAAATTTAATAAATAAAAGATCATTAATCGTGAGTGATTGCTCACCTTTCGAGGCTAGAGAATAGACAATGAAGATGACACGGATACGCATACTGATACGGACCCTGACTTGAGTTACAAATCCAAGCAAAGCAAATCGGCACGATTTAAACGAACAAAGCTGATAACAGAAATCGATGGAACACATTAGAACGAGATCGACAAATAAAACTGTTATAAGTGAACACACATATAATTATATAAAATATATATAAAATCATATTTATATTCACGCATATATTAAATTAAATATATATATATATACATATTGTTCAAAATTATTATTTCAGTTTAAAACACACATCAAACAAACATATATACAACTCACATAGGTATATACTTTTAAACATAAAATAGATACTGACCTATATTTATATACTTCATATATAACAGATTATGAATTTATATACTAAATACATAACTAAATGAATTTATATACTAAATACATAACTAAATTTGTTTTACAAATTATATTATATACTGAAAACATAAGTCATTAAAATATATTATTAACATATACCATAGTCATTTATCATATAAGGCTATGTATATTTTTATATATACAACTTTTGAAGAGAACAACAGACAAACCCAAACCACCATATTACTGTGACAAATATAGAATAATAGTATGTATATAGTAGACCCGTGCAATACAATATACTTGATGATATACAACCAGCAAGCCCATATACTGAAATCTAGACCACTGTATAAATATAGCTTTCAGAAAAAAATACTACTATATGCTGACCTATATATAAGTATCATTACATATGTTACTAATATAAAGCTTTAAATATCACCAATCTTGTAAACATATAAAAGACTATAAACTTAAACAGTATTTATATACGGTAAAACTATGAACAAACTGCAAAATAACAATATAAAGTCATACTTACATATGCGGCTTTGAACTTTTATGGAAAAATAGATATACTTCTTTTAAAAAATAACAGCCATAACATAGATACCAAACAACTTATATAATAAACTATAATATAAGCTTCATATATACATAAACAGGAGAATAATACACGAAGCCAATTCTTTATTACCCAGTCTTGCATGCAAACACATACTATATATTACATACATATAAAAGTTGTACACATTCTATACTAAACAGTACTTTATAAAATATTTAAAACAAATATCGTTACCCAAAAGCTTGGTGTGGCTGTCGATCGCCAAGTAGTTTGTTCGGCACATTTCGACGACAAGAGGTCACACGTGAGGCGGGGAGATAGGTCGAGAGTAGTGAGAAGTTAGCGAGCGAGGATGGAGAAATGTATGTGAGTTACAGGGGTAGAAGAGGCGGTTGTTAGGGGAGTCTTGGTCGTGTGGGGTTTCGACGTGAGGTTGATGGGTGCGGGTGGAGTTCGCTTTACGGTGGAGAGGGAGATGATGCTGTCAGGTGGAGAACTTTGGAGGGTTAAGGCAAGTCAATGAAGGTCGAAGCCACTGCCTTGGAGGAAGAGCATAGAGGAGAAGAGATGGAGATGCATGGATGCGTGGTTGCGGTCGAAGGTAAAGAGCAAGGCGGGATGGAGGGAGAGGCATGACAAGTAGTGGACGGTTTGTGTGGTCGGCAAAAGGAGGAGAAGGAGGGGCACATTGTTAGTATCATTTTTAAAGAAGACAGAACGTTCAATCTATAGCGCATAGGAAAGGAACCATATAAAAATGTTGGGAACCGATGAGTAAAGAAAAAGCCATCACAAATTTTGAAAGAAAAAAAATATAAAAAAAAGAAAGTAGGTGGCTATTGGTATACTTGTAGTTTAAAAGAACGGTCAAGGAGACCAAAAGATCTAACAAACCGGTACCGATACAAAACCAATTTTCCCGAATTCCACTGTGTACCGGACTCAAAATACGGAAATAAATATACCGTAAAGATCAGCACGACGAGACAATCAAAATGGTATACAGATATCAATAGTACGGTTGAAGTTTAAAAATTCGAATTTTTATACTAGGGAAAGTGCATGAAAAAACAGAAATATCGACGGAGCCAAAGATGTCCGAATTTGGAAAAACGACAAACTGACAACTTGCTCAAAATATGATTTAGAATTTTTCTATGTAAAAATATTTTGGTTTTGAAAACGTTTTATTTTCATCGCTTTTTAACTAATTAAATTGAAGTAATTTACGCGTGAAATAAACTTTCGTATTTTCGGACGAAAATTTACCAGTTGCTATGTTTCACTGGACGCGTTTCAAATTTCGAATTTCCGTTGCGAAATTTTATTGTATCTTTTTATTTAACGAAAATTTCCATTTAACGCAAAACGCACATTTCTTACGTTAAAATTATTAATTCGGTTTCTGTTATTGGTTACGACTATTTCATATTATTACATTACGTCTTCAATATGTATTACATTATTGGTCTTATCGAAATTGGTCGTCTACGAATTTGGTTTTGGATTTGTAACATATATACGAAGAGATTTCCAAATAATAAATCGTAAAATTTTATTTATATCGGATTTTTAATTAAAATTTAATTTAATTTAGTATTTTAAAAGTGTTAAAAATACGGGTCATTACACCACCGAAAAATCCAAAGTCATAGTAGAATAGCGAAGGGATATGTTCGATAAAAGGTGCTACCTTCTTAACCCGTCGATCGCTCCTGTTTTAGCCACCTTATGCCAACTCATGGGAGTTGGGTCCACGTATTTACCTCAAAGGAACGCCGCCACCATCCTACTTCATTCTGAAATCTCCACCGCGTACACTGTTATTAAAGTGGTATTCAGAGTTGGCAGAGAGTATGACAACTTCCGATTCCGATCTCTTCAACAACCAAATGTTACTATAACACCGCGGTCTTTTTTTTCAAAATAATTTATACTTTAAAACCAGAATATAATATCCCTTTTCAAAACCATATAAATACAATATCATTTTTTTTAAACCAAATCAATATGGTATCATTTCAATTACATCCTTTTTCTAAAACCATACCACTTTAAAATTTATAATATCTCTAAACCATACGTTTGAATTGTAACTCTTCAAAACATAATACTTGGAAATCCATAGATTTAAAACCATAATTTTGAACTTAAATGGTTTGGATATTCAATAGTATATAAATTAAATGGTTTGAATTTAAAATTACTTTATAAAGTATATAATTTCCATGACTTTAGAATCTTATTCTCTTTAAATTAAGTCTAAATCCACAAAATTTAAATTCACTTTCAGTTTCAATAAACCACTTCAGTTTCAATCTATTTCAAACTTTGGGTATTAAACAATTAGGAACCAAGGTTGGAAATTTCTATTCAACCATTAAAAGTCCTATTATTTAGTTTGAAATATTTGCATAATAAAACCATAATCGTTTAAATAAAACTCAAATTACCTATAACTAAATGTTTCCTCCAATTTATTTATACTTGAAATATTCATTTAATTCGTCTCGAATAAAAATTCAGTTATAAATATCATACCTTTTAACATTTCAAGTTAATAAATTCTACATCAACTTATGGAGTTAATTCTTAAAAAAACTCAATTCCAAATAGATTTCCAATTTAACTTCCGATCTCAATTGATTTAAATCATCAAAACTCTATCTATACATATTCAATATCTTAACATGCACTTAACCATATAATATAAGATAATCAAACTCCATTGTTCAACTTATTTATTTTATTTAACAAATTTATTCATAGCTTAAATTCAAAAACTTAACTATATATGTATATATAAAATAATATTTATATAAATAAAAATTTGACATTTATTGAACCGTATCCTATCCAAACAATAGAAATCATTTTCAAAATATTTATATATATAGACCGACGGTGTCCGTATAAAATTTTCTAACCTATGGTCAAGTGATACGGATATTTATCATTTCAATCCGCAATTTAAAACAAAATGCGGTTGTATATCATTTCAAACCGCAATCCCGAATGAAATGAAAATGCATAATAATTTGCAGTTTATAACAATATAAAATACACATCCATTCATCCAATATCAACCATCAACCATTTATCACAACCATCAACCATTTATCACAATCATCATACAAATTCAAACAATACATCAATATATAATATGTATCAACTATCAGTTTACATTCAAAAATAAATTATAACAATTTAACTGGCAGTTTATATTCAATAAAATAAATAACAATTTAACTGGCAGTTAATATGCAACAATGAATTAAATAACAAGTTAATTAAATAAATGTAAATTAACTGAGATAATGATGAAATATATGCCAGACAGCTATAAATAAATTTCACATCACATCATAAATAAATTTAACAAACATAAGAAATCTTAAAAGTGGTGATTGGGTTAAAACATTCACCTTTGATTTTAGCCCATAAAAATCCAAACAGAAGCGCAAAACTCAACAATCTCCAAATTCAACTAAATCAATTTCATGTTCTCTAGAATATAAATTTGAATCCAATAGAAGAAATCGCGCGTGAATCAAAGTTTATATGCAAAAGGTATTCATGTTACAAGATATATTATTAAAATAAAAATTAGTACGCGTTAAAAATATATATAAATAAACATATTTTAATACTTACGTTTTCTCAAGATGAGGATTCAGGAAAAGATTAAAGAACAACTAAGATGAGGATAGGAAGTGTACGAAAAATAAAAAAATCATTTTTATAATAGAATGCTTTTGGATTTGCAAGAATAAGAGCTTTTGAATATGAGGTGTTAGGAGAAAAAATATATAACAGAATAAATAAGATGTAGGTTATTTATAATTAGGAAATGAATGTGGAGGGAAAAAAAATAAATGTCACGTTTTCTTATTAAAGCATCGGGCATTAATAATATATAAGGAAATGTACGTAGGATTGGAAAGGTTTGCAAACGAAAGCAGATTTTTGTACGCATTTAGGATTTTATCTACGCATAATAAAATATTTATACTTACCTTAAAAATGAAAATGTTTAATTTTGTTTTCTCAAAATGATCTTTTATTTCCATTAAAACACCTTTTCGTTTAACATAAAATGTGCGTTTCTTTTATTAAATCTATTAATTGCAATCAACGTTTCCTTTCCTTTTAATTGAAACTTTTGAATTACATTAATTGCAGTTACTTACAAAGTTAAATTTTAAAACAGACAACTAAAATGGATAAAAAAACAAAATAGTTCATTTAAACACGTTTATAAATTTATTGTTTATACACAAGAGTAATAAACAGATTATTTTCCTTTCCTTCTAATCAATCTGTAAGCTAAAACACGGTTCAAATAAACATATATTTCTTTCTTTAAAATCAATCTTTCTATTCTTTATTTTAATGAAATTAAACCTACATTCACAGATGAAACATTCATTTTATTTGATGTAAATGTTTTTTTTTCATTGAATCAAAACTTTACTTATATTTTCACAAAACATAAGCTTCTTTTAATTGCACCTATTACAATTAGTATTCTCACTCCTATTAATTGAAAATTTTCAATTACATTAATTTCAGTTGATTAAGTTTCAAAATGGGCTAAATAAATGTAATGAGAAGTAGAACAATTACTTCCTATCAATTAAATATATTAATATTAAATTAATTAATCACCTTTCTATTCAATATTTATAAACTAACCAATTCATCCCTTTTAATCACCTGGACTTCTACCGTGATTTAATACAAGTTTATAATTATATTCTTAAATTTTATCTAAATTTCCATTTATACAATCTTCTAAGTATTTATTTTCCATTGAATTGCAATTTATCCTATTATCGTGTATTAAATTCCAATATATTGATAACATTTTATTCCATCCTTTATTCAACCAATAGTCATTATTTCAAATTATTAGTTACAATTAGTTAAGATCTTACCATTGGTTCCATAAATTTATTTGCACTGAATTAGTTATTGCATTAATTCTCAAATTTCCTCTAAACTTTCATTAACGTAGTTTTTTTTATTACTTTTTATTACAATGGATTTAAAACTAATTCAATAGATGAAACAAATGGGTAAATAATTAATGACAAACACGAATTTGCCTAATTCAGTCTCATCTTTATAAATTTCATCTCATAACATTTATTGCTCCATTCCCCTTCTATTCATATAAGGATTCATCCGTAAAATTTACATTTACTTATTTTACAACTTTTACTTTTATTTATTGGTTCAATGTTTATTTAAAATTTTCATTTATTACTCCCAAATATTCGTTTTCATTTATAATTGTCATGTTAGTTTCTTCTTTTATTGCATTATATATTTATTCATTCCTTCATTATTACATAACCTCATTTCTTATCATTCATTTATTTATAGTAATTGTGCTTAATCAAATTTCTTAGCCTCCCAATTGTTTGCTTAAGTTTCTAACCATTCATTTATAATACTTCCCTTCCTATTATATTCTATCAGAAGCAATTTCATTTATACCTAAGTTTATAATACAAGAACAACAAATTCTTATTTATTAAAGAATTCCATCAAATACCTCATTTGAACTTGTTTCTCAATTCACCAATTACGACCTAAAATATAAATTTACGTTTCTATTAAATTTACATTCCCCTTTCCGTTACTATATTAATAATCACTAAGTAACGTTTATTATCAACTATAAATATTATAACTACTTAACGACCATTGATTTTATAAATTTACACTTTATTACATATTCTTCATTCCTTTCCCAATTTACTAATGCAATCAATTTTGACCTTTACAAATTTAATACATTCATTAATTGTCGTTTAAGCAACCTTTAGTCACTTTTATTTTTAAAACTTACTCAAGTGCAACAATTATACTTTCCATTATTATATTGATTTGAATTCCATTCTAGTTAATAATTTTATTAATGATTCACTAATTTACATTTCCATTTGTTGCTCATATTAAACTTATAACCAAGTAAGACAATTTTCATTATTTCCAATTAATTGCAATTTTATTCTAAATTGTTAATTTTAATTACAATTGCTACAACTAATTTCTAACATTGTATCACATTCCCATAAATGTAACATTTATAAAATATCCAATTAAATATCTCACGAAATCACATATTTCTTATTTTAAATAATTACCAAATATTCTTGTTTACACTCAATTATAACTTTGCATTATTTAACAAATCCATAAATTTTCAATTGCCTAATATATTCATAAATTGCTATTAAATGTTCTCCATAAATTTCTTTACTTGGTTTCAAACTTTTTATTCATCAATTACTGCCCTATAAATAACTTACGTTCCAACATAAATTATACGATTTTTATTTCCTTCTAAATTTAACTAAAATCTTATTAATTTAACTCATTTTAATCATCAAATTTTACGGGTCGTTACACTCTCCCCCACTCAAAACTTTTCGTCCCCGAAAAGGAAAGAAGGGAAAAGATGAGTTAGAAAATCAATATATCTTATTTAAATATTATATTTATAAACAGATAAATTTACAAAATTAATTAATTTAAACAAAATATACCAATTTATAACCAATAGATCTTTTTATACTTAAATTAATAAAGTTTGGAAAATATTTTCAAAATAATTTCTAAGTCCAAAATTTACGGAAAATTTTGGTAGAGTCTCCTTTGTACGGTGAGGCTCGGGAAAAAATATAATATCAATATAACCATATATAACATATATTTCAAAAAAAAAATATACCAACACGGGAAAAATAATGTAATAACGATATAAACTGTAATCCGAGAAACGTACCTATTTGTCGGGCAATAACGCTTAAATTATGAAACCAAAAGCAGTAGCAATTGCTTCCATAACCTGTATTTCACTTATATAATCCAGAGAGGTTAACAATTATATAAGATGAAATATTTAAAGTGGGTTCAACCATCAACAAACAAATCAATACAACATCAAGCACTTGCAACAAGGTATACAACCATAAAATCAATCATTCATTCATATCAAACAAAAAAAATAGTTGTTTGGCTTCAACTTTAAATTGTACGGAATGAAAAATAAACTACCAAGTGTACCCATCACTCAACAGTCTTAGGTGAAACTAAATAGATTATTCATATATCCCAATAATTTTAAAATATCCTTACCCAACAACCATAGGCCAAAACAAACAACACTTCCAAACAAAAAATCCAATTAAATTTTCCAATTTCATAGCATTTATTATTTTATTTCCTTTATATGATGATTTATTCCCTTTTTTCTTTATCATCGTTTATTTGCAGTATTCATCTTTCTGCTTATTTTATTAATAAATAGCTTCAATCATTTACTTAAGTTTATTATCTTTCATATATACTACTTAATTTCATTTATTTTCATTTCATAATTTTATTTGTACAATTTCCATTACATTTTCTTATTAAACATTTCAACTTTTAATATTCGGTAAGTTATATATATGTTTTTAAGGATGTAACGTGAAAGTTATACAAATTTATTCTATTTCTTCAAATTAATTTAATGTTCAATAATTATATCCTTTATTTCATAGGTTAAAGTTTTAAATTTCATTTAATACCATTTATAACCTAGCATTAAATCTCTTATTTCTTCTAAAGGTTTCAATAATAAATTAAATTCCATTTCACTACACTAAATGAAATCATTAATTAATGGAACTTGAGAATTAAATACCGGGCTAAATTTCAATTCATTTTAAAATAATAGATAAATATACTAACAACTTATCTACATTCAAGTATATTTAAAACAAATTAAAAATTCACTTTTGTTTATCAAAATAAATATGTAGTAAAATTACTACAGTGGCATTCCCACTTCGAAACTCGAAAATGAATGTCGATGATGCGTGCACTCATCACCGAAATTATTTTCCCAGCGACAGAGAGGGGAGTACATAACTTAATTTCTTTAAAACAATTCTTTCAAATTATATTGAAATATTTATATCAGAAAATACTTCTAATACTATTATTACTATATTCCAAAATCATTTGAAAGAAATTTTCAATGCTCAAGAACTTAAGTTCTAAAATTTCCAAATTTCCTTTATTTTATTTTCAATCTTATTTCAGTGTTATTTATAAATTTTATTACCTAACAACCAATATATTGCAACCAAGTATATATATATATATCATTTAAAAAATTATTTTATATATATAGAATATAATAGGCAAAATTATTTCATTCACCTATATTAAAACAAATGTTATGTCGGTCTGTCCTATTAAGTGTTTAGAAATCCCTATTGATGTCATAGCGTGTAACGACCCAGAATTTTTAGAAATTAAAATTTGAATATTTAATTAATTTTAAATATTAATAAGTGAATTTATAAGTCAAATAAATTTTAATTTGAATTATTGGATTTAATTGGATTATTAAATCGATAATTTAATACGTTAAATTATGGAAATAATTGAAAATTGAGTTAAATATGATTGAAAATGATTTGTAAAATTTTATTTTATCATGTTAGAGTTAGAATGATATTTTAGAACTTTTAAAATCGAATTAAAAGTTAATTTGTGAAAATTGAATATTTTAATATTTAATAATCGACTGTAAAATAGCCAATTTTTGAACAGTCTCAGAATTGAACGAAACCAGTTCCATTGGATCCATAATAGTTAGTTATTACCGGATTTCAATTTTTTTTGTCAATCGGAGTTACCGTTTGATCGTGGCAGCTCGAAACGCATCGAATTGTTTTTAATATTAATTTGACGAGTGAAAATAGCCATTTTTCAAAAAATCTCGGATTTCGACGAAACCAGTTTCATCGGATCCGTAATGTGATATTATTGTAAGGTTTCAAATTTCAAGTCAATTGGATTTTCCGTTTGTCCTGTACGAATTAAAACGCCTAGAAATCGACTTAAATCGGTTTAATTCAAATTGAGCGTTTTCAGCCATAACTCGCACATACTTCCGAATTAGCTTCCGAAACCTGTTCCATTGTGTCCGGAACGCGGGATAAACCCTAGCTACGTCAGTTTCGGCGCGTAAATCGGAGTTCGGAATTTCCGGGTGAATAGTGTCGATCGGTTCCCTATAAATAGACCCCTATCTCTCTCTAAATTAAAAAAAAATAAAACCTAAACCCTAATTTCATACTACAGCCGCCTCTTTTATATGAATGGCTAGAATTGTCCCAATTTCATTCCTTAATCTCTCCAAATCCATTCACAATCAAGCGAAGTGATCAACTACAAAGATGAAGATCTTGGCGAAAGCTTTCAATCCATACGGATATGATGGATTTTGGTGCAACGTGGAGGAGGTTAGAGGGGGCCGTCGGCCCTATGTTGCGCACGCAACACGAGATGAATGGTGGGGCCGAGCTCCACATGCTTCTGGCCGTGGATAGCTTGCGTTGGGGGCTTCGCAACGGCACGTCTTGATCGAATTTTCATCGTGTGATTGAGGAGTATTATTTAACCCTAATTCAAGAATTGGGTTCGGCCTCATTTTTGCAACCTGGAGGCATGAACGAAGGGTTGGGGAGAAGCAATGTGCGGCTCTGATGGGCTGGAGCAAAATCCTACGGCCCATGTTGATTGTATGATTAAATATTAAAGTTATGTTGATTATGTTATTTAAATCGTGTACAAACTTCAAAAAATCATAACCTTTTCATACGAGGTCGAAAACGCGCGAAACCAGTTGCGTTGGAATCGTATGGACGAGCACTACGCGATGGAGTTGGTTTGGAGTCGTTTGGAGTTAGTGAGAATTTTGGGTAAAATTAAACGTCCGTTTAATTTTATTCGAAATAAATCGCTAAAACGGAATTAAAATCAAGGTGAGAACTTCTCACTCAATCGAATCAGTTTCGATTTTATTTTAAATAGTTAGATTTAAAATATTTGAATGCATGTTTGAATGATGATTGTTATTTATTGATTGTTAAAATAGACATTATACGCCGTTAGTAAGCGGATGTTATTTATTAAAAACATATACCGCGAATATTTCATAAACAGTGAAATTGGTATTATATATAATATCAATATATATATATTGGCATATGTATATATTGCAGTTATTGATTCCCCGCATTTTTTAGCGGATGAGACCCTATTGCGCCGTTATTAAGCGGAAAATATTTAATAAGAACATATACCGCGATAATTTCGTACTGGAGCGAAATTGGTATTGTGCTAATGTTTGTGGATGTAGGAAAACAGGTTGGAGGGATCCAACTGAATTCCTCAACAGTATTTATTTGATTTTCAGATATTTTGATATTTGATTGATTATCATATCGATATATGATATCGTTGTTGTCGTGATTGACTATTTGGTGTGTAGCATCATTGGACCAAATTTGGAATTTTAAAATGATTTCAAAGTGATTTTTGAAAGTATACATTTATAAAATATTTTTGGAATTGATTCATTTTAAATAAATAAACGTTATAATTTTTAAAGTTATAAAAATTATGATTTTTAAGAAATATAGTTGAAAACTGATTTTTTTGAAAATAAGGAATTAGTGACTTTATAAAATAGTTAAATTGGGGTTTCTGAAATAATTGTGAAAAGTTTAAATATAGGGTTTATAAAATTTAATTATTTTATGAATCAAAAGGAAGAAGTTTTTAAAGGAATTTAAAGACGTTTAAAAAGAATAATATAAATTGATTTATATTAAGAGATTTATAAATGGATATTTATAAATTGAAATATGGACATTATAAAACGAGTTTTTATAAGTGTTTGAATGAAGTGAAAATGAATTTCATAATTGAATGGAATTTATAGAATTTTATACGGTGAAGTTATAAATGGAATTTTATAAGCAGTAGGTTTATAAAATTTATTAAGTTATTAAAATAATGATTTTGGATAAATGAATGAATCTTATAAGTTATAAGATTTATAATTTGGGAAGTTAAAAAGAACGATTTTGTAAAATAATCATTTTATAAGTAATTAACTTATAATATGAACTTTTAGTTTATAATTGAGTTATAAACTGGAATAGGTTAATAAAAGAATTTATAAAAAGGAGGTTTTTATAAATAAATAGAAATGGAATTTATAAACGATGTTTTTATAAATTCGCAAATGACTTATTTTGATAAGTAAATTGTTGAAACCTATTAATGGAGTTATATTCACATTTTTAACTGTGAATAATCCTTGGAAATGAAATATATAGAAATGATGAAATTTGTTAACAAAGAATATTCACGTTTTTGAATAGTGAATAATATGTTAAAGAAATTGTTTTGAATGTGATATTTGAAATAGAATTAAAACGATCTAACGATGTTTTAAAATGTGTTGAGATTCGAAACCATAGATTTCAACATTCATTGTTGAAATAGACGTTTTCGAGAAATAGAAGGAGATGATGGACTATAACACTGTTGTTATAGTAAATGATTTCCGAAAGGAAATGTTTTGTATAGTATTGGGATTTATATATCTATTTAATTTCGAATCCCTATACTAGTGATTTTGGGTTGTTGTAACGATGTTTTACGCAACATTCGTTTTGGCCCAAATAAATATGTTTAAGAGAATGATTTCCTTAAAGAATGAAATATATACTTAATTTCGATTTAAGTATATTGAATATTTTCTAAGTGTTGAAAATAAATAAAATTTGTGAATTACTTATGAATAAGTAAGTATGGAAATGTTTTCCGATATAAAGTGAATATCTTAAGAATTTATCTTTTTGAAGATAAATTGAAAATGAATAATTGAAATCGAATATTCATAGATATTTTGGATTATAAATTCACTAAGGAATTTATAAAAGAACGTGGAATTTGTTTAAAAATAAATATTGATTTATTTTTGAAGTATGAAATAATATATCTTGTAAAGATATTTTGGAAAATAAATAATTTTGGAAAATTATTTGGAATCTGGTGATGTGTGCATATTAATTGATAGTTCAATAACCGACTATCAATATTTCCCTTTGAATGGGTATTTGATGTGATTTGTTTGAATTTGAATGCCACACTTATTTTTGAATAAGCGCTCACTATTCGGGTTAACCGGGAAAGGACCATGGGGTCGTATAACCCATTCTGAATATGTGACACGTCGTTATGAATTGCATTTGAAGATCGGTGTTGAAGACCGAGTATTTGTGAAAGCGATAGGATGACCTATCGATTGTTTCTGCACTGGGTAGCTCCTGGTATAGAGATTCCTTAAGTGATGGGAAATTTGATCGGGATTGTGAATACCCGTATTGAAAGGGCTTCGTAAGAAGTGCCTTCGGTTTTGTTCGAGCCCGGAACAGACTTGTATGGATTGTATGTCTGACGTTACAAGTTGAGATGTAAAGCCGATTTCTTTCAAATATATTTCTGTTGGTGGCGGAGAATTTATTCTTTTAGCTTAACACCCTTCTCTGAGACGTACGAGCTCAGAGGTTATGTAGTTGAATGTTATCAGCGATATATTCCCAATTTGGTAATGTGACATGCTGAGTGATGCTGAAATGATCATTGTGTTGATTATTTGTGATAGGATCGTTTATTTGATCGTCTATCCTTGTGATCATTTGTTGACCCAAAGCATGGCTTTTGTATAAAGTATGTTTTTGTGGACGTGACTTCGTCGAGCCTCACATCCCGGAATGGTCAAAACAGGAAAGATGCGGCAAGGTTATGAGGGGTAGCTCCCTTTAGGGTATGTGCATTTCCTTCTGGAAAGGGTGGTATCATGGTATGGAGCCCAGATACTTACTCATGTTGAAACACTATATTTTATTACTGTGTGGTGTTGTTGGTGACGAGCGCTCGGTTTAAAGGTCCAATGGGACCGGGGGATGCCATATTCGTGTAGTAGTTACCTAGTGATAAAGGTAACCCGGCCTTGTGTTGGCAGAGAGCTGGTTAAGTTCTCGGGGACGTCCAGCCAGAGGCGTTTCCATGTGGCAATGGGAAGTTCCTTGGCCTGACCATTTGTTGGAAATCCAAAGAAACAATACGAAACTTGTACGGTTTTAGTTGTATAACCTGCTATGGAATGTGGCGGTAACCTGCTATTGAACATAGTAGCTATAGTAGGCATAAGTGCGGAATGTCTATGCTGGCTAAGATTTATATCTTTATTTTTGAAATGATTTTCCTATACTATGCACTAGTAATAATATCAAATGTTATTTTAAATGCGTATCAAGCATCTTTGGCTATCATAAGGAGAAATCTCCTCCGATTCTGCGTTTGCATGTGTGTGTGTGCGGGAGGCCTTATGGTAGTCTCATTTTTAAAAGCATTGCGAACTGACTTTAAAAATATTCCTCTATTTTGATTTTAAAGTAAATAAACTGTTTTGAGTTCTCACACCAGTCACATGACTGACTTGGAGTTTATTGTTTTCCTTCCTAAACTCTGGGTGCCCACCAATTTTCACACGGGCAGTCAAGAGTAAGGTTTATCAGGATATTCTGGAGTTGCTGGAGGCAAGCTGGATGGCATGGCGTATTACTTATATAGTATTTCTTTTTCCGCTGCACTGTTGTTGTTGTTGTATGATGTTGTACACTCTGATGATATGATGTAATATAATGTAATGTAATAACTGATATAGTTCTTTGTTTAAAGATTATTCATTTATTATTATATGTTGTTCCGCTGCGAATTGTGAGATTCTGTTATTGTTCTGTTTCCTTTCTGTTCTATATTTTCTACCTTCTTATCTCCTATTTTCTTCTATTTTTCTGTTCTCTTTTCTATTTTCTTTTCTCTCTATTTTCTATCTTCTCTCTTCTTCTTTCTTTTTCTTTTCTTAAATTCTTTTTAAAACCATAACATTCCGGTTTTTGGCCTTCGATTTCTCGACAGTCGATAAAGTGAGTATCGATGTTGAATTTTCGAAAGTCGAAAATTTTCGGGGCGTTACATTTGGTATCAGAGCTTATGGTTAAGCGACAACCATGGTTCTGTTGGGTATTACTCATTAGAGATAGAGTCAGTAGTACTCTAGAATGAATTTGAGTGTAATAATAGCTATGAGAGCGTATTTGTTAGTGAGTATAAAATTGTTTTATATTGTGATGATTGGTTTATTGAGTGGCATATGAACTTTCGTCAGCGTGGTCCGCAAGACTATGCCGAAGGAGTTTCTAAACACTTGTATAGAACAATTCGACATAATATTGTTTTAAATTGGGTAAATGAAATAATTTTACCTTGAGTATATTTTATATATAAAGAAAATAATTTTTCAGAATTATTAAAGTGTATGTAAGTTGATTGTTAGGTTGTTTGAATAATCTAAATAAAAGAATAATTGTATAAGGAAATAAATTATAAGAATTGAATTATAATTAAAGTGATTTACAATTGTGAAATAAACTTATATATATAAGATATGAAACTATATGAATATATTTATGAATATGAGTAGTAAGAAAAAATGAATTTAAAGTTAAATGGAATATAACTTAAGAGATGTTGAATGAAGTGATATTGATATCAAAGTAAATTAATAAAGTTAAGTGGTGGATGTGAACTTGAGTTATATAAATGAAATTCAATTTTGTAATTGAATTGAATTAATGGATTAAATATTAATCAATTGAATGTAAATTAAGTTGATATGGAATGATGAATGTAGGTGTTAATTCATTAAAATCTTATGTTATTAGAAGTTGAAAGATTTAATGAAAATCAATTTAAGTGAACCAACTTGAAAATGAATTAGTGAATATAAACTAATTGAAAATGAATGTTAGTAAAGAACATCCACTGTATATGAATCAAATGTGATTAAATTGAAAACCAATTCATTGAATATTAATGAGAATATAAATGAATATATATTGATTATGAATTTGTTGAATGCTAGTTGGTTGATGTTTGAATATGTTGCATTTGCTATGTTGACATATATAGTTATTATGTTGCTATATGTTGTATTTTGAGATTATTATCATATATGCATGATTCTCATGTTGTTTGTTGAGTGATTAGTAGGTGCGGATCGCGTTTGCTTCGCATTTGGAGCTCGCTTTTGCGCTATATTAGCCGTATATGCTTGCTAATAAAATATAAGGTACATATCTCGGATTACATACCGTACTTTTATACTTTTTTCCCTTCGGGATGCCTCATTACTTGATGAGATGTATATTTGTGATATATATACTGTCATTTTTTTTTTCGGATCGAGCCGCGCAAAGGAGGCTATGGCGAATTTTTCCGGAAATTTAAGGCGTTAGAAAAAAATTTGGGAAAAAAATTGGAAAATTTTGAAAACTATAACTTTGTTTTGAAGTTGAAAGTTAAACAATAGTAGTTGTTTTTGAAAAGATAACTAAGTATGATTTGAAAACTTAGTAAAGATTTATAAGAAGTTTAATTATGAATTTTGGAAAGTTAATGAATTCTGTAACTTTTCTTACTGGTAATTTCGAGGACGAAATTCTTTTGAGTGGGGAAGATTGTAACGACCCAGAATTTTTAGAAATTAAAATTTGAATATTTAATTAATTTTAAATATTAATAAGTGAATTTATAAGTCAAATAAATTTTAATTTGAATTATTGGATTTAATTGGATTATTAAATCGATAATTTAATACGTTAAATTATGGAAATAATTGAAAATTGAGTTAAATATGATTGAAAATGATTTGTAAAATTTTATTTTATCATGTTAGAGTTAGAATGATATTTTAGAACTTTTAAAATCGAATTAAAAGTTAATTTGTGAAAATTGAATATTTTAATATTTAATAATCGACTATAAAATAGCCAATTTTTGAACAGTCTCAGAATTGAACGAAACCAGTTCCATTGGATCCGTAATAGTTAGTTATTACCGGATTTCAATTTTTTTTGTCAATCGGAGTTACCGTTTGATCGTGGCAGCTCGAAACGCATCGAATTGTTTTTAATATTAATTTGACGAGTGAAAATAGCCATTTTTCAAAAAGTCTCGGATTTCGACGAAACCAGTTTCATCGGATCCGTAATGTGATATTATTGTAAGGTTTCAAATTTCAAGTCAATTGGATTTACCGTTTGTCCTGTACGAATTAAAACGCCTAGAAATCGACTTAAATCGGTTTAATTCAAATTGAGCGTTTTCAGCCATAACTCGCACATACTTCCGAATTAGCTTCCGAAACCTGTTCCATTGTGTCCGGAACGCAGGATAAACCCTAGGTACGTCAGTTTCGGCGCGTAAATCGGAGTTCGGAATTTCCGGGTGAATAGTGTCGATCGGTTCCCTATAAATAGACCCCTATCTCTCTCTAAATTAAAAAAAAATAAAACCTAAACCCTAATTTCATACTACAGCCGCCTCTTTTATATGAATGGCCAGAATTGTCCCAATTTCATTCCTTAATCTCTCCAAATCCATTCACAATCAAGCGAAGTGATCAACTACAAAGATGAAGATCTTAGCGAAAGCTTTCAATCCATACGGATATGATGGATTTTGGTGCAACGTGGAGGAGGTTAGAGGGGGCCGTCGGCCCTATGTTGCGCACGCAACACGAGATGAATGGTGGGGCCGAGCTCCACATGCTTCTGGCCGTGGATAGCTTGCGTTGGGGGCTTCGCAACGGCACGTCTTGATCGAATTTTCATCGTGTGATTGAGGAGTATTATTTAACCCTAATTCAAGAATTGGGTTCGGCCTCATTTTTGCAACCTGGAGGCATGAACGAAGGGTTGGGGAGAAGCAATGTGCGGCTCTGATGGGCTGGAGCAAAATCCTACGGCCCATGTTGATTGTATGATTAAATATTAAAGTTATGTTGATTATGTTATTTAAATCGTGTACAAACTTCAAAAAATCATAACTTTTTCATACGAGGTCGAAAACGCGCGAAACCAGTTGCGTTGGAATCGTATGGACGAGCACTATGCGATGGAGTTGGTTTGGAGTCGTTTGGAGTTAGTGAGAATTTTGGGTAAAATTAAACGTCCGTTTAATTTTATTCGAAATAAATCGCTAAAACGGAATTAAAATCAAGGTGAGAACTTCTCACTCAATCGAATCAGTTTCGATTTTATTTTAAATAGTTAGATTTAAAATATTTGAATGCATGTTTGAATGATGATTGTTATTTATTGATTGTTAAAATAGACATTATACGCCGTTAGTAAGCGGATGTTATTTATTAAAAACATATACCGCGAATATTTCATAAACAGTGAAATTGGTATTATATATAATATCAATATATATATATTGGCATATGTATATATTGCAGTTATTGATTCCCCGCATTTTTTAGCGGATGAGACCCTATTGCGCCGTTATTAAGCGGAAAATATTTAATAAGAACATATACCGCGATAATTTCGTACTGGAGCGAAATTGGTATTGTGCTAATGTTTGTGGATGCAGGAAAACAGGTTGGAGGGATCCAACTGGATTCCTCAACAGTATTTATTTGATTTTCAAATATTTTGATATTTGATTGATTATCATATCGATATATGATATCGTTGTTGTCGTGATTGACTATTTGGTGTGTAGCATCATTGGACCAAATTTGGAATTTTAAAATGATTTCAAAGTGATTTTTGAAAGTATACATTTATAAAATATTTTTGGAATTGATTCATTTTAAATAAATAAACGTTATAATTTTTAAAGTTATAAAAATTATGATTTTTAAGAAATATAGTTGAAAACTGATTTTTTTGAAAATAAGGAATTAGTGACTTTATAAAATAGTTAAATTGGGGTTTCTGAAATAATTGTGAAAAGTTTAAATATAGGGTTTATAAAATTTAATTATTTTATGAATCAAAAGGAAGAAGTTTTTAAAGGAATTTAAAGACGTTTAAAAAGAATAATATAAATTGATTTATATTAAGAGATTTATAAATGGATATTTATAAATTGAAATATGGACATTATAAAACGAGTTTTTATAAGTGTTTGAATGAAGTGAAAATGAATTTCATAATTGAATGGAATTTATAGAATTTTATACGGTGAAGTTATAAATGGAATTTTATAAGCAGTAGGTTTATAAAATTTATTAAGTTATTAAAATAATGATTTTGGATAAATGAATGAATCTTATAAGTTATAAGATTTATAATTTGAGAAGGTTAAAAGAACGATTTTGTAAAATAATCATTTTATAAGTATTTAACTTATAATATGAACTTTTAGTTTATAATTGAGTTATAAACTGGAATAGGTTAATAAAAGAATTTATAAAAAGGAGGTTTTTATAAATAAATAGAAATGGAATTTATAAACGATGTTTTTATAAATTCGCAAATGAATTATTTTGATAAGTAAATTGTTGAAACCTATTAATGGAGTTATATTCACATTTTTAACTGTGAATAATCCTTGGAAATGAAATATATAGAAATGATGAAATTTGTTAACAAAGAATATTCACGTTTTTGAATAGTGAATAATATGTTAAAGAAATTGTTTTGAATGTGATATTTGAAATAGAATTAAAACGATCTAACTATGTTTTAAAATGTGTTGAGATTCGAAACCATAGATTTCAACATTCATTGTTGAAATAGACGTTTTCGAGAAATAGAAGGAGATGATGGACTATAACACTGTTGTTATAGTAAATGATTTCCGAAAGGAAATGTTTTGTATAGTATTGGGATTTATATATCTATTTAATTTCGAATCCCTATACTAGTGATTTTGGGTTGTTGTAACGATGTTTTACGCAACATTCGTTTTGGCCCAAATAAATATGTTTAAGAGAATGATTTCCTTAAAGAATGAAATATATACTTAATTTCGATTTAAGTATATTGAATATTTTCTAAGTGTTGAAAATAAATAAAATTTGTGAATTACTTATGAATAAGTAAGTATGGAAATGTTTTCCGATATAAAGTGAATATCTTAAGAATTTATCTTTTTGAAGATAAATTGAAAATGAATAATTGAAATCGAATATTCATAGATATTTTGGATTATAAATTCACTAAGGAATTTATAAAAGAAAGTGGAATTTGTTTAAAAATAAATATTGATTTATTTTTGAAGTATGAAATAATATATCTTGTAAAGATATTTTGGAAAATAAATAATTTTGGAAAATTATTTGGAATCTGGTGATGTGTGCATATCAATTGATAGTTCAATAACCGACTATCAATATTTCCCTTTGAATGGGTATTTGATGTGATTTGTTTGAATTTGAATGCCACACTTATTTTTGAATAAGCGCTCACTATTCGGGTTAACCGGGAAAGGACCATGGGGTCGTATAACCCATTCCGAATATGTGACACGTCGTTATGAATTGCATTTGAAGATCGGTGTTGAAGACCGAGTATTTGTGAAAGCGATAGGATGACCTATCGATTGTTTCTGCACTGGGTAGCTCCTGGTATAGAGATTCCTTAAGTGATGGGAAATTCGATCGGGATTGTGAATACCCGTATTGCAAGGGCTTCGTAAGAAGTGCCTTCGGTTTTGTTCGAGCCCGGAACAGACTTGTATGGATTGTATGTCTGACGTTACAAGTTGAGATGTAAAGCCGATTTCTTTCAAATATATTTCTGTTGGTGGCGGAGAATTTATTCTTTTAGCTTAACACCCTTCTCTGAGACGTACGAGCTCAGAGGTTATGTAGTTGAATGTTATCAGCGATATATTCCCAATTTGGTAATGTGACATGCTGAGTGATGCTGAAATGATCATTGTGTTGATTATTTGTGATAGGATCGTTTATTTGATCGTCTATCCTTGTGATCATTTGTTGACCCAAAGCATGGCTTTTGTATAAAGTATGTTTTTGTGGACGTGACTTCGTCGAGCCTCACATCCCGGAATGGTCAAAACAGGAAAGATGCGGCAAGGTTATGAGGGGTAGCTCCCTTTAGGGTATGTGCATTTCCTTCTGGAAAGGGTGGTATCATGGTATGGAGCCCAGATACTTACTCATGTTGAAACACTATATTTTATTACTGTGTGGTGTTGTTGGTGACGAGCGCTCGGTTTAAAGGTCCAATGGGACCGGGGGATGCCATATTCGTGTAGTAGTTACCTAGTGATAAAGGTAACCCGGCCTTGTGTTGGCAGAGAGCTGGTTAAGTTCTCGGGGACGTCCAGCCAGAGGCGTTTCCATGTGGCAATGGGAAGTTCCTTGGCCTGACCATTTGTTGGAAATCCAAAGAAACAATACGAAACTTGTACGGTTTTAGTTGTATAACCTGCTATGGAATGTGGCGGTAACCTGCTATTGAACATAGTAGCTATAGTAGGCATAAGTGCGGAATGTCTATGCTGGCTAAGATTTATATCTTTATTTTTGAAATGATTTTCCTATACTATGCACTAGTAATAATATCAAATGTTATTTTAAATGCGTATCAAGCATCTTTGGCTATCATAAGGAGAAATCTCCTCCGATTCTGCGTTTGCATGTGTGTGTGTGCGGGAGGCCTTATGGTAGTCTCATTTTTAAAATCATTGCGAACTGACTTTAAAAATATTCCTCTATTTTGATTTTAAAGTAAATAAACTGTTTTGAGTTCTCACACCAGTCACATGACTGACTTGGAGTTTATTGTTTTCCTTCCTAAACTCTGGGTGCCCACCAATTTTCACACGGGCAGTCAAGAGTAAGGTTTATCAGGATATTCTGGAGTTGCTGGAGGCAAGCTGGATGGCATGGCGTATTACTTATATAGTATTTCTTTTTCCGCTGCACTGTTGTTGTTGTTGTATGATGTTGTACACTCTGATGATATGATGTAATATAATGTAATGTAATAACTGATATAGTTCTTTGTTTAAAGATTATTCATTTATTATTATATGTTGTTCCGCTGCGAATTGTGAGATTCTGTTATTGTTCTGTTTCCTTTTTGTTCTATATTTTCTACCTTCTTATCTCCTATTTTCTTCTATTTTTCTGTTCTCTTTTCTATTTTCTTTTCTCTCTATTTTCTATCTTCTCTCTTCTTCTTTCTTTTTCTTTTCTTAAATTCTTTTTAAAACCATAACATTCCGGTTTTTGGCCTTCGATTTCTCGACAGTCGATAAAGTGAGTATCGATGTTGAATTTTCGAAAGTCGAAAATTTTCGGGGCGTTACATAGCGTCTCATGCACCAACCATAATTTATAAATACAAAACGGAACAGATTAACACAATATTAAAACCTTTTTGTAACACTAACAAATACGCTCTCTCATATATACACTCAACGACCCATCATAGGGTATTACTACCCTATTAATAAAGAGTCAGACCCCACAAAGCTAAGGTTTATCGCAAAACTTGGCTCTGATACCAGATGTAACATTCCGCATTTTCGCACGTTTTAAATTGACACACTTGCCAATTCAAACCATACGGAAGGGCGGATTGTTATGGGGTAAATAAGAAAAACAAGAAAGAAATAAAACAAACAGAATCTCACAGCGGAAGGATAAAATATAATAATCAAATATACAGTTCATGAAGTTGTTTTTCAAAATATTTATTATACTTACAATATATATCAGAGTTATACATACCATAGAATATCAATAATGCAGTGGAATACAATAGTGTAGTGGAATAATATAATATATATTAATAATAATACTAAATCTTTGCCTTCGTCCTCCAGAGATAAAGCCTTCGATCCTGAAATGCTCGGACTGATCAGAGCGAATTGAAAAGACAAAACACTCGAGTCAGAACTAAAATATCTTATGTGAGTTAAATCACAGAAATAAATATGAGTGCAATAACTCAAGAGATGCTCGGGATTTACATCTCCTAAGGATCCATTAAACTATTTACTATGTAGTAATATTTCGCTATTATAATAGTGTCTAGTTGTAAAATAAACTTACTTTAAAATAGCGTTGAGGAGTGACCCAATATTCCCCTTAACACACAATATATTCCCATAGTCTATACAGTACCGTAATCTCCCCCGTACTGGGCGTCGTCAGAGGGCACTCCATAGGTTTGGTACAAAACAAAATCGTATAAGGCGCGCTAGGGTAGGTGACACGGCACAACTAGGCAATGCCAGGGTAGATATACCAATTACGCTTCCGGATCGGTGGTAACGCGTAACAGCTACTACCGCCCACCTCGAACAACACCCCCAAAATCAAAAATCAAAAGTGGCCACCGAAAAATCCAAAGTCAGAGTAGAATAGCGAAGGGATATGTCCGATAAAAGGTGCTACCTTCTTAACCCGTCGATCGCTCCTGTTTTAGCCACCTTATGCCAACTCATGGGAGTTGGGTCCACGTATTTACCTTAAAGGAACGCCGCCGCCATCCTACTTCATTCTGAAATCTCCACCGCGTACACTGTTATTAAAGTGGTATTCAGATTTGGCAGAGAGTATGACAACTTCCGATCCCGGTCTCTTCAACAACCCAACATTATTATAACACCGCGGTCTTTTTTTTCAAAATAATTTATACTTTAGAACCAGAATATAATATCCCTTTTCAAAACCATATAAATAAGATATCATTTTTTTAAAAACAAAATCAATATGGTATCATTTCAATTATATCCTTTTTCTAAAACCATACCACTTTAAAATTTATAATGTCTCGAAACCATACGTTCGAATTATAAATCTTCAAAACATAATACTTGGAAATCCATAGCTTTAAAACTATAACTTTGAACTTAAATGATTTGGATATTCAACAGTATATAAATTAAATGGTTTGAGTTTAAAATTACTTTGTAAAGTATATAATTTCCACGACTTTAGAATCTTATTCTCTTTAAATTAAGTCTAAATCCATAAAATTTAAATTCACTTTCAGTTTCAATAAACCACTTCACTTTCAATGTATTTCAAACTTTGAGTATTAAACAATTAGAAACCAAGGTTGGTAATTTCTATTCAACCATTAAAAGTCCTATTATTTAGTTTGAAATATTTGCATAATAAAACCATAATCGTTTAAATAAAACTCAAATTACCTATAACTAAATGTTTCCTCCAATTTATTTATACTAGAAATATTTATTTAATTCGTCTCAAATAAAAATTCAGTTATAAATATCATACCTTTTAACATTTCAAGTTAATAAATTCTACATCAACTTATGGAGTTTATTTCTTAAAAAAAACTCAATTCCAAATAGATTTCCAATTTAACTTCTGATCTCAGTTGATTGAAATCATTAAAACTCTATCTATACATATTCAATATCATAACATGTACTTAACCATATAATATAAGATAATCAAACTCCATTACTCAACTTATTTATTTTATTTAACAAATTTATACATAGCTTAAATTCAAAAATTTAACTATATATGTATATATAAAATAATATTTATATCAATAAAAATTTGATATTTATTTAACCGTATCCTATCCAAACCATAGAAATCATTTTCAAAATATTTATATATATAGACCGACGGTGTCCGTATAAAATTTTCTATCCTATGGTCAAGTGATACAGATATTTATCATTTCAATCCGCAATTTAAATTAAAATGCGGCTGTATATCATTTCAAATCGCAATCCCAAATGAAATGAAAATGCATAATAACTTGCAGTTTATAACAATGTAAAATACACATCCATTCATCCAATATCAACCATCAACAATTTATCACAATCATCATCCAAATTCAAACAATGCATCAATATATAACAGGTATCAACTATCAGTTTATTTATTATAATGTTTAACTGGCAGTTTATATACAATAAAATAAATAACAATTTAATTGGCAGTTAATATGCAATAATGAATTAAATAACAAGTTAATTAAATTAATGTAAATTAACTGAGATAATGATGAAATATATGCCAAACAGCTATAAATAAATTTCAAATCACATCATAAATGAATTTAACAAACATAAGAAATCTTAGAAGTTGTGAGTGGTTTACAACACTCACCTTTGATTTTAGCCCATAAAAATCCAAACAGAAGCGCAAAACTCAACAATCTCCAAATTCAACTAAATCAATTTCATGTTCTCGGAATATAAATTTGAATCCAACAGAAGAAATCGCGCGTGAATCAAAGTTTATATGCAAAAGATATTCATGTTACAAGAAATATTATTAAAATTAAAATTAGTACGCGTTAAAAATATATACAAATAAACAAATTTTAATACTTACGTTTTCTCAAGTTGAGGTTTTAGGAAAAGATTGAAGAACAACTAAGATGAGGACCGAAAGTGTACGGAAAATAAAAAAATCATTTTTATAAAAGAATGCTTTTGGATTTGCAAGAACAAGAGCTTTTTTATATGAGCTGTTAGGAGAGAAAAAAAATGTAAAAGAAGAAATAAGATGTAGGTTATTTATAATTAGGAAATGAATGCGGAGGAAAAAAAATAAATGTCACGTTTTCCTATTAAAGCTTCAGGCATTAATAATAGATAAGGAAATGTACGTAGGAATGTAAAGGTTTGCAAAGGAAAGTAGAATTTTGTACGCATATAGGTTTTTATCTACGCATAATAAAATATTTATACTTACCTTGGAAATGAAAACTTTCAATTTTTTTTCTCAAAATGATTTTTTATTTCCATTAAAACACCCTTTTTGTTTAACACAAAACGTGCATTTCTTTTATTCAATCTATTAATTGCAATCAACGTTTCCTTTCCTTTTAATTGAAACATTTGAATTACATTAATTGCAGTTACTTACAAAGTTAAATTTTAAAACAGACAACTAAAATGGATAAAAAACAATTGTTCATTTAAACACATTTATAAATTTATTATTTATACACAAGAGTAATAAATAGATTATTTTCCTATCCTTGTAATCAATCTGTAAGCTAAAACACAGTTCAAATAAACATATATTTCTTTCTTTAAAATCAATCTTTCTATTCTTTATTTTAATGAAATTAAACCTACATTCACAGATGAAACATTCATTTTATTTGATGTAAATGTTTTTTTTTTCATTAAATCAAAACTTTCCTTTTATTTTCACAAAACATAAGCTGCTTTTAATTGCACCTATTACAATTAGTATTCTCTCTCCTATTAATTGAAAATTTTCAATTACATTAATTTCAGTTGATTAAGTTTCAAAATGGGCTAAATGAATGTAATGAGAAGTAGAACAATTACTTCCTATCAATTAAATATGTTAATATTAAATTAATTAATTACCTTTTTATTCAATATTTATAAACTAACCAATTCATCCTTTTTAATCACTTGGACTTTTACCATGATTTAATACAAGTTTATAATTAAATTCTTAAATTTTATCTAAATTTCCATTTATACAATCTTCTAAGTATTTACTTTTCATTGAATTGCAATTTATCCTATTATCATGTACTAAATTCCAATATATTGATAAAATTTTATTCCATCCCTTTATTCAACCAATAGTCATTATTTCAAATTATTAATTACAATTAGTTAAGATCTTACCATTGGTTCCTTAAATTTATTTGCACTAAATTAGTTATTGCATTAATTCTCAAATTTCCTCTAAATTTTCATCAACGTAGTTTTTTTATTACGTTTTATTCCAATGGATTTAAAACTAATTCAATAGATGAAACAAATGGGTAAACAATTAATGATAATCACCAATTTGCCTAATTCAGTCTCATCCTTATAAATTTCATCTCATAACATTTATTGCTTCATTCCCCTTTCTATTCATATAAGGATTCATCCATAAAATTTACATTTACTTATTTTACAACTTTTACTTTTATTTATTGGTTCAATGTTTATTTCAAAATTTTCATTTATTACTCCTAAATATTCGTTTTCACTTATAATTGTCATGCCAGTTTCTTATTTTTTTGCATTATATATTTATTCATTCCTTCATTATTACATAATCTCATTTATTATCATTCATTTATTTATAGTAATTATGCTCAATCAAATTTCTTAGCCCCCAATTGTTTAATTAAGTTTCTAACCATTCATTTATAATACTTCCCTTCCTATTATATTCTATCAGAAGCAATTACATTTATACCTAAGTTTATAATACAAGAACAACAAATTCTTATTTATTAAAGAATTCCATCAAATACCTCATTTGAACTTGTTTCTCAATTCACCAATTATGACCTAAAATATAAATTTACGTTTCTATTAAATTTACATTCCCCCTTCCTTTACTATTAATAATCACTAAGTAACGTTTATTATCAACTATAAATATTATAACTACTTAATGGCCATTGATTTTATAAATTTACACTTTATTACGTATTCTGCATCAGTTAACGTAATTTTGAATTCCTTTCCCAATTTACTAATGCAATCAATTTTGACATTTACAAATTTAATACATTCATTAATTGTCGTTTAAGTAACCTTTAATCACTTTTATTTTTAAAACTTACTCAAGTGCAACAATTATACTTTCCATTATTATATTGATTTGAATTTCATTCTAGTTAATAATTTTATTAATGATTCACTAATTCAACATTTCCATTTGTTGCTTATATTAAACTTATAACCAAGTAAGACAATTTTCATTATTTCCAATTAATTTCAATTTTATTCTAAATTTTTAATTTTAATAACAATTGCTACAACTAATTTCTAACATTGTATAACATTCCTATAAATGTAACATTTATAAAATATCCAATTAAATATCTCACGAAATCACATATTTCTTATTTAAATAATTACCAAATATTCTTGTTTACGCTCAATTATAACTTTGCATTATTTAAAAAATCCATAAATTTTCAATTGCCTAATATATTCAAAAATTGCTATTAAATGTTCTCCATAAATTTCTTTACTTGCCTTCAAACTTTTTATTCATCAATTACTGCCCTATAAATAACTTACGTTCCAACATAAATTATACGATTTTTATTTCCTTCTAAATTTAACTAAAATCTTATTAATTTAACTCATTTTAATCATCGAATTTTACGGATCGTTACATATATACATTAATTACTATTAAATGTTCTCAATAAATTTATTTACTTGGTTTCAAACTTTTTATTACGCCAATTACTACCTTATAAGTAAATGTACGTTACTATTTTAATTTACATTCACTCTTTCCGTTATTATATTAATTATCATTAAATTACATTTAATTACCTTGTATGTTCACTCTTCCCAACTAATTACAACCTATTATATTATTACTTTAAAATTTTAATAAATTCATTAATTGTCATTTTATTCAACCCATTAATTATTTACCCAAATTAGCCCTGTTACGTTTTAAATTTACTTATTATCTTACAAAAAGTGCTACCATTAGTTCATACAATAATTCATTCCATTTCCATTCATTATACATTATTTTATTAGTAAATCAACATTTTAAATTATTAATTTACCTTTTATATCCCATTATACATTAATACACACATTGATTTAGATTTTAAATTAAACGAATCATTTCATCTTGGTAACATTCTTTTATTACAAGCAGAATATAATTAACATTTACATTGTTTCACTTATTGGAATTACATCCAAGTTATTAACAATTAACTTACATTTGTCCTATTACATTTAATAAAAATTAACTTACCAATCTTATCCAAGTTATTATTTCCATTAATAATTCACTAAATTTTTATTTTCATCAATATTAAATTTCAAAAATCTTATTAAATTAACAATTATAATTACTGAAAATTTACGGGTCGTTACACTCTTCCCCACTCAAAACTTTTCGTCCCCGAAAAGGAAAAGGAAGGGAGAAGAAGAATTAAATAAACAATGTATCTTATTCAAAAATATTAACTTTATAAATAAATTTACAAAATTAATTAATTTAAACAAAATATACCAATTTATAATCATTAAATATTTTATACTCAAATTAATAAAGTTTGGAAACATTTTCAAAAATATTTTCTAAGTCCAAAATTTACGGAAAATTTCGGTAGAGTCTCCTTTGTACGGAGAGGCTCGGGAGAAAATATAATATCAAATATAATAATATATAACATAATAATTTCCAAAATAATATATATATATATCCCACACGGGAAAAACAATATAATAGCTATAAAACCGTAATCTGAGAACGTACATATTAGTCGGGCAATTTATGCTTAATTATGAACCTAAATGCGGTAGCAATTTGCTTCCATAACCTGTATTTCACTTATGTAATCCACAAAAGTTAATAACTATATAAAATGAAATATTTAAGGTTGTTTCAACTACAACAAACAATCAATACAAACAACAATCACTTGCAACAAAGCATACAACCATCACAGAGAGTCAATACAGATCAATCATTCATTCCTATCAAACAAGCAAATAATTGTGCGGGTTCAAAACTTTAAATTGTACAGAATGGAGAGTAAACTATTAAGTGCATTATTTACTCAACAGTCTTAGATGAAACTAAATAGGTTATTCATACATCCAAACAAATTTAAAGTATCCTTACCCAATCAACCATAAACCAAAACAAACAACAATAGATCAAGCTAATTTTTTTTTCAATTCCATTTCATAACCTTTGTTGTTTGATTCCCTTTTTATTCATATAGTGGTTTATCTTTTTAATTACATTTACTTCTTTACAAATTTTTATTTCTATTTATTCATTCAGTGTTTATCTCTTTTACTTTCATTCATTACTTACAATTTTATTTGGAAATAACTCTAACTAATTTACTTAAGTTTAAAATTTCTTACTTACAATACCTGCCTTCTATTATAAATAATTAGTAGTATTCATGTCCCATTCAATTTCTTAGCATTTCCATTTTATTTACTTAAGTTTATAATCATCTATTTATAATACTTACCTTTAATTATATTTAGTTAGTAAAATTTCAATTATAACTTAAGTTATCACAATATATCGTCAATTCTTATTTATTAAGGACTTCATTGAATACTTTCACTACTCTAAGTTTTACTTGCATAATGTCCTACTACATTTTCTTTTAACGTTTTAACTTTTTTTTATAGTTGGTAAGTTGTATACATGCTAAAGAATGTAATTGACCATTATACAAGTTTATCTCATTTCTTTTAATTAATTAAATGTTCAATAATTATATCTTTCTTTTTATAAGTTACAATTTCAACTTTCTATTAATCTCATTTATAACTTAGCATTCCATTTCTTATTTCAATTAGAGGTTTCAATTATTAGTTAAATTCCATTACACTACACTAACTAAAACTGTTAATTAATTGGAACTTAAGAACTAAATAATGGGTTAAATTTCAAATCATTTTAAAATGAAAAATAAATATATACTTATAATTTATATATCCAATTATAATTAAAACAATTTAAAAATTTATATTTGTTTATCAAAATAAATCTGAAGTAAAACTACTACAGTGGCCTTCCCACTTCGAAACTCGAAAATGAATGTCGATGATGCGGCCGCCATCACCGAAATTATTTTCCAACGACAAAGAGGGGAGTAAAAAACATATTTCTTTTCCATAATTCTTTAAAACAATTTTTTTCAATTTATATTGAAATATTTATATCAGAAAATACTTATAAACAATACTTTTATATTCCAAAATCTCTCGAAAGAAATTTTCAAAAATCCCGAAACTCAAGCTTTAAGTTTCTAATTTCATTTATCTTATTCTCAATCTTATTTTGACTATTATTTATAAATTTCATTACCTAACAACCAATATCTTGCAACCAAATATAACCTTATTTTTAAAATTTATTTTATACACAGAAAATATAATAGGAAAAATTATTTCATTCACTTATATTAAAACAAATATTATGTTAGTCTGTCCTATTAAGTATTTAGAAATCCTTATTGATGTCATAGCGTCCCATGCACCAACCAGAATTTATGAATACAAAATGGAACATATTAACACAATATTAAAATCTTTTTATAACACTAACAAATACGCTCTCTCATATATTACACTCAGCGACTCCCATAGGGTATTACTACCCCATTACTAAAGAGTCAAACCCCCAAAGCTAAGGTTTATCGCTAAACCAAAGATCTGATACCAAGTGTAACATCCCGCCTTTTTGCACGCTTTAAATCCAATGATAAACCACACACGTCAGACTTAAACCGTACGGAAGGGCGGATTGTTATGGGGTAAATATGAAAAAACAGAGGAAGGAAAAAAATAAAAAGAATCTTGCAGCGAAACGATAAAATATAATAATCAAATATACAGTTCATGAAGCTGTTTACAAAATATTCGATTATACTTATACAATATATATCAGAGTTACACATACCGGAGAAAAATCTATAACAAAGCAGCGGAACAGTGAGAATATAGTGGAACACTATAATATCTAATAATAATAAATCTTCATCTTCGTCTTCCAGAATACGGTCTTTAAATCCTCAAATGCTCAGGCTGACCCGAACGAATTGAAAAGACAAAACACTTGAGTCAGAACTAAAAGAACTTACGTGGGTTAAATCAATAGAAATAAATATGAGTGTAAACGGCGTCGGAGATGTTTACGGGATTTGACATCTTCTATCCAATGTCTAATCCGAGTGCAGTAACTTAAAAGATGCTCGGGATTCACATCTTCTAAGGATCCGATAAACTATTTACTATATAGTAATATTTCGCTATTATAATAATGTCTATTTGTAAAATAAACCTACTTAAAAATAGCGTTAAGGGGTTACCTATATAGCCCTTAATACATAATAGTGCCAGTAGCCTATACAGTACCTGCATATCTCCTGATCTGGAGACTACGAGAAGACACTCCATAGGTACGACAAAAATCAAACTCGTATAAGGCGCGCTATGGTAGGTGAAAAGGCACAACTAGGAAATGCCAGGGTAAATATGCCAATTACGCTTCCGGGACGGTGGTAACGCGTAGCGCGCAGCTACCGTCCACCTCGAGCCACACCCCCAAATCAAAGAAATCAAAAGTGGCCACCGAATAAATCCAAAAATCAGAGTATAATATCAAAGGGATGTGTCTGATAAAAGGTGCTACCTTCTTAACCCGTCAATCGTTCCTGTTTTAGCCACCTTATGCCAACTCATGGAAGACGGGTCTACGTATTTACCTTAAAGGAAACGCCGCCACCATCCTACTTTATTCCGGAATCTCCACCGCGTACACGGTTGTTAAAGTGGTTTTCGCAGTTAGCAGAGAGTATGACAACTTCCAATCCCGGTCTCTTTAACAACCAAACGATATTATAACACTACGGTCATTTCAAAATAATTATACTTCAAAACCAGGATATAACATTCATTTCAAAACCATATAAATACGATATCATCTTCTATTTTAAAACCCAAATCAATATGATATCATTTTATTTTAGATATATCCCTTTTTAAAAATCAAAATACTTTCAAATATATATATATATATATATATATATATATATATATATATATATATCCTAAAACCCATAGCTTTGAGACAAAAATTTTAATACGTAAACGGTTTAAATATTAAACCACTTTATATAATAAAGTAGCATTTTAAATTTCACAAATAAATTCCAAATGCCGATTTGAACATCCAAATAAACCATTTCAATTTCCATATATTTCAAAGCTGTAAATATTCCACCTTTTCAAATTAATTCTTTGATAATTTCATATGTATCAAATTCAATTACTACTATTTAGATTTGAAATGTTTACCTAATAAAATCCAATAAAATTTAAGTAAAACCTTTAACTTCAAACAACTAGATATTCTTTTAATTTATTTAACTTGATAAATTCATTTATCTCAACTTTATATTCATTTAAATTGCTTTAAACCAAATCAAGTTATAAGAATCACACCCTTTAAAATCTCCATCTTTTTAATTTAAATTTCAAATCATATTTATTCAAGTACAATTCTTAAATAATTCAGTTTAAACCAATTCCATATTTATCTTCCAACTTAAATTTCATTTAAGTCATTTAAAACTCTATTTAAAATATCTTAAATAGGTACTTAACCATATAATATAAAACAAAAAAACTCCAATATTAAATTCATTTCTATTAATCAATTTTATACATAGCTTAAATTTAAGAATTTAACTATCTATATATATATATAACATAATATTTATATAACATCAGAAATAAATATTTATTAAACCGTATATTCCCTTCCAAAACCATAGAAAAATCATTTCAAAATATTTTTATATATATAGACCGTGGTGCCAGTATATAATTTTCTATCCTATGGTCAAGTGATACTGTAACATCCCGGAAATTTTGAATTTAAAAAAAAAATTGGTAATTTATTGGAACTTTTAAATGTAAATTCGAGAAATTCAAAAGAAATAAAATATTGAAATAAAATTACATAGTTATTTAATGTTAATAGAAATAAAAATTGTTAAAATAGGTTATGATAAAATTATAAAAATTTAAATCACATAATTATAATCTAACAACTAAACAAATAAACAAATAAACAAATAAACTAGGATAACAAATTTTTATGAAGAAATATAAAATTGTAAAAGAAAACACACATTTCCATAAACCAATATGAAGACATAAGAAAGCAAAACACTTTCAGTAAGCAATGTAAACAAATGAAGGACCAGGAAAATAAGGTATGCAAGCCTCAGTATAAAAAAACCTGTACATTATCTTCCATGTACATCATCTCAATTTTCCATAGCAAAGAAAAAATCTATAAAGTAAAATAAACTTTGCACTTACAAAAATAAAGTGACATTACCTGTTTAAGCATACAAGGAAGTATGGGTCAGTAATGCTTCATTTAATTCTCTCATTAAATGCTATTACTCCTCATCCCATACACAAACATACATCAGCAAATTCAAGCATGAGTTGGTCAATATAAAAAGAAGTATTATACCTATATGCAGTATGCACAATCTGTTATATATACACACATCAACCTACCTCTTTAATTCATTCAACAATATTAGCAAAGATCTGAAATTAAAAAGAAAAAGGCATCACTTTATATTTCAAAGTTGAAAATAAATTACTAAAGAAAGAAAAAAAAATAAACAAGCAAAGATCAGGAATTAAAAAGAAAAGAGAAGAGGAACAAACTGGAGTTTAAAGAAAATCAACATAGTCTCTGTTTCAAACCTTTGTCATGTGAGTAAATACATCTTAGACTTGAGTTCAGTTTGAATCATTGAACTGTATGAGGTCATATTGAAAGTTATATACTGATATGGTTTTGGGTTATGCTGTGTATATATGTTAGTGGATATATCTCTGTGCTCTGTTTGAAAAAAAATACAGAGAGTTCAAACAAGTTAAAGATTTAAACTTCACTATAATCTCTGTTTTAGATCTTTAACAAATAAGTTAATTCAAACATCATCCATGAGCTAAAATTTTGTTTCCAGCTTGAACATGAAGTATATTGTCTGTGCAACTTGAAAATTGCAGTGAAAACAATTTTTTGTGATAAATTCAACCATTTTAAATTAGTGATTTGATTATGTAACTCGAATAAGCATACAAAGTTATGATTTTTAAAATTAAGATGATGATTTTTATTTAAATATTTCTGATGCAGTTCCCCTTTGAACAAATTTTGCTCTTTTCCTTTTATCCAATGATTGATCGAACATAAATTGATGAAATTTGGTTTGAAGCATACTGAAACGTTAAGGATCTCAGGAAAATTACCGATTAATTTTTCTATTGCGTGAGCTTTGGATACGAGGTCACATTAGGGTTTTAATTGGAGTATTTGGACGTGTCTGTGAAGGGGCGTGTTCATCTCGAATACGCGATCGAGTCGCACGATAACTTGGGTGAAGATGGCTTGGTGTGTTGTCAAGGCATGGCCGAAGTTTTGGATTTTCTGATGGCCAGAGGAGGTGGCGCGAGTAGATTTCCTAGGGACGAGGCGTTTTGGGTCGGCTGCATTTTTTGTAAAAATGGCTACATTTTGGTTTCAAGCATATGCCTTCAATTTAACGTTTGATTTCGAGTGTATGGGGTGTTAGTGACTTGCCGGAGTCATTGGTGATCGCCAGAGAGGCGTCGCTGCCGTGTACATGTGCACGACTTGGCCTCTGTGTCAGTAAGGGGGGTATGGTCTGGGTACTCGGTGACGTTATCGAGCATGGGGGGGGGGTCAAACTCGGGGTCGAACTCGAGCATGTGAGGTGGCTTATTTCCAGTTTCTTTTATAGGCGTTAATAAAAAAAATGAAACTGGAAGGAGATAAGAACTGGGATGAGGAGAGAAATGGAAGGTCTCGGGGAGGTAACGTGATGGACCCGGGGTGGACGCGAGTGAAACCCTGTTTTTACTCGGGTTGTTTTATATGGGCTAAGCCCATTCGAATCTTTAAGTCAACAATGTTAAGAAAATTTTGTGTTTTGCAATATAAACAGTTTAGATTTTGTTAATTCTTTAATTAGGTAAAGAAAGTTTAAAATCAAAATTTATTTAACCTTTTAATTAAATGATTAAATTTAAAAGAAGAATTTTAAATTGATTTACATTAAAATTCCAATGTATCAATAAATTAATTTTTAAAGTATAAAATCGATTTTCAAGTAAACAATTTTTAGCAATAGTTTTGAAAAGGAATTTGGAATGATTTAAAGTTTGTGATTAAAATTTATTTAATAAACAATTAAGTACTCAAATAAATTTATAATTAAGAATTTATTGATTTGATAAAGCAAGTTAATTAATTTAATTGGCAGTTAATTAAAATAACTAATTAAGGAAAAATCAATGTATCAAGATGATTAAGATTAATTTATTTATCATTAAGAATAATAAATCGTTGATTGAATAATCAATAAAATAATTATTTGGTTAATTTATCTCATTCGTTTTGATTGGTAAATAATTAACTATTGTTGTTTACTTATATTGATATCTCTGTTCTGTTTGTAATTCTGTATGATGTAATTGCCATATTATTGCACTGTGATTATGATTTGTTCTGTATCGATGTGAAAACCTGTTGTCCGTAAAACGGCATTTAAACTTCGATGCGACAGGGATTCGGATTTCAGTTGGTTATCCGAAACCCACATCGAACCTGTGAATATTTGTGAATGACATCCACATGTTTTAAAATTTTACACTCACTATTCGAATTAGCCGGGAAAGGACCTTTGGGTCGTATAACCCATTTCGAATATGTGATTCGACGTTATGGATAGCAATTGAAGACCGGTGTTGAAGACCGGGTATTTGCGAGAGCGATAGGATGACCTGTCGATTGACTCTGCACCGAGTTGCTCCGGTATAGAGTTCTTCATATGTGATGGGCAATCCGATTAGGATTGTGGATATCCGGATTGCAAGGACTTCTTTGGAAGTGCCTTCGGTTCTGTTCGAGCCCGGAAGAGACTTTTATGGATTGTACGTCTGACATTACAAGTTGAGATATAAAGCTGATTTCTTTCAAATATATTTCTGTTGGTGGCGGAGAATTTATTCTCTTAGCTTAACACCCTTCTCTGAGACGTACGAGCTCAAAGGTTATGTAGTTGAAGGTTATCAGCGATATATTCCCAATTTGGTAATGTGACATGCTGAGTGTTGCTGTGAAATGATCATTGTGTTGATCATTTGTGATAAGATCATTTGTTTGATCGTTTATCTTTGTGATCATTTCTATGATCATTTGTTGACCCAAAGCACAGCTTTTGTATAAAAGCATGTTTTTGTGGACGAGACTTCGTCGAGCCTCACACCCCGAAATGGTCGAAACAGGAAAGATGCGGCAAGGTTATTGGGGGCAGCCCCCCTTAGGGTATGTACATTTCCTTCTGGATAGAAGTGGTACCATGGTATGGAGCCCAGATACTTAACTTATGTTGATATCGCAGATATATATATTACTTTGTGATTTGTTGCTGGAGCCCCGGTTAAAGGTTGGTTACGACTGGGAGATGGCATACTCGTGTCAGTAGTTACCCAGTTAGGGGTAACCCGGCCTTGTGTTGGCAGAGATCCGGTTTGGTTCTCGGGGACGTCCTTCCAGAGGCGTTCTCATGTGGCAATGGGAAGTTCCTTGGCCTGACCATTTGTTGGAAATCCAAAGAAACAATACGAGCCTTGTACGGTTTTAGTTGTATAACCTGTCACCTCAGGTGAAAGCTATAGTAGGCATAGTATAATGGTACCTATGCTGGCTAAGATTAATATTCTATTTTCGAAATAATTTACTCCACTATGCACTAGTAATAATATCAAAGAATTCTTTTTTTCGTACCAAGCATATTTAACTATCATAAGAAGAAATCTCCTCCAATTCTGCGTTTGCATTGTGTGTGTGGCGGGAGGTCTTATGGTAGTTCCATTTTTAAAAGCATTCCGAAAATTCTTTTATAAATCTTTTTTTATTTAAATGCAACTGTTTTTGTTTACTTATACCAGTCCCATGACTGATCCGGAGTTTATCGTTTTCTTTCCTAAACTCTGGGTGCCCATTATTTCCACACGGGCAGCCTAGTAGCAGGTTTCTGTATTTTGGAGGAGCAATATTTTGGAGCTTTTTATATGGGAGATATCTTAGGAACTTTTGGAGATTTCAGGTGTTAGCTTTTGGGAGTTCGTTATCATCTCTCTCATTTGAGAACTTTTGGATATATGTTCACCGTTGTATTATCATGATGTTGTATTTGGAGATGTGAAGTATGTATGTATTATATACTCTGTTGTAGTATGATATTATGTTGAGGTTGTAACTGTGATGATATTTATGATATTGATTCTGTTCCGCTGTTTTATATTCATCTAATTGTTGTTATAAGATCCGACAATGCGAATTTGGTGTCGTTTATCGGACATCGAGTTTGGGTCGTCACAAGTGGTATCAGAGCTGTTGGTTGAGTAAAAAGTTTAGCTACGGAGTATAACACATTAGATGGCTCATTAGAGATAGGGTGAAGTATACCCTAGAATGAGTATAACCAAGACTGAAACTTTAAAATTTTCTTAGTCTGTTTCTTTTTACTGCCGATATTCCTTAAGATATTTCGTCTATACATCTAAATCAATTTTCTTACTAATCTCAGATAATGAAAATGAGTGGACGCAGAGGAAGAGCTAGGGGTCAAGGCAATGCTGCAGCACCAAATCAAATTCCCCCAGCCGCAGAAGCAGTAATAGAAATTCAGCAGCAGCCGGACTTGGCTGATTTATATAAGAAGTTCGAAAAGCTTGGTCGCAAACCGTTCATCGGCAAGGAGTCAATTATTGACACTCAAGCTTGGGTAAGATCGTGTGAAAAGATTTTTAAAGGGCTAAAACTACAGGATGAGCAGAAAAGACTTATAGCTTCTTGGCAACTCCAAGGAGAAGCTTCAGCTTGGTGGGAAACCATCATTATAGATGAACCCGAGGAAGAATTTACTTGGGATCGTTCTAAGGAAGTGTTTAAGAAACGTTACATGCCATCGGCGGGAGTTTCCAGAATGTATCAGGAATTTCTGGATTTAAAACAAGGAAGTTTGTCGTTTGAAAAATACATGAATAAATTCAGCGAACTATCTCGGTTTGGCCCAGAATTGCTAAACACACCTCTTAAGAAAAACGTAAGGTTTATCCGGGGAATGAACCAGAAATATCATGGAAGAATGATGGGTCATGTTAAAGAGTCTTTTTCAGATTTAGTAGATATGGGGTACAGATACGCTACCCTTGATATACAAGAAGCAACTGTGGAGAAAGGTAATTCAGGTAGTCCGAATTATAAAAAGCGGAAATTTGGAGGCAAGAAACCTTGGCAAGGCAATGAAAAGAAGAGGAGCATTCAAGGAAGCGCAACAGAAAATGTCACTTGTTACAACTGCAAAGAGAAAGGCCACTATTCAAATGACTGCCCAAAACCGAAGAAGCCAGCTAAAGAATGCTACCGGGACATTTAGTTAAAGATTGCCCAGTGATGAAGCCAGCGCAGGTGGCAAAATTTTACACGATAAAGAAGGACCCCTCATCTTCAAAAGGTGATAAAAGGAAAAGTGTTTTGGAAGGTAACCTTACTATTAATAATAGAACTGTTAGAGTTTTATTTGATACAGGAGCTTCACATAGCTTTATCTCCTAACAAACCGCAAATGAATTAGGACTTGAAACAAAATTTGCTAACGATCTTATTTGCGTGAAAAATCCGGTTGGAGGTCCCGCAAATCTTTGTTCATATTGTAAGAGAGTTCCTATTTCATATGCTAGCTATAAATTTCCTATAAACCTTTTTGTCCTCGAATTTAATGAATTTGTAATCTTACTTGGTATGAACTGGTTATCGAAATACGAAGCTATATTGGAGTGTAGTAATCGGACAGTTTTAATCAAAACAAGTTTTGGAAATTTTATTGAAATCTCTTGTGAGAATCCAAGTCCAAGGATAGATAGCTTGATGTATACTTTAGGAAATCTTGAACCCACTTTGCAGTCTATACCTGTTGTTCGGGATTTTTCCGACGTGTTTGAAGAAGTGAAATCTTTACCTCCTCATCGAGAAATAGAATTCCGAATCGATCTTGTACCTAATACTCGTCATGTTGTTCATGCAAGTCGCAGGATGACACCCAGGGAAAAGATTGAATTGGTTCATCAAACTGATGAACTACGAGCAAAAGGATTAATTCGACCAAGTGTTTCTGAATGGGGTTCAGCCGTCGTATTTGTTGCCAAATCAGACGGATCTTTGAGATTGTGTGTAGATTACCGCGATCTAAATAAACAAACTCTCAAGAATAAATTCCCTCTACCAAGAATTGATGATCTATTCGACTTACTTCATGGCGCTCGTTTCTTTTCAAAAATGGATCTAGCCTAGGGATTCCATCAATTACGAATCGCCGAAGATTGTGTACATCTGACCGCTTTCAGAGGTCCTGATATGTTCTATGAATGGTTAGTTATGCCTTTCGGGCTAACCAATGCTTCGGCATACTTCGTAGATCTTATGACTCGTGTGTTTCGGGAAGTTTTGAATAAATTTGTGCTCGTATTCATTGATGATATTTTGATCTATTCTAAGACTAAAGAAGAGCATGCCGAACATCTTAAAATCGTATTGGAAATATTGAGGAGAAATGTTTTATTTGCAAAATTTTCCAAATGTCACTTCTGGGTCAATAAAGTCAAATTCCTTGGCCATATTGTTAATGAAGAAGGAATTTCGGTAGATCCTAGCAAAATTTCCGCTATTCTTGATTGGAAACAACCCACTACTCCAAGAGAAGTTCGAAGCTTTTTGGGTTTAGCAGGCTATTACCGGAAATTTGTTCAAGATTTTTCTAAGTTGGCTAGTTCGCTGACTAAGTTAACCATGAAAAATGCAAAGTTCATTTGGACTTCAGAATGTGAAGAAGTTTTTCAAGAGTTGAAAAAGAGATTGACCACTGCTCCTGTTCTCACTATTGTTAACGGGAACCAAGGCTTATCTGTCTATACTGATGCATGTGGTGAAGGGGTAGGTGCAGTATTAATGCAAAATGGAAAGGTGGTTGCCTACGCGGGTAGACAATTACGTCCGCATGAGAAAAACTACGCGACGCACGATTTGGAACTTTTGGCTGTTGTTTTCGCCTTAAAAATCTGGCAACACTATCTTCTGGGTAGGAATCTTTTCAGCTTTCCTAACAATTTATGAACTAGCTTAACTAAAGAAATATACTTAATAAACTCTCTTTGTTTTAGGTGAAAAATTCGAATTATTCACCGACCATAAATCGTTGAAATATCTTTTCACCCAGAAGGATCTGAATCTGCGACAACAACGTTGGTTGGAATTTCTAGCATCGTATGACTTAGATATTCTGTATACACCCGGAAAGGCCAATGTAGTTGCAGACGCTTTGAGCAGAAGTTATGCTGTTCTTGCTTATCTGGTTATCACTCCTATTCTTCTTGAGAAATTCGCCAGTAAACAAAAAGAGGACGAGTTCCTTCATCAAATTTATGAGAAAATACGTCATGGTGAAGATACGAGTTTTGAAATTGACGACAATAAAATTATTAGATTAAAAGGCAGAATTTGTGTTCTAGACTTCCCTGATCTGAAACGTGAAGTATTGGATGAATGCCACAAGTCCAAATTCAACATCCATCCAGGAGTCAACAAAATGTATCGTGATGTTAAAAGAACCTTCTGGTGGAAGACGATGAAGAGAGACATGTCTATTTATGTTAGTCGTTGTGCTACTTGTCAGCAAATCAAGAGCGACCAAAAGAAAGTGGCCGGTTTACTTCAACCTTTGGAAGTACCGAAATGGAAGTGGGATCTGGTATCGATGGATTTCATCGATGGATTGCCACGAACCAAGAAAGGCAATGAAGCGATTTGGGTTATTGTGGATCGTCTAACCAAAAATGCTCATTTCATTCCAGTTAAATCCACTCGGACTACAGCAAGCTTAGCAGGTATATATATAAAGGAAATTGTTCGCCTCCATGGTATTCTCAGTAGTATAGTGAGTGATCGTGACCCGATCTTCACTAGTAGATTTTGGGAAGCATTCCAAGACGCATTGGGAATGAAATTAAATTTCAGTACTGCTTATCACCCACAATCTGATGGACAGACTGAGAGGGTCAACCGAATTTTAGAAGACCTACTGCGTGCTTGTGTGCGTGGTTCTTGGGAAGACCATTTGCATCTGGTTGAATTCTCATATAATAACAGTTATCAGGCCAGTTTAGAAATGGCTCTTTTCGAAGCTTTATATGGTCCTCCGTGTCGATCACCTACATGATGGATCGAATCAGGTGATAGACTTGTTCTTGGACCAGATATGATAAAAGAAGCCACTGAGAAGGTAGAATTTATTAGAAAGAAGTTATTAACTGCCCAAAGCCGTCAGAAGAGCTATTATGACCGACGAAGGAGAAATCTGGAATTTCAAGTTGGAGATTCTGTATTGCTGAAAGTATCTCCGATGCGGGGTGTATTGAGATTCGGGAAAACTGGAAAGCTAGCACCTCGTTATATTGGTCCTTTTCCTATTCTGGAAAGGATTGGTTCTCTAGCATATAGAGTGCAGCTGCCCAACTGGTTGTCTGGCGTACATGATGTGTTCCATATTTCTAATCTTCGGAAATATGTGCACGATCCAGATGATATTATTGAAGAAGCTGCTCAGCAAGATTTTGAAATCACTCCCAACTTGGCAGTTAGAAGGGAACCGATAAAAATTGTTGATCGTGATGAGAAGCGATTAAGAAACAAGATTGTGAAGCTGGTCAAAGTTCAATGGAGTGGAGATCCAAAGGACTGTACTTGTGAGACCGAAGATAATATGAAGAAATCATATCCCAACTGCAGAATTGACATCTCGACTTAAAACTGTAAGTCATTTCCTTATTTATAAATTCGTCTATTCCTTGTTTACGTTTCTCTCTCTTTCAATTTTGAGGACGAAATTTTCTTAAGGAGGGGATATTGTAACATCCCGGAAATTTTGAATTTAAAAAAAAAAATTGGTAATTTATTGGAGCTTTTAAATGTAAATTCGAGAAATTCAAAAGAAATAAAATATTGAAATAAAATTACATAGTTATTTAATGTTAATAGAAATAAAAATTGTTAAAATAGGTTATGATAAAATTATAAAAATTTAAATCACATAATTATAATCTAACAAATAAACTAGGATAACAAATTTTTATGAAGAAATATAAAACTGTAATAGAAAACACACATTTTCATAAACCAATATGAAGACATAAGAAAGCAAAACACTATCAGTAAGCAATGTAAACAAATGAAGGACCAGGAAAATAAGGTATGCAAGCCTCAATATAAAAATAAAACCTGTACATTATCTTTCATGTACATCATCTCAATTTTCCATAGCAAAGAAAAAATCTATAAAGTAAAATAAACTTTGTACTTACAAAAATAAAGTGACATTACCTGTTTAAGCATACAAGGAAGTATGGGTCAGTAATGCTTCATTTAATGCTCTCATTAAATGCTATTACTCCTCAGCCCATACACAAACGTACATCAGCAAATTCAAGCATGAGTTGGTCAATATAAAAAGAAGTATTATACCTATATGCAGTATGCACAATCTGTTATATATACACACATCAACCTACCTCTTTAATTCATTCAACAATATTAGCAAAGATCTGAAATTAAAAAGAAAAAGGCATCACTTTATATTTCAAAGTTGAAAATAAATTACTGAAGAAAGAAAAAAAAAATAAACAAGCAAAGATCAGGAATTAAAAAGAAAAGAGAAGAGGAACAAACTGCAGTTCAAAGAAAATCAACATAGTCTCTGTTTCAAACCTTTGTCATGTGAGTAAATACATCTTAGACTTGAGTTCAGTTTGAACCATTGAACTGTATGAGGTCATATTGAAAGTTATATACTGATATGGTTTTGGGTTATGCTGTGTATATATGTTAGTGGATATATCTCTGTGCTCTGTTTGAAAAAAAATACAGAGAGTTCAAACAAGTTAAAGATTTAAACTTCACTATAATCTCTGTTTTAGATCTTTAACAAATAAGTTAATTCAAACATCATCCATGAGCTAAAATTTTGTTTCCAGCTTGAACATGAAGTATATTGTCTGTGCAACTTGAAAATTGCAGTGAAAACAAATTTTTGTGATAAATTCAACCATTTTAAATTAGTGATTTGATTATGTAACTCGAATAAGCATACAAAATTATGATTTTTAAAATTAAGATGATGATTTTTATTTAAATATTTCTGAAGCAGTTCCCCTTTGAACAAATTTTGCTCTTTTCCTTTTTTCCAATGATTGATCGAACATAAATTGATGAAATTTGGTTTGAAGCATGCTGAAACGTTAAGAATCTCAGGAAAATTACCGATTAATTTTTCTATTGCGTGAGCTTTGGATACGAGGTCACATTAGGGTTTTAATTGGAGTATTTGGACGTGTCTGTGAAGGGGCGTGTTCATCTCGAATACGCGATCGAGTCGCACGATAACTTGGGTGAAGATGGCTTAGTGTGTTGTCAAGGCATGGCCGAAGTTTTGGATTTTCTGATGGCCAGAGGAGGTGGCGCGAGTGGATTTCCTGGGGACGAGGCATTTTGGGTCGGTCGCATTTTTTGTAAAAATGGCTACATTTTGGTTTCGAGCATATGCCTTCAATTTAACGTTTGATTTCAAGTGTATGGGGTGTTAGTGACTTGTCGGAGTCATTGGTGATCGCCAGAGAGGCGTCGCTGCCGTGTACATGTGCACGACTTGGCCTCTGTGTCAGTAAGGGGGGTATGGTCTGGGTACTCGGTGACGTTATCGAGCATGGGGGGGGGGGGGGGGGGGGGGGTCAAACTCGGGGTCGAACTCGAGCACGTGAGGTGGCTTATTTCCAGTTTCTTTTATAAGCGTTAATAAAAAAAATGAAACTGAAAGGAGATAAGAACTGGGATGAGGAGAGAAATGGAAGGTCTCGGGGAGGTAACGTGATGGACCCGGGGTGGACGCGAGTGAAACCCTGTTTTTACTCGGGTTGTTTTATATGGGCTAAGCCCATTCGAATCTTTAAGTCAACAATGTTAAGAAAATTTTGTGTTTTGCAATATAAACAGTTTAGATTTTGTTAATTCTTTAATTAGGTAAAGAAAGTTTAAAATCAAAATTTATTTAACCTTTTAATTAAATGATTAAATTTAAAAGAAGAATTTTAAATTGATTTACATTAAAATTCCAATGTATCAATAAATTAATTTTTAAAGTATAAAACCGATTTTCAAGTAAACAATTTTTAGCAATAGTTTTGAAAAGGAATTTGGAATGATTTAAAGTTTGTGATTAAAATTTATTTAATAAACAATTAAGTACTCAAATAAATTTATAATTAAGAATTTATTGATTTGATAAAGCAAGTTAATTAATTTAATTGGCAGTTAATTAAAATAACTAATTAAGGAAAAATCAATGTATCAAGATGATTAAGATTAATTTATTTATCATTAAGAATAATAAATCGTTGATTGAATAATCAATAAAATAATTATTTGGTTAATTTATCTCATTCGTTTTGATTGGTAAATAATTAACTATTGTTGTTTACTTATATTGATATCTCTGTTCTGTTTGTAATTCTGTATGATGTAATTGCCATATTATTGCACTGTGATTATGATTTGTTCTGTATCGATGTGAAAACCTGTTGTTCGTAAAACGGCATTTAAACTTCGATGCGACAGGGATTCGGATTTCAGTTGGTTATCCGAAACCCACATCGAACCTGTGAATATTTGTGAATGACATCCACATGTTTTAAAATTTTACACTCACTATTCGAATTAGCCGGGAAAGGACCTTTGGGTCGTATAACCCATTTCGAATATGTGATTCGACGTTATGGATAGCAATTGAAGACCGGTGTTGAAGACCGGGTATTTGCGAGAGCGATAGGATGACCTGTCGATTGACTCTGCACTGAGTTGCTCCGGTATAGAGTTCTCCATATGTGATGGGCAATCCGATCAGGATTGTGGATATCCGGATTGCAAGGACTTCTTTGGAAGTGCCTTCGGTTCTGTTCGAGCCCGGAAGAGACTTTTATGGATTGTATGTCTGATATTACAAGTTGAGATATAAAGCTGATTTCTTTCAAATATATTTCTGTTGGTGGCGGAGAATTTATTCTCTTAGCTTAACACCCTTCTCTGAGACGTACGAGCTCAGAGGTTATGTAGTTGAAGGTTATCAGCGATATATTCCCAATTTGGTAATGTGACATGCTGAGTGTTGCTGTGAAATGATCATTGTGTTGATCATTTGTGATAAGATCATTTGTTTGATCGTTTATCTTTGTGATCATTTCTATGATCATTTGTTGACCCAAAGCACAGCTTTTGTATAAAAGCGTGTTTTTGTGGACGAGACTTCGTCGAGCCTCACACCCCGAAATGGTCAAAATAGGAAAGATGCGGCAAGGTTATTGGGGGTAGCACCCCTTAGGGTATGTGCATTTCCTTCTAGATAGAAGTGGTACCATGGTATGGAGCCCAGATACTTAACTTATGTTGATATCGCAGATATATATATATTACTTTGTGATTTGTTGCTGGAGCCCAGGTTAAAGGTTGGTTACGACTGGGAGATGGCATACTCGTGTCAGTAGTTACCCAATTAGGGGTAACCCGGCCTTGTGTTGGCAGAGATCCGGTTTGGTTCTCGGGGACGTCCTTCCAGAGGCGTTCTCATGTGGCAATGGGAAGTTCCTTGGCCTGACCATTTGTTGGAAATCCAAAGAAACAATACGAGCCTTGTACGGTTTTAGTTGTATAACCTGTCACCTCAGGTGACAGCTATAGTAGGCATAGTATAATGGTACCTATGCTGGCTAAGATTAATATTCTATTTTCGAAATAATTTACTCCACTATGCACTAGTAATAATATCAAAGAATTCTTTTTTTCGTACCAAGCATATTTAACTATCATAAGAAGAAATCTCCTCCAATTCTGCGTTTGCATTGTGTGTGTGGCGGGAGGTCTTATGGTAGTTCCATTTTTAAAAGCATTCCGAAAATTCTTTTATAAATCTTTTTTTATTTAAATGCAACTGTTTTTGTTTACTCATACCAGTCCCATGACTGATCCAAAGTTTATTGTTTTCTTTCCTAAACTCTGGGTGCCCATTATTTCCACACGGGCAGCCTAGTAGCAGGTTTCTGTATTTTGGAGGAGCAATATTTTGGAGCTTTTTATATGGGAGATATCTTAGGAACTTTTGGAGATTTCAGGTGTTAGCTTTTGAGAGTTCGTTATCATCTCTCTCATTTGAGAACTTTTGGATATATGTTCACTGTTGTATTATCATGATGTTGTATTTGGAGATGTGAAGTATGTATGTATTATATACTCTGTTGTAGTATGATATTATGTTGAGGTTGTAACTATGTTGATATTTATGATATTGATTCTGTTCCGCTGTTTTATATTCATCTAATTGTTGTTATAAGCTCCGGCGATGCGAATTTGGTGTTGTTTATCGGACATCGAGTTTGGGTCGTCACAGATACGGATATTTATCATTTCAATCTGAAATTTAAAATAAAAATACGGTTATATATCATGTCAAACCGCAATCCCGAATGAAATAAAGTGTATAAAAATTTTGCTTTTTAAAATGCTATGAAATACAACATCCATTCATCCATCATAAAATCATACATCCATCACAATCATCATCCAAAAGCAATAAATCAATATCAATATATAACTGATAATATATGACAGGAAATTAACTGGCAGTTATATTCAGTAACAAATTAAATAACGATTTAATTTAAATAAATGAAATTAACTGAGATGATGATTAAAAATACCCGAAACAGTCATAAATAAATGCATAATCACAACAAAAGTAAATTTAACAAACATAAGAAATATTAGAAGTTGTGAGTGGGTTAAAACACTCACCTTTCGAATTTAAATTGAATTTAAATCCAGTTTAAATTAAAAATTCCAACAGTCTCAGAATCATCCCAAACCCGCGTCAAAATGTCCGGAATCCCAATACGAACTTAGCGGAGAAAACCGCGCGTAAATTGGATCACGTATGTCAAAGTTATAGCGATTAAGTCGTTTGAAAACAAAATTTAAATAAAACAAAGAAAAATAAAACTTACCCAGAAGAAACGAGCCACGTCATTGTCTCCTACATCACGCAACATGGAACCCTAATGCAGTTACAGGCGATCGAACAAAACCCGGCCACTACCTTCAAACCCTACTTCCAATTTTCGTCGCCACATCGCTCGATAACAACCCGATCCACTATCATCACCGTGCTGCACAGGTCGAGCCGACCCTACCTTGCCGTCGCCGCCATCTTCGGTTCGCCCTGGGACCCACGCCGCCGCAAGCTAACTTCGCTAATTTTTGGCGATTCCAACAACCATCTCGATGAACTAACCGCATAGATCGAACCTACTCGACACCTTCTACGCATCCATGCCCTCCAATCGTCCATATGACGCAGATCCATCGTACATACCGACAACAACAACAAACGGCCGAGACGAAACAATGATTTTTGGGCAACCGATAAATCGATTTGAAAAACGAACAGCACCAGAAGATTACGATCATTGAGAGCTCCGGTATATAATTTTTTTAAATTTTTCTAAGGAGTTTAAAATTTTTGCTTTGGATTTGAGTTTGATTTGTGTTTCGATCTACAATTTATTTGTCTGGCATTGAAGTGAGGAGGCGAATAGAACGTATAGAAATGAGGAATAGAGGCTGCTAGGGTTTATAGCAGGATATATATAGGCAGGGTTGACATTTGAATGGATGGACAAGATAGATTTACGAGCTAACGCCAAGGTGGCCCAAAAAGTCTGTTTTGACTCCGGAATGAAATTGGGTCAACCCATATGTCAAAATAGATGTTTTTAAATATTTTAAACGCGATGGAACATGTTTCAAGTCCAAATTCCATAGTATGAAGAAGTTATGCTAAAATCAATTTTTTTCCAAATTGATTTCAATTTCATTTATTTCAAGGCGTTTCGAGTCCGTAAGACCAAACGACAAGTCTGATCGCTACAAAACTTGAAATCCTATAATAATTCACTGTTACAGAACCGATGAAACTAGTTTCGTCGAAATCCGAGTCAGTGGCAAAAATGGCTATTTTTACACTAATTAAATAAATAAATTAATTAAATTAAATTTCCAATTTAAATTCTAAAATTGACAATTCTTATCATTTAAATTTCTTAATCATTTACAGTGATTTTAAACAAATTTAGATGTCAAATTAAATGTTGATTCAATCATAAATTTCAGCGTAAATTCAAATTCATTATATTCTTCAATTTATAAATTAAATTTTCAATAATTCCATTGAATTCACTATTCATTCTTAGTATTTAATCCATTATAGTCAAATGGAGGAAATTAACATTGGGCTCAAAACTATTACATTAATATTTTCCAATTTCAACTTAATTTTCAATTAACCTAATAATTAAATATTTAATTTCGTTCGTCTGAAATAAATCCAATTATTGAATTTTAAATTTCAATAAGTTAATAAATCTTGATTTCTATTCTTCTTATCCAACCAATTGCTTTAATTAATTGGGATTGCACTAATTAAGTCAATTACTGCAGTTTCTTTCAAATTAAATTCTATGAACTAAAAAATATGTATCTTATAACAACTGTAACTATTAAACTTTAATTACCCTTAAGTTTATTTCCTTCAAACCAATATTATAATTACTTCTAGAACATTGATTTTATTCAATGGCCATTTATTATAATTTAAATTCATTAATTAAACCCAATGCTTACATTCTGTTTTCATAATATTCAATTTGTAGCTCAGTATACATCTACATTATTTCCGTTGATTTGAATTTCATTCGATTTATTAATAATTACCTTAGTTAACCTTAACGTAGTATTAGATTAAAATTTTAAAAATTTTATGAATTGTCTATTGCCAAATATATACATTAATTACTATTAAATGTTCTCAATGAATTTATTTACTTGGTTTCAAACTTTTTATTGCGCCAATGACTACCTTATAAGTAAATGTACGTTACTATTTTAATTTACATTCACTCTTTCCTTTATTATATTAATTATCATTAAATTACATTTAATTATCTTGTATGTTCATTCTTCCCAACTAATTACAACCTATTATATTATTACTTTACAATTTTAATAAATTAATTAATTGTCATTTTATTCAATCTATTAATTATTTATCCAAATTAGCCCTGTTACGTTTTAAATTTACTGATTATCTTACAACAAGTGCTACCATCAGTTCATACACTAATTCATTCCATTTCCATTCATTATACATTATTTTGTTAGTACGTCAATATTTTAAATTATTAATTTACCTTTTATATCCCATTATACATTAATACACACATTGATTTAGATTTTAAATTAAATGAATCATTTCATCTTGGTAACATTCTTTTATTACAAATAGAATATAATTAACATTTACATTGTTTCACTTATTGGAATTACATCCAAGTTATTAACAATTGACTTACATTTATCCTGTTACCTTTAAGTTATTAAAAATTAACTTACCAATCTTATCCAAGTTATTATTTCCATTAATAATTCACTAAATTTTTTTCATCAATATTAAATTTCAAAAATCTTATTAAATTAACAATTATAATTACTCAAAATTTACGGGTCGTTACACTGATTTTGATAGCCTACTTTGTTCATAACAAATAGGCTATGCTTATCCCATTAATCACAAATTTCATCTTCATAATATGATCATGGCAACGAAGTGAAGTTTTAATCAAAATTTGATGATCTATGTTATTAATTAATAGTAAACAGATCATGCTTAAACTAGATTTTGGTTTCATTTTCTATGCCAAGTTTCATTAGATTTGAAAAAGTAGGACTAGATTTGTATTATTGTTTGATGGTGTGATTTGTGTCAATTACTAACTCAAATAGGCCTTACTTATGATAAATACATCGCTAATCCTACTTAGATTAAAAAGAGATCATCATTTGATTTTATGTTGACTTATGTGAAAAATATAAGAAAGTGGATTTGCCTCTAAATTGAATTTTAATCACATAGTTTTTAATCTCAACATTTGCTTAGTTTTCTAGTTTTCAAAATAATCTCCACTTTTGGTTTAAATTGATTGATTAGAAATTTAAACCCTATGGATCGACCCGTACTCGCCATGTACTAACATTTGTACGTCGTGCGCTTGTAGTAATTTTATTATAAATTTTTCGACGATTTCCTAACTCGATAGAAATACCGTCATTAAACAAAAAAATATAGATAAAACGTAAATAATAGTAAATAACTGTAAATTTTGTAAATAATTAGAAAAAAATGTATTTAACAATAAATAATTACAAATAACTAAAATAGAACAGGTAAAAGAAAATAGACAGGAAAACAAGTCTAAAATTTACTTCAAAATAAACTGTAAATAAACATGCGTAAAGAATTTTCCAAAAATTATAGAAAAACTACAACTACTGAAAACCCTATTATTTTAAATTACTTAAAAATCTAAAATAATTACTTAAACACTCACCTGTGGTCCTTAGCACTTTTCCTTGATCTTCCTGGATCCACTTCTAGGCTATAAAATATTTTAATTCAAAAGATTTTCTCCTTGGAAAAATATTTTTTCAGGGTCCAGCCGTAGGCAATGAACCCAGATGAAGAAAAATCTGAATGAGAATAATAGCTAGGTCTAGGATCTTATTTATAGTGTCACTTATGGATCTTAGATCATTGGATTTAAAGATTAAATCTAGCACGGCCACGTTATAGGTTCGATGGGAACCTTCGGATGGATGCACGGACGCACAAGATCAAATTAAAATAGAAAAGACATCATTTTTCATTTGGACGAATTAATGTCAAAAATACTAAGACGGGTTGACCTGGATGTCGACCCTGCTAGGAGTTAGGTCTACTTAGCCGATGGGAGGGTCGAACCTAGGTTCGATCAGCCCTATATATATATTCTTATCTTCTGATTTCTTCTTTCTTTTGTAACTTTTCGCTTTAGCTCTGATTTTGAGAACATATATATATATATATATATATATATATATATGGAAATTGACCAGAATATTACCACGAACACAACGGTGCTACTTCCGTGGCTCAAATATGATAATTTCACAAAGTTATTTTTAAAAATAGAAATTTCTTTATCCTAAAGCTCTTTTTGAAACATATCTTTACTAGTATTATTATTGCTTAGAAATACATATTTGTTTTTCTTCTCAAACAATAATAAAAATACTTTATATTGTAAATACTGTAAAATCAATTATTTCACTATTTGCACAATTGAAATTCACAATATTATTATTTAAAGTCTCGTTCTATTCTATAAGCAATAAACTTCCTAAATATCAAAACGAAATATAAGTATAATTATCATTTATAGATGTACCTAGAAATTCATAAATAGTAATCTTATTAAATATCTTTTCTCAATTTCAGTAAAGTTTGCTAAATCATCATTACTTATAAGAACCATCTTAATCCAATTAATTACATTCAATCTTAATTCCATGGTTGACAACAAATAAACTTTCTACAGAATAATCAATCATGTAGTTATGCATCAAATCATATCAATTTATAACAAAACATGTTCATAATCTAAACTAACATTCATATTAATAGTTATCTTAAATTCAACATGTTTAAATCATTTTAAATGCATTTCATTTGTTCCAATAACATTTTCAATTTCAAAGAGCGAAAAAACATACTTTCAACTTCAAAAATATATATTGCATGTCAACAAATGTTAAATCGCTTACTGATCACCTAAAAGTTTGTGAAAAACGAGCAAATCGAGGCAATTTCGAAAATTACGACAATTACCCAAATTAAATATTTTACTTTTCAGCTTAAAAATAGTTTTAACACATATCTCAGTGTTATAGTAACATGAGGGAATATGTCACTCATGTGTGGTGTAGACTCGGCAAAAACCATGAAATAGTGTAGATTTATCAAAACAAAGGTAAATCCGGATTTGGGCAGCAGCTGCATGCTTTTCTATGCACAAATTTCAATATCCAAAAAGTCCCTCGTAAATCTCTTACTTAATATTTGTTTATAAATAAGCTTATTTAGGTTAATTTTCAGTGAAAGAATGCTGGAAATTAGGTAGAAGATGGTCAGTGGAGACTAAGACGAGTTAAGGTAGGTTTAGAGATGTATTTGTAGTTATTAGGGGCTGCTATGGATGCTGCACTAACCCTAATCTCAAAATTAATTACTTGGCCGGATTACGGGTCGAGTTACTTATGCACTACTATGCCTATAATCTGCCAAAACTTCAAAGAACCAATCTCCTAAACTGTAAGTCCAAAAGAAATAAATTACGATCACTCTACGGAATGGAAAATCATTTGGAAGTGGTTTGAGACCCTAATTTTACTTTTATCAAAAAGTTATAGGCCTTACAAGATTTTTCAGGGTTAGAATATCCAACAAAAATTCTATAAATGGAAACCGTTATTAATAACATTCCCCAAAGCTATATTAAATTTCGATCCAATTTGATTCTAAAATAATATTTTTATGATCCAAGAATATGTAAAAATATAGGTTGTTACATTCTTCACCAAAGAATTGTGCCCTCATATTTTGCCAAATACCAGTTTCTACCAAATAAAACAAAGACCTATCATAGATTTGATTATAAAATGAGGGGAAACATATCAACCACAAATTGACTACTTAAAACAATGCATAATGACCATATAAAACCATCAAGCACAACACAATATAATTCATTCACATTAATGGATTCAAGTTTATATACACGTAAACAAGTAACCGGTACACTTCATCTTAAATCCAAACTATAACATGCAAAAACAACACCTTATCAACAAAAGGATAAAAATCTCCTAAATCAATTCATACCACGCATTTCAACAATTCAGTCGCGGTTGACCATATCAAAAGTCCATAAAAACAGGCTGATCATAATATGAATGTGCAAATAAATAAGTATACACAAACTAATAATTTTCATAAGTCATCAAAATAAACATGCATGCTCAAAATAATATGGTATCATCACCATACCGTCGATGAACTTCCGCAAAGCCATATCTTTATCATAATCGGTGCACCATTCAATTTTCACACCATCTCGAATATCCTATGCACTCATTTATAATCACATCCTCAAAGTAACATGTGCCTAGTCATGGCTGTATCTACAAAATACCATGTCTAGTCATGGCCGAATCCTCAAAATAATATAGTCATCTACTAATATTGCAGCTGTACCAATCCTTGATTTTCAGACCCACATCATAGGGTCTTGTACCAAATGAACCAACATCGTAAGGTCAATGATTACTCAACATCGTAAGAGTATAGTACTTTTGGATATATAATGATACAAATGACCACTGTCATAAGGTTAACTAATACTCAACATTATATGAGCATCGTGGCTATATGTAAGCTCGAATCCATGCCAATTTGACGGTTAGGATACAAGACTCGCAATCACAAAAGTCCAGGGTACATCCATAATATCAAAGATGTCGACAATATCATAAATCCTAATAGGGATCCTTATATACCTGCTCTTTACCATCATACACCAAAGCCTTTGGTCATAAACAATCCCTTGGCATGCATCATAAGAAACCATCTTATTCCAGTCTTCAGACCATATCTATAAATCTGATTCTAGTATTCGGTTATAAAGATTCCTTCATCTGATGATAGTGATGAATCACCCAAAATATCAAAAGAGTGATCTGATAGCGAGAAGAGTTCCAATACATCTTCATAACAGAACATTTATCAAAACATTTTTATTTTCAAATGAAAGCCTCCATCTTCCATTAAAACAAAAATCTTTTCTTCCTAAAAGTGTAGCCACCATTTATAAAGTAGTTACCCAAAATATTTAGCCATTTCAAATTAATTAAAAATAATTTGGAGAAAACAAATTAGAATTTCAAATAGTAAAAATCCCTTCAAAATGTAAACCTTCGTTTTAAAACATTTATAGAAGTCGGTAATTATTTGTATAAATCAAATTTTGATATGAGTTTTTGAAATTCCTTTGTATAATGTACCTCCTTCCCATTGTCTTGATTACCCAGTGGTAACAACCAAGTCTGTAGTCACCAAAGTCTCTAGTCACCAAAGTCCTCTAATCACTATTAGTTCATATTTTGGGAACATCTTTGCATCTCTTTGTCAATCCATATCTAGTCTTCCTTAGCTTAGGAAACTATGTTATTCTACTATGACTAAATATAATATGTCCCATAACATCTTCCTAGTTTTGCCAATCATACTACTATCAATACATAGAAGGCAAACAAATGAATTAAGAACAAGGAAACAAACAAATTAGCTATAGTATACAGACAATCAAAAACAACCAATACAAGTAAAAGACATTAATATAGGCAAGTGTGACATGAATAAAAAAGTGAACATCAAACAAACAAGTAGATAAACAAATCATTGTAATTAATCATTGTAAAATAAACAACCAACAACACAATGCAAGAAAATAAATCAATTCAAACAAGCACGATACAAGTTGATGAGAAATAATGGAAAACCAAGCATCACAAATTATAATCATAGGAAAAAATTTAAAAAGCAATAAATAAAAACATACAATTAAACCAAAGCAAGTCATAAAAGCAAAGGGTCACTGTCCCACACATCAAAATAGGCAGTGTCTATACCCTATCCCAACTTACTCTCCATGGAAGGGAACTAGACATCACTTTAAGTCCTTAGGAAGGTTGCACATAATAGCCACAATGTTAATATCATCATAATGGGTGTTGGGCGAACTCAAAACTCATCTTATCCCATTGTCTTACACCCCATGTTACAAAGTCAGATTTTATAGTTCTCTATCGAAATTTGAAAATAAAACATCTTCTTAATACAATTCCTTTTTAACAAATACCCCTAAATATGTTATTCAATTAAATATTTTACATTTTGCTCATTTATTTTTCAAAATCAAATGATCTCCATCTTACTAAAATATTTTCTTATAAGTATTGTAATACTAGATGCTTTATAATATATTATTTCTTAACAATATATTTCCAAACATATTCTTAATAGAAAAAAATATCAAATTAAATCTTTTTTAAAGAAAACATTCTACCCAATAAATGTTCTTTTCAAAGCATCATTTACCAAAGAGTACCCTCTAAGAGAAAATCCTTACAACCAAATTCACTTTCCAAACAAAAATTTTCTGAAATAAAATATACGTCGATAAATCTTTTCTCTCAAATGAATATTTATCGCATTCTTTACTCCAAGAAGATGCTTCTCAAAAATATCTACCATCAAACTATTTTCAAATATTTCCAATAAAGAGATAATTTCCTAACAGAAACATATTTCTAGTATATTATTTTCAAATACTTCTTTTAAGAAAATATTTTTTTCAAAATAAATCATCTTTTGTGGAAATAACTTTCTTATAATGAATCTTCTCCAAATATATGATATTTATTGTAAAGAATGTTTCAACAAAATATTCCTTGTTTAAAAAGTTCTCGATATTCACCCCCTAACAAGGCACTTTTTCAAAAATATTTAAAGTTTTATACTATTATCAAGATAGTCTTCACGTTCTTAAAACATCTTAATAAATAAAGATTCATTAAAACTACAATATATGTTTTAAAATTTTCTCTTTTTAAAAAAATTCCACGTCTAACAAAATATTATTAAACTACAATACTATTGTAAAAATGCATTCTAATGGAAGTCTTAAAACAATTTGAGTTTCGCTCAAAATTATTCCATTAAAGACTGATGTTAACGGTAAAAATAGCTTTAACACTAACACCCGGTGTATATCGTGATGAAGTGAAATCACTACCCGCTTGCACGGGAATCAAAGTAAACAAAAAATAGCAGAAAAGTAAAAGAGACAGAGATTTTTATAGTGGTTCGGCTTCTAGCAAGCCTACATCCACTTTACATCCTCCATTATCTTCTTCGAGCACACTTTTACAAGATTACAACACCTTTACAACACGATTGATTGATTACAACACTTTTACAATTCACTTTCGAGTTTACAACACAATTGAAGAAGGAGGTTAGAACTTTGATCATAGATTGTTCCTCGGATCCATTCTGAATGGAGTAGATGCATTGATGAAGAATTTTCAATGGTTGGGGTGTTCAGAGAGTCGAGAAATCAGCAGAGTGTAGGCGTATTGAAATCTAGAAAAGTCCCTCCCTAGTTGGAGTTCATGCCGTATTTATAGGAGTTTCTGGGTATAAGTCGTGAATGACCTAAAGTAGGTTGTAGGTCGTGTGAACGACCTAAGGTAGGTCGTAGGTCGTGGATAGCTGAGTTACGACCTAAAGGGATGGGTTGAAGGTTGTAGGCGACCTAACTGAGTAGCAAAGGAAGAAGTCACGACCTAAGGAATCGCGATCTAAAGGAGTGGCGATCTAAGAATGCCGAGGAATGTCTTTATAGGTCGTGAGCGACCTAAATGATAACGGTATGAGGTGGGACGAGTTAAAGGAATTGCGACCTAACTGAATAGTTGTTAGGTCGTTAGGAACTGCTTTAGGTTGTTATGGTATTAGGTCGTGGAGTTAGGTCGTGGACTTAGGTCGCGTAGTTAAGTCGCGGGAAGTTAGATCGCAAACTAGTTAGGTCGCACGAGTTTCTGGGTGCTCTTCTTGTTACGTCACTAAGTGTTAGGCCGCTAGATCGTTACTTGATAGGTCGCTTCCCATGCTGAGTCGCTCCAATCTTTAAGTCGTAGGTCGCTAACTTGTTAGGTCGTGTATAATGCTTGCTGCACTAACTTGCTAAGTTGCTTTAGCTTGTTGGATACTCCATGCCCTAGGTCGCATACCATTTTGGACGGGGCGCTGCCCCGCACCCCGCCGGGGGCGTTACCCCTTGGACCCCTGTGACCTGACCGGTCAGGTCGAACATCGTAGCGGTGGCGTTGCCCCCACCCCCACCTTGGGGGGTTGGCACCCCTCCGGACCCCCCTCCATAGGGGATCTTAGATGAGAAATCTTCAACAGAACTTGCCTTATTGAGATGAGTTGACCAATCTTTGAGACGAGCTATCTTCGGTTTTCTCGGTCGATCTTTTGATATCACGGCCTTGCTGAAAAATGTGGGATAACAACTGATTAAACAACTTTTAACTAAAATTACTTTCAAATAAAATATTTTTACTATGTTTACAATTTATTTTTGAAAAAAAATTCATAAAAATATTCTACTTCCAAATTAAATACTCCGTTCTCATTAAAAATTTCAACAAATCACTTCTACGGCCAAAAATAATCATTTTTCCTTTTTTAATAAAATATCTTTAGTTCAGAAGTGTATATTTTATAAATTTTCCAAACAAATATTATTCATTTTAAAAATTAAAAGTGATTTCAGTGATCATGTTTCAATCCTAATTTTGGTAGAGTTAGAATATGCCCCAGGAGTAAGAACTTGTTACATATATCTTACTCGATAACCGATCTTGTTCATAATAAAATGTGTTTTCTTTCTATTATACACTCAATATACTATGTTGATTACTTGTTTAATTAAACGTATATTTAATTTATAAAATCAATAGAAGGTTTTTCTTGTGATAGTAGTTACAAAGTATTGTAATCATTAAAACTTTTATCATAATGAAATAACATATTTTTTTAAATATTTATAATCAAGATGTCTGTAATAAAGATATTAATTCATCCACTGAGACTAGTGTATGGAACGCTTTCAAAATGTTTTATAGTATATTTCCCATGGTATTGGGAGCACCAAGGTTTATGTACTAATAGTTATTGGATAAATATGGAATGATTCACTCGAGAAGTAGACAATCCCAAAGTAACGATGTTAAACAGTTTACTCGACTTTAGAATACTATGGAACTTCAACGTGGATGCTCTACTTTGATTATTGTCAAATCATGGCATGTGGTCAATCGAATGACTATAGTTGGGTTTGGGTTAAAGCATTGGAAGTGAAACGCTATTCAATAAAAAATTTGTCTGCTCAATTATATAGGGATATTATCACGATCAACTATAGTCAACTCAAAATCAAAGTCCCTAGCTAGTGCAGTACAATTAGTATTAATTTTTATCATTGAAACGTGGGTTTTATGTTTGGTATTACAAATTTGATTGTGGATGATGTTGGAGTTTTGACCAAAACCAAATTCAGTAAGTCCTAATGTAATATGGTTTTGATAAAGATTTTACCAAATGATGTGTAAGTGATATATTCAGTGAAATGTCACACCACTAGTTAAGGTGATGTGTGAACATTAGTATTCGAATTGTTCGATATTAATCATTGACTGAATTTACGTCTTTGAGTAACACAACCTTAATGATGAATTCTTCGAAAACCCACATAATTTAATTATTTTATAAATTATTGTACATTAATTAAATTAAATAATATTTAAGAAATTTTAATTAGTATTTTATTCATTTGATGTTTAGGAGTTGTTTCTAATTATTTGAATGCATTTATAAAAGTAGTGTTTGTGCGTATCGATATAAGATATCGATGTATTTTAAATGGTTTAATAAAAGATGATTGCATGAAGTGATTATGGAAATTTTATGTTAGTCGATGGCATGAAATTTTAGCCTACCATGTAAAGAGAAAGGAGAGGAGAGAAAGATAATCAAGATAACTAATTAGGGAAGTTTTAATTAAAAATGAGAAAGGTTTCATTCTTTTAATTAAAACGAAGGACAAATCATTTTTCCTTATTCATTTTTTCTTTTGCTCTCCTTCTAGCTTTCATCGAAGAAACAAAAATAAAATTTTCAAAAATTTTCAACTCCAAATCAAATGCGAACATCAAAAAACAATGATGAAACATAAGTTGTTCATCCATCCCTTGGAAGGATCGAGTATGGATCTTGGAGATCTAAGAGATATCTTCACCCAAGGTGTGTTTCTTATGCTGCTTCTTATGGTAATTGTCTAATCTTAATTTTATCACATCTTTAGTGTAGATTATTCCCTAATATTTTACAATGATTTTATATGGCAAATGTTGTCACATATAACTGTTTGAATCTGCATATATAAATATATATTTGAATTTTTTATGTGTTTTAAATATCTTGGAGTTTTGCATTTAAAAGATAGGGTGAAATCATATATATATATATATATATATATATATATATATATATATTAAACACGGTAACTTTATTACTATATGTATGTTTCACATAGTATAATTTTTAAATAGTTTATGCTTTTAAAGTAATGATGACATTGTTTAGGCTACTTTACGTTAAAAATCACACATGCATATAAATTAATTCTACCTATTTTAAATATATTTAACTACTACATTATTTTCAATTTGATACTTAAAATTATTTAATTGGCAATATTTGATGTTTTGGATTAAATTTGAATCTGTTGTATTGACTATATCAAATATATTGGAATAGTTGAATTTTTTATTTCATTTAATATTTAAACTAATGTATGTGTGTGTGTGTGTGTGTATTACTCTATGTGTGTGCGTGTGCAGCATGTGTGTGGTTGTGTATGTGATACATCTAAGTTTAATATATTTTGAAAACAAGTTAAATTCCTTTTACTATGTATTTTAGTGACACTTAAATGCACCATTACATATTTAATTAGACCTCTTGTTTCAAATCTATTCAAACATTAAATTATTCATTTCATTTAATACATAAGTTAATTTTTATATATGTATATATAAACATTTCAGTATAAGTTTATATTATTTTTATGACAACCATTGCGCATATAATGGGCAATGTACATGTTTTAGATGCAAATAGAAACATCTATATATGTATATATATTAATTATGTATTCTTTTCTTCCATATTGCACTTAAACATTTTACACTAGAGTTTGTTTGGATATAATCACAATCTGTGCCCAGTATAAATATGGTCAAAAATGTCATTTAGCAGGAAATCAATTTAATTGAAAAGAGAGAGACGAAAAGTTTCTCTCTATATAAAACAAAATCTTCCATTAATTAACTGTATAAATTAAAAGAGAGAAACAAAAAAAAATTCTCCAAATTAATTTTAACATATAACTATTATACACATTTACACATAAGAGTATATTTGATATACTCCATTTTATATAAACATCTCATTTTGATTAAAATATAGACATTTAAAACCTTATAAAACAAAGTTAAATAAAATAAGATTTCATTTAAAACATTCTTAGATTGGATCCAAAATCCATTTGTGCTTCATCGGCCCAATACATATAGCATAGGATTTTTATTATAAAAAATCTAACAGTCTCACCTACGACTAACTACCTTGGTTCCTACAATTGTACCAATGCCAAACAATCTATATGGTCTAAATTAGTCATGTTAGATCTAACCAATTATGCTTACCAATTAAGTAGGGTGTCCAAAAAATTAGTGCTTAATTCTAGGCTTAGGTAATCAAGTACTCTTCCCGTCCTGGCTACTTGGCGTGAAAAGTAAAGTGAGCCAAAGACTGCCCCTATAGAACTGCCCAATTTGAATTGGGCCTTGGACTAATTTTCAAAATTGTTTTAAGAATTAAAATGAAATTTTAATTGAAAAGTTAATTTTAAAATAAGAAATACGTTATTTATGTTATAATGGTATTTCAAAATTATATTAAAATTAAAATAAGGTTTTAAATTTAAAAGTCAGATTTAAAATAAGAATTACATTATTAATGTTATAATATGATTTTCAAATAAGGCTTTGAAAACATTATAATATTGTCTTTAAAAGTGCTTTGAAAACACCATAAACATATTTTGAAATTATTAATATTTAATAATAAGATTACTAAATTAAATAAATTAATTAAATAGTTAACTAATTAAAATATGTATGTGTGTGTGTATGTCACAATATTTTGAATTGTTTAAGATGGTGTAAGTATATATATATATATATATATATATATATAAGAAATTTTGAAATTAATTTCGAATTAAATTGTCTAATTAAATAAGATAATTAAAAGTTAATCAACAATTGATGAAATACATACATACATACATATACATAGATACATACATACATATATATATATATATCTGTGTGTGTATGACCATATATGATATGGTATACATATTCAATTAAAATGTTTAATTGAACAATTAAAATTAATTAAAATGTTAGCTGATTAAATTATTTAGATAAGATTTGATTAATGTATCACACAAGACTTTTACATAAGTTAACTAAATTATAAAAGTAATATAATAACTAAACTTACATAATATGATTGTATAAAATCATGTGGAACAGAAAAAAACCAAATAGACTTGAAGGATAAATACATGAGTCTAGTACATATACATTGATTTCTGATGTGTCCGACACTTAAATCACAGGGGTATTTCATAAGAAATGCATTATTCTATAAGTCGATATCTCTCTATATAATATATTAAAGATTATGAATCTTTAATATAAATTTATGGTCCACCATTTATATTTTAGTATGTGCTTGTTTAGACTTTAGTTGTTGATATTCCTCAAGCCAGTGATGTCATGTGTGACATTTTTAGTATATTGACTAAATAAGATAATATATATGTGTATATTTATTGATATTCCACTACGTACATTCCTTATAGTTAGGCCATCGTGAAATGGTTGCTATGAGTGAAAATGTCTTTCAATTTGACGATATTCTTCATGGACGACGTGAGATTAGGGCAAAGACCATGGGTCACGAGTTATATTTGATACAATCGGTAAAGTGTTATCCACCGCTTATGAGCTTGTGATTTGTTTATATTCCTCAAGATCAGAATCCTAAGGCAAGCGAGTCCTAACATCCACTAGAGAAATCCAATGATTTCTATGCTTTTTCTTAGGGTTTTGATAAACGTAAAAATCTAGTGGGAACCTTATTAGAAAAGTGAAATTGTAACATCTAACCTTTCTAATATGGTGAGAACATTTGTTATATAAATTTTTAATAATCTACATTGATAAATTTATGAAATTAATGTATTGATAAATTGTTTATTAATTAAAATATACAAACAAATTGAATTAAAGATGGATAAAAGAAAATTAAGATATACTTAAGTATAATATTTTCTACATTTATTTTTTCAATACCCATACAATTTTTTAATCTTATAACTACCAAGTATGTTTCGAATTGGTCACTTACATGTTTACTTTCCAAAGACCGAGTATCATCCTTTATGAGTTTTGAACACTCTAAAAGCAGTAATTGAATATGGGTATTCGATCCATGTAAAGTCACATATAATAAGCAAGTAAACCATAGTGTGATATCGCACATTTAATATGAATGATTACAATAATGATCTTATTGTGCTAAATGTAACACTAGACTAAATTCTGCAAGATAGCCGTAAGAACTAGATCGTTAAAATGTCATTTTAATCAACTTACTATGTTTGATATCCTTAAATGTTAAGGATTAACAAATGCACTTTTGTAAAAGGTTCGTTATGATATTTTAATGAGGTTTCTTTAGAATGATCAACCATTTAGAATGAAAAAGGAATATATGATAGCAGATGTAACTAAAGGCACATTTAGGATAAAGAGGGCGAATGGTTACTTCTGCTTCATAAAGAAACATCAAAACAAAGAACTGTAGAATAATAATTGAGGCTTAACATTGGAATGAGAAATTGATTTCTATTCCAAAATGTTTTTTCTATTAAAAAATTGTTTTCTATGAAATTTATTCTTTGATCTAGAAACTCTCAATTGTCAAATGGTTTCGGTAGATGGAATAATAACCTACATAATTGGCAGAATGGACCTTTGTATGTCATAGGCTATTATAGTTATGGCCGAAATTATGGGAGCTTGCCATATAGTATTTACTGGTCGCATCAAGTTACGAAAATTATTTTTGTAAAACGTACCAAAAATTATTTTTGAAATAATAATTATTTTTCAAGTATTTACTAGACATAGCTTTATTTCAATATGAATATTATGAATATTCATTATAAAATAAAACTATAATTATGGTATTAATGATGCATTGGAAAATACAAAAGTATCTAAATTTATCTACAGTTAGTTTGGAAATATGGACTTAGCCGTAACTTCGGAAAATATTTCATGATTATATGATTATGAATCATATTATAATAGTACATTATATTTCAAATAATTAAGGGCGAAGCACCTATTCAGTGGGAGCATTATAAGAATTAAAGAACTCTACAAATCGATATGTATAGATGTATGCAATCGACTTCCACATACTGTCATATTCACTAATGAATTATCACAAACATGAACATGTGTGTATGATACACATGTGATACGCTAATAAAGAGTTCATAGAATATAAAGTAGAAGAAAATAAAACAATGCATGACAGAAAATAAAATGACTTGATTTGATTGAATATGTGAGTATATTGGAAAGAATTTCGAACATTCCAAAAAATAAATAAATGCGCAATCTCAAAAGTCACTCCTGTTGTTAAACGTAATGATGTATTGATAAGGATTAATCAAACTTTGAATAAAGTACGAACAATTATAAGTGAATATTAGTTAACTTCTTTCTATAAGGTCATGTACTTAGGAGTAGTACATAAGGTAAAAATTAATTTCATCTAAAGAATGGTTTGCAAAATCATATAAAATAAGGCTTTATAAGAAGCCTAACATATCATAGGTTGAGCTATTAGCAGTTTGTGAAATCGAAAGACTCCACATGATAATTATACATGAGGGATCTTCTATGAGTCACCCATAAGGATTTTTGGAACAATTGTCATTGGATGACAATTTATATTTTGAACATAAGTTTTGTAGAATAAAATCAAATCAATTTAATGTAAGAAATTCATAAATTGTTTATGAATTCCTATTCCAGTGCATTGAAACAATTGCTATTTCAAATAATACCAACTCCACGGTGAAGGAATTTCTTTTAGAAATTTTCGGTAGTAAATTGAATTCGGAAACAATTCAAGGATAAACTGATTAGCATAAATGAAATAAAATCAATCGAGCATTAATGAGCACTTTGCATTATAGTGGCTAATAATTATTCTTTCATATTAAAGAGAAACCGTGAGTTTCTTATCAATGTTAAGAAAACAATAATCCTTCACAATCAAGTGAACCATTAAGAGCGTTGACTATGCCATATAATATAATGCATAAATCCGAAAGGATTCCAAGTACATTATCAAAATGTAATTTGATAGTGTACCCAAAGGAATATGATACATCAATTGCAAATGTGTCTTTAAGAGAAAGATTGATGCGGTTAGGATACAAGAAGCAACAACGATATGTATAAAATTGTAATTTTCAATTGCTGAAATTAACATAATGGATTCAAAATTCAATGTGCTTAACATGATACAGATTTCACTAATACAAATATTGGTTAATACGCTTTGTGTTTTGGTATATACTTGTTAACATGGAAAATTGTAAATAATGATTTAGAAATGACTATTTGCACATATCGACCAAAGTGTCTTAAAGTAAGTGGGAACAATAATGAGTTTGTGGGTTTTTCAGATATGATCTAAGAAATGATACAAAAGTATTGTTCTATAAGTATCAACTGAATAGATATTCTGTTAGAAATATCGAACAATTAGCTTTTCAGTCAAAATGTAGAGGAAGCACATACCCATAAGAAAGAACATTATGGGGCATATAGATATTTCTAAAATTACAAGTAAACAACATACAACTGATTATTATCGATATACTTATGTTAAAATCTGTAATGGTCTGATTATATAATACTCGATGTTGGATTTGTAAACTATATTTTTATAATAAATATAAAGGATGTTGGGAATGTCCTAAATTATATGCGAAGACACCATATTAAAATATTTTAAATGTAAAATGTAAGGTGGATTCCTTATGTATTGATAATAGGAATTATCATATATGTTGTGTTGTCTACATATCATACCTTGCTTATATACTTGATGCATAAAGCAAATATAAATCCAAATTAAGATCACTAAATGGTAGTTTAAAGTGTTTTGGGGTATTTACAAAATACTAGGGAATTGCTTATAGAAATACAAACTCCTTATGAAGGAGTGCTATAAATCGAACTTCATAAGCGCTATCGATTGTAATACATCTATACAAAATTCATGTTCACTTTAATTACGAATATTTTAATTGGAATTGTTATAAACAATAAGTAGTAGATAATTCAACCAAAGGCTACTACAAATAAGAAGTATAAATAAATGCAAAAATTTATGACTAAGCATAGGGTGATTTGAAATGTTGAGAATCCCATGATAAAGTTATATGATAACTATGTCGTGATATAGTTCGTTAAAGATCCTAGAACTCATCAGAAGTCAAGGACATACTTCAAATAGTTTCATATGTTAAAAAAAGTTTATCAACATCATAGAGAGTTGATTGATAGAGTAGATAATTAAAACAACATAGCATACCAATTCAGTAATGGAGTTGCTCAATTATTTTTGGGAAAATCGATCGATGAAGTGGAATAAAATTCCATAATTGGCCCCAAGTGAAAATGAGAGATTAATAGACTTAGGGGTATGCCCTAGGGATACAGCCTGATAGTTATTGTTGTTGGCATTTTTGCCTATGATATAGTGAATAAGAAAAGATGTCAAGGAGCACAGAAATGGCCAAAAGGTGCATAATAAAGGCACCATCATGTAATCGCAGGGGCAAGATGAGATGTAAGGGGAAAATCTAGCATGGTCTAAAAATATATTCATGGTAATTCTAAAATATTCCTAAGGTCAGGACATGTAACTAAGTCAAAACCGCATAACAACCCGAGCTACAGATTGGAAGATATGACCATCTTAAAGTTTGCGCACCACCTGACTGACTCGAGCCACACCTTAGACAGCTACCACTTACTTCAAGCAATAGCACATTCAGAAGAATTGAAATATTCAACCTGACGATACTAAGCTATTGGTCCAAGTCGTTCAATTCTTACTTAAAATGAAGTATTATGTACAAAACGTGTGCAGCTTGAGTGGTTGAGCATCAGTCTTCCAATCGAGAAGTCATGAGTTTAATTCCTTACAAGCAACTTATTTTTGTGGAACAGGAAAAATGACCTGGAAGGGAATCTAACCATGTACTACCTACCCATTTACTACCTAATAGATCTCCACCCAACCTCACACCTATGAATACCTCATGGGTGAGTACAATAGGGGAAAGGGTTAAGCAATAATGGTAGACAAGCCTAGAGCTTTAAAGGCTAGCTAAAAATATGCTTGCCTAACTAATTCTTGCTAAACTAAGTCACTAGAGGTCATTAATAAGACTAAGTACCTCAATTGAACAAACGAGAAGTTGATAAGAAGTTTCTAAGGTGGTGTGAGTAGGAGTGCAAGAAGTAAAGAAGAGAATACTTCCCCAACTCAGCTGCTCGATAATAAAGCTACCAAACAGGAATTCATGTTTGATGGCCTAAGCACCAAATAGAGAATCTTCTTCAATAGTAAAGCTACCGAATAGGAATTCATGTCTGGTGGCTTAACCACTGAAGAGAGAATCCCATGGGCTTATATTTGGAAGGACGTATGTTATAGGTAGAAAATGTAAGCCATGTTCCTATTCAAATTATGCTACCTAGTTAATAATTGTTATCTAGCCTTTTGACCAAGCGGTATTCGAATACACTTAAATAATCAAATAGGATAGAGAACGATGGAGAAATGACCCAAGGACTTTGGGAATATCATCAAAAGGAAAGAAAAGGTGGATATAAAAAAATAAGAGAAAAATTTTGAAAATTTAGAAGTTTAAATTTTTGGGATGTTTGACTCGAAACAAACCCACAAACTCCTCAGGTCAGTCTCAAAGACGGATAGCCATGGAAAACTCCAAGCACGACCCAGAATAAACCATGTTGAAATCCCAAGTTAGGGGTCGGTATCGACTTCTAAAACCTCAAGTCAGGTACACAAAAATGTTGGTTCTGACTCCTTGCAGCGAACTCAGGTCGAACTTAGGTCACACACTCAAAAATCTTGAGTTTCACTCCAAGTAGGTAAAGGAAAACTCAGAATGCAAAAATCTTATAGAATCTTCAGGCCGAGCCTTAAGCAAACACTCAAATATCTTGAGTTGGACTCTAAGCAAGTTCAACCAAAAGCCAGCATAATCCAAATCAAGGCAACACAACAGTTGGAAACCCCAGGTTGGGGATCGGTACCGACTCCTAATTATAGCATGGTGGACCCCTTTTTTCTCCTACATATCAATCTTACCAAGGGCCTATTTCCAAGGTTGTTTTGTTGATTCATTGCAATTCTCTATCGATCTCTGTAAACTCCTAAATCAGCAACTTTGTTCTTCTATAACTCCATCAATATCTCCAAAAAACACCTAGACGTCTATGCAAAACAACACTAAAATCATGAAGTAGACATCAAGGCGAGCCGCCATGTGGTGTCACAGTGCCCCACTTCCCTTATTTAGCGATCGGTATCGATTCCTATCCCCATACACAAATGGTATAGTGTCAAGATCTTTTGGAGGACTTCTTGTATGAGTTGAGGCTCTGTGGATGAATTTTAAGTAGGATATTTGGCCTTTTACCCTAATAAATACACAAGGAAAGCTCCATCATGGGGATAATATCTTCTTCAGCTAACTCCTCCCTAGATAGCCATTAAAATTCATTGTAATCATGGATTAATATGGATCCCAATCACTTGTAATCGCAAATTGGTGGAATAGTGATAAAGAACCTTCAAGTGGACATAGGCCCAAATTTCAAGACCACTATAAAATCTTCGTGTGATTGCTTTTCTCCTACTTTTCATTTACATTCTTCATCTATTCACTACTCTCTTTCTCTTTAGGATGTGTGTGCCATTTTTGGCTCAAACATTTTGGTGCTTTCATTGAGAACCCGACTTTTGAGCTATATAGATCCTTATCTACTATTGGATTGCGTAAAATCCAAGGGAATGGTCCAATTTCTTCGCAACTAGTTTCCATACTACTCAGATTTGAACATAGTCTATAGGAAGCCATCTTCAATGGCCTCTTGGAAAGATAAAGCTATTTCCTTCCCAAGAGCTGTTGTTGAAGTAGACAATACTGATTTGAACACTCCAGGTGAAGGCACACACCAAGGAGCCATGGATCTCCAAAATTCTTCTGATGCTATCACTATGTTGGATTTTGAACGTATGATGAAAGAGCTGTAGGATGGCCGTGCAGAGTTGAGCCATCAAATCCAAGAGAACGGAAACTTAATAACCCAATTGAATACCCACTATAGGAAGACTAAGAGAGAGTATCTCCTCCATATTCAAAATCACGTAGTTCCTCATCATCTGACCACCTTCGAAGCAGTAGAAGGCAATGGATAGATGCACATAAAGCTGGGATGTCAAGGTAGGAATTGAAGACCGACTCCAACCAAAGCACGGGGATCGGTACCGACCCCGCCTTAAGAGTCGATATCGATCCCACTAAGGGGGTTGACGTAGAACCAATCAACTGAGGGTTCAGGTCTTCTACTCATTGATGCGTGCATTGTGATAGAGCTGGGCAATGGAAATCAAGATTTCGCTACTGAATTTCCACCAAGGAATGATCACAGAGCTGTCAGGCACACGTCGCTTCTAGAGTTAAGAGAACTAAGGGGACAAGGCATGAACTGGGTCATTTATCGAGCCAAGCAAAAGGGATAGATTACGATTACCCCAACCCCGTAGGTTTTAAAGAGCCAAACTTGGCCGAGATGGTGAGGCAACTTATGAGAGAAAGTCAATGCCAAACTAACAATGAATGGAGCACTTCCCCTACTCAAAATCCCACCACTGAAGCCATTTTGCATGAAGAGTAACCACAGTGATTTACTATGCCAACCATTCCGGCATTTTCAAGAAAGATTGCTCCTAGACAACATCTTATGAAGTATTAGTGGCATATGGACTCTGCTAGAGCGTCAAATGCAATCAAGTGCAGGTGCTTCCTAATCTTCCTAAATGGAGTGTTGACCATGTGGTTTACTCAACAATTACCAAGGTCCATCTCTTCTTTTGATCAGCTACGAAGGAAATTAATTAAGTAGTTCAAAATGCACGCGACTCGCCCTAAGGATGGCATGTCATTATTTATCTTATTCCAAGGTTCAGAGGAATCGCCAAGGACCTTGTACAAACATTTAATATATATGTGACTGAGGTGAGCAACCCTCAAGATAAAAAAATCATGTCGATTTTGATCAAGGCAATCCATCCTGATACAGACTTTGGTGAATGGTTATTGAGAAAGCCTTCACCAACTCTAGATCGATTTTTCAATAAAGCGGCCCATCATTTGCATACGACCAAAGGAATTCAACATCATTGCCATGAAATAGTCCAAAGAAAGTTCCAAAAACATTGATGTGAATGTACTGAACAAGAATGGGAATCGGAGTAAATGCTGCAATAGGGTCCCCAACAAGAATTTGGATTCTAGGAAACGACTGTGGGTCCAGAGATTTGACACATACACCCTCTTAAATGCTTCGAATGAAAATGTCTACATAGCCACTCATGACTCAAGAAATACAAAAAACAAGCTCCGAGAGAATCGACTAAAAGCCAGAGGATGTTTAGAACATTCTGCAGATTTCATAAGACCCAAGGTTAGGACACAAAAGAATGCATACACCTCCAAGATTTGATCAAAGAGCTGATCCAAAACAAAGGACTCCAGCAATTTGTTAAATCCCCATAGGATGGCGAGCAAGGAACATTGAACCCTCAAAGAGGATAGACCAATTCTAGTGTTGATCAACCTAGGCGGCCTGAAAGAAAATTGGTTATAAACTTGACCGTTGAAGGTCATCTTCCAACTGAGATGGGCTGCAGCAGAATAGGATAGCAAGCATCTATGATACTACTTCACTTGAGAATAAGAGTTATTTCTCTTTGTTTTAAATTATTTCATAAGACAAAATCTGTTATTTTCTATTTTCAATGAGTTTGCTTCCACTTGTGTAACTTTGTCTTTGAATGCCATATGAGTTATGAAACGCAATTATTCGATCGAAACTTCGTATGAACAATGCATGTAACCAGAAGCTAGGTGCCCACCAAATTTTCACGGCTTATGGCCTGACCTTTAGAGCTCTATCGAGATAAGCATGATTCGTTGGCCCCTTAACCAACTCTTGCCTTTGACATGTGGGCAAGACTGTGATTCAAAATGGACGTGTCTCAAGCATCCACTCTCAAATTCAAGCATGGAATTTTTGTCGAAACACATATACCCTACCTGAGGCTCAACAGGCTCGAAATTTAATCCAACGTGGATGTGACTAGACCATTCATGCATTACCTCTTTCCCTCCATGTGGGGCCCAAAACATAACCTAAGATGGATGTGATTAACCATCTATCTCCTGGTCCTTTCCTTTGATCCAACAAAGGGGAACAAAACACAATCCAAGATGGACGTAATTGACTATCCATCTCCAAGCCCTTTCTTTTGATCCGACCGAGGGGGACAAAACATTATCCGAGGTGGATGTGACAGACCATCCATCTCCTATCTCATTCCCTTGACCAGACAGGAGGGACACAGAACATAATCCAAAATGGATGTGACTGACCTTCCATCAATTTAAATCTTTCCCTTGGTCCGACAAGTGGAGAAAAATTTCAAGATGGACGTGACTCGACCGTCAGTCTCCTAAATTCTACCCTTAATCCGACAAGGCGAAGTTCAAATCTAAAATGGATGTGACATGATCATCCAAGTAGTATGATGTGATCCGACTATTCATCCATCGACCCTATGTTTCATAGTTTCATTGGAATACAAATATGGAATGAATGTTACTTGACCATTCATTCACGTACTCCAACCTTTTATGCGTCAAAGGGAGCACAAACGCAGGATGAGTGTGACATGACTGCCCATTCACCAACTCAAACCTACAACCCGGTATAAAAGAATATCACTACATAAGGATGGGACTTAATCGTCCGTGTGCTAATCCTATTGACCTCAGATTGGAGGCAGAGGAATATCATCGTTTTACAGCTGAATAGATAGCTTATGCCTAGTGTTCGATATGACTTATGGCTATGATCAAAAGGATGCCTTAGGATAAAAAACAAAAAAATAACTTATGATTACAATCCCATGGAACTTGACAATGACCTATAGGCATATGAACAAGCTTAGGAGTAAAAGTATGTGCACGAGAATATAAGCGTGTGTGCATACTGGACATCCAATTTCCTGAATTAATGAGAGTTGAATTCTTACTTGGAACTTTCGCAAAGGAAACCATTTTAGATAACTGGGGTCTGCTAGTTCGATCAGCTAGCTTAGTGGAATCGAGCATAGACAGTTACTGAGAGAATAAATTTCGATTTTACAATGTCAGATATCGAAGAAGCGTCACAATGAATAGTTATTTAGATACGACTCTTCGTGAAATCCACTCGATGAAAGGATAGTGGCAGTTTGAGATACTGAGTGAAATCCATTTCAGCAATCCCAACTTGTCTCAATTCAAAGCACATCATGTTTGAACAAGATGTAATTTTTGGAGCAAATGCTATCAAGCCTTTTGACCATGCAGTATTCAAACTGAACTAAACAATCAAATCGGACAAGCGAACGACGAAGGAATGACCCAATTACGTAAGGAATATCGTAAAAGGGAAAGAAAAAGGAACATAAGAAAATGAGCGAAAAAGTTGAAAATTTGGATGTTCAAATTTTTAGAACGGTTAACTCAAAGAAAACTCACAAAACCCTCAGGTTTGACTCGAAGCAGGATAGACATGGAAAAACTCCAACGCAACCCAAACCAAACCATGTATAAACCCCAAGTCAGGGGTCGGTACAGGTTCCTACCTTGGTATCGGTACCGACTCCTAAATACTCAAATCAAACGAACAAAATCTTGGCTCTGACTCCAAGTAGGAAAACTTGGGTCAAACTTGGGTCAAATACAAAAATCTCGGGTCTGACTCGAAGCAAGCAAAGGAAAACTGAGAACACAAAAATCTTTGAAATCTCCAGGTCAAGCTTTAAGCAAACACTTAAATGTCTTAGGTTGGACTCTAAGAAATTTCAACTATTGTTAGAACAACCCAAGTCAAGACAACACAACAATGGGATATCCAAATTGGGGATCGGTATTGACTCCCAAATAAAGCTTGGGTGGACCCCATCTTTTTCCTACATGTTAATCTTGATGCCAAATGCCTATTTCCAAGGTTGTTTTGTTGATTCAATGCAATTCTCCATTGATCTCCGCGAACTCCTGAATCAACAACTCTATTCTTCAATAACTCCATTAATATCTCCAAAAAACACCTAGAAGACTATGCAAAACAACTCTGGATCCACTAAGTAGACATCAAGATAAGGCAATACGAGGGTCATAGGGCCCCACTTCCTTTGTTTAGGGATCAGTAAAGAGGGATTGGTACCGATCCCTACACTCAGCACATATGGGGTCAAGATTTTTTGGAAGACTTCTTCTATGCGGTGAGACTCTATAGAGGAAGATATTTGGTTGTTTACCACTATAAATACACCAGGCAAGTTCCATCACATGGATCTTCTCTTCTTCGGCTAACTCCTCCCTAGAAAGCCACTGAAATTCATTGTTATCAAGGAACATTGTGGATTACAATCACTTGTAATCGCAAATTATTAGAAAATTAATAGAGAACCTTCAAGTGTATGTAGGCCTAGATTGTCGAACCACTGTAAATTTTATGTATGATTGCTTTTCTGTTATTTTCCACTTACCTTCTTCATCTATTCTCTACTCTCTTTCTCTTTTGGGTGTTTGTGTTATTTTTGGCTCAAATGTTAATATAGTGGGGCTCGAGATTTTTATTCATGAGATATATGTTAGGAAATCAAATCTACGATTTCAATGACAACACTATACAATGAAAATCGAATATGCATATATATTTCTATATATATACAGGTACTTGCTAGAGGAACATCACTAGAAAGTCAAGAATATGGCTCAAAGAACGTTACAAGAGACTACAAGTCGATAGGATCAAAGAAGTTATAGAAAAGATCCACAAAACAGACATGCACAGGTTTCAGACGTCTGGGTGCACAAGCCAGACGTCTAGAAAAGTCCTCTAGAACAACAAAACAGAATCAGATGTCTGGTAAATGCACTCAGACGTCTGAAAGTCTACTATGTATAAAAAAATATAACATCAGACATCTGATACAAATACCAAATACCTGATTTCAAACTCGGGATTTAAATTTAAACTTCAACTGTCATATTTGGATAGACATCTTCACTTCTTTTTGCTACAACTCTTCATCATCAACAGAAGCAACTGTAGGGCACTTGTTAATGGATGCAACTACTCAAGGAACCTCCTTCAACTATATATATCATCAAGAATAAAGAGAACACTCACCTTACTTACTTATGCTCTCTGCTTACATGTTCTATTAGATTCTTGATCTCTAGCAATCTATACTTGTATTTCACTCTTACGTATATTCAGTTCTTCACAGACATACTCTCTAGATATATAGTGGAAGCATTCATACTTATTAGTCAATATCCGTGTTATAGAACACATACATGACAAGAACAAGTTATTGTAACCAAGCCTATTCCTCTGGGCGAAGTGAGGGTGTTTGATAATCGAATTCCAAAGGGAAGCGTCAGGAATGGATGTAGGACGGAAGGTCCGAACCAGTATAAAATGCTCCTGTGCTTATTCTATATTTACATAGATTTATATTGTTTTAGTTGCATCATATACTTTGTCATATATACTTGCACATACACTACATGATCCACACTGTAAACTTACAATTGGTATCAAAGCAAGGTTAGAACAAAATGCAGCAACACATTTTTGAATGACTATAATATGGCAAGTATTTTCCAAGAAGGTTAATCCACAACACGACCCCCACTTTTTAATGGTTCTAACTATGCATATTGGTCAACACGTATGAGAATTTCTATGGAAGCTAATGGATTAGAAATTTGGTTAGCTACTCAAAATAAATGTGAAGCACCTAACATTGTTATGAACACATGAAATGATGCACAAAAAATCGCAGCTTCTAATAATGGCAAAGCTATGAATGTTCTATTTTGTTCAGTAGGTAAGAATGAATTTTCACGTGTCATGCTATGTAACACTACATATGATATTTGACGTACCTTACAAGTTACACACGGAGGCACAAATAATGCTAAACAAACTAAGATTTTAATTTTACAAAATCAATATTCATCATTTAAAATGAAACAAAATGAATCTGTAGTAGACATGTGCTCTAGATTTCAAACCATTCAACACGATTTAATGGCACTTGGAGTCAAATTCACAAATTTTGACTTAGTATCTAGAATACTCATTCCTTAATTCCGGAGTGGGAAAGAAAAGTATTAGCTATTGAAGAAGCTAATGATCTCTCAACATTCTTAGTTGAAGAATTGATCGGATATTTAATGTCCTGTGAAGCTAATTTGCAGGCTCAAAAAGAAGAACATTCCGAAAAGAAAAATATAGCATTCCCAACAACAAATGAAGATTTTGATTTAGATGAAGAAGAAATTGTATTTATTGCCAAAACTACAACAAATTAAAGAAAATTATGAAAATGACTAGATTTCGAAAAGGAGGAAAATCAAGCTCAACAAATCAAACATCAATCAAATGCTATGAATGCGACCAATTTGGGTATATGAAGAAAGACTGCCCTAAGCTCAACAATGATAAAAAGAAGAACAAATTTGAAAAATTCAAAAAGAAGAAAGCTTTCAAAGTAACATGGGATGACTCGGATTCTTCATCATCATCAGATAGTTGTAACGACCCAGAATTTTTATTAATTAAAATTTGAATATTTAATTTATTTTAAATATTAATAAGTGAATTATAAGTCGAAAAATTTTTATTTGAATAATTATGATTTAATTGAATAATTAAATCAATAATTTAATATGTTAAATTACGGAAATAATTGAAAATTGAGTTAAATATGATTGAAAATGATTTGTAAAATTTTATTTTATCATATTGAAGTTAGAATGATATTTTAGAACTTTTAAAATCGAATTAAAAGTTAATTTGTGAAAATTGAATATTTTAATATTAAAATCGACTAGTGAAAATAGTCAATTTTTGAACAGTCTCAGAATTGAACGAAACCAGTTCCATTGGATTCATAATAGTTAGTTATTACCGGATTTCAATTTTCGTGTCAATCGGAGTTATCATTTGATCGTGGCAGCTCGAAACGCATCGAATTATTCTTAATATTAATTTGGCGAGTTAAAATAGTCATTTTTCAAAAAGTCTCGGATTTCGACGAAACGAGTTTCATCGGATCCATAATGTGATATTATTGTAAGGTTTCAAATTTCGTGTCAATTGGATTTACCGTTTGTCCGCTACGAATTAAAACGCCTAGAAATCGATTTAAATCGGTTTAATTTAAATTGAACGTTTGCAGCCATAACTCGCACAGATGTCCGAATTAGCTTCCGAAACCTATTCCATTGTGACCGGAACGCGGGGTAAACCCTAGAAACGCTGGTTACGGCGCGTGAATCGGAGTTCGGAATTTTCGGATGAATAGTGATTGAAAATTTTCCTATAAATACACCTTTAATTCACAAAAATAAAATAAAAAAAAAACCTAAACCTAATCCATACGCAGCCGCCTCCTACCCAACCAAAGGCCAGAAACTCACCATCCTCTTCCCCTCCTATCTCCCAATCCATCAACATTTAGACTAAGGCTTCAACTGCAAACTTGTCGAGCTTCGCGAGCTCTACGTGGTCAACGGTCAAGATCGTGTTTGAGTCGATATGGTGGCCAGAATTGAGGCCGAGATGAAGGCCGTTCATTCTCGATTTACGCGCAACATGGGGGGCCGAGCTCCACAAGGTGATGGCCGAACATAGAGCAAGTGACGAGCTTCGATGTGGTGGCGGCGTGATGGAGTATCGGTGCTTGTGGGCGGAGCAAAGTTTAACCCTAATTTTCTAAGATTGGGTTCATATGCGTGATAATTGTCTGTAGTTTGAACGTGATGAAGGAGAAGGCAAGGAGCGGTCATGATGCAAAGGTCATGGATCTAATGGCTGGGGATTAGTGTAGGTTTAAAATTAGTTAATTATATGTTGTAATTTATATAATAAAAAAATCGTGTAACTTTGAAATTGCATAACTTCTTCATACGAGGTCGGAAACGCGCAAAACCAGTTGCGTTGGTATCGTATGGACGAGCACTACGCGATGGAGTTGGATTGGAGTTGTTTGGAGTTAGTGAAAATTTCGTGTAAAATTAAACGTCCGTTTAATTTTATTCGAAATAAATCGCTAAAGCGAAATTAAAAATCAAGGTGAGAACTTCTCACTCAATCGAATCAGTTTCGATTTTATTTTAAATAGTTAGATTTAAAATATTTGAATGCATGTTTGAATGATGATTGTTAATGATGTTGTGGCCCTATCCCTCTTACTCAATTAAAATGGACATTTCTAGAATGTTATTCTACTATAACCTACACGTATTAACTCATCTTCTTAGCTTCCAATAAATCAGGTCCATCCATGTTTGCACAAAAAACGGGCAAACACCTCCAAGTCGTATGACTTAGTCGATTTTATGTTGTTCTTAGCGATTTCGGTGATTTATGAAAATATGTAAAAAGCTGGGACTAAACTGTAAAAGACACACAGATTTATAGTGGTTCGGCCAGAATGTGCCTACGTCCACTTCATATGTTATTCTCTTTCCTTGTTCAGATTACAAGTACAAAGCTTTGATCATAAGTGTATGAAAGTTGTTTGAAAGTTCTATCCGTGCTTGAGCTCTCAAACTTGTCCCCCATTGTTGTACCCCTATCCCTCTATTTATAGAGTGAGGCTGGGGGTAGGGGTCTTGGATGTATATAGCTGCTGGTGGGCCTGGGCTGATGTAATCTGGCCCGGCAATGTTGGCTTGGTAACGCCTTGTTCCGGTGATGGTTGGAGTAGCGTTTTGGTTCGGTAGTGGTTGGAGTGGTTTTGGTTCGGTAGTGGTTGGAGCGGTTTTGGTTCGGTAGTGGTGGTTCGGTAGTGGTGGTTCGGTAGTGGTGGTTCGGTAGTGGTGGTTCGATAGTGGGAGTAGGTGGTCTGGCCCGGTAGTGAGTGGTTCGGTAGGTCCTTGGTTGGGTAGTGAGTGGTTCGATAGTATTTACTTTGGTCCGAGTTGGTTCGGTCTTCCATGGTTGTGAATCTGGTTCGGCAGTGGTAGGGATGCCGAATAAAACTTAGGTAAACCTGGATGAAGCTGGAGCTTCTTGAGATCTAATGGGTGAGAACACGCCCAACATTTGGCCTCCAAAGTGGGGCATATGCTGGTATATGTCGTGCTTTGTTTTAAATCAATGACGTTAGCTTGGATATTCCCATTCGGCCCAAATTCCGAGCCAGTTAGTCTGGTCGTCTATGTTTGCCGATAAGTATGGGCCTTACGCTTCTTCTATTCCTTACCTTTTGAAATAGCCGAACCAAACATTGGTCTGCCGAATCAACCATATCACCGCACCAAATTTGACTGTCGGTCTAGGTGATTTAGCCTTCTTTCGCCGAATGAACTTTATGCTTGAACTACCGATTGAGTCCGGGGAGTACGAGTGCCGAATGGTCTTTGAGCCTCGAACTACCGAATGAACTTGGGAGTACGAGTGCCGAATGGTCTTTGAGCCTCGAACTACCGAATGAACTTTTATATTTTGAATTATGATTGAGATTCCAGACTGTAGGTATTTGCTTGTTTATATCTCTTCACTCCTTGTTCTAACAATATGTTTCCTCATGTTGCAGATAATGTCTCATAAAGTAGAAACTCGTTCTGACAAGAAGAAATACAAGGACAAAGGAGAGTCCCTCATAGTGCCCCCAGTTCAGGCAGAACCAGAACGTTATGGACCAACCCCGAGATCATTAGTAGACGGGTACGGCCCTTGAGAGCTCTTAAACTCACCGCCTGAATGCTTTCCCAGCTCCCTCAAAGATGAGCGGCTTGACGTTATATCTCGATCTTTTGGGATTGACAGAGTGCATATGATGTTGCCGGGGAAGGAATGATGCCGTATGACCCCCCTGAAGGATACTTTGCTTATAGTAGGTATCACTGCATGTGCGGAGCCATCCCTTCGATCAATGCTTGGATAGTTAGCTTTATCACATACTTGAAGGTGACCCCTTTCCAGCTTCAGCCCAACTCCTATACCATCTTGGCGAGTCTGTTTGTTATATTCCAGAGAAAATACGGGTGTCCCCTTCCAACTGGGAGACCCGATACCTGTACAATATGAGGGGCTATAAGAAGGAGTCTCCATATATTAGCTTAGAATCGGCCGTGTCTTTTAAGCCGGTCCTGGACTTATATTCAAAATTTAGCATGTTCAAGAAGGAATGGTTCTTTGTCAAGGATGACTCCGTTTCTTTCCACCGCTTCACCTCTGGCTGTAAGTTGAATCTCATTTATAATTTCTGTTCTGATAGCAATGCTCCTCCTTATGTGCTTTGTTTCTTGCTAGCGATAGGTGGATTTGCGGTTGTAGAGAACGATCGTCTGGTTCAGATGGCTACGGAAATAGAAGCCATTCCGAAAAACGAGAGGGCAAATTCTTATTTGATCAGAAATGCTACTCTTTTGGGGCTCAACTTGATTCCGCCACGCCAGTCTGTGGTCAAGAAAAGAGACACAACTGACGAGAGGGCCGCCAAAGCTAAAGGAGGGGCTACAGCGAAGAGCGGCAAAAGGAAATCCTTCTCGAAACCTCCATTGCCGGGGGGAAGAAATTTAAGAAGTCCGATGGACCCTCCCCCAGCACATGTCCAGACATCCCGGAGGAGGAAGATGTGGAGGAGGAAAGAGGCGAGGATGAAGGAGGTGGGGCGGAGAGTGGAAGTGGTGGAGAAGGTGATGGTCATAGCGATGATGGTGCTGGGGCTTTGTCTTCTAAGCAAGCAGGTGTGATCCAGGAATGGACAGATGACGCTTTCCGCCTAGCTTTTGAAGGGTTGGAGGAAGGATCGGCTTTAGTGGAGAAGCCTAAGAAAGCAGACAAGGCCGAGACCGGTGCCGATTCATCTTCTAAGAGCGCTTCAACTAATGAAATTCCTACGATTCAAGGTGAATTTTTGACTCCTGCCGACTCCATTTATGATAAGGAATTAGGAATATTTTATGGTCAGCTCCCGTCTTGGAATCAGATGCAGGACTTATTGCAGTATCCTACTCCTCCTCAGTGTTTGTATAACAAAAGCGTCTCTTTACTCTTCTTTACTTGATATATTTCCTGAATTATAGCTCAATGTATGCTTGTAACACTTGTTTTTATCACAGAAGCGGGTAAGGTGGCCAAGACATCAGACGTTCGGCACCGTCTTGAACAATACAAACTTCTCAAGGCTTCTACTAAACCAAAGCCTCCGACTAACCGCCTTGGAGATGTAGTCGGCTACCGTCCTCTTCTTGGAGTTATCGAAGAGGATATCCAAAAGAAGAAGAGGAGTCGCTACTTGTTTGAATCTTCACCTGGTCCTCAGCCCCCAACTCAGCCTCTTCAGGATACCACGGAGGAGAATACTGAGTTTATACATTCTCCGCACCCGTCTGAAAATCCTACCGTTACCCAAATAGATCATCCCGGCTTGGCTCGTAATCCGTTTGCGGGTCATCCGGATCTGGATTCGGGTTCTCATGATATTACCTTTGATGAGGCTACCGGTGAGCACCTTCTCCCTCATAATCCTATGGTAAGAGTACTAGATGAAGCTAAGTCTTGGACCTTGATTTGCTTACCACTCGGGTCGTAACTTTGGGGGACGAAGCTAAGGCAAACATTGACCGGGTTGCTAAGGAAACCAGGAAGCTGATGGGGCATCATGCCCGATTGTTCAAGGCTGGAGAAGAAATCGGGAGTGTTAACATTCGACTGCGGTTAATGGTTTCCGACCAGGCCAAACAACTCGCTGATCAGGCCATTTAGATCTCTCAACATGAGGCCGCTTCTAGGCAATTAAAGAAAACCATAGAAGAGGCCAGCAGGGCAGAGTTACGAAAAATGGAGGCTGTTTGTAAGGAACAGATTGATATGGCTATTGCAACGGTGGATGAGGTTCGGAAAGCGGATCTCGAGCGGGTACAGGAGTTATCCGGGAAACTTGAAGCCGCAGAGCTTTCTCAAACCAAGTTGTAGGAGGAGATGGAGGGGATGAGGAAATCCTTTCAGGCTGACTGCTCGCGATACCAATCGGAGAGGGATGCTGCCATTGCAAAGCTGTTGGCTTCTGAGGACCGAGTAAGGGAGTTCGAGGAGAATGAGGGGATAATGGATGAGATGCTTCAGAATATATACTTTCGCACTTGGAAACAGGGCAACTTATCTTGGATGGATGATTACCCCCGAGTCATGGCCAGGATTTATCTCAGGGCCCTAGAGGAGGCTAAGGCCGATGCAAATAAGGAGGGTGGCGCGGCCTTCAGAATGGATGTGGTTACGGCTCAATTCACCAAGGAGGAGAAAGCGGCGGCGAAGGAGGGTATGCGGCTGCTTACTGCCGAGGAGGTAGGTGTGTAGTTAGAGAATGATGATCAAGGAGGAGATGCTGGTAAGTTTTCCCATTTAGCTTTTCGTAACTTGATTTCTTATTGTTTATTTAGTGGATTCTTCTCCTGAATTGGACATGCGGGACCTCTGAAGCACCAACTACCTCTGGTCAACATGATGAGAGTTCCAATCCTGCGGTTAAGTAGATCTTGGAGGGCCAGTAGGATAGAGGTGAAGTTCCGATGCAGCCGACTCCTTGACTTGATCTGGGTATCCTTTGGTTTACTTGACATTGCTGTCTATGCTAGTCCCAAAACATTAATGTAACTTTTAGGCTGTAATTATGTTATCCGTAACGAACGACTTTATTTTTGGCATGTAATTTTTACCTTAAGCTGATTCTGTCATATTTGAATGTTGTCGTTATTTTGGTTTGTTGCATAAGAAATATAGCTGTGCACATTCCTGTGATTCGATCGTGTTTGATGCCAAGCTCTTGCTTAAAATATAATTTCATATCTTGCAATGTTAGTGTAATGTGTGAATAAATTACAGCTACGTATTCATATACAAAAGAAGATAGTACCGCCCTTCATGTTTTAGTTGTAGATGGTAGCTTTGAATATCTTGTATGACTGAGTATGAAATGCAGCTGAGTGACCTGTCATCCAGTTGTGAGTTCCTATTCCTATTAGCGAACGTCTCCTATTTTGTGTCCTGTACTTTAGAGATCGTTATAGAGGATAGGAGTAAAGTTTGTGAATAAAATAGAAATATAAGAAATAGTAAAACTTCCAATCACGGAAGGCCTGCGATGTGCTTAAGTTCATGGCAAACGGGTTTTGTAGTCACTTTCCCTAGCTGTGGGTCTTGGAGACATTTGTCACCCATCTTACGCCTCCGCGGGGAGTTTCTCTTTTTTACCACAGCCGTACTTAAGACAATCGGAGCTGAGATCGTGCACAGTAACTTCCCGAGCCATTATGGCTCGTAATCGTGGGTATTATTCGATTTACCGTGGCCGGATAGCATGGGTGCCGATCGTCAACTGTGAACTACCCCTGGTTGGCCACACCTTATGTTGGGGTTTAAAGTAGGTTCACAGTTGCCGGCGAGCCGAACGCCGTAATGAGCTGCCTAGGCTATAGTCGGCCTACTCAGCGGCTTATTATCGGCTCATTAGAGTTGGCTTTAAGGGCCAATCGTGGGCAATGAGTTAACCCGCAGCAGAGGGATGCTGGAGCAAAAGTGTCCCATTGGCGAGGGCATAGATTCGTATAGTACCTGTTAGGTCTTGTCCAGGTAAAGTCGCGCTGTGATGTGTCTTGAATGAAAATGCCATTACACAGGATTTTGTTCAACATAAAAGGATAAAGTTAACAAACAGCCAAGATATAAAGGAACAAGTTAAAAAAGAGACAAGTTTTTAAAGTGGTTCGGTGCGAAAATGCCTACGTCCACTGATTCTCTTTGTTAATTCACTTCATATGGGAAGTACAAGTTAAGAAAAGTATCGACGAAGGTGTTGGATGTTCCATGCCCTCTGGAACACCTCTCTGTCTACTGCTGACAAAATATAAGCTCCATTGTGGAGATCTTTATGAATTACATATGGTCCGTCCCAGATTGGATCTAGTGCTCCGGGGCACGGGAAGATTCGCTTGAGGACAAGATCTCCTTCTCGTAAGCTACGATGCTTGACTTTGGAGTTGTATTGTGCTGCCACGTTTTGCTTGTGAGCTGCTGCTTTGAGTGCTGCATCATTTCTTGTCTCTTCAATTAGATTCAAAGACATGTGAAGGAGTTCTTCATTCTCTTCTGGGTTATAGTGGATCCTGTGGTGGGAAGGCACTACAGTTTCGACTGGGAGCATGGCCTCCGATCCGTATGCCAAAGAGAAAGGAGTATGCCCCATTGATGTTCTGAAAGATATGCGGTATGCCCAAAGTGCCGTAGGAAGTTCATCCACCCAAGCGCCTTTCGACTTTTCAAGTTTCTTCTTGATTATAGTTTTGAGAATTTTGTTGACAGCTTCGACTTGTCCGTTTTCCTGGGGGTAAGCTACAAATGAGAAGCTTTTGTGAATTCCGTGCTTTTGGCACCAGTCGACAAACTCTTCGCTGTCAAACTGAAGTCCATTGTCCGATATGATTTTGAGTGGAACCCCGTACCTGCATAGAACATTTTTGATCAAGAAGTTAATAACTTTTGCCGAGGATATTTTATTTAGAGGTTCCGCTTCCGCCCATTTGGTGAAATAGTCGACTGCCACTTTAGCATATTTGGCTCAGACTCGGCCCACCAGCAGTTCGCCAATCAAGTCAACTCCCCATAGTGCAAAGGGCCAAGGGCTGGTCATTTGAGTGATCTCATTTGTCAGTAGTTGAGGAATCTCAGCGAACTTCTGACATCTGTCACATTTTTTGACGAAGTCTAAGGCGTCCTTGTTTAAGGTGAGCCAGAAATACCCATATCGGAGTATCATATTTGCAAGAGTCTTCCCTCCAGTGTGATCTCCATAGCTTCCTTGATGGATGTTTGATAAGATTTCCTTTGCTTCCCTTCCAGCGACACACCTTAATAAGGGGTTAGAGAAGTCGCACCGATAGAGGATGCCTCCCTATATTGTGTAGCAGGAAGCTCTCCTTATGATTTTCTTGACTTCTTTACGCCCATCTGGCAGTGTGCCATCTTTTAAGAATTTTCAGATGGGAGTCGTCCATGTTTCCTCTTCGATTGCAGCTATCAGATTCACTTGCTCGAAACTCGGGGTTAGTTGCTTTGAGATGGCTACTGTTCTGGAAATGGTGCCGCCTCTCATGCTAGCTTGCTTTGCCAGTTCGTCGGCCTCTTGGTTCTCTTCTCGAGGAATGTGTTTGATCAAATAGTGATCCAATTGATCGACTTGCAGCTTGGTCTTCTTCAGATATGCTGTGAGTTGTTCTCCTTGAGCCCAAAATTCTCCTAGTATTTGATTTACAATAAGTTGTGAATCACTGTGAAGACATAGAGAACTGACTCCAATCTCGAGGGCCAGTTCTAATCCAGCTATTACTGCTTCATACTCTGCATCATTGTTGGTGGCAGTGAATTCCAACCTTAGAGCATAATGTAGCTTCCTTCCCCTGAGAGTGATTATTACAACCCCTGCCCCCGAGCCTTGTTCGTTTGATGCTCCATCCACAAAGAGATTCCACTTGATGTCTTCTGCTGTTTCAGATTTCTCTTTACCTTCGTTGGCAGTGAATTCGACAATGAAATCGGCCATGGCTTGTCCTTTGATGGCGGTGCGAGGATGGTAGGTGATACCATATTGACTCAGTTCAATGCACCATTTAAGTAGTCGCCCAGAAGTGTCGGGACGATGGAGTACCTTCCTTAGCGGTTGATCGGTTAGAACACTAATGGAATGGGATTGGAAATAGTGTCGTAGTTTTCATGATGTGATTAGTAAATAGTATGCTAGCTTCTCAAGTTTAGGATATCTAGCTTCTGCCCCCGTAAACCTCTTGCTCACAAAGTATACTGGCCGTTGTACGTGGTTGTCTTCTCTCACTAAAGCGGCGCTCAGAGCATGAGATGACACAGCAAGGTATAGGTATAGCTCTTCGCCTTCATTTGGAGTTGAGAGTACTGGTGGTCTTTGGAGGTGTTCGATTAGTTTAAGGAAGGCTGTTAAGCATTCGTTAGTCCATTCGAACTTTCCTTTGTCTTTCTTTAGAGCTTCGAAGAAAGGGATGCACTTGTTAGTCGCTTTAGAGATGAATCTGCTCAGGGCGGCCACTTTCCCATTTAGGCTTTGCATTTCTCTTCGAGTGGAAGGTATCCTAATATCTCTTAGAGCTCGGACTTGTTCGGGGTTTGCTTCAATCCCCCTGGCATGGACGATAAATCCCAAGAACTTTCCTGATGATACTCCGAATGAGCACTTTAGAGGATTCAGCTTCATTCCATATTGGCGAAGTACTTGAAACATCTCGCCCAGGTGGCTTACGTGATCGTTGGCTTTCCTCGATTTTACTAGCATGTCATCCACATAAACCTCTATAGTTCGTCCTATTAGTTCCGCGAACATCTTGTTGACGAGGCGTTGATAGATAGCTCCGGTGTTTTTAAGTCCAAAAGGCATTACTCTATTGCAGTACAATCCCCGGTCAGTGATGAAACTAGTGTGGTCCTGATCGGGGGCATGCATAGGAATTTGTTTATATCCTGAGTATGCGTCCATAAAAGATAAGAGTTCGTGCCAGACTATCCTGTCCACCAGCTGATCGATTTGGGGGAGTGGGAAGCGATCCTTCGGGCAAGCATCATTTAAGTTGGAGAAGTCAATGCATGTTCGCCACTTTCCATTAGCCTTCTTTACTAGTACCGGTTTAGCGATCCACTCTGGGTAGATGGCTTCTCGTACGAAGTTATTGGCAAGCAAGTTCTTTACTTCTTCATCGAGGGTTGCTGATCGTTCTGCCCCCATACTTCTCTTTTTCTGCTTTACTGGCACCTTGGTAGGATTGATGTTTAGTACGTGGCATGCCACGTCTGGAGAGATTCCAGTCATGTCAGTGTGCATCCATGCAAATACATCCAAGTTGTGGCGGAGAAAATCAATGAGTTGATCCCTCAATTCTGCTGTTAGCTGAGATCCGATTTTCAACAGTCTACTTGAGTCGTGTTTGTCTACAGATACAAACTCCATAGCCTCTGCAGGCTCGGCGGTGGCCTCCTCCTCTTTGTCTCTGGGGTCTAATTCATTGAAAGGATCACTGGTATATCGAAGACGAGGGGATTTCTTTAGTTGCTATGCTTCCAAGTTCTTTATGCAGAGAGTATCCTCTGTATTCTTCCCTCTATCCTTCCTGCGATTATTGCGAAGTTCAGTTACATAGCAATCTCGAGCGGCGTCTTGATCTCCTTCCACTTCCCTATTCCATTGTCTATTGGAAATTTTATCTTCAGGCACCACGGGGCCAGGACAATTTGAAAGTCAGACAAGGCTGGTCTTCCTAAAAAGGTGTTGTAGGCCGAGTGGTTATCTATTAGCACAAATGTTTGTTTCCGCACAACGGAGCGGGGGTGACTTCCTATTTCAACAAAGAGGTCCAATTGCCCGAGGGGCATCTTCGCATCTCTATTGAAACCGTGGAGTGGTTTGTTGCAGGAAGACACATCGTTCATTGACAGCTTCATTCTGTCGAAAGCAGGCTTGAATAGGATATTTATTGAGCTTCCAGTGTCTACTAGAATTCGGAAAACTTCGGCTGGGCCGAACCGGGCAGAGATGACCAGAGGATCCATGTGAGGGTACTGCCTTCCTTCTAGGTCATGCCTATTGAATGTAATATCATCATTCTCTCTTCGCTATGGGTGGCGTTCTTCCATAACAAAATTAACACAACCTTCATTGTTTCTAAGTGACTTTCCGTATCTTTCCATCTCTGTCCAGTTTCTGTCGGCGATGTGTGGTCCTCCCGATATGGTAAGGACCACTATCTTCTCTTGACTGGAGCTGCTAGTGTTGCGATTTCCCCCTCCTGTTTCTGGGAGGGGTAGCCTTGGGTTCTCATTGGCAGGAGCTGGAGTCCTGTTCTGACCTTTTACATAGCGTTCCAGTCTCTTCCTTTTACTTCAATTAAGTCCCGGAGATGATGGCGTTCATTGGTATCATGCTGATTCATGGAAGCGGCAGAACTTTCCAGACTTAATTGCATTATCTGATTCCTTCTTGTACGGGGGGCGTTTGTATTTAACTTCGTCTTGGGTGGCCAGGAAGATGTTTTCGATTGTTTCATTCAAAGGAGTGTAAGCGTCAAATCTCGGTCCTGGCCGATATAGACGCTTTTCTCCCTTCTTCCCCCTAGCATTATCTCTAGAGTCATTTCTTCGGACGTCCTTCGCTACAGCGGGTGTGCTTCCATGAGCTGCCTTAGTTTGTTGCCCTGTCTGTCTTTCAATGGCAGCGTCTTCAAGTCTCATATATCTTTCGGCTTCATGGAAGAAATCGGGTAAGGTAGCTGGTTTTTCTTTCGTTAATCTTCTAGCAAACTTAGTATCCGGATGCACACCACTACGGAGGGCCATTAAGATGAGTTTCTCATCGACATCTTGGACTGCGGCCGCTGCAGCATTGAATCGGGTTAGATATTGATGCACTGTCTCTCCGGGCTTCTGTTTGATATTAGATAGGGAATAAGCATCCTTGGATTGTTCCACATGAATGCGGAACAGGCTGATGAACTTTTCCTTCAACATTTCCCATGAGCTGATGGATCCTTGGGGTAGATGGCAGAACCAGGATGTAGCTAGATCTGCCAAGAATAGTGGAAAGCATTTGCACAACACTCCTTTGCTAACATCTTTCTTCTCCTGGGTGGCATGTCTTCCAAGCAATGAGCGATGCTGTCGGGAAGAAGGTTAAGTGGGAGAAGCTGAAGCTTCTAGCTCGATTTCTCGGTGAAAGCACCAAAAATGTTTGCACAAAAAATGGGCAAACACCTCCAAGTCGTATGACTTAGTCGATTTTATGTTGTTCTTAGCGATTTAGGTGATTTATGCAAATATGTAAAAAGTAGGGACTAAACTATAAAAGACACATAGATTTATAGTGGTTCGGCCAGAATGTGCCTACGTCCACTTCATATGTTATTCTCTTTCACTGTTCAGATTACAAGTACAAAGCTTTGATCACAAGTGTATGAAAGTTGTTTGAAAGTTCTGTCCGTGCTTGAGCTCTCAAACTTGTCCCCCATTGTTGTACCCCTGCCCCTCTATTTATAGAGTGAGGCTGGAGGTAGGGGTCTTGGATGTATATAGCTGCTGGTGGGCCTAGGCTGATGTAATCTGGCCCGGCAATGTTGGTTCGGTAATGCCTTGTTCCGGTGATGGTTGGAGTAGCGTTTTGGTTCGGTAGTGGTTGGAGTGGTTTTGGTTCGGTAGTGGTTGGAGCGGTTTTGGTTCGGTAGTGGTGGTTCGGTAGTGGGAGTAGGTGGTCTGGCCCGGTAGTGAGTGGTACGGTAGGTCCTTGGTTCGGTAATGAGTGGTTCGGTAGTATTTACTTTGGTCCGAGTTGGTTCGGTCTTCCATGGTTTTGAATCTGGTTCGGCAGTGGTAGGGATGCCGAATAAAACTTAGGTTAACCTGGATGAAGCTGGTGCTTCTTGAGATCTCTTGGGTGAGAACACACCCAACAATTCATTACTTCAATTATTGCTGCCGGCTATGGGATAAATTGTGCATTTTCACACCACGGTGGGTAAGAAAAATAAACTATGCACATTTAAGACAACTCGGGGGAAAATTAACTTGGTGGAATAACTTTGTACCATCTATCTTTCCTTCTTTAATCTTGAGTCGACAACCATCCTTTATGTGTGTTCTCCCTCTCATCAACCTCTTATCTTTAAATCAAAATTCCTTGATAGAATTTTAAAATTTTGGAATTTAGTTCCTTTATCCTTGATCTTTCATGTGAGTTTACTCTAGGACTAGTAAAAGTGTACTTTGGTACCATTCGTCATTCCTTTAAGGTTCTTGTTATGGTTTTACATGTCTAGTCAAACATTCCAAGGTTCTCACCTATATTCCTTATATTACACGGGGATTCCTTGTTACTACTCTACGAGCATTCCTAGATATTTTATTCACAGCTTTTAGCGTTACCCCATCTTACCATGGCAATCATCTATATCTACTCCATATCAAAATTGGTTTGATTTTCACCACTCTTTAAAAGAATTAAAACTTCACATTCATGAAGTACTTAATCCAAAACTTTTACCTTTGAAAATAAAAAAAAACCTTTCCAAAAATTGCTTGGTTTCAAAATGGAGCCATGAAAATTTTCCTACTCAAACTAACATTCCCTTTTAAGGAATTCCTACAATAAAGACTTACTTCTTTAAAAGTAGGATTTCTAACTCAAAAAATTCATCATTTTTGCATCCATTGACTCATTTGTCAAACCAAACTATTTTTCAAATACATCTTCATTAACTTAGAAAAACAAAAACTAGAGTATACAAGTATAACTTCCATTCTACTATTTTTTGACTACTCACACATTTCCACTTCCAACCTTTGTTTAGATTCCAATGGCCTATAAGGGTGACTTCTAAAAGGTATACATAATTATCGCACATATTTGTGGAAATTATTCGAACTTCTTACGATTTGCCTATGATTTCCTATATCATTAATTACTAAATTGCTAACACTATTCTAATATAAATTCCTCACACTGTTCCTATTTAAGCTTTCTAGCATCACTACTACTTATATTTCTCCTACCTAGAGGGCTTCTATTTACATAGTTTTTTTTCCTCTTTTAATGTTTTCCTTATTGATTCATTGCAGTGTATTGGCATTCTACTTTATCCATTGAGCTTTCCTTCACTAATATGTAAAGAGATATGTATAAATCAATTTTAGTTATTTTCCTTTGTGTTTTTCTTATACAGGAATATTCTTTCTATCTTCATCATTAGACATTCTTACCCTTCTATTCTCTTTACCACATTTCAATCAAGTACCATTTCCATTTATCCACCCATTGGAAAGGATTACAAAAAGGAACTTCCAAATTTACAAAAATAGGAAAAATCTTTGAGCCATACATAAGCTATACGCTCTTTTTTCCATTCATTTCAAACACAAAAAACACCTTTACTAAAATCCTTTAAATCAAAAACTTTTGACCCAAAAAATTTCAAAGTTTACCAAGAACGTCTCATTGGTCCTTAACTAAAAAATTTAAAAATTTCTAGCTTTTATTTCAGAGCAACAACTTCCCAATAAAAAATTTGAAAGACCATTCAAAGCGTTTCTTAAAATTTTTTGAAATCTTTTTATCAAATTCTTCTACATAGGATGAAAATTAGAAATGGACTTTAACTGCCCTTTCATTTAAAATTTTCTTCTTTTCCCTTTGCTTTTAACCTCTTTTGCATTAAAAATATGTCAAAAATCCAACTACCATGTTGTGTTGGTTGTTGCACACCTTTTTGTAGGAATTTTCTCTATCCTTTTTTCCATTTTACTTCCCGATGCTTGTGACTTATAGGGTATTAAATCCCATTTGTCTAGATGAAATGTAATCTTTAATCGAAATCCAGCAAAATCCATATTCATAAGGCAGCCAAGGCCCAACAAAGGAGTCAAGTACCATCTAATTTCCAGGTCCGTATATATGTTGTGATTAAGCTTTTATCAGTTCACACGTTACGGTACATCCTATACCTCGGGATAATTGGTGTAGGTGCATAAACTTAACTGTATTTATTGTTCGAACTCCTAGTTGTCTCATCCATCTTTTTAGAATATGGTCGCATCTACTTCCATTGTCAGAATTCATAGAGTTTGGCATATAATAATAAAGTGGAAATTAGCCATAAGGGCCTCTTTAGCAAATGGAATTAGTTTCTAGGATACACAACTGAAATAATTACTTTAAAGGACAAAATGCAAAATAATTAGTTTCTAAGGCCTAAAAACCTACGAAATTATGTCCTTGAAAGTAATTGGACAGCTGACTTTGTCCTTCTGCTGACTTTGGCCTTGAAATAAATTTCTGTAGATATGTGCCCTAGAAACTAAATGGACTGCAAGGTTTGTCCTTCTAGTGAAATGCCCCATATATAAAATTATAGGTAAAAATAAAAATATGTTCTCTTAGTATATCCTAATTTCTATGATCGACTAACCTAAGTTCTGATACCAAATATAACAACTTGCAACTTAATGGGCCTGAGTTTGGACTAAATTGAAACCGAAGTCCTTTAGGATGTGGATCATTGGTTTTGGTAACCTGAAATAAACATAAGTATATCAAAGAATGAACTCAAAACGAAATAATAAAATATAATATAACATATATACTCACTAGGGTTATTACCTTAAAATAATTATTATTCGTTTAGTATCTGATTGCCTAGCCAGCACTGGGAATAAATAAGAAGACTTCACCGTCATCGTTCTTACACCAGTAGCATATCCCTCTAAATCTATCATGTGGGTTATAATGAAGAGGGGCTCGGAATAACGTTCTGGAGACTGGAAAACTACAAACTTTCCCATAACATTAATTTGTGCCAATCGATTTTTGTTTAAGTGTTGTCTATTATTCATGGCTTATCTGCTTTATTCCATATATGTGTAAAATATATCTAACCTTCTATATAGTATAATTATAACTATATATATTCATAAGTTGCACTACAAAAAAGAAATCCCAGCCACTTAATACTTCTTAAAAAGGGAGGAGGCAGACTCATCGATCGTCTAATACCTCAAACCAAAGCGGGCGCTACGCAATGTAATCAATAGTCAATCGGCCCTAGCTACATAACCAATGACCGTAGATAGGACTTTATAGTTTAATTAAACGTATCGCTAACTCCTCTCAAAGTCATAACTAAGGGTTATCCCACCTTCACCAAATAAACAATAAATAAAACTTTGAGGTCTTTGTGTATCCTATATGTATTCTACACTAGTAGGAAGCGCAATCCGTCAGGGCATAACCCAAGTCTTTGCTAACGACCGCTTGGGACAGTTAGTAGTCAAAGCATATATGCTAGCCCTACTATAAAATATTATCCCAACAACAACACTGACATAGCCCACTGACCTCCCACAACTGAAATCCCATTTAGCAATACTTAATATAAGTAAAAGAAAATGTCCACTTCATTTACTTAATAGCACTTGTAAGAAATGAAGTAGATGTCTTTTCCCTAAGACACTGCCATAGGTTATTTAACACTTCTTATATGGAGAGGAGGCAGACCCAACAGCCTTTTAATACCTTCCATCCCGAAGTAAACTCCTTGATATCTCTAAAGGTATCGAGTCATTTAATATTTTAGATCTGAGAGGAGCCCTTAGTATATTTTCGCTTACCTATACATGAACGTATGTACTTTCCCCACTAGTTCTATGGTTGGAGATGTCCTACATCAGTAGTACATATACACAACTTCTGATAGCCTCTAGGTAAAGGGCAAACTTCTATTATGTAACTCTACTGACCTCACATTCCAACCCATACTGAACCAAACCAATTGTCCTAGGCTAAAATATTGGGCTAGACGTGCAAACTGATGGTCGTCCTAAACATTTTATTAAGGCTTTTAAAATTATACTGCCTCCTAATTTTATTTACCAGTATTTAATTCACTTATTCGCTGCGAACCTATTCCTATTTTATACGCTTACTTCCTATATTCCTCACATCCTTCTATGTCTTATAAATGTCAATTTTCTATAAAAAAAATGGTCATTATTACCTAAATTAGACAATCACTAATGACATTATTTATTTTCTCAAATTCAACTTATTATGCCTATTTTGTTTTCAAATAAATGCCATATTAAATTCTTTATTCTGTCCCATTAAACACGTTTATGTTCCCATTTTATTCCTATAACTACATATAAACTACACACTTATTTTCCACTAAATTTGCAATCATTATTCATTAATTTTGGAGTTACTATCTCTTTTCCATTTCAACGTACTAGTCCTATGATTTACTATGCTACTCATAACTAGTTGTCTTAATTATAACTAATACAAATACCAACGTATATTACGCTTTATTCGTTACCCTATGTATATTTGTATTTTTAATCGATATTCGTGGTTACACATATACATATACACACATACATCTGTATATATATTCCTTTCACTAACTCATTAGTTTCTACGCTTAGGAATCCAAAACATGCACTTATATGTACATTCCATAAAGTACATTTATTTTCGTATTTTAATATATTAGAGCCATCCTTTCTAAAAAAGAATACCGTTATAACTTTCCATAAATTACCTAAAAGTTAGACAATTTCTTCATTTGTAGTTACATGGAATCATCTCTTTTCTTTTACTAATATAGGCAGTGCAATTTATAGAGGAGAGCATTCTTACTTTACACATCTCTTTACTTTTCGATATATTTCTTATTATTTCAAATTATGCACTTTTACATAATTGTGGAATTAGATAATTTGTGGAAATTAAATGCAAAAAGATATAACTAAATTGCATCCATAATTCTTCTAGTAAAGTAAAACATAGAAATCCACATTCCATGACAATTATGGCAATCCAAATTAATACTAACAGTTTATAACCCAATTAACATAAATGTTACAATCTTATCAACATTCCACGTTTAACAAATTAAGTGACTGATTTTTGAATTTTCAGATTATGGTGTAAATACCACTCTATCTAATTCCCTAACATACAAAATATGTAGGCGAGGTCTCAATTGAATATGTTCATTTTTAGCCTACAACTCAATAAATGTCACATAGGCATAATAATTGAACGGAAATTATAAATTTCAATGTTATATAAAAATGATATAATTTCCCATCCACCTTTCCAGCTTTTCAAATCTCTCGAATTCGTATTCATCCCTTCAAATTGACTCCATTTTTTTCCAATCCAAAATTATGTATAAAATGATATATACATACCCATTAAAATTACAGATCTAAGAGGAGACTTGAATTAAGTCGAACGTATATTTATAATTATAAATATTTACCTTTTTTCGTAGTATCGATTCACTCCTTCTCTGTTCCTCATTTTGTTATCCAGCCTTTTGAGTCGGAAATACTCAAGAAGACTGAACAAATAAAACTTTGGAGTTTTTAAGGTAGGCAGCTAGAAGAAATAGCTCTAGAGTCTAGAAATCGAGAACAAAGAAAGCCATGAAGCAAACACCAGAGTGCCATAGGAGTTCAAAGACCAAAATCCAACATAATGTTGGATCGGCACAAATCCAACCTTTTGAACAATACCTATCCAACCCTTGGATAGGAACTGATCCACTATTTTTCCACCAAATCCTTTCCTCGTTCCTTATATACACTACTGGTGATCCTAGAAACTTATTTCAAGTTATATGTTATTGATTCCATGTAATTCAATTTGATCTCCAAGTGCACTAAAATTCATCAACCCCATTCTTCCATTGATCCAACATTTGAACTTGGAAACAAACTAATAATGGTGCTAAAAATTTTGGAATCATAAAGCTAACCACCAATCAAGCCAAAAAAGAAGTTCACGACGATAGATGCACTAAACGCATGGATCAACATTGATCGATGCCGATGGATCGGTATCAATCCAGGGAAATTAATGTTGTAGCTACCATTTTCTCTATAGGATGTGGTCTTGGCACGGAAAACCATGTGAGATTGTGGAGGCGAATTTCTAGGCCTCTTATGACTATATATAGAGGGGTAAGGCTCGTTTATGGATAATTTTGGCTCTTGCATTCTCTACTCTAGTTTCTTGTAATCACCCTCAGATTTATACCGATCCATAAGAACAACTGCTTGTAATCAAGTGATCTAAGCAATAAAATCATTAAGTGAATATAGGCCAAAATTAGCCAAACCACTATAAGCGTTGTGTGCTCTTTTCTTGCTCATTTTTATTTATTTTCTTCACATTTCATTATCTACACTATCTTTCAGGAATTGGTGGCATTTTAGATCGAACATTTTGTTGCTTTTATTTAGAAGGTATTCTAAAGCTACTCGGATCCATCATCTACCATTGGTTTCCTTTGATTCGGGAGATAGAACGAATCTTCCGACCTTACTATTATACTATTCATATTTCAACAATTGAAGAGAGTTATTCGCCATGGACCTAGCAAAGAGAGAATGTGCTACGACTTCCAAATCTGCTAACGATGCTAAGGACTGAAAAACTCGCCAAGTGGATGGAGTTGCTCAAATAGAAAAGGATTAGATCCAAAGTCCAATTATAGTCATGACTAGAGTAAAGATGAATCTTTACGATGAATTAGATGGAGGATAGATTATAAGAGACTCGGAATGAGGTGAACCAATAGACGCAACATAGCTTGAGGTTGCTAAATGAACTAACTTACAATAGCCGTAGGAGGAGTAGGACGGACTTAGACCATTCAAGTTCTGAATACAAAAATTCCTCATTGTTAAAGCAAAGATGTAGGGATAGGAAGCAGAATAAGGCTCAAAACATGCTCGGAGCCACAGTTTAGGGGACGAGACAAACCCATAGCTCGGGTTCATGGATCGCTACCGATCCAAGAGGATGGGTCCTTACTAATCCAACTAATGTTACCTTTAGGGATCGACTTCTGGAGGGTAGCATGGAATTGACCGCTGGAGAGTGGCACGGACATGACCTTTGGTCATGCTGTAGATGATCAGAATTTGGAATATCGAGCTACTATTGACAATTTCTGCCCAAGGATCAAATAGGGGGCATAACTGGATGAATTGATTTCCCAGAGTCTAGAGAGCCAAGGCATCCAGAGCCTACCCAAGAGCCTTCGTCGGGCCGAACACTAATGGCGGACCCTAATTACAGTCGCTCAATCGAACCTGTAGACCTGGAGTACTTGGAATATTTGGTCAAGAGACTTGTGAGTGAAAACTAATTTAGAAGCAACGATGAATTAGTAAATGTCCTAGTTGAAATCCATTTACTGAGAATATTCTATTTGTAAAGTATCCAAGAAGGTTTGTAATGCTAACAATGCAGCTATATGGTGGATATACGGATCTAGGGTAGCATTTAATGAACTACGACTGGCATATGGACTCAACTAGAGCATCTGATGCCTTGAGATGTCGTTGTTTTCCAATTTTCCTTGAAGTAGTGGCGGCGATATGATTTATTGGCTCCTAATGAGATTCATAACGTATATGATTGAATTTCATGAGCAATTCCATTTACAACTAGAACGTCCAAAATATGAGATATCATTATCAAACCTCTTCCAAGGAGTGGGAGAGTCATTAAAGGTTTTCTTAAACATGTTTCATATAGATGTAACTGAAGTAACAAATCCTAAAGATGACATAGTATTTATGGCATTAATAAGGGGGGATTCATCATGAGACAGACTTTGGGGGATGGTTGGAATTGAAACCACCATCGATGATCGTTATTTTCAACAGGAAGGCTAGTCAATTCCTATGTTCGAAGGAAGCACACGACCGTCCCAGAATATGTGAGGCTGGAAGTTCAACTGAAGTGATACAGAGCAACATTGTTATGAAATAGTCGGGATGGAGCTCTGGGAATGTGGATGTGAACATTGGCAACAAGAGGGGTGGTGAGAAACAGAGTGACAATGGGGCCAGAAAGTGAAAGCATAATAATAGGAATTGTCCTAGGATTCCCAAGTATGATAATTATACTAAACTAAATAAATTTATCGAGAATATCTATTTGGCAACTCAAGGTATCAAGCAGTATAATAAACAGGCTCTAAGGGAGGCGACTAAGAAAGAGAAGAGATCTGGCAAGTTCTACAGGTTTTACGAGACCAATGGTCATAATACGAATGAATGCAAGCACTTGCGTGATACGATTGAGGAGCTTATTTGAAAGAAGAAATCGCAACAATTTGTGAAAGCTTCTAGGATTCCAATTAAGGAAATTCTAACCCATCTAGGTTGACATCCCGGTAGGGGCAAGCTGGTCGTAGCGGTGAGGAGCCTAGGTGGCTTGAAAAGCATTTGGTGATAAATACAATCATTATTGCATAATATCCAGCCGATAAGAGTTTGAATGAGATAGCTAGGTATGTTAGTGCTTTGAAGCATATCAAGAATGAGAGTTATTTGGCAATAAAACATGGAACTTTGGCAAAATAATTAAGAAACATGACATATGACATTGTTTTCTGGAATGGAGATGCTGATGGGGTGGAAGCCCCTACGGATGACCTATTGGTTGAAACAACCAGATTGGCCCTGCTATTATACGAAAGTTACTAGTTGATTATGGAAGCTCGGTCAACATTAAAATTCAAAAAAGCTTACAAACCAAATGCATTTTATGAAAGGGCTTGAAACCATGTAAATCTCGAACATAAGGATTTATCAGGATGACTACGGAGCCACTTGGATATGTGGTACTATCGGTGGTGCTTGGAGTGGGCGACCATAGGCGGGTGCTGGTTGTGCCTTTTGTGGTGTTTGATATTTACCCTACTTATAATGCATTTTTTGGCCAGCCAGACCTGGATGAATTCAAGTGAATTTAGCTTCTTGGTGTTTGATGCGTAAATTTATTATGGAGAACAATATAGGAGTATTATATGGAGATCAAGGGCTTGGTTGTGAAGGTTATGTCACCGAACTGAGGGATGTGAAGAGAAGAGAGAAAGGAAAAGGTGTAGAGGGGACTTTGTATATCAAGGATTTAGACGCGTAGCATCCAATGCCTAAGCCCTGGCTTTGGCAGAATAGTTAGTCCCATAAGGATATGGATCCATGAAAAGCGACACTAGGTGGAAGAGCAGCTTCCACCGAATAGATTATCAATGTTTCGATCAACTAGGACAATTCAACAAGGGTGCTGAAGTTCGGTTCACAACTGAGCATGAGAATGATATAGGATTTTGTTGGTTTTCTCTTTGAAAATTTGGTTGTGTTCACCTGGACATACTCTGACATGTATGGGATCTTGCAGGAAATAACAAGCGATGCATTAAATATAAATCCCAAATTCATTCCTATGAAATAGAAGCACCGTAGCCTGGGTCCAGAGAGATCCATTGTAGTCAAAGAAGAAGTGAAGGAGCCGAAGGACATCATCCGTGACGTTTTGTACCTGAAAAGGGCATCAAGTCCGGTCCTGGTTAAAAAGTCAAATGGGATGTGGAGGATATGCGTCATTTATTCTGATCTGAATAAAGCATGCCGAAGGACAGCTTCCTTCTCCCTAGGATTGATTAGTTGGTGGACTCAACAACCGAACATGTGCTTTAATTCATGGATGACTACTCTAGATATAATCAGACTTTGATGCACAACTCGAACTAGGAACATACTGACTTTACTAATGACTTGGGATTGTATTACTACCTGTTCATTCCATTTGGATTGAAAAACGCTGAAGTAACTTACTAAAGACTAGTGAGCATGATTTTTAGATTGAAGATTAGACACTCGATGGAAGTTTATATGGAGAACATGCTCGGGAAGCCACGATGTTTTTGAAATCACGTTGAATATTTGGTAGAGATGTTCAGAGTCCTCTGATGGTACAGAATAAAGCTCAATCCCTTGAAATATTCTTTTGGCATTACATTAGGGAAATTCTTGGGCTTCACTGTGAACTTTTATGGGATCAAAGCTAATCTTAAAAATGATCCAGGCCTTAAGAAATATCGAGGCCTCGAAGATGATTAGAGAGGTCTATAGCTTGTACGGGAAGGTCGCCGCTCTAAGTTGATTTATCTCCAAAGCCACCAACAAATGAATCCATTTCTTTGACGCAATTAAGAAGGGAAAAAGTCTAAAGGGAAAAAGAACTTCATATGGAATCAGAAGTGTAAAGATGCATTCCAGGCTCTAGTGGATCACTTGGAGAGATCTCCTGCTCTCTCGAAGCCGGTGGATGACGAGGGCATGTTTATATGCCTGGCGGTGCTGGTGCATGCATTGAGCACCACACTCATTCAAGAGGAATCCAACATCCAACGATCGGTCCATTACATAAATAAACGGCTAACAAGAGAAAAAAGAAATTATGCAAAGCTAGAAAAGCTTGTATATTTCCTATTGATTACTTCAAGTAAGCTCCACCTCTACTTTCATGCTCATCTGATCAAAGTTCTTAGTGACCAGCCTTTGCAACATGTCTTGCAATGACCAGAGACTCCTGGAAGGCTATTGAAATGGAACATTGAATTGAGCCAATGCAATATAACCTATCACCCTTAGAAAGCTATCCAAGGTCAAGCTTTGGCTGATTTCATAGTTGAAATCACTACGCGAGATGATACTCTGGAGTGCGGTGAAGAGAAAAATTCTACGTTGAAGATGTGTACGATGGTGCATCAACCGAACATTGCTCTAATGCTAGAGTTTACTTGTCACTCTCGAGGAACATTTAATATGTTATGCCCTAAGACTCGACTTTCTTGCAACAAACAGTGAAGTAGAGTATGAAGTGTTGATTGAGGGACCCAAAATTGCCTAGGAACCGAGAGTTAAAAATTTGCACATTTTTATGATTCCCAATTAGTGGTGTGCCAATTCAATAAGGATTTTTAGGCAAAAGGAGTGAGGTTTTCTCCTTATCTAAATTGGACCATGGGTTGCTCAGTTACATTGAATATTACATAATAACACATATTATCAGAAAGGAAAATGCAAAGGCGGACTCACTGGTCAAGCTGGCCAGTTCAGGAGATCCAAAACTCATTGTCTTGGTATAGATGGAAGTATTGTCAACTCTAAGTATTGACCACGTTTATGTTAATGGGATCTTGGAGGCCGAGCATGAGAATGAGTCAAGAATGACACTTCTAAAGTATTATTTGGAGAGGGGGATCCTACTGGACAAAAAGATCAAACAATGGAAGCTCCTTCATCAAGTTTTGATATATATCTTTCAATAAGGAGTACTGTACCACTGCTACGAACTGTCACCAACGACAAGGCCAAATATGTCTTAAGGAAAGTGCATGAATCGGCCTGCAGTGATTAGACTATAGGGTGAACCATGGTGATGAAGATTCTTCGCTATGGGTACTTCTGTCTAACTTCAACCAGGACACGGCTGATTAACTAGAAATTATTTGAAGTTCCAAAGGTTTTCTAATATTCCAAGAGCCCCACCAGTGGAGATTACTAAAATGGTCAGTCCCTTGCCATTTGCAGTCCGAGGAATTGATAATATCGTTATATTGCCAATATCTAAAGATGGTGTGAACTACGCCATCGTTGTAGTTGATTACTTCACCAAGTGGGCAAAGTTGGAGCATTTAGCTACAAAGACCATAATGAAAGCAATCACTTTCATGGTAAGGACTATCGTCTATCATTTTGGATTTTCATAAGCAATCATTACCAATAACGGAACCCAATTCGACAGCACAGAGCTTACGGATTTCTGCTATCGACGTCACATAGAGAAGAGATTTGTTGTGGTAGCACTACCTCAAGCGAATAGACAAGTTGAAATTAGATTATCAAGTTCACACAAAAGAAGAAATTGGAAAAGGCTAGAGGTGAGTGGGTTGATGAACTTTCATTTGAACATTGGTTTTATCAAACGAACCATAGGCCAGCAAATAGCCATTCTCCATTTGCCTTAGCCTACTGATCAAAGGCTATGATTCCAGTTCAACTAGAAGTACCTTCTCACTGAGTGATTCACTACAATCCATGGATGAATAAACAAGTCCTTCTAAAATCCCTTGACATGATCGATGAGAAGCGAGACGAAGCTGACTTAAGAGCAGTTGCACATCGAAACAAAGTTGCCTGATATTACAATGCCAAGGTCGGGAATCAGACATTTGAGATTAGCTAACTCGTTCTCAAATGAATCTTCCCAGACCGTTGGAACTTATGCCTGACATAGGAAGGTCCATACGCAATCGAGATAAAAAAACTAGAATTGGAAATTCCAGGCTAGCTACAGTTGATAGGATCTCACTCCCGTGGACGTGGAATAGAAAGCACTTACAAAACTATTCCACTTAGAAATAAGTTCGCACATAATTTGATAAAGCCATGTAATAAGGCAGAGCCTTTCATTCCCACCTTAAATAAATGGCTCTGTGGATCTATGTCTCTATCTTTACATACCTTAAGAGTTGTGAAACAAGATCGACTCAAATAAATATACTTGTGAATAATGCCAGTATATAGGTGCCCGGAGTTAGGTGCTAACCAACTTGCTATGGTCCATGATTGGACCCTCGGAGCTAACCATTCTTGGCACTCATAGATAGTTACCAACTAACCCTTACGCTTGACAAGGGGGTAGGTGTATTAACTAAAATGGACGTGACTTGACTTCCATCAGCTAACTATTTCCCTTGATGTGGAGGTAGGAGTATAAACTAAAATCGATGTGGCCTGACCGTCCATCAGCTAACTCTCGCCCTTGTTATGAGCGTAGGGGTATAACTAAAATGAATGTTACAAGACTGTCCCTCTGAAAGCTCATACGCAGAGTTTAGCAGAGCACTAATGTCTTGTCCGGTGTTTGGCAAGGTCACTGTACTAAAAAGGCGTGACAAGACCGTCCACTTATTAGCTTGTGCCCGAAGTTTTGCACAACAACAATGTCTTGTCCTGAGGATAGCGAGGCCAGTGAACCCAATCGGACGTTACATGGCCATCCATCTATAAGCTCATGTCCGAAGTTTGGTAGAGCGTTGATGCCTTGTCCCCAAGATGGCAAGGCCTAAAGATTGTTGTCTAGAGTTATGCGACATATCGCATCGGACTTAGACCAACGCCTAGAATTAGGACGAGTTCGAAAATGATAACCCTAACATTTTACCTAGAGTATTTCAAAACAAGAGATCCAAGATCGATGGACTACATGATCTTACTTATGAAAACTTCGATCGGTGCCCGGAGTTAGGCATGACCATAGCTTGGCATCCTAGACAAGGGTGTCCATACCACGACTTTAAGTGTTTAGCTTAAACTAGCACCCGAAGCTGGCATAGTCATACCTTGCATCCTGAAGAAGAATGTTAAGCTTTCCATTTGATGCAAGCCTCCTTAATCAATGCCCGAAGACAAGCATGATGGAACGTCATTATCCTAGAAAAGGATACTTGACCCACTTTCCTAAGTGGTTGGCCTTGACTAATGTCCGGAGTTTGGAATTAATAAAAGAGGCATCTTAGAGTAGGATACTAACTCGTTGCCTAGTGCAATTCACTTTAATGGACACCTCGAGTTGGTACGATCATAAGAAGATGTCCTAGATAGGGAAGTCCTAATCACCATCTTAGGTGGTAAAAAACTGATCAATGCCTAGAGTTTGGTACGGTCGAAACTTGAATCTCGTAGAAGGATATTAAACTTGTTGTTCAAGCCAATTAATTTCAATCGACGTTTGAAGGCAATCACGACCGCATTCGAAGTTCCCTTAAGAGGAATATCTAAGCCATCTTCATGGGTGATCAAAGTTTGACCAAGCTCCAAGTATGGACATGGACACATATGGGTACTTGGAGATAGGTGTCCTAAAATTGCTTTGCATCCACTAGAACAACGGAAAGCCAACACATTATGGAATGCGCTAATAACTTAGTCCGTTAATAATCATTAAAAGACATGGATCGTAAGCACATCAAATGGAAAGCGCATTTCTCAAATGCTTAAGCAAATTCGCATGAGAATCGGTTGAAACATAAGTTTTAATTCACACTCAAAATAAAGCTTGGAAGGAAAAGTAAATTTTTTTTAACATCAGAATTCAAAGAAAGCATGACTTTTTCTTAACACTTGGATCATTACCAAGTTATAAAAAATGATGATGGGGATGACCGTACATGTACCCATGCATATATGTGTGCCTCTTTTTATGGAGCCCTTAGAGAACAGGCACACACATATATGTGTGTGACTGTATCCTGCCCTCAACGATTGCCGTAAAAGGAAATCAAATTCAAACCTGGAAAAACCATGAGAAGGACTAGTTTAAAATTACTGAGCTTGCAATGATAGATCAAGAAAACCCAATCCCATTTTATAATGCCAGATGTTGTTATATCATCACAATGAATAATAAAAGGCACGACTCTTCACGCAAATGGTCGTAGGAAGAATAACGACCACTGGAAACACAGAGTAGGATTCTTTGGAGCAATTCAGACTCGTCTCGATTCTAAGAACATCATGTTTTAAACAAGATGTACTTTTGGGGGCAAGTGTTATCCAGCCTTTTGATCAGGAAATATTCAAGCAAACTAAATAAATTAGACATAGGAATTATCAAGGCAAACACTCTTGAGAGATAGCCTCAGAGTCTAGAAATCAAGTACAAACAAAGCCATTAAGCAAACATTTGAGTGCCCCAGGAATTCAAAGACGGAAATCAAACATAATGTTGGATATGTAGCGATCCAACCCTTGTATTAGTACTGATCCTCCATTTTCCACCTAATATTTCCCCTCATTCCTCCTATACACTATTGGTGATCCTAGAATCCCATTTTTAGTTATATTTCGTTGATCCTATGCAATTCTCTGTCGATCTTCACAAGCACTCAAAATCAACAACTCTATTCTTTCATAGATCTATCATTTGAACTTGGAAACAAGATAATAATGGTGCAAACAAGTTTAAAAATCAAGAAGCTAGCCGCTAATCAAGCCATACCGCTATAAGCACTATGTTTTATTTTCTTGCTCATCTTTATCTATTTTCTTCACTTTTCATTCTCTATAAAATATTTGGGTCTTTGTGCCATTTTTGATTCAAACGCTATTATTTTCTGCTCATCTCTGATTTATGCATACATACATACATACAATACATACATTATATACATACACACACATATATATACACGTAATATTTTTATAATTTTTAAAAATAGTAGAGAAGATAAAATGCTAGAACTCCGCTGCACTAATCAGAAAATATGAAAAGAAAGGGGGGAGCTAGGCCTGTATTTATAATGCTCGAATCAATCGTATCTATTAGTTTAAATTAATTAAATATGGGTCATTAGGCCAAGGTTCAACCTAGCTGCCACTGTTCCAACCGATTAATCCCTCCTTCCTAAGGGTTCGACCCTTGGTAGTCGACTGGCCCAAGAAGGAGATCGGTCGGTGGGGTCTATGTAGTTTTATTATTTATTTCCTTTTTAATACATGCTTAATTAGTTACATTCTGAAAACTTCAAAGTCAATAACTCCTTCGTTTGAACTTCAATCGCAAAAATTCATGTACGAAAGTTGCTCAAAAAGTAGCCACGAACACAATGGGGCAAGTTTCATTGAGAAATTACAAAGTTTGCTCAAATTCCATTTTCAAGCCTTAGTATATACTTATTAATTACTTTTTATTCTACAGGGTGTTATAGGATTTCACCAATAGATGCATAAGTGATTGATTCAGCTAAAATGTCACAAAGCTAGCTGAGGTGACATGGGATGACTAATATTCAATTTGTTTGATATTAGTCGCTGACTGAATTTACACCTTTGAGTCAACAACTGTATTGATAAATTATCTGAAACCACACGATTTAATTAATTTATAAAATATTGTGCATTAATTAATTTAATTAGTATTATTATTATTTTATTTAATTGATGTTTCAAATTTGTTTGTAATTATTTAAATTCACTAATAAAAATTATATTTATGCATATCGATATATGATATCGATGTAATTATAAATAGGTTTAAATAAAATATAATTGCATGAAGTGATTTATGGAAATCTTATGTTACTTGATGACATGTAATTTTGACCATAAAATGTCAGAGAGAAAGAGAGAGGAGAGGAGTGGAGAGAGTGATAATTAGGGGAAATAATAAGGGATCTTTTAATTAAAGTGTGTGAAAGGTTTCGTTCTTCCAATTAAAATAAATCCATCAATTCATTTCCTAAAGACAATTTATTCTTTCTCATTCACTTTTTTCTCTTCTCACCTTCGAACCATCCATGGTAGAAAACCAAAATAAAATTTCCAAAATTGTTCAACTCAAAAAATACAAACATCAAAAAATAACAATGAAACATAAGCAGTTCATCCATCTCTTGTAAGGATCGAGTGTGGATCTTGGAGATATCATCATTCAAGGTGTGTTTCATAAGATAATTCTTATGGAAATTATCTAATCATAATTTTAATTATACATCACATCTTTTAGTGTAGATTATATCCCTTATATTTTACGATGGTTTTATATATGCAAATGTCGTCACCTATAACTGTTGTAATCTCCATATATATATATATATATATATATATGTATGTATGTATGTATGTATGTATGTTTGTATGTATGTATGTATTTCAATTTTTCATATGTTGTAAATATCATTGTTGGAGTTTGCATTCAAAGAAACAAGGCCAGATTGTTAAACATTGATAACTTTATTACTATATATATATTTCACACACAATAGAATTCTTAAATAGTTTGTGCTTTTAAATTAACGATGACATTGTCTAGGCTACTTTTATGTTAAAAATTTTTATATATATATATATATATATATATATATATATATATGCATACAAATGTGTGTGTGTATAGACACACACACATATAATATATAGACACACACACACACACACACATATATATATATTAATTTTACAAAATATTAATATCTTTAGCAACTTTATTGTTTTTAGTTTGATACCTACAACATATACTGTTTCGAATTTTAAACTTGAATATATTTTATCAACTTAGTCAAATCTATTCGAATAGTTTAGATGGTTTACTTCACTTAATATATAAATAAATTTTGACACACATACACACACATATAAGTTTAAAATGTTTTGAAAACAAGTTAAGGAAAGATTAAAAAGGCTAAAATAATTTCATCTTTTCTTCTCCTTAATTATCATTTACATGTCTTTTACTATTTCTTTTAATGCAATCTAAATGTACCACTGCCTATTCATTTGGACCTTTTGTTTCAAATATATTCAAACATTAAATTGTTCATTTCATTTAACACATAAATTAGTTTTGTATATGTACGTATAAATAAGTTTAAATTATTTTTGTGACAAGCGTTGCACATATAAAGGGGCAATATATATGTTATAAATGCAAATCCTTACATCTATATACGCACATATGGACCGTGGTCACATTTTTGCCACGTCATGCTTGCACATTTTACACTTGAATATATTTGGATATACTCACAATCTCAGCCCAGTAAAAATTTGATCATAAGTGTCATTTAATATGTCAATCGATTCAAATAAAGAAAGAGATATGAAAGAATTCTCTTCTTAAATAAATCAAAAGTCTTCCCTTGATAAACTGTATGAATTAAGAGAGAGAAACTAAGGTTTCCTTCTCCATATTAATTTTAACATGTAACCATTATGCACATTTACAAACAAGAGTATATTTGATATGCTCCATATTATACAGTCATCTCATTTTTATTAAATATAAATATTTAAAACCTTTTTAAACAAAGTTAAATTAGATAAGACTTCATTTAAAATTATACTAGACTGGACCAAAAATCCATTTTCCCTTAACAGGCATAATAGATTTAAAGTAGAATTTTCTAATATTTTACCTATTTCATTTGCTTCAGACTAGCCCATTTCCTACAAATTAACATAGGGTGCGCGTTGCTCGGGTTATAGCCAACATCTGACTCATACTATAAGTGTTTATCCTACGTTGGTCCAACTTTATTTGTCTTCCATTATCGTAATAAACCTCATTTTATGGTGAGTTAACAATGGTTAACAAAATATTCATACACACAAAGCATACAATTGCTAATCAAAACGCTTTCTCATTCAATATTCTAACCTAAAAAAAACTTTAAATCATTTTAAGCTAATTGTCAAACCTACCCAAGACTCAAGGAATCACTAAACCTAAGCTCTGATGCCAAGCGTGATGACCAATTATTTACAAAATCCAAAATCTATTATAAATGACATCATAATATGCATATAACTAATTCCAGATATTAAAAGTACTGGACCGTCAATAAATAAAAGTAAAAATCAAAAACAATGAATAAAAAAGGAAACCTCTCAATGGAATTTAAATATATATATATGTATGTATGTATGTATGTATGTATGTATGTATGTATGTATATAAAACATACACATACACACATAATCTCATATTAGTAATTAAAGATTACACAAATAGAATACACCACTTAATTTATACACCTTATTACATCAATTATTTAATGACATTTTTGTAATAATGATGTAAGAGATATACAATCTATCATGTAGATATGACTTCTTCAGACCCTTTACGCTCTTCTATGATTTCACGTACAAACTTAAAATTAAAAACATATGCATAGAATTGTGACGACCTGGAATTTTTGAGCATTTAAAATCGAAATATTTAATTGCTTTTAAATATTCAGTAGTGTAATTTTAACATGACTTACGAATATTACAATTTATTTGATAATTAAATTATTGAATTATTCAATTAAACAATTTTAAGTTGGGTAAATTGTTGAATCTAGAATTTTAAGTCTATTAAAAATAATTTGAAGGCTTGTAAAATTTATATTGATAGTACAGAGGATAATAGGAGTTGGAAAATTGAAATTATCAGTGGTTTGTTCAGTTTTAAAAATATATAGTTTAAATTAAATTTAAAAATAGCCTTCCGAGGCACAATCTCGGAATTCGACGAAACCAGTTCCATTGGATCCGTAATAGTGAGTTATTATCGGATTCCAATTTTCGTAGCATTCGGAATTTTAGTTTGGCCGTATGATAAGCAAATGCGTTGAAAATTAAATCGAAAATTTAATTCAGTAAATGGTTCAAAAAGCTCTCTTCTCCCTATAATCGAATTTGGACTCGAAACCTTTTCCAATGTGTTCGGAATAGGGGTATAACACTATAAACGCCTAGCAGCATGCCTCGATAGGAGTTTGGGATTTCGAGTCAAGTTATAAAAGATATTTTGAATAAAAAAATAAATAAAAAATCAAGCCCTGTCTTCCTCAAGACGCTTGTGCTTGTCTTCCCTCAGAAGCCAAAATAAACGAAAAAAACAACAACGAACAGAAATAATAATAAGATATATCGTTCCCAATTGAAACAAAACCAAATTCAGTCAAAGAAAAATGGCCGCCCTCTTCTTACAATCTCACTCCACGGTTATAATTTCCTCCATCTTCCTTTTTTCCTCCTCAAAACCTAAAGCCGATTAAAAACAATCGATATCCTATATTCTCAGAAAAGAAAAAAAGAGGGAGGGGGCGAAGATCAGCGTGAAGAAATTCATGAGTACAGCGCGCGCGTTCTTCAGTGAGATGCTCGGAATTGAGGGCTTCAATCGGCGGTGATGCCGAAGGTTGGGCCGTGGGCACGCGCGCGACGATGTGGAAGATGGGTTGGCGATTGAATCATAGATCAAGTGGAGGCGTCAGAGAAGAGTGGCGTGCGATGTTAATCGTGATGGCCGGAGCTTACATCGAATTCAACATCGATGTCGGCAAAATTCAGGCCCGCGAAGGTGAATGATGTGAGGGGTCGTGCTACGGTGTAAGGCGTGATCTGGTTACGTGGAGATGGTGATCTCGAGCGCGGGGGAGGCTGTAAGGTAATGCAATTTTTTTTTCATATTTAATAGAAAAAAATATTTTGCATTTCGATTTTTATTCCAATAAAATAATAAAATAAAATATTTCTGTTCTAATATATACATATATAAGTTAAATAGGAATGGGGTGGTCAATAAAATAATTTAAATTATTTACTAAAAGGTATTCTATTGGAAAAAATATATAAAAAAAGGGAAATTTGTTTAAAATCAAATCGTTAGTTAAATAAATTTATTAAAAAGAATTTGTTTAAAATTTAAGGTATTAATTTCTTTGCTTTAAATTTCAGTATTTTAAATATGAGATTAAGTGAACCTTAATTTAATTTAAATAAATTGTTTATTTATTTAGCTATCAAATATTAACAGTAAGTTTATTTTGGAGATAATTTATTAAGGCAGCTTATGTAGTTAATGAATTTATTTCAACTATTTAGCTACCAAATTTATTATAAAAGGAAAATTAGTTAGAATAAAATTTTCGATTAAGTAAATAAATTAAACGATAATTTAATTGTTCGATTTATTCGAATATTGATAAAAAAATCATTTAAAATTTATATAAGGTCAAAATGGCCAAGAAAGCAAGCTAATTTGGATGGATTTTAAAACTAAGGTCAAAGGTGAGTTAATCTCACTCAGTTAAATTTAAATTCAAATTTGAATTTAAATGATTAAATTTAAATAATTGTTTGAATGGTTAAATTGATTGATGTGCTATAGTATGGTATATTTTAGGATTGGTATTTATGTTGTGCTAACGTCTGTGGATGCAGGGAAAACAGGTTGGAGGGATCTAACTGGACCCCTCAACTTTATTTAAATTGTTTAATACTCTCTGTTGTGATTATTTGATATTCTATAATGAATTATGTGGAAATATTGAATGTTGTGGCTTGATTGATATAATTGGATACAATGAATTACAAAAAAAAAAATTGGATTTTGGAAAGAAAAATAAAAGAAGTGAATTTGTAAGAAAATAATTGTAGAATAAATTTAAGAACGAACTGGAAAAGAAATAAAGTGATTTTAAAATTCTGGTAAATAAATCTTGAGTATGGGAAGAAAATTTGAATAAACAGCAAGTTAATGAATTTTAAAATTTAGTGCTATTATTTAAAAAGAACAAAACATTTATTTAAAATTAAGATTTAAATTATTTAAGAAGAATAAAGAAGAAATTGGGAATAATCTGAAATTGATATATTTCAAATAAAAGATTTAAAATCAAACGGAAAATAATAACATCAATAATAATCCATAATTAATGAATTTTGGAATGAACTGAGTAAGTAAAGAAATTTATTTCAAATAGGAGTAAATTGGAAATCAATTTGGGAAATTGATTTAAGTGATTGAGATTGGAAATTCTCCCTGAATAACCAAGTACATTTCAAAGTCAATTTTTAAAATATAAGTTAAAAGTTTTATAGCTGTTTTAAAAAGCAAGGTTTGGAAAATTTATTATTTCTAATATTTAAACTGTAAAGTAAGTATTTCTTTTAAAACTACTATGATAGTAATTATTTATAAAAGGTAACTTAGTGTTTTGTTTTAAAGAGTGAGAACCTAGTTTATATTTTATACAGTAATCTTATTTTTAAATATTCATATAGTATGTATTTTTAACCAATTATTGAAGTAGTTTTAACTTAAAAGTTTTAAAGTAAATTCCAAAGTAAGTGTTTTTGTTTAATCTATTATCGTAATAAATATTTAAAGAATGATTTGGTATTATTTTAAATTAAGTACTAAAGTAAAATTTTCTAAATTAAATGTTAAACATATTTTACAATAAAGTGTTTTGAAATTTATTTTAAAAATCCAAAATCTTGTGCTTGGTGATTTCAGTAGAAATAGAAATGTTTGGAATTTATTCTGAGAAAGGAAGATAGTTTGAAAACTGTTTTCAAAAAGGGGTTTAAAAAGTGAAATATATCTTGTGAAGATATTTTTGAGATAAATAAATAATTTTGGGAAATTATTTATTGTGTGATGGATGTGTGAATATTAATTGATAGTTAAATCACCGACTATCAATATTGGACAAATGCGTTGATCGTTTCGAAGAGACCGGGATCGAGATTTATTTCTCGAAAACCACTTCGATCCAGTTTGTACGTTTTCGTGGAAAAACGAGTTTGGATTCGAAGATGGAGCAGTGAAGCGCAAGGGCTAGTCGCTGCTAATCCTGAGGATATTTCCAAAATGGATGTAGTAGGAATAATGCCTTCGGTTCTGTTCGAACCCGGAATGGACTTGTTTGGATGAATGCTTGCGAAACATCATCAGGTGGACGATGGGCATTCTAAGGGATATATTCTAAGAAGGTAATGCTTAGCCTCAAGCCTCATCAAATGGGAATGACTGAAAATCAGGGGTTATGCAGCAAGGCTAGGTGGGTAGCACCCAAGCAGGGTGAGGTCATCCCTGTCTAAATGCCCCTTTTTATTTCGGCTTAGTGGGCGGTTGCTGATCCCAACCGCGGGGTGATCTCACTCGAGATTATCCAGTAAGGGGTAGTCCCAGCCTTGTGTTGTAGAGAAGCGGGCGTACTCCTCGGTACGGCGATATAGGCCTCGTACTGTGACAGGTGGTACCCCAGTGCCTAGTCATTAGTTGGAAATCCAATCTTCCTACGAGCCTTGTATGAGTTTTTTTTGTATTACCCACTCTGTGGCTAGTAGCTGAAATTTAATGAATGTAACAATTTCGGCTATTTTATAAGTATTTGTATATAGACCGTATTATAATATCAGAGGATTTCTATAAAAACTGTTTTAGCTATCGTAAGGTAAAAACCCGACATGTTTATTTGTGGCGTGGTCTTACGAGATGCTTTTCTTTTCAAAGGATTTTCGAAACTTTAATAATCAATTGGGTGTGAATTTCTCACGCTGGTATTCAAGACTGACTCGGGTGTTATTTAACTGTAATGCTCGTGTCAGACCAAGTATCATAAAATACAGGATGTGATGCCGTGGAGCTCAAGAGACGAGCTGGATGACGATACGTACTCTCGTACTTGTTTATATATATCCGCTGTGTTGAGTTGCTGTATATCCATTTGTATGGTATTGATGTTGAGCTGTGATTGTTGTACTCTGATGATGTAATATATAAACAGAAATATTTGATTTTGAGTAAATATCATTTATTATCTATTATATTTCATTCCGCTGCGATGGTTAGATTCTGTTGTTGTTTTCTATTTTCTTCTTCCACCTCTTCTTCTTAAACCCAAATGGTTTGTATTTCTGTACAACCTGAGTTGATTTAGGTAGAATAGTGTTAACTCAAGGGGTACGGATTTGCGGGTCGTTACGAGAATAAAGGGGAAAAAACTTTCAACTATGTTTGGACTACGCTTAACCCTATAAACAATGGTTATAGGCTCAATAGCTATTTCATAGAAAAATATTGCTAATGTGCCCATTTTAGGTGATCAAGCCCGTGTAATTCGATTTCTTGGTTATCTTCTGCATCCAAATACTTGTTATCACATTGCAACCATAACATCCATATAACTAGTGCAACCATCACATGCAATGCAATCAATGCAACCATTGCAATCACCGCAACCAATGCAAATAGTAAAATTAGAAAGTAGAATTCCTACTCATCCATCTCAATAACCCATCGCGAAAGCCGTAATAATAATAGTAAACAACCATCGAATATCAGCAATATTCATCGACAACCCCAATCCATCAATTAAGAAAATCACAACACACAAATATACTCAAGTACGCCATCATCGGTGTAAATATAAATAGTCAAATGTGTACTAATTCGATCAACATTAGTAACACAATAGCCATCAACAAATAACCGTAATTAACTACCCATCAACTAATAGCAACAATGATAAAATATCGCACACTCATCGAAACGTGATACCATCATTAAACAACTAATATACATGATAATTACAATTAACAATCAATTACATATTAGGTGACCATCCAACTAATATATTCCATCCATTATTATCTATTTTTATATCCTTGTTTATTATGAACTCACCTTTATTTAGTCATCGAAAAACACTAATAAGTCCCTTTAAATAATAATATAATTTCTAAATCCTTTTTAAACATCGAATTTTAAATAAAAATAGAAATCTTCATCAGCATCAAAATCTCTTTAATTATTTCATAAAACAATTTATTACTATTTCCCCCCAGAAATATAACATTTTATTATAAATCACTGAAACTCCTTTTTACTTCTATTTATTTCAAAATAGTAATTTCTTTATCCACAAACTCTTTTTGAAACATCGTTTTATTATTATTATTCAGAAAATACCTTTTTATTTTACTTCTCAAACAATAATAATACTTTTTATTGTAAATACTATAAAATCAATCATTTCACCATTTACACAAAATAAAAAAAAAATTACTAAAATTTAAAATATTATTATCTAAAATCTTATTCTACGCTATAGGCACTAAACTTCCCAAACATCAAATTAAAATATAATTATAGTTATTATTTATTGATTTCCCCAAAAAATCATAAATAATAACCTTATTAAATCCTGTATCTCAATTTTAGTGAAGTTTATTAAATCATCGTTATTTACAAGAACTATCTTGTTTCAATTAATTACATTCAAATCTTAAATTCACAGTCAACAAAAAATAAGCATTCTACACAACAATAAGTCATGTAATGTGCATCAAATTATATCAATTTATCACAAACATGTTCATAATCTAACCTAACACTCATATTAGTAAATATAGTCCTATTCAACTTGTTTAAATCATTTTAAATGAATTGAAATTCATTTTATTCCATTTCACTTTCAAAACAAGGAAATAACATGTTTCTAACTTTAAAAATGGATGTAAAACATATTAAAATCTAAAAAAACATACGTCATATTTATAGATGATAAATCACTTGCTACGTGCCTAAAAGTTGATGAAAATGCGCAAATCGAGGCAATTTCGAAAATTACACCCAATACCCAAACTAAATATTATACTTTTTAATTTAAAAAATGTTATAAAAACACTTTTAACACATTTCTCAATAATTATAGTAATTGATGGAATAGAATCACTTTCTAAGATGTTAAATTAGCAAAAAAAGCCAAACAAGCATAGATTCACGAAAACAAAGGCAGGTCCAGATTTGGGCAGCAGTTACACAGCTTTAAATGCACAAATTCTGCGAATCCCTTGCTTAATCTAATTTTTTAATAAGTTGATTTAGGATATTTTTTTAGCGAATTAACTGGAATTTAGGTAGAAGATGGTCAATGGATGCAAAGAAGGTTTAAAGATCTATTTATAGTGAGTAGGGGCTGCTCTTGTAACACCCCATAAATTTATGATAATAATTTAATTACTAATTAGGCTCTTGATATGGAATTTGAGAAAATGATGAAATTTGACTACGGAACTTGCACCATTGTGTACGTGGTGATTTTCTGACCAACTTCATTTTTGGAGTTTCACGATCGGAGTTCAAACAAAGAAGTTATGGAAGTTTAAAGAAATTAGAGTGAAAATAATTAAATAACAAAACTGGTAGTAAATAATAATTAAACCGGTACACCATCGATCGACCCCCACACTAGAGCAAGTCAACCATAAGCGGTTGATCGCTCATGGAGGAGCGGTCGACCGATCATGGAATTTTGTTGGAGATTTGAGCCTCAGCCAATGACCTAGATTTCATAATTAAAATCTAACAGCTACGATTGATCCAAGATTCTATAAATACAGACCTAACCCCTCACTTCTCTTCTTATATTTTCTAATCTAGTGTAGCTAAGCTCTGTTATTTCCTCTTCTCTACCATTCCTCCTAAATTTAAAATAGTTTATATTTATGCAAATTAGAGAAGAGGGGAAAATAATGAAAGAAGAGAAGAAGTGGATCAGCATTGCATAAATTAAAAAGGTAAATTTCAGTATTATAAATCTCTATTTCACTTTTTCCCAGTTCTCCTCCAAGTTTTATAAATTTAATAGTATGTGTATACACTTTTGTACATATTTCTTGGGATTAGAAAGAAATTGGAGTTGATTAAGGGAATTAAATGTGGATCTAGCGATTTGGAGGGCTTTTAAAGGTGAGTGAAAAATTATGTGGTTTTCTTAAAACATTGGAACTTATTTCGTTGGAATTTTATTTTATTTTTATGCCTCAATAGAAATCTAAAGAGTTGTAGGCTTGAGTTAAGCTTGTAAGACGCCGTCTACCTATTTTGTAGACAAATAGAAATATCGTTTACACCCAAATCTAGAAATTAGTCCCTAAGTTATCAAAGGTTGATTATGGAAAAACTTTTAGAATTTGTTCTAGACCAACAATCAGGTTATAAAAATATTAGTGTAATTAAGATTTGCTATGATTCTATCTAGAATTTGAGTTTTGTATTTTAATTTGCTGTAAGTATTGTCTACTTAATCTCTATGAATTTTTATAATATACTAATTTCATAAAAAAAGTGTGATGTTTGATTTGATAAGGAATATACATCAAAAAAAGAAAGAGATATGAAAAATATGGATTTCCTTTCTTTAGTTCACACTGTTCATTTCAATAAAATGGAAATAAATAATTCCTTATAATTTTAAACTAAGAAAATCCCTTAATTTAGGTTAATTTATGGAGGGTTATAACGGAAAACCTTTTTGGAATGGTGTTCTAACAGATTATAGTATAGAATGAAATATATCCTAGTTTGTGGATTAATAACTGGAAATCAAATAATAAATTTATAAACATATATAACTGCTCTAAAAGTTTCAAAATAAAATTATAATTAATATGGTGTATTATGCATTTAATTTTTGTATTAAACGTAAATTCAATGTTAGAATATACCATGTATAAATGGTAGAATTGAAAATAAAGATGGAAGGGTTGTGACCCTAAAAATGATTAAGCAATAAATGTGCAATGAAATTGGAGTTACAATAATTTAAATAATTTATAAATGGATAACATGGGCCTGCTTAATCGAATTAATAGAGTAACCATGGAAAGATAAGGTAGAAATAATGGTAAGGTCTGAATAGGTAAATAAATATCTTTGGAAATGTTCGTTAGGATAATAATCATTTATTGTGGACAAAAGGGACGTTTATAGAGATAATAAATAAAACATGCTTGGTCGCAATTAAACAATGTAAGGTAGTATAATTATCATTAGAATAGATTATAGCCTTCAATATGCAAATAGTGATTTGTTGGCTTTGTCCAATAATAAAGCTTAGAATAATTAGTTAGATTTTATGGGTTGGGATGTGAGGTCAGTATAGTTATAAAGTATATGTCTACCCTTCACTCAAAGGCTAGCAACAGTTATGTATAGTTATTACTGATGTGGGACATCTCTAACCATAGAGCGCATGAGAAAAAAGGGATATGCCATAATATATTGAACTTACTGTGGGGATTGACTATATGAAATCATTGTTTAGGGACCTACCTCTTTCCCTTATATGAAGTTATAAATAGTCAAGGTTAGCGGTTAGGCATGGTAAAAGGATAAATTGAAAAGGTCTACTTCAATAGGAAGTATTAAGTGACCGAAGAGATTTCCATGCATGTCAACTAGATGGTATCGGTGAGGAGTCCACCTTGGGTTAGGCATTAAATGGTTAGAGTCTACCTAATTTCATTAAAAAGGTATTAAATGGCTTGGGTACTATCTCCTACATGGCTAAGACATTAATTGCAGTAGATGCAGCAATTATATCTTATAAACCTATATATAGAAGTCATTGATCTCTATAGTGAAGATCGATTGACTAACATTGATGATTGGAAGGGCCTGCTTCAGTGAATGATGTGTGAAGCAGCGGTGGGGTCGGCCTCCTCCTTATTCAAGAAGTATTAAGTAGTTGGGTTTGAGGTGGCATAAGCACCATAGGCACATGTGAATATATTATACCTCAGAGAAGGTTAGGTAGACATATCATGCATGCAAATGAAATTAAACAGATTAACCATAAATAATAAGACATAATTAAATCGAGATGAATCACTATAAGTTTGTGTTATGGATAAAGTATGCAATTTTGCAATCGCCGAAACGTTAATCTGGCCCATCCTTATCACTGGTTATAGGGAAGATTTAGAGAAAAATGTCCCTGGAGCAAGACAGAATGGTTAATGAAAAAGTCTTCTTATTCATGTTGGGTATTGACAAGGCAATTGGATGACCAAGGAATAACATTAATTCCGAGGTAGTGGCCTTAGTCAGTATTCATATCCCATTATGTGACGCCCCACCTCTATACCCACGCTAGACAAGAACATTACGGTGAATGCTGTCGACTAGCATGGAGAATAAGGCTGTTGAGGAGCGACCATCCATGTAATTTCTTTGCGCGAGCACCGATATGTCAGATAATATAACATGCATTCTATTTCAAGAGGAAATCCGACATACCGACACAAACTCAAAGCTACTACACGGTGGCTATATAAATCCTTCGGAAAACAAATATAGAAATAAACATAACATAAATCAGTCACAGACAATTCATATCACAAAGGCGGAATAAGATATGAATACTACACTAGGAAGTGTACATCAGAGTAGTGGTCTAAAAAGATCCACAATATCACAAAAGAATAGTTACACGAACTACACAAAAGAATAAGTATACATTAAGGAGTCTATATCTCAAATGTATACAACAAACTAACTACTAATCTAAGTAGTTAACCCAAAAGTCAAGGAGTTAATCCCGGATGAGAAGTCAAGCAGAAGCACCTGTAACATCTCGGTCTGACCCGAGTATTATTTAATAAGAAAATAATAAACGGATCAGTCTAACTATAAATATCAGATGAAACGATATAGAATAAGAGATATGACTAAACACGTAATAATCACAATGCCAAGCTGTAATATATATATATACTTAGTTGATAATCATCAAGAGATTAATCAATGTCACCAATTCTACACAAGAATCAAAGAAGTGTCATACTCATTATTTCGTTCATCAAACCACAAATATTGACGATAATATCAATGTCAATCACCAAAGTCAAAGACGCACAAATTCCAGAAGACTACACAAGAAATCCAGAAATCACAAAAGTCAATGACACACAAATTCACCAATGCACAAATATTGATAAAACTTATCAATGGAAATCACGAAAATTGGTGAAACACAAATTCTAGAAATCTACACAAGAAATCCAGAAATCACAAAAACAGAGGGGGGGAGGCCTATCACAAACGGGAGCATAAAGCTCACCAACACGTGTATCACAAACGGAACGCTAATTCCATGGTCGCTAACCATCACAAATTGAGCCGAAGCTCCACAAACGGCCCGAAGACCATGGGTTGCTACCCCATCACAAATTGAGTCGAAACTCCACAAAACGGGGTTTAGTCTCCCTCGCAGACAAAGAGACATCGCACATTGCTAGTCTAAATCACAAAGATGATCGTCATGATCAACGAGAAGTGTCAATTACACTAAGCTAGTAAATATATGAGTTTAGCTTCATGTCCCATAACCACTTGCTTAACTTAAATATTTACGAACAAACTGTAAATCTCCACTAGAAAATTGTCACAAGAGGTTCAATAGAACAAGTCCAAGAATTAACCGACAAAGTAAACGCAAGCGTTTCATACCACTTGTTTTACTAAGCCGTTTAATTAGATTTCTCATACGAGTGAGGTAAAGGTTTGTATATACTAATAGATTGGAAAACGGTTTTATAAACGAATTTGGTACTAAAAGAGTATTGAAATCGTTTGAGTAAAGAGTTTTGATATTTAGTACTAGTATAGGAAACCTTTATATTTTTAAAGTGACAAATCACGAAGAAGGTTGTAAGAACGATCAATCACAAAAATTCACATACGAAGACGTGAATAAAATCCAACGAAATCGATAAAGGATCCATCGAAATGGATATTCAAAAATCCCTAAAAAGAGTCATCAAAGTCATAATAGATGATAACAACAAATAGGATTATCACGAATCGATTTAAATTAGGATTTCAATCCAAAAAGGCAAATTGGACTCAAACAGCAGGTTCAGTCGACTGAACAGAGAATTTCAGTCGACTGACCCTGTACATGGAAATTTTCCAGGTTCAGAAAACTTTCTGTTTCCAGTTTCAGCCGACTGTGCAGAGTTTTTCAGTCGACTGAATCATGCCTGGAAACTCTCGGGTTTCAGGTTCAGTCGACTGAACAGAGATTTCAGTCGACTGAATCATGCCTGGGCTGTTTTTCAGCCTTATACAAATGAAGAGCAAACTCTTCCAAAATGCAATCGGACGAACATTGGCTCTAAGGGTTTATGCCAAACGGCAACCCGGCCCTATATGCTCCTCGATGCATCACCAAAAGCATGATCAAACATCCATAAAAGGATTTCACACAAATTTGACTTAAAAACCCAAAAATTGGAATATTTACAAAACCAATCCAAATCAAGAGCAAATTCTCATGAAGAAGTGTTAGGAATTCATACCTAACAACCAAAGATAATTATAGTCATAGATGTGAGATAAAAATCTCACCTTTTCACAAAATCGAACAAGAAGAAGCTTGAAAGCAATGGGAGAATCAACCTCTCTTCAACCCAACCCAAATGAGCTTGAATCTAAGCTCAAAAACAAGAACATTCCCAAGATTAGGTTTAGGAATTTCTGAAATTGGGAAGAGAATAAGTTGGAGAAGAAGAAGAGAAGCTTACCAATGGGTTCTTCTTGAGTTTGGAGCAAGGAATTTGATTTGCAAGAGAAACTAGGGTTTTGGAATTTTAATTTCCAATCTCTCCCACCATTAGCACTCTAAAAAATGAAATGAGAAGAGAATGAGGTTGAGTGGGGAAGAGTGGCTCAGATTCGAGCATAAGTTAACATAGGGTTGAGCCCAAAAACCAAACCCAAAGTAAAAAGTAGCAGAAATCAACTTTCTCCAAACATATCGAAGCTTATACTCAAAAAGGTCGCAAACGGCATTTTAAACTCAATGGGAGTGGTCCCGAGCCCTAATTCGACCGTATGCAAAAATTAGCTTTTCGGACTAAAATCCGACTAACGATAAAATATTTAAATAAAATATTTAAATATACAATCGATAAATATACGTGTTGTTACAGACTCCCCTCCTTAAAGAAATTGCGTCCTCGTAATATTACAAGAAGAAGATATATAGTAACAACCATAAAAGCATATTCAACACAAAAGAAGTTTGAAATAAGAAGTTCACCTCAAAGAGCACGAGAAAGTAAGTCCGGATGTGTACGCTCGATGTACTCTCTAGATTCCCAATAACAATCCTTAGGATTTGAAGACCATTGAACTTTAACAAGCGGAACATCTTTATTTCGAAGTCGCTTGACTTCCGAAGCAATGATACGAATAGGATGTTGCTCATAAGTTAAATTAGGCGAAACTCCAATCTCTTCCACAACACCGGGCTCAAGAATAGAATCGAAATCTCGAAGACATTTCCGAAGTTGAGAAACGTGAAACACGTCATGCATAGCAGAAAACTGAGCCGGTAATAAAAGGCGATAAGCCATGGAACCAATACGTTCGGTGATAGGAAATGGCCCAATATATCGAGGCGCAAGTTTTCCCGATCGACCGAAATGTACAACACCTTTCATTGGTGAAACACGAATAAACACAAGATCTCCCATAGAAAATTCTAACTTCCTTCTTCGGTTATCGGCATAGGATTTTTGTCTACTCTGGGCTTCTTTCATCCTATGACGAATAAGATCAATCTTTTCTGTGGAGTCACGAATAAAATCTGGACCTAAAGCCAGCCTCTCACCGGCCTCAAGCCAACAAGAAGGAGATCGGCATGGCCTTCCGTAGAGTGCCTCGAAAGGTGCCATACCAATGCTAGATTGGAAGCTATTATTATAGGAAAATTTAACAAGTGAGATATGATCTTCCCAACCTCCACCAAAATCAAGAACACAAGCACGAAGAAGATCTTCAAGAGTTTGATTCACACGCTCGGTTTGTCCATCGGACTGGGGATGATAAGCGGTGCTAAAATTAAGCTTCGTTCCCAAAGCTTTTTGAAGACTCTTCCAAAATCCACTAGTAAACAATGGATCACGATCACTAACAATTGAAGTAGGAACCCCATGCAATTTAACAATTTCTTTGATAAATATCTTGGCCAAAAGAGGAACAGTTCGATTAGACCGAACGGGAATAAAATGGGCAGATTTAGTAAGCCTATCAACAATCACCCATAAGCTATCATGACCCGAACGAGAACGGGGAAGGCCATCTATAAAATCCATGGAAATTTGGTCCCACTTCCAGACTGGAATTTCTAAAGGTTGCAATAACCCTCCGGGCCTTTGATGTTCGGCCTTAACGAGTTGGCAAGTCATGCAACGTTTAACGAAGTTAGCGATGTCAAGTTTCATTCCCTCCCAATAATAAAGTCGCTTCATATCCGCGTACATTTTACTACTACCGGGATGAATGGTAAACTTAGAACGATGTGAATCTTCTAAAATATCTTTACGAAGATCACCAATATTTGGCACGACAAGTCTACCAAATTTCCGAATGCCGCCACGAGAATCGATATCAAAGTCTTTCAAACCTTCAATATCCATTTTATCCCTAATATTTTGGCCAAGAAGAGCCAAGTCGGGATCTAGCCCTTGAGCTTCAAGAATGCGGTCTAAAAGAGATGGATGAGCCACAAGGCTACATAAAATAAACGATGAGCATAAATCGGAAACACGGTCTCGAATTTCGCAAGTGGATAAAATCTCGAGATCGTTCCATTCGGATATCATCATAGAAACAACAGCTTGTTGTTTACGGCTAAGAGCATCGGCGACAAGATTACCCTTACCGGGAGTATAAAGAATATCAAGATCATATGGTGCAAGAAATTCGAGCCAACGCTGTTGACGCAAATTAAGTTCTTTTTGAGAGAATAAATATTTCAAAGACTTATGATCTGTGTAAAGAACAAATTTCTCTCCTAAAAGATAATGACGCCAAATCCGAAGAGCAAAAACAATAGCCGCGAGCTCTAAATCATGAGTGGCATATCTAGTCTCAGCAGGCTTTAATTGCCTAGAAGCATAAGCAATAACGCGTTCCTTTTGCATAAGAACGGCACCCAAACCAATGCGACTAGCATCGGTATAAACAACGAAATCTTGATTCCCATCGGGAATAACAAGAATAGGAGCATCAGAAAGAAGTTCTTTTAATTTCTGAAAAGAAGCTTCACATTTGTCCGACCAAATGTATTTAACACCTTTCTTCGTCAAGCTAGTGAGAGGCACGACAATTTTAGAAAAGTCTTTAATAAAACGACGGTAATAGCCCGCCAATCCAAGAAAACTACGAATCTCTGTCACATTCTCCGGTCTCTTCCAATCTTGAATCGCTTCAATCTTTGAAGGATCCACGGAAATTCCAGATTCGGAAATGATGTGACCGAGAAACTTCACACGAGATTGCCAAAAGTGGCACTTAGAAATTTTTGCCTTTAATTGATTACTCCTAAGAGTTTCCAACACAATCCGAAGATGTTTTTCATGCTCCTCCTCGGTTTTAGAATAAACAAGAATATCATCGATAAAGATGAGAACAAACCGGTCGAGAAAGTCTTTAAAAACTCGATCCATTAAGTCAACGAAATAAGCCGGGGCATTTGTTAACCCAAATGGCATAACAAGCCATTCATAAGATCCATACCGAGTGCGGAACGATGTCAAAGGAATGCTATCCTCTGCAATACGAAGCTGATGAAAACCGGTAGCCAAGTCCAATTGTGAAAAGACTCTAGCACCACTAAGTTGATCGAACAGATCATCAATCCGAGGTAAAGGATATTTATTTTTGATAGTAAGATCATTAAGCTTGCGATAGTCAACGCAAAGCCTAAGTGTACCATCGGATTTCTTCACAAAAATAGCTGAAGCTCCCCAAGGCGAGGAACTAGAGCGAATAAATTGCTTGGTCTCCAATTCTGATAATTGTTTACGCATCTCCTCGTTTTCTTTATTGGACATACGATAAGGAGGACGAGTGATAGGTTGAGCTCCCGGAATAAGATTAATTCTGAACTCAATTGCTCGTTTAGGTGGTAATCCTAAAACGGGCTCGAATATGTCGGAAAATTCACAAACGACGTGAATAAGAGAAATAATATCACCCTCATCATCATCATCGTCATCACGAGGATTTAAAGAATATAAAGATGCAACCAAAGCAGAATCTGAATCTTTAAGAATAACAGAAACCTGATTAACAGATTGAGGATGTCGAAGATGAATAGTCCGCTCAGGACATAGGACATGAGCTTCATAACGGTTAAGCCAATCCATTCCCAAAATCATTCCAAAGCCTAAATAACGCATGACATGCAAATCGGCTCGGAAAGAAAAATCACACAAAATAATCTCGACATCTTTACACAATAAACTGATTGTTGCGGATCCACCAACCGGATTCACAATTCTCAAAGAAGTCATTAAACACAAAACATCCAAGGAAAAAGTATCAACAAGTTCTTTTGATATAAAAGAATGGGACGCACCCGTATCAAAAAGAACTCGAATAGGATGATCACGAAACAAAATAATTCCATCTAGAATAGAATGAGAAATACCTTGGCCACGAGATGTGTTGCCAGGGGCTTGAGCAACATTTAACTTTCCCTCCTTCTTGCCCTGAAGCTTGGGGCATGAAGATATAACATGACCGGGAACTTTGCAGTAGCGACAAGAAAGAGACTTTGGGCACTTGTTCGCATAATGGTCCTTTGAACCACAATTATAGCATTCCCCACGACCAAAGGAAGAAGTCTTTGCCACGGAGGTTGCTTGCTTCCCTTTCTTATTGGGATAAGGGCCTTTAAATTTGTTTGACCTCTTTTTGTTGTTGAAGTTTGGTTTGGAACCCACCACTTCAACATCATTCTCTCTATCCGCCTCTTCAAGACGAAGAGCGATATCAACGAGTTGGTCGAAAGAAACTTCTAACCTTAAAAGTAATGGCTTCTTGAGGCTTTTGTTTAAGCCATAAACGAATCTCTGGTTCTTCTTAAGAGGGGTGTTGATGTATTCAACCCCATATTTGGAAAGCGACTCGAAGGAGGCGACGTAATCAGTCACGGAGGACTCACCTTGAACAAGGTCTATAAATCGTCGAGCCAATGTCACTTTCTCTGCTTCCGGTACAAATTTCAACTCGAAGCGTTCTCGGAATCTCTCCCAAGTGAGATCCGCCTCATTAGTTTCAGAAATAAGAAGCTCGTACCAGTCCAATGCTCTTTCTCGGAGCATACTAGAGGCCACCTGAACTCAGTGAAGGTCAATAAGATTCATGCGCGAAAAAATGCGATCGCATGTTCTTAGCCAAGCCTGTACTTCAATAACAGTTTCGGAACCTTTGAATGACTCCCCACCCAAATTAGTGTAATCGCTACACAAGCGTGCAAATCCCGACTTTGGGTGAGTAGGTTCCGGGTTAGCTCCAGCCGCTTGAGCATTTGTTACCAAATCAAGAAGCTGTTGAGCAGTCATAAAAACTCCATCCTGGGGCGGAGTGCTAGATGGCACGGCTCTGGGGCGGCCTGGTCTAGACATTTCTCTTCCTTTAGAAAGAAAGAAGAAGAAGAAAAGGTTATTCACCAAATCGAATATCAAGCAATCTTGATAGATAAAACAAGGAATCATAAGAAAAATAGGATGGAACGGTACGAAGACCCGAATAAAATCCTAAAGCACAACTCCTAAGAAAGACTTAGGACGATGATCCTTGTTATAATATTCCATATTGTTCCGAAGTTTGGCTCTGATACCAAGCTGTGACGCCCCACCTCTATACCCACGCTAGACAAGAACATTACGGTGAATGCTGTCGACTAGCATGGAGAATAAGGCTGTTGAGGAGCGACCATCCATGTAATTTCTTTGCGCGAGCACCGATATGTCAGATAATATAACATGCATTCTATTTCAAGAGGAAATCCGACATACCGACACAAACTCAAAGCTACTACACAGTGGCTATATAAATCCTTCAGAAAACAAATATAGAAATAAACATAACATAAATCAGTCACAGACAATTCATATCACAAAGGCGGAATAAGATATGAATACTACACTAGGAAGTGTACATCAGAGTAGTGGTCTAAAAAGATCCACAATATCACAAAAGAATAGTTACACGAACTACACAAAAGAATAAGTATACATTAAGGAGTCTATATCTCAAATGTATACAACAAACTAACTACTAATCTAAGTAGTTAACCCAAAAGTCAAGGAGTTAATCCCGGATGAGAAGTCAAGCAGAAGCACCTGTAACATCTCGGTCTGACCCGAGTATTATTTAATAAGAAAATAATAAACGGATCAGTCTAACTATAAATATCAGATGAAACGATATAGAATAAGAGATATGACTAAACACGTAATAATCACAATGCCAAGCTGTGATATATATATATACTTAGTTGATAATCATCAAGAGATTAATCAATGTCACCAAATCTACACAAGAATCAAAGAAGTGTCATACTCATTATTTCGTTGATCAAACCACAAATATTGACGATAATATCAATGTCAATCACCAAAGTCAAAGACGCACAAATTCCAGAAGACTACACAAGAAATCCAGAAATCACAAAAGTCAATGACACACAAATTCACCAATGCACAAATATTGATAAAACTTATCAATGGAAATCACGAAAATTGGTGAAACACAAATTCTAGAAATCTACACAAGAAATCCAGAAATCACAAAAACAGAGGGGGGGAGGCCTATCACAAACGGGAGCATAAAGCTCACCAACACGTGTATCACAAACGGAACGCTAATTCCATGGTCGCTAACCATCACAAATTGAGCCGAAGCTCCACAAACGGCCCGAAGACCATGGGTTGCTACCCCATCACAAATTGAGTCGAAACTCCACAAAACGGGGTTTAGTCTCCCTCGCAGACAAAGAGACATCGCACATTGCTAGTCTAAATCACAAAGATGATCGTCATGATCAACGAGAAGTGTCAATTACACTAAGCTAGTAAATATATGAGTTTAGCTTCATGTCCCATAACCACTTGCTTAACTTAAATATTTACGAACAAACTGTAAATCTCCACTAGAAAATTGTCACAAGAGGTTCAATCGAACAAGTCCAAGAATTAACCGACAAAGTAAACGCAAGCGTTTCATACCACTTGTTTTACTAAGCCGTTTAATTAGATTTCTCATACGAGTGAGGTAAAGGTTTGTATATACTAATAGATTGGAAAACGGTTTTATAAACGAATTTGGTACTAAAAGAGTATTGAAATCGTTTGAGTAAAGAGTTTTGATATTTACTACTAGTATAGGAAACCTTTATATTTTTAAAGTGACAAATCACGAAGAAGGTTGTAAGAACGATCAAACACAAAAATTCACATACGAAGACGTGAATAAAATCCAACGAAATCGATAAAGGATCCATCGAAATGGATATTCAAAAATCCCTAAAAAGAGTCATCAAAGTCATAATAGATGATAACAACAAATAGGATTATCACGAATCGATTTAAATTAGGATTTCAATCCAAAAAGGCAAATTGGACTCAAACAGCAGGTTCAGTCGACTGAACAGAGAATTTCAGTCGACTGACCCTGTACATGGAAATTTTCCAGGTTCAGAAAACTTTCTGTTTCCAGTTTCAGTCGACTGTGCAGAGTTTTTCAGTCGACTGAATCATGCCTGGAAACTCTCGGGTTTCAGGTTCAGTCGACTGAACAGAGATTTCAGTCGACTGAATCATGCCTGGGCTGTTTTTCAGCCTTATACAAATGAAGAGCAAACTCTTCCAAAATGCAATCGGACGAACATTGGCTCTAAGGGTTTATGCCAAACGGCAACCCGGCCCTATATGCTCCTCGATGCATCACCAAAAGCATGATCAAACATCCATAAAAGGATTTCACACAAATTTGTCTTAAAAACCCAAAAATTGGAATATTTACAAAACCAATCCAAATCAAGAGCAAATTCTCATGAAGAAGTGTTAGGAATTCATACCTAACAACCAAAGATAATTATAGTCATAGATGTGAGATAAAAATCTCACCTTTTCACAAAATCGAACAAGAAGAAGCTTGAAAGCAATTGGAGAATCAACCTCTCTTCAACCCAACCCAAATGAGCTTGAATCTAAGCTCAAAAACAAGAACATTCCCAAGATTAGGTTTAGTAATTTCTGAAATTGGGAAGAGAATAAGTTGGAGAAGAAGAAGAGAAGCTTACCAATGGGTTCTTCTTGAGTTTGGAGCAAGGAATTTGATTTGCAAGAGAAACTAGGTTTTTGGAATTTTAATTTCCAATCTCTCCCACCATTAGCACTCTAAAAACTGAAATGAGAAGAGAATGAGGGTGAGTGGGGAAGAGTGGCTCAGATTTGAGCATAAGTTAACATAGGGTTGAGCCCAAAAACCAAACCCAAAGTAAAAAGTAGCAGAAATCAACTTTCTCCAAACATATCGAAGCTTATACTCAAAAAGGTCGCAAACGGCATTTTAAACTCAATGGGAGTTGTCCCGAGCCCTAATTCGACCGTATGCAAAAAGTAGCTTTTCGGACTAAAATCCGACTAACGATAAAATATTTAAATAAAATATTTAAATATAAAATCGATAAATATGCGGGTTGTTACACATTATATTTTCTTTTAGCTAAGAATTTAGTTTGATCAATCTTTTCCATGGTCACATATGTTATAGTTTAACAAAACCAAAGATCTACACCCTAATTGACTCAGGTTTCAATTTTTGTCGAAATTTGAGCCAATTAAGGTGCGGCTTGTTACATTTGGTATCAAAGCTTAGATTAGTCGATCATAGAAACTAGGGCATGCTGAGAGTACGTATTATTTTTCTATCTAAACCTATGCCAGGCTCTAAAAATTTAGACCATGGAATAGTTGCAATCATATTCCAAAAGGATGAGCGAGGTGACTATGAGTTGGAAAATTTATAGAGTTAAAGGTTTTGCACCTACCTAGATTACCATAAAGCATTGGTTGTACATAAGGCATTAACTTTAAAGAGCATATGCATGACATATGGAAGGATCGCAGAGGTTGGATGGCGTTTGACTCTATAGCTCTGACTTAGTAATCTGTGATTATGGATTTCAATGGATTATCGATTAAAGATGCTCATTTTATCTAGACAAGCAGATTTATGAATCTAAATGTCACTGCTATCTAGAGGCATGTTCTCATAAGAGAATGTTCATCAATAACCTCAAGATGACAAATTGTATTTTTATTAAAGAGAATAAATCCCATTTCTTAGTCTAACACCATGTTAGAATACTTTGAAATATCTAAATGAGTTTTTCATAAAGGAATATATATATACATGTATGTATGTATGTATGTATATGTTTTCGATGGTCCACTTGGAAACTGTTGTTTAGAAAGTAATAAAGTTCTAAAATTTATTTTTAAGAAGAAATATATACACCAATTAATTCGGTTGTGAATGTTTTGAAATTATTAAATACATAATAATATAAAAGTTTGACTTTAGTTTAAAAAAAAATTGGCGAAAAGAAGTTTTCTATTTTGGCAACAAAGTAAAAGCTGGCTTATGTATAGCCCGACAATTTTTCCTGCTTAAAGAATTGGAAAGATTTTAAAAATATTCCCTAAAAGTAGCGAATAAAATAGAAATGACACTTAATACGGTTGGGGTATGTTGTTAGGAAGTATAGAGTTATCCAGTAGGAAATATGAGGAATATTCCTGTGTGCAATAATACAAAGAATAATAGCTGGAATATTTCAAGCTCTTGAAGTTATTGAGGGTAATAGCAGTATAAGTTGGGAGTACTGCAAAATATTAGAAGAAAGGTTTAGAAGGCTTGACGACAACCTAAGGCATCGTAGTCAAGACGATAGGAATTTTTCGGATCATGTGGGAACGATAAAAACAACGTGAAATGATAATTATTGTTATTGTTAATTAACCCAGCCCAAATTTGGTCCAGTTTCAACGTATGCCCAAAATTCGATGACTGGTCCACCCCTAACGGTCGATCGATAGTGGTCAACCGGTTGCTCTAGAAGCATCCAACCAAGTAATGAGTTTGAGGTGCAACTCGAACTAGCAGTGCTACTTTTTAAGTCACATCCATTCAGCTAACTTCCCTCATCATTTCCCTCCTCTCCACAACAGCCAAATGTAATCCCTCCTTCTTAATTAAGGCCGGTGATCCTCCTCACCCTCCCTTGCCAACGATAAGCAATGTCGCCCCCTCTCCATTTCTATAGACCGTATTCCAACAGTAGCTTCCCCTACCAAGTGCAAATTTTGGGTCTCAGATCTAGCCCCACCTCCTCTCTAGATCTAAACCCAATCTTCCCTCTCTGACCTCCTCTAGCTCTTCCTAACACCATTTGGGTCTCATTCCCTAAGAGATCACTTGGCTTGACTAGACTGGTTAGAAAATCTCCGTTTACATAGCCTCCGCAAATTTCACTTTCCTTTAGAGAGGGCCAATAAAATTTAGAGATTTTATTGCCTTTGGACTCAAGGAATTGTTCATGGTGGCAGGTGTTTGCACCAAAATTGGGCAACACCCTTCGGAAGTTTTTGAGGAGATAATAAATGAAGAAATTAAATTAAAAATGAGGACTACCTAACAAAAACTCCAAGTCACAGAAAAGTAAATTGCACGGGAGACATGAATTTAGAGTGGTTCGGCGTTTTGCCTACGTCCACTATGAAGTTTTATCACTTTATTGCTTAATACTTGAAGATTACAAGTGTTCTAGAGCGAAATACAGCAGATAATTGACTTAAGTTCGAAATCAATGGCAGTGATGACGATATAGAGTGATTCTGGCAGCGTCTGGGCGTGCTTTATCTCTAGAAATTCTCCGATCCCCTTTCAGAATGACCAGGGGCTCTATTTATAGGTGTAGGAGGCTGATATTTCGCCTAAAATCTGGGGAGACCACTTCTGGCACATGTGGGGGGCCCACATGCCCGCCTCAGGAAATCCGGGCCCACTTTAGGATTGATTCGAACTCTAGTTCGAGTCGATCAAAAAGTGTCCAATCGAGATGAAATTTGGTGTGGATATTCTTCAACATGCATGCAAGCTCCTGTGAAAATTTCATAGCATTTGGACTTGTAGATCTCGAGTTATGATGGATTCAAGGTTGCATTCTCGGTTGACACGCTTGGTTTGAATCGATCCCTTCGAATTGATAGGGCCGAATTGATGACTCGAGCATGTGCCGGGTGACGTGGCGCGCACGCTTCTCGAGTTGATCCATCTTTTTCTCCGTGTTTACTGGGTCGAACCCATGGTTTTAGCCGCCTTGACTTGGTGGATTCGAAGGAGTGGATTCGAAGACATGCTCGTTCGATTCGATCGAATGGATGTTCCTTCGTATCGATCAAGGTATGTGATAGTTGATCGACACGAAGGCTTCTCAGCTGAATGAATTCGAAGACGGTCGTGGGATGGAGTCGAAGTTCTTCAACTGCATGGATTCGAAGGTCTTCCCCTTGATGGATTCGAAGTAGGGAATGCTCCGATGGATTCGAACCAAGGCCCTGTCTTGATGGACTCGAACCAAGGCTTGCTCGATGGATTCGAACCAAGGCCCTGTCCTGATGGACTCGAACCAAGGCTCGCTCGATGGATTCGAACCAAGGTTATGTCTTATGGATTCGAGCCTAAAGCTATTTCCTCCACTTTTCATTGGTGATAATTTGAGCATACGAACTCGGATTGACTTGAGACTTGAGATGCTGACTTTTACGATCTTTCTTGTCATATCCTATCAATTGTAGCTCAATCTGGACTCGAACAAAATTCATCAATATCCATAGTGAAGTGAAGCATGACCAATCTCTGAGATGAACCGTCCTTTTTTGTCGATCGATCTTTTGGTATCACGGCTTTGCCAAGAAGCGGGATAACATTTGCCCCCCAAAGTACGTCTTGTGGAAACATGGCGTGCTTCGAAAAGCCGTAGTTTCTCTCTGAACAATCATTGTTCCTTTGTCGAAGGTTGTAACCTTGCGTCATATGATTTATTGCTGCAGAACATTGCTTAGCTATTGATTGTTGTAATCGTAACAAGATGAATGTTTGATCCTTGTAAATGTTCAAACCGAGTATTAGTTTGACATATACACACATACGTTAATTTGACTCTCATTAACATTGTGTGTTCACGAGTCGTTGATGGTTTTGTTTGTTATTGAATTTCGTATCGATTCTCTCCTGAACCGATTTGGAAATTTGAGTTCGAAACAATGTTTTGACAATTGTTTTTGATTATCTTCTTGTATCGATCCTCTCTTGAATCGATGTAAAAGGTTGACAAGTAGTTTTTCACGTTGGTGCGGGTTGGATTGATGGATACGAAGTGTTCACCCTCATCGATGGTTTTTGATGGATTCGTAGTGATCATTCGTATCGATAGTCTTCGAATTGTTGTGAGCCGATGGTAGTGGAACTCATGCTTCGAATCGATAAGGTTTTGGTGATTTCAAGTCAGCTCTCGTTAATCGCTTCGTATCTATGAAACCTTGTGGTCACGTCGCTTTGATGGATTCGAAGTGCAGTGGATTCGAACACGATCGTTCGAATCCATCCTATGCTTTGACCGGTAGTGATCGGTTGAAGTGACCGGAAGGTGAATCGCCTCGTTTCCTTTCTAGGATCCATACAAATACCTGGGACTCGGCTCACTTTCACTTTTTACTTTTTATCTTCGTCTTCCTGTGTCTTCGAATCCATCTCGGTCCTTCAAGAACAAGGCTGAATTACTCTTCCTTCCTTCGAGTCGAGGCAATATCCAACTTTTTCGGATCGATTCATACATTCAAGTAGTTGAAGATTTATGGATCTGAAGATTCAAGAACAAACCTTTCCATCGTATTTCGTTCGTTTCGATCTTGGCTGGCCGGAGAAGGAACATGGATGGGTCCTTCGTATCGATCCTTTGCGATCGGTTCGAACATCTTGCCTATGCGATCAATACGAAACTCAAGTCTTTCATCTGTCTTTTGCTGCTGGTGATCAATTCGTTGCCTTCATTGAGGATGGATGCGATGCTTGAGTTGTTGATCGATACTAAGGGTTTCAGTTACCATCGATTCGAATTGTATCGATTCGAACGGAGTCGATTCGAAGCTTCGTCTCTTCGATCGATTCGAACAATTGAAACCTGGCCCCGATCGATTCGAAGGATTTTCTTTTCGATCGATTCGAAGTATTATCCCTTCGATCGATTCGAAGTGACTTATATGGATACATAACTTTCGCATATTTAGCGGCATAATTCCAACGAGCTTTATCTCTGCATATCTGGACTAAACTTTATTATGCATACTTGACTGCCCTTCGAAGCTCGTCGATGGAACTATAACTTATCACTGTGACAACAAACTTTAACTTGAATCAACTGTCAACATCGGGATGGTTCAGTGATGGCGGTCAGCGACGACGGCCATCTCGACCGGATCTCTGATGTCTTTGCTATCTGCAAATTTTCTATAACTCTGTAGAATTTTTCAAGTAATGCACAACACTGCACCTCACACACTTTACACTGGGAATGAATGGGTTTTTTACGTACTTAATGTTGCTTTCTTATTAGTTAGTTAGTTATGGAATCTTCGAGCTCTCAACAACAAGAAGTACAGAGTTCACCTCCTCCAGAAATACTTGAAATCCCTAACATTCCTCCCGAAGTAGTTGGGCCGGCTCGGGCGAAATGCCGGAAGCCATATTTATCGATGATCCTATCGACTACGTTTCGTCCAGTATTTCTGAAGCCTTACTGGGCCGGATCTGCTTGAAACATAACTTATCCCCGAACGACGTTTCGCTACCGGGCGTTGATGACAGACCTCACAACTCACCCGAGGGGTATACTGCTTTCTATCGTCACGCCTGTGCGGCTGGAACTCTCCCTCCATTTAACCAATATATTAGGGAGATGTTATCATTCATTGGAATCGCCCCCTCGCAACTTCATCCCAATGGACACGCATTGCTGAACAGCGTTTTTGTTTAACTTATGGATCATCTCTTTCGTCCGCCAAGGCCAACCGAGATTAGACACATATTCAACTTCAAGAGCAGGGGTGATAGCCCATCTTTCACCTTTTTGGAAGCAATTAGAAACTGCCAGATTGTGACGGGAGCCTGGACCAGACTCGGTTATTTTAAAAATGAATGGTTTTTTGTTCGATGCCCCCAGGGTTTGCTAGGCGATGGCTGTCTAGACGTAAGTGTCGTAAATCGCACAAGCCTCCTTTAACAGTCATTACCAACACCTGAACTAATATCAGGCGTTTTTCTTGCAGCTATCATCTCAAGGCCTAGCGGTGGACACTACAAAGGCGTTGTCCGAAGTTTACAAGAGGTACCGAGTGATTTGCGGCACATCGACTCGGTGTTAACTGATGATAACTTAAGGACGCTGGGTTTAATTGAGATGAACCAGAGTATTGTTATCGAGGGGTTGGCGAAACCGGCTTCGAAGACAAAGAAGAAGACGGTGAAAAGAAAACCTGGCATAGTGATAAGAGAAATGAGCGATGACGAGAGGACGCCCACCGATACCGAGTTAGCGGCTGATCTTTCCCGAATAGAAGAAAAACGGAAAGGCAAGGCTGTTGTCCCTAAACTTAAGAGACGGAAGTCTGTAGTCATATCTCGTTTGATCCCCGGAATTACTACCTCTGACGCTGCTCCTTGTCAATCAAGAAACATTTTTATAGGACTGGATGACATTCCTATCCCGGAATACGTATCTCTCCACCACGAGTCCGGGTTGGATGAACTCTGGGAAGCGTTAGAAATAAGCGAGCCTTAACCTGTTAGTGCAGTCGACACTTCTGGTTGGCCGACGGTTTTGCACATTTGCATACACTTTCATAACACTACACGACTTCTGCACAAATCGTATTGCTTTCGCCTGGTATTTAACCGAATTGCTTCTCTTTTTCAGGTGCTATGTCGGGCCGTCAATCTACACTAGACAGACTTCGAAGAGTGCATCATCCTTCGTATTATTACGAATCTCGACGTAGAGACTCCGATTGCGATCGTGAACGGAGGCATCATGGCTAGGAATATTATGCAAGGGATCGTCATCGTAGTTACTCTAGTCAGGAGCGATCGGACAGAGATCGGAGATATCGCTCCCCTTCTCGTTCTCCTCCGCCACCCCGAAGCCATATTCAGGTATCCGAGCCTCTACATCATCAACCGTCCTCGCAGGTTTCGAGGCTCGAGCCACATCATTCTAGAACTGAGGTTGCTACAACCAGGCTGCGGAGGAGGCCCCTATTGAACCATCTGGTGAAGGGGCCATCGGACTTGCTCAATTGAAGAGGGACTTCCCGGAGAATTGGTTCGACGCTTGTATTTTCCCTCCTAATCTTAAAAGAATTTCCGAAGACGCCGCGACCACAGCACTTAGCTACACCCGCGATTTCTATGCTCAGTACAAAGAATGGTATAAGGCAGCTGTTAAAGCTTCAAAAGTAGCCTTCGATCGAGCAAAAATTATCGAGAAACTGGAAGCCGACTTGGCTCAGAAGAATCGTATTGTTGATATACTCCATTCTGAGGCGGAATCTTCCCGTAAGGCCGAAGTCGAGTCGCTAAAAAAGGTTGATGAGACATTAGTTGAGATGGCAAAGATGCAACAAGCACATTGCACTTTAGTTGAAGACTTGGGCCATCGATACAAAAAAGTTGAGGCCGAGCGGGATGCGGCAGTCAAAGAACTAGAGGAATTAAAGGCTAAGTTTGCCGATATAAACAAAGAAAAAGACGATGCTAATACGGCCACGCAAGAAGCGTGTGAGCAAGCTATGTCTCTCCGATCTGAGCGTAATGCGGTAGTCGCAAGCGTTAAGGAGGTTGAAACAGAGGTGGAGGAGAGAGTCCAAGCAGAGAGGTTCAAGATGGAGGCCGAATTTGACGACCTCTTGGACACATATAATGCTAATGTGTTAGAGCATAGAAATCTCTCCTGGCTAGGAGATTGCTCGATGCTTCTCTACAGTGCCTGGAAGAAATTAGTGGATAGCAAGAGGATGTCTTGCCCGGATGGAGTATTAGATGAGTTTGATCTTGAGTCACGTCTGCTTAGCGAGGATGAGAGGAGAACTCGTCACGAGGCGATAATTTCTGTTGAGAAAGAAAGACTTGGCATCCATCAAACGGAGATCGGTGAAGGTTTGGGTGTCGCGCATCATAGCGAAAATATCGAAGTCCCTATCCCGACTTCGTCCGAGGCTATCGCCGCGGTTGACCGACAAGTTATTCCTACTTACAACCCAGATCAACCGGGGCTGTCTTCTGGCAAGACTGTTGTCTCCGAGCCTGTTCAAGCTCCAAGGCAAGGTAAAGAAGGTAATTTGATTATTTCCCTCATGTCTTAAAGTATCGATTTTCAAGAGAATTTTCTGGACTGATTACTTTTGTTCTCCTTTGTTCAGTGACTGAGAGTGCCGCATTCGTGCCCCCAGTTCCTCCGGTTCTATATCCTACGCTTGGAGTTATTGTCACCGAGGCAATTTCTACTGTTGCCATGGCCGGTGATATGGGAGAAGGGAGCTCGATGTCATTCGATGCTCAAATGATTGACGAGCTACTTGGTCACTCTATTGACCCTATTCCTGATCCTTCATTCGTGATGAGTGGAGCTGCTCCAGTTTTCAGTTCTGTCGTGACGACCACCAGCATATCCAGCGCAGCTCAGTTGTCTCGAGAAGAAGAGATTTTAGCTGAGATAAGTGCTGAGATGGCCACTATGGTAACGGTTGGTGGTCCTGGTAGCGACACTGCCCCTTCAAGCTTATCTTCTTTAATGGTGATCTCTCCCAGTGGCACGGTAACTGTCTCGAGCGTTGCTGAACAAACACCTGTCACCGCTCCCATGCCTTCAGTTCGTCCTCACAAAAGGATCTCTGTCCCTTCCAGTTCTGAGGAAGACGTTGATATTATGCCAGATCCAGAGGATGTTCCAAAGAAGGGAAAAAAGTCTCGTAGGAAGCCGGGTAGTGGGTCCAGCGGCTCGACTCCGAAGAAGAAGCCCCGGAAGAAGAAGGAGTGAGCTTCTTGTTTTATCATGTGGTTGTGAATAGCAATTCTTTTATCTCTTCTTTTGTTCTTTTAGAGCCGTGTATATGTGTGGATTCGAACCTGTTTTTGTTGGTTGATGGAATGGGAAGTTGCTCTTTTCTTTTACTTAAGTGTTTTGCAGTGTTTGTTTTTTTTTTATCTGCCAAGTATGAAAACATAACTTCGTGTCATGATTTGATGAATGAGTTGAACTCTGGACATAGTATCACTTAGGTTAGTGAATAACACTTAGCTTTTTTGCCTCCTAGTCTCGGGGAACAACATTTGTATTTTGGTGGTTTATCAAATTTATTGCAAATCTTAAGCACATGTCCACATTCTGGGGACTTGGGATAATTTGAGATCGATAATCCAGTTCGCACTCCGGGAATTTGAGAGTTATCGATACTTGTAACACGGTTCGCGCTACGGGAACCTGGAATTGATTTTATACTCTGCTTCACGCTCCGGGAACTTGGAGTTAGTATTGATATTTCGATTCGCACTTCGGGAACTTGTAATCTATGTTTATACTCCGTTCACGCTCTAGGAACGAGTTGCTGGACGTTTATACTCCAATTCGTGCTCTGGGAATTTGGAGTCCGTTCGCGCTCTGGGAACAAGTTATTGAATGTTTATACTCCAATTTGCACTCTGGGAAGTTGGAGTCCGTTCGCACTCCGGGAACGAATTGCTGAATGTTTATATCCAATTCACACTCTAGGAAGTTGGAGTCTGTTCGCACTCCAGGAACGAATTGCTGAATGTTTATACTCCAATTCACACTTTGGGAAGTTGGAATCCGTTCGCACTCCGGGAACGAATTGCTGAATGTTTATACTCCAATTCTCACTTTGGGAATTTGGAGTCCGTTCGCACTCCGGGAACGAATTGCTGAATGTTTATACTCCAATTCACACTCTGGGAAGTTGGAGTCCGTTCGCACTCTGGGAACGAATTGCTGAATGTTTATACTCCAATTCACACTCTGGGAAGTTGGAGTCCGTTCGCACTCCGGGAACGAATTTCTGAATGTTTATACTCCAATTCACACTTTGGGAAGTTGGAGTCCGTTCGCACTCCGGGAACGAATTGCTGAATGTTTATACTCCATTTCACAGTATGGGAAGTTGGAGTCCGTTCGCACTCTGGGAACGAATTGCTGAATGTCTATACTCCAATTCACACTCTGGGAATTTGGAGTTAGTAAAAGGATTTTCGTGTATCAATCCTTGTAAACGCTGGTGTAGTGTTCTGTCCTCGAGCTCGAGCTTCACTTAGTGAGTGGCCGATCGTATCACAGTCACTCCCTATTTGAATAAATCCCGCCGCGTGGTGGAATTTAGCTCTCCGTGCATCGTGATATTATACGTCATTTTCAGTGAATCACAACTTTTGGCTCGAAGAGATGGCATTTTATTGCTGAAATAAAAGAAATATGGCAAAATCAGTTGCCTTATTACAAGTTCAAACTTCAAAATGCAAAAATAAAATGCTAAGGAAGAAATTGACTAAAAATAGATAAATAAAGCCTGTCATGTGTAGTAGCGACGGAGACTTTCGCTATTCCAAGCTCTCGGCAAAGTAAGACCGTCAATGGTTGACAACTTGAACGTGCCATCTCCGAGCTTTTGTGAGTTCACATACGGCCCTTCCCAATTTGGCTTCATGGGCGAAGGGACCGGATAAATTCTCTTGAGTACGAGATCGCCGGGTTCAAAGGTTCGCGGGCGGACCTTGGCATTGTATATTTGAGCGACTCGACTCCGATATGCAACTGCCCTCAAATCATCTTCTTCACGCTTCTCATCAAGTAGATCCAGAGATTCAGCAAGTAATATGGCATTCGTTTTCGGATCATAATATGTCACACGATGAGAGCGAACTTCCAATTCGATTGGAATAACGGCGTCAGAGCCATAGGATAGAGAAAATGGAGTGTGTCCGGTTGTAGTCTTGTGAGTCGTTCGGTAAGCCCATAAAGCCATAGGCAGTTCATCAACCCACTTGCCCCAGCTTTTTCCTGTCATTTCTTTAAAATAGACTTGATAACCTTATTGACGGCTTCAACTTGACCATTTGCTTGAGGGTGTGCTACTGCAGAGAATTTCTTGTGGATGTGAAATCATTGACAGAAGTTCTTGAATTCAACACTGTCGAATTGGGCTCCATTATCGGTGATAATAGTATGCAGGAGACCAAACCGACATATGATGTTGCGTACCATGAAGTTGATCACTTTCTTTGTCATAATTGTTGCAAGGGGTTCAACTTCAGCCCATTTGGTGAAGTAATCAACTGCGACGATGGTGTACTTCGCGCCACCTTTAGCTAAAGGCAATGCACCAATTATATCAACTCCCCATATTGCAAGTGGCCATGGGCTGACCATTTGGGTTATCTCAGTAAGTGGAGCTCTGGGAATTCGAGCGTATTTTTGGCATTTATCACACTTTTTGGCATAGTCCATAGCATCGCGATTTACGGTGGGCCAATAATATCCATATCGGAGTATTATCTTGGCAAGTGCTTGCCCCCCAGTGTGATCGCCACATTCTCCTTTGTGCACATCGTGTAACACTCGTTTGACTTCGTCGTGTGCGATACACCGGAGGAGAGGAACAGAATATCCCCTTCGATACATAACTCCATTCTGAATGACAAATCGCGAAGCTTTTCGAAGAATTTGTCTTTTCTCACTTCGTCGTTCGGGCAATATGCCACGCTCAATGTAGTCTTGGTAGGGGGTCATCCATGATTCCCTGTGGGAAGTAGCTTCAAATGTGAATTCATTCTCTGCTCGATCAATGCTTGGAGAGGATAAAGTCTCGACAGGGACGAGTCCCAAGTGTTGAGCTTCGCCTGTACTTGCCAACTTTACCAACGAATCGGCTTTCTGATTGTGCTCTCGGGGTACATAGAAAATGGTATAATAATCGAACTGATCAGGTATTTCCTGAACTCGGGCTAGATAAGCGGCTAATCTTCGATCTTTAGCCTAGTATTCACCCCGAACTTGGCATACTACTAACTGGGAATCACAGTAGATTTCCACAGCAATAATTCTTAGGTCACGGGCCAACTTCAACCCAGTAAGCAAAGCTTCATATTCGGCTTCATTGTTGGTTGCACATAAATCAAACTTTAAAGCGTAGCATATGGATCGGCCCTCGGGAGTTTCAAGCACTATCCCTGCGCCCAAGCACCGATCGTTGGATGCACCATCAGTATATAGCTTCCATATGTATTCGGGAGATTTACTAGTTTCAGGTAAGTCTTCAGGAGTAGTGAATTCGGCAATGAAATCTGCAAGGACTTGACCGTGTATGGCTCGTCTCGGAGTATATGTGATGTCAAATTGACTTAGTTCAATGTTCCATTTCAATAACCTGCCAGATGTCTCAGGTCGTGTGAGGACTTGCCGTAACGGCTGATCGGTGTACACGGTGATGGGATGAGCCTGAAAATATGGACGAAGCTTCCTTGAGACGATGACTAGACAGTATGCCAACTTTTCTAGCCTTGGATAATTTCTCTCGGCTCCGGTTAATTGCTTACCAACGTAGTAGACCGGTCTCTGCAGTCGGTCTTCCTCCCAAACTAACGTAGCGCTGATGGCGTTTTCAGATACTACCAGATAAAGGTATAACTGTTCATGATCAATAGGTTTTGAAAGAATCAGGGGTGTGGAAAGATGCTGAACTAGTGATTGAAATGCGCCCTCACATTCTGTAGTCCATTCGAAGTTTCGTTTCCCTTTTCGGATCAGGTCGAAGAAGGGTATGCATTTGTCAGTTGATTTTGGGATGAACCTGCTTAGTGCTGCAACCTTTCCATTAAGGCTCTGGACCTGTTTTATGGTCCTTGGAGTTTGAAGGTTCCTGATCGCCCAAGTCTTTTCGGGGTTGGCCTCTATTCCTCGGGCGTTGACGATGAACCTAAGGAATTTTCCGGATGCGACTCCAAAATGACATTTTAGCGGATTAAGCTTCATCCCGTATCTCTGGAGGACATTGAACATTGACTCTAAGTCTTTGATGTGATCAGTGGAGTGTCGCGATTTTACCAACATATCATCTACATAAACTTCCATAGTCTTTCCGATCTAGTCGGCAAACATTCGCTTGACTAAGCATTGGTAAGTCGCTCCGGCATTCTTTAACCCAAAAGGCATGACCTTGTAGCAGTATAGTCCCAGGTCAGTTATGAATCTCGTATGTTCTTGATCATACACATGCATGGGTATCTGATTGTAACCAGAATAAGCATCCATGAAAGATAATAATTCATGCCCGGCCGTTGAATCCAAAAGTTGATCGATTCGGGGAAGTGGAAAGCTATCTTTCGGACAAGCCTTATTTAAGTCAGAGTAATCGATGCACGTTCTCCATTTCCCATTCGGTTTTCGGACAAGTACAGGGTTCGATACCCACTCCGGGTACAAAGCATCCTGGATAAACCCATTCGCTCTTAGCTTATCAACTTCTTCTTTGAGGGCGGCAGATCTCTCTGGATCCATACCGCGTCTTTTTTGTTTGACCGGGATATACCGTGGGTCAATATTCAAGGTGTGGCTCGCGATGTCCGGTGAGATTCCACACATATCAGAGTGCATCCAAGCGAATACGTATAGATTTGCTTGGAGAAATTCGACGAATTCCTATTGCCCTTGTAGGTTTAGTTGAGACCCAATTTTCAACATTTTTGAATCATCATCATTAACTGGAATGTCAATTGTCAGCTCGGCGGGCAAAGCTTGACTTTCTTTAGATTCATCATTACCTTCAGTGTCTCTGGGGTCTAGATCTTTCTGGAATTGGTCGCGGTGCCCGGGCCGAGGCCCAGGCACTAATTGTCAATCATCGACGAAACGGACACAGAGAGATTCCTCCACGCCCTTTCCTTTCTCTTTCTCTGCACTTCTCGCAGTTCGGCAACATAACAGGCTCTTCCATCAGCCTGATCTCCTTGAATGACCCCAATCCCGTGATCAGTGGGGAATTTCAAAGTTAAGCACCATGGGGCGATTGCTGCCCTAAATTCGACAAGGGTCGGTCGGCCCAAAAAAGCATTGTATGGAGTGTGGATATCTAGGACAACAAATTGAAACATTCGGACCCTTCGGCGTTCTCCAACTCCCAACTCCACTGGCAACTCCACCACTCCAGTGGGTATATTAGCACTTCCATCAAAGCCATGGATTCTGGAATGACAAGGCTTTAAATCTTTGGCTTCCATCTTCATTTGATCATATGCTCTCTTAAACAAGATATTTACTGAACTCCCACTGTCCACCAGGATCCTCTTCATCCAACCAGGACCAACCTGGGCAGATATGACTAGCGGGTCTATAGTTGGGGCTTCGACCTTATCAGCATCTCGGTTTCTAAATACGATGTCGTCTGCTTCGTCCTCTATTGTTTGGCCGGAGCCCCTTCATCAAGTGTACTGCAACTTTCGAAACTCACATGCCTGATCGAATTGGCGTATGATTCCATTTCCCTCCAGCTTCGGTCTGCTGGATGAGTACCACCACTAACTGTATTTATGACCAACCTGCCGCCTGTACGAGCGGGCTCCTCCTGTCTCTCTTGGTTTTGTGCACGATTTTGGTTTGACGGGCCCACACCACCAGCCTGCGACGCCCGCACGAATTGATCTAACTTCCTTTCCCTGATAAATTTTTCAATAAGATCTTGCAAATGCCTGCAATCATTGGTATTGTGTCCATAACTTTCGTGGAATCTACAGAACTTCCCCGTTTGAACCTGTCTTTCCGACAATGGCTTCGGAGTTGGCTTCTTATACTGCATCGCATTACAAGTTTGTAGATACACGTTTTCCAGTGACGTATTCAGTGGTGTATAGCTTTCAAACATTTACGCCCTACGCCGCGGGCCACGATTCTGATCCTGCTTCTTATTTCTATTATCGCCGTTCCTCGGCGGGGTTTGCTTGTTTTGAATATTCAACTGTACTTTTCCTGAGCTCTCCCTTGACTGTTTAACCGCCATATTGCTTTGAATCCCTTCATTGTTGGGTCTCGCATCGTCATGCTTCCTAGATTGTTTCGCATCCTCACGCCTTAAGAAATGGGCGGCTTTGGAGTAGAAAGATCCAACGATGCGGGAGGTTTCCAAGCTAGCCAATTTCCAAATTCAGAGTCGGGGTTAATCCCCTTAGTCAAGGCCATCAAGATTGAACTATCATTGGGGTTAGTGATCTCTGCACAAGCGTCACTGAATCTTTCCAAATATCATCTGAGTGTCTCTCCTGGAGCTTGAGTGACACTTTAGTGTTTACGTCTTTAGGCCTGGCAATGTGCGTATGGAACTGTTCAACGAATTTAGTAGCCAATTGGTCAAATGAAGAAATAGATCGTGGTGGTAATCGTGTAAACCACATCGTCGCAATTCCCTCTAAAGAAATGGGAGAACTACGGCATTTTACTGCATCATCAGCTCTTGCAGCAGTCATCGACCATTCGTATTTCGGAATATGTTGGTTAGGGTCGGTATTTCCTTCATACATGGGGAGAGTCGGCATCCTGAGTCGCCGAGGAGGTTCAGCATATAATATGTCATCGGCGAATAGAGTATGACTTGGGAGATTCCCCAATCATCATTTGCGAAGCCCTGACTTTCGCGGATCATTTGGCGTACCATAGCTGAGAGGTTAGGTGTTGCTATATTCGGAGGGTGGCGAGCCAAAGTGTGGTCGGGTTCCACGGTGCGAGGTAGGATCGGGCGCTGTCGACGATCCGTATCTCGCCTCCTTGGCTCGGTGTCTTCTGGGAAATATGGCCCCGGAGTATGTTCCTGCTGGTGGTAGTTTTGATTGGAGTGATTTCGGGTATCAACTCCTATGTCAACTGCAGTGGCGGTGGCTTGGTTATCCGTAGTATGTTGTGGAACAGTGCCTCCTCGTGGGGAGGGTCCTATATGAAAACTAGCAGAAGGGCCAACTCTTATCTGCCCAACAGTTAATGCTTGTTGGTGACCAGCGGTATGCGCATGGCTTCCGTCTAGCCTGGGACGGGTAGATCTGTCGCTGTAATCAGGCAAGGCAGATCTTTTAGTAAAGGAATGAGGGGGTGGTCCCTTCTGGATCTTCTACGCCTTTGGCGGTTTAGTTCATTAGTCAACTCAACATTGACACGTAGTTGTTCGGTCAGCTGTTGCCGACTTTGGGTTAGTTCCTGGAGTATTGTCTGGAACTCTTTTCGAGTGACCGGACCTGATGGATCTGAGTGCCCGGTATCATTTTGATTGGGTGGAGGGAGTTGAGGGGGATTTTGTCTATCACGGCCTTCTTGGTCGGCGTCAGTAGAAGTGGTTCTCGTGCTAACCATCTTGAGGTGTAGAATCCTTTCCTAGATTTTGGTAAATCTGAATAGTATGGAAGGAGTCTGAAATTGAAGTCTGGATCTCTCTCTTAGATTTATGCAATCTGATATCAATGATAGATCCAATGAGCAGGAGAAAACCTCGGTTTTCTCGGTGAAAGCACCAAAGTATTTGCACCAAAATTGGGCAACACCCTTCGGAAGTTTTTGAAGAGGTAATAAATGAAGAAATTAAATTAAAAATGAGGACTATCTAACAAAAACTCCAAGTCACGGAAAAGTAAATTGCACGGGAGACAAGAATTTAGAGTGGTTTGGCATTTTGCCTACGTCCACTATGAAGTTTTATCACTTTATTGCTTAATACTTGAAGATTACAAGTGTTCTAGAGTGAAATACAGCGAAATACAAGCGTCCGGGCGTGCTTTATCTCTAGAAACTCTCCGATCCCCTTTCAGAATGACCAGGGGCTCTATTTATAGGTGTAGGAGGCTGATATTTCGCCTAAAATCCGGGGAGACCACTTCTGGCACGTGAGGGGGGCCCACATGCCCGGCCTCAGGAAATCAAGGCCCATTTTAGGATCGATTCGAACTCTAGTTCGAGTCGATCAAAAAAGTGTCCAATCGAGGCGAAATTTGGTGTGGACATTCTTCAACATGCATGCAAGCTCCTGTGAAAATTTCATAGCATTTGGACTTGTAGATCTCGAGTTATGATCGATTCAAGGTTGCATTCTCGGTTGACACACTTGGTTCGAATCGATCCCTTCGAATCGATAGGGCCGAATCGATGACTCGAGCATGTGTCTGGTGACGTGGCGCGCGCGCTTTTCGGGTTGATCCATCTTTTTCTCCTTGTTTACTGGGTCGAACCCATGGTTTTAGCCGCCTTGACTTGGTTGATTCGAAGGAGTGGATTCGAAGACATGCTCCTTCGATTCGATCGAATGGATGTTCCTTCGTATCGATCAAGGTATGCGATAGTTGATCGACACGAAGGCTTCTCAGCTGAATGGATTCGAAGACGGTCCTGGGATGGAGTCGAAGTTCTTCAATTGCATGGATTCGAAGGTCTTCCCCTTGATGGATTCGAAGTAGGGAATGCTCCGATGGGTTCGAACCAAGGCCCTGTCCTGATGGACTCGAACCAAGGCTTGCTCGATGGATTCGAAACAAGGCCCTGTCCTGATGGACTTGAACCAATGCTTGCTCGATGGATTCGAACCAAGGTTATGTCTTATGGATTCGAGCCTAAAGCTATTTCCTCCACTTTTCAATGGTGATAATTTGAGCATACGAACTCGGATTGACTTGAGACTTGAGATGCTGACTTTTACGATCTTTCTTGTCATATCCTATCAATTGTAGCTCAATCTGGACTCGAACAAAATTCATCGATATCCATAGTGAAGTGAAGCATGACCAATCTTTGAGACGAGCCGTCCTTTTTTGTTGATCGATCTTTTGGTATCACGGCTTTGCTAAGAAGCAGGATAACAGCAGGATTAGCATCGATCCTTTTCCACGACACTTTTAAGTATGAATGCTACCTGCGTTGCATGTGTTTATTAGATGCGTATTTGGTATACAACTTTAATGAAGGCGTCAGTAATCTCCCGTCAAAAGTGAAGGTTCTCAAGATCAATTTTTCTAACGATGACTTTGGCGATTTTTTGGGATAGCCATAGTGGGAGTGGATTTAGATGATGTGGAGATGATTGATCTAAAGATTTTACAGTGGATCTTTTTTGGAGATATAAGTGTCTGAAAGTTAGACAATTTGTGACTACAGCCCTCCTATTTGTTCGCATTGTTCTGCAAAACATCATTCCGATGACAAGGAAGATTGATCAGATTTATCCATTGGTACAAAGGGCCACCTATGCCATCATGAGTGGTATGGCTATCAATTGAGCTTGTGCAATCATGAGATATTTGTATTAGTCCTGGAGTTGGTACACCCGAGAGCTACTTTCCATATTGTCAGCTCTTCACTTGTGTCTTTAGGAAATACGGAGTGAACCTATCTGGAGGGCCATTCAAGAAGAAGGTCCCTCCTGCATTCGACAGAGCCTCTCTCAGGAAGACGGGAATCCCTTAGCCACCAATTGAGGTAGCTACACTAGTAGTAGGACACCAGCCGTGGTAGGAGGCAAGATAAGGACAGGGTGTTAGAGGATACCAAAGCCCCAAACTAGTTGCTATTCGTCAGATCCAGGAAGAGACCGAGAGATTCGAGCTGAGAAATAGTGCCAGAGATGTGATATAAGATGCATAGCAACTATGATATGCCCATTTTGCGGTCGCGACAATGGCCTAAGAGGATCAGGACCATCCCATGGTTTGTAGATAGATTGTGGGTTCGGTCGTGTTATGTTGTCATTTCCCTTCTAGCATTTGTCCTTTTCTTCCTTTATTTTGTTTGAGTGGTAACCGTTGGTTGTCTCATATATAAAAGATGCATATGATATGTTATAAGATGTTCTCCTATTTATTCACTATATTGTTGTTTCTAGATATGTAGATTGCCCTTGTATGTATTTTGGGGAGTAAAAAAATAAATATGGATAATCTCAAAAGGACACTTAACCAATGGAACATACAATATAAGTCTGGAATTTTATAAAATAATAAATTTTAGTGAGCAAAGGACAGGTAAATGTTATTGTGAATTAACGGAACATTGTTCCTATTCCTTAAGAATCTAAATTTTACAAATTACTTTATGTGTCATCATCAATAAAGAAAAAAGAATGAGTTTTAAGGTTTAGAATTAATTGTGAATACTAGGATTGGACATATGCATTAACTTATAACTGATTTCCAACAATGTTGAAATGTAGCTTGCTTTATTCAAATGGGAAAGTTGTGTATTTTGAAATTTTATGTTCTAAAAAAAGAAAGAGATAATAGCATTCAAATTATTTTTGGCATTCAAATATTTTTTTTACGTTTTTGTCCAAATGTTTTGGAAGTTTAACTCTTCCAACGAATGCAATTTTATTTGGAAGATGAGAAGGTTTTTATGAAAAATTTTGGTTTCCTAATGCAACACGCTAAGTGTAGAAAAGATAAATGGGTTAATAAATATGAATTTAGTGGTGCATTAATGTTGACATAAGGATAAACGTGCACGAGAACAAGGGGAAAGCTATTTCAACCTTAGAATTTCTATTTTCATACCTTTTAAGTGATGTATGAGAACATAGTTTTTGGATTCAATTCCTTTTAGAGCTAGGAAACAATCCTCCTTATGCATGGTATATATAGAAAAAAAATAGGAGAAAATATAGGGCAATAAGGAAATTTCCAATGTACAATAGGATATATACCAGATTGAACGGTAAGAATGTAAAATTCTGCACCTAAGTTCCTTCTCTCGACATAAGCAACGAAAATTCAATGCGTTAGATTTTTGGATGATAGGAATTGGATGCAAATTTGTTAAATCATGCTACTATTCATCGGGATAGGAATTTTTATGTAAAAAAATCTTTCAAAACATGCATACATATAGGAATACCAGTATACATAGGTTGTTTGCATCATATTTTCAAAAATACTTTTAAAAGAATACATTCATATATGAGAACATGATTTAAAATCATTCTACATATATGTTTTCTATGTTGGGATACACTATGCACTTGTGAACATTTGGCTGCAAAATTAGTTGTACAATAATTGTTTAGGTAGTTTATGGTGGTTACTGCATTACTCTATGATTTAACCATTGGAGTAATTTCGGAGACGAAATTTTATTAAGAGGAAGATTGTAACATCTCGTAAATTTACGATGATAATTTAATTGGACTTTACAAAAGGAATTCGTGTAAAAGATAGAATTTGGTCACGAAATTGCAACATTGTGTTCATGATGATTCTCTGAGCAGCTTTCATATTTGAAGTCTCGCGGCTGGAGTTCAAAAAACTTACAGGCGTTTAAGAAAATCGAAACAAAATAATTAAATAAAAAAATTGGTAATTAAACAGGGACGCCACTGTAAAGCAGATCGATCACTAGTGGTCAATCACTCATAGAGGAGTTTTCGACTGATTGATGGATTTTTAGCGATTTGAACCTCGGGCAACAGTCTAGATTTTATAATTAAAATCTAACGGCTGATCCAAGAGCCTATAAATACAAGCCCAACCCTACCTTCTCTTCTCAAATTTTTTGATCTAGAAAACCGAAGCTCTACCATTTCCTCTTCTCCACTATTCCTTCTATCTATGAAATTGTTTGTATTTATACAAATTGGAAAGAGCTAGAAAATAAATAAATAAAAGAAGAGACAGAGCGGATCAACATCGCACAAATTAAAGGTCAATTTCAATATTATAAATCTATATATCTCTTCTTCCCAAATCTCTTCTTAGATCTGTAATTTTAATAGTATGTGTATACCTTATATATATATATATATATATATATATATATATATATATATATATATATATTTCTTAGGATTAGAAAGGAAATGGAGTTGATTCAAGCAATCAGATTCGGATCTAGAGATTACGGAAGCTTTTAAAGTTGAGTGGGAACTTATCTGATTTACGTATAACAATGGAATTTATTTCGAACGAATTTTATTTGATGTTTAAGCCTCAATAGAAATCTAAAGAGTTGTAGGCTTGAATTAATCATACAAAACACCATAGATATATAGCAAGTAAATAGGAATATTGTTTGTTTATACCCAGATATGGAAATCAATCCCCAAGTTATTAGAAGTTGAATATGGATAAAAATGTATAGTTTGTTCCAGATTTCCAATCGGGTTGTAGAAATATTAGTGTAATTCAGATTTACTCTGATTCTATTTAGAATATTGTTTTTGTATTTAATTTGTTGGAAATGTTGTCCGTTTAATCTCCATGAATTTTTGTAATATAATAATTTCGTAGAAAAATTAGATGTTTGATATGACAAGGAATATACATCAAAAGAAGAATGAGATGTGTAAAAGTATGGATTTCCATTTTGTAGTTTCACTGTCTATTTCAATAAAAAGGAAATAAATGATTCCTTATAGTTTCAAACTAAGCAAACGCCTTAATTTAGATTAATTTATGAAAGGTATAATAGGAAACCTTTTTGTAAGGGTGATTCTAAAGATTAAAATATAGAATGAAATATATCATAGTTAAAGGATTATTAACTAAAAACATAATAGCAAAGTTATAAACATACATAATTGCGCCGTTCAAAATAAAATATATTAATAAAACATATTATGCATTTAATGTAAAATGAATGTTAGAATTGATCGCATAATAATTGGTAGAAGCGAAAAATAGAGATGGAAGAATTGTATCTCGAAAAAAGAGTAGGCAATAAATTGGGAGTTACAATAATTTAAATAAGTTATAAATGGATGAAACGGGATTGGTTAATGAAATTGGTAGCTTAGCCATAGCAAGATAGGGAAGAAATAATGGTAGGGTCTGAATAAGTTAATAAACGTCATTGGAAACGTCCTTTGGGGTTACAATCAATTATTTTAGACAAAGGGACATTCATGGAGATAATAAATAAAACATTCTAGGTACCAATTAAAGATTATAAGGTAGTGTAATTATCTTTAGAATAAATTATGGCCTTCAATATGCATATAGAGATTTGTCGGCTTTGTCCAATAAGAAATCTGAGAATAATTATTTAGACTTAATAGGTTAGGATGCGAGGTTAGTAGTTACACAACAGAAGTCTGCCTTTCACTCAGGGGATACCAGCAGTTGTGTACACTTATTACCGATGTGAGACATCTCCAGCCATACGACCTATGAGAAAAGGGGATATGTCCTAAAATATAGGACCTGCTTCGGGGGTTGAAGGTATTAAGTGGCTGTTTGAGGATCTACCTCTATCCCTTATATGATGTATTTAATGGTTAGGGTTACCAGTTCAGCATGGTAAAAGGATATCTTGAAAAAGTCTGCTTCAACAGGAAGTATTAAATGGCCGAAGAGATTCCCATGCAATGTCAGCTAGATAGGTACCACCGAGGAATTCGCCTTGGGTTAGGTATTAAATGATTGGGCCTACCTTAAATGGCATTAGATGGTCGGAATCTGCCTAATTTCAACAAAAAGGTATTATGTGGTTTGGGTACCTTTTCTCACATGGCTAAGACATTATTAGCGACAGATGCGAAAATTATATATTATAAAGCAATACATATGAGTCATCTGTTGATACGCGAAGATTTTGATCAATGACAACGCGCTTTAACAAACAAGGAAGAAATATATGCAATGCTAAAGGAAGATCGATGAAGACCAAACAAACATAAAGTATGTTTTTATATATGTCTTAGTCTAGATTTATTGTTAAAATCTATCCTCAAGAGGCTTGCACGAACAGTAGAAAATATTTTATAAACTTTATTTTCAATTAAGTTTTCACTGTTCATATTTTATAATTTCGGTCGACTGTACAGGAACAGCCAGTCGACTGAAACTGGAACAAATTTATACACATGCACAGTTTCAGTCGACTGAATTTCCTGCATAGTCGACAGAATTTGCTCCCGAACATTTTACTTCATATTTTCAGTTGACTGAATTCCCTTCTCAGTCGACTGAATTTGAACCTGCGAATTTTCTATGAAAAGAGACCTTCTTCCTCCCAAGAGTTGCAACCATTCATCAATGGAAATTGAAGCATCTCTTGTTTGCAACCTTTGACAACAAATGCACCTCTTCTACAAGTATATATACATGATTCTAACATCATTTAATTCACCGAATTCTCTTGCTTTAATCTTACTATTCTCTTGTTCATATACTCTAGATATTCTCAAAGCAATCACCATTCTATTGCTTGAATCACTGTTTTTGTTTATAACACTCTTTTGATTCATAGCAATTCACATTTCCTAAATCTTCACAAACACATTGCATACTCTTGATGATAAGATTATAGGAATATTGTACTACATTAGACTCATTAACGTTGACAAGAAAACAATAAGTCGAATATTGTATTTTAGTAATTGAGTTGAAGTCCTCTTCGGTAGTTGAGGCAAGAAATCCCGTTCGGTTGTTCGGGTAAGTTGTAAACCTATTCCTCCGGGTGAAGTGAGGGTATTAGTTAGTGAAATTCCTAAGAGAAGCTTAGGGACTGGACGTAGGACGAGAGGTCCGAACCAGTATAAAATCCTGGTGTCTCCTTGCATTTACCTACTTTATCTACCTAGACTATTCCATTATTCCATATTACACGATCCTACCACACATCCTCTTTCAATTGGAATCAGAGCAAGGCCGTCCTATAACCATAACACCGTTATTAAACATATTGAAAATATGGAAAATAACGCAAGTACAAGCACAACATCTTCCTAAAGTTCCACATTTGCGGAAGGACAATCTACCCAAAGAACCCCCAATTCAATGGACTAAACTACAACTATTGGGCTACTTGGATGAGGATTTATATGCAAGCAACAAGTTTCGAAGCCTGGAATGCTACTCAAGCAGAGTTCGTTGTACCCACAAACGATTATCCTACATGGACGCAAATTCAAAAGAACGAAGCTAGTGCAAATGCCAAAGCTATGAATATGCTATTTTGCACCCTGGATAGAAATGAATTCAACCATGTTAGCATATGTACTACTGCATATCAGATATGGGAAACACTTAAAGTCATACATGAAGGCACAAACAAGGTTAAACAAACAAAGATATCCATGCTGAAGAATCAATTCCAAAACTTTAGAATGCGACAAAATAAATCCATCAATGACATGTACTCAAGATTTCAAGACATTCATCATGCTCTAATCGGACTAGGAGAAAGATACACGGACTTTGACATTGTGTCTAAAGTTCTAAATTCACTCACTGATGAATGGGAGAGAAAAGTACTAGCAATCGAGGAAGCAAATGATCTATCTACAATGAAACCAGAAGAATTGATTGGAAATCTTATGTCGTATGAAGTAAATATGGAAGCTAAGAAAGATCAAGCTCAAGAAAGAAAGAATGTTGCTTTTCATGCGGAAAAGGAAGAATCAGAGTCAGAAGATGAGGATCTAGCATTTATAGCCAAAAACTTCAAGAAATTCTTAAAGTATAGAAAAGGAAACAAAAACGGATTCAAAAGAATTTCTTGAACAAACCTTCATCCTCAAATATAGAATGCTTTAATTGTCACAAGAAAGGACACATGCAAAAAGATTGTCAAGAACAAATGAAGGAAAATCAGAAAAGCTTTAACAACAAAAACAAGAAGGATAAATTCAAAAAGAAGGCATTTTTTGTAACATGGGACAATTTAGATTCATCTTCATCCAAAAATGACAGTGATAGCGACAATGAACAGGCAAATGTATGCTTTATGGCTCAAGAATCTGAGGTAAATAATTTAACATTCGACGATTTAATTGAAGTAAACACTGAACTTTTAAGCACAATAAAAACTCTTAAAAAGAAACTCAAAGAAACTCGTGAAAATCAAAACAAAGCTAAATTTGAAAGGGATATGTTAAAAGATGAAAAGAAAATCTTAGAAGAAGAACGTGAAAAAGTTCAAGAATCTCATTCAAATTCGGAAACTCAATTATCACTTTTAAGTCAAGAAATTGAAACTCAAAAAACAAAGAATGATATAATTGTTTCTGAAAATCATGAGTTAAAAACTAAGATTAGACAAGTTGAGTTGGAAAATAATAGTCTTTAAGCTAGATTAGATAACATCACTAAAAATGTTTCTAAGTTTAACAAAAGAAGAGTAAATTTATCTAAGATTTTATAAAATTCTCATTCCTCTTCAAGTAAACATGGATTAGGATATAAAAAGGAGTCAAAAATTCCTAAAAAGAAAAATACAAATTTTAAGAGGAATATGGATTCAAAACAACAAATATTGCTAAAGAAACCTATTAAAAAAAATAGAAAACAAGGTAGTTAAAATTTGGGTACCAAAGACTAACAATGTATTAATAAGAAATAAATATATTAAAACATTTATGGATAATGTTCATCATAATAAAAACTATATTTATAAAAAGGATACTAAACCAAATTGGGTTTGGTTTCCTGAATTCTAACTTTTTAGGACCCTATTAAAAGGTAGGTACCAATAATTTCATATTTATTTTCAGGTCCCACTCAAGAAGAAGAAATGGATATTAGACAGTGGTTGTTCAAAACACATGACCGAATACAAAGATATGCTTACAAACATCACATACTTTGATGGTGGCTCGGTTACCTTCGGAGATAATTCAAAAGGCTATATCATTGGCAAAGGAGATGTGAACAATTACGGTACATCAAATTTACCTTTTATAACAAATGTTTCATTAGTTGAAAATTTAAAACATAATCTACTTAGCATAAGTCAACTATGTGACAAAGGTTTTAAAATAACTTTCTCGAATAATAAATGTAGTATTTTTGATCAAAACCAAAATCTTGTTTTTGAAGGAAATAGAGATAGAAATATTTATGTTTTAAATATGAATATTAATCATAATTCAAGTATGTGTTTACTTTCCAAAGATAATGATCCTTGGTTATGGCACAAAAGATTTTGTCATATAAATTTTAAAATTATTGGAAAACTTTCTAAAAATGAATTAGTAAGAGGTTTACCCAAAATAAACTTTAAAATAAATAATCTTTGTGATGACTGTCAAAAAGAAAAATTAACGAAATCATCTTTCAAATCTAAGAAAAATATTTCGACTTTACAACCATTAGAATTACTACATATGGATTTATTTGGATCAACACAAGTTCAATCCATTAATCATAATCGATACATATTTGTAATAGTTGATGATTTTTCAAGATATACATAGACTATTTTTATGAAAAATAAAAGTGACACTTTTGAGCATTTTAAAACATTTGTCAAAAGAATTCAAACACTAAAGATTTGAAAATTAAAAATATTTGAAGCGATCATGGAGGAGAATTCGAAAATGAAGTTTTTGAAACTTTTTGTAAGAAGAAAGGAATAAATCATAACTTTTCTTTTTCTTGAACTCCTCAACAAAATGGAGTTGTAGAAAGAAAGAATAGAACATTACAAGAATGCGCAAGAACATTATTAAATGGATGTTCTCTACCAAAACATTTTTGGGCAGAAGCCGTTGCTACTGCATGTTATGTATTAAATAGAATACCAATTAGACCATTAACTAAAAATACTTCTTATGAACTATCTAATAATAAAAAGCCAAATATATCTTATTTCAAAATATTTGGATCAAAATGTTTCATTCTAAATACAAAAGATCAACTAGGAAAATTCGATTCAAAAGCTGATGAAGGAATTTTCGTAGGATACTCAGAACGAAGTAAAGCATATCGAGTATTTAATAAACGAACAAACTTAATTGAAGAAACTTTGCATATATCTTTTGATGAAAATTTTAATAAAAATTTAAAAATAAAATATGATGAAGAATTGATAAATATAGAAGAAACAAACCTTGAAAATAATAATAATGAACTAAAATCTCCTCATAGAATATTACGAGATCATCCAACTCAAAATATAATAGGAGGAATAAATTCTCAAGTTAGAACAAGAAATCAACTAAATCATGTGGGTCATGTAGCTTTCATTTCATCAATAGAACCTAAAAATCCAAAAGAAGCATCAACAGATGATTATTGGATTATCGCAATGCAAGAAGAATTAAATCAATTTGAACGTAACGATGTTTGGGAATTAGTTCCCCATCTTAATAATCAATCAGTAATTGGAACAAAATGGATTTACAAAAACAAAGTAGACGAACAAGGTAATATAACAAGAAATAAAGCAAGAATAGTAGCACATGGGTATAATCAAGAAGAAGGCATTGATTTTGAAGAAACTTTTGCTCCCGTTGCAAGAATTGAAGCAATACGTATACTATTAGCCTTTGCATGTTTTCACAGTTTTAAACTTTATCAAATGGACGTTAAAAGTGCACTTTGAAATGGTTTTATTAAAGAAAATGTATATGTAGAACAACCTCCTTTGTTTATACATGAAAAATATCCGGATCGTGTATTTAAATTAAAGAAAGCACTATATGGTCTTAAACAAGCACCTCGTGCTTGGTATGAAAGACTTAAAAGTTATTTATTAAACTCGGGATTTAAAATTGGAAAAGTAGATCAAACGCTTTTTATTAAAAATACTACCAAAGATATTTTAATAATTCAAATATACGTAGACGATATTATTTTTGGTTCAACAAATGAAAATTTATGTGAAGAATTTTCAAATATAATGACTTATGAGTTCGAAATGTCTCATATGGGAGAATTATCATATTTTCTTGGACTTCAAATCAAACAATTAACAAATGGAATTTTTATAAACCAAGAAAAATATCGTGCTAATTTAATTAAACAATTCGGCATGGAAAACACTTCTGCTAAACCTACTCCTATAAGTACCACAACACATCTCGATCGAGATGAAAATGGCAATAGTGTAGATCAAAAATTATTTAGAAGTATGATAGGTTCCTTACTTTACTTAACCGCTAGTAGACCTGACATAATGATGAGTGTTTGTTTATGTGCACGCTTTCAATCTGATCCTAAAGATTCACACTTAAAAGCAGTAAAACGAATAATGCGATATCTTAACAAAACTAAAGATTTTGGTCTTTTCTATCCAAAGGAGTGTTCATTTGAGCTTGTATCATTTAGCGATGCTGATTTTGGTGGATCTCGAACAGATAGAAAAAGTATAAGTGGTACTTGCCATTTCATTGGAAAATCACTTGTATCTTGGTTTAGTAAGAAACAAAATTGTGTCTTGCTTTCCACATGCGAAGCAGAGTATATATCAGCTGCTTTAGCTTGCACTCAAGTTATATACATGCAACAAACACTTAAAGATTTTAATATATATTTAATAAATTCTACAATATATTGTGATAATACAAGTACAATAAACTTATCTAAAAATCCGGTTAATCACTCTCGTACAAAACATATAGATATTCGTCACCATTTTCTACGGGACAATATCGAAAAAGGAATAATTAATTTAGAACATATTTCAACTGAAAATCAAATTGCCAATATATTTACTAAACCTCTATTAGAAAACTCCTTCATAAAATTACGACGAGAGTTAGGAATAATGTCTTCTAAAGATATCGTATAGAGAAAAATCTATACAATTCAGTCGACTAACACTATCTGTTCAGTCGACTGAATAAAGAAAATATGGGATTTTCAATTTATTTTTCAAATATGTTACATAATATTTTTTCAAATAATATTCACCGTACATTTTTAACAGAATTATGGTAACCATTAAATCATTAAGTGGATGAAAAACTTTAAGGATTTATAACCACTATATATTTAGAAAATTCCTACTATAAATATATCTTAAAAATATTTTTTTTTCACAACTCATTCTCACAAATAAAAGTTTTATAAAAATGTTGTCCAACTACTCTCTTTCCCCGATCAACATCACTTCTTCTGTCGAAAACACTCCAACATCTCCAAAACTTCCCACTCCAACACCGACACATGAGCCAGTTTTCAAATGGAACAATTATCGTACCGGCTACACACCAGAATCCAAGAAAGCAAAACGCGGACTCTTTATTTCTCCAGACACAAAAAGAAAGATTGATGAAATTCATCACTTTCAACAACAACAAATAGATCTTCAACGAGAATTATACTTCGAACAAAAGGTTATGACTAGACGTTTAAGCTTCCTTGAGCAAATCGATTTACGATTTTGTGGATCAAAAAAGAACGAAGTGGCTGAACCCCTAACTCACCCCATTAGCTCACTTGATCCGTCTTCATCTTATCATACACCAGTCGATCCTGTGAATCCTTTGATGTCTCTTAACACTCCTCAATATAGTCCAAATTCATGGGATATCAATTATACGAAGAATGAAGGGAAAAAGAATCCAAGTCCATCCCCTAAGAAATAGTTAGTGTTGAAATCTATTCATGATATTACATCTATATAATTGTAATTATTTCCTTGAACAAAGAGTTTGCCTTCAAAATTAACAAAGAACAACATAATACATACGTCAGTCAACTAAAACCCTGTTCAGTGGACTGAACTTATGACAGAATGCAAAATGTTTAACAATTCAGTCGACTGAATCTTCTGCTCAGTCAACTAAAATAATAACAGAAATTTCAGGCAAACATTCAGTCGACTAAAAACCCTGTTCAGTCGACTGAATTCAGCCAAGAAAATTTTCGACCTTCAATTTAATCGACTGAACAGAGTATTCAGTCGACTGAACGCCAATTCCCAGGCAAACTTCCCCTTTTAACCACCAATTTTTACCCTACCAATTCACTTTTTTCTTCCTACAAACTTTCTTCCCCAAATTAATTTCGAAACCCTAGCCCCCAATTCCTCAGAATCCACTCAAATCTCACCCAAATGGCACCAAAGAGATCAAGAGCTTCATCTTCTTCATCCTCCGAGCCAATTGATGCTCGGATAGCACAATGGCTTTACGATGGAACCGCTGTCACTAGATGTAATACGATGAAGAATTCCCAAATTTTTGAGCATTCTTTCGTTGATTTCCAAAGCTTTCAAACCTACAACATCCAAGCATTAACAAACCCAACAGGTTTAACTTCTCTTTTGGATTTGAAAAGAAATGACCATGCCATAAATCATGTAATGGTCAAATTATTTTATGCTAATCTTAATCTTGGACACCAAACTCCAAGAAATCCAAACAATAGTGTTGGAGTATGGTAAGTGGAAAGAAAGTTTGGTTTTCCTTGGATAGAATAGCACACATTTTAGAATCACCAAATGTCGGGAGAAAGCTAGAGGAGATAGAATTCAATCCACATATTCGCGACAACATAAACCATCGATTTATGGATGATAATATAAAATTTAGAGATTTTAAGTCCACCTCTCTTCGACCTATGGCAAGAATCCTCCATAAAGCCCTAATGAGAACAATTACTCCTCGCATGGGCTCGTATGAAATTGTCTACCCAAATAAATATTGATCTCTATATGCTATTTTTGGCAGTATACAAGTCAATTGGGTACAGCTTATTCTTGATGAGTTTCTCACTTTTAATAATGGCAACATGCGCACTATCTAATTTGGAGAGTACATCATGCGACTTCTCCTCAATGTCGATACGCCATTATTTGAGTCGGAGAATACAATGGTCCATCAAATTAACCACCGGACCATAAGCCTAATGCAACTCCCATCTCGACCTCCTCGCATAATATCACTAGCCAAATGGGAAGCAAGGCATCAAGAACAACAACAACCTCCTCAACCTCACCACGAAGAACATCCCGAGCAAGATGATGAAATTCGTCTTGTTGACCCAAGCTTCACTACCAACCAATCCTTGGGGATATTGTCAAGAAATCAACAAATTCTTGACACTCGTCTTAAAAAGGTAGATCACAAGCTTGACAAAATCAAAGGATTCTTCAACAAGCTATGGGATGCAATCTCATGCTCAAGCACCGCTACTGCTTCGACATCTCGCGGCAAACGTCCGGCACCTACGTTTACATGGACGACATCCGAAGAGCATACAAGTAGCAACGCAAGCCGAGCTAGTTGTGGCCAAGGAGGAAGAGCGCATGACCACCAACAGGAGGACCCGTCATACATGAACCAACAGGAAGAGAAGGTTCATATGACTGGGATAGAGATGAGTAATTTTTATGGTTTGATGTGTATTTCTAACTTTCTAGTGGCTTGTATAAATAGCCATTTTATGCTTGTTTGTCGCAACATTTTTACTTTTCTTTAGTCATGATTATGCAAATATTCTCTATGCTTCAGTGATTGTTTTGATAAATTATTATTACTGTTAGTTCTTCTTTTTGTCAATGACAAAGGGGGAGAAAATCTATGGTACTAACTTTGTTTGTAGGAAAACTAGTGCATACATTCAGGGGGAGAAAATAAGAAAGATAGTGCATACATTCAGGGGGAGAAAATAAGTAAAAACAACATCTCTAGAATAAATCAGTATTGTCATCAATCAAAAAGGGGGATAATGTTGATACGCGAAGATTTTGGTCAATGACAATGTGCTTTAACATTCAAGGAAGAAATATATGCAATGCTAAAGGAAGATCGATGAAGACCAAACAAACATAAAGTATGTTTTTTTATATATGTCTTAGTCTAGATTTATTGTTAAAATCTATCCTCAAGAGGCTTGCACGAACACTAGAAAACCTTTTATAAACTTCATTTTCAATTAAGTTTTCACTGTGCATATTTTATAATTTCAGTCGACTGAACAGGAACAGCCAGTCGACTGAAACTGGAAAAAATTTATGCACATGCACAGTTTCAGTCGACTGAATTTCCTGCACAGTCGACTGAATTTGCTCTAGAAAATTTTATGTCATATTTTCAGTTGACTGAATTCCCTACTCAGTCGACTGAATTTGAACCTGCGAATTTTCTCTGAAAGGACACCTTCTTCCTCCCAAGAGTTGCAGCCATTCATCAAATGGAAATGGAAGCATTTCTTTTTTGCAACCTTTGACAACAAATGCACCTCTTCTACAAGTATATATACATGATTCTAACATCATTTAATTCACCAAATTCTCTTGCTTTAACCTTACTATTCCCTTGTTCATATTCTCTAGATATTCTCAAAGCAATCACAATCTATTGCTTGAACCACTGTTTTTGTTTATAATGCTTTTTTGATTCATAGCAATTCACATGTCCTAAATCTTCACAAACACATTGCATACTCTCGAGGATAAGATTATAGGAATATTGTAATACATTAGACTCATTAGTATTGACAAGAACACAACAAGTCGAATATTGTACTTTAGTAATTGAGTTGAAGTCCTCTTCGATAGTTGAGGCAAGAAATCCCGTTCGGTTGTTCGGGTAAGTTGTAAACCTATTCCTCAGGGTGAAGTGAGGGTATTAGTTAGTGAAATTCCTAAGAGAAGCTTAGGGACTGGACGTAGAACGAGAGGTCCAAACCAGTATAAAATCCTGGTGTCTCCTTGCATTTACCTACTTTATCTACCTAAACTATTCCGTTATTCCATATTACATGATTCTACCGCATAGCCTCTTTCATCATCAATCACTATAGCTAGGATTGATATACTAATGTTGACGATGTGAAGGGCTTGCTTCGGGGAAAGAGTTGTTAAATTTTAGTTGGGTCCGCCTCCACCCTATTCAAGAAGTACTTAGTGGCTGGGTTTTGGGTTGCGTATACACAATAGGCATATGTTAAAATATTATACCTTGGAGAAGATTATGTAGATATATCATACGTGCATACGAAATTAAACGGATTAACCATAAATAATAAGACAACATTTAAAAGGAAACCAATCGATATATATTTATATTACGAATAAAGCAAGCACCTTTCCAATCGTCAGAACGTTATTCTGAACCCCTCCTCATTAAAACCCATAAGATAGATTTAGAGGAATAGGTTACTGGAGTAAGATGGAATTGTTGATGGAGAATTCTTCTTATTCATGCTCCGTACTAGCAAGGAAATTGGACGATCAAGGAATCTCAATTATTTCGAGGTAGTAGCCTCGGTCAGTATTTGTACCCTATTATATTTTCTTTCCGATGTGAGTTTTCTTTGGAATATTATTCGATTTTTGTCGAAATTCGGTAACATTAAGATGCGGGTTATTACAGCTATGGAGATTGCACTAACAATAATCTCAAAGTTAATTACCAGGCCTAATTACGGGTCGGGTTAGTGAGCCACTAATCTACTTATAATCTGTCAAAACTTCAAATAACCATGTCCCTGAAACCTTAAGTCCAAAAATATATCATGACCAATTTATAGAATGAGAAACAATCTTATATTTCATTTGAAATTTGTTTGAGACCCTAATTCAAGTTGTACTAAAATTTATTGACTTACAATATTTTTCTATGCAAGAACTATCGAACAAAAATTCTGTGTGTAGAAAATGTCACTAGTTAACATTTCTCTAAGTTGTATTGAATTTGGACCCAATTTGATTATAAAAATAATATTTTTACGATCCGATGATATGTAAAAATGTTGATCCTTACACATTTGACTACTTTGTGGTTGTCACCACTGAGATTTATTGAATTTTATACTAAAGTTGACATGAGGAGTTAAGTCTTTTAGCCAACCCTCCAGTCAAATGTCATCGAAAGAGATGGAAGTGTTACAACCCGTAGAGTTGGAAAGCAAGAGTTTTGTAAGCTCGTGTACCTCACCATAGAGAGCTCTGATAATATTTGTTAAGAGGTCTTATGGTTCACGGAGACTTTGCATAGAATATCGAAAGCTCAATGAGAGGGCTTTGAGGAATCGATATCCCTTATCGGGGATTGATGATTTGCTTGATCAATTGAATAAGCTTAAGTATTCTCGCAGCAAGATTTGGCTTTGAGTTTCAATCAACTGAGAGTTGTAGAGGAGAAGTACCTTTGACCACTTTTAGAATGAGGTGTGGTTCATATGAGTAATCTCATTTGGGCTAACGATGCACCTGCATTGATTGCAGACCTGATGAATCAGATCTTTCGAAACTATTAAACTGATATATGGTTGTGTTTATAGATGATATCTTGGTATACTCGAATGATGAGAAAGACTATGAGATTCATCTGCGGTTTGTGTGGGTGATGCTGGGACAACATAATTTAAAGGTAAAAATATTTAAATTTCATTTTGGAGAAAAGAAGTTAAGTTATATGCCATGTAGTCTCGAAGAAAGGTTTAGCCGTGGACCCTTCGAATGTTGAGGCTGTGAATAGTTGGAAGAGACTTGAAATAGCTATGGAGGTTTGGAGTTTCTTAGGACTAGTAGTTTACCAGTAGAGATTCATTAAGGACTTCTCTTGTACAGCAAGATAAGACCTATTTAGAAGAACAGAAGTATGTTTGGACTAAAGAACGTGATATATCACTCTGACAGTTGAAGTTCAGGGGACGAATACTCCAGTTTTGGTTATACCTCAGGGAATTAGAGTTATGATTTTGTATACTAATGATTTAGGCTTATGGTTAGGAGTAATATTTATGTGATGAGGCAAAGTAATAGTTTGTACATCTACGAAATTGCGACCCTATAAGGTTTGATGTCTGATACATGATTTGGAATTAGGTCTATTATCGCTGCATTGTAGATCTGGATACATTATCTTTTAGGAAAAAGTTTCAAGCTATATACTTACCGCATGTATTTGAGATACTTTGTCTATCATAAGGAGCTAAAGATGCGACAACCAAGGTGGTTAGAGATTTTAGCATCTTTTGACTTTGGAATTGAGTATACCCCAAGGAAAGTAAATAAGGTTGTCGATGCCTTGAGCCAAAGACAATAAAGTGGAGTTTGGCAATGATTTAAGAGTAGATTGCTTTGGAGACATTTCTTCTTATAATGTTCACTTTTGAATGAGTGCTAGTTTAACTAGAGCTTCCAGGGCACTATTGTGCATGGAAATTTGACCATCTCTCATAGAAAGTATTACCGAGAATCAACGAGATGATCCAGTTTGTGCCAAAAGGATTGGGTGTTTAAATGCCGGTGCTGAAGATTTTAGAGGCTTCTGAGTATAGTGAAAGAGGTTGGCTTTAGAAGAAGAAAAGGTTATATATTCTAGATATTGAAGACTTTTGGAGGTTGGTTTTGGACGAATGCCATTGGTTAAAGTTTGTTATTCATTCAAGATGTACAAAGATATACCAAGATATGTAGAAAGGTTTTACTAGGAAGATATAAAGAGAGGTGCTAGAGAATGTGTGGAAAGATGTTTCATATACCAGCAAGTTAAGATTTGAAATTTGAAATAAAATGAGCGTTTGCAGCCTTTAGAAGTTCCAATATGGAAGAGGGGCTCAGTTTCTATGGTTCCATAGATGATTTGACAAGATCAAGGGCTGGGAACAAGAGTATATGTTTCATAGTGGATAAATTAACCTAAAATTTCCATTCTTATCCTAATGAAGACTACAAGGATGCCGGCAAATTTAGCCAAGACTTATGTGAAGACTATAGTAAGACTATATGGAGTTTCGAGTACCATGGTTAGTTATAGAGATACATTATTTGCCTAAGAGTTTTGGCGAACCTTAAAAGTGATTTAGGTTTGTAGTTGTGTCCGAGTATAGTCTACATCCACGAATAGATGGCAGATCGAGAGAGCCAGTAAAGTACTTGAGGATTTCTTATAAGTTTATGTAGTAGATTTCACATGACCTTATGAAGATAACTTTCGCTTGGTAGAGCAATCATACAACAATAGCTACCAATCCAATATTATGATGGCACCGTTCAAGGCATTGTATGGAAGATTTTATAAGTCACTAATATGTTGGTGCAAGGGGGAGATAGGATCATGTTGAAACCTGATCTCATAAAAGAAGCTTTGGAAAAAGTAAAGTTGATTTGATAGAGAATGAAGGAATCTCAGTCAAGGTGGATGAATTACACCGATAAAAGGAAAATACATATAGAGTCAGATCTCCAAGTATAAGTATTTGTTATAGTTTTACTGAAGAGGTGCACTGTTAAGTTTTAAAAGGTAAGAAGATTTTCTCCAGGGAATGCTGGCCTATTTCTAGTACTTGAAAGCATATGTAAAGTAGTCTATGTGGTTGAGCTACTGAGTAATTTTGTTATGATCCATAATGTGTTTAATGTATCAAATTTGAGAAAGTATATCCAGGACCCTAATGCGATAGCATGTCAGAAAGGTATGGATGACTTCGTTGTTAAGCCAAACAAGACTTATGAAAGAAAACCCATTCAGACTATAGATCATGATGTAAAAGAACATCAAAATAAGGTTGAAAGCCTATGCAAGTCCAGTGGAGTGATGACCGAGATGATTGTACTTGGGAAACGAAAGATAAAGTTAGAAGGATTTATCCTGAGTTGTTTACCAAGACTTAGCATATATGTTCACTATGTTTTATTTTGCAATATATATATATATATATATATATATATCTGTGTGTGGGTGATATTATGGTTGAATTTTTTACGTATTTGTAGATGCAGTGTTACATTTCGTTTACTACAAATTTGTAGGAAACTTAAATGTTTATGCTAGAGTAAGCATGCGAAAGACAAAAATCACTACCGTACGTTATTCAAATTTTAGGAAAGAAATTCATGTAAGAAGGAAGCCTATAATGTCACATAAATTAATAATATTGATTAACGATTAATCATGAGATTTATAATTTAGGTAATTTAATCATGAAAATAAATGAGGAGACAAGCAAAATAAATATTTAGGGAATATTTATTTACTTGTTGCCATTTAAATTAAAATAAGAACTAATTTAGCATGATATGTAATTAGGTGTTCACTTGGTTATTACATTACAATCTATTTAAGAAAATGAATTAAATGGAAAAGGGGTATAAAGCCAATGACCCGACTTATTATGAATAATAAACATAACTCCTCTCCCATTTCTATTCATTCTATCTTCATAAAATTAGAACATAAGCTCTAAGTTTTTTAATGGTGGAGGACTAATACCGAGAAAGGACCATAAGTGGATAAAAATGTAGGAAAACGTAGGAAGATCGAATTAATCAAAATATATAGGTGAGTAATACCGCACCCATTTTACTATTTTCATATATGTTGTGCATGGTTATGACTGATCTGATGGTTTTCATATGTGTTAAGTCGTAATAAGATTGGAAAACATTTTAACTAATATTTAGGGTTGAACAGGCTTTAATGGAGTATGTTTAGCTATGATTCTTCACTCTAATGATTTCCAAATGACATAAGGATTTGAGTAATGATCAAATAAATTTCTAGAGATAGATTTATTTTTAAATTCTCCTACATATAAATAATTTATTATGGGTTTTAAAGGACCCATGTTGTAGAAAATAAGAGAAAATGGTTTAAAAATAGAAGTTTTGGAAAAAACGTGCAAACTAATTCACGTATAAATTTCTAGCATTTTATTAAAAAATTCCAAATGAAAAACTCTTATTTCCAAAAGTTAAACATGAATGCCGAGGTCTTGTATTAAGACTATAAAGACTAAACTATGCATGTAAATTATGTGCTAAGTATTGAGGGTACAAGACCCTATATAGATGAAATAAAAATGAAGGACGATATCGCTTACTAAAAGTGGAGGCAGACAAATCTGGAGGTGACCGATATAGAGAGAAATGTCAGGCGCATACAATTATCAGGCTTTATTGCTATAGTTGAGTTACGGCAGAAAACAAGAGCACAAATTTAGGAGGACTAAACTGGAACTAAAGGATAAAAAAAAGATTAAGTGAAGCGTTTACAATAAACCAAGAAAATATAGAAGTGAGAGTCGAAGGTAGAGGCAGTCGTTTGAGGTGAGTGCATAATAAATATGTAGAGGTAAGTGACTATTGGAAGAAAAAAGGAGTTTACCAAGACATGGCATGGAGATTATGCACGAGGATGGTACGAAAAATAGTTAAACAAAGTATCCCTAATATGTGTCCAAGGTTAGTGATTGTCGTGACTTATTAACTTTCAGTGAAAAGTTAATATTGAGACCCATTGACATTCGGGGTAGAGTCATGCAAAGATACGTTAAAATTTAGTAAAGAGTTAGACCAAGATCTATTGACCTAAGGAGGGGCAAGTTAATAATGTGGTTTTAGATGGCCAAAAAGGTTATTTAGAATTTTGGTACAATTCATTACATTAAACGGAACCTTTGGTGTGATGTCATAATGGCATATGAATGTCTATTCATAGCATTAAATGAAAGCTTTGGTCCGATGCTATAATTGGCATTCGAAAGTCCATTCACAACTAAATAAAAGCTTTAGTGTGGGGTTATAAGTAGCGTCTATTCACTTATTCATGGCTTGAAATCAAAGCTTTGGCGTCATGCCATAAGTGGCGTCTGATAGCTAATTCATGGCATTAAACGAAAGCTTCGTTGAGGGCCATAACTATCGTCTAATAGCCTATTCGCGGTATGGAATAAACGTATCGGTGCAAGGCCATAACTGGCGTCTGATAGCCTATGCACCACATTAAATGGAAGCTTCGATTCATGGTCATAAGTGGCATCCGATAACACATACATGACTTGAAATGAAAGCTTCAGTGTAAGGCCAAAATTGATATCTGAAAGCCAATCCACTGCACTAAATGAAAGAAATGGTGTAAGCCTATAGATTGCAACATAATCTATTCATGGTATTAGACGAAGAAAATAGTGTAAAGCCTCTAGTTGTAACCTAAGAGGTTGTTTATGGCATTATACGGAGGAGTAGGGATAAGGTTTTAGTGACAGTTGAAAGATTATTAAACTTGACATTATAATGTAATCTAAATGAGGCCTAAGAAGCAAGATAAATGAAAAGATACAATAAAACCTAGCCATAATGTACTAGTATGGAGTGCACACTTGGTTATGATAAAAGGACTTGTATTTATGATTCATATTGTTGAACTGTTGTTGTTGAATGGTTGGGGAGAAACTAGTTCCTTGCTACAGCAGTATGGTTTTATGTCTAACCCGTGTTTTTATTATTGTTTTCCACATAAATTCACGGGTTGGCTAAATTTATGGAATAGACATGTTGCTTTGGAAAGACAAATAAAGAGCCCCAAAGATGAAGCGAAGGCTTAGATGATAATAAATTTATTTTTTATTCCATTGTATAAGTGTCAATGTCGTCATCTTCATATGCTATAAATGATACTACTATCCCTGCCTGTTTATATTTTACCCTTTGCGTAGGCTTATTTGGGATATTAGGATTTTATGAATGTAAAAATGATTTTATATGACATGTTTAACTGCACTATTTACTTGAATTGTTGTGTGGGTGTGTACACACACCAATCTCATTGTATTGCCGAAATATTATTTCAAGGTGGCTACGGCATACTGGTGTTCAATCTTAGGGTTTTAGAATGTTGAATGTCACACTAGTTTGGCTAAAACCTGCCAAGTTTGGTCACGAATATAAGATATGCTATGATGCTTTGATAAAAAGTCCACCATCTATAATAGTATCAAATCTGAATCGCTATACACATGCCTTACTGCTACCATTTGGTTATCATGTGGCCAAATTGATAGGTATTTCAGAGAATTATAACCTTTTCTAAAATGTAGCCGGAGGTTCATAGTCTACATTACCATTTGGTTATCATGCAATCCACACAAAAACAGCTCATTCCACAAATGGTTTATAAACAACAAATCCTAAGACCATAGCCAAGGGACACGAACTCACTATGTATGCACAATATCACATGTAATTGTACGTCACAATACCATGGTCGTTACATGTGAAAAATCACCAAACGGATCTATAAAATTAAACATATGAATCAAAGTTTGTCTAAAGCATTACCTATGAGCTCTTTTTCATTCGAAAATATCAATACCTCTTTCCAGTCTCTTTTACAAATCTTTGGTCTTGAAATAAATGTCGAGGTGGGTCCAATTTAGAACCAAAATGAAACTACCCCAAAGCCCACCAAAACTTGCCATATTTTATCCATTGCTAAATGATAAATGCTAGCCTAAATCTTTCCTTAATTCGATTTTTTATGCCAAACTTATCAAGTCATAAAATTTTAAACAAACCTAAAAAACCCAAAAAATTCCACTCTGCAATCGTTCGGTCAAATAACCCCATGACGATCTCCCTACACCACTGACACCAAATAAACCTATATAGTGTGCTATAGCGGTACTCGGCCGGTGCGGGGTGATCATCAATGGTTGTAAAATAAGTAACACACAACAGAACCTGTCATATATCTCACAAAGCATCGTATAAAATATAATAGAAAAACATCTCAGAAATAAAATAGGCAAGGGGGTAAGAAACTGAAATAATCGCAGCATTAATGTATATGGATCGATACAGTAAACAACACAAGTAATTGTTAACCCACTTTTTAGCAAAGCATATTTCAAATGGACTTAGAAGATTCAAATGAGGATGAAATGACTTGAAAACTTGGAGGCATACTTAAAAAGACTAGAGAACGGAGCTTAATAAATGTGGATGAAAAATATAGTAAGGAGAGATGTAGGTACCGACCACTCATGTAGGTATTGACATTTTATGATAACCCCATAAGCATTGCAACTTCTTGGGACATGTCCATATGGAATTGGGAGAGTATAGTAGAAGTACATGTCATTCCGAGGTATGGAAAAAAGTCATTTCCGACCTCTTAGGGAAAAAGACTATAACTAAGCTGTTTTGAAGAGAAGTAAAAGACAACGACTTATTTTGGACGAGCAATGATTGATTGAACAACATAGAATGCTTTGAAATGATGTAGGAAAAGAAATGCAAAAGAACTCTGTGCATTCGAATTTAAGCACACATGTTGGTACCGACACAAGAGGTCGGCATTGAAATTTCTACGTTTCTTATTTGAGCTTGCAACTTCACACATCCTTCCCAACCGACTTCTGGACTTAGCCCGACTCTCCTTTTAGCCAAATACGATTGCTACTCCTATGAATACGATATAGAGCAACCAAAATAGGATCTGGATTCTACTAGCACGATGCAAGAACTCTATCTCTTCTTTAGCTCTTTCCACTTTACCATAATCGCCAAGGCAGCTACTATAGGAAATTCTAGGACCTAGAACTTGTCCAATTGCTGTACTTGTGACTCTTTCTCTCTTAAATATGTTGCAATCTCCTATAAACAAGATCAAACAACTATAAGGTGGACGTAGGCTTAGCTAACAGTCGAACCTCTATAAAAATCTTGGTGTCTCTCTTATTTCTTTACTCTGTTACTGTTATCTATTGTCTTTATCCTATTCTAACAGGGCTAGTGGTTTCACACTCTACTCTTGGGCATTGATCCATTTTTTGGTTTAACAGTAATAGAGTTATACATCAAATAATAACTCATAAAATTGCCTCTAAATTGGAAGGCACTAGCAAGCTCCTTATTGTTGTGCAGCGAAATAGCAATAAATAAATATAATTACGAGAGATAGCCTCCTGCTCCCCACCTATCCAACTCCACATGCTCACCAGATCTAATATCCATAATCTACTCATTTAAGAGTACTAAGAGTAATAGGAAACAAAACATAAAACCCCAGGTCAGACAATAGTCGGGTGTGAGTGGTGAAATCTCAAATACTATAAAGTTAGTATGCTAGGACAAATGTTATGGAAAATCATACGTGACTTATCCCTGTATCCACAGAGTTAGCACATATAAAAGATATATGCTACTCTATGAGAGCCATCATGGGTGTACTATACATCAAGGAACTAAGGATGTTTGGATATTGGTATCGATAATATCTACACCGTGTGACATCCCTAATGTAACGACCCGTAAATTTCGACGATTAAATTTTAGTTAAAAAGGGATTATGTAATAAAAAAAAATTTGTAAAGAAAAATAAAGATATATATAAAAGAGATAGAATTTATGCTGAAATGAACGCTAAATGAAAATCCAATGATTGAGATAGTGTAAGATGTATACCTGTGTGTAAGTTGAATAAATAAAGGAGATTTAAATTTATAACTAATAATGAATTGTAGAAACGGGTATTTAACTTAATTGTTGAAAGTTAGGTGAAATATCAATAAAGAAATAGCGTAAATTGTCGCACTTGAATAAAATGTAAATTAAATAAATAAAGACAAAATTTAAATTACCTATGTATTAATATATTAAAAGGGACTGTAATTGTATGTGAATTAAGGTGGTAATATAGATGGCAGTTGATGGATAACCAATTTAATGCAAATCCAAATGCAATTGAAACGGCTGTTTGAGTTTTGGAGTGAAAATGGGAATAAGTGAATACAACATTATAACCTCTTAATTAAATATGATTGTTTAATTAATACTAAAAGTAATAAAAGTTGGTAATAGTATTAATGAAATAATAATAAGAAGAATTGAAATTGTATAATGGAAAATTTGTTAATAAATGGATGAAAATATTGGATGAACTAATTGATGGAAGTAAAATCTAAAAGAATGTTGGATAGAACATAAGTGATTGAAATTTGGTAGTGTGTATTGGAAATAAAGTTCATCTAAATATTGAGAAATTTTAATGTTGTTATTATGAAAATGTTACTTTAGTAATTATTAAAATAGTAACGGGAAGTGTGAAGGTAAATTTATAAAAACGTAAAACTTATTTTAAGGAATTAATTGAGTGTAGACTTATGAAATAGATTTAATGACAATAATTATTGTATGTATTTATTCTATTTGTTGGCTTAGTTTTATTTTTGATCAATTTCAATTAATGCACTAAATTATTGCAGTTAGTGTGGAATATTGGTAAGAGAATAAATAAGATGTAACCAAGGGAAAGGTCCATTTTATAATATAATAATTAGTGTGATCTTAGGAATGAATTAATTGAGGTTTAAGCTTTTATTTATGTGTAAAGTTAACAAAATTTCAATTAAATTGAAATCCAGTAATTTATGAAAATAAAGATGAGAATTGGGAAATATTACTGTAATGAATCATAAAAGAAATGTTAACTGTGTGGTTGAGTAATAATTAATTTATTTTGAGTTGTAATCCAATAAAATCAAATTTATTAGAATTTATTGCAATTAATTGGATTAATTGCAGTAACCTTTGGAAATTGGAACTTAGTAAAAATAATCTGGATTGGATTTCAAATAAATAGGTTAGGGTGAGTAACTGAATTACATACTATGAATAAGTAAACCAGGAAGATTAAATTTAATTAATATAAAATAGTTGATTTATTGCAAATAAAAGATTATGTAAATATTTAGTTAGGTGGAATTAAAGTTAATTACATGATAAGGTATGAATCCACTGCTAATTTTATTTATGGAAATGAAAAGAGTACCAAAAACAAGCTTTGTCAATATATTTAAGTTTAATGTATAATAATAAGTTAATGGTAAGAAGTTTAAACATCTAAATATTCTGTTAATAGAGAGTTGAGTTTAAATCTAAGAATATTAAGAAGTAGATTTTTGAATACAACATTTGATCCATCCACTTAAAATGTATAGATAGGATAATCGCTGATTTTTGATTTAAGTAGTGCAAACGGAGATTTATCTATTTATTTGGAATTGGAATTTATAAGTGTATAAATAGGAAATAAGTGAAATTTATTTTTAAATATTCATAAATGAAGATTTAGATGAAGGTGAGAATGGTAATGCTTTAAATTGTAGAGACGTACACAAATCAATGTAGGTAATTTGAAATAAAATGTTGTCGAAACGATAAAACGTTTCTTGTGAAAAATGGATGACATAACGAAAAAGGGGTAATGTATTCACTTGAATATAAATTGAAACTTATTTAAGGTATTAATTACAATGGATAGAGATTTTGGGTAACATTGTAAATGATATGTAAGTAATGCAAATGTATGTCAATAGTAAGGGATTAGGATGAATTAAAAATTTGTAACATAGGAATTACCTGCCTATTTGTTAATAAAAATTTGAATGGTTAGTAAGTGATAATAGAATAAGTGTACATTAGTGGAATTGAGGTAACGTTGGTTTTAATGTTGAGAAAATAAATGGGTATAGTAAAGTTTAAGTGGAATTGTAAGTATGTATAGGGGAATGAATTATTGCAGGGAAATATTTGGTAACCATTGCAATAAATGTAAATTAGTGTGCATTAATATGAAATTTAGTAATAGGTGTGAATAACTTAAATTTCTTCATAGGATAAAGAATGATGGAAATAACGTTTATTTAATATATCGGGATTTAATTGATCATAAAAGGTTGATTGCAAATCAAATGAAAAATGCTTAAATGGGAATTAAGTTATTTATTCATTTGGATTTAAAGCATGATTGAAATTATTGGAAACTGAATAAAACGTTTTATGTTGATTGAAATTTAAGTTGGAAGTAATTAAGATAAATAAAATATGTATAATATGGAATTAAAATGTACATAGAAATGTGGATTTTAGTATGTAAACGTAAATCTATTGAGAATGGATAGAAATTTAATCTGTAATTATTACAGTAATTTAGAAATTTAGTTGAAATTGGAAATTTATCTATGTATTTGGAAATTTATGGAATTGTGAATATATATATGGAAATTTAAATGAAGCATCTAATTTTACATGTGTGAATAGGCTTAAAATGCAATGTAAATGTTGAGAAAGAAATAATTTAATCCGTAACGTGTATAATTAATATCCTTTTGGGACCACTTCTGTTTGCACGTTAAAATTCGTGCACACCTATCCTTTTGCGATCTATCTATAAATATGCTGTGATAAACCCTAGCCTCCTTTCTATTGTCAATTGGCTGTACTTTCATTTTTCTTCATCTCTTTCTCTTCCTCAATGGTTACAAAACCTAATCTATCTACAATTCAAATTTTCTAATAAAATTCAAACTCTCCACAAAAATTCCAGAAAATTTTATGATAAAGTTCTCGAGACACGTAATCTGCTGGTACAATTCGTTTTCTGTTTTGGATATTCGTTTGACCAGAAAAAATTCGACGATGTGCTGTAGCTTTTAGCTGACGTGGCCATTGAAGTTAAGTGGGTTTTGTTTTATTTTATTTCATTTTATTTTTATTTTTGTTTTCAAATCGTTTAAAATGAATATCTTTTTCATACGTTCTCTGATTCACGCGAAATTTCTTTTGTTAGGATCGTAATTAAATTCCGGATCTGTTGACGCTGGTTTGGACAGATTTGGAGACCGTCAAATTTTGGGTTTAAATCGAATTTAAATTCGATTTAAATTCAAAAGGTGAGTGTTTTAACCCACTCACAACTTCTAAAAGTTTTTATGTTTGTTAAATTCATTTTTAGATATGAGTAGAAATTTATTTACAACTATTTGGCATGTTTATTCATCATATCTGTTAATTTGCATTTATTTAGTTTAGCTGTTAATGTAGTTTATTTATTTCATATTAATTGACCGTTAGAATTTATTTATTTATAAACTGATAGTTAACAGTTATAAAATTTATTACTGGATATAAACTGTTAGTTTAATAGTTATTAAATTCATTTTTAATATAACTGACAGTTATTACCTGTTTATATTATCAGAGATATATTGATATTGTTTATTTTGGATGATGATTGTGATTTGGATGATGGATGATGTTTATAAATGGATGTTTTATTTTTAAATTACAAGTCATCATGCATATTTCATTCGGGATTGTGGTTTGAAATGATATACAACCGCAAAATTTTATTTTAAATTGCGGATTGAAATGATAAATATCCGTATCACTTGACCATAGGATAGAAAATTATATACAGGCACCGTGGTCTATATATAGATTATTTTAAAGTGATTTTTATGGTTTGGATGAGATACGGTCATTAAATTTTAGTTTTGATAAATATTATTCTTCTATATATATATACAGATGAAAGTTAAATTTTGAATTTGAGCTTTGTATAAATCCGTTAAATAAAAATGGAATAAAAAATTTAGGAATGGATTTGATAATTTATAATATATGTTAAGTTTGGAAGTTTTAAAAATGTGATCTTTATAAACTGAATTTTTCCTAAATAAATTTAAAAAGGAATATTCTAGTATAAAGTAAAATTGAGAAAATATTTAATTACTAGAATTGGAGTTTTATTTATGGATTTGATGTGAATATTCAAGACTAAATAATAGTACGTTTAATTTGCTGAAAGAATAAATTCCAACTTTAGTTTTGAAATATTAATACTCCAAATGGATATATATATAGAAATTGAAATGGTTTTTGGAACTTGAAAGTGATATTTAAATTATGGTTTAGACCTTAAAATAAAGAAACATATTTGTAAAGCCATGGGAATTATTTTTCTTTACAGAGTAACCTTAAAAGTTAAACCATCTATTTTATATTCCGTTGAATATCCAAACCATTCAAGTTAGAAGTTATGGGTTTAAAATATATGAATTTCGAAATATTATGCTTTGAAAGTATAATTCAAATGTTCGGTTTCCAGATATTATAGATTTTAAAGCAGTATGATTTTGGAAAGAATTATATTTGGATAAAATGATATCATATTGTTTTGGGTTTTAAAATGATATCGTACTCATAGTTTTTGAAATGGAAATTTTTATTCTGGTTTTTAAGTATAAACTATTTTAAATGACCGCGGTGTTATAATAACGATGGGTTGGCAAAGAGACCGGGATCGGATATCTGACATACTCTCTGTCGATACCGAAAACCACTTTGACTAACCGTGTACGCGGTGGAGATTCTAGAATGAAGTAGGTTGGTGGTGGCGTTTCCTGTAAGGTAAATACGTGGACCCGACTCCCGTGAGTTGGCATAAGGTGGCTAAAACAGGAGCTATTCCCAGGCCAATGAGGTCATTCCTCTGATCGGACACTCCTCTTCGATATTATACTATGACTTTGGATTGATTCAGTGGCCACTTTTATTTTGATTTTGGGGAGTTTGTTCGAGGTGGGCGGTAACTGCGGCTACGCGTTTCCATCAGCCTTGGTCCGCAATTGGTATTCTACCCTGGCATTGCCTAGTTGTGCCGTGTCACCTACCATACCGAGCCTTGTACGAGTTTGGATTTCTCCCGTAGCCCGTGTGGTATCCTCTGGTGGCTTCCCGATCAGGAGGGACTATGATATTGGATGGACTACTGGGACTATTACGTGTTAAGGGGAATATTGGGTCACTCCTTAATGCTATTAAAAAGTTTGTTTATTTTACAAATAGACACTATTATAATAGCGCAATATACTACATAGTAAATAGTTTAACGGATCCTTAGGAGATGTAAATCCCGAGCATCTTTTGAGTTACTGCACTCATATTTATTTCTGTTAATTTAACTCACATAAGATCTTTTAGTTCTGACTCGAGTGTTTTTGTCTTTTCAAATTCTCTCGGGTCAGTCCGAGCGTTTCAGGATTGCGAGATTTAGCTCTGGAGGATGAAGACGAAGATTTATAATATTATTATTTATACTAGTGCACTACACACTGTTCCGCTGCATTGTTATTGCTATGTGTAACTCTGATATGTATTATATAAATGGTTTTGTAAACAGATTTATAAACTGTATATTTGATTATTATATTTTATCCTTCCGCTGTGAGATTCTGTTTAGTTTTTTTCTTCTCTGTTTTTTCTTATTTACCCCATAATAATCCGCCCTTCCGTATGGTTTGAATTGGCACGTGTGTCGGTTTAAATCGTGCGAAAAGGCGGGACGTTACACCTAAGGTGATAAATAGAGTCAGCCAAACATAGCATCCATACTAACATTCACTCATTCAGTACGTTGGATATACAATACTTGTCTGACTCCATTGTATAGTCAATGATTTCTCAACATCTTGATTTCTCGGTACACAAATCCATGCCACTTAGTGGGCCAGGAATTAGACAACCCGTCTGATAGCCAAGGCATGCGAGATCTAAACATCGTGCAATCCAAAGGCTATCATTTCCCTAGGGGACATCAAATCCCTAAGTGAAGTATCCTGAGGCCATTGCATCCCCAATGGATATCGCTACTCGTACCCTTGATTACAAGTACACCCCGAAACTTATGAATATCAATGACCCATTAACGTACGTCATTCATAGTAGACCTTATACAGGATCTGTCCATACGACTTCCATATTAGATCATCGCGTTTAGGAACTATTCTAGACAGTCTTCGTTAGTTGAGAGTATCATTGTTCGTCCTGTAACCTTTCACTAATAATTCCTTCACTCTGACTACTCTACATCTGAAGTATAGCTATCCATCATCTAAGCCGGCACTATCCATCATGGAACTACATGTTATAACCGTCAGAGATAGCCATCGATCCATATTCAAATAAACATAACTCGAGCATACGAACCACAAATGATCATAAACTTGAAACGTCGCCTTAAGGTGCCTTCCTTGTCGCCTTATATAGATCTCACCAAGTTTGGGACAAAAGTCACGGATCCGTACTAACCCATTTTTTGTGTCCATAGCGATGCAGAACTTTACATCTTCACGATCCTAACTTGAATGTACCAACTCCAAATGACTTGAAACTTAGAATGTGCTTATAGAGCCTCCTTGTCACCCTACATTGATCTCATCTAGTTTATGATAAGAGTCATGGATCCATATAGATCCAAGTTTGGATCCATACTAATCCAAGTTTTAGATCCTCACTGATCCATATTTGGAACCCCACTGATCCGACATTTCACATTTGTTCTCCAACACACCTCGCTATGCTCCACCATGGATGTGCATTGACTGGGTCAATCTCCATAGATTGTAGTGATTTAAAGGGACCGACCCCACACTTAACCAAATTCATACAATTTTGGCTCCATTTCATTCCTATTACTCTTATTGCTCCAAACTGTAGCTCGCATCCCAATCCTATACTCCAAACTTCCATGCTTTGGTTCCCCTACCGATCCAAGTTTTGTATCCATCCCGAACTACGTTTGGATCTATATCGATCCAAGATTCAACTTGTGCTTAATGCCTATATCTTGACCATGCGAACTCCAAATGACATGAAACTTTGTATGCAACCTTATAAGGCCTTCCTTGTTGCCTCGTATTGATCGCACCCCTAATCTGACAACTTTGACTTCCTTGATCGTCAATGATCCATGAAATAATCCAAAGTCTAAATCGCCATTTGATAGGTGTTTTTAACCATTCAAACATTAGACAAGCATGCATACATCATATAGAAACCAAAATATCAACCAACCATCCAAATATATCCATTTCAAATAAATTTAAATCCAAGGTGAAGGTTAGGGATTCATAAGAACATGTTTTTTTACAAATTAACTCCAAATCATCTAAAATTCATATATGTGGTGTAATATGGTCTAAAAACATTTTAGTATTTTTAAATATATTTTAAAACATCATTTAGGTGTATAATGACTTAATTAATAAGTGAGAGATCAAATCACTCACCTGAACCCAAAGCAGGATCCAAATTTCCAAATTAACAGTAGAAGGCATGAAATCTAAAGCTCTTCCAACAGCAAACCTCTAATTCCAAGTGATAATCATGCTAGTCTCCTCTTAATGGTGTAATTTAGCCAATTAAAGTAAGGTTAAGAATTTATTTTGGGCCAATGGTTAATGGAGATTTTTAGCGATTTTTAGGAGTTAGAAAATGATGGGAATGATGTCCATTCAGCCTTCACTTGCCTCAAAGTCGAAATGGGTTATGGGCCTCAATGCTATTGATCCTAATTACCCACTTAAGCGACTCAAAATCAAAGAATATTTTCAACAACCATAATTCTCAAATAATAAGTCTATTTCCTTAAAATAACTATTCTAGTAAAAGGTAAACTGCCATTCGGATCTAATGGAAGTGATTTTAGATCCTAACTCGGTACCAATAAAAATTTGTAGTCCATACGAGATTTATAGGGTCAAAATGCTCACATAGAAATTCACCAAAATTCATGATGTAGGAAATGCCTTTAAGAGTCATTTTCTAAAAATTTCGAATCATGCGACCTCATATGAAAATAATATAAACGTTCTATGATCTTCTGACATGCAAAATACGAATCGTTACATCTCCCTCTTTAGGAATTTCGCTCCTAAAATTCCATAATCAAGTCAATAGGATCATTTTGCATGACTAATAACCATATATAGGCACAGGCAACCATCACATATCAAATATGCATACATAGAAACAAGTGAAAAGGAAAATATCTAAGCCTATCTTCGCTTACATGATATAATGACATGAAATATTTTATGATATATAAGTGAAAGTAAAAGTGACAAATAAGAAATATCACCAAGTAAAGGGCTCTGGATATGCATCCTCACGCTCTTCTCAGTCTCCTAAGTGCAATCACCTTCACTATCACTCCATCGAACCTTTACCAACTTCACCGTATTCCCTCTAAGCTACTTTGTATCACATCTGACGATAAGAATTGGCCCACATGGTCTCGAACCAACTAGTTCAATCTCGATATCATCTAGCTGATCCAATGGAATAGTTATGCTTGAGTCGTGCATAAATTTCCGCAAATGAAGGACATAGAGGACATTATGAGCTCCCGTCATTCTTTGAGGTAAATCGACTCTGTAAGCAAGGTTCCCAATCCTCTCTAATATTGGAAAAAGACCAACAAATCTCGATGCGAACTTTACTCTACTATTGAACTGAGTGACATTCTTCAATAGGGAGGTCTTCACAAATACCATGTTGCCGATAAAGAACTCTAAAGCTTGATGTCTCTTGTCGATGTTTCTTTTATGTCTGTCTTGGATATCTTTAATCTTTTGCCAAATTATCTCATTCTTCTCGAATGCTTCTCTAATCATATCTAGCACCAAGATCAGTTTCCCACCCTCTTCCCACCAACAAGAAGGAGCATTGCACGATTGGTCGTATAATGTCATGAATGGTGCCATACCAATGCTAGACTGATAATTGTTATTGTATGAAAATTCAACAAGGCATAATTAATCATCCCACAGTCCTCCAAGGTCTAATATGCAAGCGCATAAGAGATCTTCTACAATATGAATCACTCTCGTGGTTTGGCCATTAGTTTGAGAGTGATAAGCTGTGCTGAGTTGTAGATTTGTCTCCAATGCATCCTATAAGCTCTTCTAGAATCCATTAATGAGCAATGGGTATCAGTCACTCATAATGCTCTTCGGCACATCATGGAGTCATATTATCCACTTCACCTACAAATCGGCTAGTTTGGCTACCGTCCAACTTGACTTGACGAGCAAAAATCTAGTAGTCTTGGAAAAGTAAGTCAAACAAGATGACATTGACCAAGAAACAAGCTTTAAGCACTACAAACAAGATGAGAACCAGAAAACAAAAAGTAAGTCACTTCATCACAATGAGTTTAAACCAATATGTATGCAAGTCTTATGGATCGGTACCGATCCATGCCTATGGATCTATATCGATCCATAGCAGCTGATGATGTGCCAAGTTTGCTAGTAGGGATTTCATGTTAAAACATGATAAAAATTATGGAGATCATGGGAGAGTTATTCTAATGGTCCGCATCTATAAATAGAAAGGCAGGGGCTTAGTTTTAGGGAAATTTTTGCCTTTGTGAATATTTTTTCACATTCTTGTAATCGGCTATCAAGTGGTGTCGAACCACAACAACAACACTTGCAAAACAGCTATATCATCAATAAAAACATTAAAAACTCAAAGTGGACGTAGGCATCGATCAGTCGAACCACTATAAACCTGGTATGTATTGCTTTTATTCATTTTTGTATATTTTTTTTCATTTTCTATTCACTACAAACCTATTTGGTGTTTGTACCATCTTTAGTTCAATTATTTGGTGCTTTCAGTGAGAAATTATTTGGTGCTTTCAGTAAGAAATTACTTGAAATCCCTGTTTTGATACTTGGAAAGATTCAAGATGACAATATAATCTTCTAAAAAGACTACCATTGGAGGAAATCAACAAGGGGCAGCCATGAGGCTCCATAGGAGATAATCAGCCTTCCATCAACTTACTAGGGAAGATATAGAGATCATGATCAACGGGCTCTAGGAATCGATGATTACTTGCTAGGAAAAGGTGATCAAAAATTTCTTTCGAAGGATGGGACAAATAGGAACGGTAAGGTTTAATGCAAACCATAATCGTAAACATGAAGCCGAAGAGCAGGCACATGGAAACAGAATGGAACGACCTAGGACAATCCCCGATGGAGCTGTATAGATGGGTACTTATCTCTAGAAACTATTCAGTACTAATCTCCAAGAACTCGAGGGCATGACCTAGGTTGGCTTAGGAAGAAATGATGCACATCCAGGAAGTGCATGGAAGTGAATCAAAATGTTGATGCACGAAAAGAATTCTCTCATTGAATCGTGGGGCAAGCTGAGAATGTGAACTTGAGAACTCCTTTAAATGACGATGAGAGACTTAAAGTGATATTGAGAAGAGAAATGTGAGGTGGATTGCCCAACCAGAACCCAGAAGATGTGAAAAGGGGTCCATTTACTCCAAACGTTCAATACGCTAGGAATCCGCCTAATTCAAAGCTACCAACATTAGAAACGTATAATAGAAAGATAGATATGATGGTTCATCTGATGAGGTACATCTTGCATATATAGGTATTGGGTGCTTTTGAAGAAACAAAGGGGCGATGCTTCCCATTGTATTTGACAGATTTGGTAGCATTGTGCTTTAAGTAGCTAGAAAACGATTCCATAAGCACGTGGGCGGAGTTAGTGGATAGATTTATGTGATGGTTTTAGGTCCATCTCTTAACCTAAGAACGTAATGACATTTTCAAGTATGAAACAGAGGGTCGGTAAGTCCTTTGGGAGTTTTTAACGAGATTTAATGCGGTGGCTACCGCGGTAGATAGGCTGTATCCATCAGTGGTTTTGATGGGGGCAGTTTGTGGAGTGACTAGTAAGATATATATTTTATGGTTGCTTTAGAATAAGATCCATAAATGGATCTCATAGAATTCCATCATGAAGCCGAGAGGGACTTGCGTTAGGAGGATGATGAAACTGAAATGGAGGAAGTTGATGTTGTGGATGTCGGAGGACCGCTTGGAGAAGAATCTAGAAAAGGCAAAGGAAAACTAAAGATGGATGGTGGACTTAAAGGTTCAAAGCGACAAAGAAGGGAACTGAAATTCTCTTCTTATATATATTTGAATGAAACCTATGAATAGATTTATTTGGACACCAGAGAGTGGATCCTCTATCAGAAACCGGGAAACAGAGATCCGACGGATCATGAGAGGATGTCCAGAAAATATTACATGTTCCATGAGCTAGATGGGCATAATGCAAATGATTGTAGGAATTCACGTGACCTGATCAAGGAACACGCCATAAACAACCAATTACGGCAATATGTGAGAAGCCGAGCTATGGCATGGAATAAGAGTAGCTATCAACTCTAGCAAATGGAAATGGCCTTAGATCAAGGTCAAGGATAGTCATCTCTTGATTGTAATGGCAGGAGTCAGGTTTGGTTCTCGCACTCTATTTCTCCTTTTAATAAGCAATGGAATAGTGTAGTCGAGCCACTTACTCGTGCATGGGATCTCGATCGATCCTTAGGCCCGCTTTGAGCTAGATGCTAGACTACAACGCCCAGTGAGGTAGTTATCAGGATGTTTGACTCTATGTTTGCTATTGTTTAAATTCGAATCTAGTAGATGGATTCTTAATTATTGAAATCCACTTGAATGTGTTGATTGAAATTGATTGCTTTAAAGTCCCGTTCGGAGGGACATGACAAGAGTTGAAGGTGCAAGTCCTCTCGCCGGAGAGCGAGCGAGCGCTTGTACAATATTGGTCACTTTAGAGTCCCATCTGAAGAGATGAGAATGGAATGCAAGGTGCATGTTCCCTTACTGAAGAGCAAGTGAATGGACTTGTATGGTGATGATTGCTTAAAGTCCCTATCGAAGAGAAGGATTGGAGTGTAAGAAATAAGTCACCTCGCCGGAGCGTGAGTCTATGAGCTTGCTATAGATGTTGAGTCTCCTTGTTGGAAAGTGAGCAGATTGAGCTCAGCTATGGTCTAGAGAGACAATGAATTTGATTATCATCCACGAATGTCCATTGAATTAGTTAATGGTCTGGAGAGATAATGAATTTGATTATCGATACGGAGAGAACATGATTTGATTATCGATACGGAGAGATCATGGATTGGATTATCGGCCCCGAACGACCATGAATTCAATTAACGATATGGAGAGATTGTGAATTTGACTATCAACCCTAGATGGCCAAGGATTTGATTTACGATTCAAAGAGATTGTGGGTCGGACAGGTCAAGCATTTCACTAATGATCCAGAGAGATCGAGATTTCAACATATAACTGCCACGGAAGTACACGAGATGATCCTGATTAGTGATACAACCCATGACTTACTGATTCAAGGAGAATACATGATCACTTTCTATGACTGGCACTCAAGCAAGGACTCGAATCCATAGCTACCATGGTCTGCAATGACCTCTGACTTACAAGTGAATCCAAAGAAAAGGGATGATCCACCATAGTTTGATCAACTAATAATGAGGAAATTCAACTACTAAAGTTCCACTGACTTTAACATTTAACCTTGAGCAAAGCGCATCTTCCATTAGCAAGGTGTGTTTTGGAAGGCAAGTGCTATCTAGTCTTTTGACCGAGCAATATTTAAATGACTCCACATGTCAAATCTAAAAAGTTATCAAGGCAAGGAGCCCGGAGAGATGGCTATAAAGCCTACGAACCAAGTACAACAAGGATAACAAAATGAAAACAAAGTCACCCCAAGAAGCCTGGACCATGATTCATCAAAGTAATGGATTAGTACCGATCCATCCCCATGGATCGGTACCGATCCATAGGATCTTGGGAAAATCACCTCAAGCTTTCCATGCTTGTAAATCATGATGCCAATAGCCCTCTTCAAGCTTCAGACCATCGATCTCCTCAATACCTGAAACTAGCAACTTCATTCCACCATAGATCAAACACTTTGACAAAGAAACAAGCTTGAAGTTCTACAAAAAAGATGAGAACCACAAAATAAAAAACAAGTCACTTCATCATAAAGAGTTCAAACCAATCCATATGCAAGTGTTATGGATCGGTATCGATCCATACCTATGGATCAGTACTGATACATAGCAGTTGATGATGTGGCCATGTTTACTATTTGGGAATTGATGCTGGAACATGGGAGAAATGATGGAGATCGTGGGAAAGAACATTCCATTGGCCTGCAGCTATAAACAGAGGGATAGGGGTTCATTTTTAGAGTACTTTTTGCTTCCTTACATAATTTTTCACATTTCTTGTAATCGGCTATTGAGTGGTATCGAACCATAAGAACGACTTGTAAAACAGCTATATCATCAATGAAATCATTAAAAAATCTATGTGGACGTAGGCATCAATCAACCAAGCCACTATAAACCTTATATGTATTGTTTTTACTCGTTTGCATATTCATTTTCTATTCTCTTCAAAATCTATTGGATGTTAGTATCATTTTTGGTTCAAAAACCATCATTCCACTAAGTCTGTCAATGATGTTCACTCATCCGTAAGTCGTGCAAGATTGTATAGGAGGTTTATATAAGATTTCTTAAAAATTGCAAAACCACTTTCAAACCGTCTTAGAAAGACATTAAATTTGGATTCAATGAGAAATGTACAATTGATTTAATAAATTAAAGCCAGTTTTGATCTGAATTCTGATATTTCAACCAATCGATTAGGTGCAACTGTTTGAGATAACATGTGATGCTTCAGACTTTGCCGTTGGCACTAATCTAGGTAAAAGAATTAATAATTATCGTCGAATTATCTATTATGCATGCTCTTAATGATGAACGGCTCAATTCTTCTATTAAAAAAGATTTTTTATGCAGTCTTCTTTGATCGCATTAAAAAATTTGACCATAACTCGTATGTTTGACGGCCATTGTTTACACCGATCAAGCGGCCTTGAGGTATTTGATATTAAAGAAAGATGCAAAGGCTTTCCTAATCCGTTGGGTCCTTCTACTTTAAGAATTAACTTGGAGATATGATATAAGAAAGATTCTGGGAAGTTGTAGCCGATCACCTCTCCCGCATTGTACAAAAGAACATAGATGACATCCAAATCAAAAAATTCTTTCCCAATGAGCACTTATTATCTGTAATTAATGCTCCATGGTATGCCGATGTGGTAAATTATTTGGTGACTAACAGAGTGCCTTTACATTGGTTTGTACAGGATAAGAAAAATTTTCTCTAGAGAAAAGGATCATTTCTAGGTTGACCCTTATATTTTCAAGTATTGTCCCAATCAGATCATTTTTCGATGTGTACTACATAAAGAGTTCCATAGTGTTCTATGCCTTTCACATAGTTGTGCTTGTGGTTGGTAGTTTAGAACGAGGAAAGGACTGCTAAATTATTACAATGTGATCTTTATTGGCCCACTCTCTTTTGTCGTGCATATGAATTTTGCAATAAATGTCCATGCGCTAACAAATAGGGCGAATCACTAAAAGAAATTAAATACCTATAAATCCTTTTTGTCTATGGAAATCTTTGATGTTTTGGGTATCCGTTTCAAGGGCACATTTCCTAACTCATTTGGCAACTTGTACATTTTAGTTGTAGTTGATTACGTTTAAAAGTGGGTTGAGGCGGTCCCCACCAAAACAAGTGATTATAAGGCGGTTATTAATTCCTCTTTAAAAAAAATATTTTCTTTGTTTGGTATTCCTCGAGCCGTAATAAGTGATAACGGCAATCATTTTTGTAATTGTGCTATTCAATCATCATTTAAGAAGTATTCCATCATTTATGAGGTCGCCACTACATATCATCCATAAATAAGTGGACAAGTAGAAATTTCAAATAGACAATTAAACAAAATTCTTGAAAAGATTATGAATTTCAATAGAAAAGGTTAGTCATCAAAATGGATAAATACAATTTAGGCTTTTCGTGCTACATACAAAACAAATTTTGGATGTCACCATAATATTGTATCTATGATAAAGGCTATCATTTACCAGTAGAATCAGAACATCGTGCGTTATAGGTAGTTAAATACCTTAATTGTGATATTAATGAAGTGGGCTCATAAGGAAATTACAATTATCGGAACTAGAGGAACTTCAAAAAGAAGCTTATCAAAATGCAAAGATCTAAAAAGAGAGAACAAAAATATGTCATGATGGAAATATATGTCGTAAAGATTTTGAAATTAGTCAGAAAGTTCTCTTATATAACATAAGGCTACATTTATTTTAAAAAAAAGTTAAGAACATGTTGAAATTGGCGATATAAGGTTAAAACGATATATCCTTATCGGGATATTGAAATAAAAATTCGAAAATTAGTGAAAATTTTCAAGTAAATGGACAATGACCTAAACCATTTTTACAATTTGAAGAAAACAAAAATGACGAGACTGTGGAAATCCAAGATCCAATATATGGTTCTAAAGAATTTTGACATCTAGGCTACAGCCTAATTCTAGTATGGGGGAAGGAGTTGCATTCATGCATTCATGCTTTTACTTGTATTAAAAAAAATTACATTACTGCATTTGTGTTCTTATTTTTCATGTTTTTCATTGAATTAGTATTCATATTTTTACTTCTGTTGCGTTTCTATTTTTGCATTCAATTTGTAATCATATTTTTTAAGTTTTTACACCTGCTTTTTCACGAATAAATGAAATTCATGTACATCCCATATTAGGTATATATAAAGTAAAATTTTAGATTCGCATTTCCTTTAGGCATATGCATTAAGGACATAATATTTTTTCCTTCATGTATCTATAACTAGTTGAAATTAATTTATTTTCAAATAGCATGATAGTGTAGGTGCACAGTTTTAGTCATTCGAAAGAAATTTTTTATGAATAACTAGCTACAAATGGATATACTATAATTCTTATGGACCACTCATATGATTAATAACCACTCAATGTCTCAAATAAACAGTTGCTTAAATCTTTGCTTACTTGGAAGGCCAGGAACTATATGCACTCAAACATACAAAATACGGGCACATTCAAATGACCCTAGGTACACTCAAGATACCCATGGTGAGCATTCTCACATGTTCTTAGTTTATGAGCATACATCATAAACTCAAGTTATCCGATGAACCCCTTCGTATATCGATAGTAAAGCCGCCTCTCGTCCTACTCTAGAAATTGTCACTTAGAACTTGTCCGCATGATCAATCGTAAGATGTTATAGTCACTTCGCTCATAAACTACTTTATCTATATTGCTCAATGAATCGAATCATCAAAGTCTTGTCACTTGGTTGCCCTAAAATTTCTCAAATTTTCCTCGTATCAACTCCATAGTTGCCTCACATCTACCCCTAATTCATCTCCTAATTACCTTGAAATAGCCATAGAGCTTTCCTTATGTAAAACCTTAAAGATCTTATTCTACCACTGATCAATCCCCAAGCCTTATGCTAACTCAAAACCATATGTAATCGATTACGTAGCCTACTTCGAGCTTGCCCATCATATCCCTAATAAGTTGCATCAGTGAGAGATCAATCAACACCAATCAATTTAACTTAACACTTAGCCAATTTTTTGATTTTTTGAATCTTATATATCTTTCCCCCTTCAACATTCGACTTAGCCCAAAAATAGTTCTGCATTTTTTGAAATCGATTCTATGGTGCATCACTCCCAATTTTCCATGAACATCACTTTGGTCTACCTTCACAAAAACAAATATCCGACCCTATTTAGTCAAAAGATGCAGATCGACATCAATCGAGACCAATTGATTATGGTCGAGGCTTAGCCAAATTCTGAAGTTTTTCTACGTTGACATGTCTTTAATCTAAATACTTCTATATGCATATAACTCATTTTCATCGATCTAACTCCGAACACTCTAGAGGCAATCCATCAAACTCATTCCACTCCATTTCAAAAGTTTTTCAATGATTCAAACCTATAATCAAAATATACAAACAAGCATACCAAACACCTATCATACGAATAACCAATACAACATCCATATTCTATTTTAGCATTCATATAAACATTCAGAGCATATATATACACGTTAAAATCATGTTATATCATGTAAATTCATTAGAAAATCTTTTTCAAATCCAAAAAAAGCCCAAAATCATATTTCTTTTTTAAAAGTGGGACCAAACATACTTTAACATATATATAAGCATATATAAAAGTTGTTAGATGCCATCGATGCAAAATCGATGTAAATAGAATAAGCTAAGTTGGCCCAACCCAACAAGCAATGACAATGACTTCTAATCCACAAAATGGTATTTTATTTTTTAATCTTTAATTGATCATATTGGTTATCTGCCCTTAATCCCCTCGTTAAACTTAGTTAGTATGAAAAAATTGTGAATTTGATAGGAGATAGTTTAATGGAGGATTAGAGATGTTTTTAGGAAGTAGATAAGTGATTAGGACTATTTCTCCAAGCTTTAGTTAGCACCTCCCATCGATGTAAAATTAATGTAAACAGGAAAATCCAAGCTTGGCCTGATCTAACACGCAATTAACATGACTTCCTAATCCTCAAATTGGTATTTTTGTTAATCTCTAGTTGATCTCCTTGGTAATTTACCCTAAATCCCATGGCTAAAAATAATTTAGTATGAAAATAATGGTGAATATGATAGGAGATAGTTTGATAGAGGATTAGAGATGTTTATAGGAAGTAGAAAAGTGATTAGGACTATTTCTCTATGTTGTAGTTAGCACAAATCCCGAAGTCACTAATTTACCTATTTTTGGCTTAGGCTAGTAACCCACTAAAATCTTCCTAAAACCCAAATAACATAGTACCACGATATATCATGAACCTTAAGGCCAAAAATCCATTATGAGCACTCATTTAAAAGGCAAAATATCAGGGTTTCAAGGACCAATTCAGCTTAAATCAACGGTTATAGCCATTACCAGATTTCAAGGTCAAAATTGTCCCCAATTTGTTCTAAAGGTCAAAAATATAAATACATAATATTACCCAAATATTAGTTTAATGTAAGGTCATTCAGTTATGAAAAAAATGGTTTCATGATCCGTCAATCAATAGAAATCTGTAGAGAATGTCGATCGTTACAAGTTATATATACTCATTTTTTCTAGAGCTATTGCAGAGGTTATGTCTTTAAGAATTCGATATTGGTCCATGTATTAAGGGGTTAAAAAGCTACAAATACTAAAATTATATGTTAATGCAGCTAAGGCTATATTATATTGAGCCACGTGGGATACAGTCAAATTTATGTCATTGGAGCTTTTTGTATTAGCTTTTATGTACAAATGACCAATGGCCTCCCATATAGCTGAAGTGGCTAAAACCCACAAAATTATAGAGTTAATTATCTCGACTATAACCTTATAAGTGCCAAAAACCTTTTCAACCTAGTGAAAATTATGGTATAATGATATGTGATTTGTAAATATGTTAAACTCTTTTAAATAATACTATAAATTATTATAACTTTAGTTCTTGTCAATTAAAAATATTTTTAAATTTTAATTAGAACCTTTCTAATTTTATAAGTTAATTTAAAATAATATTAAATTATTAGCTATAACCTTTATAAATTCCATATCTAATTTTAAAAAAGAACATTCAAATAATATACATAACCCTTATAAATTATATATTATTCAAATATAGTTACATGAATCAACTTAAGACACAAACACTTTACGCTTAACACTATGGGCACATCTATGAAACTGGACTAGATCAACCAGGATAGGATCAGGTAGAAAATAAATTTCTTGTTCTTAAGAATGTTTCTTAACTCCATTAACCCTCGCCCTTTAGACACACAAGCCTTAAACATCAATCTAATGTGAATTTTCAATGGTTTGCCTTACGTATTGGTCAATTCTTCATAATAACATAATGCAAGTTCTGTTACTATTGGATCAGGTGCATCAAACAGAAAAGTGAAATGGAACATTTTCAAAAAGTTTTCTTTACTATAATTATGCACAAGATCTCTAATATGTGTTATCATGAATATGGTAAAAGTAATCCCACACCATAGAATAATAAAACTAAGTTCTAAATAAATACTAAAATGACCACCCTTCGTATTATCGATTTTTTTTATGATGTGTAAGTGGTTCTCGAAATTATAACATAAATTATAACATAGTATAAGAGCAAGGTCTAACTGTGCGAGCTTAATCACCAGACGTGATCCACTACCATGAAATGAGAAAAAGTTCTATTGCAAAAGAGCAAAAAATAAATAAAAAATATGCTCACATATTTGTCTAATCATACACCACATGTGATGGGGTTGTGTTGAAATAATCCTACATCATAGATTAATAAAACTAAGTTCTTATAATTATTAGGGAGACTAGCCTTCATATTGTCAATCGATTTTGTGACAAATAAGTGGTTCTCAAAATTTCGATAGAATAACTTCTTACAAATCATATCATACTTAATATTTATAGGGACTTTAGAAATGACTACAACATTTAGTTTTAATTTATATGTCATTCAATTGATTAAGTTATTTAAAAAATTATTTGAAATGAGTTTCTTTATACTCATTAACGTTTAATAGAGATATTTATATATTGTACAATAGTGATATAATAATATGTAAATGCATGATTTTTGAATTTATAACTAGACAGGTACATATATTTGTAACATGCATTATAAATGTATTTATTTCATATTAAATAGTTACAAATATTATACGGTAGTTTACACGTACATGTACATGTGCTTATGTGTATACATACTCATATTCATAAATAAGCATAATTCAATCTGATGAAATTCCTAATAATATAAAATTATTAGTTATATTTGCATGCAATTACTTATGTATGTATATCTGTGTTTACATGTAAATTAATTTTCGTAATAATATTTTAGTTTGTATGTCATAAACAGATACTATTTAATTGTATAATATATATATATATATAGTATCCAAAAATAAATTATAAGCAACAATATTTTTACTATAATGATGGGAACTAAGTTAAGCACTATTTTATGTAAAGTCTAATCATCATATGAATACATACATACATATATACATACATACGTATTTTGTGAAAATTGAAAAATATATATGTATTAACTAAAAATTAATTTTTTTTAAGCTACTGCCAAGAGGAAAGTAATGTACAAACAGTATGTTATGTTGTAAATATGTTTACTATAATACATATGGATCTAAATGCATGTGTGTGTCTATATATGTGCATGTATGTATGTAAGTAAAATCCGAATATAAAAAATATTTATAATTATTAAATAATAAGAAAATAAAAATGTTATAATTTAACAAATCTACTTTTTCCTTATATAAAATAATATTCAGGTTTTATATTAACTCAAAATGTTTCAGAATTATTTATAAAGGGTTAAAATCTAGAAAATATATTTTTTGAGTGACGGAGACCTACAAAAATGAGTTAGAACTTATGTACCTCATTAAAGATCTTGCTAAGACAATACACACTGAACTGCCAGTCTAGCCTTTGGGAAAAGCCCTTTTTCTCTATGTCAAGTTCAATTTGCTTAGTTAAACTCAAGCTTTTATTTTGAATAGAGTTCTACCATTTAAAATTATGTAGAGAGATAATGACTTCTAGGATCAATTTACATTAGAAAATGGACGATGAGATCCATATTTTTCTCAAGAACTTAAGAACTTATCCACGGTTAAATCTCTATTCAAATAGTATATCCAATATATCTTATGATTGGCAATCAAGCAAATAAGAGGAGGTCAACTTTATTTAAATTTCAGATCTAAATTTTGCCCAATATTTATTCATTCATAATAATCTTTTAATTATTTGTAATTAATAAATAAATACTCAATTAACTGTTATTTAAATATCTAAACCATTTGACTAATTACAGTGATTATTATTAAGTCCTAAATATAAATTAGTTGCATTAACTCATTCTATATTGTTATATTTAATTAACTATAAAAATCATATTTAATTAAATAAATGTATAATGCATTTTATCAATTAAATTCCAACTTCAAAAGTTAAATAAAATATATAACAGCTATATATATATACACACACACACGTATATATATATATATTCCACGATAATTTATGACGCTTATAAATTATTTAATAAAATAATTTTTTTATAAACTAAGAGTTACGATTATGTGACTCACAACTATGACCTAAACCTATTGTAATATTTAGAAAATTGAAATATTATTGAATACAAACTTTGTTGAAGCATATTAAAGAAAATGAGTGCAGTTTTTTATAGAATGCCTAGGTGGAGTCCTTTTTCAAATCATTTTGAGGAATGTCCTTAAGCAACGAAAAATTGTGCACGTTATCTCCCTTCATTATCACTATATCACTTAAAAGTTTAGAGCTTGGTCAATGGTTAATACTATAACAATGCACAATCCTGAAATCATCAACGTTCAGCTGATCCAAAAATGCATTGTAGGCAGATTATCCATCTACCACAACAAAATTCTATATATCACATATGAGGCTTTTCTCCACATTGAACTGTCAGCCAATATACATTCAATTGGGGACGTTATCTCTTTCGTAAAAGCTTAAAGATGAGACTTACAAGTTAATAAATCCTTCTATTCAAGCAACTTTTTGTCAAATGCTCTTTTTGATAGAATGTTTGTTGAGCTTCTGCTATCAATCAACACCCAATGAATGGTAATTGACGCAATCATGACCCTCATCATAATCGGTTCAAAGGTTAGTGCTTTGACCCTATCAACATCTTAGTTTATGAAAATGATGTCATCATTTATCCTCTTTTGTTCCTTAGCGGAGCGCCATCATCGATCATATAGCACGTCTCCTTTAGGGCATACCTCGCGAAACTCCCGTCGTCTTCTATTTCTTTTCAACTTTTTCTCTGCAATGTGAAACCTTTAAAATTAATGTTGATTTCCAAATCACATCTAGGTGATCTTAGATTCTTTCCACCTGTCCCTTCTATATTGCCTCAAGGTTGCGTCCTCTAGGGTTGATTATGCCTTTGTCCACATTCCTTGGATTCCTGACATATTGCAATAATTATATCTCTCTGATTAACTCATCAATCATACCTTAAGATACATACGCTTTTTTGTATTATTCCCATTAGTTGAATGGAAGCGACACTATTTTCCCTAACATTTTTTCCTCGTCGATAGCCTCTCTCGAAAAAGGCTTCTTGTTCCTTATTGTGCCTTGGTCATCAGATAAATATTCTAAACGAAGTCGTTTAACTCCGTTATTTCAGTAAACTAAAAAAGTTTTTTGTGGTGCTCCTTCTTGCCCCAATGTTGTTGTTCTTTCTTTTGTTAACATGGTTATTATCATTATAACCATTCTATTTAACAACTTCATTACTCCTTACCACACTACTTGGTCCGACCTGATGCCAGCGCTCAACCACTTTTCTATCTCTACGTTTTTCAAGCATAGAAATTAGTTTGCCTTTTCATAAAAATACTTCACTACTGTTGGCTTCTTCATCATCAACCACTTTCTGAAGTTGGAGCTGCTTTCACTCCGCTAACTATTGCAAACATCTTTAAATATTTTTCAATGATTCTTCATTTAATTGTAGAATATTTTCTAATGACGGAGCATCCTTCAGTTGCACAGAATGAACCCTAAATTAGTTCAAGAATTTATTTGCTAATTGGTTGTATAACGATATGGATCACGAGCCCAATCTACAAAACCACATTATTGCTAACAGTTCCAAGAACAATGGTAAGCATCAGCACTTCATATAGTCATGTGCCCTAGTAATGTCCATGTGCAAATTGTTTGCGTCAAAATTGACCACAAACACCCAATATCGTGAAAGCACTCGTTCGCAGTCGCAAGTCAAATAATAAATTTGAGATAACAAAAATGGTGAACACTCGGTAAAAATAGCAGAAAACGAGTAAACGACACAGGATTTATAGTGGTTCGGCGATCTTGCCTACATCCACTTTGAAGTTTTCTATCTTTATTGATATTATCTTGATGATTACAGTAATTACAGCAAGTTACAATGGACTATAGCTTTGAAACTAGAATGCAACAACGATGATAAGGTGTAGAATTGAATCTGGTAGACTCTTGGCGCTTCAGAATTCCGATCCCCTTTTCTGAATGACCTGAGGCTCTATTTATAGCTGCAGAAGGCTGATATTTCACCTAAAATCCGGAGGGACCACTTCCGGCACGTGAGGGGGCCCATACGGTCGAATTCTGGAGATCCGGGCCGACTTTGGGATCGATTCGACCCTTGGTTCGAATCGATTGAGAAAGTGTCCAACCGTGATGAAACTTGGCGTGGGCATTCTTCTATGTATACGCAAGCTCCTGTGAAAATTTCATAGCATTTGGACTTGTAGATCTCGAGTTATGATCGATTCAAGATGGTGCTCCTCGTCCTATGGATTCATTCGAATCGATATGGTTCGAATCCATAGGTACGAATCCATGCTTCTGCATGTGAAGATGATGATGTGGTCCGTGTGCTTCGGGTCAATCCTCCTTTTCCTCCGAGTTTACTGGGTCTAATCCTTGGTTTTAGCTGCATGGACTTGGTGGATTCGAGGTGATCGATTCGAAGACGTGCCTCCTTCGTATTAATTGAACCAATGCTCCTTCGAATCGATCAGGGCAAGTCACTATTGATCGATTCGAATTTTCCTCGACAGGGTGGATTCGAAGACAGTTATTAGATGGAGTCGAAGTCCCTACAAATGCATGGATTTGAAGGGTTTCAGCTTGACGGACTCGAAGATAGGAATACTCTGATGGATTTGAACTAGGGAAGGTTTTGGATGGATTCGAACATAGACATGCAAGGATGGATTTGAAGTGAGGGCTTGCCCGATGGAGTCGAAGCAGAAGAACTTCTCATGGATTCGAAGCAATATATACCTGATGGATTCGAACTAAGGCATATGAGGGTGGATTTGAACTATTGCTATCTTGATGGATTCGAGGCACGACTATATCTCATGGATTCGAACATAATTCCTGGCCATCGATTCGAACTATGTGGTATCCTATGGGTTCGAACCGAACAAGGGTTATCTTTCTCAAATTGAATCCATCATATCTTGAGCATACGAACTCGGATTGGCTTGAAACTTGAAACGCTGGCTTCTGCAGCTTTGCTCATCATGTCTTGTCAATTCCGGCACAATCCGGACTCGGAAAAAATTCATCGATATCCATAGCAAAGTGAAGTACAACCAATCTCTGAGACGGACTGTCTTTTTTTTTGACCGATCTTTTGGTATCACGGCTTTGTCAAAAAGCAAGATAATACAAATCATATTTCAGTTAGTGTTGTGGAGGATCCATCAATCTACTATAACTCTATATTGTCAATGTCATAAATTTCTTTGGATGCTCCAACACTCTAATCTCCATTGTAAATGGGTTTTGTCTAGAAGTGCTCTCCCAATTATTCTCCCACTTATCCTTTTGAAGTAAACTTGAAATTGCTTCATTGATCATTCTATCTTTTCCTTCATTTAGGTCAAGATAACAGCCATCAAGTGCATCACCGTGTGCTTGGTTTCACATGGGACCATTATGATCATTTCTTAAGCATATACGGCTAGCATTGCAACACTTAGGCCACCTTAATTTTGTGAGTCCATTCATACTAGCCTCCTCTGAAGTCGATCAATGCTACATCCTCTAGATCTTCCACTTCTATGTGCATTTCTACAAGCATTTCTATAGCATTTCATCTAGATCGTCCACCAGTAAGACTCATAACACGACCACCACCCTCACCGGCATCATTGCCACATAGATTCCTTCTTGATGGATCAGTATCAATCCATAATGGATCAACATTGATGAATCCTAGAGCCCTAGGTTTCCACCAGTTCGATTGTTTTGGTTCCCTTCAACATTTGGATCTTCATCTCCAATTCTTTCCCTTTCCGCCATGCATCTTCCTGTAGAATTTCTTTCATTTGATCCAGACTGAAATTCTCCTCTGATTCTATCATCTCAAGGAAGTGTTCCATTTTTGAAGAGGTTTCCTTATCGATACAAATTAATTATCCAATTCCTCTAAGATAGCCCATTACATTGCTTCCACCTTTTGATTCATAGATGCCATCATTCGATTTAAATCTTCCCTACTTAGTAGAACTGGTGGTGGTTGAGTACTGCCATCACTTATATTACTCCCTCAATTAGTTTCTTCAACGACTATCCTTTTTGGATTCTTCTTCGGTCCTATAATTAGATCCTTTTCAAGAATTTTTTAAATCCGAGTAGCAATAGAAATCTCACTTGACTTCTAATTCTCAACGAAAGCACTAAAAAATGTTAGCCAAAAATTGGTCTAATATCCCTAAATAAAAGATTTTCAAGGAGATAATAATTCTTATATCTATAGATGTAAATGTTTGTACAAAAAATGAGCACAGCACTCTTCAGGAGTAATTTAAGAGATTTTAACAAAGAAGTAAAATGTAAAATGAGGCTAATCCACCAATCACACCAAGAAAATAAGTAGTAATAGAAAGAAAATAGAAATTTATAATGGTTTGACGTTGTAGCCAACATCCACTTCGAAGGATTTGATGTTTATTACTGATTAGAAATTGAATTACAACAATACAACGACCAATGCTCGAATTTCAGTGGAGTTAACCTGAGCAGCGGTATAAAAGTACCTTTTTAGTTGTAATGAGGGTGCTATTTATAGGTGTGAAGCTGGAAATATCCACCTTGAATCTCGGAATAACCTTTCTCAATCCTAGGTGGCCCATACAATTGATCTAGAGCCATTTGGGATCGATCCACGTTGCTTTTGTATCGATCGGAAGTTGCTCCAATTGAGCTGCGATCGATCATGGATATTCCTGAGATGATATGCAACCTTTTGTTAAAGTCTCATTGTATTTGGGATTGTGGTTGTAGAGTTATTGATCGATCAAAGTACCAAATATGGAGTGGCTGAAGCTTTCGTATCGATACTTTCGTATCGACCTCTTCGTGTTGATGACATGGTGTGCGCGCTTTGTGGAGATCCATATTCTGTGCATAGCGACCACTTCTTTTGGGTTGACCACTTCTTTCGTATCCATATGATACCTTACTTCTCGTACCGATGCCTTACCACCGTCTTTGTATCGATTGTAAGCTCGGTTATTACATAGATCAAGTAGGTGATCGATAGGAGAAATGCAGTTACGGACCAAGTGAAGCGCGATAGATCTGAGAAGTGCCGAAGTCCATCGTTATGTGCTTTAACCATATAGATACGAACGATGGATGCCAAGTGATGGAGTTGAGTTCATTTCATATCGATGTCGATGGATACGAAATGATGGATATAGATGGATGGATATGAAATGATGGAAGCCAAGTGATGGAGTTATGTTTATTTCATATCGATGCTGATGGATACAAAATGATGGATACAGATGGATGGATACGAGATGGATGTATTTCACATGGATCTTGATCGTTTCATAACTCGAGCATACGAACTCTGATTGACTTGAAATTTGGAATGTCACCTTGCATAGCTTTGCTTGTCATATCATGCTAACTATGGCTCGATCTAGAATTGGACCAAGTTTACCTGTATCCATCGTGAATCTGTAGATAACTGATTTTCGGAGTGGAATGTCTTCTTGTCTCTAGTCAATTCCTTGATATCATGGCTTTGCCAAAGGGCGGGATAACATTTCCCCCCAAAGTACATCCTGCATGAACATGACATGCTTTGAAATGCTACAATCTGAAAAGGCTCAATCAGATTTACTGAACAATTGTCATCCTTTCATCAAGAGATGTAACCCTCGGTTGATTTTCGGTTATATAAATATTGTGTTGTAAACTGCTAATGATCACGCAATTTATGTTGTAGTTGAAGGTCAAGTGCTAGCAATTTGTTGTTGATTGTTTTGGCTGTCACTGGTAAGCATTCAATTTCTGTTAACTTTGAGAATCAAACGTTAGTATAGCATGCATGCACATGTTTTAACTTGATTCCCATTCATGCTTGCACATCCATGGGTCATTGTCAAGTTCTTCCTTCTTCTTTTTCCTCTTTTTTAAATCGATTTTGGTGAAAGGAAGTTCTTGCCAATGATTGATGGTTCCTTTTAGATCGAGTTTCATATCAATCCTCTCATGGATCGATATGAAATCTGAGTTGCAACAAATATTGATGGCTGTTCTGATGTCCTTCTTCGTATCGATCCTCTCCTGGATCGATCTGGGACATATTAGAGTAGGTTGCATATCGATGGTGATCGATACGAGATGAATTTGCTAAAAGCGTGTTCCATAATGATGGATATGGTTTGGCCTGAACTATTGTACATTGTGGATTTCGTATCGATGGATACATGAGTTATAAGCATAAACGCACGGAAACGCTTCATATCGATAGGCACATTGACCGATTCAATCGGTGAGGAAACTGGGGTACGACTCGTCTTTCATGTTGGATATGAAGGAGTGTAAATAATTTTTGCACTTAGAATATTTTTCCAGTCGCTTCTATTGCTATTTCATATCCATCAAAGAATAAGAAGAAACTGTAGATCCTTCATCCCTAAATACCAAACTGCTAATCTTTAACCCAGGTCCTTCGAGATAGTAAATAATCAATAAAATCATGCTTATAATGACGAGACTTAAGTTTCATTCCATTTCATTCATGCTACTAGCCATCTCCAGTGTCGTTGGCGGCGGAGTGTGACTGTGGTGAGGTGAGAGTGTGGCTAATGGCAATTTGGACATTTGGATAAGAAGGAGGGTAACTAAAGAGGATAGATGGACATGGAGTCACTGACTCTAAGTCTGACTAACTCAGGTGATGATCTTGTAACGATGCAAGGGGATGGATGTGGAATTGATTAGAATAAATGGAGTTTTGGAGATGGTGGAAAGCAGTCTTCATGATCGAGGTGAAGTGTAAGCGTTTGGAAACGATGTGGAAAAATTAGCTTGTTGATCGATCCAAGGTGGAGTAACTCGTATCGATATGGGTAAGATGTCTTCGGATTGATCCAAAATCAAAGTCCATGGATCGATACGAAGTGATAGAATGATGGATATGGGGAGCACCGATATGAATGAAGGCTATGGGTGATGTGATCGATACAAACAAGTTATCGACCTGAAGGTTTGATTGGTACGAAGAGGATATCAAACTGAATCATTGATCGATACGAACGAGTGACATGTAATCGGTATGAAAGCTTGCTTCAAGGGAATAATCCAAAATGAATTATAATGGACATGAATGTTATGAATTTTGCATACTCGAACACTTGACTCCGACGAGCTTAGCCTTGCATATTTGCAATCAACCATAAAATTGCATATATTATTATCCATCAAAGCTCGTCGATGGAACTGTAAGCTGTTAAACATAACAAATTTGAACATGGATCATTCTTCAAAGTCGTAATGGAATGGTTGAGACGATCAACGATGACGGTCGCTTTTAGTCGAATCTCGAAGTCTTGTCTCTTTACCATCTTTTAACCTTGTAGAAATTTAGGGTACTATGCAACACTTCATTACACAACACAATTACTCATTTTGCACCGGGGGGCCATGAGTCATTTTTACCATCTTATAATCATTTTTACTGAGCTAAATAGCTGTGGATCTTAGAAGCTCAAAGCAACAAGATGTTCAAAGTCCTCCATTTCCCATAATGGAAAGATCGAATGTCATGGTAGATACAGTGAATCCTGCTCCAGATGAACTGTTAGACGCAGTGGTGATAAAGAATCTAGAAGATTCCATCCAGTCTAAGATTGCAGAAGAAATGCTAGGTAGAATTTTCCTTAGACATGGACTGTCTTTACAAGAAGTTCAGTTCGTAGGACCGGAAGTTAGAGCACATAATCCCCTGGAAGGGTTCATCGCATGCAACAGATTCATGTGCTGGATTGCAACGATGCCCCATTCAACCAGTTCATTAGGGACGTGCTGTTTAATCTAAGGACCCAACTTCTTAGCTTCACTCTAATGGATATGCGTTACTTAATAGCTTGTACAATATATTTATGGAACATCTCTTTCCTCCCTCGACTATCGATCATATATTTATTTAACGTCAAGAGTCGGGCGAATAATCCGTCAATCACCTTCTTGGAAGCTGTTAGGAACTGCCGGGTTATGGTAGGCGCATGGGGAAAGCTGAGCTACTTCAAAACAGAGTGGTTTTACAAGAGGTGCCCACTATTATTCGCCAAGTGGTGGCTGGGCAGACGTAAGTTCTATTACTTATTTCGTTGTAAACCATGATTGGATAATATAGATTGACACTAAATTCATTACTGTGTTTCTTTTACAGCTACTATTCCATGGCCCAAAGGAGCCTGGTATAATGAGCTAGTAAGGACACTCCAGGCGGTGCCTTTTGAATTAAGAGAAGTAGATGAAGTTCTCGCCAACGGTAATTTGATAGTCATCAGGCTTTTAGAGGAAGGACAGAGCATAGGGCTCACAGGGTTACCAAGAGTGGCCCTAATAAGACAAGGTGGAAGATGGGCTCATGTCGTGCCTCTAGTCGAGAGAGCTCGGGCCGCGTCTAGCATAATAATCATCGAACCTCACGATAATAAGGGTAGAGAAGCTGGTCAACAGCCCATGGTCGTACCTCTATAGGGCCCTCTATCATCGGTGTTAAAGAGAAAAGGCAAAACTCCTATCCATAAAATCAAGGGGAAAAAGAGCACCGAAGAAACCCAACTTGTTACTACTTCTACAGGTCCGGAGACATCTTCCCTGCATACAGAAAGTTCACTGAAATGTCTATCGAATATTTCTATCTTGGAGGAGATATCATCGCTCCTTGATTTTAGGCTAGAGGGGGTCCGCTCCCCTTCAAGAATCAGTGTAGACTTAACCTCAATAGATATAGGGGAGCCAAATCTAATAAGCAAAGCTGCTACAACCGGTCGGTTGGGCAGTTTGCACATACATACATGCACTTTACGGCGCTGCATGACATTCCATCATATGCTTCTCAATATTCGGCGATGAATGAATTCCTTCTTCTTTTTTGAAGAAACAATGGTGAAACAAGGTTTTATGCTTGATAAACACCGTTCTTTGCGCTAGTCATTTGGATCGTATTCTGAATCACATTGTCTTGAGAGTCAGAGAGATTATGGCCGTGGCTACCAGTCTAACTGAGAATCGGAGCGCTACGACAAGGAAAAAGAAAAATCACACCAAAGCAAGCATCGTTCCAAGTTGCAATCTTCGCCATCGAAAGCACCTTCTAAATCTTCTAGCCCCAGCAGGCCCTCTTTTGAATCATCGCACCAAATAGCGCCATCTCATGCTCCAAAAATCGATGAACAACGTCGTAGAAGTGAAGCTACTGCTCCTGCTATCGTAGAACAATCCTCTATAGAGCCAACAGGAGATGGAGCCAACTGCATTTCTAAACTGGAGAATGATTTTCCAAACATACGATTTGATGGTTTCTGCTTTCCCCCCAGCTTGAAGAAAATTCAATACGAGATAGAAAAACTGGTGCAAGACTATGTGCATGATGCCTACAGCCAATACCGTGAGTGGGTCAAGATGGTAGAGCAGGTCTCAGCTATGTCCATTGAACGATCCAAGGCGATTGAGAAATTGGAGGGCGATCTTTGTCGCAAGGACAAGATAATAGAGGTGCTCTCTAATGAACTCGAGTCCTCAAGAAACTAAGATAGTGGCTGACCAGAGAGCCAAGGAAGCTAAAAAGTCCATGGAAGAAATGAGAAAAGCCCATATGGACTTGGTGCAATAGAAGGGGCATCGCAACACCATAATCATTCATGAAAGGATGTCGCACTGAAAGGGTTGCCGAATTAAAAGCAAAGACGATAGAGGCCACCAAAGAAAAATATGAACAAATAAGGTTGCCCAAGAAGCATGTAAGGAGGTGATGAAGCTTAGAGAGGAGAGGGACATCGCAAATCAAAAGGCCGAAGAAGCTGACACCAGGGTTGAAAGGGAAATAAATGCCATAGAGGCCAACACGGAAAGCGAATTTGAGGACCTCCAGTTCACCTTCAATGCAAATGTCTTGCGGAATCGCAATTTAAACCGGCTTGGCGAGGACTATTCCATCCAATTGTATAAGGCCTGCGAACGCCTAGATAAGGATGAAAGGGCGACCCGTAAAGTTGCAACTATCGATGAGTTTGAATTGGGAACTAAAGTATTGACCGGAGATGAGCCCAAAGTTCTTCATGACATAACCATCTCGCTCCAGAGAGAAGCCTTGGCTGCCAAATACCCAGAAGCCCAAGAAGGATCTAGGGGTGGACACCATGACATTTCTTTTTAAATGCCCCCATCATCTCAAACTGCGCCCATATCTTCTATCGACCCCCCAATCGTCCCAGAGTATGATCCCGATAGGCCACATCTCTCTCCAATCATTGAGCATTGCTCGGAAGGCATGTCGGCTCAATCTTGGAGCCAATCCGAGGAAGGTATTCTGGACACTTCTATTATTCTTCAAAATGCAGGAACATTATTAGAGGACATTACTAACATATTCTCCTATCTTTATTCTACCTTAGATTCCACATCGACCAACCATCCTGCAATTCAAGAAGATCACCATGAGCAAGAGGCATTAAAAATAGAGGCCGCAACTATGATGATTAGCACTTCAATTGGGGAGATACATGATAGCGCCTATGTGTTTGATGACCAATTGATGGAAGCACTTTTCAGCCTCCAAAGCGATCCGAGCATTGAGATGCCCTTTAACGTCGATGAAGATGTTATTATCATGGGTTCCTCGTGTCCGACCGCAGTATCCCAATGAGTGAGCGCGTGGACTGGGAGGAACAAATAATGAGGGAATTAAGGTTGAGATGGAGCAGGAACTTAGAGCCGGTTGAGGTGTGAAGGGTCTTGGACGGACCCCAATTCTCATGATTTCTCTAGGTGGCACCATGATTAAGACTAGCACGCCTTATTCATCTAGTATCGAAAGTGCCACTATTCCACCAGCTTCACACACAGGGGATACTTCAATCCCCACGGGCTCCTGAGAGGATACCGCGTCGATTTCCCCAGTTGGAGACAAGCCAACTTAATCGAGCTAGGGAGGCAAGGGTTCCAAAAGTGGTCTGGGTAGCAGCTCAAGCAAGTCTATGCTAAAGAAAGTTAAAAAGTACAGGAAATCGAAGACGTAGATTTGCATTTTGACTTCCTCTTTTGTAGTTAGTTAGAATAAGCTTCTTTTCTTTTTCTTTTTGTAGGCCATGTATTGATGCGGGCATGGCCCCCTGTTTATAGGAATTTTTTGGACAAATTTTATGCTTCTTTTCTGAAGAATAACATGAGCAAAATTCCCTTTTGGTCCTTTGGCTTGACTCTGCGTTTATTTTCTTACGTATTAAGCATTCACATTTTCCATTCATTATACTCATGAAGCTTTTAGTTTCCGAGTCGAACTCAAAGTTCGATCTTTAAGTCCTGAGGTCGTGGCCTCGGGTCATAATTTGATGTTGAGTCGACTACCAACGTTGCTTTGTCTCAATCAGTGGCTGGTACTTGAGTTGTGCCCCCAGTATGGGTATAATTGACATAGTTAGTAGGCAGTCGCCCTCAGCCTTTACTAACTTTGATTTAACTTAGTCGGAATCAAGTCAATGTAACATGAGTTTTGAGTGGTCGGGTCACACTCGCTCATTAGCTAGCATTTGCATCCACGCTCTAGGGATTAGATTTGTGTGCCAGAAAATGATCGCGCCTGCTTATTGTTTAGGATTATATCCACAGTCTGAGGACATAAGTTATTTTGTGGATGGTTGATCATACCGTTTAATGTTTATACTCTAGTTCACACTCCGAGAATTTAGAGTCAATTGACAGACGGTCAATCACATCTAGGATTAGGATCTTATTTACGCTCTGGGAATAATGAGTTGGTTAAGGTCATGGATGGTCAAATCATTTCCTCCTTAATCTAGTAAGTGAAGTTGTAGATGGGCGGATCCATTCTCTTTGAGCTTGGAAAGAAGCTAGGTTGTGGATGGATGGATCTATCCTCCTCAAGCTTAGAAAGTAGAGAGGTCGTGGATGGACGGATCAATCCTCCTCAAGCTTGGAAAGAAGCAAGGTCGTTGAAGGATGGATCCATCCTCCTCGAGCTTGGAAAGAAGTGAGGTCATAGATGGACGAATCCATCCTCCTCAAACTTGGAAAGAAGAGAGGTCATGAAATGATGGATCCATCCCCATCCAGTCGAGAAAGGGGCAAGGTCGTGGACAGACGGAACCATCCTCCTCGAGTTGGACGGTTGGTTCTTGTCTTAGCATCGGAGTTTGCACTTCAGCTCGCAATGTGGGAGCTGGAGTTTTTTTGGAGAATTATCATGTTTCAATTCTCTTTTAATTGATTGTTGTTTACCTCCCAAGCTTGGGGTTTCATCTAGCGAGTAAACGGTCGGATCACGATCACTCTCTATTTGAATGGGGTTTCGTCTAGCGAGTAAACGGTCGGATCACGATCACTCTCTATTTGAATGAGTCCTACTGTAAGATGGAACTCGGCTCTTCTTACATCATGGCTTTTGCATGATGCATTTAGGAATCACTAATTTGGCTTGTTAAATCTGCGCTTTATTGCTGAAATAACAAATCATGTCAAAATCAGTTACCTTATTACAAGTACAAATTCTCGAACTGCATAAACAAACTTGAAAAAGAAAGCAAACTAAATGAATGAAATCCAGTTATATTTAATAGCGATGGATACTTTCGTTGTTCCATGCTCTCGGTAGAGTGAGACCATCAACAATCGATATCTTGAATGTGCCATTCCAAAGCCTTCGTTCGATAACATGCGGTCCTTCCCATGTTGGTTTCATGTACGAAGGGACCGGTTAGACCCGCTTAAGTATGAGATCATCGAATTCAAAGGTTCTAAATAGGAACTTGGCATTGCATAATCGGCCGACTCGGCTGCAATGTGCTACCTTCAAATCAGCCTCTCCACGCTTCTCATCTAATAAATCCAGAGATTCTGCAAGTAAGATGGCATTCATCCTTGGATCGTAATAAGTTACACGGTTAGAAGGCACTTCTATCTCAAGTGGAATAATGGCTTTGGAGCCGTAAGAAAGTGAAAATGGAATGGTCACGGACTTATGGGTAGTTTGATATGCCCATAAGGCTATGGGAAGCTCATCGACACAGTTACCTCCAGCCTTCTCTAGTCATTTATCCAAAATGGACTAGAAGACTTTATTAATAGCTTTGACTTGTCCATTCGCTTGAGGGTGAGCTGCTGCCAAGAATTTCTTCAGTATGTGATGGCATTGGTAGAAATTCTTAAACTCTACACTATTGAATTAGGCCCTGTTGTCAATTACAATCATTTGTGGGAGGCCAAAGCGATAGATGATTTTGCGCACAACAAAGCTGATTACTTTCTTCGTTGTGATAGTAGCAAGGGTCTCGGCTTTCGCCACTTAGTGAAGTAGTCAATTTCAACGATGGTGTACTTTGCACCACCTTTAGCTAGAGGTAAGGACCCTATTATATCAATAACCCATATGGCAAATAGCCATGGACTGACCATTTGAGTAATCATGGTTGGTGGGGATCTTCGAATTCTGGCATATTCTTGCACCTATCACATCTCTTAGCATAACCCGTTGTGTCTCAGTTTACGATTAGCCAGTAGTACTTGTACTTGAGTATCTTCTTCGTAAGGGCTTGCCCCCTAGTGTGGTCGCCACATTCTCCTTCATGTACTTCCTACAACACTCGCTTGATTTCATCGTAGGCGATACACCGGAGTAAAGGGATAGAAAATCCCCTTCTATACAAGACTCCATCTTAGATAACAAATCGTGAAGCCTTTCAGAGGACTTGCCTCTTCTCGCTCCTGCGCTTGGGCAACGTTTCGTGTTCAAGATAGTTTTTGATTACAGCCACCCACGACTCCCTCTTGGATGTTGCCTCATGACCCCAGTCTGTTTCGACCCGATCAATACTTAGAGTAGTAAGCGTCCCCATGGAGACGAGTCCCATTTGTTGTTCTTTGCTAGTGCAGGTCAGTTTTGCTAAAGAATCAGCCTTCTGATTTTGTTCCCAGGGTATACAGCAGATAGTATAATAGTCAAATTCGTTCAACACTTCTTGGACCCATGTAAGATAGGAGGCCAACCTTTGGTCTCTAGTTTGATACTCTCCTTGAACCTGGCACACCACTGGTTGCGAATCGCATTAAATTTCCATAGCGACGACTCCCGGTTCCTTACCAAGCCTCAGTCCAGTGAGCAAGGCTTCGTACTCAGCTTCGTTGTTAGTTGCATTTAAGTCAAATTTCAAAGCATGGCATATGAATCGCCCCTCTGGGGTTTCGAGAACAACTCCAATGCCTAAGCACCGGTTGTTTGATGCACCATCGGTGTATAGCTTCCATACATAATTGGGAGGTTCATTGATTTTGGGTGAGTCCTTCGGTATGGTGAATTTAGCTATGAAGTCCGCCATAACTTGTCCTTGAATAGCTTGCCTTGGCGTATAAGTGATATCAAATTGACTCGGCTTGGTGTTCCACTTGAGCAACCTACCAGACGTCTCAGGTCATGTCAGGATCTGTCGTAACGGCTAGTCAGTGTAAACAGTAATCAGATGAGCCTGGAAATTTGGGCGGAGCTTTCTTGAGGCCACAACAATACAATAAGCCAGCTTCTCTACCTTTGGGTAGTTTCTTTTCTCCCACGTCAACCTTTTGCTGATATAATAGACGAGTCATTGGATCAGATCCTCTTCTCGAACTAATGCAGCACTAATTGTGTCTGCCAAAACTGCCAAATAGACATACAACTTCTTGTGATCAACCAGCTTCGACATGACAGGAGGTGTTGTCAGATGATGTACTAGTGCCTGAAGGGCGCCCTCGCACTCCTCTGTCCACTCGAAATTTCATTTCCCTTTTCTGATCATGTCAAAGAAGGGAATGCACTTGTATATGGATCTGAAAATGAACCTGCTTAAGGCTGCCACCTTCCTATTAAGACTTTGCACCTACTTTATGGTTTTGGGAGTTTCGAGATTCTAAATCTCCAAGATCTTTTTAGGATTGGCTTCAATTCCTCTATCATTGACAATAAGCCCCAGGAACTTTCCAGATGCGACTTCGAAATGGCACTTCAGTGGATTGAATTTCATTCTGTACCGTCGAAGTACGTAAACATCGTCTCTAAATCACAGATATGGTCGTTGGATAGTCATGACTTCAAGAGCATGTCATATACGTACACCTCCATAGTCTTCCCGATCTGGTTTGAAAACATTCGGTTTATGAGCCTCTGATAAGTTGCTCTAGCATTTTTGAGTCAAAACTGCATCACCTTGTAATAATAAAGTCCCAGATCAGTGATAAAGCTAGTATGCACCTGGTCCCAGAAGGTGCACCGGGATTTGATTTTAGCCGGAGTATGCATCTATGGGAGATAAGAGCTCATGCCCGGCTGTTGAATCCACCGGTTGATCGACTCTGGGAAGTAGGAAACTGTCTTTGGGGGCAGGCTTTGTTTAGATCTGAATAGTCCACACATGTCCGCCATTTTCCATTTGACTTTTCGACAAGCACTGGATTCAATACCCACTCGGTATAAAGCATCACGCATAAACCCATTAACCTTGAGTTCATCCACCTTTTCCTTTAGGACGGCAGATCTCTCTGGATCCATATCGCGCCTTTTTTGTTTCACAAGGACATGCCGTGGGTCGATATTAAGTGCATGGCTTATGATATTTGACGAGATGCCATACGTGTTTGGATGAGACTAGGAAAACACATCGAGGTTTGATTGGAGAAAATCAACCAGTTCCCATCTCATCTAGAAGCTGAGTTGAGATCCGATCTTTACCACTCTAGGATCGTCGTCATCGTTGACCGAGACATCAATTGTCAACTCTGACAATGAAGCCTGGTGTTCTTTGGCTTCCCCTTCATCGTCGTTGTCTCTAGGATCAAGATCTTTAGGAAAGTGGTCATGGCGCCTGAGCCTCGGCACAGGCATTAGTTGTCAATCCTTCGTGATAAGGATGTGGAGAGATTCCTCCATGCCTTTACCTTTCTCTTTGCGTTGCGCATCCCGTAGTTCCACAACATAATAGGCGCATCCGACCACCTGATCTCCATGGATTACCCCAACTCTTTTCTTAGTGGGGAATTTCATAGTCAAGCACCAAGAGGCAATCATGCCCTAAAGTCCGTAAGGGCCGATCGGCCTAAAAAAGCATTGTAAGGGGAATGTATATCCAACACAACAAATTGTCACATTCGAACTCTCCGGCGATCACCAACACCCAACTCAACAGGTAACTCTGCCATTCCAGCTGGTATGGTGGCGCATCCACTGAAACCATGTATACGTGACTGGCATGGTTTTTGATCTTTCTTCCATCAACATTTGGCATAAGCATGCTTGATAACTATGTTTACAGAACTTCCACTATCAACTAAGATCCTCTTCATCCAAGCAAGACCGATTTAGGAAGAAATAACCAACGGATCAATGGTGGGGGCCTCGACTTTGTCGGCATCGTGGTTTCTGAAAACAATGTCGTTTTTTGTCGTCCTATGTTGCTTTGCTGGGGCACCTTCATCGGTACAACTATAATATTCGAAGTCCACATGCCTAATCGAACTAGCATATGATTCCACTTCCTTCCAACTTTGATCAACAAGATGAGGACTGCCACTTACAACGTTAATCACCAACCTCCCGCTAGTAAGCACGGGTTGCTCGGGCCTAGGTAGGTCTTGGCCTCAATTGGGGTTGAATGGGCCCGCTCCAATATCCTACAGAGCCTAAACAAACTACTCCAACTTTCTCTCTTTAATCAACCTTTCAATAATATCCTACAAAGGGCGGCATTAATTAGTGTTATGGCCGTAACAATCGTGGAATCTACAGAACTTCCCGGTCTGAATTTTCTTTTCTAACGATGGTTTCAGAGCTAGCTTCTTGTACATTCCTATATTATATGTTTGAAGATAAACATTCTCTAGCGATGTGTTTAAGGGAGTATATTGATCAAACATAGGAGCTCGTGGCTTCCCTTGATAGGGGTCTCTCTTCTTTCCTTGACCTCCATTACCCTTCTACTGGCCTTGTTTATTCTGAATATTTAACCATAATTTACTAATGCTCTCCTCGGTCTGCTTCACTGCAACATTACTCTGGATACCTTCACTACTGGGCTCTGTGACGTCCTGCTTCCTAGACCATATGGCGTCTTTTCTCCTAAAAAATTACATTGCCTTTGCATAAAAACTGTTTAACAAAGGTAGGGGTTCCCTTGCCAACCAATCACTAAATTCAGAATCAGGAACGATCCCTTAATTAATGCCATCAGAATGGAGCTGTCGTTGGGATTGCTGACTTTGACACAAGCAGCATGGAACCTTTCCATAAAATTCCTTAGAGTCTCTCCTAGAGCTTAAGTGATACTTTACAAGGTGTTAACATCCTTCGATCTTGTAGCATGATTACAAAATTGCTCAACAAACTTAGTAGCCAACTAGTCGGAACATGAAATGGATCTTGATGGCAGAAGAGTGAACCACATAGTCACAATGCCTCCCAAGGAGATAGGGAAGATTCTACACTTAGCAGCATCGTTAGCTCGAGCGACATTCATAAGCCATTTATATTTTAGAATATGTTGGTTGGGATCCGAATTTCCTTCATACACCAGCAAGGTCGGCATCCTGAATCAATGAGGTGGTTCCGCATGTAAGCTATCATTGGTGAACAGTGTGTGACTTCAAGAAATTCCCTAGTCATCATTAGTGAGGCCTTGACTTTCTCTTATCATATGGGGTATCATAGTTAAAATATCATGTATCTGGAGATTCAAGGCCAAGGCACCGTCGGGTTCCATGTCACGAGGACGGTCTAGTCGCTGTCTACGGTCAGTTCCATGCCTCCTTCACATTCGGACTTTATGGAAGTGAGGATCCGGGGCAAGAATGTGGTGCCGAGGTGCTGGATCTGGTTGGTTCTGGAACTCGGCATCTAGATCTATAGCAATAGTAGCATTGTCATGAGTAATGTTGCAAGGAAGAGCCCCTCTTCGGGAGGAGGTGCAGCTTGACACCTTATAAGGACCAATCCCGGCTTGTCCAAGATTTGCAGCATACGGGTGCCCGGAGGCTTCTGTGTAATTCTCATCTAATCAGCGATGTGTAGATTTATAATTGAAGTTAGAAGACGTCGAGCTTTCAGATAAGGAATAAAAGGTATCCTCCCTTCTAGATCTCCCCCGCCTTTCTTCATTCGGCTGGTTCACTAGTTCCGTATTGGCATGGATCTGTTGAGTGAGCTCTTGACGTCTTTAAATAAGCTCATGCATAAGGGTCTGGAATTCCTCTCTAGTTACTAAACTGGGTGGATCTGAAGCTCTAGCTAATGTTTGGCCTGTAGTAGTCACCTGTGCAGGACTTTGCCTATTCCTTCCTTCGGGATTACCGGCATTGCAAGCGGTTCTGGTGCGCACCATGTTGAATGTAGTTCTTCTTAGATCAGGAATGATATGAATGGAATAGAAGGAACCACCATATTACAGATCTGGATCTCCTCCTTAGATTTAACAATCCAACAACGGTAGGGTGTCCATAGAACCAGAGAAAAAGCAGAGTTTTCTCAATGAGCGGAACAAAGTGTTTGTACCAAAAATGGGCATAACACTCTTTGGTTGTAATTGAAGAGATTAGAAAAAAGAAGTAAAATGTAAAATGAGGCTAATCTAACAATCACACCAAGAAAATAAGTAGTAATAGAATGAAAACAAAGATTTATAGTGTTTCGGCGTTGTAGTCTACGTCCACTTTGAAGCATTTGTGTTAATTACTGACTAGAAACTGAGCTACAACAGTACAATGACTAACACTTGAATTTCAATGGAGTTTAAACTGAGCAGCAACATAACAGTCCTTTTTTAGTTGCAACGAGGGTACTATTTATAGGTGTGAAGCTGGAAATATCTGCCTTGAATCTCATAATACCCTTTCTTAAGCCTAGGTTAGCCCAAACAATCGATATGGAGCAGTTTGGGATCGATCCCTGATAGATCCACATTGCTTTCGTATCGATAGAAAGTTGCTCCAATTGAGCTGCGACCGATTATGGATGTTCCTGAGATGATATGAAACCTTATGTGCAATCCTCATTGTATTTGTATTTGTGTTTATGGAGTTACTGATAGATCAAAGTTGCAAATATAGAGTGACTGAAGCTTTCACATCGATATCTTCATATCGATCTCTTCGTGTTAATGGTGTGGCGTGTGTGCTTTATGGAGATCCATATTTTGTGTTTGGGACTGCTTCTTTTGGGTTGACTGCTTCTTTGTATCCATCTGATACCTTGCTTCTCGTATCGATGCCTTGCCACCATCTTCATATCACTTTTAGGCTCTATTATTCATATCGATCAAGTAGGTGATCGATACTAGAAATGCAGTTGCCGATCAAGTGAAGCGCGATCGATTTGGGAAGTGCTGAAGTCCATTGTATATGCTTGAACCATATAGATATGAATGATGGATGCTAATTGATGGAGTTACGTTCATTTTGTATCGATGCTGATGGATAAAGATGGATGAATACGAAATGATGGATACGAGATGGTGTGCTTCACATGGATCTTGATCATTCCATAACTCAAGCATATGAACTTCAATTGACCTGAAATTTGGAATGTCGCCTTGCATTACTCTACTTCATATCATGCTAACTTTGGATCGATCCGGACTCGGACCAAGTTTGCCAGTATCCATCGTGAATCTACAGATAACTTATTTTCGAAGCGGACTACCTTTTGTCTCTAGTCAAGTCCTTGATGTCATGGCCTTGCGAAAAGGCGGGATAACAGTAAATCAGTAAATATAATGAAAAATAAAGTAAGATGATAGCAATGGAGAAGAAAGAAGTACTCATTACTAATAGTGATTCGACAACACTCTTAACTACGTCCACTTTATCAATATTGTATTACTCGATTCTCATCGAATCTACCAATGTTACAATGATGATTCGATTTTAAATCTCAAGAATCAAATATTGAAAATTTTCCCCTAAATCAGAATAAGGAAAGTTTGTCCCCTTTTCTATTTGAAATATCATCCTAATTATAGTTGTAGTAAGTGGTTTAATGCCTAAGGTTTACCGGTAGCAATAAATATGATCAACTAATCAAATCCACCCACTATTAGAGATAAATCTTTATACCTGCCTGAAAATACCAACACTATACCTGATGCCTGAAAAATGTGCTTCGATTATGTGTAGTTAAAGAATTACTTACAACTAAGTAGCGATACGTTTAAAAGGTCGTCGATGCAATGTCAGTAATGCATCACTCCTTCGAGATATACCCCTCGACATCTCTCTTTCATCACTTCTTTCAATTTCACAATTAAAAAAACCATCTCTATTCCTATACTCACCTAACACCTTCGACATCGCCTACAAAGAAGATGATATCGCTGCAGCTCACAATCGAAGCCTACATCCTCATCGCCATTAATAAAGACGTCAAAATCTTTACCACACTCGCAACTAAAGAAGATACCAAAGACTTCATCCTCCGTTGTTGCCGTCGAAGAATTCATCCCTACCGAACCTTTTTCCCCCATTTTCCCTACCGAAGGGGCTAGAGCTAATTAATTAGGTAAGTTCTTAATTAGGATTATTTTTTCATGAATTAACTGGGTAGATAAGTTTAAAATTGTAGGTATAATTAGTTAACTATAGATTCAATATCCCTAATAATATCACTAATTTTAAAACAATGATATAAAAATATCAAATTAAAAGTAATAATAAATTATATGTGTAATAGTAATTATATAAAAATATAAACACATAAGTATGTTCTTAGTATTTAAACATAAATATAAATAAATTATACAATGCATATATAGTTATATTGAATTGATTACATAAGCCAAATATACCATCCAAAGTTTGAATATTTAATTTTCCTAGTTTTTGAACTTTTTAAAAATTTGGGAAATTTATAGATACAAAATTTTTGAATTTTACAATAGAATTCTTAATATATGACAACACTGCTTATGAATGGTTTTTTCAATTTAACGAGAAAGATTTTTAATTTGGCATTGTTTGACATGTACCGTATATGATCGTTATATAAATATTCATTTTTTAACTAAAATCTAAAAGCAATATTTATCTGAAATGTTATTTGCTAGATTTGTCCTACTATTGGATAAGTTATAAAGCTAATGATATTTACATTTCATAAATCAATATTTCAAATCGAACAGTAAACAAAATCTCGATAGCACTTCCTTTTTTCCTTATTTATGCCCTTTTGAGTATGATACAGGGAATAAAGGGAAGTGCTCTCCAAACTTTGTTAATCGTTCGATTTCAAATGATTTAAAAATGTATATATCATTTCTTTTGTAGTAGAAATTAAGATGGCTAGCTACTAAAAGAGATGTGTAAATCCCAACGTTATATAAATTTGAAATTATTTATGAATTCCACAATTTTCAAATTATTTTGTAATAAAATCAATAATATATAGAAATTAATCATGAAATTAATAATTCTATAAGTAGAAATCAAATTAATTATAAAACTAATAATGTTATTTAAATTAACAATAAAATTAATATTTTTATTAAAATCCATAACAAAAATAACAATGAAATTAACAATGTTATTGACATTAATAATAAAACTAATATTGTTATTTAATATAGTAGTAGAATTAATAATATTATTGAAATTAATAATGTTATTTAAAGTAATAATAAAGTTAGTGATGTGATTGAATTGGTAATAAAATTGACAATGTTACGAAAATTTGTAATAAACATAATAGTAAAATTAATAGTGTTATTATTGTTTGGTTTTATTAAATAGATAATAGCAATGTTATTATTAATGTTTGGTTTTATTGAAAAATAAAGAATAAAATACTATTATCTGTAAAATAATGTAATTTGTGTTTACTATAGAGTATAAAAAATGGATTATTAGCAATATCACCTTGGGTGTACATAAATGGTAAAAAAGAGGAATGATACTGTTGGCTGGATTTTTAGCCAATCATGAAATTAGACTAATGCATTGTGAAGAGTAAAAGTTACTTACTAATCACTAGGCTTAAAATGGAAAATGAGGAAGACTGTAAGTAATTAAGGTAAATGACACCAAATATAGAGTGGTTCGATGAGCTTGCCTACGTCCACTATGATGTCCGGTTATAATATTTCTCTCTTACAATCACAGGAAATTATAGGAGAATGATAGGAAAAAATAATCACTTAAGGCTAATAAGGTAGTTAATCATAAGAACTTGCTTTGCGGAGAGCTCTGAATTGTGTATACTAACCCTTTTGATTTGGCAATGCATAAGGTATTTATAGTAGTTGAAATAAAGGAAGAAATGCTGGGAGTTCATTATAAAACAGCTTGGAAGAGCACCTGGCTATTGATCATGTCACATGAGCTGATGGAAGACAAACTTAAAGATACAAAAAGATGTGTGATCAAGAAAAATACAAATTTTCATTCTATACTAGCCATAAGACTTGGAATTTAATGCACATTAAATGATGATGGCTTATTGTAGATGCAGAGATGCGCTTTATGTCCCTTTGCTACAGTTCTTGGCATAGATGGCTCTAGGGTTTATTGCTTTCTTTTGGGTACCTATATGGTAATGCTTGTTAAATTGGCTGGTCAGTTGTTGAAAGTATGAAGGAGACTAAAAGTAGCTAAGCATTAAGCTAAAAAAACATGTTAGGTAGGATGTTAGATGGCAGTTTCGGGATGCGTAGGACCAGTCAGAGGCAGCTATACTAAAGTTGGCCAAAAATGGGTTATGCTTGAGTTAGCCTTCTTGAGTATATCGATCATTTGAGGAAACCTTGAGTTGGACCATTTAGCAATTGAAGAGATGCTGGTGGACGAGCTGATTTGGGGTCAGGTTGAGAGTAGGCCGATATAGGAGAGCCGGCTGTCTTAGAGCTAGGCTGGAGTGGAAGGGTAGGATTGGACCTAGCTTTGCTCTCGTCTTGGTAATAGGCTGCTTAAGGATAAGGTGGCTGGTCTCCAAATTGATTCCTTGTCATGTAGATGGACTGATTTGAGACCAACTTGAGTCTAAGCCATCATGAATGGGTCGATCGAAGGAAAAGCTAGCTGGCTTTGATTAGGTTGTGTTTTAATTAGCTTGCTAATTACTTATGAGAAAGTTAAGCAACATTTTGCCTCTGAAGTCTATAACTGTATGGGAGTGTGGGCATGTCAATTCACGAAGATGTTGCCGATCGGTTACTCTTCCATACAGTTAATGTGCTCTCAACATGGCACTACGTCATTGGCTGTGACAGTTTATTTTTCAAGATGTGGTAGAGACATGTCAAGTCTCTTACGTGCATGGTGTTACATAACACTTAATTGCATCTAAACAGTTGAGTCCCTCTTGCCTTTTTGAATATAATGGTTGTGATTGAAAGGGTAAGTATATAATTACCCCTCCCCCACTTCACCTTTAACCCATAAAATTTCTGCCATGTAAATTCCATAAAAGCTTTCAAATTTTCCTTGGTTCTCTATTGTTAAAAGTATTTAACTTCATCTTTCCCTTTCTCTCCAAGTATTCTTGAAATTTTTCTGAACTTTCCTTTAATTATAAAAGAAATATGCCTAGAGATGGATCTTGTATCATTGCTTGAACTGAACCGTGCCCTCTAGACATTTTTCGGACATCTGCCGAGGGTAATTGCAATGTCAATAGTTCTATTGATGCTAGTGGACTTCCTCATTATCTTGCTCTAGAGGTACAAATTCTAGGTCGGCTTGAATGCTCTAAGATCTTGCTAGAAAGAATAGGGGCTATCACATATGACTCTGCTAATGTCTTTAGTGACTGCTTCACATCATCAAATGGTAGCTTCTCAAGATCCATTGCAAGATTCTATATGTAAAGCTTCGAGGATGACAATGCACCCATAATTCCATAGAAAAATACCAATCGAAAATGCTAAGAGCTCGAGTTTTTCTATTTCATCTGCTTATTTGAAATATGATTTTCTAGAGCTTTCTATGTCGAATGCCTCTTCTTTTTTTCTTCAATCCAGCTAGTAAGTGATAAAATACCTCTGTACATCTAGTATGGCGAACAGTGTGCCCTCGCACTTTCATAAAAGATAGAACATATATTTTGATGTGAACATTGGCTAAGAACTTTGTTGCTCTATCTTTTTTTGTCTATGTATGAGCTATAAAGTAGCATATCCCGAATAGCTAGTTTAGTCCCTGTATTGTCTGCAGGGATGCCTTTTCAAGATATATTAAGTTGCAATATATAATAATAGGACACATCCGTTCATGTGAACCATGTGCTGGTAAGATCTAGAGTGGAGAACGACACCAGGATGAACTAAAGCATATGCTAGCTTATGGTTCTCTTGGGTTACAAGCAGTCAGAGGAAGAGTGGTGGTAGGCCCAAACACGAATTAGAGCGCATAAGGGCTGTGATGTTCTACTAGGTGACATGCCACTAGTCATAAAGCGACCATTGATCCTGGTATGAATCGAAGCGCATTTGCTGGCTGGAAACTCTCATATATGAGTGAGTTATAGGATGCGAGACAAGATAGTATGCCGCGTTCACATAGACTTGTAGGTAGGATAATTTTAGAAGTGAGAACTTATCCGTAGTGATGGGCCTGAGTTGAGGCATTGATTCTCTCAGCTCTCTCAGACGAGTTGGTTGGTTATGAGAGGGTAGGAATTAATTATGTTGCTGAAACTGAGTTAGGGATGGTGTTGGTACGAACCAGAGCACTGGCCAGATTGATGAATCTCTTGAGAGACTTGCCATTGATTGTTAAAAGTTCTTGCCGAAGCATGGGAATGCCCTTTCTTACTTGTCTAAAGGAATTTCATTGCATTCTCGGTCCATCTACTGATTACGTATGACCTCGTGACCCCACCTTAGATGAGGAACTTCATGACGAGGCAGTTGTAGGAGACGATGACATCTTATTTGACAAGTGTTAGTCATCCTATTAATAGACTATAAACGGATGAGCAATTGACATCCACAAAGTTTACTAGATCTTTGCAACAAGGGGCTCTTGGCCAAGTGTTGTCATAAATGAAGTAGTGCCTAAAGGGATAATGCTTATACCCCCAAAGCCATAAATAGGCAAGGTGCATAGGGTGAGGTTGAAGGTAGGAAGCTTGAACACAACGTTAACCGTGTTGTCCCATCCATAAAGATTTGGTGCACACTGGAGTTAGCCCTCCTTTTAGCGTTAAAATGTTAGCAAGATTTTTACCCAGCCTCCAAACCAGAATAATCCGTTGTGAAGAGCAAAGTTTACTTGCTAATCACAAGGCTTAAAATGTAAAAAGTGGAAGAATGTAAGCAATTAAGGTAAATGACACAAAAAAATATAGTGGTTCGACAAGATTGACTATGTCCGCAATGAAATTTAGTACTATATTTCTCTCTTATAATCACTAGGAATTACAAGATAATAATAATGAAAAGAAAGAACTTAAGGCTAATGAGGTAGCTAATATTAAGAACTTATTGTATGAAGACCTTTGAATTATATACAGTACCCAGAAATCTTATATTGTCCAACCCCTTTAAAGTGGCAATGCATGGGGTTTTTTAGCAGCTGAAATGGAGGATGGATAGCAGAGATTGCATTGTAAAATAAGCGAAAAAAGCACTTGGATTTTGAACTAACTGCATGTGCTGATGAAAGACAATTACAAAGATACAAAGGGATGTATGGCTAAGAAATATATCAATTGTCCTTCTGTACTCGACGCAGACATGGCATTAAACGTTGATGGCTTGCTGTAGGAGTATAGATATGCTTTATGTCGCTTCGCTACAGTGCCTGGTTTAGATGGATGTAGGGTTTGATGCTAACTTTTGTGTACCTGTGTGGCAACGCTTGCCGAGTTGTTTGGTCAGCTGCTGAAGGTATAAAGGAGATTGAAAGTAGCTAAGGACCAAGTTAGGGAAATAATATCGGGTCCAATGTGAGATGATAGGGCAAGCTGATTGGGACTGGTCGAAGGCGGTTGTACTTAAGCCGGACTCAGAATAGGCCTGCTTGAGTTGGCCTTATCGAGTTTGCTGCTTGCTTTAGGCATTCTTGAGTTGGACAGGTTGAAGATTGATGAAAATGCTGAGTGGATGGTTTATGAGTGGACCGATATAGTAGGAGAGCTGACTGTCTTGGAGCTCTGTTAAGTGGATAGGGCAGGGGTGCGCTTAGCTTTGCTCTAATTTTGGTAGCAGGCTGCCTAGGGATAGGGCATCTGGTTTCCATCTTGACGCCATATTGAGTAGATGTGCTAGTTTGAGGCAAACTCAAGTCTGGTCCAGCATGAATGGGTCGGTCAAAGAATAGCTGGGCTGGTTTTGATTAGGTCGGGCCATGCTTTAATCAATTTTCTAATTGCTTACGAGAAAATTAAGCAAGATATACAATTGCATTTCAGAAATAGTGTGGATGCATTCATGAAAGTAACATCTTATAATAAAAAATATATAAAAGAAGTCCGATGTCTGGTAAATGCTTGAAACTTGTAGACTATTATATTGTGATATTACAACTACATCAACAAGGTTTATGCCCGAATATCTTGTGCAAATATATCATGAATAATATCACATGTACAAGAGGAAATTATAAATATTGCTAAGGGTTGCGATGAATCCCCATTCAAGAGAATATAGATCTAAAAAATAGAATGACCAAAATGATTCTCGATACTAATAGTCTGAATATTTATATCTATGAACCAAATTTAGAGGAAGATCTTGACTTGGAAGTAAAACAAGTTTTTAACTTTTTAGAAGCATGGAAATGACCACTCTACTAAAACTGTAAATACACTAGTCAACGATATTTAGGCTAATCGCTATAAAATCTAAATACAATTCATTGGAAAACATAATAATGTTCCCATTGATGTCAAGGCAATCATGTTTAAGGGTTTTATGGTCAAATAATTTTAGTATAGAATATACTATATAAATATGCAAGTCATTTTATTCATAATATATTCAATTTGCATTTGCAGAAGAAATTCGCTTGGAGATATGACATTTTTGAAGAAATTGTATTAAGGACTTGGGTGACCATATTATCTAAAATAATATTAGGAATAGACGTATGGCATGCGCAGTATAGAAAAAATAATCCATCCCTTGCCCAGGAGATATAGAGTAGTTCTTCCAATATGTAGAGACTGGGGAATTAAAAAACAAAGCAAGGTAGAATGCTGAAATTAGGAACAGAAGTGGCTCTCAATCATAGATAGATCATCGTAATGATCTATTATATTTTTATTTGTTAAATTAATCTAACATTTAAATAAACTAAAATAGGCTTATATTATAACTTAATCCAAATTTTAGTATAAAGAGCAGCATAATGAGCTTGCATCTTGGCAAATCTATTGGACTCATGGGATTGAGTTATTGAATAGGCCCACTGATAATAGCTAGGTAGGTGATGCTTCCAATGAGTTTGCCGTAAGTTATCCATAAAATTTATTTAAATAATACTTACATGCACACACATACATCCACACACGTATTAAATTCTACTAAATATATAAAATGTATAATAGGAAAAATACCAGGCTAGGACCAAGGAACTTCATAGTCATCATGTGGAGATAACAAGAGAAGTGGACGAAGAGGTATTCAACACATTCAGTTGAGCTATTGCTAAAAGGGTGGATTGTAAGCCCAACTACAACATTATTCCGAAGGTAATAGCTTAAACATTGTTATATGCATATGATATTAAGTATATATGTACAAAAAACAATATACATATATGTATATGTGTGTGTATGCATAGTATGATATACTATATGTATGTATTCATTAGTTATAGATCCCAGTAACCATATGTATATGTATGTATTTTATACCACTACAAAAAAAATCTTTTACAACTATTAAAAAGAGTTTTAGTATGTGTATTACAACATTTTTCGAAACTTTGTCATAGCCGCCTTTGTAATAGGTCTTTGTGTATCACAACTTTTCCAAACCATTATGATAATACATTGTAACAAATTTACTACAACAAAAAAATCTTTTACAGCTATCAAAAAGAGTTGTAGTACGGATATTACAACATATTTTGAAACGTCGTCATAGCTGTAGCTGTAATAGGTCTTTGTCTATTACAACTTTTTAAAACCATTGTGATAAGACATTGTAATAAATTTACTACAACATTGCATAAAACGTTGTAATAAATTTATTACAACTATTAGTGATAGTTGTAATTTACTATATTACAACTTCTTAATCTGATTGTAATAAACTGTTTAACAATTGTGTGAAAATCTTGTAATGTGGTATATATTTTACAAGTTTTTTGAAAGTAGTGTAATATATACTGCAACTTTTTAAAAACGTTGCATACATATTTCTACCTATTCCAATCTGTTATCATATGCACATTACAAGCACTACAATAATACAATTTTGGTAATTAAAATAAAGTTCAACGATCAAACAATTAATAACACTTTTCCAAATTACTTCCATTCAAAATAAGTTAATAATTGTTCAAATACAAAATACAATACATGTTCCATTCTAACCAAGTTTTCACAAAAATAACACAAGTTCGACCACTTATATACAAACAAATGGTAAAACATACCCACCGCAAAACGATCTAATCAACAATGATAAAATCCTTGTGCCAAGCAACCATTGTTCCTATAGCTTGTTGAATACAAGCTTCAGAAGTCTCCCTCCATAAAGGAGCTTGGTGCACCAAAGCACCAAAGCACCAAAGTAGTGGGTTCAATATATACGGGAGTCCCTTCAGCAACAACCTTCTTCTGCCAATTGAGTAGCTTGCACTTTTTTGGAAGCTATTGAGCATCTGTACCATTATTTCGAAAACTAGTGCTACCATGTTGTGACTACAACTACAAAGCTAATGTAATCTATCAATCAGCATTTTTATGAAACTAGTGCTACCATGCACGTGTACCATTTTAAGAAACCCACCGTGAAACTAAGCAAAACTTATTCGACAAGCAAGAACTAAGAGGTAATGTACTAGCTTTGTATTAAAAAATAGTTTGAATATTGACCAAGATTTTGTATTGTACTATCTAAAGATGTTTGCAAATATTTCAACAAGAATGATAAAAACTCGTAGCAGGTTTTCCAAATCCACGGCAACTATAATTAGTTCACACTCCTGTATTTTATACTGCAATTCCCTAGACTGCTTGTTCTTAGGTGAATTGCTAGAGATGCTCTAATCGACCAAAAGTTTTATAATATGAATTTTACGTATATTTTAACTAATAAATACAACCCCTCAAACATAGTACTCTTCTACCCCCAACAAAAAAAAGAAAATCAATCAAAAATACTAAAGTTAATAAAATCATCTCCTTTTCTCATTTCTCTACAATTCCATCTATATATAATTCTCCATCAATGTTTCCAGTTAAATAACGGAGCTTATTAATTCGAATTTATGGTTTATCACTTCAATATGCCAGCAACTCACTTCAACTATGACTCCTTTTCATAGGATTCACCTAAATATATTTATCAGCAAATTTATAAAAGGCAAATGACAATGGAATACACAATGGGCACTAACTAAAAGAAACATTTAGAAGAAGATAATTGGTTAATTAGGGTTCATTATGCACATGCACAAAAGTGTGCATGTATGTGGAGAGATCAGTTGAGATTTGAATATTTTTTTTTACTGAAGATGCTGATGTTTTTTTTACTACAACTTGAATTAGGTATAGAATTAGATTTAACATCACATGTTGAGTTAGAGAGAGCTTTATGTGCCTGGTTTGGGACATTAACGGAAATAATTTTCTGATCTGCGTTTGACGTATGAAGTGGGGAATTTGGGAGAGATTTTGAGATTTCATGAGAAGTGACGAAATTTGAAAGGCAAATTAATTTACCAGGTATATTAAAATTAAAATCATTATTACCAGGAATATAAAATTTATAAAATTGAAAGTCAAATTAATTTTAATAAAAAAAATAATCTTATCAAACCCTCCGCCAATCTTGCATACCCATTTCTACTCATCTTGTGTGGAATCTTGTTTTTTCTCTAATCTCTCTATATTTCTTGCTTTTCAACTACAAAATAGAAATTCGCAAATTAATAGAATGCAATAAGTGTTATTTTCAATAATCTTATTTCAAAATGATTGAATGATATCTCGAATTCTTTGGATAGTTTCTCCCTACTCCACTCTTGATTTAGCATTTCAAACAAACAAAACGACAATCTTCTTGGTCTAATGCTAGTAATGGTGGATTTCAGATAACATACATTTATTTGAAGGCAATGTAAAATTTTAAAATGGATTATTGGATGATCTATCATTCTTTTTACAGAAGCTAATTTTCAGTATTATAGAAAATGTATAACTAAAATATGCTCAATTATGATCAAATCATAAATTCAGTGCAAACATTGTGTATAGCCAGTTAGATACACAAGACACTTTTATCATAGTGGAGGAACTATATTCAGATAATTAGGAGACTAGACGTTTGTAAAGAAGAGCTTGAAAATCCTTCTAAAGAAGAAAGTTTACAATGAACGACTTTGTTGATGTTTGCTGATTACTAGTAATGACATGTTTGCATAAGTTTTGTGGCCAAAATCACTGCACAAATAATTCCAATATAATTCCACAAAAAATCACTTATCTAAGTTGATGAAATTTGCCAAGCGACCGACCTCACCACTTTAACCAACAAGGAGCACAACAAAACAACCTGCTTATAAAATACGGTATCTGATCACTACTTGGTTTCCTTATGGAGTTAAATAGTACAATCATATATATTTGTACCTCGGTGCAATCCACTATGCTTCTCTTTCATTTTTAGGATTAGGCCTTGCCAGGTAGTGGAAATTGTGCTAACATGCCTCATACATCTTAGACATTGCATAAAACAAATAACATACTATTCTCTTTTAGAATCACAATAGAAAATCTCTCAAAGGTGCAACAAAAATGTCAATTCACAAGTAATTATAACATCCACTATCTTGAGGCCCAAAGCTAAGCGCCACGGGTGCTACAGTCATCCATAGTATTAACTTCCGATAATAAAATATGGTAATGTTAATGGTCTCCATAATAACAGATGCACATGAGTATGAAATAAAATCAACATGGATTTAAAACAACTTTTCTGATTACATTTCAAATTAATATTTCATATTCGGATATATATTCCCAAATGGTTTCCGGGTTTTGATCAAATATAATTATAACAAATTACGCCAAGAGTGACATATGAAGATGCCCCCTTTGATGACCAGAGTACTAAATAGACATATTGGTCTTAGTACATCACAACGAAAATAAAACTAAATAGCTCCTATATAGCTAGCTTTGCCTCCTGCGCTGCTTCGAAAGCTTATTCGTCCAACCTACTAAATCTGAAAAACCTTAACTCTCAATATGCTAAAATTAAATTTTGAGCATCCGAGAGTTTAATGGGAAAACATAAACTTCGAGTCAGACATAAATCCTAGTGTGAAAAATACTATTAAATCTCGGTTTACTGATATTTAGTGAGACCACAGAATGGTTTCCCCTCATTAATATCCCTTTAAAAAGTATCTTTTTGCAAATTAGTATCCTACAATCAAACTGATTAAAGCAGTAATAGCAATACCGTATATGCACATACATCAGCTAATAAATGAACTATCTGTCCAAACACTGTGGTTTTGTTTGGCTAACTACAATCATTGGCTGACACGGGCCTGTCAGACAAAGTAAATAATCTATCTTCTATTAGACACACTTCTACATGGTTTGTCCTTAATTTACTTCTCACAGGATTAATTGAACCTAATGGTTTTGTGAGCTCACTAATAACCTGTCATTCTTTCTATATTCCTTTTTGTGTGTAACATCATTTTAGTCTTACTTATGACAAAGCCCTACACATTGGAATCTTGGACTTATATTATCTAGGGGCTTATTAGCTAAAGTATAGGGCGCGACCCTATACAGACGCATCTATTATTCTAATATCTAAGTCATTTACTTAGGATTAACTAACCCATCAAATTTTCCATGAAAATATTTCTTTCAAATTGATTTAACCCTTTAAATCACACTTAAACAAGGAAACTATACTTTTTGTTTTACTCAAATATCTTTGCATAATATATGCTTTACACAAAATAATATTGATGAAAACCTAAATCAATAGGGTTATCTATCCTTTTAAAACAAGTTAAAGCCCTACTTTAACTTAGAAAACATTAGGTTTTGAAATCCAAGATATCACATTCGAAACTATGTTTAAAAGATTTTAATCGGTCCCTTTCGAATCCATTGAAAGTGCCCCTTTAAAATAGGTTACTACTTTATCTCGAAACAATAGGCCGAATCGACAAAACATACCTTCCAAAATCATTGAAGGTATCCATTCGAAAGCTTTATAAAACCTTAGACATCATATTTTAAATACAGTTTGAACTTGCCTTTTGAAAGCATTGGAAACCTTCCATTCAAATACTAAAAGTACGCCTTTCGAAAACATTGGGGAAGCTCCCATTCGAAACCATCATTATATATCGTTTGAAAGCATTAAAGTCCTTCAATTAAAACAAACCTTTTGAAAGCACTGGGTTCAAGTAAGAGTTTGTGGAACATAGCTTCGAAACCATTTAAAACCATTCCTTTTGAAGCCTTTGGGTTTAACTTTCAAAATATCTAAGGGTCTTAAAAGAACTAGGGCAAAAGCGTTGCTATCGAAAACATTATTCCTAGTAAAAGAAAGTGGATGGTTTTGAAACCACCCCTTACGAAAGCATGGAGAGGTGGCTTCAAATTTTAAGGCAAAAGAACCCTTTCAAAGGCGTTGGTTCAAAAGGTAGAATACGGCTGTAGCGGTTTCGACCCCCTTCAAAATCTTGCTTTGAAAAGAAAGGCGACAGCCTCTTTCGAAAGCCTTTTTCTAAAACAAAGGCGTATTTGACTAATTCAAAAGCTATTTCCTTCGAAGGCCTCATTTTGTAACCAAAATAGTTTTGAGTTTATAAAGACTACTTCTACCCTTTCGAAAGCATGTTTCGGCTATATACCTTCCGCCTATCTCCAATCCACTACGTACCATGACATTGATACCCTACGTATTGGCTTCAACCAAGTTAGAGGCGGAATTATGGGGTCGAAAGGTGGATACCGAAAGTGGTGAAGCAACAATCCTTTACAAAACTAATTTTTAACTTTTTAAAGTAATATTTTTCCAACTAACTTTCTTTATTTGTCAACGTATAATTGGTTGCCAAATTATTTTCAAATATCCTTTTAAAAAATGCTGTCGAATTCAGTAATTAACAATTTAAAACATTTAGAAAATTTCCTCCTCTCCTTTTATAAACATATAAAACATTTAATTCCCATACCTTAAATAATTTTATGTCGTTAATAAAATACTTGGGAAAATTTGCCAAAAATTCCCATAAATCATTTTTTAATATGTTTTCTAACATGTTTAAATTTCTCAGCCAAAGCTAACATATAAGCCAAAATAATTTAAACCCAATTTAAACATTTTCTTTAATAGAAATTCATAATAAATCCACAACAACTTAGAAAATTATGAAACTCAAAATTTGCCTCTAAAATAACCTTATATCAAAAATGCAAACCATTTGGGTGTCATTTACTAGGTTTTTCAAATCAAATCTTATCATAAAATCTATACGAAGCAACATAAATCATCAACAAGCATATATAACCAGTTAAACAATCAAAACATGGCATTTTTCTTGCAAATAAATTTGGATCTTATCTAGAAACTGAAAGCAATAAAAATGAGATGTAATCTATTATTCAGCTAAGCTTGATTCTTAAGAAGGTTGAGATTCGCTCTTGAATTTATTTGATTAAAATTCGTATTTGAATCCTTGCTTATCTTCCTTTAGATTTCATCTAATGGTGTCCATCCAAGTTTTAGGTTTAGTTTTTGTTTGTGAATATTGTAAATGAAATTGGAATAAGGGTTTAGGATATATGAATATAAAGCATTCCTATTTTGCACTTATCTTTTTACCTTTACTTACTTCACTTTAAATTTTCGCTTGTTTATTCATTACTTAAGGCACAACTACCTTATAATTACTCAAATCTCAATCCATTAACCATTTACATTATTTCATTTAATTTATCGAATTGAATGTCCTAAATAATGTTATTCAAAATTAGAGTCGTTACAGACTTCCCTCCTTAAAGTATTTCATCCTCAAAATTACAATAAGGTACTCATAAAATCAATTATAAAGGTAAAACATACCATTAAACAAGTCATGATAAGTATCTCTAACCCTGCTCTCTAAGTTTCCTAAGTACAGTCTCTCTCGTCGCCACTTCACTGAACTTTGACTATTCTAACTTTCCTGTCTCTTAGTCTCTTTTCATTCCTCATGACTATACGAACTGGCTTTCTAACTATATTCATATATGGTTCCACTACTAAATCATCTAACACAGTCAGTGTAATAATAGTTTCTGGATTTTGAATATACTTCCTTAGGTGAGATATATAAAAAACATTGTGGACTCCTACCAAATTGTTCGATAACTCTTCCCTATACATGAGTTTTCCAATCCTTTCTATAATAGGACATGGTCCAACAAATCTTGGTGCCAATTTTTTTGATTTCTCGAATCTGATTAAACCTTTCATCGGTGATACCTGGACGAAAACATGATCTCCAACTAAGAACTCTAAGTCTTTCCGTCTCTTATCAGCGTAACTCTTCTCCCTAGACCAAGCTTCCTTCATTCTAACTCGAATTAACTCAATTTTTTCTGCAGCATCTCTAACCAAATCCGGACAAAGAACTAACCTATCCTCGGTCTCGAACCAACAAACGAGAGATTTGCACGGCCTTTCATACAAAGCTTCAAACAGTGTCACCCCTATACCAGTCTAATAATTGTTGTTATACAAAAACTCGACTAAGTGTAGATGGTCTTTCCATGATCCCTCAAAGTCTAGCATACAATCTCTTAACAAATCCTCTAATATTTTGTTAACGCTTTCCGTTTGCCCATCTGTCTACGGATGGTAAGCGGTGCTCATTTTGAGATTGGTACCCAGAATCTCATTTAGACTCTCTAGAACTCGCTAGTTAATAGGGAATCCCTATCACTTACTATACTACTAGGAATTCAATGCAGTCTGACTACATTTTTCATGAATAATTTAGCCAAAATAGGTGTCATCTTGGTTGAATTAACTGGAATGAAATGGGCACTCTTGATTAATCTGACCACTATAACTCATATGCTTTCATATCCCCTATTGGACATTGGCGTCCCATCTATAAAATCCATTGAGATAGAATCGCATTTCCAAACTAGAACCTCTAAAGGCTGAAGTAACCCACTTGGTTTCTGATGCTAGGCCTTTGCCTTTTTACAGTTCAAACACTACTTCACCCATAATTTAGCATCCCTCTTCATGCTTTCCTAAAAGAAACTTCTTTTCATGTCCTGATACATCTTAGTTCCTCCTGTATGAAGAGTGAACTTCGAACGATGGCATTCTCCAAGAACTTCCTTCCTAATGTTTCCCACATTCGAAACACATAGTTGTCCTTTCTTCCCTAACCACCCATTTTGGTCAAGACTAAAATCTCTTAAGTCATAGCTCTCACTTTCTGATTTATTCAACTAATAATGGATCCTACCCTTGCTTAGAAGTAATCATATCGATCATCACTGGTCGAACTTCTAAACATGACAGCATGGCAGTTTCCTTACTAGATTTAGCTTTAAATCCCCACTGTATTCTGCATGTAGTCAAAGTTCCTAAGTCTTCCCACATAGCTATCATTGCCAATAATAGATTCTAATGTTTACTGCTAAGAGCATCTACAACCTTGTTACCTTTTCCTGGTGTGTACTCAATACCAAAGTCATAAGTGTCTAAAAACTCTGACCAACTTTGCTATTTCATATTCATCTCCTTTTGGGAGAATAGCACTTTAATGACTTATGATCGTATACAACTCGAATCTTTCTCCCAAAAGGTAATTTCTTCACACCTTCAATGCAACAATTGCCGCAACCAATTCTAAATCATGAGTTGGATATCTAACCTCATGCGTTCTACGCTGTCGAGATGCATAGGCAATCACTTTACCTCTTTGTATTGACACTGCTCCTAACCCTATTCCACATGCATTCATGTACACCGCTAAGTCATGATTCCTCTCTGGAATAACTATCATAGGTGCATTTGTCAATAAGTGTTTCAACATTTGGAATGCTTCCTTACACTTATTGGTCCAGACAAATTTCACATCTTTTCGCATTGGCGTAGTCTTCAGTACCCCTATCCCTGAAAAATCCTTAATAAATCTCTGATAGTAACCAACTAATCCAAGAAAATTCTTTACCTCGGTCACTATCTCGGGACTCTTCCAATTATTCACTGCCTTTATCTTAGTTGGATTTATAGACAACCCATTTTCTGAGACTATATTACCAAGAAACTTCACTTCCTTCTTCCAGAAATGACATTTTGAAAATTTTGTTTTCAGCTGATGCTGCCTCAACGTCACAAGCACCACAATAAGATGAAGTTCATGCTCTCTTTCATCTTTAGATTATACGAAAATATCATCTATGATTATCAATACGAACCGATCCAAGTGCTATTGAAAAACCCGGTTTATCAAATCTACAAAGAATGCTGGAGCATTTGTTAGGCCGAAAGGTGTTACTAACCATTCGTATGATCTATGTCAGATTCTAAACATTGTTAAAGGAATATTGTCCTCAGCCACTCTAAGCTGATGGAATCAAGTTTCCATATTCAACTGGGAAAATACTTTATCTCCACTCAACTGGTCGAAAAAATCGTCAATGCTAAGTAACATATGTCGATTCTTTACGTCTTCTCGTTCAAATTACGATAATCGATACACAACCTTAACGATCCATCCAGTTTCCTTGCAAACACTACGACTGCTCCCTAAGGCGAACTGCTTGGTCTGAAAAAGTTTTTATTTTCCAAATCACCAACTGCACCTTTAGCCCCCTCATCTCAATAGGTTTCATTCTGAATGATGGTCTACTCACTGGTTCTGCTCTTGGTGCTACGTCTATCTGAAACTCAATAGCTTGTTTCGACGGCGGTCCTACTACGGGTTCGAAGACATATGTGTTTTCTATAACAATGAAAACCCGATTTAACTCGTCTTCTGTCTCCACAACAGCCAATAGAGCATTTACCTCAAAACTAGGGTTTCCTATGGAGTATATTATCCGATCACTATAGTCAAGGTGTTTAAATGATATTTTTCTATCATAGTAAAATATCCTAGCATCGTATTTACTTAATTAATCCATTCCCAAAATAATTCTGCACCCTACGAAAGCAAACACATGTAAATCGCAAACAAATGTATGACCTAACAATTCAAATTCAAGGTGGTCACAGTTTATCCCAAGTGTCGTGTATCCTCCTATTGGATTCGCAACCCTTAAGGAAGTAACTAGGTATGAAGGTTCTAGGTTAAGCTTATCTACCAAACAATGAGATATAAAAGAATGTGTTGCACCAGTATCAAATAGAACTCTAACTAATACACCATGAATCAAAAGCGTACCTCCCAACAAAGCTTTTCCTTTCTCCTCTGTTGTTGGTCTTAAGGTAGCTGGCTCCAATGTAAACACTTTGCTCTTTCCATCCTTGTTTGGATCCATGCACTGGTTATTATAATATCCTATTTGATCGTAATTGAAACATCTCACTCCTTTCTTGCCAGCGGCTTTCTTCCCTTTTCCTGTTCGGCACTTATAAGCATTATGTCTCTTCTTATCATAGTTATAATAGATAACTTTTTCCTTCCCCTTCTTGGCAGCTCCACTCATCTGAGCGCCCTTCTTATGCAAAAACTTCCTCTTTTGGTTTTGCCTTCCTTGAGCTCCTCCTACCTTGTTACCTTCAAGATAAGCAATCATCTCTCCCTGCCTCAATGCCATCTAAACAACTACATCGCACGGATCTCTAATATGCAATAATGTGGCCTTAACAAGCTCAGACTTCAAACCACAAATAAACTTCTCATTTCATTTGATAATAGTATCCACCGTAGTATATCCGTATCTTGATAGCTCCTCAAATTTGGTCGCATACTCAAGCACTGTTGTATCTCCCTGCTCCAACTCAGCAAACTTGTGGAGTAAAATTGACTTTGCAATCTCCAACATAAACTTCTCCTTAAACCTTCTCCTGAACTCAGGCCAAGTCATAATCTCCTCATTAACTCAAACCGTAACACTGTTTCACTAATATAGTGCTGCTTCTTGTAACTACCTAGAAGCGAGTCTCCTTTTCTGTTCATCAATGAGCCCAAATCAGCAAAAATCCTCTTATAGTGAAGTAACCGGTTCTCTACTTCAATTACATGCTCGGTCCCGATAAATGGTTTTCCTTCCAGCCTAGCATAATATCTACTCAACAGAGCATAGTTATTAACCACTGGAGCTCCCTAATTTCCTCCTTCGGCATTTCCTCCAACTAAACCTGCAGCAACTCCAGCCTGAATCATGTTAACGAAGAACTAATACATGGCTTCCATATCAACTTATGGCATTCCAACACCCACATTAGAAGCTTGTGCCTGACGTGGATTCCTTCTAGTATTTGGTCTGGCATTCCCATTGGTTATGGTATTTCCTCCATCAATGTTAACTCTTTCTCCTCTAGCATCCACATCTTACGTTCGTGAAATTTGCATTCAAGTCTTTTTAATATGCAGAAGAATAGCCAAAGAGAGATGGGAGAATATAGATAAAACATATACTTATGTATAGCAAGTACAAATATGTTACTATAGCGTTATCCCATACCACATCTTTTCTCTGATTCCTTAGGATTATGTTTTTTAAGTTTGAAACTTCTTTTAAGTTTTAAAATTCTTTTAAGTTTTTCATAAAACTATGCTCTGATACCATTTTGTAACATCTCCTATCTTGAGGCCCGAAGCTAAGCGCCACATATGCTGCAGTCATCCATAGTATTAACATCCAGTGATAAAATACGGTAATGTTAATGATGTCCATAATATCAGAAGCATATAAATATGAAATAAAATCAACACAAATTTAAAACAACTTTTTGATTATATTTCAAATCAATATTTCAAATTCAGATACATAGTCCCAAACGATTCCCAGGTTTTAATCAAATATAATCATTACAAATTACGCCAACAGCGATATATGAAGATGCCCTTTGGATGATCAGAGTACTAAATAGACATATCAGTCTTAATACATCATAGTGGAAATAAAACTAAATAGCTCCTATATAGCTAGCTTTGCCTCCTGCATGTCTTTAGAAGCTTATTCGTCTAACCTACTAAACCTGAAAAACCTTAACTCTCAACCTATTCAAATTAAATTTTGAGTATGCGAGAGTTTAAGGGGAAAACATAAACATCGAGTCGGACATAAAGCCTTGTGTGAATAATACTATTAAATCTTGGTTTACTAATATTTAGTGAGATTACACCACTTAGCGGAATGTGTTTTCCCTCACTAATATCCCTTCAAAAGCATATCTTTTTGCAAATCAGAATCCTACAACCAAACGGATTAAATCGGTAATAGTAATATCATATATGCACATAAATCAGGTAATCAATGGACATCTGTCCCAATACTGTAGTTTGGTTTGGCTAACTACTAACCATTAGCTTACTCGGGCCTACCAGGCAAAATAAATAATCTATCTTCTATTAGACATACATCTGGACGATCTATCCTTAACTTACTTCTCCCATAGTAAACTAAACCTAATGGTTTTGCGGGCTCACCAATAGTATATCCTTTTCTTTATATTCCTTTCTATTGTAACATCATTTTAGTTTTACCTATGACAAAGCCCAACATACTAGAGTTTTGAACTTATATTAGCTAGGGGCTTATTAGCTAAAGTATAGGGCGTGACCCTATACCAGTCTTATCTGGTATTTTAACATCTGAGCCATTTACTTAGGGTTAACTACTCCATCGAATTTTCCTTGAAAACATTTCTTTCAAATTCATCCATCCCTTTGAATCATACTTAAACAAGAGAAATATTTTTTTTGCTTTACTCAAATATCTTTGCCATGATATATGCCTTACACAAAACAAAGTTGATGAAAACCAAAATCAATAGGGCTACATATCGCTTTAAGACAAGATAAAGCCCTTCTTTAAATTAGAAAACTTTAGGCTTTAATATCCAAGATATCACATTTGAAACCTTTGTTTAAAAAATTTAAACAATCCTTTTTGAATCCATTGAAAATAACCATTTTAAAATGGGTTAACTACTTTAGCCTAAAACACTAGGCCAAAAGACCAAAACATAACTTTTGAAATCATTGAAGGTATCCCTTCGAAAGCGTTATAAAACCTTAGATATCATCTTTTCAAAACACTTTAAACTTGCCTTTCGAAAGCATTGTAAACCTTCCATTCAAATACTAAAAGTAAATCTTTTAAAAATACTAGGTAATCTCTCCTACGAAACCTTTATTATATATTTTTCGATAGCATTAAAGTCCTTTACTTAAAAAAAACCTTTCGAAAGTACTGGGTTCAAGTAAGAGTTTGTCGAACATGACTTCAATACCATTTAAAACCATTCCTTTCGAAACCTTTTGGTTTAACTTTCAATATATCTAAGGGTCTTAAAAGAACTGGAGTGAAAGCATTGCTTTCGAAAACATTATTCCTAATAGAAGAAAGAGGATGGTTTCGAAACCATCCCTTTCAAAAGCATGGAGAGGCGGCTTTAAAGTTCAAGGCAAAGAACCCTTTCGAATGCATTAATTCGAAAGGTTGAATGTGGCAGCAAGAGTTTCGACCCCCTTCGAAAGCTTGCTTTGAAACAAAAGGCGACAACCTCTTTGAAAGCCTTTTTTTAAAATAAATACGTATTTGACTAAGTCGAAAGCCATTTCGTTCGAAAGCCTCATTTGGTAACCAAATAGTTCTGAGTTTATAAAGACTACTTCTACGCCTTCAAAAGCATATTTTGACTCTATACCTTAGGCCTATCTCCAATCCAATACATATCAAGGCATTGATACCATGTGTATTGGTTTCAACAAGGTTACAGGCGACAGTATGCGGTCAAATGGTGGCTGGCGAAAGTGGCGAAGCAACAACCCTATATAAAAACTGATTTTTAACCTTTTAAAGCAATATATTTCTGACTAACTTGCTTTATTTGTCAATATATCATTGTTGCCGACATCTTTTCCAATATCTTTTTTTAAAAATGTCGTCGAATTCAGTAGTTACCAATTTAAAACATTTAGCAAACTGCTCCTTCTCATTTTATAAACATATAAAACATTTATGTTCCATATCATAAATAATTTTATATCCTTAATAAAATACCAAGGAAAGTTCTCCAAAAATTCCCATAAATCACTTCTTAATATGCTTTCTAAAATATTTAAATTTCTAACCTAATGCTAACATATAATAGCCAAAAATAATTCAAACGCAATTTAATCATTTTCTTTACTAGAATATTCATAATAAATCCACAACAACTTAAAAAATTATGAAACCTGAAACCCATCTCTAAAATAATGTTTCTGACCTTATATAAAAAACGCAAGCCATTTGGACGTCATTTGGTAGGTTTTTCAAATCAAATCTTATCATAAAATCTACATGAAACAACATAAATCATCACAAAGCATATATAACCATTTACACAATCGAAATATGCATTTTTCTTACAAATAAATTCAGATCTTATCTAGAAATCAAAAGTAATAGAAATGAGATGTAATATATTATTCACCTTAGCTTGTTTATTAAGAAGGTTGAGATTTTCTCTTAAATTGATTTGATTAAGCTTCCTACGTGAATCCTTGCTTATCTTCCTTTAGATTTTTTTCTAATGGTCGCCAGCCAAGCTCTAGGTTTAGTTTTTATTTATGTATATTGTAAATGAAATTGGAATATGGGTTTAGGGTGTAAGAATATAACATATTCCTATTTTCCCTTATCTTATCACCTTTACTTACTTCATTTTAAATTTTCAGTTGTTTATTCATTACTTATGGCACGACTACCTTATAATTACACAAATTTCAACCCCTTAACCATTTACATTATTTCATTAAATTTATCTAATTAAATGTCCTAAATAATATTAGTCAAAATTAGGGTTGTTACAATAATAGAGGAATTGTCAATAATGTTGTCATAAATAAAAGAGAAGGTCTTACATAAGGGAGCCAGCAAGATAACCGACATTGTACCACATGCCATCACTGCCAATTTTCCATACAGCGGTGACTATATCCCCATGCGAGCCCACTATAATTTGACCTGTATCGGCCACCCAAAGCAAAATAAACACCAACACAAAGTAAACGGTAGAAAATAAAAAGCATTTCATCGGCTTTCATGCTGCAGTTTATGGCACACATTTACCATGGACTACAAATGAAAATTAGAAGACAAAGTTCGTTTTATTTGATAGTACATAGGAAGTGTGGAAATGTAAAACAGGCACGCTAATTAATCATTTAATCATACTGGAGATAGGAATTTGGATGTCTTATTCAACTTTAAAATTGTTAATCTAATAGCCCAATCACAATTTGTTAGAAATTTTTCTTTCATATTTGCATCAATTTCAAAATCTAAAATAGTCCACATCAGAAGTATTATATGAAATTCAATCACTATTCAAACTCTAGAATTAAACAATACCTTAGATTTGGGAACGACATGTTGTCTTTAGTTGGTCGCACCGATTCTAGATATGGAAGACCATGGTTACACTCGACTGGTACGTGATGAAGTATGTGAAAGCAATTTTGGGAAGCGAAGCCATTATTAGAGCACGTGAAGTTGCGAAATGATTTGGAATCAGTCGATTTGGAAGATTAAGTTGCAAAGATATTTGGAATTAGTCGATTTTGAACCTAAATTTGTGAAGCGATTTGGATCAGGGAGCTAGGTCTATTTTTATTTTACTAACGGACAGGCAGGTTAAAGAAGCGGGATGGGTGTAAAAAAGTTAAATGGGAAGTAGTAAGTTCAGTGATAAATCAAATGTTGTAAATACTATCCTTTGTAAAATTTACTAGATAAATAGGAAGAAATTACCTATGTAAGTACTTAATTATAAATTATTAATTGTAGGCCATCAATTAAATAGACAGTTAATTTAAAATTATTAATTATTAATCATTAATTATAATAAATAACTATTTAAAATTCTTAATCATGATTTATAAATTAATATTTATGAACTAATATTTTTAAATCATTAATTATAACAAATTATTAATTTTAAACTATTAAATATTAAGCATGTATATTATTATTTATGCATTGTTATTAGAAACTAATTCTTTACTATAATTTTATTAATTAACGTTAATTTACTATAATATATATTAACTAAAAGAAATTATTGATTATAAATGATTAATTGCAGAATATTTACTGATAATCATTCATTATATAAAATATAACATATTAATAAGTATATAAATTATCATTTATTAATAATTGATTATAGATTATCATTTTTAGCGATTATTAAATGTAAATTATTATATCCTTATTATAAATTACTAACCACTAGTTGTTATAATATTTTCAACAAATTGCAAACATACTAAAATTTAATGCAAATTTAACCTTTCCGAATATTTCCTCAAAGATTTTATGACCTACAGGTAAAACAACTTATAAAAAAGTTGTTATAGGTTAGTGTTTTCAATGTTTTAAGGGAATGTTGTTAAAGATGCTTATTACAATATCAAGAAAACAAAAGTTGTCATAAACCCTATTTTACAAATTTTATAAACAAAAGTTGCAATAAAGTACTATTTTACAATGTTTCCAAATAATAATTGTCATAAACCATTAGTTTGAGTACAAATTATAATAAGCCTTTTTTTACAATGATTTTATAAAAAAAATTCATAAGCAACTATTTTACAACCTTTATCTGGTAAAACGTTATAAAAAGGCTTTATTACAACTTTCAAAGTAATATCGTTGTAATATAAATGTTGTAATAGAGTATTTTTGTTGTAGCGTACAATTATTTAACTTAATCCTCATTTTCTACTAGATGTTATAAATTGTCATTCCAAATAAATTTGGCTTGAGAAAAATGTAATTTACCAAATATATAATTAAGTTAAATTATTAATTTCGTTTCAATAAATTAAATAGATTTATTTGATATAAACTATAAGTTTTGTTAAATCACTCAATAAATTAAAAAAAATATGTTAAATTATACATTTTGTTTCAATAAATTAAATAAATTTATTTAAGTTAAAATATAGATTTTTTTAAAATCACCAAACAAATTGAGCAAATTTATATGTTAAATTGCTCCACAAATTAAACAAATATATAATTAAGTTAAGTTATATTTTTTGTTTCAATAAATTAAACAAATTTATTTGAGTTAAAATATAGATTTTATTAAATTGCCAAAGAATTTAAACAAATACACACACACACACACACATATATATATATATTTAAACTAATCAATAAATCAAACAAACATATAATTTACATATAATTACGTTAAATTATACATTTGTTTCAATAAAGTAAAAAAGTGTTTGAGTTAAAACATAAATTTTGTTAAATATACAAATAAAATATTTAAAATATTTTTTTCTTGATATAAAGGCTATATAATCCTAGGATCATACAGCCGTACCAGATAATATATAAATAAAGTAGATATCTGACCAACAAGCTTGGTCGGTAGCCCAAAGTCCATCCCGAGAGAGCGACGGAAACTCAAATTCAAAACACGAACAGCAACATGCTCATATTTACATACTGTTTCCTGGGGAATTGTCCGAGCAACTTAGTACTCGGCCTCCCCTATTGGTCGGTCAAGTTGGAGCGTTCGGCGGCACAACACGTCTGGCATCCAAGAAGCACTCGGCATCCAAGCTCAGGAGGTGTCTATGGAACGTTCGACATCAATGAGCGTTCGGCACGTGAAGACCGTTCGGCAAGAGCGCATCGCTCGGCATCATAAGATCATTCGGCATTGAATAACGCTCGGCACCTAGGAGCGTCCGGCATTGAGAAACGTTCGGTGTTGAATACCGTTTGGCCAAATAAGAGCACTCGGCATTGAATAGCGCTCGGCGTCAAGCGCCTCGTTCGGCATCCAGACCGTTCGGCATTATACCATTCGGCACATCAGGGAACGTTCGGCACCCATGAAGGTTCGGCTTCCGATAGACGTTCAACATGAGTCTCGTTCGGCCTCCCGATACATTCGGCGATCAAAGATGGTTCGACATTCTCCTCAGCACGATCGGCTTCAATTGTTGCTCGGCTTACTCTTCCCACACAACGAACGTGTCGTTCGGCATAAAGAGCATGGTTTGGCATTCGACCGTTCGGCCTGTTCAGTTCGGCACACAGGGCATGTCCCATTTGGATCAAGATATTCAGATATCTAGCCCACCAGGGAAGTCCAACCCACCTTCGCCTATAAATAGAGGGGCAGGGGCACTGAAAAAAGGACAGATTTTAGAGAACGCTGCGGAAACTCTGCCATTTTCAAGACTTCTTCCAAACCTTATTTCTTTGTATCTTGCAACTGTATTCCAGTACTTAGAAGCGGATTGTATCTATAATCAAGCATCAATGAAAAGAATAAAGATCAACTTCAAAGTGGACGTAGGCTACTACGCCGAACCACTAGAAATTTGGTGTTCTTACTTTCTGCATTTGAATTTACATTATGTTCTCCGTTTTAATTTACTTCTTCATTAATCTCTCTACAAAATCTTTCTAAGGGTGTTAGTGACCAATTTTGGTACTAACATTTGGGTGCTTTCACTGAGAGCTTGAATTCTCAGGCTATTAGGATCTACTTTGCAGCTACTGGATTGCATAAATCCCCAAAAGGAGATCCATATTCATTTATAAGGAATCTGTTGATTCTTCCCTGAGTTACAACCAACAACTCTACCATGGGAAGACCACGAACTAGATCAGCCTCTCAAAATGCAGATGCCCACGAAACCGCTAGTGTGCAACAACTGGGAACTAGCAATCAGCAAGCGATTCGAGGCTGAGGTCCCTCCAACTAAAACCAAGTGGAAGTTGTTTCCCAAGCAGAGTTCAACGACTTGATAAGAGAGATTAAGGAAAGTAGAAGGCAACTTGCTGAGCAAATGCAAGCCAACGCTAACCTCATACCTCATCTTACTCAGCAGCAGCATCAGAATGCTGGATGTAGTCCCGTCCCTTACTCTGAAGATGATAGTTCGACTTCAGCTGATAAACCTCCTAGGCGTAGACGCCGTAAGGATAAAGATGCACAAGCAGGTGCCACTGATCGATCTACTAGAAATCAAGCCTACGAAGAGACCGGACGCCCGAATCTCCAAGACCCAAATCAGGCGGGACATCATCCCACACGGTCCCGTGGAACGGAACCCAACCTTCTATCCTCCGTACAAACTCCGGACTTAACAGCTATAGTCAGGCAATCGATGAGAGAAAACCAAGGCTTGACCAATGAAGATTGGGGAGTGACCAGAAGCCATACCCCCTTTACGGATGATATCCAGCAGGCTGAGTACTCCAAGAAGTTCAATATGCCGACTATCCCAGCCTATGAGGGGAAGACTGATCCCATGCAACATGTGATGAGGTATGGATGGATGATGGATTCTGCAAGAGCCAATGATGCGACCACGTGCTGGTGCTTCCCAATCACTTTGTCTGGTATTGCCACCATGTGGTTTACTCGACTCCCACCTCGATATATATCCAGCTTTGGCAAATTAGCAACAAAATTCGTAGAAAAATTCAGGATACACAACACTCGCCCGAAGGATGTGATGTCCTTATCAAGTGTAATCCAAGCTCCGGGAGAGTCATTAAAAGCATACTTGCAAAGGTTTCATGTTGCTGCTACCGAGGTGAGCAATCCTAACGACCACGCGATTCTGATGGCAGTAATGCGTGGAGTGGATCAAGATTCTGAGTTTGGAGAATGGTTGGCGGGGAAGACCCTAGCTACATTGGAACGTTTTTATTCGAAAGCTCATCAGTTCATAAGAAGGGAGGAAGATCGGTGGACAAGGCGAGACAAGGCATTAGGGCCCGTTCAAGAGTCTGTGAAAAGTAACGTCGCCGTGAAACAAACCAAAGATAATTCTGGAAAAACTCAAGTTAACATCCAGAGCAATCCCGGGCAGTCTAAAGGATCCAGAGTTGGAAATCCCGGAAGGAAAAAAAGAAACAGGGAAATGGAAATCAAGGATCCCAACATACAATGAATATACCCTGTTGAACGCATCCCTTGAAAAGATCTATCTATCAACTTGCAACACTTTCCAATATGGAAAGCCACGCCCAAAGGAATCGACGGAAGAACAGAAGCGGACCGGGAAGTGTTGCCGCTTTCACGAGTCTTATAGCCACAACACGGAGGAGTACAGACACCTCCATGATGCTATAGAAAAGCTGATAAGACAGAAAAAGCTGCAGGAATTTGTCAAAGACCCACAGGATGGGAGGCAAGAAACATCGGACCTCGGACGTGGGCCGGACCCACACCAACAAGAACAACCTACTCGAACTGTGGGCAGATTGGTTATTAACACGATTGCTGGCGGGCCTCATCATGCAGATAAGAATTGGTAGGAGATGGAGCGATATGCTAACTCTTTAAGACATGCGAAGTATGAGTGTTGTTCGAATGTGGAGGATGGTACTCTTGCAAAGCAGCAGCACACGATGAATGATGATATCGTACTCAGGAGCCGAGATGCGGACAAGATAGAAGCCCCTGCATCGATCTAATGGTCATATCTGCGATAATTGGGCAGGCGTATGTGAAGAGAATTCTAATTGATTGTGGAAGTTCCGTTCACATCATCTTCAAGAAGGCATATGACCAAATGAAACTGGAAGCAAAGGATTTGAAACCATCCAGTGCCAGAATCCCTGACTTTAACGGCGCAGCAACGGATGCAGTAGGATATGTGGAGTTACCAGTTGAACTAGGGCAGGGCGAGCGTAGGAGGGTGCGAATCCTGCCATTTATAGTGTTGGACTTTGACTCTCCATATAACGTATTTCTTGGACGTACCGCCTTGGCAGAATTTAGGGCAGCATTGGCCCATTGGTGTCTGACATTAAAATTTCCTACAGACAGCGGTGTTGGAGTGGTGCACGACGATCAGGCGACCGGATGTGCCTGTTATGTGGCTGAGCTGAGAGAGGCTCAGCGTAGATAGAAAGGAAAGGTTGTGGAATGCTCCGTCCATAGCCGAAATGCTGATGATTGACAAGTAGCGCCCGAGCCCTGGCTCGGGCAACATTCTTGGATTATAGGGACATAGATCCGGGAGACGATAATGGGGAACCCAGAGAAACCAATGCAGCACCGGCTGAACTCACAATTGGCATCCCAGTTAGCCGGAGCGACCCATCACGAGTCCTTAAAATTGGGTTGCAACTCGACCCTTTGGCTGCTGAGAACCTTATTGATTTCCTTCTAGTGAATCTTGATGTTTTCCCCTGGACACATTCTGATATGTGCGGGATTTCTCCTGCGATCGCAAGTCATATGTTGAACATAGACCCGAAACATGTACTTGTGAAACAAAAAAGGAGAGGCATGGACTTGGAGAGGTCTGCGGCCCTCAAAGAGGAGGTGGACAAGCTCAAAGCCAACGAGTTCGTCCGCAACGCCCTCTACCCTGAATGGGTATCTAACCCGGTGCTAGTGAAGAAATCGAATGGAAAATGGAGGACCTGTGTTGATTATTCTGATTTAAACAAAGCGTGCCCTAAGGATAGTTTCCCGTTGCCTAGGATTGACCAGCTGGTCGACTCAACTGCCAGCCATGAGTTATTATCATTTATGGATGCGTATTCAGGATATAATCAAACCCCAATGCACCTCCCAGACCAAGAACACACCAGTTTTGTCACGAACATGGGATTGTATCTTTATTTAGTAATGGTATTTGGATTGAAGAACGCAGGAGCGACTTATCAATGCTTGGTGAATCGAATTTTAAAAGATCAGATTGGTAAAACAATGGAAGTCTATGTGGATGACATGCTCGTGAAGTCTCGGCAGTCAAACGACCACATCCGAGACCTAGCGGAGATGTTTGACATACTCAGGTATTATGGAATGAAGATCAATCCGTTGAAGTGTTCATTCGGCGTAGCATCAGGGAAGTTTCTGGGATTCATTGTGAATGCCCGGGGAATCGAGGCTAACCCAGAGAAGATCCAGGCTATCGAGATAAACAAGTACCCAGAACCATAAAGTAGGTGCAAAGCCTGAATGGAAAAGTGGCTGCGCTAAGTCGATCATATCCAGAGCTACAGACAAGTGTATTCCCTTCTTCGACAATATAAAGAAAGGAAAGAGAAAGTTCGAATGGACATCCAACTGTGAGGAAGCATTCCAGGCTCTGGTAAGGCACTTGGAAAGTCCCCCTGTACTGTCCAAGCCGATAGATCACGAAATGTTGTATGTATACTTGGCGGTATCCCAGCATGCTATCAGTACAGCCCTGGCCCGCGAGGAAGACCGGATTCAAAAGCCGGTTTACTATGTCTGTAAGCGCTTGACAGGGGCGGAAAGAAATTATCCAAAGATTGAGAAACTAGCCTATTGCTTGGTGATTGCATCACGCAAGCTTCGCCCCTACTTTCAGGCACACTCAATCGGTGTCTACACTGACCAACCCTTGCGACAGATACTCCAACGACCGGAAACTTTCGGAAGAATGCTGAAGTGGAATATTGAATTAAGTTAGTTCGATATTACCTATTTGCCGCGAAGGACTATACAAGGACAAGCACTAGCTGACTTCATTGCTGAATTCACTGTGCCAGATGAACCGAGCAGTCACAGTGTCATACCTCCCGTTCGATGGAAGATGTACACCGATGGTGCATCTAACGACCGTCGCTCGGGGTCTGGTGTAGTCCTTGTGACTCCGAAAGACCGATCAATTTGCTATGCTTTGAAGCTTGAGTTTGCAGCAACAAATAACGAAGCCGAGTATGAATCATTGATTACTGGCCTGAGACTTGTTAACAAACTGGGAGTGAAGTCAATCGAAATCTTCTGTGACTCGCAGCTGGTAGTATGTCAGGTGCGGGGAGACTATCAAGCGAAGGGACAGAGACCGGCTCCCTACCTTGCCCGTGTTCAAGAGCTGCTGGCGAATCTGGAATATTACGACATTTCACATGTCCCGTGCGAACAGAATAGAAAAGCCGATTCGTTGGCAAAATTCGCAAGCATTGGCGACGCACAGCAAATGGGATTATTCCCTGTTGAGACCCTCCATGCCCCGAGTATAGAGATGATAGAGATAGATCATGTTTTAGAAACCGAACATGAGAAGGAATCATGGTTGACCCCGATCAAACAGTACTTGCTTTAATGGGATTTACCTGAAAAGAGAAACGAAAGACGCCAAATCCTTCGTAAGGCTTCACGTTATGTAGTACATGACGGTATATTATATCGGAGGGGATTATCGACCCCCTTACTCCGGCGCGTGGCCCATTATGAGATAAAACGAGTATTAAAGGAAGTCCATGAGGGAAAGTGCGGTGACCACATTGGGGGGGGGGGGGGAAACGTTAGCAAAGAAAATCCTCCATTACGGATACTATTGGCCGACTGTCAATCGGGATGCCGCAGACTATGTGAGAAAATGTGACAAATGCCAAATACATGCAAAAATCCCAAGAGCTCCGCCAACGGAACTCACACAAATGATTAGTCCCTGGCCATTTGCGATGTGAGGGATCGACCTAGTAGGTTCCTTACCCTTATCCAAAGGTGGAGCGAAATATGCAATGGTTGCAGTCGACTACTTTACCAAATGGGCAGAAGCAGAGCCTCTGGCTACAATAACCGCCAAGAAGGTTATTAATTTCGTCGTACAAAATATCATATGTCGTTTTGGCCTTCCACGGACCATCTTCATGAACAATGGAACTCAACTCGAGAGCAAGGAGTTCAAAGAATTTTCCCAGAAATATGGCATTGAGAAGAAATTTGCAGCAGTTGCTCATCCAAAGGCGAATGGACAAGTAGAAGCCATAAACAAAATAATCAAGTCCATATTGAAAAAACGTCTCGAAAAGGCTAGAGACAGGTGGGTGGATGAACTTCCAACAGCACTTTGGGCCTACACGACCACCTACAAAACCGCAACTGGCCACACTCCGTTCGCATTGGCATATGGCACGGAAGCTGTCATACCCGTGGAACTTGAGGTCCCATCACATCGGGTAACTTATTACAACCTCGAGTCGAACCGGAATCTCTTATTGGAATCATTGGACCTCATTGATGAAAAACGCGAAGAAGCCAATTTGAGAGCGGCTGCATATAGACATAGAGTCGCTAAATATTATAATGAGAAGGTCCGACCAAGAACTCTTAATGTGGGAGACCTCGTTTTGAAACGAGTTTTCCCGATCCCGTCTCATATGAATCCCGCATGGGAAGGTCCATATGTCATCGAACGGAAGCTTGGAGAAGGAACTTTCAAGCTAGCGACCGTCGATGGTGCGACGCTCCCCTGAGCATGGAACAGCGAGCACTTGCGGCGTTATTATACCTAGTCTATTTCTTCCATGTATTAGTCGCACTCATTTCCAGTATGCTTTTATTTCTAATTCTTGGCATGTAATAAGGCAATTTGACTTGCTCTCATTAATAAAGGCTAGAAGCCATCTTTTTCATGAACTACTAATGTCTCTACAAATGATGATCCTGTGACGAGCAAATAAAATTATGTTATTCCGGCTAACGTACGAACGTGCACGGACATTTCAAAATCTCCAAGTCTCCGGAGGGCGGACTGGAGTACCCCAAGTCCCTGGAGCACGGACTCGAGTGTAAACGCTTTAAAATCTCTAAGTCCCCGGAGCGCGGATTCGAGTGTAAACGCTTTAAAATCTCCAAGTCCCCGGAGCACGGACTGGAGTACTTTAAGTCCCCGAAACGCGGACTCGAGTATAAACGATTAAAATCTCCAAGTCCCTAGAGTGCGGACTGGAGTACTCTAAGTCCTCGGAGCGCAGACTCGGGTATAAACGATTTAAAATCTTCAAGTCCCCGGAGTGCGGACTGGAGTACTCTAAGTCCCCGGAGTGCGGACTCGAGTCTAAACGATTTAAAATCACCAAGTCCTCGAAGTGTGGACTGGAGTACTCTAAGTCCCCGGAGCATGGACTCGAGTATAAATGACTTAAAATCTCCAAGTCCCCGGAGTGCGGACTGGAGTACTCTAAGTCCCCCGAGCGTGGACTCGAGTATAAATGATTTAAAATCTCCAAGTCTCCGGAGTGCAGACTGGAGTACTCTAAGTCCCCGGAGCACGGACTCGAGTGTAAACGATTTAAAATCTCCAAGTCCCCGGAGTGCGGATTGGAGTACCCTAAGTCCCCGGAGCATGGACTCGAGTATAAACGACTTAAAATCTCCAAGTCCCCAGACTGCGGACTGGAGTACTCAAAGTCCCCGGAGCATGAACTCGAGTATAAACGACTCAAAATCTCCAACTCCCCGGAGTGTGGACTGGAGTACTCTAAGTCCCCGGAGCGTGGACTCGAATAGAAACGACTTAAAATCTCCAAGTCCCCAGAGTGCGGACTCGAGTACTCTAAGTCCCCGGAGCGAGCACTCGAGTATAAACAATTTAAAATCTCCAAGTCCCCAGAGTGCGGACCGGAATACTCAAAGTCCCCGGAGCGCGGGCTCGAATATAAACGACTTAAAATCTCCAGGTCTCCGGAGTGCAGACTGGGGTACTCTAAGTCCCCGGAGAAAGCACTCGAGTATAAACAATTTAAAATCTCCAAGTCCCCGGAGTGCGGACCGGAATACTCAAAGTCCCCGGAGTGCGGGCTCGAACATAAACAATTTAAATGACCAGGTCCGCTGAAGACGGACTAGATATAAATGACTTGAAGACATCGAGCCTTCAGCGTCCGTACTAGAAAATGTTCTAAGTGCTTGGGGTGCGGAAGAAAAAACAGATGGTTCTCAAAGAATTTCCGAGCTATATGAAGATGAACCAAGAAATCCATGTTGTTCACAACAATATGGATTCAAGTCACAATCACACAGAAAACTGAACAATAAGAATCTTTTGAAAAGACAGATAAGGAAACTAATCTTTATTCAGGAAAATTTTTCTGCTACAAACACTCCAAATCTCGGAGTTGACAGTCTACCTATAGAAATTACAAAAAAAATTATTACATGACTTAGATTAACTCTCGTTGGACGGGGATAGTGATCACTTCTTTTGCTTCTTCTTCTTCCTTCCAGACGACTCCTTCCTAGAGCGTTTACCTTTGGGATCCTTCCTTGATGGAAGGGTAACAACTGAAGAAGCAGGGGGGACGTCCACGAACTTGGACCCGCCAGGGAGAATGACCTTCAACAGTTTGGTCAAGGGATCGTCCGGATCCACGGTTTGAGGCTCGACCTTAATCTTCGTTGTCTCTTCCTTCTCTTTCTCAAGCCTCTCCTTCATGCAAAGCTCAGATGTGTGCTCGAAGACGCCTGTAATTTCAACTTCATAACTCCCGTCGATGGAGAAGAAGCCTTAGATCTATCTTCATCAAGCACTCCGATCACTTGGGTATCTGGACTGGGAGCCTCTCCAGCATGTAGGGACTCACTAGCCTCTTTCTCTGCCTCCTTGGCGACATCGCTCCTCGAAGTGGGTCCAGGATTGGAACGACCTGCACAAAATCACGAAAAGCAAGTATCAAAACGCGACAGCTATAGGGAAACACTTAGGATGTTAAAGCAAAAGAATTGTCTACCAGAGTCCGGCTGATTTCCAGCCCTCACGGGGTCTCACCCTTCGGGATGGGAGACAAAACATGAACACCCAGGCTGGGAGCTTCCGGGTTATAGCCAATGTGTTGTTCAAAAGGATCAAGTATCGACCGATCGGCCGACCGATTAGGCACATGAGCTGGAGGTGCGGCCCCGGATGGGCCAGTAATAACTTCTTTCCCTTTCCCTGAAGGGGAACCTTTGCCATATATAGCTTTAGCGGCGGACAATTCCGAAGGCTCATTTCCCCTGAGATATTCTTTTGTCAATTCCCCCCCATCGGTATCCTCGGTTCCATGCTCGGCCTTCCTGATTTCTATCAGTGCCTCCCATGCCTCAGCTAGAGATTCGAGATAACCCTCACCCAAGAAAGTCAAGTCACGATGCATGAGAACGCGGGCGTTGAATTCAGCAATTAGTGGGTCAAACATGCTCTTGACCTCCTTCCTGCCTTCTTCTCTAGCCGCCTCGAGACGCGAGTCAGTATCGATGGACGCAATCCTTTCGCCCTCTTCACGGGCCTCCCTCTTTAACGCCTCAACCCTGGAAAGCTCGCCCTCAAGTTTTTCTTTCAAAAGCTGAGTGGCAACGATCTCGTCACAGTATCGTTGTGACTCCTCTTGGGCGGCCGTTTTCTCTTCGCTCTCCCTGCGAAGCTGCTCCTCAAGTTCCTTGCTCGGAGGCTGAGCGTGTCCCTCTCCTTTTGAATGGAGTCCTTCTCTAGAGCCAGAGCCCCACACCATTGAACCGCCTCGTCAAGTTCTCTCTTATGAGTTGACTCCAGACGAGTAACGGCCTCAGCAGTGTCCTTAGCTCTCTAACGGGCAACCTCTAGCTCAGACCTGTAAGTGACCATTTCCTCATCCTAAGCTTCATGATATCCTTGTCGTGGATAGCCTCAAGCTTCAGGCGGTCGATTTCATGCTGGCGCTCCATGGAAACTTCAGAAAGTTTTTTGGCTAGGTGAACAAACGCGTCATGTTGAACGTAGACGTCGTTCGTACAGGCAAGGATGCTCTGTTTATCATTTCCAGGAATAGGATGAATAGCCAGAAGGAATTCCAGGCCATCGAAGCAGATCTTCGGGAATTTATCTTTAAGCTCGGCCAGCCTCTCCGGCACTGACGGGTCCGTTGCAGGAGCGGGAGGAGACGGCTTTGAAAGTTCGCCCCTCCTGTAGGAATCTCAGGACTGACGAGTGGAAGAAGAATCAGAGTGTTGGTCCCAGGGAGCATCAGGTTGCGACCTCTTATGGCCGTGCTTGTCTCTACTTTGCTCCACGTAAGAAGATGTATCCTGGTGGTATTTTGGTTGGTAATGAGTTTTCCTCCGAGACGACGAATCCCGGGAATGAAAATCTTTGTCGCCGTCACCTTCCCTATCTCGGCGCCTTCCGGAACCCGAGTCCCGTCCCGAATGATGAAGAACTGACGAACCGCGAAGGCAATCGAATCCATGTGAACGCCCCATACCGCCTGTACAGAATTCAAATAACAGCGAATTAGCAAAGAGTAATGTAACGACAAAAATCTAAGCGAAAATTGGAGTGCAAGTGTTCGTATGTCTCCCAGTGTTTCCCCCCAACGGACCAGTTGCTTTGCTAATAGGAGTCTTCTCTCCCTGACTCTGGGTCGGAGCACCCACGTCGCCTCTGATGGGTGAATGAAGTTTGAATAACTCTGGATCGTCAAAGTCATAATTGAGCTGATCGTCCGAAATGGAGAGGTTTGATAAGCCCTTTAAAGAGCTCTCTACGTGCTGTGAAGAAGCCTCTTTCTCCGTCGGGATAAGCGTAACCTTCGAAGTTCCGCCGACCTTCTCCTTTCTGATTTTGTACGTCAAAGTCTTTTTCCCCTTCGAAGGGGAAGATGACGTTTCAATATCATGCACTTCGACCGGCGGATACTGAGTAACACCCACATTCTCACCTTGTGTTTCAGTAGCTTCGCTCTCTTTAATCTCCCCCTCTTCCTGTTCATCGGGGGTATGGCGTGATGACGATTCGGCTAATTTTTTCCCTTTACCAAATGCGGGCTTGGGAATGGAGACACCCTCAGGAAGGCTTACCCGACGACCTTCCGCTAACAGTCCGAACCTTGACAGTGGCTCATTTGAAATGACAGTTCGGATGTCTCGTTCTTTGGCGGGAAGGGCTCTAATAGCTTCAACGGCCTCAGAATAACTATGGTCGTCAGGGCGTGGATTGATACCTGAAAAGAGAAAACAAGAATTAGAAAACACGTAGCCTCGGTCACAACATGAGCATCGTTCCAAGAAAAATACTTACTTCCTTCAACCCATCTCCTCGCGAAACCAGGGGGCAACGCACATAGAACCATTCCTATTTGTACAAGGCAAATTTGCTCCACGTCCCGGTCAAAATTTGGCATTTGTGGTGCGGCTCGAGGAACACAAAGGAGGGGCTATCTCTCCGCTTCTTGATCATATAAATATATCTGATGTCGCTAGGGATTGGAGGCCTAGAAAAGACGGTCATGAAGAGGAGGTATGTCCCATAAATGAACGCGTGGTCGTTCAGGTGCAGTTGCGAGGGGGCGATGTCCATGTATTGCAACACGTCCCGAAGAAATAGATTGAATGGAGGCACGCTGCCCACCCAGCACATAAACTTATTAGAGACAGTATATCCAACTGGGGGCAGTTGTGGGAGATCGTGCCCCGATGGAACCAACACGTCGGCGAAAGAAATTCCGTGGATAGAGCATATTCGTCGGAGCGTGACTTCGTTAATCTTCGAAGCCTGTGAATCGATCGGATTATCCAAAAGAATCGATGCATCTAGGGCATCAGGGCCTAAGTCATGAGCGGGAGACGTCGACGGGTTTGAAACATCTGCATCCCCTTGTTTGGAAGACAGCCCGGGCCTATCTGAGATAGTGGCGGAGCTAGATTTTTTTAGACATCTTCAATAAATAGCAAATCTGGCAAAACACCTGTGTGAATTATACTTGAAAAATAATCGACATTAGAATTAACAACACGAACATTCCCCCCACGTGGTGTGTGAACTAGTGCAATCAATCTTGTATAAGCGTTGAAAATTTGAAAGTCACGAGGTTACTGATATAAAATTAAGCCTTAAATCATCGCCTTCGAAGACCGTCATCGCTGACCGTCTCCAAAAGCCTGCCTTATGGCGATTACAGTTCCAGATTCAGAATACGTTAAAAGAAGTTGTCTGGTTATGTCGATTTAAGTCCAGATTTATGTCTACTGAAGCTAGGAAGTTATCGGTTCGGATCAGTTCGATATGCTGATATGCGAGAGTCCTTGTCCTTGTTTTGTTATATGATTAGGCAAGGTAGTTTAAGTGTTCGGCCAAAGCTAGAAGATGGTTCGGCATTCAACATGGCTCGGCCTAAAGGTTGTTCGGCCAAATTATCGTCCGGCCAAAATATCGTTCGGCTTAACTGCCGTTCGGCCAAGCTATCATTCGGCGAAACTACTGTTCGGCCTTATACTTATTCGGCAAAATTCTTGTTCGGCCTAACTATCGCTCGAACTAGTTAGCAGCCGGCAAAGTGACGTTCGGTCAAAATTCCATTCGGCCGAGACAACACTCAGCATCCTCCCCGCTAACTAATGCTTCCTCCCAAACCTTCCATCCCACCGTTCGGCACGTAGTGAGTCACATCGAACCAGAATTATGCCGAGCCTTAACGTTCGGCACTGCGCTCTTGACTACAGTTCCATTCCTCTCCTCCATCCACGCCGAACAACAAGAACATGTAACTCGGCGAGTCATCCCAGATCATTCCATTCGGCATCCTAACCACCTCCAACACTTCCTCTATTCTTTCCCTTCTCCTGGTTTTCATTTGGCACGAAAGAGCTAGGCCGAACTACAACACATCACCCAGAAACTCCAACGTGAGATCACCCCTGGTCATTATTCCTCACCTCACATCACTCAGCCCAACGATATCCTAACCAAGGTTCGCTTCCTCCATCCGCGTGACCCTCTCGGCTACGGTTCTAGTGTACAAACCTAAGCCTCTTATTGAAACTGTTTAATCATGAAAAGGATTTAGATAGAAGGGATAATATCTAGTCGGTAGATCGAAGCTGGGGTAGGATTGATTAAGTTTATTAGTGTCCGATTAACAGGCAAGGATTGCAAGTTCTTAAGGAATAACAGAAATAAAAGTGGAAAAAAGGGGAGAAGGAGGACGTCAGATTTTATAGGGAAGAAGAGAAGGCGAAGAGGCTATAACCGGTGGAGCTGGTCAAGAAGGTACCGTTCGGCACGCATAGAACGTTCGGCTTCGACCGCATCGTTCGGTTCCGGTTCACAAAGCCACTCGGCACATGAGAAGTGTCCGGTCTCGACTGCATCGTTCTGCATACACATTACGTTCGGCATGTGCCATAATCCCGTCATGAGAAGTGAAACAAGGATCGAAAAGGAGCTCAAAGGACACGTTATTCAAAGCGCATTACGTCCGATCACGCGATACACTTTGGGGGGCAAGTGTTTCCTGGGGAATTGTCAAGGAAATTTAGTACTCAGCCTCCCTTATCGATCGGTCAAGTTGGAGCGTTCGGCGGCACAACACGTCCGGCATCCAAGAAGCACTCGGCGTCCAAGCTCAGGAGGTGCCTATGGAACGTTCGGCATCAATGAGCGTTCGGCACGTGAAGACAGTTCGGCAAGAGCGCATCGCCCGGCATCATAAGATCGTTTGGCATTGAATAGCACTCGACACCTAGGAGCTTCCGGCATTGAGAAACGTTCGGTGTTGAATACCGTTCGGCCAAAGAAGAGCACCCGGCATTGAATAGCGCTCGGCGTAAAGCGCCTCGTTCGGCATCCAGACTGTTCGGCATCATACCGTTCGGCACATCAGGGAACGTTCGGTACCCATGAAGGTTCGGCTTCCGATAGACGTTCAACACGAGTCTCGTTCGGCCTCCCGGGACGTCCGGCGATCAAAGATGATTCGAAATTCTCCTCAGCATGATCGGCTTCAATTGTTGCTCGGCCTACTCTTCCCACACAACGAACGTGTCGTTCGGCGTAAAGAGGATGGTTCGGCATTCGACCGTTCGGCCTGTTCGGTTCGGCACACAGGGCTTGTCCTATTTGGACCAAGATATTCAGATACCTGGCCCACCAGGGAAGTCCAACCCACCATCGCCTATAAATAGAGGGGCAGGGGCACAGAAAGAAGGAGAGTTTTTAGAGAACGCTGGGGAAACTTTGCCATTTTCAAGACTCCTTCCAAACCTTATTTCTTTGTATCTTGCAACTGTATTCCAATACTTATAAGTGGATTGTATCTGTAATCAAGCATCAATGAAAAGAATAAAGATCAACTTCAAAGTGGACGTAGGCTACTACACCGAACCACTATAAATTTGGTGTTCTTACTTTCTGCATTTGAATTTACATTCTATTCTCCGTTTTAATTTACTTTCTTCATTAATCTCTCTACAAAATCTTTCTGAGGGTGTTAGTGACCAATTTTGGTGCTAATACATACCGTACAACCCAGATACAAATAATGTCCATTAAAAAATCACTTAAAAGAACAACATAGCAGGCAAGTACAAATAAAAACTTGCGTTGTTGCTCCCTGCCGATTCCTAAGTGCCCACTAGTGGGAGGAAGAACCGAATCGCCTGCATTTGAATACCTACCCATGATGAATACAAGCATAAATTTTTGTTAGTGATAGAGAGGAAAGTAGTAGTTTTCACTTGAAGCATTGCATATTCCTTTCTATCCATACTGCCCAGGCAAATGCAAGAGCCATTAATGCCGCAGACGAGGTGCTGGTACACTTTATGTACATATTAACCCATTTTCATTCAGAGTAAGCTAAGACAAGGTTTAAATTAGCGACACAAGTTACCCAAATTTAATAAGAGAAATCAAAATTGAAAAAAATGTGTGTACATGAGTTTGTGTATGCCGAGCATAAGTAACAAACCTGAGATATGCCAAGAGCTTTCATGCCAGATTATCTAAAGTGCTCAGCTTATCAAGTATTACTAATCACATATGAACCTTGTACTTAGGAGGTGTTTTAAGCTTTCAAAGGTGTCTGAAGTTTATGCACCCACCAGCAAAAATTATAGAAGAAATATTTTGATTTCACCAGAAATATATGTGAAGGAGTTAAACCCTAGCTAAATGTGTCCTCATGCAAGTTTAAGGAAACATACCAGGCTAGGTCTTAATATTGAAACAAGATTTGATCCAGTGAGAATGTTGTTAAAATGTATATTACATTAACCATTTTGAAAAGATTCGTATACTGAAATATATTGTTAGAGGCTAGGTCAAACAAGTTGGAAATAGAGATCGCAGAGGGACCTTTTCTAGCAAGGATTATACCAAAAAGAAGTTTTCTCCCTATTACCAACATCAGTAGCTGTATTGATGTGGAATTCATGGCAACAAGATAAGATATCCTTCTAGGACGAGGACACGAAAGGTGGAAGTGCAAATGAGCAGTCTAAAAGAGCGAAGGAGCCGATGTAATATTTTTGACTAGAATCCATTGAGCCCAGGGTTTTGAGCAGCCCGAAAGAACGTTCATCCCCATTTCCTCGGAAGAGCTTTGTTGAATTGATATAGGTTTATGACACCCAGTCCCTCGTATTTTTTTGGTCTACACACCTTATCCCAAGCTACTGAAAAATTGCCTTGCGAAACTATGGAGGAGCCCTTTTAAAGAAATGCTTAACGAATTGAACCAATTTTCTGAATTATCCAAGTAGGGGCCTTGTTGAAAGACAACCAGTAGATGGGAATGTAGCTTAGGACGGAATTTACAAGAGTTAGTCACCCTGCACAAGAAAGAGATGAGCCCTTCCACCTAGCTAGCCTTGAGGAAAGCTTTTCAAGGACAATAGACAATCCTTGATGCTTAGGCCTAGAGGGTCTCAATGAAAACCAAGGTTTGGAATTGGAAAGGTTTTGATATGGCAGTTAAGTGTTGTGGCAATCAAAGTGCCGGAGTGGTGTGTAGGATCGGACATGAACACGACACTTTATTGAAATTTATCAAATGACCGGAGAGCGGTTCAAAGCAGTAAGGAGCAGCTTTAAGGAAACATTCAATTTTGTATTTGGCACGGAGATGAGGATGGTGTCATCAACGAATTGGAATGAAATAAGGCTTGGTGGAAGGACAAGACTGCCAGGGCATTCTAACAAGCCCGAGATAGATTCTTGGTCAATCATCCTTGCTAATGTGTCAAAAGAGATATTGAAAAGTAAGGGTGAAATTGGATCCACTATTTAAGCCCTCTAGTGGGAGAGAAAAGATCACCACGCCTCCCATTAACACCGACCGGGGAGGATGGGGTAATGAGCAAAGAGTGGATCCACCTGCTAAATTTAGGTGGGAAACCCCTTGATTTGAGGACCTTAAAAATAAAATCCCAAGAATTGTGTCAAATGCTTTTGAGAAGTTTGGCTTGATGAAAGAACAAATGATTTGATTTGTGCGCGATAGGATATAGCTTCAGGGAATAGCTGCATTTTCAGTAAGGGATCTACCTAAGGTGAAGGCAGATTGCCTGAGGCTTAAAAGGGAATCCATATTGGCTTGAGACGATTTTCCAGCACTTTTGTTATAATCTTAAACACAGTGTTCTAGAGGCTAATTGGATGAAAATCTTTTTTCCCACAAGCTCCTTCGGAATTGGAGATAAGGATGATGTTGGCATAATTAAGTCTAGAAATAACCTGTGGGTCCGATGAGAATATGTCAAAAACCTTGATTATGTTGAATTTAAGGAATCCCCGGCACTGTTTGAAGAAGGGAGGGAACCCATTTGGACCTAGAGTCTTGTTAGATGCCATTTCATTTAAAGCTTACTAGATTTTGTCGATCTCAAAATCAGAACAGGTGGAACTTAAGTTTGCAGGTGGGTCAGGGAATAGAAATTCCCAATTAAGGAAGTCAAAAGAAGTTGAAGCATGGCGAAGGAAAAACTTGAAATGAGTAGTAAAAGTACCTAGAATTTCAAGCTCCTCCTCAATAACAGATCCATTAACATTGATGGAAGAAATTCGATTAGATCTGCATCTGACATTAGCAATTCAGTGAAAATAAGCAGTTTAAGGTATCCTTCTTGTTGATCTCTTAATAATTGTTTCCAAGCAATCTCCTCCTGCCTCATTAGTCTTTTCAGGCTCATCTCAAGGCAAGCAAATCTCCTCCTGCTCTATTAGTCTTTCCAGCTCCATCTCAAGGCAAGCAAAGAGATGCCTGTCATCAGATGTTGAGGGAGCAGCCTCCTCCTTGATGTTGAGGGCTAGAATTAGGCTCTGAAGATTATCTTTTCTAGCTTCAATCGATTATCAGAGCCCAGCAGACCATTTTTTGAGGGCGGAACCGAGGAAGCAAAGTTTAGTGATCAGGATCTTAGTAGCAGATCCTGAGATTGAGAAGACTAGAGCTGCTCCACGATATCATCAAACCTGGCTCGAGATGCCAGAAAATATCAAAATTGAAGGGGGTTCTATGAGGATATCCAACACCAATGGCAAGAAGAACAGGATTGTGGTCAGATATTAAGGTAAGGAGGCCTTTTTGAGAGGAGAAAGGATGCATAGATTCGAAGGAAAAATTTATGAAAAATCTGTCCAGTTTTGTAAGAGATGGAATAGATCTCTTAGTAGTCCAAGTAAAAGCACAATTATTTAAAGGCAGGTCAATCAAGTCACACCGACTATTGAAATCATTAAAGGCATCCATGTCCTTATTCATGCTGGACGATTTTTTTTTAAGGAAATCAAGTGATGTTAAAGTCTTCGCCCACAACTCAAAGGGCTCAAAAAAAGAACTACAAGATACACAGTCAGTCCAAAGAGATAATCTATGCAGCGATGGTAGAATAAAATTTTACTTATTATAAACAAACAAATTTAGTTAAAATGTAGAGATAGTCATTATATATGGGTGTCAAATTGATAGATGTAGAAGAAGAAAACGAATACTAGAAATCACACGTCGGTAAGTTGAAGAAAAGCTAGGTAAGTTCACTGATACATTTGTATAAAAATTTTCACATGTGGACATTTCTTCTGATAATGATGATGATATCGGGCAGTGTGCGAGGGTGTAGTTAGTATTTATATTGTTTGTGTATTTATGTTTGGATATTGTTTGGGTGTTTGGGTATATATTTTTGTATGTTGGATTATTTTGGTGATGGATGGTATGTTTGTATTGATGGATATAGTGTATGTTGATATTTATACGTTGGACGGTATGTTTTGCATAAACGGATAGGATATTTTCTTATGTTTATGATATTGGATATGTGTGTGAATTTGTGATTGGATAATATTTGGCTATATTTATATGAATAATTATCGATTATATATGGATTTATGATGTTGAATGGTATTTGGTCATATTTATGCTATTAAGTTTCAAGCATATGTGAATTTGTGGTTGAGGTGGGAAAGCCAATAGAAATGTTACAAAAATACTTCAGCTAAGGCGTCGAAAAGGCTTCAGAATGGCAATAGAAAAATCCAATTCTACCGTTTAATTTTGATAACGGTATGGCATCGATAAGACGTCGACAAATGTATTTTATTGGTGTCGATATTGTATAGACATGACATCAGCAAACTGACGTTGGCGTGTCGATTGAAATTAGGTGTAGGTATGACGTTGGAGAAAGGTGTTGATAAGCAGCCATGAACAATGTCAGCTTGGCATGGATAAAAAATAATTTCGATACCTTTTTAACCGAAGCCTATTATGGCGTCGCTAATATTTATTGATGCCATGCCGATGCCATACTTGCATTGGAAAACAAAGTGTCTCCCATAGCGACCATAAATAATGGGAAAAGGCTAACAAGTGGATCAAATCGTTCGACTCGACGAATCGATATTAATCCATCCATGAATCGGTATCGATCTATGACATTGGTCCACTTTTGCATTTTTCTTCATACTTCGTTGGCTTTGTTATTTTTTAAGTCTGATCAGTATTGATCCATCGACTTGGGCATTCTTGCCTCCCCTTTTCTCTCTCTTAATACTTGATCACCTTTGAGTCTAGAATATATTCATTTATCATTCCACGGCCCAATTCCATTCAGATATCGCTTGAGAAAAATGTCGAATAACAACTAGTTTTAAAAATATTTATCTACACATTCTATAAAAGGGTAGAATTTTTTATGGAAGTATATAGTGAGAAGCTTTATATAACAAGTACATCTTGAAAGGTAATAGTTTCTACTGGAATGACATTTGTTGGACCAACTTCAGCATTTTTCAATCGAGAAAAAAATGTTTTTATCGATTTTTCTTGAGTGAGGCAACATCATAATATTTTTTCGAACAAAATATAAAAATATGCGAGTTGAATATGAGGAGAACTGTCGGAGCCGGTAATTTATAAATGTTCAGACTCATAAGTTTATTTAATAAGTAAACAAGGTTCACACGTTTATAAAATTAACACTTGGAGATAAAAATAAACGCAATTATTTGTAGTTATGCATCTTTAATATTAAGGTTCTTAATATTAAGCGGCTTAATCCGCAGGAAAAGTACTTTGATTGTGAACTAGGGTGGAAGATCCAATTCTATTTTAGGTGTTGGAAATACTCTAAACTAAAGGACCCACGTTGCTATTCAGCTTATATCTTTCAATGCAAGTGTTAAGTAATCTTCGAACGATTAAGGGTGTAAAAAACAAATATCATTAAAATAATCAGAATATTTTTTTAAAAAAAAGAAAGGAGAAAGGAAGCCAGAAAGCAAGAAAGAGCAATAAATGGGAATTGAAGGAGTGGCAGCAATGTTTGCAGAAACCATGGCGGCGTTGCAGAAGCTCTAATTCCAGCTCTTAAATTCTCTCTTCAACCCCTTCAGAAAAAAGAAAAAAACAACAACAAAAACATCTTAATTCTCCAGAGAAAAACAATTCAAGAAGCCAGAAAGAGAATAAAAGGAAAAACGAAAATCACCAAAAAAGGAGAAAGCAAGAAAGCAACAATTGCAGGTAGCAGACAACTGTTCCCTTCTGCTTCTACTTCTGCTTCTGCCGCCTCTTTCTGCATAACTTACTTAAAATAACACCCAAGCTTTTCAATTCCAATATCAGCATGTTTCTACAAATTCAGCATAGTTTCTCATCACTACTGTAACTGAGGTATCTTTACCATTTATATCCATTCATTCCTCAACCTAATTATTTATATATGCATATATTCAACTAATCACCACTCACTATACAGATCTGTATGCACTGGTAATGGATCATCTGAAATGGCGGGCTTCTCTCTAGGCGGCGGCGGCAGCACTCGAAGAAACACCGACGAAGAAGATCAGATCGCACCCGAAAACTTATTCATCTATAGCTCGTCCACGAACCCCAGTTCTTCAAACCGAGGTTTCGAGCTATGGCAGCATCAAGAAATTGCTCGACAGCACCACCAATTCTACTCTTCCGCACCCACCATGCTCGCCTTTTCCTCTGACGACCACCACCCGCATAATATGGCCGGACCCAGCGGCGGCGGCGGTGTAAATAGAAGAGGGAGCTCTTCTACGAGCGGAGGTATGAGCTGCCAAGACTGTGGTAATCAGGCCAAGAAAGACTGTGCACATATGAGGTGCAGAACTTGCTGTAAAAGCCGTGGCTTTCCTTGCCCTACTCACGTTAAAAGCACTTGGGTGCCTGCCTCTAGACGCCGTGAGCGCCAGCAGCAGCTTGCCCTAACCAGCCACGATCATCACCAACACCAACAGCAGCAGCAGCAGCAGCAGCAAAGTAGAGACATTTTATCAAAGAGACCTCGAGAAATTACTACTCGCCTTCCTGGCACCTCTTTGGCCAACACCGGATTAGGTAAATTTTATGCCTTTTCCTTTTGAGATTTGTTCATAAACCCTAACAAAAAATGTTTGCGGCAGGGATGCAAGAGGTGAGCTTTCCTGCGGAGGTGAGCTCACCAGCGGTGTTCAGATGCGTGAGAGTGAGCCAGATGGACGAAGGAGAAGATGAATATGCTTACCAAACAGCAGTGAATATAGGAGGGCATTTGTTTAGAGGAATATTGTATGATCAAGGTCCGGAGCAAGTGGTTCGTGGAGAGTCGTCATCTACTGCAGCTGCTGTGCCTACCGTGGCAGCCATTACTTCTGAGGTAATGACTTCTGGTACTGGAAACGTAGCGGGTTCGGGTGTAATGGTGGATCCGAGTTCGGTGTACCCGACTCCGTTGAATGCGTTTATAGCGGGTACCCAGTTCTTTCCTCATCATGATCCAAGGTCTTAATTTTATTACCACCAGTTGAGGGGCATTTTAGGGTAAGATATCTTATTAGGTATGATTTTAGTAGCAAAGTTAACTCTTGTTATTGATGATAGTTAATTTCTTGGTTTTTTTTTTATTTAGTAGTATTTTAGTGTAACTTGACTTGAAGGTATCATTCAAGCAAATTGTAGTGCTGCATTGCTTAATGATTGAGCTATATTCATGCATTATTGTTTCTTTGAATATAAGCCCTAGATTATGTTTTTTCTTAAGATTCCCTAAGTTGAAATAGTTTGATAAGATTTTTTTTCTTTTTCCCTTGTCATTATAAATCATTCAATAGATTTATTTGTTGATTATCATGGTTTTTGATGAACTTAGTGAAAGCTTCAACAAAAACTGAATGTTTGTTTAGCCTAAACTTTGGCCATGCATGGCAATTTTCTAGTACAGGATACATACAAGTTTGTGGCTACAAATCAAAACTTCCCATTTTATCCTCTACATTATCATATTCAGTTCCTTTTTGCTTTTAAATATTTAAGGAGTATAAATGTTGTGTATATTTTATGTAATTTTGTACTGTCATTTAGTCACTATTGTATATTGGGGGAAATGATTTGAAAGGATGGATGTGACCTTCAGCTGCCCCCCATCTTTTGCCCCAATACAAGGAAAGAAAAAATCATGAGGTGAAATTATTTTTCTTATATATTCTTGTTTTTTCTTTGGAATTTTTTGGTTTTGTTGACATATTCATATAACTTGGTACTCACTCTGTTCCATGGTACAAGGACATTTGAGATGTGAGCATTTAACATCTCAATTTTCGAAAAATATCAACATCAGTCTTAATTTTTTGGGTGTTAACGCTCAAGGTAACACTCAAAATACTTTCAGTTGCCACTATTGTAGTGTTAGATATTTACTTTTTTTAAATACATTTGTGATTTCTTTAGTAATATGAATCATGAGTTTAGTGCTACCTTCAATTTTGTTTTAATTTATTGTTAAGCGGTTTCAGCATAATAATAACCATGCCATGTTTAATCTACCTTATAAACATTATCTACAAAAAAAATTAAGATCATTTCAAGATATCTAACATATTCATAATGTTACATTAAACATTAGCAGTTGCATTTAAGTTTTAATTTCGAAATATTATTTTATTAAATTAAAAATTATCCTACAATTCAAATTTTTGTCAGATGATCTTTGGCTATATAACAATATATCGCCAAATTTTAAATTCATTTCAAATTGTCTAACTTGAGAAGTGTACCATAAGAGTTGTAGTCCTTCCTCGCACGCACACAAAAACACAAACACGTTATTTAGCTACTTAAAGCTTTCTTCGTTTTATAATTTAATTTTTGATTAATGTTGATATTTCCTCATCATTTTAAGATTTCTGATGATTGGTGGATTTGAATTGTAGGATAAATGACCATATATTAATCAGAAAATGAACAAGACCAACGTAAAGTTGGTATAACTTTTATTTTATTCTTATATAAAATTGTTGTGGTATGAATCTAGGTTATAGCCACACACATTAATTAGAAAAAAATGATTACAAAAAATGACTGAAATGCATGAGTGAGCACGTTTTTTTAAAAAAAGTTTTGACTATTATATATACTATATACTGGTATAATGAATAGTAAGATTATATGCTTGTTTAATACAAGTAACAAGCTACATGTGTAGCTTATATTTATAACATCTACTTCGATATGCCTTATATCTTTAAATTGGCATCCATGTTCTGCTTCAAATTGTTGAAATTTTCTGAGAAAGCTACACATAATTGTTGATGCTTGATTATTAACAGGATCTATAATGCTGGAGGTGTATAAGTTTCAACGCAATCAATGGTCATATTTACACTGTGAAAGTTTAATTACCTATTTCACTAATATACACACATTTTTTGTGATATCTGTCAAAAAATTCTATTGCCCAACAATTAAGTATATTTTTATCACGATTTGCCAGCAATTTTACATGATGAAGATCAAAAATAGCAATTGGAATGTGAAAAGTATAGATTTATGGAGAGATTGGAACTTATAAGATACTTTGCATGTATTTATGTGTTTGTTTTTATAAATTCACATTTTGATACAAAATGTGAATTTTAACCTCTATTTATTGTAATTAATCATCTAAATGAAGGGTAGAGATGTTGTAAATCACATGGTTATATTTTTAATTTGTCAAATTCTATTCATACACACCAAGAAAATTGTCAAAATCATATACTCCACTTTTTACTTAATATACACCATACGTAAAACGAACCTACCCACATTTTGAAACAAAACAAAACATTTATCTCATTTCACTAGCTCCCTCCCTTGCATTGACCAAACTAAGAAACCCTAATCCCTAAATTTTCCAAAATCACTTGTCCAACTTCTAAATTTCAAATTCAAACACTCTAAATGAAATGAAATTTATTTAATTATTTATATGTAGCAATTTGAATTTAATTTTTGGAAACTAAAATGTTGAACAATTTAAATTTTTTTAATTTAATTTTATCTTGATTTAATTTCAAAATCTAGTTTTTATGTTTAACTTGAAGTGAAAACATTAAAATTGTTTACGTATGAATATGAGAAAAATTGTATAAATAAAATTTGATACTTGAAAGGAATTTAAATTTTCTTTAATAGATGATGTGTATAAATTAATTTACTTTTATGAAAAAGATTATATTGACTATGTAAAATGAGTTAGAAAGTGATTACTTTTACCGAATCACATATAGTCAATACAATCTTTTTCATAGAAGTAAATAAAATTCTTATACGTCATTTATTGAAGTAAATTTAATTTTTTTTTTAAGTATCAAATTCTACTCGTATAATTTCGGGCTATATTCAAGAATAATTAATTTTAATATTATTCACTTCAAATTAAACATAAAAATTAGATTTTGAAATTCAGTATTAAAATTAATGTGATTTATAGAGTACTAAAACTCTTCTCTTTATTTTACTCAAATTACATCAAGATGAAATTAAATATTGAAATTTAAAATTTTAACACTTTAATTTTCAAAATTTCAATCCAAATTGCTATATATAAATAATTAAATAAATTTAGGTTTCATTTAGATTATTTGAATTTGAAATTTGAAAGTTAGAAAAGTAAATTTGGAAAATTTAGAAACTAGGGTTTCTTAATTTAATCAATGCAAAAGGGAGTTAATGAATAAGCTAAATGTTTTGTTTTATTCCGAAATGATGGTAGTTTCATAGTTTGTACAGTATATATAAAACAAAAAGTCATGTATATGATTTTGACAATTTTTATAGTGTATGTTTAGTAATTTACGGTTGATGAATAGAATTTGTCATTCGTATGCTATGAATTTTTTTTCTACTTTTTTTAGTATTAATTTTAGTTTTTTGTTAATGAAGATATTCTTGTCTTAAATTTTATTAATGTTTTTTATCGTATAGGTAAAGTAACTTTTGGTGTATGAATAGAATTTACCTTTTAATTTACATAAAAGGATTCTCCTTTACTCTCTTATAAAAAGATAGGTTTTTCTAAAACACATATCCACACATGATGGTTGTAGATAATTTATGATGTTATTAAAAATTTGTAATAAAAAATTGAATAAAAATGGTAGCTATAAACCCTAACCCTAGAACACTAGTCTCACAGATCCAACTACAAAAGTGCCCTAGACATAAATGAGATTAAGTTACAAATTCTTAGTATTACAACCTATAATGGATGAATTACAAATTCTCAATATTACAAATTTATAATCAAGAACTATTCTGAGCATCTACTAAATAGGTTTAAGTATTGATCCCAGATTTAAAAGATCAAAAAAAAATGTATAAATCTATAGCTCAAATGGTTTTAACAAGAACTAAATTTTGAGTTTAAGTTAAAGGTATATTCAAATTTCAAGTTTATTAAAAATTCTAATGTAAAATTAAATTTAAATTTGTAAAAGTGGATTAAAATAAAGATAGCATTTCTTAGCAAAAAAGATGCAACATTACTTCACTTGGATGAATACACACACACATCAATCCTTAACATAAATAAAGATAGCACATTTTTATTACTTCCGTTCACGTTTATTTCCCACGACTTCGTCATTTCTAGCCTTAAAAACTCTACTTGCTCCTCATTCGTATTCCATCTATCCATGACCACGTTTGGTTTTGCTTTTTTATGATCATGATGCGGAGTAATTTCTTCATCATCTATCTCTCCCTTCTCTTTAAGGATAATATGTCTTCCTACTATAATTTGGCTGCGCATTTCTTGCACCTTGATAATCAACGTAATCCTTTGTACTGGGTACTAAGCTTCATCATAGTAAACTTCATATTGGAGGTGTAACAGCATCATCATCATTTGCAGAAAAAGACTTATTGATAGATATGTCAAGACTTTATTAAGACTCGCCCGATGTGGACTTTTTTGGCTTTGCTTTTACCTACATTAGTTTGTACTCCTTATGAAATTTTCATATTTGAAATTTTCAATTTTGCACGCTAACTGTGACGACCCGGATTTTCGAACCATTTAAAATTGCCAAAAAATCCGTCCGTTCTAAGACTACTAATGAAAACTACTAACTAAATACACCATATTTGATAATTATTCAACATTACTAAATGTAAAATTTAAATTTTACAAGTTATCAGAGTAATCAAATTAATCTACTAGGTACGTTTATATACAAACCAAATACAAATAAATCTAACGCTGCACAATACTAATAAGAGAGACAGCAATAGCCATTCCTGCTAACTCAATAAACATGTCAAATGCGGAATAAAATAGTAAGCAGGAAAAATACAACAACACGAGATAAACAACAACCATTAACAAATAAACATGAAAGGGTTATATCATTTTAGGGGCTGCATCACTACCACTTGTGACTGCCTACGTACCCTTATCTAATTGGGTGCCCAATTAGACACATGATCAAACCAACGTAGTTCTCCTACCACAAATAAGACTCATGGAGCCTACGATGCAACAAACAAATACGCAATTCCAAAACTACCCACTTAGGCTTAATCTTTAAATTTAGATTTTCAAATCTAATCACCTTTACGGAAATTATCTTTTTAGACTTTGTTCTCGAATTCTTATTTCAAAACTTTTGAAATATATATATATATATACATATATATATATATATATATATATATATCCTTTATATTCAAATTATACTTTACTTTGGGATCTTAAATCAAATCACTTTTGAAAAGTTCATTTGGAAGTCCTAAATACTATAATAAAACATATCAAACCATATGCAACCAGATCGGGATGTTTCTTCTAATAACAAGGCAATTGGGTCCCAGCCTTAATAAAATCAATAAATAAGTATATCCCTCTATTCTAAGAGCGGACTATACCAAAAACACATGCCCACCTTTTTAGTTACGGGTTACCCGAATCATTGGTAACATAACAAATCATTTTATATCCCGAAGCGATAAATCATTTCACACTAATACTCACAAGTACTTTCAAATCTATAATAATTTTCATTTCCCAAATCTGTTCAAAAATCATCTTAAAACCATCGGGTTTAGTCCTCGAAATTCTTTCCATTTTATAAAACACTTTTATAAAACCATTCATTATATAAATCACTTTTATATAATATAACTTCAAAATATTCATTTTCAAACATTTCTATTTCTTTTAAAGGCAAAACATTTCATAACAATTCCATTTGAAAACCAATTTTCAAAACAATTCATTAAATTGAAGCGAACCAAATATTACCGCTAAACACCTTATAGTCAAATTGTGAAATAAATCACAAGGTGTTAGCCTACAATTATTTTCTACTCAGCCCATGCATATGGATAATAAATTGCTCATAAACTGGTCGAGCAAAGTCAACAATCAATAATAATAATCAGTGCTCATAAACTGGTCGATCCTAATTCAAACAACCAAACAATCAATTAACAAAATAAATACAACAATAAATGATAATTCAATGCTTCATTCTATAACACGTTTATTTTATCTTGAGCTAAAACAATTTGATATTTATTTTGGAGCATCCGGGCTTTCCCTTCGGCGTGTTCCGTTCCTCGTCCAAGTCTTCTTGGATCTCACAGACGAAGCACATGTACTAGTCGTTTCCACATACTCCATTAAGTATTTAACTTTTAAATTTTAAATTTCTTAATTAACCATCCAAACATAATATTAAGCAGGGAAATCAAATCATTGTTCTAGAAAACAAAGTAAACAAGCATTTAACAAGGGTATTCAAACAACTTAACACTTAAAGTTCTTTCAACTTAGCAATACTTTTAACAAACATAAAATAAGAAATAACTTACTTTGGATTCCACTCCGTCAAACTTTAAGGCAAGGAACTTAAGATCTAACGCATACTTCCTACCATGCTTCGGAACCAAATGAATATAAGCTCGAATTCCTCCTTCCTAATGCTTGGCCAAGCCTTGAGATGGAAGTTGGCCGATAGCATAAAGAAGAAATGGTGGAGCTTTGAACTTGAATTCTCAAAATTAGATCCGAAAATAGGTCATCTTCTCTCTTGTTTTTGACTCTTTTACTCTCAAAATTTAAAAAACTTGTTAATAGAAAAGTTGTTGAAATTTTTTTTCTCTTGAATTTTAAAAAAGAATCACTTGATTTTGATTAATTTTGAGGAAGATATGGTCGAAAGAAAATGAGCTATTCTTGGATTCACAAAAATAAACCTGAAAATGCGCTTCAAAGAATTAAGTTTCAGGTATAGCAAACCTCAAAACTGGAAAAAGTGATTAACATAAAAGTTGTAAAAATTGAAATTTTATATAGTTTGAAAAAAAGAATTTCTTAATTTAGATCTGTTATGATCAAAACAAAATGGCCTATTCTCTGGATTAAAAACTGGGCCAGAAAATGCACTTGAAAGAAGTGGATTTTTGACATGATTATCTTCATAATGGGACAAAGTGGTCGACATGAAAGTTGTAGCCACTTGAAAAGTGCATGATTTAGAAAAAAGAAATTTACAATTTGAGTCGGTTTTGAAGAAGTTATGGCCGAGAGAAGAAGAGATAAAATGTGGATGAAAGAGTAGTTTGATTTGAAGAGAATAAACATTGATTTCTTTTGAATATTTTATAAATATTTTGACATTATTTCTTTTTAATTTTTTTATATAGCATGGAAGCCATTAAAGAGAAGAGGAAGAAGATGAAGAGGATTGAGAAAAGAAGAAGAAAAATGTGAATGAAAGTGAAGAAGGAGGTGGGTATTTATAGAAAAAGAAAGAAAGTGGTAATTTACCAAAATAACCTCTTACCAAATTACCAAACTAATCTTACTTCAACCTAAAGCAATCTCCACTTTTTCAAAACTTAACATCATCTTTTCACTTCTTACTTTATGTCTTAATCACTTAAAAATTAAGTAAAGAATATCATAATTATGTTAGTTTTGATTTGATGTGATTTGATGTTTACTTTTTCTTACTTTTGTTAATTCTTACTTACTTTTACTAATGACTTCTAGAAGTTTTCTAATATTATTTGGTAAAAGTAAACATGTTTAGTGAATTAATTAATACTTACACTATTCGAATATATGTTTTTATGTAAGAAAATAAAGGTGCGGCGACGTTGCGGCTACTTTTAATCGACAAAACGTAGTTTTTCGACAAAATGTTTTACGGTCACATTTTGACGTTTTAGTTAAACTATTTATTTATGTAAACCAAATTTAAAAATAAATTTGTATAATGCTATTTAAAAATATAAACACTCGTAAATTAATTAAGATAATCTACTTAACCACTGAAACATACTTTTCTGAAATCTGCATTTTGTCACTTTTGTCGATATATGCAAATGTTACTATTTTTATGTTTGTTCTACTTCCAAATCCTATCGAATATTATTTAAATCATAAAACCTTTTATATTTTATATTTAAAATCACTCTAAATAATAATTTTAAAGCGGTCAAATTCTGGGTCGTTACACTAACTTAGTAAATCATGACGGAACATGAATTGGTAAAATGAGGTTTCGGAATACGTTCAAGAAGATAAGCTTTTCTTAAGCATATTACTAATGGTGGCTCTCCATAAAAAATGCATACAAATTTTAATTTCCAAATTTTGTTCATTTTGCATGCCATTAGGGTTCTATTAATATTTGAGCTTGTGCATTTGGAATTCAGAACATTGTGTCTATCGATAATCTTTCCCCAATAATTCTTATTTTCTATCGGGATGATCAACATTGAAATCAAAGTTGATCTTTCACTAATATGTCTCTGCTTTTTGTTATTTCCAGGGGAAGAAACTAGTGATAAGTGAAACCAAATTCACCAAAGATCATAGCCATCCTCTTACTTCCTCTATTTATTAGTGTAAATTTCAACACATAGTAGATATCAAGAACATATTTCGTTAAAATTGAATTTTTTGAAGATCAAATGTTGCACAAAATCAAAATTAGAGATTTATTTTATTTCAGTGTAGGTGTGGAGTTTTAGAGAATTGGTAAAGATGGAGTAAAGATTGTATTTATTGAGTGAATTGTTTGTTATTGTAGTAGTTTGAATGGAGAAGAAAAGAATAAGAATGGTAATAGCCTTTGTTGGATGCATGTTTAACAAGCATCAATTATATAAGTGCATGTTTAACAAGCACTCAATAATAGGTACTAAATATTAGAGACACATTTAATAGACACCCATCTACAATTACATATGTAGTCATTTTGCTGAATTTCCTACCTAGTTACGCCTTGTAATCAACTGTTGGAAGGTTAATTTTTAAGTTGAAGTACAATTATGTAACATGCATACTCTCTATTAGAGATGCTCTAATTCCTCAAATCCAAAATGTAATACAAATCAAACTTCCAATAACCATATTAATGTCGATGAGAATGATAAGGATGTGGGAGGAAATCCACTAACATAAAAGGGAGAAGGAGGTGATAAATATTAGGCCGGGAAGCAACATATATAACATGGGATTAAACTCGAATGAGGGTGCTAATACAAACTGGATGGACTCAGAGGGAATGATCCCAGGATGTAGGAAAATAGAAGAAATCAACAATATCCAAATGGATCTGACCCAACGATTGAAATTAGGATTGCGTCAAGCACCAACCTAGCTACATGGAGAGATGGAGTGGCCACAAAAATAAAAAGAAGTAAACTCATATTTATGTGTTGAGGTGTAACATTCTATATGCTAAGGAGCAACATTTCCCATTTCGAGACCCGAAAATGAACGTTAATGATGCTATAGACATCACCATAATTATTTTCAACTGACAAAATGAGACCAGTTTTTTCAACAGCATTAAGTAGACAGAGTAGTTAAATAATTTTCCATTCAAAAATTATCATTACATTATTTATTTTTCAAATTGTGCCTATGCATGGGTAAATATAATAAAAGCATAGATGGTAGTATCGTTTCCATCATATGAGGATACCAACAGAGACAATTAGCTAGTTGCATAACTTGGTTTACAATGGTAGAATCCAAAATAAAACTTTACTATTTACTATCCCGGTTCATCTTCAGAGCTTTTATTCGTCTTCAAAATAAAACCTGGTAATCCAATAAACTCAGCCTGTTAGAATGAGTATTTATTGGAAAAGTAATAATAAAAACATGAATCACACATGAAACCTGGTACAAGTAATACATTTCCCTACATAACATATAGTGAGATCACACTGCCTAGCTGAACTGATTTTCCCCTTACTAGAACATTAACAATAATTATATCATGTCATATAACATCGAATCATTATATTATGAGCATAAGCACATTAGCATCATTTAATCATATATCTCATAGCATGTCAAATAAAATATAGTAATCATCACATATATAAAACAGGTGATGTAACGACTCCGAATTTTCGATCCCGAAAATTCCAAATAGTTAGGAAAAGAAGAAAAGAGATAGAAGAAGAAACAGAAATGAAACACAGAATCTCACATTCGCAGCGGATAAAGTATAATATCAAATAATATTACAATTATACAAAGGAAAACTGTAACAGTTAATTTACATTAATACACCAGGGTTACAACATTTACACCAACACACTGAACAGATATAACCAACCTGTCCCAGACAAACTACAATATATATCACAGCGGAATGCATTCCATACGTTTCTGCCATCCAGCTCGCTTCCTGAGCTCCAGAATGTCCTTACCTGAAAATGTATAATACTCTGTCTGACCCGAACATTACGTCAAAGTAACACCCGGATCAGGCTGGAAACCAGCGTGAGTAAACCCATCTAACATGAATTACAAAAGCAATATATTTATTTAAAACCCGGGGTAACTCGTAACAATTTACAAATTCACAATTTGTTATAGACAACACTAATTTCACACATCAATCTCTAAGTTCCAAACATAAATTAAATGGTCCAATCCACTTAAATCATTCCATTCCAGCCTATTGTTTTCACATATCAAATCTATATAGAATTTTATAGATTACAAATCGAAGTGGTTTCGGATATGCGCTAATACCCGACTTCGGTCTCTTCGAATCCAGTGTCATCTTAACCTAAGTTATTCAATTAAATACAATTCAACTTTAATTACCGATAACACTTTTTCTCAGGAATTCATAATTGCTATATAATCACATTATCACTGTACACCCAAACATATGAAATCACAAACAATCATACCATAAATATGAATCAATTCAAGGCATTTAACATCATTCAATCATAAATAAGTAAGATTGATTACTTTTAATTTATCTCTAATTAAATTAATTTCTAACCTTTAATGACTATAGATTTCCTCTACTCAACATTAATTAACTACAAACCAAATTAATAATAATCTTTTAATTATCCATCTTGATTAATCACCCTTGACTAATTAGCCTTAATCATTCAATCAATTCTTAATTAATTACACTAGGTAATTAATCCTTAATTACTTCCATTAAGTAAATTTCCTCAAATTACTTACATAAAGAAATTATCTATTAATAAATCACATTTAGTAATTGTCCATTAATTTCCCACCTTAATTAATGACATTCAGTAATTATTCCATAATTACCTCATTAAATAATCATCATTAATTAATTTCATTAAGCGATTAACTCTAAATAAATTAATCTTTTAAATTTATTTCATAAACTAGTTACTAATTACCTTAATAACTTAATTAATTAATAATTTCTTAATTGATTCCATTAATCAATTAACCATCTTAATAGATTAAACTAATTATACTTTATTTAATAACATCATTTAAATCACGTTTTATAAAAAAACAAAAAGGAATTAACCTATTATAAAATTTACTTTAAACAAACAGTTTTAAATTATATTACCTTTGGGAAAACTTGTTTTAAAATTTACCAATACTTTGTTTAGAACTTTGTTTAAACTTCTTTAAAAACTTATCCCTTTGTTAATCTTCTTAGACTTGATTTATTTATCAACTAAGCAAAAACTTGTCACAGACCCAAGCCCCAAATTCAATTACTCAATCAAAACCCGAGTCGTAACTCGATATAACCAAACCTCAATTCAACATTACGGAATCAACCCGGGTCATCCCTACATTTACTCGTGTCCCCCTTTGAGCACAACCTTTCTTCCTCCCGAAGCCCAAATGCTCAGCATACAAAATTAGAAACGCAACCGCCTATGCACGTGCACAATCATTCCGGTCACCTTCGACCAGCGCCTCTATCGCCCCTAAGTCGCCGGCGATCCTCTCCACTCGATCGTCAACTCAGAATTCCCAAATCATCGCGAAAACAAAATCGAGCTAAACGAACTAACCCAGAAACCAAACGACCACCAAAGCTCCCCAGCGTCACCACCACAGACCACCGATACTCAGGCCGACCAACCTATCCATGCCACACTCCGACAATCCTTTCCCCTCTGGCGATACCCTCTGGTGGTCCCACGATGACGTACTAACACTAGAAACCCCGTCAACCCAACCTAGCCTAAGAGCCCTAATTCGCCTTCGCAAGTACGCTCCAGTGATAAATAAATTACTAGACTATTTTTCTAACGATCCCTGCTTCACAAGCCTCCTCCAACCTCAACCACGGCCACCATCTCCTCTTAGGTTGCCGGAAATCGACAGATAACCCAAATCTAGTTAACTTGCCATATCTCACTATTTATACACCTAAAATTCATGATTTAATTTTTAAAAATCATCATTTCAAGTAATAAATCAGATCATATACTTGAATTCATGATTTATTTAAACTGAGATTTTGATATATTCATGTTTTTACTGTATTTCTTCATTTTGTTAAACACTATCTTCAAATCTTGCTTAAAAATGTTTTTAGATCAAATACCATATCATTTCAATCAAGTTTGATTTATACATCCAAGCCTAGAAAGAATCCAGGAAAAAGATATTGAATTTTATCAAGGTTTGAAAACCTGTTCAACTAGAACAGAGCCAATAATCTGTATTCAAACATTCACATCCATACACACACACACATATTCAGTTTACATTATACAATCTGCAAACCAATCTATCACCTTTACTTAAGATACTAATTTTATGCATCTAGACTTATTCAGGTTTAAATCCTTTAAAAAGAATTGCTTACTCACTGTTTTAATTTACACAGGGGCTTGCTTTTCATGTCCCAGTCATGTATATAAATATCCACACTCATATACATACATAAAAGCCATTTTAAAATAACATGCACAACATAATTCTAATCATGCTTAAAGGATCATCGCATGCTAGTTTAGGATATATCAGATTTCAAAGTTTTACTCACCTGTCTATGAAGAAAACAGAGAAGCTTTTGTTTAAAATCTGGAATTGTTTGTTTTACTTTGAACTCTAAAAATAATAAATTGTTTGATCCATGATCTTGCTTTGAAATTGATGTTTGAGTTGAGTTGCTTTTGGATTTTAAAAAAAAAACAGAGAACAGGTTGAACTGGACCTGATTTGAAACTGCCTTGATTTGAATCTTTGCTCTGAAAATTTGTTTTGATATGAAGCTTAAATCTTGCTTGATGTTAAAGTTGAATCTGATTTAGTTTTTAATTCCCTTTGATTTTGATCTCTGGTTTGAGATTGAATAAAGGTTTTTGATTTGTTTTTTAGGCTGGTTTCAGTTTACAGTTTTCTTTTAGATTTTCTTCTTTCTCGCTTTTTTTTTAAAAAAAAATGACACTTGTAATTAACATTTTAAGTTACTTACACTTGTTAAAATGTATGTTAAATTTTCCTTACAAGTGTTAAGTTTTATGATAAAATTAACTACTCATGTTAAAGTACATTACATAATTTATACTTGTCTTTAATTTATACATTAGTATTTAAATATGTTAATAAAGCTTTTATATTAATTTTCTTATGTTTAGTATTAATAAGTTAATGTCTTTATTAATAAATTTTAAAGTCAAAAAGCAAATATATTAAAACAAAAGAAATTATTCCTTAGTTAAATCTTATTTTAAGCAATAATATATTTTGAATTAATAATAAATTATCTTTGTTGTTAAGAAATATAAACTTCAAATTGCAAATATATTTAACTTAAAAGAAAAAATGATATTGTTTTCCAATTGTACACTTATAAATAATTTATAAAACATAGAATTTTTAAATCCAATTTATTTCTAAGATGTTTACAATTGAATTTCAAATCCAAATTTTGTTTACTATAATATTTATTTAATAAGGCAGTCATTCCTTATTTTGCTTTGAAATAGAAATTTATATTATCATAATTTATTTTGTTCAACTCCGTTTATATACATATCCAAATATTCTAACTACCTAAGTTTTATTTGCTCAATTAAACAAAGAAAATCAGCATTTCTATCAATTAACCCTGTTAATTATCAATTAACAGATACTCCAAAATTCGGGTTATCGCAGTCTTCCCCCCTTTGAATCTTTTCGTCCTCGAAAAGGAACAAAGCCTGTATTATTAAAATGCTTATCATCAAAAAAATTATTCTTTTGATCACTTTTAAATAACTTTAAAATCTACATAATATTATAAAACAGTTTTTATAAAAAATACTTTTTACAACTCGATGTCTCAACCAGTCCTTCCTTGTTCACACAGAAATTCGGTCATATGTTGATCGGGCGTACGACTGAAGATCTATAATTACTTAGCAGACCCATTTTCAACACCCAGTGAAAATATTTGGAAAATAATTTTATTGAAAATACAGAAAACATTTTTGAAAATAGAGGAAATATCTTTGGTGAGTATGCTCTGGAAATCATCACCCCCATCCATAGTCGCAGTTACATCCTGGGTTACGTTGCCATCGCAGCAGAAGTCCATGTAACTGTAGGCACTTCGCGCCCCTCGATTACGCCATGGAACCCGCCACAGATCGCAGTTACATCTTGGGTTACGTTGCCATCACAACAAAAGTCCATGTAATTGTAGGCATCAGCGCCCTCGATTTTCGCTGCCAAAAATAAAACTTCTCCACTCCCACATAGGTCGTAGTCTACCAATGTAAAATTAAACGTAGACTGGTGGCTCTCAGCAGCACACACGACTTTCGCTATGTCACCATAGGTCGCAGTCTACCGATATAAAATCAAACGTAGAATGTTGGCTCTCAGCAGCATACATGACTTTCGCTATGGTCTGCAGTAGATTGCAGTGACATCTAGTCACACTGTCATCACAGCATAACCCAAATGCCTCTACAGTCATCATCGCCTTCGATTTTTGCTACACACTACACAAAATCCTCAGGAACTAGTTTTGTCCGGACTCCTCACAGGATCAACTTTAGAACCCCCCTTAGGGTTCAAGGCAGTACCAACCTGTGGCACTCCTGAGAAGTTCATTTCAAGGGAGCGCCTTTTCCTCCAGAGCCATTTTCAAAACACTTTATACTATACACATACATAGTATCTTCCAAATCATACACCTAGTATGAACCTCATATAAATCTCCTTTTCACAAAATTGATTATCCCAAAAATCGATAATTCTCAAACTAGGCTTTCCAAATTCCAAAATTGATTTTTCTCCAAAAATCAAAAGCCTTTCCAAATCCATAGGTTCCAAAAACCTTTTCTGAAAATCATTCTTATAAGATCCTTTACATACATACATACATACATACATACATACATACATAAATATATATATATATATATAACTTTTAAAAACTTTGGACCGCTTCAAACTTGTATAAATTTCATTTTTATACTTCAAATACTTTCAGAAACACTTTTCTTCTTGCAAAAGATTCAACAAGGGGAGTTTTATCATATATATAACAAAGATACATAACTTTGTTTATTCTAAATCAAATATTCAAATTTGATTACTCTTTTATAAAGCTATTAACCGCATTGCTTTTTATAAATTAAATTTCTATCTTAGAAATATCCAATTCCCACTTAATTTCACAAAATATACTTTTCATTTCAAAACCATTTTACAATTCTTATCCACAAATCTTCAATATCAATTTCATTCAAACCTATACGATGTACACATATCATCCGTATGCAATATCAATCTGATTATTCACTCGATCACACAATTTCACTTCCAAACTAGTATCGTCCACCCGACTTCCTAGTGCGGACTCAGATCTGGTTTCTTGATCAGAAACTGTCATTCTCCTTGCATAGCCATAGCTATAATAGAGAATATCAGAACCAATCAACAATCCATATCCAGGTTCGCCGTCGAAAATCGAGTGAAAAATCCCAATTCGGATCGATATACAATCTCGAAATTTTGTGCTTGAATCTGAGTCAAATCATTATGCGAATAGAATAATATACGTACATCCTACGTATTTATCTCCATTGACTATTAGCCAAATCAATTTCCTTTTCTATTCACATTCACTTAAATTTTCATTCACTTACAGTTCTTAAATCCTCGTTTGGATTATCACTTCAATTCTTATCTCAAATGAATATTTAATCATAAATAGTTCGAACTCTGTCCAGTTTAAATTTAGAAAATAGCTTGAAATTTTTTAAAATAGATAAGTAGTTGAAAAATAATTATTAATTTGTAAAATAGCTGTAAAACAGTTAATTAATTGTAAAATAGTGGGAAAATAGTCAAATAGTTATAGAAATTTTTAAATAGTTGCAAAATAGTTGTAAAATAGTAATTAGTTATAAAATAGTTGAAGATGGTAATTATTTTATAAAACAATTGTAAAATAGTTAAATAGTTCCAAAAGTAGTTGCAAAACAAGTATAAGATAGTTTGGGTTTTAAAAAGAAAAGTTGTATAGTAAATAGATAGGAAAATAGATTTAAAACAGTTTATATTAAAATATATTATTTGGAAAAATAGTTCAGGGCCAAACTGTTCAATTTCCAATCTCCATTCCCATCATTGCAATTTAAATTTCCACTTTCATTTAAATTGACTCAATTCTAATTTAAATAATCTTCAATTTCCATTGAAATTGATTTAACCCCAATTCAAGTTGAATTAATCCTCAATTTCTTTTCTAAAATTCAAATCAAATTCCATTTGAATTTACTTATTCAACTTTAATTTCATTTCAACTTAATCTAATTCAAATTTTCCATTTGAATTTTTAAACTTATCCATCTTCAATCACAATTCCAATTAATTCAAATCAAATTTAATTTGAACTAATTTAATTAAAATTTCAAAGTTCAAACAATAATTCAAATCCTTTTTAAAACAACTCAATCTTTGAACTTCAATTTATCACCAAATTTAAATTTTGAAACCAAACCTTTAAAGTTCTATCTTAAATGTTCAAATCTTAAGTCCAAAATGATTCCATTTTATCTTAATAATGGATATATTACCACACCTACTTCTTTATTCATTTAAACAAATCCAATTTCAATTTAAAGATTATTAATAACAACAGGATGGTACCATTCAAATTATTTTAAAATAGCCATCCATTTCCAATTTTCAGATCTCAAACCTATTTTGGGATTACACAAACTCCCAATTCAAATTAATCATTTAACTTCCCAAGTTAAATCCCAATTTCATCTTGAAATTTCCAATTCAGGTTGCTTGTTAAATTATTTAACTTTCCCAAAGTTAAATTCTATTTACTTAATTCATCCAACCTTACCTAATTTGAATTCCCATTTCCACTTTTAAACATCACATTAATAATCTTCCTACTTATAAGTTCAAAAACTTATCACTTTGGGTATCATATCTCATTCCAAATTTAGAACTCAACATTTAGAGTTTATTTCAAACCATCTTTGATATTATGCATATCCACACATATATACATATTTACTTCTTGGCCCACCAAGCCAAATTTTAAAATTTAAACCACCCTTGGTTTTAATTCAAAAATATTCTTTTAAAGTTTACAAACAACTTCTTATTCTAAAATAAAATAACATTCAAAATAGTATGAATAATTATTTCCTTTAACATTTTGAAAACAATTTCAAATGTTTAAATTTAGGATTCAGAACTTCACAATTTGAAACCCACTTTAATTTACATCCTTTCTAATTTACAAGTTATTCTCATCAAAGGTTACTTCCTTAAAACATTTTATTATTTATTGGAAAACAATCATCCCATTATTAAACACAATAACATTCTATTCTCTGGTTTGAAACCAATTCTAATTCATCTTATTTTGAAACTCTTCCTCAACTTCAAGCTTTTAATTTCAGTTTGGATCCATTTCAAACTTATCTTTATTCAGTTTCAGTTTGGTAGCATTTCTATTTCCACTTAATTTAATTCCAATAATTTAACAACCAATTACCTTAATATTTATTAGAAAGAAATATTGCATTATATATCAAAATATATTCTTATATAAAATCATTTAAAATCCTTATATAAGAAAACAACAAGTACGCTCTTATATATATACACACACACTCAACTCATCCTAGGGTACCATTGACCCTATCCTTAATGAGTAATCCCACCAAAGCCAAGGTTCTCACTTAACCTTGCTTTGATACCAAAATTAACGACCCAGAATTTTCGATCCCGAAAATTCCAGATAGTTAGGAAAAAAAGTAAAGAGATAGGAGAAGAAACAGAAACAAAATACAGAATCTTACATTCGCAGCGGATAAAGTATAATATCAAATAATATAACAGTTACAACGAAAAACTATAACAGTTAATTTTCATTAATACATCAGAGTTACAACATTTACACCAACACACTGGACAGATATAATCAACCTGTCCCAGACAAACTACAATATATATCACAGCGGAATGCATTCCATACATTCCTACCATCCAGCTCGCTTCCTGAGCTCCAGAATGTCCTTACCTGAAAATCTGTAATACTCAGTCTGACCCGAGCATTACATCAAAGTAACACCCGGGTCAGGCTGGAAACCAACGTGAGTAAACCCATCTAACATGAATTACAAAAGAAATATACTTATTTAAAACCCGGGGTAACTCGTATCAATTTACAAATTCACAATTTGTTGTAGACAATACTAATTCCACACATCAATTTCTAAGTACCAAACTTAAATTAAATGGTTTATTTCACTTAAATCATTCCATTCCAGCCTATTGTTTTCACATATCAAATCTATATAGAATTTTATAAATTACAAATCGAAATGGTTTCGGATATGCACTGTTACCCGACTCCGGTCTCTTCGAATCCCATGTCATCTTAACCTAAGTTATTCAATTAAATACAATTCAACTTTAAGTACCGGATAACACTTTTACTCAGGAATTCATAATCGATAGATAATCACATTATCACTGTACACCCAAACATATGAAATCACAAACATTTATACCATAGATATCAATCAATTCAAGGCATTTAACATCATTCAATCATTCATAAGTAAGATTGATTACTTCCAAATAAATTTAATTTATCTCTAATTAAATTAATTTCTAACCTTTAATCACTTTAGATTTCCTTTACTTAACATTAATTAACTACAAATCAAATTAATTAATCATCTTTTAATTATCCATCTTGATTAATCACCCTTGACTAATTACCCTTAATCATTCAATCAATTCTTACTTAATTACACTAGTTAATTAATCCTTAATTACTTCCATTAAGTAAATTTCCTCAAATTACTTACATCAAGAAATTATCAATTAATAAATCACATTTAGTAATTGTCCATTAATTGCCCATCTTAATTAATGACATTCGGTAATTATTCCATAATTACCTCATTAAATAATTATCATTAATTAATTTCATTAAGCGATTAACTCTAAATAAATAAATCTTTTAAATTAATTTCATAAACTATTTACTAACTACCTTAATAACTTAATTAATTAATAATTTCTTAATTGATTCCATTAATCAATTAACCATCTTAATGCATTAAACAAATTATACTTTATTTAATAACATCATTTAAATCACCTTTTATAAAAAAAAGGAATTAACCTATTATAAAATTTACTTTAAACAAACAGTTTTAAATTATATTACCTTTGGGAATTTTTTTTTTAAAACTTATCAATACTTTGTTTAGAACTTGGTTTAAACTTATTTGAAAACTTATCCCTTTGTTAATCTTCTTAGACTTGATTTATTTATCAACTAAGCAAAAACTTGTCACAGACCCGAGCCCCAAATTCAATTACTCGATCAAAACCCGAGTCTTTACTCGATATAACCAAACCTCAATTCAACACTACGGAATCAACACGAGTCAACCCTTCATTTACTCGTGTCCCCCATCGAGCACAACATTTCTTCCTCCCAAAGCCCAAATGCTCAGCATCCAAAATCAGAAACGAAACCGCCTGTGCACGTGCACAATCATTCCGGTCACCTCCGACCACCGCCTTTATCGCCCCTAAGTCGTCGGCGATCCTCTCCACTCGATCGTCAACTCAGAATTCCCAAATCATCGTGAGAACAAAATCGAGAGAAAAAACTAACCCAGAAACCAAACGACCACCAAAGCTCCCCAGCGTCGCCACCACAGACCACCGATACTCAGGCCGACCAACCCAAATCCATGCCACACTCCAACAATCCTTTTCCCCCTCGCAATTCCCTTTGGTGGTCCCACGACGACGTACTAACACTAGAAACCCCATCAACCAAACCCAGCCTAAGAACGCTAATTTTCCTTCGCCAGTATGCTCCGGTAATAAATAAATTACTAAACTATTTTTTTGATGATCCCTGCTTCACAAGCCTCCTCCAACCTCGACCACGACCACCATCTCCTCTTAGGTTGCCGGAAATCAACAAATAACCCAGATCTGGTCAACTTTCCATATCTCACTATTTATACACCTAAAATTCATGATTTAATTTTTAAAAATCATCATTTCAAGTAATAAATCAGATCATATACTTGAATTCATGATTTATTTAAACTAAGATTTTGATATATTCATGTTTTTACTGTATTTCTTCATTTTGTTAAACACTATCTTCAAATCTTATTTAAAATTTTTTTTAGATCAAATACCATATCATTTCAATCAAATTTGATTTATACATCCAAGCCTAGAAAGAATCTAGGAAAATGATATTGAATTTTATCAAGGTTTGAAAACCTGTTCAACTAGAACAGAGCCAATAATCTGTATTAAAAAATTCACATCCATATATATATATACACACACACATTCAGTTTACATTATACAATCATGCAAACCAATTTATCACCTTTACTTCAGATATTTATTTTATGCATCTAGACTTAATCATGCTTAAATCCTTTAAAAATAATTGCTTACTCACTGTTTTAGTTTACACAGGGGCTTGTTTCCATGTCCTAGTCATGTATATAAATATCGACACTCATATACATACTTAAAAACCATTTTAAAATAACATGTACAACATAATTCTAATCATGCTTAAAGGATCATCGCATGCTAGTTCAGGATATATCATATTTCAAAGTTTTACTACCCTGTCTATGAAGAAAATAGAGAAGCTTTTGTTTAAAATCTGGAATTGTTTGTTTTACTTTGAACTCTGAAAATAAGAAATTTTTTGATCCATGGTCTTGCTTTGAAACTGATGTTTTAGTTAAGTTGCTTCCTTATTTTGAAAAAAAAAAACAGAGAACAGGCTGAACTGGACCTGATTTGAAACTGCCTTGATTTGAATCTTTGCTCTAAAAATTTGTTTTGATATGAAGCTTAAATCTTGCTTGATGTTAGAGTTGAATCTGATTCAGTTTTGAATTCCCTTCGATTTTGATCTCTGGTTTAAGATTGAATAAAGGTTATTGGTTTGTTTTTGAGGCTGGTTTCAGTTTACTGGTTTCTTTTAGATTTTCTTCTTTCTCTCTTTTAAAAAAATAATAATGACACTTGTAATTAACATTTTAAGTTACTTACACTTGTTAAAATGTATGTTAAATTTTCTTTACAAGTGTTAAGTTTCTGATAAAATTAACTACTCATGTTAAAGTACATTACATAATTTATACTTGTCTTTAATTTATACATTAATATTTAAATATATTAATAAAACTTCTATATTAATTTTCTTATGTTTAGTATTAATAAGTTAACGTCTTTATTAATAAATTTTAAAGTCAAAAAGAAAATATATTAAAACAAAAGAAATCATTCCTTAGTTAAATCTTATTTTAAATTTAAGCAATAATATATTTTAAATAAATAAGAAATTATCTTTGTTGTTAAGAAATATAAACTTTAAATTGCAAATATATTTAACTTAAAAGAAAAAATGACATTGTTTTCCAATTGTACACTTATAAATAATTTATAAAATATAGAATTTTTAAATCCAATTTATTTCTAAGATGTTTACAATTGAATTTCAAATCCAAATTTTATTTACTATAATATTTATTTAATAAGGCAATCATTCCTTATTTCTCTTTGAAATAGAAATTTGTATTATTAGAATTTATTTTGTTCAACTCTATTTATATACATAATCAAATATTCTAACTACCCAAGTTTTATTTGTTCAATTAAACAAAGAAAATAAGCATTTCTATCAATTAACCTTGTTAATTATCAATTAACAGATACTCCAAAATCCGAGTTATCACAGGTGTGATAGTAATAACTAAATAAACCACAAAATCAGAGTCCGCAGGTTCATATAGTTATACAAAACAGTAATATAGTGTATACAACTGATAAATAAACTCATCTATTCATCTCTAAATAATAGTAAGTCAAAGTTCCACGGTGTCGCATGGTTGAATTTTCGATAATAAGCCCAAAATATAAATATGAGAAAATATTGCCTCTTATTATTCCATTTGCACAATCTAATGTGTCGTCTACACCCATTATCTAATCTACTCATTTCAGAGTACCCTAAATAATAAGAAGAAAAGCATAAAACAACGAGTCGGACAATAGTCTGGTGTGAATGATAAACAATCTCAAAATACTATGAAAGTCAATATAGTACATGGGATATAGGGTATGGAGAATCATACCTGACATGCCCCTCCATCCAAAAAGTTAGCACATAGTATAAAATATTTTACTCTACATAATCATCATGGGTGTACTATACATCAATACCTACATTATGTGACATCCCTGGAAATTGAGCAAACATAACATCCATGGTCCATCCTCATATCATCCACTTAGTGCATTGGATATATGATGAATCGTATGACCATATCCTAGGTTAAAGACTACTTAACATCTTTGTCTCTTGATACTCTAATCCATGTCACTTAGTAGGCCAGTAACTAAAATGCCCGCTTGACAATCCACGGAAAGACGGATCCTAATGTCAATGGATTTGGGGGCATGTCCTAGTTCAGGTGAGTATCCTAACATACCACCTGCTTTAAGAGTATGCATCAAAACCTCAAAGTATCAATAATTCCTTTGCACATGTCATATCCATAGTAAAACACGTTTTAGCTCTACTTCACAAGTTCACATCCTATATCTTGTCCATCGGTCCATCATATGTAATAACCATAAAATTTAATAATGAATTAAATGAGCTATTTAAAGTAAAAAGATGAGTTAAACAACAAGGATAAAAGGAAATGAATTAATACAAGCAGGAATGAGGGCCCGGGCCCAACTTATAGTGGGACAATATACTTTACTCATTTTTGTTTCATTTTTCTACTCAAACTAAAATAAAAGGCTAGAGAAACTCTTTAATGATGGGAGCATAAGAAGCGAATAAGCAGAAGATATGAAAATGCAAGCTATAAGAAACTAAAGAAGACTAAAGCTATACATCTAAAAGATCTAGTAAGCAATACTCAACCCTTCTAAACTGGTTTTCTTACATGTGTGGGTTTAGTTTAGATCTAAATGATTATGTATGATGGGGTTCATAGGGGTTTTCTAAAAAAGATCTAAAGGTTTAATGAATGTTTTGAAGAAGGATGAGTGAACGTGGGATGTTTTCCCTACTTTAGTTGTCTCAAAACTTAATGGAAAGTTTATGTAATGTTTAAATCATGATTTCTGAAGTCAGTTTTCAATTTAAGGAATTATCTAAGCTTATATTATTTTATACGAATTTTTGGAGTTGTTTAACTTGAAAATAGCAAGTGAAACATTCTTAAAAATGCAAAATATATGTAAACTATAGAAGAACAAAGGTCCAGGAATTTTAGAGAATTTCATCCGAATTTACTATGAGAAAAAAAGGGTTAAATGGTTAAGTACTGTATTGGGGTAAATAGGTACTGCAAGGACATAAGGGAATAAAATTCATGGAAAGATGTATTAACAGGGGCTAGCGAAAAGGGAGACAAAATCCAAATTGTTTGCTGAAAAGAACACTACAAATAAAAGAAAGTAAAAGAAGATTCAATGGGATGACGACAATGTATTGGCATTGTCAGGAATAATAGAGTGGTTAGGGTACAACCTTAGGGCGGTGGCTTTATTTTATATGTAAGTGTACTGCGTTGAATATGAAGGGATCATATTACGCCGAAACTTAGAAAGGAACACTTAATAAGAAAAATGTAGAGCGTACTACGTAGGTCGGGAGGATTCTATGCTATAAGGATAATTATATAAGATATATAAATGATAAGTCAATGGGACTCGGGGAGAGGCCTGGTCAGAACGGGGGAAGGGATATTATGTTAGATGAAGGAAAAAAGTTGGAAGGGATATTGACTTCGGGTGGGGATGCTCACTCGAATGCACATCCAGAAAAGGTGAGGAGAGGTATTCAACTTTCAAGAACTGCAGAGGGGAAGGCCAAGTAGTTTCAAATTTTACATATATGTAGAGGCTAAATATGGGTTTCTTTGTGGCCTAAGGCTGCATGTGGGTTTCTTTATGGTCTTTTGTGGTAAGGTTTCCAAATAGTTTAAAAATGAAGAAAATAAATGTATAAGGACTACAAGTGGTTGTTTCTTTGCAGTCTAAGGCTTAACTAACTAAATAGTATAATACCACGACGGAGGGCGGAGTCTACATGGTTCAACTAAAGAATAAATTTAAAACAATATTATGGTAGGAGATTCCAAGCGGTATTAGATAAGTGAAACTTCTAAAGAATGAGCTTAAGAGAATACTGTAGTTGGTGATTCCAAGCAGCATGAGTTAAGAGACAAACCTTAATGGGAAGCTAAGTAAGTTCTACATAGTGGCACAATACACAATACTAAAGTAAGGCATGTAAGAATTGCATGGGGCTCCACATCAAATACTTTAGAAGAATGCTTTGTAGAGCAAGAAGAATTTATAAAGGAAACTAGGTGGGTATGCGCAGGGGCATAGTATTTTATACTTAGATTCAAAAATAATCTAAACTAGGACTTGGATGGGGTTAACACAAGGTGCACGGTAGTAAAGAAAATCAGTTTAAAGAAGCATTTATTCGAAGACACAATTAAAAAAATAATTTATGTTAAAAGTTCAAAGCGTTTTACTTATGATGTATGAATAGTGAGGGAAAACCTAATTTGTAGTGCAGGTTACACTCGCTATATTTTTTTTTGGGGGGGACAGTGTTATTCACACAAGACTTTATATTTGACCATGTATTTATTATTATTTTCCCCATAAACTCACAGATACTTATTTGAGCAGGCTGAGTTTATAGGCTTAGGTAGGTTATAAATAATGGTCGTAGTATGAGGACTAAAGACGGAGCATGAATGCTCTTTAGCTAATAAAGATTTTGTTTCTGCTTTATGATGGAGTGCAGTCCACATTTTCATATATGGACCCAACTCTTTATGATGTTATTTTCATTATATTTGACCCCTGCATGGGCATGTGACATAGGAAATTTTGACAGAAATAATTGTAATAAAAATTAAAAGAATCTGATGTGTAATTAACAATGTTAGTTTATTATGTTTCTGGGTATTCATAATATACTGAACTCACTTTTATCATCAAAATATAATTTTGGTGATGACTGCAGCATCATTGATGTTCATCTTTGGATTTCAGGTGGAAATGCTACAGGTTGGTATCAAAGAAGAAGTTAGGGACACTAAAATAGAACAAAGCTATAGAATTTAAAAGCAGTAAGTATAATAAAACACTTCAGGGAGGGGATGCGCTAATATATATATATATATATATATATATATATATATATATAGTACTTGTGTATTGCTATATAGATATATATAGGGAGATATATCTATTCTTCTATTGTGATTTCACTTCCTATCTTTTCATTCTAATGAAGACATGCTTAATAGAAAAGCAAGATGGATTTGAGAAGTGGACGAATCATAATAGGGGGCAAGTTTAAGAAGAGAGATTGAAGGAACATAGACTGAAGAAGGAAGGGAGGAAAGAATTTCAAGAGCAGGAGGGGAGGAAGCTACACCCCCAGCTAATGAAGCGAGCATGGATGTAAACATCTTATTTAGAAAATTCATAGCCCAGGTGATGCAGGATGATGCACCAGAGGTTGTACAACCGAGAGCTGCGATAGTGAGGGAAGATTTCCCAAGAATGAGTAAAGATTACATAAATATGGGAGGAAAGATGTTAAGGTGCCTGCAATAGAAGTGCTAAATTGGTTGAGAATCTGTGAGCGTATATTTGGTAACTTTGGAACGATGTGTAGAAGAGGAGACTAGTTCAAGGCAGTTACAGGAAGATGCACTAGATTGGTGGGATACCGTAATTGTAGAATCCCAGAAAAGGTAATCATTTGGGAGTGGTTCATGGTGAGGTTTGAGGCTCAATTCATATCGGACTCTTGGTAGAGTGTGTTGATGAGGGAGTTCCATGACTTGAGGAAGGGTGACCTTGCAGTGTTGGGTAATTTCGATGCGTTAGCTAAGTATGTCAGGGAGATCATTAGCACTCCTATGAAGAAAAATAAGAAGTTTATTAGAGGCTTGAAGCAAGGGATTGATCATATGTTAATGGTTCATCTAGCATATCCTTATGATTTCGTAGTAGACATAGCTAAAAGATATGATAGCACATATCAACAGAAGTGAAGGATGGAGACGAGGCCCAAGGCAGAAAATAAGAAGAAGTTCACCCCATAAACTAAAGGCAAGAAGGAGTGCTGAAGGGGAAGGATGCAGCTACTAATACTGAAATTGCCATTGTAGAAGTAGTCTGCTACAACTGCGGGTCATAAGGGACACTATGCTTCGAAGTACCCCATGCCTATGAATATTGGAAGGGTGAAGTACTTCAAGTGTGATAATATGGAACATCTGAAGAAGGAATGCCCAGAGCTTAAAGTGTAGGTATATTCTTTGAAAGGGACCAAGAGAAGGACTATCTACAAAGGAGAGAAGCAAGGGGAAAGTCTTGGAAGGTATGTCTTTGATTTCTAGTATTTCAATTAGAGTAATCTTTGATACTAGAGCTGCACATTCTTTATAGCTAAAGATTTGGTGGACAAACATGAGTCAAGAGTCACTTTTTTGTCATATCCATATGTGTAGTAAATCCGATAGGAGGGTACACTACTATCAGATTAAGATACACTGACCTAGATATTGAGTTAGGTGGGTGTTAATTTTATTGTGACCCTTATGTGTTTGACTTCATAGGCTTTCGAGTTATTTTAAGCATAGATTGGTTGGAATGATATAGTGCTAGAGTGCACTACGTCAAGCGGATAATCACTCTTGGTTATCATAATCGAAGAGGTAATGTGCATATAGTTTGGAAGAAGGTAGAGTAGTGCATAGGGGAGATTTATATGCATTAGCTTCGGAGGAAGAGGAGCACAGAGCAATACGGGTAGGGAAGGAGTTCAATGAGGTGCTTGACATGGTTTCGGGGTTACCACCATCGACAGCGGTAGAGTTTCGCATTAACTTACTACCAAGGACTGAACCGTTTAGTTGACCTCCTAGTAGAATGCCTCCGAGGAAGATGGAGGAGCCGAGGAAGCAATTGGTAAAGTTAGAAGGGAAGAGAGACTAATCAGCTCATCATGGATGCAGCGATAGTGTCTATGAAGAAGTCCAATGGGTCTTTGAGACAATATATAGACTATTGGAAGTTGAATGAGAGGACAGTGAAGAATAAATATCTTTTTCCAAGAATAATGACCTTTATGATTAGTTGAGAGGAGCTAACGTGTTTTCACGGTTAGACATAGCTACAGGGTTCCATCAACTACGAGTTGCAGAAGAAAGTATTCCTTTGATTGTATTTAGAACTAGGTATGGTTCTTATGAGTGGCTGGTTATGCAATTTGGGCTAACCAATGAGCCTGCATTCTTTATAGGCGCGATGAATTGGATCTTCCAAGATAAGCTAGAAGAATATGTGTTGATGTTCATAGATGATATTTTTTTGTACTCTAAGGATGAGAAGAAGCATGCAGTTCGCCTAAGGCTTGTGCTAGAGACGTTGAGATTGCATAAGTTGAACGTGAAATTTTATAAGTGTCATTTCTAAAGATGGAAAGTGAAGTTCCTAGGCCATGTAATTTCGAAAGAAGGATTAGCAGTAGATATAAAAAAGGTAGAGGTGATAATTTGGTGGAAGAGACCTAAGACTGTGACTATGGTTCAGAGTTTTCTTGGATTGGCTAGTTTTACAGGAGATACATTAAGGGTTTCTCTTGTATCATAGTAGATCCAAAAAAGGTGGAGGTGATAATTTGGTGGAAGAGACCTGAGACTGTTACTAAGATTCAGAGTTTTCCTGGATTGGCTAGCTATTACAGGAGATTCATTAAGGATTTCTCTTGTATAGCTGCGCCGATGACTAGGTTGACTAGGAAGGGAGAGCAGTTTGTTTGGGCATAGAAGTCTGAGAAGGTATTCCAGGAACTAAAGCATAGATTGACAAGCGCGCGCCTATATTAGTAGTTCTTACAGGGAATGATGGTATGACTGTGTAGACGGATGCATCAGGATTCGGGTTAGGCGCAGTATTGATGTAGTAGGTTAAAGTAATTCCTTATGCATCTAGGTAGCTACAACCTTATGAAATTAGGTATCGAATGCATAATTTGGAGTTGGCCACAGTGGTCTTTTTGTTGAAGATTTAGAGATATTATCTCTTGGGGGAGAGGTTGTAGTTGTATACTGACTATAAGTCCATGAGATATTTGTTCTCTTAGAAGGAGCTAAACATGCGGCAGCAGACATGGTTCGAGTTCCTAGCACCGTCTGATTTTGGGATGGAGTATATCCTAGGAAAAGGCAACAAAGTAGCTGATGCCTTAAGCCAAAGACAGCAAAGTTGTGTTTTGGCAATGTTATAAGAATGGAATGCATTAGATACATTGTCCATGTGTAATGCGTAGTATCGGTCTATTGCGGGATCTAGTAGCTCGAATAGGATATTAGCATGTTTAGAAGTTTGACCTGCACTAATAGTAAGGACACCTAAATTGCAAAAGAATGATAAGTTCTATGCAAATACAATAAGGAGTTTTCACCATGATTCAAGGCAATAGACCGAAGGGGTTCAATTTGGATAAGAAAGGAACACTGTGGAAGAATAGCATGTTGTATGTTCCAAGTGACAGGGAACTACAGAGTGAAGTATTGGACGTAAAGTTTATTATACATCCTGGAGTATGAAGATGTACAAGAATATGAAAAGGAGTTTCTTCTAGGAAGATATGAAGAAAGATGTAGGAGAGTATGTGAGAAGACGTCTTACATGCCAGCAAGTGAAGGCAGAACATTAAAAGCCAAGTAGGCACTGCAACATTTAGAAGTTCTAGTGTGGAACTGGAATTCGGTATCTGTGGACTTCATAGATGGATTGTCAAGGATAAGGATAGGGAATGAAGCTATATGGGTCATGGTTGATAGACTAAATAAGTGCGCCCATTTTTCCGGTGAAGGCTAAGAGAACCACGCTGAATTTAGCACAAATATATGTGAAGACGACAGTGAGACTGCATGGGCTACCAAGCACTATTATTAGTGACCGGGATGTTTTATTCACCAGTGAATTTTGGAGAAGTCCACAGAAGGTACTAGGTAGAACTGTGCATGATTACTGCGTACCATCTGTAGACATATAGGCAGAATGAGAGGGTCAACAAGGTCCTAGAAGATTTGCGAGAGCATATATTTTAGATGTCGATTTGTCTAGGAAGATTATCTACATTATATATTACTCGTATAATAACAACTATCAGAGCAATATTGGATGTCTCCGTCTGAGGCTTTGTACGGAAGGTTGTGTATGTGTGTGCATGTTGATTGGAAGCAGGAGATAGGGTTTTGTTAGGACCAGATGTGGTGAAGGATGCTACCGTGAAAGTAGAGTTAATCCCAAAAATGATGAAAGCAGTGCAGTCTAGACAAAAGAATTATGATGACACAAGGAGAATGGAATTGAAGTCCATAGTAGGCAATCAGGTATTGTGAATCCAATGAGAGGTGTGATGCAATTTAGGAAAGCAGGTAAGTTTAGCATTTAGAAATGTAAGTCCGTGTATGATCATAGGAATGATTAGAAAGGTGGCATGTAAGGTGGATATTCCTAGTGTTTTTGCAAAGATTCATACTGTATTTCACGTATCATGTTTGGATAAATGCATTGGGGACTATACGGCAGTAGTTCATCAAAGGGCGATAAAAGACTAGGTTATCAAACCAAATATGAACTATGTGTGCAAACCGGTTCAAATAATGGATGGGACATGAAGCGGTTTCGAAGCAAGGTAGTAAAGCTAGTATGCATTCAGTGCAGCGCAGGTCACAAGGACTGCACATGGGAAACAAAGGATAAGGTTAGGAGGACCTATCCAAAGTCGTTTTTCATATATTAGGGCATATGCTATGTATCGAGTTATGCTAATGTAGACCATATATATATATATCACATTATGGTTGTTTTTTGTACTAGTAGGAAGTACTAGTACATTTTATGTATGCATGGATTGGGAATTCATGGGGATGCTTAGGGTAAGCACAAAGGAGAGGACTAGTCCCCAATTAACCTTAACTGAATTATGAGGAGAAATTCTTTTAAGAATAGGAGACTATAATAACCCTAAAATTTCATAATTAATTAAATGAGTTAATTAAAGGAAAACGGCAAGTTAAAGAAGAAGGGTAAAATGAAATGAATTAATAGAAGCGGGTATGAGGGCCCAGGCCCCACTTACTGCGGAACAGTATACATAACCCTTTTTTTATTCATTCATTTTATTCTATTCAAACTAAAATAAAATTCTAGATAGACTCTTTTACGGTGGGAGCATAAAAGGAAAATAAGGAGAAAATAATAAAATGCAAGCTAGAAGAAACTAAAGAAGACTAAAGTTATACATCTAAAAGATCTAGGTGAGTAATACAGAAACCTTCTAAATCGATTTTACTATGTTTATGGATTCAGTTTAGATCTAAATAATTTATGTATGATGGAGTTCATATGGGTTACATGTAAATATTTAAAAGTTTAACGAATGTTTTGAAGAAGGATGAGTGAACATAGGATGTTTACATGTGTTTTCCCTACTTTAGTGATTACGAAACTAAATGGAAATTTTATGTAATTATTAAGTCATGATTTCTAAAGTGGGTTTCAGTTTGAGGAATTTCTTAAGCTTGTATTATTTTATAAAATTTTTTGAATTTGTTAAATTGAAAATAACAAGTGAAATATTCTTCAAAATGAAAAATATATGTAAAATATGGAAGAATAGAGGTTTAGGAATTTTAGAGAATTTCATGTTAATTTTCTATGAGAAAATAAAAGGTTAAACAATTAATTACTGTGCTGGGGTAAAGGGTGCTGCGGGGGATGCAGGGGAATAAAATCCATGGAAAAATATATTAAAACGGGTTAGGAGAAAGGGAGATAGATCCAAATTGTTTACTAAAAAGAGCACTACAAATAACATAAAGTGAAATAAGATCCAATATGATAATGAAAGGTGTAAAGTGGTTGTAAGGAATGTCAGAGTTGTTAGGGGACGACCTTGGGTGATGGATCTACTTTATAAATAATTGTACTGCACTAAGTATGAAGAGATCATACTGCGCTGAAACCTGGAAAGGAACACTTAATAAATGTAGAGCATACTGTGTAGGTCGGGAGGATTCTGCACTACAAGGATAATCATATAAGACTTACAAAAGATAAGTTAATGAGGCTCATGTAGAGGCGTGGTCAGAATGGAGGAAAGGATCATGTGTTTGATAAAGGCAAGGAGTTCGAAGAGAAATTAATTTCGGATGGGGAATGTAACATCCCGCCTTTTTGTATGCTTTAAGTCGATAATCAACCACACACGTCAGGCTCAAACCATACAAAAGAGAAAGTTGTTATTGGAGTGAACAAGAATAGAAGGAGAAAGAAAGAAAACAAAACAGAATCTTATAGCGGAATGACAAAATATAATAATCAAATAATAGTTCATGAAGCTGTTTACAAAACATTTGTTATACTAATGCAATATTAACCATAGTTACACATACCAGAGAATAATAAATAACAATACAGCGGAACAATATGAATGTAGTGGAATAATATAATAAATAATAGTAATACAATCTTCGTCTTCGTCCTCAGAAATAAAGTCTTCAAATACTGAAATGCTCAGGCTGACCCGAGCGAATTGAAAAGACAAAACACTCAAGTCAGAACTGATAGATCTTATGTAAGTTAAATCAATGGAAATAAATATAAGTGGAACGGCATCAGAGATGATTATGGGATTTGACGTGACCGCAGTAACTCAAGAGATGCTCGGGATTTAACCTCATAAGGATCCGTTAAACTATCTACTATGTAGTACAAGATGCTATTATAATATATCTATAGTAAAGTAAACTATTAAAATAGCGTTAAGGCGTTACCCATATCCCCCTCAACACATTTTATAATGTCAATAGTCTATACAGTACCGTGGCTCCCCATAAACTGGGGCCGCTAGAGGATACCCTATAGGTACGACATAAAAATAACTTGCAGAAGGCGTGCTAAGGTAGGTGACATGGCATAACTACGCAATGCCAGGGTAGATATACCAATTGCACTTCCGGACTGGTGGTAAAGCATAACCGCAAGAACCGCCCACCTCGAAATACACTCCCGAGTAAAAATCGAAGAGTGGCCACCGAATAAATCAAATGTCAAAATATGGAATCAATGGAGTGTGTTCGACCAGAGGAGCTACCTCATTGGCCCGTCAACTGCTCCTGTTTTAGCAACCTTAAGCCAACTCGTGGGAGTCGGGTCTACCTATATACCTCATATAGGATCGTCGCCACCATCCTACTTCATTCTGGAATCTCCACCGTGTACACAGTTGTCAAAGTGGTTTTCGTTATTGGTAGAGAGTATGTCAACATCCAATCCCGGTATCTTTAACAACCAATCTCTTATTGCACACCGGATGGTTCTTTTACATTTCCAAAATCGTTTCGTAGTTGATATCAAATATCATATTCGGTTCAAACCGAATCATTTTCGAAATCATTACATACTTTCAAAGTCATATTCATCTTTGAAATCATAGCACATTTGAAATCATAGTTTGATAATTATTTCCTTTCAAAGTCGAATTCATAGTTTTTATATCGAAATAGCGTACTCTCACGATTATATCACTTTTAAATCACATCGTTTCCAAAATCATAATTTCTTCCAAAAATCATATTTCCAAAACAGGTTAAGCATTGCTGAAAAATCATCATTTCAATTTATTATACGTTCAAAATCTCAAATTAGGTTATAACATCTTCTAACCTTATTTTATTTTAAAACCAAATTGAAATGAAAATAATCTCTTCCACATACTTATTTTGGAAATTTGGAAATTAATTTAAATAATTCCAAATAGTTAAAATGCTCTAGAATAGTTTAAATTTAGGTAAAATATTTTTAAATTGGTTTAAGGTAGTTAAATAGATTTAATTTAGATTAAATATAATTAAAACAGATTAAATAGCTTAAAATAGATTAATAAGATTTAATATAAATTAAAAGGGTTTAATTAGTTTTAAAATAAATTAAACTTTTTTAAAATAGATTAAAATAATATACACAGTCAATATTGGTTAAATAGTTTAGTTGATTTGAAAATATTAATAATTAAAAAAAATTAAATAATTTATCTTTAAAATAGTTTATAATAAAATATAAAATTTGAAATTAACATCAATTAAACTATTCATTCCATTTCAACATATCTGGACCATTTCAAATTTCCACATCGACAAACCAAGTTTCAATAAACTATCGAATTTTATATCGTTTCAATTCATGTTCAAAAATTAATACGTATTATTCCAATTTCAAAATATTTCAGTGTTATTTCCAAACAAATTAAATAAGTCGATTTCCATAGAATTTCATTAATACATAAAGTTTAACTTTAAACTTCCGATTTAATTTTTAAAGAAATTCCTTTTTAAACCAATCCACAATTCAATGCAAAACTTGATTTTCCAATAATACTTCAATTTATATAATCAAGTTTCCATTTCAAAATATCATTTAATCATATTCAAAAATCGAGGATTTTAAAATCATTTAATTTAACCAATCCGGTGTCCGTGTATAATTTTTCCATCCTAGGGTCAAGTGATACAAATATTTATCATTTCAATCCACAATTTAAACATTTTACGGTTGTATATCATTTCAAACCACAATCTGGAAATAAATGAAAAATCCAAACGAACTTGCAGTTTATTATTTTCAGTTTATAACGATATAAAATAGAACATCCAATCAACCAATATCAACAATTCACATCCATCACAATCATCATTCAAAACAATTGATAAATATCAATGTTGAACTAGTAATCAATAGCAGATATTTAATTGGAAATTTACATTCAATAATAAATTAAATAACGATTTAATTCAAAAAGTTGCAAATTAATAGAATAGTAATTTAAATATATTAAACATGCATGAATAAATTCCTAATCACATTATAAAATAATTTAACGAACATAAGAAGTTTTAGAAGTTGTGAGTGGGTTAAAACACTTGCCTTTGAATTTAAATCGAATTTAAATTCAATTTAAACCCATAATTCAAACGGTCTCATAATTCTCTGAACCAGTGTCAAAGTCTCTATAATTTCGATACGATCCCAGTGGATCAACCCGCGCTTGAATCGGACCTCGTATGTGAAAACGACATAGCTTAGAACGATTGAATTTCAAAAATAAATAAAATAAAATATTAAAATAAACAGCTGCCTACTCACCGCCACGTCATGCTGTATACGCGAAACCTTAAGTCTTCGTTCATTCGAAGAGTACCGAGCCGCCACCGTACCTCACGAGCGCCGACCAACTCACTGCCCTAAACCTCAATCAGACAACTCCTCTGATCCTCCCTCTCCGAGCCGCCCACGCCAGAGCCGGAGCGACGCCAAACGACGTCGAGTTTGAGCAGCTTCCGCCGCAATTTGGAGCCTTAATCAAACAATCTGTCACCGATCTGACTAATTTCGACATGAGCGAAACCGATGGTGTACTCAACACAACACATCTTCGACGCTGTGCCTCTTGATCATCGCCTCGTCGCAGATTCGCCGTCAAATTCGATAGCCTTCAATGAACGGCCGAGGCAAATTTGCTGATCCAGGACAAACAATGTGTCGAATCAAAAAACGAATAGCACCAGTAGATTACGTTCTTTAAGAGCTTCAAATCAATATATAATTTGTTTGGATTGGAGAAGTTTGAATTTTTGGATTTGAATTTGATTTGAAATTGGATCTGAAATTTAGGTTTTCTGCCATTGAGGAAAGAGGAGCAACAAAAATTTCTGTACATACAGAAATGAGAAATAGAAAGGCTACTTGGGTTTATAACCTGATACATATATAGGTGGAGCTGAAAATAGAGGAACAAATACGATTGGCTTGGACAGTTGAGCGGTGAATGACCCGAAAAACCCATTCTAACTCCAAAACGAAATTGGGTCAACCCATATATCAAAATAGATGTTTTCAATTATTTTAAACTAAACGGAACATATTTCAAGTCCTAATTCCATCGTATAAAGAAGTTATGTTAAAATCCACGTAATTCAAATTGATTTCAATTAAATTGATTTCTAGGCATTTCGAGCTCGTACGATCGAACGACAAGTCCGATCGTTACAAAACTTGAAATCCTACAATAGTTCACAGTTACGGACCTAATGAAACTGTTTTTCATCGAAATCCGAGTCAGTGACCAAAATGGCTATATTTCACATTATTAAATTAAATTAATATTTAATTAATTAAATCACTTTTTCGTTTAAAATTTAATAATCCACAAATTCCATCATTTTTGATTTCTAAAGCAATTGCAATAATTTAAAAAAACTTAAATATCAATTCAAAGTTAATTAATTTACTCATTACCGTATTCAATTTCAATTTTAATAAATTCATTAATTATCAATTGAAATTCCAATAAATCCATTTATTTGATTTTAAATCCTGTATTCAATAAATTATTATTAAATGAATGAAAATAACATTGGTTCATGATCTAGTACATTAATATTCTCAAATTTCATCTTAATCTTTATTAACGTAATAATTAAATATTAAATTTCATTCAATTGCAATTAACCTAATTATTAAGTTTAAATTCCAATAAATTGATAAATCATGATTTCCATTCTTTTTATTCAACCCACTGTCATACTATGAATAAAGTTAACACTATTTCCCATTTATTATCTAGATTTACATTAACATAATATTTAATTTAGATTTATTGTGATTAATTCAAATTCAATTTAATGGATTAAATATATATGTAACTTATAATAATTGTTACCGTTAACTCTCAATCACACTTTTATAAGTTTATCATTTCCAAACCAATATCATAATTACTTACAGAACATTGATTTACAACATTATATATTTGTTCATTAATTAATTAAATATTTACGTTTGTTTTCTTATATTCAATTTATAGCCTAGTATAACATTTACACTAATTCCATTAATTGTAATTTCATTCAAATAGTTAATAAATAACATAGGTTAGCATTATTACATCTCATTTAAGTTATTATTTCATTAATGAATCACAAATTTCTATTTTTCCAATATTAGATAACAAACATTTAATAAAATTAACAATTAAATTATCGAAAATTTACGGGTCGTTACACTCTACCCCACTTAAAACGTTTCATCCCTGAAAAGGAAAAAGGAGGAAAAAGAAGAAATTAAATAGTCAATATATCTTATTCAAAATATTAAATATATAAAGAATGAATTTACAAAATAAAATAATTTAAATAAAATATATAGTATTTATAAACAATTAAATCTTTTATTTTCAAATTAAGAAAAGTTTAGAAAACACTTTCATAAAATTTTCTAAGTCCAAAATTTATGAAAAATTTCGGCAGAGTTCCTTTTTACGGAGAGGCCTGGGAGAAATTATAATATCAAATATAACAATATATAACATATATTTTCTAAAATAATATATCTCAACATGGGAAAAATAATATAATAGTGCTATAAAACCGTAATCCGAAAACGTACCTATTTGTCGGGCAATTAACGCTTATTTTATGAAACCTAAAGCAGTAGCAATTTCTTCCATAACCTGTATTTCACTTATATAATCCAAAAGGAGATAATAATTATATAAAATGAAATATTTAAAGTTGTTTCAACCACTAACAAACAAATCAATATAAATAACAATTATTTGCAACCAACATACAATCATCATATGAAATCAGTCCAAATCAATTATCCATCCTATCAGCCAAAAGAAATAGTTTGTTTAGGCTTAGACCCTTTTAAATTGCATAGAATGACAAATAACTACTAAGCATACCATTTACTCAATATTCTTAGATAAAACTCAATGATTATTCATATATCCAAACAACTTTAAAGTATCCTTGCCTAAACAACTATAAACCAAAACAAACAACACATTCCAAATATTGTTTAAGTTCATTCTTATTAAAAAAAAATCATAAAATTTATTGCTCATTTTCCTTTTCATTCAATTAATACTTATCTTCATTTATTTCATTCATTACTTACTAACTTCATTTCATTTATTCGTATCATGCCAATTCTCTTTTAATTATATTATATTTATTCATTCATTACTTGATTTCATTTATTTACACTCGTTTATTTATAGTACTCATGTTCAAATAAATTACTTAGCATATCAATTTATTAACTTAAGTTTATAATTACTTTCTTACAATACTTACTTTCTGTTACAATTTATTATAGAAATATTTCAATTATAACATAAGTTTATAACAACCATAACACCAAATTTCTTATTTGTAAAAGTAATTCATTGAACACTTTGATTACATAAGTTTACTCGTACAATTTCCATTACATTTTCTTATTAAACACTACAACTTTTAATATTTGGTAAGTTATATATATATGCTTTCAAGACTGCAATTGAAAGTTACACGAATTTATCTTGTTTCTTTTAATTAATTTAATGTTCAATAATCATATTCTTTGCTTTTTATAAATTACAAATTTTAACTTTCTTGTAATTTCAATTATAACACAGCATTTAATCTCTTATTTCATTTAGAGGTTCCAATTATTAATTAGTTAAATTCCATTTCATTAATTAAAATCTCTAATTCATAGAAATTTAAGAAATAAATACAGGGTCCCGTTTCAAATCATTTAAAACAATATATATAACCATATCTATATATACATCAAATCATATTTAAAATAAAATTTTATATTTATTTATCATGACAATTGCGCAGTAAACTACTACAGCAACCTTCCCACTTTGAAACTCGAAAATGAACATCGATGATGCATGCACTCATCATCGAAATTATTTTCCAGCGACAGAGAGGGGAGTACAGAACTTATTTCATTCCAAAATTTCTTTAAAACTATTCTTCCAAATTATATTGAAATAATTATATCAGAAAATACTTCTAAATAATATTATTATTATATCCCAAAATCATTCGAAAGATATTTTCAAAACCCCGAAATTTTAAGTTCTAAATTTCCAGTTTTCATTTATTTTATTTTCAAATCTTATTTCTGACCTATATTTATAAATTTCACTACCTAAAAATTAATATATTACAACCAAATATATCATTTAAAAATATATTATTTTATATATAAAAATATACAATAGGTAAAATTATTTCATTTACCTATATTGGAAACAAATATTGTGTCGGTCTGCCCTATTAAGTGTTTAAAAATCCCTATTGATGTCATAATGTCCGATGCACCAAACAGAATTTATAAATACAAAACGGAATAAATTAACACAATATCAAAACCTTTTTATAACACTAACAAATATGATCTCTCATATATATATACACTCAGCGACTCATCACAGGGTATTACTACCCTTTTGACAAAGAGCTAGACCCCACAAAGCTAAGATTTTCGCTAAACCTCGCTCCTATACCAACTGTAACATCCCGCCTTTTTGTACGCTTTAAGTCGACAATCAATCACACAGGTCAGACTCAAACCATACAAAAGGGAGAATTGTTATTGGGGTGAATAAGAATAGAAGGGGAAAGAAAGAAAACAAAACAGTCTCGTAGTGGAATGACAAAATATAATAATCAAATAGCAGTTCATGAAGCTATTTACAAAACATTTGATTATACTAATACAATATAGAATCAGACTTACACATACCAGAGAATAATAAATAACAATGTAGGGGAACAGTATGAAGGTAGTGGAATAAATAATAAATAATAGTAATACAATCTTCGTCTTCGTCCTCCAGAAATAAAGTCTTCAAATCCTGAAATGTTCAGGGCTGACCCGAGCGAATTGTAAAGACAAAACACTCGAGTCAGATCTAAAAGATCTTATGTAAGTTAAATCAATGGAAATAAATATAAGTGGAACGGAGTCAGTGATGATTACGGGATTTGACATCTCCTATCCAGTGTTTAATGTGAGTGCAGTAACTCAAGAGATGCTCAGTATTCACACCTCCTAAGGATCGTTAAACTATCCACTATAGTATAATACGCTATTATAATATGTCTATAGTAAAGTAAACTATTAATATAGCATTAAGGCATTACCCATATCCCCTTTAACATATTTTATAATGTCAATAGTCTATACAATACAGTGGCTCCCCGTAAACTGGGGCCGCTAAAGGATACCTCATAGGTACAACATAAAACAAACTCGTAAAAGGCATGCTAGGGTAGGTGACATGGCACAACTAGGCAATGCCAGGGTAGATATACCAATTATACTTCCGGACTGGTGGTAACGCATAGCCGCAACTACCGCCCACCTCGAAATACACTCCCGAGTAAAAATCGATGAATGGCCACCGAATAAATCAAATGTCAAAATATGGAATCGATGGAATGTATTCGATCAGAGGAGCTACCTCATTGGCCCATAAATTGCTCCTGTTTTAGCCACCTTAAGCCAACTCGTGGGAGTCAGGTCCACGTATATACCTCGTATAGGATCGTCGCTACCATCCTACTTCATTATGGAATCTCCACCGCGTACATAGTTGTCAAAGTGGTTTTTGTATTGGCAGAGAGTGACAACATTCGATCTCGGTCTCTTTGACAACCAATCGCTTAATACACACCGGATGGTTCTTTTACATTTCCAAAATCGTTTCATAATTGATATCAAAATACCATATTCGATTCAAACCATATCATTTTCGAAATCATTACATACTTTTGAAATCATATTCGTCTTTGAAATCATATCACATTTGAAATCATAGTTTGATAATTATTTCCTTTCACAGTCGAATTCACAGTTTATATCGAAATATGTACTCTCAAAATTATCACTTTTAAATCACATCGCTTCCAAAATCATAATTTCTTCCAAAAATCATATTTCCAAAACAGGTTAAGTCATTGCTTCAAAATCATCATTTCAATTTATTATACATTCAAAATCCCAAATTAGGTTATACATCTTTTAACATTATTTCCTTTTAAAACCAAATTTAAATGAATATAATCTCTTCCACGTACTTAGTTTGGAAATTTAGAAATTAATTTAAATAGTTCCAAATAGTTAAAATGCTCTAGAATAGTTTAAATTTTGGGTAAAATGTTTTTAAACTGGTTTAAGATAGTCAAATAGATTTAATTTAGGTTAAATATAATTAAAATAGATTACATAGCTTAAAATAGATTAATTAGATTAATATAAATTAAAAGGGCTTAATTAGTTTTAAAATAAGTTAAACTGGTTTAAAATAGATTAAAATAATATATATAGTCAATATTAGTTAAATAGTTTAATAGATTTCAAAATAATAATAACTAGCAAATTTTAAATAATATATCTTTAAAACAGTTTAAAATAAAATATGAGTTTTGAAATTAACATCAATTAAACTATTCATTCCACTTCAGCATATTTGGACCATTTCAAATTTCCACATCGACAAACCAAGTTTCAATAAACTATCGAATTTCATGTCATTTCCATCCATGTTCAAAAATCAATACGTAGAACTCTAATTTCAAAATACTTCAATGTTATTTTCAAACAAATTCAATAACTCAATTTTGATAGAATTTCATTAATACATAAAAGTTTAACTTTAAACTTCCGATTTAATTCTTAAAGAAATTCCTTTTTAAATCAATCCACAATTCAACGTAAAACTTGATTTTCCAATAATACTTCAATCTATATAAATCAAATTTCCATTTCAAAATATGTTTAATTATATTCAAAAATCGAAGATTTTAAAATCATTCAATTTAACCAATCCGGTGTCGGTATATAATTTTCTATCCTAGGGTCAAGTGATACAGATATTTATCATTTCAATCCGCAATTTAAACATTTTACGGTTGTATATCATTTCAAACCGCAACCCTGAAATAAATGAAAAATCCAAACGAACTTGTAGTTTGTAATTTTTAGTTCATAACGATATAAAATAAAACATCCATTCAACCAATATCAATAATTCACACCCATCACAATCATCATTCAAAACAATCGATAAATATCATATTGAACTGGTAATCAATTACAGGTATTTAACTGGCAATATACATTCAATAATAAATTAAATAAGGATTTAGTACAAAAGGATGCAAATTAACAGGAATAGTAATTTAAATATATTAAACATGCATAAATAAATTCCTAATCACATTATAAATTAATTTAACGAACATATGAAATTTTAGAAGTTATGAGTGGGTTAAAACACTCACCTTTGAATTTAAATCGAATTTAAATTCAATTTAAATCCAAAATTCAAACGGTCTCAGAATTCGTCCAAAATAATGTCAAAGTCTCTGGAATTTCGATACGATCCCAGCGGATCAAACCGCGCTTGAATCGGACGTCATACGTGAAAATTACATAGCCTAGAACGATTGAATTTCAAAAACAAATAAAATATTAAAACAAGCAGCTGCCTATTCACCGCCACGTCATGCTGTATATGTGAAACCCTAAGTCTTCATTCATTCGAAGAGCACCGAGCCGCCACCGCACCTCGCGAACGCCGACCAACTCATCGCCCTGCACCTCGATCAGACAACTCCTCCGATCCTCCCTCTCCGAACCGCCCGCATTAGAGCCAGAGTGACGCCAAACAACGTCGAGTTCGAGCAGCTGCCATCGTGATTTGGAGCCTTAATCGAGCAATTTGTCGTCGATCTGACTAACTTCGACATGAACAAAACCGATGGATGTATTCAGCACAACGACATCTTCGACATTGTGCCTTTTGATCGTCGCCTCGTCGTAGATCCGTCGTCAAATCCGATAGCCCTCGATGAATGGCCGAGGCAAATTCGCTGATTCCAGGAAAAACAATGCGTCGAATCGAAAAACGAATAGCACTAAAAGATTACGTTCTTCGAGAGCTTCAAATTGATATATAATTTGTTTGGATTGGAGGATTTTGAATTTTGGATTTGAATTTGATTTGAAATTGGATATGAAATTTAGGTTTTCTGCCATTGAGGAAAGAGGAGCAACAATATTTTTTGTACGTACAGAAATGAGAAATAGTAAGGCTGCTAGGGTTTATAACCTGATACATATATAGGTAGAGCTGAAAATAGAGGAAGGATACGATTGGTTTGGACAATTGAACGATAAATGACCCGGAAAACCTATTCTAACTCCGGAATGAAATTGGGTCAACCCATATATAAAAATAGAGGTTTTCAAATAATTTAAACTCGATGGAACATGTTTCAACTCCTAATTCCATCATATGAAGAAGTTATGTTAAAATCCGCTTAATTCAAATTGATTTCAATTGATTTCAATTAAATTGATTTCTAGGCGTTTCGAACCCGTACGATCAAACGACAAGTCCGATCGTTACGAAACTCAAAATCCTACAATAGTTCACCGTTACGGATCCAATGAAACTATTTTTCATCGAAATCCAAGTCAATGACCAAAGTGGCTATATTTCACATTATTAAATTAAATTAATTAAATCACTTTTTCGTTTCAAATTTAATAATTCACAAATTCCATCATTTTTTATTTCTAAAACAATTAGAATAATTTAAAAAAAATTACATATCAATTCAAAGTTAATTGATTTACCCATTAGCGTATTTAATTTCAATTTTAATAAATTCATTAATTATCAATTGAAATTCCAGTAAATCCATTTATTTGATTTTAAATCTAGTATGCAATAAATTATTATCAAATGGATGAAAATGACATTGGTTCATGATCTATTACATTAATATTCTCAAATTTCATCTTATTCTCTATTAACGTAATAATAAATTATTAAAATTTCATTTAATTGCAATTAATCCAATCATTAAGTTTAAATTCCAATAAATTGATAAATCTTGATTTCCATTCTTTTTATTCAACCCACTGTCATACTATGAATAAAGTTAACATTGATTCCCATTTATTATTTAGATTTACATTAACATAATATTTAATTAGATTTATTGTGATTAATTCAAATTCAATTTAACGGATTAAATATATATGTAACTTATAATAATTGTTGCCATTAGCTCTTAATCACACTTTTATAAGTTTATCATTTCCAAACCAATAATCTAATTACTTGCAGAACATTGATTTTATTCAGCATTATGTATTAATTCATTAATTAATTCAATATTTATGTTTGTTTTCTTATATTCAATTTATAGCCTAGTAAAAAAAATTCTCCTATTCCACTAATTGTAATTTCATTCAAATAGTTAATAAATAACTTAGGTTAGCATTATTACATCTCATTAATCATTAATGAATTACAAATTTCTATTTTTCTAATATTAGATAACAAACATTTCATTTAATTAAATTAACGGTTAAATTATCGAAAATTTACGGGTCATTATAGGGAAGCTCACTGGAATGCATACCTAGAAAAGGTGAGGGGAGGCATTCAACTTTCAAGAAATGTGGTGGGGAAGGCCGAGTAGTTCCAAATTAAACAAACATTTAGAGACTACATATGGGTTTCTTTGTGGTCTTTTGCGCTGGCATTTCCAAACAGTTTAAAAATGAAGCGAATAAATGTAGAAGGACTACATGTTGCTATTTCTTTATAATCCATGGTTTAACTAACTAAATTGTTAAATACTTCATGGGGGGTTGAGTCTACGCAGTTCAAACTAAAGAATGAATTTTAAAGGAAACTATGGTGGGCAACTCCAAGCAGTATTAGATAAGAGAAATTTCTAAAGAATAAAATTGAAAGGATACTACGGTGGGCAATTAAAAGAAATATGAGTTAAGAGACAACCTTAATGGGAAGCTAAGTAACTTCTATGCAGGGGACGTAGTACCCAGTACTAAAGTAAGCCATATAAGAGCTGTGCGGGGCGCCATGTCAAATACTTCAAAAGAATGCTTTGTAAATCAAAGAAGAGTTTATAAGGTAAAACAGGTGGCTCTGTTTAGGGAGCATAATATTTTATACTTAGATTCAAAAACAATCTAAACCTGACTCAGGTGGGGTCAATGTAGGGTGCATGGTAGTAAAAAAATCTGCTTAAGGAAGCATTTAATCGAAGACATAAATGAGAAATAATCTGCATCAGAAGTTTAAAACATTTTGCTCATGATGTCTAAATAATGAGGGGAATACCTAATCTATGCAGTGTAGGTTGGACTCACTATATGTTTGTTTTTAGGGACAGTATTATTCACACCAGATTTTATGTCTGACCCATGTTTTTATTATTGTTTTCCTCATATACTCACACATACTTATTTGAGTAGGCTGAGTTTATGGTTTTAGGCAGGTTTGGAATAATAGCCGTAGTACGAGCACTAAAGACAGAGCAGGAAGCTTTTTAGCTAATAAAGATTTTGTTTCCGCTGTATGATGGAGTGCAGACCACAACTTCATTATGGACCTAACTCTTTATGATGTCATTTCCTACTATATTTGACCCCTGCGTGGGCACATGACTTGGGAAATTTTGACCGAAGTAAATGTATTAAAAATTAAAAAGAATCTGCTATGTAATGAACAAAGTTAGTTTTCACTATTTACTTACCAGTGTATGCATATTACGTAGAACTCACTTTTATCATCGGAGGATAATGTTGGTGATGACTGCAGCATCATCAACTTTCTTCTTCAAGTTTCATTTGGGGATGTTACATCATACAACTCCCATTATTGAGTCGTTTGGTCTAGATTAGCCCTAGAAATCTATCATTAGTCATAGAGTAAAGTTATGTTGTTCCAAAGCATCCTCCAGACCTCCATCCAATGTCATAGAGCCATTATCACCAAATCTCAAAGTCACCACGTTGAAGCATTTCATCCTTGCTTCACCACCAAAACTTCTTGTTAAAGAGCCATAATGTCGGAAGTGAATATCAAATGAATAAACGAACCATTGCATCACGCTTCCCGAAGCCTATTTATCATCGACGTCAAAAATTGGGCAAATATGCCATCATCAATAGTGGTAAGAACCTACCATTCAAGAGTGGTCGATGCTGACCACTTTGATTTTTGTTCTTAGCCAAAAAAGCTAAGTACAAACTAAATGAAAACATCCAACATCCCTTTTAAACCTGATACACTCACCCTAGACCATCATTATTCATCTCCAAATCGGTCAGTACGCATTCCAGCACTCTTCTACATGCTTACTGTCACGATTCGAATTTTTCGCGTTCGAAAATCGACATCCATACTTCACATTGTACTCGAATGCCGCAGATTCGATCGTTCAAATTCGAGTCGCCGGAGCTTATAACACATTAAGTAAATAACACAGCGGAAGAAAAGAATAATATATATCATATATACATCATTGATACAACATCTGATACAATATGATACAACAGACGATACAATAGATACTATTATACATCAGAGATATGATACAAGATAACAGCAGCGGAAAGAAAAGATAACACAGCAGCGGAACAAAAATCTCTAATATGGTCTTCAAGAAAGAACTCCAGCATCGGTAATCTCCATCTCCAAATCACCAATCCAGCGATAGCTCGGACTCTCAATAACGATGCACAAAGCTAAGCAAGTGCAGTCCCGATCCAAAGACGGAACTAGCTCCAGATAATCTACTAAACCTGACTATCTGAAAAACCCAACTCTAGACTGCCCGTGTGGGAAAATAGTGGGCACCCAGAGTTTAGGAAAGGAACAATAAACTCCAGGTCAGTCATGGGACTGGTGTGAGCAAACAAAAGCATTTGGTCTTTGAAACAAACAAAAGAATTTAAATTTGAAATCCGCAATGCTTTTGGAAAATGAAACTACCATAAGGCCTCCCGCCACACACACAATGCAAACGCAGAATTGGAGGAGATTTCTCCTTATGATAGTCAAATATGATTAATACGAGAAAATTTCTTTGCTATTATTACTATAAGTGCAAGGTGTGGAAAACCATTTCGAAAGTAAAATATAAATCCTAGCCAACATACGACATTTCGTCGTATGCCTACTATAGCTACCATGTTCAATAGCAGGTTACCGCCACATTCCATGGCAGGTTATACAACTAAAACCGTACAGGGCGCGTATTGTTTTGATTGGATTTCCAACAAATGGTCAGGCTAAGGAACTTCCTACTGTCTATGGGATCGCCTCTGGCGGGACGTCCCGAGAACTAACGTTACGGTTAGATCTCTGCCAACACAAGGCCGGGTTACCTCTGTAACTAGGTAACTACTACACGAATATGCCATCCCCCGGTCCTTTGGGACCTTTATCCGAGGCGCCTCAAAGCAACAACCACACAGTAAATGAGATTGGAGCAACCACATAGGTTAAATACCAGGGCTCCATACCTGATACCACCCTTTACCAGAAGGGAATGACATACCCTAAAGGGAGCGACCCTCATAACCTTGCCGCATCTTTCCTGTTTCGACCATTTCCGGGGAGTGAGGTCCTGATGCAGTCTCGTCCACAAAGCTACGCTTTGTGCAACAAAGCCATGCTTTGGGTCAACAGATGACCAAAGCAATGATCACAAAGATAAATGATCAAACAAATGATCATATCACAAATGATCAACCAATGATCATCACACAGCAGCACTCAGCATGCCACATTACCAAATTTGGGATATATCACTGATAAATATCAACTACATAACCTCTGAGCTCGTACGTCTCAGAGAAGGGTGTTAAGCTAAGAGAATAAATTCTCCGCCACCAAGCAGAAATGTATTTGATAGAATCAGATAACATCTCAAAGTGTAATGTCGGACATACAACCATACAAGTCTGTTCCGGGTTCGAACAGAACCGAAGGCACTTCCGAAGAAGCCCTTGCAAATCCGGGTATCCACAATCCCGATCGGACTTCCCATCACTAAGGAGAACTCTATACCGGAGCAACTCAGTGCAGAGTCAATCGATAGGTTATCCTATCGTTCTCACAGATACCCGGTCTTCACCATCGGTCTTCAATGCTATCCATAACGACGTATCACATATTCGGAATGGGCTATATGACACAAAGGTCCTCTCCCGGCTAAACCGAATAGTGAGCGCAATATTTAAAAACATATGGATATGGGATTTCGGTTAAGTCACAACTTAAAAATCCAAAGCTTTTCTTTCAAATGGTTAAACAAATTACCCTTTTAAATCTTTAAATAAAAAGATTAATTTCACAAAGTTTCACCAAATTTCACAAAGATCTATCTATAGATTCAAAACAACTTCCATTCCAATTGGATTAACTCGATAAATCTTTAAATTAAAGATTTAATTTATAGCTTTCAAAACACGTTCCAAAGATTTATTCATAACTTGGAAAACCATTTTCATTTTGAAACTTGAATTCCTTTTAACACATATTGAAAATCCATTTCTTATATGAAAGCTTCTATTATTTGGAAACAACAGTTTTCGTTTCAGAAAAGTCCGATTTATACAAGTTGAAAATCTTGGGTTAAATTTAAATTCCAAACATCACTTTTTAAAATGGTTTAAAAACCCATATAAATCCATTTATAAGTTGGATAACTTTTTAAACCCTAGTTCCCAAATTATAGAATTCAACTTCAAATATTGAATTCAAATTTAAATCAAATTATTTAAATTTCAAAACCTAATCAAGTTATTCAAATAGCTTTTATTTTTTTGAAATTCATTTTATTCAAAAGCTTCAATTCTAATTCCAAAACTATTTTGGATTCAAAAATTCAAATTTTTAAAACAATTTCAAAATCTGTGACTTAACCCATTTCCACGTGCAATCCATATTTGTGTGTGTATAAGTGTGGTCCAGGGGTTCAACACAATAGTGCACAACATCCATTATCACAGATTCAATCATATCGACAAGCGGTATAACCCATAACGCTTATCTATATTCACAGATTCATAGATAAAGTAAAATATCATTCACAAAGATTAACTAATATGATTCGATGTGGGTTTCGGATAACCGACTGGAATCCGACTCCCTGTCGCATCGAAATCCAAATGTCATTCTACGGGTCAAGGGGTTTCATATTCATATGACAATATATTCATCATAAATATAGTAGATCAGCACAAAGTATCACATAGCATCTCATCACATATCAAATATATCAATCCATCACACAACATTCAATAACAACCAGCATCTACAATTAAGATGAATAAACTGGGTGGTTTTAAATTTATTACCTACATGATTACTTTCATTTATTATTCCTAATTAATTAACTATCCATATTTATTCAATTAATAAATCTTCAATTATAAATTTTAAATCTAATATCATTCAATTAATGATTTCTTAATTACAAATTAATTATTCTAAGAAAAATTAATCTTAAACTTTAATTAATCAAATTAAAACCCTTAATTACTTTAATTAATTATCCATTTCATTAATTAATTAATTTTATTAATTATCCATTTGTACTACCTTAATAATTAAATGAATTACAAATCATTAAACTTTTCTTTATCTTTAGGTAAACATTCCTTATTTAAATTATGCATTTAAAAACAAAATGTTTTTTTAATTTACATTAAATTCCATTTAACATTTCTTTTAAACTTTAAGACTTAAATATATTTAAAATAAGATTTTTAAAACAATACAAACTTAATCTTATATGTTTACAAGAAACATCTACATTATTAATAAGTGTAAAGAATTTAAATTTCAATTCAAATCAAATTCAAATCAATTAAAAAATTACTTTAAAATTTCAAAATTGAAATATAACTTCCATTCTCATTTTAGTTTTAAATTCTTTAAAACTCTTTCTACAATTTACACCTTCAATTCAAATGTAAATCATTTGAAGCAATTTAAATTCAAATCTTTATTTAAAAACTGAAGTTTAAAAATAGATTTAAAAACTCAGGGTTTGGATTCATTTGAATTTCAAATTTTAAATACTTAACTTTCTAACTCAAATGCAAATCAACAATGCATTTATACTTGAGATTTCCAAATCAAATTTAAATTAAAAACACAATATGGTTTCAAATTTCAGACGATTAAAATTTGAATTCATATTCAAATTCAAACCAAAACTCATTTTAAAACTCCACTTTAAAATTTAAACTTACCCCTTACATTTAAAAAACAGAAACAGTTTTCTGTTTATAAAAAAAAATAAACTAACTTTTGAAATTTCTGAATTTAAACTATTTCAAAGATACAGGATTCAAACCTATTTGAATTCAACTAAAATTCAGTTTTCAAAATTCTAAGTCACATTTGTATTTTTGCACCTTATTTTCAAATTTTATAAAACCTGAAACAGGCTTCCTATCCCCCCTTTCTCTTTATTTTAATTTCAAACAAAATTTGAATTTCTGCATTTAAATAATTATAAAATAAGAATTCAAACAAATTTGAATTCATTTTAGATTCAAGCTTAATCCTAAGTTCAAATTTCCAGGTTTATATTTAAACTTTACTTTCAAAATTCAGAAAAACAGAACAGTTTCTGTTTTTAAAACCTGAAACAAAATACACAGAACTCTCTTATTGACTTCGAGTCAATTACCCTGTTACTCCGAGTTTTTTCCCAATTTACCCGAGACCTACCCGAGTCAAAAATCCCTGCAACCAACAACATCACAAACCTGCACAACACCATCACTGTGCACCCATCCTCTCTCTCCGGCCATCACTGACCACCAACTCTGGCCATCCTCCATCAAATAGTGACTACACTTCAACCTTAAACCCCCAGATCCCCTGAATTCAATCTTGAATTTGAATTCAAGTTTTAAAACTAAAACCTGCAACAGTCAATACCCAACTACCCAAAACCTGTCATCACCAAAATCTCCACTTCTCGACCATCATTAACATCCATACTCCGGCGATAGCTTCATCACTATACCATCCGTCATTACCCACAAAATCATAGAACTCGATTCACTGTAGATACCGCAGCACCAAAATTCCTTAAGCCAGTAAAAACTAGGGTTCTTCACAGAAATTCCAAATTCCCATCTCAACTTGAATTGTAGATCAATTCAATAATTTTCCTATGATCTATACTAGATAAACCACCTCCAGAAACAAACTCAACTAGTTCAGATTCAAGGATCAACTGATCTCGATTAAAAAGTAAAATACAGTTAATTTGAAACTGCATTTTATTCTTAACACCATAAACTTTAATTTTAGTTTTTAAATTCTAGAATTAATTTAGGATTCTTTTGACAAACCCTGAATCATCAATTTATAACATTTAAATTTCCACTAGGCAAATTTTTGTTCTGTGTAACTCTTTTTTTTTTTTCAAGCTACAGACAGTCATATGTAGTTCATATACTATTAGAGTTACACCATTTTAAAAACAAACAAAATTTGTTTAAACATTTAAGTTCAATTCAGTAACAGGTCAAAGGGAAATTAAGAAATCAAACATAAGTTTGAAAATTTAAAGATCACACATGCACAATCATCTTCTGTTCACAAACACATATTTTACAGATCAATTCATAAATATTTATCTGAAACTCATAAGCATGATTAACTACCTATTAAACAGTTTTAAAAGTTTGAATTACTCACATTCATGCAGGAAATAGAACACATATAAATTTAGGGCTAGGTTGCTCACCTTATCATGGAAGCAGAGCACAAAGAACAGAGATAGTTTCAAAGATGGAAGCTTGAATTTTTTTTTTTTTTTTGTTCTTCTTCTTTAGATCCTGGAGTTTAGATAGTTTTGAATTCTTATGTACACAGAGAACCATTTCCCTGCATTTACAACCAGAGCTTGAAATTCCTTTACCTTTTGAACTGAATTTTGTTTTCCTGCAACTTATTAAATTTATTGATTTAAACTTATGCTTTAGTTACTGATTACTAACAATATTAAGTTCAAATCAAAAAAAAAAAAAAATTACTTGCCTTTCAATTATTCCCAGAGAGCTTTGCATTTGATTTCCAGATTGAAGTTTGATTACCTTTGTTTGTTTTCTTTTGAATTCCAGAATTTACTTTAGCATATAGCTTGACTTGTTCCTTTATTTATTTCCAGATTTCTTTTTGTTTTTCTGAACTTGTTTTGCATGATCCTTTGCTGTTTGATTTTTTTATATTGCCAGGTTTGATTGTTTTGAATCTTTTTATGTTTGAGAAGGTAGTTGATCTTGCATGTTGAATTTGTTGCTTGACCTCAGGTTTGGTTTGAATTCTAACATTGATTGAAGTTTTGGTTTGAGATGAAGTAATTTAGTTTTCAGGCTTTTGGTTTCTTTTTGTTTCAGGTCTGGTTTGAAATTTGTTTCATTCCTTTGTATATTATTTTATTTTTTTTAAGTTTTAAAAGAAAATGAATTTAAATGCCACTTGTATCAATTAGTGTTAACACTTGTCAAAACTTTTGTTTATTTATCTACACTTGTTTTAAAACAACTTAATATACATACACTTGTCTTTTACTAAGGAATTAGTATTTATTAAATGTTAATTAGTATTTAATTAGATGTTAATTATAAAATAAATGTGAGCTTGTATTTAACCAATTAGTTAATATATATACTTATTTGCATATGGAAAATTTTGAAATGAATACATTAGATTTATAAAATAAAAGTTTATACAAATATTATAAAAATCCAAAACAAACTAAAAATATTCATACATTTACAAACTTTTTTTTTTTTTTACATTTTCAAATATATGTTTAAATCCCTTAACTTAATTTGATTTATAAATTTAGTTTTAAATGTTAAAATTTTAGTTCAAAATTTATTTTAATTTTATACATTTTGTTTTGGTCCTTAATTTTGATTCTAATTTATAAACATACTTATCAATTTTATATTCACAATAAAATTTTCAAAGCTTTTAAATTCCAAATTCAATTAAAAATGCATATTATTATTTATTCTGTAAATCTTCAAATTGATTCAACTTTTAAATCTAAAAAATTAAAATTTACTACCAAAATTCCATAATTTAATTCCAAAAATTAAATAATTTGTCAAATTATCTTGTTCAAAATTCAGGAATGTTACAAACTTCCCTCCTTAAGAAAATTTCGTCCTCGAAATTTGAAAGTAGGAAACGACAAAGAATGGATACAAAAAGATAGAGATACAGTTTGCAAATCAAACTGGGTATTTATTCTGCATTTGGCTTACCAAATCAGAATATCAATAATGGATACAAGAACGAATCAAGATACTCGAGTCACCAGATCTACGAATACACAGGGGTATTGATTAGTTCCAATGATAACTAACCACTCGTAGAATTTATCTGGACCCAACTGATATATGGATACTATTCTAACATTTTTAGTTTAAACAGCCAAAATATACTTAACAACCATAGCAACCAAAGCAAACAATTCATCCAAACAAACAATTCTGACCCATCTGGAGTTTATGTCCCATGCAAAGATATCAAAGCTTCTTCCTGGAGCTTCCAGGAATCATCAAAGAATTGAGAAGACGAATCGAAGGAAATTGATAGAGAAAGTTGTTTCCGCTATTGCAGGACATCGACCATTTATAGTCATATTCCCTTGTTCCCAATCTCGTCCTCTTCTCGCACTCATACTTACTATCGGTGAATAGTAAGAGAATTTACTGAGGCATTCGAACGAATATCTTAAGGATATACTCATTCTAGGGTATACTTCACCCTATCTCTAACGAGTTACTTAATGTGTTATACTCCTGAGCTAAGGTTTTAACCATCAGCTCTGATACCAAATGTCACGATTCGAATTTTTCGCGTTCGAAAATCGACATCCATACTTCACATTGTACTCGAATGCCGCAGATTCGATCGTTCAAATTCGAGTCGCCGGAGCTTATAACACATTAAGTAAATAACACAGCGGAAGAAAAGAATAATATATATCATATATACATCATTGATACAACATCTGATACAATATGATACAACAGACGATACAATAGATACTATTATACATCAGAGATATGATACAAGATAACAGCAGCGGAAAGAAAAGATAACACAGCAGCGGAACAAAAATCTCTAATATGGTCTTCAAGAAAGAACTCCAGCATCGGTAATCTCCATCTCCAAATCACCAATCCAGCGATAGCTCGGACTCTCAATAACGATGCACAAAGCTAAGCAAGTGCAGTCCCGATCCAAAGACGGAACTAGCTCCAGATAATCTACTAAACCTGACTATCTGAAAAACCCAACTCTAGACTGCCCGTGTGGGAAAATAGTGGGCACCCAGAGTTTAGGAAAGGAACAATAAACTCCAGGTCAGTCATGGGACTGGTGTGAGCAAACAAAAGCATTTGGTCTTTGAAACAAACAAAAGAATTTAAATTTGAAATCCGCAATGCTTTTGGAAAATGAAACTACCATAAGGCCTCCCGCCACACACACAATGCAAACGCAGAATTGGAGGAGATTTCTCCTTATGATAGTCAAATATGATTAATACGAGAAAATTTCTTTGCTATTATTACTATAAGTGCAAGGTGTGGAAAACCATTTCGAAAGTAAAATATAAATCCTAGCCAACATACGACATTTCGTCGTATGCCTACTATAGCTACCATGTTCAATAGCAGGTTACCGCCACATTCCATGGCAGGTTATACAACTAAAACCGTACAGGGCGCGTATTGTTTTGATTGGATTTCCAACAAATGGTCAGGCTAAGGAACTTCCTACTGTCTATGGGATCGCCTCTGGCGGGACGTCCCGAGAACTAACGTTACGGTTAGATCTCTGCCAACACAAGGCCGGGTTACCTCTGTAACTAGGTAACTACTACACGAATATGCCATCCCCCGGTCCTTTGGGACCTTTATCCGAGGCGCCTCAAAGCAACAACCACACAGTAAATGAGATTGGAGCAACCACATAGGTTAAATACCAGGGCTCCATACCTGATACCACCCTTTACCAGAAGGGAATGACATACCCTAAAGGGAGCGACCCTCATAACCTTGTCGCATCTTTCCTGTTTCGACCATTTCCGGGGAGTGAGGTCCTGATGCAGTCTCGTCCACAAAGCTACGCTTTGTGCAACAAAGCCATGCTTTGGGTCAACAGATGACCAAAGCAATGATCACAAAGATAAATGATCAAACAAATGATCATATCACAAATGATCAACCAATGATCATCACACAGCAGCACTCAGCATGCCACATTACCAAATTTGGGATATATCACTGATAAATATCAACTACATAACCTCTGAGCTCGTACGTCTCAGAGAAGGGTGTTAAGCTAAGAGAATAAATTCTCCGCCACCAAGCAGAAATGTATTTGATAGAAATCAGATAACATCTCAAAGTGTAATGTCGGACATACAACCATACAAGTCTGTTCCGGGTTCGAACAGAACCGAAGGCACTTCCGAAGAAGCCCTTGCAAATCCGGGTATCCACAATCCCGATCGGACTTCCCATCACTAAGGAGAACTCTATACCGGAGCAACTCAGTGCAGAGTCAATCGATAGGTTATCCTATCGTTCTCACAGATACCCGGTCTTCACCATCGGTCTTCAATGCTATCCATAACGACGTATCACATATTCGGAATGGGCTATATGACACAAAGGTCCTCTCCCGGCTAAACCGAATAGTGAGCGCAATATTTAAAAACATATGGATATGGGATTTCGGTTAAGTCACAACTTAAAAATCCAAAGCTTTTCTTTCAAATGGTTAAACAAATTACCCTTTTAAATCTTTAAATAAAAAGATTAATTTCACAAAGTTTCACCAAATTTCACAAAGATCTATCTATAGATTCAAAACAACTTCCATTCCAATTGGATTAACTCGATAAATCTTTAAATTAAAGATTTAATTTATAGCTTTCAAAACACGTTCCAAAGATTTATTCATAACTTGGAAAACCATTTTCATTTTGAAACTTGAATTCCTTTTAACACATATTGAAAATCCATTTCTTATATGAAAGCTTCTATTATTTGGAAACAACAGTTTTCGTTTCAGAAAAGTCCGATTTATACAAGTTGAAAATCTTGGGTTAAATTTAAATTCCAAACATCACTTTTTAAAATGGTTTAAAAACCCATATAAATCCATTTATAAGTTGGATAACTTTTTAAACCCTAGTTCCCAAATTATAGAATTCAACTTCAAATATTGAATTCAAATTTAAATCAAATTATTTAAATTTCAAAACCTAATCAAGTTATTCAAATAGCTTTTATTTTTTTGAAATTCATTTTATTCAAAAGCTTCAATTCTAATTCCAAAACTATTTTGGATTCAAAAATTCAAATTTTTAAAACAATTTCAAAATCTGTGACTTAACCCATTTCCACGTGCAATCCATATTTGTGTGTGTATAAGTGTGGTCCAGGGGTTCAACACAATAGTGCACAACATCCATTATCACAGATTCAATCATATCGACAAGCGGTATAACCCATAACGCTTATCTATATTCACAGATTCATAGATAAAGTAAAATATCATTCACAAAGATTAACTAATATGATTCGATGTGGGTTTCGGATAACCGACTGGAATCCGACTCCCTGTCGCATCGAAATCCAAATGTCATTCTACGGGTCAAGGGGTTTCATATTCATATGACAATATATTCATCATAAATATAGTAGATCAGCACAAAGTATCACATAGCATCTCATCACATATCAAATATATCAATCCATCACACAACATTCAATAACAACCAGCATCTACAATTAAGATGAATAAACTGGGTGGTTTTAAATTTATTACCTACATGATTACTTTCATTTATTATTCCTAATTAATTAACTATCCATATTTATTCAATTAATAAATCTTCAATTATAAATTTTAAATCTAATATCATTCAATTAATGATTTCTTAATTACAAATTAATTATTCTAAGAAAAATTAATCTTAAACTTTAATTAATCAAATTAAAACCCTTAATTACTTTAATTAATTATCCATTTCATTAATTAATTAATTTTATTAATTATCCATTTGTACTACCTTAATAATTAAATGAATTACAAATCATTAAACTTTTCTTTATCTTTAGGTAAACATTCCTTATTTAAATTATGCATTTAAAAACAAAATGTTTTTTTAATTTACATTAAATTCCATTTAACATTTCTTTTAAACTTTAAGACTTAAATATATTTAAAATAAGATTTTTAAAACAATACAAACTTAATCTTATATGTTTACAAGAAACATCTACATTATTAATAAGTGTAAAGAATTTAAATTTCAATTCAAATCAAATTCAAATCAATTAAAAAATTACTTTAAAATTTCAAAATTGAAATATAACTTCCATTCTCATTTTAGTTTTAAATTCTTTAAAACTCTTTCTACAATTTACACCTTCAATTCAAATGTAAATCATTTGAAGCAATTTAAATTCAAATCTTTATTTAAAAACTGAAGTTTAAAAATAGATTTAAAAACTCAGGGTTTGGATTCATTTGAATTTCAAATTTTAAATACTTAACTTTCTAACTCAAATGCAAATCAACAATGCATTTATACTTGAGATTTCCAAATCAAATTTAAATTAAAAACACAATATGGTTTCAAATTTCAGACGATTAAAATTTGAATTCATATTCAAATTCAAACCAAAACTCATTTTAAAACTCCACTTTAAAATTTAAACTTACCCCTTACATTTAAAAAACAGAAACAGTTTTCTGTTTATAAAAAAAAATAAACTAACTTTTGAAATTTCTGAATTTAAACTATTTCAAAGATACAGGATTCAAACCTATTTGAATTCAACTAAAATTCAGTTTTCAAAATTCTAAGTCACATTTGTATTTTTGCACCTTATTTTCAAATTTTATAAAACCTGAAACAGGCTTCCTATCCCCCCTTTCTCTTTATTTTAATTTCAAACAAAATTTGAATTTCTGCATTTAAATAATTATAAAATAAGAATTCAAACAAATTTGAATTCATTTTAGATTCAAGCTTAATCCTAAGTTCAAATTTCCAGGTTTATATTTAAACTTTACTTTCAAAATTCAGAAAAACAGAACAGTTTCTGTTTTTAAAACCTGAAACAAAATACACAGAACTCTCTTATTGACTTCGAGTCAATTACCCTGTTACTCCGAGTTTTTTCCCAATTTACCCGAGACCTACCCGAGTCAAAAATCCCTGCAACCAACAACATCACAAACCTGCACAACACCATCACTGTGCACCCATCCTCTCTCTCCGGCCATCACTGACCACCAACTCTGGCCATCCTCCATCAAATAGTGACTACACTTCAACCTTAAACCCCCAGATCCCCTGAATTCAATCTTGAATTTGAATTCAAGTTTTAAAACTAAAACCTGCAACAGTCAATACCCAACTACCCAAAACCTGTCATCACCAAAATCTCCACTTCTCGACCATCATTAACATCCATACTCCGGCGATAGCTTCATCACTATACCATCCGTCATTACCCACAAAATCATAGAACTCGATTCACTGTAGATACCGCAGCACCAAAATTCCTTAAGCCAGTAAAAACTAGGGTTCTTCACAGAAATTCCAAATTCCCATCTCAACTTGAATTGTAGATCAATTCAATAATTTTCCTATGATCTATACTAGATAAACCACCTCCAGAAACAAACTCAACTAGTTCAGATTCAAGGATCAACTGATCTCGATTAAAAAGTAAAATACAGTTAATTTGAAACTGCATTTTATTCTTAACACCATAAACTTTAATTTTAGTTTTTAAATTCTAGAATTAATTTAGGATTCTTTTGACAAACCCTGAATCATCAATTTATAACATTTAAATTTCCACTAGGCAAATTTTTGTTCTGTGTAACTCTTTTTTTTTTTCAAGCTACAGACAGTCATATGTAGTTCATATACTATTAGAGTTACACCATTTTAAAAACAAACAAAATTTGTTTAAACATTTAAGTTCAATTCAGTAACAGGTCAAAGGGAAATTAAGAAATCAAACATAAGTTTGAAAATTTAAAGATCACACATGCACAATCATCTTCTGTTCACAAACACATATTTTACAGATCAATTCATAAATATTTATCTGAAACTCATAAGCATGATTAACTACCTATTAAACAGTTTTAAAAGTTTGAATTACTCACATTCATGCAGGAAATAGAACACATATAAATTTAGGGCTAGGTTGCTCACCTTATCATGGAAGCAGAGCACAAAGAACAGAGATAGTTTCAAAGATGGAAGCTTGAATTTTTTTTTTTTTGTTCTTCTTCTTTAGATCCTGGAGTTTAGATAGTTTTGAATTCTTATGTACACAGAGAACCATTTCCCTGCATTTACAACCAGAGCTTGAAATTCCTTTACCTTTTGAACTGAATTTTGTTTTCCTGCAACTTATTAAATTTATTGATTTAAACTTATGCTTTAGTTACTGATTACTAACAATATTAAGTTCAAATCAAAAAAAAAAAAATTACTTGCCTTTCAATTATTCCCAGAGAGCTTTGCATTTGATTTCCAGATTGAAGTTTGATTACCTTTGTTTGTTTTCTTTTGAATTCCAGAATTTACTTTAGCATATAGCTTGACTTGTTCCTTTATTTATTTCCAGATTTCTTTTTGTTTTTCTGAACTTGTTTTGCATGATCCTTTGCTGTTTGATTTTTTTTATATTGCCAGGTTTGATTGTTTTGAATCTTTTTATGTTTGAGAAGGTAGTTGATCTTGCATGTTGAATTTGTTGCTTGACCTCAGGTTTGGTTTGAATTCTAACATTGATTGAAGTTTTGGTTTGAGATGAAGTAATTTAATTTTCAGGCTTTTGGTTTCTTTTTGTTTCAGGTCTGGTTTGAAATTTGTTTCATTCCTTTGTATATTATTTTATTTTTTTTAAGTTTTAAAAGAAAATGAATTTAAATGCCACTTGTATCAATTAGTGTTAACACTTGTCAAAACTTTTGTTTATTTATCTACACTTGTTTTAAAACAACTTAATATACATACACTTGTCTTTTACTAAGGAATTAGTATTTATTAAATGTTAATTAGTATTTAATTAGATGTTAATTATAAAATAAATGTGAGCTTGTATTTAACCAATTAGTTAATATATATACTTATTTGCATATGGAAAATTTTGAAATGAATACATTAGATTTATAAAATAAAAGTTTATACAAATATTATAAAAATCCAAAACAAACTAAAAATATTCATACATTTACAAACTTTTTTTTTTTTTTTACATTTTCAAATATATGTTTAAATCCCTTAACTTAATTTGATTTATAAATTTAGTTTTAAATGTTAAAATTTTAGTTCAAAATTTATTTTAATTTTATACATTTTGTTTTGGTCCTTAATTTTGATTCTAATTTATAAACATACTTATCAATTTTATATTCACAATAAAATTTTCAAAGCTTTTAAATTCCAAATTCAATTAAAAATGCATATTATTATTTATTCTGTAAATCTTCAAATTGATTCAACTTTTAAATCTAAAAAATTAAAATTTACTACCAAAATTCCATAATTTAATTCCAAAAATTAAATAATTTGTCAAATTATCTTGTTCAAAATTCAGGAATGTTACACTTACCATATCCATTTGAGTTTCCATCATGCGTGCATTACATCGATATGCATGGTGCTCTATTATATCCATTCAAGTTCCCACCATTTGTGCGTACGATCAATATGCATGAAAATCTATCTTATGGGACATTCCCTAACACTATATTGTCCTTTGATAGTGTTTTCAAACATGATAAGCAAATAAACATGTATATAATCAATGTAGCATATATATAACATGTAGAACACACCTATATCGGCCAATAATTGATTCATATCAAAAATGGCCTAAATCTAGCGATTTTCAAAAAATAGTATGTTCATATGAGAATGTAAAATATCTGATTTAAAACCATTTTCAAAACACTTTAAAATTCTTTTACAAAATTAAGTTTGGGTATAAATATATTAAGAATCGTGTTTAATGTTGGAAACCATTTCAAAACATCATTTTACACTATAATGACCGTTATAGTATGGTGGAGGCAAGATCACTCACCTTAATAAAAGCTTCCAAATCCTATTCCAAGTCGTTTTGGACTTCAATACGGGTGCAACGCAAGAAAGCACGTCCAAATAAGACCTCATACGCAAAAGATATGGGTTTCATTAAATTTTGATCTATATTAATAAATTAATAACTTAAATATACTTAATTACTTACATACCCTTTCCCCTCCACATTTCCTTTACGCACATTCCACTACTAACCCACATGCACGCAACCTCTCCTATGCATGATGCCACTTCCACCTCACCATCACAAGCCGCCACTGGACCGTTGGATCACTATGCAAGCACGACATCGCCACTAGCTACTTCGGCAACCCTATGACCACCTCACAACCACTATGACCATCCTATTTAGGAAGTTCAATGCTGCTAAATCCCCTCATGTCACCACCACATGCTAACTGTCGCTGCACCTCTACCAGCTACCTCTGCCTGCGTTGCTCGACAACGCTTAGCCTACACTTCCCTGGTCACCTCTGTAACCCGTAACGATGCAAATCCACAGAGAAAAGTGAAGGAACCCACTTGTTTTGGGTTTTATCCCTCATTTCACTGCCTCTATTTCCATCTCCAACTTTGGTCATCTACGTTTCTGAACTTCCCTTGTCGAAACAAGAAAACTCATATAAACAATTTCCCATATGGTTAGACCGCCAAAAAGTTCACCGTTACCGATCTCTCCATTCAACTCCAGTATCCCAATATCACTATGAAATATGGTCATTCCAATGCCATTTCCTCTCTCTACTACAAACATAACCATATCTTCCAAATCCAATTTAATTGACCTCCAAAATCATTCCCCTCATTGGATTTGTATTTTTTGACTACAACGTTCGAGGTTTAGTCCAACTGAGACCAAGGTTATGTAGCCCTTGAAAAAGTAGAAAAAATTATTTTTGTTTCAGTCAAATTGGTGTTTCTTGCCCATGGAAGAAGAGGAAAAAGAAAGCAGGTGATGGGTTTCATGGAAAGAAGGAGAAAATGTAGATGGAGGATGATAATATGTAGTTGTAGTAAAGAACTTTATTCATAGAGTAGTGGGTAGGATAAGGTTGTAAATCCCCTTTTTTTATATCCAAAATTCCAATGCATGTGTTGTGGTCATGCGACATCTGGTAATGTCAGAGTCTGATGATAGTTTAACAATGCAACTCGTTGTATTTTTCTCATTCCAAAGGTATAAGTTTCGTCATAATCTGAGACTATGCCCCAAGAGGCTGTTTTTGGGAGTTTCCGAGACACTGGACCACTGGAGTGTCCAATCACAAAAATTCTTCGACTGCGCAGCTCATACACTTTTTCTTAACCCAAGGATATTTTTCGTTCGTCCAAAATTCTCATATGTTTATCGAAGCACGTATATCCATGAAATATAACTTTCGAAAATGGTAGAAAATAAAACTAATGGTCAAAATCATCCAACAAATCATTAAGGGTCACTAACGTCAGTACTCAACATCTCTCAAAATTATATCCAAGTACGATTTAGTACGAATTTAAAAATAATAATTTACAATCCTTCGATACGTAAAATATGAGTCGTTATACATCCTAAGTATCCTTAAGTATCAACGTGATGGCCTTAACTCCCACACCACCAAAATAACGTAAAATTTTATTAGGAAAATCCTAGGTATTCAAAGGAGAATTCATTTCAGTCTAGATGGACTAAAAATGTTAATAATTTTAGTCTAAAACAATGAAAAGCATGCCCTAAATTTATAGTAAATAATCAATACCAAAGAAACAAAATTATAAACTCGAACTACAAGTAAAACATACTAACTAAAGTTGGGTTAAATTCGGATCAATGATTTAAACAAGAATTTGGTAACCAACAATTGGTTTAACACCTGAGAAGTTTGCATGAAATAATAATATTTAGAATGATCCTATAATGCCTATGGACTTTTAGTATAGTCATGAAGTTGTTTAAAAATTCAGATTTTATGTCCAGGGATAAAACAGGCAAATCACATAAATGTGTAATAGTCCATTAATGATTTATATAATGGGAAAAATGGGCGATTCACAAAAGTCACGGTCCCTTTTTCATATGTCAATATGTATAATAATCATTATGCAAAGCGAACTTCAATTTAGGCAAGGGCTTAAGTAGCTTGTTCGAAATGTCAACATGCAAGTCCAAATTTAAGTCCAAGTCCAAAGATAAGCTGTATGCATGTCCATTCTCTCATTAATAGTCAAAGATTCATTTATCAAAGGCAATATGCTATGCAAAATTTATTGTCCAAGTCCTTATGTGCAAAAGGTTACAATTGTATCAAGAAATCCCCAAATCAATTTAGGGTTCACAACTTGTAATTTGAGAGGTAGAGAAAAGAATTAATCTCCCCCATCCGAATGACCGAGAGGGCCTATTTATAGTGGAAGCTGGTGTTAATACTTATATTATTGATTTTCATGACAATAATAATATACAATCACACAAAATATGGATTCTAATGTTTTTCCAAGTTATATAATATATAGTGCAGATTAGTACACAAGTGTTGAATCAAAGACTGTATAGTATAAAAACTCAAGAAGATAGGCATGAAGACTCATAAGTACAAAGACCAAGATATGAAGATCTCAAGATTATAATTTAATGTACAGAGTCATAGCTTATATTGTTAAAATCGTGATATTTTCTATCTTTTATATTTTTAAAGAAAATAGAATTTTGAAATATATTTCAAGCTATTTTATAAAAGTTTTTAATGTTCAAAATGTTTATAAACTATGTTCAAATTGTTTTACAAAGTATCAAATTATTTTACAAAGTATAGGATTTTCAAAACATTTAAAAGAGATAGGTTTTCATAATATACATGCATATGTCAACATATAGGCAGATGATATGTTAATGTACATGTGAAAAGTGGTTTTTCAAATTTTGAATAGAAGTATCTACTCATCCTAACTCTTTACGAACGGACACATCTGTTGATTTACTATATAATGGGTAGTTCATTTTTTTTTAAAGTTTAGATTTACCTATTTTCTTCCCTCCTCTTACTCTCTTGAAAAATCCACTGAAAATATACTCTACTATCTTCAAAATCACTTAGAATCAATTCATAGTTCAATATATTGATTCATTACTACTTTCTTACCATTTTGGAAATATCTCTCTCTCAATTCAAAGATCAAAGTGTTGTCCAAGTGGCTATAGGATCCATTGCATCCAAAGTTCAAGAAATTATCTTTGGAAAAACTATAAACTCTATTTGTATTTTCTTTCAATGTGCTTATAGCCCATTTAAATCAAGTGGGTGTGCATAGTAGCTTGGAAATCTAGTGGGTATGCTTGTAGTTCGGTCAAATCAAGTGAGTTTACATGAAACTTGGAAATTTAGGAGGGCCTTTTTCGTAGCCTCGAAATCAAGATTGTATTTGGGTTTGTCTTCTGCAAGGTTAAAGATTAGCATTGAAAAGGAATTTCTACAAGCACTTGAATGGGACTGGATGTAGGAGAAATCCGAAGTAGTATAAAATCTCTAGTGTCATCTCTTTAACTTTTTACTTTGCGATTAACCATCCTTTTGGTCCGGCTATATTCGGATTAGCTTTACAAGTTAGACTCAATGATTATCAAGGAAAGTAGCCTTGAGAGATATTCTTAAGGTCTAGGAACCACGTTCAGATAAGAATGCGGGATGACATTCAAACAAACTTAGAAGAGCAATACCCCTGAATACACTATGGATTGGTACTCCACCCAATATAGGGGATTGACACCAATCCCTGAGTGTACACCCAAAGTGGTCCCTACTCCTATGGCACTCTTCTCTATGTACATAGAGCTTGATTCAAGTGTTGTTTCAGAATTCTTGTGCGTCGTATTGGCAATCTCCATAAACAATCTAAAGCAGCAATTCAGCCTTCTGTAGACCATTACTTAGGCTAAAAAACACCTAGGAAACTGTAAACAACATCGGAAACTCTAAGCCAATATCAAAGTCAATATTAAGAAAAACCACCATGAAGAATCACCAATCCCCTATCTTCATATATAGGAACTGGTACTCATCCACCTGTAAGGATCATAATTGATTCCCAACCATGGGGATCTAGGGTTGAGATTTTTTGGAGTACTTCGTCTTTATGATGAGATATGTGGGAGAAATATTAGCGACATATTTGGTTGCCTAACCCTATAAATACGGAAGGCATGGTACATTCTAAGGATCTTTACGCTTTCATTACACTCTTACTCCCTTGTATTTAAGGTTCTATTCTGATCCCACTCTCTTGTAATCATAAAATCTAGTGCAAAGCAATCAAATCATCCAAGGGACGTGGGCCAAGATTGTCAAAATACTATAAAGTTGTGTGTTCTTTTTATCTATCTGATTTCTCTATTTTTCTTTTTTACTTTCTTCATTTAATCTCATCTACTTACTTTCTTGGGTATTTATACCAATTTTAGTTAAAATATTTTTTTGCTTTCATGGAGAAACGAACTCAAGCCATTTAGATCCATCTTCTACTATTTGATTTCCCATATCTAAGAGATAGATCCAATTTATCTACATTTTAATTCTACAGCTCAAAATTTCAAAGATTTACTTGAAATTTTCTACCATGGCCCCACCAAAGAAAGAAACACGTACCATAATAACCAGAGCTACCCTCAGCGATGCTTAGAATGAAAGTTGTTGTGCCATTGCGGATGGAATTCCGAAAAAACAATCTTGACCATGGAGGACGATATTGTTTTCTAGAATAGAGATGCTGATGAAGTGGAAGTTCTGGCGATCGATCCACTCCTGATATTAGCCACAATTGGTCTTGTTGTTATATGGAAGGTACTTATAGACTATGGAAGTTCAGTCAATATCTTGTTCAAGAATGTTTATGATGAAATGATGATGGAGGAGAAGGATTTTAAGCCTTATAAGTCTCGAATACAGGGGTAGAATGGGATGGCTACTGAAGTCATAGGAATTATTGACTTACCGGTGGTACTAAGTGAGGGCGATCACCAATGAGTGCGGGTCATGTCTTTTTAGTTGTTGGATTTATATTCTGCTTATAACGCATTTTTGGGCCGACCCTACTTGAATTTTGAGCGGCCATCGCTCCTTGGTGTTTAACTATTAATTCTTGGTTTCCATCTGGAACAACTAATACTGGTACATTGGTCAACAAATGTTTTAACATAAGGAACCTTCCTCACATTTGTCGAACCAAATGAACATCACATCCTTCCTGGTTAACTTAGTCAAAGGTGCTCCTATGTGCGAAAAATCTTTGACAAATCTCCGGTAATAGCCAGCAAGTCCGAGAAAACTTCTGATCTCGGTTACCATCTCTTGCAACTTGAACCTGACTTTGCTCCTCTGCTGCTTCCAAGGTACTTAACACAATACAAACACTTTGATCGGAATTCTTAACTGAGAAAATGATCTGGTTATGACTATCTGGGTGCCTTACTGATATTTCCCTATCTTGAAACAACATCCTAGACTCAATAATACCCAACCAATCCATATCCACAATGATCCCGAAATCAAAAACATACAAACCGCATGCAAACATATGACCTAACAAATCTATTCTAGCTGGTCACATCTCATCCTTAGAGTTTCATACCCTCCTATTGGATTCGCAACCCTTGAGGAAGAAGCAGAGAAAGTAGGTTCTAAGAATAACTTATTAACCAAATTCTGGGATATCAATGAATGTGATGCACCGATATTAGATAGTATCATAACTAGAATATTTTCAATCATAAATGCGTCTTCCATCACAGCCTTATCTGCTGCAATTGATTTCAAAAAAGATGGTGATCATATAGCAAAAGCCTTCCCTTTTTCTGCCCTAACTGACTCTGGACACTGGTTCTTATAATGCCCAACTTGATCGCAGTTGTAACACTTAATATGCTTCATATCCGCAGCCTTCTTCTGCCCCTTGCCTGACCAGCACTCATTTGCAAAATGACATTTCTTGCCACATTTGTAGCAGACTAAATCTGCTTTTGACTTCTTGGCTGAATCTCCCTTCTGGCCTCCTTTCTTTTTGAAGAACTTTCTCTTCTTTCCCTAAGAACTCTGAGATTCAATTAGCTTCTCTCTAGCACAAATAGAAGCATCTCTTCATGTCGAATTGCCATCTCCACCACCACATTGCAGGGATCACGGATATGAATCAGGGTCGGCCTAGCAAGCTCGAGCCTCATTCCTATAATGAACCTTTCATTCCTTCTAGTGTTTGTGTCTATAATAGCGTATCCATATCAAGATTATTCATCAAATCTATTTGCATGCTCGATAACCGACATGTCTTCCTGAACAAAATCCATAAATTTTCTCATCAATACCGACTTAGCAACTTCAGACAGGATTTTGCTCATCAAATCCCTGGTGTTTTCGTAGGATTACTATGAACCTATTGGTAACTCCAATACCATTTCTTTTATCCTGGTTTATACGGGATGACTACGAACCTATTGACTAACAGTCAATATCATTCTTTTACCTTAGTTTTTAACTAGGAACCTATTGACTATCTGTCAATATTTCATTTTATTATCCAGATATAGTTTTCACGGGCTTACTATAAACCTATCTAACTGACATCTTTAATTATACATAGTTTTCATGGGCTAATTATGAACCTATTGGCCCCTGTCAGTATACTTTCCCTTGCATAGTTTTCATGGGCTTACTGTGAATCTAATGGCCCCTGCCAGTATCTTTAATGTATTCACTACTAGGTTAGTTCAACTGGTTATTCTACCTTTTTCCAAAGTACGGTTTTTGGGTTCATTATAAAGTGAATATATATATATATATATGAAGCGAACAATATAACTTGGTTAATTCCTTTAACCCATATAGACTTCTTCATACATTCCATTTCAAAATACTTTGTTTATTAATATGCCATGGTTTTGCTTTTAAAATAGATTGGGTTATTTGTTTTGAAAACTAAACCTTCAAACCATTTCTTTCAACCTCACTAGATAGCCTCCTTCGAAAACATATATCTCTTTTCAAAACATTAGACTTCTGCCTTTAAAAATACTTTAAAAGCCTTCTTCCGAAACCTTTCAACTTTAATAAAATGTTATTTATTAATTATTAGAAGCATAGCTTCGAAACTATAGGAAGTATCTCTTCCTAAAGCATTGAAAGTACCCATTTCGACATTATTGGGTTTACCTTTTTAAAATATCATTTAGGTCAAAGAAAATATAAACGAAAGTATCTCTTTTGAAACCTACTATATAAAAATATTGGGGAATTTATGATGGCGTCGAAACCATCTTTTTCGATGGAGTCGAAAGCTTATCTTTTAAAATATTTAAGGATAGCTTCGAAACCCCTTTTGAAACCATTGCCTTCGAAACCCATAACCCTTTCGAAAGCATTTAGAAAGTATCTTAATAGAGCTTTAAAATAAACAATAACTTTCGACAATATTGATGACTTCAATACACTCGAAAGGCACAAGAATCGACGGCTTGGCTTCGACTAGGTCGGAACCCCTTCTTTTGAAAGCATTGATTTATAATTAAGGGAACTCCATCGAAGCCCTTTTTTCTTTTTTAAAAACATGGCAACCCCTTAAAAAACCATTATAAACGTCTTTTTAAAACATATGTATCGACTAAGTCTAAATCTTCGTAACACAAAGGCAGGCACTTATCTTTTTAAAATAAACTGAGGTAACGACCTCAATGGAAGCTATGCTTTCGACACCATGCCTTTCACCTTTCTCCAATCCACTACGTATCACCTAGATGACACCCTATGTATTGAATTTTGCTTAATTGGATTTCAACATAGTCGAAGGTGAAAGGTAAGGGGAGAAAGATACTCTGAATAGAGGCAAAACCTGTTTTTCCGGATTAAACACAAAATTAAGTAACTTATATTAAACTAACCTGCCTACATAAAAATTTCTTATTGGTTTCCTTTACTTTTCCCATGCTTTGCAAAACTAACCGCCTTTTTATTTTGGATATGTATCAAACTTAAACTTTGCAAATAAAACCTTCCTCTTTATTTAAACGTAAATCATTTTGATCCTCTTCTCAAAATAATTTATTTTGTATATCACACCACTTAAGAAAAATCTCCAAAAATCACAGAAATTTACTTTGATCATGTTATCTAACATATCAAAATTTCAAGCCCAAATTCTCTATATATTTTCTAGAATAAATTTATAAACCCAATGTGCTATAATTTCACTCAAAAATTCATAATAATCTTTCCAAAGCTTGGAAAATTATCAAACTTTAAACCCAACTCTAAAATCATGTTTTGCATAACATATTATTTTTCCATGTCATTTAAACATCAATATCCCATGGTTTTGATCTAAAACCATATGAAGCATTATTTAAACAATCTTATTTGAATTGAAATAAACCATAATTCAAGCATATCATCATTAACATTACATATACGAATTTAAACTCAAATCCGAAATTTATATTTAACAAATAGAAATGGAAATTATCATTCACCTTAATCTTTGATAAGGAAAGTGGATTAAGATGAGTTTGATTCCCTTTTTTAATTCCTTTTCTTTTTCTTTGAATATCTTTTCTTCTTTTCTTTTTATTGGTCGGCTCTATTCTTCTTTTACTTAGGTTTTCTATTTGCTTTCAAAATGAAGCCAATAGGAAATAAAATGGTAAAAAGAGAATATATATATAAGAATAAGGGGTTATGTAAAGCTTATTACCATTATATCGTTATGCAGATTAACTTACTTATAATACATTCTCATGCCATTTAATTTATTACTTATGCATGGCCACTTATATTTATTTAATTATCAATCCCCTTATCGCTTAACATTTTCATTATTTTATTTTATTTATCTAATTAAATATCCTGGATAATGTTATTTAAAATTAGCGGTGTTACAAAATGAGCAACCTTCTGGAGTCCCTTGACATGATCAATGAGAAGCAGACTGAAGCTGAGTTGAGGGCGTCCACACACTGGCACCAAGTCGCCCGATATTATAACAGTAAGGTCAGGACTCAGAGCTTTGAAATTGGCGACCTGGTTCTCAAACGTATTTTCCTTAGCTTTGAAAACCTGGGCTCGATGTAGGAAGGTCTATATGCGATAGAGCAGAAGCTTGGAGATGGAACTTTCAGGCTCGCAACAACAAATGAGATTTCACTCCCAAGGGCATGGAATAGCGAGCACTTAGGGCACTATTTATCTTAGAAATAAATTTGTAAATAATTAGCTAGAGCCGTGTTAGAAGACAGATCTTGTCATTTTCTGTCTTTTATGGAATAAAATGGCTTTTCTAGCCCGAAAATATGTCCCTTTATTATATAAGAGTTGTGACTTAATCGACTCGAGTAAATTAATGCAGGTGTGCAGGTACCCATAGATAGTTTCCAACCAAACTTTTGAGACTCAAGATCGGGCCTAGAAGTCCCTTTTGGTGTCGGAAGACTAATGCAAACCAACTCTTGCCTTCGGATTGGAGACAAAAGTATAAAATTAAGTTGGACATGACATGACTGTCCGTACGCCAACTCTTTCCTTTGGATTGGAGGGGGAGCATAAACTAAATGGACGTGACTCGACCGTGTGTTATCTAACTCTTGTCCTCGGACTGGTGTAAGAGTATAAAATGTTCTATGCGAATTTAAATGAAAAAAATTTCAAGGAGAAGAGGGGCAAATTTGGAGTAGTGTAAATGACACTCAAGTTGTTTAACGTGAAGTTTAGGTCACATACTTGGTTGCAAATATAATGGAATTTACCTCTCCACTTTCAAATTGATGCACAAAATCATGAAGTTTTTCATGACATTTTCGAAAGTTATGAAGAATTTGATTTTAAACAAAAAAATCTTAGACCAAAATCGAGACTTATGAGTCTCATTTTACATTAAAGTATCTCTTTGAGAACGGGTAATTACAATGACCTTACTCAAAAGGTTTTTTAAAGGCCTTTTTCTATTTACGAAAACTACGACATCAATTGGGCACAAGTCATCTTAGATGACTATATTCAAAATAATATTTTTCAACATGAGAATACACTCTACCATGGTGTGTACCTTACTAGAATTTTCATATATTTTAATGTTGATTTATGAGGATAATCAACTCTTCCACGAAAAGTTATTGACAAGGCCAAAATTTCTCTTATGCACATTCTGCCTTATTTCGAACCCTGTGAAAATCTTATCACGAAAGAAGAAAGATTGACATGTAATGAGGAGCAAGAAGTATAACAAGGAGAAGAGGAAGAACACTGCGAAATGGATGTAGAAGAAGAAAGGGAGGAGGAAATGGATACTTCTTTAAAAAGCTTCGAAAAACCATCACACCCTTCCAACAAAGAGATTCTAAAGAATCATGAGAAGTTTCTTAAAAAACAAAAGAAATTTAAACATTTGTTAGTAAAAATTCACTTCCCTCTTTAACAAAGTGGACAAATACTTCTGGAAAATTATTCAAAAGCTTGGTGGAAATTCCTCATCTACATCTTTCTAATATGTAGTTATTTCCTTGTGATGTCTGGCTTTTATTTTGGTGTATCGTCCTAGTTTGATTTATGTTATCTTTATGTATTTTGCTTTCATGACATGTACTATCTTTTCTTATCAATGAAAAATTGTTCTTCCTATTACATACAGTTCTTATATTTTCTGGAAGTTATAAATATATAATGATATAAGATAAAAAAAATAAAAACTATAACACAATCTTAAAGTTTGCATTCTCACGTATGTATTTTGAAAAACATACATTGTATATGTCGACATATGTTAGCCATTTAGAAAAATTTTAAAATTTTAAAATAAAATTACTATCACCTATTCAATCTTGCCAAACTAATTTTCACTGCACTAAAGCCCATTTCTTCCAGAAAATCTCATTCATCATTTTATTCTCCACTCGCTTTTCATTCCCAAATTTTTGCAATAAGAATGTCTTCTTCACACCAAAAATTATGTAAAAACCTTGAACAAACACTTCAATCTTTCAATGATATTATTACCTTTATCTTAAGAAATAAAAGGCATTTAGAATTAAGTCAAGTATAGATGTTCAAAGAGAAAGAAAAGCATTTCAATGTCCTTCGATAGTTGATTTCTTCCTTAATCAAAGATGATCAAATAAACAACCCAAAATGCTCTATGAACAAGGATAATGAAGATTGGGATGCTATCAAGACAAATTAAATCTTTAGATCCGATAGTTGACTAAAGTTCCTAGGAATGTCTAGTTATCTGGTTTGATTATAAATATGTAAGTACATAACTTATTAATACTCCTAGGTTTGGATTTATTTTGATTGACTAGTAAGGTTTTGATTTGATTCGATGTGTTTAATATGTATACTTGGATTGATAAATTGATATGTACCATTTGGCTTAAGATTATCTTACCTTATTCTATCTATATATCAATTACATTATGTTTAACAAGCTTCGATTATTTCATTGCTTGATTATTTTTGACTTTATAGTTTCTAAGTATTTTACTTAGGATGAGTTTTTATTTTTCATCCATTTTTGTTAACGACAAAGGTGGAGAAAAATATAATATATACGTGCATATATTCAAAGGGAGTTATCTAACTCAAGAGGAGTTATATCAAGTTTTATATACAGTAATATTTAATGGTTGCCATCACCAAAAGGGGGAGATTATTAGTGCCTCAGTTATTAATTTTGATGACAACCATATACGATCATATAAAATTTTGATACTAATGTTTTGTTAAGTTATATAGTATATAATGCATAATATTACACATGTGATGAATCAAAGACTGTACAGTATTAAAACTTAAGAAGATAGACATGATGACTGATGAGTACAAAGACCAAGATATGGAGCGCAATAACCAGGCAATTTTCAAACCTCGAAAATTGCAACTAATACGTTCATTATATAGAGTGCCAAGAAATTGAGTGCCGAAAGTATTTGATTGTTAGGGTATAAGAGGAAAAGAGATAGAAGAAGAAAAGAAAAAACGAACAACAGTAGCAACATAGAGTCTCACAATCGCAACGGAACAAAATATAGTATACAATAATAGATTTTTATACAAAAAATTGTATCAGTTAATATACATACATATTATCAGAGTACAATCATCAAAATATAAATCTGGACAGTTATAATAATTTATCCTCACAAATGCTGAATATACAGCCTACAATACACAACGGAATAAGTACGCGTAATACGTCTCTGTTATCTAGCTCGTCTCCTAAGCTTTAAAGCATCCTAACCAGAATCTATTACACTCGGTATGACCCGAGCATTACAAAGTAACATTCGAGTCAGGTTGGAAACCAGCATGAGTAAAACACACTTAATTTAAAATACTTAAGTTACCCAAATCCATTTAAAAACCCAAGATATCCCGTATGCGTCACACATAAACACGACGAGTTTTTATCATATGATAGCCAAAACACTTTTATAGAAAATCCATCGATAATTTGGTAGTGTTTAAGTATAAATACTTATATAAATAGCCAAAATTACCACATTAATCAAATTCCAGTATAATAGAATCTATAATTAAACCCATAAAGGTTCATGGTGGTTATTGGATCGAAGTGGTTCCGAAAAATGTAGATGTCTGATCCCGGTCTCTTCGAACTCAAAGTGATAAATTTTAAATGTCTAAGTCGTTTTAATTAAATAATTCATATTCAGGGTGTCAACATTCACATATGGAAATTTATTACATATGTTAATTTCAAATAAAACGTGTCAACATTTTATTCTAACATTTTCACTTGTTTGGCTACTAAATGGCACAGACAAAGAACAATTGAAATAATATCCAAGAGCAATAAAGCGAAAAGATAGATCATTACTAAATTAACGATCAATAATTAATATTAAACAATTTACGAATCAGAATTTGACTAGATTTAATCAATTGAATCCACTTATATTTTAATCCAAAATTACTTATTATTAAAGAAATTTTAAAATGATTTATTATTAGTTAAAACAATCCATTTAATAACTAATTTACTAATTAACATATGATTTAATCAATAAGAATTTAATTATCTATTCACTTTTCTTATTATAAATGTTTAAATTTTATAACACAGAAAATTAACAAAATTAATTTAGATTAAATTATTAGGTCGCAGGATTACATGCAAAAATTATCATGTCGGTTGGATTTAAATGAAAGAAAAAAATATGTTTTAAAAAGTTAAAAGGTTACTAACATAAAACATTTATTAAATTATATTTTTAAATTCAGATTATTTGTTAATCAAAGAAACTACAAAATAATCCATAATAGTTCATTAATAATTAATTAATTGATAAGTAAATATATAATTGATCAAATTAGAATTTACTTATTTTTTTACTTCAAATATAATAAGTCCTTAAATTTTCACCGTAGAAAACTACGACGATAATAGTTTAAATGGAAATACCCTTCGATATAAGCTCGACATAGAACTTTCTTGATGATTGGGTTTTAAAATGAAGGACAGTTTGAGTATTAAATTCTATAGATTATAAAAATAAATAATTCAATTCAATTCCACTTTATAAACAAACATCCAGCGCGGTCGAATTCGAACCCGGCCCCCGTCAACCAAAAAGCATACGTTTTCTTCCTTTTTGCTTCTTTATTTTGAAATAAATCAAAAACAAGTTTTAAAATTATATAGGTTATGAACTAAAATAATTTTATTTTTCTTTAAGAATAATCCAAGGCTAAATAACTAAAAGTCGGCCCATCAACTTCGACCCATAAACAAAAGAGCCCGAAACCTTTCTTTTCCTTCCCCGGTTTTCTTTCCTCCCCTCCTTAAATTTGAAAACCTAGAGACGTGCACAAATGTGTGCATGTGCATACATACCTCCAGCCATCAACACTCACGGCCAACCAACCTCGCGACTCACCCACAAACCCCTCTTCTCGACTACCCACCTGAAAAACCCACAGCAGAGTTCGATTTCAATTTAAAACTCCAACCAAAATTGAAACCACCACCACCGTTGTAACGACCCAATTTTTCGACTTTCGAAAGTCGACATCCATATGTCCACTATATCAAATACTGCACAGTAGAATGCCGAAAAACCGAACCATTAGGGTTTAAGAAGAAGAAGATAGGAGAAGAAATAGAAACAATAAACTGAATCTCACGTCTCGCAGCGGAACAACATATAATAGATAAATGAATATCTTTAAAACAAGGAATCATCTTAGTTAATACAATACAACATCAGAGTTTATGACAACACCATTCAACACTAAGCATTTACAACAACTAATCCATATTAGAACCAAACTTACAACAATCTCAACGCAGCGGATAATAGATAGTCTAATGATACATCTCGCCTGCCAGCTTGCCTCCCCACAGCATATCTTTTCTGACTTCGTTCCAGAATAATGATAACCTGATTCTAGGTTGTCCGTGTGGAAAATTTTAGGCACCCAAAGTTTAGAAAGGAAACAATAAACTCCAGGTCAGTCATGGGACTGGTGTGAGATCTTAAAAACAGTTATTTTCACAAAGAAAAGGAAAATAAATCCGCTATGCTTTTAAAAAATGGAACTACCATAAGGCCTCCCTGCACACACACAACGCAATCGCAAACTTGGGGAGATTTCTCCTTATGATAGTCAAACATGCTTGATATGCAAAATTCATATTAATATAATCATTAGTGCATAGTGGAAAACATTTGCAAGTATAATATTAATTTTAGCCAGCATACGTACCATTATAGTATGCCTACTATAGCTACCATATTAGATGGCACGTTCTACAACTAAAACCATACAAGGCACGTATTGGTGATTGGATTTCCAACAAATGGTCAGGCTAAGTAACTTCCAATTGCCATATGAGTACGCCTCTGGGGGGACGCCCCGAGAACCTAACCGGATCTCTGCCAACACAAGGTCGGGTTACCTCTGTAATTAGGTAACTACTGACACGAGTATGCCATCCCGTGGTCGTAACCGACCTTTATCCAAGGATCCTCAACATCAACAACCACAAAGTAATAAATTTGCAGCATTCACATAGGTTAAATATCTGGGTTCCATACCATGATACCACCTCTTTCCAGAAGGAAAAGACATACCCTCAGGAGGTGCTACCCCCAAATAACCTTGCTGCATCCTTCATGTTTTGTCCATTCTGGGTTGTGAGGTCCGACGAAGTCTCGTCCACAAAGCTATGCTTTTCACAAAGCCATGCTTTGATCAACAAATGATCAGTAGCACTTCGTGTGCCACATTACCAATTTGGGAACATATCACTAGTAACCATCAACAACAAAACCTCTGAGCTTGTACGTCTCAGAGAAGGGTGTTAAGCTAAGGGAATAAATTCTCCGCCACCAACAGAAATGTATTTGATATAAACAAGCTTTACATCCCAAAGTGTAACGTCATACACACATCCATGCAAGTCCGTTCCGGGATCGAACGGAACCGAAGGCACTTCAAAGAAGCCCTTGCAATCTGGATATTAACTAATCACGTCTGGAATCCCCATCACAAAGGGTGATAAAATCTCTATACCGGAGAAAATCAGTGCAGAGACATTCGAAAGGTAATCCTTTCGCTTTCGAAAATACTCGGCCTTCAATACCATCTTCAAATGCAATCACATTTCGTCGTATCATTATTCGGAATGGGTTTTATGACACAAAGGCCACTCCCGGCTAATCCGAATAATGAGCGCTTATTTTTAAAAATAAGCGTTCATTCAGATTTCAAACAAATAACAACATATTTCCCCCTTAATCTTTTAAATAAAAGATCCATCACAATCACAAAGGTTCGATGTGGTTTTCGAATATCCATTTTGAATCCTACCCCCGGTCGCATCGAAATTCAAATGCCGTTTAAAGGCCAATATTGATAGTCAGTTATTTAACTATCAATCAACATTCACAACAATCACCATATTTCAAATAATTTTCCCAAATTATTTAATTTCAACATATCTCCACAAGATATAATTTCACACTTCATTCATTTGAAAACAATTTCAAATCAATTTCCACAATTTAATCCTTTGAAAAAATTTCAAATCATTTTCCTTGAACGAAATATATTTCGAAATATTTATTCATTTCCATTGAAAATCTGCCGAGTTCAAATACTTTAAAATAATTTTAAGTTACTTATCCAAATTATATACTTGAAAACATTCAGAATAAAAACTATTTTAAACCACCTTATTTAAAACATTAGTTATAAAAATATTATACTGATATCTCATATAAAAATTCAAGTCCAAACTAATTTAAAAATAAAATTATTCGATAGGGTATAACTATTTAAATATCCATTTTCTAAATAAAATATCAATTTTATTCTTTAAAATAATCGCTTCTATAATTAATTAAATAAATCTTTAAATTAAAGATTTGAAACCAGCTTAAGAAAATAATTTCTCCACAAACATCCTTTTTAAACCAACTTCAAAACTTTTAATTTTGAAAGCTACTTTAAAACATACTCGACTTTCGTAGGAAAATACACCTTCCTTTTCAAAATGGTTCATTAAAATCGATTAATAAATCCATCTTGATTTATTTTAAATTTACGTTCCAAATCCATAAATTTCATACTATATTTTAAAAATAAACTAATATTTATTTTAAAACAAATTTCCCTTTCCTTTTAGATTCCTATTTTGGATTTAAATTTTCAAATACCCACTGATATATGATTTTTAAATCGACTTCCAAATATCCCTTTCAAGCCAAATCAAATCCTAAATTGATTTCTATTTTATTTCAATCACTAAATCAAATTCCAAATTGATTTCAATCACCAAATCAAATTCCAAATTGATTTCTAATTTTTTCAATCACTAAATCAAATTCCGAATTAATTTCTAATTTATTTCAATCACTAAATCAAATTACAAATTGATTTCTAATTTATTTAAATCACCAAATCAATTTTCATATTGATTTCCCAAAGGTTTAGTTTAAAACACCAAAAAAATTTCAAATTGATTTATAAATCTTTTCAAACTCCAAATTAAATTCCAAATTTTATTTCTAAATTTTATTTCCCTTTTTAAAAAATAAATCCCTTTATCTCTTCCAAACTAATTTGAAAATTCGTATTTTAAATAAATTCTTCAAATTTTGAATTATATTACCCGAAATCCATTTATTAAACTTTTTTCCCTATCTTGGACTTTTTTCAATAGGATTCAAAAATAAACTTTATTCTTTTAAAACTCCTTCTATTAAATTTATCTAATTTTCAGAAATAAATTTTACTAAAACTTTCAACTTGAATTTTAAAAATCCAATTTCATTTATTTCCGGTGTCCTATGATACCAAAAATATATTCGGCTAAATTATAGCCTTTAACGATTTCAATCACAAATATGATCGTACGCAGATTGTACATAATCAACACACTTCGATGTGGAATAATTAAATACATATAATTAAATAACAATTCCACTTCGATGTGGAATATCACGGTATATGGGATTAATATAATATCATCCGCTATTATGCGGCGCATAGGGTATCACCGCTATATAATGCGGGAAATCAATCACTCCAAATACATATATAATACCAATCCCACTTCGAGATGGAATATCGCGGTATATGGGAGTAATATAATATCATCCGCTATTATGCGGCGCATAGGGTCTAAATCAATACAACTGATAATCATTTATCATTCAAGCACACAATCAACAATTTTAAATTTAACTATTTAAAATTAAAACAAAAAATCCGGTTGAGTGAGAAGATCTCACCTTTGCCTTTATTTTGCCATCCATTTCCATCTCATCTTGTTTCCCCAAAGTTTTAAACCTTGTATAGATATTATACAGTTGATTAATATTTTGAAAAATTGGAAAATAAATTACCACTTATTTATTTAATTTTGAACTAATCTATTACCATATTAGTAAATTTAATTACCTAATAATTTATTTTAAATCGATAATTTTCCTCTTAAAAATCTTTTAGCAGCTAAATAATTAAATCTGTTTATTAATCAAATTAATCACTAAAATCTAAACTAACTAGTAGATTAAAAAAATGTGTGTATCTATTTTCTTTTGAAATTACATGCATACTTATGAAATAATCTATATATCCTTTAAAATTCCTATTTCTATATCTAATATATATACGTGTCTATATCATTTCTATTTTTCTGTATGTATATAAAAATCTGCATAATATATATAAAACTTGACTTTCCGTAAAGTTTCCTTTTTATAAAAAACCTTTTGTATCATAAATAAATTAAACCAGTTTGTTAAACAAATTAACCACATATATATATTATTTAATTTTAAGCCAATTTTGTTTTAAATAATTTTCTTGGCAACTAAAATCGAATACTTGAATTTTTTTATACCTATATATATATATATATATATATATATATTTGAATATAAAGCAGTAACCTTCTTCCTCTGTAAATATATCAATTCAATTTCAGATTAAAAGTAAAAAAATCGAGCGTAAACCATGCAGCCTTGGGAAGAACTCGCCATCGTACGACACACTGACCTCCAGCTCAACACCAAATCTCTTGCATGAATTCGCCTCGACCTCGCCTACCACCGAGCCTCGAAATCGAACACGCCGGCCTCCCTGATTTGCCTACGAACCAGATGCGAACACTGCCCGCAGCCCTAACGTCGAGCCGCCACTTCCCAGATTCGATCGCTGCTAGCATCGCGCCCACTACGTAGCCACTGTGCCAATCAAATGCGCGACCTTGATTCGATTGCTTTTTTTTCTCGACTTGAATACGAGAAACAGAGCGACCATTAGAACGAATAGAATTTTTTTGGTAGGAATCGATTTGGATTTGAACGAGGGTATGTTGAATTTTGAATAAAATAAAAGAGGAGATCATTGTTCATTTGTTTCGATTTTTTTTCTTTGGTCTAAACGAAATAATATTGCTTTCGTCCTTTATTTCTTTGAACGAGAAAAAAAAATTCTCAACGCGTGTCATTAATTTCTGCCAAGTGTTGGAAGAAATACGAAACGTGTAACTTGCCTATTGAAATTATATTAAAAGAAACATATATATTATATTTAAATTTTAAATTCAAATTCAAATTCAAATCGTATCAATTTCGCAACTCCCAATCTCGATCTCCAATCAAGGCATGCCGCCAGGCATTTATAATGTTATACGCCTAATCCAAACGCAATGGAAAAGATTCCGAGTCCTAATTTGATCGTACGGAGAAGATAGCTTTTCGAACCAGTTAAAATATCAAATTTTCGATTTAAATCTCAGTATGTTTATTGACCGTACGGCCAAACGATCACTCCAAACACTATGAAAACTGAAATCCGATAATAATACAATATTCCGGATCCAACGGAGCTGGTTTCGTCAAATTCCAAGATTATGACTTGGAAAGCTATTTTTATATATTGATTTAAACGATATAATTTCAAAACTAAATAAAACCTTCCCAAATCAAATTCTGAAGCTTCCTTTATCTTCAGTATTATCATTGTAGATTTTTGAAGCCTTTAAAAATATTTTTAATCAGCTTAAAAATCTTGATTCAATATTTTACCCAATTCCATTTATTAAATTCAAAAATTTTAAATTGCTAAATTCATTCTGTAATTTGAAATTCAGGTTAAACTAACATTCAGATATTAAAAATCCATTAAATATTTCAATTTCAAATGTCAAAATTTTCAAGTCGTCACGTCCTTCCCCTTAAAAGAATTTCGTCTCGAAATTACTGGTTAAGAAGAATGATCCTTAACCTGTTTATTATTTTCCCTAAACAAACAGTTTCAACAACTTGCCAAAACAAATCTTTTTATTAAAGATCCATTATCACTTCAATTAACTTTCAAAAATCAACCATAAGTTTCAAACAACATTGTTTTCTTAACAATTCAAATTTAACTTTTAAACTTTCAAAAAAATTCCAAATTTTTCTAACTCTCTAAATTTTCAAAAAATTTCGCCAGCGTCTCCTTTGCGCAACTAGCTCGGTAAGACTACAAAATGGCACCACGGGCCCTCAGATTCAAAAAAAAAAACCAAGCGGCTGAACAAGAAAATCATCAAATTTCATATAGAAATTCAAATACATACCCTATTGTCGAGCAATTTAATTTTATCTCCGAAATCAAATCCCAATTCCATTTCCTTTTAACACACCTGTATATCCTGCTTATCATTTTGCATATTTCTTTACAAAATTTTCACTATATACGTCTTATACCATTTTTACTTCAATATTGAAGTTATATATCCATTTTTATTCAATCTTGTATTTTCAATTTTATTTGAATTCAATTTACAATTTCAATTCTATCTGGATTCAATTTACCTTCTAAATATTGAATTTTATCAAATCTTTCATTCGCAACTGATTCATATCACTATTTTAAATTAGTTTCATTTACTAATTCATTACAAATTCCAATTCATTTTATCTCAAACCATTTTTTTATTTCCACCTTTATTATCTTTAGTTCACTTCGAACTAATTCTACAACTTCATTTTATTTCACACAATTCAAATAAGTTTTCAATATCAGTTTCAATTCCAGTTCTATTCTCTTGTTCATTCAAAACACAATTCAATTTCAATTCACCATTTTGGTTTACAACCACGTATATTTAAACTGGATTTCAAACTCCATATGAATTTAATTTACCTTTTAGTTATAAATATTGAATTCAATTTGTTTCAAACCATATTAAATTTGTCATTCCATCAATTAGTTTCACTTACTAATCTTACTTCAATACTTTGTTTTATTTGATCCTTTTTTACAAATTTTCTGCTTTACTTTGTTTATCACAAATCAAATTCAATTCCAATTCTAGTTTTATTTGCTTACAAAATTGAAATGAATTTCAACAATCGATTTTCATTTGCTTGCAACTGTAAATTCATTTACTCATTCACAATTTTACTTTTCACCTTAATAATTTTTATTCCATAACTATTTTTATTAGATTCCAGAGTCTTTCCATCTTTTCAAAACCATTTTTGAAATCAATTCAAATTACCTTTTGAATTTCCAAAACCAAACCCAATTTTGCAAACAACTTCCTTTTAAAATAATTCGGCAGCAATTCCTCTCCTGGAAACTCGAAAATGAACACCGATGATGTCGCGATCATCATCGGAATTATTTTCCAGCGACCGAAAAGAGTTTATGCTTTCATCCTTTCAAAACGTTTTTCCAAAACCTTTGAAAGCCATTTTCAAATCAAATGGATTTAATTTCCAAAATTCCAAATCCTTTCAAAAACATTTCCAAATATTCCTCTAGAATTCTATTTCAAATTACAAATCACATTTACAATTTACATTCTCAAATTCCATATTTATATGGATTTTATTTCTTAACTTTTTGTGTATCATTTTGATTTCTTATTCAATAATGATAATAGTTTAATATTACCATTCCCTTAACAACCAAGCAACCATATACTATAAAAATTTACGGAAAATGATTTCTTTTCAATACAAAAATAGTTTGAGTAAAATTATTTCATTTACCCTATTTTAAAACAATATCGTGTCGAATAGTTCTGTACAAGTGTTTAGAGATCCCTATCGATAGAGTTGTATAGATTATACCGACCAAAATCCATATACCACTCAACAAACCAATCATCACAATATAAATTCATTTTTTAATATTCACTAACAAATACGCGCTCATATCCATTATTACACTCAAACTCATTCTAGAGTACTACTCACTCTATCTCTAATGAGTCATCCCTACCAGAGCCAAGCTTTTCGCTTAACCAATTGCTCTGATACCATATTTGTAACGATCCAATTTTTCGACTTTCGAAAGTCGACATCAATACGTCCACTGTATCAAATGCCGCACAGTCGAATGCCGAAAAACCGAACCGTTAGGGTTTGAGAAGAAGAAGATAGAAGAAGAAATAGAAATAATAAACCTAGTCTCACATTTCACTGCGGAACAACATATAATATATGAATGAATATCTTTAAAAAAAAGAATCATCTTAGTTAATACAATACAACATCAGAGTTTACAACGACACCATTCAACACTAGGCATTTACAACAACTAATCCATATTAAAACCAAACTTACAGCAATCCTAACGCAACGGATAATACATAGTATAATGAATGTATCGCCTGCCAGCTTTGCTCCAGATCTCCTAACATGTCTTTTTTGACTTCGCTCCAGAATAATGATAACCTAACTCTAGGCTGCCCGTGTGGAAAATTATGGGCATCAAAGAGTTTAGAAAGGGAACAATAAACTCCAGGTCAGTCATGGGACTGGTGTGAGATCTTAAAAACGGTTATTTTCACAAAGAAAAGGAAAAGAAATCCGCTATGCTTTTGAAAAATGAAACTACCATAAGGCCTCCCGGCACACGCACAATGCAATCGCAAAGATAGGGGAGATTTATCCTTATGATAGTCAAACATGCTTGATACGCAAAATTCTTTTTTAATATTATCATTAGTGCATAGTGGAAAACATTTGCAAGTATAATATTAATCTTAGCCAGCATATGTACCATTATAGTATGCCTAATATAGCTACCATATTAGATGGCACGTTCTACAACTAAAACCGTACAAGGCACGTATTGGTGATTGGATTTCCAACAAATGGTCAGGCTAAGGAACTTTCCATTGCCATATGGGTACGCCTCTGGAGGGATGCCCCAAGAACCTAACGGGATCTCGGCCAACACAAGGCTGGGTTACCTTTGTAACCAGGTAACTACTGACACGAGTATGCCATCCCCCGGTCGTAACCGACCTTTATCCGAGGGTCCTCAACATCAACAACCACAAAGTGATAAATTTGCGACATTCACATAGGTTAAATATCTGGGCTCCAGACCATGATACCACCTCTTTCCAAAAGGAAATGACATACCCTCAGGGGCTCTACCCCCAAATAACCTTGCTGCATCCTTCCTGTTTTGGCCATTCCGGGTTGTGAGGTCCGATGAAGTCTCGTTCACAAAGATACGCTTTTTACAAAGTCGTGCTTCAATCAACAAATGATCAGCAGCACTTCTTATGCCACATTACCAATTTGGGAATATATCACTAGTAACCATCAACTACAAAACCTCTGAGCTCGTACGTCTCAGAGAAGGGTGTTAAGCTAAGAGAATAAATTCTCCACCACCAACAGAAATGTATTTGATAGAAACCATCTTTACATCTTAAAGTGTAACATCAGGCACACATCCATACAAGTCCGTTCCAAGATCGAACGGAAGCGAAGGCACTTCAAAGAAGCCCTTGCAATCTGGATATTCACAAATCACGTCCGGAATCCCCATCACAAAGGGTAATAAAATCTCCCTACCGGAGCAAACCAGTGCAGAGACATTCGATAGGTAAGCCTTTCGCTTTCGAAAATACTCGGTCTTCAACACCATCTTCAAATGCAATCACATTTCGTCATATCATTATTCGGAATGGGTTTTATGACACAAAGTCCTCTCCCGGCTAATCCAAATAATAAGCGCTTATTTTTTAAAATAAGCGGTCATTCAGATTTCAAAAAAATCATAACAAATTTCCACTTCGATCTTTTAAATAAAAGATCCATCACAATCATAAAGGTTCGATGTGGTTTTCGGATATCCATTTGGAATCCGACCCCCGGTCGCATCAAAATTCAAATGCCGTTTAAAGGCCAATATTGATAGTCGGTTATTTAACTATCAATCAACATTAACAACAATCACCCGATTTCAAATAATTTTCCCAAATTATTTAATTTCAACATATCTTCGCAAGATATAATTTCACACTTCATCCATTTGAAAACAATTTCAAATCAATTTCCACATTTCAATCCTTTGAAAAAAAATTCAAATCATTTTCCTTACACGGAATATATTTCCAAATATTTATTCATTTCCACTGAAAATCTGCCGAGTTCAAATACTTTAAAATAATTTAAGTTACTTAGCCAAATTATACACATGGAAACATTTAGAGTAAAAACTATTCTAAAACACCTTATTTAAAACATTATTTATGAAAATATTATACTAATATCTCATATAAAAATTCAAGTCCAAACTAATTCAAAAATAAAATTATTAGATATGGTATAACTATTTAAATATCCATTTTCTATATCAAATATCAATTTTAATCTTTAAAATAATCTCTTCTATAATTAATTAAATAAATCTTCACTTTAAAGATTTGAAACCTGCTTAAGAAAATAATTTCTCCATAAACATCCTTTTTAAAACCAACTTCAAAACATTTAATTTTGAAAGCTACTTTAAAACATACTCGGCTTTCTAGGGAAAGTACACCTACCTTTTTCAAAATGGTTCATTAAAATCGATTAATAAATCCTTCTTGATTTATTTTGAATTTACATTCCAAATCCGTAAATTTCATACCATAATTTAAAAATAAACCAATATTTATTTTAAAACAAATTTCCCTTTCCTTTTTAAATTCCTATTTTGGATTTAAATTTTTAAATACCCACTGATATACGATGTAACAACCCACCTTTTTGCACGATTTAAATCGACGATAAACCACACACGTCAGACATAAATCATGTAGAAGGGCGGATTGCTATGAGGTAAATAAGAAAAAGTAGAGAAAGAAAAAAAAAATAGAATCTTGCAACGGAACGATAAAATTTAATAATCAAATATACAGTTCATGAATCTGTTGTACAAAATATTTGATTTACTTATACAATACATATCAGAGTTACACATACCAAAGAATATTAATTAATGCAGCAAAATTAATTGGTGTAGTGGAATAATATAGTAGATAATAGTACTACGAATCTTCGTCTTCATCCTCCAGAATAAAATCTTCAAATCCTGAAACGCTCGGACTGACCCGAGCGAATTGAAAAGACAAAACACTCGAGTCTGAACTAAAAGATCTTATGTAAGTTAAATCAACAGGAATAAATATGAGTGGAACGACGTCAGAGATGTTTACGGGATTTGACATCTCTATCCAGTGTCTAACGTGAGTGCAGTAACTTAAGAGATGCTTGGGATTCACATCTCCTAAGGATCCGTTAAACTATTTACTATGTAGTAATATTTCGCTATTATAATAATGGCTAATAGTAAAACAAACTTACTTTTTTCATAGCATTAATGGGTTACCCATATAGCCCTTAACACGTAATAGTCCCAGTAGTCCATCCAATATCATAGTCCCTCCTGATTGGGAAGCCACCAGAGGATACCACACGGGCAACGGGAGAAAACCAAACTCGTACAAGGCGCGATAGGGTAGGTGACATGGAACAATTAGGCAATGCCAAGGTAGATATACCAATTGCTATCCGGGCTGGTGGTAACGCGTAGCGCGCAGCTACCGCCCACCTCGAGCCACGCCCCTAAATAAAAAAATCAAAAGTGGCCACCGAGTCAATCCAAAAGTCAAATTATAATATCGAAGGGATGTGTCCGATCAAAGGTGCTAACACATTGGCCTGAGAATTGCTCATGTTTTAGCCACCTTATGCCAACTCATGAGAGTTGGGTCCACGTATTTACCTCACAGGAAACGCCGCCACCATCCTACTTTATTCTGGAATCTCCACCGCATACACGGTTGTTAAAGTGGTTTTCGAAGTTGGCAGAGAGTATGACAACTTCCGATCCCGGTCTCTTCAATAACCAAACGTTATTATAACACCGCGCTCATTTTAAAATAATTTACTTTTAAAACCAGAATATAATATTTATTTCAAAACCATATAAATACGATATCATTTCAAATTTAAAAACCAGATCAATATGATATCATTTTTATTTCAAATATATCTTTTTCCCAAAATCATAGCACTTTCAACTCTATGTAGCTTGAAAACCCATAGCTTTGAAACATAAGTTCAAATACTTAAATGGTTTAAATATTAATTTCCTTTATATAATAAATTAGCTTCTTAATTTCAAAAAACAATTCCAAATACAGATTTGAATACCAAATAAACCATTTCAATTTCCATATATTTCAAAGCTTTAATTATTCAATATTTCAAAACTAAATTTTATAATTCATATACACACACACACACCCCAAATTCTCTCACTATTATTTGGTTTCGAAATATTTCCTTCATAAAATCCAATATCCTTTAAATAAAACTTCAAATTCAATAACTGAATATTCCTCAATTTATTTAGATCTCATACATTTCACTTAAATCATCTTAAACCCGAATTAAGTTATAAAACCATATTCTTTAAAATCTCAATTTCAATAAGTTCTAAATGGATCTTTATTAAGCATAACTTTTAATTACATAAAACATCAAACCAATTTCAACTATCTTCTCACCCTTGATTTATAAAAAATCAATATAACTCTATACTAAAATATAATTTAAGGAAATATTTATTTATATTATTTAATAAGATCAAACTTTATTATTAAACTTATTTTATCCTTTAAACAAATTTTATTCATGGCTTAAGCCAATAATTTAACTATATAAAGAAAACATTTATAAAATATCCAAATCCATATCTCATAAAATCATATATTTCTTTACAAAACCATAGAAATCATTTCAAAATATTTTTATATATAGACCATGGTGTCTGTATATAATTTTCTATCCTATGGTCAAGTGATACAGATATTTATCATTTCAATCCGTAATTTAAAATAAAATTTTGTGGTTATATATTATTTCAAACCGCAATCCCGAATGAAATAAAAATGCATAATAACTTGCAGATTATGATGATATAAACAAAACATCCATTCATCCATCATAAAAATCATACATCCATCACAATCATCATCCAAAACAATAAATCAATATCCATATATAACAGATAATATATAACAGGTAACTAACTGGCAGTTATATTCAATAATAAATTAAATAACGATTTAATTTAGATAAATGCAATAACTGAGATGATGATTAAAATATAATAAAAAGTCGTAAATAAACGCATAATTACAAAAAAATTTAATTTAACAAACATAAGAAATTTTAGAAGTTGTGAGTGGGTTAAAACACTCATCTTTTGAATTTAAATTGAATTAAAATTCAATTTAAACCCAAAATTTGCACCGTCTCCAAATTCATCCATACCAGGGTCAAATTGTCCGGAATTCAGATATGATCCTATCGAAGAAAACCGCACGAAATTTCGACCTCGTAAGCAAAAGTTATTGCTATTAGAACGATTGAATTAGGAATTTAAATAAAATAAAATAAAACAAACAAGGTAATAACTCACACGCCACGCCATCAATAACAGTGCCATCTTCCTTCTCTCACACGCCAAGAACACGCGACCCAGACCGAAATGCGCACGAACGTTAAACCCAAATAACCATATGCGCGAACATTGTTGCTCCCTCGCAACCACCCATGCTTGTCGCCGACGTTCCCCAAGGCCGCGTCCTCGAGCGAAGCCCCGCCCTATCACAATCGATGCCACAAATCTTTCCGACGCCGTCAATCAATCACTAACCCTAATCAAATTTCGCCGTCGATCAGACCGTCAACTGAGAATGAGGAAAATTAGAGTTTATAACAGAGTATTTATAGACAAGGTTGAAAAGGAATAGATGGACCCGATTTATAAATGCGTTGAACGATGGATAGCCTGAAAAGCCCGTTCTGACTCCGGAACGAAATTGGGTCAACCCATATATCAAAATAGATGTTCTAAAATATTTTAAACGCGATAGAAAAAGTTTCACGTCCAAATTCCATTGTATGAAGAAGTTATGCCAAAATCAAATGATTTCAATGGATTTCAATTTCATTTATTTCAAGGCGTTTCGAGTCCGTACGATCAAACGACGAGCCCGATCGCTACGAAACTTGAAATCCTACAATAATTCACCGTTACGTGTCCGATGAAACTAGTTTCGTCGAAATCCGAGTCAGTGGCCAAAATGGCTATTTTCCAGCTATTAAATAAATTAAAAATTAATTAGTTAAATCCGACTTTTCAAATTTCAATTCTTAAATTGATAAATTTCATCATTTTTTAATTTCTCGATCATTCACAATGATTTAAACAAATTTAAATGTCAATTTTGAGTTGAATAATTCATAAATTCCAATGTTAACCTCAATTACAATATTTAATTTCAATTTTATTAAATTTAGAAATAAAATAAAACTCCAAAATCCATTTATTAAATTCTTAACCCTTGTTATTCGAGTCCTATTACAATAAGAATATATCTAACATTGCTTTTAAATCTTGGTTCTTAATATTCTCCCATTTAAACTTAATTCCAATTAACGTACAAATTAAATTACCTTTAATTGCAATTAATCCTAATATTACAATTTAAATTCCAAATAAATTGTTTTTATTTGATTTCAATCTTTATAACCCATCCACTGATTTCAAATAACATAGTTAATGCTGGTTTTACATTACATTACTTAAATATATCAACTTCCTTTCTTTATTGTGTGTTAACTAAATTTTCCACTAGTATTGAAATTTTTGCTAAATATACATTTGCATTACTTCCTTTATTGGGATTTCATTCCACTTATTTATAGTCAACTTATATTATCATCACTACCTTTCATTTTAAATTATCAATTCATTCATAAACCACAACAATACATTATTGCCAAATATTACCTTAAATCCACCCTACGTAATAATTAATTCCATTTATTGCAATAGGTTTCAATTAGTAGTGATTGCGCTAAATGTGTTTGCATTAACGTTATTCAATTAATCTACATCCAATTACATTTAATATTCCCAATAAATTTACTTACTTGGTCGCATGCTTCTATTACACCAATTACTACCTTATAATAAGTTTACGTTTCTAATTTAAATTTACATTCACCCTTTCCGTTATTTATTAATTATCATTAACGTACATTTAATTATCTTTATTGGTACTTGGTGAATTAACTGGTAACACAACCATTATATCCTTTATAATACTTGTATATTTATTCTTCACAACAACTACTATCTATGATAATATTTCACAAACTACTTCAATAATTACACTTGTTTTTTTCTCATATTCCCATTATAACTAAGTCATAACATTTACACTATGTCATTTATTATAGTTTCATTCAATCTATCAAAGTTTTAGCTTTAATAACCATTTTTATACTTCACCCTAGTTATTAATCATTATTCATCTACAAATTTTATTTGTTTCAATATTATTCCATTATAAATTATAGGGTTTTATTTCCTTCTAAATAAATTACAAAATCCTATTAATTTAACTAATTTTTTTCATTCCTTAAATATTAAATTGTCAAAACTTAATCAAATTAATAAATTTAAATCATTGAAATTTCCGGGTTGTTATACTCTCCCCCACTCAAAACTTTTCATCCTCGAAAAGGAAAAGAAGGGAAAAGGAAGAACTTGAGTAAGCAATACATCTTATTCGAAAATATTAACTTTATAAAAAAGTAAATTTACAAAATTTATAAATTTGAATAAAATATACCAATTTATAACCATTAAATCTTTTTATGCTTAAATTAATAAAGTTTGGAAAACATTTTTAAAATATTTTCTAAGTCCAAAATTTACGGAAAATTTCGTCAGAGTCTCCTTTGTACGGAGAGGCTCAGGAGAAAATATAATATCAAATATAACAAAACACAACATATATTTGCGAAATAATATATATCCCAACACGGGAAAAACAATACAAAAACGCTAGAAAACCGTAATCCGAAAGCGTAGCTATTTGTCGGGCAATTTACGCTTATATTATGAAACCAAATGCAGTAGCAATTGCTTCAATAACCTGCATTTCACTTATATAATCCAAAAGAGTCAATAATTATATAAAATGAAATATTTAAAGTTGCTTCAACCAAAAACAAACCAATCAATACAAACAACAATCATTTTCACAAGGCATCCACTCGTCTCATAGAATCAACACAAATCAATCATTCATTCATATCAAATAAAACAAATAGTTGTTCGGGTTCAAAGCTTCAAATTGTACAGGATGAAAAATAAACTACTAAGCACACCATTTACTGAACAGTCTCTGATGAAGCTAAATAGATTATTCATACATCCAGACAATTTTAAAGTGTCCTTACCCAAACAACCATAAACCAAAACAAACAACAACAATTTCAAACAACAGATTTAGTTTATCCTTATTAATTCCATTCATACATTTGTTTCTTGATTTCTCTTTTTCATTCATATAATGGTTTATCTTTTTAATTTACATTTATTTCTTACAAATTTATTTAAAAATAACTTCAACTTATGTAACGTACGCGATTTTTCTTTGCCGAAAACCCGAATAGTTATGGGTTTAAGAAAAGAAAAGAGAAAGAAGAAGAGAGAAGAAGATAGAAAAATAGGGAGGAGAGAAAATAGAAATTTTTAAAATAGAAGAAAAAGAGAATAGAGAACATAGAAAATAGAAAACAGAAGAAAATAGGACGGAACAGAAAACAACAGAACAACAACAGAATCTCACAATTCGCAGCGGAACAACATATAATAATAAATGAATAATCTTTAAACAAAGAACTATATCAGTTATTACATTTTATACATTTCATTACATCATATCATCAGAGTGTACAACATCATACAACAACAACAGTGCAGCGGAAAAAGAAATACTATATAAGTAATACGCCATGCCATCCAGCTTGCCTCCAGCAACTCCAGAATATCCAGAATATCCTGATAAACCTTAAACTCTTGACTGCCCGTGTGGAAATTGGTGGGCACCCAGAGTTTAGGAAGGAAAACAATAAACTCCGAGTCAGTCATGTGACTGGTGTGAGAACTCAAAACAGTTTATTTATCTTTAAAATCAAAATATAGGAATATTTTTATTTCAATTCGCAATGCTTTTAAAAATGAGACTACCATAAGGCCTCCCGCACACACACACAATGCAAACGCAGAATCGGAGGAGATTTCTCCTTATGATAGTCAAAGATGCTTGATACGCATTAAAAGAACATTTCATATTATTATTAGTGCATAGTGTAGGGGAAAAATTTATTTCGAAAGTAGAATATAAATCTTAGCCAGCATAGACATTTCGAACTATGCCTACTATAGCTACCATCCAAACAGTGGTGACCACCATAAGTGAATGGCAGGTTCTACAACTAATACCGTACAAGTTTCGTATTGGGAATTGGATTTCCAACGAATGATCAGGCCAAGGAACTTCCCATTGCCACATGAGAATGCCTCTGGATGGACATCCCCGAGAACCAAACCGGATCTCTACCAACACAAGGCCGGGTTACCCCTAACTGAGTAACAACTGACCGAATATGCCATCCCCCGGTCCTTTGGGACCTTTATCACCGAACGCTCGTAATCAATTCACACAATCATAACAAAGTGTTTTCAACATGAGTAAGTATCTGGGCTCCATACCATGATACCACCCTTTTCCAGAAGGAAATGGACACATCCTAAAGGGCGCTACCCCTCATAACCTTGCCGCATCTTTCCTGTTTTGACCATTCATGGGGTGTGAGGCTCGACGAAGTCACGTCCACAAAAACATACTTTATACAAAAGCCATGCTTTGGGTCAACAAATGATCAACACAATGATCATAAGGATAGACGATCAAATAAATGATCCTTTCACAAATAATCAACACAATGATCATTTCACAGCAACACTCAGCATGTCACATTACCAAATTGGGAATATATCGCTGATAACCTTCAACTACATAACCTCTGAGCTCGTACGTCTCAGAGAAGGGTGTTAAGCTAAAAGAATAAATTCTCCGCCACCAACAGAAATATATTTGAAAGAAATCTGCTTTATATCTCAATTTGTAACGTCAGACATACAATCCATACAAGTCTGTTCCGGGCTCGAACAAAACCGAAGGCACTTACAAAGAAGTCCTTGCAATCCGGATATTCACAATCCTGATCGGATTCACCATCACATATGGAAAACTCAATACCGTAGCTACTCGGTGCAGAGTCAATCGACAGGTCATCCTATCGCTTTCGTAAATATCGGGTCTTCAACACCGATCTTCAATGCAATTCACAACGACGTATCACGTATTCGGAATGGGTTATACGACCCCATGGTCCTTTCCCGGTTAACCCGAATAGTGAGCGCTTATTCAAAAATAAGTGTGGCATTCACATTCAAACAAATCACATCAAATACCCATTCAAAGGGAAATATTGATAGTCGGTTATTGAACTATCACTGGATATGCACACATCACCAGTTTCCAAATAATTTTCCAAATTATTTATTTTCCAAAATATCTTCACTAGATATATAATTTTCAACACTTCAAAAATAAATCAATATTTATTTTTAAACAAATTCTACTTTCACATATAAATTCCATAATGAATTTATATTCCAAAATATTCATGCATATACGATTTCAATTATTCATTTCAATTTATCTTCAAAAAGATAAATTTTAATTATTCACTTCATATTGGAAAACATTTCCATACTTATTTATTCATAAGTAATTCACAAATCTTTTTATTTTCAACTTTGGAAAATATTTAATATACTTAAATCGAATTAAGTATATATTTCATTCTTTAAGGAAATCATTCTCTTAAACATATTTATTTGGGCCAAAACGAATGTTGCGTAAAACATCGTTACGACAACCCAAAATCACTAGTATAGGGATTCGAAATTAAATAGATATATAAATCCCAATACTATTCAAAACATTTCCTTTCGGAAATTATTTACTATAACAACAGTGTTATAGTCCATCATTTCCTTTTATTTCTCGAAAACGTCTATTTCAACAATAAATGTTGAAATCTATGGTTTCGAATCTCAACATCTTTTAAAACATCGTTAGATCGTTTTAATTCTGTTTAAAACACCAAATCTAAAACAATTTCTTTAACGTGTTATTCACTATTCAAAAACGTGAATAAACTTCGTTAACAAATTTCATCCTTTTATTCATTTCAATTCAAAGGATTATTCACTATTCAAAAATGTGAATATAACTCCATTAAATAAGTTATGACAATTAACTTATCAAAATAAGTTGTTTGCGGATTTATAAAACAACGTTTATAAATTCCATTTCTATTTATTTATAAAAACTTCCTTTTTTATAAATCCTTTTACTAACCTATTCCAGTTTATAACTAAATTATAAACTAAACGTTCATATTATAAGTTAAATACTTATAATTTATTCGTTTACTAAAATCGTTCCTTTGAACTTCATAATTATAAATCTTATAACTTATAAGATTCGTTTATTTATCAAAACTCCATTCTTTCAATAACTTTATAAATTTTATAAACCTACTGTTTATAAAATTTCATTTATAACTTCACTGTTTATAATCCTATAAATTTCATTCATTAATGAAATTCATTTTTACTTCATTCAAACACTTATAAAAACTCGTTTTATAATGTCAATGTTTCAATTTATAAATATCTATTTATAAATCTCTTAATATAAATCAATTTATATTATTCTTCTAAAACGTCTTTAAATTCCTTTATAATTTCACCATTCTCTTGATTTATAAAAAAATCAAATTTTATAAATCCTATATTTAAACTTTTATAATATGTTCAAAAATCCAATTTAAACTATTTTATAAAAATCATTAATTCACATTTCTCAAAAATCAGCTTTTAACTATATTTCACAAAAACCATAATTTTTATAACATTAAAAATTATATCGTTATTTATTCATAATGGATTAATTCCAAAATATAGTATATTCTCAAAAATCACTTTAAAATTATTTTAAAATCCCAAAATCTGGGTCCAATGATGCTACACACCAAATAGTCAATCACGACTACAACGATATCATATATCAATATGAAAATCAATCAAATATCAAAATATCTGAAATCAAATAAAAACTGTTGAGGAATCCAGTTGGATCCCTCCAACCTGTTTTCCTGCATCCAAAAACATTAGCACAATACCAATTTCGCTCCAGTACGAAATTATCGCGGTATATGTTTTTATTAAATAACATCCGCTTACTAACGGCGTATAATGTCTATTTTAACAATCAATAGATATCAATCATCATTCAAACATGCATTCAAATATTTTAAATCTAACTATTTAAAATAAAATCGAAACTGATTCGATTGAGTGAGAAGTTCTCACCTTGATTTTAAATTTCCGTTTTAGCTTTTATTTCGAATAACGTTTAATTTTACCCAAAATTTTCACTAACACCAAACGACTCCAAACCAACTCCATCGTGTAGTGCTCGTCCATACGATTCCAACGCAACTGAGTTTGCATTTTTTCGACCTCGTATGAAAAAGTTATGCAATTTACAAGTTTACTCGATTTTTAAAGCATATAAATTTACAAATTTTAATTAAATCTAAACCTAAACAGTTTCTGGCCATTGGATCCCACTGCCCCCTCATCATCACCGCTCCTTTCTTTCTTCCTCTTTCACGTTCCTCTACAGATAATACACGCGTAAGAACCCACCACAACGCCGACCTAGGGCTTGATTTTCCGACCACCACGAGCATCGATACCACATCACCCTGCCACCAAATGAAAGCCCTCAACAAGAGCCATACTCGGCCTCAATAGGGTGGAGCTCGGCCCCCTTATCTGCACGCAAATCAAAGTCGAACCCCTGGCCTTTGCAGCCAATTTGACGATGAACCATAGCTCCATTTACGATCTCACCCGTTGGATAGGTAGTTCGCGACGTGCTCTACGATTCTCTAGTTGAAAGCTTCGTCTAATTGCTGATGGATTGGAAGAAATCGAGGGGGAAAGGATGATCATTTCTGGCCGTTCTTATAGGGGGTGGCGGCTAGGGTTTCATTTTTTTTTTTTTTTTTAAAGTTATGAAGGCATTGGTCTATTTATAGAAGAAAATCGAACACTATTCACCCGGAAATTCCGAACTCCGATTTAGGCGCCGAAACTGACGTACCTAGGGTTTATCCCGCGTTCCGGACACAATGGAATAGGTTTCGGAAGCTAATTCGGAAGTATGTGCGAGTTATGGCTGTAAACGCTCAATTTAAATTAAACCGATTTAAGTCGATTTCTAGGCGTTTTAATTCGTACAGGACAAACGGTAAATCCAATTGACTTGAAATTTGAAACCTTATAATAATATCACATTACGGATCCGATGAAACTGGTTTCGTCGAAATCCGAGACTTTTTGAAAAATGGCTATTTTAGCTCGCCAAATTTAAATTAAAAATAAATCGATGCGTTTTGAGCTGCCACGATCAAACGATAACTCCGATTGACACGAAATTTGAAATCCGGTAATAACTAACTATTACGGATCCAATGGAACTAGTTTCGTTCAATTCTGAGACTGTTCAAAAATTGACTATTTTACAGTCGATAATTAAATATTAAAATATTCAATTTTCACAAATTAACTTTTAATTCAATTTTAAAAGTTCTAAAATATCATTCTAACTTCAATATGATAAAATAAAATTTTACAAATCATTTTCAATCATATTTAACTCAATTTTCAATTATTTCCATAATTTAACGTATTAAATTATCGATTTAATAATCCAATTAAATCCAATAATTCAAAATAAAATTTATTTGACTTATAAATTCACTTATTAATATCTAAAATTAATTAAATATTCAAATTTTAAATTAATAAAAATTCTGGGTCGTTACAATCTTCCCCCCTTAAAAGAATTTCGTCCTCGAAATTAACAAGTAAGAAAGTTACAGAATTTATTAACTTTCCAAAATTCATAGTTAAACTTCTTACAAATCTTTACTAAGTTTTCAAATCATACTTAGTTATCTTTTCAAAAACAATTACTATTGTTTAACTTTCAATTCCCAAAATCAAAGTTAAAGTTTTCCAAATTTTCCAAATTTTCTCAAATTTTTTCTAACGCCTTAAATTTCCGGAAAAATTCGCCATAGTCTCCTTTGCGCGGCTCGATCCGAAAAAAAAATGACAGTATATATATCACAAATATACATCTCATCAAGTAATGAGGCATCCCGAAGGGAAAAAAAGTGTAAAAGTACGATATTTAATCCGAGATATGTACCTTATATTTTATTAGCGAGCATATACGGCTAATATAGCGCAAAAGCGAGCTCCAAATGCAAAGCAAACGCGATCCGCACCTACTAATCACTCAACAAACAACATGAGAATCATGCATATAGACAATAATCTCAATATACAACATATAGCAACATAACAACTTATATGTCAACATAGCACATGTAGTAAAACAACATATATTCAACCATCAACCAATTATCATTCATAACTAATAATATTCATTCATATTCTCATTCATATTCAATGAAATGGTTTTTCAACTTTAAATCACATTTGATTCATATACAGTGGATATTTTTACTAACATTCATTTTCAATTAGTTTATATTCACTAATTCATATTCAAGTTGGTTCACTTTCAATTCAAATTCAATTACTTTAGCTTTTAATTTCATTAATTCAATTTCATTAACACTTAATGAATTATATACAATCAACTAACAATTATATATCAATCAATGTATATTAATTACAACCAAATTCCTTTGTTTATATTCATACATTTTGGTTTAACACCATCGCTTTCAATTGGTTCAATTAAATTGGTTTTCATTCAATCTATTCATTCAATTCAATTCAATTTACCAAAAGTTGAATTTCATTTTAAATAACTTAAGTTCACATTCACTACTTCACTTTATTAATTTACTTTGATACTAATATCAACTTCATTCAATATCACTTAAGTTATATTCCATTTAACTTTAAATTCATCCTTATTTACAACTCATATTCATATAGTTTCATTTCTTATGTATATAAGTTTATTTCAAAATTGTAAATCACTTTAATTATAATTCATACTTATAATTCTTTTACTTATACAATTATTCTTTTATTTAGATTATTCAAACAACTAAACAATCCACTTATATACACTTTAATAATTTTGAAAAATTATTTCTTAATATATAAAAAATATACTCAAGGTAAAATTATTTCATTTACCCAATTTTAAACAATATTGTGTCGAATTGTTCTATTCAAGTGTTTAGAAACCCCTTCGGCATAGTCTTGCGGACCACGCTGACGAAAGTTCATATGCCACTCAATAAACCAATCATCACAATATAAAACAATTTTATATTCACTAACAAATACGCTCTCATAGCTATTATTACACTCAAACTCAATCTAGAGTACTACTGACTCTATCTCTAATGAGTAATACCCTACAGAACCATGGTTGTCGCTTAACCAAAAGCTCTGATACCAAATGTAACATACGCGATTTTTCGTTGCCGAAAACCCGAATAGTTATGGGTTTAAGAAAAGAAAAGAGAAAGAAGAAGAGAGAAGAAGATAGAAAAATAGGGAGGAGAGAAAATAGAAATTTTTAAAATAGAAGAAAAAGAGAATAGAGAACATAGAAAATAGAAAACAGAAGAAAATAGGACGGAACAGAAAACAACAGAACAACAACAGAATCTCACAATTCGCAGCGGAACAACATATAATAATAAATGAATAATCTTTAAACAAAGAACTATATCAGTTATTACATTTTATACATTTCATTACATCATATCATCAGAGTGTACAACATCATACAACAACAACAGTGCAGCGGAAAAAGAAATACTATATAAGTAATACGCCATGCCATCCAGCTTGCCTCCAGCAACTCCAGAATATCCAGAATATCCTGATAAACCTTAAACTCTTGACTGCCCGTGTGGAAATTGGTGGGCACCCAGAGTTTAGGAAGGAAAACAATAAACTCCGAGTCAGTCATGTGACTGGTGTGAGAACTCAAAACAGTTTATTTATCTTTAAAATCAAAATAGAGGAATATTTTTATTTCAATTCGCAATGCTTTTAAAAATGAGACTACCATAAGGCCTCCCGCACACACACACAATGCAAACGCAGAATCGGAGGAGATTTCTCCTTATGATAGTCAAAGATGCTTGATACGCATTAAAAGAACATTTCATATTATTATTAGTGCATAGTGTAGGGGAAAAATTTATTTCGAAAGTAGAATATAAATCTTAGCCAGCATAGACATTTCGAACTATGCCTACTATAGCTACCATCCAAACAGTGGTGACCACCATAAGTGAATGGCAGGTTCTACAACTAATACCGTACAAGTTTCGTATTGGGAATTGGATTTCCAACGAATGATCAGGCCAAGGAACTTCCCATTGCCACATGAGAATGCCTCTGGATGGACATCCCCGAGAACCAAACCGGATCTCTACCAACACAAGGCCGGGTTACCCCTAACTGAGTAACAACTGACCGAATATGCCATCCCCCGGTCCTTTGGGACCTTTATCACCGAGCGCTCGTAATAAATTCACACAATCATAACAAAGTGTTTTCAACATGAGTAAGTATCTGGGCTCCATACCATGATACCACCCTTTTCCAGAAGGAAATGGACACATCCTAAAGGGCGCTACCCCTCATAACCTTGCCGCAGCTTTCCTGTTTTGACCATTCACGGGGTGTGAGGCTCGACGAAGTCACGTCCACAAAAACATACTTTATACAAAAGCCATGCTTTGGGTCAACAAATGATCAACACAATGATCACAAGGATAGACGATCAAATAAATGATCCTATCACAAATAATCAACACAATGATCATTTCACAGCAACACTCAGCATGTCACATTACCAAATTGGGAATATATCGCTGATAACCTTCAACTACATAACCTCTGAGCTCGTACGTCTCAGAGAAGGGTGTTAAGCTAAAAGAATAAATTCTCCGCCACCAACAGAAATATATTTGAAAGAAATCTGCTTTATATCTCAATTTGTAACGTCAGACATACAATCCATACAAGTCTGTTCCGGGCTCGAACAAAACCGAAGGCACTTACAAAGAAGTCCTTGCAATCCAGATATTCACAATCCTGATCGGATTCACCATCACATATGGAAAACTCAATGCTGTAGCTACTCGGTGCAGAGTCAATCGACAGGTCATCCTATCGCTTTCGTAAATATCGGGTCTTCAACACCGATCTTCAATGCAATTCACAACGACGTATCACGTATTCGGAATGGGTTATACGACCCCATGGTCCTTTCCCGGTTAACCCGAATAGTGAGCGCTTATTCAAAAATAAGTGTGGCATTCACATTCAAACAAATCACATCAAATACCCATTCAAAGGGAAATATTGATAGTCGGTTATTGAACTATCACTGGATATGCACACATCACCAGTTTCCAAATAATTTTCCAAATTATTTATTTTCCAAAATATCTTCACTAGATATATAATTTTCAACACTTCAAAAATAAATCAATATTTATTTTTAAACAAATTCTACTTTCACATATAAATTCCATAATGAATTTATATTCCAAAATATTCATGCATATACGATTTCAATTATTCATTTCAATTTATCTTCAAAAAGATAAATTTTAATTATTCACTTCATATTGGAAAACATTTCCATACTTATTTATTCATAAGTAATTCACAAATCTTTTTATTTTCAACTTTGGAAAATATTTAATATACTTAAATCGAATTAAGTATATATTTCATTCTTTAAGGAAATCATTCTCTTAAACATATTTATTTGGGCCAAAACGAATGTTGCGTAAAACATCGTTACGACAACCCAAAATCACTAGTATAGGGATTCGAAATTAAATAGATATATAAATCCCAATACTATTCAAAACATTTCCTTTCGGAAATTATTTACTATAACAACAGTGTTATAGTCCATCATTTCCTTTTATTTCTCGAAAACGTCTATTTCAACAATAAATGTTGAAATCTATGGTTTCGAATCTCAACATCTTTTAAAACATCGTTAGATCGTTTTAATTCTGTTTAAAACACCAAATCTAAAACAATTTCTTTAACGTGTTATTCACTATTCAAAAACGTGAATAAACTTCGTTAACAAATTTCATCCTTTTATTCATTTCAATTCAAAGGATTATTCACTATTCAAAAATGTGAATATAACTCCATTAAATAAGTTATGACAATTAACTTATCAAAATAAGTTGTTTGCGGATTTATAAAACAACGTTTATAAATTCCATTTCTATTTATTTATAAAAACTTCCTTTTTTATAAATCCTTTTACTAACCTATTCCAGTTTATAACTAAATTATAAACTAAACGTTCATATTATAAGTTAAATACTTATAATTTATTCGTTTACTAAAATCGTTCCTTTGAACTTCATAATTATAAATCTTATAACTAATAAGATTCGTTTATTTATCAAAACTCCATTCTTTCAATAACTTTATAAATTTTATAAACCTACTGTTTATAAAATTTCATTTATAACTTCACTGTTTATAATCCTATAAATTTCATTCATTAATGAAATTCATTTTTACTTCATTCAAACACTTATAAAAACTCGTTTTATAATGTCAATGTTTCAATTTATAAATATCTATTTATAAATCTCTTAATATAAATCAATTTATATTATTCTTCTAAAACGTCTTTAAATTCCTTTATAATTTCACAATTCTCTTGATTTATAAAATAATCAAATTTTATAAATCCTATATTTAAACTTTTATAATATGTTCAAAAATCCAATTTAAACTATTTTATAAAAATCATTAATTCACATTTCTCAAAAATCAGCTTTTAACTATATTTCACAAAAACCATAATTTTTATAACATTAAAAATTATATCGTTATTTATTCATAATGGATTAATTCCAAAATATAGTATATTCTCAAAAATCACTTTAAAATTATTTTAAAATCCCAAAATCTGGGTCCAATGATGCTACACACCAAATAGTCAATCACGACTACAACGATATCATATATCAATATGAAAATCAATCAAATATCAAAATATCTGAAATCAAATAAAAACTGTTGAGGAATCCAGTTGGATCCCTCCAACCTGTTTTCCTGCATCCAAAAACATTAGCACAATACCAATTTCGCTCCAGTACGAAATTATCGCGGTATATGTTTTTATTAAATAACATCCGCTTACTAACGGCGTATAATGTCTATTTTAACAATCAATAGATATCAATCATCATTCAAACATGCATTCAAATATTTTAAATCTAACTATTTAAAATAAAATCGAAACTGATTCGATTGAGTGAGAAGTTCTCACCTTGATTTTAAATTTCCGTTTTAGCTTTTATTTCGAATAAAATTAAACGAACGTTTAATTTTACCCAAAATTTTCACTAACTCCAAACGACTGCAAACCAACTCCATCGCGTAGTGCTCGTCCATACGATTCCAACGCAACTGAGTTTGCATTTTTTCGACCTCGTATGAAAAAGTTATGCAATTTACAAGTTTACTCGATTTTTAAAGCATATAAATTTACAAATTTTAATTAAATCTAAACCTAAACAGTTTCTGGCCATTGGATCCCACTGCCCCCTCATCATCACCGCTCCTTTCTTTCTTCCTCTTTCACGTTCCTCTACAGATAATACACGCGTAAGAACCCACCACAACGCCGACCTAGGGCTTGATTTTCCGACCACCACGAGCATCGATACCACATCACCCTGCCACCAAATGAAAGCCCTCAACAAGAGCCATACTCGGCCTCAATAGGGTGGAGCTCGGCCCCCTTATCTGCACGCAAATCAAAGTCGAACCCCTGGCCTTTGCAGCCAATTTGACGATGAACCATAGCTCCATTTACGATCTCACCCGTTGGATAGGTAGTTCGCGACGTGCTCTACGATTCTCTAGTTGAAAGCTTCGTCTAATTGCTGACGGATTGGAAGAAATCGAGGGGGAAAGGATGATCATTTCTGGCCGTTCTTATAGGGGGCGGCGGCTAGGGTTTCATTTTGTTTTTTTTTTTTTTAAAGTTATGAAGGCATTGGTCTATTTATAGAAGAAAATCGAACACTATTCATCCGAAAATTCCGAACTCCGATTTAGGCGCCGAAACTGACGTACCTAGGGTTTATCCCGCGTTCCGGACACAATGGAACAGGTTTCGGAAGCTAATTCAGAAGTATGTGCGAGTTATGGCTGTAAACGCTCAATTTAAATTAAACCGATTTAAGTCGATTTCTAGGCGTTTTAATTCGTACAGGACAAACGGTAAATCCGATTGACTTGAAATTTGAAACCTTACAATAATATCACATTACGGATCCGATGAAACTGGTTTCGTCGAAATCCGAGACTTTTTGAAAAATGGCTATTTTAGCTCACCAAATTTAAATTAAAAATAAATCGATGCGTTTTGAGCTGCCACGATCAAACGATAACTCCGATTGACACGAAATTTGAAATCCGGTAATAACTAACTATTACGGATCCAATGGAACTGGTTTCGTTCAATTCTGAGACTGTTCAAAAATTGACTATTTTACAGTCGATAATTAAATATTAAAATATTCAATTTTCACAAATTAACTTTTAATTCAATTTTAAAAGTTCTAAAATATCATTCTAACTTCAATATGATAAAATAAAATTTTACAAATCATTTTCAATCATATTTAACTCAATTTTCAATTATTTCCATAATTTAACGTATTAAATTATCGATTTAATAATCCAATTAAATCCAATAATTCAAAATAAAATTTATTTGACTTATAAATTCACTTATTAATATCTAAAATTAATTAAATATTCAAATTTTAAATTAATAAAAATTCTGGGTCGTTACAACTTATTTCCTTAAGTTTAAAATTTCTTACTTACAATACTTGCCTTCTACTATATTTAATTAGTATTATTTCAATTATACTTAAGTTTATAACAACTACAACACCAAATTCTTATTTATTAAAGAATTTCATTGAACCTCCCTATTACAAAAGCTTTACTTGTATAATATCCATTACGTTTTCTTATTAATATTTCAACTTTTTACATCTTCTAGTAAGTTATATATATGTCTTTAAGAATGTAATTAAAATCATACAAGTTTATCTTATTTCTTTTAATTAATTAATGGTTCAATAATTATATCTTTCGTTTTATAAGATCACAATTTCAACTTTCTTTTAATCTCATTTATAACTTAGCATTAAATCACTTATTTTAATTAAAGGTTCCAATTTATAAATTAGTTATATTCCATTTTACTACACTTAATTAAAACTATTAATTATCAGAACTTAAGAAATAAATACCGGGTTTTATTCAAAATCATTTTAAAATAACAGATAAACATATGCTTGCAGTTTATATATCCAATTTATTTAAAACAATTTAAAATTCATATTTGTTTATCAAAATAAATCTGTAGTAAAACTACTACAGTGGCCTTCCCACTTCGAAACTCAAAAATGAATGTCGATGATGCGGCCGCCATCATCGAAATTATTTTCCAGCGACAGAGAGGGGAGTGCAGAATTTATTTCTTTTCCAAATTTCTTTTAAAACATTTCTTTCAAATTATATTGAAATATTTATATCAAAAAATACTTCTAAAATATTATTATTATATTCCAAAATCATTTGAAAGAAATTTTCAAAAGCCCGAAACTTAAGTTCTAAAATTTCCAATTTTATCTATTTTATTTTCAATCTTATTTCAACTATTATTTATAAATTTTATTACCTAACAACCAATATATTGCAACCAACTATAACCTTATTTATAAAATTTATTTTATATATAGAAAATATAATAGGCAAAATTATTTCATTCACCTATATTCAAAACAAATATTGTGTCGCTCCGTCCTATTAAGTGTTTAAAAATCCCTATTGATGTCATAGCGTCCCATGCACCAACCAGAATTTATAAGTACAAAACGGAACAGATTAACACAATAATAAAACCTTTTTAAAACACTAACAAATGCGCTCTTTCATATATATATACTCAGCGACTCACCATAGGGTATTACTACCCTATTGGTAAAGAGTCAGACCCCACAGCGCTAAGGTTTATCGCTAAACCTAAGCTCTGATACCAGATGTAACAACCCACCTTTTTGCATGATTTAAATCGACGATAAACCACACACGTCAGACATAAACCATACGGAAGGGCGGATTGTTATGGGGTAAATAAGAAAAGTAGAGAAAGAAAAACAAAATAGAATCTTGTAGCAGAACGATAAAATATAATAATCGAATATACAGTTCATGTAGCTGTTTTACAAAATATTTGATTTACTTATACAATACATATCGAAGTTACACATACCAGAGAATATTAATTAATCCAGCGGAATTAATTGGTGTAGTGGAATAACATAGTAGACAATAGTACTACAAATCTTTGTCTTCGTCCTCCAGAATAAAATCTTCAAATCCTGAAACGCTCGGACCGACCCGTGCGAATTGAAAAGACAAAACGCTCGAGTCGGAACTAAAAGATCTTATGTAAATTAAATCAACAGGAATAAATATGAGTGGAACGGCGTCAGAGATGTTTATGGGATTTGACATCTCCAATCCGGTGTCTAACGTGAGTGCAGTAACTTAAGAGATGCTCAGGATTCACATCTCCTCAGGATCCATTAAACTATTTACTATGTAGTAATATTTCGCTATTACAGTAGTGTCTAATAGTAAAATAAACTTAATTTTTTCATAGCATTAAGGGGTTACCCATATAGCACTTAACACGTAATAGTCCCAGTAGTCCATCCAATATCATAGTCCCTCCTGATCGGGAAGCCACCAGAGGATACCACACAGGCTACGGGAGAAAACCATTGTAACGATCCTGAATTTTGAACAATTTAAATTGTGAATATTTAATTTATTTTAAATATTTAAATGATAATTTGACTTTTCATATTATCAGAATAAATTGGCGATTAAATTTTTGAATTTAATCTATTTAAAGTTGAATAGAAATTTGAATTTAACTTTGAAGTTTGAAATTGAATATTGAAATTGTATTTTGAATTCAAACAAATGACTTAGAAAAAAAAAATAGTTTGGATTTACGAATTATGTTTATGTAAACTTATAAATTGATGTTGAACTGTAAAACGTTTATAAGTTTATTTAAAAAAAAGAAAAAAAGAAAAATAAAATAAGAGTATACGTTACCTTACCTTCATCAGCCAAATTCACGCCTTAATCTACGCTAGTATACGTTCCTTTTTCTATTTTATACCCTACCCTTTACCCCCTTTTCATTCGAAACCCTAATCAGCATACGAAAAAGAAAAATGGCGGCCTCTCTCTAATTGTCGCACGAGTCGCTCGTTCTTCGTCTTCGATTCAAAATCTAGGGCTTCGGCTTCAAAATTCGCTCGCGGCTTCAATATCGATCGCGTGCTCGCGTGCTCCTCTTCAAAAACAAAGGTGAGTAATTAACGTTACTCACATCTAATTTGAAGTGCTTTCGATTTCGTCTGTTTATTGTCTTGATGTTCTGCTCGATTTGTTTTTTGTTCGATGTTGATTTTTGTTCGATGTTGGTTTGATTTGGTCAATTCGTTGCCTTGATTATTACGACACTGTTTTGATTCGGAACACAGTATTTTCTTTCTGATTCACCTGTAGTTGTATTCACTTCATTGTTGGGTTTGCACCCCTTTCTGTGGCACTTGTTGTTCACTGTGTCTTGTTCACCATGTTGCATTGCTTACTGATGCATTGCTCATTTCCACTGCTTCATGTACCTTATCCATATTATGTTGTTTTGTTCTCTGCCATGAATGGCTTTGCTTGATTTTATTCACTATCTCATTGCAGTTATCTTGGTTCAAAACTAAAAAAAAAAATTGCTCTTGGGTATTATATGTTGTTTGTTACGGTGTTGCCTTATTTTTAGTACACATGCTATTATCACTTGTTGCCTTATTGATAAAACACGGTTGTGACTTTGGTCACACTGATGTCTCTGAACCTGTTTGTAATCTGCTGGCACCATTGTTGTCTTCACCTGCATACTTGTTATTCATATATTTATGCGCTTTATTTTTCTGGAAATTATTCATAGTGTTTCATTTTGAACTGGTCGAGTTCATAGTTATATTGTTTTCACTTGATTTTGGAACTGGCTTTGACTTGGTCCATTTATTATTGTTGGTGGTGGGACTCGATACCATGTTGCTTGTCTTTGCCATTGAACCTTTTCCAGATCATGTGCACTGACTTGAGTTTGTTTACTTGAGGGAAATTGGTCTGGTGAAGTTGTACAATTGTGGCCTCGTTTCAGTTCACTGAACTGTACTGGGTTGCATTTATAGACATACTTGATGCCTTGATTTTCATATTGATTTCACTTGTTGATAATTTGATTTTATTTTAAATTGATAAGAACAGATGCTGTTAAATTTATTTATAAACTGATGAGAGCAGAAGCTACCCAATATTTGTTTTTAAATACATAAGAACAAATGCTATTTGCTATCAAGTCGTGATTTGTTTTAACTGATGAGAGCAGATGCTACCCAATATTTGTTTTGTTTTGCTGCATGCTTTGTGATTTGAAACTGCTACCATCATTTGCAATTGTGACTGCACTTCATATATATATGCATTTATGTATGTATATATGAGATTGTTGTCATCGTGACACGATCTTCTGTCTACTGGACAATTTTGTTTTGCTTACTGTTCCATGGATTGGGCATTTATTTCATAGCTCCACTTGAAATTGCACTGCCTATGTTGCCCTATTGTATTTATATTCGTAGCTCCTGTGCTTTGTTGTTCCATGGTTGCATTTTGATTTCTTCTGTTGGTTCATGACATTTGTTTTGGGTGTTTGTTGTACATATGAAATTGATTCATATGTATGCTAGACATTGTTACATTGCATTTTGCTTGTCACTGAGTTCTTTTGGTTTAAGTACATATGCCTAGTTCGCTTTTGGTTGCTGTAGTGATGCATGTGCTTTATGTATCACTGCATATGCTATTTTCCATGATTATCGAGTGGCTTGGCAGTTGTGTTGAATCATGATAGTTGTGATTTGACCTCTGCATTTTGTAATTGCTGATAGCATGTTTATGTATACATGTTTATGCAACTTGCAATTGAGTAATAAGTTTGAGCTTACTTGCCTGTTTCATCTGCAGTGTCTTCATTGTGCACAGCTATATATTGGTTCTTGATGTATTGATTTTTAGCTTGCTTCTGATTTTACTGAATTTTGATAATCTCGACTAATTTGCTTCGAGACAGTTTGTTGCATTGTGATCTTGTGGTGACTGCATTCTCGTGGCAGTTTGCCCTTGTGTCCAAGTAATGGCCGCAGTTTCATTTTTATGAAAATTTTGCACTTGTTGAAATGTGTAGTAATAAGTTGTTTGGAAACTTGTTTTATTTCACAAGTTGTAGTGGCGAGGCAGTGCACGCGAGCGTGAACTGCAGCCACGGAGTTGACTATTTAAATGTGGCGAGGCCGTACGCACGTGTGTGTACTGCAGCCCTACCAAATTTAATGTTTAAAATGATGTTTTCTTTTGATGAAAATTATTTTATGTTGCCAATTCAATATATTTTGAATCGATTTTGATGATTTTGTAGTTAATTGCCGTTTAGGCAAATTTTGATTGTTTTCTAAATGATCTTCATCAATAATCCCTTCATCTATCTCATTGAAAATCTGAATCTACTGAATTGATGTTTAACACTGTTAAGTGTTATATTTACCGTTATCCGATTTCTTGTAAAAGGATCGGATAGGTAAATTATATTTGACTGTCGTCTAATTGTTGTTTGATTATTATTGCTTCTATGCACTAATAACTGAGTTTGAATTAGACTGACCTGTGTATTATTTTCTTTTGAATATAATACTCGGGTCAGACCGAGTATTTTTTCAGCTTGAAGATTTTCAGGCCGCGAAGTTAGAGAGAGAGAGGAAAGCACTCCACTAAAGTTTTTTTCTAGGAAATTTTCTTGTACTTAATGAAAATAAATTGTTCCGCTGTATAAAAATTTAATGCATTGTACAAACTCTGATATATGTATGTAAGAAAAATCATTTAAGAATAATATTATGATTATTTTGTGTTTCTGTGGCTGATTCTGTTTAAACTCTATAAACTGACTAACAATCCGTCATTTTGAACGTTTCTAGTTGGTTTAATTACCGACTAGAGGCGGTCAGGTCGGCGGGTCATTACAAAAGTGGTATCAGAGCTTTGGTTTACTCAAAGCTCAGTTTATGATGTTTAATACGAATAGTTACTAGAACCACTATAAAGAAAGTGCTTTTCAAATTTAAAGAAGTATAAAATTGTTTTCTTTAAAATAAAAGGTATTTTGAAAGTTTGAATTATTTTGAAAATTCTCCTCTCTAAATTTAAGTGCGATAGTTTATATTCGGTGAGGTCTTATTAGATTTGAGTTTCGATCGTTCGGAAACTCATTATCGAATTATTGAGATTTATGAAAAATGAAATATGAGTTAAGTGAACTAGTGAATTAATGAATTGGTTTAAATTGGTTTAAATCGAATAACTTGAATATTTCGAGTAATAATTGTGAAATAAAATGATATGTCAATTTAGTTATAATCAAGTGGATTATTGAACTATAACTTGGGAATTTGATTCTGAATTCTTTTGGAAATTAATTTCAAATGTTGTGAGGAACGAATTGGTAAATGAATGGATTATAAGTATTTAACTTATAATATGAACTTTTGGGTATATAACTGAGTTATATAAATTGAATTGAATTGAATCAATAAGAAGATTTATAAATCGAGGTTTTATAAATAGAAAAGGAATTTATGAAGATTGTTTATAAATTCGAAATCAATTGAATTTGATAAGTAATTTGCTATAGCTTATTAAAGGAGATATATCCACGATTTTGGACAGTGGGTAATCTTTTAAAAATAAAAAAATAAGTTGTAGAAATAATGAAATTGGTTGACAATGTATATTCACGATTTTGGACAGTGAATATATTATTGAATAAAACAGATATGTTTTAGGGAAGTGATATTATGAAATGAAATTTAATTGTTGATTTAACTGTATGAATCAAACTGAGTTTGATGTAAAGTTTATATTTCAAGTTTAAAACTATTGCCTAAAATAGTTAATATGGAAATATAGATCTAATGGAACCAATTCGATGAATAATTTACTAAAGAACTAGTTGACTATTTTGGAAATAGAAAGTAAATGCAAAGTTCAAATGAAATTTAGATTTCAAATTTGAAGTTGTCAACATGATAATCTATAATAGGTTTAAATAGATTCAGGGATGAATTTGAATTTAAACGTGCGGAGAATTAAATTAAGTGAAAAACTTAATATTGAAAAGTTTGAAATCGGTTTAAAACCAATATTGTGAAAAGAATGAGGGATTCAAACTTTGAATTAAGTTGAAGTTGAAAAAGTTAATAGTTTTAAAGATGTTTTAAAATGCATTAACTATCGAATACATAGATTTCAACATTCAATTGTTGAAATAGACGTTTTCGAGAAAAATAAGGAAATGTTGGACTATAACACTGTTGTTATAGTAAATGGTTTCCGGAAGGAAATGTTGTTTATAGTATTGGGATTTATATATCTATCTTAAATTCGAATCCCTATACTAGTGATTTTGAGTTGTCGTAACGATGTTTTAAGCAACATTCGTTTTAACTCAAATAAATGTGTTTAAAAGAATGATTTCCTTAAAGAGTGAAATATATACTTAATTTTGATTCAAGTATATTAAATATTTTTCAAAGTGTTGAAAATAAGAGAATTTGTGAATTACTTATTATTGAATAAGTATGGGAATGTTTTCCAGTATGAAATGAAAGGTTTGAAATTTTATCTTTTAAAGATAAATTGAAAGATGAATATTTGAAATTAGTTTCAAATGGCTAAGTGTGAAAATTATATATCTTGTAAGGATATTATTTTGAGAAATGTGAACAATTAGTTCAACTTGGAAATTTTTCAAAGGATTGAATCTTGAGTTAAATTGAGTTTAACTTTGACACCAAAAACAATATAAGTTCAACTTTGAATTTTGGATAGTCGATTGGGATTGTATGTCTAGCATTGTGAATTGATGACATATCATTTGATCTCTATTAAATATATATCTGTGGTGGCGGAGAATTTATTCTTTTAGCTTAACACCCTTCTCTGAGACGTACGAGCTTAGAGGTTATATATCGATAGACATCAATTATGTGTTGAGAATTGACGATGTAACGTGAAATCCAAATCGAATGTGAAGTCGATAATGAATTGGATTGTGAATGTGAATTAGGTTTGAGATAACCTTAAATTTTCAAATCGATTTAGAGGAAAATTTTAAACGTGATGGAAAATTGGAATCCTCTATTTGTAGTGAATGTGAAATGAGTTTTCGTAACTTATATATGTGAATATAATCGAAAACTATCAGTTTGGAAAGTCATTATTATGAAATCCTGTGTAGGGTTACATAGATATGATATGTACGAAATGTGAAATGAAGTACTATATGTATATGACATATGTTTTCTAAAAACTGAGGATATGGAAATGTACCTTCCAATTATTATGTATGAAGGTGATTGGAACTCGGTGGAGTGTCCATTGTAAATCGTAGCTACGTAGAATTCCATTAGTGGAATGTCCAATGGGACTGATATGATATCCCCCACGATGGATCATCGTGTTTGGGATTATGTGATTGATGCTGGCGTAATTCGTGGGGTGTGATGCCTACAGTTACAAGCGATTCCACTGAGATAGTGGCGCAACCGTCGAGTAAACTGCGATCTGGAAAACCGAAGCGTAATTCGAGGGGCGTGATGCCTAAGGCTACGAGCGATTCTACTGAGATAGTAGCGTAACCGCCGTGTGGACCGCGATCTAAGGCGATAACCATGGCGAAATTCAGGAGTGATGAGAAATCTGAGATTACAAGCGATTCTACTGAGATAGTAGCGAAACCGCCGGGTAAACTGTGATCCATGGGGGAACGGGCTTTCCATATCCATTTTTAAAAGAATTTTTAAAAAAGTATTTTCACTGGGAGTTGAAGCAAGTATGTTTAGTACTTGGAGATTTTTAGTCTTGCGCCTGGCCAGCGTATGCCTAAAGTCTGTGAGAACGACGATGGACTTGTTAAACTTCGAGTTATCAAGTATTTTCAAACTTTAAATAGAAAATCAATAATCTGAAATTAGAATTACATAATTCTAACTTAATGAATTAAGAAAGAAGATCTTTTTAAATATCTTGAAAGTCCACAGCTTTTGGATAAGATATATTATGCAAATATTTAGCATGAAAGATTTCAAGTTTAAAAATCTGAGTTTTGTAAGTCGAAAATTTTGATAAAAGACTTTTGTGTCTTGATTATTGAAATCGATGAACAAGACTAGTGAAATGAAATAAATGGAATAAATCCTATATTTATTTATGAGTTTGAAACTTGGTAAAATTATGTAGGATATAAATATCGGTGAGATTTTAGCAATCGTTTTTCCTAACTTATAATTTCGGGACGAAATTCTTTTGAGTAGGGGAGATTGTAACGATCCTGAATTTTGAACAACTTAAATTGTGAATATTTAATTTATTTTAAATATTTAAATGATAATTTGACTTAAATTTCATATTATCAGAATAAATTGGAGATTAAATTTTTGAATTTAATCTATTTAAAGTTGAATAGAAATTTGAATTTAACTTTGAAGTTTGAAATTGAATATTGAAATTATATTTTGAATTCAAACAAATGACTTAGAAAAAGAAAAAAAATAGTTTGGATTTACGAATTATGTTTATGTAAACTTATAAATTGATGTTGAACTGTAAAACGTTTATAAGTTTATTTAAAAAAAAGAAAAAAAGAAAAATAAAATAAGAGTATACGTTACCTTACCTTCATCAGCCAAATTCACGCCTTAAACTACGCTAATACACGTTCCTTTTTCTATTTTATACCCTACCCTTTACCCCCTTTTCATTCGAAACCCTAATCAGCATACGAAAAAGAAAAATGGCGGCCTCTCTCTAATTGTCGCACGAGTCGCTCGTTCTTCGTCTTCGATTCAAAATCTAGGGCTTCGGCTTCAAAATTCGCTCGCGGCTTCAATATCGATCGCGTGCTCGCGTGCTCCTCTTCAAAAACAAAGGTGAGTAATTAACGTTACTCACATATAATTCGAAGTGGTTTCGATTTCGTCTGTTTATTGTCTTGATGTTCTGCTCGATTTGATTTTTGTTCGATGTTGATTTTTGTTCGATGTTGGTTTGATTTGGTCAATTCGTTGCCTTGATTATTACGGCACTGTTTTGATTCGGAACACAGTATTTTCTTTCTGATTCACCTGTAGTTGTATTCACTTCATTGTTGGGTTTGCACCCCTTTCTGTGGCACTTGTTGTTCACTGTGTCTTGTTCACCATGTTGCATTGCTTACTGATGCATTGCTCATTTCCACTGCTTCATGTACCTTATCCATATTATGCTGTTTTGTTCTCTGCCATGAATGGCTTTGCTTGATTTTATTCACTGTCTCATTGCAGTTATCTTGGTTCAAAACTGAAAAAAAAATTGCTCTTGGGCATTATATGTTGTTTGTTACGGTGTTGCCTTATTTTTAGTACACATGCTATTATCACTTGTTGCCTTATTGATAAAACACGGTTGTGACTTTGGTCACACTGATGTCTCTGAACCTGTTTGCAATCTGCTGGCACCATTGTTGTCTTCACCTGCATACTTGTTATTCATATATTTATGCGCTTTATTTTTCTGGAAATTATTCATAGTGTTTCATTTTGAACTGGTCGAGTTCATAGTTATATTGTTTTCACTTGATTTTGGAACTGGCTTTGACTTGGTCCATTTATTATTGTTGGTGGTGGGACTCGATACCATGTTGCTTGTCTTTGCCATTGAACCTTTTCCAGATCATGTGCACTGACTTGAGTTTGTTTACTTGAGGGAAATTGGTCTGGTGAAGTTGTACAATTGTGGCCTCGTTTCAGTTCACTGAACTGTACTGGGTTGCATTTATAGACATACTTGATGCCTTGATTTTCATATTGATTTCACTTGTTGATAATTTGATTTTATTTTAAATTGATAAGAACAGATGCTGTTAAATTTATTTATAAACTGATGAGAGCAGAAGCTACCCAATATTTGTTTTTAAATACATAAGAACAAATGCTATTTGCTATCAAGTCGTGATTTGTTTTAACTGATGAGAGCAGATGCTACCCAATATTTGTTTTGTTTTGCTGCATGCTTTGTGATTTGAAACTGCTACCATCATTTGCAATTGTGACTGCACTTCATATATATATGCATTTATGTATGTATATATGAGATTGTTGTCATCGTGACACGATCTTCTGTCTACTGGACAATTTTGTTTTGCTTACTGTTCCATGGATTGGGCATTTATTTCATAGCTCCACTTGAAATTGCACTGCCTATGTTGCCCTATTGTATTTATATTCGTAGCTCCTGTGCTTTGTTGTTCCATGGTTGCATTTTGATTTCTTCTGTTGGTTCATGACATTTGTTTTGGGTGTTTGTTGTACATATGAAATTGATTCATATGTATGCTAGACATTGTTACATTGCATTTTGTTTGTCACTGAGTTCTTTTGGTTTGAGTACATATGCCTAGTTCGCTTTTGGTTGCTGTAGTGATGCATGTGCTTTATGTATCACTGCATATGCTATTTTCCATGATTATCGAGTGGCTTGGCAGTTGTGTTGAATCATGATAGTTGTGATTTGACCTCTGCATTTTGTAATTGCTGATAGCATGTTTATGTATACATGTTTATGCAACTTGCAATTGAGTAATAAGTTTGAGCTTACTTGCCTGTTTCATCTGCAGTGTCTTCATTGTGCACAGCTATGTATTGGTTCTTGATGTATTGATTTTTAGCTTGCTTCTGATTTTACTGAATTTTGATAATCTCGACTAATTTGCTTCGAGACAGTTTGTTGCATTGTGATCTTGTGGTGACTGCATTCTCGTGGCAGTTTTCCCTTGTGTCCAAGTAATGGCCGCAGTTTCATTTTTATGAAAATTTTGCACTTGTTGAAATGTGCAGTAATAAGTTGTTTGGAAACTTGTTTTATTTCACAAGTTGTAGTGGCGAGGCAGTGCACGCAAGCGTGAACTGCAGCCACAGAGTTGACTATTTAAATGTGGCGAGGCCGTACGCGCGTGTGTGTACTGCAGCCCAACCAAATTTAATGTTTAAAATGATGTTTTCTTTTGATGAAAATTATTTTATGTTGCCAATTCAATATATTTTGAATCGATTTTGATGATTTTGTAGTTAATTGCCGTTTAGGCAAATTTTGATTGTTTTCTAAATGATCTTCATCAATAATCCCTTCATCTATCTCATTGAAAATCTGAATCTACTGAATTAATGTTTAACACTGTTAAGTGTTATATTTACCGTTATCCGAGTTCTTGTAAAAGATTCGAATAGGTAAATTATATTTGACTGTCGTCTAATTGTTGTTTGATTATTATTGCTTCTATGCACTAATAACTGAGTTTGAATTAGACTGACCTGTGTATTATTTTCTTTTGAATATAATACTCGGGTCAGACCGAGTATTTTTTCAGCTTGAAGATTTTCAGGCCGCGAAGTTAGAGAGAGAGGGGAAAGCACTCCACTAAAGTTTTTTTCTAGGAAATTTTCTTGTACTTAATGAAAATAAATTGTTCCGCTGTATAAAAATTTAATGCATTGTACAAACTCTGATATATGTATGTAAGAAAAATTCATTTAAGAATAATATTATGATTATTCTGTGTTTCTGTGGCTGATTCTGTTTAAACTCTATAAACTGACTAACAATCCGTCATTTTGAACGTTTCTAGTTGGTTTAATTACCGACTAGAGGCGGTCAGGGCGGCGGGTCGTTACAAAAGTGGTATCAGAGCTTTGGTTTACTCAAAGCTCAGTTTATGATGTTTAATACGAATAGTTACTAGAACCACTATAAAGAAAGTGCTTTTCAAATTTAAAGAAGTATAAAATTGTTTTCTTTAAAATAAAAGGTATTTTGAAAGTTTGAATTATTTTGAAAATTCTCCTCTCTAAATTTAAGTGCGATAGTTTATATTCGGTGAGGTCTTATTAGATTTGAGTTTCGATCGTTCGGAAACTCATTATCGAATTATTGAGATTTATGAAAAATGAAATATGAGTTAAGTGAACTAGTGAATTAATGAATTGGTTTAAATTGGTTTAAATCGAATAACTTGAATATTTCGAGTAATAATTGTGAAATAAAATGATATGTCAATTTAGTTATAATCAAGTGGATTATTGAACTATAACTTGGGAATTTGATTCTGAATTCTTTTGGAAATTAATTTCAAATGTTGTGAGGAACGAATTGGTAAATGAATGGATTATAAGTATTTAACTTATAATATGAACTTTTGGGTATATAACTGAGTTATATAAATTGAATTGAATTGAATCAATAAGAAGATTTATAAATCGAGGTTTTATAAATAGAAAAGGAATTTATGAAGATTGTTTATAAATTCGAAATCAATTGAATTTGATAAGTAATTTGCTATAGCTTATTAAAGGAGATATATCCACGATTTTGGACAGTGGGTAATCCTTTAAAAATAAAAAAATAAGTTGTAGAAATAATGAAATTGGTTGACAATGTATATTCACGATTTTGGACAGTGAATATATTATTGAATAAAACAGATATGTTTTAGGGAAGTGATATTATGAAATGAAATTTAATTGTTGATTTAACTGTATGAATCAAACTGAGTTTGATGTAAAGTTTATATTTCAAGTTTAAAACTATTGCCTAAAATAGTTAATATGGAAATATAGATCTAATGGAACCAATTCGATGAATAATTTACTAAAGAACTAGTTGACTATTTTGGAAATAGAAAGTAAATGCAAAGTTCAAATGAAATTTAGATTTCAAATTTGAAGTTGTCAACATGATAATCTATAATAGGTTTAAATAGATTCAGGGATGAATTTGAATTTAAACGTGCGGAGAATTAAATTAAGTGAAAAACTTAATATTGAAAAGTTTGAAATCGGTTTAAAACCAATATTGTGAAAAGAATGAGGGATTCAAACTTTGAATTAAGTTGAAGTTGAAAAAGTTAATAGTTTTAAAGATGTTTTAAAATGCATTAACTATCGAATACATAGATTTCAACATTCAATTGTTGAAATAGACGTTTTCGAGAAAAATAAGGAAATGTTGGACTATAACACTGTTGTTATAGTAAATGGTTTCCGGAAGGAAATGTTGTTTATAGTATTGGGATTTATATATCTATCTTAAATTCGAATCCCTATACTAGTGATTTTGAGTTGTCGTAACGATGTTTTACGCAACATTCGTTTTAACTCAAATAAATGTGTTTAAAAGAATGATTTCCTTAAAGAGTGAAATATATACTTAATTTTGATTCAAGTATATTAAATATTTTTCAAAGTGTTGAAAATAAGAGAATTTGTGAATTACTTATTATTGAATAAGTATGGGAATGTTTTCCAGTATGAAATGAAAGGTTTGAAATTTTATCTTTTAAAGATAAATTGAAAGATGAATATTTGAAATTAGTTTCAAATGGCTAAGTGTGAAAATTATATATCTTGTAAGGATATTATTTTGAGAAATGTGAACAATTAGTTCAACTTGGAAATTTTTCAAAGGATTGAATCTTGAGTTAAATTGAGTTTAACTTTGACACCAAAAACAATATAAGTTCAACTTTGAATTTTGGATAGTCGATTGGGATTGTATGTCTAGCATTGTGAATTGATGACATATCATTTGATCTCTATTAAATATATATCTGTGGTGGCGGAGAATTTATTCTTTTAGCTTAACACCCTTCTCTGAGACGTACGAGCTTAGAGGTTATATATCGATAGACATCAATTATGTGTTGAGAATTGACGATGTAACGTGAAATCCAAATCGAATGTGAAGTCGATAATGAATTGGATTGTGAATGTGAATTAGGTTTGAGATAACCTTAAATTTTCAAATCGATTTAGAGGAAAATTTTAAACGTGATGGAAAATTGGAATCCTCTATTTGTAGTGAATGTGAAATGAGTTTTCGTAACTTATATATGTGAATATAATCGAAAACTATCAGTTTGGAAAGTCATTATTATGAAAATCCTGTGTAGGGTTACATAGATATGATATGTACGAAATGTGAAATGAAGTACTATATGTATATGACATATGTTTTCTAAAAACTGAGGATATGGAAATGTACCTTCCAATTATTATGTGTGAAGGTGATTGGAACTCGGTGGAGTGTCCATTGTAAATCGTAGCTACGTAGAATTCCATTAGTGGAATGTCCAATGGGACTGATATGATATCCCCCACGATGGATCATCGTGTTTGGGATTATGTGATTGATGCTGGCGTAATTCGTGGGGTGTGATGCCTACAGTTACAAGCGATTCCACTGAGATAGTGGCGCAACCGCCGAGTAAACTGCGATCTGGAAAACCGAAGCGTAATTCGAGGGGCGTGATGCCTAAGGCTACGAGCGATTCTACTGAGATAGTAGCGTAACCGCCGTGTGGACCGCGATCTAAGGCGATAACCATGGCGAAATTCAGGAGTGATGAGAAATCTGAGAATCGCTCCTATTTTAGCCACCTTATGATAACTCACGGGAGTCGGGTCCATGTATTTACCTCAAAGGAAACGCCGCCGCCATCCTACTTCATTTTGGAATCTCCACCGTGTACACGGTTGTTAAAGTGGTTTTCGGAGTTGGCAGAGAGTATGACAACTTCTGATCCTGGTCTCTTCAACAACCAAACGTTATTATAACACCGCAGTCATTTTAAAATAATTTACTTTTAAAACCAGAATATAATATTTATTTCAAAACCATATAAACACGATATCATTTCAAATTTAAAAACCAAGTCAATATGATATCATTTTTATTTCAAATATATCTTTTTTCCAAAATCATAGCACTTTCAAATCTATAAACCTTGAAAACCCATAGCTTTGAAACATAACTTCTAATATTAAATGGTTTAAATATTAATTTCCTTTATATAATAAATTAGCTTCTTAATTTCACAAAACAATTCCAAATACGGATTTGAACAATTTCCATATATTTCAAAGCTTTAATTATTCAATATCTCAAAACTAAATTTTATAATCCATATATATACACACACACACACATCAAATTATCTTCACTACTATTTGGTTTCGAAATATTTCCTTCATAAAATCCAATATCCTTTAAATAAAACTTCAAATTCAATAACTGAATATTCCTCAATTTATTTAGATTTTATACATTCGCTTAAATCACCTTTAACCCGAATTAAGTTATAAAACCATATTCTTTAAAATCTCAATTTCAGTATGTTCTAAATGGATCATTATTAAGCATAACTCTTAATTAAATAAAACCTCAAATCAATTTCAACTATCTTCTCACCCTTGATTTATAAAAAATCAATATAACTCTATATTAAAATATAATTTAAGGAAATATTTATCTATATTATTTAATAAGGTCAAGCTTTATTATTATACTTATTTTATACTTTAAACAAATTTCATTCATGGCTTAAACCAATAATTTAACTATATAATTTTTTTTATATAAAATATCCAAATCCATATCTCATAAAATCATATATTTCTTTACAAAACCATAGAAACCATTTCAAAATATTTTTATATGTAGACCGCGGTGTCTGTATATAATTTTCTGTCCTATGGTCAAGTGATACGGATATTTATCATTTCAATCTGTAATTTAAAATAAAATTTTGCGGTTATATATCATTTCAAACCGCAATCCCGAATGAGATAAAAATGCATAATAACTTGCAGATTATGATGATATAAACAAAACATCCTTTCATCCATCATAAAAATCATACATCCATCATAATCATCATCCAAAACAATAAATCAATATCCATATATAACTGATAATATATAACAGGTAACTAAGTGGCAGTTATATTCAATAATAAATTAAATAACGATTTAATTTAAATAAATGCAATAATTGAGATGATGATTAAAAATATACGAAAAAGTCATAAATAAATGCATAATCACAACAAAATTTAATTTAACAAGCATAAGAAATTTTAGAAGTTGTGAGTGGGTTAAAACACTCACCTTTTGAATTTAAATTGAATTAAAATTCAATTTAAACCCAAAATTTGCACCGTCTCCAAATTCATCCAAACCACGGTCAAAATGTCCGAAATTCAAATATGACCCTATCGGAGAAAACTGCGTGAAATTTCGACCTCGTAAGCAAAAGTTATTGCGATTAGAACGATTGAATTAGGAATTTAAATAAAATAAAATAAAACAAACAAGGTAACAACTCACACGCCACGTCATCAATAACAGTGCCATCTTCCTTCTCTCGCACGCCAAGAACACGCAATCCAGACCCAAATGCACACGAACGTGAAACCCAGGTAACCGTATGCGCGAACACTGCTGCCCCTCGCGACCACCCATGCTTGCCGCCGACGTTCCCCAAGGCCGCGTCCAGGAGCGAAGCCCCGCCCTATCACCATCGATGCCGCAAATCTTACAGGCGCCGCCAATCAATCACTAGCCCTAAACGAATTTTGCCGTCGATCAGACCGTCGACTCACCCCGAAACCCACATGGATGCGATCCTCTGGGCCCTCTCTACAAAACCCATAAAGGAATTTCCGATCAGGCGAAGTTCATCTATATTAAAATATAATTTAAGGAAATATTTATCTATATTATTTAATAAGACCAAACTTTATTATTAAAGTTATTTTATTTTTTAAACAAATTTCATTCATGGCTTAAACCAATAATTTAACTATATAAAGAAAACATTTATAAAATATCCTTATCCATATCTCATATAATCGTATATTTCTTTACAAAACCATAGAAATCATTTCAAAATATTTTTATATATAGACCATGGTGTCTGTATATAATTTTCTATCCTATGTTCAAGTGATACGGATATTTATCATTTCAATCCGTAATTTAAAATAAAATTTTGCGGTTATATATCATTTCAAACCGCAATCCCGAATGAAATAAAAATGCATAATAACTTGCAGATTATGATGATATAAACAAAACATCCATTCATCCATCATAAAAATCATACATCCATCACAATCATCATCCAAAACAATAAATCAATATCCATATATAACTGATAATATATAACAGGTAACTAACTAGCAGTTATATTCAATAATAAATTAAATAACGATTTAATTTAAATAAATGCAATAACTGAGATGATGATTAAAATATACTAAAAAGTCAAAAATAAATGCATAATCACAACAAAATTTAAAACATAAGAAATTTTAGAAGTTGTGAGTGAGTTAAAACACTCACCTTTTGAATTTAAATTGAATTAAAATTCAATTTAAACCCAAAATTTGCACTGTCTCCAAATTCATCCAAACCAGGGTCAAATTGTCTGGAATTCAGATACGATCCAATCGAAGAAAACCGCGCGAAATTTCGACCTCGTAAGCAAAAGTTATTGCTATTAGAACGATTGAATTAGGAATTTAAGTAAAATAAAATAAAAAAAATAAGGTAATAACTCACGTGCCACGTCATCAATAACAGTGACATCTTCCTTCTCTCGCACGCCAAGAACATGCGACCCAGACCGAAATGTGCACGAACGTTAAACCCAAATAACCGTACGCGCGAACAATGCTGCTCCCTCGCGACCACCTATGCTTGCCCCCGACGTTCCCCAAGGCCGCGTCCTCGAGCGAAGCCCCGCCCTATCACCATCGATGCCACAAATCTTGCAGGCGCCGTACATCATTCACTAACCCTAATCGAATTTCGCCGTCGATCAGACCGTCAACAGAGAATGAGGAAAATTAGGGTTTATAACAGAGTATTTATAGACAAGGTTGAAAAGGAATAGATGGACCCGATTTATAAACGCGCTGAACGATGAATAGCCTGAAAAGCCCGTTCTGACACCGGAACGAAATTGGGTAAACCCATATATCAAAATAGATGTTCTAAAATATTTTAAACGCGATAGAAAAAGTTTCACGTCCAAATTCCATTGTATGAAGAAGTTATGCCAAAATCAAATGATTTCAAATTGATTTCAATGGATTTCAATTTCATTTATTTCAAGGCGTTTCGAGTCCGTACGATCAAACGACAAGCCCGATCACTATAAAACTTGAAATCCTACAATAATTCACTGTTACGGATCCGATGAAACTGGTTTCGTCGAAATCCGAGTCAGTGGCCAAAATGGCTATTTTCCAGCTAATTAATAAATTGAAAATTATTTAGTTAAATCCAACTTTTCAAATTTCAATTCTTAAATTGATAAATTTCATCATTTTTTAATTTCTCAATCATTCACAATGATTTAAATAAATTTAAATTTCAATTTTGAGTTGATTAATTCATAAATTCCAATGTTAACCTCAATTACAATATTTAATTTCAATTTTATTAAATTTAGAAATTATAAAATAAAACTCCAAAATCCATTTATTAAATTCTTAATCCTTGTTATTCGAGTCCTATTACAATAAGAATATAGCTAACATTGCTTTTAAATCTTGGTTCTTAATATTCTCCCATTTAAACTTAATTCCAATTAACGTACAAATTAAATTACCTTTAATTGCAATTAATCCTAATATTACAATTTAAATTCCAAATAAATTGTTTTTATTTGATTTCAATCTTTATAACCCATCCACTGATTTCAAATAACATAGTTAATGCTGGTTTTACATTACATTACTTAAATATACTCAACTTCCTTTCTTTATTGTGTGTTAACTAAATTTCCACTAGTATTGAAATTTTTGCTAAATATACATTTGCATTACTTCCTTTATTGTGATTTCATTCCACTTATTTATAGTCAACTTATATTATCATCACTACCTTTCATTTTAAATTATCAATTCATTCATAAACCACAACAATACATTATTGCCAAATATTACCTTAAATCCACCCTACGTAATATTTAATTCCATTTATTGCAATAGGTTTCAATTAGTAGTGATTGCGCTAAATTAGTTTGCATTAACGTTATTTAATTAATCTACATCCAATTACATTTAATATTCCCAATAAATTTACTTACTTGGTCTCATGCTTCTATTACACCAATTACTACCTTATAATAAGTTTACGTTTCTAATTTAAATTTACATTCACCCTTTCCGTTATTTATTAATTATCATTAACGTACATTTAATTATCTTTATTGGTACTTGGTGAATTAACTGGTAACACAACCATTATATCCTTTATAATACTTGTATATTTATTCTTCACAACAACTACTATCTATAATAATATTTCACAAACTACTTCAATAATTACACTTGTTTTTTCTCATATTCCCATTATAACTAAGTCATACATTTACACTATGTCGTTTATTATAGTTTCATTCAATCCATCAAAGTTTTAGCTTTAATAACCATTTTTATACTTCACCCTAGTTATTATTCATTATTCATCTACAAATTTTATTTGTTTCAATATTATTCCATTATAAATTATAGGGTTTTATTTCCTTCTAAATAAATTACAAAATCCTATTAATTTAACTAATTTTTTTCATTCCTTAAATATTAAATTATCAAAATTTAATCAAATTAACAAATTTAAATCGTTGAAATTTCCGGGTCGTTACATACGATTTTTAAATCGACTTCCAAATATCCCTTTCAAGCCAAATCAAATCCCAAATTGATTTCTAATTTATTTCAATCACCAAATCAAATTCCAAATTGACTTCTAATTTGTTCCAATCACCAAATCTAATTCCAAATTGATTTCTAATTTATTTTAATCACCAGATCAATTTTCATATCGATTTCCCAAAGGTTTTTTTTAAAACACCAAAAAAATTGTCAAATTGATTTCAAAAATCTTTTCAAACTCAAAATTAAATTCCAAATTTAATTTCTAAAATTTATTTCCCTTTCTAATAAATAAATCCCTTTATCTCTTTCAAAATAATTTTAAAATCCGTATTTTAAATAAATTCTTCAACTTTAGAATAATATTACCCGAAATCCATTTATTAAACCTTTTTCCCTTATCTTGGACTTTATTCAACAGGACTCAAAAATAAACTTTATTCTAAAATTCCTTCTTTTACATTTATCTAATTTTCAGAAAAAAAGTTACTATTACTTTCAACTTGAATTTTAAAAATACAATTTTATTTATTTTCGGTATCCTACGATAACAAAAATATATTCGCCTAAACTATAGCCTTCAACGATTTCAATTACAAATATGATCACACACAGATTATAAATAATCAACACACAACATTGCAACAAATTCAAATGTTTTGAGGAATCCAGTTGGATCCTTCCAATCTGTTTCCCCGCATCCACAGATTTTAGCACAACAATTAAATACCAATTCCACTTCGTGGTGGAATATCGTGGTATATGGGATTAATATAATATCATCTGCTATTATGCGGTACATAGGGTCTCATCTGCTATATAATGTGGGAAATCAATCACTCCAAATAAATATATAATACTAATTCCACTTCGAGGTGGAATATCGCGTTATATGGGATTAGTATAATATCATCCGCTATTATGCGGCGCATAGGTTCTAAATCAATACAGCTAATAATCATTTATCATTCAAGCACACAATCAACAATTTTAAATTTATCTATTTAAAATTAAATCAAAAAAATGTGATTGGGTGAAAAGATCTCACCTTTGCCTTTATTTTGCAATCCATTTCCATCTCATCTTGTTTCCCCACAGTTTTAAACCTTGTATAAATATTATACAGCTGATTAATATTTTCAAAATTTGAAAAATAAATTACCATTTATTTATTTAATTTTGAACTAATCAATTACCATATTAGTAAATTTAATTACCTAATAATTTATTATAAATCAATAATTTTCCTTTTAAAATCTTTTAGCAGCTAAATAAATTAAATCAGTTTATTAATAAAATCAATCACTAAAATCTAAAATGACTAGTAGATTAAAAAAAGTGTGTATATCTATTTTCTTTTGAAGCTACATGCATACTTATAAAATAATCTATATATCCTTTAAAATTCCTATTTCTAAATCTAATATATATACGTGTCTATATCATTTCTGTTTTTTTGGACGTATATAAAAATCTGCATAATATATATAAAACTTGACTTTCCGCAAAATTTCCTTTTTTAAAAAAACCTTTTGTATCATAAATAAATTAAATCAGTTTTATTAAACAAATTGATCACTTATATATATTATTTAATTTTAAACCAATTTTCTTTTAAGAAATTTCTTGGCAACTAAAATCGAATACAGATGTTTATATATATATATATATATATATATATATATATATATATATTCTAAACATAAAGTAGTAACCTTCTTCCTCTGTAAATATATCAATTCAATTTCATATTAAAAGTAAAAAAAATCGATCGTATACCTTGCGGCCTCGGGAAGAACTCGCCGTCGTACGACACACTAACCTCTGGCTCAACACCAAATCTCGCGCACGAATTCGCCTCGAACTCGCCTAGTGCCGAGCCTCGAAATCGAACACGCCGGCTCCTTGATTTGCCAATGAACCTTATGCGAACACCACCCGCAGCCCTAACGTCGCGCCGCCGCTTCCCAGATTCGAACGCTGCTAGCATCGCGCCCACGTTGTAGCCACTGCGCCACTCTGATGCGCGACTTTGATTCGATTGCTTTTTTTTCTCGACATGAATACGAGAAACGGAGCGGCTATTAGAACGAATCAAATTTTTTTCGAGAGGAACCGATTTGGATTTGAACGAGGATAGGTTGAATTTTGAATAGAATCAAAGGGGTGGCCATTGTTCATTTATTTTGATTTTTTTTCTTTGGTTTAAACGAAATAATATCGCTTTCGTCCTTTATTTCTTTGAACAAGAATTTTTTTTCCTCAACGTGTGTCATTAGTTTCTGCCAAGTGTTGGAAGAAATACGAAACATGTGACTTACCTTTTGAAATTATATTAAAATAAACATATATATTATATTTAAATTTTAAAATCAAATTCAAATCGTATCAATTTCGCAACTCTCAATCTCGATCTCCAATCGAGATGTGCGCCAGGCGTTTATAATGTTATATGCCTATTCCAAACGCAATGGAAAAGGTTCCAATTCCTAATTTGATAGTACGAAGAAGATAGCTTTTCGAACAAGTTAAAATATCGAATTTTTGATTTAAATTTCAGCGCGTTTATTGACCGTACGGCCAGACGATCATTCCAAACACTATGAAAATTGAAATTCCGTAATAATACAATATTCTAGATCCAATGGAACTGGTTTCATCGAATTCCAAGACCGTGACTCGGAAAGCTATTTTTAAATATTGATTTAAACGATATAATTTCAAAATTGATTAAAACATTCCCAAATCAAATTTTGAAGCTTCCTTTATCTGTAGTATTATCATTATAGATTTTTCAAGCCTTTAAAAATATTTTTAATCATCTTAAAAATCATGATTCAATATTTTACCCAATTTCATTTATTAAATTCAAAAATTTTAAATTGCTAAATTCATTCATTATTTGAAATTCAGGTTAAACTAACATTCAAATATTAAAAATCCATTAAATATTTCAATTTCAAATGTCAAAAGTTTTGGGTCATCACAACCGTACTAAACCGCCTCGCCTCGACAACCTTAACCATGATCGATCACCAAAATTTTGCCCACAACTTCGCCACGACCTACTCCTCCTTTCCCCCTACCGCCTATCCCTCTCTCTCCATCGACGTCGCCAATGCCTTGAAATTAAGACCCCCATATCCACCACACTAAACACTAAAACCACCTCATCAACCCACCATGAGCATTAAAAAATCGTCGAACTATTTTTCGTGGACTCCCCACACCTAACCCTCCTCCATGACCAACCGTTCGCCTTAAAATCAACTTGGTTGCCGAAATTCTGCCAATGACCCAAATCAGTTAATCTACCCATTTCTCCATGCATGCAATATTATATATCCTCAAACAACCCTTAAAAATCAAGTTTCCAACCACTTTTTTCCATCTATATAATCCATTTGTTGAATTATGATTTTTATTTTTTGGCTATAATGGATCACTTATTGATATATAGGTTTTTCTCTTTCCCTACTTGATAGAAATGAACAAAATGAATTTTAAAATGATCCTCATTCAAAAACAAATACCTTTTGTTTTGGGATCATTTTTTAAAATTAAGGGGATTCTGAGATATGGGTTTTTTAAAGTTACAAAAGCTTAACGGTTAAACAAATAACATAGAAGAGGAATAAGTATGGTGTTTCTTTTTTATATATTTAGTTACAGGTTGATCTTCCCATATTTATCATACATATACAAAGTCATATACACTTAGGGATATAAATATATTTATCACAACATAAAGATTCATCCACATCTATGGTCATTTATAAATATTAAAAAAAAACCTATAAATAAAAGGGGAAATGTTTACTCACTGTCTACAAACATATGACATATTGCTGCAAATTTTCCTCCAAGCCTACAAGCTTGACCTTGTATATTTATAGGAATGGGATGAACAGGGCAAACAATGTAGAGGTATGCACGACTTTATTATTTTATTTTATTCTTTTCTTTTCTACTGATGTGATTTTTTTCATGTGATTTTATTTTCTGTGTGGCCTAGTTTTATGTTTGTGCTTGACTTGATTTTGATTTTAGGTGTGACTTGATTTTGAAATTGTCATGATGATGTTTCTTGCGTATACACACACGTGTGTGTGTGTGTGTGTGTATATATATATATATATATATATTCATAACCATATGTTTACCATACATACTTACATAATTATTTATACTATATGCATCTTCACTTATGTGTGTGTGTGTGTATATGTTATTTTTAGTTTTCCATCATGAAGCTTTTACATGTATATATCTATATATAATTTCATACACACTATTCTTTAAGCATGTATACATACACATATACTTATATATATTTTGTCATCATATACATTTATATGTATATATATGCATACATATACAATATATATATTTATTTTATCTTATTTACATTTATACATATTTTCATATACATTAGTTCATATGGACATATACATACACACACACACACATATATACTTATATATATTATTAAGGATCATAAAGCTTTCATATATTTATATATATACATATATGAATATTCTATCTTAAATTTTAATGGTGGAGTTTATATACATATATCTATAAAATTTATCATATCCAAAAATCTGTATTTCAAAATTAAGTATAGTTTTAATCAATTTATAGATTCAGATATTCCAATAAAAAAATTCATCTATCCGACTTATAAAAATTAATATTTCAATAATTAAATTTTTTTAATTATCCCAATATCAGATGGCTAAAATTCGGGTCATTACAATCCTCCCCCCTTAGAAATTTTCATCCTCGAAAAGGAACGAAACAAAAACTAGAATTTTGATGTATATTACTAAATAAATCATTCTTTAAATATTTCAAACTCCTCATTCTTTCATTATACATTTTAGGATACATACACTTTAAAGTACATATTATTACCAAACTAGTTTGACATTAAAACATTTTTCATAACTCGATGTCTTAACAAGTCCATCCTTTTTCTTACAGAAATTTAGTCATGCATTGATTAGGGGTAGGACTAAAAATCTTAAAGTTCTTAGTAGACCTATTTCAACATCTAGTTAAAATACTTGAAAAACCATTTCAAAAATGATACGGAAAGTATCACCCTCTTTCCTTCTTTACCACCATGGGTCGCAGTTAACGCGATGATTGTGTCTCCATCTCGGCGAAATCATAAGTAAATTGTAGGCACCAACACCCCTCGACTTACGCCATGGGAACACGATAGATCGCAGCTTCACAAAGGTTACGTTGCTATCATAGCAAAATCGTAAGTACTCCGTAGGCGATCTCTGCCCCCCGAATTATGCTATCAAACAAAACAAAACAAAACCACATAGATCGCAGCTACACAAAGGTTGCGTCACTATCCCAGTGAAACCAAACGTAGACTGTAGGCAATCTCAGCCTCCCGAATTACGCTATGGAACCAAACCACATAGATCGCGATCGACTGATGTTATGCCCCTATCCCAGCGAAATTAAACATAGATTGTAGGCAATCGCTGCCTCCCGAATTACGCTATGGAACCAAACCACATAGATCGCAGTCTACCGATGTTATGTCGCTATCACAGCAAAATCAAACGTAGACTGTAGGCAATCGCTGCCTCCCGAATTACGCTATGGAAACACGATATATCGCATTTACACAAAGGTTACGCTATTATCACAGCAAAACCAAACGTAACTGTAGGTATAATACCCCTCGATTTACGCTATACAAACAAATGATAACCAAGAACTCATGAGATTAGTCCAAACGTCCTCTAGGATCCCAATTCTCATTGAACCCACCTGGTGGATTCCAAAGTAGAACCACCCAGTGGATCTCGTATAAACTTTCGTGGAGGTGCCTTTCCACACTTTTAGTCTTGAAACATATCATACTATATACATATTACCTTTCAAATTATACACTTCATATGTATCACATATAAATTATATATATATATATATATATATAATCGATATCCTTAAAATCGATAGTTTTTAAATTTGGTTTACCCAATTTCCAGAAGGGGCTATTTGTTAAAATCAAAGTCATTGAAAATCAATAGGTTCCAAAACTATCTCAATTTCATATGCATATAAGATCGTTCTTTTCGATTCGAATAATTTTTGGATCCGCTTCATATTTATATAAACTCCATTTAGTATTTCAAATATCTTTCAAAGATCATTTCTTTCTGGTTATATATTCAACAAGGAAGTTTGGATATATAATTAATGTATATAATCTCATTTATGCAAAATCAAAAATTTCCAAGTTCGATTAGTTTACAAAGTTATTTGTAACATTTATTACCTCTTATAAAGTAAGTTTCAGTTATGGTAACTACTAAATCTGTATTTTAAAATCATCGTATTTATTCAAAATATATATTTCACTTAAAAATCATTTTTTTTTCTTAATATCTTGATTTCGTTCCAATTCAAAATTACTTCGAATTTCCATTTGGGTTATAACTTCAATTTAACCCAATTTGTATTTAAATCCATGATTTAAATATAAACAATTTTCACTTTGACCAGTTTGAATTTAGAAAATAGATTAAATAGTTTAAAAATAATTAAATAGTTAATATAAGATAGTTTGAGTTTTAAAAAAATGGTTCGTATAGTAAAATAGCTCGAAAAATCAAAATAATTTGAATATTTAAGAAGAAAGATTTTAAACAATTTATATTAAAATAATTTATTTGAAAATAGTTTCAATGTAAAACTAATTCAATTCCTAATCTTCTAATTGAAATCAATTTCAATTCTATTTCTGTTTAAATTGATTCAATTCCAATTTCAATTCGAATTAACTTCGATTCTAATTTTAGTCCAAATCAATTTCAATTACGATTTCAAATTAATTAAACTTCGATTTCAATTCTGATTAATTCAATTCGACTCCAGTTTGGATTAATTTCAATTCAGTTCTCAATTTTAAATCATTTTGATTAATATAAATTCGAGTTCAATTTTCAAAATATCGATTTAAATCATTTAAATCGAATTAACCTTCAATATTCAATTTAAAAGTCCAAATCTTTAAAAATAATTCAATTCTGAGCCCAAATGTTGAAATATCCATCTAAATTACTTTTACATGGACTTATTTCAAGGTTTGAGTAGGAGTTCAAATCTTTCTAAAACAAATCAATTTTCGAAACTCAAGTGATTTCTCAATTATAACTTAAAATTTTCAAACCCGATCTTTAAATAATTTCGGTTGACAAGTTCATTTTTAACATTTCAAACTCAAGTTCAACAATGATTCCATTTCCATAAATTCAATTTATTTCTTAAAATCAAAATCATTTAAATAATTTCAAATTAAAGTTTTTTTATTTTTTAAAATCATTTGATTTAACCAATCCAGTGTCCGTATATAATTTTTCTGTCCTATGGCCAAGAGAATCCATTATTTCAATTTAATTTCAAGGATGGATATATATCATTTCAATCTAAAGTAAATATCATAGGCATATATCATTTCAACCTATTTGTTAATTTATTCGAAATAATTTTCAGCTTTATATACTATAAATAATATACAGGATGATAGCAAGATATATCAAAATAAATAAACATCCAAATCATCTAAAACATCAATCAATAGCATCCATCACAAATTTTTCAGAATTCAAAAGCTGTTTTATTTTAAAAATTGTTTTGAAATTATTCATACATACATAACTACTTTTGCACCTCTTATCAAATCTATACCTTTTCTTTTACAATTTAATATATTTAACTTCCATAAGTTAAATTTTAGTTTCATCTTGAAATTTCCAATTTCAAGTTATATGTTCAAAACTTATTTAACTTGGCCTGAATTAATTCCAATTCGTTCAATCCATTTAACTTACTCAATTTAAATTTTACATTTCCAAATTCAATTCTTATAATATCACTTTCCACTAATAAGTTCAAAAACTTATTATTCCTTTAGTTCTACTTCTCATTTGAATGGGAATCCTAGAATTCAACACCCAATATTTATTTCAAATCAACTTTGATATCATACACACACACATTTCTACCCCATTTATATACCAAATCACACTTTTAAATTTTAAACCAAACTTGGTTTTTATCCAAATAAATCCCTTTGAAATTTCCAAAACAACTATTTTTTTACAAACCAAATTTTCATATCAAAAGTATTCTAAATAATATTACCATACCTAAAACCAAACACACTATATATTCCATAATAATTGCCTAAAAAATTATTTCTATATATAAAATATTATAAGGGCAAACTTATTTCATTTCAAAACACTTTGAAAAACACTTCCAAAATTTTCGGTATTTTAGTTGTGGTTTGAATCTATGTTTAGCTTAATCCATTTGTATAGTTCATTCTAATCAAATTTCAGTTTGGTCACATATATATACAACCGCTTAATTTTTTATAATCTTATTTTGATTACAATAACAACAACGAATCACTATAATAATTCAGAAAAATTATTTCTTTTTATATCAAAATATAATCTTTTATAAAAATTATTGTAAAATCGTTATCCTTTAAAACTACTCTATAAGAAAATAACAAGTACGCCCTCACATATGATTCACTCAACTCATTCTAGTGTACTGCTAGCCCCATCTCTAATGAGTAATTCCCACCAGAGCAAGGTTCTCGCTTAACCTTCAGCTCTGATAGCACGTGTAACGACTGGGCAATTTTTGACCCTCGATAATCGACACAAATACCGTATAGAGTGCCAGCAATCCAGTGCCAAAAATACCAGATTGTTAGGGTACAAGAAGAAAAGAGATAGAAGAAGGAAAAAACAGAAAATAGTAGCAGCACAGAAACTCACAATCGCAGCGGAACAAAATATAATATACAATAATAGATTTTTATACAAAAAATTGTATCAATTAATATATATACATATTATCATAGTACAATCATCAACAAATAAATTTGGACAATTATAATAACTTGTCCTCATAAATGTTGAATATACATCCTCCAATACACAACGGAATAAGCATGCGTAATACGTCTCTACCATCCGGCTCATCTCCTGAGCTCCAAAGCATCCTAACCTGAATCTGTAATACTCGATCTGACCCGAGTGTTACAATAAAGTAACACCCGAGTTAGGATGGAAACCAGCATGTGTAAAACACACTTAATTTGAAATATTAAAGTTATCAAAATCCTTTTGAAAACCAAGATATCCCGTAAGACTGCGTCACATATAAACACGACGGGTTTCTATCTTACAATAGACAAAACACTTTTGTAGAAAATCATTGTAATTTGATAGCGGCTAAGTATAAATACTTATCTAGATACCCAAAATTGTCACGTTAATCAAATTCCAGTATAATATCCTACATAATTAAACCCATAAAGGTACATAGTGGTTATTAGATCGAAGTGGTTCCGGATAATGCCAATATCCGATCCCCATCTCTTCGAACTCAAAACGGTAAATTTTAAATCTCCAAGTAATCTTAATTAAACAATTCATATTCAGGGTGTCAACATTCACATATGGAAATTTATTGCATATGTCCATTTCAAACAAAACGTGTCAATGATTTATTCTAACATTTTGACTGGTTTGGCTACAAAATGGCACAGACAAAGAACAATTGAAATAATATCCAAGAGTAATAAAGCTAAAGCATAGGTCATTATTAAATTAATGATCAATAATTGATATTAAACAATTTACAAACCAAAATTTAATTAACTTTAATCAATTGAATCCATTTATATTTTAATCCAAAATTACTTATTAATTAAAGAAATTTTAAAACGATTTATTATTAGTTAAAACAATCCATTTAATAACTAATTTACTAGTTAACATAAGATTTAATCAATAAGAATTTAATTATCTATTCACTTTAATTATCATAAATGTTTTGATTTTATAATACAGAAAATTTACAAAATTAATTTAGATTAAAATATTAGGTGGTAGGATTACATTGCAAAAAGTTATCATAATGATTGGATTTAAATGAAAGTAAAAAAATGTTTTAGAAAGCTAAATTTTTATTAACATATAACATTTATTAAATTAAATTTTGAAATTCAGATTTTTTTTTTTTGGCAAGGCCGACGGTTTTATAGTGGACCGACCACTTTTATTACGAACGTAATAAAATTGAAGTACAGGAGAAAGGTAGAGACACCTTTGCTACTATGGTAGGAAAAAATAAAAAGTACAGCACAGGAGTGTGACAGACAAGTCATAGCTACAGAAATATATAACTAGACTAGTTCTCCTCCGCAGAGGAAGAATCACCATCACCCTCAACAATCCGGGTAGGATCCAGAGAACCACTCCCAAGAATACCAATAAAGGGGCGGAAACGAAGCGCAAGAGAGGGATCATAACAGTCAACGTCAGAGGAGTAAATAAAAGATCGATCCCAGGCAGTATCAGCTAGAATTACGGAATTAATCTCAGAATATGAACCATCCATATCAAGGACCAAGGAGTCACCAGAAATTCTGTAATACAGGCATCGAAGGTCCAACAGATCATCAGATACATATCGAAAGTAGGATTCGTCCACAGGGTTGAATCTCATATCAGAATTATAATCAACCCAACAATGTTCAGACTCGGCCCAAACAACGAGAGGCGGAGAGAGAACCGGCTCAGCAGCCAGAACAATAGGAGCAACAGCAGGAACTGGTAACGCAGGCCACACTAAGGAAAGAGAAGGAGCAGGGGCAGAAGAAACCAGAGTGACTTTGGGAACCCATTTCCTAAGCGGAGGCCGTGGCAGTGGGATCTTCGACGCAGCAGCAGAAACAGCAGAGTGCTTGCAGACAGAGGCTACATGGCCGAAAGAGTGACAGGAGGAACATATGTCAGGGACCCATCCATAACGAACACGAACATCCACCACGTGACCAACAGCAAGCTGGACAGGAATAGAGGATGGAAGCGGCCTAAGGGGAGTAATCTCAATCAGTGCCTTGGCGTATACAAGCTTATCTCGCGCAACTGTATTAGAGTCAAAACAAATCAATTTACCAACATTGCATGCTAGCCAGTTCAAACCACGCAGCCGTTGAAGAGCAGAAGGGATTTGGGAGAAATAAACCCATACGGGGATAGATAAGACTTGTTCACGAGCACAAGCAACCGTCGGTGTCCAGGGGGTAATAATGAAGGGCTGACCATCAAAGAAGGAAGGCTCAGACTCAAGAACACGTCTACGTTCCTCAGGGGAGGAGAACAAAAGATAGTACATGGAATCAACCAACTTAACTCTGAGACCACCTTGTAGTCTCCAGGCCCGACGACAAATAGCAGCCACATCGAGAAGACGATGTTTAGGATCCAAAAAGAATCCAACAACGTACCCAGACCAAAAATCCATACCGGCTTGCATTACACATGGGGGAGGGATCATAACTCCGTTTTCCTCAACGATTTCGAAATCAACTGGTTCATAAACACCCGCATTACGGGGTTTGGATGTAAAAAGGGAAGACCATGTTCTGGGAACAGTCGGGCTAGGTCAATCAGGGCGACACTCCATAACACCAGATGATGCCATAGGAATGGGGATGTTATCCACATTGTGAGAAGAAACCGTGTGCAAGCTGACACCAGGAGATAAAACAGGGAGCACAGTGCCTACATTGACTTTGGTATTAGGTCGAGTAGTTGGAGTGCCATTAACTGCACCAGTTATGTCCCAAGCAAGCATAGCCAGTGGAGCCACAGGACTAGCCACACAGTCCATAACCAAAGAATCTGTTTCAAGGAGACCCAAATCGCAACAAGGATTATCATCGACATTCACATTGGATCTTGAAATAGGGAGTAAATTCGATTCACCTGGTTTAGACGATGAAGAATTCATAGCAGCAAGATCGTTTGTAACCGCATACGGGTCACTCGAACAAAGGCGGGGAGATGGAGCAAGTTGGGACCGGTTGTTTGCTGAGAGGGGAGGGAATTCTCTGGACGATAGGAGGTCAGGATGAGCGAAATCTTTATCTGCCATGGATCTGTAGCAACGGCCAGAGCAAGTTGATGAGGGGGAGGGTTGATGCTGAGAAAGGGAAGGGGAAGAGGACATGAATGGGGATGGGAATTCACTGGATAGGGAGATGCGTGGACCTAATCGCCTGGAGCCATTAATTAAGAAATGTTGGTAGTATTTAATTTCCAAAGAAATTCAAATTATTTGTTAATCAAAGAAACTACAAAATAATCCGAAATAGTTCATTTAATAATTAATTAATTGATAAATAAATCTATAAATAATCAAATTAGATTTACTTATTCGTTTACTTTAAATATTATAAGTCCTTAAATTTTCATCGTAGAAAACCACAACGACAATAGTTCGAATGAAAATACCCTTCAATATAACCTCGACATAGAAATTTCTTGATGGTTGGGTTTTAAAATGAAGGAGAATTTGAGTATTAAATTCTATAGATTAATAAAATAAATAATTTAATTCAATTCCACTTTATAAACAAACATCCAGTGCGGACGAATTCGTACCCGGCCCGCGTTAACTAAAACAAACGTTTTCTTCCTTCTTTTGCTTCTTTATTTTGAAACAAATCAAAAACAGGTTTTAAAATTTTATAGGTTATTAACTAAAATAATTCGAATTTTCTTTAAGAACAATCCTAGCCTTAATAACTAAAAGCCGGCCTATGAACTTTGGCCGATAAACAAAAGAGCCCGAAACCTTTCTTCTCCTTCCCTAGTTTTCTTCCCTCCCCTCCTTAAATTTGAAAACCTAGAGACATGCACGAATGTGTGTGTGTGCATGCATGCCTCCAGCCATCAACACTCACTGCGAACCAACCTCGCGAGTCACCCACAAACCCCTCTTCTAGACACCCACCTGAAAAACCCATGATAGAGTTCTAGTTCAATTTCGAACTCTAACCAAAACTGGAACCACCACCACAGTACCAAATCGCCTCGCCTCAACAACCCTAACCACCATCGACCACCAAAATTTTGCCCACAACACGACTTACTCCTCCTTCCCCCTCCCTTATCGCATGTCTCTCTCTGCATCAACGTCGCCAATTGCTTGAGAACGAGACCCCCATAACCACTACACTAAACCCTAAACCACCTCGTCAACCAACCACGAGCATCCAAAAATCGTCGAACAATTTTTCATGGACTCCCCATCACCTAGCCCTTCTTCACGACCAACCATTCGCCTCGAAGTCAACTAGTTTATCGGAATATGGCCAACGACCAAAATCAGTTCATCTCCCTATTTCTCCACGCACACAACAGTATCCTCAAACAGCCCTTAAAAATCGAGTTTTCCAACCACGATTCCATCTATATAATCCATTTGTTGAATTATGATATTTTATTTTTCGGCTATAATGGAGCACTTATTGGTATATATGTTTTTCTCTTTCCCTACTTGATGGAAATAAATGAAATAAATTTTAAAATGATCCTCATTCAAAAAAATACCTTTTGTTTCAGGATCATCTTTTAAAACTAAGGGTATTTTGAAATACGAGTTTTTTAAATTTACAAAAGCTTAACAGTTAAACAAATAACAGAGAAGAGGAAGAAGAAGTATAGTATTTCTTTTTTTATTTAGTTAAAGGTTGATCTGCCTATATTTATCATACATATACAAAGCCATATACACTCACAAATATAAATATTTATCACAGCATAAAGAATTATCCACGTCTATGGTCATTTATACATATAAAAAAATACCCTGTAAACAAAAGGGGAAATGCTTACTCACTGCCTACAAACAGACGACATACTACTGCAAATTTTCCTCCAAGCCTTTGAACATCCCTATCTTCTTTTAATTCGATGGAAGAACTTATTATTATTAATATTTAGATATAAGTGTAAACAAGGGAACAAGCTCGGCCCTGTATATTTATAGAAATGGGATGAACAGGGCAAGCAATGTAGAGGTATGTACATGTAATGGATTTCATTTTTCACACTTTATTATTTGATTTTATTCATTTATTTTCTAATGATGTGACTGTTTTCATGTGATTTGATTTTCTATGTAGCCTTGATTTTATGCTTGTGCTTGACTTGATTTTGAAATTGTCATGATGATGTTCTTGTTTGTATACGCACACACTCACTCTGAAATATATATATATATATATATATATATATATATATATATATATATATATTCTCATAACCATATGTTTACCATACATGCTTACATATTTTATATATACTATATACATCTTCGCTTATGTATATACATATTTATTTTATTTTTATTTTTCTACCATGAAGCTTTTACATGTATATATCTATATATAATTTCGTATACACTATTCTTTAAGCAAATATACATACACATATACTTACGTATATTTTGTCATCATATAAATATATATATATATATATATATATGCATACATATACAATATACATATTTATTTTGTCATATTTACATTTATACATATTTTCATATACATTACTTCATATTAACATATATATACATACACACACACACACACATATATATACTTATATATATTTTTAAACGTCATAAAGCTTCCATATATTTATATCTGTACATATATGGATATCTTATCTTAAATTTTTATGGTGGAGTTTATATACATATATCTATAAAATTTATCATATTCAGAAATCTATATTTTAAAATTAAATATAGTTTTAATCAGTTTATAGATTCAGATATTCCAATACTAGAAAATTTATTTATTCGACTTATAAAAAGTAATATTTCGATAATTAAATTTTGTTAATTATCCCAATATCAGATGGATAAAAATCCGGGTCGTTACATGGAGATCTCAAGATTACAATTTAATATACAAAGACATAGCTTATATTGTTAAAGTCTTTGATAACAATCTCTATCTCCAATTTTCTATCTTTTATATTTTTAAGCAAAATAAATTTTCAAAATATATTTCAAAATATTTTATAAAAATTTTTAAAGTTCAAATGTTTATAAACTATGTTCAAAATATTTTACAAAGCATCAAATTGTTTTACAAAGTATTGGATTTTCAAAGCATTTTAAAGGGACAAATTGTCAAAATGTACATGCATATGTCGACATATAGGCAGATGGCATGTCAACATACATGCCGCTAGGTGGTTTTTCGAATTTCAAATTAAAGTCTATATTCATTGCAAATCTTCACGAACGGACACATCCACTAATTTACTACATAAAGGGGGTTTCGAACGAATGTTAAAGTTTAGATTATTTTATTCCCTTCTCTTACTCTCTTGAAAACTCCATTAAAACTATACTATATTCTCTTCCAAATCAGTTAGAATCAATTCATACTTCATTGTATTGATTCAATACTACTTTCGTACTATTTCAGGAAACATCTCTCCCTCAATTCAAATAACAAAGTGTTGACCAAAAGGCTATAGGATAAATTGTATCCAAATTTTAAGAAAGAGTCTTTAGAAAAAATATCACCTCTATTTTTATTTGCTTTGGGCGTGCTTATAGTCGTTCAAATCAAGTGGGAGTGCTTATTAGTCCGAAAATCCAATGGGTGCGCTTGTTTCCCAGTCAAATCAAGTGAGTCTATCCTGAGCTCGAAAATTTAAAGGGGTGTGTCTCGTAGCCTCGAAATCAGGATTGTATTTGGGTTCGTCTTATGTCCTTTTAAAGATTGGCTTTTGAAAAGAAATATGTACAAGCAATTGTACAGAACTGGATGTATGAGAAATCTGAACCAATATAAAATCACTGGTGTCTTCTCCCCAACTCTTTACTGCTTTTATATTTATCTATGATTGCATCTGTGACTGTTTGATAGTATAATCCTATGTTGTTAATCAGTGAATTAATTTTTGACTTGAAAGAAATTTAAGTAGATAAAACACTATTCTTCCCCTCTAGTGTTCAATTAGCCATAATATTCATAATTTCGCAACACACAGTAGTTGGCGGGATGTCTGCCACGTGTTTTCTCAGCTTATACACACATATCCACTTTGTACATCAATACTTGACACCTTCGTTATGTTTAGATATTCAGCACCGCTCTATTTTTGCTATTGAGATTTGATATTGGTTGCTATAGTAAAGGCTTGTATAAGCTAGCCATCTTTAATCTCATCATTTGATAGACTTTTATACTCGTAGCGGCTCGATATTACCATTATAAGCATAATAACTTCATGTTAGAAGCTCGACACCTTTAGGTGGTATGATAACCATCCTTTGTTTAGTGCTCTATAACCTTATTTGGTAGAGGATCGACATCATTTGGGCTATAGAGACTCGATAAACCCTTTTTGCAACTAGATGTTCAGTAACCCTTAACAGTGCGACATCCTTAGGAGATTCGACATCTCTTGGTAATTAGAAATTCGATACCCTCCTTTGGATACAGGCTTGATATCTTCATGCTTGGCACACTTCATACTTACACGTTCGACATGCTTGCCCATTGATAAGTTTGGCGTCTCCTCAAAACTTAGTATCTTTCTTTAATGTCAGATGTTCGGCATCCCCTTTCTTTGTTACATATTTAGCGATGTTCTTTATTATAGTAGCTCGACATCCCTTCTACCATCTGTAGAAGCTCACTATCCCCACTTATTTATAAGATTGAATTGTCTTGTATTCACAAGTTCGACAACCATATCATTTTATAGACTCGATATCACTTCCTCAAAAATATTTTTGGTTCATAGGCTTGATACCATTTCTTTAGGCTATAAAGTCTTAACATCTTTCTTACCTTTATATTCAATAACCCTTATGGCTTAATATCTTCAAGTATGAGCCTAACAACTATCTTTATATTTGATGCTTGAATATTTGTAGTAGCTCTATCTTTTAATGCTCCTATATCGTCTTGTTGACTTAATTACTCTTTTTCCTCTTGATTATTCTTCTAACACAGTAGTCATAAAATATGTGGATAACATTTTCCCTCCTCTTTATAGAAAAGAAGCTTTTTACATTTTAGTGCAAAACCAAGTATTTTCTCGCCTTTCCAGATCTCTATATGATTTTCGCTTTTCTATTTTTCCTTAAAAGCACAAAGTAATTGATGATGACTTCCATTATTTTCAAAAATTATTTCTTTCCTAAATTGATTACTTTTCTTGTAGATTTGTGAAAATATTTCCTTGTTGATATTCACAACTTAGAAAAGTTGGGTTTAAAACTTATTTTCTTTGAATAATGGTCGAATTAGCAGAATTTTGGACAAATCCTTTTGGACTTGGTAAAGACATGGATTAATTTATCTTCGTCCTCATATAAAAGTGCTTTTTGTGTTTCAATGCAAATCCAAGTTTTATTAGGAAGACCATAAATCCGCTCGATAAGAGGACCATCAATTCAATTAGCAAGAAGGCCAAAAATCCATCTACTAAGAAGTCCTTAAATTCACTTGATAAGAAATCCAGAAATCTATCTTAAATTCAATTGCTAATAAGACCAAAAAATTATCCGGTTAGAAGTCCAGAAATCCATTTGGGCAGAAATTTATTAATTCTTTTAATGAGAAGGTTAGAAATCCATTTGGCAAGAAGACCATAAATTCATTAGTTAAGAAGGCTAGAAACTCATCTAGCATAAATACCATAATTTCATTTGAATAAAATACTTGAAATCCATCCGCTAATAATACCATAATTTCATTTGAATAGAAGATTAGAAATCCATCTAGTAATATTACCATAATTTCATTTGAATAGAAGATCAGAAATTCATCTAGTAATAATACCATAATTTCATAGAATCCCGTAAATCTGACTAGCAAGAATACCATAATTCCATAGAAGCCCAGAAATCCATCTAGCAATGGCACAATAATTTTACTTGGATAGAAGACCAGAAGTCTATCTGGTAAGCATACCATAATTTCATATGAATGGAAGACCAGAAATCCATCTGGTAATAATACCATAATTTCATAGAAGCCTGGAAATCCATCTGACAATGATACCAATTTCAAAGAAACCTAGAAATCCATCTGGCAATAATACCATAATTTATTTGAATAGAAGACTAAAGTCCATCTGCTAATAATACCATAATATCGTTTGAATAGAAGACCAGAAATCCTCTATTAATAATACTATAATTTCATAGAAGCACAGAAATCCATCTGGCAATAATACCATAATTTCATTCGAATAGAAGACCAAAAAAACCATCTGGCCTTAACTAATTGGAAACTGGAAATTTGAGTAATAATAAAGATTCTTGTTATTTATTATAATACTCCTGACGAGAGATTCTCAATTTCCTTTGCCCCTTACTACCATCTTAGGTAGTGATTTAGGCTTTGAATTTTTCGCCCCTTGCTACCATCTTGGGTAATGGTTCAGGCTTTGATTAATATCTTTAACCCTTTATCACCTTATAGGTGATGATTTAGGATTTGATTATGCCCTTATTACCTCATAGGCAATGATTTAGACTGGTTGGTACATTTGATTAGCTATCTTAGGCAGAACAAAAGTCTTAGCCATCCTCCTTCTAGGAGGTGCTCTGGTCTAGCCTTATAGGTAAAACCAAAGGCTGGATGGTGCATTAGTCAGACCATCATAGACAGAACCAAAGACTTACGACGCTACGGGCAGACCATATAGGCGGGACCGAAGGTTTGTAGTGCTTTGGTCAGGCCATTTTAGATAGGACCAAATGCTTACTCTAACATCACTCTAGGAGGTGCTTTTCCTTTGCCTTAATTACCTTATAGGCAATAATTTAGGCTTCAATTTTATTATAGTTCCTTTTTCGTTTGACCATCGATTCCATACATATACTTGTCTCTATTTCTTTATTTATCAATTATAGGAAAATACTGTCTCAAATGCTCGACATTCCATGTTCTTGTTATTACATTGCCATCAGGTCAGCATAGTCAATAAGTCCTTAGTATAATTTCTTTATGGATAATTACGGGTCCTTCCTAATTTGGTCTAAGCGGTCCATCTGTTAGAGTTTTAGTATTTTCCATGACATTTTCGGTACCAGGTCTCCTCTTTGGAATAATATTTTCTTAATTTTGGAGTTATAGTATTTTGATATCCTTCATTGATATTTGGCCATCTGTATCGTCGCTTCATCCCTTAACTCATTGATCAAATCTTAGAATTCCTTTTTCTTCTCCTAATTGGGATTAAAAACATATGCAATCCTCCAATGGGATGATATTTCAATTTCGATTGGTAGCATTGCTTCGCACTATATTCAAAGAAAATGGAGTACATCTTATTGCATTCTTAGTAGGAGTTCAATTTGCCCAAAACACAAGTGTAGTTTTTCAACCCAATTTCATTTTTTTTTGTTTAATCATTTCTTGAGGATAATCTTAATGGTTTTGTTAGCAGCTTCAAAGGTTTCATTAGCCTAAGGATGAGCTATGGATGAAATACTTTTGATTACTCCATTCTTATTTCAAAATCTAGCGAATTCCTTTCTTTTAAATTGAGTTCCATTATCGAATATTATTTTTTGCGGCATTCAAAACTAGATGATTATGTTCTTAATCACAAACTTTAGTACTTTCCTCGATGTTATATTTAGTAATGGTTTTGAATCTACCCACTTTTTAAAGTAGACAATAGCTTCGACTGCAAACCTTGCTCCACCCTTAGATATAGGCAACAATCCAATTAAGTCGATTCCCATACGTCAAAAAGCTATGGACTTGAGATTGGGGTTAGCTCACTGGGGGCATATGTGGAATTGTTGAAAATCTCTAACATGTCTCACAACTCTTTACGTAATTCACAACACTGTTATTCATATGGCACTGATAGAAACTTTACATCGCGACCTTTTTGGCTAATTTTATACCTTTACAATGATCTCTATGGAACACTTCATAGGCTTCTCTCAACAATTTTGTGCCACTTTTCGAACTAATACATCTTAAGTAAAGGCGTGAGTATCCTTTTTATAAAGTGTTTAATCTATCATAATAAAATTTGGAACTTGATGCCTTATCTTTCGGGCTTTCATTTTATCTTTTGGTAGTTTCCCTCCTAGCTGCCATGTATTTAACAATGGGCATTATCTAATTGTTTTCATATTGATTATATATTTTCATACGAATGGTTCCTTTTAGATTTTCACCACAATTGCTTCTTGGTTCAATTTCCTTCTTTTTGATAAAGACTAGGTACATATGTGATTTTTTAATAAGTTCAAGATAATCCACCCGATTCTCTTTTCCAACATTGTGGATAATTCGTTGGAATACATTTCATGACTTTGTCGAAAACCCATATTGAGGTTATGTAAAGATCGATCTATGATAATCATTACCTTAGAACTTACATACCATTGACATTAATCTTTGCTCAAGTCAAATAGTTATTTGGACACTCAATATTGGTCTTACTACTTTGTTACTATTTGAGATTTCAAAGATATGACTTTGGCTATTTTATTTTTGAATGATCTTCTGAGTTTAGGCTGAATTCCATGGCCAACAAATTTTTTATGTATAAGTCACTGTAGCGTTTAAAGATTAATTTATTAGATGATGATTTAACCTCCAATTGATTAGATGAATAATTAGTTCTTACATAAAAATTTTCCTTTTAAGTCAAATAGTGGTTTTCTATGCCACCAAAGGTTGCAAGTTTGAGCTGGATCAATGTTAGATTACAGAGAACTTATTTGTCTCAAAGTATTAACTATTTTGTCTTAACTTGCCTTGTGACTAATGAATTCTTGTCTTGTTTCTTTCTTTATCTTATTCCTTATGTTTGGAATGATCCATATAACATTACTTTTTCAATTTCCTTTCATAGCTCCATTCATTTCACTTGAACTGCTTATTATAGATGTAAGATCATTCTTGGTCATGGTATGTGATATGTATCTATCATTCTAATTTTTTTGGACATTCCTTGATCTTAGGTTGGTGCTCATTTACTCAGTCACCGTTACAACTTTATTTCCCATATGTTGATGATGGTGGTTGCTTATTCCTTCTCAAATCTTTCTTTATTTAGAGTAAAAGTAACACCGTCAAACATTAGTATGTCGAAACTATGAGGTGATCGTTTGATGACATTGGATTTTCTTTTCTCTACGTATAAGAATTTACTACCAATACTCAAGATTTCAAGATTAAAATCTTACTGTCGTACTAATTTGTCCTTTCAACTTTTAAAAACCATGATTTCAATGAGAACTCCTTTGTCTTTCAACTTCTCGAAAGCTATTTGAATAATTAAAGAAATCTGGTTCTTCAAGTAAGAGATTCTTTATCGATTATCCTAAATATGAATTATGGCCTTGAAATCCCTTAAGATATTTTTGCGATTAGCCACTCTTTTTTGGTCAATATTGGTAATGTGCAATTTCTCTTTAGAAAATTTTATAGATGACCTTATCAAACCATCCTTCGGTTGAAATTATGGCCACTATGATAAAAACTATATATTATTTTGCAAATTGCTTTTGAAATAGTAATGTGTAAACTACCTTATATTAGTGGAATATTCAATAATAATTAAACTCCCAAAATTCGTTCTTTTGGACAAATATTGTTAAAAATGAAAATATTTAATCAAAATAACGGGTGGTTTGTAACATCCTACCTTATTTTATTGGGTAATAAATTTAAGTAAATCATGGAAAATTTAAGTGCGATTTTACAAAAGCCAAAGGGATGCAAAAATGACTCTTCTTGAAATTGACCCAATATGAAGGTTTGAGGATATTTTCAACTTGAGAAGTCATATCAACTACCATGTTGGGAATGGTAAGCTTGGTATACAGGAGTCAATATGCTTAAAACTGTCATCATTTCATTTGGTCCCATCACAATATATACTTATTTTAGCTTTTGCCTTACCCTTAATCGACCTGATTTGGGTAGAATTGGCGGACCATTTGGCATAAAACACTTTTCCAATGAATTCATTCTTAAGTAACCTACAACTTCTTCCTTATTAGCTTGAATTTTATCAAACTGCCTTTCTTTTTGTCGAAAAGGGACAGTATTTGGATCTGTATTTAGAGCGTGGCTCACAATTGCTGGATTTATCCTTAACATGTCTGATTGAGTTCTAGCAAACACATCTTTGCTAGATCAGAGGAGTCGGGTAAGCTCTCTTCTGAGACTATCACCTAGTTCTTTTTTGATTTTTACTGTTTTTGTTGAATCTAACAAATCTAAGTATACCTTTGCTAAACTTTTAGAAGATTTCATTCTTTCTTGCTCACTTCTTCAATCTCCTTCCATTTACCTAAAAAATATCACAATATTAAATTCCACACAAATTACAGACAACGATTATTTATTGATTCATAAAGGTTTTATAATGAAATCTCCATTTTCAAAATCTTTAATTTAATTTTGAAAAGAAAGATATTAATTTTCAAAGCGGTTTAAATAATAAAATTTTATTCCCTTCTAAAATCTTTATTTAAAAACATCTTATACAATTTCAAGAAAATCTACATTTTAAGCATTTTTTAGTTTCAAATTCTTAAATTCCTTTAAAAATAATTCATAAACTTCGAAACTGCTCTTAATAGTTTCAAAATGATAACTACAAAGAAGTTTTTATAATTCATAATTTCCTTTAAACAACATATCTAACTAATCTCACTTTCCCATAAGGATCTTAAACTCCAAAATATATACCAAAACCATGACTTGAAATTCTAAAATCAGCATTTTAAAACACCTATTTACTTTTGATTTTTCCTTTTAAAATATTAATATCGAGAAATCATTAATCAACCTGAAGTTCTCTTTTATAATAATCCTTCAAATATTTAACATTAAGAATCCAATTTGCTATATTCATTTGTATAATTAATTATCAAAATTTCCCTTTATATCATAATTCAATTCAAACACTACTAAACATATATATCGAATCAACTTTAAAAAAAAACAAATTGCCATTTGTTTCTTAAAAATAATCAATTACTGAATCCACATTACTTCTAAAATAAATTTGACAAAAATACGTAAATTTTGTCAAAAATAATTTCCATACAATAAGCAAACCACATTTTTCTTAATATCATTCCAAAATATTTTCTTTTTACTAACTTCCCGATAAACCATCACTTTTACACACTAATTTTAGATACCCTTCTACAAAAACTCTTCAAATTATAACCATGTATGTGTGTGTGTGTGTGTATTTTCAAATGTATATTTGCGTAAAAAAACCCCAAAAATCATCACTTTCTAAATAATCTCTATTCGCACACTTCTTTAGAATGATTTCATATTAAATAGTGAATCATTCTAATTCACTATTTACTCCCAAAATAAATTATTTCTTTCCAATATTCACAGTGGAATTCTTTTAGCTATTTCCTATCAAATTCAATTATTGAGCTTCGACGAATCACAATCTCTATTTTTCCAAACTGAATTTCTAGGTGACAATGTCCTCTGGGTTGTCTGTTGCACAACGTCTTTATTCAGGACATTTACTTTCGTGGTCTTCCTTATTTTATTGAAATAAAATATCACTTTATTAGCTTTCAAAGTAAGAAAATGATGACTCGGAGGTTTGAGTCCTCCTTCTAGCGCCAAAGTATTAAACCAAAAATTGACTCAACACCCGAGATATTTGCACTAGACAATATTATCCATAATGGTCTTATAATGTAAATGGACTTTTAGTATTGTCATGAAGAAGTTTGAAAGTTCGAGTCACATGTATAGGGGTAAAATAGACAAGTCAAATAAATGTGCAATAGTACATTAATTGTTTGTTAGTGGGCAAAATAGGTGATTCACATAAGTCACAGTCCTTTGTTTATATGTCAATAGGCATAATAGTCACTATGGGAAGCGAACTACTATTAAGGCAAGGTCATAAGTGGCCATGTTCAAATTGTCAATATAAAAGTCAAAATTTAAGTCTAAGTCCAAAAATAAGCTATATGCACATCCTTTCTCTCATTAATAATTAAAGATGCATTTATCAAAGGCATTATGTTATGCAAAGTTTTTTTTTCCAAGTCGTTATGTGCAAAAAGTTACAATTGTATCAAGAAATCCCTAAATCAATTTAGGGTTTACAACTTGTAATTTGAGAAGTATAGAAAAGAATTGATCGCCCCCATCTGAATGGCTGAGAGGGTCTATTTATAGTGGTAGTGACAGACGAGATGTCTACCACGTATCCTCCTAGCTTATATATTCGCTATCCACGTTGTACTGTCAATACTCAATACCTTCTTTGTATCGCTAAAAGTCAAGACCTTCTTTGTGTTTAGATATTTGACACTGTCTAATTTCTGCTATTGAGATTTGATATCAGTTGCTATAGTAAAGACTTTTATAAGCTCACCATCTTGATCATCATCATTTAATAGTCTTCCGTACTCGTATTAGCTCGATATTACCATTATGAGCATAATAACTTCATGTAAGAAGCTTGACATCTTTAGATGGTATGACACCCTTCCTATGTTTCATGCTCCACAACATTATGTTGTAGAGGCTTAACATCATTTGGGCCATGGAGACTCGATATACCCTCGTTGTAACTAGGCATTCAATACCCTTTAATAGTGCAACATCCTTTGGAGATTCTACATCTCTTAGTAATTTGATGTTCAATACTCTCCTTTGTATAGAGGCTCAATTTCTTTTTGCCTGGCACACCTCTTAGTTACATTCTTGACATGCTTGCCCATTCATAAGTTCGGCATATCCTAGAAACTCGGTATCTTTCTTTAATGATAGATTTTCGGTATCCCCTTTCTTTGTTACATATTTGGTGACGTTCTTCATTGCAGTAGCTCGACATCCCTTCTGATGTTGTAGAAGCTCACTATCACCTCTTCTTTATAAGCTTGAAACGTCTTGTATTTAAAAGTTCGACAACTTTATCATTTACAGGATCGATATCACCTCCTCGAAACTATTTTTATGTTCATAGGCTAGATACCATTTCTTTGGCTAATAAAGTCTTGACATCTTTCTTACCAATATATTCGAACCCTTATGGTTTAATATCTTCAAATAAGAGCTCAAAAACTACCTTTCACTTAGATGCTTGCATATTTGTAGTAGCACTATCTTTCATTGCTCCTATATCATCTTGTCGACTTAATTACTCTTTTTCTTCTGGATTATTCTTCTAACATAGTAGTTAGAAAATATGTAGATAACAGAGTTCAATTTCTAGAATTAAGAATCTCTACAGTGGTCTGTAAATTCCGGTGAATTCAATAATATATTAACATCCATAAAATACTTCAAGAACCAGAACGGTAAAATGCAACTAGACATTCCAGTTAATTAGTATTAATTTATCATATTCAACAAAGGTGAAGAAACATAATGGTCAATGGCTTTAGACTACTTAAGCAAACTTAGAGCTTTCAAAATATGGCAATATTGTAAAACCACCTCAAAATTTATGAGAAATGATAATGGAAATAGCATCATAATACAATAAGTGCATGATTAGAATGTTGTGATCATATTGCAAGAATAAAAAAGAAATTTTTTTACCCATTTTACAAAGACTGGGTGAAAGATGCGAGTTTTCTTGAAGCATTAATGGCGATAACAAAGAATTTTTAGAAAAAGTAAATGAAAAGAGAAGAAGAAAAGGTCCTTTATATGTTGCTAAGTAAACAAATAAAATAACCATTAAGTAAATCTCAGTCATTGGTTTATTTAGAAATTTAAATTCACATCGGGAATTTATAAAGGAAAGGGAAATTTGTTTTAAAATAAACATTGGTTTATTTTTTAAGTGTGGAAAGAAAATTACGGATTTGGAATGTAAATTAAAATAAATCAAGAAGGGTTTATTAATTGATTTAAATGGATCATTTTGAAATGGATTCATTAATTGATTTAAATGGATTTATTAATTGATTTAAATGGATCATTTTGAACTCGGCAAATTCTCAGTGGAAATGAATAAATATTTGGAAATTATTCCACGTGAGGAAAATGATTTGAAATTTGTTTTCAAAGGGTTGAAGTATGAAAATATATCTTGTGAAGTATTTTAAAAGTAAATAATTGAGGGAAAATTATTTAAAATCCGAGGATTGTTGTGAATATTGATTGATACTTAAATAACCGATTATCAATATTGGCCTTTAAATGGCATTTGAATTTCGATGCGACCGGGGTCGCATGCCGAATGGTTATTCGAAAACCACATCGGATCTTTGTGATGGATCTTTTATTTAAAAGATAAAGTGGAAATTGTTGTGATTTACTTGAAATCTGGATGAACACTTTTAAAAAAAAATAAGCACTAATTATTCGGATTAGCCGGGAGAAGACTTTGTGTCATAAAACCCATTCCGAATAATGATATGACAAAATGGGATTGCATTTGAAGATGGTGTTGAAGACCGGGTATTTTCGAAAGCGAAAGGATTGCCTATCGAATGTCTCCGTGCTGAATTGCTCCGGTATAGAGATTATATCACCCATTGTGATGGTGATTTCGAGCATGATTAGTGAATATCTGGATTTGCAAGGGCTTATTTGAAGTGCCTTTGGTTCCGTTCGATCTCGGAACGGACTTGTATGGATGTGTTCTGACGTAACGCTTTGAGATGTAAAGCTGGTTTCTATCAAATACATTTCTGTTGGTGGCGGAGAATTTATTCTCTTAGCTTAGCACCCTTCTCAGAGACGTACGAACTCAGAGGTTATGTCGTTGATATTTACTAGCGATATATTCCCAATTAGGTAATGTGGCATACGAAGTGCTGCTGATCATTTGTTGATCGAAGCATGGCTTTTATGTAAAGCGTAGCTCTGTGGACGAGACTTCGTCGGACCTCACAACCCGGAATGGTCGAAACAGGAAGGATGCGGCAAGGTTATTTAGGGGTAGCGCCCCCTGAGGGTATGTCCATTTCCTTCTAGAAAAGGGTGGTATCATGGTATGGAGCCCAAATATTTAACCAATGTGGTTGCTGCAAATTTATTACTTTGTGGTTGTTGGTGTTGATGATCCTCGGATAAAGGTCGGTAACGACTGGGGGAAGACATACTCGTGTCAGTAGTCACCTAGTTACAGAGATAACCCGGCCTTGTATTGGCAGAGAGCTGGTTAAGTTCTCGAGACGTCCCACTAGAGGCGTACCCATGTGGCAATAGGAAGTTCCTTAGCCTGACCATTTTTTGGAAATCCAAAGAAACAATATACGCCCTGTACGGTTTTAGTTGTATAACCTGCCATTGAATGTGGCGGTAACCTGCTATTGAACATGGTAGCTATAGTAGGCATAAGTGCGAAATGTCTATGCTGGCTAAGATTAGTATTATACCTTAGGAATGTTTTCCACACTATGCACTAATAATAATAATAGCATCAAAGAGATTTTGCGTATCAAGCATATTTGACCATCATAAGGAGAAATCTCCTCCAATTCTGCGTTTGCTTTTGTTGGGTGAATTTTCACCCAGAAGACCTCAAGACCAAGAAGTGTCAGTTTCACCCGGGTTTGCGACCTCCATTCCATCAGCTCCTATGTCCATTCGGCAATTCAAAGGAACAAGTTCCATTCGGCAGTGAAGGTCCATCCGGAGTACATGTTCATTCGGCTATGCAAGCCTACGAGTTCATTCGGTACTAAGGTCACATGTTCATTCGGCACTAAGGTCACATGCTCATTCGGTAGCCAATGGCCTCCTTCTCTCTACCGGTCCACCATCCTTCACACCCCTATGCCGGACCAGAAGGCCTACCGGACCATCTCCACAACCGGTCCAAACAAGCACCGAGCCAACCACATACCTCACCACCGAATGAACCTCCATCCCGCTCCATCACCAGTCCAAGCTCCATACCGAATGGAGGATCGCCGAACCAGAATTGCCAATCCAGATTGCTTCAGCCCGGGCCCACCAGCAGCTATACACATCCAAGACCCCTGCCCCCTGCCTCACTCTATAAATAGAGGGGCAGGGGTACAACAATGGCAGACAAGTTTGAGAGCTCAAGCACGGAAGGAACTTTCAAACAACTTTCATACACTTGTACACCAAGCATTGTACTTACAATCTGAAAAAAGAAGATAATAACATATAAAGTGGACGTAGGCACGTTCTGGCCGAACCACTATAAATTTGCGTGTCTTTTACATTTCAGCCCCTTGCCTTTTTTCATATTTACATAACTCATCTAAATCATTAAGAATCACATAAAATCAACTAAATCACTCGACTTGGAGGTGTTTGCCCATTTTTTGTGCAAACATTTTTGGTGCTTTCACTGAGAACTTCGAACTCGAAGCTTCAGCTTCCCTCATTCAACCTTCTTTCCCAATAGCACCTTTCATTGCCTAGGAAACATGACTTCCAGGCCAAGAAAAGACGCCAACAAGGGAAAGAACGCTGCAACTAGCAGCGCTCCAAATCCAGTAGATCCAGATCAAGAGAACCATCCCACTACAGCAGCAGTGCCATATGTAGATCAGGCAATTCCAACAGCCCCTGCCGCGGAACAACCGGCAGTAATCACTAGAGCAGACCTAGACAGAGTTGTGGTGGAAGTGACTAACCGCTTCGCATCCCAACAAGAAGCTTTGGTGAACCAACTCATGTCACGCTTGAGGGATGTCGAAGAATCCAACCGCAACACTGAATCATGGGATGAATCTCAATCTGGAGGATCTCGGAGACAGCAAAGGTCTTCCCTCTTCGAGGAAGCCATCAACAGGAACAACAATGATAGGGGCCGCGCCCGGACTCAGCCCGAACTCCGACTCGATGAAGCACTTGGAACCGAACCCAGTGGGGGAGGCGCCAGGCGAGGGTCGGATGTGGCTGAGCCAGTCATGCCACCTAATCATAGAAACCCCGCTGAACGGAGCCGAGCTAGAACCCAGCCCGAAGTTGACCCCATGGAAATGCTCGAAACAGAACCCCGCAGGGGAAGATCAAGGCAGGGGGCAACTGTAGTTGGTCCTAGCATGCATCCGAGCAACCAGAGACAACCACTGGATCACGTCAGAAGTGATAGACTATACCATCCCTACAGGTCATCTGGACGAGACCAATCTCGCAGGGAAGAACCAAGTTCATTTCTATCCGCTCCAAATTCTGATGAAAGAATGGCACGACTATTCAGAGAATGCGTCCAACGGGAGCAAAGGGACCGAGGAATAGGCGCTAGGGTCACCAGCCCCTTTACCCGCAATATCGAAACTGCCATCACCCCCCGGGAATGGAAAATGCCAACCATGGAACCTTACAAGGGAACTTCCGACCCCATCGTACACTTACAAAGATACACCCAGCATATGCTCATGAGCGGAGCAACAGAAGGGGTGCTGTGTAAATGCTTTCCGCTATTCCTAGCAGATCTAGCTACCTCCTGGTTCTGCCATCTACCCCAAGGATCTATCAGCTCATGGGAGATGTTGAAAGAAAGGTTCATTAGCCAGTTCCGCATCCATGTAGAACAACCCAAGGATGCTTATTCTCTATCCAATGTTAAATAGAAATCCGGAGAGACACTACAACAATATCTAACTCGGTTCAATGCCGCAGCGGCCGCAGTCCAAGATGCCGATGAGAAACTCACCCTAATGGCCCTCTGTAGCGGTGTACATCCAGATACCAAGTTCGCAAGAAGACTAACTAAGGAAAAACCAGCTACTTTACCTGATTTCTTCCATGAAGCTGGAAAGTATATGAGACTTGAAAACGCCGCCACTGAGAGGCAGTCAGGGCAACAAGGTAAGACAACTTCGGACAAGATTCCCGCTGCAACCAAGGACATTCGAAGAAATGAATCTAGAGACAATGCTGGGGGCAAGAAGGTTGAAAAACGCCAATATCGACCAGGACCGAGATTTGACTCCTACACTCCTTTGAATGAAACCATCGAAAACATCTATCTAGCCACTCAGGGCGAACTCGGATACAAGCACCCCCCGCACAAGAAATAATCTGATAACGCCCTCAAGTCTGGAAAGTTCTGCCGCTTCCACGAATCCCACGGACATGACACCAATGAATGCCACCATCTCCGGGACTTGATCGAAGAACACATCAGAAGAAGAAGGCTGGAACGCTATGTGAGAGGTCAGAACAGGACTCCAACTCCTGCCAATAAGAACTCAAAGCAACCCCTCCCAGAAGTAGGCGGAGGGAATCGCAACACCAGTGGCTCTAGCCAAGAGAAGATAGTGGTCCATACCATCTCGGGAGGACCACACATCGCCGACAGAAGCTGGGCAGAGATGGAAAGATACGGCAAGTCACTTAGAAATGCTGAGGGCTATGTCAACTACATTATGGAAGAACGCCACCCGAAACGGAAAGAGAGTGACGACATCGTATTCAGTAGGCGTGATTTAGAAGGAAGACAGTATCCGCATATGGATCCCATGGTCATCTCTGCCTGGTTCGGTCCAGCTAAAGTTTTCCGAATTCTAATAGACACAGGAAGCTCCGTAAATATCCTGTTCAAACATGCTTTCGACAAAATGAAACTGTCAATGAAGGATGTGTCTCCCTGCAACAAACCCCTGCACGGTTTCACTGGAGATGCGAAAATGCCCCTCGGGCAACTTGACCTCTTCGTCGAAATAGGAAATCATCCCCGCTCCGTTGTGCGAAAACAAACGTTCGTACTAATAGAAAACCACTCGGCCTACAACGCCTTCTTGGGAAGCCCAGCCTTATCTGACTTCCAAATTGTCCTAGCCCCGTGGTGCCTAAAGATGAAATTCGCAACAGATAACGGAATAGGAGAAGTTGAAGGAGATCAAGACGCCGCTCGAGATTGCTATGTAACTGAACTTCGCAATAACCATAGAAAGAATAAAGGGAAAGATGCAGAGACTACTCTCTGCATGAAAAGCTTGGAAGCATAGCAACTAAAGAAAGCCCCTCCTCTTCGATACACCAGCGATCCTTTCAATGAACTAGACCCCAGGGATAAGGAGGAGGAGGCTACCGCTGAGCCCACAGAGGCCATGGAATTCGTATCTGTAGACAAACATGATTCAAGCAGACTATTAAAAATAGGATCTCGGCTAAAAACAGAATTGAAGGATCAACTCATTGACTTTCTCCGCCACAACTTAGATGTATTTGCGTGGACACATGCCGATATGACAGGAATCTCCCCAGACATAGCATGCCACATGCTGAACATCGATCCCACCAGGGCACCGATAAAGCAGAAAAAGAGAAGCATGGGAGCAGAACGATCAGCAGCCCTCGACGAGGAAGTAAAGAACCTACTTGCTAATGACTTCATACGAGAAGCCATCTACCCCGAGTGGATAGCTAACCCGGTACTAGTAAAGAAAGCTAATGGGAAGTGGCGAACATGCATTGATTTCTCCAACTTAAATGACGCTTGCCCGAAAGACTGCTTCCCGCTCCCCCGAATCGATCAACTTGTGGACAGCACTGCCGGGCACGAACTTTTATCTCTTATGGATGCATACTCCGGATACAACCAGATTCCCATGCACGCTCCCGATCAAGACCACACTAGCTTCATCACTGACCGGGGGTTATATTGTTACAAAGTCATGCCTTTTGGACTCAAAAATGCCGGAGCCACCTATCAGCGCCTCGTCAACAAGATGTTCGCGGAATTAATAGGACGAACTATGGAAGTATATGTGGATGACATGTTGGTAAAGTCCAGGAAAGCCGACGATCATGTAAGCCACCTGAGCGAGATGTTTCAGGTACTTCGTTGATATGGAATGAAGCTGAATCCTCTAAAGTGCTCCTTCGGAGTGTCATTGGGAAAATTCTTAGGGTTCATTGTCCATTCCAGACGAATTGAAGCAAACCCTAAACAAATCCGGGCTCTAAAAGAAATAAGGATACCTTCCACCCGAAAAGAAATGCAAAGCTTAAACGGAAAGGTAGCCGCCCTAAGCAGATTCATTTCCAAAGCAACTGACAAGTGCGTCCCTTTCTTCGAAGCTCTCAAGAAAGACAAAGGAAAGTTCGAATGGACCGATGAATGCTTAAAAGCCTTCCTTAACCTGATCGAACACCTCCAGAAACCACCAGTACTCTCAACTCCAAACGAAGGCGAAGAGCTATACCTGTACCTCGCTGTATCATCTCATGCTCTAAGCGCTGCCCTGGTAAGAGAAGAAGACCGCACACAACGCCCGGTGTACTTTATAAGTAAGAGATTTACAGGGGCAGAAGCCAGATATCCTAAACTTGAGAAATTGGCATATTGTTTATTGATCGCGTCACGAAAACTACGACACTACTTCCAATCTCACTCCATCAGAGTTCTAACCGATCAGCCACTGAGACAGGTGCTCCATCGTCCCGACACTTCTGGACGACTCCTCAAATGGTGCATTGAACTAAGTCAGTATGACGTCACCTACCATCCTCGCACTGCTATCAAGGGGCAAGCCCTGGCCGATTTCATTGCCGAATTCACCACCAATGAAGGCAAGGATCAGCTTGAAATAGCAAAAAACATCAAGTGGAACCTCTTTGTAGATGGAGCATCAAACGAACAAGGCTCGGGGGCAGGTATTGTGATAATCACCCCCAGGGGAAGAAAGCTGTACTATGCATTAAGGTTGGAATTCGCGGCCACTAACAACGATGCGGAGTATGAGGCAGTAATAGCGGGATTGGAGCTTGCCATAGAAATTGGAGCCAATTCTTTATGTCTTCATAGTGATTCTCAACTTATCGTAAACCAAGTACTAGGAGAATGCCAGACATGAGGAGAACGACTCACTGCATATCTAAAGAAAACCAAACTGCTGCTCGACCAATTGGACCATTATCTAATCAAACACATTCCTCGAGAAGATAACCAAGAGGCCGATGAACTAGCAAAGCAAGCTAGTATGATGAATAGCACCATTTCCGGAGCACTAGCCATCTCAAGGCAGCTAGCCCCAAGTTTTGAACAAGTGAATCTGATAACTGCAATTGAAGAAGCAACTTGGATGACTCCTATCCGGAAATATCTACAGGACGGCACACTACCAGACAAACGTGATGAAGTCAGGAGAATTTTGAGGAAAGCTCCCCACTACACAATACAAGAAGGCATCCTCTATCGGCGTGGCTTCTCTAGCCCCTTATTCAGATGCGTCGCTGGAAGGGAAGCCAAGGAAATCTTATTCAACATCCATCAAGGTAGTTGCGGAGATCACACTGGAGGGCAGAATCTGGCGAAGAAGATACTCCGATATGGATATTACTAGCCCACACTAAACAAAGACGCCTTAGACTTCGTCAAGAGATGCGACAGATGTCAGAAATTTGCCAAGATTCCTCGACTACCCACAAATGAGATTACTCAAATGACCAGCCCTTGGCCCTTTGCTGTATGGGGAATTGATTTAATTGGCGAACTGCCAACGGGCAGGGGCGGGGCCAAATATGCTATAGTGGCAGTCGATTATTTCACCAAATGGGTGGAAGCGGAACCCCTAAATAAAATATCTTCAGTAAAAGTTATCAACTTCTTGATCAAAAATATTCTGTGCAGGTACGGAGTACCACTCAAGATCATATCAGACAACGGTCTCCAATTTGACAGCGAAGAATTCGCCGACTGGTGCCAAGAGCATGGAATTCATAAAAGCTTCTCATCAGTAGCTTATCCTCAGGCAAACGGACAAGTCGAAGCTGTCAACAAAATTCTCAAAACCCTAATCAAGAAGAAACTTGAAAAGTCAAAAGGCGCTTGGGTGGACGAACTTCCTACGGCACTTTGGGCCTACCGCACATCTTTCAGAACATCAACGGGACATACTCCTTTCTCTTTGGCATACGGATCGAAGGCAATGCTCCCTGTTGAGACTATTGTTCCTTCCCATCGTAGGATCCACTACAATCCAGAAGAAAACAAAGAACTCCTCCTCATATCTTTGGATCTGATTGAGGAAAGGAGAAACGATGCAGCTCTCAAAGCAGCAGCTCACAAACAAAAGGTGGCAGCATTATACAACTCCAAAGTCAAACATCGCATCTTACAAGAAGGAGATCTTGTCCTCAGACGAATCTTTCCGCGCCCCGGGGCACTGGACCCCATCTGGGACGGACCATATGTAATTCATAAAGACCTCCACAACGGAGCTTATATTTTGTCAACAGCGGACGGAGAGGTGTTCCAGAGGGCATGGAACATCCGACACCTCCGTCGATACTTTTCTTAACTTGTACTGCCCATATGAAGTGAATTAACAAAGAGAATCAGTGGACGTAGGCATTTTTATGCCGAACCACTTTAAAAAATCTTGTCTCTTTTTAACTTGTTCCTTTATATCTTGGCTGCTTGTTAAGCTTTATCCTTTTCTGTTGAACAAAATCTTATGGCATCTCCACTCAAGACGCACCAAGGCCTCATCTGGACAAGGCCTAACAGGTACGCTACGATTCTATGCACTCGCCAATGAGGCTCTTTTGCTCCAGCATCCCTCTGCTGCGGGTTAACTCATTGCTCGCGCCTGCCCTCAAAGCCAACTGTAATGAGCCGATTATAAGTCATCATAAAGGCCGATTATAGCCGATGGCAGCTCATTACGGCGTTCGGCTCGCCGGTAACTGTGAACCTACTTTAAGCCCCAACATAAGGTGTGGCCAGCCAGGGGTAGTTCACGGCCAACGGCACCCACGCTAGCCGGCCACGGTAAATCGAATAATACCCACGATTACGGACCATAATGGTTCGGGTAGTTACCGTGCGCGATCTCGGCTCCGATGTGTCTTAAGTGCGGCTGTGGTAAAAAAGAAAACTTCCCGCGGAGGCGTAAGATGGGTGACAAATGTCTTCAAGACCCACAGCTAGGGAAAGTGACTACAAAACCCGTTTGCCACGAACTTAAGCACATCGACGGCCTTCCGTGACTGGAAGTTTTACTTTTTCTATATTTCCATCTCATTTAAATACTTTTCTCCTACCCTGTATAACAAACTCTAAAGTACAGGAAACCGAATAGGGAGCATTCACTCATAAGAATCTAAGCCCGCGTACTGGGTGGCAAGGTACTCAGATATATTCATGATCAGTTACACAAGATGCTCAAAACTACCGCCTGCAAATAAAACATGAAGGGCGGTACTCTCTTCTCTTGTACATAGATGCATAACTATAGCTTATTCATATGTCACACCAACATTGCAAAACATGAAATTATATTTCAAGCAAAGGCTTAACATCAAACACAACTAAAATCACAGGCATATACATGGTTATACTTCTCACGCAGCACATCAAAATGACAACAACGTTTAAACATAACAAAATCAGCTTATATTATGAAATCACACCAAGTTATTCTCTGCAAATAATACTATTATTACAGTCACACAATGTTTTGGACTAACGTAAACAACAGTAAAAAAAAAAGAAATAAAAAGCAGCCGAATCCGGACGAGTATCCAGCTGCGTCCACACTCCATCACCAACTTCCCAAGCCTATTTGGCCGCAGGGCCGGAATCCCCAGCATGTTGATCGGAAGTTCCACCTGTCCAATTCAGAAAAGGAATCCATTAGACAAACGATAAACGATCAAGTTATGGAAACCCGGAAAGAAAAGGAAAAGAGAAGAATAACTCACCAGTGTCCGCCGCTTGATCCTCATCCTCCAGTTGCACACCCGCTTCCTCCGCAGCGAGCAACCGCATCCCCTCCTTCACCGCCACTTGCTCCTCTTTCGAGAACTGAGCAGTGACCACATCCAGGCTAAAAGCCACTCCACCTTCCTTACCCGCATCGACCCTGGCCTCCTCTAAAGCCCGGAGATATATTTTGGCCATGACCCGGGGATAGTCATCCATCCAAGACAAGCTGCCCTCCTTCCAAGTGCGGAAGTACATGTCCTGCAGCATCTCGTCCATCATCCCCTCATTCTCCTCGAACTCCCTCACCCTGGCCTCGGAAGCCTGCAACTTGGCGACAGCGGCATCCCTCTCTGATCGGTATCTCGAGCAGTCAGCCTGGAGAGGCCTCCTCATCTCCTCCATCTCCTCCTTTAACTTGACTTGAGCCATCTCCGCAGCCTCAAGCCTCCCAGACAACTCCTCTACCTGCTCGAGATCCGCATTCCGAACCTCATCCACTGTCGCAATGGCCATGTCGATCCGCTCCTTACAGGCGGCCTCCATCTTCCGTAATTCCGCCCTACTAGCCTTTTCCATGGTCTCTTTCAGACGCCTGGAGGCTTCCTCGTGCCGAGAAATCTGAACGGCTTGACCGGCAAGCTGTTCGGCCTGATCAGCAACCTTCAGCCGCAACCGAATATTAGCACTTCCAATCTCCTCCCCGGCCTTGACCAATTGAGCATGATACTTCATTAACTTCTTGGTCTCCTCAGCCACCCGATCAATATTAGCCTTGGCCTCGTCTCCCATGGTAACTACCCGAGTGGTAAGCAGATCAAGATCTAGAGACTTAGCCTCGTCTAACACTCGTACCATGGGGTTGCGGGGAAGGAGGTGCTCACCCGTGGCCTCATCAAATGAAATATCCCGAGAACTTGGGTCTAAATCAGGATGACCAACAAAGGGGTCACGAGGCACATCAGGACGCCTTATACGGATAACTGTGGGATTCTTGAAAGGAGGTGGAGGGGGAATAAACTCCGTGCTCTCCTCCGTGGCATCACGAGGAGGCTGAACAGGAAGCCGCGGACCAGGGGAAGGCTCAAATAAAGAACGACTCCTCTTCTTTTTCTGAATGCCCTCTTCGATGACCCCAAGAAGAGGACGGTATTTGACCACATCCCCAGTACGACCAGTGGAAGGCTTCGCGGAAGCTCTCATCAACTTGAACTGTTCGAGGCAGTGTCGAACGTCTGACGTTTTAACCACCTGGCCTGCCCCTGGAATAAAGAACAAGTGTTACGAACATACAATGGTCCACAATTCAGGAAACATGTTAAGTAAAAAGAGAGAAAAGTTTGAAGGCACGTCTATTATACAAACCCTGCGGAGAAGTGGGATACTGCAATAAGTCCTGAATCTCATTCCAGGACGGGAGTGAACCATAAAATATTTCTAAGTCCTTATCGAAAATGGAATCGACAGAGGACAAAAGTTCACCTTGCACCGCCGAAGTCACCCTGGCTGAGGAACCCCTGGGGGATAGATCGGCACCAGCCCCGACCTTGCCAGTCTCCTTCGCCTTCTCCGCTCCCGATTCCCCTTCCGATTCCCCGAAGGCCTGGCGGAGGGCCTCATCCAGCTCAGAGTCTTGCCCAGAAGTTAAGGCACCAGCACCACTACCACCCTGACCATCTCCATCTCCTCCGCCTTCCGACTCTCCTTCTATATCGCCTCCTTCGCCCTCTTCCACACCTTCCTCCTCCGGAATGATCGGGCAAGTACTAGGAGAGGGGTCCTCCGATTCTTTAAGCTTCTTGCCCCCCGCGACGGGATGCTGTGCAAAGGGTTTTCTCTTGCCACTCTTCACCGTGACCCCCTCCTTAGCTTTAGCAGCCTTCTCCTCAGCCGTGTCCCTCTGCTTCACAACGGACTGGTGCGGCTGGATCAAATTGTACTCCAGGAGGGTAGCGTTCCTGATCAGGAACGAAGCCGACCTGTCCCGCGCAGGAATGGCCTTTATTCCAGCAGCCATCCGCGCCAAAGAATCATCTTCCACGACGGCAATGCCACCTGTCGCTAGCAAGAAATAGAAGCGTGTCAGAAGAAGCACTACAGTCAGAACATGGAAAATATAAATGAAATTAATCTTACAGCCGGAAGTGAAAAGGAGGAAAGAAACAGAATCGTCCTTGACAAAGAACCATTCCTTCTTGAACATGGTGAACTTTGAATATAAGTCCAAGACCGGTTTGAAGGGCACGGCCGCTTCCAGACTAATATACGGAGACCCCTTCTTGTAGCCCCTCAGGTTATACAAATACCGAATTTCCCGGTTAGAAGGAGGGCGCCCGTATCTCCTCTGGAAGATGACGAAGAGGCTTACCAGAATGGCATAGGAGTTCGGCTGAAGCTGGAATGGAGCTACTTTCAAATATGTGGTAAAACTGACTATCCAGGCATTGATAGGAGGGATAGCACCACACATGCAATGGTACCTGCTGTAAGCAAAGTAACCTTCGGGGGGATTATACGGCATCACTCCCTCTCCCGGCAGCTGCATGAGAGCCCTGTCTATCCCAAAGGAACGAGAGATGACATCAAGTTGCTCTTCCTTTAGGGAGCTAGGAAAGCAATCGGGCGGGGAAACCAGAAGTTCCTGTGGACCATATCCGTCCACTAACGACCTCGGGACAGGTCGATGCTGCCCAGATCCTGATTGGGCTGGGGGCACGGAGGAAGAAGACTCTCCTATACCTTTAGACTTTTTTCTATCCGATCGAGTTTCTGCCTTGCGAGACATTTATCTGCATACACAAAAGTGAAAAGACAGGTTGTTAGAACAAGCGATACAGAGATGTAAACAAAAAAGGAATGCATAAGTCCGGAATTCCGCTAAGATATCAAGTTCATTCGGTAGTAAGTTCATTCGGCGACGATGTTTAAAGCTCATTCGGCACTAATAACGAAAGTTCATTCGGCACTGATGTCTCAAGTTCATTCGGCATTTGAATTCTTTCATGTGTATTCGGCAATCAAACCCATTCGGCAAAAAGGTATTTACCTGATATGGAAAAAGCTTGGTTCGGCAGAAGATTTGGTTCGGTGGTCAGCTGATTCGGCTCTCTGGTTCGGTAAGAAGAAACCAAGGGGGGTGTAGCCTCTATATATAGGCGAGCTCAGGATTGCCGAACCAACTGGTTCAGCCTACCGGACCGGAATACCGGACCAATACCAAACATACCGGACCAACCAAATACCGAATGAAACTACCCATGTCGGACCAACAAAAGAACCGAATGAAGCTATCTCTACCAGCAAAAACCAGGAACAGGGGGCATGCGGAGCGCCTCACTCAGATAAGTACCGAACTCTAGGACCTACTAATAAAGTAGAGAATATGATAACAATGAATGAGTCGTGAATCTCTCACTAACATGGGTTAATCATTTACACGTGTACGCGACCACGGACGGTCCATAAGCACGCTCTGAACGACTATTAACCCTATCGTCGTGAGAATTTGCACTCTGACATCCTTTTTTAAGCTCATCGGCTAAATAGATATTTAATTCTGATAACTACGAAATGGCTAAGCTACTTACACATGTACGGGGTCGCGAACAATCCTTAGGCATGCTCTGAGCTGGCGATAAACCACCTTGACAAACGATCCAGGGACCCACTCTAACGTGAACCTGACATCGATAATGCTAAACCCCCTCGGGGCACACTCTCTCGCCCCGAACGGCACGATTCACTTTATCTCAAATATTTCGATCCTGAACGATCGTCATTGGAAATCACACTAAAACTGTAAATTCCTTTGCAGGACATCAACAGGATACGAACATCCAGCCCATGACGTTACAAAACAAGCCTTCCTACCACAGAGAAACAAAGCGCGACACATGCAAGCACGTGCCCCACTTTGTGGGGCAAATGTTGGGCGAATTTTCACCCAGAAGACCTCAAGACCAAGAAGTGTCAGTTTCACCCGGGTTTGCGACCTCCATTCCATCAGCTCCTATGTCCATTCAGCAATTCAAAGGAACAAGTTCCATTCGGCAGTGAAGGTCCATCCGGAGTACATGTTCATTCGGCTATGCAAGCCTACGAGTTCAATCGGCACTAAGGTCACATGTTCATTCGGCACTAAGGTCACATGCTCATTCGGTAGCCAACGGCCTCCTTCTCTCTACCGGTCCACCATCCTTCACACCCCTATGCGAACCAGAAGGCCTACCGGACCATCTCCACAACCGGTCCAAACAAGCACCGAGCCAACCACATACCTCACCACCGAATGAACCTCCATCCCGCTCCATCACCGGTCCAAGCTCCATACCGAATGGAGGCTCGCCGAACCAGAATTGCCAATCCAGATTGCTTCAGCCCGGGCCCACCAGCAGCTATACACATCCAAGACCCCTGCCCCCTGCCTCACTCTATAAATAGAGGGGCAGGGGTACAACAATGGCAGACAAGTTTGAGAGCTCAAGCACGGAAGGAACTTTCAGACTACTTTCATACACTTGTACACCAAGCATTGTACTTGCAATCTGAAAAAAGAAGATAATAACATATAAAGTGGACGTAGGCACGTTCTGGCCGAACCACTATAAATCTGCGTGTCTTTTACATTTCAGCCCCTTGCCTTTTTTCATATTTACATAACTCATCTAAATCATTAAGAATCACATAAAATCAACTAAATCACTCGACTTGGAGGTGTTTGCCCATTTTTTGTGCAAACAGCTTTATGTGTGTGGCGGGAGGCCTTATGGTAGTTTCATTTTCCAAAAAGCATTGCGAATTTCTTTTATTCCCCTTTTGTTTTCCTTTTGTTAAAGATAACTGTTTTTAAGACTCACATCAATCCCATGACTGCCCTTGCTTAATTAACGTGATAGGGGGTTCTCGCTTAGCGTTTTGTGGCGAACGGGAGACTCTTTCCCCTACATGTCCTACGTGATGGGTTGGCTTACCGGTTAGGGAAGTTGAAAGGCTGGCCGTAAAAGCAAGTTCAGGGTACCATTGTATGTCACGGCAATGCTGGGATGGTGGAAAATCTTACCAGTCGAGAGTGGCCGCTGCCGATGGTTAAAAAGCCTAGACCATTACAACGTGGTATCAGAGCAATTGGTTAAGTGACAACCTTGGCTCTGGCGGGGAATTACTCATTAAAGATAGAGTCAATAGTACTCTAGAATGAGTTTGAGTGTAATAATAGATACGAGCGCATATTTTTTAGTGAATATAAAATTGTTTTATATTGTGTTGATTATCGGTTGATTATTTATAGACTCTAGTCGGTGCAGTTTGGCCGATTGTATCGGTAGGGGTTTCTAAACTCTTAAACACGATAAATAGATTGTTTTAAAATAGGGTAAATGAAATAATTATACCCAAAATATTTTTGTATATAAAAGAAATAATTTTTCGTAAATTATTGTAGCTGTGTATGGTTGATTGTTTGTTCAGAAGTGATAATATTAAATTATTATCATTGATTATTGAATAAGAAATTAAAATCATAACCAAGAAATAAATTCATATACAAATGGGATTTGTAAGTATAAATTGTAAATGTAATTTGAAATAGAATTCCAAAGTAATATTTGAAAATTAAGCCGAAGGATTTGAAAATTGAAATTTTGGTGGAAAGTTTTAATCCCTTTGATTTGAAAATGATTTTCAAAGGTTTTGGAAAAAAAATTAAAGGGACAAAAGCACTATACTCTTTCGATCGCTGTAAAATATTTCGATGATGATCGCGACATCATCGGTGTTCATTTTCGAGTTTCCAAGAGAGGAATTGCTGCCAAATTATTTAAAAATTGAAGTTGTTTGAAAAACTGGGGTTGGTTTTGGAAATTCAAAAGATATTTTGAATTGATTTCTAAAATGGTTTTGAAAAGATGGAAAGATTTTGGAATCCTATATAAAATATTTATAAAATATAATTGAGTTTGGCAACTTATAAATTTGAAGTTGTTAGAATAAAATTAACTTGAAGAAAGGTTAAATTTAAATAAATGTGAAATATAAATAAGTTTGAAATCTTAGAGAAATTCGAATTTAAGTTGAATTTGATTTGTGATAAACAAAGCAAAGTATTGAAATAAAATTAATAAGTGAAACTAATTGAAGAATGACAAAATAAATATGGTTTGAAATGAATTGAATTCAATAATTATAAATAAAAGGTAAATTGAATTCATATGGAATTTGAAATCCAGTTTAAATATAAGTAGATATTAACCGAAGTGGTGTATTGAAAATAAATATAAGAAGTATGTATAGAATATTTATATTAAACGTAAGAAATAAATGGTAAAATTCTTAAGTAAATTTTGAATTGAGGAAATATTCTAAATTGATAAGTGAATAAAGGATAAACTGGAAATTAGGAAATGATGATTGTGAACAAGTGAATGAAAATCAAAATCAATGTAAAGGAAAATAAAATTGATAAGGCTAATAATCAATTGAGAAATGAATACCTGGGATGTACATATATTGTTTTATTCGTATAGCGGTTTGATCCAGAATTCGAGCACAGAATTTCGAGATAGTTATATCGATCCGAGTTGGGATTTTTCACTCGATTTTCGACGACGAACCTGGATATGGATTTTTGGTTGATTCTAGAAATTCTCTATCATAGTTTACGGCTATGCAGGGAGAATAATGGTTTCTAATCAAGAAACTAGATCTGAGTCCACACTAGGAAGTCGGGTGGACGATACTAGTTCGGAAGTGAGATTGTGTGATCGAGTGAGCGATCGGATTTGGTATTGCGTACGAATGATATAATTACATCGTACGGATTTGAATAAAATATATATTGAATCTTTTATAAAGAAAATCACAAAATGGTTTTGAATGTTGTAATTGGATATTATGGCTAGTAGGATATACAGGTGTTATAAATGGAAAGGAAATTAGGGTTTTTGATTCAGAAGATAAAATTTAAATTGCTCGAAAAAGGTGTGTATTTAAATTTCTATATGAAATTTGATGATTTTCTTGTTTAGCCGCTTGGCTTTTCGTTTTCCTTTTGAAATTTGGTGGCCCATTGTGGCATTTTGTAGTCGCACCATGCTAGCCGCGCAAAGGAGACGCTAGCGAAATTTTTCGAAAATTTAGGGAGGTAGAAAATTTTTTGAGAAAATTTGGAAAAATTAAAATTCGAATTTGAATTTAAATTTGTATTGTTAAGAAAACAATGTTGTTCGAAAATTATGGAAGATTTTAGAAAGTTAATTGAAGTAATAATGGGTCTTTAATTAAAAAGATTTGTTTTGGCAAATTGATAAAATTGTTGGTTTTTGGAAAATGATAAATAGGTTAAGGATCAATCTTCTTAGCTAGTAATTTTGGGACGAAATTCATTTAAGGGGGGAAGAATGTGACGGTCCATAATTGTTAACATTTGAAATTGAAATATTTAATTGATTTTAAATATTTGGAAGTTATTTTATACTTGGATTTCAAATATAACTATGAAATAGGCAATTAAATTATTGAATTTAATTTATTGAAGTTGGGTAAAATTTTGAATCTTCGGTTTTATACTTGTTAAAAATATTTTCAAGGCTTCGAAAATTTATATTGATGATACTGAAGATAATGGAAGCTTCGGAATTGAATTTGAAAGTGATTTGTTCAGTTTTGGAATATATCGCTTAAATCGATATTTAAAAATAGCCTTTCGAGGCACAGTCTTGGAATTTGATGAAACCAGTTCCATTGAATCCGTAATAGTGTATTATTATCGGATTTCAATTTTTGAAGCATTCGGAGTTGTCATGTGGTCGTACGTGTATTATTATCGGATTTCAATTTTCGAAGCATTCGGAGTTGTCATGTGGTCATACGGTTGATAAACGCGCTGAATTTAAATCGAAAATTCAATATGAATACTGGTTCAAAAAGCTATCTTTTTCGTATGATCGAATTAGGTCTCGGAACGTTTTCCATTTCGTTCAGAATAGGAGTTTAACATTATAAACGCCTAGCAGTATGCCTCGATAGGAGACCAAGATTTTTAGCCCGATTTCAAGATGTTTGAATTTAAATTTAAATTTTATAATTGTAACCAGTCCAAAAAACATAACATTTTAATTCAACACGTGGTTGCCTCTTCGAAAACTTGTCCGCTTTTTCTACACGCGTTCGTTTGTTTAAAAGGGAAAAAAAGAAAAATCATCATAGCCGAGCTCTTGAATAAAAAGAAATGTAGGAGTCAAACAATTTACTCTGAATACAGTTCGAGCAAAATCACGAAATCGCCTTTTCCCTTTTAAGTTTCAATGCTGCTATCCTAATTCTTCCCCTCCTCTATTCTTCTTGAAATCATATTCAAAGAAGAATGGTCGATCGAGGCGGCAAGTCGCGAGATTGAAATCGCGATGCCTGCAAAACGCGATGGTGCATGTCCGAGTTTCACGACGGGTGGCATCGACCTAGCACAGGCGACGAGATGGTTTCGAGCGTTAGGGCGAAGCGGTGACTTTGTTAGCCGTTCACGTTGGCGAAGCAAGTATTGCGACTCGATTTACGCAAGGTGCCAGGCAGAGGACAAAGTAACAGTGGAGGATGGAAGTCGTGATGCTTGATAGTGGTGGCTTCGCAAGCATCTAGGGTTTAGGAAATTGTTCGATTTATTTCGAATATTGATAAGCTGTTTAAATATTTATACAAGATCTAAATCGAGAAACAAGCTGGAATGGAAAATGGATTGCATGCATAATAAAGGTGAGATCTTCTCACTGAAATTTAAATTGGAAATTCAGTTATTGGTTGACTGTTTGGATGTGGTAGTGTGTGTGTTTATATATATATATATATATATATATATATATATATATATATATATATATATATATATATATATATTTGGAATGATTGATTTCCCGCATTACATAGCAGATGATTTTGTATAATCCCATATACCGCGATATTCCACCTCGAAGTGGAATTGGTATTTAATTGTTATACTAACATCTGTGGATGCAGGGACACAGGTTGGAGGGCTCCAACTGGATTCCTCAAATATTTGAATTTGCTTCAGTGTTGTGTGTTGATTTATTTATAATCTGTGTATGATTATATTTGTGATTGAACCGTTGAAGGCTATAGTTTAGCCGAATATATTTTTGGTATCGTAGGATACTAGATATAAATAAAATTGGATTTTTGAAATTTTAGTAGAAAATTTATAGTAAATTAAATTTTTAGAATTGGATAAATTTAAAAGAAGGAATTTAAAATTATAAAAGTTGATTTTTGTAATCCTATTGAATAAATTCCAAAAATATAGGAAAAGTTTTTAATAAATGGATTTCGAGTAATATTGTATAAAAGTTGGAGAATTTATTTAAAATTCAGATGTTAAATAGTTTGGAAGAAATAAAGGAATTTGTTTTAAAAGAAATAAATTTAGAAATTAAATTTGGAAATTGATTTGGTATTTAAAAAATAAATCTTTGGAAAATCGATTTGGAAATTAATTTGGTGTTTGGAAATAAATTTTGGAAAATCAAATTGGAATTTGACATGGTGTTTGAAATAAATGTTTGGAAAATCAATTTGAAAATTGAAATGGTGTTTGAAAGTGAATATTCTAAGGATGGTTTTAAAAAGGATCCTTTGGAGAGATTATTTTCTTAAGTTGTTTTAAATCTTTAAAGTAAAGATTTATTTAATTATAGAAGTGATTATTTAAAGATTTAATTGATATTTGATTTAGAAAAAGGGTTGTTTAAATAGTTATTGTAACGACCCGCTATTTTGGACTATTCGCATCCGCACATGTCGGACTTGAATAATTCAAAATACCGAATTATTAACTTTTAAATTTGGCAAAACTCAGATATACAATAAATAATCACATAATCACAGACACAGAGTAGTAATATGCAGCGGAAGTAAAAGAGATAGTAGTTCATGAAGCTACTATATAAATATATAAGATACATTAGAGTTAAATAAGTTACAACAGAAGTCTCGAATACAACAGTCAAATATAAGAATCAGAATACATCACTGGAATCATCGAATATCTGAAAGCTGGATAGATAGCTGGATCTCCAGGCGAAGCTCCAACTCCAAAGATAAGCCTCGAAAGCTGGTACTCTCAGTCTGACCCGAGCGTAAAGTAAAACACAAAACACTCGAGTCAGGATTAATATTCTCATATCAATAAATCCAACTCAAGTGAAATAGCAATCGAAATACAAGTAACTCAAAGGATGTTGGAATCACCATCCTCTAAGGATCCGTTAAACTATCTACTATGTAGTAGTGTACGCTAAATAGATAATGTCTATCAGTAATATAAAGTATCAAAATAGTGTTAAGGCGTGACCATTATCCCCCTTAACACATTTTTATAAATGTTATAGTCTATGCAGCACTGTAAACTCCACCGTAAACTGGTGGGATATCAGGGAGTACTCCATAGGTATAACACAAAACAAATTCGTAGTGGTCGCGTATATAGGGATACAAGTATGACAAGGCACATGAGGCAATACCCAAGGTAGTGAAACTACCGTTCGCCTGATCCGGACTGGTGAGAACGCATCGCCGCAGCGATCGCAACACCGCGAAACAACACTTCTGAAATTCCAAGGGTGCACCAATCAATCACAAGTAATGAGTAATAGTTACGAAGAAGTGTGTCCGCTCGAGGTGGCTAACCCCATTTGGCCCGGCACGGCTCCTGATTTTAGTCATTTCCAATTTGACACAAGTGTCAAGGCTATCCAATATCGTTCACTTTCTTCAGTCAATACGTACATCATTCCAACTACTTCATTCTGGATCATCACTCCGCGTATAGTTATTAAAGTGGTTTTCGGTTTAGACAGAGAGTATATCCATAACCGATTGCGGTCTCTTTAATAACTTTCGTAATTATTACACCGATTGGTCGTTTAATATATTTCAAAACCAATTCAAATTCAATTTCAATTAGAATTTGTAAATCAACATTTCATTTGTCTTTCTAAATCAATTTCCAAAATTTACGTTTCAAAACTTCCAAATTACCATATAAAAATCTTATAATTCGATTTCAACTTTTATTTAAACAATTCAAATATTGATTCGAGTTCGTATATAAGTTTCATTCCGGAATCATTTAAAATGGTTAAATTTTCATTCAAATCAATTTAAATTTATTTATCGATTTCGTTCAATATTTATTAAGTAAATTTGTCAATCAAAACAACTTCTATTTAACTTTCAATCAATTACTTACGTTCAACTACATTATATCAAACTTCAAATTGAAATAAACTAAATTCGTCAATCAATTCTTTAAATTACAAGTCTTACATTTATTTCAATAAATCACATTTTATTTCTTGTTAAAGAAATTCAATTTCACTTATTTACTTACGTAAATAATTTCCAAAACTTAATTAACAAAGAAACTCAATTTCAATTATTTACGAAGTTCCAAATTCACTTATTCAAAAGTTCAATTTCTCTTATCAAAGAATTCAACTTTATTCAATTATCAAATAATTCAATCTTATTCAATTATTAAATAATTTCAAACTTAATTATCAATAGATTCAAAACTTAATAATTTCAACTTAATTATAAATTCAAACTCAATTATTAAATCATTTTAAAACTTAATAATTTCAACTTAATTATCAAATTTAATTATTAAATGTTTCAAACTTAATAATTTCAAAACTCAATTATTATTATTCCAAATTATTTATTAATAATTCCAAATTTAATTATTAAATAATCAAATTTCAAACAGCGTTCTTTCATCAATTACTACGTTAATATTTGTTTCAGATTTCAATCTTAACATTTCCTCTCAAAATTTCAAATTCCGACTTCAATTCAAAACTTATTCTTTGTTCGAATAAAATCATGATTACTATTGACCAATCGGATTTTTATTTAATTCTCTGTCCTAGGTCAAGTTCATTTGGGTATTTATCATTTCAACCCGATTCCAATTCAATTCAAAAGTCAAAGCATAGCAAAGTGAACTTGCAGTGTGATAACAGGGATGATGTCAAAGTAAATAAACAAGCAATAACAACAATCAATACAATTCAATAATCAATTCAAATAATTCCGAAATAATCGTATTAATTCGCATTGTTATTTGTGCGAATTAATATAATTATTCCTAGAATCTACACTATCATTTTATGTAGATTAAAGATTATTACATTACGGTTCTTCACTTGTTATCTATTTACAATTTCATACATCATCAACTTAAACAACATACATTCAATGATTCAAGGAGCAATTAACATTTAAAGGGGGTCATATTATACAAATGTCATTTACAATAAATTTAACATTTAAAGGGGGTCATGTTATACAAATGTCATTTAATTAAATTTACACATATGTCATTTCAAAATTTTAAATTATTAACGATCCTACATCAAATTCAATTGAATAATATTTATCACTTATTTATTACAATTTAGCATCCAATGTAAACAACAATCAATCAATCAATTATCAACCAAACTGGATTTATTATTGCATACATAACAGATAACGATGTCAGATGTCAAAGGTGAACTGATACATAAATAACAGTGCAATAAATAATAGCAGCATATTTCAATTGTCGTTCCAATTGAAATCAAATTTAATAAATAAAAGAATATTAATCGTGAGTGATTACTCACCTTTTGAGGCTAGGGAGCGAGAATAGACAACGAAGTTGAGTTACAATTGCAAGCACGACTTCCGAAATAAACTAGATTGTCACGAATCGACGAGCAAAGCTGTTAAATAGGAATTGCCGAAATCAATCAATACATTCAACATAGCAATAATTACAAAACATGTCCTGCGTCAAAGTTTAACAATATAAATCTATGTGCTACCGAGATCGAAATGGTCTGAAATTTGGTATGAATAAAGATCAAAACTTGTATTTCAAACTGCAAAAGAATCACTTGATTTGGACAAGAGACGAGAAAAGTTACGATGTCACGAACATATACTCAGGCCATGTTGCGACTGTCAAATGTTCAGGTCTGAAAACCTCTCTGGGTCTGACTTTCAGGTAAGAAACAGAGGACTGAACCACCTCGTATGAAGCTAAAATTTTATATACAGAAAGTAGAAAACTTTATCTTTGAAAAAAAAAGGGAATCACTGTATTCCGACGTAAGACGGAAGAGATACGATGCGTCAAACATGAACTTAGGTCGTGTTTGCAGCAGTGTAAAATAATTTCAAGTACAAAAGAACAGTTGCCTGGGTCAAACTTCTAGATCCTCGACCACTAATCAAACGATGTCGGATTTTGCTGAAATTTGACATGCATAAACTAGGTAACTTCGACTCTTTTATAAAAATAGAATCAACCCATTCCGATAAAACATGATTGAGATATGATATCGTGAACATGAAGTCTAACTGCTGTTCAGAAAAAATAAAAATAAACAAATACCACCTTTATTATAAACTACAACCAAGAAAACACAGCCATATTCACTGTATCACATATGTGCTTGCATAATTAATCTATATGTAGTTAACATTATATAAAATTTTATATAAACTACATTTATATTAGTGACCATATAGAAATTTTATTTTATTTTTTAAAAACGAAAGGAACCAAAATCATATGCAAACTTATGACTTGAAAAAAAAAATATGTATGTATAGATAAACTTCGCTGTATAAATATCAATATGTATAAAACTAACATAGGTTTATAACATATAAAAATCTAAACGCACTGTGCAACACTTGTAAACAAATTAAATTAATATAATATGAAACCAGATGCCATACTTTGAACTTATAAACAACACTGTAGCTATAATAAATAATATATACCTACTCTATAAACAAATATAAATATAACTTTAATAAGCTACTGTTATTAAAACAACTGCTTCCAAATTCGAAATATATAGATACAAGCATAAAAACCCAGGGAGCAAGAATGATCTCATGTAGTTAAATATAACTTATGTGTTACAGCTTAATTTATATAAACTAATAAAATTAAAGATTTATATACATTAGGTATATACAATAGTATATAATTAACTCATTCCTTGAACACTACATATAAACAAAATAACAATGATATATAACCCAACACATTATAACTAAAATAAAGCTCGGTAGACCACAAAAGTTTGAACGATCCATGCGAGGACGAAACAACCCAGGTACACTATATACGTACCATATATTGAAAGTTAAGTATGTTTTTAAAAAAATCTGAAAGTATACATATATATGAATATAGCAGACCAAACTTTAAATAAATACATCCCTTATATAAACTTGCACTTGTAAAATCAGCACTGATATATAGACCTTACTGTAGAGACATGTATAATAGAACAATGAATAGAATTATAATATAATATACACTTTGTATTGAAATAGAATGACGCTCAAAATAATATATATATATATATACACACACGTACCCATCAGAAACGCAAACAAAGTCAGCCGAGTTTGGGATGAACGTGGGTGGTGGAGTGGAGGTGGGGCCGAGCTAATGGGGAACGGTGGCCGTGGCCGTTTTGGGTTCGGCAAGCGGGTGTTAAGGCCAAGTAGCGGTGAAGGAGGAGAAATGGTGGGGTCGGTGCTTGGGACGGAGGGTGATGACGTGCTGGAGGTAGGGATGAGGGTGAGCACGGGTTGGAGATGGCACGGGTCGGAAGAAGGTTGTTGGGTTGGGAGGCGGTCATGTGGACGTGAGATCATGAGAATGTATTTTTTATTTAATTATTGAAGGTCAAGAACAAAAGAAATCAGAAAGAAAAATTGAGGAGGGAGGTAGTGCAGGGAATAAGAGCGGTTAATACATGTAATGAATAGGTTGTTGTTTCATTTTGATTTAAATTTTCTACAATTAATTTACTCTCCGAATTACTAAACGCCACACGAGTTTCCAAGCCATCACCCATCCTCCAACTACCCAAATAAATATACGGCAGCAAAAAAAAATTCAAATTTTGAATGGGTACAAGTTGTTTAAGTTTGTGCTGAGTACGGTTTAACCAGTCCGCCTGAAATGTTTAAATTTACGCAACGGATTACGTCGGACACCGATTTGCATGAATAAATATACCGTTTTGATCAGTGCGACGAGGCGATCGAAACGGTACATAGATATTAGTGGTTTGATTGAATTATAAAAATTTCAAATTTTATACTACGGAAAATGCATAAAAATCGCAGAAAAATAAGATCGACGGAGCCAAAGATGTCTGAATTTGGAAAAACGACAAACTGACAACTTGCTTAAAAGATGGTTTAGAATTTTTCTATGTAAAAATATTTTGGTTTTGAAAACGTTTTATTTTCATCGCTTTTTAACTAATTAAATTGAAGTAAATTTTACGCGCGAAATAACTTTCATATTCTTGGATGAAAATTTACTAGTTGCTATGTTTAATTGGACGCATTCCAAATATCAGATTTATATTTCAAAATTTTATCGTGTAAAATCCCGCAAAATTCCAATTAATAACGTTATTAAAACCGGCTAAATTTACGGGTCGTTACAGTTATACTCTATATTTATTTTAAAAATCATTTTGGGCTTAAGATTTATATGAGATATGGCTATAAAATTTTATAGCTAATATTTTAAGATAAAGTGTTTTAAAATAGTTTTATTTTAAATGTTCCAAATATATATATTTTTGGATAAGTAATTTAAATTATTTTAAAGTATTTGAACTCGGCAAATTCTCAGTGGAAATGAATAAATATTTGGAAATATATTTCGCGTGAGGAAAATGATTTGAAATTTGTTTTCAAAGGGTTGAAGTATGAAATATATCTTGCGAAGATATTTTGAAAGTAAATAATTGGGGAAAATTATTTAAAATCCAGGGATTATTGTGAATATTGATAGATAGTTAAATAACTGACTATCAATATTGGCCTTTAAATGGCATCTGAATTTCGATGCGATCGGGGGTCGGATGCTGAATGGTTAGTCGAAAACCACATCGAATCTTTGTGATGGATCTTTTATTTAAAAGATCAAAAGTGGAAATTTGTTGCAATTTACTTGAAATCTGAATGAACGCTTATTTTTAAAAATAAGCACTCATTATTCGGATTAGCCGAGAGTGGACTTTGTGTCATAAAACCCATTTCGAATAATGAACGACGAAATGGGATTGCAATTGAAGATAGTGTTGAAGACCGGGTATTTTCGAAAGCGGAAGGATTACCTGTCGAATGTCTCTGCACTGAATTGCTCCGGTATAGAGATTATATCACCCTTTCTGATGGGGATTTCGGACGTGATTAGTCAATATCCGGATTTGCAAGGGCTTCTTTGAAGTGCCTTTGGTTCCGTTCGATCCTGGAACGGACTTGTATGGATGTGTTCTGACATTACACTTTGAGATGTAAAGCTTGTTTCTATCAAATACATTTCTGTTGGTGGCGGAGAATTTATTCTCTTATCCTAACACCCTTCTCGGAGACGTACGAACTCAGAGGTTATGTCGTCGATATTTACTAGCGATATATTCCCAATTTGGTAATGTGGCATACGAAGTGCTGCTGATCATTTGTTGATCGAAGCATGACTTTTATGTAAAGCGTAGCTTTGTGGACGAGACTTCGTCGGACCTCACAACCTGGAATGGTCGAAACATGAAGGATGCGGCAAGGTTATTTGGGGGTAGCGCCCCCTGAGGGTATGTCCATTTCCTTCTGGAAAAGGGTGGTATCACGGTATGGAGCCCAAATATTTAACCTATGTGGTTGCTGCAAAGTTATTACTTTGTGGTTGTTGGTGTTAAGGATCCTCGGATAAAGGTCGGTAACGACCGGGGGATGGCATACTCGTGTCAGTAGTTACCTAGTTACAGAGGTAACTCGGCCTTGTGTTGGCAGAGAGCTGGTTAAGTTCTCGGGGCATCCCTCTAGAGGCGTACCTATGTGGCAATAGAAAGTTCCTTAGCCTGACATTTGTTGGAAATCCAAAGAAACAATACGCGCCTTGTATGGTTTTAGTTGTATAACCTGTCATGGAATGTGGCGGTAACCTATTATTGAACATGGTAGCTATAGTAGGCATAAGTGCGAAATGTCTATACTGGCTAAGATTAATATTATACTTTCGAAATGTTTTCCACACTATGCACTAATAATAATAATATCAAAGAGATTTTGCGTATCAAGCATATTTGACTATCATAAGGAGAAATCTCCTCCAATTCTGCATTTGCATTGTGTGTGTGGTGGGAGGCCATATGGTAATTTCATTTTCTAAAAAGCATTGCAAATTTCTTTTATTCCCCTTTTGTTTTCTTTTTGTTAAAGATAACTATTTTTGGGATCTTACACCAGTCCCATGACCGACCTGGAGTTTATTGTTCCCTTTCTAAACTCTAGGCGTCCATAATTTTCCACACAGGCAGCCTAGAGTCAAGTTATTAGTTGTTCTGGAGTGTAGTCAAGAACTTGCTTTGGAGATCTGAGGGCAAGCTGGATGGAGAGGCATATCACTAGTATATAACATTTATTTTCTGGTGTTTTGTTGTATTGTAATACTCTGATGATGTGATGTAAAAACTGATATAATTCTTTGTTTTAAAGATTATTCATTTATCTATTATATGTTGTTCCATTGTGAAATGTGAGATTCTATTATTGTATATGTTTCTTCTTCTATCTTCTTCTTCTTTAACCCTAACGGTTCGGTTTTCCGACATTCGATTATGCGGCATTTGATACAGTGGAAGTATTGATGTTGACTTTCGAGCGTCGAAAAATTGGGTCATTACAATGAGGCATCCCGTAGGGAGAAATAAAGAAGTGCGGTATGTAATTCGAGATATGTACCTTAATATATTTAATACGAGCGAGTTCGCTCGTATTAAGCAAGCAAAGCAAATAAAATCAGCGTATACGTCCAAACGGTCTTCGTATGTACTAATCTCAACTCAATTTAGAATATTAGTCACTTATAATAAGATATAGAACATGTATGAGTTAAATAGAACCACATAGCATGATTTTGAATCCAAATCATAAGCACAAGTGCAAATACACAACGTACAATAATCATATGCAATCAAAACAGTAATAACAACGGTTTACAACAAAATAAACCATTCAACCATCAATATTATTCCAATTAATCCATTTAATTCATAATTATGTGAATTTACATTATTTAATGTTAATATTTAATTTATATGTTGCATTTCTTATTAACATCCAATTTTTTACGAACATTTAATCGGTTTGCTTCAAATTTATTCACATCTATTTCATTCACATTCAATTTATTCAGTTCAATTTGTTAAATTTCATTGTTTCATTTTATGTTTAACACGTTTCATATAAATTCATTTATGAACCATTTATAAATTATTCCATTTAATCTTATTTGAGTTAAATTTTATTTATTACCACTTGGTGTATTCTCTTTAATACTAATATCATTTATAAACCATTTAAGTTTATTATAAACAATTTATATAACACAACTCATGTTTATTATTATTATTTCATATCTTAAGTTCATATTAATTCATTGATTCACTTCATTTATTCATTTCATTTATTCAAATTCATATTAATAATTTTACTTAATTAAATTTTATTTTACCACTCAAATTAATATTAACGAATGTTTCTTTTTATCACAATCGATTTCATTCAAATTTTCCTAAGTTAACTTCCATTATATACTTTATTTCATTAACTTATTTCATATATTTATTCTGTTCAACTTGACTTAACCAAAATTTTGTTTCATAACTCAAATTTCAACTTTCTTATTTTGTTAATCATTTCTTAAATTTATAATCATTTTATATAGAGGTATCTTCTTTTACACAATATTATTAAAATTATAATTATCTCAGATAGCTATAATTAAACCTTAAAACATCCTTTCAAAATTTATTTTTATTTTTCAAATAATTTACAAAGATATGATTTAATTTATTATTTGCTTACCTTCTCTTAAGTTCTTATCTAAATAATGTTTTCTTTTTACTACTTAAATTATTCATTTAACATTTCTTAGAATTTTAACTAAGCGTATAACATTTATGCATAACAACTAAGTTTAATTTTTTTTTATAAATATGTCTTTAAAAACAATTTCAAATTGAACATTTTTATTACTTAAGTTCAAACTTGAAAAATATTCTATTACACATTCATATTTAACAATTCAACTTCTTAAACTTTGTGGTAAGTTTTATATGTTTTTAGAATGTAATTAAATGTTATACAAATTTATCTTATTTATTTTAATTAACAAGAATGTTCAATTATTTACGCAAGTTTAAATTTCCATTATCTTGAAATTTAAGAGTTAGAATTTAAATTCTCATTTTATTTAAATATTTAGCTTATATCTCTTATTTCTCATTTTTACAAGTTTCCAATTATTCAAGAATTCACTTTAATTCTACAACTGAAAATCATTAATTAACAAGAACTTAAGAATTCATATACTGGGTTTGTTTTAAATCAATTTGGAATAATATACATACTCATATCTTTTATATATATCAAAAAAAAGTAAGAAATTTTAAATAAAAATCCATTTGTTGAATTAAAAGCGTAGTAAGGCTGCTAATGGCCTCCTCTACTCAGAGATTCGAAAATGAATGTCGATAGTTCGACCGTCATCACCGAAATTATTTTCCAGCGATAAAAGAGGAGAGTACAGAATTTATTTATTTTTTATTCTTTTCGAAACAATTTCTATTCGTAAATCTTTTTACATAATAGTAATATTATTTTCAAAATATTAAAAACAATTTCAAAAGCATCGAAATTTAAATTCCCAAATTCTCAGTTTAAATTCATTCTTTTAGCTTAAACTAAGATTAGATTTTTATTTCACAACTCATTACTTATGTTTATAAATATCCATAACTCAAATTAGTTAAGTTAGTATTTCCAAACTCGATTTTTACAACCTATTTACTTCATATTCAATTTATTATATAAATCTATTCATTTCATAATTTGAACATAGAGTATTTCTTACCACTTATACTTAAGTGTATCAACATTTCTTTATTTAACAACCCCTTATTCCATATTCAACTAGTTAACATTTAATTTATTTATAACCAATTTAAATCTAATTTAAATCAAATTCGATTACTCACATTAATTTCACTTGCTCATTTATTCTCATTCAATTTCTTTTTATATATAATATATAATTTAGATAAAAATTATTTCATTTACCCTATCTTAAAACAATATTGTGTCGACTTGCCTCATTTAAGTGTTTAGATACCCCTATTGATAACATGGCGTCCCATGCACCGATCAGGATTCATAAACAACTCAACGGATAAGTAAACACAATACAAAACATTTTATAACACTAACTGGTACGTACTCTAATATATATACACTCAAACAAAATCATTCTAGGGTATTACTACCCTATCTCAAGTAAGTCAAACCCCACAAAGCTATGATTATCGCTAAACCAAAGCTCTGATACCAACTATGACGACCCACATTTCGGAAGATTTAAATCAATAAAATGCACACATGTCCAACCTAAACAATCTGAAACACAGATAATCAATGGGGTTAATTAAGAAAAATAAGAAAAGAAGAAAACAAATACACAATGTCGCAGCGGAATAACAAAATATAATTTTTCTTAGCGTTAAGGCTTTACATTAATCCTCATTAACCCATTTTAAGCATTGTCATATAGTTTGCATATAACACCCCAGTAGCATGTCGAAAGATAGGGCTGCACCGTAATACGACAGCACTAAACAAAAATCGTAGGGTCTCTTATGGGGATAAAAGTATGACAAGGCATGTGAGGTAATGCCGGTAGGATACTACCAGTTCGGATCACAGGGCTGGTGGTAATGCATCATAGCCACGATCGCCCACCGTGTCTATCCATCCCATATTGAGTCAAAGGAAGGTAATCCTAAAATCAAGGTGCACCAATCGAAACCAACATCAAAGTAATAGTATGGATTGAGTTCAAGAGAAATCAAAGAATGGATGTCCACTATGGGGTAGTTAGCCTACTTGGCCTTATCAAGCCGTCATTTTATAGTCATCTCAAATTGGCACAAATGTCGGGGCCTATCCATCATCGTTCTCTTTCTTCAAATCCACCAAACAATGCAAAATCCAACCACTTCGTTTTGGAGTCTCCTCCGTGTATACAGTTGCTTAAGTGGTTCCAATATTGACAGAGAGTGTGCCAATAAGAGGCCCCAGTTTCTTTAACAACCAAACGTCGTTTTACACACTGGTAGGTTCTTTTACATTTCGAAAACAGTTCATACTTGATATCAAAATATTATATTCGTTTCAAAATATATTTTCATCTCAAAATATCATATTTACTTCGAAATATGCCAATTTCACTTGAAAAATATCATTTCATTCAAATTTCAATTCAATTTAGGTTATAACTTCAATTTAACTCAATTCGCATTTAAATCCTTGATTTAAATATAAATAGTTCCCACTCTGACCAGTTTGAATTTTTAGAAATAGTTTAAATAATTTAAAATAATTTATAAAGTTAAAATAGTTTAATATAAAATAGTATGAGTATTGAAAATGGTTTATATAGTAAAATTGCTTGGAAAATCAAAATAATTTAATATTTAAAAAGACAGATTTTAAACAATTTATATTAAAATAATTTATTTGAAAATAATTTCAAATCAAACTGTATCTTTCCATTTGAACAAATCTGGACCCAAATCCAAATTCCAATCAAACTGATTCAAATTCAATTATTCCAATCCAAATCAATTTCAATCTCAATTCAATTCAAATCGAGTTGATTTCAATTTCAATTTGAATTAACTTCGATTCCAATTTCAATTCAAATCGATTTCGATAATTCAATTTCTATCTTAAATTAATTTCAGTTTGAATTAATTCTAATTCAATTCTCAATTATAAACCATTTTGATTCATATCCATTTCGAGTTCAATTTCAAAATATCAATTTAAATCATTTAATTCAAGTTAAACTTCAATGTTCAAATTTAGATTCAAATTTACTAAAATAATTCAATTCCAATCTTAAATCTTGGAACGTTGATTTAAATTATTTTATTTAGCCATATTTCAAAGTTCGAATAAAAGATCAAATCTTTTAAAACAAATCAATTTTCGAAATTCAAATAATATTTCAATTATGATTTCAAATTTCAAATTCGATTATTTAAACAATTCATGTTAACAAGTTTCAGTTTCAACATTTTGAGCCCAAGTTTAAAATAATTCAATTCCCATATATTCGATTTTTATTTCTTAAATCAAAATCATTAAAATAATTTTGAATCAAAATTTGAAATCATTTAATTTAACCAATCTGGTGTCCATATATAATTTTCTATCCTATAGCCAAGTGAATAAATATTTCAATTTAATTTTAGGGATGGATATATATCATTTCAATCCAATTGGAGTGTCATAGGTATATATCATTTCAACCAATTTCTTAATTTATTCAAAATAATTCCAATAATGGTTTTATATACTGTCGGATAATTTACAGGGTGATAACATGATATACAAAAATAAATAAACATCCAATCATCCATAACGTCTACCAAATTGGCATCTATCACAACCAATCATCCAAACAAAAAATATCATAACAATTAACTAGTAATCAACATCGGGGTTCTAACTGGAAACTTAATTCCAATTTCAAATTGAACTGTTAATTTAAATCCACATCAGTTTAATTCAGACGTTAATTTTAAATGTCAGTTAAATTACCAATCAACAATCAATAAAATAAACTACTTAATAAATTCAATTTAACGAACATAAAAATATTTTAGTATGTCGTGAGCATTATAAAACACTTACCTTTATTTGAAACAGAAAATTTTCAGCTTAAATATATTCCTATCCAATTTCATGTCGTAGATGACGTCGATAGGATTCCAACGCGATTTGTTTCGTCTAAAGTGGGCCTCATACGAAAAAGATATTAAATTATAAACATTTGATAATTAAAAATCTAATTAACAAAATAAAATAAAATATTAAACAATACCTAACAGCCTTCTTCCTCACGAACAAAACCAGGCTGCTTCGAACCCATACTTGCGACTAACAACCATCATGCACGCGCCTTATTTGACGATCGGACCACCATCCAAACACCCCTTGACAACCGCCTCTCCCAGCTCCATCCACGCTAGCGACAGCGCCTCCTCCGCTGCCTCCCTCGACCACCAAAACCCAAAAGAACGCACCACCTATTTGCCTCGATTCTGGCGATTTCAAGTCGCCTTGCCACGATCCAGCCGCACCTAAAGTCAAGCTCGCCATGCTCTACATCTGTCATGTTGGAGCCGTTGCGTGAAAACGTATGGATTGAGAGAGATTGAGGGAGAAAGGAGGATGGTTTTTGGCCACTAATCGATAAAAGAGTGAGCGGCTGATGATTTTTATCTAGGGTTAATGAAATGAAGGGCTTATTATATAAGTTTCTAACCCAATTGACTCGCGAAAATTTCGAACTCCAAACGAAACTAGTCGCTTGGTGTTCTTTATGTCATACCCCTATTCTGAACACAATGGAACTAGTCTCGAGGCCTAATTTGATCATATTCAGAAGATAGCTTTCAAAATCAAATTATTTTAATTAAATTCTCGTAATTAATTTCTATGCATTTCAAGCTCGCACGGCCAAATGATAAGTCTAATCGCTACGAAACTTAAAATCCTTTAATAATTCACCATTATGGATTCGATGAAACTGGTTTCGTCAAAATCCGAGACAGTGACCAAAATGGCTATTTTTACGTTAGTTAAAACAAGAAATTTCCAAAATCAATTTAATCACTTCAAATTCAATTTCAAAAGTTAACAGTTATCATTTTTGTTTAAATAAAAATTAAATTAACTTTTAAAATCATTTTCATTCATAGTAAATTCAAGATTCAATTATTCAAATAAATTCCGATATTTAATTTAAACAATTTAATTTTCCAATTAATTATATTAATAATCATTAAGTTTCAAATGAATTATAGTTATCAATAATTATTTTATTTTCATCTAAATAATTCAATATTTATTATTCAACTCCGGTTATTGATTACAAACATGGTCAATACATAAAATTTTATTTTAATACTTTTTATTGCCAAAATCTTCAAAATTATTTTATTTCAAAATTTTATCTAAGTTCATATTCAGTAACTACATTAATAAACCATTAAATTTTTATTTCTATCTATTTTTATTTAATATTCATATTAAATTAATAATTTACAATAGTTAAAAATATGGGTCGTTACACATTAGCTATACCAATGAATAGAAAACTATCGAGTGAGTCATTACATGTCATCCAATAACTAATAGTACGTAACCCCTTGGCGCCTTCGGCATTCATGAGTAATGCACTGCCCAACAATTAGAGAGCATTATGTACTCCAGTCTCAATGGATGTATCGACATTCAGTTTTGATACGTCTTGACTAGGAATATTTAAAACTATATGTTTATTTTATTATGATAAATCACTCATGATTATAACAAATTATAAGTGCTATCACAAAACATACCATTTATGGATTTTCTATTAAATATACTTTTAATTAAATTAATTAATTACTATAACATATTTTATCAAGTATATAATAGAAAGAAAATGCCTTTTATTTCAAACAAGATTGATTATTGAGTTAGATATGTAACAAATTACATAATTGCCTCAAGGTTTTACCCCTAACTCAATCAGTCTCCCACTTGCACTCGAGGCTAATTATGGAATCTCTATCCTATCTCTTTGATCAGTTTGACGAGAGCTGATCGAGTTAGACCATTCATGAATGGATCTGCTATGTTGTTTTACATATCTACTCTTTTAGTTAACTCTCTCCGATGATGATAAACTGTCTTTATTGTTTGAAACTATTCAGAGTATGTCCCTCGACTTCGAACGAGCTTTAGGTTCTTTTATGAACTATATTGCAGCATTGTTATCATGTATCAATGTCATGAGATTTTCAATATTTAAAATCATCCTTAGTTCAGTTATAAATTTGTTCATTTACTTATACTTCTTACAATGCAGTAGCCATGGTTGAATAGGCCACTACTTATTATTTAAAACAGATCCAACTTAAAGTTCTTAACTTAAGTTTCAATATGAATATAAGGATTGACATACTATACTCTATATCACTACTGAAGTTCGAGATATACTATACTCTACGTCACTAATGCAGTTTGAGTCCATGCACTCTTTTACAAGGAGTTCTTTGTTCCTATAATCAATTATCTAGTATTTCATAAATACTTGAGAAACTCTAAACTTTCATTTAGTGATATTAATTTGGATTTGTTATTTGTTTCATGCTTCAAATACATAGGTAAAATATGATATTGTATACAATACAACATCTATGATAATTACTATTGCAATGCATAAGAAATCCATCTTACATGTTTCATATTAAACATTTTAATAAGGTGCCTTTGCATATCATTTGGAACATTCCCAACATCCTTCATACTTATTACAAAAGAAATAATTTACAAATCCTATACCGAGTCCTAAACAATCAAACTATTACCGAATTTAAGATAACATGGTTAACAATCAATAGTATGTTGTTTGCTCATAATTTAGAAATATCTATGTACACTTTAGTGGTTCTTTCTTATGGACACATGCTTCATCTACATTTTGACTAAAAATCAAACTATTCAATATATCTATCAAAATACTTATTTAATTCTGATGCTTATAGAATGATACTTCCATATCATTTCTTGGGTCATATTTGAAAAACCCATAAACTTAATACCGCTCCCACTGACTTCGAGACATTTTGGTTTTTATGTGTAAATGGTCTATTCTAAATCATTATTTAGAATTTTCCGTTTCAACACATATGTATCAAAATTATAACAAGCGATAATTTTATGAGTAAAAACAAATTAAATTGAGCCCGTTGAATAACAAATCTATTACATTGGTTTTAACAATTGAAAGTTACAATGTAATCCTTGCTGATGTTGTTTATTGTATTCCAACTGCATTAATCTTGTTCTTGAAGACTATTTCATGGTCAGTGGATCATAACCCTTGGGGTAAAATTATCAAAGTCATATTTTGATACTTTACTTGGAATGCATTTTGAATTTGCACATCACACTGTATCATATAGTCAATACTCTTAATGATTCAATTTGCTGTTGAGGATTATCTATTCTCGACACTGATAAGAAACTCATAGTTTCTCTTCAATGTGCAAGAATATTTATAAGACATTCTAATGCCTTATGTCCATTTAGGTTTGGTTAATTTCATTTCATCCCATGTAATTAGTTTCATCTGTGGATCATATCTAAATCCATTTTACTACCAATAATTTCTAAAAGAAATTCATTGCTATGAAGTTGGTATTTCTTGAAACAACAATTGTTGCATATTCATAAACACATTATGAATTTCCTAATATTTAAAACTAATTTGGTTTTAGTTTACAATTTACTTATGTTCAAAACAAAAATTGGTCATTCAATGACAGTCATTCCCAAACTCTTTTTGGGGTGATTGATACAAGATCCCTCATGAACAATTGTTATGTGTAGTGTTTCAACTCACACAGCCTATCAACTCTTTAGCCTAGGATATGTTGGGATTTCCTATAAATCCATATCTTGTTCGATTTTGTAAACTATTCTTTTAGATGAAATTAATTTTAACCTTTATACTACCCTTAAGTACATGGCTTTACGAAAAGAAGATAACTTAGCTACATTCACCATTAATCATCCTTCATTCAATAAAGTTTAATTACTCCTTATTGATACATCATTATGAATTATAGGGAGGAGTGACTTTTGAGACTGAATCTGAAAGGGAGTGCAGATTAAGGATCTTAAGGCTAAATTAACACTAGGGAGTAAATAGTGTTTAATGGATTTTAAGACTTATACGGACTAAATTAAAATTATGACACAAACAAATGCAGAACTTAATCACAGAACTATCGCAGAATCAAACACAGATGCAGAAAGTAAATAAAAAGCAGCAAAAGGAAAGAACACACCAGATTTTATACTGGTTCAGAGTTACCCTACGTCCAGTCCTGTACCAAGGCAAACACCTCAACAGATTTTTATTATACCAATGTCGAGATCACAATCCTCAATTTCTAAAGGCCTTGAGGTACCCATCTGTCTACGAGTCCGGGGCAAACTCTCTTGATTTACGAGACACAATATCACCCAATTGATTTCAAGGCACAACCACACCTTATAGAGAGACTCGATAAACTTTTGATTACAAATTGATCCTATAACTCTGAATAGCACATTGATCTTTGAGAGAGGACAGAGAATCAAACAAGAATGAGATTCTAGTTTGATTCACTTGAGAATTCAGCAGAATTTCGGCATGATCTTAAAAATATGAAAATTTTAGAATATGGATTTGTGGAGAAGGAGTGAAGAAAATAAGAAAATAGTTAGTTAAAATATTCGTTTGTGAAGGCTATTTATAAACCAGTAACGGTCATAACCATTTATGAAGAGAGTTAAATGAATAGACACTTCTTTTGAATTTAACGACCACCATGTCAACATGGGGTATCCCATAATGTCGACATCCCTTAGTTAAAAACTATGTAAAATTTGTTTTGAAAATGGTATTGAAAGGAAAATAAGATGAAATGATTCTGGAATAAAATAAACTAATTTTCCTATGTTCTAAAATAAAGAAGAGTAGAAAAATATATTTTTAGAATATGTATATATATATATTTGATTTTAAATCTCAAGTATATATATAAAAGAATTTTTAAAAAATCAGAAGATAGTTTAAAAACAAACAAAGATTAAAACAAGAGTTTATTTAAAAATAAAAACAAAGAATATTTTAAGGCTAAATCATCTTTTTGAAAATCATTTGAAAAGATGATTTTTAAAGCTAAAACATTTAAAAAAAAGTTTTGAAAATCATTTTTAAAAAAACATTTTGAAGTAATTTTGCAAGCTTCTTCCTACAGAATATTTCATCACATCAGGACTCGAGAATTTGTACATAACTAGGATGTTCGTGGGTTTGTAAGCCACTTGTCATAGGTTTGTAAGCCACTTATCGTGGGTTTGTAAGCCACTAAGAAGATAGAAATGGGTTCCATCCCAAATGAAATTTGGAATGAAGATTTCCATGCTAATATGAAGTTTTAACAAAAACTAGACACTTATCTTGAAATCTTAATCTTGATACTCTAGAGTCTTCAATCTTGATATCTCCATTCTGAATCTTTTATCTTGAGTCTTTGTACTGATCAGTCTTCAGTAATCAATATCTGCATATATATATATATATATATATATCTGCATAGTTCCTGCATATACATATCTATCTAGACAATAGTGTTAGTATATATTATAATAAGGTAAGTTAAAAAAGTTGTTGTCATCAAAACCAACATCTCAGTTCCTAACAATCTCTCCCATTTTGATGATGGCAATCTGTATTTATAAATATACTTACCATACCATAACTCCTATCATAACTCCCCCTTACTCCATGACTTTCCCTTACTCCAATCATAACTCCCCCTTACTCCAAGCCAACTACTATTTTATAACTTCTCCCCCTTTGTTATCAACAAAAACTTCTTACAAATAAATTCCCTGAACTTGATATAAGATAATCGACCATAATACAATAAAGTAATCCACATATAAGTGTAATAAGTGCTAAGTATGATCATAAGTATGAAATGTGAACATAAATGTGAAATGTGATCATGAATGTGATCATAAGTGTAATCCAGAAGTAAATCAATCATCATCCAATCATATTTACAGTAATTATGCAATTCAATCATATATGCAAACCACACCAAATGTTTTAAATAAGTCAAGTCAATCAAGTTTAAAACACACCAATCAAATCAAACAAATAACATACAGAATGACCAGACATTCCTTGGTACTTCCACCCATCCATCTTCTCCAAAGATAGGGTCTATTTTGATGGATCCATTCTTCTTTATCTTTGTCGAGAGCGACTGGTGGATTTCCTTCGAGATCGTCCTTGTTAAGGGCTGAGATCATCCAACGAAGGGCGTCAAAATGTCTTTCTTGGTCCTTGATCATCTACATTTGACTCAATTCTAAGTGGCGCTGATTAAGAAGTATGAATGTAAGGATATTCTTGAAGGAAGTGAGAGTTTCTTCAGGATTATCACTTAGATTCTTAATCGGAGAAGCCATAATTCAAGAAATAGGAAGAAATATGAAAGGAACTGATTAGAAATGAAGTTTGATAATTTATTCTGGAAGAAATAGGTATAAATATGGGTATAAAGTCGATTAAAATGAATAGATACAAGTTAGTTAGATGAAATTAAAATTTGAAAGTGTAACTACTTTTTGCCCGTTGCATGTCGACATTGGGGGATGGGGTATGTCGACATGCCTCTGCCTAAAGTGACAATTTGCTTTGTTTTGAATATTATGAACAAATCTATGCAACTAAAATTTGTATAATATAAAACAAGCAACTACAGAGACAAGTGAAGTTGAATAATAGGAAATAAAAGATTTCATTAATGATTCTAGTCAACATTACAAAAAATAATATAATATTAACTAAAATAAAGGGAAATACATGGATAGATCTTGAAGCAAACAAGATAACATGTACTAAAACTAATTAGATGAAGATGAAGAAGATGATAGTCCAAGCTTTCTACTAACTTTCCTGAAGAACATGTTGATTTCAATAGAAATCTTATCCATTTTCTTACTCATTGATCTTTTGCGTGTCTTTTGATTTTCCACTATAATTCTTTGATTATTGAGAATGGTCTTACTGGATGGACTAGCAGGATTAGTAGGATATTCAATGCTCTCTAATGAAGTTTTTTGATCTTCCACTTCCACCTCTTCAATTTCCATTCCTTCCTTTTCCTCTTCTTCTTCTTCTTCCTTCATTTCTTCCATCTCTTCATGAGCAAGCCTTTCTTCCTTTTCCGTAAGTGTTCGATGTGGTCAAAACATTAACGGAATTTGCATAAGGGAAATGTTTACATGGTTAAACACTTTTCTAGTTATAAATTCTTCCCTTTTGAAATCAACTCCAAAGTAATTAAAAATCCAAGTGAGATAAACTCCATGATATAATGTGATTTCACCCATAGTAAAATACTTGGGCCTTAGCTCATCCAAAATAACTTGAGCCCAATTAATACCATATTTTCCAAAAATTGCAAAAAGAGCTTTGCAAACTTTCAAAGTTGGGTTGTTGTAGTTTCTCGATCTTGGTATATGGGTGTGTTGAATAAGAAGGTTAACAATTCTTGCTTTTGGACGAAAATAACGTTTTTTGAATTCAAAATTTTCATCCCCTTCAAAGATGTGGTGAAATGTCTCTCAATCATTTTCATTTATTTGAAATTCTGAGAGATTCCTTCCGTTATACTTGCATCCCAAAGTATTTCCTCAAATTTCACAATACAAAACTATTTGTGTTCCTTTAACAGTACTCCAAATTTGTCCCTCTTGCCCATCATAAAAACCACAATTGAAATTCGCATAAAACATCTTAACAGGATTTGGATAACATATAAAATTATTTTGTTTATTTTCTACTACATTAAGAATAGAAAATTGTTGAAATAGATTTTCAATTTCATAAGAAGGAATATCTTCAAAAATAGCAAATTTCCCCGTATGAATTTTACCAAATTTTACATAGTTGATGTAAGCTTTGATAGCTTCCAGGTCATTAAAAGAAATTTTTTGATCGCTTTTGGAAGCCTAATGGTGTTAGGAGTGCTTGAAGAGGTCATTGAAGAAGTTTGAGAGGAGTTGAAGATAATGAAGATAAATTTGAAATTTGAAATAAAAGTGAAAAGTGATGATAAGGAGAGTGAATTAATAGAGATTCTATAGACATGTTCTTTGGTTAAGAGGCATCTTTCCAAAGCATTGAAGCTGGTGAAAACATGGAGAAAAATTCAAAAGTTTGAATTCAAATTTTGAAATCAAATTTCTAAGGGGCATGTCAACATGGAGTATCCAGGTATGTTGACATGTGCCTATTGAATCAAAGGACAAGTGTCTATTCCTAATTTCTAATAAATGTATATATTATATCCTATTCTACTTATATAATTCATGTGATAACATTAAATATAGTAATACCTAAATATTAATAATTTAATATTTAAAATATTATTAAAATAATATTATCTTTGAATTTAAAATTAAAATTTCAAGGGATAAATATGAATATAAAATTCAAAGAATTTTAAAAAAATTAAGCAAACAAACAAGCATCCATTCAAACAAGAAAAATTAAAAATAATGTAAATGCGTACCTATTTTTAGATCCATACTCCCATCGTCATCTGATTTATGAATAGCAGCGAAACACATATTTGAGTTATCCGTCTTCTTTTCATCGTCACTAGATGATGAGTTTGAGTCATCAAGAGTTGTTGTGTATGCTTTCTTTCTTTTCCTTGATGAATCATTGTTTGAAGGGAACAATTGTATATCTGGATACGGACAATCTTTCCTATAATGCCCGACTTTATTGCAATTGTAGAATCTATCATTGTTGACGTTCTCTGTATTATTTCTGGAATTCCTCTAATCATTTCTTTTGTAATTATTCATTTTTCTATATTTTAGGAATTTCTGGAAGTTTCTTGTCATGAAAGCAATCTCCTTATCACTATCTGGTTCTGAATCTTCAGTTGTTGCGTTGGATGCTAATGAATTCTTTTCTGTAGCCTTGTTTTCTTTTCTTCCTTGCAGTTGAACTTCATAAGACATTAGATTCCCAATCAATTCTTATATTTTCATTAGAGTGATATCATTTGCTTCTTCGATTACAAGTGTCTTTTGATCCCATTTTGGAGTGAGTAAATTTAGATTTTTTATGACTTGGTCTTCCTTCGAAAAGCTTTTTTCCGGTGCAATTAGTGAATGAACAATATCTTGAAATCGACAATACATGTCGAAAATGGACTCATTTGCATGCGTTTTAAACAATTGAAACCGATTATTTAATATGGGAATTTTAGTCTGTTTAACTTTTTTTGTTCCTTCATGAGTAACTTGCAAAGTATTCCAGATTTCAGATGCAGACTTACAAACAGACACTCTATTAAACTCATTCCTATCTAGTGAACAAAATAATATATTCATGGCCTTTGAGTTATTTTGTGCAACACCTTTTTTCTCAGCACTCCACTGGGCAAAATCATTCGTTGATTCAACATACTCAGTTTGTATGATATTCCAAGTGTCTACTCCTACTGACTGTAAGTAAATTTTCATTCTATAAGCTCAATATGCATAATTACTGCCATTGAAAAATGGTGGTCAGACGGTAGACTGACCTTCTATAAATGAATTAGTGTTAGTGTTAACAGAACTAGTGCCAAAGTTAACACTACCAGTGTTGGTAGCCATTAAAACAATTTTTCAAGTTTCAGATTATGAAAACTATAAAAACCAATGCTCCGATACCAATTGAAAGGGAGTGCGGATTAAGGATCTTAAGGCTAATTTAACACTAGAGGGGGGATGAATAGTGTTTAATGGCTTCTAAGACTTATATGGACTGAATTAAAATTATGACACAAACAAATAGAGAACTTAATCATAGAATAATCGCAGAATCAAACATAGATGCAGAAAGTAACTAAAAAGCAGTAAAAGGAAAGAACACACCGAATTTTATACTGGTTCGGAGTTACTCTACATCCAGTCCTGTACCAAGGCAAACACCTCGTATAGATTTTGATTATACCAATGTTGAAATTACAATCCTCAATTTCTAAAGGCCTTGAGGTACCCTCTTGTCTTTGAGTTTGAGGTAAACTCTCTTGATTTACGGGACACAAGATCACCCAATTGATTTCCAGGCACAACCACACCTTATAGAGAGACTCGATAAACTTTTGATTACAAATTGATCAAATAACTCTGAATAGCACATCGATCTTCGAGAGAGGGCAGAAAATCAAACAAGAATGAGATTCTAATCTGATTCACTTGAGAATTCGGCAGAATTTAAGCACGATCTTAAAAATATGAAAATTTTACAATATGGATTTGTAGAGAAGAAGGAGTAAAGAAAATATGAAAATAGTTAGTTAAAAAATTCGTTTGTGAAGGCTATTTATAGACCAGTAATGGTCATAACCATTCATGAAGGGATTCAAACGAATAGACACTTCTTTTGAAAATTGAAACTTTCGAATTTAACGGCCACCATATCGACATGGGGTGTCCCATGATGTCGACATCCCTTAGTTAAAAACTATGTAAAATTTGTTTTGAAAACGGTATTGAAAGGAAAACAAGATGAAATGATTCTGGAATAAAATAAACCACTTTTCCTATGTTGTAAAATAAAGAAGAGTAGAAAAATATATTTTTAGAATGTGTATATATATATATTTGATTTTAAATCTCAAGTGTATATATATATATAAAAGATTTTTTTTAAATTAGAAGATACTTTAAAAACAAACGAAGTTTGAAACTAGAGTTTATTTTAAAACAAAAACAAAGAATATTTTAAAGCTAAAACATCTTTTTTAAAATCATTTGAAAAGATAATTTTTTAAACCTAAAACATTTTAAAATAAAGTTTTGAAAATCATTTAAAAAAACCATTTTGAAGTAGTTTTGTAAGCTTCTTCCTGAAGAATATTTCATCACATCAAGACTCGAGAACTTATACAAAACTAGGATGTTCATGGGTTTGTATGCCACTTGTCGTAGGTTTGTAAGCTACTTGCCGTGGGTTTGTAAGCCACTAAGAAGATAGAAATGGATTCCATCCCAAATGAAATTTGGAATGAAGATTTCTGTGCTATTATGAAGTTTTAACAAAAACTAGACACTTATCTTGAAATCTTGATCTTGATACTCTAGAGTGTTCAATCTTGATATTTCCTTTCTGAATCTCGAGTCTCGAGTCCTTATACTGATCAGTCTTCAGTAATCAATACCTGCATATATATGTGTATATATATGTGTATATATATATATCTTACATAGTTCCTACATATACATATCTATCTAGACAATAGTGTTAGTATATATTTTATAATAAGATAAGTTAAAAAGGTTGTTGTCATCAAAACCAACATCTCAGTTCCTAACAGAATCTTACTCATATATTCGATCAAATCGAATCATTTTTATTTTCTATTGCACATTATTTTATTTACTTCCATTTTATATTCTATGAGCTTACCATGGACATAATACATGTGTATCAAATACATATGTTCATGTTAGTGATAACACATCGGTGAATATAACGAAGTACGTGGAAATGTTTTTGTATTACTAGACTTACGATTGCATACGTCTATATGTTTTAATCCGAAGACTTCATGAACTCTTATCTCCACCCCACTGAATGGGTGCTTTGCCTATAATTATTTGAGATGTAGTTCATAGCACCATATGATTCATAATTATATGGTCAAACAATTATTTCTCCAAAATGAAGGTTAGTCTGTAGTTCCAAAATAAATACAAATAAATTTAGATACATTTAGATTTTCCAGTGCATCGCAAATACTACTATTATACTTTTATTTTATAATGAGAATTAATAATATTCGTACTATATGTTTGTCCATCAACATTGAAAGGCGGCTATTATTTCATAACGTTTGGTATTTCTACAAAACCAATTTTCGTAATTTTGGGACTGATAAGTGTTAAATAGCATGCTTCCACTATTTCCACAATCACCATAATAACGTAAGAAAAATGAAGCTCAATTCGACCATTTAATATATGCTATTTATTTCATTAAATGTAACTGGTTTACAATCGAGAATTTTTAGATCAAATATCTTAAATTCAAAAAAAAAAGTTAATAGAAAATAATTTTCAATGTAAACATACATTTAGAATAGATGTCATATTTCTAATTTCTTGTTGGGTATCTACTATTATTTTACATTCTCCTTTTTTGATTTGTGAACTAGAAGTGTCTATTCACTCTTTTCTTCCCAACTGTGTCTTATATTATATCCTCTTATACATTTGATCTCCTTTCTAAACAGTCAAACCATTCAAAGAAAACCCTTACTACGATATTGTAATGGACCTTTTACAAAAGTGCATTTGATCATCCCTAACATTTAAAGATATCAAATATTGTAAATTGACCAAAGTGAAAATTCAATGATTGAGTTCTTACCTATCTTATAGCTTTGAGTCCAACGTTACATTTAACACAACAAGATCATAATTGTAATCAATTATATTGAATACATGATCTAATAATACAGTTTATAACCTTTTTTTAATGACCTAATTTGATCGTGGTTTCGTATATTATAAATTGTGACCGTTTACCAAATAACAATATGTGATTTTACATGGATTGAATATCCATTTTCGAGCACTGCTTTTAGAATTCGAAACTCATAAAGGAAAATACACAGTCCCAGGAAAATAAACATGCAAGCGACCAATTACAAACGTATTTAGTAGTTAAAAATTAGGCACTTGCATGGGCGTAACACCCCACGATTTTCACGATAATTAATTTAAATTGAAATTTAATTAATAATTAATAAACAGTGAAAAAAGAAATTTTTGCAAATATCAGAATTTGGCTATGAAACTTACATCGTTGGGTTTATGGCGATATTCTGATCAATTTTCATATATAAAGTTTTTCGATCGAAGTTAAACGAAAAAGTTATTAACATTTGAAGTTCTAGCATCGAAGATAATTATATGTGTAAATATGGTGATAAAATCAATTAATATTAATTTGTAACGTTAATTGAAACTCAAATGTTAAGAAAGGTCAAAATAAAATTTAAATCTAAGAGGATATTAATAATGGGAAACAAATTACAACAATCAGTGTTAACAATGAAGGAAGCCAACAATTTAACAAACAAATATAATAACTTAAACAAAGATTGCATGTTGTTAAATTAAGACATCATAGGTCATCCGTAGATGCACCTAGGTCGACCGGTAGAGGTTGGCCCTAGGCAACAAGTGGTCAACCCATTTGTTGTTAACTGCGATAGTAAATTATTTTCTAAGCGTCTCGGATTTAATATGGTTTAATCGAATGGTTGGCATTGGTTCAAACCTCTATAAGTATAGACCTAGACCCTCACTTACAACTTATAATTTTCTATTGGACACAGAAGCTCTGTCATTTTCTCTCCTCCTCCAAACTCTAAATTAGTAAAATAGTATGGTTTGCACGTATACACCACTGGAGGATTTTAGAAGATGATAGAGATAGAGAATAGGTTCAAATTAAGTCATTATAACCAAGGTAAACTTTAATTCCGGATTTGAAATTGAAATCAACGTAAATCTCTGCTTTCTAATCCAAAATTCTAATAGATCTGTACGTATATGTTATATGTGAATCCAAATAGGAAGTCAAAGTGAAAATACAGATAACAGGTATTAAAACTGGAGATTTGGGAATGCTTGGAACGGTAAGTAGAAAATTTTATGTTTTGTAATAAGATTAGATTTATAGCGTTGTGATCTATTCCATTTATGCCTATGTTTAATCAATTTGGATATTTAATTATAAGTACAAAATGATTAGATGTAAATCTCGAGTTGGATAATTTATTGTATACGCGTAATGATTTAATGTAAATAATGGATTAGATAATGAATTATATGCGTAATGAATGTGGAATAAATTAATTGATTATGGCAGAAATTGGAAAACTTACCTACATATTTTGTACCAGTAATGTGTTATTACTTTGACGATAATAAATTGATATTTGAACGTAGAAAAGGAATGTAAAATAAATAAACTTTATTAAGATTTTAGGGTTTAAGTGATATTTTAATTCGTTGGAATCTGAGATGTTGCAAGTAAGTTTCTATGTATTATTAAGTTTAAGTAAAAAGAACAATGTTTGAAATGACAAAGAACACATGAAAAAAAAAGAGATGTACAAAATAAGGTTAATTACCATATTTTATACCGTCTATTTCAAGTAATTAAAGGATAGTTCCTTATAACTACAAGCACCACACAAATTTCTCTTTTTGGATAAGACATAGAAATTTACCGTAACATGTTCCAATGCACTAAAATGTTATAAACCCTAAAAGTTAAACGGTAAGACATGAATAAGGTAAAAGGATCCTAAAAAATTAAGATGTGAAATAGCAATAAATTTTAGAAGTAAATGAAAAGAAAATATGAAAGATAAGCAAGAAGAAATAAAGGAAAACATAGGAATAAAAATGAAAAATAGAGAATGGATAAAACAGATGGGAAATGGTATTATGAACCTGATGAGAGAAAAGTTGTAAATAAACTTAAAGTAAAATGTATAATGAAATATAAACCTAGAGTCAACTGTAAAATTGTAAAAGCATGATAAATAAGTAAGTATGATTGAATATATATATATATATATATATATATATATATATATATATATATATATTAGATATATATAAATAGTCTTGAATATGCATTTATAAAAGGTGTGAATTATTATAATTAAAATATAACTAAAGAAACGATATGAGAGATGGTCATTAAATAGGTTGGAATGCGAGGTCGGTACTGTTACACAATAGAAATCTGCCCACCTTAAGAGGCTACCAACAATCGTATAATATTATACTAATGTGAGACAAGTCCAACCATAGGACCCATAGAGGATATCCATTTGCGTATAGATAAGGGATACCCCTAAATAGATTGAGGAAGACAACATATTTGAAAAGCCATCAGTAGATAGAGGAGTCTGCTTCAACAATAGACAGAGGGGGGTATGTGTAACATCCCGTATCTGGAGGTCAAAAGCTAAGCGCTACAGATGCTGCAGTCATATATAGTTTTAACTTCTAGTGACAAAAATACAATAATGCTAATGGCATTCATAATATCATAAGCACTTAGATATGAAAAAATCATAGATTTCAAAAAAAAACATTTTAGTGATTACATTTCAAAACAATAATTCATATCCGAGTTACATAATCCGTTAACGTTTCCCAGGCAATTATCAAATATATTAATTAAAAAATATGCAAAGAGCAACATATGACAATGCCCCCTTGGTTGACCAGGGTTAATATAGTCATATATGACTTAATGCTCACAGCGGAAATAAACATAATAAACTATAATTCCTAATTAGCTATCCGCCAGCCACCTGCTCGTCTCCGGAAACTTTATTCGCCAAAATTTAAAAAACTTGAAACCTCAACCCTCAACCCTCAACCTACTCAAATCAATTTTGAACATCTGAGAGTTTAAGGGGAAACAAAAACTACTAGTCAGACATAAAGCCTGGTATGAATAATACTGTTACATCTCGGATTACTGGTATTGAGTGAGACCACATCGCTTAGCAGAACGAGTTTCCCCGCATTAATACCCCTTTCAAAACATATATTTTGCAAATCTTTTCCTTCAACCAAGATGGTTAATCAAACTGATAATAATAATGATAATGATAATAATAATAATAATAATCAGCTAACTAATGGATTATCTGTCACAAGTAATAAATGGACTATCTACCCGAAAACTGGGCTGACTACCCGCAAATTGAACTAACTGTCCGCAAAATGGACTAACTATTCGCAAACTGCACCAACTATCCACAAACATTTTCTTAGGGTTAACTACCCCTCATCTTTTTCCTTGAAAACCTTTTCAAAATGATGTAACCTTTTAAATCATACTTATACAAGGAAAATATATTCTTAACTTTACTCTAAGCTATTTTTCCATGTTATATATAATTTACTCAAAATAATGTTTATGAATTTTAATGAGGATTACCTATCCCCTCAAAATAAGTTAAAATCCTTTTTAACCTATGTTACCTAGTTAGTATATTCGAAACCTTTGTTTAAAAACTTTAAACAACCCCTTCGAAACCCTTGAAAGTTACCCTTTCGAAACCATTAAAATTAATCCTTTCAAAACCATTAAAAGCATTTCCTTTGAAAGCTTTAAAACATTAGACATCCTTCTTTACAACCTTTAAACAACGCCTTTCGAAAATAGTTAAAACCATTCCTCTTAGACCTTTCAAAACCATTGGAAAACCTTCCTCCAAAACCTTTAGAAATTCTTAGGGAACCACCCCATTGAAACCTGCATTTAAAACCCTCTCGAAAGCCTTAAAACAGTAACCTTTCGAAAGTCTTTGGGTTCAATTTAAAATATGTGGAAACCTTTTGAAACCATTCAAAAATTTACCCCTTCGAAACCATTGAAAATCGTTTCAATCGAAACCATATGGATTATGCCTTTAAGTAGAGCAAAAGGATCAGAAACCCATTAAAGTCGAAAGCATTCCTTTCGAAATCATTCCTAAGTAAAAAGTGATGGTTTCAAAACCATCCCTTCGTAAGCATTGGAGAAGTGATCAAGTTTAAAAAGCAACAAAGCAAAGGAAGTCTTTTGAAACCAATCTGGGTCGAAAGGTAGAAAGAGGCAGTCAATCGTTTTGACCCAGTCAAAAGCATTTGTTTAAAACAAAGGCGCAACCTAATCCAAACAATTTCTTTTAAACCATTTGACCTGGCCGAAAGCTAACCAAGTCGAAAGTTATTCAGTTGAAAGCAAGCAGGAGCATTTTCATTTAAAAGTAAAGTATCACTCCTACTCCTTCGGAACTCCTGGTTTCGACCCTATACCTTCCGCCTATATCCAATTCACTACGTACTAGTTACTTGATGCCATGCGCATTGGTTTCGATGGAGTCGGAGGCATAGGTAAGGAGGCAAAAGCCTGGTGCCAAAAGCATCGAAACAGTAAAAAAAAACATGTAGATTAATCCTTTTTAAACTATTTCTTTGTACCTAACCTGCCTTGTTTGTGAAATTGTGATTGGTTGCAACTTTTCCTTTTCAAAAAGTAATGCAATTTCAAGAATTAACAATTTTAAATTATTTACAAAATACCCCTTTTCCTTTTTATAAATATATAAAACATTTAAGTTTCATACCTTAAATAATTTTATATATCCATTAAAATACTTAGGAAAATTCTACAAAAATTCCAGAAAATCACTTTTAATATGTTTTCTAACATATATTAATTTTAGACCCAACCATTAATTATTTAACTGTAAATAATTTTTAACCCAAAATATCATTGCCTTCACTAGAAAATACATACAAGATCCGCATAAATTCATAAAATTCTGAAAATTGAAACCCATCTCTAAAATAACATTTCTGATCTATATAAAAATTCGCAAGGCATTTGGATGTCATTTAATAGATTTTCATATTGAAACATGTCATAAAATCTATACGAACTACCATAAATCATCAACAAGTATATAATTTTTCCATCATTCAAAAATATAGTAAATCATTGCAAATAAGTTCTTATTCAACTTAAAACCGAAAACAATAAGAAATTTGAGATGTAGTCATTATTCACCTTAGCTTTAGATATTAAGGAGCTTGAGATTGGATTTGATTTGATTTAACTTCTTCCTTAGCTTTTCTTAATCTTCTTCCTTTTTTCTTGTTAATGGTGGCCAGCCTCAAGTTTAAAAAAATTGATGAATGAAAATGAACATGCATGGGATATATGACTAAGGGTTTAGGGTATAAGAATGACCTCTTTCCTATTTTACCCCTAATCTATTTCATTTTAACTCTTATTTTAATTCATTGGTTAAATGGCATGGCTACCCCTTAATTAAATCAAATCTCAATCCCCTAATCAACACATTATTTTATTTTATTTAACTTTTTAAATATCCTAAATAATGTTACTAAAATATATGGTGTTACAAAATCCCCTCATTAAAGAATTTCATCCTCGAAACTACGATAAGGTAAAAAACTAATCAATCAAAGAGGTAAAACATACCATCAAACAAGTCAGGATAAGTATATCTAATTCTGCTTTCAGTCTTCCAAGTATAGTCTCTCTCATCGTCACTCCACTGGACTTTCACTAATTTGACTGTCTTGTTTCTAAGCAGCTTCTCATCTCTTGCAATAATACGAATCGGCTTTCTAACTATGGTCAAATAAGGCTCCACTACTAAATCATCTAACCCGTCGGTGTTATAGCGGTCTCCAGGTCTCTAACGCACTTTCTGAGATGAGAAACATGAAAAACATCGTGGACTCCTGCCAAACTCCTAAGTAACTCTACTCTATATGTGAGTTTCCCGATCATCTCAATAATACGAAAAGGTCCAACAAATCTCGATGCCAACTTTCCTGATCTTCTGAACCTGATCACACCCTTCATCGGTGACACCTTAACGAAAGCTGATCTCCAACTGAGAATTCTAAATCCTTCCGTCTTTATCTGCATAAAACTTCTTCCTAGACTGAGCCTCCTTCATCCTAGCTCGAATGACCTCAATCTTTTCTACAGCTTCTCTAACTAAATCTAGACTAAGAACCAACCTATCCCCGGTCTCTAACCAACATATGTGAGATTTTCATGACCTTCTATACAAAGCTTTAAACAGTGCCATCCCAATACTAGTCTAATAACTGTTGTAATACGAAAACTCGACTAAATGCAGATGGTCTTCCCATGATCCCCCGAAATCTAATAAACAAGCTCTTAACAAAGCTTCAAGATTTTGTTAACTGTTTTCGCTTTCCCATCTATCAATGGATGGTAAGCCACACTCATCTTGAGCTTGGTTCCCAAAACTTTTTGTAGACTTTTCTAGAACTCACTAGTAAATGTTGAATCTCTATCAATAACTATGCTACTAGGAATTCCATGCAGTCTAACTACATTCTTCATAAATAATTTTGCTAAAACATGTGCCGTCCTAGTTGACTTAACTGGAATGAAATGGGCACTCTTGGTTAATCTATCCACTATGACCCATATACCTTCATTTCCTCTGCTAGATCTTAGCAACCCATCAATAAAATCCATAGAAATAGAATCCCATTTCCAAACAGGAACATCTAATGGCTGAAGCAAACCACTTGGCTTTTGGTGTTCGGCCTTTCCCTGTTGGCAATTCAAGCATGCTTCACCCATAAGCCAATATCCCGCTTCATACCATCCCAGAAGAAACTTCTCTTTATATCCTAATGCATCTTAGTTCCTCCCGGATGAATAGTGAACTTTGAATGATGGCATTCCTTCAAAAATTATTTCCTTATGTTTCCTACACTCGGAACACAGAATCTTCCTTTCTTTCTCAACCACCCATTCTGGTCAAGACTGAAATACTTTAAGTCATCGCCCTCGGTTCCATCTCTTAACTTCCTGATCCGTTTAGCTAACACTGGATCCTCCTCCTGTTTAGAAGCAATCCTTTCGATCATCACTGTTAGAACTTCCAAACAACATAATACAATAGTCTCTCCACTAGACCCAGCCTCGAATCTCCACTAAACTCTACAAGCTGTCAAGGATTCCAAATCCATCCACTCAGCAATCATCATCAATACTGCATTCTGATGCTTTCTACTAAGTGCGTCTCCTACCTTATTACCTTTCCTTGGTGTGTACTCAATCCCAAAATCATAAGCAGCGATAAACTCTTACCACCTCTGATGTCTCATGTTCAGCTCCTTCTGACAGAAAAAATACTTCAACGACTTATAAGCTGTATATAACTCAAGCATCTCTCCCTAAAGGTAATGTCTCTACACCTTCAACAAAAAAATCAGTGCAGCCAATTCCAAATCATGCATCGAATATCTGACCTCATTCAGTCTAAGTTGTCTAGAAGCATAGGCAATCACTTTACCCTTTTGCATCAGCGCAGCTCCCAATCCTGTTCCATATGCATCTGTATAAACCACCAAATCCTGATTTCCTTCCAAAAAAAAACACAAGTGCATGCGTCAATAAGTGTTTCAAACTCTAGAATGCTTCCTCACACTTATCGATCCACACAAACTTTAGATCCTTTCTTGTTGCTTGGTCATCGGTGCTACTATCCGTGAAAAATCTTTAATGAATCTCCGATAATATCCAGCTAATCCAAGAAAACCTCTTTATCTCGGTCATTGTCTCGGGTCTCTTCCAATTATTCACTGCATCAATCTTAGTCGGATCTACTGACATCCCTTTATATGAGACTACATAACTAAGAAATTTTACTTACTTTTTCCAAAAATGGCACTTCGAAAACTTCTCCTTTAACTGATGTTGCCTCAGCGTCTCAAGCACCACCCTAAGATGAACTTCATGTTCCTTCTCATCCATATAGTATATCAGGATATCATCTAAAAAACCAACATGAACCTATCCAAGTGCTCTCGGAAAACCCGGTTCATCAAATCCACAAAGAATGTCGGCGCATTAGTCAGTAAGAAGGGCATAACTAACCATTCGTACGATCCATATCTGGTCCTAAACGCCGTCAAAGGTATGTTATCCTCTACTACTCTGAGCTGATGGCAACCTGTCGCTAAATCCAACTAGGAAAATACCTTGGCTCCACTTAATTGATCGAACATATCGTCAATCCTTGACAATGGATATCGATTCTTCATCGTCCTCTCATTCAACTTGCGATAATCGATACATGGCCTTAACGATCCATCCAGGTTCTTATCAAACACTACAGCTGCTTCCCAAGGTGAACTACTCGGTCTGATAAAACTCTTGCCTTCCAGATCCCCTAACTGCACCTTTAACTCCCTCAGCTCTGTAGGAGTCATCCTGCTTAGCGGCCTACTGACTGGTTCTGCTCCCGAAACCAAATCAATCTGAAACTCAATGGCTCGTTTCGCTGGTAGTACAACTGCAGGTTCAAAAACATCCATGAATTCTCTAACCACGAAAACTCGAATCTGCTCATCTTCCAACTCTATAACACCCAACAAAGCACTCACCTCGCTGCTAAGGCTTTCTATGGTACAAACAATCCTGTCGCTACGAGCAGGGTGCCTAAACAATATTTTCCTATCATGGAAAAATATCTTAGCATCGTACTCACTTAACCAATCCATACCAAGAAATATTCCGACCCCCACAAAATCAAACACATGCAAACTGCAAACAAAAGTATGATCTAACAAGTCAAACTCTAACTGGTCATATCTCAACCTCAAAGTTGCATACCCTATTGGGTTCGCAACCCGCAAGGAAGTAACTAAATATGTGGGTTCTAAGTTAAGCTTACCTATCAAACATATAGATATAAAAAAATTGATGCACTAGCATCAAATAGAATGCTAACAGACATATCACGAATTTGAAGCGTACCTCCCAAAACTGCCTTTCCTTTCTCCTAAGTTGTTGGCTTCGAAATAGCAGGCTCTAATGCATACACATGCCCTTTCCAACTTTAGCAGGCTCCTTGCATCGATTCTTATAGTGGCCAATCTAGTCGCAATTAAAGCACTAGACATTCTTCTTCCCGGCCACCTCCTTTGCCTTTCCCGTAAGATACTCATTAGCAAAATGCCCCTTCTTGTCGCACTTAAAACAGACAACGTCAGACCTCCCTTTCTTAGCTGCCACCCTTCTAAGTACCCTTCTTAGGAAAAATTTCCTCTCCTGACTTTGCTCAACCTGGACCTCCTTAGCCTTACTCTTCTCTAGAAAATCAAGTATCTCCTCATGCCTTAAGGCCATCTCCACTACGAAATAAAGAAGATCTCTAATATGAGGTAATGTAGCCCTTGCTAACTCAGGCATCAACCCCTTGATAAACTTATCATTCCTCTTCATCGCTGTATTCACTAAAGCATACCCATATCTGGCCAACTCCTCAAAACTTCTAGCATACTCCATAATAGACATCTCTCCCTGCTCTAACTCGACAAACTTTTTTAATCAGAGCTGACTATGTCATCGCAAACATGAACCTCTCTTGGAACCTCTCCTTGAAATCTGCACATGTCAAGGTTTCCTCATCCACACTAGCCATTACACTGTTCCACTAAAAAAAAGCTGCACCTTGAAGCTATCTCGAGAAAGCTTCCTTTTCTGCTCATTATTGTGCCCCAAGTCTACAAAAATTCTCTCACAATGCAGCAACCAATTCTCCATCTTTATAGCATCCTCTGTTCCTAGAAATGGTTTCCCTCCAAGCTCAGCGATCTCTGCTCAACTTAACATAATGGTTAACTACCGGAACTTTCGAACTCCTACCGCTGTAGCATCTCCTCCTACCACTCCAGTTGCAATTCCAGCTTGCATCATATTTACAAAAAAGTAATACATAGCTCCCATGTCCACTTGCAGGACTCCAGCATCCACATTCTTTGCTTGTACATGACCTTGGGTCTTCCTCGTATTAGTCTGGCATTCCCATCGACGCCCTTCCCTCCAAGGTTAACTCTTCCTCTTCTGTTATACATATCTGTATTCAAACCTCATGAGATATAGAAAAATAACCTAACAAAGATAGGAGGCTAGAGATAAAGTGTATACTTATATATAGCAAATATAAGTATGTTATTATAGCGTTATCCCATACCCTAATCTTACTCTACTTCCTTAAGATTATGTTTTAAAAACCATTTTTAGTTAAAATTATTTCATAAACCTATGCTCTGATACCAAGTTGTAACATCCTGTATCTGGAGACCAAAAGCTAAGCACTACAGATGCTGCAGTCATCTATAGTATTAACTTCTATGACAAAATACGATAATGCTAATGATATCCATAATATCAGAAGCACTTGAATATGAACAAAATCATGGATTTAAAAAAACAACATTTTACTGATTACATTTCAAAACAATAATTCATATCCAAGTTACATAATCTCTTAACGTTTCACAGGCAATGATCAATATTAATTACAAAATACGCTAAGGGAAACATATGACGATGCCCCTTTGGTTGACCAGAGTCAATATAGTCATATATGTCTTAATACACACAGCGGAAATAAATAGAATAAAATGTAACTCCTAATTAGCTATCTGTCGGCCACCAGCTTGTCTCCGAAAGTTTTTTGCCAAAATTTCAAAAACCTGAAAACTTCAACCCTCAGCCTAATCTAATCAAAAAAACTTTGAGTAAAGACATAAAGCCTAGTGTAAATAATACTGTCACATATCGGATTGCTGGCATTACATGAGACCACGCCGCCTAGCGGAACGGGTTTCCCTTCACTAATACCCTCTTCAAAACATATATTTTGCAAATCATTTCCTACAACCAAACTGGTTGATCAAACTGATAATAATAATAACAATGTTTGTTAAGCTATAATCAGATAATTAATGGACTATCTGTCCACAAGTAATAAATGGACTATTTGTCCGAAAACTGAGCTGACTACCCGAAAACTGGGCTGATTGTCCACAAACTGGACTAATGTCCACAAACTGGACTAATGTCCACAAACTGGACTAACTGTCCACAAATATTTCCTAAGGAAAAACTACCCTTCGTCTTTTTCCTTGAAAACCTTTCCAAAATGATTTAACCTTTTAAATCATACATATACAAGGAAAATATATTCTTAACTTTACTCTAAACTATTTTTCCATGTTATATATACTTTACACAAAATAATGTTTATGAATTTTAATGAGGATTACCTATCCCCTCAAAATAAGTTAAAATCCTTTTTAACTTAAAAACACCTAGGCTGTGTTACATAGTTATTATATTCAAAACCTTTGTTAAAAACTTTAAACAACCCCTACGAAACCCTTGAAAGTAACCCTTTCGAAACCAAAAAAATTAATCCTATTGAAACCAATAAAAGCCTTTCCTTCGAAAGCTTTAATACATTAGACATCCTTCTTTACAACCTTTAAACCATGCCTTTCGAAAAAATTGAAAAAAATTTCACCTTAGACCTTTCAAAACTATTGGGAAACCTTCCTTCAAAACCTTTCGAAATCTTTGGGGAACCACCTCTTCGAAAACTACATTTAAAACCCTTTCGAAAGCCTTAAAACACTAACTCTTTCGAAAGCATTTGGGTTCAATTTAAAACATGTAGAAACCTTTCGAAACCATTAAAAATTTGCCACGTCGAAACCTTTTAAAACCATTTCGATCCAAACCATTTGGATTATGCCTTCAAGTAAAGAAAAAGGATCATAAATCCATTAAAGTCGAAAACATTCCTTTTGAAATCATTCCTAAGTAAAAAGTGATGGTGTCGAAACCATCACTTCGAAAGCATTAGAGAAGTTGTCAAGTTTAAAAAGCAACAAAACAAAGCAACCCTCTCGAAACCAATCATGGTCGAAAGGTAGAAAGAGGCAATCAAGGGTTTCGACCCAGTCGAAACCATTTATTTAAAACAAAGGCACAACCCAATCGAAACCTTATCTTTAAAATCATTTGACCTGGTCGAAAGCCAATCAAGTCGAAAGCTATTCAGTTGAAAGCAAGCAGGTGCATTTTCATTTAAAAGTAAAGTATCGCTCCTACTCCTTTGAAACCCCTGGTTTCGACCCTATAACTTCCGCCTATATGCTATTTACTACGTATTAGTTACCTGATACCATGTGCATTGGTTTCGATGGAGTCGGAAGCGAAGATAAGGAGGCGAAAGCCTGGTGCTAAAAGCATCGAAATAGTAAAAACCATGTAGATTAATCCTTTTTAAACTATTTCTTTGTACCTATTATTTGTCAAATTGTGATTGGTTGCAAGTTTCTCTTTTCTAAAAGTACTCCCAATTTCCAGAATTAATAATTTAAATTATTTACAAAATACCCCTTCTACTTTTTATAAATATATAAAACATTTAAGTCTCATACCTTAAATAATATTATATAACCATTAAAATACTTTGGAAAATTCTACAAAAATTCTAGAAAATCACTTTTAATATGTTTTCTAACATATATTAATTCATACCCAAACCATTAATTATTTAACCTTAAATAATTTTTAACAAAAAATAATATTTTATTCATTAGAAAATTCATATAAGATCCATATAAATTTAGAAAATTTTGGAAATTGAAATTCATCTCTAAAATATTATTTCTGATGTATATAAAAATTCGCAAGGAATTTGGATGTCATTTAATAGGGTTTTCATATCAAAACATGTCATAAAATCTATATGAACTACCATAAATCTTCAACAAGTATATAAAATCATTTCATCATTCAAAAACATGGCAAACCATTGTAAATAAGTTCGGATTCAACTTAAAACGAAAACAATAAAAAATTCGAGATGTAGTCATTATTCACCTTAGCTTTTGAGATTAAGGAGCTTGAGATGGAATTTGATATGATTTAGCTTCTCCCTTAGCTTTTCTTAATCTTCTTCCTCTTTTCTTGTTAAAGGTGGCCGGCCTCAAGTTGTAAAAAAATTGATGAATGAAAATTAATGTGTATGGGATATACGGCCAAGGGTTTAGGGTATAAGAATGACCTCTTTCTTATTTTACCCCTACTTTATTTCATTTTAACTCTTATTTCAATTTATTGGTTAAATGGCACGGCTATCCCTTAATTAAATCAAATCTCAATCCCCTAATCAACACATTATTTTATTTTATTTAACTAATTAAATATCTTAGATAATGTTACTAAAATATAATGTGTTACAAAGTCCCCTCATTAAAGAATTTCGTCCTCGAAATTATTATAAGGTACAAAACAAATCAATCAAAGAGGTAAAACATACTATCAAACAAGTCAGGATAAGTATCTCTAATCCTGCTTTTAGTCTTCCAAGTACAGTCTCTCTCATCGTAACTCCAGACTGTCTTGTTTCTAAGCATCTTCTCATCTCTTGAAATAATACGAATTAGCTTTCTATCTATGGTCGAATGAGGCTCCACTACTAAATCATCTAACCGGTTGGTGCTATAATGGTCTCCTAGTCTTTAACACACTTTTTGAGATGAGAAACATGGAAAATATCATAGACTCCTACCAAACTGCTCGGTAACCCGACTCTATATGTGAGTTTCCCGATCATCTCAGCAATACAAAAAGGTCAACGAGTCTCGGTGCCAACTTTCCTGATCTTCCGAACTTGGTCACACCATTTATCGGTGACACCTTAACGAAAACCTGATCTCCAACTGAGAACTCTAAATCTTTCCATCTTTATCTGCATGACACTTCTGCCTAGACTAAGCCTCCTTCATCCTAGCTCGAATGACCTCAATCTTTTCTGCAGTTTCTCTAACTAAAGCTGGATCAAGAGCCAACCTATCCCCGGTCTCTAACCAACATACGGGAGATTTGCATGGCACTTCATACAAAACTTCAAACAGTGTCATCCCAATGCTAGTTTGGTAACTATTATTATACGAAAACTCAACTAAATGCAGATGGTCTTCCCATGATCCCTCGAAATCTAATACATAAGCTCTTAACAATCTTCCAAGATTTTGTTAACTCTTTCCATTTGCCCATTTGTCTGTGGATGGTAAGTGGCACTCGTCTTGATCTTGGTTCCTAAAACTTCCTGTAGACTCTTCCAGAACTCACTAGGGATAAAGAATCTTATCACTAACTATACTACTAGGAATTCCGTGCAGTTTAACTACATTCTTCATAAATAATTTTTCCAAAACAGGTGTCATCCTAGTTGACTTAACTGGAATGAAATGGGCACTCTTGGTCAATCTGTCCACTATGACCCATAAACTTTCATTTCCTCCGCTTGATCTTGGCAACCAGTCAATAAAATCCATGGAAATGGAATCTCATTTCCAAAACTGAATATCTAATGGCTAAAGCAAACCACTTGGCTTGTGGTGTTCGGCCTTTGCATGTTGGCAATTCAAGCACTGGTTTACCCATAAGCCAATATCCTGCTTCATACCTTTCTAGAAGAAACTTCTGTTTATATCCTGATACATCTTAGTTCCTCCCGAATAAATAGTGAACTTCGAATGATGGAAAACTCCAAAACTTCTTTTCTTATGTTTCCTACACTTGGAAAACATAATCTCCCTTTCTTTCTCTGGTCAAGACTGAAATCCTTTAAGTCATCGCTCTCGGTTCCATCTCTTAACTTCCTTATTCGTTCAGCTAACAGTGGATCCTCCTCCTATTTAGAAGCAATCCTTTTGATCATCGTTGTTCGAACTTCCAAACAAGATAATATAATAGTCTCTCCACTAGACCCAGCCACGGATCTCCATTAAACTGTGCAAGCTACCAATGCTTCCAAATCCATCCACTCAACAATCATCACTAGCACTGCATTTTGATGTTTTCTGCTAAGTGCATCTGCTACCTTATTACCTTTCCTTGGTGTGTACTCAATACCAAAATCATGAGCAACGATAAACTCTAACCACCTCTATTGTCTCATATTCAGCTCCTTTTAATAGAACAAATACTTCAGCGACTTATGATCTGTATGTAAGTCAAACCACTCTCCTTAAAGGTAATGTCTCCACACCTTCAACGCAAAAATCACTACAGCCAATTCCAAATCATGCGTCAGGTATCTAACCTCATTCGGTCTAAGTTGCCTAGAAGCATAGGCAATCATTTTACCTTTCTACATTAGCACAGCTTCCAATCTTGTTCCACACACATCTATATAAATCACCAAATCCTGATTTCCTTTCGGAACAACCAACACAGGTGCCTGCTTCAATAAGTGTTTCAAACTCTAGAAAGCTTCCTCACACTTATCAGTCCACACAAACTTCACATCCTTTCTTGTTAGCTTGGCCATCGGTGCTACTATCCGTGAAAAAACTTTAACGAATCTTCGATAATATCTAGCCAATCCAAGAAACCTCTTTATCTCGGTCACTATCTCGGGTCTCTTCCAATTATTCACTGCTTCAATCTTAGTCGGATCTATTAACAACCCTTTACATGAGACTACATAACTAAGAAATTTTACTTACTTTTTCCAAAAATGGCACTTCAAAAACTACTCCTTTAGCTGACGTTGCCTCGGCGTCTCAAGCACCACTCTAAGATGAACTTCATGTTCCTTCTCATCCATATAGTATATCAGAATATCATCTAAAAAACCAACATGAACCTATCCAAGTGCTCTCGAAAAACCTGGTTCATCAAATCCACATAGAATGTCGGTGCATTAATCAGTCCGAACGATATAACTAACCATTCGTACGATCTGTATCTGGTCCTAAACGCCGTCAAAGGTATACTATTCTCTGCTACTCTAAGCTAATGGCAACCTATCACCACAACTAGGAAAATACCTTGGCTCCACTTAGAACATATCGTCAATCCTTAACAATGGATATCGATTCTTCATCATCCTCTCATTCAACTTACAATAATGGGTACATAGCCTTAACGATCTATTGGGTTTTTACTAATCGATACATAACCGTAAATAATTTTTAACCTAAAATAACATTTTCTTCACTACCAAATTCATATAAAATCCACATAAATTCATAAAATCCTTAAAATCAAAACCCACCTCTAAAATATCACTTCTGATCTATATAAAAATTTGCAAGGCGTTTGGATGTCATTTAATAGGGTTTTCATATCAAAACATGTTATAAAATCTATATGAACTACCAAAAATCATCAACAAGCATACATAATCATTTCATTATTCAAAAACATGGAAAATCATTGTAAATAAGTTTAGATTCAACTTAAAACTAAAAATAATAAGAAATTTGAGATATAGTCATTATTCACTTTAGCTTTAGAGATTAAGGAGCTTGAGTTGGATTTGATTTGATTTAGCTTCTTCCTTAGCTTTTCTTAATCTACTTCCTCTATTCTTGTTAATGGTGTCAGGCCTCAAGTTTGAAAAAAAATTCATAAATGAAAATGAACGTGTATGGGATACATGACCAAGGGTTTAGGGTATAAAAATGACCTCATTCTATTTTACCCCTCCTCTATTTCATTCTAACCCTTATTTTAATTCATTGGTTAAATGGCACGGCTACCCCTTAATCAAATCAAATCTCAATCCCCTAATTAACACATTATTTATTTAATCTAACTAATTAAATATCCTAAATAATGTTACCAAAATATGGAGTGTTACAGTATTGCCATGATTGCACTAGGTAATCTAAATGGGATGGTGAGCGGGATCGGGCACTATGCAGCAACAGTTTATTCATTTTGTTGCAAATAGTGAGAGGTAGGGTTGCGTAGGGCGATACGCCATCATTCCTTAGTGGTCGACGGGAAGGACGAGGTTCTACTTAGCTGATCTTCACCTCCTACTAGGGTAGATCAACTTGGGTATGCACTGCCATAATTGTTTCTTATTTTATTTGTAAGAGAAAGGCTAATTAACCAAAAGGAGTTCCTTCAAAATGGTGAGGGTGATCCATGGAGTCGAGTCCGCAATAAGAAGCAAACAAAATAGTAAACCGCCAAAGCGAGATAGAGAATGACAAAATGTATAAAGATATATCATTAGGCACTATGGGAGTCCCCTCGAGTTAATTATATGGTAATGAGATTGTGAAACGGCGAGGGCGATGGATTCTGACGGGGTTCTAATTGACAGATACCGACGGGGATAGTATAGAGGTCCATTTAGAGACCATGGGATATATTTATACATACACACATAGCTATGATTCTACCAAGGGTAGATGGGAACATATCTTGCATGGATGTGGAGTCGAAATGACTAATTAAGTAATAAAGACATAACAAGAGATCGAAGGCAATCAGCATAAACTAGTGTTATGTACAAAGTGTATAACTTACCAATCACCAGAACATTGTTTTAACCCATTCCTCGTTATAACACATATAATAGCTTGAAGGAAAGGTACAAAAGCTAGGCGTGTTCGGTGCTGACAAGGATACTTGACTTTGGAAGTGTCAAATCTTAGTCAGTAGTTAAGTGAAATGACCTGCCTTTACGATCCTCAAAAGTCGACACTGATACATCCACAGTACTCACATACTGAGCATCTGAGTTTTGGAAAGATAGATTTTAGGGAAAAGAAAAAAAGAAAGAACATAATCTCACATTGGACCAAGTGATATATAATGTACAATAGATCTTTACAAAAGAAAACTGTAATACACATACACACATCAATCGGAGTACTAATCTACAATCAGCCTGGACAGTTATAATAGCTTTCTTTACAATTGTTGATAAATACAAGACAAGAAAATGCAGCGAAAATGAAAAGATGCATGAATATGTCTCGGGGCCTCCAGCTTATCTCCTAAAGCTCCAAAACATCCAACTAGATCTGTAAATATGTTCGGTTTGACTCGAGAATTATAAGAAAAATAAAGTCCGGATCAGTCAGGTAAACCAGCATGAGAAACACGCCTCAGTTGAATTTTAATGTTATTAAAATCTTTTGAAAATAAAGATATCTCGTAAGATCATGCCGCACATCAAAACCGATGAGTTTTTACCTTACGATAACCAAAACATTTCTATAGAAAATCCAGTGATATTATAATAATGTCTAGGGTTTAAAGTAAATATTGAATCATAGCCGAAATTGTTACATTAATTAAATTCCAGCATAATAGATATACAACCAAGTCTGAAGGCACTTATTAGAGAATGGATTCCATACAGTGACAAGGTAAGGGACTACCCTCCGTATAATACATCTCTAGATAATGTACCGAAGGCCTTACATGGACCCTCTACGAATCAAGACCAGCCATACCCCTTACTAGATAGTTCTGAATATTTCACCACCCTGGTTGCTTTTGCAATCTTTTTCGAGAGCTCTCATGCACAGCCAAATCCATAAATGTATATATCTAGAAAAGGTGATGACAATACCCTAATGGGTACGACCCACATAATTTTGAAGCATTCCCTATTTTAGGCATTTTCAGGTCGTGAGGCTTGAGGCTATGTGTGACGCCCCACTCCGAGAGCCTCGTTAACAAAGAGTATTACATAGATAATATTGTCAGCTAACGCGGACAATAGAGTATAATGGAAGCGATCATGTGTAATCTTACCTTAACTATTCACTAAATACGTCGAAAAGTAGAGTCACATTAAAATTCGACCTATTCAATAAATATTTAAAGCAAAACTACAATGGCTATAGGATCTATCAGAAGAAAATATAACAACTCAAATGTAATTCACATCACAGAATAGTCGATCATAATATACTCATAAACAGATACACAACAGAGTATACAAAATAATACATGTCAAGTGGTATAGGAGACCACAATATACAGACGAGACAAAAAAAAATATCAGAGTTACAACAGATAAGGACCACAAAAGACACTATAACAAAATGAAGCTAGCGAATAGTCCATGCGGAAGCAAAATAGGCTAAGACCCAAAAGCACCTAACCTGAAACATCTCGGTCTGACCCGAGTATAAAATACACGGGTCAGTCTAGATAACAAATCAGTTAGATAAACTGAACAATAATAAACCTGCAAGGTCATACAGTATAATAAATATCTCTAGAGGAGATACACAATCATCAATAAGAGATGAATCATATAGAACAAGCCTTATATCATCGGCAACATATAGAAGCAAAGGATACAAATATCCCAAAATAAGCCAAAAGGCAAATAACAAATACCAATAAGGTATACAAGTTCCACAAGGTAAATGCTACGCATCATGCGGCTCATAATGACCAACACCGAAGGGTGATACTAAGGGAATATACATATGAATGAAACATCATAAAATTGCTCGAGCTCAGTACTGTACAAACAAGGATCCATGAGCCCGAAGACTCCAAACCCAATATCACCCATGCGGCTCATAACGACCAACATCGGAAGCGATACTAAAGGGCAACCCAATATCACCCGTGCGGCTCATAACGACCAACATCGGAAGCGATACTAAAGGGCAACAAACCCGAAGGCACATACCCGAAGGCAACAAACCGTAGTGGTGAAGGTCAGAGACCCAGTACTGGACACCACTAACTGGCGGAATGTGTCACAACTCTCGAAAAGGAATCCGAAAAGTGTTAACGTATGTCCCATAACCACTCGTTCGCACTAAACGGTTTACTATCCGTCAGCCACTTTCACACTCAAAGTAGTACAAAGTTCACCTCATATCATCGGTAAACCAAACCCGAAGGTTAAAACGATCAATTGAATAGGTCGGGGATTAATCGAAAGGATAAACGCACAGATTCATGGTCTGTGTTTTGCCCAACCATTTAATCACCCTTCCACTTCGCTCGAAGTGTGAAAGTGTGTGTTTTTAAATAGAATTTATAAATTGGAGAAACGAGCTTTTAAATGTGATTCGAGAGATTATTTTGTAAAAACCCATGGATGAAGTCAAGAGTAAGTTATCAAAGCCAAATATGCAATAATAACCACTAAAAAGCAACTTGAATCGATAAAATCCGAAAAACAAATCAAAATATACAAAAACAGGCAAAACAGGGCAAATAGGAGCAGGTCGGTCGGCCGCCTACAGGGCTCGGTCGACCGGACACTGTTCATAAAAACTCTCGGGAAGCAGGTCGGTCGACCGGCTACAGGGCTCGGTTGGCCGAACCTGATGATTTTGCACTTCCTGCCCTATTTCAATGAAATGCAAATTCTTCCAAAACGCGATCGTTCGAGCAATGGACCTAAGGAGCTTTAGCCAATAGATACCCCAGCTCCATTAGCTCTCCGATTCGCAACCAAAAACATATTCAAACATCAAAGTTAGGATCTTTAAAGAATTGAACCCAAACACTACAAATTTGGATATTCACCAATTCAATCCAAACCAAAAGCAAGAGCATATGAACAAGGTGTTAGGAATTCATACCCAACATCTATGATATCAAAAGAGGTAGATGTGAGTTCAAAACTCACCTTTAATCTCACAAACAAAGAAGATGAAGGAGCTAAAACACAAGGAGAAGACCAACTAATCACTACTTCAACCCAACAAGCTTCAATCTAAGAACAAACAAGTATTTTCCTAAGTTAGGTTTAGGAAAAATTTCTTAAATTGAAGGAGAAAGTGTTGGAGAAGAAGAAGAGAGACATACCTATGGCTTCTCTATGATTTTGGAGCAAGAAATTTGGATTTTGCAAATGGATTTAGGGCTAGGAGTTTCTAATTTCCTTCCTCTTCCCCCATTTCAGTTTTTAAGCTTAAGTTTTAAGAAATGAATAAGTGAATGAGAGGAGAGGGCTGAGTTGAGGTTAATAGAACAGTTTGGGTGAAACCCAAGCCCAAAGCCCAATAGAAAAGGTCAAAATTTCACTTACTCCAAACATATCAAAGATTACACTCAAAATGATCGCAAACACCATTTTGGAACCAATGGAAGTAGTTTCGAGCTCCAATTCGGCCATTTGCAAAAAGTAACATTTCAGACCAAAATCCGACTAACGACGCTATATTAAAATTAAACATTTAAATATAAAATCGTTAAATATGCGGGTTGTTACAGATCTCCCCTCCTTACAAAATTGCGTCCCCGCAATTCCTAGAGACGATATTTGTAACAACTACATACAATCAACATCAAAAGAAAAAGAAAATAAGCTTGAGATGAAAAGACATACTCACCATTCTCAAGCTAAGAAAGAAAACCCGGATAAGATCGCTCAATAAATTCCCTGGTTTCCCAAGTACAGTCATTGGGATTAGCGGACCATTGAACTTTAACGAGCGGCACGTCCTTGTTCCGAAGGTGTCGCACCTCCGTGTCAAGCACGCGAATAGGTTGCTGTACAATAGATAAGTCCGGTGAGATCTCAAGCTCTTGCAAATCAGGAGAAGTAATAACAGAATCCGACTCTTGAAGACACTTCCGAGGTTGCGAGACGTGAAACACGTCATGAATGCCAGATAAATGAGCTGGAAGTGAAACTCTATAAGCCACAGGGCCAATACGTTCAGTAATAGAAAATGGTCCTATAAAGCGAGGAGCCAATTTCCCAGTCGCACTAAAACGCATAACCCCCTTCAAAGGAGAAACACGAATAAAAACAAGATCGTCGATCGAGAACTCGAGAGGCTTCCTACGGTTGTCCGCGTAGGATTTCTGGCGACTCTGTGTCTCTTTCATTCTCAACCGAATAAGATCAATCTTCTCGGAAGAATCACGAACAAAATCTGGACCAAGAATAAGCTTCTCACCAGATTCTAACCAACAAGAAGGTGATCGACATGGCCTTCCATATAAGGCTTCGAAAGGAGCCATACCGATACTAGACTGAAAACTATTGTTGTAGGAGAATTCTACAAGAGGTAGGTGATCCTCCTAACTACCACCGAAATCAAAAATACAAATACGGAGAAGATCTTCAAAAATACGATTCACCCGTTCAGTCTGTCCGTCAGACTGCGGATGATAAGCTGTAGAAAAATTAAGCTTTGTTCCCAAAGCTTGCTGAAGACTCTTCCAAAAATGACTCGTGAATAAAGGATCACGATCACTCACAATAGAACTAGGAACACCGTGAAGTCTCATGATTTCCTTGACATACAACTTAGCCAAATGCGAAGCAGTCCTATTAGACTTAATAGGGAAAAAATGAGCAGACTTAGTGAGGCGATCAACAATAACCCAAATGCTAGAATGGCCAGATCTCGAACGAGGTAGGCCGTCAATGAAATCCATAGAAATCTGATCCCATTTCCACAATGGAATCTCAAGAGGCTGAAGAAGACCAGAAGGACGCTGATGCTCGGCTTTAAAACGCTGACAAGTTATGCAATTGCTCACATAACTCGCCACATCGCGCTTCATGCCTTCCCAATAATAAAGACGACGCATATCGGCATACATCTTGCTACTACCGGGATGAATGGTATACTTAGAACGGTGACAATCATCAAGAATGTCATGCCTAAGTGCAAAATCAGAAGGCACAAAAAGACGGTTCTTCTTGAAGACACCCATGAGAATCCATGCTAAGATCTTGCAACGCCTCATCACAAGATCCAGACTCACAAAGCTGAATAAGATGCAACAAATCAGGATCACGCCGTTGACCATCGGCAATACGATCCAACAAAATAGGTCGAGCTCCCAAACTAAATAATAGAATAGGAGAAACAGAAGATGAACCTCGATCACGAATTTCACAAAAAGATAGAGTCTCAAGAATATTCCATTCGGCAAGCATCATAGAAATAACAGCCGAATGTCTGCGACCAAGCGCATCAGCAACACGATTACCCTTTCCAGGGGTATACTGGATATCAAAGTCATAAGAAGCAAGAAACTCGAGCCAACGCTGTTGCCTCATATTGAGTTCCTTCTGAGTGAACAAATACTTCAAAGATTTATGATCGGTATAGAGAATGAAGCGCTCGCCCAATAAATAATGTCGCCAAATCTTCAAGGCAAAGACAATGGCGGCAAGCTCAAGATCATGAGTGGCATAGCGAACTTCATTCGGACGTAGTTGCCTAGAAGCATAAGCAACTACCCGATCCTTCTGCATAAGAACAGCACCGAGACCACTACCACAAGCATCGGTGTAGACAACAAGATCATGATTCCCTTCTGGAACCACTAGAATAGGAGCATTAGTAAGAAGTTCCTTCAATGTCTGAAAGGAAGCTTTACACTTGTCGGACCAATCAAAACGAATGCCTTTTCGAGTAAGGCAAGTGAGAGGAAGCACAACACGGGAAAAATCCTTAATGAATCGACGGTAATAACCCGCCAATCCAAGGAAACTACGAATCTCATGAACATTTTCAGGCCTCTTCCAATTCTGGATGGCTTCGATCTTTGAGGGATCGACAGAAATGCCATCGGAAGATACAACATGGCCTAAAAACTTAACCTTATTCTCCCAAAAGTGGCACTTGGAGAATTTGGCTCTAAGCTGATGACGGCGAAGAGTACTCAAGACAATTCTCAAGTGATTAGCATGCTCAGCTTCAGACTTAGAATAAATAAGGATATCATCAATGAAGACAAGCACGAACTTATCGAGATATTCCAGGAATACCCGATTCATGAGATCGACAAAGAAAGCAGGAGCGTTCGTCAAACCGAACGGCATAACGAGCCACTCAAAAGAACCATAACGAGTGCGGAAAGCGGTAAGAGGTATGCTATCCTCCGCAACTCGTAACTGATGAAAACCTGTGGCAAGGTCAAGCTGAGAAAAGACCTTAGCACCACTCAATAGATCGAACATATCATCGATCCTAGGCAAAGGATACCTATTTCTAATGGTCAACTCGTTAAGCTTGCGATAGTCAATGCAAAGCCTAAGAGTTCCATCAGACTTCTTCACAAAGACGACCGCGGATCCCCACGGAGAAAAACTAGATTGAATCAATTGCTTGGATTCAAGCTCTAAAAGCTGCTTCTTGAGTTCCTCATTTTCCTTTGTAGACATCCTCGTGGGAGGATGACTAACTGGCTGCGCGCCTGGAATGAGATCAATGCGGAACTCAATTGCCCGTTTGGGTGGCAAATCCGATACAGGCTCAAAAACATCAGAAAAGTCATAAGCAATAGGAATACGAGATATATCATCACCATCTCGCAAATTAAGGGAATACAAAGCCATCTCGGAATTATCCACATCCCGAAGAATAAGAGATAACTGAGAAGGCGAATCAGGATGACAAAGATACAAAATCCTCTCCGAACAAATAATCCTAGCATCGTACCTCACTAGCCAGTCCATACCAAAAATCTTATCAAAACCCAAACAAGAAATAACGTGCAGATTCGCACGGAAAGAAAAGCCACATAAAACAATCTCAATATCATCACAAAACAAACTAAGGGTCGCAGATCCCCCAATTGGATTCGCAATCCTTAAAGAAGTAACCATACAAGAAACATCCAAAGATAAATCATCAACGAGCTTTTTCGATACGAAAGAATGGGATGCACCCGTATTGAAAAGAACTCGTATACTATGGTCATGAAATAAAATAGAACCTTCCAAAATAGATGAAGATGTACCTTTGGGCTGAGAGGGACCTTCAGAAGCCTTAGCGGCATAAAGCCTGCTAGACTTGGCACTAGCCGGAACAGTAGGGCAAGCTGAAACATGATGACCTTCCTTCTTGCAATAACGGCAGAAGAGAGGCTTAGGACAAGCTCGAATAATATGATCCGGAGAACCACAATTAAAACACTTTCGAACGAAAGATGTTCCGAAAAACTGAGGCTGAGAACTAGGACCACCGGTCTTCTTCTTCTTAGAAGGAAAAGGCTTCTTCTGAATTGGAAACGGCCTCTTGTTGGGGTTCTTGGAAACCTCAACATCTACATCACTATCACACTCCTTCTCGACGGTCTCGAGATGAAGTGCCGAATCAACCAACTCCTCAAAAGAAAGTTTAAGTTGGAGCAACAAAGACTTCTTAAGATATTTCTTAAGACCAGAAACAAACTTCAAATTCTTCTTATAAGAAGTGCTGATAAATTCAAGACCATACTGAGATAAAGCCTCGAACGATGCGACATACTCAGAAACAGAAGATTTCCCTTGCTTCATCTCAAGGAAGCGACCGGTCAATAAAACTTTTTCAGATTCAGGAACGAACTTGAGTTCAAATCGTCCCCGAAACTGAGTCCAAGAAAGAGTAGACTCATCAATCTCGGCTACAAGAAGCTCATACCAATCAAGAGCACGCTCTTGCAATAAGCTAGAAGTCACAAGAACTCGATCATGGTCAGATAAATCCATGCGAGAGAAAATACGCTCGCACGTGCGAAGCCAAGCTTGGACTTCAAGAACAGACTCGGAGCCCTTAAACGGTTTTCCTCCAAGATGAGCAAAATCACTGCACTGACGTGCAAAAGCAGACTTGCGAGGTGGAGACACTCGAGGAGGAACGGGAGGCTGAGTGCTCCTAAACAACTCCATAAACTGATCGGTAGACATATAAACGCCATCCGGATGTGAGCCACTAGATTGCCCAGCATCCGAACGTCGACCTCTGCCTCTTCCAGACATAAGCTGAAAGTCAAGATAAAGAAAAGATTATTCACAAGGTAGATATTGCAATATGGAATACTACGGAATAAAATGAATTCCTTGACGTATTCCAAACTCTATCTAACCTTAATGGAATAAAGAGACACGATGATTCAAAGATTTGTATTACTTGTACACTTTGATGTACCATAATATGTGCATCTATTCTGTGTTTGTCATATTTTGTTCTGAACTCAGCTCCGATACCACGCTGTGACGCCCCACTCCGAGAGCCTCGTTAACAAAGAGTATTACATAGAAAATACTGTCGGCTAACGCGGACAATAGAGTATAATGGAAGCGACCATGTGTAATCTTACCTTAACTATTCACTAAATACGTCGAAAAGTAGAATCACATTAAAATTCGACCTATTCAATAAATATTTAAAGCAAAACTACAATGGCTATAGGATCTATCAGAAGAAAATATAACAACTCAAATGTAATTCACATCACAGAACAGTCGATCATAATATACTCATAAACAGATACACAACAGAGTATACAAAATAATACATGTCAAGTGGTATAGGAGACCACAATATACAGATGAGACAAAAAAAATATCAGAGTTACAACAGATAAGGACCACAAAAGACGCTATAACAAAATGAAGCTAGCGAATAGTCCATGCGGAAGCAAAATAGGCTAAGACCCAAAAGCACCTAACCTGAAACATCTCGGTCTGACCCGAGTATAAAATACACGGGTCAGTCTAGATAACAAATCAGTTAGATAAACTGAACAATAATAAACCTGCAAGGTCATACAGTATAATAAATATCTCTAGAGGAGATACACAATCATCAACAAGAGATGAATCATATAGAACAAGCCTTATATCATCGGCAACATATAGAAGCAAAGGATACAAATATCCCAAAACAAGCCAAAAGGCAAATAACAAATACCAATAAGGTATACAAGTTCCACAAGGTAAATGCTACGCATCATGCGGCTCATAATGACCAACACCGAAGGGCGATACCAAGGGAATATACATATGAATGAAACATCATAAAATTGCTCGAGCTCAGTACTGTACAAACAAGGATCCATGAGCCCGAAGACTCCAAACCCAATATCACCCATGCGGCTCATAACGACCAACATCGGAAGCGATACTAAAGGGCAACCCAACATCACCCATGCGGCTCATAACGACCAACATCGGAAGCGATACTAAAGGGCAACAAACCCGAAGGCACAAACCCGAAGGCACAAACCCGAAGGCATAAACTCGAAGGCACATACCCGAAGGCAACAAACCGTAGTGGTGAAGGTCAGAGACCCAGTACTGGACACCACTAACTGGCGGAATGTGTTACAACTCTCGAAAAGGAATCCGAAAAGTGTTAGCGTATGTCCCATAACCACTCGTTCGCACTAAACAGTTTACTATCCGTCAGCCACTTTCACACTCAAAGCAGTACAAAGTTCACCTCATATCATCGGTAAACCAAACCCGAAGGTTGAAACGATCAATTGAATAGGTCGGGGATTAATCGAAAGGATAAACGCACAGATTCATGGTCCGTGTTTTGCCCAACCATTTAATCACCCTTCCACTTCGCTCGAAGTGCGAAAGTGAGTGTTTTTAAATAGAATTTATAAATTGGAGAAACGAGCTTTTAAATGTGATTCGAGAGATTATTTTGTAAAAACCCATGGATGAAGTCAAGAGTAAGTTATCAAAGCCAAATATGCAATAATAACCACTAAAAAGCAACTTGAATCGATAAAATCTGAAAAACAAATCAAAATATACAAAAACAGGCAAAACAGGGCAAATAGGAGCAGGTCGGTCGGCCGCCTACAGGGCTCGGTCGACCGGACACTGTTCATAAAAACTCTCGGGAAGCAGGTCGGTCGACCGGCTACAGGGCTCGGTCGGCCGAACCTGATGATTTTGCACTTCCTGCCTTATTTCAATGAAATGCAAATTCTTCCAAAACGCGATCGTTCGAGCAATGGACCTAAGGAGCTTTAGCCAATAGATACCCCAGCTCCATTAGCTCTCCGATTCGCAACCAAAAACATATTCAAACATCAAAGTTAGGATCTTTAAAGAATTGAACCCAAACACTACAAATTTGGATATTCACCAATTCAATCCAAACCAAAAGCAAGAGCATATGAACAAGGTGTTAGGAATTCATACCCAACATCTATGATGTCAAAAGAGGTAGATGTGAGTTCAAAACTCACCTTTAATCTCACAAACAAAGAAGATGAAGGAGCTAAAACACAAGGAGAAGACCAACTAATCACTACTTCAACCCAACAAGCTTCAATCTAAGAACAAACAAGTATTTTCCTAAGTTAGGTTTAGGAAAACTTTCTGAAATTGAAGGAGAAAGTGTTGGAGAAGAAGAAGAGAGACATACCTATGGCTTCTCTATGATTTTGGAGCAAGAAATTTGGATTTTGCAAATGGATTTAGGGCTAGGAGTTTCTAATTTCCTTCCTCTCCCCCCATTTCAGTTTTTAAGCTTAAGTTTTAAGAAATGAATAAGTGAATTAGAGGAGAGGGCTGAGTTGAGGTTAATAGAACAGTTTGGGTGAAACCCAAGCCCAAAGCCCAATAGAAAAGGTCAAAATTTCACTTACTCCAAACATATCAAAGATTACACTCAAAAAGATCGCAAACGCTATTTTGGAACCAATGGAAGTAGTTTCGAGCTCCAATTCGGCCATTTGCAAAAAGTAACATTTTGGACCAAAATCCGACTAACGACGCTATATTAAAATTAAACATTTAAATATAAAATCGTTAAATATGCGGGTTGTTACACTATGATTAGCTTTTATATAGCAGTCCCACTTAAAATGCTAACACTGCCCCCCAGGCAGAAGTGGAATGCTAGCATTCATCCATACAAGTTTATTCTGGGTCTGAATGAAACAGATGGCACTACGTCTATTACATTCATTTTGGAATCGCCCTCAGGATTAATTGCAACTAGCCCTTGCACTTTAAGAACTCCATCTTCGATCAACCTTAAGATGTGTTCCATTCAAACGATTATACCGGTTCGAAGTGGTTGTCGAGTAATACATCTGATCTCGGTCTCTCTGAACCGACAACAGTAGTTTAAAACTGGCTAAGTTTGATAGTCGGCTATTTAACTATCAAATAAACAACAATCTAATCGGGGATTTATTTCCATAAGGAAAGCTAACATTGGTTAAGTACATAAGCAACTACTAACCTCTTTAATTAATCCTTTCATGAAATAAAATCACTTTGTAAATGCTTATATCAAAATACTTTTACAAAGATATATTCACAACCTTTTATACTCCTTTCAATATTTGGATAAATATCCCTTTTATATAACTCTAAAGTCATTTATAAATCTCCAAAACAAATTTGTAAAACTCTTTTTTTAAATTTTTAAAACCATCCATAAAACTATTTTTATAAATCTATAGAACTATTTATAAAACTCCATTTATAAATTTAAAAAAATCATTTATAAACTTTATTCTTTTATAAACTCCTTTATAAAGATCCCATATAAAAATCCTTTCTAAAACCACTTTACAAAAATCCTTTATAAAAATCTTTTATAAAGCCTTTTAAAGATTCTTATAAATCCAGGCCCTATTTTCATTTATAAGCTATTTAATAAATCTCTTTTATTAAATGAGATTCCTTTTTATAAATCAATTTATAATTATAATCAGATAAATTAATTTATCTTAAAGTACCCTAAATAAATAATAAATTAACTTTCCACATCATTAATAAAATAATTTTTTTAACTCGAAAACATTATTAATATAATAATTAATAACTTCAAAACAGTATAAATAAATAATTATTTACTTCAAGACTTATATATAATAATAACTATTAACAGCAAAACATTTCTAATAAATAACAATTATTAACTTCAAAACATTAAAAATATAATAGTTAATTATTTAAAAATTTATTAATAGAACAATAATAATTGATCTTCAAACATTATTATATAAAAAATAATTATCTACCAAAACATTGTTATAAATAATAATTATTATAAGTTCCAAAACGTTATTAATATATAACTATTGTAAATTACAGGACAATATTAATAAATAATTATTATTGACTTCAAGCGATATTAATTATTTAATAAACAACTTTTCATAATACAAAATATTGATAAATAATTTTAAACACTGTTAAATTTAAATAAACAACTTTTAAAACATTTCTAAATGATTTAGAAAAGGCAAATAAAAAGGTTGAGGTAAAATAGAGAAGTTTGAAATGTGCTTAAATAAAAATATTCTAGAAAACCCAAAGTTTGGATTTAAAATCATTTTCCAAACCCAAAAACCATTTTCAAGCCAAACGACAATTAACAGTATTTTCAAAATGCTAAATTGTGACCAATAGCCATCAAAGCACTTAACCAATATTGTTATTGATTTTTATTACTACGTGGGTTAAGTTTTGAAAATATAACAATATTGTAATAAATAGTGCTAAATAATCAAGATTCAGCAATTAACAATCTATAAAACAAGGTTATAACTGAAATAGAATCAATAGAAATATAACTGGAAATTTGAAAGTAACAATATCGAAAAATTTAGATTTCTCAATAAAATTCCCGTATTCAATTTTAAATGTCAATCACTCTAAATGCGGATATTTTAGCAATTCATCCAATAAATTCAACAAACTCAAACTGTAAAATTTACCCACCATACCATACTAATTTATCCAAAGAGGTGAGTTATACTCAACGAAATTCCTATTAGCGCCAAAGCGTTCCAATTTGAACTAAAATTGAACGATGTCCAATTTTACCTAAATTTTTCGCTTGCTCCAAATACAACCAAACCAATTCCATCGTGTAACTATCACTATTACGAGCGCAACATAAAAGATCATGTCTCGATTAGACCTCGTATGAAAGAGTTATTCAATTGATAAGTTATTAAAATTAAATTATTAGTTATACCTCAATTACAAAGCTAACTAATTACCCTTCCTTAATAGATCTTCCTCCCCAAACTAAACTCCTTGTTGCTTGTACATGTCGTATCCTTCTATGTACATGCACACCCTATATCCTTTCACCATTTGATGAAATGCAAATTTGGCATCACCATCGCGCATCTCTTCGCATCATCGACTCAATGATCGCCTTAGATTGAAACCCGCCCTTCTCCTCACAAAACTAACATACACTTAGGCCCACCTTAACATGGAAATGTGCAATTTGCCCCTGGCCATCACGCAACCCCGAATTCGACCCCACAGTGCCAAACTCTCTACGAACGAGAATCCAAGCTTCGATTCAAATTGCCTAAAAGTCCTAAAAATCAAAACCCTAGTGCATCATAAAAAATATCGACCTCCTCAATTATTGCTATACCCCCTAAAGCTTATATAGGATCGAAGATATTACTTTCACGATTACAAATATACAAGTTTTACATTTTTCTGATTTATATTGGGAATTGTTTTGATTTTATAGGAAGGGGATATTTATTTTTCTTTCTTTTCTTTGTGTCCAGACGAAATAAATGGAGGGGTACGAAGATAGAAGAAATTGTGTGCTGATGGAAATAGTTAAGTATTGACTTTAGTTTAAATTTTAATTTTTCGACATCTCTCCACATAGAATTTCGTTTGCGTATGAATCCCGAACGATAAAAAATATATAATCATGTTCAGAATAGTGACACGACCTCAAAACAATAATAATATACACTAGTTATCATATTTTATAAAATCACGAAAAATGTAAAAATGTCGTCGTTTGTCGATAAATCATCAAACAATAATTTCAATATTTTCTAAGGTAAAAATTATGGAAATTTCAAATAAATTAAATTAAAATTATATTAATAGAAATCGAGTTGTATATTAAAATTTTATTTTCTTATTATTTATTTGAAATATTTATTATCGAAATAAATTTTCAAAACAAATTCACTGTTATTATTTATTTATTAAAATAAATTAAATAAAACCAATAATCCATTAAAATAATAGTATTTTCAATTAAAAATCCAAATATTTAAATCACTATCCAAATATTAAACTAATAATTCAAATATTTAAATAATCTTTGTATTAATTTTTAAACCAAATTATTCAACATTTAAATTAATTAAATATTACAAACCAAATGACCAAAAATTTCGGGTCTTTGAGTTATGTGACTTATTATACTTTGTTATTCCACTATGAGTTATATCATTAGTGCTCTGATTTGCATTTTTTTGTTTTATTTACAGGATTCCAATCCAACAATCTGTACTTTGATAGATTTGGGTTTTCGACTTAACATGAATTCAGGTCCACTGAGGTGCGGGTAGTTACATTTGGTATCAGAGCAATGTTAATCGATCTTGAAAAATTAGGAAATATTGGGTGAACGTATTTGTATTTTGCCTATAAATATTATATACGTTAAATCCAAAGAATTTCAGCTATAAAGTAGTTGCACATGGAAGGACCTAGAAGTTGGATGGTACATGACATCCTAGTCGGGCCTTGATAGCTCAATAATTATAGATCTTGGTATGATTGCCAATTAATGAAGTATAGTAGGTCCAAATAAGGGGAAAGTAAGAATCCATATGTTATAAGTATCCGAAAGCGGATGGTTTCTCAAAGCATGGTGTGAAGTAGCCACTCCAATTTAGTAGCCAAATTTCTAATATTGAAAGGAAGATAAGTTAATTAGTTGGAGAGCAGAAGTTCTATAGAGGGAAAAAATAGAAATCCACTTTGATTCCAACTCAATAGAAAATAGTTTTAAAAGTTAATAAGAATATATAATTAATATATTCCAAAAGTGAGAAAATATTGGATTTTAAAATATATATATGAAAATAAATATTTTGTTGGACTGGTTTTTTTTATATAAATGGGCTTTACAAAAGCCAGTTGTTGAAAATTTATAGAGCATATACGGCTCGTTAGTTTCTTTGTAAAGAAAGAAAAGTGTAAATATAAAGTTCTTGTAGCAATTGAAGTTTGTTAAAATCTAACAATTTTAGTTAAGGAAATTTTGTAAAAAAAAAATATTTCTTTTGAAAGAAAAATGGTAGAGCAATATAGCTCGTGGATTTCTATGTAATGAAAAAGTTTAAGCTGTAAACATTTCTATGGGTGGGCAATAGAAAGTGGTACAAGTTTGAAATAAGATAAATAGCGCAAGTAAGAAGATTTTGAACCCTAAAACAAAGCTGTAGATGAATGCACCACAATGTTTCAACTAAGAAGTTTAGGTAGAGGAAAGTTGGATAATAATAGTGTTGTAAAATATTAAAAACAATATTAGGAATTTAAATACAATAATGTTAGTAATTAGAAATAATGTTAGAAGATTATATTAAAAATAATGCCAGTAATCTAATTAGAAACTACATAGAAAGTTGAAGGCGGAACAAAGGAAAATGGGCATTTTCCATAATTTGTGCATTTATTGCAAGTATCTTAATGCCCTCCTCGAATGATATTAGAGACTATTCTAAAAATTGAAAATGGAGATAGTATGAGTGGTAAGAAAATATAAAATGTGAGTCGTTCTTGTCTACTTCTGTTTTGTTGTTAAAAATTATAAAAATATATTTTAGAAACATAGTAAAGTATATTTTTAGAACGAAATGGTTTGGTTTAACAAATAAGTTTTGATAGGAAAACTTAATAAATAGTTTGGACTAAAATCCTAGTCATTAAAAAATAAAAGTTGAAAAGGTCTTTAAATGAAGGGTTGATTTAAAGAAAAAGCAAAGAAACTTAAAAAAATAGTTTTGCTAACAATTTATTTTATATTTAATGTGTAAGTTAAATTCAAAAATCTTAAATTATAAGTTTTAAAAGTTAAAACACCAAGTATTTTTGAATTTTATAAAGGTTTCTAAGTTGTACTTTTTGAAGAGGCAAAAGTTTTGGAACTAAGTATTTAAATTTTAAAGTTTTTAATTCTTCAATAAAAATGGCGAAGACCAAACTAAAAATTTAAGTATCGAGTAGATAGGAATAGGTGTCTAGCTAAGACATGGTGAAATGTAAGATTATGAAGAAGATAGCAATGATTACTCATGAAGTAGTAATAAACAATCCTCATAGAGTGCAAAAAATAACGATAAGAACCTAGTAATATTTTGTTAGACATATGTGCAAGTCATATGAAGGGTAAAAGATAAAAGAAATAAATACCAAGATTTGAGAAAACCATCAAAAGATTTTGGCTAAAAGGAGATGGCAATAGATGGTAATGAGATAGAAAATACACATAGAATATTCGTAGGCTTAAAGTTATGGAAGGATAGGTAGGCGCTGGAAAAGTTATTCTACCAAGCCAATTTGCCAATAAGTTACTAAAGATGTGCTTAAATTGTATTTCTTTTCCACTACAGAATGAGATGCATGGTTTATTCCATAATTGGGTATGGTAATGGAAAAAATGAATCGATCTTATTCATCAGAAACAATAAAGAAAAATTTAAGATATGAGGGTTTCAGGAGGATGACATGTTAGAAAGTCCATTCAAGTCAGAAGTAATAGAGCCACAACATCGTTAGTGTTAGTAGATGTTGAAGGGCAGCTTCAAACACTTATTCCTTTTAAGTTGGGGTTTAACCATTAATTGTCTTTATTGGAGATAAAAGCGCATACGATATTATATGAAATGTTCCTTTTATTTTGTTTTCAATGTGGACCGCGACGTTATGGAAAAACAATAAGATAAGGAAATTCAGAAAAGACAGTCAACTAATGCAAAAGAAAAGAAAATAACAGAGTTCGGAAGTAAAGAAATAAATTTAAAAAATTTATTTAATTAAATATTAAAACATAAATGAATAAAATTGTAAGTCCTGAAAAATTCAGGAAATAAATTTCAGTGAGTGGAGGACAGGGAAAAGTTGTTGCGTAGCCATGGGTCAATGTCTCTATTCCTGAAAGGTTGGAATATATAATTGAACTTGGTTGCTGCTTGCTATTATAAATAAAAGAAAAGTTTCTGAAACTTAAAATTTACTTCGTAGATTAAGAGGAGTCCACCGTGGATATTGGACTATTGACTAAACCTTGATTTATTGAGATATGGAAAATTTTGTTTTGAAAAATCTATACAAATGTACACTTTTGAAAAATAAAGTATCTATGCAAAGTGTTTTGAAATATTTTTAAGTTTAAAATTTTTATGAATATTTTAGAAAGAAATATATAAATAAAATTAAAATTTGAAAATCCCACATACTTGACATTGGCAAGTAGTTGACAGCTGGGTCAGTATGGGTTTTACTGTGCAGCGGAAGTAGCAGTAAAACAAAATATGGTTAGTAATAAGGGAGAAAGCTGTTATAGCTAAGGAATCACTTTCTCCATATCTTGTTAGTAACAAAAGGTTGCCTTCGAAATAAACCTTGTTTAAAAAGTGTAACGACCCGTAAATTTCGATAATTTAAAATTGGTTAAATTTATAAGATTTTGTAATTAAATGTAGAAAGAAATGAAATCTTATAATTTATATTGGAGCGAATGTTAGAAACTAAATGTTGCAATGGTAAATAAAATTTATTCTTGATAATTGGAATGAAACCCTAATAAAGAAATAGTGGAAAACATTATAATTTGTTAATTTAATATGATTGTGTAATTAATACTGAAAGAAATAAAATTGGAAATAGTATTAATGAAATAATAACTAAAATGAATTGCAACTGTATAAATGTAAATTAATTGTTAATAACTTGGATGTAATTACAATAAGTGAAACAATGTAAAGGTTATAACTTGGTTACAAAATTCATATACGGAAGTGGATGTAAATATGAATTAATTAATGAGATAATAGATAGTTAATGGCAATTGAATAAAATCAACTTTATGTAAGAATTGTAACATTTGTTTGTGAATAATGAATTCATATGTGTAATTAAAAGTTATGATAACGATGATTATAAGTTACATGTTTAATTGGTCTATTAAATTTAAATGGGGAATCGATTAGAATTAAATGAACTTTAATGTTACATTAGCAAGTTTAAGACAATAACGGAGACTGTGAATGTAACAAAATGAATAGGAAATGCTAATTTATTCATAAAGAATAGTTGAAGTAATAAAAGAATAGAACCAAGATGAAATGATTAATTTGATTTAAAATCTTAATTTGTATGTGTGCATTAATTGATAATGGAATATAAAATGTAAATTAATAATGTAAAATGTTGACATCACCTTTAAGATGATAAGTTTATAATTTATTCATAATAAGGAAATCGAATGAATGGATTTATTTGAATGGCAATTGACAATTAATGAATTTATTAAAATTGTAACGGTCATAATTGATTGCATTAAATAAATTGGGAAATAAATTTCATTAAAGGTAATTAAATATTATCTTAATGTAAATTAAGATAATATTTGGAATTAATGTTAACTCCATTCATAAGATGACAATTGGGGTAACATTTGGCTTGTAAACATATGTTTTTAGTTACCTGCTTAATTAGTTGATGGAATTTGAATTTGAAATAAAGGTTAATAAAATAAATAAATGTTACATTAATGGGAAATGGAATAACATGTGTAGGAGTTGTCAAATTTGAGTATAGTAAAAGTAATAAAAGGTTAACTAGGTTGTAGAGTAGTAATGAACTTAATAAAATGGATTGGAATGGAAATAGACCAATTTATTGAAATTTAATATATATAATAAGTGGAATTTTCATAGCAAATGGAATTTAATACTACGATGATTAGAACTAAGAGGAATTTGGGGAACAATAAGGTAATAGTTATGAATGAAAATAATTATACCATAAGAATAATGTATTGAAGTAAATGGAAGGCTAATTTCTTTGAAATTTTGGAAATTTAATTTATAATTTCTGAAGTTAATGAAATTGAAATATAACCCTGAAATTGATAGATTTATCAACTCTAAATTGACATATGAATTGTTTAGATTAGTGTAAACGATTAAGAAAATTGAAAGGGGTAAAATTTGTCAATTATAGAATTGAAATTTAAGATTTGATTTAATTAATTAATTACATATTTATTTTGTTAATGTAAAAATAGCCATTTTGGCCACTGATTCGGACTTCGGTGAAAAAATGTTTCATCGGATCTGTAACGGTGAATTATTGTAGGATTTCAAGTTTTGTAGCGATCGGGCTTGTCGTCTGATCGTACGGGCTTGAAACGCCTTGAAATAAATTAAACTGAAATCAATTGAAATCAATTTGGAAAATATTGATTTTAGCATAACTTCTTCATACAATGGAATTTGGACTTGAAACCTTTTCCATTGCGTTTTAAATATTTTAAAACATCTATTTTGATATATGGGTTGACTCGATTTCGTTTTTGAGTCAGAACGGGCTTTTCGGGCCACTTTATTGTTTACCAATCTAATCCATCTATTCTTTTTCAACCTTTTATAAAAATACTCTGTTATAAACCCTAATTTCCCTTACTCTCATTTGTCTGTGCGTACTAATTCTTTCACCTCTCCAGTTCAATGGCAGACAAACACCTAATTCCAACTACAATTCAAAATTAAAGTGAAATTTCAAACTCCTCAAAAAATTCAGAAAAATTATATATCGAAGCTCTCGACGAGCGCATCTCAGATCCATGATTCATTTTTTATTTTGGTTCATCGTCTGATCAGTAAAAATCGAAGAAGTTTCGGTCGTTCTTCGCTCGACGACGAACCTCGTCTGATCGGGAAATCACTTCTGGGTATTGTAGAGAGCAATGAGGGGATTGCATCGGCAACGTTTGTTTGACGTTTCAATGGCTAGATTTGTGCATAAAATTCAATTAGGGTTATACCTAAGGGACGGCGGCTGCTATTTTTTGGCTTCGGTCGAAGCCGTGGGAGTGTGACAGGGGGGTCGCGGCCTTGAGGAGGTTCGGCGGCGAGAGTTTGGTTGCCGCGATGGTCGGCATCGACGCGGAAGCGCAGATTGGGGGGGCGGCGGCGTTGCATATGGAACGAACGAAGGAATAGGGTTTCGTTTTCTCGTGTGACATAGGCCTGGGGGAAGATAGTGACGTGGCCGCTCCTAATTGGTAAATCATCTTTTGTTTTGTTTTATTTAAATTTCAATTTCAAATGTTCTGACTCGTATAAATTTTACATACGAAGTCCGTTTCACGCACGGTTTTCTCTGCTAGGTTCGTATTGGAATTCCAGACATTTTGATGTGGTTTGGACGAATTTGGAGACTGTTCAATTTTTGGGTTTAATTTGGATTTGAATTCAAATTTAAATTCAAAAGGTGAGTGTTTTAACCCACTCACAACTTCTAAATTTCTTATGTTTTGTTAAATTAAATTTTTGTTGTGATTATGCATTTATTTATGACTTTTTCGTATATTTTAATCATCATCTCAATTATTGCATTTATTTAAATTAAATCGTTATTTAATTTATTATTGAATATAACTACCAGTTAAATACCTGTTATATATATTATCAGTTATCTATTGGTATTGATTGATTGTTTTAGATGATGATTGTGATGGATGTGTGATCTGTTGATGGATGAATGAATGTGGTATTATATATTATTTTAAACTACAAGTTGTTATGCATTTTTTTCATTCGGGATTGCGGTTTGAAATGATATATAACCATATTTTTATTTTAAATTACGGATTAAAATGATAAATATCCGTATCACTTGACCATAGGATAGAAAATTATATACATGCACCGTGGTCTATATATAAAATTTTTGAAAATGATTTCTATGGTTTTGGAAAGGAATATACGGTTTAATAAATATTAAGTTTTTGGTGTTATAGAAATATTATTATATATATATATATAGTTAAAATTCTTGGATTTTAGCTATGCATAAAATTGTTTAATAAAAATGAGTTTGATAATGGAGTTTGATTGTTTTATATTATATGGTTAAGTACCTATTTAAGATATTGTATATATGTAGAGTTTTAAATGACTTAAATGAAATTTAAGTTGGAAGATAAATATGAAATTGGTTTAAATTGAATTATTTAAGAAATTGTACTTGAATAAATTTGATTTGAAATTTAAATAAAAATGGAGATTTTAAAGGGTATGATTCTTATAACTTGATTTGGTTTAAAGTGATTTAAATGAATATATCAAGTTAAATAAATTGAAAGAATATCCATTTGTTTAAGTTAAAAGTTTTACTTAAAATTATATTGGATTTATTAAGTAAACATTTCAAATCTAAATAATAGAAATTGAATTTGATATATATGGGATTATCAAAGAATTAGTTTTGAAATGTGGAATATTTAAAAGCTTTGAAATATATGGGAATTTGAAATAGTTTATTTGGAGGTTCAAATCGGAATTTGGAATTTATTTGTGAAATTAAAGAAGCTATTTTATTATATAAAGTAATTTAATATTTAAACCATTTAATTATTTGAAGTTATGTTTCAAGGCTATGGGTTTCAAGATATATAGATTTGAAAGTGCTATGATTTTTGAAAAGGATATATTTGAAAATGATATCATATTGATTTGGTTTTTAAAAGGGTAAATGATATCGTATTTATATGGTTTTGAAATGGATATTATATTCTGGTTTTAAAGTATAAATTATTTTGAAAAGACCGCGGTGTTATAATAACGCTGGGTTGTTAAAGAGACCGAGATCGGAAGTTGTTATACTCTCTGCCAACTCCGAAAACCACTTTAACAACCGTGTACGCGGTGGAGATTCCAGAATGAAGTAGGATGGAGGCGGCGTTCCTTTGAGGTAAATACGTGGACCCGACTCCCGTGAGTTGGCATAAGGTGGCTAAAACAGGAGCGATCGACGGGCTAATGAGGTAGCACCTTTGATCGGACACATCCCTTCGATATTATACTTTGACTTTTGGATTGATTCGGTGGCCACTTTTGATTTTTTTTTGGGGTGTGGCTCGAGGTGGGGGGTAGCTGTGCGCTACGCGTTACCACCGGCCCAGAAGCGTAATTGGTATATCTACCCTGGCATTGCCTAGTTGTGCCGTGTCACCTACCCTATCGCGCCTTGTACGAGTTTGGTTTTCTCCCGTAGCCCGTGTGGTATCCTCTGGTGGCTTCCCGATCAGGAGGGACTATGATATTGGATGGACTACTGGGACTATTACATGTTAAGGGGAATATTGGGTCACTTCTCAATGCTATTTAAAAGTAAGTTTATTTTACTATAGACACTATTATAATAGCTAAATATTACTACACAATAAATAGTTTAACGGATCCTTAGGAGATGTGAATCCCGAGCACCTCTTGAGATACTGCACTCACGTTAGACACTGGATAGAAGATGTCAAATCCCGTAAACATCTCTGACGCCTTTCACTCATATTATTTATTATTGATTTAACTTACATAAGATCTTTTAGTTCTGACTCGAGTGTTTTGTCTTTTCAATTCGCTCGGGTCAGCCTGAGCATTTCAGGATTTGAAGGCCTTAATTCTGGAGGACGAAGAAGAAAAATTATTATTACTATTATCTATTATACTATTCTGATGAACGTATTTCTCTGCAATTTAAACCGTTTATTTCATATATTTTTATTTTAATAAAGCGGTATTATACGGGTATTTTGTTGTGATTTTGCAGATTATTGATTCCAAAGTGCAACGTTGAAATTAATCGGTTATGCCGTCCATTGGTTCAAAAATCACGCAGCAAAGAGTGCAACATTTTGAGCATTGAAATAAATCAAAGCAATATGGACCAATTCAAGTAATGATGTGGACGTATATATATTCTCTTTCACCAATTCAAGCAAAGGACCAGTTCCTCCTAAAAAGTAGCATAATACATAGCCATGATATGAAGCAAAATGGGACACATTCAAAAGTAGCTTACGTATGAATTTGGACCAATTCACATATAAAAGTATTTCAAGCGATGACGTGGCAACTTGACTCTTCACCAATTCAAGGAATGGACCCAGTCAGTACAATTATCTTGGCAAATACTAAGAATAGAACCGGTCCTATTGCTAAAAAGATGGACTGATTTTAGGGGTTGAAAGCCTATATATACAGCATTATACAACACCTTGAAATCATCTCTTACCTCATCACTTTTCTTCAAGTTTAGATTTAAATCAGCACTGTTTTTATTTTCGAACAGAATACGTAGGATTGTTGATTAGATTTAGCAATTTATTTATTCTTGTTCTTAGTTATTTTCTGCACTCTTTTCAATTAGTTAATAATTATTTCAGTTGTTTGCTCCGTTATCTTCTTTTCCGCAATTTCAATTTCTGTTCTGATTTTTTTACAATTCTATATTTTGGTTGCAATTTCGATTAGTTTCGAAAACAATTCGGAGTATATTATTGTTTTTATTTTCTGTTCAAAATTCACCGTCGAATTCGTTTAACACGCCTAAGATTTAACTATGGATTTTAATTGTTTTAAAATACAATTCCCTGTGTTCGACCTGCATACTACACGCCTGTGCGCTTGCAGAATTTATTAAAATTTATGCTTTTCTAATCAATAGAAAAGTCGCAACATATTCCACCACACCATTGTATTCCGCTGCATTATTAATATTCTCTGGTATGTGTGACTCTGATATGTGTAATATAAGAATAATCAAATATTTTGTAAAACAGCTTCATGAACTGTATATTTGATTATTATATTTTATCGTTTCATTGCAAGATTCTATTTTGTTCTTTTTCTTTCTCTACTTCTTCTTATTTACCCCATAATAATCCGCTCTTCTGTATGGTTTAAGTCTGACGTGTGTGGTTTATCGTCGATTTAAAACGTGCGGAAAGGCGGGACGTTACATCTGGTATCAGAGCTTTGGTTTAGTGATAAACCTTAGCTTTGTGGGGTTTGACTCTTTATTAATAGGGTAGTAGTACCCTATGAGAGTCGCTGAGTGTATATATATGAGAGAGTGTATTTGTTAGTGTTATACAAAGGTTTTAATATTGTGTTAATTTGTTCCGTTTTGTATTTGTAAATTCCGGTTGATGCATGGGACACTATGACATTAATAGGGATTTCTAAACACTTAATAGGACAGACCGACATAATATTTGTTTTTAATATAGGTGAATGAAATAATTTTTCCTATTATATTTTCTATATATATAAAATAAATTTTTTAATAAATGATATATATTTGGTTGCAATATATTGGTTGTTAGGTAATGAAATTTTAAATAATAGTGGAAATAAGATTGAAAATAATAAAGAAAATGAAAATTGGAATTTAGAACTTAAGTTTTGGGGTTTTGAAAATTTCTTTTGAATGATTTTGGAATATAGTAATAATATTATTAGAAATATTTTCTGATATAAATATTTCAATATAATTTGAAAGAATTTTTTTAAAGAAATTTGGAAGGAATAAATTCTGTACTCCCCTCTCTGTCGCTGGAAAATAATTTCAGTGATGAGTGCACGCATCATCGACATTCATTTTCGAGTTTCGAAGTGGGAAGGCCGATGTAGTAGTTTACTGCAGATTTGTTTTGATAAACCAAATATAAAATTTTAAATTGTTTTAATTATAATTGGATATATAAATTATAAGTATATATTTATCTGTTATTTTAAATGATTCTTGTATAAAAACCCGGTATTTAATTCTCAAGTTTCCGTTAATTAATAGTTTCAATTAGTGTAGTGAAATGGAATCCAATTAATAATTGAAACCTTTAATTAAAATAAGTGATTTAATGCTAAGTTATAAATGGGATTAAAAAAAGTTAAAATTGTAATCTTATAAAACGGAAGATATAATTATTGAACATTTAATTGATTAGAAGAAATAAGATAGACTTGTATGATTTTAATTACATTCTTAAAATCATATATATAACTTAGCAAATATTAAAAGTTGAAATGTTTAATAAGAAAATGCAATGGAAATGGTACAAGTAAAAGTATGTAATGAAGTGTACAATAAATTGCTTTTTTTCCTTAAGAATTGATGTTGTAATTGTTATAAACCTAAGTTATAATGGAAATCTTACTATAATAAAATATGATAGTAGGTAAATGTTGTAAGTAGGTAATTACAGACTTAAGTAAATGTTGAAGTTACTTATTTTGAAAATAAGCAGGAAGATGAATACCGTAAATAAATGAAATTATGCAGTGAATAAATGAATGTAATATAATAAAAAGAAAATTTACATGGTATGAATAAATGAGAATAAATAAAAGTAAAATTTTGTAAGAAATAAATGTAAATTTAAGGATGAATCATTATATAAATGAAAAGGAAATCAAACAATAAATGCTATGAAATTGGAAAATTTAACTTGATTTCTTATTTGGAATTGATTTTGTTTGGTTTGTGGTTGTTTGGGCAATGATGCTTTAAAATTGTTTAGATGAATGAATAATCTACTTAGCTTCACCTAAGACTGTTGAGTAAAGGGTGCATTTAGTAGTTTATTTTTCATTCCGTACAATTTAAAGTTTTAAACCCGAACAACTATTTGTTTTGTTTGATATGAATGATTGATTTGTATTGATTTTATGTGATGGTTGTGTGCCTTATTGCAAGTGGTTGATGTTTGTATTGATTTGTTTGTTGATGGTTGAAACCACTTTTAATATTTCATTTTATATAATTGTTAACCTTTTTGGATTATATAAGTGAAATACAGGTTATGGAAGCAATTGCTACTGCTTTTGGTTTCATAATTAAGCGTTAATTGCCCGGCAAATAGGTACGTTTTCGGATTACGGTTTATAGCGTTATTATATTTGTTTTTCCCGTGTTGGGATATATTATTTTGAACGATATATGTTATATATTATTATATTTGATATTATATTTTCTACCGAGCCTCTCCGTACAAAGGAGACTCTGCCAAAAAAAATCGTAAAATTTTGGGACTTGGAAAATATTTTGAAAATGTTTCCAAACCTTATTAATTTAAACATAAAGGATTTAATTGTTTATAAATCTATATATTTTATTTAAATTATCAATTCTGTAAACTTATTGTTATGAATATAATGTTTTGAATAATATATATTGATTTATAAGTTCCTCTTTTCCCTTCTTTTCCTTTTCGGGGACGAAAAGTTTTGAGTGGGGGAGAGTGTAACGACCCGTAAATTTCGATAATTTAAAATTGGTTAAATTTATAAGATTTTGTAATTAAATATAGAAAGAAATGAAATCTTATAATTTATATTGGAGCGAACGTTAGAAACTAAATGTTGCAATGGTAAATAAAATTTATTCTTGACAATTGGAATGAAACCCTAATAAAGAAATAGTGGAAAACATTATAGTTTGTTAATTTAATATGATTGTGTAATTAATACTGAAAGACATAAAATTGGAAATAGTATTAATGAAATAATAACTAATATGAATTGCAACTGTATAAATGTAAGTTAATTGTTAATAACTTGGATGTAATTACAATAAGTGAAACAATGGCAAGGTTATAACTTGGTTACAAAATTTATATGCGGAAGTGGATGTAAATATGAATTAATTATTGAGATAATAGATAGTTAATGGTAATTGAATAAAATCAACTTTATGTAAGAATTGTAACATTTGTTTGTGAATAATGAATTCATATGTGTAATTAAAAGTTATGATAACGATGGTTATAAGTTACCTGTTTAATTGGTCTACTAAATTTAAATGGGGAATCAATTAGAATGAAATGAACTTTAATGTTACATTAGCAAGTTTAAGACAATAACGGAGACTGTGAATGTAACAAAATGAATAGGAAATGCTAATTTATTCATAAAGTAATAGTTGATGTAATAAAAGAATGGAACCAAGATGAAATGATTAATTTGATTTAAAATCTTAATTTGTATGTGCATTAATTTATAATGGAATATAAAAGGTAAACTAATAATGTAAAATGTTGGCATCACCTTTAAGATGATAAGTTTATAATTTATTCATAATAAGGAAATCAAATGAATGGTTTATTTGAATGGCAATTGATAATTAATGAATTTATTAAAATTGTAACGGTCATAATTGATTGCATTAAATAAATTGGAAAATAAATTTCATTAAAGGTAATTAAATATTATCTTAATGTAAATTAAGATAATATTTGGAATTAATGTTAACTCCATTCATAAGATGACAATTGGGGTAACATTTGGCTTGTAAACATATATTTTTAGTTACCTGCTTAATTAGTTGATGGAATTTGAATTTGAAATAAAGGTTAATAAAATAAATAAATGTTACATTAACGGGAAATGGAAAAAGATGTGTAGGAGTTGTCAAATTTGAGTATAGTAAAAGTAATAAAAGGTTAACTAGGTTATAGAGTAGTAATGAACTTAATAAAAGGGATTGGAATGGAAACAGACCAATTTTTTTTTTTGGGAACTAGGGAAACTTGTTCTATCATTACCGACCAGCGATTCCTGAACAGTAAACCTAGGGAATAGCCGGAAGGCCCGCCACAACCAACTATTCTGGGCAGCCAAACCTTTCGGTTGGCTTGGGGCAGGAGGAGCGAAAATGAATCGGATACCTCCCAAGTGAAAAGTCGTTTTTCCTCCCACACAAGGTGGGACTCGAACCCCAAACCTCCCACTTGGAAGCCGCATCATCCCACCACCGCAACAAGCCCGCGGACATTTTCGTAGCAAATGGAATTTAATACTACGATGATTAGAACTAAGAGGAATTTGGGGAACATTAAGGTAATAGTTAATGTATTGAAAGTAAATGGAAAGCTAATTTCTTTGAAATTTTGGAAATTTAATTTATAATTTCTGAAGTTAATGAAATTGAAATATAACGCTGAAATTGATAGATTTATCAACTTTAAATTGACATATGAATTGTTTAGATTAGTGTAAATGATTAAGAAAAATGAAAGGGGTAAAATTTGTCAATTATAGAATTGAAATTTAAGATTTGATTTAATTAATTACAAATTTATTTTGTTAATGTAAAAATAGCCATTTTGGCCACTGACTCGGACTTCGATGAAACTAGTTTCATTGGATCCATAACGGTGAATTATTGTAGGATTTCAAGTTTCGTAGCGATCGGGCTTGTCGTTTGATCGTACGGGCTTGAAACGTCTTGAAATAAATTAAACTGAAATCAATTTGGAAAAAATTGATTTTAGCATAACTTCTTCATACGATGGAATTCGGATTTGAAACCTTTTCCATTGCATTTTAAATATTTTAAAACATCTATTTTGATATATGGGTTGACCCAATTTCGTTTCGGAGCCAGAACGGGCTTTTCGGGACACTTTATCGTTTAACGTGTATACCAATCCGATCCATCTATTCTTTTTCAACCTAATCTATAAATACTCTATTATAAACCCTAATTTTCCTCATTCTCATTTGTCTGTGCTTACCATTTCTTTCACCTCTCCAGTTCAATGGCAGACAAACACCTAATTCCAACTGCAATTCAAAATCAAAGTGAAATTTCAAACACCTTAAAAAAATTCAGAAAACTTGTATATCGAAGCTCTAGACGAGCGCATCTCAGATCCATGATTCGTTTTTTGTTTTGGTTCATCGTCTGATCAGTAAAAATCGAAGAAGTTTCGGTCGTTCATCGCTCGACGACGAACCTCATCTGATCGGGAAATCACTTATGGTTATTGTAGAGAGCACCAAGGGGATTGCATCTGCGTCGTTTGTTTGACGTTTCAATGGCTAGATTTGCGCATAAAATTCAATTAGGGTTATACCTAAGGGACGGCGGCAGCTATTTTTTGGCTTCGTTCGAAGCCGTGGGAGTGCGACAGGGGGGTCGCGGCCTTGAGGAGGTTCGGCGGCGAGAGTTGGTTGCCGCGATGGTCGGCATCGACGCAGAAGCACAGATTGCAGGGGCGGCGTTGCGTATGGAACGAACGAAGGAATAGGGTTTCATTTTCTCGTGTGACATAGGCGTGGGGGAAGATAGTGACGTGGCCGCTCCTAATTGGTAAATCATCTTTTGTTTTGTTTTTTTAAATTTCAATTTCAAATGTTCTGACTCGTATAAATTTTACATATAAAGTCCGTTTCACGCACGGTTTTCTCCGCTAGGTTCGTATTGGAATTCCAAACATTTTGGCGTGGTTTGGACGAATTTGGAGACTGTTCAATTTTTGGGTTTAATTTGGATTTGAATTCAAATTTAAATTCAAAAGGTGAGTGTTTTAACCCACTCACAACTTCTAAATTTCTTGTGTTTGTTAAATTAAATTTTTGTTGTGATTATGCATTTATTTATGACTTTTTCGTATATTTTAATCATCATCTCAATTATTGCATTTATTTAAATTAAATCGTTATTTAATTTATTATTGAATATAACTACCAGTTAAATACCTGTTATATATATTATCAGTTATCTATGGTATTGATTGATTGTTTTGGATGATGATTGTGATGGATGTGTGATCTGTTAATGGATGAATGAATGTGGTATTATATATTATTTTAAACTACAAGTTGTTATGCATTTTTTTCATTTGGGATTGCGGTTTGAAATGATATATAACCATATTTTTATTTTAAATTACGGATTGAAATGATAAATATCCGTATCACTTGACCATATGATAGAAAATTATATACAGGCACCGCGGTCTATATATAAAATATTTTGAAAATGATTTCTATGGTTTTGGAAAGAAATATACGGTTTAATAAATATTAATTTTTTAGTGTTACAGATATATATAGTTAAAATTCTTGGATTTAAGCTATGTATAAAATTGTTTAATAAAAATGAGTTTGATAATGGAGTTTGATTGTTTTATATTATATGGTTAAGTACCTATTTAAGATATTGTGCATATATAGAGTTTTAAATGACTTAAATGAAATTTAAGTTGGAAGATAAATATGAAATTGGTTTAAATTGAATTATTTAAGAAATTGTACTTGAATAAATTTGGTTTGAAATTTAAATAAAAATGGAGATTTTAAAGGGTATGATTCTTATAACTTGATTTGGTTTAGAGTGATTTAAATGAATATAAAGTTGAGGTAAATGAATATATCAAGTTAAATAAATTGAAAGAATATCCAGTTGTTTTAAGTTAAAAGTTTTACTTAAATTATATTGGATTTATTAAGTAAACATTTCAAATCTAAATAATAGAAATTGAATTTGACACATATGGGATTATCAAAGAATTAGCTTTGAAATGGTGGAATATTTAAAAGCTTTGAAATATATGAGAATTTGAAATAGTTTATTTGGAGGTTCAAATCGGAATTTGGAATTTATTTGTGAAATTAAAGAAGCTATTTTATTATATAAAGTAATTTAATATTTAAACCATTTAATTATTTGAAGTTATGTTTCAAAGCTATGGGTTTCAAGATATATAGATTTGAAAGTGCTATGATTTTTAAAAAGGATATATTTGAAAATGATGTCATATTGATTTGGTTTTTAAAAGGGTAAATGATATCGTATTTATATGGTTTTGAAATGGATATTATATTCTGGTTTTAAAGTATAAATTATTTTGAAAAGACCGCGGTGTTATAATGACGTTGGGTTGTTAAAGAGACCGGGATCGGAAGTTGTCATACTCTCTGCCAACTCCGAAAACCACTTTAACAACCGTGTACGCGGTGGAGATTTCAGAATGAAGTAGGACGGAGGCGGCGTTCCTTTGAGGTAAATACGTGGACCCGACTCCCGTGAGTTGGCATAAGGTGGCTAAAACAGGAGCGATTGACAAGTTAATGAGGTAGCACCTTTGATCGGACACATCCCTTCGATATTATACTCTGACTTTTGGATTGATTCGGTGGCCACTTTTGATTTTCTTTTTTTGGGGGTGTGGCTCGAGGTGGGGGATAGCTGCGCGCTACGCGTTACCACCGGCCCGGAAGCGTAATTGGTATATCTACCCTGGCATTGCCTAGTTGTGCCGTGTCACCTACTCTATCGCGCCTTGTACGAGTTTGGTTTTCTCCCGTAGCCCGTGTGGTATCCTCTGGTGGCTTCCCGATCAGGAGGGACTATGATATTGGATGGACTACTGGGACTATTACATGTTAAGGGGAATATTGAGCCACTTCTCAACGCTATTTAAAAGTAAGTTTATTTTACTATAGACAGTATTATAATAGCGAAATATTACTACACAATAAATAGTTTAACGGATCCTTAGGAGATGTGAATCCCGAGCATCTCTTGAGTTACTGCACTCACGTTAGACACTGGATAGGAGATGTCAAATCCCGTAATCATCTTGACGCCTTTCACTCATATTATTTATTATTGATTTAACTTACATAAGATCTTTTAGTTCTGACTCGAGTGTTTTGTCTTTTCAATTCGCTCGGGTCAGCCTGAGCATTTCAGGATTTGAAGGCCTTAATTCTGGAGGACGAAAAAGAAAAATTATTATTACTATTATCTATTATACTATTCCACCACACCATTGTATTCCGCTGCATTATTAATATTCTCTGGTATGTGTGACTCTGATATGTGTAATATAAGAATAATCAAATATTTTGTAAAACAGCTTCATGAACTGTATATTTGATTATTATATTTTATCGTTTCGTTGCAAGATTCTGTTTTGTTCTTTTTCTTTCTCTACTTCTTCTTATTTACCCCATAACAATCTGCCCTTCTGTATGGTTTAAGTCCGACGTGTGTGGTTTATTGTCGATTTAAAACGTGCGGAAAGGAGGGACGTTACAAAAACTTTAAGATAAGATCTAACTATACCTGAAAAAGTTAGAAAAGGATTGGAAGCTAAAGAGAAGATTCCAAGATATGGTGGGAAAATGGTACATAAAAGAAGGATGAAGATACAGAATTTTCCATTTAGACCCTTTTCAAGCATTAAAAATAGGTTTGAAAAACTATATTTTTCTAAATTTGGATGTTAACAATGATGTGATAAGATTTTGGATGGTAGGAATTGAATGAAAAGTGGGTTGAACTATACTTTTATTCAATAGGAGTGTGGAAAAATTTGGATGAAAAACAGTTATTGATTTTCAAAATTCACATATGTGTACAACTGCCAGCATATTTAGGATGTTTGTATCATATTTTCGAAAAATGATTTAAAAGAAAGCATTCATATAAGAGACACTGGTTAGAAACATTCTGCATTCATATCATATGTATTGCGATACACGGTGCACTTGTACATGACTGGTTGCAAAATTATTTACAAGCTCGTGATTTTTTAGTTTAGAATTGATGAACGTTAGCACTTGAGGAATTTTGAAGACGAATTTTTTTAAAATGGGGAGAATGTAACACCCCGCTTTTTTTCGGATAGTTAATTTAAACGGAAAATTAATTAACAAATAATGAACAATGAAAAATGGAATTTTTGCGAATGTTAGAATTTGACTTTGAAATTTACACCGCTGGGTTCGTGGTGATTTTCCAATCAACTTTCATATATCAACTTTTTCGATCGGAGTTCATACAAAAAACAATCAATGTTTGAAGTTTTAGCATCAGAAATAATTGTATATGTAAATATGGTAATAAAATCATTAGAGCTAATTTGTAACGTTAATGGAAACTTAAATGTTAAGAAAGGTTAACATAAAAGTTAAATCTAAGACAATATAAATTAGAGGAAACAAATCATAGCCATCAGCGTTAATAAGGAAGGAAACCAATAGTTTAATAAACAAATGTAAAGAAATTAAACAAAGATCGCCCGCTATTAAATTAACACATCATAGGTCGATCATGGATGCACCTAGGTCGACCGGCAGCAGTCGGTCCTAGGCAACAACCGGTCAACCCATGTGTTGTTAACTGCGGCAGTAAATTATTTTCTAAATAGCCTAGATTTAATATGGTTTAATCGAACGATTGGCATTGGTTTGAACCACCATAAATATAGAAATATACCCTCACTTTCAACTCATAATTTTCTGATAGGCGCGAAAGCTTTCCTATTTTTTCTTCTCCTCCAAAACTCTAAATTAATATAAATAGTCTAATTTACACGTATACACCACCGGAGGATTTTAGAAGATGATAGAGATATAAAATAAGTTTAAATAAAGTCGCTACAACCAAGGCAAACTATAAATCCAGATTTGAAACTGAAATAAACCTAAATCTCTCATTTCTAATCTAAAATTCTAATAGATATGTATGTATATGTAAATCCAAATAGGGAGTCAAAGTGGAAATACAGATAATCAGGATTATATGCGGAGATTTGGGAACGCTTGGAAAGGTGAGTGAGAAAATTACATGTTTTGTAATAAGATTAGATTTATATCGTTGAGATATATTCCGTTTATACATATGTATAATCGATTTGGATATTTAATTATAAGTGCGTAATAATTAGATATATATCTTGGCTTGGATAATTTACTGTATAAGCATAATGAATTAATGTAAATAATGGATTGGATAATGAATTATATACATAATGATTATGGAATAGATTTAGCAAAAATTGATTATTCTATCAATTAAATGAAATTGAAAAACTTGCCTACAAAAGTTTACAATAACGTGTTATTGCTTTGACAATAATAAATTGGTACCTGAACGTACAAAATGAATGTAAAATAAAGAAATTTTATCAAGATTTTAGGGGTTTAAGTGATAATTTAATTAGTTGGAATATGAAATGTTGTAAGTAGGTTTCGATGTGTTATCAACTTTAAATAAATAAAAGTGCAATGTTTGAAATGAGAAGGAATACACCTAAAAGGAAAGAGATGTACAAACTAAGGTTAATTACTGTGTTTTATACTGTCCATTTCAAGCAATAAAAAGATAGTTCCTTGTAATTACAAACACCCGCAAATATCTCTTTTTGGGTAAGCACATAAATTTTTGGTGTTAACATTTTTAGAATAGAAACGTAGTTCCAACGCATTAAAATATAGTGAACCCCAAAAGTTAAACGGTAAGACATGAATAAAGTTAAAAGATCCTAAAAAGTTAACATGTGAAATACCAATAAAATTTGAAAGCAATGAAAATAAAATATGAAAAATAAGCAAGAAGAAAAAAAAGGATAACATACGAATAAAATGGAAAATAGAGAACAGATAAAAAAGATGGGCAACAATATTATGAACTTGATAATAGAAAAACGATAAATGAAATTAAAGTAAAGAAAAAGGTGAAATGCATAATGAAATGAAGACCTAGGGTCATCTGTAAAACTTTAGAGGCATGATAATTAAGTAAGTATGAAAGAACACACAAGCGTGACGCGCGCGCACACACATATATAAGTAGCCTCGAATATGCATTTATGATGGGCGTGAATTGTTATAATTAACGAAATAATACGATAGATGGTTATTGGAGTAGATTGTAATGCGAGATCAGTAATTTTACACAACAGAAGTCTGTCCACCGTAAAGTGCTACCTGCGGTTGTGTAACATTGTGCTGATGTGAGACATGTCTAATCATAAGACCCGTGGAGGATATGCGTTTGGTATAGACAAATGAATATTCCTAAATAGGTAGAGAACAATAAAATATTTGGAAAGTCGTCATTAGATAGAGCGTCTGATTTAACAATAGATAGATGAGGGTATTTCCTTAATTGCACCGGGCAATCTAAGTGGAGTGGTAAGCGAGATTAGACATTATGCAATAACGACTAATGCATTTGGTACAGAATAATGAGAGGTATTGCTACAGAGGGTGATACGTCATCAGTCCTTAATAGTCAACAGGAAGGGCATGGTTACACCTAGCTGGTCCTTACCTCCAACTGTGGTAGATCGAGTTGGGTCATGCACCGCCATAATTATTTTCTAGTTTGTTTGTTAGGGCAAGTTTAGTTAACCGAAAAGGAGTTCCTTCAAAATGGTTAGAGTGGTCCATGGAGCCAAGTCCACAATAGAAAGCAGACAAAGTAGTAAATCCCCAAAAGAAGATAGAAAATAACAAATGTATGAAAAGGCACCATTAGGCACTATGTGAGTTTCTCAAGTTATACAGCAACGAGATCGTGACACAACGAGGGCGATGAATCCTGAAGGGGTGCTGATTGAGAGATACTGGCAGGGTTAGTATCCGGGTCCATTTGGGCACATATACAGATGTAGCTATGATTCTATAGATGGTAGACGGGAACAGATTGTACGTAGACATGGAGTCAAGATGGCTAATTAAATAATAAAAGATATAACAAAAGATAGAAGACAATCGACATAAACTAGTGTTATGTACAAAGTGTATAATTTACCAGTCATCAAAACGTTGTTATGACCTCACCCCATTACAACCTATGGGGTAACTTGAAGAACAGTTACTGATGCTGGCGTGTTCGGTGCTGATAAGGACATTTGACTTTGGAAGTGCCAAATCTTGGTTGGTAGTTTGCGACATATTATATTTTGTTATTCCGGTGTGAGTTGTACCGTTTGTGCTCTAAATGCATTCTTTTGTTTTATTTGCAAGATACTAAACCAATAATCCATACGTTGGTGGACTTGGGTTTTTGATTTAGCGAAAATTCAGGCTTACCGAGTGCTGGTCGTTACAGTGGTATTGAAGCAATAACGTGTAGAAAATATTTATTAGTAAATATATTTTATATTTCTTTTATCAATTTTTAATTCAGTTTATTTGTAGGTCTTAATTGATACACATTTTATCCATTATATTAATTGTACAAATTTATCAACATAGGTTATTTTAGCTTTATATGTCGAATGTTCTTATAATATTAGAAATGTTAAATATTACCATGTTATTTCTAATAAGGCTCATACTAGATTTTTATGTTTATCAAAATCCTAAGAAAAGTATAGAAATTATTTTATTTCTCTAATGGGTGTTAAGACTTGTTTGCGTTAGGATTTCGATCTTGAGGAACATCAACAATCATAGGCCCGCAAACGATAGAAAATACTTTATCGGTTGTATCAAATACAACTCCCAACCCGTGGTCTTTGTCCAAATCTCACCTCGTTCTCGAAAAATATCAATAAATCAAAATAGATTATTCACTCATAACCACCATTTCGTGACAGCCTAAGCATAATGCATGTACCTTGAGGAATATCAACAAATACATGCATGTATCTTACGTCGTCTAGTCAATATACTAGTAGTGTTATACATGACAACTCTAGTTTGAGGAATATCAACAACTTGTGAGTATGCAAACAATATATAAATGGTGGAGGACAACTTTATATTAAAGATTCATAATCTTTAATACATTTAACTGAGTGATATCAACTTATACGATAATGTATTTTTTTATGAAATACCCTCGTGATTCAAGTATTGAACACATCAGAAACCACGATATGCGTACTATACATACGTATTTATTCCTTAAGTCTATTTTGAATATCTTACTATTCCACTTTTGTTTTATACATTCACATTATGTAAGTGTAATTCTACTATACTATTACCGAGTAAGAAATAATGAGCTCTGAAGCCGCCTCCAGTTTCTCTACCAAAATCAGTGAGACAATGCCACGTCTATTCTAATAATGAAATAAAGCATCGCATACATTCGCTTCTGTTTCATGCTTTTTTTTTGCCAACCCTAAATTATGTTGGGCTATGGAGTCAGACTACTCGAATAGGCAAACAGAGCATCGCTAATCGTCAGGAGTATTAGGGTGTGTATGTGGCGAATGGAAAGCGGAACATTTTAGTGGTGTATTTGAGCAGGGTATTTGAGAGGTGAATATTGTTGAACAGGGAATGCATTTGTGACTATGAATGGGGTATTAGAGTAGAGCATTTAAACGAGGTATTTAATTTATGATTTTTAATTTAATTGATTTATAGTTAGTTATTTTTTTTTGTACAATATACGTTTAATAATTGCAAATAAAACACACCAATATAAATTCAATATTCCATTAAACCACACCAATACATTTTAAATTCAAATACTAGTAAACCAAACAAATTAGAAAAATAAACCAAACAAACTAAAAAAACAGACGACTGTAGAATAGACCCAAATAATCACTCATAAATGATAATATCTCATCATCAGGAAGTATCTCCATCACATCCAAGATTGAGTGGTCGCTGCGAGAAACCTCTATAATCTTCCATATTTGAACACTACCGGCAGCAGACAAAATAGAATAACAACGCGCTACAACGTTGGTGAAATTGTCACTCTGAACAAACGAGCGTCCACTCACATTTTCGTTTGAGCTGCTGTGCTCAATCGATCTGCTACGTCTGTGCCGAATGTGTGTGGTGTTTACGGTCATCCAATCGCCATACAAAGCTGTACAGGTAGCGGTGAAAGGCCGAGCTAGTGGAGTTGGTGGTATCTTATACCTCCAGGTGTCCTTTCCTATGCAACCTCTAAAAGCTGATCCAACTTTTTGGATTTTACCGAGGCATTTCTTTTGTATTTTCTGTATCTGCGCCCAGGACCGTCCCACGAGTCCTCGAAACCGCACCCCGATCATCCTTTACATTCCATTCTCCGCCTTTCACTATTAGCAGTTTGTTCTAATCGTCGTAGAGACCTTCAAGACCTTCAAAATGGGATCTTTTTTTGTGTTTGAGACCAATCGGGGTTAAACCGCATGTTGAATTCCAAAATCACAGTCACATAAAACCCGCCGACGAAATGCACTTAGTGCGTCATGAAATCTGCGCATAAATCAATGTACAATTTTGTCTGTTGGACGGTCCATAAAGCTATGAGCTGAGCAAACGGCAACGGAGCTCATAATGCTCGACCGGCGCTTTCATTCCCTAAATTGATTTTTCAGTTGGTTCTCCTGCAAAACTCTTTTCTTCATTTCTTTCTCCTGCAAAGCTCTACTATGAATAAAATCAAAATCCCTCGAATTGATCCGGACGTATTGGCCTAACCAGGATGATTTGATCCACGTTTAGCTTCACCACACCATCGCCTCGATTATCCGTTTCTTCTTCCTCAGACCATCGTCGGCGACTACCATCCTGTTCAGGACCTCTGATGAGTTATTACGAAGGCGTCGAAAGGTCATCTGGAAAACTACTGGTCTGGCCTATTCCTCCCAGTCCGCAACGGTGTTCGTGTTCATTATTGCTACTATGCGTGCTACCTTACTGTCTTCCGCTTTGGTCCCTGATTTCTACCTGCAACAACTTGCCTCGGGGAGTGCTTTGAACTGTCCTGGACCACATTTAGGTAATCTCCCTTCCCAACAATGCTTATGCTCAAGTTAATTTCTTTTTCGGATGGAATTTGTGCTTTCTTTATTTTTGGAATGGTTAATTTTTGTTAGGGTATCATTTACCAATTGTTTCTCCCATTCCTATCAATTTTCAGTCAACAATCTCATTAACTTTATTCTCCTATCAGCATGAATTTTTGAAATTATAATTGACTTGATTGGGGCAATATTAGTTTTAAAATTATTTACCTTTTTTATGTGCTGGTCTGATTTTTGAATTCTTGCTTCAGTCCAATTGATGCAATGCTAGGCCGAAACTATATATTGTCTCCAACAAATAAAGATGAAACTGGAAATCAATTTCATTACATCACATTCTTTGCAATCTTTTACATCCGACATCAGTGTTGTAGGAACCTGTAGGTAAGTACAATAGTTTTAAGTAAAATTGGCCATGCAGTAGTCAAGGTGCAGGATTTCTGACAGAGAAACTAAAAGCCCTAATATATGCGATTATTTAAACTACAACCAATGAACATTCTCCTCTTCAGATCCGTAATACCCGTGAAAGTTAAAGCATTCTTTGGTTTTTGTTTGATTTGATTTAGGTGAATTTTGAACATTCTTGATTTCTTCATTTTTTTTCAATGTCAGCAATGAAAAAGCGTAAAGTGTGCAAGTATTATTTGGTTTTTGTTTGACTACAATCGTTTGGAGAAGGTTGTCATGGTTTATTTAAGTTTTAATTATTTCTCACGAGGTTATTATCTTTTGTTTATAGTTTAAACATGATCATGTTTATATATATATATATATATATATATATATATATATATATATATATATATATATATATATATATATATATCGGAAGCACGTAGTACTTTCCTGGAAGGCAAATGATTTAACCGTATGACCTGCAAGTTAAGAATATACAAATTAGTTGAGATCAAACACTTCAATGCGTCACGTTCTTGCAAGGAGTAATATTTGGGACTAAAACAATATTGCATGTCAATAACAACATAGCTGTCTCACTTTCTAGTTGATACGTTGGAGTTATATGCATTGTAAATATCTCTTATAGGTAAAATGTCTTGATTTTTAGATTTTCAACTCTCGATGTATTTTCTTGCACACTTGGTTCCTCATAGTTTCCTCAACTATTAAGGAAGAACCATTTTAAAGGTATTTGAGTTTTCTTAATTTCATAAGCATTAGCAAGAATATGTTTTGAAATTGTTTACTTGAGGGAAGCTTTGTTTTAGTTGAATAAACAGTGGAGTTTTTAACAATTTAATACGGTCATGGATGTACCTATCTTTCTTTATGAATACGATTTGCTGTTGTACAACTTCACAGCCATAGCATTCATATGATTATATGTTTTATAATTGACTACATATAAATGGAAGAAAGCAAATGTTTGTAGTTAGATTTCAGTTGAAGATTCAGTTTCATTAGAAGAGCGATAAATGTATATGGCGTTTGTTATTTCACATTGAAAGATGATATGTATATTTTTGACTAAAAGATTCATTTTAGTTTTATCCTTTTGATTTTAACTAATCTATACTCTATGTTATGGATTCAAGGGTCTGTCAATAGCTTATCTGTGAGGAAGGCATATGGATGAAAACCATTACTGAATTGCATTTCAAAGACAAGAGTAAGCTCCATTACCTACATCCAAAAGGTATGCCAATTTTACAACAACAGGAAATGCTGGGTGTTTTCTTTAGACACGTGCTGGGAACATGCCTATATATGGGTAATTAGTAATTTATATTTTCAACGGACATTATTCTATTGAACTATACATTTGTGTATCAAAATTAGTGTACTTATTTTCCATTTATCGTCCATGTACTGCCTTTTGCTGTCACAAAGACATATACTATGGTTTATCAACCATCAATATAATTTCCAAACTATTTTATCAATCCTATCTTACAGCCTAATCAACATTTCAGACAACATTTAAATTGTTGCTTGATAAAATCATGTTTTATGACACAAAAATACCTATATTACATTGCCAAATCCTTTAGAAATACCGCTCTAAGCAACAATTCGATCGCTTTCTATCAAGGATGTTTTCTCATTAATAAATCACATATGCTAAGACGAAAATCTTCTTCCAGGATACAATGGAGGTTATACGTGGAAACTGTGATTATTTGTACAGATTACAAGAAAATTTGAATTATATAGGTAATGCTTTAATCATTTTGGAATTTGAAAGAAAAATTTAGTGAGTTTTTCCTAGTGATATGTGGTTTATATATAGGAATGAGACCGACTATTGGTAACGATCAAGCACCTTTTGGCCCCAATGGCTATGTCTATTGGCATTTGAATTCAAATACAAATGACATACAATTTTCTGAACAACAAGCTACCCACAACACCACCAAGTGGTACTACCCCTGGGTCCTCGCAACCTGACCCGCTTTTGACTATAATTTTGTTTCAGTTTTTTTTTTTAAAATATATGAATTGTCCATGTCATTTGGCTACAACCATGTAAGATTATTACCTTCTCAAAGTGGATCGACGGTTGCACAAAGAATCAATGATTGGTATAGAAAAATCCACTTTGACAGTACTACTACTATTATTTTATCTACGCAGGTGAAGGAAATGTCTATATATGCCATGGTAGAAGCTGTGAAAAAATCGTATAATTGATATATGCTTTCAGGTCTGATCAGTGTTCTCACATGTTAATAATTATGCTTCTATCAAATACTGAAAATATTTTTATTTATTACTTGACGATCACTCAGCAAGGTATTGTTTCCACAATGATACTTTCCTTTTCTACTATTAATTTGATAAATTTAGTAGTAAAATGCCCATTGTTCAAAAAATGGAACCGACTGCCGATCTTCAATATAACCACTTACTCCTTGTGGGTGTATTTTTATAGAAAAATATTGTTATTTTCTCTTTCTTCTCACTCTTTAATTTTCTGAACCTTTAGTAAATGGTATTTGACGTTATCCATATATTAGGCGTATTAATATTCCTCTGGATGAAAAATCCATGCCTTGGATATGACCTTTGAGGATGGTTAATGATGATGGTGAAAGTCTTATTTAATGGCAATGAATTTATTTCTTTTCTATTTTTGGTTAGGTTAGAGTTCTTTTTTTAGGTAAAGAATGCGGTGTCATCATTATATCCAACGTACGACGAGTTAAGCATTAGGAATGTATTGGATCCTTACTGTTAATGGTTGTGGGATAAGAATGTATTGGTGTTTAAGTTTATTTATCCATTAGGAATCAATAAACCTCACTTAAGCGAACCTGTCTTTTACTTAGTCTTACTAAGACAACTTTAATTATGTTTGCTAACTTTTATGGTGCTTACCTTTTGGCGGTGCTTGCCTTCATGCATGCATCGTCCTACTTGGAAGCAGTTGGTGCATTAGATTATTTTACGAGGTGATTATCTTTCTTTCCTGTTAATTTATTTCATAAAGTTGCGAAGGGAAATCAAGAATTTTCAACAAATAAATTGAAACATTTTTTAGATATGGAATGACTGGTATTTTCTTTTCCTTTGACATAAATATGTTAGTGCCATAAGTTACTCAAGCATTGGCTGTCCTACGTTTACTTAAATATTTGATCTCAATCAATATTTGACTTTGCTCACTACTATAGCGTTGCTTTTTTACTATCAGAAAATCATCCACTGTTTCTAATCTTCACCGGTCCACATTCACGTGCGCAGTTGTGGCCAACACAAATTACTTTTTAAGTCCTACCTACAACCACATACCATCGTGCTAACTTTTAAAATCCAACAGTTTCCTTTCAAGCGTTATGTTGAAACAAAGGGCTTCTGAAAGATTGAAGGTTGACTTCTCCGGTATGTAGATGAGTTTGCAATTTTTTTTTTTTCTGTCTTGATATATAGTTATTTAGTTTTTCCAACTCTATCTAACTAAACTTCTCAGTTTGTATCATCAACTTTCCTCCCATTCATGGCTCTGAAAAATATTGGATTTAACAATCTTTAAGCCCCAGTCATATTTGTGTACTTAAAGTTATGGTTCAGTTGAAAAAAATACATTTCATTAGCTTAAACAAATAAACCGTGATTGCATAAAAATGATGGTTTGGTACACTATTAGCATTGCTAGGTGAACTGTACACCAACATTGTATAAGAGACTACATATACCTTTTTTAGTATTTAGAAACACTGATTTCCGTATGAAATCCTTTGCTTACAGACAAAAATATATACTAGCCAGACCTTACAAGTGCCACCTAAATAAACATTAGTTTAAATAAACAATCATGACTAAAACAATATTTAAAAAATAAAAAATAAACATTAGTTTAAATAAACAATCATGACTAAAACAATATTTAAAAAATAAAGCGACGAAGAGAAAAATAGTCATATCTTGTAGTACATAAGTATTCAGTTGTTATATATCCCTAAACCATGGCTAAATCTAAGCGTATTAATGCTTTTTGGTTGTTGACGAAGCCACATTAGACTGTTGCATTGCACTTGGTTGTATAAGACATCCACATTTGAGGCATACATTGGTGTATACTGTATAGTCTGTAGACAATCAAATAAATAATACGTACAAACTAAAAATCACACTATCACCTTTTCCATTGGTGAGTATCCATGCAAGTCTGTAATGATGATTCTGTAATACCTCAATACATTTTGAATTTAAAATGCAGCAATTAAGAGATTACTAATATGCCAACAAAGCAATGAAAGATAGGACTTGAGTTTTATGAGATTTCTTTCCTTTTTATAATAAATGAGAAAAGGATAGACTAGCAAGTTTATAAAATTTGTTATTAGCAGGGTCTGTCATTGTCATTCTTTTCCATTATATTTTGGACCATCTTCTTCCATTTTTCTTGCATTTATGAATTTAAGAAATCAACAATTTCATTAAAAAAAACATATATTTTCATATAAAAAAGGTTTTCTTCTTGACTCAGTACTTATGGGGTAAAAAAGCATATAAATTTCTTATACACAAAAGAAATGAGTTTCAAATTTACACAATATGTAAGGTTATCTTAATGAGGTTTGTATTTCGTTCAATTTGATGATGCTACTCTTCTTTTGGTTAAATAAAAATAATAGTCAGATTTGCTAAAACGTTGCACATTGCAAAGGCTATTCAAACCAAACCTTAAGTCGAGTATCCTGTAACATCTAATTTGCATTTTAAGCAGATTAAAGATGAAATTATTGCATTTACAGTTTATTACCTTTCAGTCTAATTTTTAAGAATGACAATTTCTATATTTTATGAATGACTATTTCTTTAACTTTAATGAGTTTTACTTGCAGCTTGGATGTTGTGTAGATTTTTAGAATACTTATGCTATTATTTTTACCAAATAGTTTTATCTAAGACAATTAAGTGGTCATCCCTAGCTTAAATTTGAAAATGAAGATTTTAAAAGCTTAGGTCCCGTTTGGTTTACCATTTTAGCTTTGGTTTTTCATCCAAATAAAAAAGCGCACGATATATGCATCTTTTGGAAAACAACCAATTTAAAAAATGAAGTTAACATACAAAATGGAAAACAAATTTATTTTTGTTTTTCGTGTTTGGAAAATAACAAAAGTACGGTAAACGATCCATCCCTCCGCTGTTCTTCCATCCCCTTCGTTGTCTCGCCATTCTCTCCATCGTTCCTCCATCATCGTCCGCTCTCCATTATTTTATAATGAGTTTTGAAAACGCAAATCACAACTTAAAATGAAACCAACCGGGTCCTTAGCTTCATTTCAAATTTGAAAATAAAAGTTCGAACTTGCTAATGTGTTGTACTATTTAATATTTCAAATTTACAAAATTTGTACAAGTCAAGCTTTTATCTAAATTAAATTTAAGTTGTGTGCTCTTTAGCATTCAATTTTGCAATTTATCAAATATAATCATATGTGTAAAGTGAGGTTACTTTATTTATAGTTAATTAGCAAATAAATTCAATTTTTATGGAGGATATTTTCTTATTTTTATGATTGTGTTTTTGTTTTAAATTATATAGCATGTAGGAAAGTTAGCAGTTTGTCCATGCTTTGCATCCTTCTTTGTAATTCTTTTGCAATTGAACACTCTATTTGGTTATAAGGGTCGGCAATGCACAAAAATGGTTAGGGGAGACTTTACATGTTGATGGCGTTGCATCTAATGCAAATGACAAATACATTGTTTTAATATTTTAGTTAAATGAGAATTAGAATTGTGCAATTTGATTGGTATCTCAGTCCACGAATACATGACGTAATATGTATGTGTGTTTTTTTCCATGACAATTTGTCGGCCCCATTAATTTCATTGCTAGCTTAAATTTGAAAATGAAGGGTTTAAAAGCTTCGCTTCGTTTGAAATATCAAAATCAAATTCAATTTTGCTACTATGTTTTTATGTTTAAATTTTTTAAGTTATAAAATCTGTACAATTCAAACTTTTTCCTAAACGAAATTTAAGTGGTGTGTTCTTTAACAGACAATTTGCAATTTATCCGATTTAATTATGTGTATAAATTGAAGTTATTTTATTTATGAAAGTTATTCATGAAGGATATTTATTTTTATTTTTATGAATGACTGGCACTTTTATCGATGCTTTACATCCTTGATTTGTAATTCTTTTGCAGTGAGACCCTATATTTAGTTTTACTGGTCAGCAATGACATAAATGGTTAGAGGAGGAAATAGATCTTACACATTAATGGTGTTGCATCTGTTACAAATGAAAGATACATTGTTTTAATACTTTAAATCTTTAATAATAGTTGTAATACCTTTGATGTCACACTTTTTTGGTATCAACGCGAACTAGCAAAAATGCCCCTCTATAAATATTATTAAATATTACTATCGCTTAAAAATAGGATCTAACAGTTAATTTTTTTTTAACAATTCAAAACGTACTTATCTTATTATCACTTAGAAATAGGATTTTACGAATAAACTTTTTTCAAAGTTATTTTTTACTAATTAATAATAGAAATAAAAATTTAAACCAAATATAAAATTAAATCCATTCTTTGGTAATTGATAATAGAAATAAAAATTCAAACGCCCCTAAAAGTAGGATCTAATAATTAAACATACTTTACAAATTCAAAATTCTTCTAAAAATAGGATATAAAATTAAACCTTCTTTAAAATTCATAATACTTCTCTACAAATATACAAATCTTAGTATCACTTGAAATAAAAATCATTTTTTTGACAGATTTAAATATATACAATTTATAACGAACATAATTCACGCGCGAAGCGCGTGCCATTACACTCGTAAATAAGAATCAGTGTTGTGCATTTTGATTGGTATATTAGTCCACCAATGTCACGGAAAAATATAAAATACGTACTTTTTGTGAATACATGATGTAACATGTACATGTTATGGTTTTTTTCCATATGAATTTGCTGGCCTCATTCATTGGTAAAACTTGATTACAACCATCGTTGGATTGGATTTGAAAATGAAGGTTTTAAAAACTTGGCTTCGTTTTAAATTTCAAAATCAAATTTCGAACTTGCTAATGTGTTGGTCTATTTAAAATTTCAAATTTACAAAATTTGCAGGATTCAAACTATTTTCTATATTAAATTTATGTGATGTGTTCTTTGACATTAAATTTTGCAATTTGTCTTACAGAAATTCATATAAATTTCAGTTCAATCCAAATTCATTGTATAACATGTTCAAAATTTACGATATATTATAATTCACTTTGCTTACGTTGATGAGAAAAAGAAAACTTGGACAAAAAAATTAAGGTGTTGTTTCGTTGCATTCAGGGAAAAAAATGTCAATATCATTCCTAACAGTTGATGCATAGATTGATAAAAAAGTACAAAAATATCTTTTTGAGTTTTAATGTAAAACCCAAACATGGAAAAAACATTTTAAACGATTTCGAATTGGAAAATTGGGAATTCATATCAATGAAAATAAAAATCAGACCTAGCCGTTAAATAAGACAATGCATACACAATTTTAACTTGCAAATAAATTACCTGTGCCACTCGTCAATTTTTTTGAAAATAATACAAGAAGAATGTATATTCATACATTACACGGATGTGGTTATGTATGTATCACAAATAAAGCAAATATCATTCAGTTCAATTAAAAAGAAGTTAGTATTCATGCATTTAAATTACTAATAATAGATATATAATTTTTCTTTTATAACCAAAGAATTACGAAGGCATAAAAAGAAGATTACATGTAAAATAAATCATTTATTTTCCTTTGTTAAGAGAATAACTCTCTTTTAAGAAATTTATAACACATTCTCCTTCAATTATGAGCTATGGCTAAACAGAAATAGATCTCAAGAGTCAGCGAGTTATATTTCAGTGCCACCATATCACATCTCAGTTTCATTCTATATTCTTAACATGATTGTCAATCTACACAAAAAATGAAGGCATAATTTTTTTTTCAAATTTGTTGCTAGCAAACTACCAATCACATCAAATCTGTTCTAAACTCATGCAAGCTTCAATCATGCTAAACTACATTCTTTTTCCCCGTATTTTCAAGTTAATTCCTCTCAGGTAGTAAAACTTTGAGCTCTTCCAACTTAATCATCAAGCGACTCCCAGCTTCACTTCGCTCATTGAATTTGATTTGAATTCAAAGGTTTTTGGTTATCTACTAGAACATTGTCTCATCAATCTGTTAATCAGAACATACTAGATTTTTATGAAAGGTAGTATCAATCGGTTATGTTTAGAAGAAACCATGCATTTTCTCCATTTTACTGTCTGCAATGTACATCATTCAGTAAACATATTTTAGTGGGTCAAGTTTTATTTTTAGATTAAGTAGATGATTAAACTTTTGTCCATTGATCGTGTTTTTTTAATGGTGTAAGGATGTGAATAATGCATTTGCTCATTGTGTCCAATGTAGGATAAATTGAAGAAAGGTTTCGCAGAAATTAATTGGTCAGAGGCATCAGATTTTTCATTTGCAATGGATGTGTATACAGTTGCAATCATACCAGGAAGGTTGGTTTTTGTTTCAAGTTTAACATAACTTATACAGTGCTTTGCTTTTACACAACAAAAAACTTCTGCAAGCTATTTAGGATGATCATTCAAATTGGTAATGAATCAGCGTTATTCACTTGAGTTGGGTTTTATATAAAACACTAAAACTTGATGTCTTATACAGGTTACCTTGAAAGTGAACTTATGCAAATTTGGTTTAGAAACTATCTGAAATAGAACCAAATTACTGCAAAAACGAAAATATAAGTACAAATAGGCAGCATCCTTGCATTGATTAATAACTATTGCTAACCTAATTAAATATATTAATCTAATGTAATTGAAAATTATCTAAATGCATTTCATCTAAAACTCCAGTGTATGATATATTACTTGAAATTGGGCTGCAGGTGCATTGAATTTTTTAATTTTTTTTGGATGTAACTGCATTGTTGTTTTGTATTTTGGTTAAATTGGTTTAATGACTTCATAAATGAAAATTATGACTTATTGTGCAATTTTCAAGCACAAAAAATTGGAGGTCGATCTCAGGAATGCCTAGAATCTAACTCAATAGCAAATTATATTGGAGGTTTGTATATATTTGATTGATTTTGATCGATATGTTCCTGAGAAATAAAATTTAGAGTTATAATTTCTAAGTATAAGTGTAGCTATTATGCAATACTAACATGATTAGTTAGATGGTTTGTCGGATTCCTTATTATTATTATTATTATATTAATAAATAATGTATCTTCCTTTTTAATTTATTGAATTTGTCAAAATTCTCGCATTCATAGTGATATCCGTATGACTTTGTATGTAGGCTATCTGCAAAAAGAATTTAATTTATTTTAAGAATTTTTTCACTTAACATTTTAGTGATATTCAGTTACTAATTGCGTGATCAGTTTCCATATGTTTTATCTAAAATAGCACAATGGGCTGAAACTCTAGCTCATCTTTCCTTGGTTATGCCATGTCATACTAAAGAAGCTACATGAGCTATGATATTTTATGATATTTATTATAATTTATTATATATTTTATAGCAGTTATTGGTCAATGCAACCAATAATCAATATTTTAATTAGAAAAAACAAAGAAATGCAGTAATTAAGTTGTGTGACTATAGTCCTCATGTCAAGAAATACGTTAGAAGTTAGGAGAATTTGATATGATTTGAGGATGGAATAGAATCTACTTCTATAACGAAACTCAAGTGTTATTTTTGAACACTCACAGCATCCAAATACTTTTTTTTAATGTCTTCCAACTTGCTTCGGTTATTTTTCTCCTACCACAATTTTTGTTCCATGCATCCAAACTCTGTTAGATGCTTATAATATAAGTTACATTACTAGGACTGTCAACGAATACTTTCGGATACGGATAGCGTCATATCCGTATCTGAAATCATTTTCAGATATCGGATATCCGTATCCGCTTAATTTTCGGATATCGGATATCCGTATCCGTTTAATTTTCGGATACAGACGGATATCAGATATTCATCCGCTCCGTCCATAATCAATAAATTTAAAAGTATAAATGAAAAGGTTTAGATCAACATAAAACAGTTTTTGTACTAATGTTCATAAAAAAACCAAAGAATAAAAAAATGTGATGATAAAACATTGTTTTATACCAATATCCGTATGTGTATCCATAAATATTCTAAAATTAAACACCAAAACTGTCTGTTTTCACTAAAAATGAGCAAAAACCATATCGCAGTAACATTCAATGGTTAGGAAATAGTTGGAAAATCATATATTAATTAAATATAATTATTATATATATATATATATATATATATATATATATATATATATATATATATATATATATATGCATCAGTTAATCGGACGGATATTTTTCGGATACGGATACCACAATAACCATATCCGTATTCAGAAAGCTTTTCGGATATCCGTATCCGCTTTTCGAATAACGGATATTTTTCATATTTTCGGATACGGATTCGGACAGATATCGGATTTTTTAGGTACCCATTGACAGCCCTATACATTACACATGGTGCATGTGCTTTGCATTGTTTTTAGGTGCTTTAGTCCATACAAAATTGTTTTTAATTTTGTGGATAATTTAATGTTTTTGTTGACATAAATCTTTATCACTGTTATTCACATAATATTATGAGTATGTTTTCGCCGACAAATTCAGAATATTATGAATGTGAGTAATTTTGAAATTGCTAAAAAAATTTTAGGTGTGGAATTGTCATCCATCTTATAGAAGGTACATCAATGATAGTACATGAACTATGACAGTACATAAAACTTTAATATGTAAGAATCTAAAAAAATGATATGTCTTCCGCTTCAATTCATTTTAGGATGCTTATATCAATGTTAGTGAATTAGTTAATACAAGGTACATCAATCTCTATTTGCATCAAGATTATTTTTGCACGAAACTCTCACCTCCTAAGTTTCTGCCAACACCTTAAGTTGTTCCTATTTTCTACATGCTTCACTTTACCTCATTTGAGTTGGTAAGCATATTTCTATATCATTTTATGTAAACCCACATGCCCATTTAAGTTTCAATTACAATTTAAGGCGTTTTATTGAGAGTTACTCTTTATTTTCTTTCTTTTAGTTCAGGAAGTTGATCATTCATAATTTGATGGCATAATGTACGAAAATGTCACCAGAAAAATTAGCTAATCATCGCATTGTAGCCAATATAATTGAAAGATTATTTTATACTAATTTAAGATTTCATCGTGCGTTATGCTTTTAAAGAATTGTAGCCTCTGTTACGCATTGGTGTTTGGTATGGTCTGTAGGAGTATAACCATCAATCACTTTACAGTCTCCTTGAGGCAACAGAAAAGCTTTTGAAAAAGAAGAAGAAAATAGATAAAATATTGGGTAGTATGTGACTCACCTTTCCTAAAAATACATGTCAGAAGTTAGCTTGCTATTATATCTGGTTTGTGCGATTGACTTCCTTACCGGTTGCAAGGACAGATTGAGATATATTTGTGGTAGGAACATAACTTTGGTATCTAATTTATATTAACTATAAAAGTATAAATTTTTAATAGCACTCAATTTTCATCGATCCATTTCTTTCGCATGCTTAGGGTCTGCCATTGCAAGCTAAGCAATAGAAAACAAGAAGTCCACAAAGCATTATCATTGATCTAAAAATATCTGATAAAGACAAGCACCATTGTCCAAGTGGTTAATTGATTTGGCTTTGGTGCAAGAGGTCACAAGTTCGAAACTTGCTTTCGAACGTTTATTGACATGGGATACGTTGTCCCAATGATTTGTTGTATATAAAGTACCATTTAAAAATATCTGATAAAAATGTAATGGTGGCTCGCATAATAAAATGGTTTTATCTTCCACCTCTCAAATAACGAACATTGCAATATAACACAAATACCATGAATACCATGAATTAGACATGTTTAGCTATGAATACCGTGAATAGCACATGTTTAGCTATGAATAAGATATTGCGATTTTGGTTGACTGTTTTTGTTATTTATCTCAAATTGTAATATATACCTTTACGTAATATAAACTTCTTCGACAATTTGTACACGCTTCTACTTTTCTGCTATACTGAAATTAGCTCATCCCATGTTGTCGCATGGTAGTTGTTAGTGTCTATTGTCCTAATTATTACTGTATGTTGATTAACATGATGTTTTTCCTTACTGTCTGTTATATTGTAACACGATGGTTATAATAATCAGGATACCAACAAGTTTGTTTCTTCCTACTGTCCTAATTACTAATGTCAATTAAATTTGGTTATAATAATAAGTTATTATTTTAACCTATTGTTCCTTACAGTATGCAACTGCTGGGGGTCTTTCTTTTTTCCCTACTTTTTACCTATCTCTCAAATTTTGTGCCTGTTTCTGCCGCTAAACTGTTGCTGGTTAACACACCGTAAGGAATGTGGCAGTCCAAATACTGTTGAAATCCATTCACTACTGCATTGTATCCAGATAATAGGATCGTTTCCATTAAAAGTGACTCTTCCCATTTTCATTTTGTTTTTTAAATTCTAATGTATTACGAGTACTGTCTTGGTTTTTCTCTCCTGTTTGAATTGTTGCTGTTGCACAGTATTAAAGTAACTTTGGATCATATCCCATTTCTGGTGGAAGACCTGTCTTAATTTTTAGCCGTTGCCTCGTTGATGTTGCCTATTTTTGTTCTTATTTTTGTTGTGCCTGTGATTTTCCATTGTTTCAAATTGGCATCTTGCTTGAAATATCCACATGCTCTATTTCTGCGAAAATTTATTTCAGCATACGATGTTTCAAAAATAGAATCCTACTGTGCTCTTCTTTGCATGCATACCTGGACTTTTCTTCCTTGGGTTCATGAACATGTTTTGCCTTTTCTTTTGGATTTACCTTCATGAGTAAGCATACAACTTTTCCAAACACACACACCCCTTCAAAACCACTATTGTAATGTGTGTTCTACGTCAGTAGACCTATAAGTTTTGGTTGTACCTTATGTAAACCTGTGTGGTTAATGCCCTGCTATTATCCCGCTACAATCCCGTTATATCTCATGGTGGATTTCTACCGCTACGATTTTTCCATATAGCCTCAGAATAGAGCCTTTCCGCTTTAATCCCCGCTATTTTCGTTATATCCCGTTATTTCCCGCTATATTCCACAATTCCCGCTATATCTTTTTTAATAAAATGAATTGAAAAATTGCATTTATACATTATAAAATTATGAAACTAATTTATTTGATTTAATTTTTAATATATTTTCAGAAATGAAAATACTCTAATATTCTACCAAATTCAATTATGTTATATAACAGTTTTTCGTTTATTTAAAGTATATTCGCACATGTTTTTATTTAAGATTATTTATGTATTATTCATAATTCAATTGAATGATAATTTTTTATTTAATTACCATTTATATATTTGTAAAAATATTAAGTATGAGTTTTATATGCTATTTTAGAGCCGTCCGCTATATCTCGCTATATTCTCGCTGTATCCCCGCTATGACTTTTTGCACCTCCACCGCTTTGAATCTACCGAGCGCATTAACTGCACAGATGTAAACAGAGTTTGTCACCATGGTCATATGGATACAATATTTATATTTCTTTTAGTTAATAATGCTAGAATAGTACATTAGCTATTGTAAAGGAATGCAACTTTTATTTTATTCAGGCTTTATGTGGAAAATGAATGTTTATTTGAGTTATGTAATGTTACTGCATAAAAAAGAAGATTCAATGATAGTTGCAAAAACAAAATATGGTTGCAACCCATGTGCGAAGCACGGGTTCATACTAGTTATTACAACTTTTATGATTTAATTAACTTATTTAATAGTTTTATGTACCTTTTATTAATTAATTTAATTAATTAATATTTTAATTAATTTTATGTTATTCAATTAAACATTTAATTGAATATATATGCCATAATATTTATGGTTGTATACACACATGGATATATGTATGCATGCATACCATAACATTTATGGTTGTATACACACACAGATATATGCATGCATGCATGCATGTATTTTATTATTAATTAATTAACTTATTTTATTAGACAATTTAATTAAATATTAATTTCGAAATTTCTTATGTATATATATACTTACATTATCTTAAACAATTCAAGATAATGTAACATATATCTATATATATTGTATATGTATATACTTTAATTAATTAACTACTTAATTGATTTATAAATATTAAAATTTTCAAAGTGATTTGGAAAACTATATTATAACATTTATAATATACATTTTTTTCAAAGCCAACTTTGAAAATCATATTATAACATTTATAATGTAATTCTTATTTCAAATTTAACTTTTAAATTTAAAATATTATATTAACTTCAAAACAATTTTGAAATCATGTTATAACATTTATAATGTATTCCTTATTTCAAATTTAACTTCTAAATTTAAAATTTCATTTCTAATTTTCAAAACAGTTTTGAAAATTAGATCAAGGCCCAATCCAAATTGGGTCTTTTCTATTAGGGGCAACCATTAGGCTCATTTCACTTTTTGGGTTAGGCCGGTAGACAGGAAGCGCAGAGTACTTGATTGTCCAAACCCAAACCTAGATACTACTTTTCTGGACATCCTACTAAATTGGTAAGCTTAATTGGTTAGCCATAACATGAATAATTTAGGCCGTCTAGATTATTTGGACTCTAATACCATTGAAGGGATCGGGCTAGTCGGAGGTAGGTGAAATAGAATGATTCCAAAAAAAAAAAAAAAAAAAACTATTTTGGATCTATTGGGCCTATAAAATCTAAAGGGGATTTTAGATCCAATCTAAAATATTTTTAAATAAAATCCTTTTTTTAGAGATTTACATGAATTAGAGTATGTCAAATATACTCTTATACACACACGTATATGTGATTGTTACTTGTTATAGAGAAGTAGACATTTCATTTCTTTTCTTAACTTATTCAATTAATGAGAAGATGTATGATATTAATTAGAGAGAGAAAAAATTTTCATTTCTTTTCCCTTAATTAAATTGAATAATCTATTAAATGACATTAATGATCAAAATTATGCTAAGCATATGTTGTGAGTATATCCAAATATACTCTATTTTAAATTGTGTAATTGCAACATATTATTTTGTGTACATAATAAATGTGCATGTATTTGGGTGCTGAGATTTACACCGCAACAGAAAAATTTGCCATTTATATATGCATCGGCTGTCCAAAACATAGTTTAAAATTATATGTATGTGTGTGTAAATATATTTCAAATATATGTGTGTGTGTGTGTTGGTAATGAGTCCTATAACAAATCTAAATTAATCCAACCAAGTAAATTATTATGAATCCAAGATCTATTACCAAATATGCAATGATTTTATCTAGTAGAACAATTTGAAAACAGATCTCAATCTATAAATCCAAATATAACCTATATGTATAAGTTAATAATTTAAAGTAAGATAAAATATTGATATTTTATAGGTAATAATAATTTTCCAAAAGTACAATTTATTTAATATAAATATTTTGGTAATTTATGTTCATTTATACGTTAACACGCTTGTCCTTTATTATTAGTGTTAGCACCAGAATTGGTCACTAACACCCTTGAGTAGAGTTATATAGAGAGATTAATGAAGAGAATAAATTAAAACAGAAAAATAGTGTAATTTAATGCCAAAAGAACAATAAAAAGGAGAACACCGGATTTATAGTGGTTCGACGTAACTGCCTACGTCCACTTTGAGTTTAATCTTTATTACTTTTCCAATCACTTGAATACAGATACAATCCGTAAATAAATCGCTTGAGTACAAGTTTGAATCAAAAAGAGAAGAGTATAAAAATGGCAGAGTCTCCTCAGTGTTCTCCAAAAAAGGTCCCTTTTCAGTGTGCCCCTGCCCTTCTATTTATAGACGAAGATGGATTGGACTTCCTTCACGGGCTCAAGGCCAAAATGACTTGACCCATATAGGACGATCTCAAGCTAGGTGGTCTATTCTTGCCGAACCGTACCTAAATGCCAAAACATGTCGACTGCATCAAACCCGTATATCCTCAGGCTCTTCTTGGTCAGAATCTTGTCTAGTGCTAACGATAATTTCTTCAATTGTCGTCTTGTAGCAGGGCCAAGGTGCCGGTTAACACTTGCCCCCCAAAGTGTGTCGTGTGAAGCAACACGACATGCTTTGAATCAGCGAGTATTCCTTGTCTCTAGAAAGAAATCCATCGTGTTTCTTGAACAGTCATTATCCTTTAGTTTTATCCTCCCAAGGTGTCGTATCATTCTTTGGTCATCATGATGCTTGGTCGATTCCCAATGTTATAAATCCAGGGTTGTAGTTCATCAGTGGCCATCCGTGTCTGATTCTACAGTGCTAGTAAGCTTCGGCTATCTGATCTAGTCTTTTCTTAATAACCCTAAGCGAGAATTCAATTTATGTTGATTTCAAGAAGTCGAACTTTTTCGGATGTACACATCCATGTTCGGTTACATGTTCTTGCCATTGGCTCTCGGATGCGTTTTATATGCTCATAAGTCGTTGCCATTTCCATCTAGTTTAATAGCAATTCAATTGCGATTCCTTATTTGTATTTTTTGTGAAATAAGGGTTGTAATCAGCCACTTGACGAGAGCGGACTTCAAGTTTTACATGGATGACGATCTCAGAACAGTAAGCAAGGGTGAATGGAGTACGGCCAGTCACAGACCCATGGGTAGTTCTATAAGCCCATAATGCTGTTGGGAGTTCATCCACCCATTTACCTCTAGCCTTTTCCAAATTTTTCTTCAGAATAGGCTTTATGATTTTGTTCACATCTTCATCCTATCCACTGGAAGGTCATAAGGACAGATGACGTTACGGACAATGAAGTTGATTATTTTCTTCATCTTGGTCGTGGTTAATCTGCCCATTCAGTGAAGCAATCAACTGCTATGATGAAGGATTTTGCGCTACCTTTAGGATTGGTAAGAAGAGGATGTCAATGCCCCCAAGTGGCAAACGGATATGGACTAGCCATTTAAGTAATTTCCATCGGTGGGGTTCTTTGATTTTTGCAACATCTTGCACTTTTTGCATTGTCTGGCATGATCAACCGCATCTAGATTGATAGTTGGCCAATAATACCCGTAGTAGAGTATATTCTTTATCAGGGTTTTTCCCTTTGATGTAATCGACATATTCTTCTTCATAGACTTTGCTCAAGATATCATCACGGGAGATACACCGAAGCATGGGGATGGATAAACTCCTTTCTACACACGACTTCTTCTTGGATGATTTGGCGTGAAGCTTTGAGGAGGATCTGTCGTTTTCCATTCCTCCGTTCAGTAAGAATTCCTCACTGTAGATAGTCTTTGATAGGAGTCAACCATGACACCTTTTCTGGCTCTGTCTCCAAGACTTAGTCGATCTCCATCCGTCAATGCTTGGAATATTAAATACTTCAACCGAAACAATGTATGTCCATTGCGCGTCCCTAAAACTGGCCAGCTTGGCCAGTGACTGGACTCTTTTCATTTTGTTCGCTGAGTATGTATGTAATGATGCAATACGTGAAGTCGGCAAGTAGCTCTTGGACCTGGCCGAGATAAAAGTGAATTGGCATTCATAGCAAGATCAACCTCCTTAACTTTGCATACTATCAATCAGGAATCACAAAAGACATGCAAAATTTCCACTCCAAATTCTCTAGCAAGTTTTAGGCTGGCGGTCGAGGCTTCATAGTAAGTATCGTTGTTGGTTACATGGAAATCGAGTTTCAGGATGTAGCAGATCGGTCGTTCCTCGAGAGTCATTAACATGACTTCTGCGCCATAACACTGATCAGTTGATGCTCCATCTACGTACATTTTTCATCTGTCAGTTGGTTCTCTACTACCCTTCGAGTAGTCATCTGATGCAGTGAATTTGGGTATGAGGTCTGCTAATTTCCGTCCTTGGATAGCCCTTTGAGGGAAGTAAGTGATATCGAATTGGCTTAGTTCGATATTCTATTTATGTAGTCTTTTAGATGTCTCAGGTCGTTGTATATCCGGTTGCAATGGCTAGTAGGCATAGATGTTGATAAGGTGAGCCCAAACGTAAGAGTGGAGCTTTCATGATGAAGTCAACAGACATTGCGCTAGCTTTTTTAGCTTCGGGTCGATATCCAATGCATGGCTCACGGTAGTTGGTGAAATCACACATGCATGTCAAAATGGGTCCAAGGGAACATATCATCATTTATTCATAAAAATCCAACTAATTCTTTTATCATCGTTGCCCTGAGCTATGATTCGATACTCAACACCCGGAAAGGGTCGCCATGGCTGGCTGTAATGTCGACCGTCGGCTTAGAAGGTGCCATCCTAGATTCTTTGAGTTCATATGCAACTATTTTGCATAACATTCAATGTGAAATATGGTTGGGACGGCCAATGTTGATGGTTACTCTGGTCGAATCCTAGAGTCTCGTCATGAGTTATTAAGTCTAATAGTGAAGGGTTCCGAATGCTCTAATAGATTATCAACAAATGGCCAAAGATCAGGCTTAAAAGCGCATTGAAGGAAATGTCGAGTAGGGGTCAGCCTCGAGTTGCGTGCAACCGTATATCTGGATCTTGCTATGAGTTTGAGTTTGCTTGTATATTCTAGTAATGCACTTTCTATTCAATGTATTCATGATCCTTTACCCGTCCTTCGGGTTGGAGTGAAACTCAATTGCCCATGAGCTAAGGTATCGATTTAATGATTCTATCTCTAGGCATCCTTTCGGTCGTAGCCTTGAGTAGCTGTAAGCACTATATATAAGTTTCAATACTGAGCTATCGTAGCCAGTCTTTGGATGACCTTGCGTCTGCTCCCAGTCTCGGGTTGATAAATGTACTGCATGGACGGTTGAGTCTCGTCCTAGCTATGTTTATATTCTCACCTAAACTCCAAAGAGATAGAGGTGATTGGTGAATAGTCGGTTCACATTTCTTGCTTCTCGCTCGTGCCCCCAGGTCTGGGGCATATACCGATAAGTAGGAAGGCCAGCCATGCCCACTTTATCTTTACTCTCTTTCCCGTCGAATCGTGAGATCATGTCAGTCGATGGGAGACTAGGTCTCGCCTATCTTGGATTTTATCGTGGTTTTTCATTCCAAGAGGAATACTTCGATGCCACGTCAGTTTCAGGGCGTAATTTGGACAGTGGACGGTCATCCACGTCCACTTTGGTTCATGCTATGTAATCAGATCTCGGGGTAAAGTTGGCTACAAATGCAGTCGGTTTATGCTCACCAGTTTCATACTCCTCCTGACGAATCGAATGAGGATGCTGGAGAATTTTTGACCAAGTATTCGTGGTTTACCCTCCTTTCCACACTCTGGAGGTCATAGTTTTTCAAGAAACATCCGAGTCGCATTCGTATGTGCTTGGTGCGGATCGGTATTGACCCTCGATCTGAGGTATGATATATTCGGTTGCTCGTAGCTTTGGATGCCGTTTCGATTGGTTCTGTATTGAGGCCTCCCCGCAGTCGTTGCCTCAATTCATAAAGAACTCCACGCTCGAGTTATACTAAGCTGTCGTATTCAGCTTTTTAGTGATTTGTACCCCTTCTCCCAGCATTGATTTGGCCAGGCCAGTAGTTGGATGGTCGAACTCCATCCTTAGTGGGTTAATAATCCTCCTGTCGATTCCAGGCTGAAGTTTGCGGAATAGAGAATGGTCGGAATCTACTCGTTTATTTATCAATGTTTATACACCACTCTGCATTCTGGTGACTTAGTTTTACTCTCCCTCGGTTGACTCGCGCCCATTTTGTGTTCATGCTTCGGTCCATGCTCTGGGGACTTAGAGATTTGTCGAACGGCTTATGCTTTAGTCCACAGTTCGAGACGTAGAGATTTTCGTCAACTCGTTTATACTCTAGTCCGCACTCTGGGAACTTAGAGTAATCTAGTCCGCTTCTGGGATTTAGAGATTTTTCTCAAGTCGTCTATACTCTAGTCCGTGCTCTGGGGACTGAGAGTATCGTAGTCCATACTCTGGGGACGTAGAGGTTTTTTTAAGCCGTTTATACTTTAGTCCGCACTTAGGGGACTTAGAGCACTCTAGTCCGCACTCTGGGGACGTAGAGGTTCTTAGGTCGTTTATACTCTAGTCCGCACTCAAGGGACTGGGAGCACTTTTGTCCGCACTCTGGGACGTAGAGGTTTTTGAGTTGCTTATACTCTAGTCCGCACTCAGGGGACTTGGAGGTTTAAGTCGTTTATACTCGAATCCGTACTCTGGGGACTTAGAGTACTCGAGTCCGCACTCTGAGGACTTGGAGGTTTAAGTCGTTTATACTCGAGTCCGCACTCTGGGGACTTAGAATACTCCAGTCCACACTCTGGAGACTTGGAGGTTTAAGTCATTTATACTCGAGTCAGCACTCTGAGGACTTAGAGTACTCCAGTCCGCACTATGAGGACTTGGAGGTTTAAGTCGTTTATACTCGAGTCCGCACTATGGGGACTTAGAATACTCTAGTCCGCACTCTGTGGACTTGGAGGTTTAAGTCGTTTATACTCGAGTCCGCACTCTGGGCACTTAGAGTACTCCAGTCCACACTATGGGGACTTGGAGGTTTAAGTCGTTTATACTCGAGTCCGCACTCTGGGGACTTGGAGGTTTAAGTCGTTTATACTCGAGTCCGCACTCTGAGGACTTAGAGTACTCCAGTCCGCACTCTGGGGAGTTGGAGGTTAAGTCGTTTATACTCGAGTCCGCACTCTGGGGACTTAGAGTACTCCAGTCCGCACTCTGGAGACTTAGAAGTTTAAGTCGTTTATACTCGAGTCCGCACTCTGGGGACTTAGAGTACTCCAGTCCGCGCTCTGGGGACTTGGAGGTTCAAGTCGTTTATACTCGAGTCCGCACTTTAGAGACTTAGAGTACTCCAGTCCGCGCTCTGGGGACTTGGAGGTTCAAGTCGTTTATACTCGAGTCCGCACTCTAGGGACTTAGAGTACTACAGTCCGCACTCTGGGGACTTGGAGGTTTAAGTCGTTTATACTCGAGTCCGCACTCTGGGGTGAGGTTTTTATTGAGAGTAGTCGTATTTCCACCCTTTAATTTATATTTCATCTACCGTATCGAGGATAATGTTGTCTAAAGAACAATCGAACCACGTTTGCTCATGGGATGGGATTCTACCCCCAGCATGAGGGACGAAACTTGAAAAATGGACGATCGATTCTCGTCCGCTTGGTGATTATAGCTCTTCCAATCAAGTCAAGGAAGGAGGTATATGATAGATGGTTGGATCACATCCATGTTGGGTTAGATAGCCAATTCTCATACAATTTGCTCCGTATCTCTTTCTAGATAATAAGGATAATAGATTGTTGAGTAGACAAAATAAGTTGCATATGTTCCAAAGTGCAGTCATGCCTATGTATTGAGAGCGATGGTTAATGAGTAGGCAGTCCACCACAACTACTTCGAGTCGGGCTTTCGAATAACCTTTTGTGTTCAAGGTAGGATTTGATGTGTAGATGATCAAATCATGTCCACTCTAGACAGATCCTGGTGTCACTGAGCTTCGGGAGAGGCATCTGTATTTTGTCAAACTTTGTTCTATGACTTGATTTGAGTGGACGATCGGGCCCTACTCATTCCAAGCCTTGTTCAGGTCTCCAAGTCAAATGTGGAGGTCGATGAATGGATGGTTGGTCATGTTGATTTTGTATTGGGCTCTAATCGTGATGAACTTTTCAATATCTAGTCCATAGCCCCAAATCAAAGGCATATGGTTGATGATGAGCGATTGAATTATGCTCGTCTAGATGTAACTCCACACGTCCGGTCATGGTATACATAGATTGGTTGGCAACCAAATCTGAGTACCTGGTCACCTGCATCGTTTTGAAAGTAGTTTAGTTCAAGCTAGTCGTAGTTCATAGAACAATTGAAATAGAAAGGGAAATGAAAATAATTCAAAGAAGATTATGATAAATCTCATTGATAAGTGAAGCAGCATCGTGTGCTCGCTATTCGACTTTTGCCCCTGGCTCCTTTCGAAGGAATGTCTGCCTTCAGCAGTCCAATTGATAATCATAGCCCTTTATTAATAGGCATCGGATGTTCGCTGCCCTCCATTCTGCAGGACTTGTACATACTATTGAAGCTTTCTTTCCAGATCGGCTTTTCGATCACGCCTCGGAGGTGTTTGTAATCGCCCGTGTTAGGATCAGTGAGCATATGAGAATATACAACATTCCCCTGATTTTCTTTAGACTTTGGTGTACTCTCTCGAGGTTGGTTTCCAATACCACACCGAGTCGCGAGTCTTCAAGTTGAGTTGTCAATTGAATCTTTCGAAGAGCATATGAGCCGAATTTTTAGGTCTTGTTTTGGCTACTGGGATCTACATCCTTAGCCAACGGGCCTTCATTGTTATTTTTCTTAGTCTGTTCCGCTCCTCCACACTTTGGTTTAGATTTATTTTTTGTCATAGAAACGATCCATGGTCGTAGGAGGCTCTCCAGCTAACTGGCTACCAAAATATATATGGAGGTCTATTCTCCTCAAGGGTGGTCAGTATGATATCCCTTTGAGAGTATCGTTTGAGTAGCAGTTGTTTGTCCGTTCCCTTGTTGCCGTTCAAAAGCCGTCGCTAGATCCTCTATGCCCTGGTCGATCAGGGGATGTAAGGGAAGTAGATAAAATGTTCCTTTATTAAGTAGAGTTTTGAATTCACTATGTGGAGGCACTGCGCTGCGGCTAGGGTTCGGGGGGAGGGGGGGTGGTTTCCCCCCGAAAAAAATTCTTTTAGCCTCTTTTTTGAAAATTTGGGTCGTACCCGAAAATATTTTTTTTGAAAATAAGGGTCATATAAGAGACTGGTGTAACTTAAATTTCGATTGGCATTGAGGGACGTTCGGCATGACAAAGTTGCTCGGCATACAAGATTGTTCGGCATCCAAATTTGTTCGGCATTCCACACTGTTCGGCATTTAGGAACGCCCGACACTCAGGAGCATTCGGCATTAGAGAGCGCTGGCACTCTGGAGCGTTCGGCGTTACAGCACATTGTAAATACTATCATAAAACATACTATTTAGGGATTTTTTTAAATTAAATATACCTTAAATTAAATTAATTAATCAATATAACATATTATATCAAGTATATAATAGAAAGAAAACACCTTTTATTTCGAATAAGATTGGTTATCGAGTTAAATATATGTAGCAAATTATATAATTGCCCCTATGGTATACCCCCAACTTTATCACTTACACACATGGGTGTATTTGATACACTTATTTCAATATACATTTAAACCGAATTCAAACTCCTTTAACAAAATAAATAAAATAAAAGTTTTATTTAAAATATTTTAGATTAGATCTGAAATCCACTTTAGATTTCATGGGTCCAATTGATCCAAAATATGATTTTTTTTAAATATACCTATTTCACCCACTTCTGGCTAGCTCTGTCCCAACAAGTTCCACACCTAATATTTTTATTCCCGAGGCATGCTTCATGATGGTTCGCTCAAACCTTAAATTTTTTATAGTTATTTTAAAGCCAATTGTATGAAAGATATAATATTATGAACAAACAATGTTATATAAAGACTAAACATCGTAATTAAGTAAATATTTTAACTAAATGATATAAAAATAATATTTTTAATTAAAACATTGGATAGAGTATCAAAGACTGGGATAATTTTTAATGATAATAATAATAATATACAAATAAAAATCGCATAAGTTGAACTATGAGGTCATAATAACCATTTAAACATTGCCCGCCTTGCAGTTTTAGAGGCAAAATATCATTTAAATTATCAGTCAACTTTGTCTATCATTTTTTTGGTGGACAACATGGCCAAGTCATTCAATTTCTTTTATGACATGATTGATCGAAGAGATGTTATGGACATTTTAACTAGGAAGGCTCATTCCCGTAGATGTAACTATTAATAAAATTCAATAAACATCATACTAACTTAGACAACAGCCATTTATTTTCTTCAAAAAATTCAACATATCAATTTAGTTCTCTGTTTCAATTAGTAATCGATGTCTTAAAACCTTAAGTTCTAAAGAAAAATCAGAGTGCACGCATAGGAGAATTTTCCAGATGAACGTATGTAATCAAGATCGTCGTCATCATCATCATCATCACTTATGAAGTTCACTCCTTCCAAGAAAAAAAGCCAGAGTTTATTCATATATTTGAAATTTCCCGAATCGATTTCAAAGTGAAGAAAGAGCTTGATTAATCATAAAGATAAATTAGTTGATTCGAAAGGATTCTTTATCTGATTAGGTTGCCGCTTCATTGATAGTCTCATCAAATTGCCTTTTCTTCAAATGGTTCATCTTTCTCGAAATACTACTTCAATTCATGTTTCATTTGCATTGTGATCAGCCTTAGTCATGGCTTGATCAGACCCAAATTCTCTCTACTCTTACACTAACATAGAAGAAATAAACCCACTACCTAATAGTGACATTAGAATCGTAGATAATTTTAGAGAATTTCACTTACTATGTTAATATCGTATAATAAACTCACTACCTAATAATGACATTAAAATCATAGATTATTTTGGAGAATTTCACTCATAATGTTAATATCATATAACATCGTACCGAGTTACCATTTTTTTTTTAAATTCAAAATATCAGCCTTCAAATAATGTTGAACCTTTACTAAAATTTGTCTTGTTGCTTGATGTCAAATCTGTGCAGATTGATTGGACATCTCATCTTATGGGCATGTAGTAAGATAAAGTTATACGCGAAAATTTTTGCTTTTAAATATGTAGCTTCAGCATAAATTTTTATTCTTGCATCATCGGATTTAATTTTTGTAGGTGTTCAGTTTTGACCAAGTTTCGAAAACAATCACTATAATCATAACGACATCTACGTGCTAAATATCGAATGCATATCTTATTTGTGAAGTTTGTTCTTTGATAGGTTTAACACTCAAAAATGGTGTTCCCGTCATACTTGCGACAATGGCTCATTCTTTTAAATGAGTGGTAGGTGCTTGATTTCTCCTATAACTTCAACAACTGACTCGATACGAAACCCAACTTGACATACTTCACCCTACAGTTCCTCCACTAGCCCATGGACCTATACCTCTAATTGCAGCCCACTACACTGTAGCATAAGCTTCAACCCTTAACGTAAATCTTCTGCTTATAAACAATCCTACAACCCACCGCTCGAAATCACTTGCTTCAGCTCATATGCTTGATACAAAGGCGGCAACTCCTAGCCCTGTAATAATTTCTCCAGCACTAGTTATATCTCAATTATTTCCTTAGACCAAATTTTGTTTTACTTAGCCCGGACTGAATGTATCCTCTACCTCTTGCTCAAATGTACCTTCGTAACCCGAATGTTAAATCGACTAGACCTGTCGTCCCTGTTATTAGTTCAAAGCCCAATTCGATTGCTTATAATCTCACCTTCCTCAATGCCTTACTCGACGTCATTGAATTGTCAATGTATTCATATCCACCTCCTTATCCCGACCTACTTCTTCCCTCAATCTACTATGCCCCATATAAGATAAATGAACATTAAAACCAAATGGAGTTATATATATATGTATGTATGTACACACGCATGAGGATCGGCTCTCCTTCACTTTTGCTACACCTCAAATTCAATAATTTCAGCTCACTTTTGCTGCACCTCAAATCCCTCTGATTTCAACCACATGTTCCATTTTAAATAATATAGTTTCTCTCTCCTTAAGTGACTAAAAAGAAAAATACGCCAAATTAATTAATCAACATATAATAAATGATCAGAAATTTGAACATAAACAGATGTCATGATTGGTGATACAATAATTTCAATCATTATACGTGCCGTGATTTCAACCTCATATGCAAACGTATGAGATCCAACAATCAACTTAAATTGTGTTTCATTTTATGATTTACTTTGTATTTAAATAATCAAACTAAAAATGATTGTTTAAAATGCAACTAATTACATGAAAAGAAGACCTAATTTATGACCATACACCATAGTTATTGCAATTTTGAGAAGAAAAAAATGTACATGTTCTACGTTATCTCAACACGCACACACATGTATGTATGTATGTCTATATGTATATACATATGTTTGTATGTACGTATGTGTATACACACACAACATACATACACTCGCATAATCTAAAAAATCTGAAAATAAACAAGTATTGTCTTGTTTATCCTTTTTAAAAACAATATGAGACATGTAGAAAAAGTATACTTTTTAAAATACATTTAAAGTATCCGTTTGAAATATAATTAAAGAAATTTCATCTTACATATACAAAACCTAGACAATAGGAATGTATATTTTAAAAATCTAGATATATACTATACTTTACGAATAAAATTAAAATTAAAATTGAAATATATTTCTAAAGAAACTTGAAAAATAACTAAAAACTACATAATATACATACTAAAATATAAATGCAAAAAAATCAAATTTTGAAAATTTATTATGTATTTTTCAATGGTTTTAGGAAAAATGAAATTATAGTGCAAAATATTTGTTGTTGCAAGATCAACTATTAAAATTTATGTTTTAACACTTTTCATATAGTAAGTAACACATTTCAAACATTTTTCAAATGTGCAACCATAGCACACATAAATTTTAATAATTTAACTAACATTTAATGAATGGCAAATATTAACTATATTTAAAGGGTAAAATAGTAAATTTTATAGATGAATAAATTAAACAATGAAATTTGTACCACTGCAAAGGTTTGATTTTTTGGTCAAGTTTCCCTATACGAACACTTAAATCAGATAAAGAACTACAAGTTACAGTCGAATTATATTTGGATTTAGATTGGGCCAAGATGATTCTTAAGACCCATTATTAAAATAGTGGTTTTCCAACTCTGAAAAGAAAAAGTACCTACACTTTATTTCCCTTCTTCCTCATCGAAAACTAAACAAACACCATCCCTCTAAAAACCTAGACCTAAAATTCTAAGGTCAATACTCCATAAAAGTTAATAAATTTCAATGATAAAAGTCAAGTATAAAGGGATCTATAAGGATCCACCAGTTTTAATCAGATTCATGGTGACGGGAGCCGAAGGAAAATTCCAAACAGTGGAGAACGAGTAGGTTCATCCAATTTGGGTCTTTGCATAGTTATTGGTAAATGAGATTTATCAATTAAGATATATAATGTTATATATGCTTTTATTTCATTGTTATGGCTTAAGTTAGGTTAGTTACCTTGCTAATATGATTTAAATGATAGCTAAGTTGTGCATGGGTAATTGGTTAAGTAAAGGGAATATGAAATTAGCCATTAAAAGATGAATTGTAACCTTGGATAAATTGGTTTGGGAATCAGAATAAGCCACTGTACGCTATTTAACTCTATGTAATATGATGAGAATGACGTATAAACGTTAATATGTCATGGTTAGGCTTGACTAATGCAAATATAAAGGAACGAATACACCTAAATAGACGTTGTAGTGCAGTAATAAGTAAAAATGAAGAAAAGGATCACTACTATACATAAGACATGAGTATAATATGATACAGAAGATAGTATGATCATATAAATGATTACATTACACTTATATAACATATCAAAAGACATGCATATAGTCTAGACTAAGATTGACAAAATGTCAAGTGAAAAACTCAACGAAAACCCAAGAATCCATGGTCAAATAGATGTTTGAAATAAATAACCGGACGACTGAAATTATATAGTAAAATCCCGCAAGTTTACAACTTAATTTCTAAGGATTTCAATTGTTTGAATCGTAGTTACAAACATTTGAATTTAGGGACCATATGACCGACTTTACATTCAGTGAGTTGAAAAGCTAAAGAAACAATTCCTTCAGGCATTTAGACGTATGACCCATGCAATTAAATGTTGGAATACATAATCAGACTTTTGAATGGAACATATATATGTATGAATAAGTATTATAGGTTTAGAATGAAATTGGACCCTATGAGCCTATTTGAACTAGGCCTGTCAATGGGCCAGGGTTCGGTCCGGATATTATAAAACCCGGACCCGAGTCCGATTACAATAGTTAAAACTCAAGCCCGGCTGAACCCGTAAGGTATTTCAATCCAATATCTGAGCTCGGCCTGTCGGGCTTTTTATACCCTGCTGGGTAATAACCGTATACCTAACTCAGAATATTTATGTTAAATCCTTGTTTTAAAACTGCTACTTTGGTAAAATTTGTATACAAACGATGTTAACATATAAAGAAAATGGTGATGTAGTCAAGTTAAAAACAAAAGTATGCAAAAATATGTACATGTAAACAAATAAAATGGTAAATAATTAACATACACTGTAAAGGCCTGCAAACCCGTATCCCTTTGAACCGACAAAATCCCACAACAATTCTGTCCAAAGTGGCACAAAAGTACGAGTCTTCGGGTATAAGAAGAAAGAGGTAGAAGAAGAAGAAATAAAAACAACATCAGAGTCTTACAATCGCAGCGGAATAAAATATAATATATAATAACAGCTTTTAAATACAAGGAAATCTGTACTGTTATATATTTATACATACCATCATCAGTGTACAACAACAACCATACAGAGAAAAATTAATACTTGTCCATACACAGCGGAAATAATAGTCAAATACGGGAGTGCACTCTTTCATCCAGCTCGTCTCCTGAACACCTTAGCTCTTAACCTGATCCCGTTGAACTCGGTCTGACCCGAGCATCATATAAAACAACACCCGAGTCAGTCTGGAAAACCAGCGTTAGAAATCACACTCAATTGGATTATTATATTTCCAAAAATCCTTTGAAAAACAAAAGCATCTCGTAAGACCACGCCACAAATAAATATGTCGGGTTTTTACCTTACAATAGCCAAAACATTTTTATTAAAATCCTCTGATATTATAATAGGGTCTTTAGAAAGTAAAATAGAATCTAGCTGAAATGCTTGCATCTCACGTTTCAACAATAGTTGGGCACAATCAAAACCATATAGGCACTTATTGGAGATTGGATTCCACACAATGGCAGGGCTACCGGGGTACCGTCCGTCACAGTACTTGGTCTAGATCAGAGTACCGAGGATCACTCTCGACCTCCTACAACACAAAGCCGGGACTACCCCTTACTGGATAATCCCGAGTAAGATCACGTCGTGGTTGGCGCGACCAACCACCCACTAAGCCGAAATAAAAGGGACATCTAGACAGGGATGACCTCACCCTGAAGTGGGTGCTACCCACCTAGCCTTTCTGCACCTCCCCTGTTTGAGCCATCCTCGGTTGATGAGGCTTGAGGCTAAGCATTACCTTTCAAGAACGAGTCCCACTAAGAATGCTCATCGTCCCCCTAATGATGTTCTGAAAGCATTCGTCCATACAAGTTGCCCTGGGTCTGGACAAACCGAATTACCGTATTTATCATCTTCACGGTCTTCATTCGTTATTGTTCAAACAATATCGAAGTGGTTTTCGGATAATTAAATCCGATCCCGGACTCTTCGAAACGATCAGCGCATTGGCCAATATTGATAGTCGATTATTTAACTATCAAATAATCATCCACAAGCAACAATCAAGTCTTAAATAATTTTTGTAACGACCCGTAGATTTCGTGAGTTTAATTGGGTTAAATTAATAAGTTTTGTAATTAAATTTAGTAGAAAAAAAAACTTATAAATTAATATTGAAATGAAGGCTAAAATAACATATATGAATGGTAATTTAAGTCTTTGTTTGTAATATGAATAATTTTTTCAATAAATAAAATGGTGTAAGAATTGTACCTGAATATAATGCGAAGATAGAAATTATAGGGTAGGCATTAAATTTGTTAAGTGTAAATTTATGGGTATGATAACAAATTCGTATGCATTATCTAAATAAATTGGTCAATTAATTTGTTAGAAATCAAAACCTTTTTAATTGGTAAATAATTTGATGTGTATTGATATAAACGTTACTTTAACGATTATTTATAAAGTAACGGAAGTGTAAATGGAATAAATGAAGTTATGCAGTAATGAGTGAATAAATAAAAATATTGCAACAAAATAGGAAACTGACATAACATTTATAAATGATAACGAACATTGGTAAGGAATAAATGAGAACAATTGAAATAAAACTTAAGGGTAATTAAAAGTTGAATAGTTACCATTGTAAGATACCTATTTGGGTAGTTGATAAACTTTAATGTGAAATGGATTGAAAACTTTTGGCCAAATTTGGGTAGTTAGTGTAGTTTTGATTTGTCATTGTAGTTTCTTAATTCTATAAGATGAAATCAATGTTAAATTTATTTTAATACGACGTTTGGGTGATTTATGAAGGGAAAAACCAAGATTTATTTATTTATTTGAAATTGAAATCCAATTTGGGGATTTATTGCAAATAAGTGAAATTAATGTTTAACTATTACGTTAAGAGGGTCTAATAAATTAAAAGGGGAAATCAATAGGAATTAATCTAATTTAGGTTATATTAATATAAATTTGGGTAAAAAGGTGTTGGACCAAGGAAATAGTATTAATTGGTTTTTTAGAAACCTTAATTTAAAATATGAAGTAGACAAGATTTCACGTTATAACCATTTATACAAATCCATGATGTATGTAGAAGTATTAAAGGAATAAAACGTAAACAAATGTTGAATAAACGAATAGGAATCAACATTTATTTATTTAATTGGATTTAACTACGATAGTACGATTTATTGCAATTAAATGAATCTATATAGACAGTTAAGTTATATTAAATAATAAGAAATTGGATGTCTTGTACGAAGTTAATATTATGTGAATTATTAATAAAGAATAACTAGAATGGGATTCAAATTGGTATAATAATGGAAAGTGTTTATTTGTTGCTCTTGAGCAATAAAAATTTACAATAAGCAATTTAAAGCAACCGTTTAATTAGCCAAATTCAATCCAATACAATTTATTAAAACGACAGTTGGGCTATAATTGAATATAGGTTTAAGTTAGAAACGCACACTTAATGCAAGATTGTAATTTGGGAAATAAGAAGAATGAGACCAAGAAAGAAGTTATAGAGGATAGTTAATTGAAATCAATGTATCTATTTGGCAAATATAATAAGTGTAGTACAATCCAAATTAAGGTAAGCAAAAGGTGCGAAGTTCTAATTTATTGAAATTGGTAGAATTTGGAATGGATTAAAGGTTACATAAATTGATGGTATGATACGTAATGAATTTTAGAATTTGAATTTTTTTTAAATAGTAAGTTAATTGATTTAATTTATAATAATTAGATGTAGTGCAAAGGAATGAAATCAAGTATTTAACCATTATTGAATATAAAAATTAAGTTGAAAACTGGAAAATTATGTGATAATTTTTAAATCCAATGGTAAACCCTTATATTGGAAATTTATGAATGGAATAAATATAGGTTAATTCAATAAAAAGGAAATTTTGGAAATTTATCTACAATTTTGAATTTTACGAAATTGAAGATTTATATTGATTTAATCTTTAATAAATTGACATATAAAATTTGTTAAATCATTTTAAATATTGAGAAAATAGTACTAAATCGATTGCAATAGATATAAATAAATTTTTACGTTAATGTTAATATAAAGTACTTTTTGAAGATAACGTCAAATTCATTTATGGAGATTTAGTTAAATGGGAACTTTGATTTTGAGAAATAAAAGCGTATTAATGTGACTAAAGGTTAGAGTACGATTATTGTATGTTGCCTATTTTGGTAGCTTGTTAATTTACAATTTTGAAATCAGTTACAATAATTTTTAATTGAGTATTGCGTTAATGTTAATTAAAGTAGTATTTGTAACAATGTTAAGACTTTCGTATTGGATAGTTTGTTGTAATATAAGACTTGTAAATAAAGTTATTAACGTATTGGAAAGCAATTACATTTGATGAAATTAAATGTTGAAATATTACATAGATAAGAATTTAGATGAAATGGATTAATTTATGACATAAAATGGTAAGTAATTATAATATTGTTATTAATAATAGACGTTACTTTAAGGATAATTAATGTAGTAACGTAAGGTGAAAATGTAAATTAAAAGGGAAACGTAAAATTTAGTTAAGGTAGTAATTTATAAATTGGGAATAAAATTCAAATGTTATATTAGGCTGTAAATCAATTTAGGAATAAAATTTTATTTACTTGTGGTAAATTGATATATACTAATGTTAAATATATACATAAGATGATGATTGATTTAATAAAGAGAATTGAATACGAATGGTATAAAATTTCATTTGAAATAAGATTTTATAATTTATTGAATTTACTTTAATTAAAGGTAAACACTAATTTTTTTGCAATAAATCTTTATTTGATACGGAGGTTTGGTTAATAAATTTGAAGCTAATTGCAATCAGAAATGATAGGAATGGTAAGTTGACCATTTATTTATAATAAGATCTAAAAATCAAATAAATGGATTATTGGAATTTAAATTTGACAAATTATGAATTCATTTAAATTCGGATCCATCTGTCTATTCCAACTTCATCTATAAATACCCCGCTAAACCCGAGCCTCCGCCTATTCTCATTTGTCTGCGCGTAAAATTTCATCAGCTCCTTCTTCTCCTCAATGGCAGACAAACAAATCTTAGATCCAAATAAAAATTCCAAACCAAATCAAAAGCTAAAATTCAAACTTCTCAGAAAAATCTGGAAGCAAAACGCATGAGGGAGAGAGGGAAAGAAAGGGGGATGACGTGGCGCTTGAAGGTGTTCTTTTATTTCTATTCTTTTTTTGAAATTTCAATCACCATTAATGCGTATAACTTTCTCCTACGAACTCCGTTTCACGCGAGATTTTTTTTGTTAGGATCGTGATAAAATTCCAGATCTTTTGACACTGGTTTGGACAGATTTGGAGACCGTCGAATTTTTGGGTTTAAATGTGATTTAAATTCGATTTAAATTCAAAAGGTGAGTGTTTTAACCCACTCACAACTTCTAAAATTTCTTATGTTTGTTAATTTGACTTTAGATATGAGCAGAGATTTATTTATGACTTTTTGGCATGTTTTATTCATTATCTCCGTTAAATCGCATTTATTTAATTAACTGTTAATTATTTTATTGCATATAAACTTGACAGTTAGAATTTTTTATTTGCATATTAACTTCCAGTCCTAGTTATGTTAAATTTTTATTTCATATTAACTGCCAGTTAAATTTATGTTTATTTTTGCATACAAACTGCCAGTTAACGGTTATTAAATTTGTTTTGAGTATAAACTGGTAATTGATACCATTATTTATCACCTGTTATATATTGATGATTGTTTGAAATTGGATGATGACTGTGATAAATGGATGATTAATTTTATTAATTGCAAGTTGCTATGCATTTCATTTCATTCGGGATTGCGGCTTGAAATGATATACAACTGCATTTTTATTTTAAATTGCGGATTGAAATGATAAACATCCGTATCACTTGACCATAGGGTAGAAATTTTTATACAGGCACCGCGGTATATATATAAAATATATTTTGAAATGTTTTTGGTTTTGTAAAGCTATATATATATGGTTTATGGATATTGATTTGGTTATTTATATATATATATATATATATATATATATATATATATAGTAATTTTTAGGTTTTAAGCTTTGTATAAATTTGATTTGAAGTATAAAATAAAGTTTGATTTTCGAGATCAAATACTATTAAGAATTTATTTAAAATTTAATTTAATTTCTGGAGTTTTAATGACTTAAAAGAGAACAAGATTGGAAGATGAGTATTAAGTTAAATTGAAATTTAATGAAAAGTTAGAATTTTAAAAGAATATGATTTTTATAACTTGATTTTTGTGTAGAGTGATTTAAATGAATATATAATAAATTAAAAGATTTTCCAGTCATGTGAAGTTAAAGGTTTCTTAAATTATATTGAATTCATTAAGTAAAGATTTCAAGTTTAAAAAAAAAATAAGTGATTGAATTTAATATATATGGGTTTGTCAAATGAGTTGTTTTTGAAATGGTGAAAATATTTAAAGCTTTGAAACATTAAAATTGAAATGGTATTTGGTAGTTTAAATCGATATTTGAAATTGATTTGTGAAATCTAAAGAAGCTATTTTGTTTTATAAAAGTAATTTAATATTTAACCATTTAAGAAATGGAAACTTGTTTCAAAGTTATGATTTTCAAGGTAGTATAATTTGAAAATATTATATTCAAGAGTTTTGATTTCTAAATATTTTTCTTTGAAAACCCTATGATTTTGGAAAAGAATATATTGGAAAATAAAGATGATATCATATTGTTTTGGGTTTTAAAAGGAAATGATATCATATTTATATGGTTTTGAAATGTATATTTTATTCGGGTTTTAAAAGCATAAATTATTTTAAATGATCGCGGTGTTATAATAATGTTTGGTTGTTGAAGAGACCGGGATCAGAAGTTGTCATACTCTCTGCCAACTCCGAAAACCACTTTAACAACCGTGTACGCGGTGGAGATTCCAGAATGAAGTAGGTTGGTGGCGGCGTTTCCTTTGAGGTAAATACGTGGACCCAACTCCCATGAGTTGACATAAGGTGGCTAAAACAGGAGCGATTCTCGGGCCAATGAGGTCATTCCTCTGATCGGACACTCCTCTTCGATACTATACTTTGACTTTGGATTGATTCGGTGGCCACCTTTATTTTTGATTTTGAGGGAGTTTGTTCGAGGTGGGCGGCAGCTGCGCGCTGCGCGTTTCTACCAGCCCAGATAGCAATTGGTATATCTACCCTGGCATTACCTAGTTGTGCCGTGTCACCTACCCTATCGAGCCTTGAACGAGTTTGGATTTCTCCCGTAGCCCGTGTGGTATCCTCTGGTGGCTTCCCGATCAGGAGGGACTATGATATTGGATGGACTACTAGGACTATTACGTGTTAAGGTGGAAAATGTAAAGCCTTAATGCTATTTAAAAGTAAGTTTATTTTACAATTGGACACTATTATAATAGCGCAATATACTACATAGTAAATAGTTTAACGGATCCTTTGGAGATGTAAATCCCGAGCATCTCTTGAGTTACTGCACTCATATTTATTTCTGCTAATTTAACTTACATAAGATCTTTTAGTTCTGACTCGGGTGTTTTTGTCTTTTCAAATTCGCTCGGGTCAGTCCGAGCGTTTCAGGATTTGAAGACTTTATTTATGGAGGACGAAGACAAAGATTTCATTATTATTATTATTATTATTATTATTATTATTATTATATGGTTCCACTACACACTCTGTTCCGCTGCATTGATATTTATTGGTATGTGAACTCTGATATTTATTGTGTAAAGAAGAATCAAATGTCTTGTAAACAGTTTTTGTGAACTGTATATTTATTATTATATTTTATCCTTCCGCTGTGAGATTCTGTTTAGTTTTTTCCCTTCTCTTTTTTTCTTGTTTACCCCATAACAATCCGCCATTCCGTATGGTTTGAATTGGCACGTGTGTCGATTTAAATCGTGTGAAAAGGCGGGATGTTACAATTGGTATCAGAGCTTTGGTTTAGCGATAAACCTTAGCTTTGTGGGGTTTGACTCTTTACTAATAGGGTAGCAATACCCTATGGGAGTCGCTGAGTGTATATATATAAGAGAGCGTATTTGTTAGTGTTATAAAAGGTTTTAATAATGTGTTAATTTGTTCCGTTTGGTATTTATAAATTCTGATTGGTGCATGGGACGCTGTGACATCAATACGAATTTCTAAACACTTAATAGGACAGACCGACATAATATTTGTTTTTAATATAGGTGAATGAAATAATTTTGCCTATTATATTTTCTATATATAAAATAAAATTTTCAAATGATATCTATATTTGGTTGCAATATATTGGTTGTTAGGAATAAAATTTATAAATAATAGGTAAATAAGATTAAAAATAAATAAATGTAATTTGGGAATTCAGAACTTAAGTTTCGGGGTTTTTGAAAACTTCTTTCAGATGATTTGGAGTATAATAATATTGTTATAAGTATTTTTTGATATAAATATTTAATATAATTTAAAAGAAATTGTTTTAAAGAAGATTTTTGGAGAAAATAAATTTTGTACTTTCCTCTCTGTCGCTGGAAAATAATTTCGGTGATGAGTGCACGCATCATCGACATTCATTTTCGAGTTTCGAAGTGGGAAGGTCAATGTAGTAATTTACTGCAGAATCGTTAAGAAATTTTATCGTTTTAATTATAATTGGTTATATATGTTAAGTGTAGATATCTATCTATTATTTTAAATGATTTAAAATTAAACCCGGTATTTGGTTCTTAGGTTCCAGTTAATTAATAGGACAATTAAGTGTAGCAAATTTGAACCTTTAAGTAAAGTAAAAATGGTATTAAATGAAATTGGAAATTTGTAACCTATGAAATAAAGATTACTATTATTGAACTTTAATTTAATTTAAGGAAATAGAACAAACTTGTATAACTTTCAATTATACTCTTAAATAACATATATAACTTACCAAATATTAAAAGTTGAAATGTTTAATAGAAAATGTAATGAAAATTGTACAAGTAAAGGTAGGTAATGAAGTATTCAATGAAATTGCTGTTAAATGAGAATTTAATGTTATAAACTTAAGTTATAATTGAAATTTTACCAAGTAAATATAATTAAAGGTAAGTATGGTAAATAAACGATTATAGACTTAAGTAATTAAAGTGAAATATAATAAAGAGAAATTGTAAATTTAAGAAATAGGGTAGAGTTATTTCTAAATATAATTGAAAGAAATAAAATGGAAATAAAATTGAATGAAATAAATGAAAAGAATCAAACAACTAATGTATGAAATAAAATTTATAATAAGTTATTTGTTGATTGAAATTGTTGTTTGTCGTGGTTTGGAGTTGTTGGGTAAGGGAACTTTAATCTTGTTGGGATGGATGAATAATCCATTGTGTTTAATCTAAGACTGTTGAGTAAATGATGCACTTGATGTTTTATTCTTTATTCCGTATAACTTAAAAGTTTTGAACCCGAACAACTATTTGTTTGTTTGATTTGAATGGTTGTTTTGTATTTGTTGTGTATGCTGTTTGTTGAAATTGTTGGATGTTGTATTGATTTGTTGATAGTGATTGAAACCACTTAAATATTTCACTTTATATAAATTGTTAACCCTTTGGATTTTATAAGTGAAATACAGGTTATGGAAGCAATTGTTACTGCTTTTGGTTCCATAAATTAAGCGTAAATTGCCCGACAAATAGGTACGTTTCGGATTACGGTTTATAGCGCTATTTTATACATTTTTCCGTGTAGGGATATTTAATTTGAAAAATATATGTTGTATATTGTTATATTTAATATTATATTTTCTCTCGAGCCTCTCCGTACAAAGGAGACTCTGCCAAAATTTTCCGAAAATTTTGGACTTCGAAATTTTTTGAAATGTTTTTCCAAACTTTATTTATTTAAGTATAAAAAGATATAATTACTATAAAACGGGTATATTTTGTTTAAAGTAATAAATTTAGTAAATTATTGTTTATAAGTTAAATATTTTGGACAAGATGTATTGTTATTAAATTCTTCTTTTCCTTTCTTTTCCTTTTCGGGGACGAAAAGTTTTGAGTGGGGGAGAGTGTAACGACCCGTAGATTTCGTGAGTTTAATTGGGTTAAATTAATAAGTTTTGTAATTAAATTTAGTAGAAAAAAAAACTTATAAATTAATATTGAAATGAAGGCTAAAATAACATATATGAATGGTAATTTAAGTCTTTGTTTGTAATATGAATAAATTTTTCAATAAATAAAATGGTGTAAGAATTGTACCTGAATATAATGTGAAGATAGAAATTATAGGGTAGGCATTAAATTTGTTAAGTGTAAATTTATGGGTATGATAACAAATTCGTATGCATTATCTAAATAAATTGGTCAATTAATTTGTTAGAAATCAAAACCTTTTTAATTGGTAAATAATTTGATGTGTATTGATATAAACGTTACTTTAACGATTATTTATAAAGTAACGGAAGTGTAAATGGAATAAATGAAGTTATGCTGTAATGAGTGAATAAATAAAAATATTGCAACAAAATAGGAAACTGACATAACATTTATAAATGATAACGAACATTGGTAAGGAATAAATGAGAACAATTGAAATAAAACTTAAGGGTAATTAAAAGTTGAATAGTTACCATTGTAAGATACCTATTTGGGTAGTTGATAAACTTTAATGTGAAATGGATCGAAAACTTTTGGCCAAATTTGGGTAGTTAGTGTAGTTTTGACTTGTCATTGTAGTTTCTTAATTCTATAAGATGAAATCAATGTTAACTTTATTTTAATATGACGTTTGGGTGATTTATGAAGGGAAAAACCAAGATTTATTTATTTGTTTGAAATTGAAATCCAATTTGGGGATTTATTGCAAATAAGTGAAATTAATGTTTAACTATTACGTTAAGAGGGTCTAATAAATTAAAAGGGGAAATCAATAGGGATTAATCTAATTTAGGTTATATTAATATAAATTTGGGTAAAAAGGTGTTGGACCAAGGAAATAGTATTAATTGGTTTTTTAGAAACCTTAATTTAAAATATGAAGTAGACAAGATTTCACGTTATAACCATTTATACAAATCCATGATGTATGTAGAAGTATTAAAGGAATAAAACGTAAACAAATGTTGAATAAACGAATAGGAATCAACATTTATTTATTTATTTGGATTTAACTACGATAGTATGATTTATTGCAATTAAATGAATCTATATAGACAGTTAAGTTATATTAAATAATAAGAAATTAGATGTCTTGTACGAAGTTAATATTGTGTGAATTATTAATAAAGAATAACTAGAATGGGATTCAAATTGGTATAATAATGGAAAGTGTTTATTTGTTGCTCTTGAGCAATAAAAATTTACAATAAGCAATTTAAAGCAACCGTTTAATTAACCAAATTCAATCCAATACAATTTATTAAAACGACAGTTAGGCTATAATTGAATATAGGTTTAAGTTAGAAACATACACTTAATGCAAGATTGTAATTTGGGAAATAAGAAGAATGAAACCAAGAAAGAAGTTATAGAGGATAGTTAATTGAAATCAATGTATCTATTTGGCAAATATAATAAGTGTAGTACAATCCAAATTAAGGTAAGCAAGGTGCGAAGTTCTAATTTATTGAAATTGGTAGAATTTGGAATGGATTAAAGGTTACATAAATTGATGGTATGATACGTAATGAATTTTAGAATTTGAATTTTTTTTAAATAGTAAGTTAATTGATTTAATTTATAATAATTAGATGTAGTGCAAAGGAATGAAATCAAGTATTTAACCATTATTGAATATAAAAATTAAGTTGAAAACTGGAAAATTATGTGATAATTTTTAAATCCAATGGTAAACCCTTATATTGGAAATTTATGAATGGAATAAATATAGGTTAATTCAATAAAAAGGAAATTTTGGAAATTTATCTACAATTTTGAATTTTACGAAATTGAAGATTTATATTGATTTAATCTTTAATAAATTGACATATAAAATTTGTTAAATCATTTTAAATATTGAGAAAATAGTACTAAATCGATTGCAATAGATATAAATAAATTTTTACGTTAATGTTAATATAAAGTACTTTTTGAAGATAACGTCAAATTCATTTATGGAGATTTAGTTAAATGGGAACTTTGATTTTGAGAAATAAAAGCGTATTAATGTGACTAAAGGTTAGAGTACGATTATTGTATGTTGCCTATTTTGGTAGCTTGTTAATTTACAATTTTGAAATCAGTTACAATAATTTTTAATTGAGTATTGCGTTAATGTTAATTAAAGTAGTATTTGTAACAATGTTAAGACTTTCGTATTGGATAGTTTGTTGTAATATAAGACTTGGAAATAAAGTTATTAACGTATTGGAAAGCAATTACATTTGATGAAATTAAATGTTGAAATATTACATAGATAAGAATTTAGATGAAATGGATTGATTTATGAAATAAAATGGTAAGTAATTATAATATTGTTATTAATAATAGACGTTACTTTAAGGATAATTAATGTAGTAACGTAAGGTGAAAATGTAAATTAAAAGGGAAACGTAAAATTTAGTTAAGGTAGTAATTTATGAATTGGGAATAAAATTCAAATGTTATATTAGGCTGTAAATCAATTTAGGAATAAAATTTTATTTAATTGGGGTAAATTGATATATACTAATGTTAAATATATACATAAGATGACGATTGATTTAATAAAGAGAATTGAATACGAATGGTATGAAATTTCATTTGAAATAAGATTTTATAATTTATTGAATTTACTTTAATTAAAGGTAAACACTAAATTTTTTGCAATAAATCTTTATTTGATACGGAGGTTTGGTTAATAAATTTGATGCTAATTGCAATCAAAAATGATAGGAATGGTAAGTTGACCATTTATTTATAATAAGATCTAAAAATCAAATAAATGGATTATTGGAATTTAAATTTGACAAATTATGAATTCATTTAAATTCGGATCCATCTGTCTATTCCAACTTCATCTATAAATACCCCGCTAAACCCGAGCCTCCGCCTATTCTCATTTGTCTGCGCGTAAAATTTCATCAGCTCCTTCTTCTCCTCAATGGCAGACAAACAAATCTTAGATCCAAATAAAAATTCCAAACCAAATCAAAAGCTAAAATTCAAACTTCTCAGAAAAATCTGGAAGCAAAACGCATGAGGGAGAGAGGGAAAGAAAGGGGGATGACGTGGCGCTTGAAGGTGTTCTTTTATTTCTATTCTTTTTTCTTTTTACTTTTAAATTTGAATCACCATTAATGCGTATAACTTTCTCCTACGAACTCCGTTTCACGCGAGATTTTTTTTGTTAGGATCGTGATAAAATTCCAGATCTTTTGACACTGGTTTGGACAGATTTGGAGACCGTCGAATTTTTGGGTTTAAATCGGATTTAAATTCGATTTAAATTCAAAAGGTGAGTGTTTTAACCCACTCACAACTTCTAAAATTTCTTATGTTTGTTAATTTGACTTTAGATATGAGTAGAGATTTATTTATGACTTTTTGGCATGTTTTATTCATTATCTCCGTTAAATCGCATTTATTTAGTTAACTGTTAATTAATTTATTGCATATAAATTTGACAGTTAGAATTTATTTATTTGCATATTAACTTCCAGTCATAGTTATGTTAAATTTTTATTTCATATTAACTGCCAGTTAAATTTACGTTTATTTTTGCATATAAACTGCCAATTAACGGTTATTAAATTTATTTTGAGTATAAACTGGTAATTGATACCATTATTTATCACCTGTTATATATGGATGATTGTTCGAAATTGGATGATAACTGTGATAAATGGATGATTAATTTTATTAATTGCAAGTTGCTATACATTTCATTTCATTCGGGATTGCGGTTTGAAATGATATACAACCGCATTTTTATTTTAAATTGCGGATTGAAATGATAAACATCCGTATCACTTGACCATAGGGTAGAAAATTTTATACAGGCACCGCGGTATATATATAAAATATATTTTGAAATGTTTTTGGTTTTGTAAAGCTATATATATGGTTTATGGATATTGATTTGGTTATTTATATATATATATATATAGTAATTTTTAGGTTTTAAGCTTTTTATAAATTTGATTTGAAGTATAAAATAAAGTTTGATTTTCGAGATCAAATACGATTAAGAATTTATTTAAAATTTAATTTAATTTCTGGAGTTTTAATGACTTAAAAGAGAACAAGATTGGAAGATGAATATTAAGTTAAATTGAAATTTAATGAAAAGTTAGAATTTTAAAAGAATATGATTTTTATAACATGATTTTTGTGTAGAGTGATTTAAATGAATATATAATAAATTAAAAGATTTTCCAGTCATGTGAAGTTAAAGGTTTCTTAAATTATATTGAATTCATTAAGTAAAGATTTCAAGTTTAAAAAAAAATAAGTAATTGAATTTAATATATATGGATTTGTCAAATGAGTTGTTTTTGAAATGGTGAAAATATTTAAAGCTTTGAAACATAAAAATTGAAATGGTATTTGGTAGTTTAAATCGATATTTGAAATTGATTTGTGAAATCTAAAGAAGCTATTTTGTTTTATAAAAGTAATTTAATATTTAACCATTTAAGAAATGGAAACTTGTTTCAAAGTTATGATTTTCAAGGTAGTATAATTTGAAAATATTGTATTCAAGAGTTTTGATTTCTAAATATTTTTCTTTGAAAACCCTATGATTTTGGAAAAGAATATATTGGAAAATAAAGATGATATCATATTGTTTTGGATTTTAAAAGGAAATGATATCATATTTATATGGTTTTGAAATGGATATTTTATTCGGGTTTTAAAAGCATAAATTATTTTAAATGATCGCGGTGTTATAATAACGTTTGGTTGTTGAAGAGACCGGGATCGGAAGTTGTCATACTCTCTGTCAACTCCGAAAACCACTTTAACAACCGTGTACGCGGTGGAGATTCCAGAATGAAGTAGGTTGGTGGCGGCGTTTCCTTTTAGGTAAATACGTGGACCCAACTCCCATGAGTTGGCATAAGGTGGCTAAAACAGGAGCAATTCTCGGGCCAATGAGGTCATTCCTCTGATCGGACACTCCTCTTCGATACTATACTTTACTTTGGATTGATTCGGTGGCCACCTTTATTTTTGATTTTGGAGGAGTTTGTTCAAGGTGGGCGGCAGCTGCGCGCTGCGCGTTTCCACCAGCCCGGATAGCAATTGGTATATCTACCCTGGCATTGCCTAGTTGTGCCGTGTCAGCTACTGTAACAACCCAGTATTTTATGATTATTTCTAATTATTTATTTTAATTATTTAAATTGAATTGTTGATTTAAAAAGTTTATTTTATTTATTAAAATGAATAATTTTTTTATTTTAAAAGTATATTCTGATTTTGTGTGAATTATAATTTCAAACCTGAATAAATAGGATATTTCCAGAAAAGTGGATTTTTGGTCAAACTGGTCAAACTTTGACTTTTAAATTTAAAACTTAAATATTTGAATTTTTGAATTTTATCTTTTATTACGAAATTAATTTTAAGAATACTATTTTTCGTTTCGTTGAAATCGGAGTTATATTGTGAAAGTTATGCTTTTTACAATATTGGATGTAAATTGTTTTATTTAATAATGTTGTTTATTTTAATCTATATAAAATATATTTTTATTTGTCATATCTTATTATAGTTTGTATTATATTTTATGTTACATATATTTTTGTCATTTAAATATTTTTAAAGTGATGATACAATTTTTCTAAAGCTTATTGAATTTATTTTCAATTTTAAAGCCTAGTTTCTATTTTCTTTGTTATTTTCTTAATTTAATTATATTTAATTAAAATTTATTTATTTATTTTTGTGAATGCATTTTTATTTCATGTTCTTATCTTTATTTATAATTATTTTTCAAGTACATAAAATTTTTCCAAAACTTGTTGCATTTATTTTCAAATTTTCAAGCCTAGTTTGCAATTTTTGCTGTTTTTCTTAATTTAATTATATATAATTAATATTTATTTATTTGTTTTTGTTTATTTACTAAATTTTCGTGTTTTTATCTGAATTTATATTTATTTTTTAGATATTTAAATTTGCAAAAGAAAATATGGTAATTTGAAGAGTTTGTGACCTCTGATTTGCTTAAGGCTTTTTGTCTTCTTGTCTTTTCACATTTCAACCAACATCCTTTCAACTTTTGCTGCCATAACCTCCCTCTTCAGCGACCACTTCCTCATTTTCACGTGGATTTCTTTTCTTCTCATCGCACAAAAAAATGTCGGCCACCATCATTTCAAAAAGCTTGGTAAAAAATCTTCTTTTCTTTTTCATTTTTATGCTTGTTTTCATGCGAATTTGCACTTGCTCCTTCACCTCTTTGGTTTGGCCTGCCAACTCCAGCCATGTTGCTGCCTCCACCACCACCTGAACCAGCCACCACCACCTCCTCTCCAACCCCATAGCCAAGCCGAGCCATCCCATGAGGTAGATCCACACACAAATGCACCAAACTCCTCTTGTATATGCATAGCCGAGCACCATACATCACCACCACCTCCAAACTCCTCCTTGGCCGCCACCACCAACACCACCACCAGCTTTTCCTGACCTAACACCCTTTGCCACATCACCTCCTAACCCCACCAGGCCTGGCCATGACCATGCTAGCCTTGGCTGTGACCTTTAGTTGCCTTGAGTCATTGTTTTATGCCTTGTAGTTGTAGTTTCATGTGCATATATCTCTTGCTCCATCACCATCCATGCTAGGCCGACCTCTACATGACCATAACCTGATCCAAAACCATCTCTTTGCTGTTCCTTTCCAGTCCATAGATGAAGCACAGGTGGTTGAAAGCAAGTGCAAACACTTTGGCATTGTGTTATGCATTCATTTATAACATTGTTTTATTATATTTGGGTTGAAAACTTATGTTGTTTATATTGTTTTGTTTGAATGTTTGCAAGGCTATTAGCTTTGTCTCTCCCACACTCAAATCTTATTCGTGCTTTCATGCCATCGAAGATCTTTGTTGTGTGCTTTGGTTGTTGTAACGACCCAGAATTTTTTATAATTTAAATTTGAATATTTAATTAATTTTAAATGTTAATAAGTGAATTTTTAAGTCAAATAAATTTTATTTTGAATTTTTGGATTTAATTGGATAATTTAATCGATAATTTAATATGTTAAATTATGGAAATAATTGAAAATTTAGTTAAATATGATTGAAATTGATTTGTAAAATTTTATTTAATCATACTGGAGTTATAGAAATATTTTAGAACTTTTAAAATCGAATTAAAAGTTAATCTGTGAAAATTGAATATTTTAATATTTAATAATCGACTGTAAAATAGCCAATTTTTGAACAGTCTCAGAATTGAACGAAACCAGTTCCATTGGATCCGTAATAGTTAGTTATTACCGGATTTCAATTTTCGTATCAATCGGAGTTATCGTTTGAGCGTGGCAGCTCGAAACGCATCGAATTATTTTTAATTTAAATTTGGCGAGTCAAAATAGCCATTTTTCAAAAAGTCTCGGATTTCGACGAAACCAGTTTCATCGGATCCGTAATGTGATATTATTGTAAGGTTTCAAATTTCAAGTCAATTGGATTTACCGTTTGTCCGGTACAAATTAAAACGCCTAGAAATCGAGTTAAATCGGTTTAATTTAAATTGAGCGTTTGTTGCCATAACTCGCACATACTTCCGAATTAGCTTCCGAAACCTATTCCATTGTGTCCGGAACGCGGGATAAACCCTAGGTACGCTGGTTACGGCGTCTAAATCGGAGTTCGGAATTTCCGGGATGAATAGTGTCGCTCGTTCCTTATAAATACACCCACCATCTTCATAATTTTATAAAAAATAACAAAACCCTAACCCTAATACTTGCTAGCCGCCACTTATACATGAATGGCCAGAAATTAGCTTCATTCATCTCTCAATCTCTCTTAATCTACAAAGAATTAGAAGAAGTGTTCAACACGAAAAAGGTAGAGCATGAAGAGAGCTTGAAATCCATACGGTGATGATGGATTTTGGTGCAACGGAGGGGGAGAGATGTGAGGCCGTTCTCATCAGGTCATGCACGCGTTTCAAGGCTAGATGGGTGGCCGAGTTGCATCTCCTTCAGGCCGTGTGTAGTGGTGGTTGTGTGCTTCGTGATGGTGGTAGTGTGATCGAGTTTAGGCGAGTATTCGTGGTGAATAATTAAACCCTAATTCATGTTGAATGGGTTCTTGGGACGGCAATAACCTGTAGAGTGTGCGTGAAAGGGGAAGAAAGGGGGGAGGGTCCAGATGTGGAGGCAGCAGATCCAAGGGTTGTAAATGATTGAGGTTAAAAATATAAAGTTATGTTGTGATTTAAGTTATTAAAAACGTGTACAATCTTGTAAAATTCATATCTTTTTCATACGAGGTCGAAAAAATGCAAACTCAGTTGCGTTGGAATCGTATGGACGAGCACTACGCGATGGAGTTGGTTTGGAGTCGTTTGGAGTTAGTGAGAATTTCGGGTAAAATTAAACGCGCGTTTAATTTTATTCGAAATAAATCGCTAAAACGGAAATTAAAACCAAGGTGAGAATTTCTCACTCAATCGAATAGATTTCGATTTTATTTTAAATAGTTAGATTTAAAATATTTGAATGCATGTTTGAATGATAACTGTAAATTATTGATTGTTAAAATAGACATTATGCGCCGTTAGTAAGCGGATGTTATTTAATAAAAACATATACCGCGAATATTTCATAAACAGTGAAATTGGTATTATATATAATATCAATATATATATATTGGCATATGTATATATTGCAGTTGATTGATTTCCCGCATTTATTTGTTTAGCGGATGTGACCCTATTAGGCCGTTATTAAGCGGATAATATTTAATAAAAACATATACCGCGATAATTTCGTACTGGAGCGAAATTGGTATTGTGCTAATGTTTTTGGATGCAGGGAAACAGGTTGGAGGGATCCAACTGGATTCCTCAACAATATTTATTTGATTTCAGATATTTTGATATTTGATGGATTATCATATCGATATATGATATCGTTATTAGTCGAGATTGACTATTTGGTGTGTAGCATCATTGGACCCAGATTTTGGGATTTTAAAATGATTTTCAAAGTGATTTTTGAAATATAAAAATATTTTTGGAATTGATCCATTTAAATGAATAAACGTTATATAATTTTAGAAGTTATAAAATTATGATTTTTGTGAAATATAGTTAAAAGCTGATTTTTGAAAATAAGGAATTTATGACTTTATAAAAGAGTTTAAATGGAATTCTGAACTTGTTATAAAAAGTTTAAATATGGGATTTATAAAATTTGATTATTTTATAAATCGAAATGATGAAATTATAAAGGAATTTAAAGACGTTTTAGAATAATAATATAAACTGATTTATATTAAGAGATTTATAAATGGATATTTATAAATTGAAATATAGACATTATAAAACGAGTTTTTATAAGTGTTTGAATGTAGTGAAAATGAATTTCATAAATGAATGAAATTTATAGAATTATAAACCGTGAAGTTATAAATGAAATTTATAAATAGTAAGATTTATAAATTTGGTGAAATTATTTGAAGAATAGATTGGGTTAAATAAATGAATCTTATAAGTTATAAGATTTATAATTATGAAATTCTAAGGAATGATTTTGTGAAATAATCGTTTATAAGTAGTTAACTTATTATATGAACATTTAGTTTATAATTTAGTTATAAACTGGAATAGGTTAATAAAGGAATTTATAAAAAGGAAGTTTTTATAAATAAAAAGAAACGGAATTTATAAACGTTGTTTTATAAATCCGTAAACGACTTATTTTGATAAGTTAATTGTTATAACTTATAAATGGAGTTATATTCACGTTTTAGACAGTGAATAATCCTTTAAGTTAAAGTGAATAGAAATGATGAAGTTTGTTAACGTAGTTTATTCACGTTTTTGAACAGTGAATAACACGTTAAAGAAATTGTTTAGAATGTGAATGTTTTGAATAGAATTAAAACGATCTAACGATGTTTTAAAAGGTGTTGTGATTCGAAACCATAGATTTCAACATTTATTGTTGAAATAGACGTTTTCGAGAAATAAAAGGGAATAGTGGACTATAACACTGTTGTTATAGTAAATGATTTCCGAAAGGAAATGTTTTGTATAGTATTGAGATTTATATATCTATTTTAAATTCGAATCCCTATACGAGTGATTTTGGGTTGTCGTAACGATGTTTTACGCAACATTCGTTTTGGCCCAAATAAATATGTTAAGAGAATGATTTCCTTAATAGAATGAAATATATACTTAATCTCGATTTAAGTATATTGAATATTTTCCAAGTGTTGAAAATAAAAAAAAAATTGTGAATTACTTATGAATAAATAAGTATGGAAATGTTTTTCCAATATAAAGTGAATATTAGAGAATTTATCTTTTTGAAGATAAATTGAAAATGAATATTATAAATCGAATTGAAGTCGTATATTCATTAATACTTTGGAATGTAAATTCACCAGTGAATTTATAAAAGAAGGTGGAATTTGTTTAAAAATAAATATTGATTTATTTTTGAAATATTGAAATTATATATCTAGTGAAGATATTTTGGAAAATAAATAATTTGGAAAATTATTTGGAAACTGGTGATGTGTGCATATCCAGTGATAGTTCAATAACCGACTATCAATATTTCCCTTTGAATGGGTAATTGATGTGATTTGTTTGAATGTGAATGCTACACTTATTTTTGAATAAGCGCTCACTATTTGGGTTAACCGGGAAAGGACCATGGGGTCGTATAACCCATTCCGAATATGTGATACGTCGTTATGAATTGCATTTGAAGATCGGTGTTGAAGACCGAGTTTTTGCGAAAGCGATAGGATGACCTATCGATTGTCTCTGCACTGGGTAGCTCCTGGTATAGAGATCTCCTAAGTGATGGGAAATTCGATCGGGATTGTGAATACCCGGATTTGCAAGGGCTTCGTAAGAAGTGCCTTCGGTTTTGTTCGAGCCCGGAACAGACTTGTATGGATTGTATGTCTGACATTACAAGTTGAGATATAAAGCCGATTTCTTTCAAATATATTTCTGTTGGTGGCGGAGAATTTATTCTTTTAGCTTAACACCCTTCTCTGAGACGTATGAGCTCAGAGGTTATGTAGTTGAAGTTATCAGCGATATATTCCCAATTTGGTAATGTGACATGCTGAGTGATGCTGAAATGATCATTGTGTTGATTATTTGTGATAGGATCGTTTATTTGATCGTCTATCCTTGTGATCATTGTGTTGATCATTTGTTGACCCAAAGCATGGCTTTTGTATAAAGTATGTTTTTGTGGACGTGACTTCGTCGAGCCTCACACCCCGTGAATGGTCAAAACAGGAAAGAAGCAGCAAGGTTATGAGGGGTAGCACCCTTTAGGATGTGTCCATTTCCTTCTGGAAAAGGGTGGTGTCATGGTATGGAGCCCAGATACTTACTCATGTTGAAAACACTTTATGATTGTGTGAATTGATTACGAGCGCTCGGTGATAAAGGTCCCAAAGGACCGGGGGATGGCATATTCGGTCAGTTGTTACTCAGTTAGGAGTAACCCGGCCTTGTGTTGGTAGAGATCCGGTTTGGTTCTCGGGGATGTCCATCCAGAGGCATTCTCATGTGGCAATGGGAAGTTCCTTGGCCTGACCATTTGTTGGAAATCCAAAGAAACAATACGTGACTTGTACGGTTTTAGTTGTAGAACCTGCTTCCTCAGGAGGTAGCTATAGTAGGCATAATATAATGGTACCTATGCTGGCTATGATTGATATCTTTACTTTCGAAAGGATTTGTTCTACACTATGCACTAGTAATAATATCAAATGTTATTTTAAATGCGTATCAAGCATCTTTGACTCACATAAGAAGAAATCTCCTCCAAGTCTGCGTTTGCATTGTGTGTGTGGTGGGAGGTCTTATGGTAGTCTCATTTTTAAAAGCATTGCGAATTGAATTTAAAAATATTCCTCTATTTTGATTTTAAAGTTAAATAAACTGTTTTGAGTTCTCACACCAGTCACATGACTGACTCGGAGTTTATTGTTTTCCTTCCTAAACTCTGGGTGCCCACCAATTTCCACACGGGCAGTTAAGAGTTAGGTTTATCAGGATATTCTGGATATTCTGGAGTTGCTGGAGGCAAGCTGGATTGGCATGGCGTATTACTAGTATATAGTATTTCTTTTCCGCTGCACTGTTTGTTGTTGTATGATGTTGTACACTCTGATGATATGATATGATGTAATGAAATGTAATGTAATAACTGATAGTTCTTTGTTTAAAGATTATTCATTTATTATTATATGTTGTTCCGCTGCGAAGTGTGAGATTCTGTTGTTGTTCTGTTGTTTTCTTTTTCCTCTATTCTCTTTTTCTTTCTATTTCTTCTATTTTTAAAATTTCCTATCTTCTATTTTCTTCTATTTTAAAATTTTCTGTTCTCTTTTCTATTATCTTTCTTCTATCTTCTCTCTTCTTCTCTTTTCTTTTCCTAAATTCTTTTTCTTAAACCCCTAAGGGTTCGTATTTTCGTTCATCTTGAATTAAACAAAGGAGATTAGTGTCTATTCAAGGAGTACGGACTTACGGGTCTTTACATTTGGTATCAGAGCTGATGGTTAAGCGACAACCATGGTTCTGTAGGGTATTACTCATTAGAGATAGAGTCAGTAGTACTCTAGAATGAATTTGAGTGTAATAATAGCTATGAGAGCGTATTTGTTAGTGATATAAAAATTGTTTTATATTGTGATGATTGGTTTATTGAGTGGCATATGAACTTTCGTCAGCGTGGTCCGCAAGACTATGCCGAAGGGGTTTCTAAACACTTGAATAGAACAATTCGACACAGTATTGTTTTAAATTGGGTAAATGAAATAATTTTACCTTGAGTATATTTTATATATAAAGGAATAATTTTTCAGAATTATTAAAGTGTATATAAGTGATTGTTTAGTTGTTTGAATAATCTAAGTAAAAGAATAATTGTATAAGTAAAAGAATTATAAGAATAGAATTATAATTAAAGTGTTTACAATTGTGAAATAAACTTATATATATAAGAAGTGAAACTATATAAAATATGAGTTGTAAATAAAGGATGTATAAATGGAATATAACTTAAGTTATGTAAATGAAATTCAACTTTGTAATTGAATTGAATGAATGGATTGAATGTTAATCAATTGAATGTAATTTAAGTTGATATGGAATAATGAATGAAAGTATAAATTCATTGAAATCAAATGTTATTAGAAGTTGAATAAATTGAATGAGAATGAATATAAGCAAAGGAATTTGGTTGTAATAAATAAACATTGGTTGTTATTTGATTGTTAGATGATTGTATGTAATTCATTAAGAATTAATGAAATTAAAAGCTATGAAATTGAATTCAAATTGAAAGTAAATAGATTTGAATAGAATTGAATGTGAATTGGATTTAATTAGTGAATGTTAACTAATTGAAACTAATTAAAATTGAGAATGAATGTTGATAAAATCCAATGTAAATGAATCAAATATGATTTAAATTGAAAACCCATTTCATTGAATATTAATGAGAATATGAATGAATATTATTGGTTATGAATGTTAGTTTGTTGATGGTTGAATATATATTGCTTTTGTTGTATATTGATATTATTATCTATATGCATGGTTCTCATGTTGTTTGTTAAGTGTTTAGTAGGTGCGGATCGCGTTGCTTCGCATTTGGAGTTCGCTTTTGCGCTATATTAGCCGTATATGCTTGCTAATAAAATATAAGGTACATATCTCGGATTAAATATCGCACTTTTACACTTTTTTCCCTGCGGGATGCCTCATTACTTGATGAGATGTATATTTGTGATATATATACTGTCATTTTTTTTTCGGATCGAGCCGCGCAAAGGAGACTATGGCGAATTTTTCCGGAAATTTAAGGCGTTAGAAAATTTTGAGAAAATTTGGAAAATTTTGAAAACTTTAACTTTGATTTTGAAGTTGAAAGTTAAACAATAGTAATTGTTTTTGAAAAGATTACTAAGTATGATTTTGAAAGCTTAGTAAAGATTTATAAGAAGTTTAATTATGAATTTTGGAAAATTAATAGATTCTCTAACCTTTCTTACTTGTAATTTCGAGGACGAAATTCTTTTAAGGGGGAAAGATTGTAACGACCCAGAATTTTTTATAATTTAAATTTGAATATTTAATTAATTTTAAATGTTAATAAGTGAATTTTTAAGTCAAATAAATTTTATTTTGAATTTTTGGATTTAATTGGATAATTTAATCGATAATTTAATATGTTAAATTATGGAAATAATTGAAAATTGAGTTAAATATGATTGAAATTGATTTGTAAAATTTTATTTAATCATACTGGAGTTATAGAAATATTTTAGAACTTTTAAAATCGAATTAAAAGTTAATCTGTGAAAATTGAATATTTTAATATTTAATAATCGACTGTAAAATAGCCAATTTTTGAACAGTCTCAGAATTGAACGAAACCAGTTTCATTGGATCCGTAATAGTTAGTTATTACCGGATTTCAATTTTCGTGTCAATCGGAGTTATCGTTTGAGCGTGGCAGCTCGAAACGCATCGAATTATTTTTAATTTAAATTTGGCGAGTCAAAATAGCCATTTTTCAAAAAGTCTCGGATTTCGACGAAACCAGTTTCATCGGATCCGTAATGTGATATTATTGTAAGGTTTCAAATTTCAAGTCAATTGGATTTACCGTTTGTCCGGTACAAATTAAAACGCCTAGAAATCGAGTTAAATCGGTTTAATTTAAATTGAGCGTTTGTTGCCATAACTCGCACATACTTCCGAATTAGCTTCCGAAACCTGTTCCATTGTGTCCGGAACGCGGGATAAACCCTAGGTACGCTGGTTACGGCGTCTAAATCGGAGTTCGGAATTTCCGGGATGAATAGTGTCGCTCGTTCCTTATAAATACACCCACCATCTTCATAATTTTATAAAAAATAACAAAACCCTAACCCTAATACTTGCTAGCCGCCACTTATACATGAATGGCCAGAAATTAGCTTCATTCATCTCTCAATCTCTCTCAATCTACAAAGAATTAGAAGAAGTGTTCAACACGAAAAAGGTAGAGCATGAAGAGAGCTTGAAATCCATACGGTGATGATGGATTTTGGTGCAACGGAGGGGGAGAGATGTGAGGCCGTTCTCATCAGGTCATGCACGCGTTTCAAGGCTAGATGGGTGGCCGAGTTGCATCTCCTTCAGGCCGTGTGTAGTGGTGGTTGTGTGCTTCGTGATGGTGGTAGTGTGATCGAGTTTAGGCGAGTATTCGTGGTGAATAATTAAACCCTAATTCATGTTGAATGGGTTCTTGGGACGGCAATAACCTGTAGAGTGTGCGTGAAAGGGGAAGAAAGGGGGGAGGGTCCAGATGTGGAGGCAGCAGATCCAAGGGTTGTAAATGATTGAGGTTAAAAATATAAAGTTATGTTGTGATTTAAGTTATTAAAAACGTGTACAATCTTGTAAAATTCATATTTTTTCATACGAGGTCGAAAAAATGCAAACTCAGTTGCGTTGGAATCGTATGGACGAGCACTACGCGATGGAGTTGGTTTGGAGTCGTTTGGAGTTAGTGAGAATTTCGGGTAAAATTAAACGCGCGTTTAATTTTATTCGAAATAAATCGCTAAAACGGAAATTAAAACCAAGGTGAGAATTTCTCACTCAATCGAATAGATTTCGATTTTATTTTAAATAGTTAGATTTAAAATATTTGAATGCATGTTTGAATGATAACTGTAAATTATTGATTGTTAAAATAGACATTATGCGCCGTTAGTAAGCGGATGTTATTTAATAAAAACATATACCGCGAATATTTCATAAACAGTGAAATTGGTATTATATATAATATCAATATATATATATTGGCATATGTATATATTGCAGTTGATTGATTTCCCGCATTTATTTGTTTAGCGGATGAGACCCTATTACGCCGTTATTAAGCGGATAATATTTAATAAAAACATATACCGCGATAATTTCGTACTGGAGCGAAATTGGTATTGTGCTAATGTTTTTGGATGCAGGGAAACAGGTTGGAGGGATCCAACTGGATTCCTCAACAATATTTATTTGATTTCAGATATTTTGATATTTGATGGATTATCATATCGATATATGATATCGTTATTAGTCGAGATTGACTATTTGGTGTGTAGCATCATTGGACCCAGATTTTGGGATTTTAAAATGATTTTCAAAGTGATTTTTGAAATATAAAAATATTTTTGGAATTGATCCATTTAAATGAATAAACGTTATATAATTTTAGAAGTTATAAAATTATGATTTTTGTGAAATATAGTTAAAAGCTGATTTTTGAAAATAAGGAATTTATGACTTTATAAAAGAGTTTAAATGGAATTCTGAACTTGTTATAAAAAGTTTAAATATGGGATTTATAAAATTTGATTATTTTATAAATCGAAATGATGAAATTATAAAGGAATTTAAAGACGTTTTAGAATAATAATATAAACTGATTTATATTAAGAGATTTGTAAATGGATATTTATAAATTGAAATATAGACATTATAAAACGAGTTTTTATAAGTGTTTGAATGTAGTGAAAATGAATTTCATAAATGAATGAAATTTATAGAATTATAAACCGTGAAGTTATAAATGAAATTTATAAATAGTAAGATTTATAAATTTGGTGAAATTATTTGAAGAATAGATTGGGTTAAATAAATGAATCTTATAAGTTATAAGATTTATAATTATGAAATTCTAAGGAACGATTTTGTGAAATAATCGTTTATAAGTAGTTAACTTATTATATGAACATTTAGTTTATAATTTAGTTATAAACTGGAATAGGTTAATAAAGGAATTTATAAAAAGGAAGTTTTTATAAATAAAAAGAAACGGAATTTATAAACGTTGTTTTATAAATCCGTAAACGACTTATTTTGATAAGTTAATTGTTATAACTTATAAATGGAGTTATATTCACGTTTTAGACAGTGAATAATCCTTTAAGTTAAAGTGAATAGAAATGATGAAGTTTGTTAACGTAGTTTATTCACGTTTTTGAACAGTGAATAACACGTTAAAGAAATTGTTTAGAATGTGAATGTTTTGAATAGAATTAAAATGATCTAACGATGTTTTAAAAGGTGTTGTGATTCGAAACCATAGATTTCAACATTTATTGTTGAAATAGACGTTTTCGAGAAATAAAAGGGAATAGTGGACTATAACACTGTTGTTATAGTAAATGATTTCCGAAAGGAAATGTTTTGTATAGTATTGAGATTTATATATCTATTTTAAATTCGAATCCCTATACGAGTGATTTTGGGTTGTCGTAACGATGTTTTACGCAACATTCGTTTTGGCCCAAATAAATATGTTAAGAGAATGATTTCCTCAATAGAATGAAATATATACTTAATCTCGATTTAAGTATATTGAATATTTTCCAAGTGTTGAAAATAAAAAAAAAATTGTGAATTACTTATGAATAAATAAGTATGGAAATGTTTTTCCAATATAAAGTGAATATTAGAGAATTTATCTTTTTGAAGATAAATTGAAAATGAATATTATAAATCGAATTGAAGTCGTATATTCATTAATACTTTGGAATGTAAATTCACCAGTGAATTTATAAAAGAAGGTGGAATTTGTTTAAAAATAAATATTGATTTATTTTTGAAATATTGAAATTATATATCTAGTGAAGATATTTTGGAAAATAAATAATTTGGAAAATTATTTGGAAACTGGTGATGTGTGCATATCCAGTGATAGTTCAATAACCGACTATCAATATTTCCCTTTGAATGGGTAATTGATGTGATTTGTTTGAATGTGAATGCTACACTTATTTTTGAATAAGCGCTCACTATTTGGGTTAACCGGGAAAGGACCATGGGGTCGTATAACCCATTCCGAATATGTGATACGTCGTTATGAATTGCATTTGAAGATCGGTGTTGAAGACCGAGTTTTTGCGAAAGCGATAAGATGACCTATCGATTGTCTCTGCACTGGGTAGCTCCTGGTATAGAGATCTCCTAAGTGATGGGAAATTCGATCGGGATTGTGAATACCCGGATTTGCAAGGGCTTCGTAAGAAGTGCCTTCGGTTTTGTTCGAGCCCGGAACAGACTTGTATGGATTGTATGTCTGACATTACAAGTTGAGATATAAAGCCGATTTCTTTCAAATATATTTCTGTTGGTGGCGGAGAATTTATTCTTTTAGCTTAACACCCTTCTCTGAGACGTATGAGCTCAGAGGTTATGTAGTTGAAGTTATCAGCGATATATTCCCAATTTGGTAATGTGACATGCTGAGTGATGCTGAAATGATCATTGTGTTGATTATTTGTGATAGGATCGTTTATTTGATCGTCTATCCTTGTGATCATTGTGTTGATCATTTGTTGACCCAAAGCATGGCTTTTGTATAAAGTATGTTTTTGTGGACGTGACTTCGTCGAGCCTCACACCCCGTGAATGGTCAAAACAGGAAAGAAGCAGCAAGGTTATGAGGGGTAGCACCCTTTAGGATGTGTCCATTTCCTTCTGGAAAAGGGTGGTGTCATGGTATGGAGCCCAGATACTTACTCATGTTGAAAACACTTTATGATTGTGTGAATTGATTACGAGCGCTCGGTGATAAAGGTCCCAAAGGACCGGGGGATGGCATATTCGGTCAGTTGTTACTCAGTTAGGAGTAACCCGACCTTGTGTTGGTAGAGATCCAGTTTGGTTCTCGGGGATGTCCATCCAGAGGCATTCTCATGTGGCAATGGGAAGTTCCTTGGCCTGACCATTTTGTTGGAAATCCAAAGAAACAATACGTGACTTGTACGGTTTTAGTTGTAGAACCTGCTTCCTCAGGAGGTAGCTATAGTAGGCATAATATAATGGTACCTATGCTGGCTATGATTGATATCTTTACTTTCGAAAGGATTTGTTCTACACTATGCACTAGTAATAATATCAAATGTTATTTTAAATGCGTATCAAGCATCTTTGACTCACATAAGAAGAAATCTCCTCCAAGTCTGCGTTTGCATTGTGTGTGTGGTGGGAGGTCTTATGGTAGTCTCATTTTTAAAAGCATTGCGAATTGAATTTAAAAATATTCCTCTATTTTGATTTTAAAGTTAAATAAACTGTTTTGAGTTCTCACACCAGTCACATGACTGACTCGGAGTTTATTGTTTTCCTTCCTAAACTCTGGGTGCCCACCAATTTCCACACGGGCAGTTAAGAGTTAGGTTTATCAGGATATTCTGGATATTCTGGAGTTGCTGGAGGCAAGCTGGATTGGCATGGCGTATTACTAGTATATAGTATTTCTTTTCCGCTGCACTGTTTGTTGTTGTATGATGTTGTACACTCTGATGATATGATATGATGTAATGAAATGTAATGTAATAACTGATAGTTCTTTGCTTAAAGATTATTCATTTATTATTATATGTTGTTCCGCTGCGAAGTGTGAGATTCTGTTGTTGTTCTGTTGTTTTCTTTTTCCTCTATTCTCTTTTTCTTTCTATTTCTTCTATTTTTAAAATTTCCTATCTTCTATTTTCTTCTATTTTAAAATTTTCTGTTCTCTTTTCTATTATCTTTCTTCTATCTTCTCTCTTCTTCTCTTTTCTTTTCTTAAATTCTTTTTAAAACCCATAACTATTCGGTTTTTCGGCAACGAAAATCCGCGTACGTTACAGTTGTTGTCTTCGGCTTATGCCAGTGAGTTATTCTCACCAGACAGTTTTATACTTATATAACTAGTAAATCGATGACATTTGAATCTGTAAAATGCATCACCATGTATATCTGCTATGTTATGATCATATGATGTTCACCCATGCTTATTTACCTGTTATGTCATATATTACTATTATTTTATACTGTTCTGTTATTTATATCAGTTTATCACATTGCAAGTTCCCTTTAGATTAGAATCACTATGGGTTGAAATGATACATACCCGAATGGACTTTAAAATAGGAGAAAATTGTTATGGGCTAAAATGATAGGCCAAAATAATTTTCAATTATTTTCATTTACTTAGGATTGCGGGTTTGAAATGATCAAACCCGGGTTTTCTATGTAAATTACGGGTTGAAATGATATATTACCCGTATCACTTTACCTAGGCTAGAAATGAAATACAGACCCGTTGTTAAAATATGTTTTTCTAAAAAATTTAAAATATTTTAGAAATGTAAATATTATAATATTTTGATTTAAACTTAATTAAAAATGATTTTTGTAAAGTATTATTGATTTTCTGAAATTTTTTAAGTGAAATACTTTATGGAAAGGTTAGAAAATTTGAATGTAAGTTATTTTAGAAATTTTGATTTGATTTTAAATGGAATTTAAATTAAATATGAAAATATGATAAATTTATGATAATTTGGATGAAAATGAATTTAAAATGATTTTATAATATATTTATGATTTTTGAATAAAGTTAAAAGTGAAATGAATGGATATTTAAGTTGAAATTTTGAAATATAACTAAAATTGAAAATTTGTAAATTTGGCTTAAAAGTGAATTTTAAGTTATGTAAATAAAAATGAAATTAAGTTATATTTGAAAATGTAAACTTAAGTGTTAAGTTTAAATTTAATTATATGAATTGAAATTAAATGGTGGAATTTAATAAATGAATTATTATTAAATAATGATTTTTGAATGGAAATTTAACTTTATAAAATCATGAATATAAGGGTATTTGAATGATGGTTATAAAAGTGAAAATATGTGATTTTATAAGTTAAAAATGATTTCAATAAAAATATAATTGTTTGTGAAATTATATTGAATATTTGAAGTTAATTAACTGCATTTTTGAAATGCTATTATTTCTAATATAAATGATATTACGACATTTTGTAATGCTGTAGTTGATATAAATGAACCAAATCGCTAAATTTTAATAAAGGGATATAATAACACTTTGTAAGTGCTATAATTGTTTAATTTAACTAAGGTTTTATTTGAACTAGTGTATACAGCATTTTAAATGTTGTCTTTTGTTAAATTGAACCGTTTTGAATGTAACTTTCTGTAGCATTTTCCAAATGCTGCGAAAGGTGAATTATCATTGTTTTGATAAATTTAAGTGAATAAATGAACTTTGAAAGATTAAAATTTTGGAAATTTAATAATTTAATCATTAAATAAAATAACTTCATTTTATGATTTAAATGAAGTAATTTGTTTTGAAATATAAACTATTTGAAATGTGTGTTGAAATGGTATTTTAAATAAATGATCGTGGTTTGGAAGATAAGATATTTTGATATTTTAAAATGGATTTTTGAATGATAATGAATTTTGAAATGATAATTGATTTCGAAGTATAAAATACAGTTTTGAAATTTTAACTACGGGATGTATTTAATTTATAGTTTAACTGATCCTTAAAGGATGGGCGATCCCAAGCATTCTTTAAGTTATTGTACATTACTACTACAGTTCACTTGAGTTGGTTTACATTATATAAGTATATATGTCCTGACTCGAGTGTTTCGTATTTTACTTTATGCTCGGGTCAGCCTGAGTATTTACAGCTTAGCTTTGGATTTCTTTCATGGAGCTAGGAATCGCAGGAGATTCTGCTTGTCTTGTATCTGTTCCCTTTCAGTTCAGTTTTTCTATTTCAGTTCTGGTATTTATAAACTGCTGTGTATTTGAGATTTCTATTGTATATGTTTTTCAGATAGATATTATGTATTATGTTTTGAGAGTTTGTTATAGTAGCTTCATGAACTACTATGGTATTTTAATTTCCGCTGCGAGTTATTCTGATACTTCTGTGTCTATGATTCTGTGATTGTATTTCATTTGCTCCAAATTTATTTACAATGCGGTATTTTGAGCAATTCAAGTCCGACATGGTGGATGCGAATGGCTGAAAATATCGGGTTGTTACAGTTACTATCAGAGCTTTGGTTTTAGGCAAACCATAGCCTGCGGAGCAAAAAAAAAAACTCATTAGAGATAGGGTGGAAATACCCTAGAATGAGTGAAACCAATCTCAGAATCCTTTCTTTGTGAGAGAACGTATTTTCGAAATATAAAATAATTTGCAAATGATTGTTAAAGTATTTTCAAAGATTATTTTGGTATAAAATTTTTCTTACTTTGAAATCAAGATTTTCTAAACTTCATCCCTTCGGTATCCACCTTGATAGAAATCACTTGGTTAGGATTCTTATCGATTAGGATTCCTTGAACTTTGGAACGCTTCCATTTGTTCTGAAATCCAGTCTTGTCTCCCATATTGGTATACCTTTGATTTGGAGCATTCCATAACCCCACTTTGGAATGACCTCTATAAAGATCGGTGATTCCACAAATCTTTGAATGATCTGTAAAGGGGTGAAACTCCTTTACAATTGGCATTGATTCACCGGAGATTTCTATATCCTCGGTTTACGATGTTATCTACCTTCTGCTTTATCTGGATTCTTTCTCTGGCGATCGAATACCGATTTGCCTTAGATTTTCGAATTGATTATATTCCTGAAGTCACGGTTGACCCGGTTTAGGTCGCCCGTGATTTATATAGGCTTATCAACTCCTATTTGTAATTTAATTATCTTATCTTCGTTCGAGCTTATCTTCGAACCAGAATTCTATTTGATTAGAGTTCCTCTAGATTTGAATCATTGTTTTTTTGAAATCCATCCTTGAATAATCCTTTTAAAATTTGTGTTTGATTGTATTTTGAAATTGTGCAAATATCGACATTATTATTTTGATAAGGATGACCCTATTTTGTATATAAAAGTGAAATGTTTTCGATAAGGATTTTTTTTAGTCTTTTGAAAATGAAAATTCGAAGCTTTGAAAGGATTTGAAATTTTGAAAATTTATAAGAAAATATGATTTATATAAAAATGATTTATAAATGAAGCGTTTTGAATTTAAATTTCGAGGAATCAAACTCCGGTGTTTTGAAATGGGTTTTAAGATTTTGGAAAATATATAATAATAATATGATTTAAAGATATTTTTTCAAATATGAAATGTTTCAAATGTATTCGAATGAATTCCAATGATTTCAAAGAGATTTCAAAGAAGTTTCAAGAAAATAAAAGTCCAGAACCCACTTATGTCGCTGAAAAATAATTTCGGTGATGAATACATGCATCATCGATATTGATTTTTGAGTTTCTGAGTGGGGGAGAGGCCACTCTAGTAGCTTTTCTATGCGAGTGATTTTATGAAACCAAATTTTGATGTCAGATTTCGAAGTATGGTTTGATATTCGAAAGATATATGTATGTAAATATATTTGAAATGATTTAAAAGTAAGCCGGTGTTCAATCCTCGAGATTCAGATTTGTTTTGGTATAACCTTATCTATTGGAATGGATTTATTGATTTGTTACTGATTTTCCAACTCTTGGATTTGAAAATATGATTTCTTCGCACTTCCAAATCACGATTAACTTTTCAAAGCTAAGAAATTTTGAAAGGTATAAGCTATTTGATAAAGTATATAAGTTTATTTTTGTATGATTAAAGTATAAAGTAATATGATTTATATAAGTTTGGAACTGTTTGTTGAGTGAAATAAATAAGACTATTTTGAATTATACTGGTATGAAATATAGATTTTAAATGTTTTGAATAAAGTATATATATAGAATAAAAAAATCTTTCCAATGGTAAATTGGTTTTTTTCCATATTGAAATAAATAGTTTGAAGGTTTTAAAAAAGAGATGGTTTTATACTTAGATATTTTTGATGATTGAAATGGTTTGAAAATGATATAATCTTTATTTTGATAAAGAATGTGAATTTGAAATGATAATTGATTTTGATAAATGAATATTTGAAGTTCATATTTGTATAAAAGGATACTGGGTTTACTTGTAATTTGAGTTTATTTAAAAATGATGGATTATGAAATGAATATTTCAAAACTAAGTAATAATGAAACTAGATTTGAGATATATGAAATTATAAAATTTAGTTTTGGAATATGGTATATTTAAGCTTTGAAATATATTAAAGATTGAATAGTTTATTTTGTGGATCAAATCTTTATTTGAAATTTGATAATGTTTGGAATGGTTTTGTTGGAAAACTAAATTGAATTGAAACTGATGGTTTGAATTGAATTAAAATTGAAAATTTTAGACTTGGGTTTAATTGAATATTTGTGAAATGTAAAGAATTAAAGGAATGTTTTATGATTTCAAATGTATGATTTCGAAATGTTATGATTTTCAAAGTGTAATGATTTCAAGTATTTTGGTGTTGAAAAATTTATAACTTTGAAAGTATTATGATTTTGAAGTGAATATATGTTTGAAATGGAAATGAATTTGTTTGACCTAAATTTTGTTGATTTGGAAATTTGGATTATTTTCTAAATCTATTGTTTTAAGAAACTTTGAAACTGAATATATGTAATTAGGAAAAAATGATTGGCGAAATCATATATGATTTTGAAACTGAATTGATATTGAAATGGAAATGAAATTGAGAACCTTGTTTTATTAAATACTTGAATTGGGAGTTATCGAACTTATATAAAATTAATTTGTATAAGTATGAAGTTGATTTGAAAACTATTGAATTGAAAAGGCACTCAATTTGGAAAGTGAAATCTTATATAATCAAAGTCTATATAAGTGTGATTTGATATAATATTGATTTTGGAAAGTATTCGATTTGAAAATGAAATCTTATATATAATGGAATTTATATGAGTGCGATATTTGAAGCTATGATTTTGAAGGGCTACTATACATGGTATATTATATTTTGATGTAAGAGGTATGGGAAGTACCCTCCAGAAGAAGTATAGTGATATGCTTCGACCCAGATGGACTTGGGGAATCCAGGAATGGATTCGACCGATAAACCCTAATGGACTTGGGTGAATTCAGAAATGGATTCGAACTGATATGGTTGTCTAGACTGAAACTCATGAGTTCCTCGATTTTTTTTCAGGGTAGATGGTTCTTTAGTTTACCTAATGGAGGTGCTTTCGATCCTGGGATCTGTTGTTTATGGATTTTTCGGGAAGGAAGTGCATCCATTGTGTAAATCATTGAATCAGCAGCGTACCACTGCAGCAGGGGTCGATGTTCCCTTGTTTACGAACTGGCTACGATATTTTTCTGGAATCCGGATGGTAGAAGGATCTTCTGGAAAGTTTTGTGTCCATTGCGTAAATACTGGATCAGCAGCGGGCCACTTCTAGCGTATTATCATCATTTGACATTGGATTTTGAGCGGTACTTCTCATACATATTTTTAAGTATTTTCACTGGGTGTTGAAACGGGTCTACTAAGTACTTGGAGAATTCTAGCCTTGCGCCTGATCAACGCATGGCCAGAATCTGTAAGAACGACGGTAAACCTGTTAAGACATCGAGTTATAAAAGTATTTTGGTAAAGAATAACATAAAGGATATTTTGATCATTTTTTTCTTCTTTTCTAAATAATTTAAAATGTTTTAAATATTGTTTACTTCGAACTAACAAATTTGAATCAAATGACTATTCATCATATTATAAAATGTTTAAAATGTTGTAAACATAAAATTATAAATTTTTGAAATGTATATGGTTTTAAAATATGGTTCATCCTTTTCTTTCAACCTATTCTCCCTTCCAGCTATTTCTACCTTCTTCTTTAAGGCCATTTCTGCATTGTGGAAAGAGTTGGTTCTTTGGCTTATCATTTAGATCTGCCCGAGAAACTTTCTGGAGTGCATGATGTATTCCATGTCTCGCACCTTCGCCGTCATCTTTATGATCCATATCTTATTGCCCAACCTTTTGATCTTGATAGTTTGGATATTGAGCCTAATCTGACTGTCGAGAGGAAGCCACTTCGTATTGTCGACAGAGGTACGAAGCAGCTCAGAAGGAAATCTGTTAATCTCGATCGAGATCGTACCTGGGACACGAAGGAGAGCATTCGTGCTTCAAATCCGGAATTGTTCTTTTCAGGTAGTATTTTGTTTTCTATCTTGTTTCCCTTTATTTTCCTTGCCCGTTCTTTTCGAGGACGAAAAGATTTGAGTGGGGGAGAGTGTAACAACCCAGTATTTTATGATTATTTCTAATTATTTATTTTAATTATTTAAATTGAATTGTTGATTTAAAAAGTTTATTTTATTTATTAAAATGAATAATTTTGTTATTTTAAAAGTATATTCTGATTTTGTCTGAATTATAATTTCAAACCTGAATAAATAGGATATTTCCAAAAAAGTGGATTTTTGGTCAAACTGGTCAAACTTTGACTTTTAAATTTAAAAATTAAATATTTGAATTTTTGAATTTTATCTTTTATTATGAAATTAATTTTAAGAATACTATTTTTCGTTTCGTTGAAATCGGAGTTATATTGTGAAAGTTATGCTTTTTACAATATTGGATGTAAATTGTTTTATTTAACAATGTTGTTTATTTTAATCTATATAAAATATATTTTTATTTGTCATATCTTATTATAGTTTGTATTATATGTTATGTTACATATATTTTTGTCATTTAAATATTTTTAAAGTGATGATACAATTTTTCTAAAGCTTATTGAATTTATTTTCAATTTTAAAGCCTAGTTTCTATTTTCTTTGTTATTTTCTTAATTTAATTATATTTAATTAAAATTTATTTATTTATTTTTGTGAATGCATTTTTATTTCATGTTCTTATCTTTATTTATAATTATTTTTCAAGTACATAAAATTTTTCCAAAACTTGTTGCATTTATTTTCAAATTTTCAAGCCTAGTTTGCAATTTTTGCTGTTTTTCTTAATTTAATTATATATAATTAATATTTATTTATTTGTTTTTGTTTATTTACTAAATTTTCGTGTTTTTATCTGAATTTATATTTATTTTTTAGATATTTAAATTTGCAAAAGAAAATATGGTAATTTGAAGAGTTTGTGACCTTTGATTTGCTTAAGGCTTTTTGTCTTCTTGTCTTTTCACATTTCAACCAACATCCTTTCAACTTTTGCTGCCATAACCTCCCTCTTCAGCGACCACTTCCTCATTTTCACGTGGATTTCTTTTCTTCTCATCGCACAAAAAAATGTCGGCCACCATCATTTCAAAAAGCTTGGTAAAAATCTTCTTTTCTTTTTCATTTTTATGCTTGTTTTCATGCGAATTTGCACTTGCTCCTTCACCTCTTTGGTTTGGCCTGCCAACTCCAGCCATGTTGCTGCCTCCACCACCACCTGAACCAGCCACCACCACCTCCTCTCCAACCCCATAGCCAAGCCGAGCCATCCCATGAGGTAGATCCACACACAAATGCACCAAACTCCTCTTGTATATGCATAGCCGAGCACCATACATCACCACCACCTCCAAACTCCTCCTTGGCCGCCACCACCAACACCACCACCAGCTTTTCCTGACCTAACACCCTTTGCCACATCACCTCCTAACCCCACCAGGCCTGGCCATGACCATGCTAGCCTTGGCTGTGACCTTTAGTTGCCTTGAGTCATTGTTTTATGCCTTGTAGTTGTAGTTTCATGTGCATATATCTCTTGCTCCATCACCATCCATGCTAGGCCGACCTCTACATGACCATAACCTGATCCAAAACCATCTCTTTGCTGTTCCTTTCCAGTCCATAGATGAAGCACAAGTGGTTGAAAGCAAGTGCAAACACTTTGGCATTGTGTTATGCATTCATTTATAACATTGTTTTATTATATTTGGGTTGAAAACTTATGTTGTTTATATTGTTTTGTTTGAATGTTTGCAAGGCTATTAGCTTTGTCTCTCCCACACTCAAATCTTATTCATGCTTTCGTGCCATCGAAGATCTTTGTTGTGTGCTTTGGTTGTTGTCTTCGGCTTATGCCAGTGAGTTATTCTCACCAGACAGTTTTATACTTATATAACTAGTAAATCGATGACATTTGAATCTGTAAAATGCATCACCATGTATATCTGCTATGTTATGATCATATGATGTTCACCCATGCTTATTTACCTGTTATGTCATATATTACTATTATTTTATACTGTTCTGTTATTTATATCAGTTTATCACATTGCATGTTCCCTTTAGATTAGAATCACTATGGGTTGAAATGATACATACCCGAATGGACTTTAGAATAGGAGAAAATTGTTATGGGCTAAAATGATAGGCCAAAATAATTTTCAATTATTTTCATTTACTTAGGATTGCGGGTTTGAAATGATCAAACCCGGGTTTTCTATGTAAATTACGGGTTGAAATGATATATTACCCGTATCACTTTACCTAGGCTAGAAATGAAATACAGACCCGTTGTTAAAATATGTTTTTCTAAAAAATTTAAAATATTTTAGAAATGTAAATATTATAATATTTTGATTTAAACTTAATTAAAAATGATTTTTGTAAAGTATTATTGATTTTCTGAAATTTTTTAAGTGAAATACTTTATGGAAAGGTTAGAAAATTTGAATGTAAGTTATTTTAGAAATTTTGATTTGATTTTAAATGGAATTTAAATTAAATATGAAAATATGATAAATTTATGATAATTTGGATGAAAATGAATTTAAAATGATTTTATAATATATTTATGATTTTTGAATAAAGTTAAAAGTGAAATGAATGGATATTTAAGTTGAAATTTTGAAATATAACTAAAATTGGAAATTTGTAAATTTGGCTTAAAAGTGAATTTTAAGTTATGTAAATAAAAATGAAATTAAGTTATATTTGAAAATTTAAACTTAAGTGTTAAGTTTAAATTTAATTATATGAATTGAAATTAAATGGTGGAATTTAATAAGTGAATTATTATTAAATAATGATTTTTGAATGGAAATTTAACTTTATAAAATCATGAATATAAGGGTATTTGAATGATGGTTATAAAAGTGAAAATATGTGATTTTATAAGTTAAAAATGATTTCAATAAAAATATAATTGTTTGTGAAATTATATTGAATATTTGAAGTTAATTAACTGCATTTTTGAAATGCTATTATTTCTAATATAAATGATATTACGACATTTTGTAATGCTGTAGTTGATATAAATGAACCAAATCGCTAAATTTTAATAAAGGGATATAATAACACTTTGTAAGTGCTATAATTGTTTAATTTAACTAAGGTTTTATTTGAACTAATGTATACAGCATTTTAAATGCCGTCTTTTGTTAAATTGAACCGTTTTGAATGTAACTTTATGTAGCATTTTCCAAATGCCGCGAAAGGTGAATTTTCATTGTTTTGATAAATTTAAATGAATAAATGAACTTTGAAAGATTAAAATTTTGGAAATTTAATAATTTAATCATTAAATAAAATAACTTTATTTTATGATTTAAATGAAGTAATTTGTTTTGAAATATAAACTATTTGAAATGTGTGTTGAAATGGTATTTTAAATAAATGATCGTGGTTTGGAAGATAAGATATTTTGATATTTTGAAATGGATTTTTGAATGATAATGAATTTTGAAATGATAATTGATTTCGAAGTATAAAATACAGTTTTGAAATTTTAACTACGGGATGTATTTAATTTATAGTTTAACTGATCCTTAAAGGATGGGTGATCCCAAGCATTCTTTAAGTTATTGTACATTACTACTACAGTTCACTTGAGTTGGTTTACATTATATAAGTATATATGTCCTGACTCGAGTGTTTCGTGTTTTACTTTATGCTCGGGTCAGCCTGAGTATTTACCGCTTAGCTTTGGATTTCTTTCATGGAGCTAGGAATCGCAGGAGATTCTGCTTGTCTTGTATCTGTTCCCTTTCAGTTCAGTTTTTCTATTTCAGTTCTGGTATTTATAAACTGCTGTGTATTTGAGATTTCTATTGTATATGTTTTTCAGACAGATATTATGTATTATGTTTTGAGAGTTTGTTATAGTAGCTTCATGTACTACTATGGTATTTTAATTTCCGCTGCGAGTTATTCTGATACTTCTGTGTCTATGATTCTGTGATTGTATTTCATTTGCTCCAAATTTATTTACAATGCGGTATTTTGAGCAATTCAAGTCCGACATGGTGGATGCGAATGGCTGAAAATATCGGGTTGTTACACCTACCTATCGAGCCTTGTACGAGTTTGGATTTCTCCCGTAGCCCGTGTGGTATCCTCTGGTGGCTTCCCGATCAGGAGGGACTATGATATTGGATGGACTACTAGGACTATTACGTGTTAAGGTGGAAAATGTAAAGCCTTAATGCTATTTAAAAGTAAGTTTATTTTACAATTAGACACTATTATAATAGCGCAATATACTACATAGTAAATAGTTTAACGGATCCTTTGGAGATGTAAATCCCGAGCATCTCTTGAGTTACTGCACTCATATTTATTTCTGCTAATTTAACTTACATAAGATCTTTTAGTTCCGACTCGGGTGTTTTTGTCTTTTCAAATTCGCTCGGGTCAGTCCGAGCGTTTCAGGATTTGAAGACTTTATTTATGGAGGACGAAGACAAAGATTTCATTATTATTATTATTATTATTATTATTATATTATATGGTTCCACTACACACTGTGTTCCGCTGCATTGATATTTATTGGTATGTGAACTCTGATATTTATTGTGTAAAGAAGAATCAAATGTCTTGTAAACAGTTTTTGTGAACTGTATATTTATTATTATATTTTATCCTTCCGCTGTGAGATTCTGTTTAGTTTTTTCCCTTCTCTGTTTTTCTTGTTTACCCCATAACAATCCGCCATTCCGTATGGTTTGAATGGGCACGTGTGTCGATTTAAATCGTGTGAAAAGGAGGGATGTTACAATTTTCCTCAAATTATTTATCTCAAAATATCTACTTAAGATATTATCTTCATATTTTAACCCTTTCTAAACAGTTTTAAAACTCCTTTTATTTTCATGGAACCATTTAAATCTTTTTCCCATAGTCGGAGTATTTCTTTACTTCAATTTTATTCAACTCTTGAAAACATTCGTTTATTTTCTTATTTCTTTCTCAAAAATCAATATACACATTTACTTGTAAATTCTCAAACTCAATTGCCCCACTTTGCTTTGCAAACTTTATTTCGTCTTTAGAAAACTCCTATCTTATACTTGGTAATTTATTTAAGTTTCCATAATTCTACTTATAAGATTTTTCTCCTAAATCTTATCCCATTTAATAAACTCGCTTATCATCTCAAGAGGATTATAATTGGATTTTTAAAACATTTTTTAAAACATCTAGACTTATAAAATAAGAATAATGGTTTTAGTTTCAAATTATGGTTTAAGGTAAACTAAATATAAATATTAAAATCATACCCAGTTATTGACAAAGTTACAAGACTGATTTAGAAAACTAGAATTTATTTTAATAAATACTAAGCATTAAAGTAACTATTCCGGGATATTCTAAATATAGATAATAGTTCTAAATTATAGAGTATAGTACAAAAAATATTCCCTTTTAAAACAAATATATATATATATATATATATATATATATATATATATATAGAAAAATCCAATATTCATCCATAGATTACTCTTGATTCCTATCTCAACGAACTATATTCTCATTTTCACCTTCGGAAATATTCTATTATTTCCTTTCAAATAAATTTTATACTCAATATAAATGCTCTTCATAACTTATCTCTTTACATATCTACTGATACCTTTCTATCTCCTTTATAACCCCGTTTATAAATTTATAACTTCCCCGAGCTTTCCATTTGTTTACAAAAACAAATTTTATTTCAAAAATTCCATCTTCAGAATTTTATTCTTCAATACAATCCCATATTGTTCCTTAATAAAATTCCATTTCCTTTCTTAATAAAGTTCTTTTATTTTATTTCTTAATAAAATTTTGCTTTACTTCAAATCCACTCATTGATTCTAATATTTCTTTGAGTCTTTAATACATAATTTAATTTTTCCCATACTCAACTTTAACAAATTTAAGTATATCCAAGGTGATAAATATACTTTTTATTTTACTTTATTCTCAATAGAAGTAAATCCAAATCCTAAATAATATTCTTTTAGTTTAAGTTTCATTTTAACTTCCTTCAATTAAATTATTTATGGTATTTAATTTTTTTTACCAAATTCCATGTTATTTAACACTTAATAATTCAATTCGCATACAAATCCATATCAATTCATCCATCCCGTCATATGAAACATATATAATAAATAAATATCTTTGAGGAATCCTATTGGATCCCTCCAACCTATTTTCCCTGCATCCACAGATGTTAGCACAAAATAAAATACCAGTTCCACTTCAAGGTGGAATATCGCGGTATATGGGTCTATATAATATCATCCGCTATTATGCGGCGTATAAGGTCTCATCCGCTATATTATGCGGGAAACCAATCATTCCAAAATATATATATATATATATATATACTACTAAATAAATATCATCCAGTGAATAAATTATTATAAATCAACCAAACACATCCAATGATTTAAATTTAACATTTAAATTTAATCTATGGCATCCAAATGAGTGAGAAAATCTCACCTTTGTTTTTAAGTTGCAACCCTTTCCAATCTTGACCCGATTCCTCGACTTTTGACCTTATATAAACAATTATACGATTTTATTAATATTTGAACTAATCGAATGATTAATTACTGTTTAATAAATTTATTATTTAACTCTAATAATTTAATTTTAACTGGTGATAAAATTTAAAAAAATAATTAATTTTTAAACTAATTCTCCTTCAATTTTTTTAGTAACTAAAATAATTAAACAAGTAAATTAAACAAATTAATCACCCTGATTAATTTAATTTAAAATGAACTAGCAATATTTAAAATGTAGAGGTATATATTTATTTTAGTTTCTTCTTTGTAATTGCTTATACCAAAATGACTTATATTTATTTTAAAAATCTAATCTTTATTTTTTTTTTCCAAAGTCCTATATATATAAAATTTCTGTTTTACTGTACAAACTAAATATGCGTATATAATTAAAATTTGTTTTTATATAGATGTTTCTGTCTTGCCTAAATATATATATTTTTATTCTAAATAAATTTATCTTTCTAACATATATTTTAAATTTAAAACAGAAAGAATTTTAAGTTCACTGTAAAAATTCCCTTCTTTGTATACACATATAATTAAATTAAACTAGGATTAATTTAAGATTTAAAACTATTTAACAGTAAATTTTTCAAAATCAAAACCCTAACTTACTGTCAACAAATCTAAATTTCAAATAAAAAGAGAGAAATACTTCGCTGCGCACAGAAACCCAAGCCCAGCCTCTCATACGCGACTGCAATCACGACTCCACCCCAAATGCCACTGTGCGACCACCATACGACCACCTCAAACGATCGAGACTTCCTCGCCTACTTCGCCTACTTCTCCTACGGCCTTCACAGATCAACGCGACCTCGAGATGAGTCGCTACCCAATGAAATCTAACATTCCCAAACAATCACGGCCCCTCAAGACGCTCACATCCACGCTGCCCTAGCCACGCCGCCTCCTCCAATGTCGATCTGCGCCAAACATCTTGAGTTCGAGCTCGAGCCCCCTCTCGCGATTAGGGTTCAGTCGCGAAAAATCAATTCGGCCGAGAATGGTAGTCGCGATCAATCTCAGGCAAACCTTGCGCGTGCGATTTGATTCGATCGCACGTCCCTAATTCGATTCGATTCGAGTTTGGGCTTTTTCTTTCTTTTTTTTATGCCATCGAGTCGGCTTTAAGGAAGAAAAAGGAAAACGAAGAAGACTTCGTAAATTAAAATACGGGGAGGGATTTGTTTCGCGATTATGAAGAAAAGAAGCGGCCATTAATTTTAACTTTATTTCTGATTGAAGAAAGAAACGAGAAACATCGCGATTTAAAGAAAATAAGAAGCGTATGGAAGAAAACGAGCTACATCGTTCTGATGGAACAGAAAAGTGGCTGATGGAAAAGAATTTCGACTGCGTTGACTAAGGTATATACAAATATTAAATTCAAACGTCCCGGTAAAAGCAACTTAAAGTCTCGACGTCCTATCGAGGCGTGCCGCTAGGCATCTATAATGTTATACTCCTATTCCGAACTCAATGAAGAAGGTTTTGAGTCCTAATTCGATCGTAGGGAGAAGATAGCGTTTTGGATTGACTATTAAAATTAATTCAATTAATTATTTTTTTAGGCGTTTATATGTCGTACGATCACACGATAACTCCGAAAGCTACGAAATTTGAAATCCGGTAATAATTCAATATTACGGATACAATGGAATTAGTTTCGTCGAATTCCGAGACTGTGCCTCGAAAGGCTATTTTTAAATATTAATTTAAACGATATATTTTTAAAATTGAACAAATCATTTTCAAATTCAATTTTAACTCTTTTATTACCTTTATTATTATCAATATAGATTTTACAAGTCTTTAAAGTATTTTTAACAAGTTTATAATTCCGGATTTTATATTTTACCCAATATCCAATTACTAATAAAATAACTAATTTATTCAATAGATTGCTATATTTAAATTCTAAATACTTTTTATTAAATAAAACCAAACCTTTCATATTAAAAATCAATTCATAGTTCAAATTAAATATTTAAATCCATTTTAAATATCTCAAATTAACCGTTATAAAAATCCGGGTCGTTACGTACACACTCATGTTTTGATACGATGGAAAACTACTAGTCAGGTCGGGCTCTAACTGGATTGAGTTGTGATAAAAACGTACTGGATTCAGGTCGGGCCCGTGTAGGGCTTGGGTAGTAAAACGCGAAACCCTTACTCGCATTAATAGGGCAGGTTCGGGCCAGTATCGGACCGAAACCCGTACCATTGACAAGCCTAATTTGGATGGTTTGAGATGATTCATATAGATCTGGAATGACGCGTGTGATACTTTGTACTAAAGTGTAGTATAGTATGATACTTAACGTCGATGAGTTTCATAAGGCTTCATGTCATGGCTGATTATTTAAGTGTTGTTGAATGCTTCAGCATGACTCTATTTGGTTACTGTAGGTGTCATGATATACTCCTTCATGCTAAGGAGATTGGAGAGAGAGGTGAAGACAGCCATCTAATGTATAGTACAATGACTGGTTGCCTCGATTTTATATCATTCAATCGGTTGGAAGGAAGGGAAGATTGAACCAATCTTCATATATATATATATATATATATATATATATATATATTCCTATAGTGAATCAAACAATGGAGGCAGAGAACTTTACTGGATTATGTACGAGAGTTGTCATCGGGATGTTGTTTCTCTTTGCATCCTCGATGTTTTATATACTTAGTTAGGGAATATTGACTTTAACTGGATTCAAAGGGAATATTGTTGACATGATAACATGAAATCTTACTTAAATGAGATATATCAGGTGATGTAGAATTATAACAACTGATATTGGTATAATGTATCGTGGTGGGTAGATTAGGCAGGCATCAGATAATACAGATATGGTAATTGTGGATTAGTTTGTATTGATGTTTTATCGGCATGTTAATATTGTATAGTTAGTGATATTTTTCATTCAGGTTTGTATTGATGTTTTATCGACATGTTAATATTGTATAGATAGTGATATTTTTCATTCATATAGATATACGTATGATCTTCTTCATATTTCCATTTTGTATTTATCTACGATTGGCTAACATGATGTTAAGGGCATGCTTAATGTGCAACAAAGACGATATGATGGAGTTATTTTATCCTATTTAGCTCTCTACTATTCAGTTTATATACTAATACTGAACCATTCTTTTTATAATGTGTTGTTTTAATTTGATGTGTATGACCATTAGTTAATACTATTCAACCTCCTTATTTTATATGTTATATCATTTATATCATATTTATTCCTTTCACTGTGAGTTCTAGAAATTATAGCTTAAAGTAGATAGATCTGTGTACCGTTCATCTTATTCTAACCCTAACAATCCATCATTTAGAGCCTTTGAGAATTATGTGTCCATTAGGATGTAGAATTAAAAGGTCATAAATGGTAGGTTGTTACATTTGATATCAAAGCTTAGGTTATCCGATTCCTACAGGTTAAGGAGAGTGTAACCATATTTTTATACATAGGGTGTGTGTGTATAGAAGTTTTATTCACATGCACAGGCACCCCTTTAATTCCAGTTATGTTTACTGTCTAGGGAAGTTGCTAGTTAATCTCACTAATAGATAGTTGAAATGGATGAAAACACTGGAATTAGTATAAGAGATGCAGCCTTAGAGGTTCCTTGGGTGAATGTACCCCTATAGTTCCACGGGTACCTCCAGGCTAGAGCTTAAATCAATGTTAACCTAGAAGTGCCTATACAACCAATAGAAGGAGTAGTTCTTATGCAACCACCTGCCATAGACTTCCCAAAGCTATATGGAAACTTTTAGAGTTTGGGTGAAAGCCTTATGTAGGGACTAAATTATTTTCGATTATAAAGGCATGGTTACGCGCATAGGAGCATATATTTGGAACGATCGAACTGGATGATGCGAGAAGAAGAAAGCTTGCTTCATGACATTTATAGAAAGAGACTTTAAATTGGTGTTATATATTTGTGGCTGAAGTAAATGAAAATGAGATGATTGATAGAGTTGAGTGTGCGCCCTATGGGCAATTATGTTGTTTGAATATATAACTTAACTCTCATACCGGATCTTGTTCAAAATAAAGTAAGCTTTTAATTTTATTTTCTATTGTATATATTTTTATATAGAGATATAAATAATATTACAAATACATTAAGTGTAACGACCCGCCAATTTATCACTTTGATAAATTGTATTTATTTTTAAATTTATGCAAATAAAAGGATGACAACGCAGCTAATATTGTTTCAAGTGATAATAAATAATAGTAATCTTATTTTGAATAAATATTTTCCTTAATATTTATATCGATAAGATAACATTGTATTTAAATAAAGATTTATGAATTTAAATCAAAATTTAATCACTTAATAATTATTTTAATTATCCAAATAATTATGTTAAATGATGATAATTCATTTTGAATACTTATAAAGTGATAATGAATCATTTATAATAGTTTTATAAAGATATATATTTGATTTGAAAATATAAGGAAAAATCGATAACGCTTTATTGGTATAATGACAATTTTTGCAAATAATTTATAATATTAAGTTATACGGTTTAATAATTCCAGATCAATTTAATTAGTTTAAAAGGATAAGAAATTTATTTTTGAATTCTTTTAAAAATATATGCATGTTAATAAATAAGTGAAAATGTGACCGATAATCGGTTCTCCAGATTTCAACGATTTAACGAACAAAGTTGTTCAAAGACGTTCGAAGTGTTATGCACCTACATGTACACACATATATATGTCACATGCATATACCTACATAAATACATATACAGACACACACACACACACGCACACACATATGTTACAAAAATGATTTAATAATTTCAAAGCTTAACCTTTAAATAACCATAAAGCATACATCACTTCGTTGTACCACACCATCACCTCACATCAACCATTATATGTCTTGGGAGGTAGCCGTACGCTAGGGGCTAAGGAAGGGGTGTGGGCTAGGCGTATTTAGGTAATTATGAAATTGAATATTTTATTCTAAGGGTTTTCCTATAAAAACTACACCTTTTCTCACAAATTCCTAATACCATTCCACTTCTTCTTCCTCTTCTTTTCAATCTTTTTTAGAGCCTCTTTAATGGCTTCTTATTCATAGAAAAATATTTTATAAAAGTTAGAAAAAAATGACAAATAAAAAGAGAAAAGGTATATACTAGTTTATAATATCAATCCACTTCAAAACTAGTCCAAAACACCTCTTCTTCGCTTACAAAACCCACGGCCACCTCCCACCATTCCCTTGGCCATGAGCACCATCACTATCAAGGCTAGGCCGAGCTCTCTCTTAGTCTATAGGCTTAGTTTCATTTGCTTTGGTTCGATCGTAGTGGAGCTATAGTAGATTTTCCATCAGCTCGAAAGAAAAATGAAGGTGAGAATTCCTAAACTATTATATTATATGTTAAATGATGATATGATGTTTGCAAACAGAAGTTTAATATTCTTTGATCATCAAGTTTGGATTGTTTCATATGAATGTTGAAAATATATGCAAGTCACGGAAATACACGTTGACAAGCACAAACGAAATCACTTTCCCTGAATTAATGATATGGCGTGTATGGAATGTTAAACCGCTTTAAAAATGGTTTAAAATAAGTTTGAAATGTTTCATAAATGTTTAAAAGTGTTTTGGTGAATTTTGAATGAGAACAGAAAATTTAGTCAGAAATAGACGCGGTCGCGTAATAGTAGTTCATGATTTTACGCCATAAAAGTCAAACAAATGTAAAAGTTGGAATATTGCTCGAAATTCTTCGAGATAAGAATTTTTCGAACTATTATATCCATATTTTTCCAACGAATGAAGAAAAATCGAGATTTCGATAAGTAGATTTTGAGATATGAGTAAAACAAGTTTTTGAAAAATCGCGATTTTGTAGTTCGGAATCCAAAATAGGATATTTTTTTGAAAATGATGTTTTAAAATGTTTAAAAATATGGAATAAATCTTATAAATCTTTTAAAATGTTTAAAAATTAGATTGAGTAATAAAAAAATGAATTTTGAAATAAAAAATCCGTTTTAATCAATATAACTTAAAAATGCACTTTTCGCAGCACTTTTCTATAACTTTTGAAACATTGTTTTAAACGTAACAATTCCTTTCCGAACCTTTTATAAATTCTTTTTAAATGATTAATAAATAATTTTAAATGTAATTTGAAGGATTTATGGAATGATTAAATGTTTTAATGATTTAGGGTCGATCAAATAACTTGACTGCCTTTTGGGTGTCAGAGAGATAGTGTCTAGGCTTGAGTTTGGAAAACTAGTTTCCTGCTCTCCTGGCTATTTGACTGTCCCGATGGAGGCAATAGTAAATTTGATTTACTTGGATCAATATTTTTCCAAAGAATAAAGAATAATAATTTTCAGATTTAAACAATTTGGATTTTATGGAGATAATCTTCTTGTACTCGGTGTTAAAGCCTGAAGTGGGAATTCGTACTATTCGTGGAATTTAAAAGGTGATTTCATCGTTATTCGGCCTATAGTATTTGTTGAATACCAGAATTGATATTGAGTAGAATTAGATGATTTCTATAGATTTTGCTCACTTAATATTTACTGGTTTTGGATTAACATGCTAGATAACATGGTTTAACTCGATCAAAATTATGAATTTTCAAATTAAGAAATCTTTGTTAAGGATGAAATAAATTGGAATGTTCTCCTAAGTGAAAAAAATGAAATGGTTTTGAATTATTCCGTGTTAAAAAAGGTTTTAAGTAATTAAAGGTTTTAAGTAATCAAAGGATTTGATAAGAGATGTTTAATAATTAGGTATATACCAGAGAGAATGTTTTGGAAATGTATGTCTCTAAAAGAGATTTTGATAAAACAAAATTAATCAATTAAAGAATGATTCCCTATTCAAAAACCTCCTTTTATCGATGATTGGTTCAAAGGAACTGGGACCAGATCTGATCTAGCACTTACCCCTCATGTTGGGGTATGCTCCATCTGTTGGAGTGTGCAGCATGATAGGGAGTTCTCGCTTTCTATTTGGTGGCGAGTAAGAGAATCTTACCCCTACATGTCCCTAGAAAAAGGGTTGGTTGGTAGTCATGAGGCTGGCCATAAAATCAAATTCGAGGTACCAGTGTATGCCACGGTGGTGCTGAGATGGTTGAAAAGCCTACCGGTCATCACTGTCGATGGTTGAAAAGCCTAGACCCTCAAAGCGTGGTATCATAGCTTAGGTTGAGCGAATAACTGAGCCTGATAGAGGTAAAAGATTCATTAGAGATAGGATTAGTAATGCCCAAGGATGAGTAACTCATTAGAGATAGAGCTAGTAATGCCTTATAATGAGTTTGAGTTATATATATATATATATATATATATGAGCATGTATTTTTTAATAAAATATATAGATGAATTTGGTTTTATATGAAATCTTTTTACCTAAAAATATACATATGTATTTGAAAAGGATAGAATATTTTTGCAAAATTGTCAAAGAGGTTTCGAAATAATAAGCATTTTGTACAAATAATCTCAAAAGCCATCTTTTGAAATAAATCTCGAAACATTTTTTAAGTATGGACCAAACCTCTCTACCTAAGAATACGCTAACAATTACCTAATACTTGCGTCTAAAAGAATAATTGTTTACCTTGTAGATACCGTATAGTGGAAATTACGCGGAAGGGAGTCCTCTGGAGCAAATTAGGGCGAGAAGGATAGTCTTATTATTCTCTCCAGCGATGAAGAGGAGCGGGCATAATATCCGCCTAGCAATGGTGGGTTACCTATCAAGGAAGTATATGCCCTATACACTCGTAGGGATGAAAATGGATACCTTATGCTAGAATGCTTATACCGCCCCAGCTCTAGAAGTAATTATGATCTCTAGTGACGATGAACCTGGGCAGGCCTCGGAGGGAAATTGGGTAGCAGATCCCGCGAGCTCCATTTTGGAACCAACAGAAGAGATTGAGCCAATGTAAGAAGAATCATAACCCACGGAAGAGGAAATATAGCCGACGGAGGAGGAATCAGAGATGATGGATGTAACATCCCGATATTTTCAACCATTCGCATCCACACATGTCAGATTTGAATTGCTCAGAATATCAGACTGTTAATTTATATTTGGAAAAACTCAGCATATATAGTAAATAAAAATAATCACAGGCACAGAGTATTACAATAATAAGCAGCGCAAACAAATGAATAGTAGTTCATGAAGTTACTATATATATAACAGAGTTAAACTAGATACAATAGAAGTCTCAATACAATAGTCAAATACATGATAAGAATATATTACAGGAGTCAACTTAATAACTGCAAGCTGAATAGATAGATGGATCTCCAAGCGAAGCTCCAACTCCAAAGGTGAGTCTCAAATGCTGTGACACTCAGTCTGACCCAAGCGTAAAGCAAAATACAAAACACTCAAGTTAGGATTAACATTCTTATATCAATAAATCCAACTCAAGTGAAATATCAACTGAAATACAAGTAACTTAAAGGTTGTTTGGGATAACCATCCTCTAAGGATCCGTAGAACTATCTACTATGTAGTAATATACGCTATTATAATAATGTCTATAGTAGAGTAAACTATTAAAATAGAGTTAAGGCGTTACCCATATCCCCCTTAACACATTTTATAATGCCATAGTCTATACAATACCATGATACTCCATAATCTGGGGGAATTAGAGGGCACTCCATAGGTATGGTACAAAACAAACTCATAGTGGTCTTGATAGGGTAGGTGACACGACACAACTAGGCAATGCCAGGGTAGATATACCAATTACACTTCCGGGCCGGCGGTAACGCTGAGCCGCAGCAATCGCCCACCTCGAGCCACACACCCAAATCAAAGATGCACACCAAATCAATCACAGAGTAATAGAATGGCATACGATGGAGTGTGTTTGATCAGTGGAGCTACCTCACTTTGCCCGTCAATTGCTTCTGTTTTAGCCATTTTATGTCGACGTTGCTACCTTCCTACTTCATTTTGGAATCTCCACCGTGTACACGGTTGTTAAAGTGGTTTTCGGCATTGGCAGATAGTATGACAATAACCGATCCCGGTCTCTTTAACAAGCAACTATTATTATAACACCGTGGTCATTTCAAATTATCTTACTTCAAAACCAAAATATCATTTCCATTTCAAAACCATACCAATACTATATCAATTTTCACTTCAAATATATATCCATTTCAAAAATCATAGCACTTTCAAAGTTATAACACTTTCGAAACCAAAACACTTGAAATTATGACAATTCGAAAATCATAACACTTTGAAAATCATAACTTCCCACTTGAACAATTTAGATATCAATAATAGTATATATATAATAAGATATGTTATAAAAATAAAATAGTTTATATAAAAATAGTTATAAGTTAAAGTAGTTTATATTAAAATAATTAGTATATTCAAATAGTTTATATTCAAATAGTTTGTATTAAAAATGATTTATATTAAAATAGTTTATATTAAATAATTTATAAAGTAAAATATTAAAATAGTTTAAATTTATTTAAAAATACTCATATAATAGATAGTTTCCTCAAATTTCACAAATCGATACAAATCAACTCTAACGCCAAAATTCGATTTAATTAAATCTCAAATCAACAATTTCAATTCAATTCAGTTCTTCAATAATCCATTTCAAATTATATCAATTTCTAATATTGATTTGAACCAAAAATTAAATCATTTCAATTTCAATATATTTCAAAGCTTTAAACATTCAACACTTTCAAAATTAAATTTGATAATTTCATATATATCTTAATTCACTTTACTATTATTTGGTTTTCAAATATTTACTTAACCATTTCAATAACATTTAAATAAAACTTCAAATTACAAATTTAAATAAACTAAATATCCCATTTCAATATATGCAAATATGAAAATATTCATTTAAATCATTTTAATCAAAATCAAGTTATAAAATCATTTCTTTAAAATCTCAAATTTAATAAATTTCAAATCAAACTTATTTGAGTATAATTCTTAAATAAATATAATTTCAAACCAACTTCTATTTCTCTTTCCAACCTTAATTTATTAAAAATTATTACAAACTCTATATTTGAAAATATAATTTTTAAATAAATACTTAAACATATTATATATTAATTAAATCAAACTTTATTAAATCAAATCTTATAAATAAATTTATTTTACATTAAAACTTATTATATATATTTTAAAATTGAAAAATTATAAGTAAAATCTTAAAGTCAATAAATTTCAAAACTAACTTATAACTTTAGAATTTCCAAAACATAAAAATTTTAAAATCAAAAATTTAAACCTTTATAACATAACATTTGAATACATATTCAAAACCTAATATTTATTAAAAACCATACATATATTCCTTTTTAAAACTTTGGAAATCATTCAATATATATATATATGTATATATATATATATATATATAGACCAAGAGTGTGTGTGTATAATTTTCTATCCTATGGTCAAGTGATACAGATATTTATTATTTCAATCCGCAATTTAAATATATATGGGTATATAACTTTTCAACCTGCGATCTCAAATTCAATGTCAATGAAAATGGCTTAGGTTTATTATTTCAACCCATAACAATTTTCTCCTATTCTACAAGATCGTTCGGGTATGTATCATTTCAACCCATAGAGAATTCTATACTAATAGGAAACTTGCAGAGTGAGAATAGATATGATAATAATATAAAAGGCATATATCATCAATATAAATAACAGATAATGGTGTCAGATGTCACATGTGAATAGACGCGGATAATAGCATATATGTAGCAATGTAAATAACCAACAACAACATATTTCAATTGTCGTTTCAATTGAAATCAAATTTAATAAATATAAGAACGTTAATCATAAGTGATTCTTACCTTTTAAGGCTAGAGAAGACAGGACAACACACGGGATAAATCACGAATTCGACAATCGATCGATCCGAACGATGAATCTCAAAGCGAAGTAAGATGACACAGACTGGACAGGCGAAGCTTAGATAGAATTGATGAGAACAAATCAAATCAACTTGATATAACAAAATATATATATATTGTTATTATTATTGAAATCATTATTAAATTTAAAAACACTAAAAATAATATATATATATATATATATATATATATCATTTCAAATCCTTACATTTTAAACACATTTTTAATTTAAATCTTAATCTTTCTCTGAAATTCAAACTCTTGTATATTTATATTTATATATACACACACAAATCTATAGACTAGCATATACTACACATATGAACATGAGCTTGTAAAATAACTATTATATGCATATCTTATATACTATAATTTAAATCAATACTTTATATAAACTAATATATAGAACTAATATATATAACCAGTATACATTTTAAACCTTTACAGAAATCATGAATAAACATATATACACTTTTCCAAAATATTAATATAAATATAAACCCAACATAAATATAATATGCACATAACAAACTGTAAATCACACATATTTTCATATATATTCAAGCATATACTTCAAATCAATATATATTTAAACTCACTTTCCACACATATATACGCAGCTTGAACATAAACTCACGCAATCAACATAACTTATATATTATGACACGAAACTAACATATAAACTATAACTATACACACACGCGCGCGCGCACACACACACACACACACACACACACTATGCAGACCGATTATATATATGCAGACACCTAATGTATACTTCCTCTATACAAAACATAATATATGCAAATTATACACATATATCTAATAGTAAATGAAAACTTGTAATACAATATATATCTAACAGTAAATGAAAACTTGTTAACAACTTTACTTAATACTTAAACATATATCTATTCTTTTCTGCATATTACATAAACATGACATTATATATAAATATAAATTTAACATATACTAGATATTAACATATATATATATATATATATATATACAATACAGAACATATGTAAATAACATATATAACTAACAGACAAACTTATAATATATATAACTTTACTATGTAATATATACACACACATACACACACAAATATATATATATATATATATATATATATATATATATATATATATATATATATATATATATATATATAACGTACCAAAGAAGTGACCAGGGTAGGAGGAGGAGATAGTGGCGATGGAGAGCGGCTGCGCCGATCAGCGATGAGGCAAGTGGAAGGGGCAGGCAAGGCCGAAGGGACAGGTGATGGCAGTTTCGGCCATGGTGAGTTAGGAGGGGAGGAGACACGTGGCTGCTATGCTTTAGGCTTTTGGCTAGGGTCAGGCTTCGATGGTGGTTGCGCGAGGGGGAATGGATCGGGGTGAGGCATGGTGATCTAGTTCTGGCGATCGGCTGAGGGAAGAATACCGAGGTGGGGTGGAGGCTTTGGTGAGCTATAGAAGAAAATAGCTGAAGCCTTGATATATAATATACATTTATATATATATATATATATATATATATATATATATATATATTTAAGGAAGAGAATGAACCAGGAAAGAAGAGAAAATGAACCAAATTATGAATAAAGCAGTGAATGGCAAAAGTTAGGAATAGAAAAATGTGGAAGTTGAACCAAAAATAATAATAAAGGGCTATTGGGTTTACGGTAGGAAATGAAAGAGTACAAGAAACTAATTGACACAAACTGGTTACCGATACGGTTACCGTTTACGCGGATTCCGCTACGTACCAGACATCTAAACACAGGATTGAATATAATGTAGAGATTAGCACGACGAAACGATTAAAAAGGTATATAGATGCCAGTGGTACGATCATCTGATCAAAAGTTGATAATCGGTACCGAAAATGTTGGTAATTTGTCGAAAATAAGATAAACGGAGCAACAACAGTCCAAATTTGACGAAACGAAATATGACGTCTCACTCAGAAGATGATTTACAAATTTATTATATAAAAATATTCAGGTTTGAAAAACATTTTATTATCATAAAATATTAACTGATTTAAATTGAAATAAAATTACATAAGAAATTAAACTTGCATATTATCTAATGAAAATTTACCATTTTCTATGTTTATGTAACGTATTTCAAATATCAAATTTTTATTTGCAAATTTCAATTATCTAAAATTCCATAAAATTTAAATTAATTATGTTAATAAAATTGTTAAAAATTTATGGGTCGTTACAGTGGAAGACCCTGATGCTATCATATCAAGCGAGTGTAGTAATGTAGTATGGATATGGGTGGGAAGCATGTTGTACGGCGGTGGATAGTCCAGTTCATATATAAACCGGAATGAGATAGAAAGCAACAATGAAGAAACGACAGAAGAAGATGAAGAGGAGGGAGTCGGAGAATTTGAAAACCCTTGGGAGGAAAATGTGCTAGGCTTGGAAGAGTTAGAAGAGGGAGGAGTCATTCCTGGAATACCAGTTGGCATGGGACATGTCCTATGGAACCAACCATGGCTACCTTAAGGAACGAGAGAGGTACAGGAGGATGGCGACAATGAGGCCGACGACGAACTGAACAGTGATGAAGAAGGAGAAGCTGAAGTGATGATTGACCTAGGATGTTGGAGTCCACCATTATCTTCGAACTTAGAAGAATAAGAATAGCATTTGGGGAATTAAGAATAATTCTAGTTTGTATGGATGGGATGGTTATTTTGATTTAGTATTTTGAACTGTATTAGATTAAGTAAGGGAAGGAATTTTTCTTTTTGGACCCAAGCTTCGAAATTTTTAAATTATGTAAGCATGTGAGAATTTATAATATGATGTTGTCCAACTTCTCATTAATACTGATCTTTAAAATAAATATTTGAAGTAATTAATGAATGGTTTTGGGTTTATAGTAAACGACCTGTTAGCAATATTTGTTTTAAACCCTTGAATGACACTTTAGAAGAAATTTTAAAAGTATATTTAAATCTATAATAATAGGATTTTAAAGATAATAACAAATATTGGAATCTCTTATATAAAGATAGAAATATTATGAGTTCAAATTATAAAAGAAAAGAGAAGTTCATTATAACAAAGTTTTTGTAATAATTGATTTAATCATTTTGAATGTATTTTGAAGTAATAAAAACTTTTAAATATACTTATAACATTTGAATAAGTATATCAATACTTTTTAATGTTAAACATGGTATAAGTAAAGAATGTTAGTACACATACATATTTAAAGGAAGTTTTAATTATTGAAGGAGTATTAATTAATAAAGAAAGTTTTCACATTTGATATTAAAGGAAGTTTATGGTGATTTATCAATTTAATGAATTATTATTTTTCCATAAAATCACTAAGATATGTTTAGAAATTTATTATAATAAAAAGATATTTATCTTTCGAAAAGAAATGTTTTCTTGAAGTAGGATTATTGGAAATAAAAATGTATATGTATAAAGAAGCATCTTTTTGAAAGTTTGAATAAAGAATGAAATTTTTATGAAATGTTTTCAAAACAAATAAATTTTTAAGGTTATTAAATACATATAAAGTATATAGATTGTTTCATTGCTCGATTTAATCTAAGATTCGAGTGCAGAACTTTGACGTGTTTGAAACCTATCCGAATTTTTTTTTATCATTCGATTCTTGACGAGAAACATCGATGAAGGTTTATGATTAGATACTTGAGTTTTCTTTCGTAGTTGAGAGCTGTGCAAGGAGAACTAAAGTTTTGATCAGGAAACCTGGTCAGAGTCCACACTAAAGGATAAGGGGATTTATACTAGTTAGAAGTAAAGCCATGGATTCGAATAGAAGATCGTATCAGATATTGCATACAAGTGAAATATATGAATCGTACGGGTATAAATTTAAAAATAAATATTTTGGGCAAACCTTTGCGGTTTTTGTTTGGGTAATTTCGGGGATGAAATTCTTTTTAAGGGGGGAGTTTGTAACGACCCGTCAATTTATCGCTTTGATAAACTGTATTTATTTTTTAAATTTATGCAAATAAAAGGATGATAATACAAATAATATTGTTTCAAGTGATAATAATAGTAATCTTATTTTAAATAAATATTTTCCTTAAAATTTATATTGATAAGATAACATTACATTTAATAAAAGATTTTTGAATTTAAATTAAGATTCAATGATTTAATAATTATTTTATTATCCAAATAATTATTTTAAATGTTGATAACTCATGTTTTGTAGTTATAAAATGATAACGAATCACCTATAATAGTTTTATAAAAATATATATTTGATTTAAAAATATAAGGAAAAATCGATAAAGCTTTATCGGTATAATGGCAATTTTTGTAAATAATTTCTAATATTAATTTATATGGTGTTATAATTAAAATGTGATCACTTTAATTTGTTTAAAATGGTAAGAAATTTATTTTTGAATTTTGTTTACAAATATACGTACGTTAATAAATAAGTGAAAACGTGACCGATAATCGATTCTTCGAATTTCAATGATTTAACGAACGAGAGTTGTTCGAAGACGTTCGAAGTGTTATGCACCTACATGTACATACATATATATGTCACATGCACATGATAACATGCACATACATACATAAATACATACATACGTCCATATATATATTACAAACATGATTTAATAATTCCTAAGCTTAACTTTTAAGTAATCATAAAGAAAACATCACTTCATTGTACCATACCATCACTCACATCAACCATCACATGGCTTTTTTTTTTTTGGGGGGGGGGAAGCCATGTGCTAGAGGTTAGGGGATGGGCATGGGTTAGGGGTATTTAGTAACTATGCAATAGAATATTTAATTCTAAGGTTTTTCCTATAAATACCACACATTTTCTCACAAATTTCTAGTACCATTCCACTTCTTTTTCCTCTTCTTTTCAAGATTTCTAAGATCCCCTTTAATGGCTTTTTATTCAAAGAATAATATTTTATAAAAGTTAGAAAAATAATAATTAAAAGACAAAAAAAGGTATATACTAGTTTGTAATATCAATCCACTTCAAGACTAGTCCAAAACACCTCCTCTTTGCTTCCAAAACACATGGCCACCACCCACCATTCCCTTGGCCATGAGCACCATCACTATCAAGGCTAAGTCGTGCTCTCTCTTAGACTATAGGCTTGGTTTCGTTTGCTTTGGTTCGATCGTAGCGGAGTAGTAGCCGATTTTCCATTAGCTCGAAAGGAAAATGAAGGTGAGAACTCCTAAACTATTATATTATATGTTGAATGATGATATGATGATTGAAAATGGTTGTTTAATATGCTTTGATCATCAAGTTTGGATTGTTTCATATGAATGTTGAAAATATATGCAAGCCACGGAAATACACGTCGACAAGCACAAAGGAAAACACTTTTTCTGAATTAATGAAATGGTGTGTATGGAATGTTAAACCTCTTTTAAAATGGTTTAAAATAATTTTGAAATATTTTATAAATTTTTAAAAGTGTTTTGGTGAATTTTGAATGAGAATGGAAAATTTAGTCAAAAATAGGCATGTCGCGTAATGGTAGTTGACGATTTTGCGCCATAAAAGTCAAACAAGTGTAAAAGTTGGAATATTGTTCGGAATTCTTTGAGACAAGAACTTTCCGAACTATTATATCCATATTTTTCCAACGAATAAAGAAAAATTGAGATTCCGATATGTTGATTTTGAGATATGAGTTAAACAAGTTTTTGAAAAATCGCGGTTTTGTAGTTCAGAATCCAAAATGGGATTTCTTTGAAAATGTTTTTTAAAATATTTATAAATGTTGAATAAATATTTTAAAATGTTTAAAAGCGATTTGATTAATAAAAAATGAATTTTCAAATAACAAAAATTCATTTTAATCAATATAGCTTAAAAGAGGCACTTTCCATATCACTTTTCTATAATTTTTGAAATATGGTGTTAAACGTAATGATTCTTTTCCAAACCTTTTATAAATGTTTTATAAATGATTAATAATGTATTTTAAAGGTAATTTGTAGGTTTATGGAATGATTAAATGTTCTAATTATTTGGGGTCAATCAGATAACTTGACCGCCTTTTGGGTGTTAAAGAGATAGTGTTTAGGCTTGAGTTTGGAAACCCAGTTTCCTACTCTCCCTGGCTATCCAGACTGGCCCAACAGAGGTGATAGTAAATTTAGTTTACACAAATCAATTTTTTTCCAAAGAATAAAGAATAATATTTTCCAAATTTAAGCAACTTGGATTTTATGGAGATAATCTTCTTGTACTCAGTGTTAAAACCCGAAGAGAAAACTCGTGCTATTCGTGGAATTTAAAAGGCGATTTCACCGTTATTCTGCCCATAGTATTTGTTGGATATGGAAATTGATATTTAGTAAAATTAGATGATTTATATACATTCTACTAACTAAATATTTACTGGTTTTGGATTAACATCCTAGATAACATAGTTTTAACTCAATCAAAATCATGAACTTTTGAATTAATAAATCTTTGTTAAGATTTAAATGAAATAGATTGGAAATGTTCTCCTAAGCGAAAAAATGAAATGATTTCAAATTATTCTGTGTTAAAAAGGGTTTTAAGTAATCAAAGGATTTGATAAGAGTGGTTTAATAAATCCGTATATACCGGAGAGAGTGTTTTGGAAATGTATATCTCTAAAAATGATTTTGATAAAAAGAACTTAATCAATTAAAGAATGATTCCGTATTCACAAGCTCTTTTTATTAATGAATGGTTTGATGGAATCAGGGTTGGATCTTGTTACGCCCCACCTCTATACCCATGCTAGCCAAGAACACTACGGAGTAATGCTGTCGACTAGCACGGAGAATAAGGCTGATGAGGAGCGACCATCTGTATAATTGCTTTGTGCGAGTACCGATATGCCAAATAAAAATATAACTTTTCATCTCAAGAGGAAATCCGACATACCGACACAAACTCAAAGCTACTACACAGTGGCTATAAAGTTCTTCGGAAACAAATATAGAAATAAACATAACACAAATCAGTCACAGATAATTCATATCACAAGGGCGGAAATAGATATGAATGTATATAACACATAAAAGTGTTCATCAGAGTAGTGGTCTAACAAGATCCACAATATCAAAAAGAACAGATACAAGTGCTAGACAAAAGAATAAGTATACATCATAGAGTCTGTATCTCAAATGTATACAACAAAAACTACTAATCTAAGTAGTTAGCCAAAAGTCAGAAGATGGTTCCAGATAGGAAGCCATGAGGAAGCACCTATAATACCTCAGTCTGGCCCGAGTATTATTTAAGAAGAAAATAATAAACGGATCAGTCTAGCTATAAATATCAGATAAAATGATATAGAATAAGAGATATGACTAAACGTATAATAATCACAATGCCAAGCTGTGACAAATAACTAATTGAAAAATCAATAAGAGATTAATCAATATCGCAAAGATCTTCTCAAAGATAAAAAGGAATGTCATACTCCTAATTTCATTCACCAAGCCACAATAAATGACATATATATCAATGCCAATCGTAAAAGTTGATGAAACATAAATTCCAGAATTCAACACACAAAATCCAGAAGTTACAAGAAAAGGATGGCCAAGACATTGATGTAGTGCAAACGGTACATCCAATGAATCAAAAGCAAAGACATTGATGTAGTGCAAACGGTACATCCAATGTATCAAAAGCATATCATTGATGTAGTGCAAACGGTACATCCAATGAATCAAAAGCAAAGACATTGATGTAGTGCAAACGGTACATCCAATGTATCAAAAGCAAAGACATTGATGTAGTGCAAACGGTACATCCAATGTATCAAAAGCATATCATTGATGTAGTGCAAACGGTACATCCAATGAATCAAAAGCAAAGACATTGATATAGTGCAAACGGTACATCCAATGTATCAAAAGCAAAGACATTGATGTAGTGCAAACGGTACATCCAATGAATCAAAAGCAAAGACATTGATGTAGTGCAAACGGTACATCCAATGTATCAAAAGCATATCATTGATGTAGTGCAAACGGTACATCCAATGAATCAAAAGCAAAGACATTGATGTAGTGCGAACGGTACATCCAATGTATCAAAAGCAAAGACATTGATGTAGTGCAAACGGTACATCCAATGTATCAAAAGTATATCATTGATGTTGTGCAAACGGTACATCAAATGAATCAAATAATTCGGAGCGTCGACGTCGTACAGCGTGACATCCGATGGACCAAGTCAAAAGACATCGCACAATGCTAGTCTAAAACATAAAAATGATCGTCATGATCACAGAGAAGTGTCAATTACAGTAAGCTAGTAAATTTATGAGCTTAGCTTCATGTCCCATAACCACTAGCTTAACTTAAATATTTACGAAAAAATTGTAGATCTCCACTATAAAATTGTCACAAGAGATTCAATCGAACAAGTCCAAGAATTAACCGACGAAGTAAACACAAGCGTTTCATACCACTCGTTTTACTAAGTCATTTAGTTAGATTTCTCATACGAGTGAGGTAAAGGCTTGTATATATGCTAATAGATTGGAAAACGGTTTAAGAAAAACGAGCATTGTAATAAAATAGTGTTGAAATCATTTGAAGAAGGAGTTTTGATATTTACTACTAGTATAAAAAACCTTTATATTTTTAAAGTGACAAATAACAAAGAAGATTGTAGGAACAATCAATCACTAAGATTCACATTCGAAAACGTGAATAAAATCCAAAGAAATCGATACCGAATCCATCGAAATGGATATTCCAAGAATTCCCGAAGAAAATAAGTCATCAAAGTCAATAAAAAATGATAACAACAAATAGGGAAATAACACGAATCGATTAAATTTGGAAAACCAAGCAACTAGGCAAAATAGGCATAGTTGGCAAATAGCAGCAGGTCGGTCGACCGGACTCCCTGAGTCAGTTGACCGAACCAAAAACAGAAGTGCATGGGGTAGCAGGTCGGTCGACCGGACCCTGAGCTCGGTCAACCGAGCCCTGTAGCCTGCACTTCCAAACAGAGGCAGGAAGTGCCCGTTCTACAGGTCGGTCGGCCGGCCCAGGGGCTCGGTCGGCCGAACCTGTTGCTGGCACTCCCATGCCCTATTTCAAATGAGTTGCACATCTCGATAAATTTGCAATCGCACGAGCAACGGCGCTAAGGGTTTATGCCAATCGACTACCCGACCCTATATGCTCCTCGATGCATCACCAAAAACATGTTCAAACATCAAAGTTAGGATTTTTAACGAATTGAACTCAAAACACTAAAAATTGGAACATTCACCAAATCAATCCAAACCAAAAGCAAATGCACACGAATAAGTGTTAGGAATTCATACCTAACAATCGAAGATAAATATAAGTATAGATGTGAGATAAAAATCTCACCTTTGAACCCAAACAATAGAAGAAGAAGCTTGAAAGCAACCTAAGATCAATTCCTCTTCAACAACAACTCAAGAAGCTTCAATCTAAGCTTAAAAGAGAAACATTTCCTAAATTAGGTTTAGGAAATTTCTGAAATCAAAGAGAGAATGAGTTGGAGAAGATGAAGAGGAAGCTTACCAGTGGGTTCTCTTGTGTTTGGAGCTAGAAGATGGATTTGCTAATGGAAACTAGGGCTTAGGATTTCCTAATTCTTTTTCTCTTCCCCCATTTTTGATGAAGCTTGAATGTATTAGGAAATTATGAAAGAATGAAGAGAAGAGGGTTGGAACTGAGTTAAGTGGGGTTATTGGGCTCAGACCAAACCAAAGCCCTAAGTGAAAAAGTGGCAAAAAATCAACTTTCTCCAAACATATCGAAGTTTATACTCAAAAAGGTCGCAAATGTCATTTTGAACTAATGGGGTTGGTCTCGAGTCCCAATTCGACAGTTTGCAAAAAGTAGCTTTTCAGACCAAAATCCGACGAACGATAAAATATTTAAATATAAAATTGATAAATATGCGGGTTGTTACAGATCTGGGGAATTTCATTTCTGAAGACCACTTCGAAATGGTGTATGCGTTCGAAAAATAAGGGGTTGATAGAGAGAATAAAGGATGGAGACCAAAAATATTTGAGATGAAAGGAGTGCTGATGTGCACATAAATGTGCATGTTTTTACTTACTTATTTAACCTAATTAAATTAAATAAATTATTATATTAGGTATTTTAACATGTTTAAACGAAAATTCAAATTATTTTCAAATCATCATTTATTCATTTCATATAAGGGCAAAATGGTCATTTTTGTTCATATATTAATTTGTGAATGTGACATCCCGCCACTATACTCATACTAGCAAAGGACACTATGGAGTAATGCCGTCGACTAGTACGAAGAATAAGGCTGTTGAGGAGCGACCATCTGTGTAATTGCTTTATGCGAGTACCGATATGCCAGATAGTGTTACATGCACTTCATTTCAAGAGGAAATCCTACACACCAGATACAAACTCAAAGCTACTACACAGTGGCTAAGAGATCTTCGAAAACAAATATACAATAAGCATAACACAAATCAGTTACAAATATTCATATCACAAAGGCGAAAACAGATATGAATATAACACATAAAAGTGTACATCAAAGTAGTGGTCATGTAAGATCCATTGCATCACAAATGAATAGGTACAGTGCTAGACAAAAGAACACGTATATATCAAGGAGGCTCTATCTCGAATGTATAGAACATAAATGTAACGTCCCGCCTTTTCGTACGCTTTAAATCGACACACGTGCCAATTCAAACCATACAGAAGGGCGGATTGTTATGGGGTAAATAAAAAAAAAGAAATAAATAAACAAACTAGAATCTCACAGCGGAAGGATAAAATATAATAATCAAACATACAGTTCTTGAAGCTGTTTACAAAATATTTTAATTTTACTTATACAATATATATCAGAGTTGTACATACCATCGAATATCTATAGTGCAGCGGAATACAATAGTGTAGTGGAATAATATAGTAGATAATAGTACTATAATCGTCGTCTTCTTCCTCCAGAGCTAAAATCTTCAAATCTTGAACCGCTCGGACTGACCCGAGCGAATTGAAAAGACAAAACACTCGAGTCAGAACTAAAAGACCTTATGTAAGTTAAATCAACAAAAATAAATATGAGTGCAGTAACTCAAGAGATGCTCGGGATTTACATCTCTTAAGGATCCGTTAAACTATTTACTATGTAGTATATTTCTCTATTATAATAGTATCTATTAGTAAAATAAACTTACTTTTAAATAGCATTAAGGCTTTACATTTTCCACCTTAACACGTAATAGTCCCAGTAGTCCATCCAATATCGTAGTCCCTCCTGATCGGGAAGCCACCAGAGGATACCACACGTGCTACGGAGAAAACCAAACTCGTACAAGGCGTGATAGGGTAGGTGACACGGCACAACTAGGCAATGCCATGGTAGATATACCAATTACGCTTCCGGGTCGGTGGTAACGCGTAGCCGCAGCTACCGCCCACCTCGAGCCACACCCTAAAATAAAAATCAAAAGTGGCCACCGAATCAATCCAAAAGTCAAAGTATAATATCAAAGGGATGTGTCCGATCAAAGGTGCTACCTCAATTAACCCGTCAATCGCTCCTGTTTTAGCCACCTTATGCCAACTCACGGGAGTTGGGTCCACGTATTTACCTCAAAGGAAACGCCGCCGCCATCCTACTTCATTCTGGAATCTCCACCGCGCACACGGTTGTTAAATTGGTTTTCGGAGTTGGCAGAGAGTATGACAACTTCCGTTCCCGGTCTCTTCAACAACCAATCGTTATTATAACACCGCAGTTATTTCAAAATAATTTATACTTTAAAACCAGAATATAATATCCCTTATAAAACCATATAAATACGATATCATTTATATTTTTAAAATCCCAAATCAATATGACATCATTTTATTTATAAATATCCCTTTTCCCAAAATCATAATATTTCAAATATATATATTTTAAATCCCATAGCTTTGAAACAAAATTTCTAATACTTAAATGGTTTAAGTATTAAACCGCTTTGCATAACAAAATAGCTTTTTTAAATATCACAAATAAATTCCAAATATAGGTTCAAATTCCCAAATAAACTATTTCAATTTCCATATATTTCAAAGATTTAACTATTCCACCATTTTAAAACTTATTCTTTGATAATTTCATATATATAAATTAAATTACTATTATTTAGATTTTGAAATATTTACTTAATAAATCCATATCATTTAAGTAAACCCTTTAAACTTCAAATAACAAGATATTCTTTCAATTTAATTAACTTGATAATATTCATTTTAATCGACTTGATATTCATTTAAGTCCTCTAAACCAAAATCAAGTTATAAAGATAATACCTTTTAAAACCCCAAATTAATTTATATTTCAAATAAATTTTATTCGAGGATAATTCTTAAATACCTTAATTCAAAGCAAATTCATATCTATCTTCCAACATTTATTTTATTTAAGACATTATAAACTCCATCAATAAATTTAAATAAATACTTAACCGTATTATATCTAAATAAAATTTAACTTTTATTTTTAAACTTCTTTTATTCTTGAAACCAAATTTATGCATAGCTTAAATTCAAGCGTTTAACTATATATAAAAATAATATTTGAAAATATCAAAAATCAATATTCATTAAACCATATTCTTTCCAAAACCATAGAAAATCATTTCAAAAATAATTATATATATATATATATCGCGATGCCTGTATAAAATTTTCTATCCTATGGTCAAGTGATACGGATATTTATCATTTCGGTCCGTAATTTAAAATAAAAATTACGGTTATATATCATTTCAAACCGCAATCCCGAATGAAATGAAAATGCATATCAACTTGCAGTTTATAACAATATAAGTACAACATCCATTCATCCAATATCAACCATCAACCATTTAACCCAACCATCATCCAAATTCAAACAATACATCAATATATAACAGGTGATAATAGCAGATATCAACTATCAGTTTATATTCAAAAATAAATTATAACTGTTTAACAGGCAGTTTATATGCAATAAAATAAATAACAATTTAACTGGCAGTTAATTTGCAATAATGAATTAAATAACAAGTTAATTAAATAAATGCAAATTAACTGAGATAATGATGAAATATATGCCAACAGCTATAAATAAATTTCTAAACACATCATAAATCGATTTAACAAACATGATCGGAATTTTATTACGATCCTAAAAAAAATCGCACGTGAAACGGAGTTCATATATAGAAGTTATAGCGATAATTGCGAGTTGAAATCAAATAAAAAAAATAAAACAAAAGAACACAATTCTCACCTTGCCACGTCACACATCCTTTGTAACGACCCGTAGATTTTAATAGTTTTAAATGGTTTTATTTAACGTAATTAATTGAAACTTTTGAGAAATTTTATATAATAATATTTCGAAATAAAAATTTAATATTTGGATTACGTCCAATTAAACATAGCAGATTGTAAATTTTCAATTAATTTTATCAAGGTTTATTTCATTGTGAAATTCTATTAAATTCAAGCTAGCTAATAACTGTTGGTAATAACATATTTTTCAAACCTGAATATTTTACATAGAAAAATTCTAAATCATCTTCTGACTGAGGCGTCATTTTCGTTTTTCCAAATTCGGACTTCTTTAGCTCCGTCGATCTTATTTTTCTGTGTTTTGTTGCACTTTCTCTTATTAGAAAATTCGAATTTTTATAATTCAATCGTACCACTAATATGTGTATACCGTTTTGATCGTCTCGTCATGCTGATCTCAGCGGTATATTTATTTCTGTATTTCGAAATCAGGTGCACAATGGAATCAATAAATTGTTCGTTGTAACGACACCTTTAAATGTTGACCACTAACTTTGCTTTGCTTTTCAAACTTCAACGTGAATCCCAAGCAATATAATAAATTGCTATAATTGTATTCCTGAATTAATGTTTAGCAGTTTCGAAAATCAAACGTATACATTTGTATACGTTGTAATTATTATTTTAAAACGGTTCACTTTATTTTCTTTCCCTTTTTAACTTCGTTTCTCTCTCATTACTTTATATATGGGACTTTCCTTTTTGCAACCTGCTCTATTCCTATTTTCCTTCGTTTTCAAAAGATTAAAACGTTCAGCGGGGCCACAACAAATATTTGCTTTTAACTTCCGGCTAAATCATAGCTCCTTCATTTTTATAATAATATTTGTTCCCCCTTTTTGCTCTCCAAACTATGGTAACAAATTTGCTTTAACTTTTCTGCTGAATCAACGTATCAAACGTTGATATTTCATTTATTAGTCCACTGTCTACGTTATTTATGGACACAAATGTATTTCAATATTTCTTCATATACCATTCCTAAATATCCTCCTCCAGATCCATTCTTCCCTTTCATTTTACTCTCCCTCCCCTGATTCGCGTATAGCTAGTACACACGCCCATACTCAGCCTAAGCCTACCACCTCGTCACCACCTTCGGCCCCTCCTGTCCTCTCCGCAGCAGACCAAGGCCGAGCACCATGTCTCACCACCTCCAAGCAGCCGAGCTCGAACCGCATCCTCCTCCCTCCACTGTTCACTCCTCCTTCCACTGTTCACTGCTCCTCCACATATCTCGGCCGTCTCCTCACCCTGGCCATTAGCCTGTTTGTTCTACATAGCCCTATCCCATTCTGTAGTCGAGTCTCACTCGTCCTTCATGCTTCGTACAGCCGAAAGTTTGTGGCTTGGACAATATATGTTCATTTCTATTTGCAAAGCTATAGTTTTGGGCTAAAGGTTGAAGTTTTATGAAGATGTTGTATGATGCTTATCAGACGAGTATCATTATTTCTAAATTTATTATCTTCCTTCAGATGTCTCCAGCATGTATTCATCCTTAGATTTTTCCAAGACCACCATCTACAAAAAATAATAATAACTTGCCCATCACCACAAATCTTACTAAATAAAAGAAGAAATAAGCTTGGCATTCCCCTAAACACACGTTTGCACACGTGTCACTCTGAGAAACTACACCTCTTTTGTAGCCGAGCCCTGACTTGTTCCTACTTGTCTGGGTATTTTCTATTTTATATCCTTCATCTATAAATTCTTCGTTTTATATTCTTTTTATTTTATTAATAGTTTTGATTCACGTGTATATTAGATTTAATATATGTTAGTTGATATATAAACTTATTAGTTTAGACAGTACGTCAGGGTGTGAGTATACGTAGTTGATTAAGTAAGCTACTTGGGTTATAATAAAGTGGATCTGAAGTTAAAATGTATAAGTTATCAGAAGTAGTTGTATATACATATGTTAACTGATGTTCATAATGGGCATTTATTTTGAGTGGGTTATATATAAGTATAAAGGTCTGCATACGATTATTGTAATATTTACTTAAATATACTTATTAATATATTTTATACACGAGTTTATACGTATTTTGATTTTTAAATATATATATTAGTTTTCGAACAAATATTACTAACGTATCTTCTCGGTTTAAATATATACTGTTGTTTTTAGTATATAATAGTTTCAACTTTCATATTTTATCTAATACAGTATAGTGTGCCGAGCTTCCCCTTTTAAAGTAGATAAGACAAATTTATGTTGCTCGCATTTTTCTGCATATGTATGTCAATAGTGTGCATGTTGTAGTATGTACATTGCACCGTAATGTCTATATAGTGTACGCATAAACATATAAGTTTTATATATATGTCAAGCTACATGTTTTGTTCTCTATAGCTATATTTTAAGTAGCTCAAGTCATAAAGGTATTGTTATAATATATGTCAGTTACGTGTCATAATGGTTGGAGCATTATTAAAATAGTAGTATTGCATGCGCAGGTTTTAGGTGTATATAGTTTATTAAGTTATAAAAGTTTATACGGTTTATATTTTACAAGGTATATAAAGTTTAAAAGTATATATATTAGCATATTAAGGCATACGACTGTACATTTGATTGGATATATATGAGTTCATTTATGCCCATCTATCGTCATCAATCCAATTCTGATTTGACTTTGTCAATTCTTTGTCATCAGTTTGTCCATCAAATCCTTGTCAATCTTGCTTCGCTTTGAATGTGTGTGCCTGGATTCGTAACTCAATTTGTTTGTCAAATATCTCTAGCCTCGAAAGGTGAGCAATCACTCACGATTAGCGTTCTTTTATTTATTGAATTTGATTTCAATTGAAACGACAATTGAAATATGAGGCTGTAGTTATTTAAATTGTTATATATGTTATTATCTGTAACTGTTCACTTATGGGATATGACACCATATCCTATTGTTTATATGTTTATTTTGATGATATATGCATGTTGTTATTATTATTTTCATATCTGTTATCACTCTGCAAGTTCCCTGTTAGTATAGAAATCACTATGGGTTGAAATGATACATACTCGAACAGATTTTAGAATAGGAGGAAATCGTTATGGGTTGATATGATAAACCCAAGCGATTTTCATTTAATTGAATTTGGATTACGGGTTGAAATGCTATCCACCCGTATACATTTAGTGTACGAATTGAAATGATAAATACCCGTAATACTTAACCATATGATAAGAAATATACACAGACACCGTTGGTCCATATATAAATATTGTGAAATTAAATTTATTGTTTTGGAAAGAAATACATGGTCTTATTAAATGTTAATTCTCAAATTTTTATATATATAGGGTAATGATATATATATATTTAATAATATTTAATTTAGTCAAGATTTGATTTAATACATAAATTATGTTAAATATTTATGTAAATTTTATTTCAAATAGCTTTCTGCAATTAACTAAGTTTGGGAGATAAATGTGGGTTTATTTAAAATGGTATTTAAATAAGGATTTATTTAATTAAATCAATTTGAAATTATTGAATGAGAAATTTAAAGGTATGATTTTGAAATTGGATTTTTGATTTAAGTGATTTAATGAATATTTCCCATTCAAATAAATTAAAGAAATATTTGAGAAAAATGTAATTTAAGGTTACTTAAATGATATTGAATCTAATGAGGGGGTATTTCAAGACTATATAATAATAAGATTAAATCGAGATCTATATAAACTGTTATATTGAACATTTAAATATTAAGGCTTTGAACTATATTGGAATTTAAATGGTTTATTTTGAGATTCGGATCTGTATTTGAAATCAATATAGTTGAATTTGTTATTTAGAAACTAAATTGAATCAAAGTGAAAATTTGGGTTGAGTCAATATAGTTGAATTTACTACTTAGAAAACTAAATTGAATAAAATTTAGTTGAAACGTTGAATACTTAAAGTTTTGAATATATTGAATTATAAAGGGGTATTTTGTAATTTCAAATCCAAATTTGAGATTGATAAAATTGAAGTGGTTATTTTAGGAAAATTTTAAATTTTAAATTGATATTGAATATAATTTGAATGGGAAGGTCGGGTTGATGTTGAAACGACTTGTTAAGTTGAGGAAATTGAAATACTTTATTTTATAAATTATTTATTATATATAAATACTATTTTGGGAAATATAGAGATAATTGAAGTAAAATGATATTTGGTTTTAAGTATAAATTAAGTTGAAATGGCCACGGTGTCATAGTGTATATTTCTACCTTGTAGATAGTTCTATGGACTCTTAGAGGATGGTTATCCCAAACATTCTTTAAGTTATTTGTATTTCAGTTGATATTTCACTTGAGTTGGATTTATTTATATAAAAATGTTAATCCTGACTCGAGTGCTTGGTGTTTCGCTTTACGCTCGGGTCAGACTGAGTGATACAGCATTAGAGACTCACCTTTGGAGTTCGGAGCTTCATTTGGAGATCCAACTATCGATTCAGATTCCAGCCTTTCTAGTTGATTGGTTCAGAGAAGTCATCTGCTGCATTGGAGACTTCACTGCATTTGAACTATTCGGTTGTATTTTATTTCTAACTCTGATGTATATAGTAGCTTCATGAACTACTATTCTTTATCTATTCCGCTGCATTATATTACTCTGTGATCTGTGATTGATTTATTTATTTTATATGTTAAGTTTGCCAAATTTTAATTAACAATTTAGTATTTTGAATTATTCAAGTCGGACATGTATGGTTTTATTGTCTATTTGAATGGTACAAAATAGCGGGTCGTTACAGCTGATATCAGAGCTTTGGCTCTAGGCAAAACCTAGCATATATGGTAAATTCATTTACAGAATCACTTTCGTTCGAGTTGAATCTCTTCATTTTGACTCGATTTCCTTTGAATTTTGGAATGTCCCTCGGTTCCGAAATTCATTCTTGTCTCTCCCTATTTATTTTCGTTTGATTCTGGAGTATCCCATAACTCCAAGGAATGAATTGTAAAGGGGGTGAAAACTCCTTTACAATTGGCATTGATTCACCGAAGATTTTTGTATCCTCGGTTTACGATGCTGATATATCTTGATATGCTGAATTCTATCTTCGGCGATCGAATGTCGATTTGTTTTGGAATTCCGCATCGATTATATACCTAAGGTCACGGTTGACCTGATTAAGGTCGCCGCGATTTGTAGAGTATATCCATCTTCTATTTTGTAATTTAATTATCTCATCATCGATCGAGTCTATCTTCGAATTAGAATTCTATTGATTGGAGTTCCTCTAATTCAAATCTCTATCTTTGTTTTGAAATCCATTCTTAAAAATCAACCTTTGAAAATCGGGTATGTATGCATTTTTGAAATTGTTTTATATATCGAAATTATTATTTTGATAACCATGATTTTATTCGATATATAAAAGTGAAAATGTTTTCGATAAGGATTATATACCTATATATAAAACAAATAAGAAATGTTATTCTATATAAAAAGGTTTTGAAAGGATTTGAAATTTTGGAAATTTATAAGAAATAGATTTATATAAAAATGATTTATAACCGAAGGGTTAAATTTGAAATTCGAGAATTGAATTCCGGTATTTTGAATTTGGTTTTAAGATTTTGGAAAATATATATAAATAATACGATTTAAAGGTATTTTTCCGAATAAGGAATGTTTCAAATGAGTTCAAATGAATTCCAATAATTTTGAAGAAGTTTCATAGAAGTTTTCAAGAAAATAGAAGTCCAGAACTCACTTATGTCGCTGGAGAATAATTTCGGTGATGAGTGCACGCATCATCGACATTGATTTCCGAGTTTCAGAGTGGGGGAGAGGCCACTTTAATAGCTTCGCTATGCGAGTGATTTTGTAAAACCGTTTTTGATTTCAAATTTCGAAGTATAATTTGATATTTTAGAAAGATATAAGTATATATTTTGAAACAATTTAAAATGAGACCGGTGTTCAGTCCTGGAGTTTCGGATTTAATAATTGATTTATTGATTTATTATTGATTTTCAACTCGTGAATTGAAATTTTGATTTCCCTAACTATTTTGGATGTTCGAACACTTCCAAATCGAGATTAAATTTTCAAAGCTAAGAAATTTCGAAGAGTATGAAATGTTTGATAAAGAATATAAATTTAGTTTTGAAATACTTTGAAAAAAAATATATAGACTAATGGTTTTCAGAAAGGTAAATTGGATATTTCAAATAGAAATAGATAGTTTAAAAGTTTTTTAAAAAAAGGGGATAATTATAAATTTGGAAACCATGTTAAGTATAATTGATTTTGAGAAAATATTTGGTTTTGAAAATTAAATTGAAATTAAAAGCCAGTACTTATATGGTGATTTTGGAAATGAATTTGTTTGACTTGAATTATGTTAATTTGGAAACTGGGATTATTTTCTGAGCCAATTATTTTGGAAACTTTGAAATTTTCATATTTAATTTGAAGAAAATTTAGTGAAATCATATATGATTTTGAAACTGAATGGATATTGAAATGATTGGAAATTGAGAATCTTATATTATTAAGCACTTGATTTGGGAGTGGTCGAACTTATATAAAATGGATTTGTAAAAGTATGAAGTTGATTTGAAATCTATTGTTTTGAAAGGTACTCAATTTGGAAAGAGAATTTTTTTTATAATCGAAGTCTATATAAGTATGATTTGATACTATTGATTTGGAAAGTATTCGATTTGAAAAGGAATCCTATATATATGGACTTTATATAAGTATGATATTTGAAAGTGATTTGAAAAGGTATTATATGATATATATTTTCGAAGTAAAGATATGGAAAGTACCTTCTGCTTGATATCCGCTTTGTGGCCACATTATGGATTCATTCTATCGATATTATTCTCTTTGATTTTTGGTTTTCCGGATGTAATACTCGAGTGTTACCACCGTGGCGTAACCCATGGTTTCTTTTTTTTTCCTCGCGAATGCATAGCGCAACTGCCTGGTTGAGTCTTGTCTAGGGGTATGGATTGTTTCCTAGGGGATCCAGGCGTAACCATTGTGTATCCTGCAATCTGTGTAGGTCGCGAATAGTAGCGCAACTGCCTGGCTGAGTCTTGCCTAGGGGTACGGATTGTTTCCTGGGGGATCCAGGCGTAACCATTGTGTATCCTGCACTCTACTAGTCATCATGGCGTAACTCGCAGGGCTGAGAAAGCTTACGGATATGGATTGTTTCCTGGGGGACCCAGGCGTAACCATTGTGTATCTGCGAACCATGATCGGACAAAGGTTTTGGTTTGGTTGTTTTGTTTGGATTGTACTTTCCATATCTGTTTTTAAAGGTTTTTCAAGTATTTTCACTGGTTGTTGAAACAAGTCTACTAAGTACTTGAAGAATTCTAGCTTTGCGCCTGATCAACGCATGACCAGAGTCTGCAAGAACGAGGATAAACTTGTTGAAACATCGAGTTATAAAAGTATTTTCTATAGGAGAATTTGTTTTGATATAAAAGTATTTTATATTAAAGTATTTACAACAAGAAAATCCGTATTAGTTTTGAAATTGAAATTCTTATGGTTTGAATTAATTATTCGTGCCCGATACTATCTTTTGAATCTACTTTATCTACTCTGCTTTATCTATTCACCTTGATGCTGTTTTCCCGAATCTACCTTCCTTTCCTTTTGAATATATCCTTTAAAATATTGTTTAATTATATACTACCTGGTTTAATAGAAAATTTTAGTGCTATAAATATTTTGAAGTTATTAATTAAATAAAACATATTTAAAGTAAAGGATTATTGATAAAGGATTATTGATTTAGTGATAATATTTGAGAGTATCTTAGTAGAAAATTTATATATATAATTTTTTTTTTATGAATTTTGGATTTAATATTTTCAATAGCTTCTTTGTAAAAATAAGTAATACTGTAAATAATTGTTTTCAGAGGAGTTTTGTAAAGTATTAAAGTTTATATAGTTTTAAAATTTATGGTTTATCTTTCCATCTATTTTTTTTCGTTCTAGTTGTTTTTATTCTCCTACCTCCTTCCTTTTCGGGGATGAAAAGTTTTGAGTGAGGGAGAGTGTAACGACCCGTAGATTTTAATAGTTTAAAATAGTTTTATTTAACGTAATTAATTGAAACTTTTGAGAAATTTTATATAATAATATTTCGAAATAAAAATTTAATATTTGGATTACGTCCAATTAAACATAGCAGATTGTAAATTTTCAATTAATTTTATCAAGGTTTATTTCATTGTGAAATTCTATTAAATTCAAGCTAGCTAATAACTGTTGGTAATAACATATTTTTCAAACCTGAATATTTTACATAGAAAAATTCTAAATCATCTTCTGACTGAGGCGTCATTTTCGTTTTTTCAAATTCGGACTTCTTTAGCTCCGTCGATCTTATTTTTCTGTGTTTTGCTGCACTTTCTCTTATTAGAAAATTCGAATTTTTATAATTCAATCGTACCACTAATATCTGTATACCGTTTTGATCGTCTCGTTGTGCTGATCTCAGCGGTATATTTATTTCTGTATTTCGAAATCAGGTGCACAATGGAATCAATAAATTGTTCATTGTAACGACACCTTTAAATGTTGACCATTAACTTTGCTTTGCTTTTCAAACTTCAACGTGAATCCCAAGCAATATAATAAATTGCTATAATTATATTCTTGAATTAATGTTTAGCAGTTTTGAAAATCAAACGTATACATTTGTATACGTTGTAATTATTATTTTAAAACGGTTCACTTTATTTTCTTTCCCTTTTTAACTTCGTTTCTCTCTCATTACTTTATATATGGGACTTTCCTTTTTGCAACCTGCTCTATTCCTATTTTCCTTCGTTTTCAAAAGATTAAAACGTTCAGCGGGGCCATAACAAATATTTGCTTTTAACTTCCGGCTAAATCATAGCTCCTTCATTTTTATAATAATATCCGTTCCCCCTTTTTGCTCTCCAAACTATGGTAACAAATTTGCTTTAACTTTTCTGCTGAATCAACGTATCAAACGTTGATATTTCATTTATTAGTCCACTGTCTACGTTATTTATGGAAACAAATGTATTTCAACATCTCTTCATATACCATTCCTAAATATCCTCCTCCAGATCCATTCTTCCCTTTCTTTTTACTCTCCCTCCCCTGATTCGCGTACAGCTAGTACACACGCCCATACTCAGCCTAAGCCTACCACCTCGTCACCACCTTCGCCCCCTCCTGTCCTCTCCGCAGCAGCCCAAGGCCGAGCACCATGTCTCACCACCTCCAAGCAGCCGAGCTCGAACCGCATCCTCCTCCCTCCACTGTTCACTCCTCCTTCCACTATTCACTGCTCCTCCACATATCTCGGCCATCTCCTCACCCTGGCCATTAGCCTGTTTGTTCTACATAGCCCTATCCCATTCTGTAGTCGAGTCTCACTCCTCCATCATGCTTCGTACAGCCGAAAGTTTGTGGCTTGGACAATATATGTTCATTTCTATTTGCAAATATATAGTTTTGGGCTAAAGGTTGAAGTTTTATGAAGATGTTGTATGATTCTTATCAGACGAGTATCATTATTTCTAAATTTATTATCTTCCTTCAGATGCCTCCAGCATGTATTCATCCTCAGATTTTTCCAAGACCACCATCTACAAAAAAAAATTAACTTGCCCATCACCACAAATATTACCAAAAAAAAGAAGAAATAAGCTTGGCATTCCCCTAAACACACGTTTGCACACGTGTCACTCTGAGAAACTACACCTCTTTTGTAGCCGAGCCCTGACTTGTTCCTACTTGTCCGGGTATTTTCTGTTTTATATCCTTCATCTATAAATTCTTCGTTTTATATTCTTTTTTATTTTATTAATAGTTTTGATTCACGTGTATATTAGATTTAATATATGTTAGTTGATATATAAACTTATTAGTTTAGACAGTACGTCAGGGTGTGAGTATAAGTAGTTGATTAAGTAAGCTACTTGGGTTATAATAAAGTGGATCTGAAGTTAAAATGTATAAGTTATCAGAAGTAGTTGTATATACATATGTTAACTGATGTTCATAATAGGCATTTATTTTGAGTGGGTTATATATAAGTATAAAGGTCTGCATACGATTATTGTAATATTTACTTAAATATATTTATTAATATATTTTATACACGAGTTTATACGTATTTTGATTTTTAAATCTATATATTAATTTTCGAACAAATATTACTAACGTATCTTCTCGGTTTAAATATATACTGTTGTTTTTAGTATATAATAGTTTCCACTTTCATATTTTATCTAATACAGTATAGTGTGCCGAGCTTCCCCTTTTAAAGTAGATAAGACAAATTTATGTTGCTCGCATTTTTCTGCATATGTATGTCAATAGCGTGCATGTTGTAGTATGTATATAGCACCGTAATGTCTATATAGTGTACGCATAAACATATAAGTTTTATATATATGTCAAGCTACATGTTTTGTTCTCTATAGCTATATTTTAAGTAGCTCAAGTCATAAAGGTATTGTTATAATATATGTCAGTTACGTGTCATAATGGTTGGAGCATTATTAAAATAGTAGTATTGCATGCGCAGGTTTTAGGTGTATATAGTTTATTAAGTTATAAAAGTTTATACGGTTTATATTTTACAAGGTATATAAAGTTTAAAAGTATATATATTAGCATATTAAGGCATACGACTGTACATTTGATTGGATATATATGAGTTCATTTATGCCCATCTATCGTCATCAATCCAATTCTGATTTGACTTTGTCAATTCTTTGTCATCAGTTTGTCCATCAAATCCTTGTCAATCTTGCTTCGCTTTGAATGTGTGTGCCTGGATTCGTAACTCAATTTGTTTGTCAAATATCTCTAGCCTCGAAAGGTGAGCAATCACTCACGATTAACGTTCTTTTATTTATTGAATTTGATTTCAATTGAAACGACAATTGAAATATGAGGCTGTAGTTATTTAAATTGTTATATATGTTATTATCTGTTACTGTTCACTTATGGGATATGACACTATATCCTATTGTTTATATGTTTATTTTGATGATATATGCATGTTGTTTTTATTATATTCATATCTGTTATCACTCTGCAACTTCCCTGTTAGTATAGAAATCACTATGGGTTGAAATGATACATACCCGAACAGATTTTAGAACAGGAGGAAATCGTTATGGGTTGAAATGATAAACCCAAGCGATTTTCATTTAATTGAATTTGGGATTACGGGTTGAAATGCTATCCACCCGTATACATTTAGTGTACGAATTGAAATGATAAATACCCGTAATACTTAACCATATGATAAGAAATATATACAGACACCGTTGGTCCATATATAAATATTTTGAAATTAAATTTATTGTTTTGGAAAGAAATATATGGTCTTATTAAATGTTAATTCTCAAATTTTTATATATATAGGGTAATGATATATATATATAGATTTAATAATATTTAATTTAGTCAAGATTTGATTTAATACATAAATTATGTTAAATATTTATGTAAATTTTATTTCAAATAGATTTCTGCAATTAACTAAGTTTGGGAGATAAATGTGGGTTTATTTAAAATGGTATTTAAATAAGGATTTATTTAATTAAATCAATTTGAAATTATTGAATGAGAAATTTAAAGGCATGATTTTGAAATTGGATTTTTGATTTAAGTGATTTAATGAATATTTCCCATTCAAATAAATTAAAGAAATATTTGAGAAAAATGTAATTTAAGGTTACTTAAATGATATTGAATCTAATGAGGGGGTATTTCAAGACTATATAATAATAAGATTAAATCGAGATCTATATGAAACTGTTATATTGAACATTTAAGTATTAAGGCTTTGAACTATATTGGAATTTAAATCGTTTATTTTGAGATTCGGATCTATATTTGAAATCAATATAGTTGAATTTGTTATTTAGAAACTAAATTGAATCAAAGTGAAAATTTGGGTTGAGTCAATATAGTTGAATTTACTACTTAGAAAACTAAATTGAATAAAATTTAGTTGAAACGTTGAATACTTAAAGTTTTGAATATATTGAATTATAAAGGGGTATTTTGTAATTTCAAATCCAAATTTGAGATTGATAAAATTGAAGTGGTTATTTTAGGAAAATTTTAAATTTTAAATTGATATTGAATATAATTTGAATGGGAAGGTCGGGTTGATGTTGAAACGACTTGTTAAGTTGAGGAAATTGAAATACTTTATTTTATAAATTATTTATTATATATAAATACTATTTTGGGAAATATAGAGATAATTGAAGTAAAATGATATTTGGTTTTAAGTATAAATTAAGTTGAAGTGGCCACGGTGTTATAGTGTATATTTCTACCTTGTAGATAGTTCTATGGACCCTTAGAGGATGGTTATCCCAAACATTCTTTAAGTTATTTGTATTTCAGTTGATATTTCACTTGAGTTGGATTTATTTATATAAGAATTTTAATCCTGACTCGAGTGCTAGGTGTTTACACTCGGGTCAGATTGAGTGATACGGCATTAGAGACTCACCTTTGGAGTTCGGAGCTTCATTTGGAGATCCAACTATCGATTCAGATTCCAGCCTTTCCAGTTGATTGGTTCAGAGAAGTCATCTGCTGCATTGGAGACTTCACTGCATTTGAACTATACGGTTGTATTTTATTTCTAACTCTGATGTATATAGTAGCTTCATAAACTACTTCTCTTTATCTATTCCGCTGCATTATATTACTCTGTGACCTGTGATTGATTTATTTATTTTATATGTTAAGTTTGCTAAATTTTAATTAACAATTCGGTATTTTGAATTATTCAAGTCGGACATGTATGGTTTTATTGTCTATTTGAATGGTACAAAATAGCGGGTCGTTACATCCTTCTTCCTGAAGCTCAAACGCACGCGTACGTTAAAACCCAACCACGCACGAATGCATCTCATCAGAGCCGCATGCCATCGACACCGGCCATCACGCCCACCTCGGCTCAGTCGCCAATAACCTCTGCTCGGCCCTGACCCCAACTCCGGTCACGAAAGCTCGCCGGCGAGCCCAAAAAAAACGCAGCCGCCTCCTTGAAACCTAAACCCTAGTGAATTTTTGATGAAAATCCGACCATCCAATCGCCACACGAACTACATGGATCGACTCCCCTCAGTCCCATATTCAAAACCCAGAAAGGGTTTTCCGATCCATCGACATTGATTACAACCCCATTGAACGACCGAGAATAAAAACACTATTTCTGATCAAACGATAATATGAATCGAAAAACGAACACCACCAGTGAATTACGCTAGTCGAGAGCTTCAACATATTTTTTTTTGAATTTTTCTGAGGACTTTGAATTTTCAGCTTTGGATTTGATTTGGGATTGGATTTGGAATATAGAATTTTGTCTGCCATTGAGGAAAAAGAGGAATAGAGAAGAAGATATACGTACAGACAAATGAGAATTAGGGAGAATATGGCTTATAACAGGATATTTATAGGCAGAATTGAAAATAGAATAGATGGATAAAACAGATATACGCGCTAACGCCAAAGTGGCCCAAAAAGCCCGTTTCGACTCCGGAATAAAATTGGGTCAACCCATATATCAAAATAGGTGTTTTAAAATATTTTAAATGCAATGGAAAAGGTTTCAGGTTCAAATTGCATCGTATGAAGAAGTTTTGATAAAAACAATAATTTCCAAATTGATTTCAATTGCATTTATTTCAAGGCGTTTCGAGTCCGTACGATCAAACGACAAGTCCAATCGCTACGAAACTTGAAACCCTACAATAATTCATCGTTACGGATCCGATGAAACTGGTTTCGTCGAAATCCGAGTCAGTGGCCAAAATGACTATTTTTCCATTGATTAAATAAATTAATAATTAATAAATAAAATCCAATTTTTAATTTCAATCTTAAAATTGACCAATTTTTATCACTTTTATATTTCTCAATCATTTACAATGTTTTAAACAGATTAAAAAGCCAATTTAAGTTGATTAACTTATCGATTTCAGTATTATCCTTAATTCCATTCAATACAGAATTTAAAAACTTAATTTCCAAAATTCTATTTAATTTACTTTCATTCTGTTTTTCAATTCATTGTTATCAACTGGATGAAATTTAATATTGGATTCAACATCTATTACATTAATATGCTTACGCTCCATCTTCATTCCAATTATTACAATATTTAGATATTAATTTCCTTAAATTGCAATAACCCAATTTCCATAATTTATATTCAAATAAATAAATAAATCTTGATTCCCATTCTTATTATTCAATAAATAATTATCCTATAAACATATTTAACATTTGGTTACGTTTCGTTACACTGATACTTCCCGCTTCACCTTTTCTCGCACTAACTATTTTATCTCCACTAATTGTGTAATAACTACAAAATTCAATCATATTGAAATTTGTCAATTTCACCCATAAATTTAGATTTTAAATCCAATAAATTAATTTACCCTGGCTCCATTTCTTTATTACATCAATCGTTACCTTAATTTACATTAACCAAATGTTAAATTAAGATTTATTGTAATCGATTACGAAAAAATTTATTTGACACACTAAATAAACAAGCAACCTATATTAATTGCCACCTATTTGCTTTTAATTGCATTCATAAGTTCGTTACTTATCGATCTGGATTTATAATTTCATATACGCTAAATTTTTATTCCATGACATGAATATACGCCTATGTACAACTTAATTTGAATAAATATTATATTCCTAAATGTACTTCTATCAATTAAATGCATTAATTAAAGTTTTAAAACCAATAAATGAATTTTCCTTAATTTCATCCTTAAACCAAGTTATTACTCTGCATACATTGCGTACTAATTCAATAATTAACATACTTTGATCCCCAATTTATCAATTACTGCCATAAAATAAACTTATGTTTCTATTTAATTTTCATTTACCCTTCCGTTAATATATTAATAATCATTAAAGTAAGGTTTCTTATCAACAATGACCATTTAAAATTACTTTTCTAACATTTATTGAAATTGGTTTCCATACTTTGGATTGCGCTAATTTAGTTAGCCTTAACGTTATTACATTAAATATACATTCAGTTTCAATTAATATAGAATTTAATTCTAATTACTTACCATTTAATTCATAAATTATCGATTACCTTCAAAATTAAATAAAATTTTATTTCCAAATATTTGATTTGATTGCCATCTTTACTATGTCCATTATTACTTAACTGCAAATTTACAATTTCACTCAATTTATAACTTTTACAAATTTTTCCCAATTAATAGGTATTGCAGATATATCGTTACTTATCAATTTGCATTAACCTTATCCTTAAATTTTCATTCAACTACTATTCAATATATTTTATTTCATAAATAAATTCAAATTTTACGCTCGTTTTCTTCCATTTGATTTATAGCCTAATATAACATTTACATTAACCCATTTCATTCAATTTATACAAATTCAGCTTTGACTAACTTTATTGCCTAAATTTACATGCAGTTACTTTTAATAAATAAATTATTGCATTGGATAATTAAATACTTACCTTAAATATATATATAAAATTTTTCCCAAGTAACATTTTCACTACTACCTTTATTAGGATTTAATTCCATATACTAATATTTAGTTTTTAATTTCCCTTGCTATATTTCATTTCATCATTCATTTCAATATTAACTTATAAAGTTTTTTTTTCTAAATTTAATTACTAAATTTTAATTAAAATAACCAACTTAATTATTAAAAATTAACGGGTCGTTACACTCTCCCCCCCTCAAAACTTTTCGTCCCTGAAAAGGAGAAAGAAGGGAAAAGAAGAATTAAGAAATCAATATATCTTATTTAAAATATTAATTTTATAAACAATTAAATTTAAACCATTAGTTATTTTAAATAAAATATACAAATCTACAATCATTATATCTTTTTATACTTAAATCAATAAAGTTTGGAAATATTTCCAAAATATTTTCTAAGTCCAAAATTTACGAATTTTTTTAGCAGAGTCTCCTTTGTCCGGAGAGGTTCGGGAGAAAATATAGTATCAATATAACAATATACAACAAATATTTTCCAAAATAATATATATCCCAACCCGGGAAAAATAATATAATAACGCTATAAACTGTAATCCAAAAACGTACCTATTTGTCGGGCAATTAATGTAACGACCCAGAATTTTTATAAATTAAAATTTGAATATTTAATTAATTTTAAATATTAATAAGTGAATTTATAAGTCAAATAAATTTTTATTTGAATTTTTGGATTTAATTGAATAATTAAATCGATAATTTAATATGTGAAATTATGGAAATAATTGAAAATATAGTTAAATATGATTGAAAATGATTTGTAAAATTTTATTTTATCATATTGAAGTTAGAATGATATTTTAGAACTTTTAAAATCGAATTAAAAGTTAATTTGTGAAAATTGAATATTTTAATATTTAAATCGACTAGTGAAAATAGTCAATTTTTGAACAGTCTCAGAATTGAACGAAACCAGTTCCATTGGATCCGTAATAGTTAGTTATTACCGGATTTCAATTTTCGTGTCAATCGGAGCTATCGTTTGATCGTGGCAGCTCGAAACGCATCGAATTGTTTTTAATTTAAATTTGGCGAGCCAAAATAGCCATTTTTCAAAAAGTCTCGGATTTCGACGAAACCAGTTTCATCGGATCCGTAATGTGATATTATTGTAAGATTTCAAATTTCAAGTCGTTTGGATTTACCGTTTGTCCGGTACAAATTAAAACGCCTAGAAATCGGTTTAAATCGGTTTAATTCAAATTGAACGTTTTCAGCCATAACTCGCACATACTTCCGAATTAGCTTCCGAAACCTGTTCCATTGTGTCCGGAACGCGGGATAAACCCTAGGTACGCTGGTTACGGCGCCTAAATCGGAGTTCGGGATTCCCGGGATGAATAGTGTTTACGCTAGCTTTTTCTATAAATAGAAGTTGAATTCACAAAAATAAATAAAAATTTATTAAACCCTAATTCTATCGTGGCCGCCACTTCTATAACCTATGGCCAGAAAATGGTTTGCTTCCTCCTTCAATTCCTCAAGATCCGTTGATAATTAGCAAAGATTGTCAACTAGAAGATTGTTAAGCTCAACAAGATCTCCACATTCAACGGTGGTGATCAAGTTTCAAGCTACGGATGATGAGATATGGAGCCACGAAGGCAGGCCGTTCGGCCTCGAATGGCGTGAAACGTGGGTGATCGAGCTTCCTAGGGTTATGGCCGAGTGTAGCTATCGCGAAGGCCTTCGTATTGCATGTGATGTGATCGAGTATAGTTGAGTGTAGGAGAACCAATTCGAAACCCTAGTTTGTTTGTCATGGGTTTTGTTTGTGCGGCCTCTATCCTGTAACTTGCGTGCGTATGAAGGAGGTAGGAGATGAGCAGGGGCTGTTGGATCTGGATCTAAGGGCTGTGAATGGTGGGGGTTAAAATTTATTAAGTTATGTTGAAATATGTTTATAAAAACGTGTATAAACTTGTAAAATTCGTATCTTTTTCATACGAGGTCGAAAAAATGCAAACTCAGTTGCGTTGGAATCGTATGGACGAGCACTACGCGATGGAGTTGGTTTGGAGTCGTTTGGAGTTAGTGAGAATTTCGGGTAAAATTAAACGCGCGTTTAATTTTTATTCGAAATAAAAGCTAAAACGGAAATTAAAACCAAGGTGAGAATTTCTCACTCAATCGAATAGATTTCGATTTTTATTTTAAATAGTTAGATTTAAAATATTTGAATGCATGTTTGAATGTTGATTAATATCTATTGATTGTTAAAATAGACATTATGCGCCGTTAGTAAGCGGATGTTATTTATTATAAACATATACCGCGAATATTTCATAAACAGTGAAATTGGTATTATATATAATATCAATATATATATATTGGCATATGTATATATTGCAGTTGTTGATTTCCCGCATTTTTTGTTTAGCGGATGAGACCCTATTACGCCGTTATTAAGCGGATAATATTTATTAAGAACATATACCGCGATAATTTCGTACTGGAGCGAAATTGGTATTGTGCTAATGTTTTTGGATGCAGGAAAACAGGTTGGAGGGATCCAACTGGATTCCTCAACAGTATTTATTTTATTTCAGATATTTTGATATTTGATTGATTATCATATCGATATATGATATCGTTGTTAGTCGTGATTGACTATTTGGTGTGTAGCATCATTGGACCCAGATTTTGGGATTTTAAAATGATTTTAAAAGTGATTTTGAAAATACACTATATTTTTGGAATTGATCCATTATAAATAAATAAACGTTATAATTTTTAAAAGTTATAAAAATTATGGTTTTTGTGAAATATAGTTAAAAAGCTGATTTTTAGAAATACGATTAAAAGTCGATTTTTGAGAAATATGAACTAATGATTTTATAAAATAATTTAGATTGGATTTTTGAATATATGATAAAAGTTTAAATATAGGATTTATAAAATTTGATTATTTTATAAATCGAAATGATGAAATTATAAAGGAATTTAAAGACGTTTTAGAATAATAATATAAACTGATTTATATTAAGAGATTTATAAATGGATATTTATAAATTGAAATATAGACATTATAAAACGAGTTTTTATAAGTGTTTGAATGTAGTGAAAATGAATTTCATAAATGAATGAAATTTATAGAATTATAAACTGTGAAGTTATAAATGAAATTTATAAATAGTAAGATTTATAAATTTGTGAAGTTAATTGAAGAATAGATTTGGTTAAATAAATGAATCTTATAAGTTATAAGATTTATAATTATGAAGTTTAAAGAACGATTTTATAAAATAATCGTTTTATAAGTATTTAACTTACAATATAAACATTTAGTTTAGAATTGAGTTATAAACTGAAATATGTTAATAAAGGAATTTATAAAAAGGAAGTTTTTATAAATAAATAGATATGGAATTTATAAACGTTGTTTTATAAATTCGCAAACGACTTATTTTGATAAGTTAATTGTTATAACTTAGAAATGGAGTTATATTCACGTTTTAGACTGTGAATAATCCTTTAAGTTAAAAAGTATAAAAAGGATGAAATTTGTTAACATAGTATATTCACGTTTTTGAATAGTGAATAAGATGTTAAAGAAATTGTTTAGAATGTGAATGTTTTAAATAGAATTAAAACGATCTAACGATGTTTTAAATGTGTTGAGATTCGAAACCATAGATTTCAACATTTATTGTTGAAATAGATGTTTTCGAGAAATAAAAGGAAATAGTGGACTATAACACTGTTGTTATAGTAAATGATTTCCGAAAGGAAATGTTTTGAATAGTATTGGGATTTATATATCTATTTAATTTTGAATCCCTATACTAGTGATTTTGGGTTGTCGTAACGATGTTTTACGTAACATTCGTTTTGGCCCAAATAAATATGTTTAAATAAATGATTTCCTTAAAGAATGAAATATATATTAAATTCGATTTAAGTATATTGAATATTTTCTAAGTGTTGAAAATAAAAAGATTTGAGAATTACTTATTTTTAATAAGTATGGAATTGTTTCCAATATGAAGTGAATAATTAGAATTTATCTTTTTGAAGATAAATTGAAAATGGATAATTGAAATCGTATATTCATGAATATTTTGAAATATAAATTCATTATGGAATTTATAAATGAAAAGAAGAATTTGTTAAAAATAAATATTGATTTATTTTTGAGGTATTGAAATTTAATATCTAGTAAAGATATTTTGGAAAATAAATAATTTGGAAAATTATTTGGAATCTGGTGATGTATGCATATCAATTGATAGTTCAATAACCGACTATCAATATTTCCCTTTGAATGGGTAATTGATGTGATTTGTTTGAATTTGAATGCACACTTATTTTTGAATAAGCGCTCACTATTCGGGTTAACCGGGAAAGGACCATGGGGTCGTATAACCCATTCCGAATATGTGATACGTCGTTATGAATTGCATTTGAAGATCGGTGTTGAAGACCGAGTATTTGTGAAAGCGATAGGATGACCTATCGATTGTCTCTGCACTGGGTAGCTCCTGGTATAGAGATCTCCTAAGTGATGGGAAATTCGATCGGGATTGTGAATACCCGGATTTGCAAGGGCTTCGTAAGAAGTGCCTTCGGTTTTGTTCGATCCCGGAACAGACTTGTATGGATTGTATGCCTGACATTACAAGTTGAGATATAAAGCCGATTTCTTTCAAATATATTTCTGTTGGTGGCGGAGAATTTATTCTTTGCTTAACACCCTTCTTTGAGACGTACGAGCTCAAAGGTTATATAGTTGAAGTTATCAGCGATATATCCCAGTTTGGTAATGTGACATGCTGAGTGATGCTGAAATGATCATTGTGTTGATTATTTGTGATAGGATCATTTATTTGATCGTCTATCTTAGTGATCATTGTGTTGATCATTTGTTGACCCAAAGCATGGCTTTTGTATAAAGTATGTTTTTGTGGACGTGAATTCGTCGAGCCTCACACCCCGTGAATGGTCAAAACAGGAAAGAAGCAGCAAGGTTATGAGGGGTAGCACCCTTTAGGATGTGTCCATTTCCTTCTGGAAAAGGGTGGTGTCATGGTATGGAGCCCAGATACTTACTCATGTTGAAAACACTTTATGATTGTGTGAATTGATTACGAGCGCTCGGTTGATAAAGGTCCCAAAGGACCGGGGGATGGCATATTCGGTCAGTTGTTACTCAGTTAGGAGTAACCCGGCCTTGTGTTGGTAGAGATCCGGTTTGGTTCTCGGGGATGTCCATCCAGAGGCATTCTCAGTGGCAATGGGAAGTTCCTTGGCCTGATCATTCGTTGGAAATCCAATTCCCAATACGAAACTTGTACGGTATTAGTTGTAGAACCTGCTATTCACTTATGGTGGTCACCACTGTTTGGATAGTAGCTATAGTAGGCATACGATAATGGTCGTATGTTGGCTAAGATTTATATTCTACTTTCGAAATGAATTTGTTATACACTATGCACTAATAATAATATCAAATGTTATTTTAAATGCGTATCAAGCATCTTTGACTATCATAAGGAGAAATCTCCTCCGATTCTGCGTTTGCATGTGTGTGTGTGCGGGAGGCCTTATGGTAGTCTCATTTTTAAAAGCATTGCGAATTGAAATAAAAATATTCCTCTATTTTGATTTTTAAGATAAATAAACTGTTTTGAGTTCTCACACCAGTCACATGACTGACTTGGAGTTTATTGTTTTCCTTCCTAAACTCTGGGTGCCCACCAATTTCCACACGGGCAGTTAAGAGTTAGGTTTATCAGGATATTCTGGATATTCTGGAGTTGCTGGAGGCAAGCTGGATGGCATGGCGTATTACTAGTTTATATAGTATTTCTTTTTCCGCTGCACTGTTTGTTGTTGTTGTTGTACACTCTGATGATTTGATGTAATGTAATATAATGTGACGAAATGTAATAACTGATATAGTTCTTTGTTTAAAGATTATTCATTTATTATTATATGTTGTTCCGCTGCGAATTGTGAGATTCTGATGTTGTTCTGTTGTTTTCTGTCCCGTCCTATTTTCTTCTGTTTTTTTCTTTTCCCTCTATTTTTTTTTCTGTCTTCTATTTTCAAATTCTCCTTTTTCTATTTTTCAAATTTCTTTTCTCCCTCTATCTTCTATCTCTTCTCTATCTTCTCTCTTTTTCTTTTCTTAAAATCTTTTTAAAACCCCTAAGGGTTCGTATTTTCGTTCATCTTGAATTAAACAAAGGAGATTAGTGTCTATTCAAGGAGTACGGACTTACGGGTCTTTACAATTAACGCTTAATTATGAAACCAAAAGCAGTAGAAATTGCTTCCATAACCTGTATTTCACTTATATAGTCTGATAAGAGTTAGCAATTATATAGAATGAAATATTTAAGTTGTTCAACCACAAACAAATCAATCAACCATCACTTGCAACAAGCATACAACCATCACACCAACACCCATAAATCATTCATTCATATCAAACAAAACAAATAGTTGTTCGGGCTCAAAACTTTAAATTGTACGGAAAGAAAAATAAATTACTAAGCGTACCCTTCACTCAACAGTCCTAGGTGACACTAAATAGATTATTCATACTTTCCAAACAGATTTAAAGTATCATTACCCAAACTACCATAAACCAAACAAACAACAATCTCAAACAATAGATTAAGTTTATTCTTATTAATTCCATTCATACTTTTGATGTTTGGTTTCTTTTTCATTCATATAATGGTTATCTTTTTATTTTACATTTTAGTTCTTACAGATATAATGCAAATTTCTTTTATTTGCATTACATTCATTTATTTATTACTTAAGTTCATAACAACTCTAACACCAAATTCTTATTTGTTAAGGAATTTCATTGAATACATTCCTTATTTCAGATTTTCTTGTATAATATTCTATTTCAATTTCTTATTAAACATTTCAACTTTTTATATCTTTTGGTAAATTATATATATGCCTTTAAGAATGTAATTGAAAATCATACAAGTTTATCTTATTTCTTTTAAAATTTATTCAATGTTCAATAATTATATCCTTTGTATTATAGGTTACACATTTCAGATTTCTTTTAATTTCATTCATAACTTAGCATTAAATTTCTTATTTCCTTTAAAGGTTTCAATTTATTAATTACCTATGTTACAATTTACTACAGTAATTGAAACTATTAATTAATGGAAACTTAAGAATTAAACACCCGGTTTTATTCAAAATCATTTAAAATAACAGATAAATGTATATAATTACACTTTATATATCCAATTATATTTAAAAAAAATTAAAATTTATATTTTTCTATCAAACAAATCTGCAGTAACTTCTACAGTGGCCTTCCCACTTCGAAACTCGAAAATGAACATCGATGATGCATGCACTCATCACCGAAATTATTTTCCAACGACAGAGAGTATAACGTTTGGTACTTTTCGACGCTCAAAAACCGACATCAATACGTTCACTGTATCAACTACCGAGCAATCAAATGCCGGAAAACTGTACCATTATGGTTAAAGAAGAAGAGAAAGGTAGAAGAAGAGAGAAAAAAAGAAGAAGAAACAGAAAACAACAATAGAACAGTATCAGAATCTCACAATCGCAGCGGAACAACATATAATAGATAAATGAATAATCTTTAAACAAAAGAACTATATCAGTTATTACATTACATTACATCATCAGAGTGTACAACAACAAACAACAACAAACATCGGAAAAGAAATACTATATACTAGTGAATACGCCATGCCATCCAGCTTGCCTCCAGCAACTCCTGAATTCCAGAATATCCTGATAACCTAACTCTAGACTGCCCGTGTGGAAATTGGTGGGCACCCAGAGTTTAGGAAGGAAACAATAAACTCCAGGCCAGTCATGGGACTGGTGTGAGAACTTAAAATAGTTTATCTTTAAAACAAAGAACAGGATAATTTTAAAATAGATTCGCAATGCTTTTTAGGAAATGAGACTACCATAAGGCCTCTCGCACACACACACAATGCAAACGCAGAATCGGAGGAGATTTCTCCTTATGATAGTCAAAGATGCTTGATACGCATTAAAAAGAAACATTTGATATTATTACTAGTGCATAGTGTAGGAAAAATCATTTCGAAAGTAAAGATATAAATCTTAGCCAGCATAGGCATTTCGCACTTATGCCTACTATAGCAACCATCCAAACAGTGGTGACCACCATAAGTGAATGATAGGTTCTACAACTAAAACCGTACAAGATCGTATTGTTTCTTTGGATTTCCAACAAATGGTCAGGCTAAGGAACTTCCCATTGCCACATGGGTACGCCTCTGGAAAGACGACCCGAGAACCTAACCGGATCTCTGCCAACACAAGGCCGGGTTGAAAGAGTGGGCTATGCGGTAGGATCGTGTAATATGGAATAATGAAATAGTCTAGATAGATAAAGTAGGTAAATGCAAGGTGACACCAGGATTTTATACTGGTTCGGACCTCTCGTCCTACGTCTAGTCCCTAAGCTTCACTTAGGAATTTCACTAACTAACACCCTCACTTCACCCGGAGGAATAGGTTTACAACTTACCCGAACAACCGAACGGGATTTCTTGCCTCAACTACCGAAGAGGACTTCAACTCAATTACTAAAATACAATATTCGACTTGTTGTGTTCTTGTCAACACCAATGAGTCTATTGTAGTACAATATTCCTATAATCTTATCCTCAAGAATATGAAATATGTTTGTGAAGATTAAGGAATTATGAATTTGCTATGAATCAAATATATTAAATATAAATAGTGATTCAAGCAAAGAGAGTAGTGATTGCTTTGATAATGTTTAGAAAATATGATCAAGAAATAGATAGATTAGAGTAAGAGAATTCGATGATTTGAATGATGTTTGAATCATATATTTATAGTTGTAAAAAGGATGCATGTATTGCCAAGGGTTGTAGATAAGAGAAGCTTCCATTTCTATTGAGGAATGATCGCAACTCTTGGGAAGAAGAAGGTGTCCTTTCATGCAAAATTCGCAGGTTCAAATTCAGTCGGCTGTACAGAAATTTCAGTCGACTGAAATTATAGTAAGAATCTTTCTGGAAAATTTTCAGTCGACTGTGCAGAAAATTTAGTCGACTGAAACTGTGCATATTTGTACATGTTTGCCAGTTCAGTCGACTGGTAAATTCAGTTCAGTCGACTGACATATGAATTTATGCATTATGAAGAATTGAAGTATGCTCAGTGAAAAATTGAAGTATAATGAATGTGTTCTTGTGTTTGTACAACTCTTGAGGATAGATTTTAACAAATAAACCTATATATATAAAAATCATACTCAAGTTTATATTTCATTGATCTTCCTCTATCGTGCATATATCTCTTCCTTTATACATTGTCATTGATCAAAAATCTTCGTGTATCAACATTCTCCTCCTTTTTGATTGATGACAATACTTGATTTTCTAAAGATATTTAAACTTTCTCCCCCTGAATGTGTACACCTATCTTTCCTACAAAAACAAAGTTAGTACCATAGATTTTCTCCCCCTTTGTCATCGACAAAAAGGAAGTAATAACCGTAGTTGCATGGAATTAAAACAATCACTTTAAACCAAAAAAGAATGAATCTTAGAATTGCATAAAAAAATGCATAAAATATAATAGTTCAAATGTCATAGTTGCAAGAAACATAATAGAACAATAACTCAAATAAATTACTGATCCTTATCCCAATCGTAAGAACCTTCTCTGTCTCCTGGTTCTCTAATGACTGGTCCTCCTGTTGATGGTCGATAAGGTCTTCCTCCTTGTCCACCACTAGCTCCGCTTGTGCTGCTACTGGTATGCTCCTCGGATGACGTCCATGTAAATGTTGGTGCAGGACGCTTGCCACGAGATGTTGAAGCGGTAGTAGTGCTTGAGCACGAGATAGCGTCCCAAAGCTTATTAAAAAATCCTTTGATTTTGTCAAGCTTATTATCTAACTTTTTAAGACGATTATCAAGAATTTGTTGATTTCTTGATAATATTCCTAAGGATTGGTTGGTAGAGTAGGTCGGGTCAACAAGACGAATTTCATCTTCTTGTTTGAAATGTTCTTCGTGTTGAGGTGGCGGAGGTTGTTGTTCTTGCTCTTGACGCCTAGCTTCCCATTCGGCAAGTGATATAAATCGAGGAGGTCGAGTAGGGAGTTGCATAAGGCTTATGGTCCGATGGTTTATTTGATGGACCATTGTGTTTTCTGAATCCGGTAATGGTGTATCAACATTGAGGAGAAGTCGCATGATATATTCTCCAAAGTAAATTGTGCGCATTTTACTATTATGAAACGAGAGAAACTCATCAAGGATTAGTTGTACCCAATTGACTTTAATATTGCCAAAGATGGCATATAAAGCTCGATAGTTAATTGGGTAAACGATTTCATATGAGCCCGTGCGAGGAGTGATCGTTCTCATTAGAGTTTTATGTAGAATTCTTGCTCGAGGACGAAGAGAAGTTGATTTGAAATCTCGGAAATTTATATTATCATCCATAAATTGGTGATTTATGTTATCACGAATTTGTGGATTGAACTCTATTTCTTCTAGTTTCCTTCCGATATTAGTTGACCCTAAAATGTGAGCTATTCGATCCAAAGAAAACCAAACCTTCTTTCCGCAGACCATGCTCCAAACACTGTCGTTTGGATTCCATGGAGTTTGGTGTCCAAGATTGAGATTTGCGTAGAACAATTTGACCATAATATGATTTATGGCAATGTCATTCCGTTTCAAATCAAGAAGAGGAGTTAAGCCTGCTCGATCAGTAAGCTCTTGGAAATTGTAGGTGTGAAGACTTTGGAAATCTACAAAGGAATGCTCGAATATTCTTGAGTTCTTCATCTTGTTCCATCGGGTTATCGCGACTTCATCATATAGCCATTGAGCAATTTGAGCATCAATGGGCTCGGAGGATGAAGAGGACGAAGCTCTAGATCGTTTTGGTGCCATTTACTTTTGATTTGAGGGAGATTGGAAGTATTTGAGATCTAGGGTTTTGGGGAAATTTGGGGAAGAAGATGTAAAAAGTGATTTTGGAAGTGAAAAAACTGATGTAAATAAAGGGAATTTTACCTGGAAAAGGCCGTTCAGTCGACTGAAAATGTCTGTTCAGTCGACTGAATTGTAGACCGAAACTTTGTATGTTTGAATTCAGTCGACTGAACAGAGATTTTAGTCGACTGAATATTTTCCCGAGAGTTTCTGTTAAGTTTCAGTCGACTGTGCAGAAATATTTAGTCGACTGAAAATACGAAAAAAAATGTTTTCTGTTTACATTCAGTTGACTGGGCTTATAAGTTCAGTCGACTGAATCATGTACTTTTGTTGTTTCAGGTTCTTTTTGAATTTAAACAATTTATTTTAAGAAAAATAGTTACAAATAATATATTTCAAAATAGAATTATTTCTTTTGAGAAGGACTCGGATTCTTCTTTCCTTCATTCTTCATGTAATTTCTATCCCATGAATTTGGACTATATTGTGGTGTCTTAGGAGACATCCATGGATTGACGGGATCGTTTGGTGTACGATAAGATGAAGATGGATCAAATGAACTGACGGGTCGAGGTAGGGGCTCAGCCACTTCGTTCTTCTTTGATCCACAGAAACGTAAGCCAATTTGCTCTAGGAAGTTCAAACGTCTAGCTGTAATCTTTTGCTCGAAGTATAATTCTCGTTGAAGGTCAATCTGTTGTTGTTGAAATTGATGAATCTCATCAATCTTTCTTTTCGTGTCCGGAGAAATAAAAAGTCCGCGCTTAGCCTTCTTGGTTTCTGGAGTGTAACCAGTACGATAATTTTTCCAATTATACATCGGCTCATGTGGTGGTGTTGGTGTGGGAAGTTTTGGTGATGTTGGAGAGTTTTTGCTTGACGATGTGATGTTGATTGGAGGAAAGGAGTTGTTAGACGACATTTTGAGTTTGCTAAGTTTTTAATTGTAAAATTTAGATGTTTTAAAAACTAATTTTTTTAAGAATTTATAATAGAATTTGACTAAACAATTAATGGTTTTTGTTTAGCTAAGATTTGTAACCACATAAATATTCAATGATTAAGGAAAAATTTGTTAAAAATGTAAGGATGTTATTAATAAATCAGTTAAAAAAATGTGAGGTTTATAATATAGCTGAGAATAACTCTTGATTTGTATTCAATCGACTGAAAAAAAATTTTAGTCGACTGGAGTATGTATATATCTACTGTAAATTTAATTCATATCTTTAAAGGATATTATCCCTAATTCCCGTCGAAGTTTTATGAAGGAATTTTCTAATAAGGGTTTAGTAAATATATCGGCAATTTGATTTTCGGTAGAAATATGTTCTAGATTAATTATACCTTTTTCGATATTGTCACGTAAAAAATGGTGACGAATATCTATATGTTTTGTACGAGAGTGATTAACTGGATTTTTAGATAAGTTTATTGTACTAGTGTTATCACAATATATTGTAGAATTTGTTAAATTTATATTAAAATCTTTGAGTGTTTGTTGCATGTATATAACTTGAGTACAAGCTAATGCGGCTGATATATATTCTGCTTCGCAGGTGAAAAGTGAGACGCAATTTTGTTTCTTACTAAACCATGATACAAGTGATTTTCCAATAAAATGACATGTACCACTTGTACTTTTTCTATCTGTTCGAGATCCACCAAAATCAGCATCACTGAATGATACTAATTCAAATGTACACTCTTTTGGATAAAAAAGTCCAAAGTCTTTAGTGTAGTTAAGATATCGTATAATTCGTTTAACTGCTCTTAAATGTGATTCTTTAGGATTAGATTGAAAACGTGCACATAAGCATACACTCATCATTATGTCTGGTCTACTTGCGGTTAAGTAAAGTAAGGAGCCTATCATACTTCTATATAATTTTTGATCTACACTTTTGCCATTGTCATCTCGATCGAGATGAGTAGTAGTACTCATAGGAGTAGGTTTAGCTGAAGTGTTTTCCATTCCGAAACGTTTAATTAAGTTTGTACAATATTTCTCTTGGTTTATAAAAATTCCGTTTGATAATTGTTTTATTTGAAGTCCAAGAAAGTATGATAATTCTCCCATATGAGACATCTCAAACTCTTTAGTCATTATATTTGAAAATTCTTTGCATAAATTTTCATTTGTTGATCCAAATATAATATCATCTACATATATTTGAATTATTAAAATGTCTTTTGAAGTATCTTTAATAAAGAGTGTTTGATCGACTTTTCCAATTTTAAATCCCGAAATTAATAAATAACTTTTAAGTCTTTCATACTAAGCACGAGGTGCTTGTTTAAGACCATATAGTGCTTTCTTTAATTTATAGACATGGTCTGGATATTTTTCGTGTATAAATAAAGGAGGTTGTTCTACATATACATTTTCTTTAATAAAACCATTTAAAAATGCACTTTTCACATCCATCTGATAGAGTTTGAAATTGTGAAAACATGCAAAAGCTAAAAGTATACGAATTGCTTCAAGTCTTGCGACGGGAGCAAATGTTTCTTCAAAATCAATACCTTCTTCTTGATTATATTCTTGTGCTACTAGTCTAGCTTTATTTCTTGTTATATTACCTAATTCATCTACTTTATTTTTGTAAATCCATTTTGTTCCTGTTACTGATTGATTATTAGGACGGGGAACTAATTTCCAAACGTCGTTACGTTCAAATTGATTTAATTCTTCTTGCATAGCAACAATCCAATAATCATCTGTTGATGCTTCTTTAGGATTTTTAGGTTCTGTTGATGAAATGAAAGCTACATGACCCATTTGATTTAGTTGATTTCTTGTTCTAACTTGAGAATTTATTTCTCCTATAATATTTTGAGTTGGATGATCTCGTAATATTCTAGGAGGGGATCTTAAATTATTATTTTCAAGATTTGTTTCTTCTATATTTATTAATTCTTCATCATCTTTTATACTTAAATTTTTATTAAAATTTTCATCAAAAGATATATGTAAAGTTTCTTCAATTATGTTTGTATGTTTATTAAATACTCGATATGCTTTACTTCGTTCTGAGTATCCTACGAAAACTCCTTCGTTAGCTTTTGGATCAAATTTTCCTAATTGATCTTTTGTATTTACAATGAAACATTTTGATCCAAATACGATATATTTGGCTTTTTGTTATTAAATAGTTCATAAGAAGTGTTTTTAGTTAGTGGTCTAATTGATATTCTATTTAATACGCAACATGCAGTAGCAACGGCTTCTGCCCAAAAATGTTTTGGTAAGGAACATCCATTTAATAATGTTCTTGCGCATTCTTGTAATGTTTTATTCTTTCTTTCTACAACTCCATTTTGTTGAGGAGTTCTAGGAAATGAAAAATTATGATTTATTCCTTTCTTTTTACAAATCAAAAACCTCGTTTTCGAATTCTCCTCCATGATCGCTTCGAATATTTTTAATTTTTAAGTCTTTAGCATTTTGAATTCTTTTGACAAATGTTTTAAAATTTTCAAAAGTATCACTTTTATTTTTCATAAAAATAGTCCATGTATATCTTGAAAAATCATCAACTATTACAAATACGTATCAATTATGATTAATGGATTGAACTTGTGTTGGTCCAAATAAATCCATATGTAGTAATTCTAATGGTTGTGAAGTCGAAATAATTTTCTTAGATTTGAAAGATGATTTTGTTAATTTACCTTTTTGGCAATCATCACAAAGATTATTTATTTTAAAGTTTATCTTGGGTAGACCTCTTACTAAATCATTTTTAGAAAGTTTTCTAATAGTTTTAAAATTTATATGACAAAATCTTTTGTGCCATAACCAAGGATCATTGTCTTTGGCAAGTAGACACATACTTGTATTATGATTAATATTCATAGTTAAAACGTAAATATTTCTATCTCTATTTCCTTCAAAAACAAGATTTTGGTTTTGATCAAAAATACTACATTTATTATCCGAAAAAATTATTTTAAAGCCTTTGTCACATAGTTGACTTATGCTAAGTAGATTATGTTTTAAATTTTTAACTAATGAAACATTTGTTATAAAAGGTAATTTTGATGTACCGTAATTGTTCACATCTCCTTTGCCAATGATATAGCCTTTTGAATTGTCTCCGAAGGTAACCGAGCCACCATCAAAGTATGTTATGTTTGTAAGCATATCTTTGTCTCCGGTCATGTGTTTTGAACAACCACTATCTAATATCCATTTTTTTCTTTTTGAGTGGGACCTGAAAATAGATATGAAATTATTGGTACCCACCTTTTAATAGGGTCCTAAAGAAAAATTAGAGTTTAGGAAACCAAACCCAATTTGGTTTAGTATCCTTTTTATAAATATAGTTTTTATTATGGTGAACATTATCTATAAATGTTTTAATATATTTATTCTTAATTAAAATATTGTTAGTCTTTGGAATCCAAATTTTGACTATCTTGGTTTCTACTTTTGTTTGAATAGGTTCTTGAAGTAATATTTGTTGTTTTGAATTTTTAAAATTTTTATTTTAGAAATTTTTACTTCCTTTTTATATCCTAATCCATGTTTGTTTGAAGAGGATTGAGAATTTTCTAAAATTTTAGATAAATTTTCTCTTCCTTTATTAAAGTTAGAAACATTTTTAGTAATGTTATCTAATCTAGCTTGAAGACCATTGTTTTCTAACTCAACTTGTCTAATTTTTGTTTTTAACTCATGATTTTCAGAAGCAATTATATCATTCTTAGTCTTTTGAGTTTCAATTTCTTGACTTAAAAGTGATAATTGAGTTTCTGAGTTTGAATAAGATTCTTGAACTTTTTCAAGTTCTTCTTCAAGAATTTTCTTTTCATCATGTAACATATCTCTTTCAAACTCAGCTTTGTTTTGATTTTCACGAATTTCCTTAATTTTCTTTTTAAGACTTTTTATTGTGCTTAAAAGTTCAGTGTTTACTTCAATTAAATCATCGAAAGTTAAATTGCTTACCTCAGACTCTTGAGCCATGAAGCATACATTTGCTTGTTCATTGTCGCTATCACTATCACTTTCGGATGAAGATGAATCTGAATCGTCCCATGTTACAGAGAATGCCTTCTTTTTGAATTTATCCTTTTTGTTTTTGTTGTTGAAACTTTTCTGATTTTCCTTCTTTTGTTCTTGGCAATCCTTTTGCATGTGTCCTTTCTTGTGACAATTAAAGCATTCTATATTTGAGGAAGGAGGTTTACTCATGAAATTCTTTTTGAATCCGTTTTTGTTCCCTTTTCTAAATTTCAAGAATTTTTTGAAATTCTTGGCTATGAATGCTAAATCCTCATCTTCCGATTCTGAATCTTCTTTTTCCGCGTGAAAAGCAACATTCTTTCTTTCTTGAGCTTGATCTTTCTTAGCTTGCATATTAACTTCATATGACATGAGATTTCCAATTAATTCTTCTGGTTTCATTGAAGATAGATCGTTTGCTTCCTCGATTGCTAGCACCTTTCTTTCCCATTCATCAGTGAGTGAATTTAGAACCTTAGATACAATATCGAAATCCGTAAACTTTCTCCCAATCCGATTAAGGCATGATGAATGTCTTGAAATCTTGAATACATGTCATTGATAGATTCATTTTGTCGCATTCTAAAGTTTTGGAATTGATTCTTTAGCATGGAGATCTTTGTTTGTTTGACCTTGTTAGTGCCTTCATGTATGGTTCTAAGTGTATCCCATATCTGATGTGCAGTAGTACATATGCTAACTCGGTTGAATTCATTTCTATCCAAGGCGCAAAATAGCATATTCATTGCTTTGGCATTTGCACTAGCTTCATTCTTCTGAGTTTGTGTCCATATAGGATAGTCGGTTGTGGGTACAACGAACTCTACTTGAGTGGCGTTCCATGCTTCGAAGCTAGTTGCTTGCATATAAATCCTCATCCTTGTAGCCCAATAGTTATAGTTAAGTCCATTGAAAAGAGGGGGTCTTTGAGTAGATTGTCCTTCGGCAAATGTAGAGTTATAGGCAGAAGTTGTACTTGTACTTGCGTTATTTTCCATATTATCAATATGTCTAATAACGGTGTTATTGTTATAGGACGGCCAGGCTCTGATACCAATTGAAAGAGTGGGCTATGCGGTAGGATCGTGTAATATGGAATAATGAAATAGTCTAGATAGATAAAGTAGGTAAATGCAAGGTGACACCAGGATTTTATACTGGTTCGGACCTCTCGTCCTACGTCCAGTCCCTAAGCTTCACTTAGAAATTTCACTAACTAACACCCTCACTTCACCCGGAGGAATAGGTTTACAACTTACCCGAACAACCGAACGGGATTTCTTGCCTCAACTACCGAAGAGGACTTCAACTCAATTACTAAAATACAATATTCGACTTATTGTGTTCTTGTCAACACTAATGAGTCTAATGTAGTACAATATTCCTATAATCTTATCCTCAAGAATATGAAATATGTTTGTGAAGATTAAGGAATTATGAATTAGCTATGAATCAAATATATTAAATATAAATAGTGATTCAAGCAAAGAGAGTAGTGATTGCTTTGATAATGTTTAGAAAATATGATCAAGAAATAGACAGATTAGAGTAAGAGAATTCGATGATTTGAATGATGTTTGAATCATATATTTATAGTTGTAAAAAGGATGCATGTATTGCCGAGGGTTGTAGATAAGAGAAGCTTCCATTTCTATTGAGGAATGGTCGCAACTCTTGGGAAGAAGAAGGTGTCCTTTCATGCAAAATTCGCAGGTTCAAATTCAGTCGACTGTACAGGAATTTCAGTCGACTGAAATTATAGTAAGAATCTTTCTGGAAAATTTTCAGTCGACTGTGCAGAAAATTTAGTCGACTGAAACTGTGCATATTTGTACATGTTTGCCAGTTCGGTCGACTGGTAAATTCAGTTCAGTCGACTGACATATGAATTTATGCATTATGAAGAATTGAAGTATGCTCAGTGAAAAATTGAAGTATAATGAATGTGTTCTTGTGTTTGTACAACTCTTGAGGATAGATTTTAACAAATAAACCTATATATATAAAAATCATACTCAAGTTTATATTTCATTGATCTTCCTCTATCGTGCATATATCTCTTCCTTTATACATTGTCATTGATCAAAAATCTTCGTGTATCAACGTGGGTTACCTTTCAAACTAGGTAACTACTGACACGAATATGTCATTCCTCGATCATAACCGATCTATATCCGAGGATCCTCGATTCCAACAACCACAAAGTAATAAATTTTGCAGCAACAACATAGGTTAAGTACCTGCGCTCCATACCATGATACCACCTCTATCCAGAAGGAATGACATACACTAAAGGGGCGCTACCCCCTAATAACCTTACCGCATCCTTCCTGTTTTGACCATTTCCAGGGTGTGAGGTCCGACGAAGTCTCGTCCACAAAGCCACGCTTTATACAAAAGCTGTGCTTTGATCAACAAATGCTCAACACCACTTCGTATGCCACATTACCAATTTGGGAATGTATCACTAGTAACCATCAACTACATAACCTCTAAGGGTGTTAAGCTAAGAGAATAAATTCTCCGCCACCAACGGAAATATATTTGATAGAAACCAGCTTTACATCTCAAATTGTAACGTCAGACACACATCCATACAAGTCCGTTCCAGGATCGAACGGAAGCGAAGGCACTTCCAAAGAAGCCGTTGCAATCCGGATATTCACTAATCACGTCCGGACTTCCCATCTAAAAAGGGTAATAAATTTCTATATCGGAGATCAGCCGATGCAGAAACATTCGACGGTAATCCTTCCGTTTTCACAAATATCCGATCTTCAACACCGGTCATCAAATGCAATCCATAACGACGTATCACATATTCGGAATGGGTTATACGACCCAAAGGTCCTTTCCCGGCTAATCCGAATAGTGAGCGCTTATTTTAAAAATAAGTGTGGCATTCAAATTCAAGCAAATCACAAAAAATACCCATTCAAAGGTAAATATTGATAGTTGGTTATTTAACTATCAATAGGCATGCACAATATCACCAAATTCCAAATAATTTCCCAAATTATTTATTTTCCAAAAATATCTTTACTAGATATATAATTTCCACACTTTAACCATTTGAAAACAAATTTTCAAATCACTTTTCACCTTTACCACTTTTGCAAACAAATTTCAATCATTTTCTTTACGCGGAAATACTTTCACTTCAAAATGGTTCATTTAAACCAATTAAATAAATCCTTACCGATTTACTTTAAATTTACGTTTCGAATCCGTAAATTTATTTCCATACTTCAAAAATAAATCAACGTTTATTTTTAAACAAATTCCCCTTTCTTTTATAAATTCCATAGTGAATTTACAATTCCAAAATATCAATGAATATACGATTTCCAAATCGATTTCTAATATTCATTTTCAATTTATCTTTAAAAGATAAAATCTCAAAATATTCACTTCATATTGGAAAACATTTCCACACTTATTTAATAATAAGTAATCCACAGATCCATTTATTTTCAACACTTGGAAAAGATTCAATATACTTAAATCGAAATTAAGTATATATTTCATTCTTTAAGGAAAACATTCTCTTAACACATTTGTTTGAGTCAAAACGAATGTTGCTAAAACATCGTTACGACGACCCAAAATCACTAGTATATGGATTCGAAATTAAGATAGATATATAAATCCAAATACTATATAAAACATTTCCTTTCGGAAATCATTTACTATAACAACTGTGTTATAGTCCACTATTTCCTTATTTCTCGAAAACGTCTATTTCAACAATAAATGTTGAAATATATGGTTTCGATAGTTAATCCATTTTAAAACATCTTTAAAACAATTAACTTCATTTTATAATTCCACTTCCCCAAAAACATGTCCATTTTCTTTAATAATATATTCACTGTCCAAAATCGTGAATATACTTCACTAACCAAATTCAATATTTTCTACACATTTTATTTCAAGGATAATTCGCTATCCGAAATCGCGAATATATCTCCTTTAATAACCTTCTATATTAAATTTATCAAATTCAATTGATTTCGGATTTATAAACAATGTTTATAAATTCCATTTCTATTTATAAAAACTTCGATTTATAAAATCCCTTTTTATAAATCAATTCAATTTATAACTCAACTTTATACCCAAAATCCGATTTATAAGTTAATTATTTATAAATCTTTTATTTTACAAAATCTATTCATTTCATAACTTCACAATTTATAAATCTATAAATTTTATTCACTTGTGAAATCCATTTCTACTTCATTTTAACACTTAATAAAACTCGTTTCACAATTCCTATATTTTTAATTTATAAATATTAATCTTAGAAATCTTTTATATAAACCGTTTATAATAGTTCAAAAGAATCTCAATTTAAATAAACCAATCCTTTTAATAATTTACCAAACGTTATTTAAAACTTACATAACTCCAAAATCATACTTAAGTACTATTTTCCAAAAATATAACTTTTATAACAATAAAATTATAATGTTTATTTATTTTAACAATTCAAAATTTAATAAAACGTATACTTTCAAAAATCACTTTAAAATTGTTTTTAAAATCAAAACCATTATTTTAAAACTTCAAGAATGGATCCGATGACGCAACAACACCAAATAGTCAATCACGACATCCAAATATCATATATCAGTATATGATAATCAACAAATATCACATATCTGTAATCAAATAAATACCGGTGAGGAATGCAGTTGGATCCCTCCAACCTGTTTCCCTGCATCCACAAGCATTAGCACAACACCAATTCCGTTCCAATACGGAATATCGCGGTATATGGGATTTATAAAATATTATCCGCTATTATGCGGCGCAATAGGGTCTCATCCGCTATATAATGCGGGAAAATCAACTCCAAGTACATAAATAATACCAATTTCACTTTGCAGTGAAATATTCGCAGTATTTGTTTTTAATAAATAGCCTCCGCTTACTAACGACGTATAATGTCTATTTTAACAATAAATAGATAACAATCATCATTCAAACATACAATCAAGAAATTTTAAATATAACTACTTAAAATTTAAATCGAAACTATTCGATTGAGTGAGAAGTTCTCACCTCGCTTTCAATTCAGTTTTCGCGTTTTATTTCGAATAAAATTAAACGCGCGTTTAATTTTACCCGAAATTCAAACTAGCTCCAAATGACTCCAATCCAGTTCCATAGCGTAGTATTCGTCCATACGGTTCCAACGCAAATGGTTTCGTCCAAAACCGACCTCGTATGAACATGTTACAACATTTTAAAGATTACACGATTTATAATATAATTAATTTACAAATTCTTTTATAATTTTAAACCCTACAGTCAGATCTCAGCCGTTGATTTTCTTGCTAGCATAAGGGCCACACACGGTCTCTTCTCCATCGCGTGAAATCACGTTCGAATAACCCATACTTGCCGCCGTCCTAGGGCTTCAAATCGCCTCCTCCACGATCAATTTCACGACGATCAGACAACTTCAACCCGAAGCACACGCGAGCTCCACACTCGGCTCGAGTACCAAGGAGTTCGGTCGCCTCCTCTGGCCGAAACACGAGTGCGAACGTTGGCAGCTCCCTGGCCGGTTGTGCCTCCATCAACACACCGATGATGATCGCTGCCGTATAGATTCGAAGTACTCGATGTTATCTACAACTTTGTAGTTGACAACTTTCGCTAATTGTTTGTGGATTAAAAGAATAATGGGGAAGAAGATTGACAATTTTCGGCCATTGATAATACAAGTGGCGGCTGAAGCTATCTCAGCTAGGGTTTTGCAAATGAATGGTGAAGGGTTCCTTTTATAGAATTTCAACGAAAAACACTATTCACTCCAAATTTCCGAACTCCAAATCTCACGTGGCGACCGGCGTTTCTAGGGTTTATCCCGCGTTTTGGACACAATGGAACATGTTTCAGAGGCTAATTTGATAATCTGTGCGAGTTACGGCAATAAACGATCGATTTTTAAATTAAATCGATTTAAACTAATTTCTATGCGTTTTGGCTTGCCCCGGGCAAACCGTAAATCCGATTGATACGAAATTTGAAACCATACAATAATATCACATTACAGATCCGATGAAATAGGTTTCGTCGAAATCCAAGACTGTTTGAAAAATGGCTATTTTAACTCGTCAATTAAATATTAAAATATTCAATTTTTACAAATTAACTTTTAATTCGATTTTAAAATTTCTGTAACATCATTCTAACTCCAATATGATGTAATAAAATTTTACAAATCATTTTCAATCCTATTTAACCCAATTTCCAATTATTTCTGTAATTTCAAATATTAAATTATCGATTTAATTATCCAGTTAAATCCAATTATTCGAAATAAAATTTATTCGACTGTTAAATTTCACTTATTAATATTTAAATTCAATTAAATATACAAATTTGAATTAATAGAAATTCTGGGTCGTTACAAACTTCCCCCCTTAAAAGAATTTCGTCCTCGAAATTACCAAGTAAGAAAAAGTTAAAGAATCCATTAACCTTTCAAAACCATTCCGTTCAAATTAGATTTACAAATCTCCTAAGTGTTTAACTTTTCCAAAATCTATAGTTAAACTTCTTACAATACTTTACTAAGTTTCCAAATCCAAACTTAGTTTTCAAAAATTTTCCAAAATTCCCAAAAATTTTCTAACGCCTTAAATTTTCGGAAAAATTCGCCAGAGTCTCCTTTGCGCGGCTCGATCAAAAAAAAGACAGTATATATATCACAAATATACATCTCATCAAGGGATGAGGTATACCGCAGGGAAAAAAGTGTAAAAATACGGTATGTAATCCGAGATATGCACCTTATATATTATTAGCGAGCATATACGGCTAATATAGCGCGAAAGCGAGCTCCAAATGCGAAGCAAGCGCAATCCGCACCTACTAAACACTCAACAAACCAATGAGAAACATGCATATATGAAAATAATATCAGTATACATCATATAGTAACATAACAACTACATGTGCCAACATAGCAATGCATTCAATCAACAAATGCAACCATCAAACAACTATCCAACCAATAAACATCCAACAAATCCATACCCAAATCAATATAAATTCACTTCTCATTAATATTCAATGAATTGGTTTTCCAATTTAAATCACATTTGATTCATTAACATTGGATTTACTAACATTCATTCATATTCAATTTCAATTAGTTTGCATCCACTAATTTACATTCAAGTAAGTTTACTTTCCATTCAATCAAATTCAATTTTATTCAAATTCATTTTCTTCCAAATTGAATTTAATGATTTATAGCTTTCAATTTCACTAGTTTAATTTCATTAACACTTAATGAATTTATATACAATCAATCAACAATCAAATAACATAACCAAATTATTTAATTTACATTCAATTTGGTCCAACACTTTTTAACTCCAACTGGTTGATATTAAATTGATTCTCATTCAATTATTCAACTTCCAATAACATTAGCTTTTAATGAATTAACACTTACATTCTTTATTCCATATCAATTTATTTTACATTCAATTGATTAACATTCAATCCATTAATTTATTCAATTGCTAATTCCTTTAACAATATAAGGTTGAATTTCATTTTTATAACTCAAGTTCATATCCATTTAATTCACTTTATTAATTTACTTCGATACCAAAATCAACTTTATTCAATATTATTGAAGTTATATTCCATTCCAAATTTCCACTTATAAATCCAATTCATATTTTATTTCTAAAGTAAATTCCATTTACTTTTACCAAAGTCAAATTTTCATCACTTGTTCAAATTCAGATTTATTTTGCTTAACAAAATTGTTCAATCATTTTTAACAATTTGTTTCACTTTCATTTTCTCATTTCATAAGTTATACAACTTATATTCAACAATTACCACTTGGATTTTATTGATTTACTTATACTTACTTTAATTTAACTCCGTCCTTTAAGTTAAATTTATTCTATCAAAATTCAAATTGTATAAGTTATCAACTTATTTATCATTCCCATAAATATTTTAAATAGGATTCCAGAGTCTTTTCAATCTTTCAAAACCATTTTTTTTGAAATCAATTCAACTTATCTTTCGAATTTCCAAAACCAAATCCAAATTTTCCAAACAACTTCCATTTAAAAGAATTTGGCAGCAATTCCTCTTTCGGAAACCCAAAAATGAACACCGATGATGTTGCAATCATCATCGGAATAATTTTCCAGCGACCGAAAAGAGTTTAGAGCTTTAATTTCTCCAAAACAATTTTCCAAAATATCAAATCCTTTCAAAACACTTCTCTGGAATTTTGTTTTTAGATTATAAATCACATTTATAAATCTTTTTCTTATATAATATCACTTCCTATATATAAGATTATTTCACAATTGTAAATCATTTTAATTATAATTCCATACTTATAATTCTTCGCTTATAAAATTATTCTTTTACAATAAGTTTTATTTAACTTATTCAAACAACTTTTATTTGCTTGCATATATCTTACATTTTCAACAACCAACAATCACTTTATATACACTTTAATAATCCTGAAAAATTATTCTTTTATATATAAATATAATCAAGGTAAAATTATTTCATTTACCCTATATTAAATAATTTCGTGTCAAATTGTTCTTTACAAGTGTTTAGAGATCCCTATCAACAACGTTAATTACTCGTGTTGACCATAATCCATATACCACTCAACAAACCAATCATCACAATATAAAACAATTTCATATTCACTAACAAATACGCACTCATATCTATTATTACACTCACACTCATTCTAGAGTACTGCCGACTCTATCTCTAATGAGTATTCCCAACAGAGCCATGGTTGTCATTTAACCATATGCTCTGATACCAAATATAACGTTTGGTACTTTTCGACGCTCGAAAACCGACATCAATACGTCCACTGTATCAACTACCGAGCAACCGAATGCCGGAAAACCATATCGTTATGGTTAAAGAAGAAGAGAAAGGTAGAAGAAGAGAGAAAAAATAAGAAGAAACAGAAAACAAAAATAGAACAGTATCAGAATCTCACAATCACAGCGGAACAACATATAATAGATAAATGAATAATCTTTAAACAAAAGAACTATATCAGTTATTACATTACATTACATCATCAGAGTGTACAACAACAAACAACAACAAACATCGGAAAAGAAATACTATATACTAGTGAATACGCCATGCCATCCAGCTTGCCTCCAGCAACTCCTGAATTCCAGAATATCCTGATAACCTAACTCTAGACTGCCCGTGTGGAAATTGGTGGGCACCCAGAGTTTAGGAAGGAAGCAATAAACTCCAGGTCAGTCATGGGACTGGTGTGAGAACTTGAAATAGTTTATCTTTAAAACAAAGAACAAGTTAATTTTAAAATAGATTCGCAATGCTTTTTAGGAAATGAGACTACCATAAGGCCTCCCGCACACACACACAATGCAAACGCAGAATCAGAGGAGATTTCTCCTTATGATAGTCAAAGATGCTTGATACACATTAAAAAGAAACATGTGATATTATTACTAGTGCATAGTGTAGGAAAAATCATTTCGAAAGTAAAGATATAAATCTTAGCCAGCATAGGCATTTCACACTTATGCCTACTATAGCTACCATCTAAACAGTGGTGACCACCATAAGTGACTGATAGTTCTACAACTAAAACCGTACAAGATCGTACTGTTTCTTTGGATTTACAACAAATGGTCAGGCCAAGGAACTTCCCATTGCCACATGGGTACGCCTCTGGAAAGACGACCCGAGAACCTAACCGGATCTCTGCCAACACAAGGCCGGGTTACCTTTCAAACTAGGTAACTACTGACACGAATATGTCATTCCCCGATCATAACCGATCTATATCCGAGGATCCTCGATTCCAACAACCACAAAGCAATAAATTTGCAGCAACAACATAGGTTAAGTACCTGCGCTCCATACCATGATACCACCTCAATCCAGAAGGAATGACATACACTAAAGGGGCGCTACCCCCTAATAACCTTGCCGCATCCTTCCTGTTTTGACCATTTCCAAGGTGTGAGGTCCGACGAAGTCTCGTCCACAAAGCCATGCTTTATACAAAAGCTGTGCTTTGATCAACAAATGCTCAACACCACTTCGTATGCCACATTACCAATTTGGGAATGTATCACTAGTAACCATCAACTACATAACCTCTAAGGGTGTTAAGCTAAGAGAATAAATTCTCCGCCACCAACGGAAATATATTTGATAGAAACCAGCTTTACATCTCAAATTGTAACGTCAGACACACATCCATACAAGTCCGTTCTAGGATCGAACGAAAGCGAAGGCACTTCCAAAGAAGCCCTTGCAATCCGGATATTCACTAATCACGTTCGGACTTCCCATCACAAAGGGTAATAAATTTCTATATCGGAGATCAGCCGATGCAGAAACATTCGATGGTAATCCTTCCGTTTTCACAAATATCCGGTCTTCAACACCGGTCATCAAATGCAATCCATAACGACGTATCACATATTCGGAATGGGTTATACGACCCAAAGGTCCTTTCCCGGCTAACCCGAATAGTGAGCGCTTATTTTAAAAATAAGTATGGCATTCAAATTCAAGAAAATCACAACAAATACCCATTCAAAGGTAAATATTGGTAGTCGGTTATTTAACTATCAATAGGCATGCACAACATCACCAGATTCCAAATAATTTCCCAAATTATTTTTTTTCCAAAAATATCTTTACTAGATATATAATTTCCACACTTTAACCATTTGAAAACAAATTTTTAAATCACTTTTCACCTTTACCACTTTTGAAAACAAATTTCAATCATTTTCCTTAGCGGAAATACTTTCATTTCAAAATGGTTCATTTAAACCAATTAAATAAATCCTTACCGATTTACTTTAAATTTACGTTCCGAATCCGTAAATTTATTTCCATACTTAAAAAATAAATCAACGTTTATTTTTAAACAAACTCCCCTTTCTTTTATAAATTCCGTGAATTTACAATTCCAAAATATCTATGAATATACGATTCCCAAATCGATTTCTAATATTCATTTTCAATTTATCTTTGAAAGATAAAATCTCAAAATATTCACTTCATATTGGAAAACATTTCCATACTTATTTAATAATAAGTAATTCACAAATCCATTTATTTTCAACACTTGGAAAATATTCAATATACTTAAATCGAAATTAAGTATATATCTCATTCTTTAAGGAAAACATTCTCTTAACACATTTGTTTGAGTCAAAACGAATGTTGCGTAAAACATCGTTACAACGACCCAAAATCAATAGTATAGGGATTCGAAATTAAGATAGATATATAAATCCCAATACTATATAAAACATTTCCTTTCGGAAATCATTTACTATAACAACAGTGTTATAGTCCACTATTTCCTTATTTCTCGAAAACGTCAATTTCAACATTAAATGTTGAAATCTATGGTTTCGATAGTTAATCCATTTTAAAACATATTTAAAACAATTAACTTCATTTTATAATTCCACTTCCCCAAAAACATGTCCATTTTCTTTAATAATATATTCACTGTCCAAAATTGTGAATATACTTCACTAACCAAATTCAATATTTTCTACACATTTTATTTCAAGGATAATTCGCTATCCGAAATCGCGAATATATCTCCTTTAATAACCTTCTATATTAAATTTATCAAATTCAATTGATTTCGGATTTATAAACAATGTTTATAAATTCCATTTCTATTTATAAAAACTTCGATTTATAAAATCCCTTTTTATAAATCAATTCAATTTATAACTCAACTTTATACCCAAAATCCGATTTATAAGTTAATTATTTATAAATCTTTTATTTTACAAAATCTATTAATTTCATAACTTCACAATTTATAAATCTATAAATTTTATTCACCTGTGAAATCCATTTGTACTTCATTTTAACACTTAATAAAACTCGTTTCATAATTCCTATATTTTTAATTTATAAATATTAATCTTAGAAATCTTTTATATAAACCGTTTATAATAATTCAAAAGAATCTCAATTTAAATAAACCAATCCTTTTAATATTTTACAAAACGTTATTTAAAACTTATATAACTCCAAAATCATACTTAAGTACTATTTTCCAAAAATATAACTTTTATAAGAATAAAATTATAATGTTTATTTATTTTAACAATTCAAAATTTAATAAAACGTATACTTTCAAAAATCACTTTAAAATTGTTTTTAAAATCAAAATCATTATTTTAAAACTTCAAGAATGGATCCGATGACGCAACAACACCAAATAGTCAATCACGACATCCAAATATCATATATCAGTATATCATAATCAACAAATAACACATATCTGTAATCAAATAAATACCGGTGAGGAATGCAGTTGGATCCCTCCAACCTGTTTCCCTGCATCCACAAGCATTAGCACAACACCAATTCCGTTCCAATACGGAATATCGCGGTATATGGGATTTATAAAATATTATCCGCTATTATGTGGCGCAATAGGGTCTCATCCGCTATATAATGCGGGAAAATCAACTCCAAGTACATAAATAATACCAATTTCACTTTGCAGTGAAATATTCGCAGTATTTGTTTTTAATAAATAACCTCCGCTTACTAACGACGTATAATGTCTATTTTAACAACAAATAGATAACAATCATCATTCAAACATACAATCAAGAAATTTTAAATATAACTATTTAAAATTTAAATCGAAACTATTCGATTGAGTGAGAAGTTCTCACCTCGCTTTCAATTCAGTTTTCGCGTTTTATTTCGAATAAAATTAAACGCGCATTTAATTTTACCCGAAATTCAAACTAGCTCCAAATGACTCCAATCCAGTTCCATAGCGTAGTATTCGTCCATACGGTTCCAACGCAATTGGTTTCGTCCAAAACCGACCTCGTATGAACAAGTTACAACATTTTAAAGATTACACGATTTATAATATAATTAATTTACAAATTCTTTTATAATTTTAAACCCTACAGTCAGATCTCAGCCGTTGATTTTCTTGCTACCATAAGGGCCACACGCGGTCTCTTCTCCATCGCGTGAAATCACGTTCGAATAACCCATACTTGCAGCCGTCCTAGGGCTTCAAATCGCCTCCTCCACGATCAATTTCACGACGATCAGACAACTTCAACCCGAAGCACACGCGAGCTCCACACTCGGCTCGAGTACCATGGAGTTCGATCACCTCCTCTGGCCGAAATACGAGTGCGAACGTTGGCAGCTCCCTGGCCGGTTGTGCCTCCATCAACACACCGATGATGATCGCTGCCGTATAGATTCGAAGTACTCGATGTTATCTACAACTTTGTAGTTGACAACTTTCGCTAATTGTTTGTGGATTAAAAGAATAATGGGGAAGAAGATTGACAATTTTCGGCCATCGATAATACAAGTGGCGGCTGAAGCTATCTCAGCTAGGGTTTTGCAAATGAATGGTGAAGGGTTCCTTTTATAGAATTTCAACGAAAAACACTATTCACTCCAAATTTCCGAACTCCAAATCTCGCGCGGTGACCGGCGTTTCTAGGGTTTATCCCGCATTCCGGACACAACGGAACATGTTTCGGAGGCTAATTCGATCATCTGTGCGAGTTACGGCAATAAACGATCGATTTTTAAATTAAATCGATTTAAACTAATTTCTATGCGTTTTGGCTTGCCCCGGACAAACCGTAAATCCGATTGATATGAAATTTGAAACCATACAATAATATCACATTATAGATCCGATGAAATAGGTTTCGTCGAAATCCGAGACTGTTTGAAAATTGGCTATTTTAACTCGTCAATTAAATATTAAAATATTCAATTTTCACAAATTAAATTTTAATTCGATTTTAAAATTTCTGTAACATCATTCTAACTCCAATATGATGTAATAAAATTTTACAAATCATTTTCAATCATATTTAACCCAATTTTCAATTATTTCTGTAATTTCAAATATTAAATTATCGATTTAATTATCCAATTAAATCCAATTATTCGAATAAAATTTATTCGACTGTTTAACTTCACTTATTAATATTTAAATTCAGTTAAATATACAAATTTTAATTAATAGAAATTCTGGGTTGCTACAGAGAGGGGAGTAAAACTTTATCTTTCTAAAATTTCTTTTAAAAACATTTCTTTCAAATTATATTGAAATACTTATATCAGAAAATACTTCTCAAATATTATTATTATATTCCAAAATCATTTGAAAGAAATTTTTCAAAAATCCCAGAACTAAAGCTTTTAGCTTCCAATTTCGTTTATCTTATTTTTAATCTTATTTCGACTATTAATTATAAATTATTACCTAACAACCAATATATCACAACCAAATATATATATATATATATATCATTTAAAAATTTATTTTATATATAGAAATATAATAGGCAAAATTATTTCATTCGCCTATGTTAAAACAAATATTATGTCGGCCTGTCCTATTAAGTGTTTAGAAATCCCTATTGATGTCACAGCGTCCCATGCACCAACCAGAATTTATAAATACAAAATGGAAAAGATTAACACAATATTAAAACCTTTTTATAACACTAACAAATACGCTCTCTCATATATACATTCAGCGACTCCCATAGGGTATTACTACCCTATTAGTAAAGAGTCAAACCCCATAAAGCTAAGGTTTATCGCTAAACCAAAGCTCTGTTGCCACATTGTAACGTCCCGCCTTTTCGTACGCTTTAAATCGACACACGTGCCAATTCAAACCTTACGGAAGGGCGGATAGCTATGGGGTAAATAAAAAAAGAAGAAAGAAATAAGCAAAATAGAATCTCACAACGGAAGGATAAAATATAATAATCAAATATACAGTTCTTGAAGCTATTCACAAAATATTTAATTTTACTTATACAATATATATCAGAGTTATACGTACCATCGAATATCAATAGTGGCGGAATACAATAGTGTAGTGGAATAATATAGTAGATAATAGTATTACTAATCGTCGTCTTTTTCCTCCAGAGCTAAAATCTTCAAATCCTGAACCGCTCGGACTGACCCGAGCGAATTGAAAAGACAAAACACTCGAGTCAGAACTAAAAGATCTTATGTAAGTTAAATCAACAGAAATAAATATGAGGGCAGTAACTCAAGAGATGCTCGGAATTTACATCTCTTAAGGATCCGTTAAACTATTTACTATGTAGTATATTTCGCTATTATAATAGTGTCTATTAGTAAAATAAACTTACTTTTAAATAGCATTAAGGCTTTACATTTTCCACCTTAACATGTAATAGTCTCAGTAGTCCATCCAATATCATAGTCCCTCCTAATCGGGAAGCCACCAGAGGATACCACACGGGCTACGGGAGAAAACCAAACTCGTACAAGGCGCAATAGGGTAGGTGACACGGCACAATTAGGCAATGTCAGGGTAGATATACCAATTACGCTTCCGGGTCGGTGGTAACGCGTAGCGGCAGCTACCGCCCACCTCGAGCCACACCCCCAAAATAAAAATCAAAAGTGGCCACCGAATCAATCCAAAAGTCAAAGTATAATATCGAAGGGATGTGTCCGATTAAAGGTGCCACCTCAATTAACCCGTCAATCGCTCCTATTTTAGACACCTTATGCCAACTCACAGGAGTTGGGTCCACGTATTTACCTCAAAGGAAACGCCGCCGCCATCCTACTTCATTCTGGAATCTCTACCACGTACACGATTGTTAAAGTGATTTTCGAAGTTGGCAGAGAGTATGACAACTTTCGATCCCGGTCTCTTCAATAACCAATCGTTATTATAACACCGCGGTTATTTCAAAATAATTTATACTTTAAAACCATAATATAACATCCCTTTCAAAACCATATAAATACGATATAATTTATATTTTAAAAATCCCAAATCAATATGATATCATTTTATTTATAAATATCCCTTTTCCCAAAATCATAATATTTCAAATATATGTATTTTAAATCCTATAGCTTTGAAACAAAATTTCTAATACTTAAATGGTTTAAGTATTAAACCGCTTTGCATAACAAAATAGCCTTTTAAATTTCACAAATAAATTCCAAATATAGGTTCAAATTCCCAAATAAACCATTTCAATTTCCATATATTTCAAAGCTTTAATTATTCCACCATTTCAAAACTTATTCTTTGATAATTTCATATATATCAAATTAAATTACTATTATTTAGATTTTGAAATATTTACTTAATAAATCCATATTATTTAAGTAAAACCTTTAAACTTCAAATAACAGGACATTCTCTCAATTTAATTAACTTGATAATATTCATTTAAATCGACTTGATGTTCATTTAAGTCCTCTAAACCAAAATCAAGTTATAAAGATCACACCTTTTAAAACCCCAAATTAATTTATATTTCAAATAAATTTTATTCGAGGATAATTCTTAAATACCTTAATTCAAAGCAAATTCATATCTATCTTCCAACATTTATTTTATTTAAGACATTATAAACTCCATCAATAAATTTAAATAAATACTTAACCGTATTATATCTAAATAAAATTTAACTTTTATTTTTGAACTTATTTTATTCTTGAAACCAAATTTATACATAGCTTAAATTCAAGCGTTTAACTATATATAAAAATAATATTTGAAAATATCAAAAATCAATATTCATTAAGCCATATTCTTTCCAAAACCATAGAAAATCATTTCAAAAATAATTATATATATATATATATATATATATATATATCGCGGTGCCTGTATAAAATTTTCTATCCTATGGTCAAGTGATACAGATATTTATCATTTCGATCCGTAATTTAAAATAAAAATTATGGTTATATATCATTTCAAACCGCAATCCCGAATGAAATGAAAATGCATATTAACTTGCAGTTTATAACAATATAAGTACAACATCCATTCATCCAATATCAACCATCAACCATTTATCACAACCATCATCCAAATTTCAAATAATACATCAACATATAACAGGTGATAATAACAGATATCAACTATTAGTTTATATTCAAAAATAAATTATAACTGTTTAACAGGCAGTTTATATGCAATAAAATAAATAACAATTTAACTAGCAGTTAATATGCAATAATGAATTAAATAACAAGTTAATTAAATAAATGCAAATTAGCAGAGATAATGATGAAATATATGCCAACAGCTATAAATAAATTTCTAAAAACATCATAAATCGATTTAACAAACATAAGAAATCTTAGAAGTTGTGAGTGGGTTAAAGCACTCACCTTTTGAATTTAAATTGAATTTAAATCCAATTTAAACCCAAAAATTTGACCGTCTCAGAATTCATCCAAACCAGCGCCAAAATGACCAGAATTTTATTACGATCCTAACAAAAAAATCGCGCATGAAACAGAGTTCGTATGTAGAAGTTATAGCGATAATTGCGAGTTGAAATCAAATAAAAAAAAATAAAAAAAAGAACACAATTCTCACCTTGCCACGTCACACATCCTTCTTCTTGAAGCTCTAACGCACGCGTACAGCAAAACCCAACCACGCACGAACACATCTCATCAGAGCCGGACGCCATCGACACCGGCCATCGCGCCCACCTTGGCTCAGTCGCCAACGACCTCTGCTCGGCCCTGACCCCACCTCCGGTCACTAAAGCTCGCCGGCGAGCCCAAAAAAACGCATCCGCCTCCTTGAAACCAAAACCCTAGCGAATTTTTGACAAAATCCGACCATCCAATCGCCACACGAACTACACGGATCGACTCCCCTCAGTCCCCTCTTCAAAACCCAGAAAGGGTTTTCCGATCCATCGACATTGATTACGACCCCATTGAACGACCGAGAATAAAAACACTATTTCTGATCAAACGGTAATCTGAATCGAAAAACAAACACCATCAGTGAATTACGCTAGTCGAGAGCTTCAACATATATTTTTTTGAATTTTTCCGAGGACTTTGAATTTTCAGCTTTGGATTTGATTTGGGATTGGATTTGGAAATATAGAGTTTTGTCTGCCATTGAGGAAGAGAAGGAATAGAGAAGAAGATATACGTACAGACAAATGAGAATTAGGGAGGCTATAGCTTATAACAGGATATTTATAGGCAGAATTGAAAATAGAATAGATGGATAAAACAGATATACGCGCTAACGCCAAAGTGTCCCAAAAAGCCCGTTTCGACTCCGGAATGAAATTGGGTCAACCCATATATCAAAATAGGTGTTTTAAAATATTTTAAACGCAATGGAAAAGGTTCCAGGTTCAAATTGTATCGTGTGAAGAAGTTATGCTAAAAACAATAATTTCCAAATTGATTTCAATTGCATTTATTTCAAGGCGTTTCTAGTCCGTACGATCAAACGACAAGTCCGATCACTACGAAACTTGAAACCCTACAATAATTCACCATTACGGATCCGATGAAACTGGTTTCGTCGAAATCTGAGTCAGTGGTCAAAATGGCTATTTTTCCATTAATTAAATAAATTAATAATTAATAAATAAAATCCAATTTTTAATTTCAATCTTAAAATTGACCAATTTTATCACTTTTATATTTCTCAATCATTTACAATGTTTTAAAAAAATTAAAAAGTCAATTTAAGTTGATTAACTTATCGATTTCAGTATTATCCTTAATTCCATTCAATACAGAATTTAAAAACTTAATTTCCAAATTCTATTTAATTTACTTTCATTCTGTTTTTCAATTCATTGTTATCAACTAGATGAAATTTAACATTGGATTCAACATCTATTACATTAATATGCTTACGCTCCATCTCCATTCCAATTATTGCAATATTTAGATATTAATTTCCTTAAATTGCAATAATCCAATTTCCATAATTTATATTCAAATAAATAAAAAAAATCTTGATTCCCATTCTTATTATTCAACAAATCATTATCCTATAAACATATTTAACATTTGGTTACGTTTCGTTACACTGATACTTCCCGCTTCACCTTTTCTCGCATTAACTATTTTATTTCCACTAATTGTGTAATAACTACAAAATTCAATCATATTGAAATTTGTCAATTTCACCCATAAATTTAGATTTTAAATCCAATAAATTAATTTACCGTGGCTCCATTTCTTTATTATATCAATTGTTACCTTAATTTACATTAACCAAATGTTAAATTAAGATTTATTGTAATTGATTACAAAAAAAATTATTTGACACACTAAATAAACAAGCAACCTATATTAATTGCCACCTATTTGCTTTTAATTGCATTCATAAGTTCGTTACTTATCGATCCAGATTTATAATTTCATATACGCTAAATTTTTATTCCATGACATTAATATACGTCTATGTACAACTTAATTTGAATAAATATTATATTCCTAAATGTACTTCTATCAATTAAATGCATTAATTAAAGTTTTAAAACCCATAAATGAATTTTCTTTAATTTCATCCTTAAACTAACTTATTACTCTGCATACATTACGTATTAATTCAACAATTAACATACTTTGAACTATGTTCCCCAATTTATCAATTACTACCTTAAAATAAACTTATGTTTTTATTTAATTTTCATTTACCCTTCCGTTACTATATTAATAATCATTAAAGTAAGGTTTATTATCAACAATGACCATTTAAAATTACTTTTCTAACATTTATTGAAATTGGTTTCCATACTTTGGATTGCGCTAATTTAGTTAGCCTTAACGTTATTACATTAAATTTACATTCAGTTTCAATTAATTTAGAATTTAATTCTAATTACTTACCATTTAATTCATAAATTATTGATTACCTTCAAAATTAAATAAAATTTGATTTCAAATATTTGATTTGATTGCCATCTTTACTATGTCCATTATTACTTAACTTCAAATTTACAATTTCACTCAATTTATAACTTTTACAAATTTTTCCCAATTAATAGGTATTGCACAAATATCGTTACTTATCAACTTGCATTAACCTTATCCATAAATTTTCATTCAACGACTATTCAACATATTTTATTTCATAAATAAATTCAAATTTTACGCTCGTTTTCTTCCATTTGATTTATAGCCTAATATAACATTTACATTAACCCATTTCATTCAATTTATACAAATTCAGCTTTGACTAACTTTATTGCCTAAATTTACATGCAGTTACTTTTAATAAATAAATTATTGCATTGGATAATTAAATACTTACCTTAAATATATATATATATATATAAATTTTCCCAAGTAACATTTTCTCTACTACCTTTATTAGGATTTAATTCCATATACTAATATTTAGTTTCTAATTACCCTTGCTATATTTCATTTCAGCGTTCATTTCAATATTAACTTATAAAGTTTTTTTTTTCTAAATCTAATTACTAAATTTTAATTAAACTAAACAACTTAATTATTAAAAATTAACGGGTCATTACAATAAACTACTAAGCTAAGTAGTTAACCAAAAGTCAGGTGATAGACCCTGATAAGAAGTCAAATAGAAGCACTTGAAATACCTCGGTCTAACTTGAGTGTTATTTAAGAAGAAAATAGTAACGAATCGGTCTAGCTATAAATATCATATAAAATGAGATATGATAAGAGATATGACAAAAAAAGTTATGATAACAGTAATGTCATACAGTGACAAGTATACATCAGATAACAAAAAAAATCATACAATATCTCAAATTTTCTCAAACACCAGAAGAATGTCATATTCTTTATTTTATTCACCAGGCCACAAATATTGACAAAACAAATCAATGTAAATCACAAAAACCGGTGAAATACAAATTCTAGAAACATCAATTAGAAATCCAGAAAACATAAAGGGGGAGGACTATCACAAACGAGAGCATGAAAACACACCAACACGTGTACTACAAATGGGACTCTATCCCATAAACCGAACATCTACGCACCTAAAAAGATATGCCCCATGCACAGTCGAACATTGACGCCCCTGAAAAGATACGCTCCATGCCTAGCCGAACACTGACGCACTTGAAAAGATATGCCCCATGTCTAGTCGAACATCGACGCACCTAAAAAGATATGCCCTATGCCAAGTCGAACATCGAACCACCTAAAAAGATACGCCCCATGCTTAGTCGAACATCGACGCACCTAAAAAGATATGCCTATGCACCGACTTCTCGAGCCGATTGCTCCACGAATGGTCCAAAGGCCATTGGTCACTAGCCCATAAAAATGAGACGAAGCTCCATAAAATTGAGGTATAGTCCCCCACGTGGACAAAGAGACATCGAATATCGCTGGTCTAAACATAAAATGATCACCATCGGTCAATAAGAAGTGTAAATTACACTAAGCTAGTAAATAAATGAGTTTAGCTTCATGTCCAATAACCACTAGTTTAACTTAAATATTTACAAACAAATTGTAGATTTCCACTTGAAAATTGTCATGAGATTTCAATCGAACAAGTTCGAAAATTAACCGATGAGTTAACGCAAGTGGTTTCATACCACTTGTTTTGCTAAGTCGTTTAATTAGATTTCTCATACGAATGAGGTAAAAGTTTGTTATACTAATAGATTGGAAAACGGTTTTAAAAACGAGCTTTGTGTTTAAAAATAACGTTGAAATCATTTTTTTGAAAGAGTTTGAATATTTATTACTAGTATAGAAACCTTCATATTATAAAGTGGCAAATCACAGAAATGATTGTAAAAATAATTAATCATCAAAAATTCACATACGATGACGTGAATCAAAACCATAGAAAGCGATATCAAACCCATCAAATGGATATTTTCAGAAATCCAATAAAAGAAGTCATCAAAGTCAATAATAAATGATAACAACTAATCGGATCAACAAAAATTGATTAAAATTGGAAATCCACTCAAAAACAGCCAAAATAGGAAAATTAAACAATTCCAGACGTCTGAAATTACAAACGAGACATCTGAACCTAGGTTCTGGGAAAATATATGCTTTTTCTCCTTTCTCTTTTTAATTCCAGAACTATTTCAAACGTTTAGATTTTTTTCAACTAGACGTCTGGATATGCTCCAAACGTTTGGATTTTGTTCCATACATCTAGATTTTAGTTCTGCCCTTTCCAGAGACCATTTCAAGATGTCTGGATTTTTTTTGCAGACGTATGGATTTCGTTTCAAGCGTTTAGTTTTTGTTCCAGACGTTTGAATTTTTCTGCTAGGCAAAAACAATCAGCCCAGCCCAAAAAGAGCAAATCCAAATCGAAATGCGATCGAACGAATGATGGATGCTAGGGATTTATGCCAATCGACAACCCATCACTATAAGCTCTTCGAAATACTACCAAAAACATGGCCAAACATCCAAAATAGGATCTTTAAAGATTTTGACTTCAAAACACCAAAATTGAAAAATTCACCAAATCAATTCAAATCAAAAGCAATTGAACATGAAATAGATGTTAGCAATTCATACCTAACAACAATGAAATGTATAGACATAGATGTGTGTTAAAGAACTCACCTTTAAACTCAAATATAGAAATGAAAAGCTCTAAAGTAAGGCAAGATGAATTCCTCTTCAACTACTCCTTTAAGATCATCAATCTATTATCAAAGGTAAAGTTTTTCCTAAGTTAGGTTATATGAATTTTTGAAAAATTGAAGAGAGATTGAGATGGAGAAGATGAAGAGGATGCTTACCAAAGCTTCTCTTTGATTTTAGAGTAAGAACTTGAATTTCCTAAGAGAACCAGGGCTTAGGAATTTCTAATTTCCTTTCTTTTCCCCTATTTTTCTCTTTAGCTTGAGTGCCAAGAAATGAGGAGCAGAATGAATGAATAGTTGAGGAGTTAGGGTATTAGATGAGTTGGGCTAATGGGCTGAAAACCTAACCCAAAGCTTAATAGAAAAATAGTAAAATTTGACTTAACTCCAAACATATTGATGTTTATACTCAAAAAGGTCGCAAACACCGTTTTGGACTCAATGGAAGTAGTCTCAAGTCCTAATTCGACTGTTTATAGAAAGTAGCATTTCGTACTTTAATCCGACTAACGATGCTATATTTCAATAAATCATTTAAATATACAATCGTAAAATATGCGGATTCTTACAGACTCCCCTCCTTAAAGAAATTGCGTCCTCGCAATACTTAAGAAGAAAATTAAGAGGAACAACCATAAAAGCATGTCAACACAAAAGAAAAATTTAAAGTGAGAAGTTCACCTTAAAGAACACGAGAGAGTAAGTCCGGATGTGTTCGCTCAACAATCCTTAGGATTTGAGGACCATTGAACTTTCACAAGCGGAACATCTTTATTTCAAAGGCGTTTAACCTCCGTAGCAATGATACGAATAGGATGTTGCTCATAAGTCAAATTAGGTGAAACATCAATTTCTTCGATAACATTAGGCTCGAGAATAAAATCAGAATCCCTAAGGCATTTTTGTAGTTGAGAGACGTAGAAAACGTCATGAATAGTAGAAAATTGAGCCAGTAACAAAAGACAACAAACCATGGAACCAACGCGTTCGGTGATGGGAAATGGACCAATATATCAAGGTGCTAAATTTTCGATCGATTGAAACACACAACACCCTTTATAGGTGAAACACGGATAAACGCCAAATCTCCCATAGAAAATTCCAAATTCCTTCTTCGGTTATCAGCATAGGATTTTTGTCTACTTTGAGCTTTTTTCATCCTATGACGAATAAGGTCAATCTTTTCTGTGGAATCACGAATAAGATCTATACCTAAAACTAGCTTCTCACCGGCTTCAAGCCAACATAAAAGACATCAGCATGGCCTTCCGTAGAGTGCCTTGAATGGTGCCATACCAATACTAGATTTGAAGCTATTATTATAAGAAAAATCAACAAGTAAAATATGACCTTCCTAACTTCCACCAAAATCAAGAACACATGCACGAAGAAGATCTTCAAGAGTTTGATTCACACGCTCTGTTTGTCCATCGGACTGAGGAAGATAAGCAGTGCTAAAATTAAGCTTCGTTCCCAAGCTTTTTGGAGACCTTTCCAAAATCCACTAGTAAATAATGGATCATGATCACTAACAATAGAAGTAGGAGATTTAAAAATTTCTTTAATATAGAGCTTGGCCAGAAGTGGTACGGTCTGATTGGACCGCATGGGAATAAAATGGGCGGATTTTGTAAGTCTATCAACAGTCACTCATAAAATGTCATGACTCGAACAAGAATGGAGAAGACCGTCAATAAAGTCCATGGAGACTTGATCCCACTTCCAAACTGAAATGTCTAAAGGTTGCAATAACCAACCGGGCCTTTGATGCTCGACCCTAACGATTTGGCAAGTCATGCAACGCATAATGAAGTTAGCAATATCAGATTTCGTTCCATCCCAATAATAAAGTCGCTTCATGTGCGCGTACATTTTACTACTACCGGGATGAATGGTAAATTTAGAATGATGAGAATCTTCTAAAATATCTTTACGAAGATTACTGATATTTGGCAGGATAAGTCTACCAAATTTTCGAATGCCGCCACGAGCATCGATTTCAAAGTCTTTCAAACCATCAATATTTCTATCCCTACAACTTTGGCTAAGGTGAGCCAATTCAAGATCATGCTTTTGAGTATCAAAAATGCGGTCTAAAAGAGATGGATGAGCCTCAAGGATACATAAAACAAGAGATGAACATGAATCGGAATCACGATCTCGAATCTAGACAAAGTCTCAAGATCATTTCATTCGGATACCATCATAGAAACAACCGTTTGTTGCTTACGATTAAGGGCATCAACAACATGACTTTCCTTTCCGGGAGTATAAATAATATCAAGATCATAAGATGCAAGGAACTCGAGCCAACATTGTTGATGCAAATTAAGTTCCATTTGAAGAAATAAATACTTCAAATATTTATGATCGGTATAGAGAATAAATTTCTCTTCCAAAAGATAATGATGCCAAATTCTAAGGACGAAAACAATAGCCTCGAGCTCTAAATCATGAGTGGCATATCTAGTCTCGGTAGGCTTTAATTTCCTAGAAGCATAAGCGATAACACATTCCCTTTACATGAGAAAGGCTCCTAAACCAACACGACTAGTATCGGTATAAACAATAAAGTCTTCGTTCCCTTTGGGAATCACAAGAATAGGGGAATCGAAAAGGAGTTCTTTTAAATGATCCTCTTTCCCGAAAAGCTAAGACACTCAAAATTATAATGAACCTTATGTAATCATCATTTTAGAAAAATTTATTTATTCCAAGTCAATTTACTGTGTCTGACTGTCTCATCATAGCGTTTTGGATATTCCTATCGATAACGTTGATCAGACACATCGATCAGAATTCTTAAAGCACTCAATGGGCAATACAACACAAAATCATCTTTTATATGATAAATATGTCTCTTAAAAACTTTACGAATATTCTTTGCTTGTTTTAAGAACAAAATCCAATTATACCTATAAATATCTTATGAAAAAGGTTCGCAAATTTTAAATTGCTATTTTCATCCATAATCAATGAATACAAGGCGGAGTCATCGAGATATTCGTAGAATACTCGATTCATAAGATGGATGAAATAAGCTGGATGGTTCGTCAAACCAAATGGCATAACAAGCCATTCATAAGAATCATAACGAGTGCGTAATGCGGTTAGTGGAACGCTTCGTCTGCAACTCAAAGCTAATGAAAACTCGTGGCAAAGTCGAACTGAAAATTCCTTAGCACCACTCAATAGGTGATAGTCCTGAGACAAGGTCAAAGATACCGGGAAATTCACGAACTACTTGAATGAAGAAATAACATTTCCTTCATTATGTGGGTTTAAAAAATAAAATGATGCCACCGAATTGGAATCAAAATTATTAATAAAAATAGAAATCTGCTTAACAGATTGAGAATGTCGAAGATAAATAGTCCTATCGGGATACAGGATATGGGATTCATAATGATTAATCCAATTCTTTCACAAAAATAAATTCTAAAACCTAAGTAGCACATAACATGCAAATCAGATCGGAAAGCATAATCACATAAAATAATCTCGATATTTTTACAAAGTAAACTGAGTGTTGCGATCCACTAACCGGATTCACAATTCGTAGTGTAGTCATCAAGCCCAAAATGTTTAAAGAAAAAGAATCAGCAAGTTCTTTTGATATAAAATAATGAGACTAACCCATATCAAAAAGGACTCGAATAGGATAATCACAAAACAAATGTCATCAAGGACTGAATGAGAAATACCTTGACCAAGAGAAGTGTTGCTAGGGGATTAAACAACATTCAACTTTCCCTCTCTACTACTTTTGGGACAAGAAGACAAAAGATGACCCAAGATTTTGTAATAACGACAAAAAGGGGTTTCGGACACTTATTTGCATAATGGTCCTTAGAACCACAATTGTAGCATTGTGCATGACTAGAGGTAGGAGTCTTTGCTATCAAAGTTTCCTGCTTCCCTTTCTTGTTGGGATTTGGGCTTTTGAACTTAATATGCCTCTTCTTGTCGTTATTGAGACTCTTTTTGGAACCTCCAACATCACTATCACTTCTTTTATCGGTCTCTTCTAGTCAAAAAGTGATATCTAAAAGCCGATCGAAAGGAACTTCTAGTTTTAGAGGTAAAATCTTTTTGGGGTTATCTCTGAAAGCAAAGATAAATCTTTTATTCTTTTCAAGATCCAAAAGTTGTTGGGCAGACATGAATACGCCATCCAAGGACTACTGGACTGACCAACGCTAGGACAGCTAGATCTAACCATCTCTTCTTCTTAAAGAAAGAAAGATAGAAAGAAGAGAAAAATGGTCACTCTCAAAATGAATATCAAACAAACTTGATTGATAAAACAAGGCATCATAAAAGAAATTAGGACAGAATGGGTCCAAAGACTCGGATAAATCCTAAGGCATGATTCCTAAGAAAGACTTAGGACAATGATCCCTGCCATAATATTTTATATTGTTCCGAAGTTTGGCTTTGATACCAAGCGGTGATGCCCCGACTCTATACTCACGCTAACGAAGGACACTACGGAGTAACGCCGTCGACTAGTACGAAGAATAAGGCTGTTGAGGAGCGACCATCTGTGTAATTGCTTTGTGCGAGTATCGATATGCCATATAGTGTTACATACATTTCATTTCAAGAGGAAATCCAACACACAGATACAAACTCAAAGATACTACATAGTGGCTAAGTGATCTTCGGAAACACATATAAAATAAGCATAATACAAATCAGTCACAGATATTCATATCACAAGGCGGAAACCAATATGAATATAACACATAAAAGTATACATCAAAGTAGTGGTCATGTAAGATCCACTACATCACAAAAGAATAGGTACAAGTGCTTGACAAAAGAGTATGTATATATCAAGGAGTCTCTATCTCGAATGTATATAAAAAAAACTACTAAGCTAGGTAGTTAGCCACAAAACAGGTGATAGACCTGATAAGAAGTCAAACAGAAGCACTTGAAATACCTCAGTCTAACCCGAGTATTATTTAAGAAGAAAATAATAAACGGATCAGTCTATCTATAAATATCATATAAAATGAGATAGGATAAGAGATATGACAAAAAAAGTATGATAACAATAACGACATACGGTGACAAGTATACATCAGATAACAAATAAAATCATACAATATCTCAAATTTTCTCAAACACCAAAAAGAATGTCATATTCTTTATTTTATTCATCAAGCCACAAATAATGACAAAACATATCAATGTAATCACAAAAATTGGTGAAACACAAATTCTAGAAACATCAATTAGAAATCCAAAAAACACAAAGGGGGAGGCCTATCACAAACGGAAGCATGAAAACTCACCAAAACGTGTATCACAAACGGGACGCTATCCCATAAACTGAACATCGACGCACCTAAAAAGATACGCCCCGTGCACAGTCAAACATCGACGCACCTGAAAAGATATGCCCCATGCCTAGCCATCGACGCACCTGAAAAGATTGCCCCGTGCCTAGTCGAACATCGACGCACCTCAAAAGATACGCCCCACGCCTAGTCGAACATCGACGCACCAAAAATGATACGCCCCATGCACCGACTTCTCGAGCCGATTGCTCCACGAACGGTCCAAAGTCCATTGGTCGCTAGCCCATAAAAATGAGACGAAGCTCCATAAAACGGGGTATAGTCCCCCACGTGGACAAAGAGGCAATGCATATCGCTAGTCCAAACCATAAAATGATCACCATCGATCAATAAGAAGTGTAAATTATACTAAGCTAGTAAATAAATGAGTTTGGCTTCATGTTCCATAATTACTGGCTTAACTTAAATATTTACAAATAGATTGTAGATTTTCACTTGAAAATTGTCACGAGAATACAGTCGAACAAGTTGAAAAATTAACCGACGAAGAAAACACAAGCGTTTCATACCACTTGTTTTGCTAAGTGGTTTAATTAGATTTCTCATATGAATGAGGTAAAGGTTTGTATATACTAATATATTGGAAAACGGTTTTAAAAACGAGCTTTGTATTTAAAAATAACGTTGAAATCATTTTTGTGAAAGAGTTTGAATATTTACTACTAGTATAAAAATCTATGTATTTTAAAGTGACAAATCACAGAAGATTGTAAAAACAATCAATCACCAAAAACTCACATATGATGACATGAATCAAAACCATAGAAATCAATACCAAATCTACCAATTGGATATTTCCAAAAATCCAGAAAAAGAAGTCATCAAAGTCAATAATAAATGATAACAACTAATCGGATCAACAAAAATCGATTAAAATTGGAAATCCACTCAAAAACAGCCAAAATAGACAAATTAAACAGTTCTAGACGTCTGAAATTACCAACCAGATGTCTGAACCTTGGTTCTGGAAAAATATATGATTATTCTTCTTTCTCTTTTTAATTCCAGAACTATTTCAGACATCTGGATTTTTCAACCAGACGTTTGGATTAGTTCCAGATGTTTAGATTTTGTTCCAGACATCTGGATTTTAGCTCTGCCATTTCCGAGGACCCTTTCCAAACGTTTGGATTTTTGCTCTAGACGTTTTCATTTTGTGTCTGGATTTTGTTCCAGACGTCTGAATTTTCTGCTAGGCAAAAAAATCAGCCCAGCCCAAAAAGAGAAAATCCAAACCGAAATGCGATCGAACGAGCGATGGATGTTAGGGATTTATGCCAATCGACAATCCAACACTATAAGCTCTTCGAAACACCACCAAAGACATGGCCCAACATCCAAAATAGAACCTTTAAAGATTTTGACTTCAAAATACCAAAACTGGAACACTAAATCAATTCAAATCAAAAGCAATTTAACATGAAACAAATGTTAGGAATTCATATCTAACAACAATGAAATGTATAGACCTAGATGTGAGTTCAAGAACTCATCTTTAAACTCAAATATAAGCTCTAAAAGAAGGCAAGATGAATTCCTCTTCAACTACTCCTCTAAGATCTTCAATCTAATATCAAAGGTAAAGTTTTTCCGAAGTTAGGTTATAGGAATTTCTGAAAATTGAAGAAAGATTGAGATGGAGAAGATGAAGAGGATGCTTACCAAAGCTTCTTTTTAATTTTAGAGCAAGAGCTTGAATTTCCTAATAGAACTAGGGCTTAGGAATTTCTAATTTCCTTTCTTTTCTCCCATTTTTCTCTTTGCCTGCTTTGAGCTTCTTTCATCCTATGGCGAATAAGTCAATCTTTTCTGTGGAATCATGAATAAAATCTAGACCTAAAACAAGCTTCTCATCGGCTTTAAGCCAACATGAAGGAGATCGACATGACCTTCCGTAGAGTGCCTCGAAAGGTGCCATACCAATACTAGATTGAAAGCTATTATTATAAGAAAACTCAATAAAGAAAATACGATCTTTCCAACTTCCACCAAAATCAAGAACACATGGCAAAGAACATCTTCAAGAGTTTGATTCACATGCTTGGTTTGTCCATCGGACTGAGGACAATAAGCGGTGCTAAAATTAAGCTCTGTTTCCAAACATTTTTGGAGAGCTTTCCAAAATTCACTAGTAAATAATGGATCACGATCACTAACAATAGAAGTAGGAACTCCATGTAATCTAACAGTTTCTTTAACGTAGAGCTTGGCCAGAAGAGGTACAGTCCGATTGGACCGAACGGGAATAAAATGGGCGCATTTTGTAAGTCTATCAACAATCACCCATAAACTGTCATGAGCCGAACGAGAACGGAAAAAACCGTCTATAAAGTCTATAGAGACTTGATCCCACTTTCAAACTGGAATGTCTAAAGGTTGCAATAACCCACCGGGCCTTTGATGCTCAGCCTTAACGAGTTAGCAAGTCATGCAACGGTTAATGAAGTTAGCAATGTCAGATTTCATTCCATCCCAATAATAAAGTCGCTTCATGTCCGCGTACATTTTACTACTATCGGGATGAATGGTAAATTTAGAACGATGATAATCTTCTAAAATGTCTTTACGAAGATTACTAATATTTGGCACGATAAGTCTACCAAATTTTCGAATGCCGCCACGAGCATCGATTTTAAAGTCTTTCAAACCATTAATATTTCTATCCCTACAACTTTGGCTAAGATGAGCCAATTTAGGATCATGCTTTTGAGCATCCAAAATGCAGTCTAAAAGAGATGGATGAGCCTCAAGGCTACATAAAACAAGAGATGAACATGAATCAGATTCACGAGCTCGATCTCATAAGTAAACAATGGCTCGGGATCATTCCTTTCGGATATCATCACAGAAACAACCGCTTGTGCTTACGACTAAGGACATCAGAAAATGTGCGGGTTGTTACAGTGAATATTTATTTCTACATTTTACTTTTCTTTATAGGAACATTGGATGGAAATTACAAGTGGTTTCATGAAAAAAATTTATGCACAAAAGAATACAAAGAAATAAAGATGGAAATAATTCATTTCATGAAAAATGGAGGATCTCACATACCCACCTACCCTGATGTACACTTAGGAGCTAATGCACATGGTAATGGCTATTAAAGTTTCATGCACACTTAATAGTGGATTGTTTCATGCTAATGATAACATGGTGGCCACACTTCCTCAAAGGTAGTTTGGGTAGTTTCCAAAAAATGGATTAGGGTTTCAAAACATGTATAAATACCCCATATGTTCATGTAACTCTTCTCTCTTCCTCTCAGCCTCCTTAGTTTAGGATTAAAAATAAAATACAAGGTTCTTTTTTGTTCATGGCTACTTAGCCATTTTCTTTCATGTAATTCTCTTTTTCATGCAATTTTAATGCATACTCTTTCTTTTTCTTGTTTATTTCCTTTCGTGTTAGTAGTGAAGATCTTTTTATTTATGTTAGTAGCTTAGATTTTATTTTATGCAATTAGATTATTTCTCACTTTATTTTCATTAGCTTGCATTCCTCTTATTTTTGTTTCATGTTGCATTCTACATTTGTTGATATGATAAAAAATATGAGAGGCTAAATCCCTTTAATATAGGGGTAACGAAGCTCTCTAATTATGTAGATTCAACATAATTTTCTCATTTTTGATATCTTTTTATGCTTAATGGAAATGTTTGAATGGGTTAAATTTTGTTGTTTTAAATTTGAATTTGATAGCGTATGTTGGTTACACCAAATGGGCTATGCTTAAACAATCACAACACAAATTAGCTCTTCATCTACGTATGATTATGGTAATGAAGTGAATTTTGAAATCAAAATTTGATAGTCTATATTTCAAATCAATAGTTAATAGGTCATGCTTAAAATAGATTTTATTTTCAATTCCATTGTTATTTTCATGAGAGTTAAAAGTGATTTAATGAGTGTGTTAGAGTTTGATGGCTTATGTTGAGATAATTAATAGCACAAATAGACCATACTTATGATAAACACATCAATTAAATTCACTAATGACCCAAAAAAGTGAGATCATAATTTCATGTTGCGTTGATTTATATGATTAAGAGAGCAGATTTATCTCTAAATTGCCTTCAAACCCTCATATTTTAATCCATTCTAGCTTTGTTAGTTTTTAGAAATTTTTAACTTAACACTCTCAAATCTTGGTTAATTTGATTGATAAAATTTTAAAATTAATATGTTTTATTCTAGCTTTGTTAGTTACAGTTTTCTTTACAATTTCAATTTCGATTCTGAGTTTGGAGTTGAATTTGATTTTTTGTAGAATCGCGTAATCTCTGTTTGATAAAAAAAGAGAAGAATGGTTTTTTGTACGCAAGTTTAACAAACTGGTGAATTAATTTGTTGGGCCGAGCGAATTTTGTTTAGGTCGGGATTGATTTGCCAAGTTATTTTCATTTGTTTAGTTTAGTTTAGCTTTAATTTTTATTAGTTTGTTTCAGTTTGTTGTGTTAGTTTTAAATTTGTTGGGTGGTTTTTAGTTTGTTTTAGTGTTTATTTAAATCATTTGTCTTGTTTTGAGCAGAATCTTCTGTTTTAATTTTGTTTGAGTGTTAAGTATTTTGTTTTGCTTCCTCAAAATTTCTAGAATCCAAAAAAAAGAGTTTGTATTTTGGTTCAAAAATAAATATATATAAATCTTGTGTAATAATTTCCAAGTTGCCAAAGCAGATAGGAAGATTTGCTAGCTTCGCGCAGCTTGCCAAAAAATAAATAGCTTGCTTGCTTATATATAAAAAATCACCGCTCTAAAATAATTGCTAATAATTCTGCACGCTCTGGTATCGTGCCTTTAGCTTTTTTATTATTTGCCTTGCATCGGTTGTTGTTTGATTTAAAAAAATTCTTCCAAAAACACAAATCCATTCGTAGTTGCATTGTTAATACACATTTAATTTCAGTTTTGCATTTCACCTTAGATTTAAATTAATAATATTGGTTAGACATCGATAACGCTTAATTGTATATTGACAAGTTATCCTCTTTCGAAAATTTAATTTCTTAGTATATAGACTACGAAAAAGCAATAACCATTTATAAATATTACGGTAATCCATAAATATTATAGTGATTGTTTCTATGAAGGTACTTAAACCTTCAGCTGCATTGCTACGGTGATTCGTGGTGCACTGATAACTCCTGCCCATTACTTGGTTGAGAACTATCTTGTTGAATTAAGACAAAGCGTGATTATATGATTTTGGATCAGGGCTACTTAGGATAGAAAATTTATAATTAAACCCTTGCATTCATTTAGTTGCATTAGTTCATGCATATTTAAAAAAAATCAAGATCCAAAACTAAAAAAATTATAAATATTTCTTAATTTAGTTTTTCAATCCTTTGAATTTTTTTTCCAAAATAAAAAATCCAAAAAAATTTGAAGTAAAATTTTTTTAAAAGCAAAAATATAAAAAAAATATAAAACCTTTCCAAAAACAAAAAAAAATTGAAAAAACCAAACAAAAATCAAATTTCCCTTTGAAAATAAATTCCTTTTGGTAAATAGTTTTCCTTTAAAAAATATCCAAAAACTCATCAGAATTTTACAATAGTTGTGAAAATCACCGTAATCCATATAGTTTCACATCAAACTCGTATGGATATTTTAATGACAACCTTGGTACAAACAATTTGGATTTTGCACCAAGTTTTCATAATAATGAGTAACCATTGACTCTTAAAAATAACATTGAAATGATTTCGTCTTTCCTTGACTCTCTACACAACAAAATTAAAAGATAAATGATTTGTGTAATTCATATTTGTGAGATAATTCAAGTTAAATTTTTTAAAATAATCGAAATTTAAATTCTTTTCCAAATTCAAATGATTTCGATTATAACTTATGCTAAACAATTTCGAATTTCAAAATGAATTTCAAAATCAAAATGAAAATGTGAACCACTTTTCATATAACTTTGGCAATGAGAATAATCTCAATTACGAAGCGATTGAAATTTTTTATTCGCAACAAGTTTAAATCGAAAATTCTCAAGTTAATAATTATAACTTTTATTCTGCTGAGCAAATGGATGAAATTCACAGTGATCACACGAATTTATTGTTTCAAACATATATGAAACAACGTGAGAAACAAAATCAAATCCCAACGTGTGACGAGTCAAGTAATAATCCACCTTTTACCCAAATTTGACGATTTTGAAATAAGAACTTTTGAATTGAAAATGACGATCTTAATAAAGTTGTTGAAAATGCGGTAATTGAGTTGGATTTCAATTCTTTTGAGGGTGAGAAACTCGATTTAAAATTCGATCTTCCTTTTTTCGATTTGGAAAATTTGATTACAAAAAATTTGGATTTTGAACTTGATATATGCAACGAAGTTGTTGATCGTCCAACAAAGGAAGGCGAATTTTGTGAATATAAATTTTATGGACTTTTCGAAGTTATGTTGTTAAATTATGAAGGGGAAGATTTAGATCACCATTTTGATTTTGAATTCAATAATTCTAAAGAAGTTTTCAATGATGAGTTTGAATTTCAATTTGTTGAAAATAAACTTAATATTCAATCAATTATTTTATCAATCCCAAAAGTCATCGGAAATAAAACAACTCATGCGATTTTTAATAAAACGACATTCGATTTACCAAATCAGCATTCAACTCTGAAATCTTTCATGATTTGGTTTTCTATGCTTAAGCCGTGTCTCTCATACTTGACGAGACAAATGAATTGGTCTTTGGAAGACCGCATTTACTCTTTAACGACATATTTTATGATGTCTTGTAAATAATAACCTTTTCAATTTCATGTAAATATAGATCATGTTTTTATTTTGGTTTTCTCCGTTCACTTGGGTCGACTATTGGGACACAGTCAAACTCAAGTGTGGGGAGGGGGAGTCTCATCTTTATTTTTAATTTTTCGTGGTTTATTTACTTTCCAAAACTCAAAAATAAAAAAATAAAAAAATAAAAAAAAATTCAAACAAATTTTCTTTTCAGCATTTTGATTTATATTTGAAGAAACGCTATAGGATAAATATAAGGTTTTGGTTATTAAATTAAAATTTTTGAAAATTTATTTGTCTTAACAAAAATAAAATTCAAGTTTGATTACAAGTAACTATGGTTTAACTAATATATAGGAAGATTCACGAAGATAATTATGAAATATATCCTAGTTGAAAATCTTTGTTTTAAAAAGTGGTGGATTTAAAGAAAAGGATATAACATTTTTTATCTTCTAAGTTAAATGGTGCTAGGATGATTTTGCAAAACTCTCTCTTCAAAAAAAGAAAAAAATATATTTGTATATATGTATATTTTTTTATTAACACCATGAGTCATGTTTTTACACGTAAGTGTGTACACTCCCCATGCTCTATACACTTCTCACGTAAGCCCGAAAGGAATTGCACGATCGATATATCTGGCCTTAGTTTATCTGAGTTAGGTGCATGTATATAAAAATTCTTTCATTACTAACGCCTACAGTGGATAAGTGTTTCCACTTGTGTGTTCACTTTCCATGCTCAGTATTCCCTCACGTAAGCCCGAAAGCAATGCGTGGGTAATATATCTGGCCTCAATTTATCTGAATTAGGCATATATAAATGTTGTTAATAGCAATAAATTTTTCAAATAAGAGAGCAAGCAATTGATATCCAAGCGCTATTTTGACTTGTTTGATTTGACTTGTTATTCAAAAAAATGAAAATGCCACTTTGATAAACTTTGAAAATCAACTAAGGATCCATTTCATAGTTACACTGTGTTATCAACTAAAATAGCTAGTCAAATTAGAGTCTATTTGTTATGATAACTTAATTTTTGTTGGAAGTTTTGACGAGTGAATGACTTAAATTTTAAGGATAATGACCAAAACTTATATTTAACTTATTCTTGTTAATTTGAAAGTAAATCCTTCATTTGTAAATATTTTCAAAAAATTGCATTCATCTCTTTGTAAATAAATCTTGCGTTCAGGAATTTTTCACTTCGCATTTGGATTTTATGGGTAGTATCTGCTGAAAACCCTCACGAGACAACGCTCGTCCTACAAGGGACAACTAGAAGTTTAATGGCTTGTTGCTAATGCTCAATGCAATCGTGTTTTCTACAAAAACAGATTTATCTTAGTTTTAGTTTATCGAGGACGAATAAAAAGATAAGTGCAGAGGTATTTGATGTGCATGTAAATGTGCATGTTTTACTTCCATATTTTATCTAATTAAACTAGATAAATGTTCATATTGGGTATTTAACATGTTTAAACCAAAATTTAAATTATTTTCAAATCGTCGTATATTCATCTTCATATAAGGTCAAAATGGTCATTTTTGTGCATATAATAATTTGTGAATATTTATTTCCACATTTTATTTTTCTTAGAAAAATTGGATGGAAAATACAAGAGGTTTCATGGAAAATATGCATGCACAAGAGAATACAAAGGAATGAAGATGGAAGTAATTCATTTCATTAAACATGGAGGACCCCACCTACCCACCGACCTCGATATACACTTAAGAGCTAATGCATATGCTAATGACCATTAAATTTCCATGCACAATTAATGGTGAGTTATCTCATGCTAATGATAACTTGGTGGTCACACTTCCTCAAGGGTAGTTTGGATAGTTTCCAAAAAAATGATTAGGGTTTCAAAATATGTATAAATACCCAATATGTTCATGTACTCTTCTCTCTTCCTATTAGCCTCCTCAGTTTAGGATCAAAAATAAAATACAAGCTCTCTTTTTATTTCATGGCTACTTAGCCATTTTTCTTTCATGTAATTCTCTTTTTTATGCAATTTTAATAAATGCTCTTTTCTTTTCTTGTTCATTTCCTTTCATGTTAGTAGTGTAGATCTTTTTATTTATGTTTGTAGTTTAGATTTTATTTTATGCAATTAGATTAGTTCTCACTTTATTTTCATTAGCTTGCATTTTTCCTTTTATTTTTATTTTATGTTGCATTCTACATTTGTTGATATGATAACAAAAATAAGAGGCTAAATCCCTTCAGTTTAGGGATAATAAAGCTCTCTAATTATGTAGATTCAACACAACTTTCTCATTTTTGATCTCTTTTTATGTTTAATGGAAATGTTTGAATGGGTTAAATTTTGTTTTTTTAGATTTGATAGCCTATATTGTTGACACCAAATAGGCTATGCTTAAACAATCACCAACACAAATTACCTCTTCATCTACATATGATTATGGTAATGAAGTGAATGTTGAAATCAAAATTTTGTAGTCCATTTTTATAATCAATAGTTAATAGGCCATGCTTAAAATAGATTTTATTTTCAATTTAATTGTCATTTTCATGAGAGTTAAAAAGTGATTTAGTGGGTGTGTTATAGTTTGATGGCTTATGTTGAACTAATTAATAGCACAAATAGGCTATACTTGTGATAAATACATCAATTAAACTCACTAATACCCAAAAAAAGGGAGAATATAATTTCATGTTGTGTTGAATTATTTATCAAGAGAGTGAATTTATCACTAAATTGCCTTCAAACTCTCATATTTTTATCCATTCTAGCTTTTGTTACTTTTTACAATTTTTTAACTTAACCTCAAATCTTGGTTAATTTGATTGAATAGAATTTTAAAATCTAAACAATTCCCTACGGATCAATCCGTACTTGCCAAGTACTATCATTGTATGCCTTGCGCTTGCGGTTATTTTCAAATAAAATTCGATCGACTATTTTCTAACCCGATAGAGAATTAGTCGGTTCGAACAACTACTAGGTGATAATTCAGGTTAGCATCCAAATACTAAAGTAGCCGTAGTCCCTTCATTTCTGAAACTCTTTAGTTGCAAGGACTTTTCACTACTAATCCTAGGGTTAATTCCCGACAGGATTTGGTAGGAGAGTGCCTTCGGTTTCATTCAGTCCTAGAACAAACTTGCATGGATGGATGCCTGACTCTACATTCTTGAGATTTCATCATTGACTTTTATAAACATACATCTGTTTGGTGGCGGAGAAGGCAACTTCTCTTAGCTTAACATTTTTCTCTGAGATGTGTAAGTTCGGAGGTTGTATGTTTGTGGAAGTCAATAGGGATTGATGGAATGACAGTGTGGCATTCAAAGGAAGATGATGTGCTATTTAATCGTTACCTCAAGCCTCACACCCAGAAATGACCGAAATAGGGTAGATGCGGCAAGACTATGCGGTTCGCAACCGTTAGGCGTATGATCATCCCCTTTTATTTATATTTCTACCCGCTATGACGTTCGAGTTTAAATTAATGTGGATGTATTCTACAAGGGCCCTCGGCTAAGTCGGTAACGACAGAGGTGATAACATATTTGGTACTATCTAATAAGTGGTATTCCGGTATTGTGTTGGTAGAGGACCATCAGTTGGGCCTCGGTACATTCCTCTAGAGATGTACTGTAGAAAGGTAGTCACTTCACCTGGTCATTTGTATGAAAATCTATTCTCCAATAAGAGCTTGCCATTTTGTTTGTAGAACCTAGTATGCTAGAATTTAATAATGCTAACAATTTCGGCTAAGATTAATAAGTTTACTTGCAAATGTTTTAAAGATATGTCAGTAAAAATAATATCAAGTGAGCTTACGTAATAATGATTTGGTTATCATAAGGTAAAAACCTGTTTCGTGTTTATGTGCGACGTGGTCTTATGAGGTACCTTTTTGTTTTAAAAACGCGTATTTTGAACTCTCACACCAGTCCCATGACTGATCCGGAGTTATTTTTCCCTTTCCTTAAATTCTAGGTGCCTTAATTTTCTCGGACAGCCTAGTAGTCAGTTTTAGTTTAGAAGAAGAAAGCTGGAGGGAGCTCGAAGTGTGGAGTTAGAAGATTTTACTAAAGATTTTTATCTATTTCTACCACACTCTTATACTATAATATTCCGCATTTGTAAAGACAGAAATTTATAAATGTTCACGTTTTTAACTCTGATAAATGTATTTTAATTTCTGCTGTAAATTTTTTATTAAAAAAACATATGTGAGATTCTATTTGTCTTTATTTTTCTTTCTTACCCTTGAGAATCCACTTCTCCAGCACTTGATTTAAGGCACGAGAATACCGAGGATGTATCAGTGTCGATTTTTGAGAGTCGAAGAAACGGGTACCACATTAAGTATAAACAAGTAGAAAATTCTTAGGAAACGCATTTAATCGGTTGCAGTTACGAATGTGTTTGTTACCATGAGTGTTGAATCAAAAAAAAAAATACTTGTCCTCCAATGTTACTAATCAATATGTAACGAGAACGGGATAATGATATATCGATTGAAACCAGTGTACTAATGATCTCCATATGATGGACGGTGATTACTCAATACCATTGAGGGCACCGAGGGTTTACATACATGTAGATTTTTGAAATAATTACAAAACGACTCACTAAGAACCTTTCATAGATTAAAAGTCAAATATAAGATCTCACATGACAGTGTACAATAGTATTCCGACTTAAGAATACTATGAATCTTATGTGTCTAAACTATACTTTGGTTATGGTTAATCACACGACAACGATGAACATGTAAAGGTATAGTTTGGTATACGTCGAACCACTTGAAATGAAACATCATTCAAAAGAGGATTTGCCTCCTTCGAATAGAAAGTTAATATTGTTGTAGTTGGTAGTCAACATAAAGCCAAAGTTTTTGGCCAAAGCAAATTGGCTAATTGATAAACTTATCGGATTGAACCATAGACTATAGTGTTGGACTTTGCAATAAACTATCTATATTACATATATTAATAGAGTTTTCACTACTGACCGAGCTCAGATATCCAAGTGATATAGCAACGCAAAGAGAAAACATGCACAATATATTATTGCTTAAGTGTGTCACTTTAGAAAATAAGAAATTGGATTTCACTTAGATAATTTATAAGCAAATGAACTTGTGTCATACTATTGTGCTTCAACAAAGCTAGTATCGGCTTTAATATTTAAATTGTTAAATAGCACTAGTGGCTAAGTTCACATCTAGGAGTCACACAACCATAACTCTAAGTTTTCAAATGAAAATAGTTTATTGAAATAATGTATAAAAGTCATAAATCATTATTATGGAGAAAATAATATAATGGTTATATTAATTAATTAAATTTTATTTTTAATCATTACAAAAGTATGTAAAATAAATTAATAAAATATACAATTGTAATAAATTTACTTAATTACTTTTATGCCTATATAATAATTCATATATAATTTATATAACATACATTTCATTAAGGTTGTCAAAAGTTTTAAAACTGTTTTAAAAAAGGTGAACCAAAATATGTAGGTATGAATGAACTAAATGTGTTTAATTAATTAAGTGAGATAAGATTTCATTTACAATGGACATACCTCGAATGATGGAATTATGTATGATATTTACGTAGCTTTTTAGTCTATTAAATATAGAGCTAGTTGCCTCTATTCTCAAACATAGAAATTCATTCTCTCCATGGAAAATAAATTACATATTGATGGTAGAATTTGCAACTCCATCATTGAGTTAGATAGATCGCTCAAAGATGAAGTTAATGGTTAACATGTATTCGACATATAGGTTTATCGGCTTTTTTTTTTTGAAATTTTATTGACTAAAATCTATCCAATTTATTGTCTTCAAATTCAATTTGTGTAATTTTTTTTAAATTTCCCTCTTCTTTGAAAGAAAAAAAATCTCCTTTTTTCTTCTATTATATGTCTCGACCTCCATCTTGTTTCTATCACTATCGTAGACACCTCACTATGCGCTACAAATGAACACGAGCATCAACGGCAACCATCATCTCAGTATGGAGTTTAGCCTCAGTTATAACCAACCATCAACAACTATCTATTCTTATGCAAGCTACAATGATATGGCCGTGGCATCTCAGTCGTCATTATGGGAATGGAGGCGACAGTTAGGATGATCTATTGTGATGGCTATTTTTCCAAGCAGTTCGGTTACCATGAGGCAACATTGTTGGAACGCTACGAAAGAAGCAAGGTCTCGACTATTACAAAGGTGGGGAGCTAGTTTTTTGAACATGATTAATGAAGGAGGTAACTTTGTATTAATATCCTGTTATATTTTATAATTGTAATTTAACCGCTTAAACTTGTAATCTTCGTTATTATCTTATATGATCTTTTTTTTAAACATGGTTTTCATTATTGTGTTCATAAAATTCAGGACATTTATGCATAGATTGGCATTTAACTAAATATGTATGCTATAGTATTGTAAATAAGTATTATAACATTAATAATCTTATGAACAACTTTTATACATACATACATGACACACGCACATATGTATGTATATATGTATTAATACCATTAATTAGAAATTATTATACTGGTCATTATATTCCACTATTTGATGTTCAGATTTCAATGAAATATTTGTGACAACCCGTCTCCTCGTCCCTCAGAAATTGACTACATCCATGGTATTCACGTGCCATAAATTCAAGTGCCGGAGAGGCAGATTATCAGGGGTGTAAAAGAAAATAAAGATAGAAGATAACAGAATAATAGAATCTCACATCGCATTCAACATTTATAATTATACATAATGATCAGAGCCAAATACAAATCTAGCAGGATAGTTATAACCGTCTATCCGTACATATGCTAGAAATACATACTACATAACACAGTGGAAAATGGGTAGATAACTACATAAGGTACTTCAGCTTCATCGCTCCAAAATACTTGTCCAAAATGCTCCCCAACATGCTCCAAAATGCTCGAAAGCTATCCGTACTACACGGCTGCCCGGAAAATAGGGCACTCAGAGTTTAAAGAGAAAAACAAAATCTGGGTCAGTCATGCGACTGGTGTGAGAACTCAAAGTACGACGTTTGAAAACAAAAAGGTATCTCATAAGACCGTGCCGCACATAAACACCGAACGGGTTTTTATCTTATGATAACCAAAACTCTTTATTATGCAAAATTTAGAGATATTATTTTTAATGACATTCTTTGAAAACATTTTCAAATAAACTTATTAATCTTAGCCGAAATGGTTACCCATATAGCATTTCGAGGCTATTCATTACGCCAATACAAACAAAACCGCAGGTTCTTATTGGAGAATGGGTTTCCATACAAATGACTAGGTGAAGGGACTACCTTCCGATGGGTACACCTCTAGATATATGTCTCGAGGACCATCACAAAGGATCCTTTACCAACACAAGACCGGCCTATTTCTGTAACTAGATAGTACCGAATGTATCATCCCTCGGTCGTTACCGACCTTTGTCCGAGAGCTCTCTTCGCATACATCCACATTAATTTACATCCCAAACGTCATAGCGAAAAGAAATATATCTAGAAGAGGATGATCATACCCTACTTGGGAATGACCCACTTAGCCTTGCCGCATCTAACACTGTTTCGGTCATTTCCAGTTGATGAGGCTCGAGGCTACGATTACCTTTTCACATAGCACATCTTCTTTCACTTTGAATGCCACATTGCCATTCCACATTCACGCGACTGATTTCTACAAACGTATAAATTTCTGAGCTCGTATGTATCGGGAAAGGGTGATAAGCTAAGAGAAGGTGTGTTCTCTGCCACCGACTGATATACTTTTATACAAACCACTCATTATGATTTGGAATGCAAGGTCAGACATTTATACACACAAGTTCGTTCTGGGACCGAACGAAATCAAAGGCACTTTCCTCGGCCATTACTAGGTGAAAAGCCCTTGTGGTTTTGAGGTTTTTCATAACAAAGAGACCACTGCTACAATATAGTGAATCGAGAGTTTATCCCCAATTAATCAACAAGTAGTCCCTCGTTATTATTCGTCTCAATATCTTCGTTTTCAAATATCTTCATTCTTCGAACACGTAAACTGGTTCGAAGTGGTTTTCGGATAGGAATTAACCAAATCCGACCCCGGTTCCTTCAAAATCCAATCATCGATAAAAATGATGTAATTAGATGATTGTTTTTCGATCCATTCATTTTTCCTTACTAAAATATCTTCGAGAGATATATATTTTCAAAATATTCTTTTAGTGAATACGAAATCATTTAAACCTCTTTTCAAATCATTTTTAGAGATTATCTTTTGAGAAAATAAGATCATAGAAATCATTCTACTTTTATCCAAAATCAACTTCCGTATTCAACAAGTGCTATGGGCGGAATAACGGTGAGATCACCTTTTAAATTCCACGAATAGGACAAGTTCCCTCTTCAGATTTTAATAATGGGTATAAGAAGATTATTTCTATAAAATCCAAGTTAAGCATCCGGGCTTTCCTTTCGATATGTTCCACCCCTCACCTAAAAGAGAAAACTTAGGCCAGACAAGTTCAGGGCACTGATTGCTCTATCCCTAACCTTAGTTACACACCTTATTTTCAATTTTAGATCTCACTGGCGGGACACATGTACTAGTCGTTTCCGCATACTCATTTTCTCTTTTTAATCACTTAACTATTTGTTTAACCATCTTTAAAATAATGTTAAATTGTTCAACTTTCTTTTTAAATGCTTTATTATTCACTTAAAAACATTTACTAAGGATTGGGAAAGAATTGTTAAGTTTCAAACTTTATTTCAGAGTTATTGAAAAGCGTTGCAGAAAGTGTTGCAAAAAGTGCTTTAAAAGCTATATTCTTCAAAACAATTTTTATATCATTTAGAAATTCATCTTTTCAACTTAAATCACTTTTAAAACATTTTGAAAGATTTTTAGAATTTATTTCATATTTTTAGAATAATTATTTTATCAATTTTCAACTTTGGTCATTTAGTGCAAAAAGGAGATTTTTCTTGAAAATTGATTTTGCCATATTTCAAAATATACAAGATGAAATCTTGATTTTTTTTTATGAAATATATGGATATAAGGGTTCGTAAAATTCTTACTTCGAAGAATTCCGAACTATATTCCACCTTGTATGTTCATTTGAACTTTTGACATGAAAACGCGAACTACTGTAGCGCGACGCGTCAAATTTTTGGCGTATTTTGGGATTCATATCCAAACTTTGTCGAAACAAGTTTAAACACATAGGAATCATTTCTAAAGTATTTTCAAATATTTTTCAAAGGCATAAATGATTCCGTATCATATTTCATTTCTTTTGGAAAGTGATTTCCATGTGATTATACGTCGTGTAAATCCGTGACTTGTTTCAACATATATATTCAATATACAACTAATAAACATTCAAAACAATATTTACAATCATTTATACATATTCTAATATGTTATATGAACTTGCGTATCAATTTAACAACATTTTTATTACAATGTCAAGTAGGTGTCATTTATGTACATTATTTGCTTACTAACTTTTGCTAATGACTTAAAGGTGGTTGATTTCTTTTTCAAACACGTATCAAACATCATTATTAAAATAAATAAAAACAAATCACAACTTCAGAACAATATATATATATATATATATATATATATATATATATAAATTAAGAGTTCTCACATTGTTTGGTTTTGACGAACGTAAAATCGGCTATAGCTTCGTTACTCGTCGTTTTTAGCTTACGATCCCTTGAACGCTTCGACTTAGATGGCTCGTCTTGGCTTGTGGAAGGCTATGAATGCTCGGCCAAATGGAGAAAGAGGGGGGCGTGAGCAATATGAGGAAGGAGGAGGAGTTTGAAGTGGTTCAGACGGTGTTTTGTCGATATTTTCTTTTTTTTATTTTTGGAAATATTTTGGCATAACTTTGTTAAGGTTGGAAGCCATTAAAGGAGGTAAGAAGAATCTTGAATTTTTGAAAAGAAGAAGCGTGAAAGGAAGCGAGAAAGTGGGTATGTATTTATAGAAAATATTTGAGAATAAAATATAGATTTGTGTTTTTACTTAAATAACCTTCCTTAAAAATTAAGTAAACTTATTTAATTCAAAACTTACCATCCACATCACATCACACTTTTAGAATTCAAATACTTTAGAGTTAAGTAAAGAATAAGAATGATTACTTTAATTTATGTCACTTTCTTTACTTTATGTCATTTTTGATGTGACATATGTTGTCTTTTTTAGTTTACTTTTGCTAATTACTTTCTAGAATTTTCTAAGTGTGATTACTAAAAGTAACCTTGTTTAGTTAATTGTTAACTATCTTTATATGTTACCATATTTATTAAATTATATACATAAAGGCGCAACAACGTTGCGACAACTTTAAATCAATAAAATGTTGTTTTTTGACAAAATGTTTTACGGTCATATTTTGATGTTTTATTTAAACTATTTATTTATGTAAAAAAAATTTAAAAATAAATTTGTATAATGTCATTTAAAATGTAAACACACATAATAAATTAAAATAATTTATTAAACCATTTAAACATACTTTTCTAAAATAAGATTTTGTCACTTTTGTCGATATAAGCAAATGTTACTATTTTTATGTATATTTCTATTTCCAAATCCTATCTAATTTTATTTGAATGCTAAAACCATTTATATTTTATATTTAAAATTACTTTAATATTATATTTTGAAGTGGTTAAATTTTGGGTCGTTACATTCTCCTCTACTTAAAGAATTTCGTCCTCGAAATTAGATAAGAAGAAATAGCTCAAAAGGCAATATACATTCAATACGATGGAATATATACAATAAGCGACTACATCACATGCGGTGAGTAACTCAATTGACAGATAAAGTCTATGCATTGATCCTAAACTCGGGATATGCTTTTCTCATTCTATGTTCAGTTTCCCATATGCAATCATCAGCATCCCCGCTCTACTGAACTTTTACCAACCTTACAACCTTCCTTCTTAATCGTTTCTCATCTTGATCCACGATTCGAACGGGTCATCTAATAAGTGCTAAGTTTAGTTCTATCTCCAAGTCATCCTGGGCAGCTGTTTCTATGATTTGTTCTGGGTTATATATATTCTTCCGTAAATGTGATACGTGAAAAACATTATGTACACCAGACGATCTTTCAGGCAATTGTACTCGATAAGCTAGTGGGCCAATTCGTTCGAGAATGGGAAAAGGTCCAATATATCGAGGTTCTAGCTTTCCATCTCTTCCAAATCTTACTACTCCTCTCATTGGAGATACTTTCAAAAAGACTGAATCTCCAACCGAGAATTACAGATTTCTACGCCTTCGGTTTGCATAACTTTTTTTTCTATTTTGGGCTTCTTTTAGCTTCTTTCTAATCATACCAACTTTCTCTGAAGCTTCTCGTATCATATCTGGGCTAAGCACTAACCGATCTTCGGTTTCTATCCAACATGCTGGAGATTTACATGGATGACCATACAAAGCTTCATACGGTGCCATGCCGATACTAGCTTGATAGTTATTATTATAGGAGAACTCTACTAAATGTAAATGATTCTCCCATGAGCCTCCAAAGTCTAGAATACAGGCCCTCAAAAGATCTTCCAAAATACGGTTAACTCTTTCCGTCTGTCCATCAGTTTGTGGGTGATATGCAGTATTTATACTCAGCTTGGTACCCAAAGCTGCCTGTAGTGCTTCCCAAAACTGACTAGTGAAGATTGGATCACGATCACTTACTATACTGCTTGGAACTCCATGTAATCGGACAATCTCCTTCATATATATATATATATATATATATATATATATATCTGCAAGGCTTGCTGCAGTTCTTGTTGGCTTTTGGAATAAATTGCGCACTTTTGGTTAATCGGTCTATGATAACCCAAATGCCTTCATTTCCTTTCCTTGTTCGGGGTAAGCCATCAATGAAATCCATTGATATTTGATCCCACTTCCAAATTGGAATCTCCAAAGGTTGAAGTAATCCTGCCGTCTTTTGTTGGTCACTTTTGATTCTTTGGCAATTTTCACACCGGTTGGCATAGATAGATATGTCCCTCTTCATACTTTTCCATCAAAATGTACGCTTCATGTCCTTGTACATCTTATGAATCCCTGGATGAACGCTAAGTTTGGTTGTGTGGCGTTCAGCTAATACTTATTACTTAAGATTTCCAACATCTGGAACACAAATTCTTCCATTTAACCGCAATACTCCATGGCTATCTATTTTAAAACTTGAATTATATCCCTGATGTATATTCCTAACGATCTCCTTGAGAAATAGATCCTCTTTTTGTTTGCTGGGGATCTTTTCTAGGAGAGTTGGAGTTACTATCAAATAAGAAATAGTAGCTAACTTCCTACTCAATGCATCAACTACTACGTTGGCTTTCCCCAATGTATATAGAATATCTAGATCATATGACGTGAGAAATTCTAACCAGCGTTGCTGTCTCATGTTCAAATCCTTCTGGATAAAAAGATACTTCAAAGATTTGTGGCCTATCCCCAACTTGAATGGCTGGGTCTTATTAGTCATTTCTTTAATAGCTCTTGGGTTTGGTTATTCAACTCATCCCTTTCTTCCAGAGACATCCTTTTATCTTTTTGTTTAATTGGCATCACACCAGGAACTAAATCGATACGGAATTCGATTTCTCATTGTGGGGGCAAACCTTTCACTTCCTCAAAGACATCTGCAAATTCTTTAACAACGGGTATTGTTTCTAGTCCTGTCCAGGATGTATCCAAAGCATAAAGAAAACTATTCCTTCTTGGACTAGGATCTTCATAAGATATTTCTATGATTTTTCCAAAGACGCTCCATAAAGATATCGTTCTATTTTCACAATCGAGCACAACTTTGTACTTAGCCAACCAATCCATACCGAGTAAAATTTCAAATCCAATAAAATCTAAAACGAAAAGATCAAAAGGAAAGTGATGGGGAGGATAGGAAATTGGGACTTTTTCACAAAGCATACAAAGATTAGTGAAACCTCCTATAGGATTCGTTACGCAGATAGGGTCGTCAATAATTTTAGGTTCAAGTTCTAATTCTTCTACCGTTGTTTTAGAAATAAAACTATGAGAAGCACCTGTATCAAATAATGCTCTAACTAAAACATCTTTGATAAAAATATTACCTTCCGACACTCCTTTGCCCTTCACATCTTTGGAGGTTGAAGGCTCATGCTTGAACGCATAAACTTTGGCTTGTTCTCCTTTCTTCATTAGGGGCAATCCTTAATTAAGTGCCCTAGTTTATGACAATGGTAGCAGCTTCTTAGTGCTGATCCTTGAGTTCCTTAAGTTCTGGATTTTCTAAAATGAGTTGATAGATGGCCATTTTGTTGGCAATTGTAGCAAGTGACATCTTTAAAGCAGTTATCCTACGATCCTCCTTTGGGTTTTCCCTGCCATTGCTTCTTGCCATTGAACTTCCTCTTCTTCCAGTTATTCTTGTTACTTTCTCGTACTACAGGTGGATCTATCTTATCCAAAGCTTCATATCTGTATCCCATGTCTATTAAGTCTACAAATGGTTCTTTCACATGCCTAGTTATCATGATATGGTATTGCTTCTTCATTCCAGAAATAAACTTTTCATTGCTTTTTAGGGGCGTAGCTATCAATCCAGGCCCAAAACGAGATAATTCGTTAAACTTGTTAGCATACTCCTCAAACGACATTTCCTCCTCCCATTTAAAATCCATGAAATTTTGGTAAAGACGGGATTTTCCTGCTTTTGGCATATACTGCTCCTCCAGAACTTCTTTGAATCGTTCACAAGAGAAATCATCTTCTAATTCATTCTAAGTAATAGATTCCCACCAAACTAGAGCTCCATCTTGTAGTTTCCAAGAAGCTAAGAATCTCTTCTGCTCATCTCCAATATTCAGTCCTTTGAAAATTCTTTCACACGAGCGGATCCAAGCTTGTACTTCAATGACGGTTTCTGTTCCTTTGAAAGATTTACCACCAAGGCTGGTATAGTTCTTGCATAAAATTGTAAAGTTAATATGAGGCTGTACCGAAACTACTACCTCCTCGACTACTGTAGCTGCGGGAGTTTGGCCATTTGTGGCATTACTTCCTCCCCTACCTCGTATTCTTCTTCCACTCATTTTCTACTATCTATATATAGTAAGAAAAAGATCTTTAGGATATATAGACGAGATATCTTAGGGAATGCTATACAGCATGGACATACTTATTCAAATTAGAAGTTTAAATTATGTGCTCTCTCAGACTAAACTCATTCTAAGGCATAAATAACCCTATCTCTAATTTGTCATACCGCAACAAAGCCAAGGTTCTCACTTAACCTTCATCTCTGATACCAAATGTGACAACCCATCTCCTCGACCCTCAGAAATCGACATTAATACATCCACGGTATTCACATGCCGTAAATCTAAGTGCCGGGGAGGCAGATTATCAGGGGTGTAAAAGAAAATAAAGATAGAAGATAACTGAATATTAGAATCTCACATCGCATTCAACATTTATAATTATACATAATGATCAGAGTCAAATACAAATTTAGCAGGATAGTTATAACCGTCTATCTGTACATATGCTAGAAATACATACTACATAACACAACGAAAAATGGGTAGATAACTACATAAGGTACTTCAGCTTCATCGCTCCAAAATACTTGTCCAAAATGCTCCTAAGGTATCCTGACTACTTGGCTACCCAGAAAATAGGGCACCCAGAGTTTAAAGGGAAAAATAAACTCCGGGTCAGTCATGAGACTGGTGTGGCAACTCAAAGTACGATGTTTGAAAACAAAAAGGTATCTCATAAGACCACGCCGCACATACCGAATGGGTTTTTACCTTATGATAACCAAAACTCTTTATTCGCAAAATTTAGAGATATTATTTTTAATGACATTTTTTGAAAATATTTTCAAATAAACTTATTAATCTTAGCCGAAATGGTTACCCATATAGCATTTCGAGGCTATTCATTGCGCCAATACAAACAAAACCGCAGGTTCTTATTGGAGAATGGGTTTCCATACAAATGACCAGGTGAAAGGACTACCTTCTGATGGGTACACCTCTAGATGGATGTCCCGATGACCATCACAAAGGATCCTCTACCAACATAGGACCGACCTATCTCTATAACTAGATAGTAACGAATGTATCATCCCCCGGTCGTTACCGACATTTATCCGAGAGCTCTCTTCACATACATCCACATTAATTTACATTCCAAACGTCATAGCAGGAAGAAATATATCTAGAAGGGGATGATCATACCCTAATTGGGAATGACCCACTTAGCCTTGCCGCATCTAACCTTATTTCGGCCATTTCCAATTGATGAGGCTCGATGCTACGATTTCCTTTTCACATAGCACATCTTCTTTCACTTTGAATGCCACATTGCCATTCCACATTCACACGACTGATTTCTACAAATGTATAACTTTTTGAGCTCGTATGTCTCAGGAAAGGGTGTTAAGCTAAGATAAGGTGTCTTCTCCGCCATCGACTTATATACTTTTATAGTAACCACTCATTATGATTTGGAATGCAAGGTCAGACATTCATCCATACAAGTTTGTTCTGGGACCGAACGAAACTGAAGGCACTTTCCTCGGCCATTATTAGGCGAGAAGCCCTTGTGGTTTTGAGGTTTTTCATAACAAAGAGACCACTGCTACAATATAGTGAATCGGGAGTTTATCCCTAATTATTCAACAAGTAGTCCCTCGTTATTATTCGCCTCAATATCTTCGTCTTCAAACATCTTCATTCTTCGAACACGTAAACTGGTTCGAAGTGGTTTTCGGATAGGAATTAACCAAATCCGATCCCGGTTCCTTCGAAATCCAATCATCGATAAAAATGATGTAATTAGGTGATTGTTTTTCGACTCATTCATTTTCCCTTACTAAAATATCTTTGAGAGATATATATTTTCAAAATATTATTTTAGTGAATACGAAATCATTTAAAGCTCTTTTCAAATCATTTTTAAAGATTATCTTTTGAGAAAATAGGATTATAGAAATCATTCTACTTTTATCCAAAATCAACTTCCGTATTCAACAATTGCTATGGGAGGAATAACGGTGAGATCACCTTTTAAGTTCCACGAATAGGAAAAGTTCCCTCATTGGATTTTAATAATGAGTAGAAGAAGATTATTTCTATAAAATCCAAGTCGAGCATCCGGGATTTCCTTTCGATAAGTTCCATCCCTCGTCTAAAAGAGAAAACTTAGGCCAGGTAAGTTCTGGGCACTGGTTGCTCCATCCCTAACCTTAGTTACACTCCTTGTTTTCAATTTTAGATCTCACAAGCGGACACATGCACTATTCGTTTCCGCATACCCATTTTCCCTTTTTAAATCACTTAACTATTTGTTTAACCATCTTTGAAATAATGTTAAATTGTTCAAATTTCTTTTGAAATGCTTTATTATTCACTTAAAAACACTTACTAAGGAGTTTGGAAAGAATTGTTAAGTTTCAAACTTTATTTCGAAAGTTATTGAAAAGCGTTGCAGAAAGTGTTGCAAAAAGTGCTTTAAAAGCTATATTCTTCAAAACAATGTTTATATCATTTAGAAATTCATCTTTTCAACTTAAATCACTTTGAAGACATTTTGAAAGATTTTTAGAATTTATTTCATATTTTTAGAACGATTATTTTATCAATTTCCAACTTTGGTCATTTAGTGCAAAAACGAAATTTTTCTTGAAAATTGATTTTGCCATATTTCAAAATATACAAGATGAAATCTTAATTTTCTTTTTTTTATGAAAGATAGGGATATAAGGATTCAGAAAATTCTTACTTCGAAGAATTCCGAACTATATTCCACTTCGTATGTTCATTTGAACTTTTAACGCGAAAACGTGAACTACCATTACGCGACGCGTCAAATTTTTGGCGTGCTTTGAGATTCATATCCAAACTTTGTCGAAACAAGTTTAAACACTTAGGAATCATTTCTAAAGTATTTTGAAACATTTTTCAAAGGTATAAATGATTTCATATCACATATCATTTCTTTTGAAAAGTGATTTCTATGTGAATATACGTCGTGTAGATCGGTGACTTGTTTCAACATATATATTCAATATACAACTAATAAACATCCAAAATAATATTTATAATCATTTTATCATTTTCTAATATGTCATATGAACTTGCATATCAATTTAACAATATTTTTATTACAATGTCATATAAGTGTCATTTATGTACATATTTGCTTACTAACTTTTGCTAATGACTTAAATGTGGTTGCTTTCTTTTTCAAACACTTACTAACTTACATATCCCTTGAACATTTCGACTTAGATGGCTCACCTTGGCTTGTGGAAGGCTAGGAATGCTCGTCCAAATGGAGAAAGAGGGAGGCGTGAGCAATGTGAGGAAGGAGGAGGAGTTTGAAGTGGTTCAGACGGTGTGTTGTCAATATTTTCTTTATTTTATTTTTGAAAATATTTTGGCATAACTTTGTTAAGGTTGGAAGCCATTAATGGAGGTAAGAATAAGCTTGAAATTTTGAAAAGAAGAAGTGTGAAAGGAAGTGAGAAAGTGGGTATGTATTTATAGAAAATATTTGAGAATAAAATGTAGATTTGTGTTTTTACTTAAATAAACTTTCTTAAGAATTAAGTAAACTTATTTAATTCAAAATTACCATCCACATCACATCACACTTTTAAAATTCAAATACTTTAGAGTTAAGTAAAGAATAAGAATGATTACTTTACTTTATCTCACTTTCTTTACTTTATGTCACTTTTGATGTGACATATATTTTGTCTTTTTAGTTTACTTTTGTTAATTACTTTCTAGAATTTTCTAAGTGTGATTACTAAAAGTAACCTTGTTTAATTAATTGTTAACCATCTTTATATGTTACCATATTTATTAAATTGTATACATAAAGGTGCAACAACGTTGCGACAACTTTAAATCAACAACACATTATTTTTTGACAAAATGTTTTACGGTCATATTTTGACATTTTATTTAAGTTATTTATTTGCGTAAACCAAATTTAAAAATAAATTTGTATAATGTCATTTAAAAATATAAACATTCATAAATAAATTAAAATAATTTATTAAACCATTTAAACATACTTTTCTAAAATTGGATTTTGTCACTTTTGTCGATATAAGCAAATGTTACTATTTTTATGTATATTTATATTTCCAAATTCTATCTAATATTACTTGAATCCTAAAACCATTTATATTTTATATTTAAAATCACTTTAAACATTATATTTTGAAGTGGTTAAGTTTTGGGTCGTTACAATTATCTTGGTCGTTTAATTTTGTTTATGTGTGTATACATACGTACGTACGTACGTACGTACATACATACATACATACATACATACATACATACACACACACACACACACACACATACAAACACACACACACACACACAAATACAATCACTCATGCATGCATACACACTCTTGTACCTTATTTGGAAATCAAAAAAATAAATATTTACATACGTCTTTTAGTAATTGAATATATGATGTCTATCACATTTAATTTGTTCAAAATCAAACAAATAATAACATTATAATTCAAATTAACATTGTCGATATAATTATAATACGATGTAACCTAAAAAATGGAATCAAGTTCATCTAATAAAATAATAAACATGATTTAATTACCATCATTATTCATGATACACAATTAAAAGATCCAAGTGTATAATGAATAAAAGGAATTTGCTTTGAAAATTTTCCTTTTCACCATTCTGCCCGATGCACCCGATGTAATAATGACTTGGGGTGATTTCAAAAGGCATTTTGAGATGAAGTTTATATATTAATGACTGGAAAAGGAGTTCGTATTAAGAAGTTCATTTATTTACAATAGGGAGACATGACCATGAAGGGGTATATGAATCAATTCATTGAGCTCACTAAATTTGCTTTGGATTTAGTGAACGCTTCAACAAAGAAAGCAATGAAATTCGAGGGTTTAAGACCACCATTCAAGATTTTTCACTTAGTCACAATCTGATGGGTGCACATTTGAGAGCTTAGTACAAATGGCATCTCTACATGAAATTTCTAAAGAGGTTGCAAAGGAGGGGACAAAAAAAGAAGGTGATAGTGGAAACTAACTAGGTAATGCAAGGAAGGTGAAAGCAAAGAAGGGGAAAGCAAATTCAAGAAGCATGGTATTACATAAAGGAAGTGTCATAGGAAATGCCATGTAGCTAAGAATTGTAGGACGAATATGAGTAAGGTTACATGCTACATTTGTAATCAGCTTGGACACATAGAGCGATAGTGCTTGGCCTGGTCAAAAGTGGGCAAATAGTGTAAGAATTTGCACTTGATGCAACCCTTTATGCTAATAGACAACCAGTTAGGGTGTGTAAAGGAAAGAAGATGACAATGGTATGTATATTACTTTCTTCTGATTTTCCCATCCACACTTAATTTGATGTTGGAACATCTCATTCTTTTATATCTAGTAATTTGGTTGAAAATTTAGAATTAGAGACTGATCTCATAGTGCACAATTCCATAGTAGTATTGAATTCCATTGGGGAATCGAAAACACTTATCTATGATATTCTGCAGGTTGAAATTATTAATATGCGGTGTAGAATTTTTATGTGATGTACATATACTTGGTTTTTTTATGGATATGGACCGATTCTGTGAATATATTGAATGTCACGTTATAGGATAATGTTACATTGAGATGGAAGGGTAATTCAGATGAGGAGTAATGAAGGGCGTGATTAAGATGTGTATTGTGAGCTCATTGGCTTTATGATGACGAGTTACTTGTATTCACTAGATTTATCATAGGATGAGTTATTATTTGTTCTTGTCGTTTAGAAATTCCCAAATGCTCTTACATAGATTTTCAATTTACCTCCCTAAAGATGAATTGAATTCAGGGTTGAACATGAGAAAGATGCTAAGCCTAATGTTACGCCACTTAGATATATGGCTCTAAAGGAGTGAAAAGAACTAGATAAGAAGGTTTTTAATTTGTTACATAAGGATTCTATCGATAATAGATTGTCGAAGTGGGGAACACGGGTTGTTTTCGGCATGAAGGCAGCTAGTTCTTTACGATCTCTTTCGATTATCGAGAGTTGAATAAACTGATAAAGAAGAATCGTTATCCGTTTCCTTACATTGACGATTTATTAGATCAGCTTGTGGGAGTAAAGATAATTTCTTAACTTAATTTATCCCTCGGTTTTCGGTCATCGAGGGTAGCAAGCGACAATATTGCAAAGATTTTTTTTTCGAATACTAGATGCACTATTTGAGTGGTAGTTCTTATCAGGCCAAGTGCATTGGTACTGAGGAATAGCGTGGAATTTTAAAAGATTTTTTTTTCTTGATTTGCATTAGATTATTATTTCGCGTTTACATTCATTATAATTTTTCACTAAATCATATTGATCATTAAAAGATTTTGAGGTTTTAATTGTAATTTTATTAATTTGTATTAAACATTTATGTGTATATATTAATTATATTATAATATATGTTATTACTTAATTTAATATAATATTTTAATTTCATGATATGTTCGCATATATGATGAAAACGTTATATCTATAACATATATAATATACTATGCTAGGGTATACATGAACAGATTAATGTCATATGTTAATTATAAACCACTGAGATCTTTGGTTAATATACAAAGTATAATTTCAAAAGTTGATTACGATGTTACAAGATTGATAATGATGTCTTTAACGGTCGAGATTTTCAGCCCTTGAAAATCGAAACTAGTACGTCCACTGTATCACATGCCGAGCAATCGAATGCCAAAAAACCCGATTGTTAGGGAAGAAAAAGAAGGAAAAAGAAAAGTAGAAAACTAAACAACACAGAATCTCACAGCAGAATGAATAATTTATAATATATCATAGATCTTTGCATAGAAATGAAACTATAATATATATACATACATACATACATACATACATACATACATACATTAATCATAGTATACCAGCCTATTTCAGCCTGGACAGTTATAACAGTCTGTCCTCACAATTGCTGATAACACACCAATGAATACAACGGAAAATAAAACCATCTACGTGAATACGTCTCGGGCCTCCAACTCATCTTTTGAAGCTCCAAGCATCCAAACTAATCTATTATATACTCGGTCTGAACTGAGCATTATAATGAAATAACACCCGAGTCAATCTGGAAAGCCAGCATGAGAAAACACACCCAACTGGATTTAAAGTCATAAGAAAATCTTGAAATCAAAGGTATCTTGTAAGACCATGGCGCACATAAACACGACGGGTTTTTACCTTACAATAACCAAAACACTTTGATATAAAAATCTTGTGATATTATAATAGTGTCTAAGTACAAATATTTATTAAAATAGCTGAAATGCTTGCATCTCACATTTCAACATTGTTGAGCACAATCAAAACCGTACGGCGCTTATTGGAGAATGGATTCAATACAATGACTAGGCGCCAAGGTACCATCTATCATGGTACATGTTTAGAAAATGTATCGAGATCGAACCTATCGATCCCTGCCAATTAAATACTGGCCCACCCCTTACTGGATAGTACCGAATATGTCATCACTTCAAGCAACCCTTTTGAGATCTCTTGCACAACCAATCCATAAATATGTAGATGTAGGGTATTTAGAAAAGTGACAACATACCCTAATGGGTGCGACCCACTAAGCCTTGCTGCATCTTCCCTGATTTTCAGCCATTCCCAGTTGATGAGGCTTGCGGCTACGATTACCTTTCAAGAAATTTACACTTAGAATGTTTATTGCCCTCCAATGACAATGTGTGATAGCATTCATCCATACAAGTTGTTTTTGGTCTGAACAAACCAAATTTCCAAAACCACATCTTCATTATCTTCACGATATCACAATACGCAACGTTCAAATCGAATCAAAGTGGTTTTTGGATAATTAAATCCGATCCCGGTCTCTTCGAAACGATCAGCGAAATCGACCAGATTTGATAGTCGGTAATTTAAATATCAAATTACACACATAAGCAGTCATTAGGCCATATTATAAATCGTTCGAACATTTATCTCAAAATATCTTTACAAAGGTATATATTCAAATCTCTTTCAGTATTTCAATATTTGAAAATGATTTCAAACACTTAAATCCATAACTGGATATTTCAACCCATATCAACACTTAGCAATATTTCCAAATCTAAGTTATAATTCATTACTTAGAAAAATATTTATATGTATATCATTTTGGATCTAAAATATCTCCAAAACCTTTAATTCAATACTTAGGAAAATATTACAAGTCTATTTCCCAAAATCATTTCTAATATTCATACTTAGGAAATATTCCGGACTTATCTCATTAATTTCCAAAAATTTTATTAATTCCCTCAACAATTTCCAAAATTATCGATTATACTTATTTATAATCCAACTAACAATTTATAACTCCTTTAATGAATTCAGATTCATTCCTAAGGTCCCGTATGTCTATAATTTGGAAATTTCCTTTTCTCAAATTTTCTCAAATTCTCGAATTCCATTATAAGGATTTCACTTACAAAATCACATCCACTAAATAAAACCCGGTTCACAAATCTTGAGAGTTATAAATAAATTGCAATCACTTACTTTTAAACTATATATGTTTATAAATTTCAAGATATAGGTAAACAATTGTTTAAAACAATATAGCACTTTTAAAATAAACGTCAATAACTAATTCCAATTCATTTATAAAATTTCTAATCGATATACAAAACTTATTTATAAGACTTAGGATTCATTTCAACCAATTTAAATATTTAAATAACTAACTTTCTGAAATATATAAATCCAATTAATATTTTTTAAAGCTACATAGTTTAATAAATAAAAATCCTTTTCTTAAAAGTGACCTTAACTTCTTGTGAAAAACCATTTGAAATTGAACATACCCATTTTATACTTATAAATCTCTCTCGATTTATCACAAATTGATTTACATTACCAACTTCAGAAATATTTCCAGAATTCCAAAACAGAATTTACTATTTCTTTCTGAACTGATTTCCATATCTTATTTTAAATTCATGATGTGAATTTATGTTTCCAGTTTATCAAATGATAATCATTCCACTTATTTATAAATATCATTTATAAGTTTGCAAACTCAACTCTCATTTCTCTCTTAATAACAGATTCATAATAAACAACTCCATTTATAAGTCAATTCCTATTTAAAATCCCATTTAAAAATCTATTTCCTAACAAATCTGAACTATATTCCAAAACCATTCAAATCTCGATTTCGACTTCTATTTCATATTCCTAGAAATCCCAATTAAAAATCCATTGCTTTAAAAAAATACTCTAATTAAATTCTCTATTTGAAACCATTTTACGGAATAGCTAAATAAATATCTAAGATCAAATTTATTTATTTTATCCAAATCAATTCCTTTTTAAATAATCCCAAAGTTCAATATATATAATTTCATTTCCAAAATCGCCTATGAATTCCTTTTTCAAATTCAAAAATATTATGTACGGTATTTGTAATACCAAAATTAAGGCTAGTGCTACTACAGCATTCAATAAATCAAACCATAACATAATCTATAACATATTATTCTAACACATCATATATCACTATATATGAAATTTTTGAGGAATCTAGTTAGATCCCTCCAACCAATCTCCCTACAACCATAGATGTTATATAACATAAAATTATTATGATAATAATAATCACCGCTTCAAGGTGGGATATAGTAATAAAAAGGGTCATCTGCTATTATGCGGGGTGCATAGTGTCACATCCGCTCCAATCGACATGAAATGTACCTAACTACTAATATATATATATATATACTAGTATATATAATATAACATCCAACTGATACAAATTTATCAAATCCATCCAATCAACTAATAAATAATTTTATCTATTCAAAATAAACCAATTATCCAAAGTGAGTGAGATTTACTCACCTTGATTCAATTAGCGCTTAAGCGTTCTGGTTCGTGTAAAATCAAACAGACGTTTGATTTTAGTTCAAAATTCCAATAGCTTAGACCTTGACCAATTCAGTTCTATATCATAGATCTCGCAGATATGAACATCATGCAACTTGTTTCGTTCAAATCCGATCTAATATGAAGGAGTTATCAATTTTATAGGATTACCGAATAAAATAATATAATATTTTCCTTAATGACAACTATTTATATTAATTAACCTCGTTTAAAAATTAATTGCCGACTAACCTATCTTCCTCGAACGATAACTCAACCCAGGCCGCCTCCTTCAAAACGCCACCACAACCCACCGAGAGTGCCGCCCCCTCGCCGAAGCATGCCCACGTCGAGACAAACCCAAAGCCCTACGTTTCGTCACATAAAATGCTGCCACCACCTCAGACGAAACCAAACATGTTGTGCCGATGAAGCGTGATTGCCGCTGCCACATGCGACGTTACCATGCCAAACTTCGATCGAAGGTAGCCATGCTCCTTCCCTACATTTCCCCTTCAAGTTGCAGCACCTAACAGTTTGACAATTTTCGGAATTTCATCCTTGTACTACATGTGTTCAAACGTGATTTCCCACCGCCATGACAAACTACAAGCTATCTCCACCGTCCATTGCCTCGAGCTTCCCCTCGTGCATGCTTTTGTAGACAAACCCTCAAACTGAGATGCCCTTGATCGGCGTCGAAGAATGGTGTCCGTAGGATGAGGCTGTTGAAATTTTTTGACCTTTTTTTTTCATGAATTTAAAATGACATGGGAATGCGATATAAAAGAAAGAGTTAGGTATGATAACTAAGGTGGCTGATGTGGTGTGGCTGATAAGAAAGAAGGAGGCTATGTAGTTAAATAAAATAAAAATATATTATTTAAAATCCAAAATATCTAGATATTTAATTCCAAACCACGATCGAGGCATGCCGCCAGGTATTTCTAATATTATACCCCTACTCCAAATGCAATGGAACAAGTTTTGGGAATTAATTCGATCGTACGGAGAAGATAGCTTTTTTGAATCCAATTATAATATTAAATTTTCGATATTAATTTCAATGCGTTTCTATCACGTACGACCAAACGATGCATCTGATCGCTACGAATTTTAACGGTGTAATATAATTCATTATTATGGACCCATTGACATTGGTTTCATCAAAATCGGATACTGTGTCCTGGAAAGCTGTTTTTACTCGTTAATTAAAACGGGTTATTTTCAAAATCGGGTAAATAGCTATTGAATCGAACTAAAAGTTTAATTACCTTCATTCTTGTTAATAGAAATTAAGTAAGCCTTTAAATCATTTTTATCCTGCTTAAAACCTATAATTCAATATTTTTAAACAATTTTTAATTATTAAATTCAATAATTAAATTATCCAATAAATCACTATTTTTGAAATTCAAATCATTTAACCTATAGAATTATCTTTTCAATATTTAAAATTAATTAAATATTCCAATTTCAAATAATCAAAATTCTTGGTCGTTACAATGTCACATACATGTATGTGTGTGTATGTAAAAAAGTATAATTTTTTTATTCGGTCATAGAAAAGTTTGTTGAAATTATATATATACGTACATAGATAATTCTCAACACGTATATATAATTATAAAATATTTTTTATAAAAATGACCAAACCCGTATGTATATTTAAATGTGTGTGTATATACACTACATAAAATTCAAAATATAATATTATGATTAAAATTTGAATTTTAAATAATTTAATTTGAAATTTTCAACATTTTATTTTTTAATAATTAATTTAATGAGAAAAATTATAATACTTTATAAACCATTAATATGTTTTACATATAACTAATTTAAAAAAAATCAAGGTAGAAAAAACATATTTTTTGCCATCGTTAATAAAATAATTATAAAAATTACATTTTACACATATATATTTTAGATCCTTGTGAAATAATTATTCTAAAAAAACCCTTACGAACCAATTTCCACAGTCTCTAAACAGATTCGAATGATTGAATTAAACCCAAGAATGATAAAGAAATGGATATAGTTGCTTAGGGAAGATCGTAAAATAACAAAGTAGAGAAGCTCAAAGGATAAAAAAATATGGACAAGATTCCCCAACTTGACCACCTCAACTCGGCATCTACTACTCGAGTATGAATTGTGCCCTATGTCGAGTCATGAGGCCAAAGTAAAGTACAGCCAACGTGGCATGATAAAAAGGAAGACAAAAGCAAAGTGCAAGCCAAGCAAGCATAATTGAAAATGAGGAGAGCAAAGAAAGGCAAATGGATAAGCACAAGGGTCAACTCGGCCACCTTGACTCGGACTTGAGTCGAAGGGTATAGCTCATGACTAAGCATTACTTGAAGATTGGAAAGAAAAACAATGTTGAAGCTAAAACAAATTAAGATGCATGAAGGCCAACTCGATGCTAAGTTGTGAATCAGTGATGAGTTGACATCCCCATGATGAGTTGGGCCACGATCTTTTGTAGGAGCTCTATGCTAGACATGTAGAACGTGGCTGACAGTTTTCACACGATTTTTCAATGATGGCTTTCATTTTCAAATAGAGGAGAAGATGCACTTTAAATAGGATCCTTTTCTTACTACTCTGAATTACGCTGAGTTAAGTAACTCAATGGAGAACTGCAAGTTGTATAACTCACACTAGAGTTGTAAGCAGTCGTGTTGTAAAATATACATTGTAGGTGTAAAGTATGATCGATAGAAAATGACTAAATGGACGTAGGCTAGAGTATTTACCAAAGAACTATACAAATTATATGTTATTTTCTCTCTTTTAACTTCTTTTCATTTATTATTTTTATTGATCATTTGATTTGGTGTTTATCCCATTTTTGGTCCAAACATTTTGGTGCTTCCATTGAAAAGGAACTTGGATTTGAGAATTTTGAACTTGATTTGGAGAAGATGAAGAGAATATTCAAAAGAAGAGCTATTGCTGAAGGAAGCAGGCCAGGACATAATGGTAGTTGGGAGGTGTCCTCAAATTCAAATCCATCAATCTACTTGAATAGAGAGGAAATGGAAATATTGATGAGAGAAATGTAGGATATACAAGTGGCTTAACAAGAAGAGATGATGAATCGATTCTTTAGAAGAATGGAACTACAAAGGGCAACTAGAGTAGCTAAAGATTAAAATAAAACGTCGAATGTGAAATGGGTACACCAGAAGATGGAATATGACAAGTAAGATAGGTCTAGAGGCACCAAAACTCTTTACCTAGTTGAGGCAACTCGATACAAAGTTAAGGGTCCTGAAGGGCATAATTGTTTTGAATTTGGGACGACATGGAGCACGTTTAAGAAATGATGTTGAGCCACTGAGTGAATGTCAATACACAAATGTACATGCATAATGGTGGAGCTGGAAGCTTCACATAAGAACGAGGGACATAGTGAAAATTTGGATCAAGAACGTGTGTGGAGCCCCAAGGATTACCATTGAATGATAATGACCGGATTGTTGATACGATAAGAAAGGTACTAAAGAGTGAACCCCTAGATTGGAGTTTGTAGGATGTAAATAGAAATCTGTTTACCTCAAATATCTAATATGCTAGGAACCCACCTGATTTTAACTACCAACATTGGAGATGTATAACAGAACGATAAATCCAACTGTTTGTTTGATAAGATATATCCAACACATTGGAATGTTGGGTACTTTTGAGGGCGTAATGGGATGGTGTTTTCCATTATACTTGATGAATGTGGTGTGGTATGGTTGCGACAGTTGAAAATTTGGTCCATAAGCACATGGACTATATTTGTGGATTGGTTTATGAAACAATTCATAGTTTATATAGCATGATCGAAGAATGTGATGACACTTTTGAGCATGAAACCGAGGGTGAGAAAAACCTATGGAGTTACTTGACTAGGTTCAGCCTGGAGTTACTTGACTAGGTTCAGCGTAACAGTCGCTGTAGTGATGAAACCAAACCCGTCGATAGTACCGATGGTGGTGATTTCTGGAGTCGCAAGTAAAACTGATCTTAGAATACCCTTGGAGAGAGATCTCATTGATTTTTACTATCAAGCTAAGAGGTACTTATTGCTAGAAGGACGTAGAAGCTAAGAATGTTGGGATGGACGATGTTGATGATGGAGAACTATCAAAACAAGGTATGGGAAGGATAAAGGAATGCGAAAGGTTGATGATGGCTTTAGAGGACCCATGTGATAGAGGAGGGAGCCAAAGTTTTCCTCTTACACCTAATTGGCTGAAACCCTAAAGAGGGTTGACATGGATACCTAAGGGCAGATTCCTTGTAAAAAGTTATCTAAGAGAGAGCCCATGGACTACGAGAAGAGATTTGGAAAGTTTAACCTATTCCTTGATGGGTACAAAATGAATAAATGCAGACACCTTCGTGACTTGGAAGAGGAGCAGGTTCAGAGTAACCACTTGCAACAATACCATGAGGTTCCATAGGAGCAACCACCTCTTATGATGGATATGCTCGAATGCGGCCATGGAACTGGGTCGATGATAATCATCTCATGATAGAGATGGACTAGGGTTAAGTTTGATTTTTGAACTTTTCTTTCTTCAAATAAGGTATGAAGGGTTACTGCCAAGCCACTAACTCATTCACTAGACCCTGAATAGTCTCATAGGCATGCTCTGGTTTATGGTCTGGAGGCAGTTCTTGACTAGATCAAATCTTTGGATGTTTGCTTAATATATTTGATTTGAATTTTTCAAACAACTGATGGATATTTGGATTTAAATTAATCGGACGTGATGATTGATATTGAAATTTCTATGGGATACTAATGGAGTTTTATTTTTCGTTAAACTAGATATATAAAATGAAAAGGACATAGTTCCTCCAACCAAAGAGATGGGGTGTTGAATCGTGAGGTACAAGTCCCCTAACCAAAGAGCGAGTGGGTGGACTTGTACGAGATAGCGACTCCCCTCACCGGAGAGTGAGTGGATGGAGTCAGCCGTATAATGAGTCCCCTCACTAGAGAGTAAGCAGATGAACTAATTAAGATTTTAAGTCCTCTCACCAGAGAGTAGGTGGATGGACATGCTTAAATATTGGGTTCCCTTGCGTAAAAGCAAGTGGACTGGATGCAACCTAGATATATGATTATATAATCTGGAGAGATCATAAACAAACTTTGTGGTGCCCCACCTCTATACTCACACTAGCCAAGGACACTATGAGGTAATGCCTTCGACTAGCACGAAGAATAAGGCTGTTGAGGAGTGACCATCTATGTAATTGGTTTGTGCGAGTACCGATATGTCAGATAGTATTACACACATTTCATTTCAAGAGGAAATCTAACAGATCAAATACAACACAAAGCTACTACACAGTGGTTATACGGTCTTCGGAAAAAATTATAAAATAAGCATAACACAAAATCAGTCATAGATATTCATATCACAAAGGTGAAAACATATATGAATATATGACATAGAATGTACATCAAAGTAGGGGTCATACAAGATCCACTACATCACAAAAGAATAGGTACAAGTGCTAGACAAAAGATTATGTATACATCAAGGAGTCTCCATCTTGAATGTATAAAAAAACAAAAACTACTAAACTAAAGTAGTTTGCCAAAAATCGGATGACGGTCCCTGATAAGAAGTCAAATAGAAGCACCTGAAACACTTCGGTCTGACTCGAGTATTATATAAGAAGAAAAATAAGAAACAGATCAGTCTAGCTATAAATATCATATAAAACGAGATAGGATGAAAAATATAACAGAAATATATGACAATAATGAAAATCATACCATATCTCAAATCTTGTCAAAACACCAAAAAGAATGTCATATTCTTTAACATATTCACCAAACCACAAATATTGATAAAACTTATCAGTGTAAATCACAAAAATTGATGAAACAAAAATTATAGAAATCATCAAATAGAAATCCATAAAACACAAAGGGGGAGGCCTATCACAAACGGGAGCATGAAAACTCACCAACACGTGCATCACAAACGGAACGCTATTCCATGCTCGCTAACCATCAAATTTGAGCCGAAGCTCCACAAACGGGCCGAAGACCATGGGTTGCTACCCCACCAATTTTGAGTCGAAACTCCACAAATGGGGTTTAGTCCCCCACGCAAACAAAGAGACATAGCACCTCGCTAGTCTAAACCATAAAATGATCACCATCGATCAATAAGAAGTGTAAATTACACTAAGCTAGTAAATAAATGAGTTTAGCTTCATGTACTATAACCACTGGCTTAACTTAAATATTTATGAACAAATTATAGATTTTCACTTGAAAATTGTCACGAGATTTCAATCGAACAAGTCCAAAATTTAACCGACGAAGTAAACAAATGCGTTTCATACCACTTGTTTTGCTAAGCCATTTAATTAGATTTCTCATACGAATGAGGTAAAGGTTTGTATATACTAATAGATTGAAAAACGGTTTTAAAAACGAGCTTTGTATTAAAAGTAACGTTGAAATCAATTTTGTGAAAGAGTTTGAGTATTTACTACTAGTATAGAAACCTTTGTATTTTAAAGTGACAAATTATTAAAATGATTGTAAAAACAATCTATCACCAAAAATCCACGTTCGACGATGTGAATTAAAACCATGAAAATCGATATCAAATGGTTATACCCAAAAATAAAAAAAAGAAGTCATCAAAGTCGATAATACATGACAACAACTAATCGGATCAACCAAAAATCGATTAAAATTGGAAATCCACTAAAAAGCAGCCAAAATAGGCAAAACTGAATAGTACCAGACGTCTGGCCCTTAGTTCGGGGAATTTAATTTTCTTTTTCCCATTCTCTTTTTATTCGCAAAAGCCATCCAAACGTTTGGTATAGCCTAACCAGACGTCTGGTTGAGGACTCTGCCATTTTTTCTTTCTTCTGCCGTATTTTTTCTTCTTCTGCTCTAACCAGACGTCTGGACCTTCCACCCAGACGTCTGGTTGCCTATGCTGGGCAACAGTTTTCCTAGGCCAATGATGGCCAAAACATACCGGAGGCGATCGAATGAGCGACGATGGATAGGGATTTATGCCAAGTGACAACCCAACCCTATAGACTCGTTAATACACTCCGAATAACATGTCCAGACATCCATATAAGGATTTTCGTAGATTTTGACTTCAAAATACCAAAAATTGGAAAATTCGCCAAACCAAATCAATTCAAAAGCAAATGGAGATGAAATAGATGTTAGAAATTCATACCTAATAACTATCAAAGGTATAGTCATAGATGTGAGTTTAAGAACTCACCTTTAAACCCAAAAACAATGAATGAGAACCTTCAAAACAAGGCAAGATGAATCACTCCTCCACTTAACTTCAAGAACCCTTAATCCATGATCAAATGCAAATATTACCTAAACTAGATTATAGGATTTTCTAGAAATTAGAGAGAGATTGTGGGGTCGAGGAAGAAGAGGATGATTACCTAAGCTTCTCTTTGATTTTAGAGCTTGAATCTTGAATTTACTAGTAATCTAGGATTTAGGAATTTTAATTTCCTCTTCTTTCCCCCATTCCTTTAGCTTGAGAGTGTAAGAAAAATAGAATGAATGAATGAAGAGGGGGCGGAGTTAGGGTATTTTATTGGGTTAGTGGGCTGAAACCTAAACCCAAAGCCCGATAGAAAAATAGCAAAATTCTACTCAACTCCAAACATATCGATGCTTATACTCAAAAAGGTAACAAACGCCATTTTGGACTCAATGGAAGTGGTTTCGAGTCCTATTTCGACTGCTTCCAAAATGTAGCATTTCAAACTCTAATCCGACCAACGATGCTATACTTAAGTAAAACATTTAAATATACAATCGTAAAATGTATGGGTTATTCTAGACTTCCCTCCTTAAAGAAATTGCGTCCTCGCAATACTTAAGAAGAAAATAAAGAGTAACAACCATAAAAGCATATTAACACAAAATAAATTTTTGAAGTGAGAAGTTCACCTTAAAGAGCACAAGAGAGTAAGTCCGGATGTGTTTGCTCAATGAATTCTCTGGATTCCCCAGAGCATTTCTTAGGATTTGAGGACCATTGAAATTTCACAAGCGGAACATCTTTATTTCGAAGGCGTTTAACCTCCGTAGCAATGATACGAACAAGATGTTGGTCATAAGTCAAATTTGATGAAACTTCAATTTCTTAAATAACATCGGGCTCAAAAATTGAATTGGAATCCCTAAGGCATTTCCTTAGCGGAGAGACGTGGAATACGTCATGAATAGCTAAAAATTGTACCGGTAATAAAAGGCGATAAGCCACAGAACCAATGCGTTCGGTGGTGGAAAATGGACCAATATATCGAGGTGCTAATTTTCCCGATCGACTAAAATGAACAACACCCTTCATTGATGAAACACGGATGAATACCAAATCTCCCACAGAAAATTCCATATTCCTTCTTCGGTTATCGGCATAGGATTTTTGTCTACTTTGAGCTTCTTTCATCCTATGACGAATAAGGTCAATTTTTTCTGTGGAATCACGAATAAAATATGGACCTAAAACCAGTGTCTCAACGGCTTCAAGCGAACACGCAGGAGATCCACATAGTCTTCCACAGTACCTCGAAAGGTGCCATACCAATACTAGATTGGAAGCTATTGTTGTAAGAAAACTCAACAAGAGAAATATGATCTTCCCAACTTCCACCAAAATCAAGAACACATGCACGAAGAAGATCTTCAAGTGTTTGATTCACACGCTCGGTTTGTCCATCGGACTGAGGATGATAAGCGGTGCTAAAATTAAGCTTCGTTCCTAAAGCTTTTTGAAGACTCTTCCAAAATTCACTAGTAAATAATGGATCACAATCGATAATAATGGAAGTATGAACTCCATGCAATTTAATAATCTCTTTAACATAAAGTTTGGCCAAAAGAGGTACGGTCCGATTGGACCGAACGGGAATAAAATGGGCGGATTTTGTTAGTTTATCCACAATCACCCATAAACTATTATGACTCGAACGAGAACGGAGAAGACCGTCTATAAATTCTATGGAGACTTGATCCCACTTCCAAACTGGAATATCTAAAGGTTGCAATAACCCACCGGGCCTTTGATGTTCGGCCTTTATGATTTGGCAAGTCATGCAACGCTCAATGAAGTTAGCAATATCAGAATTTATTCCATCCCAATAACAAAGTCGCTTCATATCCGCATACATTTTATTACTACCGGGATGAACGGTAAATTTAGAACGATGAGAATCTTTTAAAATATCCTTATGACGATCACTAATATTTGGCATAATAAGTTTACTAAATTTTCGAATGTCGCCACGAGCATCGATTTCTAAGTCTTTTGAACCATCAATATTACTATCCCTACAACTTTGTCTAAGATGAGCCAATTCGGGATCATGGTTTTGAGCTTAAAGAATGCGGTCCAAAAGAGAAGGTGAGCCTTAAGGATACATAAAACAAGTGATGAACATGAATTAGATTCGCGATCTCGAATCTCACAAGTAGATAAAATCTCCAGATCATTCCATTCGGATATCATCAATGAAACAACCGCTTGTTGCTTACGACTAAGGGCATCGACAATACGATTCCCCTTTCCAGGAGTATAAAGAATATCAAGGTCATAAGACGCAATGAATTCGAGCTATTGTTGGCGAAAATTAAGTTCCTTTTGAGAAAATAAACACTTCAAAGATTTATGATCGGTGTAGAGAACAAATTTCTCTCCCAAAAGATAACGACGCTAAATTCTAAGGGCAAAAAAAATGGCCACGAGCTCTAAATCATGACTGGCATATCTAGTCTCGGCAGGCTTTGATTGCCTAGAAGCATAAGCGATAATGCATTCCCATTGTATGAGAACAGCTCCCAAACCAGCACGACTAGCATCGGTATAAACAATAAAGTCTTGGTTCCCTTCGGGAATCACAAGAATATGAACATCAGAAAGGAGTTCTTTTAATTTTTGAAAAGAAACTTCACGTTTGTCTGGCAAATGTACTTAACTCCCTTCTTTGTCAAACTAGTAAGGGGTGCGGAAATTTTAGAAAAATCTTTTATGAAACGACGGTAATAACCCGCCAATCCAAGAAAGCTACGAATTTCTACCACTCTTCGATTTCTTCCAATTTCGAATCGCTTCAATCTTTGAAGGATTCATGGAAATTTCGGATTCATAAATGATATGTCCTAAAAATTTCACACGAGATTGCCAAAAACGGCACTTAGAAAATTTCGCTTTCAATTGATTGCTCCAAAGAGTTTCCAATATAATCCGAAGACGTTTTTCATGCTCTTCCTCGGTTTTAGAATAAACAAGGATATCATCTATAAAGATGAGAACAAATCGATCGATGAAGTCTTTGAAAACTTGATTAATAAGATCAATGAAATAAGCTAGAGCATTCATTAAACCAAATGGCATAATAAGCCATTCATAAGATCCATAACGAGTATGGAACGATGTCAAAGGAATGCTATCCTCTGTAATACAAAGCCGATGAAAACCGATTGCTAAGTCTAACTGTGAAAAGACTCTAGCACCATAAAGTTGATCAATTATATCATTAATCCAAGGAAAAGGATATTTATTCATGATGGTGAGATCATCAAACTTGTGGTAGTCGACGCAAAGCCTAAGTGTACCGTTGGATTTCTTCACAAAAATAGCCAAAGCTCCCCAAGAAGAGGAACTAGAACAAATAAACTCTTTTGCTTCCAATTAGGATAATTGTTTACGCATCTCATCATTTTCCTTATTGGACATACGATAATGAGGACGAGTGATAAGTAGAGCTCTAGGGATTAGATTAATTTTGAACCCAATTGCTCGCTTAAGGGGTAATCCTAAAACGGGCTCAAATATGTCGGGAAATTCATGAATGACGTGAATGAGGGAAATGACATCTTCCTCATCATCATTATCGTCATCATGTGGATTTAGAGAATATAAGGATGCCACCTAATTGGAATCTGAATCTTTAAGAACAATAGAAATCTGCTTAATAGATTGAGGATGTCGAAGATATATAGTCCTCTTGGGACATAGGATGTGGGCATCATAACGATTAAGCCAATTCATTCCCAAAATCATTATGAAGCCTAAGTAACGCACAACATGAAAATCGGCATGGAAAGCACAATCACATAAAATAGTCTCAACATCTTTACAAAATAAATTGAATGTTGCGGATCCACCAACCAGATTCACAATTTTCTGTGAAGTCATCAAGCACATAACACTTAAAGATAAAGTATCAACAAGTTCTTTTGATATAAAAGAGTGAGATGAACTAGTGTCAAAATAACTCGAATATGATGATCACGAAACATAATAATGCCATCAAGGATAGAATGAGAAATACCCTAACCAAGAGAAGTGTTGCTAGGGACCTGCACAACATTTAGCTTTCCCTCTTTCTTGCTTTGAAGTTTGGGACATGAAGATTTAAGATGACACAAACTTTTGCAATAGCGACAAGTAAGGGGCTTCAGACACTTATTTGCATAATGGTCCTTAGAACCACAATTGTAACACTCTCCATGACTAGACGTAGGAGTCTTTGCTACCGAAGTTGCTTGCTTCTCTTTCTTGTTGGGATTAGGGTTGAGCTTAATAGGTCTCTTCTTGTTGTTGTTGTTGAAGTGTTGTTTGGCACCCACAACTTCAACATCACTTTCTTTATCGGCCTCTTCAAGTCTAAGAGCGATATCAACAAGCCGATCGAAAGAAACTTCTAATTTCAGAAATAATGGCTTTTTGAGGTTCTTGTTCAACCCATAAATAAATCTCCGATTTTTCTTCAATGGGGTCTTAATATACTCGACCCCATATTTAGAGAGGGATTCAAAGATGTGACATAATATATCATAGAAGATTCACTTTGAACAAGGTCAATAAAGCGTCGGGCTAAAGTTACCTTTTCAGCTTTCGGCACAAACTTTAACTCGAATCTCTCCCGAAATTTCTCCCAAGTAAGATCCGCTTTGATAATTTTCGAAACCACAAGCTCATACCAACCTAATGCTCTTTCCTGGAGCATGCTAAAAGCCACTTGGACTCGATGTAGACCCATAAGATTCATGCGAGAAAAGATGTGGTCGCATGTTCTAAGCCAGGCTTGGACTTTTATAATGCTTTCGGAACCTTTGAATGGCTTTCCACCCAAATTAGTATAATCACTGCATAAGCGTGCAAACCCGGTTTTAGGCTGAGTAGGCTCAGGAACAGGTCCAGCAGCTTGAGCATTCTCTACAAGATCCAAAAGCTGTTGGGCACACATGAATACTCCATCCTGAGGAGTAGCACTGAATTGACGGGAGCTAGGATGACCAGGTCTATCCATTTCTCTTCTTTAAGAAAGAAAGAAAGAAGAGGAAAAAGTTATTCTCATAATGAATATCAAACAAACTTGATTGATAAAATAAGGCCTCATAAAAGGTAATAGGATAGAATGAGTCCAATGACTCGAATTAAATCCTAAGGCACGATTCCTAAGAAAGACTTAGGACGATAATCCTTGCTATAATATTTTATATTGTTCCAAAGTCTGGCTCTGATACCAAGCTGTGATGCCCTACCTCTATACTCACACTAGCCAAGGACACTACGAGGTAATGTCGTCGACTAGCACGAAGAATAAGGCTGTTGAGGAGCGACCATCTATGTAATTTCTTTGTGCAAGTACCGATATGTCAAATAGTATGGCATGCATTTCATTTCAAGAGGAAATCTGACAGATCAAATACAAACACAAAGCTAGTACACAACGGCTACACGGTCTTCGAAAATAAATATAAAATTAGCATAACACAAAATCAGTCACATATATTTATATCACAAAGGCGGAAACAAATATGAATATATCACACAGAAGTGTACATCAAAGTAGGGGTCATATAAGATCCACTACATCACAAAAGAATAGGTACAAATGCTAGACAAAAGAATATGTATACATCAAGAATTCTCCACCTCGAATGTATAAAAAACAAAAACTACTAAGCCATAGTAGTTAGCCAAAAATCAAATGATGGTCTCTGATAAGAAGTCAAATAGAAGCACCTGAAACACATCGATCTGACCCGAGTATTATTTAAGAAGAAAAATAATAAATAGATCAGTCTAGCTATAAATATCATAGAAAATGAGATATGATGAGAGATATAACAAAAATATATGACAACAATGAAAATCATAACATATCTCAAATCTTCTCAAAGCATAAAAAAGAATGTCATATTCTTTAACATATTCAACAAACCACAATATTGATTAAACTTATCGATGTAAATCACAAAAATTGGTGAAACATAAATTCTAGAATCATCAACTAGAAATCCAGAAGACACAAAGAGGGAGGCCCATCACAAACAGGAGCATTAGAACTCACCAACACATGCATCACAAACGGAACGCTATTCCATGTCGCTAACCATCAAATTTGAGCCGAAGCTCCCCAAACGGCCCGAAGACCATGGGTCTCTACCCCACCGATTTTGAGCCGAAACTCCAGAAACGGGGTTTAGTCCCCCACGCAAACAAAGAGACATAGCACCTCGCTAGTCTAAACCATAAAATGATCACCATTAATCAATATGTGCAAATTACACTGAGCTAGTAAATAAACGAGTTTAGCTTCATGTCCTATAACCAGTGGTTTAACTTAAATATTTACGAATAAATTGTAGATTTCCACTCGAAAACTGTCACGATATTTCCATCGAACAAGTCCAAGAATTAACCGACGAAGTAAACACAAGCGTTTTATACCACTTGTTTTGCTAAGCCGTTTAATTATATTTCTCATACGAATGAGGTACTAATAGATTGGAAAACAGTTTTAAAAATGAGCATTATACTAAAAGTAATGTTGAAATCAATTTTATGAAAGAGTTTGAGTATTTACTACTAGTATAGAGACCTTTGTATTTTAAAGTGACAAATCATTAAAACGATAGTAAAAGCAATCTATCACCAAATGTCCATGTTCGACGACGTGAATTAAAACCATAAAAATCGATATCAAATGGTTATACCCAAAATCCAGAAAAGAAGTCATCAAAGTCGATAATAAGTGACAACAACTAATTGGTTCAACCAAAAATTGATTAAATTTGGAAATCCACTCAAAAATAACCAAAATAGAAAATTTTGAACATTACTAGACGTCTGGTTGGATTGGCCAGACGTCTGGCCCTTAGTTTAGGAAATTTATTTTTCTTTTCCCCATTCTCTTTTTAATCGCAGAAGCCATCCAGACGTCTGGTATAGCCTAGCCCGACGTCTGGTCAAGGGCTCTGCCCTCTTTTTCTTCTGTCGTATTTTTTTCTTTTGCTGCCCTAACCAGACGTTTAGACCTTCCACCCTGACATCTGGTTGCCTGTGCCGGGCAACAGTTTTCCTAGGCCAATGATGGCCAGAACATATCGGAGGTGATCGAATAAGCGATGATGGCTAGGGATTTATGCCAAGTGACAACCCAGCCCAATAGACTCATCAGTACACTTCGGAAAACATGTCCAAACATTCATATAAGGATTTTCTTAGATTTTGACTTCAAAATACCAAAATTGGAAAATTCGCCAAACCAATTCAATTCAAAAGAAAATGGACATGAAATAGATATTAGGAATTCATACCTAACAACTATCAAAGGTATAGACATAGATATGAGTTCAAGAACTCACCTTTAAACCCACTTTAAAATAAGACAAGATCAATCACTCCTCCACTTAACTTTAAGAACCCTCAATCTATGATCAAATGCAAATATTACCAAAAATAGTTTATTGGATTTTCTAGAAATTGGAGAGAGATTGAGGCGGAGATGAAGAAGATGATGCTTACCTAAGCTTCTCTTTGATTTTGGAGCTTGAGTCTTGAATTTCCTAGTAATCTAGGGTTTAGGAATTTTATTTTCCTCTTCTTTCCCCATTTTCCTTTAGCTTGAGGGTGTTAGGAAAATATAATGAATGAATGAAGAGGGGGTGGAGTTAGTGTATTTTATTGGGTTAGTGGGCTGAAACCCAAACCTAAAGCCTAATAGAATAATAGAAAATTTCTACTCAACTCCAAACATATCGACGCTTATACTCAAAAAGGTCGGAAATGCCATTTTGGACTCAATGGAAGTGGTCTTGAGTCCTAATTTGACTATTTGCAAAAAGTAGCATTTCAGACTCTAATCTGACTAACGATGCTATATTTAAATAAAACATTTAAATATACAATCGTAAAATATGCGGGTTGTTCAAACTTGGATATTGATTATGTGATCTGAAGAAATTAGAAACTAAACCTAAGCATTTGAACGTTTCAAAATGATTTAATAACGAATACTTGATTATATGCCTCTATTCGGTTGGACTTACTTAGGATGGGTTGTTGGGCAACATTAGATGATTTATAAGTAACGATCCAATCAATGGCGATGCACAACAATGATTAATGATGCCTGATCGCATAATATATGACTTACCTATGATAGTTAAATTCAAAGTAAACACATGATGATATTGATACTAATATATGATAATTCAACCTTGGGCGAATGCGGGATGACCTCGATTTACGATATGTGATATATTTAACCCTCGACGAACACAAGATGATATTGATATTGATGTATGATATGATAATATCAAGGAAACACTAGATAATTATTATTCATGACTAACTCTTAAATAAGGACTCGAGTCCTTAGCTATGATTTTTCTAAAATGAACATTGATTTGTAGGTGAATCGAAAGGAACTAGATGATTCACCATGAATTAGTCCAGTAGATAGTCAGAGAGCTCAACTATTAATGATTAATCACATTCGATATTTGTCTTGAGCAAACCACACCTTATATTCACAAGATGTGTTTTTGGAGGGGGGAATTTTATTGAAATTTTTTCCAGTCTCCAACAATTGAACTTAAAATAATGATAAAGAAATGGACATCATAAAATAACAAAGCAGAAAAGCTCAAAGGAGATAACAAAAAATGGATAAGATACCATAACTTGACCACATCAACTCGGCATCTACAACATAGGTTCGAGTTATGCCCTATGCCGAGTCATGAGGCTAAAGTAAAGAAGACACAACATGGAATAATTAAAACGAAGACAAAGGAAAAGTGCAAGGCAAGCAAGCACAATTGAAAATGGGAGATCAAAGGAGGGGAAAAGGATAAACACAAAGGTTAACTCAACCATCTTGACTTGTACGCGAGTTGAAGGCTATGACTCATGATCAAGCATTTACTTGAAGATTGGAAAGCAAAACAAAGTCGAAGCCAAAAAAAATCAAGATGCATGAAGGTTAACTCGGTGACGAGTTGAGATCCTAATGATGGATTGGGCCTTGATCTTTTGTGGGGCTTTGTGCTAGACTTGGAGAACGCGGCTAAGATTTTTCTAACGATTTTGATGGCATCTTTCATCTATAAGTAGAGGGGTATTTGAAATTTGAAGATGATTGTGACGAACGACAATTCCGTACCCTTTGAATCGACACTAAACCACATGTCCGACCCAAAAAGCATAAACTGATAGAAAGTCAAGAAAAAGAAAAGAAGAGAGAAGAAGAGAAGAGAAGAAAGAACCAAACAGAACAATACAGAATCTCACATCATAGTAGAGAACATATAATATGAAATCAACGATCTTTACAAAAACAGAAACTGTATATACATACTTCAATCGGAGTTCAACAATCAAACAATAGTTATCAGCTTGGTCAGTTATAATAACCTGCCCTTTGTCGATAATATAAAAAACAACAACAACAACAATGCGCACAACGAATAATCAAAACAGATACATGTATACGAAATGAAGACCTCTAGCTCTCTTGCTGAAGCTCCAAAAGCACCAAATCTGAATCTATAAATATACTCGGTCTGACCCGAGCATTGAAAGGGAAGAACACCCAGATCAGTCTGGTAAATCAGCGTGAGAAACACACTCAACTGAATTTATTAAATTACTAAAATTTTCCTTTATCAAAACAAAAGTTTCTCGTATGACATGCCAACACATAAACACGGACATGTTTTTACCTTACGATAACTAAAACATTTCATATCAAATCCTCTTATATTATACTAGTGTCTATATACAAATAATATTAATCATAACCGAAATTGTTACGTTGATTAAATTCCAGCATATAGCCCAAAATGGGTAATACGATCAAAATGATAGGTACGTAGTAGAGTTTGGATTTCCATACAAATGACCAGTTGAAGGGACTACCTTCCGATGGGTACACCTTTAGATGGATGTCTCGAGAAACCATCACAAAGTTTCTCTACCGATACAAGACCGACATACTTCTATAACTAGATAGTACCGAATATTTCATCTCCGGTCGTTTCCAAGGGCCCTCAAAGCATACAAACCACAATAATTAGATAAACGACGTCATAGCGTGTGAAGATATATCTAGAAGAGGATGATCATATCCTACTTGGGAGCGACCCACTTACCCTTGCTACATCTAACCTTGTTTTAGTCATTTTCGGTTGATGAGGCCTGAGGTAACGATTACCTTTCACAAATCACATATCACGTCACTTTGAATGCCATACGGCCATTTTCGTTGACTACTAATTGCCTTCCATAAAAGTACAACCCTTAAGCTCATACATCTTAATGAGGGTGTTAAGCTATGAGAAGTTGCCTTCTTCGCCACCACTGATGTACATTTGTAAAAATTAATGTACGTAATCTTAGAAATGCAATGTCAGACAAACATTCATACAAGTTGTCCAGGAATAAGACAAACTGAAGGTACTTTCCTGCCATATCCTATCGAGAAATCCCAAGGATTAGTAGCGAATAGTCCTTGCATTGGATATTTCATAACGAAGAGACTACTGCTACTGGATGTATGTTGGGATTTTAACCCCAAACGATCAGCAAGCAGTCCTCTACTATGAATATCCTGAATATTATCATCATCACAACCAATCTGCACAATCGTCGCATAATTGTTGGTCCGAAGTAGTTTTCTATAAACCAATCCCGGTCTCTTCGTGCCAACAACGCAAAAGAATTTCTCAACCTCACACAGAAACTAAGTCTCATAGACTTATCACGTCTCCAACTTTCAACCTTCTATCCCTCAGCCAAGCAGGAAGCTCGATAGACTACACGAATCAATATCCTCAACACAAACGATAATCAAGCCTACGTAGAAGGCTATCTACTAAGTATATGACTAAATAGTTCCCACATCAAGTCGAGGAACTAAAAGGGCCAAATTTGATAGTCGGTTATTTAACTATCAAAGTAAACAAACTGATATCTTGCACCATAAGCAATCACTAGGCCCTTTTAATTAATCTTTTATTAATTAAACCATTTGCCAAATGTTCACTTTAAATTATCTTTAAAATGATTTATTCTCAAAACCGTTTTAATATTTCAACATTTGGAAAACATTTCCACATACTTATTTAATAATAAGTAATTCACAATTATATTTATTTTCAACACTTAGAAAATATTACATATACTTAGATTAGGATTATGCATATTTCATTCTTTAAGGAAAACATTCTCTTAAACAAATTTATTTGGGTCAAAACGAACTATGCATAAAGCATTGTTACGAAAACCAAAAATCATTAGTATAGGGATTCGATAATTATATATATATATATATATATATATATATATAAATCCCATATACAATACAAAATACCTACTTTCGGAAAACATTTACTATAACAACAATATTATAGTCCATCATTTCCTTATTTCTCGAAAACGTCTATTTCGATAGTGAATGTTGAAATCTATGGTTACAATACTTAACACATTTAAAAACATCTTTAAATAATTTAAATCCATTTTATAATATTACTTCCCAAAACATTTATTTAATTTAAATATTATTCATTGTCCAAGATCGTGAATATAATTCATTTACCAAATCAATATTTCTACATGTTTATTAAAAGATAATCCACTGTCCAAAATCATGGACTTAATTTCTAATCAAATTCATTACTATTGCACTTTTAATTAAGGATTATCCACTGTCCAAAATAGTGGATGAAATTCCTTTAATAAACTTCTATATCCAGTTTATCAATTTAAATTGATTTCACATTTATAAAACAATGTTTATAAATTCCATTTATATTTTACAAAACTTCCATATACAAAATTCCTTTATTAACCAATTCCATTTATCTCATTTATATGCCAAAATCCAAATTATAAGTTAATTCATTTATGATTCTCTTATTTAAAATTTCATTCATTCTATAACATCACAATTATAAATCTATAAATCTTATTTACTTATAAACTCCATTTATAAATCCATTTTAACGCTTATAAAACTCCTTTAAAATTTCATCACTTTTCATTTATAAAATATCAATTTTATAAATATTATATATAAACCATTATAAATCCCAATTTCAGTAAACTTATTCTTTTAATAGTTTACAAATTATTATTAAAACTTATATAACTTCAAAAATCATATTTAAGTATATTTCACAAAAATCATAATTTTTATAACATAAAAATTATAACATTTATTTATCTCAAATAAATTCATTTCTTTATAACAGTCCAAAAATTAATAAAACACCTATTTTAAAAATCACTTGAAAATCCTTTTTTAATTTGAAACCATCACTTTAATATTTGTAATTTACCAAAAATAGGCCCATGCTGCAACAACACTAAATTCATCAATCACGACATCCAAAACATCATATATCACATGATAACAGCATATATTTATTCTCAATTATATAAAAAATATCAATGAGTCAGAAAGAGTAAGTTGTACTTACTTTGGTTCCAATAGCAATTGCAGTGTTTTATTCCGAATAAAATTAAACAAACTTTTAATTTTACCCAAAATTTTCACTAGCTCGAATCTATTCCAAACTAGCTCTAAAATGTAGTGCTTGTCAAAATGGTCCCAACGCAATTTGTTTCGTCAAAAACGGACATCGTATAAAGAAGTTATACAATTTTATAGTTTGTATGAATTTATATATAATAATTTACTATTTTCTTTTTAATTTTAAAACCTTCAATCAATCTAGGCCGTTCAATTTCTCACCATTAAATCCGGCCGCTACCTCGTCGCGTGATACCCAGGTGAACACAACCCATAGCATGCACGCAAATTTGAACGACGCGACCACCACTCCACGTTTTGACGACGATCAGGACCTCCACATCGAAGCCCAATGCCCCTCACACCACCGCCCCTGCGCACAGCAAGCTCAGCTTGCCCATTGCTTTGAAAAACACGCATGAACTAAGGATGAGCGCGGTCAATTTGTCGTCAATCCATCGCTCCATTCTTGATCACAACCGTTGCATTGGAAGTTCTCGACGTGCTCGATGACTTTGTAGTTGAAGTTTTATCGAAATATTGCAATAAAAATGAGGAGGAAGAAGATGCATTTCTGGTCGTGGAAATATATATGCCTGCTAGGGTTTCTGGTTAGTGTTTGAGGGAAAATTATGAAATGTTGTGACCTTTTATAGAAAATTTCGCAACACTATTCGCTTGAAAAGTTTTCGAACTCGAAACGAAAGGTGCCGCCTGGCATTTACAATGTTTTACCGCTATTCCGAATGCAATGGAATACATATCAGAAGCCAATTCGGTTGTATTTGAAAGATAGGTTTTCGAATCGTCTATTTAAATTTGAAATTTACTTAAACAAATTTCTACGCATTTCAGCCTGCTACGACTAAACAGTAAATCCGATTGACATGAAATTTGGAATTCTATAATTGTATAACATTATGGATCCAATGAAACTGGTTTGGTTGAAATCCGAGACAGTGTGAAAAATGGCTATTTTCACTCGTTAATTAAATATTAAAATATTCGATTTCTACAAATTTACTTTTAACTATCATCATTCTAATTTAAACAGAATTTAATTCAACTTTATAAATCATTTTTATTCATATTAAATTCAAATTTCCCTTATTTCTACAATTTCAAATATTAAATTAACAATTTAATTATCTAATTAAATCAAGGTATTCGAAATATAAGTTATTCAACTTATAAAATTAACTTGTGAATATTTAAAATCAATTAAATATATGAAATTCAAATGACTGAAATTCCGGGTCGTTACATTCTCCCCTACTTAAAAGAATTAGTTCCCCGAAATTACCAAGTAAGAAAAAGTCGCAAAATCCCTTAATTAAACTTCTTATAAAAACTTTTCTTAGCTTTCAAATCCATTCAAAGTTATTCTTTTCAAAACCAACTAACATTGTTTAACTTTCAACTCAATATCAAAAAATTTAGATATCAAAATATTTTTCCCAATTCTCAAAAAAATTCTAACTCCTTAAATTTTCAAAAAATTTCGCCCTATTCTCCTTCGCGCGGTTCGGTCGTAGTAGGATCACAACATATATATATCGCAATTATACATCTCATCTTCGAGGTAAGACATTCCGTAGGGAATTTTTTTATAAAAGTACGATATGTAATCCGAGACATGTACCTTATATATTATTAGCAAGCATATACGGCTAATATAGCGCAAAAGCGAGCTTAAATGCGAAGGAAGCGCCATATGCACCTACTAAACACTCAACAAACAAATGAGAAATATGTATATATGAAAGTAATATCAACATACAATATATACTAATACAACAACTATATATGCCAATACAGCAAATGCAATAAATAAGCAACAAATCCAACCATCAAACAACTATCATCCAACAAACCAATATAAATTCACTTCTCATTAATATTCATTGAATTGATTTTCAATTTAATCACGTTCAATTCATTAACATTGGATTTTTCTAACATTCATTTATCCATTTTCAAATAGTTTACATTCACTAATTTACACTCAAGTTAGTTCACTTCCCAATTAAGTCAAATCCAGTTCTATTTAGATTCACTAACTTCCAATTTGAATTCAATTATTTAGCTTTCAATTTTATTAATTCAATTCCACATGAATTTCTACATAATCAACTAACATCCATCTAACAACCAATGCATACCCAAGATAACCAATTTTATTTCATTTACCCTCGATATTCATTTTTACTTCATTTACATTCAATTTGGTTCAACACATTTAATTTCCAATTGGTTTATTATCTAATTGACTTCCATTCAATTAGTCTATTCCCAATTCATTATCTTTTAACGAATTAACACTTCCATCCATTATTCTATATTTTATTTTATCTACTAATGTATTAGTTCAATCTAATTCATTCGTTAATTCAATTGCTAATTAGTTTACAACTAAAGTTGAATTTCTTTATATAACTCAAATTCATATTCATTAAATGACTTCATTTCATTAATTCATTTTGATATCATGTGATGTCCCAGAAATTTGGGCAATATTTATTTAATAATTTCATTTATAATTTATTTTAAAATGTGAAATACTGGTTTAATAATCCAATTCAAACATAATTTTCTTTTGAAATTTATAATTATTTTGTTAATAAATGATATTCTTTTTGAAAATTTATAATAATTGATTTTGAGAATCTTATTGTTTTAAAATGTTAAAAATATTTAAATGATAAAATTTCTTTTCTAAGTTAATTTTAAAATATTTTATTTATAATGTATATATGTGTATACATTGTAAAAAGGAGTTTTGATTTTAAATTTTAATTTTAAATTTAATAAAAAGATCTTTTCAAATTTAATATATATAGGTGTATAATTTATGGATTGATTTATATTAAATTGAAAATAGTATTGAACTTTTCATAAGTCAATTTATAAATCTATCTTGTATTTTTAGAAGGAAATTATAATAAATATTTTGTTATAAATATATATAGTTAAGAATTGTATTTTTATAATAAAGTTTATTTTGTTTTACTTTAAAATTGTTTTGAAATAAATTTAGTTTATTTATATTTAAGTATAATATGTTGATTTGAAATCTTTTAAATAAAATATAATTCAACATTGTTCTTTTCTTTCTAAAAAGTTTCTTTTGTAAAATTTGTTTTAAATAATTTTTAAGATATTCAAGCAAACATTTAAATATGTAAAGATAGTTCATTTGTAATTATTTAGAGAATAAATGTAAATAAACATATATAAACATCTTAAATTAAATTAGATTAGTTTTATCTTTAATTAAAAACATTTGAAAACAAAGAAATTTATTTATATCTTTAATCTTACATGTGTTTAACATTCATGTTTTAAAATAGACACTTGTAATTTATTTCCATACTTAATTAACAAGTGGCAATACAAATGAATATTTGAATTTATTAGTTTAGATAAAACTTAACATATCTTTTGTTTTCAAACATTTTTATCTTCTTCTAAATGAAAATTCAGATCTGAGAAAAAGAAAATCATCTTCACTCTAAAAAAAAAAATTCCACAACTCAATCTATATTCTACAAACAAACTCAATCTGTCATCAAAAAGTTTTTTTTTAAAACCCTGCAAAATTCATCTGAAATTCTTTAAACCTGCAACCCCAAATTTTGTAACTTGTGAAACAAAAGCCTTCAACCTGTGAATTCAAATCTGCAAGCAAACCAATTTCTTCAATCTGTAAATTCACTTTAATCTGGGAAGCATGCAGATCCAAAGCCTGAAATACATCATGTCATCATCAAATGAAATCCCCAGGCTTGCAAACAACATGCTGTCACCATTTTCAACTAGCCTGCAAACAATTTAATCTTCAATGATCAATGCAAGCAAAGTTGAAAATGGGGAGCATACAGACCAAACCATCACCAAATGCAGTTCCCAGGCCTGCATACTTCAAGTTATAATCATCTCTAACCAACATGCAAGCTCTGATTCAATCTACAGTGGAATTCAGGCTGCAGGAATGTGCTCACATTGGAATGCATGCTGTTTTTTTTCAATCTAAGGTGAGTAAATTTTCTATCTTAAAAACAGTTTTCTCTTTTAAAATTTAACTATCAAAAATCTACAGAAACTAAAGCTAATTCAAAATGCTCCAAATAAGAAAACTGTAAAATAGTAGTAATTAAAAACTATTCTGTTTTCTTTTAGTAAGTAACCTTAAAATTTTATAGGTTGTACTAAATTTATCTATGCATATGTATATGATAGAATTGAGTATGTCTTGATTGTTGTATGATGGATGTTTTGTGTTTTTCTTGAATATGCTTGTGACTGTTGTAGATGGATGTTCTGTGATACTTTATAGATTATGCAGATAAATGTTGTGTAAATGGTTTTACAGTCATGCTTCTGTTATTACTTGGATTTGAATTCAAATCCACTTCTTTATGACTGAATCATGGTTAGAGAATATTGTGTAAACATAATGTGTGTTCAGTATAGTTTAGGTTTGAAAATTTTTTAGTTTAAAAAAAAAAGAAGAAGAACCCTGTTACATCTGAAAACAGTAACTACATACAAAAGTTTTCAAAGTAAAAGTTTTCCAAACATCTTTAAAATTATTAAAACAAGCTTAAGCTTAAATGTATGTTAAAAAAAAAAAAAAAAAAAAACATGGATATTTAAACATGTATTAAGTTGTAAAGGCTTATGAGGAGTCTGTGATTATGGTATGTGCAGTAATTAGGATTCTTGAGGATATCAATTCATAAGTAAACTTTGGAATCTAAAATTCCTTCTGAAGATAGAATGATGACTGGAGAGAATGGGGGAAATAAGGGGAAGATGGTCAGAGATTAAAGGTGATGACTGTAGGTTTTTTTTAAGGTTTGGTCTGTCTTGGTGAATTAGTTTCCAGGGTGTCATTTTGCTTGAACCTGATTTTCAAGCTACAGAGTATTTGTGTTGGGGTTTGTATCAAGTGGAGAGGTGGATAGCTTCCTGGAGATGGCCAGAGTTTAGACCATAAGATGATCAGAGTGAAGTGTTAAAATGAATGACAGTTTTGGTTGGTCTCTGGTGGAAATTTTGGTGCAGGCTTTGGGTGACTCGGAGTTGAACCCGTGCAGTTTGTGTTATAACCCGAAGTATGATAGCTTTTGACTCGAAGTAAATTGTGGTGGCCTCGGGTAAGTTGTGCAGGGTTTAGCCTGAGTTTTGTTTTTTTAAAAATCTGGAAAAAAACTCAAATGTCTAAAAGCTATGAGTTAAAATTAAGAATAGTTTGAATTGAATTCAAGTAAGTTTATGGATTTAAAAAGTTTAAATTGAAGAATTCAAATATAAAGTAAGATTTAAACTTAAATTTGAAACTGTATGAATATAGTGCAGTTTTTAACCTGAGTATTGTATTTGATAAAAATCTGGAAACTCAACATGTTTAAAAGCTTTGATTTAATTCAAGTATAGGTTGAATTGAATTCAAGTAAGTTTTGAATTCAGAAAGTTTAAATGATAAATTTAAATTTAAGGAAGATTTAAATTTATATCTGAAAAAAAAAAAACAGTAAAATAAAATTTTCAGGTTTTGAATCCAGATTTTTAATTAAAACAGTTTTGTTTTTTTTAAAAAAAAATTTAAAAGTGGATTCAATATTTAAAACAAGATTCAAATTTAGGTTTGAATTGAATTTAAGTTTGAATTCAAGTTTAAAATTGAAACATTTAAATTTTAAGTAAGATTTGAATTTGGTTTTGAAATCAAATCTTAAGTATGATTTCAGTTACTATTGAAAACTGTTTGAATTCAAGCAGTTTTGAAAAGTTTTAAATTTTGACAGAAATGTATTAAGCAGAATTTAAATTTGAATCTGATTTCCAATTAAGATTTAAATTTAAAAGAATTCTTTCTTCCAAGTATTGAAATAAAATGATGATATGTTTAACTTTAAATGGAAAAGTTAAATAATTTATTTATTTTCAAATGTTTGATTTCTTAGTAAAATCAAGTAATATTGATTTTTTAACTTTTCTTATATAGTAAACATTTGAAATCTTAAATTTAAAATGAAAGTTGAATTAAATTTTAGAAATGTATTATTTAAATACATTTTGAATATTAATTAAGTTATAAATAAGTAAATGAATTATTTTGAAAATAATTAAGGATTTACTTATCTATTTGATTTTTAAATAATAACTTGAATTAATTTATAATTAAAGATGATTAATGAATAATTAATTTAAAGTAATTATTCTTAAGTAAGGAATTAATGAAATGTTGTTAATTATCTAAGGATAATTAATAATTAATTAATGTAATTAATTTTGATGGATTAATTAGATTAATTAATTTAAGATAATCAATTGTAATTTAAGTATAATTACTTTATAAAAGTAATTAAGGGATTAATTACATATTGTAATCAATTCTGATAATGTGCTTTGTTAAATTAATTAATTTAGTTTAATTAATTTAAGAAATAATTTAATAATTTAATGATAATAATTACTTAATGTAATTTATGGAGTAAGATTACTTAGAGAAGTAATAATTACTGGAATGTAATTAAGGAAAGGTGATTTACTTAAAAGTAATTTGGATAATTACTTTTGTAATTAATCAAGGATTAATTAATATAGATAATTAATTATTGATAATTAATTTATTAAGGAGTAATTAAGATAGTTAATTACTGGATTTAAGTATTAATCAAGGTGATTAATAATGGTATTTAATTTTAAATGTAATTAATTTTTAATTGAGTAATCAATTTAAATATTAATTAGAGATCATTAATTAATTATAATTAATGATATAATTAAGAATTGTTAATTAATAAATAATTAATTAATTAAGTGATTAATTAATTGTAATTAACTAAGGATAAATGTAATTAATTATAGTTAATTAATTAAGTAATTAAATGTTAATTACTTATGATTAAGGTTAATTAATTTTATGAAATTAATTTAAGATTAATTACTTATTTTAATTAGTGAATGATTAATCATAGATGTTTAATCAAGTTGAATACTTAATGAATGATTAACTGATTAGGTTGATTAATCAATAAATGTATTAGCTGGATTTATGGATGGATGATTAATTTAATTTATTTTAAATTAATTAGAGATAAATGTAATTAACTTAATTCATTTTAAATTAATTATAAATGATGGATAATATATCATTGCTTATGAATGATATTGATATGCTTTTGGATGGTTGTAATCTCAGAAATGAGATGAGTAGTATCTATAGGATATGGATGCTTAGTTATAGTATGATGGATTATTTGGTTGTGATGATTGTTGTTGTGATGTTTGACTGTTGTGATGATTATCTGTTATGATAATGTTATGGGTTATCTGCTATGATGATATATGTAGTTTATCTATCTGTGTGAAATAGATAAAAGTAAAATGAGTTAATTGTTTAAAACCCTTAAGTATAACTTGGACATTAAAATGGCGTTTGGTTTCGGTGAGACCGGGATCGGGTTTCCATATTTGGATATCCGAAAACCACATCGATTCCAATTAAACGTTAGGTCGTTAATCCAAGTGGAGCAAGTGAAGACTCGAGGTGTAAGGGCTATACGTCAGTATAACTCTGTGGGTGATTCCGTAATGAGTTTGACGGAATAGTACTTATAGATTCGAGATGGTGGTTTAGAGTGCAAGGGTTATTGTCGTTAACTCTGAGGGTGATTCCAATATGAGTGTAACGAGATAATGCCTTCGGTTTCGTTCGAACCCGGAACGAACTTGTATGGATTGAATGCTTTCAGAACATCGTCAGGTGGACGATGAGCATTCTAAGATAGATGTGTTCTTTAAAGGTAATCGCAGCCTCAAGCCTCATCAACCGGGAATGGCTAAAACAGGGGAGGTGCAGCAAGGCTTCGTGGGTAGCCCCCACTTGAGAGTAAGATTTACCCCTGTCTAGAAGTCCCTTTATATTTCGGCTGTGTGGACGGTTGAGAGCTCCAACCGTCGGGGTTGTCTTATTCGGAACTATTCAGTAAGGAATGGGTCCGGCCTTGTGTTGCAGGGGAGTTAGGGTGGCTCCTCGGTACGGTGATCTAGGCCACGTACTGTGACGGGCGGTACCCCGGTAGCCCTGCCATTGATGGAATCCAAAATCCAATAAGTGCCTGTACGGTTTTGATTGTGCCCAACTATGTTGGAACGTGAGATGCAAGCATTCCAGCTATTTCTGTATTTTATTTTGAAAACCCTAGACACTATTATAATATCACTGGATTTCCTATCAAATGTTTTGGTTAGCGTAAGGTAAAAACTTTTCCATGTTTATGTGTGGGAAGTCTTACGTGATACCTTTTGTTTTCAAAGGATTTTCTAAAGTTAAGCAACTTTTAAACTATTTACTCACACCAGACCCCTGTCTGACCCGAGTGTTTATTTTCTGTTTTATTAAACTCTTGGGTACTCATATTATGTATGAGTAGTCAAGTGATTCAGGATTGCTTTGACGAGTTATGGAGGAGCAAATGGAGCAGGAGGCTTCTGCGTTGTAGTTATCTATTTTCCGCTGTGTTGGTATCTCTGAGTCATCTCTCTGAGTTGTATCTTGTACTGTTTAGAGATGTATAACTAGACAGGTGTTTATAACTGTCTAGTATGTGTTGTATTGGCTGTAAAACTCTGATGTATATGATACTATGTAAAGTTTTATGTGGTATATTATATTTGATTCGTTCCGCTGTGAGATTCTGATGTTGTTTGTGTTCTTCTTTCTCTTTCTTTTCTTCTTCTATCCCTTTCTTTCTTCTTAGCGATGCAATTTCCTGGAGTTTGGAAGTTGGGTCGTTACAACGTGGTATCAGAGCAGTAGGTTGAGTAAATACCTAAGCTCTGTAGTGGTGTCTTTCTTGAGAGAGCGTACTTGTAATTTTAAATATAAATATATTTAATTCTACCTATCTGTTGGGTTACCTGTTCAGGTTTTCCAATATAAGTAATAAAGGTAGATAGGGTAGTGGTGTGTGTAACACAACTACCAATGGTTGGAGTTCTGAGTGTTTGAGCTGGGAAGTGATCTGCTAGGGCAGTGTTGGGCATCTTGGGTAGTTTGGCAGTTTGGTGTGAAGGATTTTTCTGATCTCTGAAGGAGAATCTTTTCAAGATTCGGAGTGTATCTTTGGATTTTTAAGCTTGATCTCACTCGTGTGAGTGGATTTTTCTTGAGTCTGGATCAGTTTGGATTACTAAAGCCAGCAATGGTATTTTGGCAACCTTTGATAGGAGTTCTGTCTGTATTTGAGTTCGAGACTCAGTTTGGCAAAGTGTTTTGTGCTTGATAGGAGTCGAGTTTCCTGAGGGATATCTGTCTTCTGAAGGCTCTTTTGTGGAAGTGGCTGGTATAGTTTTGAGGTTCGATGAGTTTTTGGTAAGGAAGTTTTGTAGCAGTAGCAGCAATGATTGGCTTGTCTCTTCGATGGTTCTGAAGTCTCTGTGATTCTTTTGTCAGTAGGCCAGGCAGATGGTGAAGCTTGTCCGTTTCTTCTGGAAGATCAGCTGGGTGTGATGTTTGTGGTTGAAGGTGGACCACTGGTTTCCCTTTTGATTTGAAGGCTTTGGCTGTTCTGATTGTTGAAAAGAGAACAATCTGAACTGAGTAGAATCGCAAAAGTGACTTGCGATGATCCGGAAGTTTTCTGAGTAACCTTTGTTTAGATTGGAGCATCTCTAGAAGATGTTTGAGTTATCGAAGTGGTTTGATATTTTCTGGATGTCTTCAAAGGAGTTAAGTTTTGCAGCTGCATCAGGAGATTGAGTTCTGTTTCGACTTGGTTTTTTGGAGATTTTATGGAATTTGATGAACAATGTTTACGGGGTAAATTGATCAAGTGTGTACCTGTGTTCGTCAACAGCATTCTCAAATCAGAGTTGTGCAGTGGAAGCATGGTTGCAGCTATTCCAGAATAGGAGCACCCGATTCATTTGGGGATTTGTGTTTTGTCTTGGATCAGAGGATTTCTATGGGAAATTCACTTTAATGTGGAAACTTGGATGTCTTGAGCACCTGTTCTGTTTTCCGAATAAGTGTAGTTTATCTGAAGTCTTCTGATATGTGTAGTAGGTTTGTGTGATGGATTGGATTGATCTAGAAGGTTGAAGGCAACCCAGGATCGACAAATAAGATTTGTGGATAAGAGATTAGACCTTTCTGTTTTTCTCAAAGGTTAAGTGATTGATCTACAGGATTGGATTGCCAGTTTGGATAACTGGGATGCGATGAGTTTCACGTATCTCTGAGGGAATACGTGTATGGTCTATATCTGGTTGTGGAACCAGCAGTTCTGGAGTTTTGGTTGTTGAGTCAGACTCGTTTGTAGTCTGATATCTTTTCTTGTAGATATAGTTGTATAGGAGTTTTTGGAGCTTCTTAGTATTGATTGTTCGGATTCTCTAGAGCGAGTATCCCGGTATGTATATATACTTGGGGAAACTCGATAGAATTTTATTCAGAATTTGTCTGGATAATTAGGTTTGTTTGATTGGTTGAATTGGTTGTTTTGATTGTTAGCATATGTTGATATGTGCTTGTGTTTTAAATAAATCTTTAAAGAGATTATTAAATTACCTTTGCTTTTAAATTTCGGGGACGAAATTCTTTTAAGGGGGGAGGAATGTGATGTCCCAGAAATTTGGGCAATATTTATTTAATAATTTCATTTATAATTTATTTTAAAATGTGAAATACTGGTTTAATAATCCAATTCAAACATAATTTTCTTTTGAAATTTATAATTATTTTGTTAATAAATGATATTCTTTTTGAAAATTTATAATAATTGATTTTGAGAATCTTATTGTTTTAAAATGTTAAAAATATTTAAATGATAAAATTTCTTTTCTAAGTTAATTTAAAAATATTTTATTTATAATGTATATATGTGTATACATTGTAAAAAGGAGTTTTGATTTTAAATTTTAATTTTAAATTTAATAAAAAGATCTTTTCAAATTTAATATATATAGGTGTATAATTTATGGATTGATTTATATTAAATTGAAAATAGTATTGAACTTTTCATAAGTCAATTTATAAATCTATCTTGTATTTTTAGAAGGAAATTATAATAAATATTTTGTTATAAATATATATAGTTAAGAATTGTATTTTTATAATAAAGTTTATTTTGTTTTACTTTAAAATTGTTTTGAAATAAATTTAGTTTATTTATATTTAAGTATAATATGTTGATTTGAAATCTTTTAAATAAAATATAATTCAACATTGTTCTTTTCTTTCTAAAAAGTTTCTTTTGTAAAATTTGTTTTAAATAATTTTTAAGATATTCAAGCAAACATTTAAATATGTAAAGATAGTTCATTTGTAATTATTTAGAGAATAAATGTAAATAAACATATATAAACATCTTAAATTAAATTAGATTAGTTTTATCTTTAATTAAAAACATTTGAAAACAAAGAAATTTATTTATATCTTTAATCTTACATGTGTTTAACATTCATGTTTTAAAATAGACACTTGTAATTTATTTCCATACTTAATTAACAAGTGGCAATACAAATGAATATTTGAATTTATTAGTTTAGATAAAACTTAACATATCTTTTGTTTTCAAACATTTTTATCTTCTTCTAAATGAAAATTCAGATCTGAGAAAAAGAAAATCATCTTCACTCTAAAAAAAAAAATTCCACAACTCAATCTATATTCTACAAACAAACTCAATCTGTCATCAAAAAGTTTTTTTTTAAAACCCTGCAAAATTCATCTGAAATTCTTTAAACCTGCAACCCCAAATTTTGTAACTTGTGAAACAAAAGCCTTCAACCTGTGAATTCAAATCTGCAAGCAAACCAATTTCTTCAATCTGTAAATTCACTTTAATCTGGGAAGCATGCAGATCCAAAGCCTGAAATACATCATGTCATCATCAAATGAAATCCCCAGGCTTGCAAACAACATGCTGTCACCATTTTCAACTAGCCTGCAAACAATTTAATCTTCAATGATCAATGCAAGCAAAGTTGAAAATGGGGAGCATACAGACCAAACCATCACCAAATGCAGTTCCCAGGCCTGCATACTTCAAGTTATAATCATCTCTAACCAACATGCAAGCTCTGATTCAATCTACAGTGGAATTCAGGCTGCAGGAATGTGCTCACATTGGAATGCATGCTGTTTTTTTTCAATCTAAGGTGAGTAAATTTTCTATCTTAAAAACAGTTTTCTCTTTTAAAATTTAACTATCAAAAATCTACAGAAACTAAAGCTAATTCAAAATGCTCCAAATAAGAAAACTGTAAAATAGTAGTAATTAAAAACTATTCTGTTTTCTTTTAGTAAGTAACCTTAAAATTTTATAGGTTGTACTAAATTTATCTATGCATATGTATATGATAGAATTGAGTATGTCTTGATTGTTGTATGATGGATGTTTTGTGTTTTTCTTGAATATGCTTGTGACTGTTGTAGATGGATGTTCTGTGATACTTTATAGATTATGCAGATAAATGTTGTGTAAATGGTTTTACAGTCATGCTTCTGTTATTACTTGGATTTGAATTCAAATCCACTTCTTTATGACTGAATCATGGTTAGAGAATATTGTGTAAACATAATGTGTGTTCAGTATAGTTTAGGTTTGAAAATTTTTTAGTTTAAAAAAAAAAAGAAGAAGAACCCTGTTACATCTGAAAACAGTAACTACATACAAAAGTTTTCAAAGTAAAAGTTTTCCAAACATCTTTAAAATTATTAAAACAAGCTTAAGCTTAAATGTATGTTAAAAAAAAAAAAAAAAAAACATGGATATTTAAACATGTATTAAGTTGTAAAGGCTTATGAGGAGTCTGTGATTATGGTATGTGCAGTAATTAGGATTCTTGAGGATATCAATTCATAAGTAAACTTTGGAATCTAAAATTCCTTCTGAAGATAGAATGATGACTGGAGAGAATGGGGGAAATAAGGGGAAGATGGTCAGAGATTAAAGGTGATGACTGTAGGTTTTTTTTAAGGTTTGGTCTGTCTTGGTGAATTAGTTTCCAGGGTGTCATTTTGCTTGAACCTGATTTTCAAGCTACAGAGTATTTGTGTTGGGGTTTGTATCAAGTGGAGAGGTGGATAGCTTCCTGGAGATGGCCAGAGTTTAGACCATAAGATGATCAGAGTGAAGTGTTAAAATGAATGACAGTTTTGGTTGGTCTCTGGTGGAAATTTTGGTGCAGGCTTTGGGTGACTCGGAGTTGAACCCGTGCAGTTTGTGTTATAACCCGAAGTATGATAGCTTTTGACTCGAAGTAAATTGTGGTGGCCTCGGGTAAGTTGTGCAGGGTTTAGCCTGAGTTTTGTTTTTTTAAAAATCTGGAAAAAAACTCAAATGTCTAAAAGCTATGAGTTAAAATTAAGAATAGTTTGAATTGAATTCAAGTAAGTTTATGGATTTAAAAAGTTTAAATTGAAGAATTCAAATATAAAGTAAGATTTAAACTTAAATTTGAAACTGTATGAATATAGTGCAGTTTTTAACCTGAGTATTGTATTTGATAAAAATCTGGAAACTCAACATGTTTAAAAGCTTTGATTTAATTCAAGTATAGGTTGAATTGAATTCAAGTAAGTTTTGAATTCAGAAAGTTTAAATGATAAATTTAAATTTAAGGAAGATTTAAATTTATATCTGAAAAAAAAAAAAACAGTAAAATAAAATTTTCAGGTTTTGAATCCAGATTTTTAATTAAAACAGTTTTGTTTTTTTTTAAAAAAAATTTAAAAGTGGATTCAATATTTAAAACAAGATTCAAATTTAGGTTTGAATTGAATTTAAGTTTGAATTCAAGTTTAAAATTGAAACATTTAAATTTTAAGTAAGATTTGAATTTGGTTTTGAAATCAAATCTTAAGTATGATTTCAGTTACTATTGAAAACTGTTTGAATTCAAGCAGTTTTGAAAAGTTTTAAATTTTGACAGAAATGTATTAAGCAGAATTTAAATTTGAATCTGATTTCCAATTAAGATTTAAATTTAAAAGAATTCTTTCTTCCAAGTATTGAAATAAAATGATGATATGTTTAACTTTAAATGGAAAAGTTAAATAATTTATTTATTTTCAAATGTTTGATTTCTTAGTAAAATCAAGTAATATTGATTTTTTAACTTTTCTTATATAGTAAACATTTGAAATCTTAAATTTAAAATGAAAGTTGAATTAAATTTTAGAAATGTATTATTTAAATACATTTTGAATATTAATTAAGTTATAAATAAGTAAATGAATTATTTTGAAAATAATTAAGGATTTACTTATCTATTTGATTTTTAAATAATAACTTGAATTAATTTATAATTAAAGATGATTAATGAATAATTAATTTAAAGTAATTATTCTTAAGTAAGGAATTAATGAAATGTTGTTAATTATCTAAGGATAATTAATAATTAATTAATGTAATTAATTTTGATGGATTAATTAGATTAATTAATTTAAGATAATCAATTGTAATTTAAGTATAATTACTTTATAAAAGTAATTAAGGGATTAATTACATATTGTAATCAATTCTGATAATGTGCTTTGTTAAATTAATTAATTTAGTTTAATTAATTTAAGAAATAATTTAATAATTTAATGATAATAATTACTTAATGTAATTTATGGAGTAAGATTACTTAGAGAAGTAATAATTACTGGAATGTAATTAAGGAAAGGTGATTTACTTAAAAGTAATTTGGATAATTACTTTTGTAATTAATCAAGGATTAATTAATATAGATAATTAATTATTGATAATTAATTTATTAAGGAGTAATTAAGATAGTTAATTACTGGATTTAAGTATTAATCAAGGTGATTAATAATGGTATTTAATTTTAAATGTAATTAATTTTTAATTGAGTAATCAATTTAAATATTAATTAGAGATCATTAATTAATTATAATTAATGATATAATTAAGAATTGTTAATTAATAAATAATTAATTAATTAAGTGATTAATTAATTGTAATTAACTAAGGATAAATGTAATTAATTATAGTTAATTAATTAAGTAATTAAATGTTAATTACTTATGATTAAGGTTAATTAATTTTATGAAATTAATTTAAGATTAATTACTTATTTTAATTAGTGAATGATTAATCATAGATGTTTAATCAAGTTGAATACTTAATGAATGATTAACTGATTAGGTTGATTAATCAATAAATGTATTAGCTGGATTTATGGATGGATGATTAATTTAATTTATTTTAAATTAATTAGAGATAAATGTAATTAACTTAATTCATTTTAAATTAATTATAAATGATGGATAATATATCATTGCTTATGAATGATATTGATATGCTTTTGGATGGTTGTAATCTCAGAAATGAGATGAGTAGTATCTATAGGATATGGATGCTTAGTTATAGTATGATGGATTATTTGGTTGTGATGATTGTTGTTGTGATGTTTGACTGTTGTGATGATTATCTGTTATGATAATGTTATGGGTTATCTGCTATGATGATATATGTAGTTTATCTATCTGTGTGAAATAGATAAAAGTAAAATGAGTTAATTGTTTAAAACCCTTAAGTATAACTTGGACATTAAAATGGCGTTTGGTTTCGGTGAGACCGGGATCGGGTTTCCATATTTGGATATCCGAAAACCACATCGATTCCAATTAAACGTTAGGTCGTTAATCCAAGTGGAGCAAGTGAAGACTCGAGGTGTAAGGGCTATACGTCAGTATAACTCTGTGGGTGATTCCGTAATGAGTTTGACGGAATAGTACTTATAGATTCGAGATGGTGGTTTAGAGTGCAAGGGTTATTGTCGTTAACTCTGAGGGTGATTCCAATATGAGTGTAACGAGATAATGCCTTCGGTTTCGTTCGAACCCGGAACGAACTTGTATGGATTGAATGCTTTCAGAACATCGTCAGGTGGACGATGAGCATTCTAAGATAGATGTGTTCTTTAAAGGTAATCGCAGCCTCAAGCCTCATCAACCGGGAATGGCTAAAACAGGGGAGGTGCAGCAAGGCTTCGTGGGTAGCCCCCACTTGAGAGTAAGATTTACCCCTGTCTAGAGGTCCCTTTATATTTCGGCTGTGTGGACGGTTGAGAGCTCCAACCGTCGGGGTTGTCTTATTCGGAACTATTCAGTAAGGAATGGGTCCGGCCTTGTGTTGCAGGGGAGTTAGGGTGGCTCCTCGGTACGGTGATCTAGGCCACGTACTGTGACGGGCGGTACCCCGGTAGCCCTGCCATTGATGGAATCCAAAATCCAATAAGTGCCTGTACGGTTTTGATTGTGCCCAACTATGTTGGAACGTGAGATGCAAGCATTCCAGCTATTTCTGTATTTTATTTTGAAAACCCTAGACACTATTATAATATCACTGGATTTCCTATCAAATGTTTTGGTTAGCGTAAGGTAAAAACTTTTCCATGTTTATGTGTGGGAAGTCTTACGTGATACCTTTTGTTTTCAAAGGATTTTCTAAAGTTAAGCAACTTTTAAACTATTTACTCACACCAGACCCCTGTCTGACCCGAGTGTTTATTTTCTGTTTTATTAAACTCTTGGGTACTCATATTATGTATGAGTAGTCAAGTGATTCAGGATTGCTTTGACGAGTTATGGAGGAGCAAATGGAGCAGGAGGCTTCTGCGTTGTAGTTATCTATTTTCCGCTGTGTTGGTATCTCTGAGTCATCTCTCTGAGTTGTATCTTGTACTGTTTAGAGATGTATAACTAGACAGGTGTTTATAACTGTCTAGTATGTGTTGTATTGGCTGTAAAACTCTGATGTATATGATACTATGTAAAGTTTTATGTGGTATATTATATTTGATTCGTTCCGCTGTGAGATTCTGATGTTGTTTGTGTTCTTCTTTCTCTTTCTTTTCTTCTTCTATCCCTTTCTTTCTTCTTAGCGATGCAATTTCCTGGAGTTTGGAAGTTGGGTCGTTACATATCAAATTCAACTTCATTCAACATTACTTAAGTTAAATTTGCATTTCAATAATTTTACTAATCCAGTTCAATCCACTCCAATTTATTTAACCTTCCTTTAGTTAAATTTCAAATAATATATTTTATTACGTTAACTCAAATTTATTATTTCATATTATAAGTTCAAAAATCGTTTTACTTATATTTATCAATTTCAATTTTGAATTTAAATCAAATTTCGTTTGACACAATAAAAATTCAATTCACTTTACTATTAGTAGCAAATCCATCACACAGAAACGCGAAAATGATACTGATGATGCTGCAGTCATCACCCTTATTATTTCCCAGCAACAGTAGTGAATTCAGTGCTTTATGTTCTTTTTAAAATTCCTTCTATATTTATAAATCACATTTACAATTTTTTTTACTTATATAGTTTCACTATTTTACTTCACTTATATAAGACCATTCCAAATTTCATTTATCTTATCTAAATTTACAATAATATAATCTCTTTAAACTTTGAAAAATAATTGTCAAAATCAACGAGATTCAAAATTTCAAGTTCTTAGTCTAAATTCATTTTTATTTATAACTCATATAGTTTCATTTCTTATATATAAGATTATTTCACAATTGTAAGTCATATTAATTATAATTCCATACTTTATAATTCATTTGCTTATATAATTTATTCTTTTACAATTTTTGTTTTATTTTGGATACTTAAACAGTTTTTATTAAATTATGTATATTTACATTTTCAAAACAAACAAACAATTCATTTATATACACTTTAATAATTCTGAAAAATTATTCCCTTTATATATAAAATATAATCGAGGTAAAATTATTTCATTTACCCAATTTAAAAATAACACTATGTCGACTTCCCTCGTTTAAGTGTTTAGAAATCCCTATGAATAACATGGCGTCCCACATACCGACCAGAATTCACAAACAACTCAACGGATAAGTAAACACAATATAAAGCATTTTTATAATCACTAACAAATACGTGCTCATATATAATATCCCTATCTATACTATCCCTATCTATACTGGGTACACATCAAAGCCTAAAAATATACAAAATCTAAGCTCTGATATCAGGTGTGACGAACTGCAAATCCATACCCTTTGAATCGATAATAAACCACACATGTCCGACCCAAAAAGCATAGACTGACGGAAAGTCAAGAGAAAGAAAAGAAGAGAGAAGAAGAGAAGAGAAGAAAGAGAGATGATAGAACTAAATAGAACAACATAGAATCTCACATCACAGCGGAAAACATATAATATCATATCAATGATCTTTACAAAACAGAAACTTTATATACATACATCAATCATAGTGAAACAATCAAACAATAGTTATCAGCTTGGTCAGTTATAATAACATGCCCTTACAATTGCTGATAATATAAACAACAACAATAATGCGCACAGCGGATAATCAAAACAGATACCTATATACAAAATGAAGATCTCTAGCTCTCCTATTGAAGCTCCAAAAGCACCAAATCTGAACCTGTAAATATACTCGGTCTGACCCGAGCATTGAAAGGGAAGAACGCCTGCATCAGTCTGGTAAACCAGCGAGAGAGACACACTCAACTGAATTTATTAAATTACCAAACTTTTCCATTATCAAAACAAAAGTATCTCGTAAGACACGCTTACACATAAACACAGACGTCTTTTTACCTTACGATAACTAAAACATTTCATGTCAAATTCTATTACATTATATTAGTGTCTAGTATACAAATAATATTAATCATAGCCGAAATTGTGACATTGATTAAATTCCAGCATATAGCCCAAAATGCGTAATACAATCAAAATGGCAGGTATGCAATGGATTTTATATTTCCACACAAATGACCAGGTGAAGGGACAACCTCCCGATGGTACACCTCTAGATGGATGTCCCGAGAAACCATCACAAAGTTCCTCTACCAACACAAGATCGACCTACCTCTACGACTAGATATTACCGAATACGTCATACTCCGGTCGTTACCGACCTTTTCCGAGGCCCTCAAAGCGTAAAACCACAATAATCAGATACACTACGTCATAGCGTGTAAAGATTTATCTAGAAGAGGATTATCATATCCTATTTGGGAGCGTCCCACTTAGCCTTGCTGCATCTAACCCTGTTTCGATCATTTCAGGTTGATGAGGCCTGAGGTAACGATTACCATTCACAAATCACATAACAATCACTTTGAATGTCACATGGCCATTTTCGTTGACTACTAATTACCTTCCACAAAAGTACAACCCTTAAGCTCATACGTCGCAAGGAGGGTGTTAAGCTAAGAGAAGTTGCCTTCTTCGCCACCACTGATGTATGTTTGTAAAAATGAATATACGTAGTCTTTAGAAATGCAATGTCAGACAAACATCCATACAAGTTGTCTAGAAATAGGACAAACCGAAGGTACTTTCCTACCATATCCTGTTGGGAAATCCCTAGGATTAGTAACGAATAGTCCTTGCATGAGATATTTCATAACGAAGAGACTACTGCTATTGGATGTATATTGCGATTTTAACCCCAAACGATCAACAAGCAATTCTCCTCTTTGAAAATCCGGAATATCAATATCATCATAACCAACCTGCACAATCGTCGCATAAATGTTGGTCCGAAGTGGTTTTCGGATAAACCGATCCTTGTCTTCTTGCACCAACAATGCAAAAGCATTTCTCAACCTCACACAGAAACTAAGTCTCACAGACTTATCACATCTCCAACTTTCAACTTGCTATCCTTCGACCAAGAAGGAAGCTCGATAGATTGGAGTAATAGTCCGCATTACATGAATCAACATCCTCAACACAAACGATAATCAATCCTACACAGAAGGCTATGTACTATGTGTGCGACTAAATAGTTCCCACATCAAGTCGGGGAACTAAAATAGCCAAATTTGATAGTCGATTATTTAACTATCAAAGCGAACAAATAAATATCTTGCACCATAAGCAATCACTAGGCCATTTTAATTAACATTTTATTAATTAAACCGTTTGCTAAATATTCGCTTCAAATTATCTTTAAAAAGATATATTCTCAAATTCATTTCAATATTTCAACATTTGGAAAACAATTCCATATACTTATTTAATAATAAGTAATTCAATTCTCTTTATTTTCAACACTTAGAAAATATTACATATACTTAAATCAGGATTAAGTATATATTTCATTCTTTAAGGAAAACATTCTATTAAACATATTTATTTTGGTCAATACGAATTTTGCGTAAAACATCGTTACAACAACCTAAAATCATTAGTATAGGGATTCAATAATTAGATAGATATATAAATCCCATATACCATGCAAAATATCTTCTTTCGAAAATCATTTACTATAACAACAATATTATAGTCCATCATTTCCTTATTTCTTGAAAAAGTCTATTTCAACAATGAATGTTGAAATCTATGGTTTCAATACTTAACATTTAAGAACATCTTTAAATCATTTAAATCCATTTTATAAAAAAATGTTTATAAATTCCATTTATTTCATTTATAAAAAAATGTTTATAAAAAAATGTTTATAAATTCCAATTTATTTTATAAAAACTTCCATATACAAAATTCCTTTATTAACCAATTCCATTTATTTCATTTATATGCCAAAATCCAAATTATAAGTTAATTCACTTATAATTCTCTTATTTACAAATTCGTTCATTTTATAACTTCACAATTATAAATCTATAAATCTTATTTACTTATAAATTCCGTTTATAACTCCATCTTAACTATAAAACTCCTTTAAAATTTCTTCACTTTTTTTATAAAATATCAATTTTATAAATCAACCATTTATAATTATTCAAAAATCCCAATTTAAATAAACTTATTTGTTTAATAATTCACAAGTCGTTATTAAAACTCATATACAAAAATCATACTTAATTATATTTCACAAAAATCATAATTTTTATAAAATAAAATTTATAACATTTCTTTATCTCAAACAAATTCATTTCTTTATAACAGTTCAAAAAATAATAAAACAATTATTTTCAAAATCACTTGAAAATCCTTTTTTTGATTTGAAATCATCACTTTAATATTTTTAATTTACCAAAAATTGGCCCAATCATGCAACAACACTAAATACATCAATCATGACATTCAAAATATCATATATCACATGATAAAAGCATATATCACAATATCTGTAAATCAATCAACAATGGTGAGGAATCCATTTGGATCCCTCCAACCTGTCACCTGCAATAAATATACATATGAGAATATGTGTACAGTGTCCGCTTCGAGGCAGACGTGCGTACAAAAGGTCATCCGCTCATACAGGAAAACGTATGGGTCTCATCTGCTCCAATAGGCCGGAATTTTTCCAAATACCAATCAATATATAGATAATACATCATATATCATTCAAACAATCATCAATCATCATAAATAATATTTATTCTCTCTTATATAAAAAATATCAATGAGTCAAAAAGAGTGAGTTGTACTCACTTTTGTTCCAATAGTAGTCGTAGTGTTTTATTCCGAGTAAAGTTAAACAAGTGTTTAATTTTACCCATAATTTTCACCCGCTTCAATCAACTCCAAACCAGTTCTAAATGTAGTGCTCATCAATATGGACCCAAGCAATTCGTTTCTTCAAAAACGGACCTCGTATGAAGAAGTTATGCAATTTTAAAGTTTGTATGAATTTATATATAATAATTTACTATTTTCTTTTTAATTTAAAACCTTTGATAAATCCGGGCCATTAAATTTCTCACCATAAAATCTGGCTGCTACTTCCCCATTTTTCCTCATTGCGTGATACCCAGGTGAACACAACCCATAGCACGCACACAAATTTGAACGACGCGACCACCACTTCTCGTTTTGACGATGATCAGGGACCTCCACATCAAAGCTCAACGCCACTCACACCACTGACCGTGAGCACGGAAAGTTCGGTCTCCCTATTTCTTTGGAAAAAGGCACACGAACTAAGGATGAACGCAGCTAATTTGTCGTCAATCCATCGCTCCATTCTCGATCACAGTTGATTGGAAGTTCTCGACATGCTCTACGACTTTGTAGTTGAAGATTTCTCGAAATAATTTGTGGATTGGAAGAAAAATAAGGAGGAAGAAGATGCATTTCTGGCTATAGAAATGTAAATGGTGGCTAGGGTTTCTGGCTAATGTTTGAATGAAAATTGTGAAATGTTGTGGCCTTTTATAGAAAATTTCGCGACACTATTCACGCGAAATATTTTCAAACTCAAAACAAAGCATGCGCCTAGCATTTATAATGTTTTACTCCTATTCCGGACGCAATGGAATATATATCGAAAGCCAATTCAGTCATATTTGGAAGATAGGTTTTCGAATCGACTATTTAAATTTAAAATTTACATAAACAAATTTCTTCGCATTTCAACTTGCCACGACTAAACCGTAAATCCGATTGACATGAAATTTGAAACACTATAATAATATAACATTACGGATTCAATGAAATTAATTTCAACAAAATCCGAGATTGTGTGAAAAATGGCTATTTTCACTAGTTAATTAAATATTAAAATATTTAATTTCTAAAATTTACTTTTAATTCAATCTTAAAAGTTTACTATCATCATTCTAATTTAAATAGAATTTAATTCAACTTACGAAATCATTTTTATTCATATTAAATTCAAATTCCAGTTATTTCTACAATTTTAAATATTAAATTAACAATTTAATTATCCAATTAAATCAAGGTATTCGAAATATAAGTTATTCAACTTATAAAATTAACCTGTGAATATTTAAAACCATTAAATATACAAATTTTAAATGACTGAAATTCTATGCCGTTACAATGATCCTTTTCTGCTACTCTGAATTACGACGAGTTGAGTTATTCAATTCTTAGACGCTAGCTGTATAACTATACCCGAGTTGTAAGAAATTGAGCTATGAAATATACTTTGTAGGAGCAAAGTACGATCAATAGAAAATGATTACGTGGACGTAGGTCGAAGTACTTACCGAACCACTATTATGTGTTCTTTTCTTTCTTTTAATACATTTTCTTTTTTAATTTTCTTTTACTGTTTGGTTTGGTATTTATGCCATTTTTGTTCCAAAAAAATCCAAACAAAAATATATGAATACACACACATACACGTGTGTGTGTGTATACACATGTATATATTTTATATATTAAATATATGGTTTTTAAATACTTAAAATATTAAATTTACTTTTTAAATATTTTTACCTTCTAGCCGAATATATAAAATGTGGATGGAAAGCATGCAAACATATATGAATGGATTTTAAAATGGAGTATTACCTTTTTTTTATCTCGTTGATTGCTGACACCTTGGCTGCTAATGGTTTTCTTCTTCAAACTCAAGGTTTTATGCAATCAGCTACAGGCTGCAATTCCTTCTACAAGGCATCGTCAACTTTCTATCAATGGAGGCTAGGGTGTGTGTAACAACCCTGGTTTTGGTGATTACGTGTAAATATTAAACTATAACGGTGTTTATAATTTAATATTGAGAAATAAAAATAAATTGGAGATCTAAAAATTGTTTATTTGGAATAAACAATGGATTTTAAATGTAAAATGTGAAAATAAAGTTTTAGAAACTTTATTTTGATTGTTGTGCTAAAAAAGAATGAAATATGGTTTTAATTTGTGAAAATGCAATAATTCTAGTAATTATTGTCAAATGCTTCCTTTATTGATTTTTAAATGAAGTATTTGTTTTAATATGTGTATATTTTAAACAAAAAGGTGAAATTTTGTTTAAAAATTAGGTTTGGTTGTAAAAATGATGTTTGAATGATTTAATGCATTATATTATACAAGAAAATTATTTTTGTGTAATTTTTGGAGTTAAAAATGGTGTTTTGTGTAAATATTTGTCAAAATTGTGTACTTAATTAAAATAAGAGTTTTTAATAATAAAAATATTTTTATAACTAAAATTATCTTTTTATTAGTGGTAGAATGTTTTATTAAATATGAAAATATGTTTGTATAAAATTATTGTGAAGAAAACTTGTGTAAATATGCGTTTTATTAATTACGTAAGTGTATATTTGTTTTAAGTGGCAAATTTGATTTATACTTAGGCTAATTAATTTTTAATTGGGTCTTAGCGCATTTATTATTTTTCTTAGCCTATAAAGAGATGGAAAAACATATCTTCTTCTCAAGTTCAGTACGTTCAATTTTGTTTCACAGTAAAAACCAGAAACCAAATGAAGAAACCGTTCCACTTTTAAAAATCCAAGCTTCAATCTCCAAATTAAATAAAAAATTTGCTGTTTTTATCAAATTAAAGCTTCACTTCAACAGGTAATCAACTACGAAAACAAAAATATTTGATCAAAATTCGATTTTTGTGATATTGGGTTGTTTGTAACTTTGTTCTACTGTGTTGCATGTCTCTATTTTTCTTATGTACAGGTTATTGAAGCTTTCTCTTGCCAAAAGATTGCAACTTCCTTCGAGTTTGTTCAATCGGCTCTCCGAAATTGCATGGTGAGTAAGTAACTCACAATTTCTAGCTAAAGAAAAGCTTCAAAAACCAATAACTGTGCAATATTTAGCCTTAGTTTACTAATTCATGTAGTTATTTTGTTTCTGTGATAAACTGATTTTGGGTTGCTACTTTGTATGACCATATCTTCTTATTCCTATGTCGAAATTTGTTGATTCTTTTTTGTTTTAAAGTTGAAGTTATCTACTATGTGGGACCAATTTTCAGTTCAATCTAAGGTCATTATTCCTCTATGTCATGCCCGTAAGTTGAACTCGAGATGGTTTTCAGGCCTGTATGCATTTCCGTTTCTAGGCTGCTGCAAACATAGTCCGAGTCCATGTTTGAGGCACCGTATCTTTTTTATTTCCGTTTGGAATTCATCGATTCTTTTTTTATTTGAAACTTGAAGTTTTCTACTATGTGCATACAAATTTTCAATTTAATCTGAGGTCATTTGGTCATCTGTTTCATGCTTGTAAGTTGAACCTGAGATGGTTTTCAGGCCTATGCACATTTTCGTTTTCCGACCTGCTACAAACATGGCCTGAGTACATGGTTGACACAGCGTTTCGTTTTCATTTTCTATCGGAATTCATTGATTCCTTTTTTATTTGAAAGATGAGTTTTCTACTATGCGCTTACCAATTTTCAGTCAATCTGAGGTTGTTTGATCCTCTGTTTTATGCCTGTAACTTGACCCGAGAGGGTTTTCAGACCTAGGCAGAATTCAAGATGGCCTGAGTCCATGTTTGAAATTTTATATCTTTACCATTTATGTCGGAATATAGAGAATCTTTTTCCAGTTCATAGATAAATCGTTCTACTCTGTGTGTACCAAATTTTGGACCATTACGAGGTTGTTAAGCCATTTGAATTATGTCTGAAAGTTAAACTCGGAGAAGATTTCAGACCTGGGTATTGTTTTTGCCTGTGCACTTTTTTTGTTTTGCCATGTTTTCCCTTTCGATTTCCGACTTCTTCATCTTGCATTTGTGATATTTCTAAATTATTTTGAAGGCCATGAAGCCTATCAATAGGCAAGCCATAATTTTGTGAATTTGTTATTCAAAATGAATCGATTTTGAGATGTTTTCGAATGTCGATTTTGGTGTTTTTCGATGATTTTTCTTCGATTTCGAGCACGGGTTTTTCTAAATAATTTTGAAATGATTTTTAAAAGAAATTGGCTTTTTAAATAATTATTATATAATATTTATAATTTGTTTTCAAGCTATAAAAACTATATATTCTCTATAATACGGGAATTTCAAAGATTGTTCTCCAAAAAACGATTTCGAAAATTGTTTTAAAAGCTTGTTTTCTGAAACAAATTATTTTCTATTTAAAATACACGTTTTTGCACTATTCGAGCATATTAGAAGGAGAATTAAATATTTTGGTAAAATACGTTGTATGGGACATGTGTGTTTACTTTATCGATTAATTATTGACTTGTCCGTTTGAACGTTATGACCTTCGAGTCGTATTTGCCGATGGGATGAGGCAAATATTTTTACTGATTTTTGATGTGGCATTGGCTAGTTGTTGGTAAACAGATTAGTGAGAATGTGTGGTTTGGGATGCACTTTTAACACTTCTCAAGTTCCTATCTAAGAGTTCGTGACACAATCTCAAGTTGCCAGTACTAGACCTTTGGGTCATTTTTCGTTTGAGATGTTTGTCCATTGAGACATATTTGTCCTTTGGGACGTTGTCCTTCGAGATGTTTGTCTAAAAGACGTATTTATCCTTTGGGATGTGGTCATTCAGGACGTTTGACCACTTGAGACGTGGCATATTATTTTGAGAGATCAGTACTTGGCGGGCTACAGCCACTTTACAAGCACGTGCTATATCTTTGGGATGATTTCATTGATTTCTTTGTGATTTTCCAAGTGTATCGCCTTTTGTATTATTGGCCATTTGAGCCGTTCGATAAATTATATATGGTGATTACATCTTTGGAAATTGAACTCCTATTGAGTTCTATATTTGAGATTTGGGTTTTCCATCTTTGGCGTTTATATGAGATTTATAATCTCCTTTTCGAAGATATATATATGTGTGTGTGTGTGTGTGTGTGTGTGTGTGTGTGTGTGTTTGCCATTTTTGACATATTTTGATATTTGAGATTTCTCTATTTTGAGAATATATCCGTGATTGCCATTTTGGTGAGTTTGAGTTTTGAAATCTCATATATAGGAGATATGGTTTAGAGAAACCATTATACTTGCTTTTGGGTTTTTGCCGATGATATGAGGCGTTTATTATGCTTAGTACTTTATCGATGAGTTTACCTCTTCCGAGGACATACACTTAGTAATTACCTTATTGGAAGTAGTGACATGCTCTTACTATTGTTTCTTCTCATTCGAGAAGATTCTTACCCTTTACCTTATGCTTTATATTATCATTTATCAAACTAATGTAATGTTTTAGCTAGACTAACACATGTATTTTATATACTCGGGTCAAACCGAGTTGTTTTAGGTTAGATACCTGCTTTTGGACTTCACATGATGCTTCCATCTAGGATATCGGCTTATCTCATTTTCGTGTAATTTTGTAGTCTTTTTTCTTGACTCTGATATGTATTTATTGTTTGACTCATTATATATATTCTGGTCCAATAACCACTTACGATGTGCCATTTTGTATTATACTTGAGTTATCAGTGTATATGTATGTATGTGTGTGTGTGTATGTGTTTGTTTGCTACTGTGATGTAATGTACATTCTGTTGTTGTTTTTTGTGACGACTTGCCTTTCATTCCATAGAAAGACGTATCATTGTTAAGAAAGAAATATGTAGAAAGAGAATAGATAAAAGAAAGAAACTAAACAACATCAGAATCTCACAGCGGAAACGGAGAAATATAATACATCACATAGCTATTACATAGTCATTACACATCAGGGTCAATATAGTTACAACATTACAGTAAATAGTCGTGAAGACCTGTCTATCCATTACGTTCCAAAATACAACAGATAAGTGATACTGACACAACGGAAAACTATATAGATATAGATATGCCAAGACTCCTGCTCCAAGCTTTTCCAAAATTCGTCAAGCAAACCTGATCACTTGGCTACTCATAAAAAATTGAATACCCAAGAGTTTAAGAAAAACAAAATAAACTCCTGGTCAGACATGGGTCGGGTGTGAGTAAACGGTTAAGTTTTTTAACTTGAAAATCCTTTGAAATAAAAGGTATCACATAAAACTCTCGCAAATAAACACGGACAAGGTTTTCCCTTACGATGACCAAAACATTTGACAAGAAATATGGTTGTGCTATAATAGTGTCTAGGGTTTTCAAATAAATATTCACATAGCCGAAATTGTTACATTCATTAAATTCCAGCATGCATAGGTATACAATCATGTCCGAGATCACTCAGGGCTACTGGGGTACCGTCCGTCACATTACGTGGTCTAGATCATTGTACGGAGGATCCACCCTGATCCCCTACAACACAAGACCGGAGCTACCCCTTACTGGATAGTCCAAAGAAGACAACCCCGCGGTTGTGGCCAACAACCGCCCACACAGCCAAATAAAGGGACCTCTAGACAAGAGAAAGCCTTATCCTACTTGGGTGCTACCCACTTATCCTTGCATGCACCTTCCCTATTTTAGCCATTTCCGGTTGATGAGGCTTGAGACTATGATTACCTTTTTAGAACACTTATCGTAGAATGCTCATCGTCCTCCTTTGACGATGATCTAATAGCATTCATCAATACAAGTTCGTTTTGGGTTCGAACGAAACCCAAGGCACTATCTCGTTACACTCATTTTGGAAGCACCCTTAGAGTTAACGACAATAGCCCTTACACTCTGAAACTTCATCTCGATCTTCACTTGAGATTTCACGACCTATTGCTTAACTTGGATCGATGTGGTTTTTGGATAACAAATTTGATATTCGATCCCGATCTCATCGAAATCCAAACGTTTCTTAAAGGTCAAGTTGTTTAAGGTTTAAACAATTTAATTACATTTAGAACTTTGTATACACATAGAAATTCAGCACAGATAAATAACACCCATTTATCACAGCTATATCCAAAGTATTTCACATCACAGAACATTACAGATTATCATACTATAAATATCAATCAATCTAGACATTCTATATAGTCAATCATCCATAAGCACGACTTATTAATCCCATAATTATAATTAATTTAACTAACTCAAATTAAATTAATTACTTATGAATTAAATACATAACCTGCTTAATCAATCATTAATCTAATTACAAACCATTATAATAAATTGTTGAATTAATTAATCATTACTTAATTACTTTTATAAATCAGTTAAGTAATCTTTAATTACTGATTAATTGTCCTATAATTTTAAATTAATTTAACCTTTAATTATTAATTAATAAACCTTAATTATTAATTAATAAACCTTAATTATTAATTAATAAATCTTAATTACTAATTAAAAAACCCTTAATTACAAATTAATTAATCCTTATTTACCTGTTTTATTAATCCTTAATTATTAATTACTAATCCTTGATTGCTAATCAATTAATTCTTAATTACTAATTAATTAATTTTTAATTACTAATTAATCAATTCTTAATTACCAAAGACCTTAATTAACTTTAAGATAAATCATTTATCTTTGTTAATTACTTAATTATCATTAAAATCTTATTTAAAAATATTTTACTCTTTAATTAACTACTTAATTAAACCATTTAATTTAAGTTTAAAATAAACTTAAGAATTTAACTTAATAAATTTAAGTTAAATATATCATACCACTTTTCCTAAAACCAAATATTTAAAAACATTAAGAAAATTGATTTAAGAAATAATTTAAACTTTATTTACTTTAAATATTAAAACTTGGTTTTATTTATATTTTAAAACTGTTATAATATTTACTTCGGGTTCAACCCAATACCTCCCCGAGACACAGCCGAGAACTTCCCCATTTTTTTTAACTTGGTTTAGTTTTAAAATTTTAAAACTGTTAAGAAGTAAAACACTCGCGCAACAACCCGACACCATGCTCGAGCCATAAGACCTCTACTTCGAGACCCCCCCTGAGACACAGACTGTCTTCCACAAAAACAAAACTCTGACACACACAGACCCATCGTACACATGCACCAATGAACTTCGCCACTCCGACCATCGCCGACACCTCCAACATGTCGGCGACTATCTCCATCATCGATCCTGACCACCCAAACTTCCATCTAAACACAAAATCGAAAACGAGCTATCTTGATCAAACTGGAACAGCATCCATCATCCAAAAACCACCTCGACTCGACGCTGCTGACCACTAGAAACCACGAAACTCCGTCCACAGCTTTGCCGACCAACCAACCAACCAACTTTTCCCCCGCCTTCGATGAACTCTGATGCTCCAGAGACGATGCAGCGGCCAACATTCCAACCTCGACCAAAAACCTGACTTAAGCCCTATTCCAATGTTGTCCGTCCATTCCCGTGGATGATAAATCAGTGAGTATTTTTTCCGAGAGCACCGACCTCCAAGCCACCTCCAGTCGTGATCCCGACCACCCCGAGCCTTCCGATCACCAGAAAAAACCCTAAAAACCAAAATCCATTCAACCAAAATTCCTCACTCGATTCAACACTAAAAATATGGATTTAACCCATAAAATTCATGATTTTGGAAATCGAATCTGGTTGTGTACAAGAAAACAAAAATCATTGCATTTGAATTTTGCATGTTTTTAGTTTTTACTGTATTTTCCTAATTTTCCAGAAAATACTCAAATTGATTATACTTAAAACTTTTTTTTAAAATTAAGATCTTACAAATTTAAACAACTGTTGTTTGAACAACAAAGTCTAAAAGGATTTGGAGGTTGAGATCTTGATTTTTGAAAGGTTTGAATGCCTGTAAAAAAAACAAGAACATGGGAACATTCTTGTTCCAGACATGCACACATACATTTACCTATATATACACAGACATGCAGGTAATTTCGATAACTATACAACAATTTCTCACTACATATACCATGTGTTTGTCATATGCAATTCAAGTTTAAACAGATTTAAGGTTTTAAGAAAAGTTTACTCACATATTTTATGTTGAACAGAGAAGTTGAAACTGGAATGCTTTATGATTTTTGAATTGGAAATCCTATTTGAGTTGTTTAGTAGAGTTGATATCTTGCTTTAAAACTGAGCTGAATCTGCTTGATCAAGCTTGATGATTCAGGTTGAGATAGTTGAAAAAGTTGTTGTTTTAGATTTTATTTTCTGGTTTGAAGTTGTTTACAGGCTTTTGGTTCTTAAGTTTGAAAATGAGGATAGAAAAGAAAATGAGAGAATAGAGTATAAGTATATTTATAGCCTTTTTTATGACTTTTTAAAAATATAAGAAAATAAATAAAATTGTGACACTTGCTTAAATTAGCTTACATTTGTCATTTGCATGTTACTATTAACTTACATTTGTAATATGCATGTGTTAATATATCTTAATATGTTTTTATAACTTATATTTTAATTTCTATTTAGTTTAATATATTTCTTAATTTATATCTATATAATCTTTTAAAGAAAATAATATAAAACTGATTATATACTAATAAAAATCATATACATATACATATATATATATATATATATATATATTCAAATCCAATTTATTTTAAGATATTTCTCTTTTAAATTTCCAATTCAAATCCTATTTCTAATTCTATTTAAAATCTATTCATATATATACATATAACAAACACATAATTTATCTGTTTGAAAATAAACAATAATTTGCCAATTTTAAATAATTTATAAAAGAAGATTATCACATATTTATTACCTGAAATTTCGGGATATCACATTCCTCCCCTTAAAAGAATTTCGTCCCCAAAATTTAAAAGCAAAAGATAATCCAAAAACTTTTATTTCAACAATACAAGCATACATATCAGCCATTCACTAACAACCAAACAAACAATTCATTCAAACAAACATTACTAGCTATCCGGATACAATTCCGGATAAGCTTTCCTAAAATTATCTAGAGTTTCCCTGGTACAGTCTCTGAGATCCTCGCTCCGCTGAACCTTGACCAGCATCACCACTTTGTTTCTGAGCTACTTCTCACCTTGATCAACTATCTGGACAGGATGCCTGACTACCATTAAGTCTAGTTCGATCTCTAAATCTTCTTGCATTGCCGGCTCCACAACTAAAGATAAGTTGAACGCGTACTTTCTCAGATGAGATACATGAAAAACATTGTGAATTCCAGCCACCCGGACTGGCATTTCAATCTTTTAGGCCAAAGCACCAATTCTCTCGAGCACTCGGAACTGTCCAATATATCTCGAGGCAAGCTTTCCTGTCTTTCCAAATCTGATCTCTCTTTTTAATTGGGAAACCTTGGCAAAAACCAAATCTCCGACTTCGAATTCCAGTTGCCTTTGTCTCTTGTCCGCATAACTCTTCTGTCGATCTTAGGCTGCTTTCATTCTCTTCTTGATTAGCTCCATCTTCGCAGCTGCCTCTTGGATCAAATCTGAACCAAGAACAAGATGATCTCCTGACTCTACCCAACAGGACGGTGATCTACAAGGTCTCCCGTACAAAGCTTCCTAGGGTTCCATCTTGATACTTGCCTGATAACTATTATTGCACGAGAATTCCACTAAATGCAGATGGTTATACCAAGACCCATCGAAATCCAGAACATAAGCCTTCAACATATCCTCTAGAATTCGATTCAGCCTTTCCGTTTATCCGCCGGTCTGGGAATAATAGGCTTTACTCAAACTCAATCTTGTACACAAAGCTGTCTGCAAAGCCTCCCAAAATTTACTGGCAAAGATTGGATCACGGTCACTCACTATGCGGACGGGGATTCCATGCAACCTGACGATCTCTTTCAAGAAAATTTCTGCCAAAGACGCTGCAGTTCTGGTTGCCTAAACCGGAATAGAATGGGCGCTCTTGGTCAGCCGGTCCACGATTACCCATATTCCTTCATTTCCCTTTCTGGTCCTTGGCAACCGTTGATGAAATCCATCGATATCATTTCCCACTTCCATTTAGGGACTTCTAGAGGCTGCAACCATCCTTTTGTCTTCTGTTGATCACCATTCACCTGCTGACAGATTGCACATCCATTGACGAAAGCAGCAATATCCTTCTTCATGCCTTTCCACCAGAAGACTCTCTTCATATCCTTATGCATCTTTGAAATCCCCGGTGGATACTCAGCTTGGAGCGATGACTCTCTGATAAAACTTCTTGCTTCAAATCCTTGAAATTTAGAACAAAAATTCTCCCGTTGATCCTCAAAATTCCCTGGTCACCAATCTCAAAACTGAAACACTTAACATTCTTGACTCTCTTAATGATTTCACTTAATCTTCTATCCGATCCTTACTCGCAATCCTTTCGAGAAGAGACGGAAAAACTTCCAAAATCGATAGAACTGCAATCCTACTCAGAGCATCCGCCACTACATTCGCTTTTCCTGGAGTATAGAGGATATCCAAATCATATGCCAAAAATTCTACCCACCTCTGCTGCCTCAAATTCAGATCCTTCTGGGAGAAAAGGTATTTTAAAGGTTTATGATCCATGAAAAGCTCGAATTTCTCTCCCAACAGATAGTGCCTCCAGATCTTCAAAGCAAAGACGATGGCCAATAATTCCAGATCATGCGTAGCGTAATTCTTTTTATGTGGCTTCAATTGCCTGCTCGCATACGCAATCACTTTCCCATTCTGCATCAATACTTCACCCATCCCAACTCCACAAGCATCCACATAGACTTCTAACTTATTCTTACCATCAGGAATAGCTAGAACAGGTGCACTGGTCAGCCATGCCTTCAAATCCAGGAGTGCCTCTTCACACTTGGGGATCCATTTAAACTTTTCTCCCTTACTAGTCGACTTAGTTAAGTGCGAAGAAATCTTGGAGTTGTCCCTGATAAATTTCCTGTAATACCCTACCAAACCCAGAAAACTGCGGACTTCCGTAGGAGTCTGCGGTTGCTTCTATTCTTAAATAGCTGCTACCTTGGCCGGACCAACAGAAATACCCTCACCAGATATAATATGCCCCAAAAATCTAACTTCCGACTTCCAGAAATGGCACTTCGAAAACTTAGCCTTCAGAACATACCTCCTCAAAGTTTCCAACACTATCTCCAAATGTCGCTTATGCTCCTCCTCAGACTTGGAGTAGACGAGAATATCATCGATGAACACGAGCACGAACTTGTTCAGCACATCCCTGAATATTCGGTTCATCAAATCCATAAAATAGATAGGAGCGCTGGCAAGCCCAAAAGGCATAACCAACCAGTCATAAAAATAATTGGGTCCTCTGAACGCAGTCAAGGGTATATTGTCCTCAGCTACCCTTAACTGGTGGAAACCCGAAGCTAAATCCAACTAGGAGAAAACAGAAGCTCCATGGAGTTGATCAAAAAGATCGTCTAAATGGGGCAAGGGATACTTATTCCTAATAGTAACCTTATTCAAGTCCTGATAATCCACACAGAATCTTAATGACCCATCCGACTTGGTCACAAAGACCACAACATAACCCCAACTAGAATAACTAGGTTGGATCAAACCTTTCTCTAAAAAATCTTGGGTCTGCTTCACCAGATCTTCTCTCTCTCTCTCGGCGCCATCCTTCTACTTGGTTGAACAACAGGTATTGCTCCTGGAACCAAATCGATCCAAAACTCTATCTCCTGATGCGGGGGCAAACCTTTAACTTTCTTGAAGACATCCGGAAAATCTTTGACCATTACAATGGATTCTACACCTTTTGGAGATGTCTCGATTCCATGCAAAAGAATACTAAAGTGAACTCTGGAACTATCACAAGTCACTTTTGCAATCCTTCCCAACTCAATTTTCAAAGTCACAGTTCTCTCTTCACAAATCAGAATAGCCTTATGCTTATCCAACCAATCCATTCCTAGAATAAGGTCAAATCCTTTGAAATCGAATACAAATGGGTCGCAAGAGAAACTATGAGACAGATAAGAAATTCTTAGGACTCTATAGATCTTATCTAACTTGGTTACTCCCCTGATAGGATTTGATATAAAAATAGGGTGGTCTACAATATAAGGGGTCAAATGAAACTTCTCTACCATATCCAAGGAAATAAAACCGAGGGATGCACCAGAATCGAACAAAACTTTAACAAAAATGCCATCTAAAAGCAAAGTACCTTCTAGAACGCCTTTGCATTTCCTATCCGAAGAAGTTGATGGTCCTTCTTGAATAGAAAACACCTTAGTAGGCTGAGCTCTTTGAAGAAGACGACAAGCCTTCACCATGTGCCCTGGTTGTTGATAGTTGAAACATAAGGATTTCGGAACCATTTCGAAACTGGGTCCACTCCGATGCTGTTGCTGCTGAGTTCTTCCTCTGGGACACTACTTAGCCAAATGACCCTCTTGTTGACACACATAACACTTACACGCTCTGTTGTTGCCTCCATGTTTCCCTTTGCCTTGCTTCTTCCAATTTGGGTTGAATTTCCTTTTGTTCGGATTGGAAGAAGTTCCACTTGGTGCTGCTACGATGCCAAAGGTTTCTTATTCATAAGCTCCTCATACCTCAATGCCATGTCGATCAATTCCATGAATGATACCTTAAGATGTGCCGTCATCTTCTCGTGGAACTCGGGCCTCTTACCAAGTACAAACATCTCATTTTCTTGAGGGGTGTGTCAATAAGACCAGGTCCGTAGCGAGATAATTCATTAAACTTGGTCCCATATTCTGAAACCGACATACTCCCTTGCTTCAGATCTAGAAGATCTCTACATAGAAAAATCTTCCTAGTTGTAGGCATAAACTGTTCCTCAAATAGTTCCTTAAACTTGCTCCAAGAAATATCATCCTCTGAAATATTTACTGTAACTGCATCCCACCATGCTGCAGCTCCTTCTTGAAGTTGCCACGATGCCATTACTCTCTTTTGCTCATCTGACAGATCCAAACTCTTAAAAACTCGCTCACACGAGCGTAACCAAGCCTGAACTTCAATGATGGAGTCTGATCCTTTAAAAGGCCTCCCTCCTAGATTGGTGAAATCCTTACACAATGCAGTAAAACTTACTCGAGGAGGCGTTGGATTTGCAGCCTCGCTAGCAGTCGGACCTCTACCATTAGTGGTCGTCGTGCTGCCCACAACTTTTCCTCTCCTTCCTTTAGAACTCATGTTGGCAACCTGAGTAGGTAACCCAACAATTTAGATAGCATATAGAAATATAAAATATTACAAGTACGTGCTCTCAAGATAGATACTATTCCAAAGCCTAGGTATTATCTCAACCTAGCGCCCTGATACCAACTGTGACGACCCGCCTTTCATTCCATTGAAAGACAATCATCATTAAGAAAGAAATAGGTAGAAAAAGAATAGATAGAAGAAAGAAACTAAATGTAACGACCCAGAATTTTTATAAATTTAAATTTTAATATTTAATTAATTTTAAATATTAATTAGTGAATTTATAAGTCAAATAAATTTTTATTTGAATTTTTGGATTTAATTGGATTATTAAATCGATAATTTAATATGTTAAATTATGGAAATAATTGAAAATAGAGTTAAATATGATAGAAAATGATTTGTAAAATTTTATTTAATCATACTGGAGTTATAGAAATATTTTAGAACTTTTAAAATCGAATTAAAAGTTAATTTGTGAAAATTGAATATTTTAATATTTAATAATCGACTGTAAAATAGTCAATTTTTGAACAGTCTCAGAATTGAACGAAACCAGTTTCATTGGATCCGTAATAGTTAGTTATTACCGGATTTCAATTTTCGTGTCAATCGGAGCTATCGTTTGATCGTGACAGCTCGAAACGCATTGAATTATTTTTAATTTAAATTTGGCGAGCTAAAATAGCCATTTTTCAAAAAGTCTCGGATTTCGACGAAACCAGTTTCATCGGATCCGTAATGTGATATTATTGTAAGGTTTCAAATTTCAAGTCAATTGGATTTACCGTTTGTCCGGTACAAATTAAAACGCCTAGAAATCGATTTAAATCGGTTTAATTTAAATTGAGCGTTTATAGCCATAACTCGCACATACTTCCGAATTAGCTTCCGAAACCTGTTCCATTGTGTCCGGAACGCGGGATAAACCCTAGGTACGCTGGTTACGGCGTCTAAATCGGAGTTCGGAAAATCCGGGATGAATAGTGTCGCTCGTTCCTTATAAATAGCCCTACCCCTTCACAAATAAAAAAAAGAAAAGAAAATAAAACCCTAATTACATTGCCAGCCGCCACCCATGGGTTCAAGGGCCAGAAATCATCCTCTTTCATTCATCAAAATCTCTCAATCCACTCGTTTTTAGAAAAAGTTGTCAACTAAAGAATCGAAGAGCACGAGATGAGCTTTAAATCCATACGGATATGATCGGGAATGGAGTAACGATGGCGGAGCAAATGGTGGCCGTGCGTGGGCTGTAGAGGGCCGTGCGCACGCTTACCTAGGGGGCCGAGCCTAGAGATCTTCATGGTGGTGGTAGCTCGTCTCGAGAGCTTCGTCATGGCGTTGGAGTGATCGAATTTCGTTGATTATCGAAGGAGAAAATATAAACCCTAGAATTGTGCTAGTGGGTTTGATGTTCGGCCTTGTGCTGTAGCTTGCGCGTGTATTTGGGAAGATGAAGGGGGGGCGTTGGATCTGGTGTGGACGGTGATGATGAGGGGATGGTAAAAATTTATAAAGGATAGTGTAAATTTTAGTTTAAAAATCGTGTACAAACTTGTAAAATCAATATCTTTTTCATACGAGGTCGAAAAAATGCAAACTCAGTTGCGTTGGAATCGTATGGACGAGCACTACGCGATGGAGTTGGTTTGGAGTCGTTTGGAGTTAGTGAGAATTTCGGGTAAAATTAAACGCGCGTTTAATTTTATTCGAAATAAATAGCTAAAACGGAAATTGAAACCAAGGTGAGAATTTCTCACTCAATCGAATAGGTTTCGATTTTATTTTAAATAGTTAGATTTAAAATATTTGAATGCATGTTTGAATGATGACTGTAATTTATTGATTGTTAAAATAGACATTATGCGCCGTTAGTAAGCGGATGTTATTTAATATAAACATATACCGCGAATATTTCATAAACAGTGAAATTGGTATTATATATAATATCAATATATATATATTGGCATATGTATATATTGCAGTTGTTGATTTCCCGCATTTTTTTGTTTAGCGGATGAGACCCTATTACGCCGTTATTAAGCGGATAATATTTAATAAGAACATGTACCGCGATAATTTCGTACTGGAGCGGAATTGGTATTGTGCTAATGTTTGTGGATGCAGGAAAACAGGTTGGAGGGATCCAACTGGATTCCTCAACAGTTTTTATTTAATTTCAGATATTTTGATATTTGATGGATTATCATATCGATATATGATATCGTTGTTAGTCGTGATTGACTATTTGGTGTGTAGCATCATTGGACCCAGATTTTGGGATTTTAAAATGTTTTTAAAGTGATTTTTGAAAATATACTATATTTTTGGAATTGATCCATTTCAAATAAATAAACGTTATAATTTTTAAAGTTATAAAAATTATGATTTTTGTGTAATGTTGTTAAAAGCTGATTTTTGAGAGATATGAACCAATGATTCTATAAAATAGTTTAAACTGGATTTTTGAGTTATTATTAAAAGTTTGAATATAAGATTTATAAAATTTGATTATTTTATAAATCGAAATGGTGAAACTATAAAGGAGTTAAGACGTTTTAAAGAATAATATAGATTGATTTATATTAAAGGATTTACAAATGAATATTTGTAAATTAAAACGTTGGAATTATAAAATGAGATTTTATAAGTGTTTGAATGAAGTGAAAGTGAATTTTGTAAATGAATGGAATTCATGGAATTATATAACGGTAAAGTTATAAAATGGAATTTTATAAACAGTAGGTTTATAAAATTTGTAAAGTTATTAAAGTAATAAGATTTGGATAAATAATTGAATCTTATAAGTTATAAGATTTATAATTATGAAATTCTAAGGAACGATTTTGTGAAATAATCGTTTATAAGTAATTAACTTATAATATGAACTTGTAGTTTATAATTTAGTTATAAACTGGAATAGGTTAATAAAGGAATTTATAAAAAAAGAAGTTTTTATAAATAAATAGAAATAGAATTTATAAACGTTGTTTTATAAATTCGCAAACGACTTATTTTGATAAGTTAATTGTTGAAACCTATTAATGGAGTTATATTCACATTTTTGAATAGTGAATAATCCTTGAATTAAAATGAATAAAAGGATGAAATTGTTAACGTAGTATATTCACGTTTTTGAATAGTGAATAACACGTTAAAGGAAATATTTTAGATTTGATGTTTTAAATAGAATTAAAACGATCTAACGATGTTTAAAGGTGTTGAGATTCGAAACCATAGATTTCAACATTTATTGTTGAAATAGACGTTTTCGAGAAATAAAAGGAAATGGTAGACTATAACACTGTTGTTATAGTAAATGATTTCCGAAAGGAAATGTTTTTAATAGTATTGGGATTTATATATCTATTTTAAATTCGAATCCCTATACTAGTGATTTTGGGTTGTCGTAACGATGTTTTACGCAACATTCGTTTTGGCCCAAGTAAATATGTTTAAGTGAATGATTTCCTTAAATAATGAAATATATACTTAATTTGATTTAAGTATATTGAATATTTTCTAAGTGTTGAAAATAAAAGAGATTTGTGAATTACTTATGAATAAATAAGTATGGAAATGTTTTCCAATGTGAAGTGAATAATTAGAATTTATCTTTTTGAAGATAAATTGAAAATGAATAATTGAAATCGTATATGCACGAATATTTTGAAATATAAATCCATTATGGAATTTATAAATGAAAAGTGGAATTTGTTTGGAAATAAATATTGATTTATTTTTGAAGTGTTGGAATAATATATCTTGTAAAGATATTTTGGAAATGTAAATAATTTGGAAAATTATTTGGAATCTGGTGATGTATGCATATCAATTGATAGTTCAATAGCCGACTATCAATATTTCCCTTTGAATGGGTATTTGATGTGAATATGATTGAATTTGAATGCACACTTATTTTTGAATAAGCGCTCACTATTCGGGTTAACCGGGAAAGGACCATGGGGTCGTATAACCCACTCCGAATATGTGATACGTCGTTGTGAATCGCATTTGAAGATCGGTGTTGAAGACCGGATATTTGCGAGAGCGATAGGATGAACTATCGATTGACTCTGCACCGAGTTGCTCCGGCATTGAGTTCTCCATATGTGATGGTGAATCCGATCAGGATTGTGAATATCCGGATTGCAAGGACTTCTTTGTAAGTGCCTTCGGTTCTGTTCGAGCCCGGAACAGACTTGTATGGATTGTATGTCTGACATTACAATTTGAGATATAAAGCCGATTTCTTTCAAATATATTTCTGTTGGTGGCGGAGAATTTATTCTTTGCTTAACACCCTTCTCTGAGACGTACGAGCTCAAAGGTTATATAGTTGAAGTTATCAGCGATATATTCCCAGTTTGGTAATGTGACATGCTGAGTGATGCTGAAATGATCATTGTGTTGATTATTGTGATAGGATCATTTATTTGATCGTCTATCTTAGTGATCATTGTGTTGATCATTTGTTGACCCAAAGCATGGCTTTTGTATAAAGTATGTTTTTGTGGACGTGAATTCGTCGAGCCTCACATCCCGTGAATGGTCAAAACAGGAAAGAAGCAGCAAGGTTATGAGGGGTAGCACCCTTTAGGATGTGTCCATTTCCTTCTGGAAAAGGGTGGTATCATGGTATGGAGCCCAGATGCTTACTCATGTTGAAAACACTTTGTTATGATTGTGTGAATTGATTACGAGCGCTCGGTGATAAAGGTCCCAAAGGACCGGGGGATGGCATATTCGGTCAGTTGTTACTCAGTTAGGAGTAACCCGGCCTTGTGTTGGTAGAGATCCGGTTTGGTTCTCGGGGATGTCCATCCAGAGGCATTCTCAGTGGCAATGGGAAGTTCCTTGGCCTGATCATTCGTTGGAAATCCAATTCCCAATACGAAACTTGTACGGTATTAGTTGTAGAACCTGCCATTCACTTATGGTGGTCACCACTGTTTGGATGGTAGCTATAGTAGGCATAGTTCGAAATGTCTATGTTGGCTAAGATTTATATTCTACTTTCGAAATGAATTTTTCCTACACTATACACTAATAATAATATCAAATGTTATTTTAAATGCGTATCAAGCATCTTTGACTATCATAAGGAGAAATCTCCTCCGATTCTGCGTTTGCATTGTGTGTGTGTGCGGGAGGCCTTATGGTAGTCTCATTTTTAAAAGCATTGCGAATTGATTAAAATATTCCTCTATTTTGATTTTAAAGTTAAATAAACTGTTTTGAGTTCTCACACCAGTCACATGACTGACTTGGAGTTTATTGTTTTCCTTCCTAAACTCTGGGTGCCCACCAATTTTCCACACGGGCAGTTAAGAGTTAGGTTTATCAGGATATTCTGGATATTCTGGAGTTGCTGGAGGCAAGCTGGATGGCATGGCGTATTATTTATATAGTATTTCTTTTTCCGCTGCATTGTTTGTTGTTGTATGATGTTGTACACTCTGATGATATGATGTAATGTAATGTATAAAATGTAATAACTGATATAGTTCTTTGTTTAAAGATTATTCATTTATTATTATATGTTGTCCCGCTGCGAATTGTGAGATTCTGATGTTGTTCTGTTGTTTTCTGTCCCGTCCTATTTTCTTCTGTTTTTTTCTTTTTCCTCTCTTCTCTTTTTCTTTCTATTTTTAAATTTTCCTATCTTCTTCTCTCCTCCCTAATTTCTATCTTTTTCTCTTCTTCTTTCCTAAATTTTTCTTAAATAAAACCCTCAGTGTTCGGTTTTCCGTCGTTCGATTTCTCGGCAGTCGATAAAGTGAGTGTCGATGTCGAATTTTCGGAAGACGAAGAATCGTGTCCTGACAATGTGGTATCAGAGCTGATGGTTAAGCGAGAACCATGGTTCTGTTGGGTATAATTCATTAGAGATAGAGTCAGCAGTACTCTAGAATGAGTTGAGTGTAATAATAGCTATGAGAGCGTATTTGTTAGTGAATATAAAAATTGTTTTATATTGTGATGATTGGTTTATTGAGTGGCATATGAACTTTCGTCAGCGTGGTCCGCAAGACTATGCCGAAGGGGTTTCTAAACACTTGAATAGAACAATTCGACACAATATTGATTTAGAAATTGGGTAAATGGAATAATTTTGCCTTGATTATATTTTTATATGTAAAGGAATAATTTTTCAGAATTATTAAAGTGTATATAAGTTGATTGTTGAATAAGTTGTTTGAATAATCTAAATAAAAGAATAATTGTATAAGCAAAAGAATTATAAGAATTGAATTATAATTAAAGTGTTTACAATTGTGAAATAAACTTATATATATAAGAAATGAAACTATATGAATATTTAAAGTTAAATGGAATATAACTTAAGTGTTGTTGAATGGAATTGATTTTGGTATCGAAGTAAATAAATCAAGTGGATTAAATGGAATATGACTTAGGAGTTATATAAATGAAATTCAACTTTGGTAATTGAATTGAATAAATGAATTGAATTGTGAATCAATTGAATGGAAAATAGAATTGATATGAAATAATGAATATAAATGTTAATTCATTAAAATCTAATGTTATTGGAAGTTGAATAAATTGAATAAGAATGAATATAAGCAAAGGAATTTGGTTGTAACTGATATACATTGGCTGTTATATGATTGTTAGTTGATTGTATATAATTCATTAAGTGTTAATGAAATTGAGTTAATGAAATTGAAAGCTATGTAATTGAATTCAAATTAGAAGTAAATAAATTTGAATAGAATTGAATGTGAATTAGATTTAATTAGTGAATGCAAACTAATTAAAATTGAGAATGAATGTTAGTAAGAACATCCAATGTAAATAAATCAAATGTGATTAAATTGAAAACCATTTCATTTAATATTAATGAGAATATGAATGAATATAGATTTAATAGATGGTTGATGTTTGCATTTGTTGTTTAGTTGCATTTGCTATGTGACATATATAGTTGTTATGGAGATATATGTTGTATATTGAGGTTATTTTCATATATGCATGTTCTCATGTTGTTTGTTGAGTGTTTAGTAGGTGCGGATAGCGTTTGCTTCGCATTTGGAGTTCGCTTTAGCGCTATATTAGCCGTATATGCTTGCTAATAAAATATAAGGTACATATCTCGGATTAAATATCGCACTTTTACACTTTTTTCCCTTCGGGATGCCTCATTACTTGATGAGATGTATATTTGTGATATATATACTGTCATTTTTTTTTTCGGATCGAGCCGCGCAAAGGAGACTATGGCGAATTTTTCCGAAAATTTAAAGCGTTAGAAAAAATTTGAGAAAATTGGAAAATTTTGAAAACTTAAACTTTGATTTGGAATTGAAAGTTAAATGATATAATTTGTTTTTGAAAAGATAACTAAGTATGATTTGAAAACTTAGTAAAAGTTATCATAAGAAGTTTAACTATGGATTTTGGAAAGTTAATAGATTCTGTAATTTTCTTACTTGTAATTTCGAGGACGAAATTCTTTTAAGGGGGAAAGATTGTAACGACCTAGAATTTTTATAAATTTAAATTTTAATATTTAATTAATTTTAAATATTAATTAGTGAATTTATAAGTCAAATAAATTTTTATTTGAATTTTTGGATTTAATTGGATTATTAAATCGATAATTTAATATGTTAAATTATGGAAATAATTGAAAATAGAGTTAAATATGATAGAAAATGATTTGTAAAATTTTATTTAATCATACTGGAGTTATAGAAATATTTTAGAACTTTTAAAATCGAATTAAAAGTTAATTTGTGAAAATTGAATATTTTAATATTTAATAATCGACTGTAAAATAGTCAATTTTTGAACAGTCTCAGAATTGAACGAAACCAGTTTCATTGGATCCGTAATAGTTAGTTATTACCGGATTTCAATTTTCGTGTCAATCGGAGCTATCGTTTGATCGTGGCAGCTCGAAACGCATTGAATTATTTTTAATTTAAATTTGGCGAGCTAAAATAGCCATTTTTCAAAAAGTCTCGGATTTCGACGAAACCAGTTTCATCGGATCCGTAATGTGATATTATTGTAAGGTTTCAAATTTCAAGTCAATTGGATTTACCGTTTGTCCGGTACAAATTAAAACGCCTAGAAATCGATTTAAATCGGTTTAATTTAAATTGAGCGTTTATAGTCATAACTCGCACATACTTCCGAATTAGCTTCCGAAACCTGTTCCATTGTGTCCGGAACGCGGGATAAACCCTAGGTACGCTGGTTACGGCGTCTAAATCGGAGTTCGGAAAATCCGGGATGAATAGTGTCGCTCGTTCCTTATAAATAGCCCTACCCCTTCACAAATAAAAAAAAGAAAAAGAAAATAAAACCCTAATTACATTGCCAGCCGCCACCCATGGGTTCAAGGGCCAGAAATCATCCTCTTTCATTCATCAAAATCTCTCAATCCACTCGTTTTTAGAAAAAGTTGTCAACTAAAGAATCGAAGAGCACGAGATGAGCTTTAAATCCATACGGATATGATCGGGAATGGAGTAACGATGGCGGAGCAAATGGTGGCCGTGCGTGGGCTGTAGAGGGCCGTGCGCACGCTTACCTAGGGGGCCGAGCCTAGAGATCTTCATGGTGGTGGTAGCTCGTCTCGAGAGCTTCGTCATGGCGTTGGAGTGATCGAATTTCGTTGATTATCGAAGGAGAAAATATAAACCCTAGAATTGTGCTAGTGGGTTTGATGTTCGGCCTTGTGCTGTAGCTTGCGCGTGTATTTGGGAAGATGAAGGGGGGCGTTGGATCTGGTGTGGACGGTGATGATGAGGGGATGGTAAAAATTTATAAAGGATAGTGTAAATTTTAGTTTAAAAATCGTGTACAAACTTGTAAAATCAATATCTTTTTCATACGAGGTCGAAAAAATGCAAACTCAGTTGCGTTGGAATCGTATGGACGAGCACTACGCGATGGAGTTTGTTTGGAGTCGTTTGGAGTTAGTGAGAATTTCGGGTAAAATTAAACGCGCGTTTAATTTTATTCGAAATAAATAGCTAAAACGGAAATTGAAACCAAGGTGAGAATTTCTCACTCAATCGAATAGGTTTCGATTTTATTTTAAATAGTTAGATTTAAAATATTTGAATGCATGTTTGAATGATGACTGTAATTTATTGATTGTTAAAATAGACATTATGCGCCATTAGTAAGCGGATGTTATTTAATATAAACATATACCGCGAATATTTCATAAACAGTGAAATTGGTATTATATATAATATCAATATATATATATTGGCATATGTATATATTGCAGTTGTTGATTTCCCGCATTTTTTTGTTTAGCGGATGAGACCCTATTACGCCGTTATTAAGCGGATAATATTTAATAAGAACATGTACCGCGATAATTTCGTACTGGAGCGGAATTGGTATTGTGCTAATGTTTGTGGATGCAGGAAAACAGGTTGGAGGGATCCAACTGGATTCCTCAACAGTTTTTATTTAATTTCAGATATTTTGATATTTGATGGATTATCATATCGATATATGATATCGTTGTTAGTCGTGATTGACTATTTGGTGTGTAGCATCATTGGACCCAGATTTTGGGATTTTAAAATGTTTTTAAAGTGATTTTTGAAAATATACTATATTTTTGGAATCGATCCATTTCAAATAAATAAACGTTATAATTTTTAAAGTTATAAAAATTATGATTTTTGTGTAATGTTGTTAAAAGCTGATTTTTGAGAGATATGAACCAATGATTCTATAAAATAGTTTAAACTGGATTTTTGAGTTATTATTAAAAGTTTGAATATAAGATTTATAAAATTTGATTATTTTATAAATCGAAATGGTGAAACTATAAAGGAGTTAAGACGTTTTAAAGAATAATATAGATTGATTTATATTAAAGGATTTACAAATGAATATTTGTAAATTAAAACGTTGGAATTATAAAATGAGATTTTATAAGTGTTTGAATGAAGTGAAAGTGAATTTTGTAAATGAATGGAATTCATGGAATTATATAACGGTAAAGTTATAAAATGGAATTTTATAAACAGTAGGTTTATAAAATTTGTAAAGTTATTAAAGTAATAAGATTTGGATAAATAATTGAATCTTATAAGTTATAAGATTTATAATTATGAAATTCTAAGGAACGATTTTGTGAAATAATCGTTTATAAGTAATTAACTTATAATATGAACTTGTAGTTTATAATTTAGTTATAAACTGGAATAGGTTAATAAAGGAATTTATAAAAAAAGAAGTTTTTATAAATAAATAGAAATAGAATTTATAAACGTTGTTTTATAAATTCGCAAACGACTTATTTTGATAAGTTAATTGTTGAAACCTATTAATGGAGTTATATTCACATTTTTGAATAGTGAATAATCCTTGAATTAAAATGAATAAAAGGATGAAATTGTTAACGTAGTATATTCACGTTTTTGAATAGTGAATAACACGTTAAAGGAAATATTTTAGATTTGATGTTTTAAATAGAATTAAAACGATCTAACGATGTTTAAAGGTGTTGAGATTCGAAACCATAGATTTCAACATTTATTGTTGAAATAGACGTTTTCGAGAAATAAAAGGAAATGGTAGACTATAACACTGTTGTTATAGTAAATGATTTCCGAAAGGAAATGTTTTTAATAGTATTGGGATTTATATATCTATTTTAAATTCGAATCCCTATACTAGTGATTTTGGGTTGTCGTAACGATGTTTTACGCAACATTCGTTTTGGCCCAAGTAAATATGTTTAAGTGAATGATTTCCTTAAATAATGAAATATATACTTAATTTGATTTAAGTATATTGAATATTTTCTAAGTGTTGAAAATAAAAGAGATTTGTGAATTACTTATGAATAAATAAGTATTGAAATGTTTTCCAATGTGAAGTGAATAATTAGAATTTATCTTTTTGAAGATAAATTGAAAATGAATAATTGAAATCGTATATGCACGAATATTTTGAAATATAAATCCATTATGGAATTTATAAATGAAAAGTGGAATTTGTTTGGAAATAAATATTGATTTATTTTTGAAGTGTTGGAATAATATATCTTGTAAAGATATTTTGGAAATGTAAATAATTTGGAAAATTATTTGGAATCTGGTGATGTATGCATATCAATTGATAGTTCAATAGCCGACTATCAATATTTCCCTTTGAATGGGTATTTGATGTGAATATGATTGAATTTGAATGCACACTTATTTTTGAATAAGCGCTCACTATTCGGGTTAACCGGGAAAGGACCATGGGGTCGTATAACCCACTCCGAATATGTGATACGTCGTTGTGAATCGCATTTGAAGATCGGTGTTGAAGACCGGATATTTGCGAGAGCGATAGGATGAACTATCGATTGACTCTGCACCGAGTTGCTCCGATATTGAGTTCTCCATATGTGATGGTGAATCCGATCAGGATTGTGAATATCCGGATTGCAAGGACTTCTTTGTAAGTGCCTTCGGTTCTGTTCGAGCCCGGAACAGACTTGTATGGATTGTATGTCTGACATTACAATTTGAGATATAAAGCCGATTTCTTTCAAATATATTTCTGTTGGTGGCGGAGAATTTATTCTTTGCTTAACACCCTTCTCTGAGACGTACGAGCTCAAAGGTTATATAGTTGAAGTTATCAGCGATATATTCCCAGTTTGGTAATGTGACATGCTGAGTGATGCTGAAATGATCATTGTTTTGATTATTGTGATAGGATCATTTATTTGATCGTCTATCTTAGTGATCATTGTGTTGATCATTTGTTGACCCAAAGCATGGCTTTTGTATAAAGTATGTTTTTGTGGACGTGAATTCGTCGAGCCTCACATCCCGTGAATGGTCAAAACAGGAAAGAAGCAGCAAGGTTATGAGGGGTAGCACCCTTTAGGATGTGTCCATTTCCTTCTGGAAAAGGGTGGTATCATGGTATGGAGCCCAGATGCTTACTCATGTTGAAAACACTTTGTTATGATTGTGTGAATTGATTACGAGCGCTCGGTGATAAAGGTCCCAAAGGACCGGGGGATGGCATATTCGGTCAGTTGTTACTCAGTTAGGAGTAACCCGGCCTTGTGTTGGTAGAGATCCGGTTTGGTTCTCGGGGATGTCCATCCAGAGGCATTCTCAGTGGCAATGGGAAGTTCCTTGGCCTGATCATTCGTTGGAAATCCAATTCCCAATACGAAACTTGTACGGTATTAGTTGTAGAACCTGCCATTCACTTATGGTGGTCACCACTGTTTGGATGGTAGCTATAGTAGGCATAGTTCGAAATGTCTATGTTGGCTAAGATTTATATTCTACTTTCGAAATGAATTTTTCCTACACTATACACTAATAATAATATCAAATGTTATTTTAAATGCGTATCAAGCATCTTTGACTATCATAAGGAGAAATCTCCTCCGATTCTGCGTTTGCATTGTGTGTGTGTGCGGGAGGCCTTATGGTAGTCTCATTTTTAAAAGCATTGCGAATTGATTAAAATATTCCTCTATTTTGATTTTAAAGTTAAATAAACTGTTTTGAGTTCTCACACCAGTCACATGACTGACTTGGAGTTTATTGTTTTCCTTCCTAAACTCTGGGTGCCCACCAATTTTCCACACGGGCAGTTAAGAGTTAGGTTTATCAGGATATTCTGGATATTCTGGAGTTGCTGGAGGCAAGCTGGATGGCATGGCATATTATTTATATAGTATTTCTTTTTCCGCTGCATTGTTTGTTGTTGTATGATGTTGTACACTCTGATGATATGATGTAATGTAATGTATAAAATGTAATAACTGATATAGTTCTTTGTTTAAAGATTATTCATTTATTATTATATGTTGTCCCGCTGCGAATTGTGAGATTCTGATGTTGTTCTGTTGTTTTCTGTCCCGTCCTATTTTCTTCTGTTTTTTTCTTTTTCCTCTCTTCTCTTTTTCTTTCTATTTTTAAATTTTCCTATCTTCTTCTCTCCTCCCTAATTTCTATCTTTTTCTCTTCTTCTTTCCTAAATTTTTCTTAAATAAAACCCTCAGTGTTCGGTTTTCCGTCGTTCGATTTCTCGGCAGTCGATAAAGTGAGTGTCGATGTCGAATTTTCGGAAGACGAAGAATCGTGTCCTGACACTAAACAACATCAAAATCTCACAGCGGAAATGGAAAAATATAGTGCATCACATAGCTATTACACATTAGAGTCAATATAGTTACAACATTACAGTAAACTGTCGTGAAGACCTATCTATCCATTACATTCCAAAATACAACAGACAAGTGATACTGACACAGTGGAAAAAGATATAGATACACCAAGACTCCTGCTCCAAGCTTTTCCAAAATTCGTCAAGCAAACCTGATCACTTGGCTACTCATAAAAATTTGAGTACCCAAGAGTTTAAGAAAAACAGAATAAACTTCCGGGTCAGACATGGGTCTGGTGTGAGTAAACGGTTAAGTTATTTAACTTGAAAATCCTTTGAAATAAAAGGTATCTCGTAAGACTCTCCGTAAAAAACGTGGACAAGTTTTTCCCCTACGATAACCAAAACATTTAGTAGGAAATCCGGTTATACTATAAAAGTGTCTAGGGTCTTCAAATAAATATTCACATAGCCGAAATCATTACATTCACTAAATTCCAGCATACATAGGTATACAATCAAGTCTGAGATCTCTTATTGGAGATTGGATTCTATACAATGGCAGCGCTACTGGGTGCCGCCCGTCACAGTACGTGGTCTAGATCACTGTAACGAGGACCCAACCTGATCCCCTGCAACACAAGACCTAAGCTACCCTTACTGGATAGTCCGAATAAGACAACCCCGCGGTTATGGCCAACAACCGCCCACATAGCCGAATAAAGGGACCTCTAGACAGGGAAAAATCTTATCCTACTTGGGTGCTTCCCACTTAATCTTACGTGCACCTCCCCTGTTTTAGCCATTCCCGGTTGGTGAGGCTAGAGGCTACGATTACCTTTTTAGAACACCTATCTTAGAATGCTCATCATCCTCCATTGATGATGGTCTGATAACATTCATCCATACAAGTTCGTTCCAGATTCGAATGAAACTAAAGGCACTATCTCGCAATGCTCATTTTGGAATCACCCTCAGAGTTAACGACAATAGCCCTTGCACTCTGAAACTTCATCTCGATCTTCACCTGAGATTTCACGACCTATCGCTTAACTTGAATTGATGTGGTTTTCGGATAACAAATTTGATATCTAATCCAGGTCTCATTAAAATCCAAATGTTTCTTAAAGGCCAAGTTGTTTAAGGTATAAATAATTTAAATACATTCAAAACTTTGTATACACACAGCAATTCAGCACAGATAAATAACACACATTTATCACAGCTATATCCAAAGTATTTCACATCACATAACATCACAGATTATCATACTACAAATATCAATCAATCCAGACATTCTATACAATCAATCATCCATAAGCACGACTTATTAATCCCATAATTATAATTAATTTAATTAAGTCAAATTAAATCAATTACTTATGAATTGATTACCTAACCTTCTTAATCAATCATTAATTTAATTACAAACCATTATAATTAATTATTGAATTAATTAATCATTCCTTAATTACTTTTATAAATGAATTAATTAATCTTTAATTACTGATTAATTATCCTTTAATTTTAAATTAATTTATCCTTTAATTGTTAATTAATAACCTTAATTATTAATTAATAAACCTTAATTATTAATTAATAAATCTTAATTACTAATTAATAAACCCTTAATTACAAATTAATCCTTAATTACCTGTTTTATTAACCCTTAATTATTAATTATAATCCTTGATTACTAATTAATTAATTCTTAATTGCTAATTAATTTATTCTTAATTACTAATTAATTAATTCTTAATTACTAAAGACCTTAATTAACTTTAAGATAAACCATTTATCTTTATTAATTACTTAATTATCATTAAAATCTTATATAAAAACATTTTACTCTTTAATTAACTACTTAATTAAACCATTTAATTTAAGTTTAAAATAAACTTATGAATTTAACTTAATAAATTTAAGTTAAATATATCATACCACTTTTCTTAAAACCAAATATTTAAAAACATTAATTATAAAAGAAAATTTATTTAAGAAGTATTTTAAACTTGATTTACTTTAAATTTTAAACTAGTTTTTATTTATATTTTAAAACTGTAATAATATTTACTTCGTGTTCAACCCAGTATCTCCCCGAGACACACCCGAGAGCTTCCCTTTTTTTAATTTGGTTAAGTTTTAAAATTTTAAAACTATTAACAAGTAAAACACTCGCGCAACAACCCTACACCATGCTCGAGCCACAACACCCCTACCCCGAGACACTCCCCGAGACACGGACCTTCTTCTCCCAAAACAAAACTCTGGCACATACAGACCCATCGTGCACGTGCACCAATGAACTAGTGGAAACCATGTGCATCGTGCACTCCGACCGTCGCCGACACCTCCAACATGTTGATGACCATCTCCATCATCGATCCCGACCACCCAAACTTCCATCTAAACAAAAAATCGAAAACGAGCTATCTTGATCAAACTGGAACAACATCCATCATACAAAAACCACCTCTACCTGATGTTTCCGACCACCAGAAACCACGAAACTCCATCCACAGCTTCGTCGACCAACCACTCAATGCTCCAGAGATGATGTAGCGGCCAACATTCCAACCTCGACCAAAAACCTGACTTAAGCCCTATTCCAACTTTGTTCGGCCATTCTCGTGAATGATAAATCCAGCGAGTATTTTGCTGAGACCACCGACCTCCAAGCCACCTCCAGTTGTGATCCCGACCACCCCGAGCCTTCCGATCACCAGAAAAACCCCAAAACCCAAAATCCGTTCAACCCAAAATTCTTCACTCGATTCAACACTAAAAATCTGGATTTAACCATTAAAATTCATGATTTTTGAAATCGAATTTGGTGGTGTACAAGAAAAAGAAATCATTACATTTAAATTTTCCATGTTTTTAGTTTTTACTGTATTTTCCTAATTTCCTAGAAAATAATCAAATTAATTATACTTAAAACTATTTTTAAAACTAAGATCTAACAAATTTAGATAACTTTTGTTTTAACAATAAAGTATAAAAGGATTTAGAGGTTAAGATCTTGATTTTTGAAAGGTTTGAAAGCCTGTAAAAAAAACAAGAACAGGGGATACATTCTTGTTCCAGACATGCACACATACATTTACATATATATACACAGACATGCAGGTAAATTTGACAAATATAAAACAATTTCTCACTACATATACCAAGTATTTGTTACATGCAATTCAAGTTTAAACAGATTTAAGGTTTTAAGAATAGTTTACTCACAGATTTTACGTTGAACAGAGAAGTTGAAACTGGAATGCTTTTTTATTTTTGAACTGGAAATCTTAGTTGAGTTGCTTAGTTGAGTTGATATCTTGCTTTAAAACCGAGCTGAATTTTCTTGATCAAACTTGATGATTCAGGTTGAGATAGTCGAAAAAGTTGTTGTTTTAGATTTTGATTTTTGGTTTGAAATTGTTTACAGGCTTTTGGTTCTTAAGTTTGAAAATGAGGATAGAAAAGAAAATGAGAGAGTAGAGAGTAAGTATATTTATAGCCTTGTTTTGTGATTTTTTTAAAATATAAGAAAATAAATAAAATTATGACACTTGTTTAAATTAGCTTACATTTGTCATTTGCATGTTATAATTAATTTAGATTAGTAATATGCATGTGTTGATATATTTTTAATATGTTTTTATAACTTATATTTTAATTTAGTTTAATATATTTCTTAATTTATATCTATAAAATATTTTAAATGAAATAATATAAAACAAATTATATACTAATAAAAATCATATATATATATATATATTTAAAAACAATTTATTTTATGATATTTCTCTTTTAAATTTCAAATTCAAATACTATTTTCTAATTCTATTTAAAATCTACTCATACATATACATGTAAAAAACATACAATTTATCTATTTAAAAATAAATAATAATTTGCCAATTTTAATAATTTATAAAAGAAGATTACCACATATTTATTGCCTGAAATTCCGAGATATCATATTTTTGTTCCGATAGATCTGTTAGCCACTATAGTTTTGTATTAAGCGTTTTGTAACATCCCGCCTTTTCGCACACTTTAAACCGACACACGTGCCGATTCAAAGCATACGCAAGGGCGGATTGTTATGGGGTAAATAAGAAAAAACAGAGAAGAAATAAAACAAAATAGAATCTCACAGCGGAAGGATAAAATATAATAATCAATATACAGTTCATGATAACTGTTTACAAAATATTTATCTAACTTATACAATGAATATCAGAGTTACACATACCAATACAATCAATGCAGCGGAAATTTAGAGTGTGGTGCAATACTATAAATAATATAATACGGATTCTTCGTCTTTGTCCTCCAAAGCTAAAATCTTCGATCCTGAAACGCTCGGACTGACCCGAGCGAATTTGAAAAGACAAAAACACTCGAGTCAGACTAAAAGATCTTATGTGAGTTAAATTAACAGAAATAAATATGAGTACAGTAACTCAAGAGATGTTCGGGATTTACATCTCCTAAGGATCCGTTAAACTATTTACTATGTAGTATATTGCGCTATTATAATAGTGTCTATTTATAAAATAAACTTACTTTTTAATAGCGTTAAGGGGTTACCCATATAGCCCTTAACACAAATAATGCCAATAGTCTATACAGTACCATAATACCTCCTGATCGGGAAGCTGCCAGAGGATACTCCATAGGTACGACACAAATAGAAACTCGTAGTAAAGGCTTGGTATGGTAGGTGACACGGCACAACTAGGCAATGCCAGGGTAGATATACCAATTGCTATCCAGGCTGGTGGAAACGCGTAGCCGCAGTTACCGCCCACCTCAGACTAACTCCCCAAAATCAAAATATAGAAGTGGCCACTGAATCAATCCAAAATCAAAGTATAATATCGAAGAGGAGGGTCCGATCAGAGGAATGACCTCATTGGCCTGAGAATCGCTCCTGTTTTAGCCACCTTATGCCAACTCACGGGAGTCGAGTCCACGTATTTACCTTACAGGAAACGTCGCCACCACCTACTTCATTCTGGAATCTCCACCGCGTACACGGTTAGTCAAAGTGGTTTTCGGTATCGACAGAGAGTATGTCCATATCCGATCCCGGTCTCTTTGCCAACCCATCGTTATTATAACACCACGGTCATTTAAAAATAGGTTATACTTTAAAAATCAGAATAAACATTCCATTTCATAACCATGAATACGATATCATTTCAAAAACCCAAAACCATATTTTATCACTTATCCCAAATATAATTCTTTTCCAAAATCATAATGCTTTAACTTCATAACGTCTGAAAATCATATATTTCAAAGCATAATATTTTGAAAATCATAATTTAAAACCATAACTTCTAAAAACTTGAATGGTTTGGACATTCAACGGTGTATGAATTAAATGGTTTAACTTAAATGTTACTTTGTAAAGAAACTAGTTCTCATGGCTTTACAAATACATTTCTTTATTAAAGTCTAAACCAAAATTTATATTATCTCTCTCAAGTTCCAAAACCACTTCAATTTATTTATATATACGTATATCCATTTTGAGTATCAATATTTCAAACTAAAGTCGGATTTTATGCTTTCAACAAATCAATTGTTCTATTAATTAGTCTTGAATATTCATATAAAATCCATAAATAATAAGACTTCAATTTCTAGTAATAAAATATATATATATTTTTCCCAATTCAAATTATACTAGAATATTCATTTCAATTTATTTTGGGAAAAATCCAATTATAAATATCATATCTTAAAATTTCCAAACTTAACATTTAAACATATGATATAAATTATTAAACTCCACTTTCTTAATTTTCTTCCATTTTTAATAAAGATTTTTATACACCTTTTAATTTCAAAATTTTCAACTTCATATGTATATATATATGGAAGAAAAATATTTATACAATATAAAATTTAAGATTATTATAAACCGTATTCCATCCAAACCATAGAAATCACATAAAAATAGTTATATATAGACCGCGGTGCATGTATAAAATTTTCTATCCTATGGTCAAGTGATACGGATATTTATCATTTCAATCCGCAATTTAAAAGATATAAAAATTTACGGTTATATATCATTTCAAACCACAATCCCGAATGAAATGAAATATGCATGATAATTTGCAATTTAATGTTATCCAATAAACATCCATTCATCAACATCATCCATCATTCAAATCGCAATCATCAATCAATATCAATCAATAACAATATTATTTTTGGTACTACATAACAGGTAATACTGGCAATTTTATTCAAATTAAATTTAACAGCTATTAATCTACAGTCTATATTCATAAATAAATTATATAACTGTTGACTAGCAGTTCATATACAAACAAATAAATTTTAACTGTAAATTAATACGCAATAAATAAATTAAATTAACAGTTAAATTAAATAAATGCAATTTAACAGATATGATGAAATAAACATGCCAAATACTCATAAATAAATTTCTATTTATTTCTAAAATTAATTTAACAAACATATAAGCATCTAGTAGTTGTGAGTGGTGTTATCCCAACTTTTGGCAAAGTTGAGATATCCAAAATTTACTGAAAGTCAATGATTACTATTCATGAATATCAACCAAGCATTGCAGGATAACCATGGATATCAATGAATTTTGTCCGAGTCCGGAATGGGCCACAGTTGATAGGACACGACAAGAAAGATCATAGAAGTCTGCATTTCAAATTTCAAGTCGATCCGAGGTCGTATGCTCAAGTTATGATGGATTCAAGTTAAGAGGAATGGGCATTGCTCGGTTCGAACCCATCACCCTGACTAGTTCGAACCCATCATGTTCGAATCCATCAGCCAACGACTCCATCCCGCTTCAACACCATTGACTTCGACTCCATCACGATGTCCTCTCTTCGAATCCCTCCAGGTTATGGAGTTCGTATCCATGGAGTTGCCATTGCCTCGGATCCATGAGAAATGCCCTCGCTTCGACTCCATCAAGTAAACCCCCAGATAGCCTTGTTCCGAATCCATCCACGACCTGACTTCGAATCCATGGACTGAGCCTTGCTTCGAATCTATCCAAGTCACCTCGCCCCATGCTATCTTCGAATCCAACGTGTTAAGACAACTTCGAATCGATCCAAGGTGACGCGTTTGGATCGATTCGAACAAACGACATTCCATCGATTCGAAGATGAACCTCGAATCCAACCACGAAGCCATCCAGCAAACTCGGCAGAGAACTCGGACTCGACTCGTTCAACTCGGCGAAAAGCTTGGCTCGAGCCGAAGAAGGCGCGCCACGTCACCCCTTGGATCGATTCGAGGTACTCGAATCAAACAGATCGATTCGAAGAGGACCATGGCATCGATTCGAACCAAACAGAAAGCCGAACACGCCAATTTCGAACCGATCATAACTTCCAATCCGCTGATCCAAATCGCATGAAATTTTTACAGGAGTTCATCTACATGTTGAAGAATGTCCACACCAAATTTCACCATGATTGGACGATTTCTTGATCGATTCGAACCTAGGATCGAATCAATCCCAATATGGGCCTGGATCTCCAGGTATCGGCCATGTGGGCCCCCTCACGTGCTGGAAGTGGTCTACCTGATTTCTAGGAGAAATATCAGCCTCCTACGCCTATAAATAGAGCCCCAGGTCATTCAGAAAAGGGACCGAATTCTCTTTGGCAAAATCAAGACTCTGAAGCATTAAGACTCCACCAAGGCTCTACTTAGCACTCATCAACCACCGTTGTACTTGAATTTCAGAACTATAATTCATTGTAATCTGCTGTAATCGATTGTAATCAGCGAAGAACATCAATAAAAGGAAAAACCTTTGAAGTGGACGTAGGCCGGAGATAGCCGAACCACTATAAATCGTGTGTTCTTGTTTACATTTATTATTTTGCTACTTAAGATCTGCGGTTTGTGTTTGGATATTGCTGATTTATATTCCAACACTGGTGCTTTCATATTCATCGTGGTTTGTGACCAATTTTGGCGCAAACACTTTGGTGCTTTCACCGAGAACAACTAGCACCCGCTACATCCGATTCAGAGACAATGACTCGACAAACAAGACAGAGGATTGATAGGAGCCAACAAGGAGGAAGCCAAGAAGCATCCTCCGGATCAGGAGAAGGACAAGCTTCCGTTTACATCACCAGAGACGAGATGGAAGCCATGGCCAAATCATTACGCAAAAGCATAATGAAGAGTCAACAGGAGATGCTGCAGAATTTCCTCGAACAGATGAGGGCGACGAACATGCAAAACCTTGGACCAACTACAACAGCTACGAGTGCGGGACAAGGAATCAGGATTACAGAAGCTAATGAGGGTCAGGTTCAAAACCGGAATGCAGGAGTTGAAGGTGATCAACAAGGACTCGGGAGCAGACCCTCGGGATCCGATACTGGAAGACCAACAGACGGAGCTCAACAGACTGGAGCCAATGCCTATGCTAACGAGCCACCAGAAGAATACGTACCAGAATTCCCTTCAAGGCTCGGGGGGCAGGACAGGAATCTGACGAAGGGCCAACCCCTAGACGGAGATGAGAGAATGATAGGCCTAATGCGACGAATCATGAGAGGAGGATTGCCTAGCGGAGGCCTAGAAGAAGTTAGTCAGAGTCCATTCACTCTAAACATCCGAAACGCAAGGAACCCTCCAAAGTTCAAACTACCAGTGCTAGAACCATATGGCGGGAGATCAGACCCGACCATGCATATTACAAGATATATTAGGCACATGGAAGTGCTGGGGGCATCCGAGGAAGTGATGGCACGATGCTTCCCTCTATATTTGACAGATTTAGCTTCATTATGGTTCAGACAACTAGAGACTGGATCAATCGGAACATGGAGCGAGCTTGTAGATTGCTTCATGAGACAGTTTAGGGTCCACGTGACGCGACCCAAGAGTGTGATGACCTTAGCATCAATCAAGCAGAGGACCGGAGAGTCCATAAAAGATTTTCTGTTAAGATTCAATGTGACAGTGACTTCTGTGGATCGCCCGGATCCATCAATGATTTTAATGGCGGCGGTGGCAGGAGTCGCGGAAGGCACCAAATTTAAGGATTCTCTAACTAAAGATCCACCACAAGATCTTGGAGAGTTCTTTCATAAAGCTGAAAAGTTCATTCGGTTAGAAGAATCACGAGCCGAGAGTCGTGAAATAAATACCACACAAAGCGTAGGAACCTCCAGAGAACAGTCCGGAGCAGACAAGGGAAAGAGGAAACAGGATGACAGACGCGATGGTCCTGATAAACGGAAGAAATTCCGAGAACCAAGATTCAGGCAGTACACCGATCTGACTGCAGGCCTAGAAAGAATCTACACTGAAACTATGGGGCAACTCCCCTATCGAAGGCCACCTATAAGGGATCCCACTGAGCGGGAGCGCAGGACTGGAAAATATTGCCTATTCCATGAGCTGGATGGGCACACTACAGATGAATGCCGTCACCTAAAGGATGTGGTGGAAGAACATGCCAGGAGTGGTAGATTGCCGCAATTTGTCAGAGAACGGACAGCAGCGACAAGGCTTGAACAACTACCGCCTCCACCTAACAGGAACGATCCTGGATCGGGATCACGACTCGTCATCAACTGATTGAAGATGGCAAGGGCCAAGTCCAGGATTTGGACTTCGGTCAAATAATTTTATTTAGATTTATTTTCAAAATGAACGGTTACTCCACTTACACATGTACGGGAACCGGAGAGATCCCTAGGCATGCTCTGAGATGGAGATAAACCGATATGCCCGGAGAGGCAATGTTTAGTTTTTTCTTCTCTGATGTTTGAGATTGAACATCTAGAACTTGAATATTAAACAAATAAATTAGAACTTCTTGCAATAAACCTTTTGACCGGAGAGTCAAAGGATGAACATTAAATATCAATATAAACATGATCGCTTTATGACCCTACCCGGAGAGACGGGGTCCGGAGTGCAAGAGGTGAGTTGCTTCGCCGGAGAGCGACAGGATCAACTCACTTAAGCGCTGTTTCCCCTTCACCGGAGAGTGACAGGATGGGATCCAGCAAGAGTCCGGAGAGGCTATGATCGGTCTCGAACGACCGAGACATCGCTAAATGTTCAGATACACTGAACCGGAGTGCAAGAAGTGAGTTGCTTCGCCGGAGAGCGACAGGATCGACTCACTTAAGCGCTGTTTCCCCTTCACCGGAGAGTGACAGGATGGGATCCGGTAAGAGCCCGGAGAGGCTATGATCGGTCCAGAACGACCATGATATCGCTATACGTCCTAACTGGGACCAGAGTGCAAGGGATAGAAGGCAACGCCAGAGAGCGATAGGATCTTTCTATTCAATCACTAAGTCTGGAACGGACATAGTAAGGGTTCAGAGCAGCCAGTAATAGTCCGGAGAGACTACGAAACACCATTCTCAACTTCTACGGAAAGAACGAATATTGATTTGGCTTCGAACAGCCACAAACTTGATTGATAATACCACAGCTATGAATGAAACATGAATTCCTTACACTTGATATAAGACCATTCAAAACATACCTTTTACAAAAAGGCATGTTTTGGGGGGCAAAATGTTATCCCAACTTTTGGCAAAGTTGAGATATCCAAAATTTACTGAAAGTCAATGATTACTATTCATGAATATCAACCAAGCATTGCAGGATAACCATGGATATCAATGAATTTTGTCCGAGTCCGGAACGGGCCACAGTTGATAGGACACGACAAGAAAGATCATAGAAGTCTGCATTTCAAATTTCAAGTCGATCCGAGGTCTTATGCTCAAGTTATGATGGATTCAAGTTAAGAGGAATGGGCATTGCTCGGTTCGAACCCATCACCCTGACTAGTTCGAACCCATCATGTTCGAATCCATCAGCCAACGACTCTATCCCGCTTCAACACCATTGACTTCGACTCCATCACGATGTCCTCTCTTCGAATCCCTCCAGGTTATGGAGTTCGTATCCATGGAGTTGCCATTGCCTCGGATCCATGAGAAATGCCCTCGCTTCGACTCCATCAAGTAAACCCCCAGATAGCCTTGTTCCGAATCCATCCACGACCTGACTTCGAATCCATGGACTGAGCCTTGCTTCGAATCTATCCAAGTCACCTCGCCCCATGCTATCTTCGAATCCAACGTGTTAAGACAACTTCGAATCGATCCAAGGTGACGCGTTTGGATCGATTCGAACAAACGACATTCCATCGATTCGAAGATGAACCTCGAATCCAACCACGAAGCCATCCATCAAACTCGACAGAGAACTCGGACTCGACTCGTTCAACTCGGCGAAAAGCTTGGCTCGAGCCGAAGAAGGCGCGCCACGTCACCCCTTGGATCGATTCGAGGTACTCGAATCGATCAGATCGATTCGAAGAGGACCATGGCATCGATTCGAACCAAACAGAAAGCCGAACACGCCAATTTCGAACCGATCATAATTTCCAATCCACTGATCCAAATCGCTTGAAATTTTTACAGGAGTTCATCTACATGTTGAAGAATGTCCACACCAAATTTCACCATGATTGGACGATTTCTTGATCGATTCGAACCTAGGATCGAATCGATCCCAATATGGGCCCGGATCTCCAGGTATCGGCCATGTGGGCCCCCTCACGTGCTGGAAGTGGTCTACCTGATTTCTAGGAGAAATATCAGCCTCCTACGCCTATAAATAGAGCCCCAGGTCATTCAGAAAAGGGACCGAATTCTCTTTGGCAAAATCAAGACTCTGAAGCATTAAGACTCCACCAAGGCTCTACTTAGCACTCAACAACCACCGTTGTACTTGAATTTCAGAACTACAATTCATTGTAATCTGCTGTAATCGATTGTAATCAGCGAAGAACATCAATAAAAGGAAAAACCTTTGAAGTGGACGTAGGCCGGAGATAGCCGAACCACTATAAATCGTGTGTTCTTGTTTACATTTATTATTTTGCTACTTAAGATCTGCGGTTTGTGTTTGGATATTGCTGATTTATATTCCAACACTGGTGCTTTCATATTCATCGGGGTTTGTGACCAATTTTGGCGCAAACAAGTGGGTTAAAACACTCACCTTTGGAATTTAAATCGAATTTAAATTCAATTTAAACTCAAAATTTTGACGGTCTCCAAATCCATCCAAATCAGCGTCAAAACGTCAGAAATTCTGATACGATCCCAGCAAAACAAACCGCGCGTGAATCCGAGCTTGTATGCAAAAGTTATGAAAATTTGAAAAATGGAAAATTCTGGTCCTGGGTCGACTTCGGGTTCGACTTCGGTGCGCCGCCTCAATTCCCCGGTGCTTGCTTGGAGTTTTCGCCAAAACGACCCGGATCGACCAGAGTCATTTTCTTCCTGACCCGAAATTGCTCTAGGGTTTTCTCCCCTGAAACCCGAAGCGCGACCAGAAGCTGCTGCAGATCCGAATTTTTTTTTATTATTTTTTTTTTTAATTTGAAATTTTTTTTTTGAACTGACTGGATCTAGGGTTAGCCCCCATTGAAGAAGAAGATAAGCTTGAAGAAGATGAACGTACAGCAAATAGACAATAGAATGGAGCTAGGGTTTATAACTGTATATTTATAGGTAGGGTTGGGTTAGAGTAGATAGACTAGATAGATGAACGTACGAAACAAACTAAGGCCCAAAAAGTCCGTTCTGACCCCGGAACGAAATTTGTCAAACCCATATATCCAGATAGGTATTTTAAAATATTCTAAACGCGATGGAAAAAGTTTCACGACCAAATTTGATCGTATGAAGAAGTTATGCTGAAAACAAGATTTCCAAATTGATTTCAAATTGATTTTAATAAAATTGATTTCAAGGCGTTTCGCGTTCGTACGATCAAACGACAAGTCTGATCGATACGAAACTTGAAACCCTATAATAATTCACCGATACGGATCCGATGAAACTGGTTTCGTCGAAATCCGAGTCCGTGGCCAAAATGGCTATTTTTTATATTCATTAAATAAATTAAATAAATTATAAAAATCCAATTTTATATTAATATTCTAAAATTGTCCAAATTTTATTGCTTATAAAATTTAATCAATTTCAAATGATCTAACAAGCTTAGATGTGAATTAAAACTTTAAGTATATCAATTTGCAGTGTTAATTTCTGCACTTCCTTATATCTAGAAAATATAAATTAAATTCTCCAAAACCCCATATATTAGATTTTTAACCTTTATATTCTCACTTTCACCTAAAATAAAGATGCTACTAACATTAGCTCAAGATTTCACTTAAATGTTCACAAATTCCATTTTAAATTCAATAACGTAACATTTTACTTTTAATTCCATTTTATCTGAAATAAATACCATTTGTTGAATTTAATACTCAAATTAAATCCATAAATCCTTCTTTCTATAATCTATATCAATAAGTGGTCCAACCCTATAAATAGAATTAGCATTTACTTCATCTTATAAAATTAACTACTGAAATTACAAAACAAAACTACGCTAACTGCATGGTTTAAGTCAATTTATTGAGATTGAGTCTACACCAAATGTTATAAATTAAAATTGCAAATCTCAATAAATTCATTTGTTGATTTAGACTTTTTCTATACAGTGATTAAACATTTTGTGGGTATAAATAACCCTTGAATTTATATACATTTCATTTGTGCATTCTTTATTTTAAATAAATTCTCCTTTATTAACTAGACCCATTAACAACCAAAATAATTAATTTAGATTTATTTCAATCTATTTTCATTCTTAACTAAATAAAATAAATGGTTGACCTAAACACTTGTTATCCTTTCATATTCAAATTCACTTACAACATTTATTAACAAAATGTTGCCATAGGTTTGGATTTACATAAATAAATTAGATGAATAGGTAACCTTGTAATTATTTCCAATGTTCAAAACATATGCATTAATTACTACTTTATTATTAGTATTCATTTATTAATTTACCAATTTCCATAGTCTTCTTAATTTCTATTCACTACTAAACTTTCTATTATATTATAGTTCCAATATATTAACATTTAGGCACATCAAGTGCTAGTTTTATTATTCTGCTATTTAAATTAAATCAGGTAGGCACAAATAAATTGTACATTAATTTATTCCTACAATAGAATTAAATTTTAATTACTTACCACTTAATCCATCCATTATATATTCAATCCAAACATGCATTTAAATCCTTTTTATTCTAAATAACTTATTCAATGTGAACATCCACTAAATAAAATTTACTTCCATAAATATGGTTGCACTTAAATTCAGTTATTATTTCATAAATACTATTTCAAATTTTATTCTTTTAGTATTAATTAAACAATCGTATTAAATTGAGAGATTATAATGGTTTCCAATATTTATATACACTCCATTAAAACCCAACAGTCGTTTCAATCACCTTTGAATTGCATTATATTGGTTATCCATCACTGCCTCTTTATTTTTCTACCTAGATTCACATATAGTTACAATTTTACCAATATGTATAAACACATAGGAAATTTAAATTCTTGTCATAAAATCCTTAAATTTATATATTATTCAAGTGTAACAATTACGCTATTTCCTTATTTATATTTCCAGCATAAATTCCACCACCAATTAAATCTTATAACCACAACTCAAATTTTACGTTATTCTTTCTATTGTCATATAAACATTTCAATTGTTAACCTTTAATCCCAATTACTATATCTAACTCCTACATTTATTCTAAATTAGATTGGAAATTATATTAATTTAATTCATTTAATATTATCAAATTTAACGGGTCGTTACAATCTCCCCCACTCAAAACTTTTCGTAACCGGAAAGGAAAAAGAAGGGAGAAGGAAGAATAAAACAGTACATCTTATTTCAAATATTAACTTATAAACAATATTTTACTAAATTAGTTTTCTTAAATAAAATATACCTATTTAAAATCATTATATTCTTTTATACTTAAATAATTAAAGTTGGGAAAATAATTTCAACAAAATTTTAAGTCCAAAATTTACGGAAAATTTTGGCAGAGTCTCCTTTGTACGGAGAGACTCTGGGGAAAATATAACATCAAAATATAAGAAATATATTACAAATATTATCAAAATATTATATCCCAACACGGGCAACTATATAAAATAGCGTTTTAAAACGTAATCCGAAAACGTACCAATTTGTAACATCCCGCCTTTTCGCACAATTTAAACCGACACACGTGCCAATTCAAAGCATACGCAAGGGCGGATTGTTATGGGGTAAATAAGAAAACAGAGAAGAAATAAAAACAAAACAGAATCTCACAGCGGAAGGATAAAATATAATAATAAATATACAGTTCAAAACAGTTTACAAACACTTGATTTGCTTTATACAATAAATATCAGAGTTACACATACCAATAAAATCAATGCAGCGGAACAGTATGAGTGTGGTGCAATACTATAGATAATAATAATACGACTCCTTCGTCTTCGTATTTCAAAGCTAAAGTCTTCGATCCTGAAACGCTCGGACTGACCCGAGCGAATTTGAAAAGACAAAAACACTCGAGTCAGAACTAAAAGATCTTATGTGAGTTAAATTAACAGAAATAAATATGAGTGCAGTAACTCAAGAGATGCTCAGGATTTACATCTCCTAAGGATCCGTTAAACTATTTACTATGTAGTATATTGCGCTATTATAATAGTGTCTATTTGTAAAGTAAACTTACTTTTTAATAGCGTTAAGGGGTTACCCATATAGCCCTTAACACAAATAATGCCAATAGTCTATACAGTACCGTAATACCTCCTGATCGGGAAGCTACCAGAGGATACTCCATAGGTACGACACAAATAGAAACTCGTAGTAAAGGCTCGGTATGGTAGGTGACACGGCACAACTAGGCAATGCCGGGGTAGATATACCAATTGCTATCCAGGCTGGTGGAAACGCGTAGCCGCAGTTACCGCCCACCTCGGACTAACTCCCCAAAATCAAAATATAGAAGTGGCCACTGAATCAATCCAAGTCAAAGTATAATATCGAAGAGGAGGGTCCGATCAGAGGAATGACCTCATTGGCCTGAGAATCGCTCCTGTTTTAGCCACCTTATGCCAACTCACGGGAGTCGGGTCCACGTATTTACCTTACAGGAAACGTCGCCACCACCTACTTCATTCTGGAATCTCCACCGCGTACACGGTTAGTCAAAGTGGTTTTCGGTATCGACAGAGAGTATGTCCATATCCGATCCCGGTCTCTTTGCCAACCCATCGTTATTATAACACCGCGGTCATTTAAAAATAGGTTATACTTTAAAAATCAGAATAAACATTCCATTTCATAACCATGAATACGATATCATTTCAAAACCCAAAACCATATTTTATCACTTATCCCAAATATAATTCTTTTCCAAAATAATAATGCTTTATCTTCATAAAGTCTGAAAATCAAATATTTTCAAAGCATAATATTTTGAAAATCATAATTTAAAACCATAACTTCTAAAAACTTGAATGGTTTGGACATTCAACGGTATATGAATTAAATGGTTTAACTTAAATGTTACTTTGTAAAGAAAATAGTTCTCATGGCTTTACAAATACATTTCTTTATTAAAGTCTAAACCAAAATTTATATTATCTCTCTCAAGTTCCAAAACCACTTCAATTTATTTATATATACGTATATCCATTTTGAGTATTAAGATTTCAAACTAAAGTTGGATTTTATGCTTTCAACAAATCAATTGTTCTATTAATTAGTCTTGAATATTCATATAAAATCCATAAATAATAAGACTTCAATTTCTAGTAATAAAATATATATATATTTTTCTCAATTGAAATTATACTAGAATATTCATTTCTATTTATTTTGGGAAAAATCCAATTATAAATATCATATCTTAAAATTTCCAAACTTAACATTTAAACATATGATATAAATTATTAAACTCCATTTTCTAAATTTTCTTCCATTTTTAATAAAGATTTTTATACACCTTTTAATTTCAAAATTTTCAACTTCATATGTATATATATATGGAAGAAAAATATTTATACAATATAAAATTTAAGATTATTATAAACCGTATTCCATCCAACCATAGAAATCACATTTAAATAGTTATATATATACCGCGGTGCCTGTATATAATTTTCTATCCTATGGTCAAGTGATACGGATATTTATCATTTCAATCCGCAATTTAAAAGATATAAAATTTTGCGGTTATATATCATTTCAAACCACAATCCCGAATGAAATGAAATATGCATGATAATTTGCAATTTAGTGATATACAATAAACATCCATTCATCAACATCATCCATCATCCAAATCGCAATCACCAATCAATATCAATCAATAACAATATTATTTTTGGTACTACATAACAGGTAATACTGGTAATTTTATTCAAATTAAATTTAACAGCTATTAATCTACAGTCTATATTCAGAAATAAATTATATAACTGTTAACTAGCAGTTCATATACAAACAAATAAATTTTAACTGTAAATTTATACGCAATAAATTAATTAAATTAACAGTTAAATTAAATAAATGCAATTCAACAGATATGAATAAATAAACATGCCAAATACTCATAAATAAATTTCTATTCATTTCTAAAATTAATTTAAACAAACATAAAAGCTTCTAGTAGTTGTGAGTGGGTTAAAACACTCACCTTTTGAATTTAAATCGAATTTAAATTCGATTTAAACCCAAAAATTTGACAGTCTCCAAATTCATCCAAACTCATGCCAAAACGTGAGAAATTCCGATACGATCCCAGCAAAACAAACCGCACGTGAATCCGAGCTCGTATGCAAAAGTTATGAAAATTTGAAAAATGGAAAATTCTGGTCCTAGGTCGACTCCGGGTTCGACTTCAGTGCGCCGCCTCAATTCCCCGGTGCTTGCTTGGAGTTTTCGCCAAAACGACCCGGATCGACCAGAGTCATTTTCTTCCTGACCCGAAGTTGCTCTAGGGTTTTCTCCCCTGAAACCTGAAGCGCGACCAGAAGCTGCTGCAGATCCAATTTTTTTTTTTTTTAAATTTGATTTTTTTTTTTTTGAACTGACTGGATCTAGGGTTAGCCCCCATTGAAGAAGAAGAGAAGCTTGAAAAAGATGAACGTACAACAAATAGACAATAGAATGGAGCTAGGGTTTATAACTGTATATTTATAGGTAGGGTTGGGTTAGAGTAGATAGACTAGATAGATGAACGTACGAAACAAACTAAGGCCCAAAAAGCCCGTTCTGACCCCGGAACGAAATTTGTCAAACCCATATATCCAGATAGGTATTTTAAAATATTCTGAACGCGATGGAAAAAGTTTCACGTCCAAATTTGATCGTATGAAGAAGTTATCCTGAAAACAAATTTCCAAATTGATTTCAAATTGATTTTAATAAAATTGATTTTCAAGGCGTTTCGCGTCCGTACGATCAAACGACAAGTCCGATCGATACGAAACTTGAAACCCTATAATAATTCACCGATACGGATCCGATGAAACTGGTTTCGTCGAAATCCGAGTCCGTGGCCAAAATGGCTATTTTTAATATTCATTAAATTAAATAAATTATAAAAATCCAAATTTTATATTAAATTCTAAAATTGGCCAAATTTTATTTCTTATATGATTCGTAATCAATTGAAAAGATTTAACAGGCTTAGCTGTGAATTAAAAGTTGACAGTATATTAATTACAATGTTAATTTCTACATTTTCTTATATTTAAGAATTTTATAAATTATATTCTCAAAACCCATACTTTAGATTTTTAAATCTTTGTATTCTCAACTTTCACCTAAAATAAAGATGCCAGAAAACATTAGTTCCTGATTCACATCATTATTCTTTAAGTCTAATTTAAATCTCAATAATGTGGTATTTAACGTTAGAATCCATTTTATTATGCATAAATTCCAAATTTTAGTGACCCAAATTTTCTTCTTTTCATTCCATATCAATTGTCAATCCTATAAGAAAAATTAACATTAGGTTCATACTTATTACAAATAACTCCAATTTCTTCCAAATAATAATTACATAACTATTAAATATTAAATCCATTTAATTGCAATAAATTCAATTGATTGCAATTAATTTCCAAATAAATTTGGATCTTTATTTGGTTATACAAAAAAAATCCGTTATCACTTACCTAACAAAGTTATTATTACTTAAGATCTCATTGCATCCACATTTTCACATTTTCATTTCTTGGTTTCTTTACTTTATTCTACATAAATTATTATAAATGGGATTTTTCTTGGTTACATCTTATTTGTATTTAACATTACTCATTCACCAATTCATTTTACTTTAACTGCGGTAAATTGGCGGATAAATTGAATTAGATTCCCAAAATTTAAATTAACAAGCAACAAGAATAGGTAACACACAATAGTCGTTACGCTAAATTCTAGTCACCTAAATAAGCTTTTATTACTTTACAAAATGGAATAACTTTCAAACTCATAAATGTAATACCAAAACCGTTATAAATCCAATAAATTTCCAAATCGAAGTTTGTACACATTTTACACAACTATTATGATTTCTCACAGAACGTTGAATTTATTAAATGACCATTTATTTAAAATTTAATTCCCTTAATTGAATCAAATGCTTATAATTTTTACATTCTTACCATTCCTTCCCATTATAAATTCATTAACGGATTTACAAATCTCTATCTTCCAAATATTAAATAACCAAACTGATTACAACCACTGTTCTTATCAAATTTTCATAAATTTGTTCAAATCTATACTCTTTTTCCATATAAATAAATTTTATGTTACTACTAGATTTTTTTATCCACTACAGCCATTAAATTTTTACTATCTACACTTATTACATCTTTGTATTAATGAATCCCATTCAAGTTAATATTTATATTAATATTCACAAATTCAACATTTATATGTTTCTTAAAATTAACTTTCAACCAAATGTGCCAATTTACATTTCATTTCTATTCAATATATATTCATTTTATTCCGTTCATTCGGGTACTGCATTGAAATATATTTATTCTCTAATACTAACGTTATTATCATTAAATTATGATTGGATTCCAAGTTTTTATTCAATACCTTGAACAATAACTTACATATTAACCAAATCCTTCTTCTACTTAATTCAAATTGGATTATGTTCCAATTCCTATAACCTAGGTCTTGAGTCACCATTTACATAATTAAATTTATCGTTTATTTCAATCTTCGTTTATAATTTAAAGTTCTACTAAACTAAATTACAAAACTTATGAACTTTAACAAATTTAATCCACCAATTAAATTTTCTGATGTTTATATATTGCAATTCAATTCAGTTATTATTTCATTAATACCATTTTAATCAACTAATTATGACTTATAACCACAACACAAATCTTCGTTATTCTACCTATTGCCATATAACATTTCAATTGTTAAATCTTAAATCTCAGTTACTATATCCAACTCCTACATTTATTATAAATTAGATTAAAAATTATATTAATTCAATTCATTTAATATTATTAATTTAACGGGTCGTTACACTATTTGTCGGGCAATATACGCTTATTATTTTGGAACCAAAAGCAGTAGCAGTTGCTTCCATCACCTGTATTCACTTATATAATCTAAAAGGTTAAATATTTATTTTAAAGTGAACTATTCAAGTGGATTCAATCATTAATCAACCAAATAATTCAACAACCATCAACCTTACAAACAACATACATATACAAACGAAGCAACCATTTAATCCATCAAACAAATAGTTGTTTGGGTTCAAACTTGAAATTTGTATGAAATGAAATTAACTATCAAGTGCATCCTTTACTCAACAGTCTTAGATGGAACAAAGATAGATACTTATTCATTTAACCACTTCAAATTTCTTACCCAACAACATAAATCAAACAACACAATTCAAACCAACACCCAAATTTATTTATTATACATTTATCTCATGCTTCAATGGTTTGATTTTCTTTCTTTCATTTATGGAGTGATTTCTTTATTTCTTACAAATTTTCATTTTCCATTTATCACAAAACTCATTATATTTGTATTCCAATTTATTTACTAAAGTTTCTATCATCTATTTATACTACTTACCTTTACTTATAGTAAAATTTCCAATTTAACTTAAGTCTACACAATTAATTCTCATTAATAATAGCAAATTAATAGGATACCTTTATTATCTTACTCTTCACTTGTAAGATTTCCCCTTACATTTTCCTACTAACATTGCAACTTTTTATTATATGGTAAGTTATGTATGTTTTAAGAATGTAAGTGAAAATTTACAAGTTTCTTCTCCATTCCTTTAATTAATATATATTTGTTTTATAAATTACAATTTCGACTTACCTTTAATCTCATTCATTTATTTAATGTTGAAGTTTCCATTATATTTAATTACAGTAACCCTCTACTTACACTTAATTTATTAACCTTATAACTTGCATTCCTATAAGTGAAAGATTTTACTCATTCATTAACTATGGATTGCAGTTATTTATATTTTTCCTACTTTCCATTATATTAGAATAGGGGGAAATTAAGGCGTACTTAAGTTAATAACCCTACAATCAAACTTTATAAATTAAGGAATTTCATTTTTTACTTTATTAAGGTTAAAATCACCTTTTAATAATACAACCTTTAATTTTAGTAAAATTCCAATCATCACTTAAGTTAATACCATTAAATTCTTATTTATAACAGTAATTTATTGAATACTTCATTATTTCCAAAAATTCTACTTGCATAATATTCTATTCCACTCTTAATTTACATTTCAACTTTTTATACTTGGTAAGTTATTTATGTTAAAGAAAAAGCAAAAGAACTTATGCAAGTTTAATCTCAACTCTTTTAATTCATTGATTACTTCTTTTATTTCACTAACCTAAATTTTTACAACTAATTAATAGAAATTCAAGAATTAATACCGGGTCAAATTCCAAAATTTCTTTAAAATAATAGATAATTAATTTCTTACAACTCTTATATCTCTAATTACCTTTAAACAATTAAAATTTTAAATAATTTCAAAACAAATCTGCAGTAGAATTTACTACAGTGGCCTTTCCCTTCGAAACTCGAAAATAAAAGTCGATGATGCGGCCGCCATCACCGAAATTATTTTCCAGCGACAGAGAGGAAAGTACAAACTTATTTTCTCCAAAATCCTCTTTTAAAACAATTCTTCCGAATTATACTAAATATTTATATAAGAAATTACCTATAAACCAAATCATTATATTTCACAAATCCTTTGAAAGAAGATTTTCAAAAATCCCGGACTTAAGTTCTAAAATCTCCAATTTGATTTATTATAATTTCAACTTAGCTTCAATTTATTACAAATATTTTTATATTACCTAACACCCAATCTATAGCAACCATATATATATATATATATATATATATATATATCTTTATAAAAATATTTTTATATATAGAAAATATAATAGGCAAAATTATTTCATTCACCCATGTTAAAAACAAATATTATGTCGGTCTGTCCTATTAAGTGTTTAGAAATCCCTATTGATGGCATAGCGTCCCATGCATCAACCAGAATTTATAAATACAAAACGGAACAGAGTAACATAATATTAAAATCTTTTTATAAAACTAACAAATACGCTCTCTCATATATATACACTCAGCGACTCCCATAGGGTATTACTACCCTATTAACAAAGAGTCAAACCCCACAAAGCCAAAGTTTATCGCTAAACCAAAGCTCTGATACCAACTGTAACATCCCGCCTTTTCGCACACTTTAAACCGACACACGTGCCGATTCAAAGCATACGCAAGGGCGGATTGTTATGGGGTAAATAAGAAAAAACAGAGAAGAAATAAAACAAAATAGAATCTCACAGCGGAAGGATAAAATATAATAATCAATATACAGTTCATGATAACTGTTTACAAAATATTTATTTTACTTATACAATGAATATCAGAGTTACACATACCAATACAATCAATGCAGCGGAAATTTAGAGTGTGGTGCAATACTATAAATAATATAATACGGATTCTTCGTCTTCGTCCTTCAAAGCTAAAATCTTCGATCCTGAAACGCTCGGACTGACCCGAGCGAATTTGAAAAGACAAAAACACTCGAGTCAGACTAAAAGATCTTATGTGAGTTAAATTAACAGAAATAAATATGAGTACAGTAACTCAAGAGATGTTCGGGATTTACATCTCCTAAGGATCCGTTAAACTATTTACTATGTAGTATATTGCGCTATTATAATAGTGTCTATTTATAAAATAAACTTACTTTTTAATAGCGTTAAGGGGTTACCCATATAGCCCTTAACACAAATAATGCCAATAGTCTATACAGTACCGTAATACCTCCTAATCGGGAAGCTACCAGAGGATACTCCATAGGTACGACACAAATAGAAACTCGTAGTAAAGGCTCGGTATGGTAGGTGACACGGCACAACTAGGCAATGCCAGGGTAGATATACCAATTGCTATCCAGGCTGGTGGAAACGCGTAGCCGCAGTTACCGCCCACCTCGGACTAACTCCCCAAAATCAAAATATAGAAGTGGCCACTGAATCAATCCAAAATCAAAGTATAATATCGAAGAGGAGGGTCCGATCAGAGGAATGACCTCATTGGCCTGAGAATCGCTCCTGTTTTAGCCACCTTATGCCAACTCACGGGAGTCGGGTCCACGTATTTACCTTACAGGAAACGTCGCCACCACCTACTTCATTCTGGAATCTCCACCGCGTACACGGTTAGTCAAAGTGGTTTTCGGTATCGACAGAGAGTATGTCCATATCCGATCCCGGTCTCTTTGCCAACCCATCGTTATTATAACACCGCGGTCATTTAAAAATAGGTTATACTTTAAAAATCAGAATAAACATTCCATTTCATAACCATGAATACGATATCATTTCAAAAACCCAAAACCATATTTTATCACTTATCCCAAATATAATTCTTTTCCAAAATCATAATGCTTTAACTTCATAAAGTCTGAAAATCAAATATTTCAAAGCATAATATTTTGAAAATCATAATTTAAAACCATAACTTCTAAAAACTTGAATGGTTTGGACATTCAACGGTGTATGAATTAAATGGTTTAACTTAAATGTTACTTTGTAAAGAAACTAGTTCTCATGGCTTTACAAATACATTTCTTTATTAAAGTCTAAACCAAAATTTATATTATCTCTCTCAAGTTCCAAAACCACTTCAATTTATTTATATATACGTATATCCATTTTGAGTATCAATATTTCAAACTAAAGTCGGATTTTATGCTTTCAACAAATCAATTGTTCTATTAATTAGTCTTGAATATTCATATAAAATCCATAAATAATAAGACTTCAATTTCTAGTAATAAAATATATATAGTTTTCCCAATTCAAATTATACTAGAATATTCATTTCAATTTATTTTGGGAAAAATCCAATTATAAATATCATATCTTAAAATTTCCAAACTTAACATTTAAACATATGATATAAATTATTAAACTCCATTTTCTTAATTTTCTTCCATTTTTAATAAAGATTTTTATACACCTTTTAATTTCAAAATTTTCAACTTCATATGTATATATATATGGAAGAAAAATATTTATACAATATAAAATTTAAGATTATTATAAACCGTATTCCATCCAAACCATAGAAATCACATAAAAATAGTTATATATAGACCGCGGTGCCTGTATAAAATTTTCTATCCTATGGTCAAGTGATACGGATATTTATCATTTCAATCCGCAATTTAAAAGATATAAAAATTTACGGTTATATATCATTTCAAACCACAATCCCGAATGAAATGAAATATGCATGATAATTTGCAATTTAATGATATCCAATAAACATCCATTCATCAACATCATCCATCATCCAAATCGCAATCATCAATCAATATCAATCAATAACAATATTATTTTTGGTACTACATAACAGGTAATACAGGCAATTTTATTCAAATTAAATTTAACAGCTATTAATCTACAGTCTATATTTAGAAATAAATTATATAACTGTTGACTAGTAGTTCATATACAAACAAATAAATTTTAACTGTAAATTAATACGCAATAAATAAATTAAATTAACAGTTAAATTAAATAAATGCAATTTAACAGATATGATGAAATAAACATGCCAAATACTCATAAATAAATTTCTATTTATTTCTAAAATTAATTTAACAAACATATAAGCTTCTAGTAGTTGTGAGTGGGTTAAAACACTCACCTTTGGAATTTAAATCGAATTTAAATTCAATTGAAACTCAAAATTTTGACGGTCTCCAAATCCATCCAAACAAGCGTCAAAACGTTAGAAATTCTGATACGATCCCAGCAAAACAAACCGCGCGTGAATCCGAGCTTGTATGCAAAAGTTATGAAAATTTGAAAAATGGAAAATTCTGGTCCTGGGTCGACTTCGGGTTCGACTTCGGTGCGCCGCCTCAATTCCCCGGTGCTTGCTTGGAGTTTTCGCCAAAACGACCCGGATCGACCAGAGTCATTTTCTTCCTGACCCAAAATTGCTCTAGGGTTTTCTCCCCTGAAACCCGAAGCGCGACCAGAAGCTGCTGCAGATCCGAAATTTTATTTTTTTTAATTTATTTTTTTAAATTTGAATTTTTTTTTTAAATTTGAAATTTTTTTTTTGAACTGACTGGATCTAGGGTTAGCCCCCATTGAAGAAGAAGATAAGCTTGAAGAAGATGAAAGTACAACAAATAGACAATAGAATGGAGCTAGGGTTTATAACTGTATATTTATAGGTAGGGTTGGGTTAGAGTAGATAGACTAGATAGATGAACGTACGAAACAAACTAAGGCCCAAAAAGCCCGTTCTGACCCCGGAACGAAATTTGTCAAACCCATATATCCAGATAGGTATTTTAAAATATTCTGAACGCGATGGAAAAAGTTTCACGACCAAATTTGATCGTATGAAGAAGTTATGCTGAAAACAAGGTTTCCAAATTGATTTCAAATTGATTTTAATAAAATTGATTTCAAGGCGTTTCGCGTTCGTACGATCAAACGACAAGTCCGATCGATACGAAACTTGAAACCCTATAATAATTCACCGATACGGATCCGATGAAACTAGTTTTGTCGAAATCCGAGTCCGTGGCCAAAATGGCTATTTTTTATATTCATTAAATAAATTAAATAAATTATAAAAATCCAATTTTATATTAATATTCTAAAATTGTCCAAATTTTATTGCTTATAAAATTTAATCAATTTCAAATGATTTAACAAGCTTAGATGTGAATTAAAACTTTAAGTATATCAATTTGCAGTGTTAATTTCTGCACTTCCTTATATCTAGAAAATATAAATTAAATTCTCCAAAACCCCATATATTAGATTTTTAACCTTTATATTCTCACTTTCACCTAAAATAAAGATGCTACTAACATTAGCTCAAGATTTCACTTAAATGTTCACAAATTGCATTTTAAATTCAATAACGTAACATTTTACGTTTAATTCCATTTTATCTGAAATAAATACCATTTGTTGAATTTAATACTCAAATTAAATCCATAAATCCTGCTTTCTATAATCTATATCAATAAGTGGTCCAACCCTATAAATAGAATTAGCATTTACTTCATCTTATAAAATTAACTACTGAAATTACAAAACAAAACTACGCTAACTACATGGTTTAAGTCAATTTATTGAGATTGAGTCTACACTAAATGTTATAAATTAAAATTGCTAATCTCAATAAATTCATTTGTTGATTTAGACTTTTTCTATACAGTGATTAAACATTTTGTGGGTATAAATAACCCTTGAATTTATATACATTTCATTTGTGCATTCTTTATTTTAAATAAATTCTCCTTTATTAACTAGACCCATTAACAACCAAAATAATTAATTTAGATTTATTTCAATCTATTTTCATTCTTAACTAAATAAAATAAATGGTTGACCTAAACACTTGTTATCCTTTCATATTCAAATTCACTTACAACATTTATTAACAAAATGTTGCCATAGGTTTGGATTTACATAAATAAATTAGATGAATAGGTAACCTTGTAATTATTTCCAATGTCCAAAACATATGCATTAATTACTACTTTATTATTAGTATTCATTTATTAATTTACCAATTTCCATAGTCTTCTTAATTTCTATTCACTACCAAACTTTCTATTATATTATAGTTCCAATATATTAACATTTAGGCACATCAAGTGCTAGTTTTATTATTCTGCTATTTAAATTAAATCAGGTAGGCACAAATAAATTGTACATTAATTTATTCCTACAATAGAATTAAATTTTAATTACTTACCACTTAATCCATCCATTATATATTCAATCCAAACATGCATTTAAATCCTTTTTATTCTAAATAACTTATTCAATGTGAACATCCACTAAATAAAATTTACTTCCATAAATATGGTTGCACTTAAATTCAGTTATTATTTCATAAATACTATTTCAAATTTTATTCTTTTAGTATTAATTAAACAATCGTATTAAATTGAGAGATTATAATGGTTTCCAATATTTATATACACTCCATTAAAACCCAACAGTCGTTTCAATCACCTTTGAATTGCATTATATTGGTTATCCATCACTCCCTCTTTATTTTTCTACCTAGATTCACATATAGTTACAATTTTACCAATATGTATAAACACATAGGAAATTTAAATTCTTGTCATAAATCCTTAAATTTATATATTATTCAAGTGTAACAATTACGCTATTTCCTTATTTATATTTCCAGCATAAATTCCACCACCAATTAAATCTTATAACCACAACTCAAATTTTACGTTATTCTTTCTATTGTCATATAAACATTTCAATTGTTAACCTTTAATCCCAATTACTATATCTAACTCCTACATTTATTCTAAATTAGATTGGAAATTATATTAATTTAATTCATTTAATATTATCAAATTTAACGGGTCGTTACACGTTTATTGAATATGACGATTCACTTGAGATAGAAATTTTTTTAGAGCATTAATCGACGTATCTAATAGATGTTTAAGAAAAGTTATAGATGGTTGCTCTTTACCAGCCTTATTGGCCGCATTAGCAGACAGTATTACCCAGTAATACTCTTTGTTACTGTGGGTCTTGGGATGAGGCATCATAGCATGGTATCAAAGCTGAGTTCAGAATAAAGTATGATAAACACAGAATAGAACATATATTACGATACGTCGAAGTACAATTGATGTGTTAAATTTCCCTTAATCATTGTGTCCTTAGCCTTTTCGTGTCCTTTGTGGTAGATATAAGTTTGGAATGTGTCTAGGACTATATTTTATTCCATAGTATTCCATAATTGAATTAAAGATATCTTATGCTATGAGTAATCCTTGTCGTGATTATTTTATTCTAGTTCTCTTCGATACGGGTGTTTGACACACATTCATATCGAAGGCGCTTGTTGTTACCGTTGGATGTTTTTTATCTTATTACTTCTTTGAGGATTGTGAATCCTATTGAGGGGATCCGCAATGCTTGGCTTATTGTATGACAATAATAGAGTTGATCTTTGTAGTTTTTCTTTCGGTCTGCACATTAGTCATCATCATGGGTTTAATATGATTTTGAGGATGGATTAGCTGGCTTGTTACCAAGTCTAATCCTATGTTTCGAAAGGATCCAATATTTTAGGCATTCTAAATCGGCTGATTAGATGTCTCTTGTTATTCGAAGTATTGATGATAATTCCAAAGTATCTTTATTTGTTCTTGAGTTTCAAGATGATGATATATTTCGAATTCTAGTTGTTTGTGATTTTTTTGATATATGTGAGTCCGTTTCGAGTTCGCTACCCAATCAGGCAATTGAGTTTTGTGTTGGCCTCATTCCTGGTTCTTAGCCTGTTAGTCATCCTTCCACGAGGATATCCACTAGGGAAATGAGAAACACTAAAGTAATTGCTGAAGCATGAAGCCAAGAAGTTTATTCAGTCTAGTCTTCAACATGGGCTGCCATGTCATTTTTGGCAAGAAATCTATTGGTATTCTTAGGCTTTGCATCCTTTTTCGCAAGCTTAACAAGTTCACAATTAGAAGAGTATCTATTGCTTATGATTGATGATATATTCAATCTATTAAGTGGTGCTAGGAACTTTCCTCAACTTCACCTTGCACCGATTTTCATCAGCTACGAGTTGCGGAGCATAGTGTATCTTACCGCATTCCGCACTCATATGGTTCTTATGAGCAGCATACTATACCATTTGGTTTGGGGAACACTCCAGCTTATTCATTAATATTATGAATCGAGTATTCTGGGATTATTTTGATGAGTTCTTCTTGTGTTCTATGATTTTAGGTGTAAGCAACTATTTGAATTCTCAAATCATTAAATAAAAGGTATGTTTTAAAGTGAAACTGGGTTTTGTTTATTGCGATAAGAAAAGAATATTTTGTAATATATGAGGCATTTCTTTTTATAGAAAATGATTTTTGTGTTGGGTTGTCCATCAAGTGCTTTAAGAATTCCGGTCAATGTGTCTGATCAACGTTATCAATAGGAATTTCCTAAACACTATGACGAGACAGTCAGACACAGTATACTGAGTTTTAATAAGTAAAGTTTGGAATTAATTAATATGGTTTGAGAATTAAATTTTATTTTGAATGTGTAATGCAACCATCTAACCCTAGCGAGCGTTGGATGAGTGGCGAGATAGTTTTGATCATTAGGTCAACTCTACAGCCAATCGACGATGTCATTCGCTATAAATCAATGGCGAGGCAATACCCTTGTATAATTTGAAATTTTTGAAATCGAATATGCTAATTTTGAACTTTTAGCATGAGTTTGTGAGCTAATTTTGTTTTGAATTTTGGTTGTATTTAAATTTTTTTGTAAATTTGTAAATTCTTTTGGAAACAAACTTGAATTAGTTATCAACTTTAGTTAGTTTTATGTTGATAATTAGTTGAAAATTTAATTTTTGTGATAAAGTGGAAATGTGAATTTGAATTGTTTTGATAAATGAACCATTTAGGTAGCATAATCACTTTAATTATGAGAATAATTTTAAACTATATATATATATCAAAAAAAATTGTTTTATGGATAATCAACAATCATTTCTTGATAATGGAAGAGATTAGTTATCTCTTTCAAAATGATATTTCTTAATTAATTGCTTTAATGTTTGATTTTGGAAAGTAATAAAAAAAATTCAACTACTTATGATGATTACATAGAGTTAATCATAATTTAGTATGTCTTAGCTTTCCGAGAAAAAAGAAGATCATTTTATAAATGATTTAGTAAAAGCTTGTTTGAAATTTAATTTGAAATTAAAATGGTTTAGGGAAATTTTAAGAGTTAAATTAATTTGAAAGATGAAATTTGGTCCGAAAAAGTGCTGTGCTAAAGCAACAATAACTTGAGATTTATAACTCCGAATGAGTTCAAACTTTTTGTAAATGGAAGAGCTTTTAGAAAGCTGTGAATTTTCTTTTACCACATTGGAAGATTTTTCTTTTTATTCTGTCTAAAATAGGTTTGAAAGTGAATAAACATTTCTGTCTTATAAATTTCTAAAATTTGAGCTAAAAGTAAATTTTGCATAACTTTCAAACCGTGAATCCAATTTTAATGATCTTTACAGCGTTGGAAAACTTAGACTTAGTAGAACAACTTTTACTTTATAAGGGTTCTCTAATTTTATTGTTTGCCCAATCAAAACTTACTTTCTTTACAGCAGATTTGAAATTGGCGTGTTATTTTTAGTGGTCATGTGTATTCTACCTATTTTGTAAATGTAATTGAGTTGATGTTTTATATAAATATATGTTTCAAATTATATATATTGTGGTAGAATTTAAGAGTGAAATTATTTTTCACTTTAAATAAAGAGTTTAGGAATTAAATTGGATTTTTGTAAGAGGTTTTGAAAATTTTCTAAATGTTGAGATTTGAGAATTTGATTATGAATAAAATGGATTTTGAAACCCTTAAAAATATTTGTTTAGTAAAATAGGAGTATAAAATTCCATTCCTTGAGTTTGTCTTGCCTTTGTGCAATTATCTAGCGACTTGCATTTTACGCAGTCGTTTGGGTTGGTGGTATTGAAGAAACCATCTACCTCTTGTTGAGTTTTCTTACCTCAATTGTTGTCAATCTAATGTCGGTGTGGTTCTTTTCGCGGTGATATACAGAAAATTCTGTCGACAGAAATCTAGTTGGTTGGAACCAGGATAAAATTATGTTAAATTCCGACTCTATTCGAGAAGCTTGTGAGAAATCAATCTCACTCAATTGATCTTTTGTGTGGCATCCTGTCTGTGTTCTTGTTTCAAAGGTAAGGCGCCTCCGAAATCATGATGTATTGCCCGTAGAAGTTCAGTGGTCCGCTAATCCCAATGATAGCACTGGAAAAACCATAGAATTAATCGAGCGATCTTATCTTGATTTTCTATCATCTTGTGTTGGAGTGAGAAACTTTTAAACTCGAGCTTATCTTTCTTCCTTTGCTTGATTAGATAAATAATGTTGAATACAGCTCTTCTCTAGAAATTATGAGGACGTAATTTTTATAAGGGAGGGAGTCTGTAACAACCCTGGTTTTGGTGAATACCTGTAAATATTAAATTATAAAGGTGGTTATAATTTAATATTGAGAAAAAAAATTGGAGATTTAAAATTTGTTTATTTGGAATAAACAGTGGATTTTAAATGTAAAATGTGAAAATAAAGTTTTAGAAACTATATTTTGGTTGTTTGTGTTAAAAATGAGCGAAATATGGTTTTAATTTAGTGAAAACGCAATAATTCAAGTAATTATTGCCAAATGCTTCTTTTATTTATTTCTAAATGAAGTATTTTTTAATATGTGTATATTTTAAATAAAAAGGTGAAATTTTGTTTACAAATAAGTTTTGGTTATAAAAATGATTAGAATGATTTATTGCATTTTATTATACAAGAAAATTATTTTTGTGTAATTTTTTGAGTTAAGAATGGTGTTTTGTGTAAATATTTGTGTAAATTGTGTATTTAAATAAATAAGAGTTTTTAATAATAAAAATATTTTTATAACTTAAATTATCTTTTATTAGTTGTAGAATGTTTTATTAAACATGAAAATATGTTTTTATAACTAATTGTGAAGAAAACTTGTGTAAATATGTTGTTTTATTAATTACATAGTGTTAAGTTATAAATTTGATTTTTACTTAGGCTAATTAATTTTTAGTTGGGTCTTAGCCTTTTTTTTCTCCTTATCCTGTAAAGACGTGAGAAAACATCTCCTTTTCTACGGTTTAGTACGTTCAATTTTGTTTTACAGTAAAAACCAAAAACCTAAAGTAGAAACCAGTCCTCTTTTAAAAATCCAAGCTTCAATCTCCAAATTAAATCAAAAAATTGCTATTTTTATGAAATCAAAGCTTCACTTCAATAGGTAACCAACTCCAAAAACAAAAGTATTTCATCAAAATTTGATTTTGTGATATTGGGTTGTCTGTAACTTTGTTCTACTGTGTTGGACGTCTCTGTTCTTCTTATTTACAGGTTATTGAAGCTTTCTCTTGTCAAAAGATTGCAATTTCCTTCATGTTTGTTCAATTTTCTCTTCAAAATTGCAAGGTGAGTTGGTAACTCACAATTTCTAGTTGAAGCAAAGCTTAAAAAACCAAAATCTATGCATTATTTAGCCTCTGTTTACTGATTCCCGTAGTATTTTTATTTCTGTGAATAACTGGTTTTGGGTTGCTACTTTGTATGGCCATATCTTCTTAAACCTATATTGAAATTCATTGATTCGTTTTTTAATTGAAATTTGAAGTTTTCTATTATATGCATACCAATTTTCAGTTCAATATGAGGTCGTTTGGTCCTCTGTTTCATGCCTGTAAGTTGAACCCGAGATGGTTTTCAGGCCTGTACACATTTCCATTTCGAGCTGCTGCAAACATGGCTTGAGTCCATGTTTGAGACAACGTATCTCTTTCATTTCCTGTAAAGCTGAAGTTTTCTACTACATGCATACCGATTTTCAGTTCAGTCTGAGGTTGTTTGGTCCCTGTTTCATGCCTGTAAGTTGAACCCGAGATGGTTTTCAGGCCTGTTCACATTTTCGTTTTTTGAGTTGCTGCAAACATGGCCTGAGTTCATGTTTGAGATAGCGTATCTTTTTCATTTCCTGTTGAAATTCATCGATTCCTTTTTTATTTGAAAGATAAAATTTTCTACTATGTGTGTGCCAATTTTCTGTACTGTAACAACCAGTTATTTCGAACTATTCGAATCAACAACCATCCTTACATGTCAGACTTGAATTGGTCAGAACAACAGTCTGTTAATTTATATTTAGCAAAACTTAGCATATACTGTAAATAAATCAATCACATGCATAGAGTAATATAATAATAAGCAGGGGAATAGATGAATAGTAGTTCACGAAGCTACATATGAACATCAAAGGCGAGTCTCAAATGTTACTAATACAAATGCCAATGACAAGTCTGAACAAACAACTAAAGTAATAGGAAAGCTGAATAAACAAAGGTTGATCTTGATGCAAAGCTCCAAACTCCAAAGGTGAGTGTCAAATGCCGTGACACTCAGTATGACCCGAGCATAAATCAAAATACAAAACGCTCAAGTCAGGATTAACATTCTTATACAAGTAAATTCAACCCAGGTGAAATGTCAATTGAAGTACAAATAACCTACAGGATGTTTGGGATTCCCATCCTTTAAGGATCCGTTAAACTATCTACATACATAGTACAATACGCAGCATAGATAATGTCTATAGTAAAGTAAAGTATTAAAATAGCGTTAAGGCATTACCCATGTCCCCCTTAACACATTTTCTATACTCCCATAGTCTATACAGTACCGTAATTCCTCCGTAAACTGGAGGGGCTATCAGAGGGCACACCATAGGTATGGTACAAACCAATGTCATAAAGGGCGCGATAAGGCACGTGACAAGGCATGCGACGCAATGCCCAGGGTAGGATTCTATCGTTTTGCGGACCCGGACTAGTGGTAACGCTTAGCAGCTACTATCGCCCACCTTGAGACACACTCCTAAAATCAAAAGTTGCACCCAATAAATCATAAAGTAATAGAATGGTATCAAAGAACTGTGCCTAATAAGAGGAACGGCCTCACTTGGCCCCATGTGGCTCCTACTTTAGCCACATCAAGCCGACTCACGGGAGTCAGTGCTGCGTTAATACCTTATATAGAATCATCGCCAAACCATCATACTTCGTTCTGGATCTCCACCATGTACACAGTTGTTAAAGTGGTGTTCAGTATTGGCAGAGAGTATGAAAATATCTTATCCCGGTCTCTTTAACAACTGAACGCTTATTTCACACCGTGGCTATTTTATATTTCAAATAGTTTATACTTCATATCAAAATATCATATTCATTTCAAAATCATATCTCTTTCGATTTTGAAAACTTGTTTATAGACTAAATTTGAAAAACTTGTTTATAGACTAAATTTGAAAACGTGTTTATTTTTGTTTTGCATTGGAAACTTCATTTCTTTATTTCCATTAAATTTTCAAAAACCTGGAAATTACATTTAAAAAAATAACAAACTCGAGCTCAACCTTGGTTCACCCGAGCTTGTCTTCGAGAAAGTCGATCAAAATCACGCGCTCCCCTCCGAGTTCTTACCTTCTTCTCTAACATCCACAATTGCAGCAGCCCAAGTGTGCACCGTGCACGTGCAGAGCACCGACCTACCCCTCCTACCATCTCTTCGGTCATTAACAAGTCGACAACAACCTTGAATCTACTACGACCAATCAGATCAGAAAATCGCGTCACCAAATCAAATCAAGCCATCTGAACAAACAAGACTCAAACTACCTCAACAAAAAAAAGCTCGCCACGATGATCAAGGCGGCTGGAATCCACGTCCCTCTGACTTCGGCTTCGTCATCAACCCACGCAGCTAATCCCCCAGTCGCGATGACTTCCGATTACTCCTAGCCTTCCCAATTGCCTCGCGAATGTCGACGGCAGGTTATAGCACTAAAACCCTAAATCATCGTCGCAGCACCTCCATGGCAACTAATAATTTTCTCCCCTATTTTCCTATAATCAATGACACCTGAGCGACCTTCAGGAACAAGCTCGCCACCTATCTCATCGTCTATCGCCGTGAATTGACGGAGATTCGAAAAATGTTCAACTCTAAATTTCTCAACATCTAATTGCTTAAAAATCATGAATTTATTATTAAAAATCAAGGTTCAAGAAAACGAACAGGATTATATAATCAAAACTCAAATTTTAATCAACTAAATTTTTGACAAGATTTGATTTTTTTTACTGTGTTTTACCTTCCCAATAAACTCATTTATTTTTTTCTTAAAAGTATTTTTATAACTTTGGTCTTGTTAATTCGAATACTTTTTGTTTAAATATCAAAGTCTATAACTGAATGATTTAAGAGATTTTGATTTTGATTTTTTGTTTTTAGCCTGTAAACACTAGAACAGGTATACATATTCCTATACATGCATTTTTCAATTCTTATATATACAGATACACACATTCAGATATATTCACTCAATCATACAAGCATAATTTCATCACAACTTCAAGTATAGATCAACCATCAAGTGATATATCAAGCTCAAATGGTTTGCTCACATGCAAAGAGATTTAAGCTCTTTTTTTTAAAATGGGAGTTTTGCTCACCTGTTATGATGAAACAGAGAATGCTTGAAAACCTGGAACTTGGAATTTGAATATTTTATTTTGATTTGCTTAAACTTTGTTTTTCTCTGAATCCCTCAGGTTTTGTTTTAATCTTTTTCTTTGATCTGGACTTGATTTCCAGAATCTTCGCCTCAGATCTGCATTTCCAGGTTGATTTTTTTTGAATTTCCAGGTTTCGATCTGATCTGAGACTTGATTGTGTTGAGATGATCCAACTGAGTTGCTTGATTGCTGAGTTGAAAGCTTTATATTGCTTAGTTGAAATCTTGAACTTTGCTTTTATTTATTTTCGGATTTTAGTTTCTGATTTGATTTCTGTATGAGGCAAAATTGTTTCCAGGTTTTTTCAAATAGGAGAAAAAAAATGAAAAGCCTAGTTTTCTTCTTTCTTTTAATATTTACTTACATTATAAAATAAGAAAAAACATCTTTTCCACTTGTTAACTTCATATATAAAAATAGTTACACTTGTTTAATTTCTTATCACATGGTTACACTTGTTCAAAATAAGTAATATTATGTTTTAGACCTTTACGTAAATAAATTTAAAATTTATGGTTTAAACCTTGTTTTATTTTTAGATCTCATATTTTCATTTTGAAAAGAAAAGGTATTAAACCTTTTATAGATTTTAAACAAATCGTACTTAGTTCATATATAATTTCAAAAGAAAGAACATTATTCCTTTATTAATATTTTATTCAAATCTTACTAATTCTCAAAAGATATGTATATCTTAACTTTTATTTCTTATTTTTCATTTGCATTCACACATTATATTTATACAACTTTTAAAATCCATTTCATAAAATTAAATTCAAATATCTTTATATTATTTTCTATTTATATTTCCTTTTATAACTATTTATACAACCTTAAGAAAATGATTCTTATATTGATCTTAAATCCTATCTTTCAAACCATAATGTATATATTCATATACATATATATAATAGAAAAACAAATCTCTACTAGTTTATAAAGTTCCTAAAAACAATTTATTTCTCAAAATATTTATTCTTGAATTTCAAATTCCAGATTCAATTTAAAAATCCATTTATATACATATATATAATTTTAAAGCTTTTATTAATTCCTGTTTTCACAATCTATTTATAAACCCACATTTTAATTGTTTTTGGAGAAACTCAAATAAATTTACCAATTAATCTCATAATTTAATTCAAAATTATATATTAATTACCAAATGTTTCAAAATTTAATCCCAAAGATTAAATCAATTATCAAATTATTCTTAGCTAAAATCCAGGAATGCTATAAAAAAAAATTGCTCTCGTATATATAAACTTTATCTCACTTATATATATATATATATATTTTTTATATAAAGCATGCGGCAGGCATAGCCATGAAGAGGCTAGAGGGTAGGGGCGACCAAGAGAGAGGAGATGATGAGCAAAAGAAGAATGAACAGTCCAAGCAAATAAAAATATAACTTGTATATTATACTATATTTCTCAAATGGAACCAGAGATCAAAAGAAAACATAGAAATCGATATATAATAAATGGAAATATGGAATAGTGACAGTTAATATTAATTCTGGGAATACAAAAAGCAGATGGCTATTGGTAACCTACCGGTGAATAAATGAATGGTCATGGGCAGATCAAAAGGCGTAAACGGTACCGACCGCGTACCGGACACCAAAACACAAAAATGAATATACTGCGGAGATCAGCATGACTAGATGAACAAAATGGTATACAAATATCAGTGATACGATCATCCTATCAAAAGGTTATATTCGCTGCCAAACTACTGCTAATTCTCCCGACACGGGGTATGACAGTCCAAATTTGACGAAACGAAATATGGCGCCTTACTCAGAAAATGATTTACATTTTTATTATATAGAACAATTTAGGTTTTGAAATATTTTATTCCAATCAAATTAACTGATTTTAAATTGAAATTGAAAATCACATAGCAAAACTAACTTTCATATTATCTGTTGAAAATCTGACATTTGCTACATTTAAATTGACGCATACCAAATATCAATTTTCCATTGCTAAATTTAAGTATTTATTTTCACGAAAATTTCAATTAATTACATTATAAAATCGTTAAAAATTATGGGCAGTTACTGTTAAATCAGAGGTTGTTTGGTCCTCTGTTTCGTGCTTGTAAGTTGAACCCGAGCGGGTTTTCGGATCTGCGTAAAATTCAACATGTCCTGACTTAATATTTGAAATTTCATATCTTTATGATTTCTTGTTGAAATACAGTGAATCTTTTTCCAGTTCATAGATAAATTGTTCTACTTTGTGTGTATCAGATTTCAAACCATTACGAGGTCATTAAGCCATTCGAATTATGTCTGAAAGTTGAACTCGAAGAAGATTTCAGACCTTTGTATTGTTGTTGCCTATGCATTTTTTTTGTTCTACCGTGTTTCCCTGTTCGATTTTCGACTTTTGCTTCTTGTATTTGTGACATTTCTCAATTTTTTTGAAGGCCACGAAGCCTATCAATACATGCCATAATTTGGTGAATTTGGGATTCAAAATGAATCGATTTTGAGATGTTTTCGAATGTCGGATTTGGTGTTTTACGATGTTTGGGGTTTTCTAAATAATTTTGAAATGATTTTTAAAATAAATTGTCTTTTGAAATAATTATAATATAATATTTATAAATTATCTTCAAGCTATAAAAGCCATATATTCCCTATAATAAGGGGATTCCAAAGATTGTTCTCCAAAAAACGATTTTGAATTTTTTTAAAAGCTTGTTTTCTCAAACAAATTATTTTCTATATGTAATTCAAGTTTTTGCACTATTCGAGCGTATGAGAAGGAGAATCAAATGGTTTAGTATATCAGGTGGTATGGGACACCTGCGTTTATTTTATCGGTTAATTCTTAACTTGTCCGTTTAAACGTTTTGACCTTTGGGTCGTATTTTTCGATGAGATGAGGCAAATATTTTTACCGATTTGTGATGTGGAATTGGCTAGCGGTTAGTAAACCGATTAGTGAGAACGTGTGGTATGGGACGCATTATTAACACTTTTCGAGTTCCTGTCTAAGAGTTTGTGACACATTCTCAAGTTGCTAATACTGGACCTTCGGGTCATTTGTCCTTCGGGATGTTGTCCTTGGGATGTTTGTCCATTGAGACATATTAGTCCTTCGCAAGGTTGTCCTTTGGGATGTTTGTCTAAGAGACATACTTGTCCTTCAAGATGTTGTCCTTGGGGACATTTGTCCACTTGAGACGTAGCGCCTTATTTTGAGAGAACAATACTTGGCGGGCTTCAGCCACTTTATAAGCACGGGATATATCTTTGGGATATTTCATTGATATCTTTGTGATTTTCCATGTTTATCGCCTTTTTAAATTATTGGTCATTTGAGCCATTTGAGACATTATATATGGCGATTACATCTTTGGAAATTGAACTCCTTTCGAGTTCTATATTTGAGATTTGGGTTTGACATCTTTGACATTTGTATGAGATTTATAATCTCCTTTTCGAAGACATATATGTGTGTGTTTGCCATTTTTGGCCTATTTTGAGATTTGAGATTTCTCTATTCTGAGAATATATTTGTGATTGCCATTTTGGCAAGTTTAAGTTTTGAGATCTCCTATTTAGGAGATATGGTTTTAGAGAAGCAATTATACTTGCTTTTGGGTTTTCGTCGATGATATGAGGCATTTATTATTCTTAGTGTTTTATCGGTGAGTTTTCCTCTTCCGAGGACGTACCCTTAGTAATTACCTCATTAGAAGTAAGGACATGGTCTTACTATTGTTTCTTCTCATTCGAAAAGATAACTTACCCTTCACCTTATGCTTCATGTTATCACTTATCAAACTAATCTATTGTTTTAGCCAGACTGGCCCGTGTATTTTATATACTCAAGCCAGACCGAGTTGTTTTAGGTTAGATACCTGCTTTTAGACTTTACTTGATGCTTCCGCCTTGGATATCGGCTTATCCCTTTTTCATGTAGTTGTGTAGTCTTTTTTGCTTGACTTTGATATATATCTATTGTTTGACTTATTGTATATATTTTTGTCTTAGGATCACTTATGATGTACCATTTTGTATTGTATTGAGATGTATCAGTGTATATGTATATATGTTTGTTTGTTGTTATGTGATGTGATGTACATTCTGTCGTTGTATTTTGTTCTGATAGATCCGTTAGCCACTATAGTTTTGTATTAAGCGTTTATTGAATATATTGATCCACTCGAGATAGAAAAAAATTAAGAGCATTAATCGACGTATTTGATAGAGGTTTAAGAAAAAACTATGGATGGTAGCTCCTAACAAGCCTTATTACCCACATTAGCAGACAATATTACCCAATAATACTCTTTGTTAATCTGTATCTTGGTGTAGGGCATTACAGTTTGCTTGTATGTGGAGAGCATGAATGGTGTGGCAATTTATAGCCAACTAGAAGGCAAATAACTTACACCCTTCTATAGATCTGTACACTAAGTTGATAGAGTTACGGGTATACCCTAAAGGCAATTATGTAATTTGTTGCATATATCTAATTCGTTGACCAATCTTGTTCAAAAAAAGTTGTTTTCTTTATATTCTATACTTGATATAAGTTGGTTATATTAATTAGTAAATTTAATTAAAAGTATATTTAATAGAAAATCCATAAATGGTGTGTTTTATAATAGTAGTTACAAAGTGTTGTAACCATGAGTAATTTATCACAATGAAACAAAAATACCATTTTAAATGTTACTAGTCAAGATGCACCGAAATTGGATATCGATGTATCCGTTGAGACTAGAGTACGTAATGCTCTCTAAATGTCGGGCATTGTATTATTCATGACTGTTGGGGGCACCGAGAGGTTACATACTAATAATTATTAGATAACTATAGAATGACTCACTTGATAGTTTTCTGTTGGTTAATATAACTAAGGTCAAATAGAAAATATCGATGTGACTGACTTACACAATTCTCTCGACTTGAGAATACCATGGATCTTCAATATGCAAGCTCTGCTTTGATTATAGTCAAATTATGGCATGACGTTCCATCGAGTGACTATATTTGGGACTAGTGGAAGTATAGGAAATGAAGGACTATTCAAGAGAGGATTAGTCACCTTAGTTATATGGGGTTAGTATCATGGTCAACTCAAGTCAACTCAAAGTCAAAGTCTTTGGCCAGAGCATTTTGGTTAATAATAAATGTTATTATTAAACTAAGGACTTTGTGTTTGGACTACAGAGTTGAATGTGGATGACATTGGAATTATGACCATTATCAAATTCCATCATTCCGAAGTGATGTAGTTTTGACGAAGAGAATTGGTGTAAATAATTGTCAAGATTAAGTACCGCTTATAATAAGTAAAATTGGATTTTACCAAAAGATGTGCAAGCGATGAATTCAGCCAAAATATCACACAACCTGCTAAGTGATGTGTGAACGTTAATATTTGAATTGTTCAATATTAATCGTTGACTGAATTTACACCATTGAGTCGCACAACCGTAATGATGAATTCTCTGAAAACCACATGATTTAATTAATTTATAAAAAGTTGTAAATTATTTAGTATTTGAGAAATATTAATTATTAATTATCTTATTTGATGTTTGGGAGTTTTTTGTAAGCATTTATAAAAGTTATATTTGCATGCATTAATATATGATATCATTGTAATTAAATAAAGGATAATTACATGCATTAATTTATGGAATCTTATGTCATTTGATGACATGTAATTTTCATCCATATATGTAAAGAAATAGGACTGAAAAGAGAAATTTAATCAAGAGAATTAATTAGAGAAGTTTTAATTAAAGAATGGGAAAGGTTTTCTTCTTTCAAATAAAACATATTCTCTAACTCATTCTGTATGTACAATTCATTCTTTCTCATTCATTCTTTTTCTTTCTCTCCTCCTAACATTTCATGGCAGAAAACAAAAAAAAAATTCCAAAATTCTTTCAACTGCATATGAAAACATCAAAAATAAACAAAACAAAAGTGTTTCATCCATCTCTTACAAGGATAGGATAGGGATCTTGAAGATCTGAGGAGATATCATCATTAAGGTATGACTTTGAGGCAACATCCTAAAGGAGTCCATTTTCAAGATGTGCTTCAAGGCTTTGGGTAATAAGGTTTGCTTTTCATTAATAGATAATGATATTTGATGTCGTGTTTGTTGAAAGAGAAATTTAATCATCATAATTTGTATATATATATCATTGCCTCATTTAAGTTAAGAATTGTTTGTGTAGCTAGAATTGTTTGTTGGATGAATCAATTGGTTTTTTATTTAATAAATCAAAACAAATATTTTTATATGTTTAAACATAATATTTTTGCTAGAACTATGTTCTAAATATTCAACTCAAAGTCTGATTTTTAGATCAGAAATTTTGTACGTTTAATTTATCAATTGGATTCTTATTTTTTTTAAATTAGAACTAAAATTTGTATATGCTTGAATACAATATTTTATTATAGATATATATTGTAAACATTCAATTCAAAGTATTATCCTTAGATCTAAAATTTTGTATGTTCATATCTTTTTGATTGGATTTTACTTTAACAAATTAAGCTAAAATTTGTTTATGAATATTACAACATTTTATCGATGATTCATGTTTTAAATCATATAAAACAAAATGTAATTTTAGACTTGAAAGTCTACATGTATTTATTTTGATGTTTATATTGTTTTGGAATTAAAAAAAAGGAAAATGTTTTGGCAATAAATCTAAATTTTAATTTGATTACTATAGTCTCTAATTTGTATTAATTAGAGATATTTTATTGAATATTACATACATACAATTAATGTTTTGACAATAAACCTACTTTTGACTTGATTGCTATAAATCTCAAATTTTTCAAGTAGAATGATTTGATTTAATCATATATACGCAGGATTAATTTTATATATCTGCTTGCATATATAAAATTTATTACATGTATTTCATATTGTCAAAGTATGATTAGATTTCTTTTCAAAAGGAGAAAACAATTTAAATAAGGCAATAATATATGCATAAATTTATTTTCTTCTATTTATAACTCTACATTATGATGCCTATAATTTGTCATTTGTATGTTGTATTAACTAAGTTTACAAAATGGGAAATTGATTCAATCATCATTGTTACCCTTTATTTATTTCTCATTTTTCCTTTATGTGATTAGCTATCCATTTAATTTTGTTTATATTCTACTCCTTTCCATCAATTGATAACACCTATCATGTTGCACTTATATAATTTACACTATACCATATTTGTTTAAAATTATACTCATGACATATATATGTTGCTAATTAGTGACAGTCATATGATCAATCAACTTAATTAAAAAGAGAGAAATGAAAGGTTTCTTTCTCCATAAAAAATTATTCCCATCATTTGTTGAATAAGTTAAGGGGAAGGAAATAAAAAGTTTACTTCTCTAAATAAATTTATGCCTTGTCATTAATTGAAAAATTTAAGAGATAGAAAATAAAAAGTTTCCTTCTCTAAATAAATTAAATAAATTATTGTTACACATAATTATGTACATAAGAGTATATTTGATATACTCTAATTCACATACACATTAAATTAAAGTAAAAATTTATTTATGAAATTAAATAAAATATTGATTTTATTTAAAAGAAACTTAGAAAAGTTCTAAGTACATTAGACTTCATAGGCCCGTTAAAGATCCAAAATGGCAAAGTTTTTTAAAATCTACCCACTTCTTCCACTACGGGCTGGCCCAGTTCCATCAATGGTATCAAAGACTAATAGCCTATGCGGTCTAAATTCATCATGTTGGGGCTAACTAATTATGCTTGTGCACTTAGTACAGTGTCTCGATAGGTGATGTCTGGTTAGAATTGTGCAACGTCCCGCCTTTTCACACGTTTTAAATCGACACACGTGCCAATTCAAACCATACGGAAGGGAGGATTGTTATGGCGTAAATAAGAAAAGCAGAGAAAGAAAGAAAAACAAAATAGAATCTTGCAGCGAAACGATAAAAAATAACAATCAAATATAAAATTCATGAAGCTGTTTACAAAATATTTGATTTTATTTATGCAATACATATCAGTTTTGCACATAGCAGCGAATAATAATTGATGCAGTGGAATAAAGTGTGTAGTGGAATATAATAATAAATAATAATAAATCTTCGTCATCGTCCTCCAGAATACGGTCTTCCAAATGCTGAAATGCTCAGGCTGACCCGAACGAATTGAAAAGACAAAACACGCGAGTCAAAACTAAAATATCTTATGTGAGTTAAATTAACAGAAATAAATATGAGTGCAGTAACTTAAGAGATGCTAGGGATTCACATCTCCTAAGGATCCGTTAAACTATTTACTATGTAGTAATATTTCGCTATTATAATAGTGTCTAAATAGTAAAATAAACTTACCTTTTCATATCATTAAGGGGTTACCCATATAGCCCTTAACACGTAATAGTCCCAGTAGTCCTTCCAGTATCAACGCATCTCCAGATCGGGAGACTATCCTAAATACTCCATGGGCTACGGGAGAAAACCAAACCCGTACAAGGCGCGATAGGGTAGGTGACACGGCACAACTAGGCAATGCCAGGGTAGATATACCAATTACGCTTCCGGGCAGGTGGTAACGCGTAGCGCGCAGCTACTGCCCACCTCGAGCCACACCCCCAAAAAAATAAAATCAAAAGTGGCCACCGAATCAATCCAAAAGTCAAGATATAATATCGAAGGGATGTGTTCGATCAAAGGTGCTACCTCAATTAACCCGTCAATCGCTCCTGTTTTAGCCACCTTATGCCAACTCATGGGAGTTGCGTCCACGTATTTACCTCAAAGGATACGCCACCACCATCCTACTTCATTCTGGAATCTCCACCGCGTGCACGGTTGTTAAAGTGGTTTTCGGAGTTGGCAGAGAGTATGATAACTTCCATCCCGGTCTCTTCAACAACCAAACGTTATTATAACACCGCGGTCTTTTCAAAATAATTTATACTTTAAAGCCATAATGCAATATCCTTTTCAGAACCATATAAATATGATATCATTTCTATTTTAAAACCCAAATTAATATGATATCATTTTATTTCAAATATATCCTTTTTCCAGAATCATAATACTTTCAAATATATGTATCCTAAACCCCATAACTTTGAAACAAAATTTCTAATACTTAAATGGTTTAAATATTAAACCACTTTATATAATAAAATGGCCTTTTAAATTTCACAAATAAATTCCAAATATAGGTTTAAATTCCCAAATAAACCATTTTTATTTCCATATATTTCAAAGCTTTAAATATTCTACCATTTCAAAACGAATTCTTTGATAATTTCATATATATCAAATCCAATTCCTATTATTTAAATTTGAAATGTTTACTTAATAAAATAAATATTATTCAAGTAAAACCCTTAAATTTCAATAACATGATATTCTTTCAATTAAATTAACTTGATAATATTCTTTTAAATCAATTTGATATTCATTTAAATCCTCTATCAAAAACAAGTTATAAAATCACACCCTTTAAATCTTAATTTATTTACATTTAAAATCAAATTTTCGAGGATAGTTCTTAAATACTTTAATTCAAATCATATTCACATTTATCTTCAACCTTAATTTTATTTGATTCATTATAAACTCTATACACAATAGAATTTGAATAGATACTTAACCATATTACATAAAAGAAATCAAACTTCATTATTTAACTTATTTTAAAATTCGAAACAAATTTATGCATAGCTAAATTCAATAATAAAATAGCATTTATATAATATCTAAATCTATATACCCATATATTTCTTTACAAAACCACAGATATCCTTTCAAAAATAATTTTATATATAGACTGCGGTGTTTGTATATAATTTTCTATCCTATGGTCAAGTGATATGGATATTTATCATTTCAATACGCAATTTAAAAATAAAAATTACAGTTATATATCATTTTAAACCGCAATCCCGAATGAAATAAGAATGCATAATAACTTGCCATTTATAACAATATAAATAAACATCCATTCATCCAATATCAATCATCAAACACTTATTATCCCAAACATCATCCAATCCAAACAATTTCTTTAATATATAACAGGTAATAAATAACAGGTATTAACTAACAGTTATATTAAATAATAAATTTAATAACTGTTTAACTGGGAGTTTATATGCAATAAATGAATAAATAACAATTTTACCGGCGGTTTATATGCATTGAATAATTAAATAAAAATTTAATTAAATAAATGAAATTAACTGAGATGGTGATTTAAAATGCGCCAAATAACCATACATAGATTTTAAATCACATCATATATCAATTTAACAAACATAAGAAATTTTAGAAGTCGTGAGTGGGTCAAAACACTCACCTTTTGAATTTAAATTGAATTTAAATCCAATTTAAACCCAAAATTCCAACAGCTTCAGATTTCGTCCAAACCAACGCCCAAGTGTCCGAGATTCCAATACGAACCTAGCGGAGATACCCACGCGTAAAACGGATCTCGTATGCAAAAGTTATGAATATAAGAACGCTTGAAATTTAATTAAAATAAATTTATATAAAATAAACAAATTTACTACCCACGTCAGCACTACCAAGTCGCACGCGCACAACACTGAAACCCTTCTTCCCAGCAAGCCCTAACCCTGCGTACACGAACTCGAGGAACGCCGCTACAGTTTGAACGACGATCACCACGGCCGGCCTCCCCCTGGAGTGCGCGCAGTCCCTCTCACCCCCCACGCGACCACGCCGAGCACCCAAAACGATCCCAGCACGCAGCCGCCACCGCTCTTTAGTAAACCCTAACGAATTATTGCTCACGATCCAACCATCAAAGGGCCACACGAACACCTCAGATCGGCTCCCCTCGGTCCCCTCTACATAACTGTGCCGTTGATTTGTCGATTAGACTAAGTTGATCGCGACTCGATGAATGACTACGAGTCGTTCTTAAATTTCTGGACAAACGGTGTATCGATTTGAAAAACGAACAGTACCAGAAGATTTCGCTCATTGAGAGCTTCAATATATAATTTTTCTAAATTTTTCTTGAGAGTTTGAAATTTCAGCTTTGGATTTGATTTGGAATTGCAATTGGAATTAGGGTTAGTCCGCCATTGAAGTAAGGAGGTGAATAGAACATATAGAAATGAGGAATAGAGGCGGCTAGTGTTTATAACGGTACTTATATAGGTAGGTCAGAAATTAGAGTGGATGGATAAGGTTGGATATACGTGCCAATGCCAAAGTGGCCCAAAAAGCCCGTTTCGACTCCGGAACGAAATTGGGTCAACCCATATATCAAAATAGATGTTTTTAAATATTTTAAACGCGATGGAACAAGTTTCAATTTCAAATTCCATCGTATGAAGAAGTTATGCTCAAACCAATATTTTTCAAATTGATAAAAATTGATTTCAATTTCATTGATTTCAAGGCGTTTCGAGCCCGTACGATCAAACGACAAGTCTGATTGATACGAAACTTGAAATCCTATAATAATTCACCATTACGGATCCGATGAAATTGGTTTTGTCGAAATCCGAGTCAGTGACCAAAATGGCTATTTTTATATTAATTAAATAAATTAAAAATCAATCAATTAAATCCAATTTTTAATTTCACTTCTATAGTCGACAATTTTATCACCTTTATATTTCTTAATCATCTACAAAAATTTTAAACAAATTTAGATGTCAATTTAAAGTTGATTATTCTATCAATTGGAGTGTCAAATCTTCAATTTCATTATATTCAAAATTATTAATTAAATTTCCAATAATTCTATTAAATTAAATAAATTAATAATTAATTAATTAAAACAAATTTCAAATTTAAATTCTAAAATTTGACAATTCTTATCATTTCTATATTTCCAAGTTATTCACACTAATTTAACAAACTTAGATGCCCATTTAAAGTAAATTAATTTATCAAATTTCAATCTTACCCTCACTTTATTTAATTTAGAATTTATAAATAAAATTCCCAACAATTCCATTTAATTAAATAAATTAATTATTATTCCATTCATTCCTGTCAAATAGATGGATTAAACATTGGATTCAAAACTATAACATAAATTTCCTCATATACCATCTTCATTGCAATTAACGTAAAATTTAATATTTAATTCTACTTATTTGCAATAAATCCAATTATTTAACTTTATATTCCAATAAATAAATAAATCCTGACACCCATTCCTTTAATTCAATTAATTATCATCTTATCATCTTAGGTACCATTTGCATTGATATATATCCTGATAAATTAACATTTTCCCCAATTTATCTTTATTTCAATTGCTACAAAATTTACACTTCTTAAAATTTTGATTTCAATGGATTGATTCGTTTTAATTCAAATCCTCTTATTAAGTTCAATACTACTCGATAAACTTAGTTACCTTGTTTTTCCCATTCATTACTTTAATATACCCAATTTAACAACTCCTAACCATTGGATTACATTTAACCCAAATGTAGCATTTATTTACATTTACTACAATTTACCTATGACGACCCGTTTTTCTCACCATAGAAAATCGCATCATCTAGAAGAAAGAAATGGATAGAAAAGAGAAAAGAAAGAGAAGAAAGAAGAAACAACATCAGAATCTCAACAGCGGAACGAATAAATTATATTAATAACATAAATATTACATAGTATACAACACTAATCAGAGTTACACAGAAAACACATCACATACTAGACAGTTATAAACACCTGTCAAGTTATACAACTCAATACGATACAAGAAAGAGATACCAATCACAGAGAACACACAGCGGAACTATATATCTAACGCCGAAGCCTACTGTTCCATTGCTCCTCCAAAATTCGTCAAAAGCTAACCTGGATCCCTTGGCTACTCGTAAAAATTTGAGTAACCAAGAGTTCAAGAAAACAAAAGATAAACTCTGGGTCAGACATGGGTCTAGTGTGAGTAACAGGTTAAAGTTGCTTAACTTTGAAAAACCTTTGAAAGAAAGGTATCACGTAAGACTTCCCACACATAAAAATGAAAAAGCTTTTATCTTACACTAACCAAAACATTTGATAGGAAATCCGGTGATATTATAATAGGTCTAGGGTTTTCAAGTAAATAAGAAATAGCCGAAATTGTTACATGATTAATTCCAGCTACTAGCAATAAAAGTGGGTAATACAATCAAAACCATTGGCACTTATTGGATTGTGGATTCCATCAATGGCCGGGCTACTAGGGTACCGTCTGTCACAGTACGTGGCCTAGATCAACGTACCAAGGAGTACGCCCGCTCCCCTGCAACACAAGACCGGAACCATCCCTTATTGGACAGTCCCGAACAAGACAACCCCGCAGTTGGCGTACATTCCAACCGCCCACACAGCCGAAATAAAAAGGGACCTCAAGACAGGGGAAAATCTTGTCCTACTTGGGCATGACCCACTTAGCCTTGCTGCACCTCCCCTATTTTAGCCATTCCCGGTTGATGAGGCTTGAGGCTATGATTACCTTTAGAGAACACATCTCTTAGAATGCTCATCGTCCACCTGACGATGTTCTGAAAGCACTCAATCCATACAAGTTCGTTCCGGGTTCGAACGAAACCAAAGGCATTATCTCGTTACACTCATTTTGGAATCACCCTCAGAGTTAACGACGATAACCCTTGCACTCTGAATCACCATCTCGAACCTATAAGAACTATCTCCGTCAAACTCATCACGGAATCACCCCAGAGTTATATTGACGAATAGTCCTTACACCTCGAGTCTTCACTCTTCCCATAAGATTCACGACCTATCGTTAATTTGGATCGATGTGGTTTTCGGATATCAAAATATGGAAACCCGATCCCAGTCTCATCGAAATCCAAAGCGTGTTTTTAAGGCCAAGTTGTTTTAAAGGTTTAAAACAATTCAATTATCTATATATCCAAATAGATAGATCACAGATTCACAACAGATAATCGACATTATCATTAAAACAGATAATCCATATTATCATTATCAAAAGATAATCTATATCAACATCACAATGCAACCAATGCATCCATATCATTCAACATTTCTTATCTCATATCTGAGATTCAAACCATTCAAGGCAATTCATACCATCCATTCAAATATAAGCAATGATTAATAATCACGCAAATATAATTAATTTAAAATGAATTAAATTAAGTACATCATTTCTAATTAATTTAAAGTAAATTAAATTAATCACTTCACCAATATAAATCTTGCTTACACCACTATTAATTATAAATCAATGAATTAATCTTCAACCAAATATTCATTTTAATTAATCATCCCTGATTAATTAAACTTTAATTACATTCAAGTAATTATTCACTAATTAATTTCTCAAATTAATTATACTTACCCAAATACAGTAATTAATCTTTAATTACCTCCTTTAAACTATAATTAATTTCATTTATCCTTAATTAATTACATTAATTAATCCCTTCATTAATTAATTATTTCTAATTAATTCTATTTCTTAATTACATCATTAATTATAATAATTAATGATCTTTAATTACGTTTTCTTTTTAAATTAATTACATTAAGTAATTAATCTTTATTTAAACCATAATTGTTAATAACCCTTGAATAACCCCATCCAGTAATTAACTTCCCTTAATTACTTTACCAAATAAATTAATCACTCCTTACTTAATTATTTATCTCAAATTAATCCCTTGATTAATTAAAAAGTAGTTATACTCAAATTACTTCATCACCAAATTACTTTCAATTAATTACATACAGTAATTACCCATAAATTACTTCCCTAAGTAATTTCTCTTCATTAAATTACATTAAGTAATTATCCTTCACAAATCATCAATTGATTATTCTAAATTAATTAAACTGAATTAATTAACTTATCTAATCAAATTAAACTCAATTAATTACAATAACTAATTAATTCTTTAATTACTTCCATAAGTAATTATACTTAACAATTTGCACAAATGATTATCTTTAAATTAATTAATCTAATTAATAATTAAAATTAATCACATTAATTAATCATTAAATAATCGTTAGTTAATGACCTCATTAACTATTAACCATTCATTAATTATTTCTCTAAAATAATTAACTTATTTTAATCATTATTAATTACAAATTAATTAATCATTAATTAACCCATTAATTAACCTCTTAATTATTTAATTAATTAAGTGTTAATAGTAACTTAATTAATCCTTTATTACTTGATTAATTAATTATTTATCATTAATTAAAAACTAATCTTATTTAATTAATGAATCTTAAATTACAAGTTAATTAATCTTAAACTTTTTAAGATTAAACCCTTAATAACTTTAAGTAATTATTTATTTCATTAATTTATAAAATAAATTAATTACTCATTTAATTATCCTAATAATTAAATGTAATACAAATCATTAAATTATAATTTAACTGTAACAAGTTCTAAAATCGATTTAAAAAAAACTTAAATGATAAATAATACTTTCACTTATAAAAGAAATTTTACAAGAGTTTTAAAAACCAATTTCTTTTTAAATTAAAACATTTAAATTTTACTTTGTCATTTAAATTTGTTTTACTTAAATTTATAAAACTTAATTATATTTTGAAACAAAGATTCAAATCCAGATTTGAATCAAATTTAAACTTTGTTTAAAAAACATTACTTTATATTTCAATTTCCAAATTTAGATTCAAGTTTCTTTAAAAACATTTTTAAACAATAAACTCCTTTAAAGTTACTTTAAAAAAATTTGAGTTTCAAATCTTCATCCATCTCCAGCTCGAGATTCAAATTAAAACTTGAATTCATAATTAAAAATTAGATTTAAAACATACTTTAAATTCTTGCTTAATAATTGAAATTCAGTTTAAAATTTTGAAACAGGCAAGTTTCAAATCTGAGTAAATCTAACCCGAGAAAATCTCAGAGCAACTCGAGTAACAATTTCCATTTAAATTCATCTTGAAATCATTAAACTACAACACTGACAGGTTTAATGTATAAACCAGTAACACTATTCTCCCCTGAACCCACAAGTAAACTACTTCGAGTCCATCATCCTTCATCTTTGAGTAAAACGACCTACTGCTTCGAGCCAATCACAAATCTACCCGATACAAACACGAGTTTCCCCTTCTTCCCCAAAACCGCTGATACACCAAGATCACCCCCGTGCACCTGCACCACCACGGCAACCAATTCCGACCCCTCGCGACAACTCTCGCAAGTCGCCGACCACCCCCCAACTCGATTCCGGCCCTCAAGCAAACTTGCAGAACCCTAAATCAAAATTAGCATACGAGCTCAAGAACAGGAGTAATGTCACAACCTAGAATTCGCCTCAATCACCAAATTCCGACCTCCAGGGAAGCTCCACCGCCGGCCACTTCTTCATCCACACCTCATCTATCACCAACTAGAATCTGGTCGAGCTTGATCACATATTTTGATTGCAGTGATCAATTCTCAGGTGAACGGAGAACTTAGAGTTAAAATCTTCAATCATAAATTATTTCTGCCTCAATGCTTAATTCCACCTCCCTATATTTTTCCCTTAATCTACGATCATCACTCCATCAACCAGAGAAACACTGGCCACTCCATCCACTCAGGTCAATGGTTCAAACCCAAAATAGGTTTTTTGGTTAAACCAGAATTTCTCAATCAATTTCAATCTAAAAATTCAAATTTTAGTTTTAAAATTCACATCTTTGATCTTGTAACTTATTTATATTCTTAAATTAAAGAATCCAGATGATTTAATTCTACTTATATAAGAATTTGTTCTGTTGCATTATTGAGCTTCCAGAGATAATCCAGAATTTCTTATATTAAATAAAATTTAAACTTAGCTTATGTATCACAACCATATTGTGTTTTGAAACTTAAATCTTAACACATACTAAATCATCTGAAATGGAATTTTGAACCAAATCTAGAACCTGAAACTTAAGAACAGAATACAAATTACCCTGCAGCATACATTACAACAGACATTCACACACACACACACATATATATATACCAGTATAAGCTTGAAAAAGGCAGACAAACATTTTATTTCTAGAGTAAAACAGCAACTAGATTCATACTTAAGTTTATTTAGTATTAAATGTTACTCACCTGAAAATAATGAACAGAGCAACAATTCCTGAAAATGCTTGAAACTGAATGGTGCTTTGAACTGAAAATTCAAATTGCATCTTTGTTTTACTTATGAATTCAAACTTCAGTTTACTTTTAAAAACTTCATCTTGTATTTGCACAATGCTTTCCTTGATCATTTGCATGCTTGTTTCCAGGAAATGATGCAGGCTTCCAAAAAGAAAATGCATGCTGGCATGATGAAGTTCAAAACAGAAGTACAGAGATCTTCAATTTGCATGCAGGTTTGGATGAAGTTTCCAAACAGAAAAGAACTGCAGGCATGAGAATTTTCAAATGATTTCCAGGTATTGTAATTTGATTTCTGTTTTTTTTTGAAATTGAAGAGCTACAGTTTTTTATAGGGTTTGCAAATGATTTCAGGCATTTCAATTTTGAAGATAGTTTTAGTTTTGAAGAAGATTCAAACAGTTTTTGAGGAAGAAATTGGCATATTTTTATTTGAAACAAATTTTGTTTTTCTGTTTTGGAGAAGAAGTTTAGATTTCAGATTTTGATTAAATTAAAAGAAAACGAATAATAAAATTGGACACTTGTTTAGATTTTAAACATTTATCACACATGTATTTTAAGTGTCTTTATTTTAATTTAAATAGTTTACAAAAGATTTTAAATCGTAATTTATCATTCTTATGTATATATAAATGAATTTATCTTTTTTCAAATTTATTAAAGATAAATGAAACAAACAAATTAATAATATAAGCTTATTCAAATATTTTAAATATTTATTCTTTTTAAATTTCACAACATCAAATTCAAATTTAAATTAATTAATTAAATCAAATTTTAAAAAAAATCAAGTTATATATGTGTGCATATATAATTCTTATTAAATTTAAAAATAACAATCTATTTCTAAAAATTTATTTATGTTTTATGAAAAACTAAGTATTATCATTATTATTTAAAAATAAAAGATTAAACAATATTAAATAATTTATAAAAGAGATTATAAATTTCCTCTATTACTTAATATATTAAAATCATATGTAAATTGTATTTTAAATTCTTATATATAATTTCAAGTAATATTTAAAAATAAAATAAAACAAAGCTTTTCATGTTAATCAAATTTAAATTCACATTTAAGCAAATTAAAAATATAAATTTAAAAAAATAAGATTTACTCTAAGTATAAACCATATAATTATTTATTAAATTGGTTTGAAAAGTTAAATGTCAAATTTAAATCAAATTTCCAATTTTTCCAAATATAAATTAAAATTAGAAAATAGAAAATTGATTCATTTATTAAGTTCCAAATCAAAGTTTATAAATTTACAATATATACAATTATATATATTATAAACAGAAAACAATTTATTAGCTTTTAAAAAGATAAAATCTACCAATTTAAATATTTATTAAAAAAAGATTATTAAATCAATTCAAAATTCATTATCAAAAATTATCAGATCAATTTAATTTTTAACACAGATTATTAAATTTATATTACCAAATTTCTGGGATATCACATTCCTCCCCCCTTAAAAGAATTTCGTCCCCGAAATTTAAAAGCAAAGGTAATTTAATAATCTATTTTAAGATTTTATTTTAAAACACAAGCATATATTATCAAACATATGCTAACAACCATAGCAACTAGTTCATTCAGACAAACAAATCTAACTATCCAGACAAAATTCTGGATAGAATTTCTCCGAGTTTTCCCGGTATAAATATCGGGATACTCGCCCTCTAGAGTCCAAACAATCTATACTTTTAAGCTACAGAGCTCCTATCCATCAAGATCTACAAAACTAAACAGGATATTAGACTACAGACAAGTCTGACTCAACAATCACATCCTCAAGAAATGCTGGTTCCACAACCAGAGATAGACCATACACGTACTCCCTCAGAGATACATGAAACACATCGAATCCTAGTTATCCAAACTGGCAATTCAACCTTGAAAATCAAACACCAATCCTCACAAGAACACAGAAAAGATCCAAAACATCTCGAAGCTGTCTTACCCAGTCTTACTCAATCTCATAGCTCCTTAGATCGGAGAAAACTTATCCAAAATCAAATCTCCGACTTCGGAATCCAAATTTCTTCGTCTCGTATTCAAAGAACACTTATGACGATCCTTGGCTATTTTCATCTCTCCCGATCAGCTCAACCTTTGCTGATGTCTTTGGAAACAACTGGACCAAAAACAACCCAATAGAATGATCTCCTCAAGATCAATCCCAAAACCAAAAATACTAACTCTACTCCATAAACATCAGAAGACTAACTTACTTCTCCTATCCGGAAAAGACAAAACAAAAACACTCCCAAACTTCTTCCGCTACACAACTCTGATCTAGAATAGAAGAAAAACTCGAGCACAAACTGGACAACACATCTCAGAAATATGGATCAACAGATCCATAAAAGAACAGATGCCCCACCTGATCCTTCTACTAAACTGAACCACCAATATCACTCCTGGAATCCAGTTGATAAGAAAACTCAACCTCTGATACGGACAAACCTCTGATAACTCAAGAGAACACTCAAACTATCGCAAGTCACTTTTGCGATCAATCAGTCCAATAACCAAAGAAAACTGCTTTCTCTCTTTACCAATCAGAACAGCTTATTCTTAACTAGCCAATCCATCAAAGAAATGGATCCACTCTGCTGCTTCTGAACTCCACCTTCATAAAAACTGCTAACCCAGAAGACCTTCTTGCTGGCACGCAGAACACTCCAAGCTGCACTGCTAACACCGGCGCCAAAGACTTCCTAATCCAAAGCTCTTCGAGAAACTCGAAACTCAAACCAGGCAGAAACATCCTGCTGAACCCAGCCACAACATCGAAGCAGATATACTTCTTAAACTTGTTCCAAAGAAAAATCTTCGGAGACATCCATAGTCACTGCGTCTCATCACATAGCTACTAATTCCTGAGGTATCAAGATACCATTATTCTCTTCTGCCTAACCGACAGATCCAAACTTCTACCCATCCAACTCAAAGATGAACTCCAAACCTTTATAGGTTTCCTTCAGAGATCTACGAAATTCTATACTCTGCACAACTCACTCGAGACGGTATTAGATCTACAGTCTCGACAGATACACTTCCAACCTCAACACTCAAACTCCAACCATTGGTAGTAGTTGTGTTACACACCCCACTAACATATCTACCTTTATAATTTATATTGGAAAAACCCGAACAGGTAATCCAACAGATAGGTAGAAGTAGATATATATATAAATATTTAAAATTACAAATACGCTCTCTCAAGAAAGAAATCTCTTCAAAGCCTAGGTATTCACTCAACCTAGCGTTCTGATACCACCTATGACGACCCAATTTTCTCACCACAGAAAATCGCATCATCTAGAAGAAAGAAAGGGATAGAAAAGAGAAAAGAAAGAGAAGAAAGAAGAAACAACATCATAATCTCAACAACGGAACGAATAAATTATATTAATAACATAAATATTACATAGTATACAACACTAATCAGAGTTACACAGAAAACACATCACATACTAGACAGTTATAAACACCTGTCTAGTTATACAACTCAATACAATACAAGAAAGAGATACCAATCATAGAGAACACACAACGGAACTATATATCTAACGCCGAAGCCTCCTGCTCCATTGCTCCTCCAAAATTCGTCAAAAGCTAACCTGAATCCCTTGGCTACTCGTAAAAATTTGAGTACCCAAGAGTTTAAGAAAACAGAAGATAAACTCTAGGTCAGACATGGGTCTAGTGTGAGTAACAGGTTAAAGTTTCTTAACTTTGAAAAACCTTTGAAAGAAAGGTATCACGTAAGACTTCCCACACATAAACATGGAAAAGTTTTTACCTTACGCTAACCAAAACATTTGATAGGAAATCCAGTGATATTATAATAGGTCTAAGGTTTTCAAGTAAATAAGAAATAGCCGAAATTGTTACATGATTAAATTCCAGCTACTAGCCACAAAAGTGGGTAATACAATCAAAACCGTCAGCACTTATTAGATTGTGGATTCCATCAATGGCTGGGCTACTGGGGTACCGCCCGTCACAGTACGTGGCTTAGATCAACGTACCGAGGAGTACGTCCGCTCCCCTGCAACACAAGACCGGAACCATCCCTTACTGGACAGTCCCGAACAAGACAACCCCGCAGTTGGCGTACGTTCCAATCTCCCACACAGCCGAAATAAAAAGGGACCTCTAGACAGGGGAAAATCTTGTCCTACTTGGGCATGACCCACTTAGCCTTGCTGCACCTCCCCTGTTTTACCATTCCCGGTTGATGAGGCTTGAGGCTACGATTACCTTTAGAGAACACATCTCTTAGAATGCTCATCGCCCACCTGACGATGTTCTGAAAGCATTAAATCCATACAAGTTCGTTCCGGGTTCGAACGAAACCGAAGGCATTATCTCGTTACACTCATTTTGGAATCACCCTTAGAGTTAATGACGATAACCCTTGCACTCTGAATCACCATCTCGAACCTATAAGAACTATCTCCGTCAAACTCATCACGGAATCACCCCCAGAGTTATATCGACGAATAGTCCTTACACCTCGAGTCTTCACTCTTCCCATAAGATTCACGACCTATCGTTAATTTGGATCGATGTGGTTTTCGGATATCCAAATATGGAAACCCGATTCCGGTCTCATCGAAATCCAAAGCGTGTCTTTTAAGGCCAAGTTGATTTAAAGGTTAAGAACAATTCAATTATCTATATATCCAAATAGATAGATCACAGATTCACAACAGATAATCAACATTATCATTACAACAGATAATCCATATTATCATTATCAAAAGATAATTTATATCAACGTCACAATGCAACCAACGCATCCATAATCATTCAACATTTCTTATCTCATATCTGAGATTCAAACCATTCAAGGCAATTCATACCATCTATTCAAATATAAGCAATGATTAATAATCACACAAATATAATTAATTTAAAATGAATTAAATTGATTACATCATTTCTAATTAATTTAAAGTAAATTAAATTAATTACTTCACCAATATAAATCTTGCATACACCACTATTAATTAATTATAAATCTATTAATTAATCTTCAACCAAATATTCATTTTAATTAATCATCCCTGATTAATTAACCTTTAATTACATTCAAGTAATTATTCACTAATTAATTTCTCAAATTAATTATACTTAACCAAATACAGTAATTAATCTTCAATTACCCCCTTTATTAATTAACTATAATTAATTTCATTTATCCTTAATTAATTACATTAATTAATCCCTTCATTAATTAATTATTTCTAATTAATTCTATTTCTTAATTACATCATTAATTATAATAATTAATGATCTTTAATTACATTTTCTTTTTAAATTAATTACATTAAGTAATTAACCTTTATTTAAACCATAATTGTTAATCACCCTTGATTAACCCCATTCAGTAATTAACTTCCCTTAATTACTTTACCAAATAAATTAACCACTCCTTAATTAATTATTTATCTCAAATTAATCCCTTGATTAATTCACAAGTAATTATACTCAAATTACTTCGTCACCAAATTACTTTCAATTAATTACATACAGTAATTACCCATAAATTACTTCCCTAAGTAATTTCTCTTCATTAAATTACATTAAGTAATTATCCTTCACAAATCATCAATTGATTATTCAAAATTAATTAAACTGAATTAATTAGCTTATCTAATCAAATTAAACTCAATTAATTACAATAAGTAATTAATTCCTTAATTACTTCCATAAGTAATTATACTTAACAATTTGCACAAATGATTATCTTTAAATTAATTAATATAATTAATAATTAAAATTAATCATATTAATTAATCATTAAATAATCCTTAGTTAATGACCTCATTAACTGTTAACCATTCATTAATTATTTCTCTAAAATAATTAACTTATTTTAATCATTATTAATTACGAATTAATTAATCATTAATTAACTCATTAAATAACCTCTTAATTATTTAATTACTTAAGTGTTAACAATAACTTAATTAATCCTTTATTACTTGATTAATTAATCATTTATCATTAATTAAAAACTAATCTTATTTAATTAATGAACCTTAAATTACAAGTGAATTAATCTTAAACTTTTTAAGATTAAACCCTTAATTACTTTAAGTAATAATTTATTTCATTAATTATAAAATAAATTAATTACTCATTTAATTATCCTAATAATAAAATGCAATACAAATCATTAAATTATAATTTAACTTTAACAAGTTCTAAAATTAATTTAAAAAAAATCTTAAATGATAAATAATACTTTCACTTATAAAAGAAATTTTACAAGTGTTTTAAAAGCTAATTTCTTTTTAAATTCAAACATTTAAGTTTTACTTTATCATTTAAATTTGTTTTACGTAAATTTATAAAACTTAATTCTATTTTGAAACAAAGATTCAAATCCAGATTTGAATCAAATTTAAACTTTGTTTAAAAAACATTACTTTATATTTTAATTTCCAAATTTAAATTCAAATTTCTTTAAAAACATTTTTAAACAATAAACTCCTTTAAAGTTACTTTAAACAAATTTGAGTTTTAAATCTTCATCCATCTCCAGCTTGAGATTCAAATTAAAACTTGAATTCATAATTAAAAATTAGATTTTAAACATACTTTAAATTCTTGCTTAATAATTCAAATTCAGTTTAAAATTTTGAAACAGGCAAGTTTCAAATCTGAGTAAAACTAACCCGAGAAAATCTCAGAGCAACTCGAGTAACAATTTCCATTTAAATTCATCTTGAAATCATTAAACTATAACACTGACAGGTTTAATGTATAAACCTGTAACGCTATTCTTCCCTGAACCCACAAGTAAACTACTTCGAGTCCACCATCCCTCATCTTCGAGTAAAACGACCTATTGTTTCGAGCCAATCACAAATCTACCCGATACAAACACGAGTTTCCCCTTCTTCCCCAAAACCGCTGATACACCAAGATCACCCCCGTGCACCTACACCACCACGACAATTAATTCCGACCCCCCGCGACAACTGTCGCAAGTCGCCGACCACCCCCAACTCGATTCTGGCCCTCAAGCAAATTTGCGGAACCCCAAATCAAAATTATCATACGAGCTCAAGAATAGGAGTAATGTCGCAATCTGGAATTCGCCTTAATCACCAAATTACGACCTCCAAGGAAGCTCCACCGTCGGCCACTTCTTCATCCACACCTCATCTATACCAACTAGAATCTGGTCGAGCTCGATCACATATTTTGATCGCGGTGATCAATTCTCAGGTGAACAGAGAACTTAGGGTTAAAATCTTCAATCACAAATTATTTCTGCCTCAATGCATAATTCCTCCTCCTTATAATTTTTCCCTTAATCTACGATCATCACTCCATCAACCAGAGAAACACTGGCCACTCCATCCACTCAGGTCAATGGTTCAAACCCAAAATAGGTTTTTTGGTTAAACCAGAATTTCTCAATCAATTTCAATCTAAAAATTCAAATTTTAGTTTTAAAATTCACATCTTTGATCTTGTAACTTGTTTATATTCTTAAATTAAAGAATCCAGATGATTTAATTCTACTTATATAAGAATTTGTTCTGTTGCATTATTGAGCTTCCAGAGATAATCCAGAATTTCTTATATTAAATAAAATTTAAACTTAGCTTATGTATCACAACCATATTGTGTTTTGAAACTTAAATCTTAACACATACTAAATCATCTGAAATGGAATTTTGAACCAAATCTAGAACCTGAAACTTAAGAACAGAATACAAATTACCCTGCAGCATACATTACAACAGACATTCACACACACACACACACACACATATATATATACCAGTATAAGCTTGAAAAAGGCAGACAAACATTTTATTTCTAGAGTAAAACAGCAACTAGATTTATACTTAAGTTTATTTAGTATAAAATGTTACTCACCTGAAAATTATGAACAGAGCAACAATTCCTGAAAATGCTTGAAATTGAATGGTGCTTTGAACTGAAAACTTCAAATTGCATCTTTTTTTTACTTATAAATTCAAACTTCAGTTTACTTTCAAAACTTCATCTTGTATTTGCACAATGCTTTCCTTGATCATTTGCATGCTTGTTTCTAGGAAATGATGCAGGCTTCCAAAAAGAAAATGCATGCAGGCGTGATGAAGTACAAAACAGAAGTACAGAGATCTTCAATTTGCACGCAGGTTTGGATGAAGTTTCCAAACAGAGAAGAACTGTGGGCTTGAGAATTTTCAAATGATTTCCAGGTATTGTAATTTGATTTCAGCATTTTTTTGAAATTGAAGAGCTACTGTTTTTTTTATAGGGTTTGCAAATGATCTCAGGCATTTCAATTTTGAAGATAGTTTTGGTTTTGAAGAAGATTCAAATAGTTTTTGAGGAAGAAATTGGCAGATTTTTATTTGAAACAAATTTTGTTTTCTGTTTTGGAGAAGAAGTTTAGATTTCAGATTTTCATTAAATATAAAGAAAAAGAATGATAAAATTGGACACTTGTTTAGATTTCAAACATTTGTCACTTAATTTAGTTTAGGCCATAACACATGTCTTTGAAGATGTTAAAAGACCCACACATGTATTTTAAGTGTCTTTATTTTAATTTAAATAGTTTACAAAAGCTTTTAAATCTTAATTTATCATTCTTATGTATATATAAATGAATTTATCTCTTTTTAAATTTATTAAAGATAAATGAAACAAACAAATTAATAATATAAGCTTATTCAAATATTTTAAATATTTATTCTTTTTAAATTTCATAACATCAAATTCAAATTTAAATTAATTAATCAAATCAAATTTTTAAAAAAATCAAGTTATATATGTGTGCATATATAATTCTTATTAAATTTAAAAATAACAATCTATTTCTAAAAATTTATTTATGGTTTATGAAAAACTAAGTATTATCATTATTATTTAAAAATAACAAATTAAACAATATTAAATAATTTATAAAAGAGATTATAAATTTCCTCTATTACTTAATATATTAAAATCATATGTAAATTGTATTTTAAATTCTTATATATAATTTCAAGTAATATTTAAAAATAAAATAAAACAAAGCTTTTCATGTTAATCAAATTTAAATTCACGTTTGAGCAAATTAAAAATATAAATTTAAACAAATAAGATTTACTCTAAGTATAAACCATATAATTATTTATTAAATTGTGTTGAAAAGTTAAATGTCAAATTTAAATCAAATTTCCAATTTTTCCAAATATAAATTAAAATTAGAAAATAGAAAATTGATTCATTTATTAAGTTCCAAATCAAAGTTTATAAATTTACAATATATACAATTAAACAGAAAACAATTTATTAGCTTTTAAAAAGATAAAATCTACCAATTTAAATATTTATTAAAAGAAGATTATTAAATCAATTCAAAATTCATTATCAAAAATTATCATATCAATTTAATTTTTAACACAGATTATTGAATTTCTATTGCCAAATTTCCAGGATATTACATTATCTCCAATCTCAATTAACAATCTAAATAAATAGGTAACCTACAATAAACATTGCCATTACTCTTAAGTCACAAGAATAAGCCTTTATTACCCAAAAATCAATGTTGGCATTTATTTCGATACTACTAATTTCATTCACTTATGTTCTATCCAAACATTACATTTAGATTATATTTTCATTAATTAATTCAATATTTACATCCACTCCATTACTTTATATTACAATCATTAAAGTAACGTTTATCATCAACACAACATTACGAATACTTATCAACCTGCGTCATCCTTATTACATTAATTTACGTTCAATTGCTATTCAATATATATAAATTCATTAATTCAATATGTAACGACCCAGAATTTTTATTAATTTAAATTTGAATATTTAGTTGAATTTAAATATTAATAAGTGAAATTATAAGTCGAATAAATTTTTATTTCGAATAATTTGATTTAATTGGATACTTAAATCGATAATTTAATATGTGAAAATACAGAAATAATTGAAAATTGAGATAATATGATCGAAAATGATTTGTAAAATTTTATTTTATCATATTGAAGTTAGAATGATATTTCAGAACTTTTAAAATCGAATTTAAAAGTTTATTTGTGAAAATTGAATATTTTAACATTTAATCGACTAGCGAAATTAGTCAATTTTTGAACAGTCTCAGAATGGGACGAAACTAGTTCCATTGGATCCGTAATAATTAGTTATTATCGGATTTCAATTTTCGTAGCAATCGGAGTTGTCGTTTGATCGTGGCAGCTCGAAACGCATCGAAATTGTTTTAATATTAATTTGGCGAGTTAAAATAGCCATTTTTCAAAAAGTCTAGGATTTCGATGAAACCAATTTCATCGGATCCGTAATGTGATATTATTGTAAGGTTTCAAATTTCGTGTCAATCGGATTTACCGTTTGTCCGGTGCAAGCTAAAACGGCTGGAAAATCGTTTAATCGGTTTAATTTTAAATCGAACGTTTATAGCCATATCTCGCACAGATGACCGAATTAGCTTCCGAAACCTGTTCCATTGTGTCCAAAATGCGGGATAAACCCCAGAAACGCCAGTCACCGCGCGTAAATCGGAGCTTGAAAATCCCGGAATGAATAGTGTTTTCGTTTGATTTTCTATAAATAGACCATCTTCATTCTCAAAATAAAAAAAAATAAATTGAAACCCTAGACGCCTCCCACTATTTCAACGGCACGAAAATTCGCATGCTTCTCCCCTTAATTTCTTTCGATCCATAAATATTTAGTGAAACCTTCCAACTACAACATTATAGAGCGTCGCGAGCTCGTCAGATCTATACGGGGTTGATGGGGTATGGCGCAGCGTAGAGGGAGAAATTTGGCCGCGTTCGTGTGCGTTTTGGGCACGACTTCCCACGCAAATAGAGGGCCGAGCTCGATGCTACTCTGGGCGTTGGTGGTGTTGTGTGTGGGCTACGTTGAGGTATTCTCTGATCGTCATGAAGTGGAGTGTGGTGGCCGTTATTTGGAACCCTAGTGGGTGATTGATGGGTTCGGCTATTCCTGTTGATGAACGTGCATGAAGATGGATGGGGGGTGTGCGGTCATGATACAGGGAGATGGATCTTGTGGCTGTGATTGAATATGTTAAATAAATTATAAATTTATGTTGTAATTTGCATAAATAAAAATCGTGTAAACTTGTTAAATGCATATCTTTTTCATACGAGGTCGAAAACGCGCGAAACTAGTTGCGTTGGAATCGTATGGACGAGCACTACGCTATGAAATTAGATTGGAGTCGTTTGGAGTTAGTGAAAATTTCAGGTAAAATTAAATGTCCGTTTAATTTTATTCGAAATAAATCGCTAAAACGAAATTGAAATCAAGGTGAGAACTTCTCACTCAATCGAATCGGTTTCGATTTTATTTTAAATAGTTAGATTTAAAATTCTTGAATGCATGTTTGAATGATGATTGTTATCTATTGATTGTTAAAATAGACATTATGCACCGTTAGTAAGCGGATGTTATTTATTAAAAACATATACCGCGAATATTTCATAAGCAGTGAAATTGGTATTATATATGATAGCAATATATATATATATTGGCATATGTATATATTGCAGTTGTTGATTTCCCGCATTGTATAGCGGATGAGACCCTATTGCGCCGTCTATTAAGCGGATAATATTTAATAATCCTATATACCGCGATAATTCCGTACTGGAGCGGAATTGGTATTGTGCTAATGTTTTTGGATGCAAGGAAACAAATTGGAGGGATCCAACTGGATTCCTCAATGGTATTGATTTATTTACAGATATTTTGATATTTGTTGATTATCATATCGATATATGATATTTGGAAGTCGTGATTGACTATTTGGTGCTGCTGCATCATCGGATCCATTTTTGAAGTTTTAAAATAATGATTTTTGTTTTAAAAGGAATTTTAAAGTGATTTTCAAAAGTATACGTTTTATTAAAATTTTGAATTGATTTATTTTAAATAAATTAACGTTATAAGTTAAATGTTATAAAAGTTGTAATTTTTGTAAAATTTAACCAAATTAAGATTTTTGAAATAAATATTGATTAATTTATAAAATGGTTTAATTGGGAATTTTGAATTATTATAAACGGTTTATATAAAAGATTTATAAAATTGATATTTATAATTAAAAATACTGGAATTATAAAACGAGTTTTTATAAGTAATAAAGTGAAATAAAAATGGATTCCATAAGTGAATTGAAATTTATAAATTTATGAAATATGAAGATATAAAATGGATAGATTTTGTAAAATATAAGATTTATAAGTAATCAACTTATAAATCGGATTTTGGCATTTAAAATGAGATATAAAAAGGGTTTTTATAAATAGAAGTTTATAAAAATATAAATGGTGTTTATAAACGTTGTTTATAAATCCGAAATCCATTGAATTTGATAAGTTGGATATAGGAATATATGAAAGGAATTATATTCACGATTTTGGACAGTGAATATATTATTAAATGAAATGGATATGTTTTTGGGGAAGGAACATTATGAAATGAAGTTAATGATTTTAAAGACGTTTTAAAATGTATTATGAATCGAAACCATAGATTTCAACATTTATTGTTGAAATAAACGTTTTCGAGAAAGAAGGAAATGGTGGACTATAACACTATTGTTATAGTAAATGATTTCCGAAAGGAAATGTTTTATATAGTATTGAGATTTATATATCTATCTAAATTTCGAATCCCTATACTAGTGATTTTGGGTCGTAGTAACGATGTTTTACGCAACATTCGTTTTAGCCCAAATAAATGTGTTAAGTGAATGATTTCCTTAAGGAATGAAATATATACTAAATTTTGATTTAGGTATATCAAATATTTTCAAATGTTGAAAATAAATAGATTTGTAATGTACTTATTATTAAATAAGTATGGAAATATTTTTCCAATGTGAAATGAACATTTTAGAATTTATCCTTGTAAAGATAAATTGAAAGTGAATATTTGAAATCGATTGAAAATCGTGTATCATAAATATTTTTGGGATTATAAATTCACTAAGGAATTTATAAAAGAAAGGGGAAATTGTTTAAAAATAAACGTTGATTTATTTTTAAAGTGTGGGAATAAATTTACGAATTTGGAACGTAAATATATAAAATAAATCGGTAAGGATTTATTACATTGGTTTAAATGAACCATGTTGAAATGAAAGAAATTTCGCGTAAGGAAAAGTGATTTGAAAATTTGTTTTCAAATGGTTGAAGTGTGGAAAATTATATATCTAGTAAAGATATTTTGGAAAGTAAATAATTTGGGAAATTATTTGGATTTGGTGATGTTGAGCATGCCTATTGATAGTTAAATAATCCGACTATCAATATTTACCTTTAAATAGGTATTCGTTGAGATTGTTTGAAATTGAATGCCACACTTATTTTTGAATAAGCGCTCACTATTCGGGTTAGCCGGGAAAGGACCTTGGGGTCGTATAACCCATTCCGAATTTGTGATACGTCGTTATGGATTGCATTTGATGACCGGTGTTGAAGACCGGATGTTTGTGAAAACGGAAGGATTACCGTCGAGTTACTCTACATCGGCTGATCTCCGATATAGAAGTTTTATCACCCTTAGTGACGGGAAGTCCGGTCGTGATTAGTGAATATCCGGATTGCAAGGACTTCTTTGGAAGTGCCTTCGGTTCTGTTCGATCCCGGAATAGACTTGTATGGATTGTATGTCTGACATTACAAATTGAGATATAAAGCTGATTTCTTTCAAATATATTTATGTTAGTGGCGGAGAATTTATTCTCTTAGCTTAACACCCTTCTCTGAGACGTACGAGCTCAGAGGTTATATAGTTGAAGGTTATTAGTGATATACTCCCAATTTGGTAGTGTGGCATGTTGAGTGTTGCTGTGAAATGATCATTGTGTTGATCTTTTTTGATAGGATCATTTATTTGATCATTTATCTTGGTGATCATTTCTATGATCATTCGCTGACCCAAAGCACGGCTTTTGTATAAAGTGTGGCTTTGTGGACGAGACTTCGTCGGACCTCACACCCCGGAAATGGTCAAAACAGGAAGGATGCAGCAAGGTTATTAGGGGTAGCGCCCTTTAGTGTATGTCATTCCTTCTAGATAGAGGTGGTATCATGGTATGGAGCCCAGATATTTAACCTATGTTGTTGCTGCATATTTTTGTGGTTGTTGGAAATCGAGGATCCTCGGATAGATCGGTTACGATCGGGGGATGACATATTAGTGTCAGTAGTTACCCAGTTAGGGGTAACTCGGCCTTGTTTTGGCAGAGATCCGGTTTGGTTCTCGGGAACGTCCTTCCAGAGGCGTTCTCATGTGGCAATGAGAAGTTCCTTGGCCTGACCATTTGTTGGAAATCCAAAGAAACAATACGATCTTGTACGGTTTTAGTTGTAGAACCTGCCATGGAATGTGGCGGTGACCTGCTATTGAACATGGTAGCTATAGTAGGCATAAGTGCGAAATGTCTATGCTGGCTAAGATTTATATTCTACTTTCGAAATTGTTTTCTACACTATGCACTAGTAATAATATCAAATGTTTCTTTTTAATGCGTATCAAGCATCTTTGACTATCATAAGGAGAAATCTCCTCCGATTCTGCGTTTGCATTGTGTGTGTGCGCGGGAGGCCTTATCGTAGTCTCATTTTTAAAAGCATTGCGAATTGACTTTAAAAATATTCTTCTATTTTGATTTTAAAGATAAATAAACTGTTTTGAGTTCTCACACAGTCACATGACTAACTCGGAGTTTATTGTTTTCCTCCCTAAACTCTGGGTGCCCACCAATTTCCACACGGGCAGTCAAAAGTTAAGGTTTATTCAGAATATTCAGGAGTTGTTGGAAGCAAGATGGATGGCATGGCGTATTACTAGTATATAGTATTTCTTTTCCGCTGTTGATGTCATTTGTTGTTGTACACTCTGATGTAATGAAATGAAATGTGATGTAATGTAATAACTGATATAGTTCTTTGTTTAAAGATTATTCATTTATTTATTATATGTTGTTCCGCTGCGAATTGTGAGATTCTGATGTTGTTCTGTTATTTCTTCTGTTCTGTTCTATCTTTTTCTATCTTCTTCTACCTTTTCTTTTTCTAAAACCCTAATGGTACGGTTTTTCGGCTTTCGATTGTTCGGCAGTTAATACAGTGGAACGTATTGATGTCGGTTTTCGTCAACGAAAAATCGCGTACGTTACATTTTGGTATCAGAGCATATGGTTAAGCGACAACCATGGCTCTGTTGGGTATTACTCATTAGAGATAGGGTCAGTAGTACTCTAGAATGAGTTTGAGTGTAATAATAGCTATGAGAGCGTATTTGTTAGTGAATATAAAATTGTTTTATATTGTGATGATTGGTTTGTTGAGTGACATATGAACCTTCGTCAGCACGGTCTGTACAACTATGCCGAAGGGGTTTATAAACACTTGTATAGAACAATTCGACACAGTATTGTTTTAAATTGGGTAAATGAAATAATTTTACCTTGATTATTTTTTATATATAAAGGAATAATTTTTTGGAGAATTATTAAAGTGTATATGAATTGATTGTTTGGTTGTTGAATAAAAACAACAATTTTTAAAGAATAATTGTATAAGCAAATGAATTATAAGTATGGAACTATAATTAATGTGATTTACAATTGTGAAATAATCTTATATATAAGAAGTGAAATTATATAAGTAAAAGACTTATAAATGTGATTTATAGTCTGAAAACAAAATTCCAGAGAAGTGTTTTGAAAAGATTTTATATTTTGGGAAAATTGTTTTGGAGAGATGAAAGCTCTAAACTCTTTTCGGTCGTTGGAAAATAATTCCAATGATGATCATGACATCATCGGTGTTCATTTTCGGGTTTCCAAAAGAGGTATCGCTTCCAGATTATTTTAAATGAAGTTGTTTGGAAAATTTTAAGTTTGGTTTTGGGAATTAAAAAGATAATTTGAATTGATTTCAAAAATGGTTTTGAAAGTTTGAAAGGACTCTGGAATCCTATTTAAAATATTATGGGAATGATAAATGAATTGATAACTTATACAGATTGAATTTTGATAGAATAAATTTAACTTAAAGGATGGAGTTAAAATAAAGGAGGTATAAGTAAATCAATAAAATCCAAGTTGAGATAAATTTGAGTTGTCATCAAAGACATGTAATTTGAAATTTAACAAAAGGAAAGTTAAATAAATTGATTTGGATTTGATAAGATGCTTGAAATGGAATATAACTTAAGTGAAGTTAATTTTTGGTATCGAAGTAGATTAATAAGTGAATTAATGAAGTGAGGTCATTAAGAAATTGAACTTGAGTGGTATAAATGAAATTCAACATTATGTTGTTAAAGGAGTTAGCAATTGAATGGATTGAATATTAATCAATTAAATGTAAACAATTGATATGAAATAATGAGTATATAAGTGTTAATTCATTAAAAGCTAGTTGAATAAATTGAATGGAAGTCAATTAATATGATCCAAATGGAATTAAATGGGTTGAACCCAATTGAATGTAAAGTGAATAAATTTGGTTGTATTGAATAAACATTGGTTGGTATTTGATTGTGGATTGATTGTATATAATTCATTAAGTATTAATGAAATTGAATTAGCAAAATTAGAAGCTAAAGAAATTGAATTCAAATTAGAAGTAAATAAATTTGAATAGAATTGAATTTGATTTAGAAGTGAACTAATATGAATGAAAATCAGTGAATGCAAACTAATTAAAATTGAATATGAATGAATGAATGTTAGTAAAGTTCTAATGTTAATGAATCAAATGTGATTTAAATTGAAAACCAATTTCATTGAATATTAATGAGAATATGAATGAATATTGAGTTGGTTGATGGTTGCATTTGTTGCTTTAGTTGCATTTGCTATATTATGTAGTTGTTATGTTGCTATATGTTGTATATTGATACTATTTTCATATATGCATGATTCTCATGTTGTTGTTGAGTGTTTAGTAGGTGCGGATGGCGTTGCTTCGCATTTGGAGCTCGCTTTCGCGCTATATTAGCCGTATATGCTCGCTAATAATATAATAAGGTACATATCTCGGATTACATATCGTACTTTTACACTTTTTTCCCTGCGGGATGCCTCATCACTTAATGAGATGTATATTTGTGATATATATACTGTCATTTTTTTTCGGATCGAGCCGCGCAAAGGAGACTATGGCGATTTTTTTCGAAAATCTAAGGCGTCAGAATATTTTTGAGAAAAATTGGAAAAGTGTGAAAACTATAATTTTGATTTGGAGTTGAAAGTTAAACAAGATAGTTGTTTTTGAAAAGATAACTAAGTATGATTTGGAAACTTAGTAAAGTATTGTAAGAAGTTTAACTATGGATTTTGGGAAAGTTAATAGATTCTGTAACTTTTCTTACTTGTTAATTTCGAGGACGAAATTCTTTTAAGGGGGGAAGTCTGTGACGACCCAGAATTTTTATTAATTTAAATTTGAATATTTAATTGAATTTAAATATTAATAAGTGAAATTATAAGTCGAATAAATTTTTATTTCGAATAATTGGATTTAATTGGATAATTAAATCGATAATTTAATATGTGAAAATAGAGAAATAATTGAAAATTGAGTTAAATATGATTGAAAATGATTTGTAAAATTTTATTTTATCATATTGAAGTTAGAATGATATTTCAGAACTTTTAAAATCGAATTTAAAAGTTTATTTGTGAAAATTGAATATTTTAATATTTAATCGACTAGCGAAATTAGTCAATTTTTGAACAGTCTCAGAATTGGACGAAACTAGTTCCATTGGATCCATAATAATTAGTTATTATCGGATTTCAATTTTCGTAGCAATCGGAGTTGTCGTTTGATCGTGGCAGCTCGAAACGCATCGAAATTGTTTTAATATTAATTTGGCGAGTTAAAATAGCCATTTTTCAAAAAGTCTCGGATTTCGTCGAAACCAGTTTCATCGGATCCGTAATGTGATATTATTGTAAGGTTTCAAATTTCGTGTCAATCGGATTTACCGTTTGTCCGGTGCAAGCTAAAACGCCTGAAAAATCGTTTAATCGGTTTAATTTTAAATCGAACGTTTATAGCCATATCTCGCACAGATGACCGAATTAGCTTCCGAAATCTATTTCATTGTGTCCGGAATGCGGGATAAACCCCAGAAACGCCAGTCACCGCGCGTAAATCGGAGTTTGGAAATCCCGGAATGAATAGTGTTTTCGTTTGATTTTCTATAAATAGACCATCTTCATTCTCAAAATAAAAAAAACAGAAATTGAAACCCTAGCCGCCTCCCACTATTTCAACGGCCAGAAAATTCGCATGCTTCTCCCCTTAATTTCTTTCGATCCATAAATATTTAGTGAAACTTTCCAACTACAACATTATAGAGCGTCGTGAGCTCGTCAGATCTATACGGGGTTGATGGGGGTATGGCGCAGCGTAGAGGGAGAAATTTGGCCGCGTTTATGTGTGTTTTGGGCATGAATTCCCATGCAAATAGAGGGCCGAGCTTGATGCTACTCTGGGCGTTGGTGGTGTTGTGTGTGGGCTACGTTGAGGTATTCTCTGATCGTCATGAAGTGGAGTGTGGTGGCCGTTATTTGGAACCCTAGTGGGTGATTGATGGGTTCGGCTGTTCCTGTTGATGAACGTGCGTGAAGATGGATGGGGGGTGTGCGGTCATGATACAGGGAGATGGATCTTGTGGGTGTGATTGAATAGGTTAAATAAATTATAAATTTATGTTGTAATTCGTATAAATAAAAATCGTGTAAACTTGTTAAATGCATCTTTTTCATACGAGGTCGAAAACGCGCGAAACCAGTTACGTTGGAATCGTATGGACGAGCACTACACTATGGAATTAGATTGGAGTCGTTTGGAGTTAGTGAAAATTTCGGGTAAAATTAAACATCCGTTTAATTTTATTCGAAATAAATCGCTATAACGAAATTGAAATCAAGGTGAGAACTTCTCACTCAATCGAATCGGTTTCGATTTTATTTTAAATAGTTAGATTTAAATTTCTTGAATGCATGTTTGAATGATGATTGTTATCTATTGATTGTTAAAATAGACATTATGCGCCGTTAGTAAGCGGATGTTATTTATTAAAAACATATACCGCGAATATTTCATAAACAGTGAAATTGGTATTATATATGATAACAATATATATTATTGGCATATGTATATATTGCAGTTGTTGATTTCCCGCATTGTATAGCGGATGAGACCCTATTGCGCCCTCTATTAAGCGAATAATATTTAATAATCCCATATACCGCGATAATTCCGTACTGGATCGGAATTGGTATTGTGCTAATGTTTTTGGATGCAGGGAAACAGGTTGGAGGGATCCAACTGGATTCCTCAATGGTATTGATTTATTGACAGATATTTTGATATTTGTTGATTATCATATCGATATATGATATTTGGAAGTCGTGATTGACTATTTGGTGCTGCTGCATCATCGGATCCATTTTTGAAGTTTTAAAATAATGATTTTTGTTTTAAAAGGAATTTTAAAGTCATTTTCAAAAGTATATGTTTTATTAAAATTTTGAATTGATTTATTTTAAATAAATTAACGTTATAAGTTAAATGTTATAAAAGTTATAATTTTTGTAAAATATAACCAAATTAAGATTTTTGAAATAAATAGTGATTAATTTATAAAATGGTTTAATTGGGAATTTTGAATTATTATAAACGGTTTATATAAAAGATTTATAAAATTGATATTTATAAATTAAAAATACTGGAATTATAAAACGAGTTTTTATAAGTAATAAAGTGAAATAAAAATGGATTCCATAAGTGAATTGAAATTTATAAATTTATGAAATATGAAGATATAAAATGGATAGATTTTGTAAAATATAAGATTTATAAGTAATCAACTTATAAATCGGATTTTGGCATTTAAAATGAGATATAAAAAGGGTTTTTATAAATAGAAGTTTATAAAAATATAAATGGAGTTTATAAACGTTGTTTATAAATCCGAAATCCATTGAATTTGATAAGTTGGATATAGGAATATATGAAAGGAATTATATTCACGATTTTGGACAGTGAATATATTATTAAATGAAATGGATATGTTTTTGGGGAAGGAACATTATGAAATGAAGTTAATGATTTTAAATACGTTTTAAAATGTATTATGAATCGAAACCATAGATTTCAACATTTATTGTTGAAATAGACGTTTTCGAGAAAGAAGGAAATGGTGGACTATAACACCGTTGTTATAGTAAATGATTTCCGAAAGGAAATGTTTTATATAGTATTGGGATTTATATATCTATCTAAATTTCGAATCCCTATACTAGTGATTTTGGGTCGTACTAACGATGTTTTACGCAACATTCGTTTTTGCCCAAATAAATGTGTTAAGTGAATGATTTCCTTAAGGAATGAAATATATACTAAATTTTGATTTAGGTATATCAAATATTTTCAAATGTTGAAAATAAATAGATTTGTGATGTACTTATTATTAAATAAGTATGGAAATATTTTTCCAATGTGAACTGAACGTTTTAGAATTTATCCTTGTAAAGATAAATTGAAAGTGAATATTTGAAATCGATTGAAAATCGTATATCATAAATATTTTTGGGATTATAAATTCACTAAGGAATTTATAAAAGAAAGGGGAAATTGTTTAAAAATAAACGTTGATTTATTTTTAAAGTGTGGGAATAAATTTACGAATTTGGAACGTAAATATATAAAATAAATTGGTAAGGATTTATTAAATTGGTTTAAATGAACCATGTTGAAATGAAAGAAATTTCGCGTAAGGAAAAGTGATTTGAAAATTTGTTTTCAAATGGTTGAAGTGTGGAAAATTATATATCTAGTAAAGATATTTTGGAAAGTAAATAATTTAGGAAATTATTTGGATTTGGTGATGTTGAGCATGCCTATTGATAGTTAAATAATCCGACTATCAATATTTACCTTTAAATAGGTATTTGTTGAGATTGTTTGAAATTGAATGCCACACTTATTTTTGAATAAGCGCTCACTATTCGGGTTAGCCGGGAAAGGACCTTGGGGTCGTATAACCCATTCCGAATTTGTGATACGTCGTTATGGATTGCATTTGATGACCGGTGTTGAAGACCGGATGTTTGTGAAAACGGAAGGATTACCGTCGAGTTACTCTACATCGGCTGATCTCCGATATAGAGATTTTATCACCCTTAGTGACGGGAAGTCCGGTCGTGATTAGTGAATATCCGGATTGCAAGGACTTCTTTGGAAGTGCCTTCGGTTCTGTTCGATCCGAGAACAGACTTGTATGGATTGTATGTCTAACATTACAAATTGAGATATAAAGCTGATTTCTTTCAAATATATTTCTGTTGGTGGCGGAGAATTTATTCTCTTAGCTTAACACCCTTCTCTGAGATGTACGAGCTCAGAGGTTATATAGTTGAAGGTTATTAGTGATATACTCCCAATTTGGTAGTGTGGCATGTTGAGTGTTGCTGTGAAATGATCATTGTGTTGATCATTTGTGATAGGATCATTTATTTGATCATTTATCTTGGTGATCATTTCTATGATCATTCGTTGACCCAAAGCACGGCTTTTGTATAAAGTGTGGCTTTGTGGACGAGACTTCGTCGGACCTCACACCCCGGAAATGGTCAAAACAGGAAGGATGCAGCAAGGTTATTAGGGGTAGCGCCCTTTAGTGTATGTCATTCCTTGTGGATAGAGGTGGTATCATGGTATGGAGCCTAGATATTTAACCTATGTTGTTGCTGCATATTTTTGTGGTTGTTGGAAATCGAGGATCCTCGGATAGTTCGGTTACGATCGGGGGATGACATATTCGTGTCAGTAGTTACCCAGTTAGGTGTAACCCGGCCATGTGTTGGCAGAGATCCGGTTTGGTTCTCAGGAACTTCCTTCCAGAGGCGTTCTCATGTGGCAATGGGAAGTTCCTTGGCCTGACCATTTGTTGGAAATCCAAAGAAACAATACGATCTTGTACGGTTTTAGTTGTAGAACCTGCCATGGAATGTGGCGGTAACCTGCTATTGAACACGGTAGCATAGTAGGCATAAGTGCGAAATGTCTATGCTGGCTAAGATTTATATTCTACTTTCGAAATTGTTTTCTACACTATGCACTAGTAATAATATCAAATGTTTCTTTTTAATGCGTATCAAGCATCTTTGACTATCATAAGGAGAAATCTCCTCCGATTCTGCGTTTGCATTGTGTGTGTGTGCGGGAGGCCTTATGGTAGTCTCATTTTTAAAAGCATTGCGAATTGACTTTAAAAATATTCTTCTATTTTGATTTTAAAGATAAATAAACTGTTTTGAGTTCTCACACCAGTCACATGACTGACTCGGAGTTTATTGTTTTCCTTCCTAAACTCTGGGTGCCCACCAATTTCCACACGGGAAGTCAAGAGTTTAGGTTTATTCAGGATATTCAGGAGTTGCTGGAAGCAAAATTTTACGGGTCGTTACACTCTCCCCCACTCAAAACTTTTCGTCCTCGAAAAGGAAAAAGAAAGAATTGAGTAAACAATACATCTTATTCAAAAATAATACCTTTGTAAACAAATAAATTTACAAAATAAATTAATTTAAATAAATATACTAATTTTTATAACCATTATATCTTTTTATACTTAAATTTATAAAGTTTGGAAATAATTTTCAAAAAAATTTCTAAGTCCAAAATTTACGGAAAATTTCGGCAGAGTCTCCTTTGTACGGAGAGGCTCGGAAGAAAATATAATATCAAATATAACAATATATAACATATATTTTCCAAAATAATAAATATCCCAACACGGGAAAAATATAATAACGATATAAACCGTAATCCAAGAAACGTACCTATTGGTCGGGCAATTACGCTTAATTATGAAACCAAAAGCAGTAGCAATTGCTTCCATAACCTGTATTTCACTTATATAATCTAAAGAGAGTTAATAATTATATAAATGAAATATTAAATTTGTTTCACCCATAAACAAACAAATCAATACAACCAACAATCACTTGTCACATAAAAATCACACAAATCAAACATTCATTCATATCAAACAACAAATAGTTGTTCGGGTTCAAACTTTAAATTGTACGGAATGAAAAATAAACTCTAAGTGTACCCTTCACTCAACAGTCTTAGGTGAGACTAAATAGATTATTCATTCATCCAAACAATTTTAAAGTATCCTTACGCAAACAACCATAAACGCAACAAACAACAAATTCCAAACAATAAATCAAGTTAATTTTTGTTAATTTCATTTCAAACTATTGTTGTTTGATTTCCTTTTAATCCATATATTGATTTATCTTTTTAATTTTACATTATTTCTTACAAATTTTCATTTTTAATTCGATTTCTTTGCATATTAATTCATTTATTTACTGCTTAATTTCATTTATTTACAGTATTCATTTTCTGCTTATTTTCAAAATAAATGCTTTCAACACTTACTTAAGTTTATTATCATTTCTTTATAACCTTTCTATTATATTTAATTAGTGGCCTTTCAGTCATAACTTAAGTACATGATAATTATAACTTTAAATCCTTATTTATAAAAGCATTTCATTAATTACTTTCATTACCTCAAAATTCTTACTTGTATAATATCCATTACATCTTCTTATTAACATTTCAACTTTTATATCTTTTGGTAAGTTATATATATGCCTTTAAGGATGTAATAGAAAGTTACCCAAGTTTATTTCTATTTCTTTTAATTAACTAAATGTTCAACAATATTATTCTTTGTTTCATAGGTTACAGTTTCAAATTACCTTTAATTTCATTCATAACCTAGCATTAAATTACTTATTTTAATTAAAGGCCCCAATTATTGATTAACTTCCATTTTACCATACTAATTGAAACTGTAAAATAACGGAAACTTAAGAATTTAAATACCAGGTTTAATGTCAAATCATTTTAAAGATAATAGTAAAGGTTTATACTTAAACTTATATATCCAATTATAATTAAAACAATAAATCTTAAAAAAAAAAACAAATCTATAGTAACTACTACAGTGACCGTCCCATTTCCAAACTCGAAAATGAATGTCGATGATGCGTGCACTCATCACCGAAATTATTTTCCAGCGACAGAGAGGGGAGTACAACTTTATCTTTCCAAAATTTATTTTAAAAACATTTCTTTTCAAATTATATTGAAATACTTATATCAGAAAAATACTTCTTTTAATAATATTATTATTATATTTCAAAATCATTCAAAAGAAATTTCAAAACTCCGGAACTTAAGTTCTAAATTTCCAATTTTATTTATTTATTTTAAATCTTATTTCAACTATTATTTATAAATTTCATTACCTAACAACCAATATATTACAACCAAATATAATCTTTATAAATTTATTACTTTATATATAGAAAATATAATAGGCAAAATTATTTCATCCACCTATATTAAAAACAAATATTATGTTAGTCTATCCTATTAAGTGTTTAGAAATCCCTATTGATGTCATAGCGTCTCATGCATCAACCAGAATTTATAAATACAAAACGGAACAAATTAATACAATATTAAAACCTTTTTATAACACTAACAAATACGCTCTCTTATATATACACTCAACGACTCATCATATGGTATTACTACCCTATTAATAAAGAGTCAGACCCCAAAAAGCTAAGGTTTATCCCTAAACCAAAGCTCTGATACCAGATGTAACGTCCCGCCTTTTCACACATTTTAAATCGACACACGTGCCAATTCAAACCATACGGAAGGGCGGATTGTTATGGGGTAAATAAGAAAAGCATAGAAATAAAGAAAAACAAAATAGAATCTTGCAGCGGAACGATACAATATAATAATCAAATATACAGTTCATGAAGCTGTTTACAAAATATTTGATTTTATTCATACAATACATATCAGAGTTGCACATACGAGCAAATAATAATTGATGCAGCGGAATAAAGTGTGTAGTTGAATATAATAATAAATAATAATAAATCTTCGTCTTCGTCCTCTAGAATACGGTCTTCCAAATCCTGAAATGCTCAGGTGACCCGAGGGAATTGAAAAGACAAAACACTTGAGTCAGAACTAAAATATCTTATGTGAGTTAAATTAACAGAAATAAATATGAGTGCAGTAACTTAAGAGATGCTTGGGTTCACACCTCCTAAGGATCCGTTAAACTATTTACTATGTAGTAATATTTCGCTATTATAATAGTGTCTAAATAGTAAAATAAACTTACTTTTTCATAGCATTAAGGGGTTACCCATATAGCCCTTAACACATAATAGTCCCAGTAGTCCATCCAGTATCAGCGCATCTCCAGATCGAGAGACTACCCTAAATACTCCACGAGCTACGGGAGAAAACCAAACTCGTACAAGTCGCGATAGGGTAGGTGACATGGCACAACTAGGCAATGCCAGGGTAGATATACCAATTACGCTTCCGGGCCGTTGGTAACGTGTAGCGCGCAGCTATCGCCCACCTCAAGCTACACCCCCCAAAAAAGAAAATCAAAAGTGCCCACTGAATCAATCCAAAAGTCAAAGTATAATATCAAAGGGATGTGTCCGATCAAAGGTGCTACCTCAATTAACCCGTCAATTGCTCCTGTTTTAGCCACCTTATGCCAACTCCCAGGAGTTGGGTCCACGTATTTACCTCAAAGTAAACGCCGCCACCATCCTACTTCATTCTGGAATCTCCACCGCATACACGGTTGTTAAAGTGGTTTTATGAGTTGGCAGAGAGTATGACAACTTCCGATCTCGGTCTCTTCAACAACCAAACGTTATTATAACACCGCGGTGTTTTTAAAATAATTTATGCTTTAAAACAAGAATATAATATCCTTTTCAAGACCATATAAATACGATATCATTTCTATTTTAAAATCCAAATTAATATGATATCATTTTATTTCAAATATATCCTTTTTCCAGAATCATAATACTTTCAAATATATGTATCTTAAACCCCATAACTTTGAAAAAAAATTCTAATACTTAAATGGTTTAAATATTAAGCCACTTTATATAATAAAATAGCTTTTTAAATTTCACAAATAAATTCCAAATATAGGCTTGAATTGCCAAATAAACCATTTTTATTTCCATATATTTCAAAGCTTTAAATATTCTACCATTTCAAAATGAATTCTTTGATAATTTCATATATATCAAATCCAATTCCTATTATTTAAATTTGAAATGTCTACTTAATAAAACAAATATTATTCAAGTAAAACCCTTAAATTTCAATAACAAGATATTCTTTCAATTAAATTAACGTGATAATATTATTTTAAATCAATTTGATATTCATTTAAATCCTCTATCAAAAACAAGTTATAAAATCACTCCCTTTAAATCTCAATTTATTTGCATTTAAAATCAAATTTTCAAGGATAGTTCTTAAATACTTTAATTCAAATAATATTCACATTTAACTTCAACCTTAATTTTATTTGAGTCATTATAAACTCTATACACAATAAAATTTTGAATAGATAATTAGCCATATTATATAAAAGAAATCAAACTTCATTATTTAGCTTATTTTAAAATTCGGAACAAATTTATACATAGCTAAATTCAATAATAAAATAGCACTTATATAATATTTAAATCTATATACCCATATATTTCTTTACAAAACCACAGAAATGCATTCAAAAATAATTTTATATATAGACCGCGGTGTCTGTATATAATTTTCTATCCTATGGTCAAGTGAGATAGATATTTATCATTTCAATCCGCAATTTAAAAATAAAAATTATGGTTATATATCATTTCAAACCGCAATCCCGAATGAAATAAGAATGCATAATAACTTGCAGTTTATAACAATATAAATAAACATCCATTCATCCAATATTAATCATCAAACACTTATTATCCCAAACATCATCCAATCCAAACAATATCATTAATATATAACAAGTAATAAATAACAGGTATTAACTAACAGTTATATTAAATAATAAATTTAATAACTATTTAACTGGGAGTTTATATGCAATAAATGAATAAATAACAATTTAACCGGCAGTTTATATGCACTGAATAATTAAATAACAATTTAATTAAATAAATGAAATTAACTGAGATGATGATTTAAAATGCGCCAAATAACCATAAATTTTTTTGAATCACATCATATATCAATTTAACAAACATAAGAAATTTTAGAAGGTATGAATGGGTCAAAACACTCACCTTTGGAATTAAAATTGAATTTAAATCCAATTTAAACCCAAAATTACAATAGCCTTAGATTTCATCCAAACCAGCACCAAAGTGTATGGGATTCCAATACGAACCTAGCGGAGAAACCCGCGCGTAAAACGGATCTCGTATGCAAAAGTTATGAATATAAGAATGCTTGAAATTTAATTTAAATAAACTTTACTACCCACGTCAGCACTACCAAGTCGCACGCGCACAACACCGAAACCCTTCTTCCCAGCAAGCCCTAACCCCGCGTACACGAACTCGAAGAACGCCGCCATAGTTTGAACGACGATCGCCACGGCCGGCCTCCCCCTATAGTGCGCGTAGTCCCTCTCACCCCCCACGCGACCACGCCGAGCACCCAAAACGATCCCAGAACGCAGCCGCCGCCGCTCTTTTGTAAACCCTAACGAATTATTGCTCACGATCCAACCATCAAACGACCACACTAACACCTCAGATCGGCTCCCCTCGGTCCCCTCTACATAACTATGCCGTTGATTTGTCGATCAGACTAAGTTGATCGTGACTCGATGAACGGCCGCGATTCGTTCTTCAATTTATGGACAAACGGTATATCGATTCGAAAAATGAAAAGTACCAGAAGATTACGCTCATTGAGAGATTCAATATATAATTTTTCTAAATTTTTCTAGAGAGTTTGAAATTTCAGCTTTGGATTTGATTTGGGATTGCAATTGGAATTAGGGTTGGTCTGCCATTGAAGTGAGGAGGTGAATAAAACATATAGAAATGAGGAATAGAGGTGGCTAGGGTTTATAACGGGGTTTATATAGGTAGGTCAGAAATTAGAATGGATGGATAAGGTTGGATATACGCGCTAATGCCAAAGTGGCCCAAAAAGCCCGTTTCGACTCCGGAACGAAATTGGGTCAACCCATATATCAAAATAGATGTATTTAAATATTTTAAATGCGACGGAATAAGTTTCAAGTCCAAATTCCATCATATGAATATGTTATGCTCGAATCAATATTTTTCAAATTGATTAAAATTGATTTCAATTTCATTGATTTCAAGGTGTTTCGAGCCCGTACGATCAAACGACAAGTCCGATCGATACGAAACTTGAAATTCTACAATAATTCACCGTTATGGATCCGATGAAACTGGTTTCGTCGATATTCGAGTCAGTGGCCAAAATGGCAATTTTTATATTAATTAAATAAATTAAAAGTCAATCAATTAAATCCAATTTTTAATTTCACTTCTATAATCGACAATTTTATCACCTTTATATTTCTTAATCATCTACAAAAAATTTAAACAAGTTTAGATGTCAATTTAAAGTTGATCATTCTATCAATTGCTGTGTCAAATCTTCAATTTCATTATATTCAAAATTATAAATTAAATTTCCAATAATTCTATTAAATTAAATAAATTAATAATTAATTAATTAAATCAAATTTCAAATTTAAATTCTAAAATTTGACAATTCTTATCATTTCTATATTTCCAAATTATTCACACTAATTTAACAAACTTAGATGTCCATTTAAAGTAAATTAATTTATCAAATTTCAATCTTACCCTCACTTTATTTAATTTAGAATTTATAAATAAAATTCCCAAGAATTCCATTTAATTAAATAAATGAATTATTATTCCATTTATTCCTGTCAAATAGATGGATTAAACATTAGATTCAAAACTATAACATAAATTTCCTCATATACCATCTTCATTGCAATTAACGTAAAATTTAATATTTAATTCTACTTATTTGCAATTAATCCAATTATCTAACTTTATTATCCAATAAATAAATCCTGACTCCCATTCCTTTAATTCAATTAATTATCATCTTATCATCTTAGGTACCATTTACATTGATATATATCCTGATAAATTAACATTTTCCCAATTTATCTTTATTTCAATTGCTACAAAATTTACCCTTCTTAAAATTTTGATTTCAATGGATTGATTCGTTTTAATTCAAATCCTTTTACTAAGTTCAATACTACTCGATAAACTTAGTTATTTTGTTTTTCCCATTCATTACTTTAATATACCCAATTAACAACTCCTAACCATTGGATTACATTTCACCCAAGTGTAGCATTTATTTACATTTATTACAATTTATCTCCAATCTCAATTAACAATCTAAATAAATAGGTAACCTACAATAAACATTACCGTTACTCTTAAGTCACAAGAATAAGCCTTTATTACCCACAAATCAATGTTGGCATTTATTTCGATACTACTTATTTCATTCACTTATGTTCAATCCAAACATCACATTTAGATTATATTTTCATTAATTAATTCAATATTTACATCCACTTCCGTTACTTTATATTACAATCATTAAAGTAACGTTTATCATTAACACAACGTTATGAATACTTATCAACCTGCATCATCCTTATTACATTAATTTACATTCAATTGCTATTCAATATATGTAAATTCATTAATTCAATATTTAAGTTCGTTTTCCTTTATTAAATTTATTAATAAGTATTCCTTTTCCTGTATTCCAACAAATTGGAATTTCATTCAATTACTATAAACAATCATTTAATATTCCACTTATTCGCTTAAGTTCCATTTATAGTCAAGTATAACATAATTTTTATTCATTGTCATTTCATTAGATCCATTAATTATCAATTTTAATTAGCATTGTTACATCTTAATTCACTTATTATTTCATTAATAAGTTACCCAAATTTTATTTCTCAAAATATTAAATCACAAAGTCTTAAGTGATTTACCATTTACATTGCTTTTTTTACGTTTGCTTCATTATAAATTACAAAATTTTGTTTCCTTAAAAATTAAATTACTCAATTTTAAATTAAAATAACCAACTTAATTATTAAAGTTTTACAGGTCGTTACAAATTGGGTAATCAAGTACCCTGTCCTACCTGGTTACTTGTCTAGCCTGAAAGGTGATGTGAGCCTAAAGGTTGCCTCTAGTAGAAAAGGCCCAATTTCAATTAGGCCTTGGGCTAATTTTATAAATAGTTTTGAAGATTAAGATATGATTTTAAATTAAAAAGTTAAATTTAAAATAAAAACATATATCCAACATAAAAGTTGCATTGGGATACTAATTTAAAATTTAGTTAAAGATTTAATTAATTAAAATTAATTTAATAAGATTTAATTAATAAAATGTTATACATAAGGTTATTATATTAGTAAATTAAAATATAAAAGTTATATAATAATGAAACTAATATAATATGAGTGTATACTATAAAATAAATGTGGAATATTAAAGAAACCCTAGTAGACTTAAAGAATAAATATGTATGTAAATGTACGTGTACTGTGGTTTCTAATGTGTCTGACACTTGAACCAGGAGCGTATTTTACAAGAAATTCATTATTCCATAAGTCGATATCACTCAATATAATATATTGAAGATTATAAATCTTCGATATAATGTTGTCCTCTACTATATATACATATATTAATAAATTACTTGCATACTCCTTAGTTGTTGAGAAAACTCGAACTAGAGATGTATGTGTAGTATTGTGAATATATTGAACAGATGAGGTAAGATAACTATATGTATTTGTTGAGCAAACTCAAGGAACATATACTATACTTAGGCTATCACGATATGGTTGGTACGAGTGAATAATATCTTTTGATTTTTTAAACAAACTCAAGGTCAAAATGATACTATGACAAGGAAAAATAGGTTAGGAGTTGTATGTGATACAACCGATAAGGATTTATCCATCGTTTGTGGGGCTATGATTTGTTGAGATAGCTTAAGATTAGAATACCAAGATAGATGAGTCATGATGCCCATTATTGAATTCAAAAAACATCTATGTTTCACCTTAGGGTTTGGAGAAACATAAAAGACTAGTGGGATCCTTATTAGGAAAATGAAATGGTAACATTTAACCTTTTTAATATTGTAAGAACATATGCTAAATAATGTTGTAATTATCTATAATGATAAATTTGTGCATTTAATACGATTGATAAAATGTTTATCAATTAACATATACAAACGAACTGAACTGAAAGTTAACAAATGGAAATATAATGCCCACTATTAAATTCCTATTACATTTGAATGTTTCAACTCCTATGCAAGTGCCTGATTTACAACTGCCGAACACATTCATGGTTTGGTTACTCATGCATTTATTTCATCAAGACCGTGTATTTCATTCTATGAGTTTCGAACTCTAAAAGCAATACAAAAATATGGATATTTGATCCATATACAATTGCATATAGATGTTATATTGCGAACGGTCAACGTTTGTAATGTACAATATTTCGATGAAATTAGTTCATTCGAAAAACCGAATAAACCTTAGTGTGAGATCGAGTATTCAATCTGCTTGATTATAAAAGGGATGATATTGTGTTAATGTAACACATGACCAAAAACTACAAGATAGACATAAGAACTTGATCGCTGAAATGTCATTTTGATCGGTTTACATAAAGTGCAACATATTTGACGTTTTTAAATGTTAAGGATAATCGAATGCACTTTTGTAAAGAGTTTGTTATGATATTGTAGTATGATTTTATTTTGTGTAGTTTAACCATTTGAAAGGAAAACGAATGTATAAGATTAGATGTAATATAAGGTACGGTTGGGATGGAAAGAATGAATGGTCACTTATGCTTCATAGAGAAACATTGAAAACGAGAATTATAATAATAATTGATACTTAATATTGCAATAAAAAAATATAATTTCTATTCCAAAATGTATTTTCATAAAGAAAATTGTTTTCTATGAGATTTATTTCTTTGAGCTCAAGATATTTGATCAATGAACTCTCTACTGTAAATACTTGTAGTATATGAAATAAACAAACTATATCAAGTGAATGATGGACCTACGAATTTAGCACGCTGTTATAGTAATAGTGGAAATAGTGGGACCGTCCATATAGTAATTATTAATTTCATCATGGTATGAAAATTTTTTTTGTAAAACTTACCATACATTATTTATGAAATAATGATTATTTTCTATATCGGTTGAAAAAAATAGACATGGCTATATTTCAGTACGAATATTCTTTGTGAAATAAAACTATAACGTGGTAATTTTTTTATAACAAAAGTGATGCTGTGATGCCCCACCTCTATACCCACGCTAGCCAAGAACACTACGGTGTAGTGCTGTCAACTCGCACGGAGAATAAGGCTGTTGAGGAGCGACCATCCATGTAATTACTTATCACACGGTGCCTATAAATAATCTTCGGAAACAAACATAGAAATAAGCATAACACAAATCAGTCACAGACATCCATATCACAAAAGCGGAAGATGATATGAATATATAACTAACACATGAAAGTGTACATCAGAGTAGTGGTCAAAAAGATCCACAATAATACAAAAGAATAGCAACATGTGCTATACAAAAGAATACAACTATGAGTCTATATCTCAAGTGTATACAACAAAAACTGCTAATCTAAATAGTTAGCCAAAAGTCAGAGTAGCAAATCCCGGGAATAAGTCAAGCAGAAGCACCTGTAACATCTCGGTCTGACCCGAGTATTATTTAAGAAATAATAAACGAATCAGTCTAGCTATAAATATCAGATGACATGATATAAAATAAAAGATATGGCATAAATATAAAATATCCATACTGACATACTACTATAAGTATGCAAATGATGATCAACAGAAGATCAATCAATAAGAGATAAATCAATATCACAAGAATCTTCTCAAAGATCCAAAGAGGGCATCATACCCTAAACTTGTACTCATAACAAGTCAATGACATAAATTCCAGAAATCAACACAAGAAATCCAAAAATCATAGAAAAAGGGAAAGAGGCCTATCACATGACGGTCCGAAGACCATGGGGAGCTACCCCATATGGGTGAGTCGGAATCACCAAGATGAGGTCTAGGCTAACCAAAAAGCAAAAAGGTATGTGTGAATGGAATCACACAAATGGTGTCTAGCCTAACCTCGCAACAAAAAAGGTATGTGTGAGTGGAATCACACAAATGGTGTCTAGACTAACCTTGCGGACAAAGAGATATGTGTGAGTCGGAATCACACCAATGAGGTCTAGTCCAACCTTCCAAACAAAGAGACATCACACAATTGCTAGTCTAAATCATAAAATGATCGTCATGATCAACGAGAAGTGTCAATTACACTAAGCTAGTAAATATAAAAGTTTATCTTCGTGTCCCATAACCACTTGCTTAACTTAAATAATTACGAACAAACTGTAAATCTTCACTAGAAAATTGTCACAAGAGGATCAATCGAACAATTCCAAGAAATAACCGACGAAGTGAACGCAAGCGTTTCATATCACTTGTTTTACTAAGCCGTTTAATTAGATTTCTCATCCGAGTGAGGTAAAGGTTTGTATATACCAGTAGATTGGAAAACGGTTTAAGAAAAGAGCCTTGTTATTGAAAATAGAGTTGAAATCATTTTGTTGAAAGAGTTTTGATATTTACTACTAGTATAGAAAACCTTTATATTTTAAAGTGACAAATCATAGAAGTGATTGTAGAAACAATCAATCATAAAAGTTCACATTCGAAGACGTGAATAAAATCCAAAGAAACCGATAAAGAATCCATCTAAATAGATATTCAAAAATCCATAAAATCGACCAAGAAGCGAAAGATAGTTTGTCTCGAAGAATGGTCAACTCAGCATCTCAACAAAGCAAGTTCTGTTGAATGTTTTTCAGATAAGATCCCCAACGGAGGGGGGTCTGGCGGGGGTGGCAACCCCCCAAGATGGGGGTGTGGGGGCAACGCCCCTGCTACGGGGTTCGACCTGCCCGGTCAGGTCTCGGGAGTCCAGGGGGCAGCGCCCCCGGCGGGGTGCAGAGCAGCGCCCCGTCCAAAACGGTACGACCTAGTGAAGACCTAAGGGAGGATATGAATTGATCGATCTAAAGGGGCAACGACCTAAGGTCTTAAACAAGGTCGAGCGACCTAACATTCGAACGACCCAAGGAATTAAGGGGCCGAGCGACCTACGAGTTTAAGGGGTCGAGCGACCTAGAGGTGTTCGCGACCTAGTGATCGAGCGACTTAAGGGGGTACGCGACCTAAGGGAAACTCGCGACCTAACATGGCCGAGCTAAGGTAAGGTGCGACTCAACCAGGTGAGCGACCTAAGAAAGACGAACGACTTAAGGAACTCGCGGGTTAGAAGAGGCGAGCGACTTAAGGGACTCACGACCTAATAAGGTAATAAGGTCGAGCGACCTACGACCTAACGAGGTAAAGGCCTATAAGAATATAAGGTCAAATGACCTAAGTGTATTGGGTCACGCGACCTAACAGGGTTCGCGACCTAACGACCTAAGCTAGGTCGAGCTAAGGAGTTAGCATAAAACAAGCCGAGTTAAATAGGCCGAGCGACCTACGACCTAAGGTCCATACGACCTACGACCTAAGGTCCATACGACCTAACTCCGAAGACGTTAGAAATGGCCAGAACGACCTACGACCTAAGGTCCATACGACCTACGACCTAAGGTCCATACGACCTAACTCCGAAGATGTTAATTCAAGGCAGTGCGACTTAGCGCGATAACACGCGAGCGACCTACGGGTTAGGTCGCGAGCGACCTAACTCCGAACACAGAAAAATGGCCAGAACGACCTAAGTGTAGAAAATTCACCAAAACGCTAAAAATTGGAGTTTTCACCAATCCAATCCAAACCAAATGCTAATATGCATGCAAAAATGATAGGGAATTATTCCCAACAGTCCAATATAGTTATAGGCTAGAATTGTGAGATAAAAATCTCACCTTTGCACCAAATTTATGAAAAAAAGCTTGAAAGCAATGGAGAAGTAGTCACAAGCTTGAATCCAATATCTTCTTCTTGAATTTGGAATTGAATGTTGGATTTGCAAGAAAATTGAGCTTGGAATATTAATTTCCCCTTCCACTCACCATTAATGCTAAAGCTTGGTTGTTAGGAAATTTATGAAGAGTGAGGAGAAGGAGAGAAGTGGGTTTGAGTTATAATGGCTAATCTAACCCAAAGTCCAAAGCGGGAAAAGTAAGTGAAATTCCACTAACTCCAAACCTATCAATGTTTATACTTAAAAAAATTGTAAACGGCATTTCGAACTCAATGGAAGTGGTCTCGAGTCCTAATTTGACCATTTGCAAAAAGTAGCTTTTCGGACCAATATCCGATTAACGACAAAATATTTAAATAAAATATTTAAATATAAAATCGATAAATATGCGGGTTGTTACAGACTCCCCTCCTTAAAGAAATTGCGTCCTCGCAATATATAAGATGGATATAAAAAGTAACAACCATAAAAGCATATTAACACAAAAGAAATTTGAAATAAGAAGTTCACCTTATTGAGCGCTAAAAAGTAAGTCTGGATGTGTTCGCTTGATGAATTCTCTAGATTCCCAAGAGCAATCTTTAGGGTTTGAGGACCATTGAACCTTCACAAGCGGAACATCTTTATTTCGAAGTCGTTTGACCTCCGAAGCAATAATTCGAATAGGTTGCTGCTCATAAGTTAAATTTGGCGAAACTTTAATTTCTTCCACAATACCAGGCTCAAGAATAGAATCGGAATCCCGAAGGCATTTTCGTAATTGAGAAACGTGAAACACGTCATGCATGGCAGAAAACTGAGCCGGTAATGAAAGGCGATAAGCCATGGAACCAATACGTTCAGTGATAGGAAATGGCCCAATATACCGAGGCGCTAACTTTCCTGACCGACTGAAACGTACAACACCTTTCATAGGTGAAACACGAATAAAAACAAGATCTCTAACAGAAAATTCTAATTTCCTTCTTCGATTATCGGCATAGGATTTTTGTCTACTCTGGGCTTCTTTCATCCTATGTCGAATAAGTTCAATCTTCTCTGTGGAATCACAAATAAAGTCTGGACCTAAAACCAGCTTCTCACCGGCCTCAAGCCAACAAGAAGGAGATCGGCATGGCCTTCCATAGAGTGCCTCGAAAGGTGCCATACCAATACTAGATTGGAAGCTATTATTATAGGAAAATTCAACAAGTGAAATATGATCTTCCCAACTTCCCCCAAAATCGAGCACACAAGCACGAAGAAGATCTTCAAGAGTTTGATTCACACGCTCGGTTTGTCCATCGGACTGGGGGTGATAAGCAGTGCTAAAATTAAGCTTCGTTCCTAAAGCTTTTTGAAGACTCTTCCAAAATCCACTAGTAAACAATGGATCTCGATCGCTAACAATAGAAATAGGAACTCTATGCAATTTAACAATTTCTTTGATAAAGTGTTTGGCCAAAAGAGGAACGGTTCGGTTAGACCGAACGGGAATAAAATGGGCGGATTTAGTAAGTCTATCAACGATCACCCATAAGCTATCATGACCCGAACGAGAACGGGGAAGGCCATCTATAAAATCCATGAAAATTTGGTCCCACTTCCAAATTGGAATTTCTAAAGGTTGCAATAACCCACAAGGCCTTTGATGTTCGGCCTTGACAAGTTGGCAAGTCATGCAACACTTAACAAAGTTAGAATATCAGATTTCATTCCCTCCCAATAATAAAGTCGCTTCATATCAGCGTACATTTTACTACTACCGGGATGAATGGTGAATTTAGAACGATGGGAATCTTCTAAAATATCTTTACGAAGATCACCAATATTTGGTACGATAAGTCTACCAAATTTTTGAATGCTGCCACGAGAATCAATATCAAAGTCTTTTAAACCTTCAATATCAATTTTATCCTTAACATTTTGGCCAAGGAGAGCCAATTCAGGATCTAGCCCTTGAGCTTCAAGAATGCGGTCTAAAAGAGAAGGATGAGCCTCAAGGCTACATAAAACAAGTGATGAGCATAAATCGGATACGCGCTCTCGAATCTCACAAGTGGATAAAATCTCGAGATCGTTCCATTCGGATATCATCATAGAAACAACTTCTTGTTGTTTACGGCTAAGAGCATCGGCGACACGATTACCCTTACCGGGGGTATAAAGAGTATCAAGATCATAAGGTGCAAGGAACTCGAGCCAACGCTGTTGACGCAAATTAAGTTCCTTTTGAGAAAATAAATATTCCGAAGACTTATGATCCGTGTAAAGAATAAATTTCTCTTCCAATAGATAATGACGCCAAATTCGAAGGGCGAAAACTATAGCCGCAAGTTCTAAATCATGTGTGGCATATCTAGTCTCGGCCGGCTTCAATTGCCTAGAAGCATAAGCAATAACACGTTCTTTTTGCATAATAACGACACCCAAACCAACGTGACTAGCATCAGTATAAACAACAAAATCTTGATTCCCTTCGGGAATAACAAGAATAGGAGCATCGGAAAGGAGTTCTTTCAATTTCTGAAAAGAGGCTTCACATTTGTCCGACCAAATGTATTTAACTCCCTTCTTAGTCAAGCAGTAAAAGGCACGGCAATCTTAGAAAAGTCTTTAATGAAACGACGGTAATAACCCGCCAATCCAAGAAAACTACGAATCTTTGTCACACTTTCCGGTCTCTTCCAATCTTGAATCGCTTCAATCTTTGAAGGATCCATAGAAATTCCGGATTCGGAAATAATATGACCGAGAAACTTCACACGAGATTGCCAAAAGTGGCATTTAGAAAATTTCGCCTTTAATTGATTACTCCTAAGAGTTTCCAATCCAATCCGCAGATGCTTTTCATGCTCCTCCTCGGTTTTAGAATACACAAGGGTATCATCAATGAAGATGAGAACAAACCGATCGAGGAAAGCCTTGAAAACTCGATTCATGAGGTCAACGAAGTAAGCCGGAGCATTCGTTAAACCAAATGGCATAACAAGCCATTCATAAGATCCATAACGAGTACGGAACGATGTCAAAGGAATACTATCCTCTGCAATACGAAGCTGATGAAAACCGGTAGCCAAGTTCAATTGTGAAAAGACCCTAGCTCCGCTAAGCTGATCAAACAGATCATCAATCCGAGGTAAAGGATATTTATTTTTAATAGTCAGATCGTTAAGCTTGCGATAGTCAACGCAAAGCCTAAGCGTACCGTCAGATTTCTTTATGAAAATAGCCGAAGCTCCCCAAGGCGAGGAGCTAGAGCGAATAAATTGCTTCGTCTCCAATTCGGATAATTGTTTGCGCATCTCCTCATTTTCCTTATTGGACATGCGATAAGGAGGACGAGTATTAGGTTGAGCTCCAGAAACAAGATTAATTCTGAACTTAATTGCTCGCTTAGGTGGTAATCCTAAAACGGGCTCAAATATGTCGGAAAATTCACGAACAACGTTAATACGAGAAATAATATCATCCTCATCATCGTCATCGTTATCACGAGGATTTAAAGAATATAAGGATGCAACCAAACAGGATTCTGAATCATTAAGACTAACAGAAATCTGATTAACAGATAGTGGATGTCGGAGATGAATAGTCCGCTTAGGACATAGGATATGGGCTCGATAACGGTTGAGCCAATCCATTCCCAAAATTATTCCAAAGCCTAAGTAACGCATGACATGCAAATCGGCTAGGAAGAAAAAATCACATAAAACAATCTCCACATCTTTACAAAGCAAACTAAGAGTTGCGGATCCACCAACAGGGTTCGCAATTTTTAAAGAAGTCAATAATGCAGTACACTTAAGGAAGTAGAGTCTACCAATTCCTTTGATATAAAAGAATGGGATGCACCCGTATCAAAGAGAACTCTAATAGGTTGATCATTAAATAAAATAATACCATCAAGAATGGAGTGAGAAATACCTTGGCCACGAGATGTGTTGCCAGGGGCTTGAGCCACATTCAACTTTCCTTCCTTCTTGCCTTCACGTTTGAGGCATTGATGTATGTAATGATCCGGGCTCTTACAATAGCAACAAGATTTGGGCTTAGAGCACTTATTCGCAAAATGATCCCCAGATCCACAGTTGAAGCATCTCGTACCACTAGGAGAAGGAGAATTTGCCGCATGGGTTGCTTGCTTACTCTCTTTATTGGGATAAGGGCCTTTGAATTTACTCGGCCTCCTTTTGTTGCTATTGAAGTTTGGTTTGGCACCCACAACCTCAACATCACTATCCTTATCTTCCTCTTCAAGTCGAAGAGCGATATCAATAAGTTGGTCAAAAGAAACTTCCAACTTCAGAAGTAATGGCTTCTTGAGATTCTTGTTCAAGCCATAAACAAATCTCTGGTTCTTCTTCAGTGGATTATTTATATATTCGACCCCATATTTGGAAAGGGATTCGAATGATGCAACGTAGTCCGCCACAGAAGACTGACCTTGAACAAGGTCAATAAATCTCTGAGCCAAAGTTACTTTTTCAGCCTCGGGCACGAATTTCGATTCGAAGCGTTCCCGGAAGCGCTCCCAGGAGAGATCCGCTTCATCAATTTCTGAGATTAACATCTCATACCAATCCAACGCTCTCTCTTGGAGCATACTGGAAGCCACCTGAACACGGTGAAGGTCGACGAGATTCATGCGAATGAAGATTCGATCGCAGGTCCTCAACCAAGCCTGGACCTCGATGATAGTTTCAGAACCTTTAAATGGCTTCCCACCCAGGTTGGTGTAATCATTGCACAAACGTGCAAACCAAGATTTAGGATGAGTAGGTTTCGGATTAGAACCAGCTGCTTGAGCATTCGTGACAAGGTCAAGAAGTTGTTGGGTAGTCATAAAAACTCCATCCTGGGGTGGAGCACTAGATGGTCCAGCTCTGGGACGACCAGGTCTAACCATTTCTCTTCCTAAGAAAGAAAGAAGAGAAAGAAGATGATTATTCACTAATGAATATCAAGCAAACTTGCTAGATAAAACAAGGAATCATAAAGGATATAGGATGAATCGGTACGACGACTCGAATTAATCCTAAGACATATCTCCTAAGGTGGACTTAGGATGATGATCCTTGTTATGTTATTCTACATTGTTTCGAAGTTTTTGCTTTGATGCCAAGCTGTGACGCCCCACGTCTTTACCCACGCTAGCCAAGAACACTACGGTGTAGTGCTGTCAACTCGCACGGAGAATAAGGCTGTTGAGGAGCGACCATCCATGTAATTGCTTATCACACGGTGGCTATAAATAATCTTCGGAAACAAACATAGAAATAAGCATAACACAAATTAGTCACAGACATCCATATCACAAAGGCGGAAGAAGATATGAATATATAACTAACACATGAAGTGTACATCAGAGTAGTGGTCAAAAAGATCCACAATAATACAAAAGAATAGCAACATGTGCTATACAAAAGAATACAACTATGAGTCTATATCTCAAGTGTATACAACAAAAACTGCTAATCTAAATAGTTAGCCAAAAGTCAGAGTAGCAAATCCCAGGAATACGTCAAGCAGAAGCACCTGTAACATCTCGGCCTGACCTGAGTATTATTTAAGAAAATAAAAAACGGATCATTCTAGCTATAAATATCAGATGACATGATATAAAATAAAAGATATGGCATAAACATAAAATATCCATACTGACATACTACTATAAGTATGCAAATGATGATCAACAGAAGATCAATCAATAAGAGATAAATCAATATCACAAGAATCTTCTCAAAGATCCAAAGAGGGCATCATACCCTAAACTTGTACTCATAACAAGTCAATGACATAAATTCCAGAAATCAACACAAGAAATCCAGAAATCACAGAAAAAGGGAAAGAGGCCTATCACATGACGGTCCGAAGACCATGGGGAGCTACCCCATATGGGTGAGTCGGAATCACCCAGATGAGGTCTAGGCTAACCAAAAAGCAAAAAGGTATGTGCGAATGGAATCACACAAATGGTGTCTAGCCTAACCTCGCAATAAAAAAGGTATGTGTGAGTGGAATCACACAAATGGTGTCTAGACTAACCTTGCGGACAAAGAGATATGTGTGAGTCAGAATCACACCAATGAGGTCCAGTCCAACCTTCCAAACAAAGAGACATCACACAATTGCTAGTCTAAATCATAAAATGATCGTCATGATCAACGAGAAGTGTCAATTACACTAAGCTAGTAAATATAAAAGTTTATCTTCGTGTCCCATAACCACTTGCTTAACTTAAATATTTACGAACAAACTGTAAATCTTCACTAGAAAATTGTCACAAGAGGTTCAATCAAACAATTCCAAGAAATAACCGACGAAGTGAACGCAAGCGTTTCATAACACTTGTTTTAATAAGCCGTTTAATTAGATTTCTCATCCGAGTGAGGTAAAGGTTTGTATATACTAGTAGATTGGAAAATGGTTTAAGAAAAGAGCGTTGTTATTGAAAATAGAGTTGAAATCATTTTGTTGAAAGAGTTTTTATATTTACTACTAGTATAGAAAACCTTTATATTTTAAAGTGACAAATCATAGAAGTGATTGTAGAAACAATCAATCATAAAAATTCACATTCGAAGACGTGAATAAAATCCAAAGAAACCGATAAAGAATCCATCGAAATAGATATTCAAAAATCCATAAAATCGACCAAGAAGCCAAAGATAGTTTGTCTCGAAGAATGGTCAACTCAGCATCTCAACAAAGCAAGTTCTGTTGAATGTTTTTCAGATATGATCCCCAACGGAGGGGGGGTCCGGGGGGGTGGCAACCCCCTATGGTGGGGGTGCGGGGGCAACGCCCCTGCTACGGGGTTTGACCTGCCCGGTCAGGTCGCGGGGTCCAGGGGGCAGTGCCCCCGGCGGGGTGCGGAGCAGCGCCCCGTCCAAAACGGTACGACCTAGTGAAGACCTAAGGGAGGATAAGAATTGAGCGATCTAAAGGGGCAACGACCTAAGGTCTTAAACAAGGTCGAGCGACCTAACATTCGAATGACCCAAGGAATTTAGGGGCCAAGCGACCTACGAGTTTAAGGGGTCGAGCGACCTAGAGGTGTTCGCGACCTACTGGTCGAGCGACTTAAGGGGGTACGCGACCTAAGGGAAACTTGCGACCTAACATGGCCGAGCTAAGGTAAGGTGCGACTCAACCAGGTGAGCGACCTAAGGAAGAAGAACGACTTAAGGAACTCGCGGGTTAGAAGAGGCGAGCGACTTAAGGGACTCACGACCTAACAAGGTAATAAGGTCGAGCGACCTACGACCTAACGAGGTAAAGGCCTAAAAGAATATAAGGTCAAACGACCTAAGTGTATTGGGTCACGCGACCTAACAGGGTTCGCCACCTAACAACCTAAGCTAGGTCGAGCTAAGGGGTTAGCATAAAACAGGCCGAGTTAAATAGGCCGTGCAACCTACGACCTAAGGTCCATACGACCTACGACCTAAGGTCCATACGACCTACGACCTAAGGTCCATACGACCTAACTCCGAAGACGTTAGAAATGGCCAGAACGACCTACGACCTAAGGTCCATACGACCTACGACCTAAGGTCCATACGAACTAACTCCGATGATGTTAATTCAAGGCAGTGCGACTTAGCGCGATAACACGTGAGCGACCTAAGGGTTAGGTCGCGAGCGACCTAAGGGTTAGGTCGCGAGCGACCTAACTCCGAACACATAAAAATGGCCAGAACGACTTAAGTGCAGAAAATTCACCAAAACGCTAAAAATTGGAGTTTTCACCAATCCAATCCAAACCAAATGCTAATATGCATGCAAAAATGATAGGGAATCATTCCCAACAGTCCAATATAGTTATAGGCTAGAATTGTGAGATAAAAATCTCACCTTTGCATCAAATTTATGAAGAAAAGCTTGAAAGCAATGGAGAAGTAATCACAATCTTGAATCCAATATCTTCTTCTTGAATTTGGAATTGAATGTTGGATTTGCAAGAGAATTTGAGCTTGGAATATTAATTTCCCCTTCCACTCACCATTAATGCTAAAGCTTGGTTGTTAGGAAATTTATGAAGAGTGAGGAGAAGGAGAGAAGTGGGTTTGAGTTATAATGGCTAATGTAACCCAAAGTCCAAAGCGGGAAAAGTAAGTGAAATTCCACTAACTCCAAACCTATCAATGTTTATACTTAAAAAAATTGTAAACGACATTTCGAACTCAATGGAAGTGGTCTCGAGTCCTAATTTGGCCGTTTGCAAAAAGTAGCTTTTCGGACCAATATCCGATTAACGACAAAATATTTAAATAAAATATTTAAATATAAAATCGATCAATATGCGGGTTGTTACAGATGCATTGGAAAATACAAAAGTATCTAATATTATTTATAGTTGTTTTGGAATTATAGACTAAGCTGTAGTTTTGAGAAATAATTTTACTGTATTATTATACTTGTTAATTATATCTCAAACAATAAAGGTGTATGCACCCATTTAGTGGGAGTATCATAATGGTTGATGAACTCTTTGGATAGATGCATATAAATGTGTGCAATCATAATTCTATAAATAACAAAAGGTTCCATGTACTTCGTTATATTCACCGATAAGTTATCATCAACAGGGACATGTGTATTTGATACACATGTAGTACGTCTATGGTAAACTTGTAGAATATGAAACAGAAGTAAATAAAATAACATGCGATAGAAATGATTTGATTTGATCGAATGAGTGAGTATATTGGAAAATGTTCCAAACGTACCTAAAATGAATAAAGATTCAATCTCAAAATTACTCTTCCATGTGGTACATAATGATGCATCGATATGGAATGATCGAACTTTGTTGGAAAATGTATGATTAATTATAAGTAGAGTTGAGTTAGTTTCTTTCTATAAGGTAACATACTTAAGGGTAGTACACAAGGTTAATATTATTTCATCTAAATAAAAGTTTATAAAATTTTAAAAGATAAGGGTTTATAAGAAACTCCAACATATCCTAGGCCAATGAATTGGCAGGTTGTGCGAGTTGAAAGATTGCACATAATAATTGTTCATGAGGGGTCTTATATGAATCTCCCCAAAAGGATTTTGAAAAGACAGTCATTGCATGCATATTTATGTTTTGAACATAATTTTTGTAAACTAAAACCAAATCAGTTTTATAAATAAAGAAATTCATAAAACGTTTATGAATAACTATTCTATTGCACTGAGAAACAAATATTGTTTCAAGATATACCAACTTCATTGTGAATAAATTTCTTTGAGGAATTACTGGCAGTAAAATGAAATTGGATACGATCCATGGATAAAACCGATTATATGAGATGAAGTGAAATTAACTAACCTAAACGAACACATAGCATTAGAATGCCTAATAAGTATTCTATCATATCGAAGAGAAACTATAAGTTTCTTATTAATGACGAAAATATATAATCCTAGATTGTTTAATTAAACCATTGAGAGTGTTGACTCTATATGGTATGATGCGCAAATCTCAAAGAATTCCAAATACGCTATCAAGATATAGATTTTGGTAGTCATAAATGAAGGAATATGATCTATCGATCTCGACTGTGTCTTTATGAGTAAGACTAAGGCAGTTGGAATTAAATAAGCAACGTTGATAAGGATAATTTGGAAAATTTCAATTGATGAAATTAACGTAACTGATTCGATATTCAACATGTTCAAGTCAACTTGAATTTACTCACAAAATTATCGCTTGATAAGTCCTAGTGTTTTGGTGTATATGTATTGAAATAGAAAATTCTAAATAATGATTTAGAATAAGCTATTTACATATATTAACCAAAAATGTCTCAAAGTCAGTTGGAGTAATATTGAGTTTGTGAGTATTTGGATATGATCCAAGGAAGTATCATTTTATAAGCATCAGGATTGAATAAGTATTTTGATAGAAATATCAATAGTTTGATTTTAATCAAAAGGCAGAGGAAGTGTGTGTTTGTGGCGCCCCACCTCTATACCCACGCTAGCCAAGAACACTCCGGAGTAGTGCTGTCAACTAGCATGGAGAATAAGGCTGTTGAGGAGCGACCATCCATGTAATTGCTTATCACACGATGGCTATAAATAATCTTCGAAAACAAACATAGAAATAATCATATCACAAATCAGTCACATATATCCATATCACAAAGGCGGAAGAAGATATGAATATATAACTAACACATGAAAGTGTACATCAGAGTAGTGGTCAGTAAGATCCACGATAATACAAAAGAATAGCAACACGTGCTATACAAAAGAATACAACTATGAGTCTATATCTCAAGTGTAAACAACAAAAACTGCTAATCTAAACAGTTAGCCAAAAGTCAGAGTGATGAATCCCTGGGAAGAAGCCAAGCAGAAGCACCTGTAACATCTCGGTCTGACCCGAGTATTATTTAAGAAAATAATAAACGGGTCAGTCTAGCTATAAATATCAGATGACATGATATAACATAAAAGATATGGCATAAACATAAACATCCATAATGACATACCACTATAAGTATGTAAATAATGATCAACAGAAGATCAATCAATAAGAGATAATCAATATCACAAGAATCTTCTCAAAGATTCGGAAAGGGCATCATACCCCAAACTTGTACTCATAACAAGTCAATGACATAAATTCTAGAAATCAATGCAAGAAGTCCAGAAATCATAGAAAAGAGAAAGAGGCCTATCACATGACGGTCCGAAGACCAAGGGGAGCTACCCCACATGTGTGAATGGAATCACACAGATTAAGGTCCAGACTAACCAAAAAGCAAAAAGGTATGTGTGAGTGGAATCACACAAGTGGTGTCTAGTCTAACCTCGCAACAAGAGACATCGCACAGTTGCTAGTCTAAATCATCAGAATGATCGTCATGATCAACGAGAAGTGTCAATTTCACTAAGCTAGTAAATATAGAAGTTTAGCTTCATGTCCCATAACCACTTGCTTAATTTAAATATTTACGAACGAACTGTAAATCTTCACTAATAAAATGTGTCACAAGTGGTTCAATCGAACAAGTCCAAGAATTAACCGACGAAGTGAACGCAAGCGTTTCATACCACTTGTTTTACTAAGTTGTTTAATTAGATTTCTCATCCGAGTGAGGTAAAGGTTTGTATATACTAATAGATTGGAAAACAGTTTAAGAAAAGAGCTTTGTTACGGAAAATAGAGTTGAAATCATTTTGTTGAAAGAGTTTTGATATTTACAACTAGTATTGAAACCTTTATATTTTTAAAATGACAAATCACAGAAGAGATTGTAGAAACAATCATCACAAAGATCACATTCGGAGATGTGAATAAAATCCAAGGAAATCAGCTCAAAAGCATCAAAGTGGAAGTTCCCCAACAACCAAACGTGGCCGAGATAACCAGAGATGGTTTGTCTCGAAGAATGGTCAACTCAGCATCTCAACAAAGCAAGTTCTGTTGAATGTTTTTCAGATAAGATCCCCTACAGAGGGGGGGTCCAGGGGGGGTGGCAACCCCCCAAGGTGGGGGTGCGGGGGCAACGCCACCGCTTACGGGGTTCGACCTGCCCGGTCAGGTCGCGGGGGTGCAGGGGGCAGCGCCCCCGGCGGGGTGCGGGGCAGCGCCCCGACCAAAACGGTACGACCTAGTGAAGACAAAATGAGGTCTAACGACCTAACGACTCAAGGGTCTAACGACCTAACGACTCAAGGGTCATACGACCTAACGACTCAAGGGTCTAACGACCTAACGACTCAAGGGTCATACGACCTAACAACTCAAGGGTCATACGACCTAACGACTCAAGGGTCTAACGACCTAACGACTCAAGGGTCTAACGACCTAAAAGTATAAAGGTCATGCGACCTATCGGTTTAAGAGGCGAGCGACCTAAGTGTTACGACCTGAGAGTTGAACGACTCAAGGGTCATACGACCTAACGACTCAAGGGTCTAACGACCTAACGACTCAAGGGTCATACGACCTAACGACTCAAGGGTCTAACGACCTAACGACTCAAGGGTCATACGACCTAACGACTCAAGGGTCATACGACCTAACGACTCAAGGGTCTAACGACCTAACGACTCAAGGGTCTAACGACCTAAAAGTATAAAGGTCATGCGACCTATCGGTTTAAGAGGCGAGCGACCTAAGTGTTACGACCTGAGAGTTGAACGACTCAAGGGTCATACGACCTAACAAGGGTCATACGACCTAACGACTCAAGGGTTTAACGACCTAACGACTCAAGGGTCATACGACCTAACGACTCAAGGGTCTAACGACCTAACGACTCAAGGGTCATACAACCTAACGACTCAAGGGTCTAACGATCTAACGACTCAAGGGTCTAACGACCTAAAAGTATAAAGGTCATGCGACCTATCGGTTTAAGAGGCGAGCGACCTAAGTGTTACGACCTGAGAGTTGAACGACTCAAGGGTCATACGACCTAACGAATCAAGGGTCATACGACCTAACGACTCAAGGGTCATACGACCTAGTGTTGACTCGCGAGCGACCCAACTGAAGCGACCTAACTCCGAACGTGCCAAAAACGGCCAGAACGACCTAACAGTAGTTTCTCCCCAAAAACACTAAAATTTGGAGTTTTTTCGCCAATCCAATCCAAACCAAATGCAAATGTGCATGCTAAAGTGATAGGGAATCATTCCCAACAGTCCAATATAGTTATAGACTAGAATTGTGAGATAAAAATCTCACCTTTGCACCAAATATCAATGAAAATGAAGTTTTAAGCAAGCAAGAATCAATCCTTCTTCTATCTAAGCACAAGAAGCTTGAATCCAATGTCTTCTTCTTGAATTTGGAGTAGGAAGATGGATTGCAATTGAATTTGAGTTTTGGAATTTTAATTTCCCATTCCCTCCACCATTAATGCCAAAGCTTGATTAGTTAGGAAATTTATGAAGAGTGAGGAGAAGAGGGTTGGAACTTGGGCTTAATAGGCTAAACTAACCCAAAGTCCAAAGCGGGAAAAGTTAGTGAAATTTCACTACACTACAAGAAAACCTATTTTTGGTGGCATATATTGGTAGCGTTTATAGACCAAGTGCAACCATCGTGTTGGGCTTTCTTTTTAATTAATGTGATAAGTGGCGCTAGGGTTAACTTTTGGTTACCCGCCAAACATTTTTGCGAAAAATTCTAAGTACATCCCTTCTAATTTTCATATCCCTCTTATTTCCACTTTTGTAATATTCTCTCCAAAAATTCTAAATTGCCATCTTCATTCATTACTCCACCTTCAAACGAAAATCAAAACCACATGTCGATCTACTCCACCTTCGTTGTTCAGAAGCTTCTATTTTTCCATCGGTTTGTAGATGCATGAAAACCCTAATTTTATTTATCCGCATTTCTAATCTGCTTCCAATTATAAATATGCTCTTTCCATGTTGTTCGGAAGCATCTATTCCTTGCTAATATACTAACATACAGAAACGTTAGCTCGAAGATGCTTTTGGTCGATTTAGAAAGCTTCTCGAAGCTCAGGTGTATTAATTATGTGGATTGATTGATTTTATGTGTATCAATGTAATAAAAAACGACAGATGTGTTTATTCATATAAATAATTTTGTTGAATTCAGAAAGAAGTAAAGAAAGGATTTCTTACTCAATTGTTTTTCAACTTCCGTTTATAGTAGAATCATACTGTAATTTGATGTCAATTGGTATTATCTTTTACTACTTATGCACACAAAAGATTGATAGTTGTTGAACTATGTCTAAATCAAAAGTAAAATTGTTTAAGACTTTCTACCTATCTAGTTAAATCCTTAAAAACCATTAAGTTTACCACACTGAATAGTTAAATCCTTAAAATCCTCTCGAAAGAGTGACAGTTCTATCTAGTATAACCATCTATTTGGGATTATACCTAACTATTTTGAATCTCCTTATAGGCCACACACAGTTACCACTATGTGTAATGAAATCTCAACATCGTCATTTTTTTATTCAACTTAAAGGAAGACGAAGGATTTTAAATGTTTTCAATTGATTTTAGATATTTATCAATAAAGCATTGACAATATTTTCTAATTTACAGGATGGATAATAGGCTGAAAATGTTTCTTTTGATATAGATACATTAGTCTAGAGCTTTTTATATTGCTAGTGAAATAAGACATAAGGCTAACTGTTTTGTAGATCAAAATGACACTAAAATATAGGTGAAGTCTCCTGTTAGAAAAATAATTATTTTAAAACTTTGTTGACTACTTATAAATTTAATTCATTTCAGCCCGTAAGGGCAAGTTTCAATAGGATATGGTTTCTCTTTGTCCATAATGGCGCACTGTTTTTTTCATTTGAAGCACCCTATTAGCTGCTTTCTTATCCAGTATTTATAATACTAGACGAGGAAGAGGATGTATGATTACAAATATGGTTTGAAATTATAGTCATTTTTATCAGTTGTTTAAACACGCCAAAAAGAAAGAAACTTTAATTTAAATGCTGGGTGTAGATGAGTTGCAGTATTGTTTATAATATATTTTAATAGAAGACCCACATTAGCACTCAAGAGTGTTTTTAGCAATTAGCAATAGTTGGAGAAAGAGGCAGAGAAGTTTTTTTTGCCCAAACCATCACTCATTGACAACTGAATCCATCATTTATGTTCTTATGTGTTTCTTTTTGTTTGCAACTATAGTAGTCTATGAAATGAATTTGTCTTAAATCACCATTATTTCATTTAATTACCTTACATAACTATTTTATTAGAAGTAAGTTTATGTCTTGTAAAAAGTTAATACCAAGTTGATAGTATCTTAGGAATCAATTTACTAGTTGAAAATTTTAATTTCTATCATCTACATAATGCCAGGTTAAAGGTTGATTTCTGAGTTGAGTGCTTCATCACTATTTAACAGCAGTGATTTAGATAGCTGTTCATATAGCAAGCCCACATTTATTGTGTTATTGATCATTAAAGCTTATTTAATATAACATGCTTGATTATTTCTTATCTTCTTGACCCTCATCTTCTTCTCCTCGGTCATCAACGCAGACCCCACTCTTGTTCAAGGCATCTGTGTGGCAGATCTCACTTCAAGTAGGTCCTTTATCTCATTACTAAAATAGCTGCAAAAATGATTAAATCTATGGACTACTATAAACTAACTCTTAATTAGTGATTCACATATACTTGTAAGTATAAAGGTAAATGGGTTTGTATCTTAGCCAATGATGAATATAACAAAAATGGACTTCTCATTCAAGGCCATAGCCAAAGCCGGAAACACAAACAACACTATGTGGCTGTTGCAATTTCATGTGTGTGTATGTATGCTTGTATATCAGGTTTATTGAACATTGTTTAATTCAAGTTAATAAAATTGTCCATTCATTTTCCAAGTGTTTGTTCGTACCCTAAATGTGTAAGTTTGAAAATTTTCATTCATTTTCTTTACAGATACGTGGCACGTTTTTGGAATGGCGAGTATAAATAAGATGGTATGTATTGTTGTCCACCCAAGTATAAATATTTAGAAGATATCTAGATATAAATTCAGTAAAATTATTATACATAGAGTTATATATAAAGAGGAAACTGAATATGTGTCAATAACACGAAGATTTAGATATATTTCTCTTCATATCATCATGGCATAGAAATGACTAAAATGCCGATGATGGGGTAAAACATTGTTAGCCTAGGCATTAGTATTTTAGTCCTTCTATAGAATGACATAGAAAACTATCTTGGGGTGTGTGTGTATTAGAAGTATTTGCACTAGTTACACACCATTCATGATCTGATCAAGTACATTGTAAATCTGCCTCATATCCAACTTTCCGCTCAAATATAAATATTTTTTAATCAAATCACCATGTCTGCTTTCTTTTGCAATCCACATCCTAGTCCAAACAGCACAAGTCATGTTGCTTGAGCCGGTGTCATCTCTGATTCCATCAATTGTATCTAGCGCCGTCTGATAAGTGGCAGAGCCTCCTTTGTTATCATGTTTCCAACTAATAATACAAAATGTTCATTAAGTATCTCAGCTTCGTTGTCTTATCTTAAAATTCTATTAAACTATTTGCATTTCATCATGGGACAACACTAGGTCATGGGGCCTAAATTGCATCATAATGGTTAGTTTCTATACCCAAAGGACTCAAATATTGAATTTTATGATATCAATCTTTAGTGTCCTCTTTTCTGTTATTACTATACATCTTAAGTAAACATTGTTGACCCTTTTCCCTGCTGTTTTTCACATAATTTCTTCTATTATAAAACATTGACCAAAGCAATTCCTCACTTTTAGTTGCAAGTGTACTCTGGAGTCGTTAAGTCAGATTGATTTTTATTTATCCATCTCAGGATGAAAGTTATTTTCTTCTAATTTTTAATTCAAGTTAATATTAGATTCTTCGCTATATGCGATAGCATGTTGTATCATGGTGCTAGGTATGTATGTATGGTGTTTATGTGCATGTGATGAAGCAATGAATGTTGTTGTGGCAGGTAGTAGGTTGGCAAGGAGAGACACTGTTGATGTAAGTATAGGGTAGTGCAATAAGTATAGGAATGTGCACTGCTATGATCAGAGATGAATAGTAAAGTACGGAGTTTTGCAAGAAGAGGCAGACAGTTAAATGATGTGGGAGATGACTGTGTTGAAGGAAGAGGTGTGAAATGATGGTTGTGGTGCTTATGTTGTAGCTGTTAGATGGTGATGGTTAAAACAGTTGGACTGGGGAGTTGTTGGTTATAATAGACAAAGGTGTTTGCTGATGGTCAGAGGTTTGTATGTGGATTGAACTGAAGGAGCTGCTGTTGTTGTGCTGTGAATTTTGAAGTTTTGGCAAGTTGATTGCTAAAGGGAGGTTGTTGTACCATTTCTTGAAATTTTGTAGGTGCAATGTGAAGATATAGTGCTTGAAGACACAAACGTCGCCAAGAAAATTGTCGAGTTTGTGGCACATGCACCTATCGAAAAGCTTGTTCTCGGAGCTACATCTAAAGGAGGATTTGTCAGGTGAACTTCTTATATCAAAACTTGTTTTTTTATAATGTTTGCTTCAGAGCTGAAGTAGCATTTGTTTCAGTAACAATCATCTACCTGATACAATTGCTGCGTTACTGCAAAGCAAATCCATATGTTTATATCAGTCTTTTTGTTAGAAATTTAAACACCATAAGTATATAAAAGTGAAAGTAACTTGGACTGTCTTATCGAGCAGATTTAAAACATTGGATATGCCAATAAATATTTCAAAAGCATCTCCAGATTTCTGCACAGTTTATGTTATATCGAAAGGAAAAGTTCAATCGGTAAGAAATGCAGTCAGAGCAGCACCTATTGTTTCTCCTCTGCGTACACAAATACAAAACCAAACCGATCTCAAGTCTGCTTCTGAATCACCTAGACGCTCTATTGGTACTCCAAGAGGTCTGAATTTAACCAGACACGATCCTTTATTTTTCTTCAGTTTTCAATATAGCTATCCAAATCTCCGTGGTAGTAGGAATTCAAGAAGTTTTGTGCAAATTAAATGTATCAAAAGTGTTTAAAATTGTTCATTGTCTTCTGAATTGTACCAGTGGTACAGTAATGAATCTGTATCATTGGTACACATTCATTATTTTGTTTTCAATATTGGAAAATTTATCCTAAACCATATTGCTCCTAGTTAACTTGCCCACATTTTTTTTCTTCAGTGTCTCATGAAGAATAACCTAACAGTAAGAGCCTAAACGAATTCAGGTGAGTTGGCATGGTTACATTTACCTTATAATCAAAATGAGTATGTGATAGAAAATTAAGTTCATTCAACAAACATTATTCAGGTCACCATTCTCCAGGCCAGGTAGAGCACATATCAAGTCCTTTGCAGAACTGTCAGACAACACAGACAGATCATACATCGGATCGAACAGACCAAGCGTGGAACGAGGAATCTTCCCACCAAGGCCTGCCTCTGATTCTCTTAATAATAGCTTCGAAAATTTACGGCATCTAGGATCAGATACCTACAGTATAGGAAATGATTATTCGTATCAAAGTAGCTCATCCTGGTCATCCCAGCCAATGGTGAGTGTACTTTTCTCATTCAGCAAGTTCATGAAATCACTTCAATTTTTTAATCCCTAATTACATGATTTATTATAATTGTTACTTTAGGATGATGTCGAGGAAGAGATGAAGAGGTTGAAGCTGGAACTCAAGCAGACAATGGATATGTACAGTCAAGCTTGTAAAGAAGTGCTCGTAGTTAAACAGAAGGTGATAAATGCACTAGATTATTTACATGTGGTCCACGACCACACACACACACATTTAATATATGAGCGTATACCAGCATAACAAACTTTTAGTTATGCCACAGTACAAATTATTAACTTTAAATCCTAATTTGTAATGGTTGGTCATATCAAATACCACACACAAGATTCTCAAAATGGGATTTTATGTAGGTGGTAAAGTCCAACTTAAAATTGAAAATATTTTTAAGTCTTGAACTACAGATTCAGAATATTCATATGTCAATGTTATATATAATTGTATACAAGAATATTTTGCTTCATGTAGGTTATTAATTGACATTTAAGTATGCGAATGTATCAACTCTTCTTGGCACAACAATCACTCGTAATTTCGAAACAGATTTTGATCCTTAGACATCTATATCTAAACTAAAAGATTGTTTTATGTTCCATCTTTATTTTGATTTGGAAATGATAAGTTTATAAAAATTAACTAAGTTTATAATATTAATAATAGTAATACAATTAAGTTAACTAAGATTTAACTTGACCATAGTACAGAATACACGATCTGCCCATAGTACTGAATACACAATCTGCACATAGAATGAAATCCAGTCAGACTTCTAACCCAGTTTTGATCTGAATATCTGTGTAAATTGAAAATTGTGTATTCGTTGGGGAACTATATAGGATGCATATAAAAATAGAACAATTTTTGTTAATATGTGTTAATATAGAATATCGAGTTATAGACTACATGATTTTCATATATACATATATATACATATATACATACATACATACATACATACATATATATTGTTGATTGTTAAACTCGTTTGCAGGTAATTAGCTATTTCGAAGCGAAGACTGTCGACAACAAAGAACTATTGGTAATCAAGCAACGAACATGAATTTAATTGTTATATATGTTGTCGTATTTTGTTAGTACCATTTGTAGAAACTTGTCTGTGAATGCTTGTAGTATGTGACTTATTTTGTTGAAAAACTACTATCGAATTGATTATGGATATTATATTTGATTGTGAAATTAGCATGTTTTTGCAATTATTGGAATATGATGATCATATGATTGATTGTTTGTATATGCTAATTATGTGATTTAATTGTTTGTTTGAATATATGAAAATTATGTGATTGATCGTTCGTTTTAATATGAATAGTATATAAGTGATTGCTGAAAATGGTATAAACCATCAACCGTAAATAGTAGCATTTAAAATATGCTACCAAACAATCAATAACTTTTAGTAGCTTTTCAGAAATGCTACAGAAATGCATTTAAAAGTGACTTTTGGTAGCGTTTTTTAAATCCTACAGAAAATACCTATAGTTGCATTTAAAAGTGACTTTTGGTAGCGTTTACTACAACGCAACAAAAAGTTTAGACTTTTAGTTGCATGTCGTATAACAGCGTTCTCTAAAACGCTACCACAATTTATGGTAGCGTTTTTTCAACGCTACCAAAAGTATTTTCTGGTGTAGTGCTAACTCCAAACCTATCGATGTTTATACTTAAAAAAGTTGTAAACGGCATTTCGAACTCAATGGAAGTGGTCTCGAGTCCTAATTTGACCGTTTGCAAAAAGTAGCTTTTCGGACCAAAATCCGATTAACGAGTTAATATTTAAATAAAATATTTAAATACAAACTCGATAAATATGCGGGTTGTTACAGTGTTCATAAGAAAGAACGTTAAGAGGTACATTGATATTTCTAAACTATAAATTAACAACAAGTTATTAATTTTAACGATGTACTTGTGTTAAGATCAGCCTTAGTTGTTGTGTGACGTTCCACCCTTCTTACTCCAAAAGACGAGTCGTAATATAGAAAGAAATAGGTAGAAAAGGATAGAAAAGAGAGAACTAAACAAAACATAGAATCTCACAGCGGAACGGAATAATATATATCACATAACAGATACCACATAGTCACTCATTATACAGTACATCAGTGTCATAATTATACAGACATCATATTCATACAGTCATAACGATCTATCCATTCATTACAAGTCCAAAATACAGATACAGATACAGCAGAATATAGATAATAACTAGCTAGATTTGAAGCCACCTGCTCCAGCTCCTCAAAATTGCATCGTGAGAAACTTGGATTAGTTGGCTACTCATAAAAATGTGAGCACCCAAGAGTTTAGGAAAAACAGAAATTAAACTCTGGGTCAGACATGGGTCTGGTGTGAGTAAAATGATTAAATACTTTAAATTGAAAAGCATTTGAAAACAAGGGCATCTCATAAGACCATGCTGCACATAAACACAGATGCGTTTTTCCCTTAAGATAACCAAAACATTTTTATAGGAAATCCAGTGATATTATAATAAAGTCTAGGTTTTTCAAGTAATTTATTCACATAGCCGAAATTGTTACATTAATTAAATTCCAGCATAATAGGTGTACAAATAAGACCGAAGGCACTTATTGGAAAGTGGATTCCATACAATTACTAGGCTACTGGTGTACCGCTTGTCATAGTGAATCTCTAGATAAAATAACATCGAGGACCTTGCCGGGATCCCCTGCTACTGAAACGACCCGCCTTATTCTCCATAATAAGATGCATCATTATTAAGAAAGAAAGGGATAGAAAAGAGAAAGATAGAGAAGAAAGAAAGAAACAACATCAGAATCTCAACAGCGGAACGAATAATTATATTAATCACATAAGATATTACATAGTATCATATACATCAGAGTTACATAGCTTATACATCACATACTAGACAGTTATAAACACCTGTCTAGTTAAACAACTCAATATACAATACAGATATCAATATAGAGATCAACACAATGGAACCACTATATATCTACAACGTTGAAGCCTCCTGCTCCATATCTCCTCCAGAATTCGTCAAAGCTAACCTGAATCACTTAACTACTCGTAAAAATTTGAGTAACCAAGAGTTTAATAACACAGAAATAAACTCCAGGTTAGACATGGGTCTGGTGTGAGTAAACGGTTAAAGTTGCTTAACTTTGAAAAACCTTTGAAAACAAAAGATATCACATAAGACTCCCCACACATAAACATGGGTAAGTTTTTACCTTGCGTTGACCAAACATTTGATAGGAAATCTAGTGATATTATAATAGGGTCTAGGGTTTTCATGTAGATAGAAAATAGCCGAAATTGTTACATTCATTAAATTCCAGCTACTAGCCACAAAAGTGGGTAATACAATCAAAACCGTAAAGGCACAGAGGAAGAATGAGTTTCCTTCAATGGCACGACTACTGGGGTACCGCCTGTCACAATACTTGGCCTAGATCAACATACCGAGGATTATTTCCAATCCCCTACAATACAAGGCCGGAACCATCCCTTACTGGATAGTCCCGAACAAGACAACCACGACAGTTGGAGCTCAACAACTGCCCACACGGTCGAATAAAAGGGACCTCTAGACAAGAGAAAATCTCGTCCTACTTGGGTGCTACCCACTTGGCCTTGCTGCACCTCCCTTATTTTAGCCATTCTCGGTTGATGAGGCTTGAGGCTACGATTACCTTAATAGAACACATCTATCTTAGAATGCTCATCGTCCACCTGACGATGTTATGAAAGCATTCAATCCATACAAGTTCGTTCCGGCTTCGAACGAAACCGAAGGCATTATCTCGTTACACTCATTTTGGAATCACCCTCATAGTTAACGAAAATAACGCTTGCACTCTAAAAATCCATCTCGATCTTCACTTTGAGATATCACGACTTATCGTTAATTTGGATCGATGTGTTTTTCGGTTATCCAAATCTGGAAACCCAATCCCGGTCTTATCGAAATCCAAACGTATTTTAAAGGCCAAGTTGTTTAAAGGTTTAAACAATTCAATCCAATTCAATACTTGAATTCACACAACATCAACACAGATAAATATCACACATTTATCACTCATATATCAAATATCATATCACAGAATATCACAGCATATCATCCAATAGATATCATTCAATTCAGATATTCTACTCAAACAATCATCCATAAGCAACAATTATTAATCCCTATTATAATTAACTTAAATTAAATTAATTACTTAAGAATTAATCACCTAACTTTGCTTAATCAATAATTAATTAACGTTTAATTAATTAACCATCCTTTAAATATATATCTTATTTAATCACCTTGATTAATTATTCTTCAATTACACAAAGTAAATATCCTTAAATTAATTTCACAAATTAATTATCCTTAACCATTTATAGTAATTAACCTTTAATTACTCCCATTAATTAATATTAATTAATGATCCTTAATTAATTATTTCCAATAATTAATTAATTATAATCAATTACATTGATCCTTAATTACATTAATTAATTATACTTTAATTAATTACTTCCATTAATCAACCTCAATTAATCTTAAACAGTAACTACCAATCCATAATTACTTAATTAATTAACTCCTTAATTAATTATATTAATCCTTTGATTATTACACTAATAATTAATCCTTAATTACTTCTACTAAGTAATTACCCTTTTATTTGTTACATCTAGTAATTATACATCAATTACTTCACTAAGTAATTATATTTATTAATCCCATTAAGTATTTATACTTAATTAATCACCAAGAGATTATCATCAATTAATTAACAAATTAATTACAATTGGGTAATTCATCCCTTAATTACCCTTAAGACAAATTTATCAAATCTTTATTTACAGATTAATTATTACTTAACCCTTAATTAATAAACCTTAGTTATTAATTAATACAACTTAATTACAAATTAAGTACTTCTTCATTACCAGTTAATCAAACCTTAATTAACAATTAATTAACTCTTAATTATTCTTTAATTATAGATTAATTATCTCTTAATTATTAATTAATAAAACTTATTATTAGTTAATAAAAATTAATTATGTATTTCTTAATTACCAATTAATCAACCTCTAATTACTTGATTAAATAATTTCTAACTACAAATTAATTAATCTTTAATTACTAAATGAATAATCCTTAATTATAATTAATTAACCTTTAATTAATTAATTATAACCCTCAATTATAAATTAATTAAATCCTTAATCATTAGTTAATTAAATTAATTAATTATTCATAATTGATTAATTAATTAACCCTTTATACTTAATTAATTAAGTTAATTAATTATACTTAAATTTCTAAATTAACTTAATTAATCTCAAATCATTAAAACCATAACTATCTTAAGATAAAACCTTATCTTATTTATGCCTTAATTACCATAAAAACATTTTATTTTAAAGATAAATTTACTTAATTAAATCATTAATTAAGTTTTAAATACTTATTCAACTTGATAAATTAAAGTTACAAATCACAACTTACCTTTAAATGTCTAAAAATATTATCAAGTAATTGTTTTAAATCCATTTCCAATTTAAATTAATAAACTTGCTTTTTATAAAATCTTTAAAATTTCATTTCTACTTAAATTTTAAAATAACTTTAACTTTATTTAACAAAATTTTAAATTAAACAAAGTTTCAAAACTACTTGAACAATGCTAAAGGAAACAACTATCATAAGTAATTGTAAAAGAAAGTTTAAACTAATTTTATTTTAAAAATTCAAAAACCAAGTTTTAAAACCCTTTTTAAAACTTGCTTAACATTTGCTTTGGGACAAACTCGAAGATCACTCGGGTCTAACCTGAGTTCCCTTTTCTTTGCAAATTTTAGTTTTAGTTTAGTTTTAAATTTTAAAACCTGTAACTAAAAACTCTCCCAAACCACTCGAGTTTACACTCGAGTCACATGCCAAACTGCACATGTCGTTCTTCAAGACAGACTCCCATAACACTCCACTGACACAAGCAGGACACCGTACACGTGCACCAACCCGACTACAATGTCGGCACCTCCGACCACCCTCAACAAGCCGGCGATGCCCTACTTAATCAAACCCAATCATCCAAAACTCTCCACGAACCCTGAAGCAAAAACAAGCTATCACGATCGAATTAGAAAGCTATCCTTCACCAGAAAAACGCCTCGTACTGCCAACGTCGATCACTGGAACGCTAGAAACTCTGGCCACACCTCCACGAACCTCCACGCTTCCTTCCACCGAGTCTCACGCCACTAGATCATCTGAAGATGTCGCAACGATCACAACTCTGACCACGGTAAAAACTAGGTTTAAAACGTAGTTCGACCCACCGCCGCCACGACGAACGATCGCCTCTACCTCCATTTTTCCCAACATCCCTGATCACCAGCCTAGCTTCAGACGAAACCCCGAGACCACCCTACCCCTCGATCGTCAAAGGTTGCCTCAAATACAATTTCCAGTCAAACCCAAAATGCAACCTCAATGCATTATTAAAAATTGAGATTTTAGTTTTAAAAATCATAACTTTCTAAATAGATTCAAGTTATAATCTTGAAACATCAAATTATGATGTTCGAAATTTATCATATTTTGAATTTTGACTGTAAATTTCCAAATTTCTAGAGAAACATTGCTTTGATTTACTTAAAACTATTTTTAAGTTTTAAATCTTGTTAAAACTAACATCTTTTGTTTGGAAACTATTTCCTAAAATGAATCAGAGGGATGAGAAATAATTTTTGAACAGATATAATGCCTGTAGCCTGGAAACAATTTCACATGTCTGATTTTTCAGACATGCACAACCAATTCACTCACTTATATACACAAATTTACACATGAAAGTAAATTTTCTAGCCTACTTTAAACAAGTTTCCAAACAACAGATCTAAACCCATAATTTAAAGAACTTATTTATAATGTTGAAAGGATTAACAGAGATAACAGTATACATAGCATGCACATTTCATTATCCAGACACATGCAAACAATATATATATATATATATATATATATATATATATATATATATATATCGAACATTAATGATTTAAATCAAGCAACCAGATTTAAGACAAAATATAGTTAAGTTTACTCACCTTTTGTTTTCAAAAAGCAGAGAGATGAATTTTTGAAACAGAAGGCTTTGAATTGCAGTGATCTTTGAAAACCGAGTTGAAGCTTTGTGAAACTGGAATGAACTTCAGATTCTTGTTTAATTATGAAGGTTGAAACTGTAATTTGCAGCTGATAGCTATGAAAATCCAGGTTGCATTATCAAATTGAAACCGAATTCTTGGTTTACAGACTTGGAAATTGCTTTGAGAATTTGTTTATAGGCTTGTTTTTGAGATGAGTTACAGGCTTTGGAACTTTAATTTGGAAAATGGATTACAAGTTTTTCTTTTAAACTTGAAGAAGGTTTACAAGGAAATGAGTTACAGGGAGTGATTTGTTTTGAGCTTGAAGAATGTTTAAAATGTTTTGATTTTGGAAAGTGTTACTGGTTTGAGATAAAAATGGCTGCAGGATTTGTAGAGTACAGGTTGAGATTTTCTTTGTTTAGAAATGAGATGAGAAAAAGAAAAAGAAATGGAAGACGATTGTCTATATAATCTAATTTATGGTTTATTAAAAAAAAATCAAAGAAATTGAAAATAAATCATAACACTTGTCCCATACCATACTTAACTATCTAAAACTTGTTATCAAGTGAATTTATATGCTAACACTTGTATTTATTCATTTTTATTTATTTTTAAATTGACTTAGAAAGCTTTTATATAAATATCTGAATTAACTAGTATATTTCTTAATTAATAAATGCCTTTGTAAATTTATAAAAATAAAACCTTTAAAAGAAAATTAAAATAAAACCAATCATATTTTAAATAAAATCATACATAGTGGATTTAATCCATTTATAAATGTAAATATAGAACTTTTGTATTTATTTACTATTTAAATAAATAATTTCTAAATTTATATAAATAAGGAAAAACAATATAAAACAAATGATATTCTAATGAAAACTTTATTCATATATTTTTATATCTAAACTACTTCAAAATAATTATCCTTTAAATTCAAATTTAAATTCAAATATTAAAGTCAAATTCAAAGTTAAAAATCCAATTTAAAATCAACTTAAATATATATTTATATATATATATATATAAAATCTAAATAAACACATTATTAAATTTGAAAATTATAAATCTATTTTTTTAAATTAACTTAAATAAATATATATACATATACATTTAAGCAATTCTTATTTAAAATAATAAGTCTATTCAAAGTCTATTTATAAAATAACCAAATTAAATTTATAAAAATAATTATTCCATTTAAAAATCTATTTATACTATCATTAAAATAATCACATTATTATTATTTAAAATAACAATCTACCAATTTTAATTAAATAAATAAAGAAATTATCACATTTAAATTGCTTGAAATTCCGGGGTATTATAGCTACACAAGACCGGACTACCGCAAACCTGGATAGTCCAAATAAGATTACCCCTCGGCTGGGATCGGCTACCATACTGAAGCATACACGAGTTAATAGGGACTCTAGATAGGGACAATCTTACCCTAATTGGGTGCGACCCACTTACCCTTGCTGCATCTCCCATGTTTTAGTCATTCTCAGTTAATGAGGCTTGAGGCTACGATTACCTTTCAAGAACAAATTCACTTGGAATGCTCATTGTCCACCAATGACGATGTTCTGATAGCATTCGTCCAAATTTGTCCATTCTGGGTTCTAACAGAATCGAAGGCACCATTTCCACTACACCCATTATTGGAATCACCTTCAGAGTTAGTGACAAATAGTCCTTGTACTCTGAAATCTTCATCTTGGAACTTTCCTTTGAATCTTCCTAACTCGTTCGCTTATTTTGGATCGATGTGGTATTCAAATATTACTGATACCCGATCCCGATCTCATCCAATCCAAATGTTAGATTTTTAAAGGCCAAGTTATTTTTGAATAAACAATTCATATTCAGGGTGTCAACATCTACATATGGGAATTTTTTATTACACATGTTTACTTTCAATAAAACGTGTCAACAATTTATTCTAACCATTCAATTCACTTGGATACTTAATGGCGCAACATAGAACACTTGAAATCAATATCCAAGAGCAAATAAGCCAAAGCACGGATCATTAACTATTTTAGCGATTAATAACTAATATTAAAATAATTCACAATCAAAATTTAATTAACTTCAATTAACTGAATCTATTTATATTTCTAATCAAAAATTACTTATAAATTAAAGAATTCATAAAACGGTTTATTATTAATTGTATACACTACGACCTCATTGTTTCCATCTGAAACAGCCAAAATTGGTGCATTGGTTAATCTTGCTTTCAATTCTTGGAACGCTTCTCTACCTTTTGGAGTCCATTCAAATTTCTCTCCCTTCTTAGTTAGCTTAGTCAAATGGGAGGAAATCTTAGAATAATCTCGAATAAATCTACTGTAGTATCCTGCCAAACCTAGAAAATTATGAATCTCTGTAGGAGTCCGTAGTTGCTTCCACTCTTGAACAGCGGCAACCTTTTTTGGGTCCACTAAAATGTCATCTTCCGATACGTTGTGCCCTAGAAACCTTACCTCCGATTGTCAAAAATGGCACTTCGAAAACTTCGCCTTTAGGACATGCCTTCTCAATGTTTCCAACACCACTTCTAGACGATGTTTATGCTCCTCTGATTTAGAGTAGATAAGAATGTCGTCAATGAACACTGGCACGAACTTTTTAAGAACATCTTGGAAGATATGGTTCATTAAATGAACAAAATAAGTAGGTGCATTGGTTAACCCAAAAGGCATAACCAGCCACTAAAAAAACAATCAGGGCCCCTAAATGCAGTTAAGGATATACCATCCACAGCAACCCTCAACTGATGAATTCCAGAAGCTAGATCCATCTATGAAAATACAGTTGCTCCATGAAGTAGATCAAAAAGATCATCAATGCAGGGTAAGGGATACTTGTTTCTAATAGTTAGCTTATTCAACTCCCTGTAGTCCACGCATAATCTTAACGATCCATCAGACTTAGCCGCAAGCACCAAAGTAGATTCCTAGCTCAAACGATTTGGTCTAATCAATCCTCTCCTCAAAAAGTTCTGGATTTGACTCACCAACTCTTCTCTCTCCTTCGAAGCCATTCTCCTTTTTGATTGAACTACAGGTCTTACACCTGGGACTAAATCAATAAAAAATTCTATCTCTTGATGCAAGGGTAAACCTTTATCTTTTTCAAAAACATCAGGAAAGTTTTTAATAACTTATATGGATCCTAATTCTTCTTGAGATGCTTTAAGAATGTGCAAGAAACTACACATATGAATTTTGGGGTTATCACATTCTATCTTTGCAGTCTTTCCCAACTCAGTTTCCAAAGATACTATCCTCCCCTCATAGTCGAAGACAATTTCATACTTTGCTAACCAATTTATACCAAGTATAAGGTCAAATTCTTTAAAATCTAATACATAGGGGTTGTAAGAAAAGCTATGAGAAGGATAAGAAATTTGCACGCCTTCACAAATCATATTCAGATGGGTAACTTCCCTATGGGATCAGATACGCAAATAGAGTTTTCTATAGTACTAGGAATAAAATGAAACTTCACTACCGAACCCAAAGAAATAAAGCTAAGGGAGGCACCAGAATCAAATAATACTCTAACATAAATACCATTTATAAGTAAGGTACCTTCAAGGACGCCTTTTCCCTTCACATCCATTGAAGTTGATGGTTCATTCTTGATAGCAAACACCATTGGCTACTGCACCTTCTTCATGAGTAGGTAGTCCTTCACCATGTTCCCGGGCTGATGGCAATTGAAACATAGAGCCTTCTGAGCATTTGAGAAATATGTCCGCTTTGCTGCTTCGAAACTTCATGATTCGGAAAATATCTAGCAATATGTCCTTTCTGCTTGTAATTAAACACTCACTGTTCTTATGTTTGCCTCCCTGTTTCCCTTTTCCTTGCTTCTTTCAATTTGGATTAAACTTTCTTTTATTCAGATTAATAGCACCGCCACTTGGTGCTGCTGCTGCCGAGGGCTTCTTCTTCAAAAGCACATCATACCTCAAGGCCATGTGTACAAGATCCACAAATAATCCCTTAATATGAGCGGTCGTCTTTTCATGGAATTCTTCCCCCATAATCAATATGAACATATCATTTTTCTTAAGTGGGGTGTCAATAAGCCAGGATCAAAATGGGATAGCTCATTAAACTTCATTTCATATTCAGCCACTGACATGTCCTCTTCTTGAGAATTAAGAAACTTCTATATAATCGGGTTTTACCCCTCGTTGCATGAACTATTCTTCGAATACCTCTTTGAATTTATCCCATTAAAATTCATTTTCGGGGACATTTTCCATGACGGAATACCACCATGCAGCTGCACCTTCTTACAAATTCCATGATGCTAAAACTTGTTTCTGATTATCAAAAATACCCAAACCTTTGAAAATTCTCTCACACGAGCATAGCCAAGCTTGTACCTCAATAATAGATTCAGTACCCTTGAAAGTTTTTCCCTTAGATTCGCAAAATCCTTACATAGAGTTACAAAGTTTACTCGAGGCTGTACTAGAGCTACGGCCTCAACAACTATTCCACCACCCCTAACATTAGGGTTTCTCCATTTGTGGTTGTTATGCTACCGGCTCCCGTTCCTCATCTTCCTGTTGTGCTCATTTTTTACTACCTGGACATAGTAAGATGATACTTAAAACTTGGACGAAATTCATTCCAAAGATGGAACTAATAAAATTTGATCAAGCCGATCTAACTATCAGGGATGTGTGTGTATGTATAAATTTACGAATACGCTCTCTCAAGATTGATAGTAACCCAAAAGCCTAGGTGTTCATTCAACCTAGTGCTCTGATACCAAGCGCCCTTCATACTTCGAAAGACGAGTCATAATATGGAAAGAAATAGGTGGAAAAAACAGAAAAGAACTAAACAAAACATGGAATCTTACAGCGGAATAGAATAATATATATTACATAACATATACCATATAGTCACTAATTACACAATACATCAGAGTCATAATTATATAGGCATCATATTCAGACAGCCATAACGACTTTTCCATTCATTAAAGTCCAAAATACAGATACAGCTACTGCGGAATATAGATAATAACTAGCAAGAGTTAAAGCCACCTGCTCCTGCTCCTCCAAAATGCATGGTTAGAAACACGGATCAATTGGCTACTCATGAAAATTTGAGTACCCAAGAGTTTAGGAAAAAACAGTAAATAAAATCTAGGTCAGACATTGGTTTGGTGTGAGTAGAACGGTTAAATTACTTTAAATTGAAAACTAGTTGAAAACAAGGGCATCTCCTAAGACCACGCCTCACATAAACACAGACGGGTTTTTCCCTTACGATAACCAAAATACTTTTGTTGGAAATCCAATGATATAATAATAATGTCTAGGTTTTTCAAGTAATTTATTCACATAGCCGAAATTGTTACATTAGTTAAATTCCAGCATAATAGTTGTAGAACTAAGACTGAAGGCACTTATTGGAAAGTGGATTCCATACAATGACTGGGCTACTGGGGTACCGTCCATCATAGTGTATCTCTAGATAAATTTACACCGAGGACCTTGCTCGGATCCCTGGCCACAAAAGATCGGACTACCTCTAACCTAGATAGTCCGAATAAGATTATCCCTTGGTTGGGATCCGCAACCGTACCGAAGCATACGCGAGTTAATAAGGACTCTAGATAGGGATAACCTTACCCTAGATGGGTGCGACCATCTTAGCCTAATTGCATCTCTCTTGTTTTTTTCATTCCCAGTTGATGAGGCCTGATGCTACTATTACCTTTCAAGAACAAATTCACTTGGAATGCTCATCGTCCCCCAAAGACGAGGTTCCGATAGCATTTGTCCATACAAGTCCATTCTGGGTTTTAACGAAACCGAAGGCACCATTTCCACTACACCCATTGTTGGAATCACAATTAGAGCTATTGACAAATGCCCTTGTACTCTGAAATCTTCATCCTGGATCTTTCCTTTGAATCTTCCCAACTCATTTGCTTATTTTGGATCGATGTGATTTTCGTATTTTACTGATATCCGAACCCGGTCTCATCGAATCCAAATGTTATATTTTTAAAGGCCAAGTTGTTTTAAATAAAAAATTCATATTCAGGGGGTCAACATTTACATATGGAATTTTTTTTTATTACACATGTTTACTTTCATAAAACGTGTCAACGTTTTATTCTAACCATCCAATTCACTTGGCTACTTAATGGCACAGACACAGAACACTAGAAATCAATATCCAAGCGCGAATAAGCTAAAGCATAGATTATTAACTATTTTAACAATCAATAACTAATATTAAAATAATTCACAATCAGGATTTAATTGACTTCAATTATCTGAATCTTTTTATATTTCTAATCCAAAATTACTTATAAATTAAAGAATTCATAAAACAATTTATTATTAGTTATTTAAAATTAAACAATTCATTTAATAACTAATTTATTAACGAACGTAAGATTTTATCAAATAAACATTTAATTATTTATTTACCTTAAGTATTATAATTAATTAATTTTATATTATCGAAAATTAATAAACTTGATTTAGCTTAAAATACTAGGTGATAGGATCATGATGCAAAAAATAATTCATGTTGATTGGAATTCAAATGAAAGGCAAAAATTGTTTTTTAAGGTTTTAAAAGATTATTAATATAAAATTTTGTTAAATTTACTTTTCTTTTCAAAACAAGTGCTAGTCAACACTTATGGCAGCATAGACAAACCCGACCCAATTCCCTTTCTCTTTTTTTCCTACCTACTTCTTCTTCTTCCCTCCCCTTTTCTTTTCACTGACCAAAACTTGCGCATATCACCGTGCATTTGCATACATCGTCGACCAACCTTCCTTCGTCGCCGACCATCTTTCCACATCATCCACGTCTAGTTCAACTCGATTGCGCACGACATAAGCACGGAAAGCACTTAGTTTGAAATCGAATTACTATCTCAAAAAAAATGGAGCAACCCATAGATACTCGTATACCTCGTCTCGCCACCGTACGCCACTGGTCACCACCAATTCTTCCCAAAACGATCGCCACAACCTTCTCTCGCTTTTCCTCCCATACCGCACGTCTTAAGTCACCCCTTGCCACTGCTATCAACCCAAATCGAACCCACACAAAATTTCGCCTAAAACCCTACTTCGAATTCCACATGCCAACACACCCACATATAAAATGCATTCCATTTTCTGCGAGTTCACTATCCTCCAAGCTTTCCCCAGACTAAAACTTGGGCCATAAAATTGTGTGGTTCATCGAAAATTGATCAAAGTCATAAAACCATTCATCTCTAAATTTCTCACTCAATACTTGACTAAAAATATCCAAAACTCTTTCAAAAATCATCATTTCGAACAACAATCACATTCGTATAAGCAAGTGGTTTAAGTATAATTTACAAATTTTGTTCATCTTTGGGTTGCTTACTGCAAAATACATTTTTCCCCTTCTATACTTAATAATGTCAAATGGAATTTTTTTAGAAACATGTACATTCGAAAACAACCAAGTTTCCTTATGGAACCGTAATCTAAAACTAACTAGATAATGAGGTAAAGATTTTTGAAGTTGAGAAATCCTTACTGTTTCTCGAATAATAGAGCAAAGAATGATGTACAGGTTTTTGAAGTTACAGGTTTTACAACATGACATACATACATATATAAAACATAGATACTATTGCACATGAATACCTAACAAAATCAAAAGTTTTCATTCAAATTTCCAGGCATATAGATGCATACATGGTTTACAGTAAGCAAAAAAATTCTAGTTTTACTCACTGGCTTTGAAAAAGAGACACACTGCTTTTGTTTTGCCTTCCTTCCTGAGCAGTACTTAGTTCCTTAAGCTTTGAAGGCAGCCTTCTTTTCTTTTTATATTTTTATTCTTTTTGCAAGAATGGTTATACGTAAATAACACAGTGGTATATAGATAGAGAGAAGAGAGGGAACAAGTTTGAACAGTGGCCAAAGCCTATTCATGTGTACAGGTTTTTCACTCTCTCCCTCCTTTTTTTTTCTTTTCTTTGATTTCGAAAATAAGTGACCTGATTTGAATACTTGCCTTACTTGATCTTCCTAGTTGATTTGAATTTTGAGTGAATGATTTGATAAATTTTGTGCTTGACTATATATTTCTCATTATGATGTTCCCTTGTTATATCATATAAATACATATATATTTTTCCTATAAATCTTTCGACCATATATACATGTTTGCCTACTTACACTTCTTTGTCATCCTAAGATTTGGTACTTCTTTGTATCAAATGTTACATATATACTACATTTAATATCCCTATGTATATGAATTCACTTAAATGTATTTATCCTCTTATTACTAATATTTTAATTTTAATTTTTTAATTTTTTATTTTTATATTATAAGTTTTGCATATACATACATACATATATATTATCCCATATTTGAAATGTGAAGTCTATTTAATTATTTCCAGAAATTAGATTTTTGGACTTTTAAATCAAAGCCTCTACAACATATATATACAGAAAAATATTCCATATATCAAAAATTTATTATTTGACAGATAAAATTTAATATTTCAATATTAAAAATCAGTTGATTATCCTAATAACAGGTGTCAAAAATCTAGGTCGTTACATGTTGTAATACTCAACATTGGATTAATAATGATGACTTTCATGGTAAGTATAAAAGATGTCGGGAATGTCCATAATGATATGCAAGGACACCTTACTAAAATGTTTAATACAGAACATATTAGGTTGATTCCTTTGCATTGCCAATAATAATTATCATACATGTTATGTTGTTTACGATATCATGATTTGTTTATGTATTTGATACATAAAGCAAATATGTATTTGATACATAAAGCAAATATCGAATCCAAATCGATATCACTTAATGGTTGTTTAAAGTGTTCTCGCGTACTTATGAAATATTAGAGAATTATTTACCGAAACAAAAACACCTTATGAAGGAGTGCTCAGACTCGAACTTCATAAGTGATATTGAGTATAATATGTCAATAATAAATTTAAGTTAAGAATCCTTAAGTTTGAAATGTTCCAATAAAAGGATATGGCTGATTTGATGAAAAGGCTAAGTACATCGTCTTGAATATTGCTGAAATAAAAATAATGTATACCAAAATATAAGTGCACAAATTTATAACTAAGCTGATTCCAAATGTTGAGAATCTCATAACATTGTTACTTGATAACTGTAACGACCTGAAATTTTCGATCCCGAAAGTTCGACACTAATACGTTCACTGTAGAAGTGCCGAGTAATCGAACGTTGGGAATTCTAGATTATTAGGGTAAAGAAGAAAAATAGAAGAAGAAACAGAAAACAATAGCATAGAATCTCACAATCGCAGCGGAATAAAACTAATATCAAATAACGGTATTTATACAAAGAAAGCTGTAAATGTCAATTTACACACAATATATCAGAGTACAACCTTTCACAATAAATCGGACAGTTTTAAAGACTTGTCCTTGACTATTATCAATACAATCTCAAATACACAGCAAAATATACTCCATACGTCCCTGCCATCCTGTAACGAATGCGATTTTTCGATGCTCGAAAACCGACATCAATACGTCCACTGTATCAACTACCGAGCAATCGAATGCCAAAAAACCGTACCGTTATGGTTAAAGAAGAGGTAGAAGATAGAAGAAGGGAGAAAGAAAAAGAAAACAACAGAACAATATCAGAATCTCACAATCGCAGCGGAACAACATATAATAGATAAATGAATAATCTTTAAACAAAGAACTATATCAGTTGTTACATTACATCACATTACATAACATCATCAGAGTGTACAACAACAACAACAAACAGTGGAAAAGAAATACTATATATACTAGTGAATACGCCATGCCATCCAGCTTGCCTCCTGCAACTCCTGAATTCCAAAATATCCTGATGACCTGACTCTTGACTGCCCGTGTGGAAATTGGTGGGCACCCAGAGTTTAGAAAGGAAAAACAATAAACTCCGAGTCAGTCATGTGACTGGTGTGAGAACTAAAACAGTTTATTTTTAAAACAAAGTACAGGATAATTTTAAAATAGATTCGCAATGCTTTCTAGAACATGAGACTACCATAAGGCCTCCTGCACACACACACACAACGCAAAAGCAGAATCGGAGGAGATTTCTCCTTACGATAGTCAAAGATGCTTGATACGCATTAAAAAGAAACATTTGATATTATTACTAGTGCATAGTGTAGGAAAAATCATTTAGAAAGTAAAGATATAAATCTTAGCCACCATAGACATTTCGCACTTATGCCTACTATAGCTACCATGTTCAATAGCAGGTTACCGCCACATTCCATGGGAGGTTATACAACTAAAACCGTACAGGGTTCGTATTATTTTTTGGATTTCCAACAAATGGTCAGGCCAAGGAACTTCCCATTGCCACGTGGGTACGCCTCTGGAAAGACGACCCGAGAACCTAACTGGATCTCTGCCAACACAAGGTCGGGTTACCCCTAACTGGGTAACTACTGACACGAATATGTCATTCCCCGATCGTAACCGATCTATATCCGAGGATCCTCGATTTCCAACAACCACAAAGCAATAAATTTGCAGCAACAACATAGGTTAAGTATCTGGGCTCCATACCATGATACCACCTCTATCCAGAAGGAATGACATACACTAAAGGGGCGCTACCCCCTAATAACCTTGCTGCATCCTTCCTGTTTTGACCATTTCCGGGGTGTGAGGTCCGACGAAGTCTCGTCCACAAAGCCACGCTTTATACAAAAGCTGTGCTTTGATCATCAAATGCTCAACAGCACTTCGTATGCCACATTACCAATTTGGGAATGTATCACTAGTAACCATCAACTACATAACCTCTAAGGGTGTTAAGCTAGAAGAATAAATTCTCCGCCACCAACGGAAACATATTTGATAGAAACCAGCTTTACATCTCAAACTGTAACGTCAGACATACATCCATACAAGTCCATTCCGGGATCGAACGGAACCGAAGGCACTTACAAAGAAGTCCTTGCAATCCGGATATTCACTAATCACGACCGGACTTCCCATCACAAAGGGTAATAAATTTCTATATCGGAGATCAGCCGATGCAGAAATATTCGACGGTAATCCTTCCATTTTCACAAATATCCGGTCTTCAACACCGGTCATTAAAGGCAATCCATAACGATGTATCACATATTCAGAATGGGTTATACGACCCCAAGGTCCTTTCCCGGCTAACCCGAATAGTGAGCGCTTATTTTAAAAATAAGTGTGGCATTCAAATTCAAGCAATCACAACAAATACCTATTTAAAGGTAAATATTGATAGTCGGATTATTTAACTATCAATAGGTATGCTCAACATCATCAGATTCCAAATAATTTCCCAAATTATTTACTTTCCAAAATATCTTTACTAGATATATAATTTCCACACTTCAACCATTTGAAAACAAATTTCAAATCACTTTTCACCTTTACCACTTTTGAAAAAAAATTTCAAATCGTTTTCCTTACGCGGAAATACTTTCATTTCAACATGGTTCATTTAAACCAATTAAATAAATCCTTACCGATTTACTTTATATTTACGTTCCAAATCCGTAAATTTATTCCCCATTTCAAAAATAAATCAATGTTTATTTTTTTTAACAATTTCCTTTTCTTTTATTAATTCCATAGGGAATTTACACTTCCAAAATATCTATGAATATACGATTTTCAAATCGATTTTTAACATTCATTTTCAATTTATCTTTAAAAGATAAAATCTCAAAACATTCACTTTATATTGGAAAAAGCATTTCCACACTTATTTAATAATAAGTAATTCACAAATCCATTTATTTTCAACACTTGGAAAATATTCAATATACTTAAATCGAAATTAAGTATATATTTCATTCTTTAAAGAAAACGTGCGCTTAAACACATTTATTTGAGTCAAAACGAATGTTGCGTAAAACATCGTTACGACAACCCAAAATCACTAGTCTAGGGATTCGAAATTTAGATAGATATATAAATCCCAATACTATACAAAAACATTTCCTTTCGGAAATCATTTACTATAACAACAGTGTTATAGTCCACCATTTCCTTCTATTTCTCGAAAACGTCTATTTCAACAATGAATGTTGAAATCTATGGTTTCGATAGTCAATACATTTTTAAACATCTTTAAAGCAATTAACTTTATTTTATAATATCACTTTCCCAAAAACATATCTATTTTCTTTAATAATATATTCACTGTCCAAAATCGTGAATATACTTCACTAACCAAATTCAATATTTTCTACACATTTTATTTCATGGGTAATTCGCTATCTGAAGTCGCGAATATATCTCCTTTAATAACTTTCTATATTAAATTTATCAAATTCAATTTATTTCTGATTTATAAAAAATGTTTATAAATTCCATTTCTATTTATAACTACTTCGATTTATAAATCTCCTTTAATAACCAATTCTATTTATATTTCGTTTACATGTCGAATCCAACTTATAAGTAAATTACTTATAATCCATTTATTGACAAATCCATTCTTTTATATCATCATTAATTTATAAATCTAAAATTCTTATTTACTTATAAAACTAGGTACAACTTTATTTTAACACTTATAAAAGCTCGTTATATAATTCCAATGTCTTTAGCTTATAAAATATCAATTTTATAAATATTTTATATAAACCGTTTATAATAATTCAAAATCCCAAATTTTAAACTATTTTATAAATCTATTTATTTTAAAAATCACCTTTTGGTTATATTTCACAAAAATCTTAATTTTTATAACATAAAAATTTATAATGTTTTAATTATTTAAAATGAGTCAATTCAAAAATTTAATAAAACGTATACTTTGAAAAATCATTTTAAAAATCATTTTAAAATCAAAATCGTTATTTTTAAACTTTAAAAATGGATCCGATGATGCAACAACACCCAATAGTCAATCACGACAACAAACATCATATATCATCATACGATAATTAACAAACATCAAAATATCTGTAATCAAATAAATACTGGTGAGGAATCCAGTTGGATCCCTCCAACCTGTTTCCCTGCATCCATAAACATTAGCACAATACCAATTCCGTTCAAAGCGGAATATCGCGGTATATGGGTTTAATAAATAACATCCGCTTAATAGACGGCGCAATAGGGTCTCATCCGCTATATAATGGGGGAAATCAACTCCAAGTACATAAATAATACCAATTCCAATCAAGATGGAATTATCGCGGTATATGTTTTTAATAAATAACCTCCGCTTACTAATGACGTATAATGTCTATTTTAATCAATAACAGATAATAATTTTATCATTCAGGCATACAATCAACAATTTTAAATCTAACTATTTAAAATTTAAAACGAAACAATTCGATTGAGTGAGAAGTTCTCACCTTGCTTTCAATTCAGTTTCCGTGTTTTATTTCGAATAAAATAAAATGCGTATTTAATTTTACCCGAAATCCAAACTAGCTCCAAACGACTCCAAACCAGCTTCATTGCGTAGTGCTCGACAAAACGAAGCTAACGCAATTCGTTTCATAATTTTTTAACCTCGTATCAAAAAGTTATCGCATTTAGAAGTTTATACAAAATTTAATATAACTATTTTACATTTTCTTTTTATATTTTACCCTCAAACAGATCATAGCCCTTCACTCCAAGCTAATAAATCACGGCCACTCTTTCTTTCTTCTCCCCCATAGTAAAACACACGCACGCTTAGAACCCACGGCCGCCATCTCCTTGTGAATTTTCGCGACCAATAGGAGCATCTTCACGTTGATCGGAGAATTCCAAACTAAAGCTCACCTCGTGCTCTAACTTCGGCTGCAATATTGCAGAGCTCGGCCGTGCCTAGCTCTAGAAAAACATGCACGAACGCACGACCTTCCAGCCCCAACTGCCACCTATCCATCGCATAATTTTTAATCTCCACCGTTGGATTTTGTAGAGGAGGATGTGATCTACAATATTGTAGTTGAGAGTTTGTTGAATTAACGTGTAGACTTGGAGAATTGGAGGGAGGAAGATCAGAAGATATCAGCCATTAAAAGGTGGAGGTGGCGGTTGTAACATATTTGAAACCCTAGCTTGTTTAAATTTTGCAAAAAATGAAATAAAGGGGCTTATAAAGAAAATTTCTCAAACACTATTCATCCCGAAATTTCCGAACTCCAAACGAAGCATGCCGGCTGGCGTTTCTAAGATTTACCCCACGTTTCGAACACAATGGAACATGTTTCGAAGGCCAATTCGATCATCTGTGCGAGTTATGGCAATAAACGATCGATTTTAAATTAAACCGATTAAATGATTTTCTAGGCGTTTTGGCTTGCCCCGGACAAATGATAAATCCGATTGACTTGAAATTTGAAATCTTACAATAATATCACATTACGGATCCGATGAAACTGGTTTCGTTGAAATCCGAGACTGTTTGAAAAATGGCTATTTTAACTCGTCAATTAAATATTCAATTTTCACAAATTAACTTCAAATTCAATTTTAAAAGTTCTATAACATCATTCTAACTTCAACATGATTAAACAGAATTTTACAAATCAATTTTAATCATATTTAATCCAATTTTCAATTATTTCTGGAATTCCAATTATTAAATTATCGATTTAATTATCCAAATTAAATCCAATATTCGAAAAATAAATTATTCGACTTACAAATCTTACTTATTAATATTTTAAATTAATTAAATATTCAAATTTAATTAACAGAAATTCTGGGTCGTTACACATCCAGCTCATCTCCTGAGCTCCAGAACGTGCTAACCTGAAAATCTATAATACTCGGTCTGGCCCGAGCATTACATCAAAGCAACACCCGAGTTAGGCTGGAAACCAGCTTGAGTAAACCATATAACTTGAAATACTAAAGTTATAAAGCTACTTTAAAAACCCAACTAACTCGTTTGTCACTACGAGTTTAATCTTGCCATAGCCAAATACTTATTTCACAAAATAATATCTAAGTACCGTCACTTAATTAAATGGTCAGATTTACTTAATTTATTCCGTTCCAGCCTATTTGATTCTATAACCAAATCTATAAAGAATTTTAGTAGTTACTAATCGAAGTGGTTTCGGATATTGCTGATATCCGACCCCGATCTCTTCGAATCCAAAAGCCATCTTTTACGCTAAAATAATTCAATTTAAATTTCAAAATGTCATTATCTCACAGAAATTCCATCACCGATATCAATTTAAATAAACGACTCATATTTATCAATAGTTCAATTCTGGGTATCTTATATCATAGAATATCACGAATTAACATACTAGAGATATTTAAAGCAGTCCAAATATTTAATCAAATTAAATCATTCATACACTAGATTAACTAGTCGTACAATCATCCAATTCATTTTAAACAAAATAAATTAATTACTTAAGAATCCACTTAATTATTATTAATTATTTACAAGCCATTCATATTTTATTTAAATTAAACATTTGGGAATACTTTATTATTCTAACGGCCCAGACTCGACCTTCGAAAATCGACATCCAAATACATCACCCGTATTCGAATGCCGCAGATTCAAACGTCGAATCTGGTTCATCGGAGCTTATAACACATTAAGTAAACAACACAGCAGAAACAAAAATGAATGATTTTATTGATATACAATAAATACAATATTTGATACAAATGAATTTCAACATATCAGAGACAAGTTTCAATAGCGAAATAACAACAGCGGAACAATATCACCAATCTGATGTTCCAAAGGATTGAAAGATAGATAGAATCCAAAACTGCATTTCAATTCAATGCTTCAAAGATATCCAAGCTATAGGCTCGAACCACTATCGCGTTGAACAAAGCAAGTCTGGTCCAGAATGTTGAAGAGAAGCACAGTGCGATAGCCAAAATCCAAAGTCTTCAAGGACCAAAGACTTCAAGATTTCCAAACAGAAAGCTAAAGGCTACCAAATCTACATCTACTAGCCGATTATTTGAAAATCTGACGCTAGGCTGCCGGTGTATAAAATTTTGGGCACCCAGAGTTTAAAAAGGGAACAGTAAACTCCAGGTCAGTCATGGGACAGGTGTGAGCAAACAAAAATAGTTTTCTTTGAATAAAAAGAAATAAAAGAATTTAAAGAGAAATCCGTAATGCTTTTTGGAAAATGAAACTATCATAAGGCCTTTCGCCACACACACAATGCAAACGCACAATTGGAGGAGATTTCTCCTTATGATAGTCAAACATTATTGATATGTAACATCCTTTTGATATTATTATTAGTGCATAGTGCAGAAAACATTTCGAAAGTATTATATTAATCTTAGCCAGCATACCACCATTATGGTATACCTACTATAACTACCAATTAAATGGAAGGTCACCACTGAAAGTAAAAGGCAGGTATACAACTAAAACCGTACAGGGCGCGTATCGTTTCTTTGGATTTCCAACAAATGGTCAGGCTAAAGAACTTCCTATGCCACATGGGTACGTCTCTGGAGGGATGCCCCAAGAACCTAACCGGATCTCTGCCAACACAATGCCGGGTTACCTCTGTAACTAGATAACCACTAACACGAGTATGCCACCTCCGGTCGTTGCCAGCCTTTATCCCGACATTCACAAACAAATAGCAACAACCACACAGGTTAAATATTTGGGCTCCATACCATCACACCAGCTTTTATCCAGAAGGAAATGGACATACCCTAAGGGGCGCTACCCCTGATAACCTTGCCGCATCCTTCCTGTTTCGACCATTTTCGACTTGTGAGGTCCTGATGAGCTCTCGTCCACAAAGCTACGCTTTTCACAAAATCCATGCTTTGATCAACAAATGATCAACGACACTTAGCATGCCACATTACTAAATTGGGAATGTGTCACTAGTAAATATCAACTATATAACCTCTGAGCTCGTACGACTCAGAGAAGGGTGTTTAGCTAAGGGAATAAATTCTCCACCACAAAATAGAAATGTATTTGATAGAAAACAGCTTTACATCTCAAAATGTAATGTCATACATATATCCATACAAGTCCATTCCAGGTTCGAACAGAATCGAAGGCACTTCAAAGAAGCCCTTTCAATCCGGGTATTCACAATCCCAATACGACTCCCCATCACATATGGAGATCTCTATACCGTAGCTACTCAGTGTAGAGTCATTAGACGGGTAATCCTTTCGTTCTCAAAAATACCCGGTCTTCACCACCAGTCTTCAAATGCTATCTATTTCGCCGTATCATTATTCGGAATGGGTTATATGATAAAAAGTCCTCTCCCAGCTAAACCAAATAATGAGTGCTTAATTTTAAAACCATATGGATATAGTGGGATCTTAGTTAAGTCACAATTTAAAGCCAAAAACCTTTCCTATGAATGGTTTAAACAATTTCCATTTCTAATCTTTTAAACAAAAGATTCACCCTTTTAAAATCACTTTCAAATTGAAAAAAAATTCACTAATCTTTCACAAAGATCCATTCATAGCTTTCAAAACAATTCCATTTCAAATTTGAAATTCTTTCAACAAAAACTAGAAATCTTTTCTTTATTTGAAAGCCATTATTATATGAAAACGAAGAGTTTCTGTTTTGGGAAAATCCGATTACATTTGCTCAAGTTATAGCCCTTAAAGTATAAACTTGGGTTAAATTCAAATTCCCAAAAATAATACATTTAAAATGGTTTAAAACTCATATAAATACATTATATAACTTGTATTACCTTTTTAAACCATAATTTCCAAACATATATTCATAGAACTCAATTACAAATCTTGAATTCAAATTCAAATCAAACTATTTAAATTTCAAAACTTTATCAAGTTATTCAAAATAATTTTTTATATTTAAAAACTCCTTTTCAAAAGCTTTTCATATTTAACCCAAATCCATTTCCAAACCATTTTAAATTCCAAATTTAATTTTAAAACCATTTCATTATTTTGAATAAAATAATATTAAATTCAAATATCTTTGACTTAACTGAATCCTCGTGAAATCCATATTTGTGTGTGTATGGTGTAGTCCAGGGGTTTTGTAACATCCCGCCTTTTTGTACGATTAAGCAGACACGGGTGCCATCTCTAACCATACAGTAGGGCTGATTTTTATAGGGTAAATAAGAAAAGAAAAGAAAAAGAAAAAAAAAAATCTTACAGCGGAACGATGAAATATAATAATCAAATAAACAGTTCATGAAGCTGTTTACAAAACATTTGGTTAAACTTATACAATACATATCAGAGTTACACATGCCAGAGAATAATAAAATGCAGCAGAGTACATGATGTAGTGAATAATATAATAGATAATAGTAATAATGTCTTCGTCTTCGTCCTCTAAAATAAAGTCTTCAAATCCTGTAATGCTTAGACTGACCCGAGCGAATTGAAAAGACAAAACATTCGAGTCAGAACTATAAGATCTTATGTGAGTTAATTCAACGGAAATAAATATGAGTGGGACGGCGTCAGAGATGTTTACGGAATTTGACATCTCCTATCCAGTGTCAAACATGAGTGTAGTAACTTAAGAGATGCTTAGGATTTACATCTCTTAAGGATCCGTTAAACTATCTACTATGAAGTAATATACACTATTATAATAGTGTCTACAGTAAGGTATAATATAAATTAAAAATAGCGTTAAGGCTTTACATTTTCCACCTTAACACACTTTTATATTCCCACAGTCTGTAGTACCGTAATCTCCCCCGTACTGGGCGTCATCAGAGGGCACTCCATAGGTATGGTACAAAACTAAAATTGTATACGACACGCTAGGGTAGATGACACGGCTTACAAAGCAATGCTAAGGTAGGTATACCAATTACGCATCCGGGCTGGTGGTAACGTGTAGCAGCTACTACTGCCCACCTCGAGCCACACCCCCAAAATCAAAAATGAAAAGTGGCCACTGAACCAATCCAAAAGTCAGAGTATGATATCGAAGGAGTGTGTCCGATAGAGGGGATACCTCCTTGGCCTGAGAATCGCTCTTGTTTTAGCCACCTTATGCCAACTCACGGGAGTCGGGTCCACGTGTATATCTTGATAGAACGTCGCCACCATCCTAATTCATTCTAGAATCTCCACCGCGTACACAGTTGTTAAAAGTGATTTTCGGTATCGACGGAGAGTATGCATATATCCGATCCCGGTCTCTTCAACAACCAATCGTTATTATAACACCGCGGTCATTTTCAAAATACTTATATTTTAAAACCAAATATCGTTTCCTTTCAAAACCAAATCTATACGATATCATTTTCATTTCAATTATATCCTTTTTCAAAAATCATAACACTTTCAAAGTTATACATTTTGAATAAAGACACTTGGAATATAGACTTTAAATCATAATACTTTAAAACTCATAACTTTGAAACATGACTTACACCACTTAAATGGTTTGAGTATTAAAATACTTTATATAGTAAAATAGTTCCAAAATAACTCGAATTTCTAATCTTAAATTTAACCAAATCCCAAATCATAAATTTCAATTCAATTCAGTTTCCAAATACAGATTTGAACCCCCAAATAAACCATTTTAGTTTCCCTATATTTCAAAGCTTTAAATATTCCACCATTTCAAAACTAATTCTTTGATAATTCCATATATATCAAATTCAATTACTGTTATTTAGATTTTAAATGTTTACTTAATCAATCCAATATAATTTAAGTAAAACTTTTAACTTCAAATAACTGTACCTTCTTTCAATTTATTTAACCTGATATATTCATTTAAATCAACTTGATATTCATTTAAATCACTCTAAACAAAATCAAGTTATAAAAATCAAACCCTTTAAAATATCAATTTTATTTAAATTTCAAATCAAATTTATTAGCATATAATTCTTAAATAATTTAATTCAAATAAATTTCATATTTATCTTCCAACCTTAATTTTATTTAAGTTATTATAAACTCTATATACAATATAATTTAACAGATACTTAATCATATTGTATGAAAACAATCAAACTTCATTATTTAATTTATTTTATATTTCAAAACAAATTTATACATAGATAAAAATCAAGGATAAAATAACATGTATATATCATCTAAATTCAATATTTATATAACTCATATATTCTTTTACAAAACCGTAGAAATCATATCAAAATATTTTATATATAGACCACGGTGTCTGTATACAATTTTCTATCCTATGGTTAAGTGAAACGGATATTTATCATCTCAATCCGCAATTTAAAATATTTATATATCATTTCAAACCGCAATCAGAAATGAAATAAAATCCACCACAACTTGTAGTTTATAACAATATAAAATACAACATCCAGTCATCCAATATCAATCGTCAAACATTTATCACAATCATCATCCACTTTAATTAATAACATCAATATAGAATAGATAATAAATAACAGGTATTTACTGGCAGTTTATATTCAATAATAAATTGAATAACAATTTAACTGGCAGTTTATACGCAATATTAAATTAAATAACAATTTAACTGGCAGTTTATATGCAATAAGAAATTAAATAGCAATTTAACTGGCAGTTTATATGCAATAATAAATTAAATAACAATTTAATTCAGTAAATTCAATTTAACCGAGATGATGATTAAAAATATGTCAAACAGTCATAAATAAATTTCTAATCACATCGAAAATTAATTTAACACACATAAGAAATTCTAGAAGTCGTGAGTGGGTTAAAACACTCACCTTTTGAATTTAAATTGATTTAAATCCAATTTAAACCCAAAATTTGAAAAGTCTCAGAATTCGTCCAAACCAAATCCAAAATGCCCGGAATTTCAATACGTACCTCGCGGAGAAAACCGAGTGTGAAACAGACCTCATTTGTAGAAGTGAATAAGGTAAGAAGGTTACGGTTTAATATTTGAAAATAAATAAAATAAAAATCCGAGTAAAACACGTCAACACCTTCTTCCACTCACGCGCTCAACTTCAGGAACCCACGCACTTCGTTGACCCGCCGCTTTGACCACAGATTTCACCGTCCCACTACCATCGTTCGCCGAACCGCTGCCACCATCGCACTCCACAGCTCCGGCCGATCGTGACGCTCCACGTCCGGTCACCCAAAGCCATCATCGGCCGCCACCCCCATACGAACCCTAAGTGGCCAAATTTCGACGCCTCAGCCACCAATTGAGGCTGCGACCACCACCAAACGGCTCCCCTTGACGAGTTCTTTAATACCAACTTCTCGATTTCTCTGATTGAAGCCTATATCGAAAAGCCCTATTTTGATTAGGGTTTCGAAATTCCAGGCTTTGACTAAGTTTTTCCATTGATTCGAGCATCGTTCGCAAAAACAAACACTAGGCATAGATTCATATTGTCGGGATATTTGATAAATAATTTTTCTAAATTTTTTGAGGAATTTGAATTTTTGGATTACAATTTTATTTGCAGTTGGATTTGGATGTGAGCATTTGTTTGTCTGCCATTGAGGAGGAGAGATAGCTGAATTGAACATATAGACAAATGAGAAATAGAAGGGAAGCTAGAGTTTATAATGAGGTATATATAGGCAAGGCTGAAATTAAAATGGACCGGATTGTTTGGATCGAAAGTTGAGCGATAAATGGCCCGAAAAGCCCGTTCTGACTTCAGAACGAAATTGGGTCACTCCATATATCAAAATAGATGTTTTTAAATATTTTAAAATCAACGGAATTGGTTTCAGATCCAAATTCTATCGTATGAAGAAGTTATGTTAAAATCAAATTATTTCAAATTGATTTCAATTGATTTCAATTAAATTGATTTCAATTAAATTGATTTCAAGGCATTTCGAGTCCGTACGATCAAACGACAAGCTCGATCGCTACGAAACTTGAAATCCTACAACAATTCACCATTATGGATCCGATGAAACTGGTTTCATCAAAGTCCGAGTCAGTGGCCAAAATGGCTATTTTCCAGTTAATTAAATAAATTAATATTAAATTAATTATTCACTTTCCAATTATACTTTAATAATTTACAACTTCTAAACAAATTTAGCTGTCCATTTAAAATTGATTAATTCCACAATTTCAGTGTTTAATTTCAATTTCATTAAATTTCATTTAATTGCAATTAATCCAATTATTAAGTTTAAATTCCAATAATTTAATAAATCTTGATTTCCATTTTTTAAATCCACCAATTGTCATATTATAAATGGAATTGACATTATGTTCAAATATTATCTTAATTTGCATTAACATAAAATTAATTACACTTATCGAAATTCATTTCCCAATTTACTAAATACAATCCATTATGACCTTACAATTGTTTCAATTAATTGGGATTGCACTAAATTAGTTATTTATTAACTTGCATAAAATTATTATCTTTATTTTAGTGATTTCAATATTATCTTACAGATTTTTTTCCCTTTTTTTCTTTCCGAATTAAGTTATCAAAACTTATTAATTAACAAAATTTAATTATCGAAAATTATGGGTCGTTACACACTCCCCCACTCAAAACTTTTCGTCCCCGAAAAGGAAAAGGGAGGGGAAAAGAAGGAATTAAGTAGTCAATATATCTTATTCAAAATATTAACTTTATAAACAAACAATTTTATAAAATTAATTAAATTAAATAAAATATACCAATTTATAACCATTAAATCTTTTTATACTCAAATTAATAAAGTTTGGAAAACATTTTCAAAAATTTTCTAAGTCCAAAATTAACGAAAAATTTCGGTAGAATCTCCTTTGTATGGAGAGACTCGGGAGAAAATATAATATCAAATATAGTAATATATATCACAATATCTCAAAATAATTTCTCCCAACAACGGAAAAAACAATATAATAACGCTATAAAACAGTAATCCGAGAACGTACCTATTTGTTGGACAAACAATGTTTAATTATGAAACCAAAGCAGTAGCAATTGCTTCCATAACCTGTATTTTCACTTATATAATCCAAAAGAGTTAATAATAATTATATAAATGAAATATTTAAAGTTGTTTCAACCAATTCAATATAAAACAACAATCACTTGCAACCAATATACAATCAGCACAAAAAAATCAACCCAATCAATTACCCATTTATATCAAACAAAACAAATAGCTCGGGTTCAGAAACTTTAAATTGTACAGAATGGAAAATAAACTATTAAGTGCACCATTTACTTAAAAGTCTTAGATGAAACTAAATAGATTATTCATACATCCAAATAATTTTAAAGTATCCTTGCCCAAACTACCATAAACCAAACAAACAAAATTTCAAACAATAGACCAAGTTCACTCTTTTTAATTTAATTTCATACATTTGTTGTTTGATTTCCTTTTCATTTATATAATGATTATCTTTTTAATTTACATTTATCTCCTTACAATTTTCCATTTATTTTCATTTATTCGTGTCATGTAAATTTTCTTTTTATTGTATTACATTCATCTATTCACTATTTAATTTCATTTATTTACAGTATTCATCTTTCTCCTTATTTTTATTATAAATAACCTCAACATTCACTTAAGTTTATCATCATTACTTTATAACTTTTCTATCATATTTAATTAGTGGCCTTTCCGTCACACTTAAGTTTACAACAATTATAACATTAAATTTTTATTTATAAAAGCAAATTCATTGAATACTCTCATTACCTCAAGTTTTCTTGTAAAATTTCCCATTACACTTTCTTTTAACATTTTAACTTTTTATAGTTGGTAAGTTATATATATGCTAAAGAATGAAATTGAAATTTATACAATTTTATCTCAATTCAATAAATTTAATTTCAATAATCCTATCTTTTGTCCTTTACATTGATTATAAATTTCAACTTTCTTGTTATCTCATTGATAACCTAGCATTAAACCTCTTATTTCATTTAGAGGTTCCAATTACTTATTAGTTACATTCCATTTTACTATAATAATTTAAACTACTAATTAATGGAAACTCAAGAACTAAATACCGTGTTAAATTTCAAGTCATTTTAAAATAATAGATAAATGTATATACTTACAACTTATATATCCAATTATATTTAAAACAATTTAAAATTTATATTTGTTTATCAAATAAATCTGCATTAAAACAACTACAGTGGCCTTCCCACTTTGATACTCGAAAGTGAATGCCGATGATGCGTGCACTCATCACCGAAATTATTTTCCAGCGACAGAGAGGGGAGTATAGAACTTATTTATTCCAAAATTCCTTTAAAACAATTCTTTAAGATTATACTGAAATATCTATATTGGAAAATACTTCTAATAACATTATTATTATTTTCCAAAATCATTCGAAAGAAATTTTCAAAACCCTGGTACTTAAGTTCTAAATTCCCAATTTTCATTTATTTTATTTTCAATCTTATTTTCAATTAATATCTAAAATTTTCGCTACCTAACAATAATTAAATTACAACCAAAAATATATATCAAATATAAAAAATTTAATTTATATATAGAAAATATAATAGGAAAAATTATTTCATTCACCTATATTCAAAACAAATATTGTGTCGGTCTGTTATATTAGGTGTTTATAAATCCTTATTGATGTCACAGCGTCCTATGCCCCAGCCAGAATTTATATATACAAAACAGGACAAACTAACACAATATTAAAACCTTTTTATAACACTAACAAATACGCTCTCTCATATATGTACGCTCAACGACTCATCATAGGGTATTACTACCCTATTAGTAAAGAGTCAGACTCCACAAAGCTAAGGTTTATCGCTAAACCTGGCTCTGATACCAGATGTAACATCCTGCCTTTTTGTATGCTTAAGCAGACACGCGTGCCATCTCTAACCATACAGATGGGAGGATTGTTATGGGGGTAAATAAGAAAAGCAGATAAAGAAAAAAAAAATAGAATCTTGCAGTGGAACGATAAAATATAATAATCAACTAAACAATTCATGAAGCTGTTTACAAAACATTTGGTTATACTTATACAATACATATCAGAGTTACACATACCAGAGAATAATAAAATGCAGCTGAGTACATGATGCAGTGAATAATATAATAGTGATAATATCTTCGTCTTCGTCCTCCAAAGTAAAGTCTTCAAATCTTGTAATGCCCAGACTGACCCGAGCGAATTGAAAAGACAAAATACTCGAGTAAGAACTAAAAGATCTTATGTGAGCTAATTCAACGGAAATAAATATGAGTGGAACGGCGTCAGAGATGTTTACGGGATTTGACATCTCCTATCCAGTGTCAATTTTGAGTGCAGTAACTTAAGAGATGCTCGAGATTTACATCTTCTAAGGATCCGTTAAACTATCTACTATGTAGTAATATATGCTATTATAATAGTGTCTATAGTAAAGTATAATATAAATTAAAAATAGCGTTAAGGCTTTACATTTTCCACCTTTACACACTTTTATTTTCCCATAGTCTATACAGTACCATAATCTCCCCTATACTGGGCGTCGTCAGAGGGCACTCCATAGGTATGGTACAAAACCAAAATCGTATAAGGCACGCTAGGTAAGGTAACACGGCGCACAAGGCAATGCAAGGGTAGATATACCAATTACGCATCCGAGCTGGTGGTAACGCGTAGCAGCTACTACGGCCCACCTCGAGCCACACCCCCAAAATCAAAAATCAAAAGTGGCCACCAAATTAATCCAAAAGTCAGAGTATAATATCGAAGGAGTGTGTCCGATAAGAGGGGCTACCTCCTTGGCCCGAGAATCGCTACTGTTTTAGCCACCTTATGCCAACTCACGGGAGTCGGGTCCACGCATATACCTTAACTGAATGTCGCCACCATCCTACTTCATTCTGGAATCTCCATCGCGTATATGGTTATTAAAGTAGTTTTCGGTATCGACAAATAGCATGCCCATATTTGATCCCGGTCTCTTCAACAACCAATCGTTATTATAACATCGCGGTCATTTTCAAAATAGTTTATACTTTAAAACCAAATATCATTGTCTTTCAAAGCCAAATTAATAAGATATCACCTCATTTCAATTATATCCTTCTCAAAAATCATAATACTTTCAAAAGTATTCATTTTGGAATCAAGACACTTGAAATATACACTTTAAATCATAATATTTTGAAACTCATAACTTTGAAACAGACTTCCACCACTCAAATGGTTTGAATATTAAAATACTTTATATAATAAAATAGTTCCAAAACGACTCGAATTTCTAATCTTAAATTTAACCAAATCCCAAATCATAAATTTCAATTCAATTCAGTTTCCAAATACAGATTTGAACCCCCAAATAAAGCATTTCAATTTCCCTATATTTCAAAGATTTAAATGTTCACCATTTCAAAACTAATTCTTTAATAATTCCATATATATCAAATTCAATTATATTATTTAGATTTGAAATGTTTGCTTAATCAATCCAATATCATTTAAGTAAAACTTTTAACTTCAGATAATTGTATCTTCTTTCAAATTATTTAACTTGATATATTCATTTAAATTAACTTGATATTCATTTAAATCACTCTAAACAAAAATCAAGTTATACAAATCATGCCCTTTAAAATCTCAATTTTATTTAAATTTCAAATCAAATTTATTCGAGCACAATTCTTAAATAATTTAATTCAAGTCAATTTCATATTTATCTTCCAACCTCAATTTTATTTAAGTCATTATAAACTCTATATACAATATAATTTAACAGATGCTTAATCATATTCTATAAAAACAAGTATCTTCATTAGTTAAATTATTTTATATTTCAAAACGAATTTATGCATAGCTAAAAATCATGGACAAAATAACATTTATATAACATCTACATTCAATATTTATATAACTCATATATTTCTTTGCAAAACCGTAGAAATCATATCAAAATATTTTATATATAGACCACGGTGTCTGTATATAATTTTCTACCCATGGTCAAATAATTTGGATATTTATCACTTTAATCCGTAAATTAAAGTACAAATAGGGTTATATATCATTTCAAACCACAATCCCGAATGAAATAAAATCCATAACAACTTGCAGTTTATAAAAATGTAAAATACAACATCCATTCATCCAATATCAATCATAAAACATTTATCACAATCATCATCCAATTTAATCAGTAACATCGATATAGAACGTATAATAAATAACAGGTATTTACTGGCAGTTTATATTCAATAATAAATTGAATAACAATTTAACTAGCAGTTTATATTCAATAATAAATTGAATAACAATTTAACTGGCAGTTTATATGCAATAATAAATTAAATGCAATTTAACTGGCGGTTTATATGCAATAATAAATTAAATAACAATGTAATTCAATAAATTCAATTTAACTGAGATGATGGTTAAAAGTATGCCAAACAGTCATAAATAAATTTCTAATCACATCAAAAATTAATTTAACACACATAAGAAATTCTAGAAGTCGTGAGTGGGTTGAAACACTCACCTTTTGAATTTAAATTAAATTTAAATCCAATTTAAACCCAAAATTTGAATAGTCTAAGAATTCGTCCATAGTAGCGTCAAAATGTTCGAAATTTCAATACGAACCTGGCGGAGAAAACTGCGTGTGAAACGGACCTCGTATGCAGAAGTTACTAAGGTTAGAAGGTTACGGTCTAAAATTTGAAAATAAATAAACTAAAAATTAGAGTAAAACATGTCAACACCTTCTTCCACTCATACGCTCAACTATAGGAACCCACGCACTTCGCTGACCTGCCGCTTTGACCATAGATTTCGCCGTTCCTCTACCCCCGTTTGCCAAACCGCTGCTACCATCACACTCCACAGCTCCGGCCGATCGTGACGCCCCACGTCCGGTCACCAAAAGCCATCACCGGCCGCCACCCCATACGAACACTAAATGACCAAATTCCAATGCCTCAGCCACCAATTGAGGCTGCGACCACCACCAAATGACTCCCCTTGACGATTTCTTCAATACCCACTTCTCGATTTCTCCAATTGAAGCTTATATCGAAAAGCCCTATTTTGATTAGGGTTTCGAAATTCCAGGCTTTGACCGAGTTTTGCCATTGATTCGAGCATCATTTGCAAAAACAAACATAGGCACGGATTCGTATTATCGAGATATTCGATATATAATTTTTCTAAAGTTTTCTGAGGTATTTGAATTTTTGGATTTGATTTGTAGTTAGATTTGGAAGTGAGCATTTGTTTGTCTGCCATTGAGGAGGAGAGATAGCTAAATTGAACGTATAGACAAATGGGAAATAGAAGGACTGCTTGGGTTCATAATGAGGTATATATAGGTAAGGCTGAAATTAAAACGGACCGGATTGATTTGGATCGAAAGTTGAGCGATAAATGGCCCGAAAAGCCCGTTCTGACTCCTGAACGAAATTGGATCACTCCATATATCAAAATAGATGTTTTTAAATATTATAAAATCAATGGAACAGGTTTCAGGTCCAAATTCTATCGTATGAAGAAGTTATGCTAAAATCAACTTATTTCAAATTGGTTTAAATTGATTTCAATTAAATTGATTTCAAGGCATTTCGAGTCCGTACGATCAAACGACAAGCCCGATCGCTACGAAACTTAAAATCCTACAATAATTCACCATTACGGAACCGCTGAAAGTGGTTTCGTCCAAATCTGAGTTAATGGTCAAAATGGCAATTTTCTAGTTAATTAAATAAACTAATATTAAATTAAGTAATCACTTTCCAATTTATATTTTAACAATTTACAACTTCTATCAATTTTGACTTCTTAACCATTCACAAATAACTTAAACCAATTTAGAAGTTGATTTAAAATTGAATAATTCCTCAATTTCAGTGTTTAATTTCAATTTCATTAAATTTCATTTAATTGCAATTAATCCAATTATTAAGATTAAATTCCAATAAATTAATAAATCTTGATTTCCAGTCTTTAAATCCACCAACTGTCATATTATAAATGGTTTGACATTATGTTCAAATATTATCTTAATTTACATTAACATAAAATTAATTACACTTATCAAAATTTATTTCCCAATTTACTAAATACAACCCATTATGACCTTACAATTGTTTCAATTAATTGGGATTGCACTAAATTTGTTATTTATTAACTTGCATAACATTATTACCTTTATTTTAGTGATCTCATTATTAACGTACAATTTTTTTTTCCTTTTTTTCTTTCCGAATTAGATTACCAAAACTTATTAAATTAACAAAATTTAATTATCGAAAATTACGGGTCGTTACAGGTTTTACACAGTAGTGCAACATCATCAATCATCACAATCCAAGCACAGCAATATCGATAAGCGGCATAATCCTATAACGCTTATCTTCATTCACAGATTCACAGATAGATAATATAAATTCATCACAGATAAACAAGTTATAGATGACAGCTCAATTCAAAACAATCAATATCACATAACAGTACACCTCAGGGATATCAAACAATTCAAGGCATTCAAAAGGATTCACACATCGATAAGCTAGATAATTTAATCACATAATTAATTAAATCAAATGAATTAATTACTTATGAATTAATTACTTAACCCTGATTAATTAATTAATTACAAACCATTTGGTATTAATTAATCATCCTTTAATCATTTAATAATATCCTTTAATTATTAATTAACCTTTAATTATTAATTAACCAACCTTTAATCATTAAATAATTAACCTTTAATTATTTATTATTTTTTAATTAATTATCCTTAACCAATTATATTAATTAATTAAACCTTAGTTAATTACTATTTAATTAATTATCCTTAATTGGATGAATAAGTGATTATCCCTAATCACTTAATCAACTTTAACCATTAATTAATTATTTTTAATTAAGTAATTATCTTTTAGTAATTAATTATCCTTAATTACTTACATTAGTTAGTCAACCTTTAATTAAATAATTATGCTAAAATTAATTGATAAATTAACCTTTAATTAATTACATCAATTAATCAACCATTGATTAATTACTTTAAGTAATTTAACATCATTTTTAAATTTCATTAAGAAATTACTCAAGATCTTAATTAATTTAAAAGATAAACTATTTATCTTTATTCATCAACTAATTTCATTCAAGTTTATTTGATAAACCTTTGCAATAAATCTTCATAACACACAATTCAACTTAAACCCTTTAAGTTACTTAAAGATATTACACTACATCATTTAAACTTATTTAAATGAACTTAAATTTAAATAACAGGTATATAATAAAATACCTTAAATTTAATAAATTCAAAATAAATATTTTTAAAACTTTAACAAATTCCAAAACCAAAATAAGACATCTATTATATTTAAAAGAATTAAACAAGAAATTATTTAAACTCGATTTAATAAAAACTTGTTAAATTTAAATTCCAAAACTGGCATATATCTGAACCCGAGACACTTTGGGTTTTCACCCGAGTCGTTTGCAAGTTTGCTCGAGTATGGCTTCAAGTAAATCCTTTCCCCTTCCCATTTTACTTTGTTTTATTTCAAAAACTTAAAAAAACTGTTAACCCGTGCTAACCACAAGAACACCCGTGACCTTCCAATAGCCAAAAACCCAAGTTCCCGAGCATAACTTCAAGCTCACCCTCTTCTTCTTTCTACAGCAACTACTGACACCATCATATCAACGTGCACATGCACACTTGGTCAGAACGTTTCCGACCAACCTCGCCCCCTTCGACAAGTTAACGACCATTACCCAAATCATCGAAACTCACGAGAAATCAAATTCGAGCTATCAACCGTCAACCTGGAACCCAACTAATCACCGAAAATCGTCACACGCTGTCGTGTCAAACCACCAGCGATCACGAAACCCCAACCAGAGAAGCACCACTCGCCAATACATTGATCCCCCCCGGTGCGATCACCTTTAATCCACCATCGGCGATGTAGTAATCTCAAAAGCTCAACCAACCCAAAACTGTGAATCGAACCCTAGTTTGACTTTGGTCGCCTATCACGGCCATCGGAAAAATTCCAAACCATTTTTCCCGAGTTCCTTCACCTCACATCCTCCTTCATTTCCGACCTCGATGCATCATTCGCCGCCGATCAACGGCATTCAACGAAATAACCCAAATCGACCATCTCGAGTTATCTCACTTTTTATTTATCTAAAAATCATGATATTAATGTCTAAATTCGTCATTTCACAACATGATTCTATTACAATAATCAAAATTAGAAATTTACATGATCGATCTTTTTAACATATAATTGACTAGCTCTGTAATATTTATTTTTGAGGTAATTACTTAATATAAATTCTTGTAGTCATTTTTAAAATTAATACTATATCTATACAAGCTTTTTTCTTTTAATGATCCTAACTTAAAACTGTTTGGATAGTGAGAAATAAATTAATCAAGTTGTTTTTGAACCTATAATATAAAATAGAGATATAGGTCTGTACACAGACACATATGCATAACCATATACACACACACATACAGGCATACTTACACCCATGCAAAAATATTTCACAAACATACATCCAGATTTAATCACATGCAAACTACTATATATATATATATATATATATATATATATATATATAGGCTTAAGAGTTTGCTCACCTGGTATGTAAATAGAGGGACAGAGAACCTGGACATGTAATTTGAAAACTGAATTGATATTTGATCTAGATTTTTTTGATGTTAAAGCTTGATGTGCTTTGATCTGAACTTGATGTGCTTTGACCTAATCTTGGATTAATTAGTTAATTTAGCTAAGTTGATCCGGCTTGTTCTTGATCAGGTTTGAGATTTTGAGAACTTTTGATTTGAGCTTCAGTTTAAAATGATCTTTGTTTGCTTTGAAACTTTGCTAGATTGTTTGATCTGAGACGACTAGATCTATGTTTTGATTTGATTTCTTTTATCTGGTTTGCTTCAGAATTGAATTGTAGTTGTATATGATCTTGATACTAAGTGAAATGCTTTTGAGTATTGTTCCACTTTTTAGTTTCTTAAGTTTTGAAAAGTTTGAATCATATGAAAGAAAATGAGCATAGGAGAAAAGAGATATAAATATAACTTTGTTTCCTCTTAATTAATAAATTTTCAAAAGTAAAAAGAAAAAAAATTAACATGACACTTGTATAATGCATGGCCTTAATAATTTATACTTGTCCAATCTTCTTGTATTAATATTTTACAAATGTCCTAAATTCATATTTTTATATTTAAGTCCTTATTTTAAATTTATTTATAATTATGTTTTTAAATCCCTACTTTATTTTAATTTATGAAACATGTTTGTGTTTTTATTAATTAAGCATTATGAGATAGATTTGTTATATATACAAATTATATTTATTTTAAAAGAAATGATCGTTTTATAAATCTTATCTAATTTTAAAAGGTACATGTATATATCAAAACTTTTTTTTTCATTCTTATCTTTATATTATATTCATACATTTTCAATTATTTATATCTATATAACTTAATAAGAAAATGATTTGAAATCCAAATTATACACTACCAATTAATATTCTTATACATTAGTTCCTTGGTATTAAATCCAATTTTTATTTCTAAAATATTTATTCTTTAATTTCAAAAACCAAAATTCTATTTATGTTAAATTTTACACACGCACACACACACAAATATATATGAATAAACAAACAAATGTTTTATTTAATTTGGAAAAATTCAAATTAATTATCAATTAAATCCAAAATTTTATATTAATTACAAATTTTAAATTTGATTGAAAACCGAGATCGTTACAAATTCCCCCCTCAAAAAAATTCGTCCCCGAAATTTGCTAGACAGGGAGACAACAAAGAATAGATGGACACATAGAGAAATAGCTTTTCAGATCAAGCTGAATATCTCTTTTATATTTGGTTTACCAAATCATAATATCAACAATAGATACGAGAAAAAATCTATTCAATACTTCACAAAATACTCGGGTCATCCAATCTATGAAATATATAGGGCTATTGGTTAGTCTGATGGGATAACTAACTATTCATAGAATATATCTGGACCCAAAAGAACAAACAAATGAATAGAATCTAATTGAAATTCATATTTTGTTAACCAATTATTTCAATTTAAAATTTCTAGTTCATTAAAATTAAAACGAAAAGCTGATAGGGAGCCGATGAAGAGAATACGAATTAGAAATCTTTCTACAACGATCTGCAGGGCCACCACATCACCAAAGCTTCTTCTTGTAGCTGCCACGAAAATGATCAAAGAATTGAAAGTGATAAGGATCAAAGGAGATTGAGAAGAGTTGTTTTCTTGTTGTTACAGGGTATTGACCATTTGTAGTGGTATCCCCTGTCCCCTATCTTATCCTCTTCTTGCACTAATACTCACTATCAGTGAATAGTAAGAGAATTTACTAAGGCATACAGACGGATATCTAAGGGATATACTCATTCTAGGGCATTTTAATCCCTATCTTTAATGAGTCACCTAATGTGTTATACTCCTCGACTAAACTTTTACTCAACGTTCAGCTTTGATACCAATTCTAATGACCCAGACTCGACCTTCGAAAATCGACATCCAAATACATCACCCATATTCGAATGTTTCAAATTCAAATGTCAAATCTGGTTCGCCAATGCTTATAACACATTAAGTAAACAACATAGGGGAAACAGAAATGAATGATTTTTTTGATATACAATAGATACAACATCTGATAAAAATGAATATAAACATATCAGAGACAAGATTCAACAGCGAAATAAGAATAGTGGAACAATATCACCAATCCGATCTTCCAAAGGATAGCAAGAAGATAGAATCCAAAACTGCATTCCAATCCAATGCTTCAAAGATCTCTAAGCTATAAGCTCAAACCACCATCACGTTGAACTAAGCAAGTCTGGTCCAGAATGTTGAAGAGAAGCACAATGCGATAGCCAAAATCCAAAGTCTTCAAAGACCAAAGACTTCAAGATTTCCAAACAGAAAGCTGAAGGCTACCAAATCTACATCTACGAGCTGACTATCTAAAAATCTGACTCTAGGCTGCCCATATGGAAAATTGTGGGCACCTAGAGTTTAGAAAGGGAACAATAAACTCCAGGTCAGTCATGAGACTGGTGTGAGTAAAGAAAAATAGTTTTCTTTGAATAAAAACAAACAAAAGAATTTAAAAAGAAATACGCAATGCTTTTTGGAAAATGAAATTACCATAAGGCCTCCAGCCACGCACACAATGCAAATGCACAATTGATGATATTTCTCCTTATGATAGTCAAAAATGCCTGATACGTAAAATCCTTTTGATATTATTATTAGTGCATAGTGCAGAAAACATTTCGAAGGTATAATATTAATCTTAGCCAGCATACCACGATTATGGTATACCTACTATAACTACCAATTAAACGACATGTCACCACCGTAAGTAAAAGGCAGGTTATACAACTAAAACCGTACAGGGCGCATATTGTTTCTTTGGATTTTCAACAAATGATCAGGCTAAGGAACTTCCTATGCCACTTGGGTATTCATGTGGAGGGACGCCTCGAGAACCTAACCAGATCTTTGCCAATACAAGGCCGGGTTACCTCTATAACTAGGTAACTACTGACACAAGTATGCTATCCCCTAGTCGTTACCGACCTTTATCCCGAGATTCACCAAAAAATAGCGACAACCACACAGGTTAAATATCTGGGCTCCATACCATGACACCACCTTTTATCCAGAAGGAAATGGACATACCCTAAGGGGCGCAACCCCCGATAACCTTGCCGCATCCTTCTTGTTTCGACCATTTCCGGGTTGTGAGGTCCTGATGATGTCTCGTCCACAAAGCTACGTTTTTCACAAAAGCCATGCTTTGACAACAAATGATCAGCAACACTTAGCATGCCACATTACCAAATTGGGAATGTATCATTGGTAAATATCAACTACATAACCTCTAAGCTCGTACGTCTCAGAGAAGGGGTTTAAGTTAAGAGAATAAATTCTCCGCCACCAAATAGAAATGTATTTGACAGAAACCAGCATTACATCTCAAAGTGTAGTGTCAGACATACATCCATATAAGTCAGTTTCGGGTTCGAACGGAACCGAAGGCACTTCAAAGAAGCCCTTGCAATCCAGGTATTCACAATCCCGATCGGATTCCCCATCACATATGGAGATCTCCATACCGTAGCTACTCAACGGAGAGTCATTCGATGGGTAATCCTTTCGTTCTAAAAAATACCTGGTCTTCACTACCGGCCTTCAAATGCTATCCATTTCGTCGTATCATTATTCGGAATGGGATATATGACATAAAGTCCTCTCCTGCCTAAACCGAATAATGAGCACTTAATTTTAATACCATATGGATATAGTGGGATCTTAGTTAAGTCACAACTTAAATCCCAAAACCTTTCCGTTGAATGGTTTAAACAATTTCCATTTTTAATATTTTAAACAAAAGATTCACCCTTTTAAAATCACTTTCAAATTGAAACAAAGTTTCACTAATCTTTCACAAAGATTCATTCATAGCTTTCAAAACATTTCCTTTTCAAATTTGAAACCCTTTCAACAAAAACTAGAAATCCTTTCTTTATTTGAAAGCCATTGTTATTTGAAAACGAAGAGTTGCTGTCTTAGGAAATCCGATTACATTTTCTCTAGTTATAGCACTTAAAGTATAAACTTGGGTTAAATTCAAATTACCAAAACAATACTTCTAAAAGGTCTAAAACACATATAAATACATTATATAACTTATGCAACCTTTTTAAACCATAATTTCCAAACATATATTCATGGAACTCAATTACAAATCTTGAATTCAAATTCAAATCAAACTATTTAAATTTCGAAACTTTATCAAGTTATTCAAAATAATGTTTTATCTTCAAAAACTCCTTTTCAAAAGCTTTTCATATTTGACCCAATTCCATTTCCAAACCATTTTGGATTCCAAATTTAATTTTAAAACCATTTCATTATTTTGAATAAAATAATATTAAATTCAATTATCTGTGACTTAATCGAATCCTCTTGAAATCCATATTTGTGTGTGTATGGTGTAGTCTAGGCGTTTTACACAATATTGCAACATCATCAATCATCACAATCCAAGCACAGCAATATCGATAAGCGGTATAATCGTATAATGCTTATCTTCATTCACAGATCCATCAATAAATAATATAACTTCATTACAGATAAATAAATTATAGATCACAGCTCAATTCAAAACAATCCATATCACATAACAGTAAACCTCAGGGATATTAAATAATTCAAGGCATTCAATAGAATTCAAACATCTATAAGCAAGATAATTTAATCACATAATTAATTAAACCAAATGAGTTAATTACTTATGAATTAATTACTTAACCCTGATTAATTAATTAATTACAAACCATTTGGTATTAATTAATCATCCTTTAATCATTTATTAATTAAGCTTTAATTATTAATTATGCTTTAATTATTAAGTAATCAATCTTTAATCATTAAATAATTAACCTTTAATTATTTAGTTATTCTTTAATTAATTATCCTTAACCAATTATATTAATTAATTAACCCTTAATAAATTACTATTTATTTAATTATCCTTAATTAATTGCAATAAGTGATTATCCCTAATCATTTATTCAACTTTAACCATTAATTAATTATTTTTAATTAAGTAATTATCTTCAATTAATTAATTATCCTTAATTACTTACATTAGTTAATCAACCTTTAATTAAGTAATTATACTAAAATTAATTGATAAATTAACCTTTTATTAATCACATCAATTAATCAACCATTGATTAATTACTTTAAGTAATTTAACATCATTTTTAAATTTCGTTAAGAAATTACTCAAGACCTTAATTAATTTAAAAGATAAACTATTTATCTTTATTCATCAATTAATTTCATTCAAGTTTATATGATAAACCTTTGCAATAAATCTTCATAACATACAATTCAACTTAAACCTTTTACGTTACTTAAAGCTATAACATTACATCATTTAAACTTATTTAAATGAACTTAAATTTAAATAATAGGTACATAATAAAATACCTTAAATTTAATAAATTTAAAATAATTAGTTTTAAAACTTTAACCAAAACCAAAATAAATCATCTATTATATTTAAACGAATTAAACAAGAAATTATTTAAACTAGATTTAATAAAAACATGTTAAATTTAAATTCCAAAACTGCATATATCTGAACCCGAGACACTTCATGTTTTCATTCGAATCGTTTGCAAGTTTACCCGAGTATGGCTTCGAGTAAATCCCTTCCCCTTCCCTTTTTACTTCGTGTTATTTCAAAAACTTACAAAAAACTGTTAACCCGTGTTAACCACACAAACACCCGTGACCTTCCCCGAGCCAAAAACCCAAGTTCTCGAGTATAGCTTCGAGCTTACCCTCTTCTTCTTTCTACAACAACTACTGATACCATCATATTAATGTGCACGTGCACACTTGGTTGGAATGTTTCGACTAACCTCGCCCCCTTCGACAAGTTAATGACCACCACCCTAAGTCGCCAGACCACCCAAATCATCGAAACTCACCAGAAATCAAATTCGAGCTATTAACCCTCAACCTAGAACACAACTGATCACCATAAAATTGTCATGCGCTACCGCGTCAAACCACCAGCAACCACAAAACCCCGACCAAAGAAGCACCACTCGCCAATACATTGATCCCCCCCGTTGCGATCACCATTAATCCACCATTGACGATGCAGTAATCTCAAAAGCTCAGCCAACCAAAACTATGAATCGAACCCTAGTTCGACTCTGGCCGGCCACCCCGGCCATCAGAAAAATTACAGACCATTTTTCTCGAGTTCCCCCACCTCACATCCTCCTTCAGTTCCGACTTCGACGCATCATTTGCCGCCGATCAATGACAATTAACGAAATTACCCAAATTGACCATCTCGATTTATCTCACTTTTTACTTTTCTAAAAGTCGTGATATCAATGTCTAAAATCATCATTTCACAATACGATTCTGTTACGATAATCAAAATTAGAAATTTACAAGATCGATCTTTTTAACATATAATTGATTAGCTCTGTAATATATAATTTTGAGGCAATTACTTAATATAAATTCCTGTAATCATTTTTAAAATTAATACTATACCTACACAAGCATTTTTCTTTTAATGATCCTAACTTAAAACTGTTTGGATGGAGTGATATAAATTAATCAAGTTGTTTTTGAACCTGTAATATAAAACAGACATATAGGTCTATACACAGACACATATGCATAGACATATAAATATATATACATATACAGGCATGTTTACACCCATGCAAACATATTTCACAAACATACATCCAAATTTAATCACATGCAAACCAAAATAAATATATATAGGCTGAAGAGTTTGCTCGCCTGGAATGTAAATAGAGGGACAAAGAACCTGGACATGTAATTTGGAAACTGAATTGATATTTGATCTGGATTTTTTTTTATGTTGAAGCTTTATTTTCTTTGATCTGAACTTGATGTACTATGACCTGATCTTGGATTAATTGCTTAATTTAGCTAAGTTAATCTGGCTTGTTCTTGATCAGGTTTAAGATTTTGAAATACTTTTGATTTGAGCTTTAGTTAAAAATGATCTTTGTTTGCTTTGAAACTTTCTTGATTGTTTGATCTGAGTTGATCGGGTCTATGTTTTGATTTGATTTCTTTTATCTGGTTTGATTCAGAATTGAATTGTAGTTGTATATGATCTTGATACTAAGTGAACTGTTTTGAGTTTTGTTCCATGTTTTAATTTCTTAGGTTTTGAAAAATTTGAAACATATGAAATAAAATGAGCACAGGAGAAAAGAGATATAAATATAACTTTGTTTCCTCTTTGTTAATAAATGTTCAAAGAAAATAAACTAACATGACACTTGTATAATGCATGGCCTTAATAATTTACACTTGTTCAATCTTCGTTTATTAATATTTTACAAATGTCTTAAACTCATATTTTTATGTTTAAGTCCTTATTTTAAATTTATTTATAATTATATTTTTAAATCCCTACTTTATTTTAATTTATGAGACATGTTTTGTGTTTTTATTAATTAAGCATTATGAGATAGATTTGTTATATATACAAATTATATTTATTTTAAAAGAAATGATCCTTTTATAAATCTTATCTAATTTCAAAAGATATATGTATATATTAAAACTTTGTTTATTCATTCTTGTCTTTATATTTATATTCATACATTTTCAGTTATTTATATCTATATAATAAAAAATGATTTGAAATCCAAATTATACATTACTAATTAATATTCATATACATTAGTTCCTTGGAAATAATAATTTAATAAATCCAATATTTATTTCTAAAACATTTATTCTTTAATTTCAAAAACTAAAATTCTATTTATATAAATTTTATATACATACATACATATATATATATATGAATAAACAAACAAATGTTTTATTTAATTTGGAAAAATTCAAATTAATTCACAATTAAATCCAAAATTTTATATTAATTACAAATTTTAAATTTGACTCAAAACCGGAATTGTTATAGATTCCCCCTTAAAAAGATTTCGTCCTCGAAATTTGCTGAACAGGGAGACAACAAAGAATAGATGGACACACAGAGAAATAGCTTTTCGGATCAAGCTGAATATCTCTTCAATATTTGGTTTACCAAATCAGAATATCAACAATAGATACGAGAACGAATCTATTCAATACTTCATAAAATACTCGGCCCATCCAGTCTACGAAGTATACAGGGCTATTGGTTAGTCCGAAGGGATAATTAACTATTCATAGAATATATATGGACCAAATAGAACAAACTAATGAATCGAATTTAATTTAACTTCATATTTTGTTAACCAATTGTTTCAATTTAAAATTTAAAATTCATTAAAATTAAAACGAAAAGCTTATAGAGCTGATGAAGACAAAACGAATTAGAAATTTTTCTACAACTATCCGCAGGACCACCACCACACCAAAGCTTCTTCTAGTAGCTACTACGAAAACGATCAAAGAATTGAAAGTGAATGAGGATCAAAGGAGATTGAAAAAAGTTATTTCCTTGCTGTTACAGGGTATTGACCATTTGCAGTGGCACTCCCCTGTCCCTTATCTCATCCTCTTCTTACACTCATACACACTATCAGTGAATAGTATGAGAATTTACTAAGGCATACAGACAGATATCTTAGGGATGTACTCATTCTAGGGCATTTTAATCCCTATCTCTAATGAGTCACCTAATGTGTTATACTCCTGAGCAAAAGTTTTACTCAACCTTCACCTATGATACTAATTCTAACGACCCAAACTCGACCTTCGAAAATCAAATCCAAATACATCACCTGTATTCGAATGCCGCAGTTTCAAACGTCGAATCTGGTTCGCTGGAGCTTATAACACATTAAGTAAACAACACATAGGAAATAGGAATGAAAGATTTTATCGATATAAAATAGATACAATATCTGATAGAAATGAATATGAACATTTAGAGACAAGATTCAACAGCAAAATATCAACAGCGGAACAAATGTCACCAATCTGATCTTCCAAAGGATAGAAAGATAGATAGGATCCAAAGCTGCATTCCAATCCAATGTTTCAAAGATCTCCAAGCTATATGCTCGAACCACCATCACGTTGAACTAAGCAAGTCTAGTCTAGAATGTTGAAGAGAAGCACAATGCTGTAGCTAAAATCCAAAGTCTTCAAAGACCAAAGATTTCAAGATTTCCAAGCAGAAAGATGAAGGCTACCAAATCTACATCTACTAGCTAATTATCTGAAAATCTAACTCTAGGCTGCCCGTGTGGAAAATTGTGGGCACCCATAGTTTAGAAGGGGAACAATAATTTCCAGGTCAATCATGGGACGGGTGTGAGCAAATAAAAACAGTTTTCTTTGAATAAAAACAAACAAAAGAATTTAAAAAGAAATCCGCAATGCTTTTTGAAAAATGTAACTACCACAAGCCTCCCTCCACACACACAATGCAAATGCACAATTGGACGATATTTCTCCTTATGATAGTAAAACATGCTTGATACATACAATCCTTTTGATATTATTATTAATGCATATTGCAGAAAATATTTTGAAATTATAATATTAATCTTAGCCAGTTACCACCATTATGGTATACCTACTATAGCTACCAATTAAATGGCAGGTCACCACCGTAAGTAAAAGGCAGGTTATACAACTAAAACCATACAGGGCGCGTATTTGTAAAATCCCGCATATTTATCGATTTTATATTTAAATATTTTATTTAAATATTTTATCGTTAGTCGGATTTTAGTCCGAAAAGCTACTTTTTGCATACGGTCCAATTAGGACTCGGGACCACTCCCATTGAGTTTAAAATGCCGTTTGCGACCTTTTTGAGTATAAGCTTCGATATGTTTGGAGAAAGTTGATTTTTGCTACTTTTCACTTTGGGTTTGGTTTTGGGCTCAGCCCTATGTTAACTTATGCTCAAATCTGAGCCACTCTTCCCTACTCACCCTCATTCTCTTCTCTTTTCAGTTTTTAGAGTATTAATGGTGGGAGAGATTGGAAATTAAACTCCAAAACCCTAGTTCCTTTTGCAACTTCAAATTCCTAGCTCCAAATTCAAGAGAACCCATTGGTAAGCATTCTCTTCATCTTCTCCAACTTATTCTCTTACCAATTTCAGAAATTCCTAAACCTAATTTTGGGAATGTTCTTGTTTTTGAGCTTAGATTCAAGCTCATTTGGGTTGTGTTGAAGAGAGGTTGATTCTCCATTTGCTTTCAAGCTTCTTCTTGTTTGATTTTGTGAAAAGGTGAAATTTTTAATCTCACATCTATGCTTATAATTCTCTTCTATTGTTTGGTATGAATTCCTAACACTTATTCATGTGCATTTGATTTTGATTTGGATTGCTTTTGTGAATATTCCAATTTTTAGTGTTTTGAGTTCAATCCTTTAAAAAGCATAACTTTGAGGTTCAAATGTTTTTTTTTTTTGGTGATGCATCGAGGAGCCAATAGGGCCGGGTAGCCGTTAGGCATAATTCCCTAGCGTCCGTGCTCGCTCGGTTGCGAATTGGTAGAGGTTGCATATCAATTTATGGGCATCATTGTGCAGAGCATCAGGTTCGGCCGGCCGACCCCCTTGTTCCGGTCGACCGACCTGTTAGTTAAAATTTGCCTCTGTTTCTAGTTCGGTCGACCGACCCCCTGGTTCGTCGACCGACCTGGTGCCCGAGAAGTTTCCTACCTCTGGTTCGGTCGACCGACTCAGGGAGTCTGGTCGACCGACCTGCTTCTATTTGCCAGATTAGCCTATTTTGCTAATTCGTTTGAATATCCAACTTTAATCGATTCTGTTGTCTCCCTTTTGTTGTTGTCATTTATTATCGACTTTGATGACCTTTTCTTTGGGAATTTTAGATATATCCACTTTGATGGATTTTATATCGATTTCTTTGGATTTTATTCACGTTTTTGAATGTGAATCTTAGTGATTGATTGTTCCTACAATCTTCTTTGTGATTTGTCACTTTAAAAATACAAAGGTTTTCTATACTAGTAGTAAATATCAAAACTCTTTCCTCAAACGATTTCAATACTATTTTAATACCAAATTCGTTTATAAAACCGTTTTCCAATCTATTAGTATATACAAACCTTTACCTCACTCGTATGAGAAATCAAATTAAACGACTTAGTAAAACAAGTGGTATGAAATGCTTGCGTTCACTTTGTCGGTTAATTCTTGGACTTGTTCGATTGAATCTCTTGTGACAATTTTATAGTGGAGATCTACAGTTTGTTCGTAAATGTTTAGGTTAAGCAAGTGGTTATGGGACATGAAGCTAAACTCATATATTTACTAGCTTAGTGTAATTGACACTTCTCGATGATTATGACGATCATCTTTGTGATTTAGACTAGCAATGTGCGATGTCTCTTTGTCTGCGAGGGAGACTAAACCCCGTTTTGTGGAGTTTCGACTCAATTTGGTGGGGTAGCAACCCATGGTATTCGGTCTGTTTGTGGAGCTTCGGCTCAATTTGTGATGGTTAGCAACCATGGAATTAGCGTTCCGTTTGTGATACACGTGTTGGTGGGCTTTATGCTCCCGTTTGTCATAGGCCTTCCCCCATTTGTGATTTCTGGATTTCTTGAGATGATTTCTAGAATTTGTGTTTCACCAATTTTCGTGATTTCCATTGATAAGTTTTATCAATATTTGTGTATTGGTGAATTTGTGTGTCATTGACTTTTGTGATTGACATTGATATTATTGTCAATATTTGTGCATTGGTGAATTTGTGTGTCATTGACTTTTGTGATTGACATTGATATTATTGTCAATATTTGTGCATTGGTGAATTTGTGTGTCATTGACTTTTGTGATTGACATTGATATAATTGTCAATATTTGTGGTTTGATGAACGAAATAAGGAGTATGGCATTTCTTTGATTCTTGTGTAGATTTGGTGATATTGATTAATCTCTCGTTGATTTTCAATTACTTATATATATCACAGCTTGGAATTGTGATTATTATGTGTTTAGTCATATCTCTTATTCTATATCGTTTCATATGATGTCTATAGTTAGACTGGTCCGTTTATTATTTTCTTATTAAATAATACTCGGGTCAGACCAAGATGCTACATGTGCTTCTGCTTGACTTCTCTCTTAGGATTGATTTCTTTAACTTTTGGTTAACTACTTAGATTAGTAGTTTTTGTTGTATACATTTGAGATATAGACTCCATAATGTATACTTATTCTTTTGTGTAGTTCATGTAACTATTCTTTTGTGATATTGTGGATCTTTTTAGACCACTACTCTGATATACACTTCCTAGTGTAATATTCATATCTATTTCCGCCTTTGTGATATGAATTGTCTGTGACTGATTTATGTTATGTTTATTTCTGTATTTGTTTCTGAAGATATTATAACCACTAGGTTGTAGCTTTGAGTTTATGTCGGTATGTCGGATTTCCTCTTGATAAAGTATTGCACGTTATACTATCTGACATATCGATGCTCGCACAAAGCAATTACACGGATGGTCGCTCCTCAACAGCCTTATTCTCCGTGCTTGTTGACAGCATTCACCGTAATGTTCTTGGCTAGCATGGGTATAGAGATGGGGCGTCACAGCTTGGTATCAGAGCCAAACTTCGAAACAATATGGAATATTATAACAAGGATCATCGTCCTAAGTCTTTCTTAGGAGTCGTGCATTAGGATTTTATTCGGATCTACGTAACGTTCTATCATATTTTCTTTTATGATTCCTTGTTTTGTCTATCAAGATTGCTTGATATTCATTTGTGAATAACCTTCTTCTTCTTCCTTCTTTCTTTCTTAAGGAAGAGAAATGGTTAGACCAGGCCGTCCCAGCGCCGGTCAATCTAGTGTTCCACCCCAAGATGGAGTTTTTATGACTGCTCAACAGCTTCTTGATTTAGTGACGAATGCTCAAGCAGCTGAAGCTAACCCGGAACCTACTCACCCAAAATCGGGATTTGCACGCTTGTGTAGCGATTACACTAATTTGGGTGGGGAGCCATTCAAAGGTTCCGAAACTGTTATTGAAGTACAGGCCTGGCTAAGGTCATGCGATCGAATCTTTTCTCGCATGAATCTTATTGACCTTCACCGAGTTCAGGTGGCCTCTAGTATGCTCCGAGAAAGAGCATTGGACTGGTACGAGCTTCTTATTTCTGAGATCAATGAAGCGGATCTCACCTGGGAGAAATTTCGGGAACGCTTCGAGTTGAAATTTGTACCGAAAGCAGAGAAAGTGACATTGGCTCGACGATTTATAGACCTTGTTTAAGGTGAGTCCTCCGTGACTGATTACGTCGCCTCCTTCGATTCGCTTTCCAAATATGGGGTTGAATACATCAACACCCCTTTAAAGAAGAACCAGAGATTCGTCTATGGCTTAAACAAAAATCTCAAGAAGCCATTACTTCTAAAATTAGAAGTTTATTTTGACCAACTCGTCGATATCGCTCTTCGTCTTGAAGAGGCGGATAGGGAGAATGATGTTGAATTGGTGGGTTCCAAACCAAACTTCAACAACAAGAAAAGGCCAAACAAATTCAAAGGCCCCTATCCCAATAAGAAAGGGAAGCAAGCAACCTCCGTGGCAAAGACTTCTTCCTTTGGCCGTGGGGAATGCTATAATTGTGGTTCGAAGGACCATTATGCGAACAAGTGCCCAAGGTCTCTCTCTTGTCGCTACTGCAAAGTTCCCGGTCATGTTATATCTTCATGCCCCAAGCTTCAGGGTAGGAAGGAGGGAAAGTTAAATGTTGCTCAAGCCCCTGGCAACACATCTCGTGGCCAAGGTATTTCTCATTCTATTCTGGATGGAATTATTTTATTTCGTGATCATCCTATTCGAGTTCTTTTTGATACGGGTGCGTCCCATTCTTTTATATCAAAAGAACTTGTTGATACTTTTTCTTTGGATGCTTTGTGTTTAATGACTTCTTTGAGAATTGCGAATCCGGTTGGTGGATCCGCAACAATCAGTTTATTGTGTAAAGATGTCGAGATTATTTTGTTTGATTTTCCTTTCCTAGCCGATTTGCATGTCATGCGTTATTTAGGCTTTGGAATGATTTTGGGAATGGATTGGCTTAACCGTTATGAAGCTCATATCCTATGTCCTGAGCGGACTATTCATCTTTGACATCCTTAATCTGTTAAGCTGATTTCTATTAATCTTCGAGATTCAGTTTCCAGCTTAGTCGCATCTTTATATTCTTTAAATCCTCGTGATGACGATGATGATGATGAGGGTGACATTATTTCTCTTATTCACGTCGTTCGTGAATTTTCCGACATATTCGAGCCCGTTTTAGGATTACCACCTAAGCGAGCAATTGAGTTCAGAATTAATCTTATTCCTGGAGCTCAACCTATCACTCGCCCTCCGTATCGTATGTCCAATAAAGAAAACGAGGAGATGCGTAAACAATTATCTGAATTGGAGACGAAGCAATTTATTCGCTCTAGTTCCTCGCCTTGGGGAGCTTCAGCTATTTTTGTGAAAAAATCCGATGGTACACTTAGGCTTTGCGTTGATTACCGCAAGCTTAATGATCTTACTATCAAAAATAAATATCCTTTACCTCGGATTGATGATCTATTCGATCAACTTAGTGGTGCGAGAGTCTTTTCACAACTAGACTTAGCTACTGGATTTCATCAGCTTCGTATTGTAGAGGATAGTATTCCTTTGACATCGTTCCGTACTCGTTATGGATCTTATGAATGGCTTGTTATGCCATTTGGGTTAACGAATGCCCTGGCTTATTTTGTTGACTTAATGAATCGAGTTTTTAAAGAATTCCTCGATCGATTTGTTCTCATCTTTATTGATGATATTCTTGTGTATTCTAAAACCGAGGAGGAGCATGAAAAACATCTTCGAATTGTGTTGGAAACTCTTAGGAGTAATCAATTAAAGGCAAAATTTTCTAAATGCCACTTTTGGCAATCTCGTGTGAAGTTTCTCGATCATATTATTTTCGAATCCGGAATTTCCGTGGATCCTTCAAAGATTGAAGCGATTGAAGATTGGAAGAGACCGGAGAGCGTGACAGAGATTCGTAGTTTTCTTGGATTGGCTGGTTATTACCGCCGATTTATCAAATACTTTTCTAAGATTGTCGTGCCTCTCACTAGCTTAACGAAGAAAGGTATTAAATACATTTGGTCGGACAAATGTGAAACTTCTTTTCAGAAACTAAAAGAACTCCTTTCAGATGCTCCTATTCTTGTTATTCCCGAGGGGAATCAAGATTTCGTTGTTTATACCAATGCTAGTCGCGTTGGTTTGGGTGCCGTTCTTATGCAAAGAGAATGTGTTATTGCTTATGTTTCTAGGCAATTGAAGCCTGCCGAGACTAGATATGCCACTCATGATTTAGAACTCGCGGCTATTGTTTTTGCTCTCCGGATTTGGCGTCATTATCTTTTAGGATAGAAATTTGTTCTTTATACCGATCATAAATCCTTGAAGCATTTATTCTCTCAAAAGGAACTTAATTTGCATCAACAACGTTGGCTCGAATTTCTTGCACCATATGATCTTGATATTCTTTATACTCCCGGTAAGGGTAATCGTGTCGCTGATGCTCTTAGCCGTAAACAACAAGCTGTTGTTTCTATGATGATATCCGAATGGAACGATCTCGAGATCTTATCCACTTGTGAGATTCGAGACCGCGCATCCGATTTATGCTCATCATTTGTTTTGTGTAGCCTTGAGGCTCATCCTTCTCTTTTAGACTGCATTCTTGAAGCTCAAAGGCTAGATCCCGAATTGACTCTTCTTGGCCAAAATATTAAGGATAAGATTGATATTGAAGGTTTGAAGGACTTTGATATCGATTCCCGTGGCGGCATTTGGAGATTTGGTAGACTTATTGTGCCAAATATTAGTGATCTTCGTAAAGATATTTTAGAAGATTCCCATCGTTCTAAATTTACCATTCATCCCGATAGTAGTAAAATGTACGCGGATATGAAGCGACTTTATTATTGGGAGGGAATGAAAGTTGACATCGCTAACTTCGTTAAGAGTTGCATGACTTGCCAACTCGTTAAGGCCGAACATCAAATGCCCGGTGGGTTATTGCAACCTTTAGAAATTCCAATTTGGATGTGGGACAATATTTCCATGGATTTTATAGATGGTCTTCCCCATTCTCGTTCGGGTCATGATAGCTTATGGGTGATTGTTGATAGGCTTACTAAATCTGCCCATTTTATTCCCGTTCGGTCTAACCGAACCGTTGCTCTCTTGGCCAAGCTCTTTATCAAAGAGATTGTTAAATTGCATGGGGTTCCTACTTCTATTATTAGCAATCGTGATCCATTGTTTACTAGTGGATTTTGGAAGAGTCTTCAAAAAGCTTTGGGAACGAAGCTTAATTTTAGCACCGCTTATCATCCTCAGTCCGATGGACAAACTGAGCGTGTGAATCAAACTCTTGAAGATCTTCTTCGTGCTTGTGTGCTAGATTTTGGGGGAAGTTGGGAAGATCATATTTCACTTGTTGAATTTTCCTATAATAATAGCTTCCAATCTAGTATTGGTATGGCACCTTTTGAGGCACTCTACGGAAGGCCATGCCGATCTCCATCTTGTTGGCTTGAGGCCGGTGAGAAGCTGGTTTTAGGTCCAGATTTTATTCGTGATTCCACAGAAAAGATTGATCTTATTCTTCATAGGATGAAAGAAGCCCAGAGTAGACAAAAATCCTATGCCGATAACCGGAGAAGGAAGTTATAATTTTCTGTGGGAGATCTTGTGTTCATTCGTGTTTCACCTATGAAAGGTGTTGTACGTTTCAGTCGATCGGGAAAATTGGCGCCTCGATACATTGGGCCATTTCCTATCACCGAACGTATTGGTTCCATGGCTTATCGCCTTTTATTACCGGCTCAATTTTCTGCTATCCATGACGTGTTTCACGTTTCTCAACTTCGGAAATGTCTTCGAGATTCCGATTCTGTTCTTGAGCCCGGTGTTGTGGAAGAGATTGAAGTTTCGCCTAATTTAACTTATGAGCAACATCCTATTCGTATCATTGCTTCGGAGGTCAAACAACTTCGAAATAAAGATGTTCCGCTTGTTAAATTTCAATGGTCTTCAAATCCTAAGGATTGTTCTTGGGAATCTAAAGAGTACATCGAGCGAACACATCCGGACTTACTTTCTCGTGCTCTTTGAGGTGAACTTCTTATTTCAAACTTCTTTTGTGTTGAATATGCTTGTATGGTTGTTACTATATATCTTCTTCTTGTAATATTGCGAGGACACAATTTCTTTAAGGAGGGGAGTCTGTAACAACCCGCATATTTATCGATTTTATATTTAAATATTTTATTTAAATATTTTATCGTTAGTCGGATTTTAGTCCGAAAAGCTACTTTTTGCATACGGTCGAATTAGGACTCGGGACCACTCCCATTGATTTTAAAATGCCATTTGCGACCTTTTTGAGTATAAGCTTCGATATGTTTGAAGAAAGTTGATTTTTGCTACTTTTCACTTTGGGTTTGGTTTTGGGCTCAGCCCTATGTTAACTTATGCTCAAATCTGAGCCACTCTTCCCCACTCACCCTCATTCTCTTCTCTTTTCAGTTTTTAGAGTATTAATGGTGGGAGAGATTGGAAATTAAAACTCCAAAACCCTAGTTCCTTTTGCAACTTCAAATTCCTAGCTCCAAATTCAAGAGAACCCATTGGTAAGCATTCTCTTCATCTTCTCCAACTTATTCTCTTACCAATTTCAGAAATTCCTAAACCTAATTTTGGGAATGTTCTTTTTTTTGAGCTTAGATTCAAGCTCATTTGGGTTGTGTTGAAGAGAGGTTGATTCTCCATTTGCTTTCAAGCTTCTTCTTGTTTGATTTTGTGAAAAGGTGAGATTTTTAATCTCACATCTATGCTTATAATTCTCTTCTATTGTTAGGTATGAATTCCTAACACTTATTCATGTGCATTTGATTTTGATTTGGATTGCTTTTGTGAATATTCCAATTTTTAGTGTTTTGAGTTCAATCCTTTAAAAATCATAACTTTGAGGTTCAAATGTGTTTTTTTTGGTGATGCATCAAGGATCCAATAGGGCCGGGTAGCCGTTAGGCATAATTCCCTAGCGTCCGTGCTCGCTCGGTTGCGAATTGGTGGAGGTTGCATATCAATTTATGGGCATCATTGTGCAGAGCATCAGGTTCGGCCGACCGACCACCCTGGTCCGGTCGATCGACCCGTTAGTTAAAATTTGCCTCTGTTTTTGGTTCGGTCGACCGACCTGGTGCCCGAGAAGTTTCCTACCTCTGGTTCGGTCGACCGACTCAGGGAGTCCGGTCGACCGACCTGCTTCTATTTGCCAGATTAGCCTATTTTGCTAATTCGTTTGAATATCCAACTTTAATCGATTCGTGTTGTCTCCCTTTTGTTGTTGTCATTTATTATCGACTTTGATGACCTTTTCTTTGGGAATTTTAGATATATCCACTTTGATGGATTTTATACCGATTTCTTTGGATTTTATTCACATTTTTGAATGTGAATCTTAGTGATTGATTGTTCCTACAATCTTCTTTGTGATTTGTCACTTTAAAAATACAAAGGTTTTCTATACTAGTAGTAAATATCAAAACTCTTTCCTCAAACGATTTCAATACTATTTTAATACCAAATTCATTTATAAAACCGTTTTCCAATCTATTAGTATATACAAACCTTTACCTCACTCGTATGAGAAATCTAATTAAACGACTTAGTAAAACAAGTGGTATGAAACGCTTGCGTTCACTTTGTCGGTTAATTCTTGGACTTGTTCGATTGAATCTTTTGTGATAATTTTGTAGTGGAGATCTACAGTTTGTTCGTAAATGTTTAAGTTAAGCAAGTGGTTATGGGACATGAAGCTAAACTCATATATTTACTAGCTTAGTGTAATTGACACTTCTCGATGATCATGACGATCATCTTTGTGATTTAGACTAGCAATGTGCGATGTCTCTTTGTCTGCGAGGGAGACTAAACCCCGTTTTGTGGAGTTTCGACTCAATTTGGTGGGGTAGCAACCCATGGTCTTTGGGCCGTTTGTGGTGCTTCGGCTCAATTTGTGATGGTTAGCAACCATGGAATTAGCGTTCCGTTTGTGATACACGTATTGGTGGGCTTTATGCTCCCGTTTGTGATAGGCCTTCCCCCCTTTGTGATTTCTGGATTTCTTGAGATGATTTCTAGAATTTGTGTTTCACCAATTTTCGTGATTTCCATTGATAAGTTTTATCAATATTTGTGCATTGGTGAATTTGTGTGTCATTGACTTTTGTGATTGACATTGATATTATTGTCAATATTTGTGCATTGGTGAATTTGTGTGTCATTGACTTTTGTGATTGACATTGATATAATCGTCAATATTTATGGTTTGATGAACGAAATAAGGAGTATGGCATTTCTTTGATTCTTGTGTAGATTTGGTGATATTGATTAATCTCTCGTTGATTTTCAATTACTTATATATATATCACAACTTGGAATTGTGATTATTATGTGTTTAGTCATATCTCTTATTCTATATCATTTCATCTGATATCTATAGTTAGACTGATCCGTTTATTATTTTCTTATTAAATAATACTCGGGTCAGACCGAGATGCTACAGGTGCTTCTGCTTGACTTCTCTCTTAGGATTGATTTCTCTGACTTTTGGTTAACTACTTAGATTAGTATTTTTGGTTGTATACATTTGAGACATAGACTCCATAATGTATACTTATTCTTTTGTGTAGTTCATGTAACTATTCTTTTGTGATATTTTGGATCTTTTTAGACCACAACTCTGATGTACACTTCCTATTGTAATATTCATATCTATTTCCGCCTTTGTGATATGAATTGTCTGTGACCGATTTATGTTATGTTTATTTCTGTATTTGTTTCCGAAGGTATTATAGCCACTGGGTAGTAGCTTTGAGTTTGTGTCGGTATGTCGAATTTCCTCTTGATAAAGTATTGCATGTTATACTATCTGACATATCGATGCTCGCACAAAGCAATTACACGGATGGTCGCTCCTCAACAGCCTTATTCTCCGTGCTAGTTGACAGCATTCACCGTAATGTTCTTGGCTAGCGTGGGTATAGAGGTGGGGCGTCACAGTATTGTTTCTTTGGATTTCCAACAAATGGTCAGGCTAAGGAGCTTCCTATGCCACATGGGTACGCTTCTGGAGTGACACCCCGAGAACCTAACCGGATCTCTGCCAACACAAGGCGGGTTACCTCTGTAACTAGGAAACTACTGACAGGAGTATGTCATCCCCCGATCGTCACCGACCTTTATCCCGGGATTCGCCAACAAGTAGCAACAACCACGCAGGTTAAATGTCTGGGCTCCATACTATGACACCACCTTTTATCCAGAAGGAAATGGACATACCCAAAGGGGCACTACCCCCGATAACCTTGCCGCATCCTTCCTGTTTTAACCATTTCCGGGTTGTGAGGTCCTGATGAGGTCTCGTCCACAAAGCTATGCTTTTCACAAAAGCCATGCTTTGATCAACAAATGATCAGCAGCACTTAGCATGCCATATTACCAAATTGGGAATGTGTCACTAGTAAATATCAACTACATAACCTCTGAGCTCGTACTTCTCAGAGAAGGGTATTAAGCTAAGAGAATAATTCTCCGCCACCAAACAGAAATGTATTTAATAGAAACCAGCTTTAAATCTCAAAGTGTAATGTCATACATACATCCATACAAGTTCGTTCTGGGTTCGAACGGAACCGAAGGCACTTCGAAGAAGCCTTTGCAATTCGGGTAGTCACAATCCCGATCGGACTCCCCATCACATGTGGAGATCTGTATACCATAGCTACTCAGTGCAGAGTCATTCGATGGGTAATCCTTTCGCTCGCGAAAATACCCGGTCTTCACCACCGGTCTTCAAATGCTATCCATTTCATCGTATCATTATTTGGAATGGGTTATATGACATAAAGTCCTCTCCCGGCTAAACCGAATAATGAGCGCTTAATTTTAAAACCATATGGATATAGTGGGATCTTAGTTAAGTCACAACTTAAAGCCCAAAACCTTTCCTTTGAATGGTTTAAACAATTTCCATTTCTAATCTTTAAACAAAAGATTCACCCTTTTAAAATCACTATCAAATTGAAACAAAGTTTCACTAATCTTTCATAAAGATTCATTCATAGCTTCCAAAACAATTCCATTTCAAATTTGAAACCCTTTCAACAAAAACTGGAAATCCTTTCTTTATTTGAAAGCCATTATTATTAGAAAAGGAAGAGTTTCCGTTTTGGGAAAATCCGATACATTAGCTCAAGTTATAGCCCTTGAAGTATAAACTTGGGTTAAATTCAAATTCCCAAAATAATAGTTTTAAAATAGTTTAAAACCCATATAAATACATTATATAACTTGTATAAACTTTTTAAACCATAATTTCCAAACATATATTCATAGAACTCAATTACAAATATTGAATTCAAATTCAAATCAAACTATTTAAATTTCAAAACTTTATCAAGTTATTCAAAATAATTTTTTATCTTCAAAAACTCCTTTTCAAAAGCATTTCATATTCAACCCAATTCCATTTCCAAACCATTTTGGATTCCAAATTTAATTTTAAAACCATTTCATTATTTTGAATAAAATAATATTAAATTATAATATCTATGACCTAACCAAATCCTCATGAAATCCATATTTGTGTGTATGGTGTAGTCCAGGGGTTTTACACAATAGTGCAACATCATCAATAATCACAATCCAAGCACAGCAATATCGATAAGCAGTATAATCATATAACGCTTATCTTCATTCATAGATTCATAGATAAATAATATAAATTCATCACAGATAAATAAATTATAGATCACAGCTCAATTCAAAACAGTCCATATCATTTAACAGTACACCTCAGGGATATCAAACAATTCAAGACATGCAATAGGATTCAAACATCTATAAGCAAGATAATTTAATCACATAATTAATTAAACTAAATGAATGAATTACTTATGAATTAATTTCTTAACCCTGATTAGATAATTAATTAATTACAAACCATTTAGTATTAATTAATCATCCTTTAATCATTTATTAATTATGTAACAACCAAGAATTTCTAGTCGTTAATTTTGAACATTTAATTCATTTAAATATTAAATGTGAATTTTGAATTGATTTTAAAGTAAAAAGATTTTGGTTAAATTAATAGAATTAGTTAGATTTCAAATACGGGAATTTAATTGGAATTTGAATAATAATAATTTAATATTAGAATTGGGATAATTGGTGATTCTTAGTGTAAATAGATATAAAAATAGATTCTAAAATTTATTTTAAGTCTGTTTAGATTTGAATTATAATATTGGACTATTGGATAGAATTAAAAGTCGATGGGTTGAATTTGGAATTTTATATTAATTTAATAATGGAATTTAATAATATAACAATGCAAATAATCAAATTCTGATTTAAACTGAATCAGAATGGTTTCTAATGCCATTATAAATTCTATATGATTTATAGATAAGTTAGTAAAGTTTTAAAAGTGAAATTTTAAGTGATTTCGACGATTTTGGAAATCGTCCGAATTAATCGACGAGTTAAAATGGCCTTCCGGGGCACAGTCTCGGAATTCGACGAAACCAATTCCATTGGATCCGTAATAGTTAATATTATCGGATTTCAATTTTCGTAGCAATCATAGTTGTCGTTTGACCCTGGCAGCTCAAAACGCATAGAAACTACTTTAATTGATTTAATTTAAAATTGACCGTTTATTTCCATAACTCGCGCATATGATTGAATTAGCCTCCGAAACATGTTCCATTGTGTTCGGAACGTGGGGAAAACCTTAGAAACGCCTGTCAGCACGCATCGTTTGGAGATTGTGTGAAAAAGTTGCTTTAAAGTGAATTAAATATTAATATAATTAGGTTATACGTATATATATACACGCTTTATGCCAAACCCTAGCCTAATTCTCGAGCCGTGAAAATCAATTCAATGGCCGAAAATCCTCGAATGTCATCTCGATTTTTCTCTTAATCCAAGCTTTTATTCCAAAAAACTTTCTACTGCAAGATCGAAGAGCTCGAGGAGCTCTACATAATCAAGGGTGGTGATCGTCTATCGTTCACCAAAGAGGGGGCAGCGGGGACGCGTTCGTCAGGGAAACGTGCTTATTTTTCACATCGAGCATAGCACCGAGCTCTGTGATTTTCTGGCCGATGGTAGGGGACGTGTAGGGCTTTCGAGTGATGATGTCAGATCGACTTTGTTTTGGGTGAAGAGGCCGCGGCATGTAGGGTTGAACGAAAGCAATGGGTTTTGCGTTCAAACCTGGTACGCGATCGAGGAAGAGAAGATGAAGGTGCGGCATATATATTTTTTTTAAAAGAAATTTTTGTTTTAATTTGTAATCGAAACTAATAAATTTCATAACTAATGCATGCGAGGTCGAAATTTGACGAAACGAGAAACGCCGGAATCGTAGAGACGGGTACTACGCAGCTGTGAAATTCTGGGATCATTCTGAGCAAGTAAAAAATTTAGGTTAAATCGAATGCCGTTTGATTTAATTTAAATCTGAACGGTCGTCGAAAATCCAAGGTGAGTTAATCTCACTTAAATCTGGATACTAGTAATTTAAATAGTTAATATTTAAATGTTTGATTGGTTGATTAGCTGAATATGATAATTATTATCAAATTGAATTAATATTTATTTGTTGTGCTAATATCTGTGGATGTAGGGAAACAGGTTGGAGGGATCCAATTGGATTCCTCACAAATAGAAATTTATTTTTATTCTGTGATAAATTGATTTAGATCTTGTATTTCCGTGTTCTATTTATATACCGTGATAGATTAAATTGAAAATTAAATTGTGTTGTGCTATGATTGGGTGAATACAACCTAAAAATTTAAATATAAATAAATAAATTAGGTTTAAAGGGAATAAAAGAAGTTCTTAAGTAAAGAATTTAAAAGGAACTTAATTCAAGAAATTGGTTGATAATTTGAAGTGTTTGAAACTATGATTTAAAGGGGAAATGTGAATTGTTTTAAATTAATAGCGAGATTTATTTTTAAAGGATGGGATGTGTATGCTTTTCTGGGAACTAAACATGTTTTAAAGAAAGATTTTCGAAGTTTAAACTGGAAAGCTTTGCAAAGGTGTTTTAGAATATTTTAGGGAAAAATTAGTATTATTTTAATTGTTTTTAAGTGAGAGTAAATATTTATTTAAGTAATTATGGTATTGTGGTATTTTAAAAAGTAAAGTAGTATTAAGTTTTCAAAAGGAAATTATAATATAAATAATTGATTTAATAACTTTATTTTAAAGGTTAAATTTGACTAAAAGTACTTAGGAAACCTCTATATATTTCCTTAAGTATTATTTTCAATTAAGTAATTTCTAGAAGCTTTATTTTAAATATTTTAAACATATATTTGAAAGTGATTTCCAGGAAATAGCAACATGTTTAAAAATAAAAGGAGCTATGTTTAAAGTTTGGAAAGGAATTTACGGGATGAACGTAAAATTGAATTGGGATAAATCGTGTAGGATTTATAAGGAGAATTCTTTGGGTTATCCTAAAATGGAAGCGTATTTCCCTGAAAGCCAAGTACGTTTTTAAAATAGATTTGTGAATAGTTAGAAGTTTTGAAGTTATATTGAAGAATGGTTTCAAGAAAATTATTTAAGCTGTAAGAATTTTAAAGGCGAACATTTATCAAATTAGACATAGAAGTAATTATTACAAAGAGGTAGTTAGTATTATGTTTAAAGAATATTATTAATATTTATACATTATAAAATGGTTTTGTTTTAAAGATAATTAGTTAAAGTTTTATTGGAAACTTGTATAGGATTTCATAGCTTTATTTAAAATTTAGTATGACTTAACTTTATTTTAAAGATAATAGTTTATATTTTGTAAAGCAGTTTTATTCAAAATATTTTTAAAGGTATATATATTTTAAATTAAGTATATGAATGTTTTAATGTATTTTCATGGATAAAGAATTTAATCATTTTAAAATTTAGTATGGGGACTTGGATGTTTTCAAGGGAAGTAACAATTTGAGGGATTTATTCCACGAGAAGAGTTGGGTTTGAAAAGTGTTTTCAACGGGATTTGAAAATGGGAACATATCTGGGAAGGATATTTTTGAGGAAAATAAATAATAAGGGAAAATTATTTATTGTTTGATGGATGTTTGTGAATGTTAATTGATAGTTAAATCACCGACTATCAATATTGGAAAAATGCGCTGACCGTTTCGAAGAGACTAGGATCGAGATTTATTTCTCAAAAACCACTTCGATCCCGTTTGTACGTTTTCGTGGGAAAAACGAGTTCGTAGTCGAAGATGGAGCAGTGAAGTGCAAGGGCTAGTCGCTACTAGTCCTGGGGATATTTCCAAAATGGATGTAGTAGGAGTAGTGCCTTCAGTTCAATTCGAACCCGGGACGGACTTGTATGGATGAATGCTTCCGGAACATCGTCGGGTGGACGGTGGGCATTCTAAGTGAAATGTTCTAAAAGATAATGCTTAGCCTCAAGCCTCATCAACCAGGAATGACTGAAAATCAAGGGTTATGCAGCAAGGCTAGGTGGGTAGAACCCATTTCAGGGTGGGGTCATCCCTGTCTAGATGTCCCTTTTTATTCGGCTTAGTGGTGCGGTTGCAGATCTCAATCGTGGGGTGATCTTACTCGGGATTATCCAGCAAGGGGTAGTCCCGGCCTTGTGTTGCAGGGGATCAGGAGTGCTCCTCGGTACACTGATCTAGACTAGGTACTGTGACAGGTGGTACCCCAATGCCTAGTCATCAGTTGAAAATCCATTCTCCCTACGCGCCTTTTACGAGTTTTGTTTGTATTACCAACGATTGTGGCTAGTAGCAGGAATTTAATAGATGTAACAATTTTGGCTATTTTATAAGTATTTGTATATAGACACTATTATAATATTAGAGGATTTTTTTTATAAAAAGTGTTTTAGCTATTGTAAGGTAAAAATCCAACATGTTTATTTGTAGCGTGGTCTTACGAGATGCTTTTGTTTTCAAAAGGATTTTTGAAACTTTAATAATAAATTTGGGTGTATTTTTATCAACTGGTATTCCAGACCGACTCGGGTGTTATTTCATTATAATGCTCGGGTCAGACCGAGTATTTTATGTTTAGGATAGGATGCTATGGAGTAGGAGAGGAGCTGGAGTCCGAGACGTATTATCCGTACTTGTTTATATTCGCTGCTGTGATTGTTTAAGATTGTCAGACTGGTAATTGTTGTTTGTTTGAGATACTCTGATGATATATTGTATAAAACAAACATAGTTTTCATTTTGTGTAAAGATCTGATATTATATATTATATTTTATTCCGCTGCGATAGTTAGATTCTGACATTTTTTAGTTCCTTCTTTCTTTTTCCTTAACAATCTGTCTTTTCCGGCATTTGATCGTCGACATATCATACTGTGTGGTATTTTGTGTCGATTTTCGGGGGTCGAGAAGGACGGGTTGTAACACTTGGTAATAGAGCTTAGGTTGGTGGCAACCTATGCTTTGGTGGGGAAATTACTCATTAAACAGAGTCAATAGTACTCTATAATGAGTTGAGAGTATTAATAGCTATGAGAGTGTACTTGTTAGTGAATATAAAATTGTTTTTATATTATGTTGATTTATCGGTTGAGTGTTTATGAATTCTGGTCGGTACAGGAAGTACAACCGTATCGATAGGGGTTTCTAAACTCTTAAACAAGATAAATTGATATAGTATTGTTTTTAAAGTGGGTAAATGAAATAATTTTGCCCAAAATTATATTTTGATATGAGAGAAGTAATTTTCTGAAATTATTATATATATTTGATTGTTTGGATGTGGATATCTTAATCAAATAAGAATCTAAAATTTGATCTAAAATTTGAAATGGTTATAACCAAATAAAATTCTATGAGTATAAATTATATAAAATAAGAATAACTAAATTTGAATTAAACTAGAATATAAATCCCGAAAATTTTGAAAAGTGTTTTAAATGAATTTAAAACAAAAGTTTGGAAATCTAAAATCTTGGGAATGTTTGAAATGTTTTCCAAAGTGTTTGAAGGCAATAATGGAATATTTTTTTGGGTAATATGTTTGAATGGAAACTGTTTTAGAGTGAATTTGGGAAAGTAAGGAAGCACCGAACTCACTTCAGTCGTTGGAAAATAATCCTGATGGTGATGGCCACATCATTAGAATTCATTTTCGAGTTTCTAAAGTGATGGATTGCTTCCATAGAAATTGGGTATGATATCTGTTTAGATTTGTTTGATATACAAGGTGTTTTAGAAATTTCAAAGGAGGAAATTTGTTCTGGTATAAACAAGTTATTTGGAATCCAGAGATTTGATTTGATATGCCAAATGGGTATGTGTTGATTATTATTTCAAAATGGTTTTGGAATAAAACTGGACAATTGAATTCTGGGAATTCTATTTAAATGAGGTGTAAAGTTAAAATGAATCAATTATTGAACTTATTAAGTGAAGTTGATATTAATAAGAAAGAAATGAAAATTTAAATCCTGGAATTAAAATTTAACTTGAGTATATGGAAGTGAATAGGAAATTTGAATTTAACTTAGGATAAGTTAAATAAATTTGACTTAGAATAAAATTTATTTGGGTTAAATTGAAATGTAAAATGACTTTGTAATTGTGGGTCATTGTGTAATGAATTGTACCCATAAGCTATTAAGTGTTATACTTATAATCTGAAATTGTGGATTTAAAATTGTACAAAGGATTAAATTGAAAGAAAATTTGTATCCTTAAGAATTCAGTGAATTTGTATTCTTAAGAGTTCAGTGATACATATATATAAAATTTGGAATTGTGATTATAAGATGTAAATGGATTAAAATGAGCAATATAAGCTTTTAAATAAATGAGTTAGTGAATTTAAGATTAGAATATCAGATTGAAAACCCAAGTAAAATGGAATTATAATCACAAATGGGAAATAGTTGAATGGTATAGTGAATTCAAACTTAATTTCAAATGAAATGTGAATTGAAATTAGGTGAAGAAAATATAAAATATAAAAGATGTGAATGAACTTAAGTTAGTAAATAAGTTTTAAACTTGTATATGGAAAATTAAAATTGGATTGAATTGGATTTAACTTCGATTAATTGGAATTGAGTTGGATTTGGATTGAATTAAAATCGAAATTCAGTCATGTTACAAATAATTTTTAATAGAATTAGATTCTTATTTAAAATAGTAAAGGTAATAACATGAATTTAAGTTGGCTGAATAAATTTAGTTAAAACTTGAATTTAATTTGGAAAAGAATTGAGTTGAAGGAAAGTTTAATTTAATTGAAATGATATTGAATAATTAAATTCTCACTCAACTAAATTCAAAAAGAATTGTTTGGAAATGAATTTAGCATAAACTAAATTAAATAAAAAGGGGTAATGGGATGGATTAAAATTTTGGTAGCTTGTTAAAAAAAATTTGAAAAGTAAAATAAAAACCCAGTTCTGGTACGGAATTTAGTTTTGGCAATAAAAGCTGAGAGTGTGAATGAATAATGGAATTAGATTATAATAGTGATGGTTTGACTTATAAATAAATTCAAACGAGTGGCATGATTTAAAGTGGTCTCATTGTTAATAAAATAAATTTAAAATGGAGTGAATAAGTAAACAAATTTAGTTAAAAATTGTAAATGAATTGGAATTTAATTGGATAAAAATCAAATTAAAATAAAATAAAATCAATGTAGGAAGAATTGGAAATATTGTGAAATTGAAAGAACTTAAACAAATTGGAAAATAAGTATGGTCGAGCTTTATAAGGGCTCTTGAATGAAATTTGTTTAGATAATAAAATTGAAATGCAAGTGAAATGATTTTAATTAGTTATTGTGATAAAATAAGAATGTATGAATTAAATAATACAGAATGGAATGATATTAATATAAACTTAAGTTGGATCATGGACTTGAAGTGAGAATAAGGATTTGATTTAAAAATTGAAAGGAAATAAGAATATTTGGGTTGTGAATAATTTTGAATGGAATAAAATTAATATAAATCTAAGTTGGAATTAATTTTAAATGGTTATAAGCTTAAGTGATCGTTACTTGCTTGGATAACATTTAAATTTGCATAGAAAATTTGTCGTTTAGTGGTAAACGGAAGTAGATAGTTTAAAGTAAGTAAACAAGTGGTTTTTGAATAAATTGGAATGGGTCAGAATTTAATTTAGTGAATTTGCATATAAATGAAGTGAATTATGAATATGATGCAAACATATCAAATTAAAATAAAATTCGATTGTGAATCAATTCGGATTTGGATTGGAATAAATTGATGGAAGTAAAGCGTATGTTAATCATATTGAAAAGAGAGTGAATTGGTTGTAGTAAATATGAATTGTAGAAAGTAAACTTGAATTTAAATCATTCGGGAAGATTAAAAATGAAGTTTGGATTTGTCAGGAAATTAAAATGGTGATTGAAATCTTTGGATTGCTGATAAAATATGGTAAACATGTTAAATTATGAAGTTTACTTGTTTAAACTATGAAATTGATGTGTTTGGCTAGTTTAATGAATAGAACGTTAACAAATGTTCATATTATTGAAAACTGATGTGTTTGTTTAAGTAAGTACAGGTACGGGAGGCAATTGATAGGGTTGGAGAGCGTATATGCTATATTATTTAGCCGCTTGCTTTTAAAATGATAATAAGGTACGTCTACGCAATAAAAATAGGAAATACAAACTTTTTTGTTTTCCGACCGTGTGGGTCGATGTATATATATTTATATCTATTATGATATTGCAAAAGCTTCTCCGTACAAGGGAGATTCTGCCAAAAAAATTCGAAAATTTTGGAAGTTAGAAAAATTTTGTAAACATTTCGTTAACGACAAATTGATTTCAAATTAAAATAAAAATAAAAAGGATTTTGGAATAGGAATCGAAACTAGCAGTTTGATTTGAAACTAATGAATTTAGGCAAAGTGAAATTGAGATTTTCACTAAGTAGGTTTTGCTATTGAGTTTGGAGCATTCTTCTACCTTAGCAAATTTCGGGGACGAAATTTTTATAAGGGGGAGGAATGTAACGACCTAGAATTTCTAGTCGTTAATTTTGAACATTTCATTCATTTAAATGTTAAATGTGAATTTTGAATTGATTTTGAAGTAAAAGGATTTTGGTTAAATTAATAGAATTAGTTAGATTTCAAATACGGGAATTTAATTGAAATTTGAATAATAATAATTTAATATTAGAATTTGGATAATTGGTGATTCTGAGTGTAAATAGATATAAAAAAAGATTTTGAAATTTATTTTAAGTCTATTAGGATTTGAATTATAATATTGGACTGTTGGATAGAATTAAAAGTCGATAGGTTGAACTTGGAATTTTATATTAATTTAATAATGGAATTTAATAATATAATAATGCAAATAATCAAATTCTGATTTAAACTGAATCAAAACGGTTTCTAATGCGAATGTAAATTCTATATGATTTATAGATAAGTTAGTAAAGTTTTAAAAGTGAAATTTTAAGTGATTTCGAAGATTTTGGAAATCGCTCGAATTAATCGACGAGTTAAAATAGCCTTTCGGGGCACAGTGTCGGAATTCGACGAAACCTGTTCCATTAGATCCGTAATAGTTAGTTATTATCGGATTTAAATTTTTGTAGCAATCAGAGTTTTTGTTCGACCCTGCCAGCTCAAAACGCATGTAAACTACTTTAATCGATTTAATTTAAAATTGACCGTTTATTTCCGTAACTCGTGCATATGATCGAACTAGCCTCTGAGACACATTCCATTGTGTTCGAAACGTGGGTAAAACCTTAGAAACGCCTGTCGGCACGCGTTGTTTGGAGATCATGTGAAAAAGTTGCTTTAAAGTGAATTAAATATTAATATAATTAGGTTATATGTATATATGTATACACGCTTTAAGCCAAACCCTAGCTTAATTCTCGAGCCGCCGTGAAAAGCAATTCAATGGCCAAAAACCCTCGAATTTCATCTCGATTTTTCTCTTAATCCATGTTTGCACAAAAAATGGACAAACACCTCCAAGTCGTCTTATTTTAGTTGAGTATGTGTGATTTTCAATGATTTTAGATGAGTATGTAAATATGAGAAAAGTAAGGGCTGAAATGTAAAAGACACGCAGATTTATAGTGGTTCGGCCAGAATGTGCCTACGTCCACTTTATATGTTATTATCTTTCTTCTTCCAGATTACAAGTACAATGCTTTGTATATAAGTGTATGAAAGTAGTTTGAAAGTTCCTTCCTTGCTTGAGCTCTCAAACTTGTCTGCCATTGTTGTACCCCTGCCCCTCTATTTATAGAGTGAGGTAGGGGGCAGGGGTCTTGGAAGTATATAGATGCTGGTGGGCCCGGGCTGAAGCAATCTGGCCTGGTAGCATTCTGGTTCGGCGGAGCTTGGTCCGGCCGTGTTTGGAGAAGTTGGAGTTTGGTCCGGTCATGGTTGGTTCGGTGGTAGCGGGTTTTGGACCGGTGATGGTGTGTTTTGGACCGGTGATGGTGTGTTGGTTCGGTCGTGGAAGTGGTCCGGTGGTAGCATGGAGATGGAGTTTGGACCGGTGTTGGTTCTCATCCGGCAGTGGAAGGTTGGTTCGGTCTTGGCTGGTTCATCAGTGGGGGAATGCCGGATGGGCTTGAGTTTGGAGTGCCGAATGAACAGAGGTTTGGAAAGCCGAATGAACTGGAAAGCCGAATGAAACCCAATGCTTGCCATGCCGAATGAGCTTGTGTGTGTTAGGTTGGTTGCTGGCTGAATGCTTCCTTGCATTGCTTTGCCGAGTGGACTTATGCTTGTATTGTTGAAAGGGCTTTGTATTCGGATCTTGAGTGGAACTCTGGGCTTACATACGCTTGCTGGTTGCTTCTTCTTAGCTTGATCGTGGTGGAGACGCGCTCGACATTGATATTCCAGTTTTGACCAAAAAACGGGATAACAAAGTAGAGGTTGCTCGCGAGCCCGGGTGAAACTGCGGCTTCTTGGTCTTGAGATCTTCTGGGTGAAAATCCGCCCAACATTTGCCCCCCAAAGTGGGGCACGTGCTTGCACGTGTCGCGCTTTGTTTCTCGTTGGTGGGAAGACTCGTCTTGTAATGTCATGGGCTGGATGTTTATATCTTGTGGATGTCCTGCAAAGAGATTTATAGTTTTAGTGTGGTTTCAAATAACGACCGCTCGTGGTCGGAATATTTGAGATGGAGTGGACTGTGTCGCTCGGGACGGGCAAGCGTGCCCCGAAGGGGCTTAGCATTATCGATGCCAGGTTCACGTTAGAGTGGGTCCCTGGGTCGTTTGCCAAGGTGGTTTATCGCCAGCTCAGAGCATGCCTAGTGATCGTTCGCGACACCGTACATGTGTAAGTAGCTTAGCCATTTCACAATTATCAAATATCCATTTGACCGATGGGCTTAAAAATGCGTGTCAAAGTGTAAATTCCCACGATGGCAGGGTTGATAACCATTCAGAGCGTGCCTATGGACCATTCGAGGTCGCGTGCACGTGTAAACGATTTAATCCACGTTGGTGAGGATTTTACGACTTATTCATCGTTATCATAATCTTATTTTATTAGTTAGTTCTGGAGTTCGGGACTTATCTGAGTGAAGCGCCCTGCATGCCCCCTGTTTCTGGTTTCTGCTGGTAGAGACAGTTACATTCGGTTTCGAGTAGGCATATATTCTTATTCGTTTGGGGGTTGGTTTGGTATGGAAGGTTTCATTCGGTACATAGTTGGTCCGGTTGTTGTTGGTCTGGTTGTTGTTGGTCCGGTTGTTGTTGGTCCTCGTTCGGCATGGGGTTGGTCCGGCAGTAGGTTCTCGTCCGGTATTCCAGAGCTCGCCTATATATAGAGGCTACACCCCCCTTAGTTTTTCTTTACCGAACAAGAGGAAGCCGAATCATAAATCCACCGAACCAAATCTTTGCCGAATCAAATATTCGCCGAATCAGGTATATACCCTCTTACCGAATGAACTCGATAACCGAATGGGCTTATGCCGAATGGGCACGAAAGCTTTGTTTTGCCGAATGAACCACAGATTCCATTGCCGAATGGAAGCCAGATCCTATTGCCGAATGAACATGAACTTGTACTGCCGAATGAACGTATAAGACCCTAGTGCCGAATGGTCTTGAACCTCCAGTGCCGAACGAACTTTGTGTCTGGACTTTGAGTGGAACTCCGGACTTATGTATGCTTGTTTGTTTATACTGTCGTTCTAACATCATGCTTTTTACTTTTGTGTATGCAGATAAATGTCTCGCAAAGTTGAAACTCGATCGGGCAAGAAGAAATCCAGGGATAGCGGAGAAACTTCTGCCGTGCCCCCAGCTCAGCCAGATCCAGCACAGCACGGACCCGCTCCGAGGTCACTAGTCGATGGGTATGGTCCCCAGGAGCTTCTCGTCTCTCCTCCTGATTGCTTTCCTAGCTCCTTAAAGGAGGAGCAACTTGACGTCATATCCCGTTCCTTTGGGATAGATAGGGCTCTTATGCTGCTGCCAGGAGATGGGGTGATGCCATATAATCCTCCCGAGGGCTACTTCGCTTTTAGTAGATACCATTGCATGTGCGGCGCTATCCCCCCTATCAACGCTTGGATAGTAAGCTTCACCACTTATTTGAAGGTGGCTCCTTTCCAGCTCCAGCCTAACTCATATGCCATCCTGGTGAGCCTCTTTGTTATCTTCCAGAGGAGGTACGGGCGTCCTCCTTCTAACCGGGAAATCCGATACTTGTACAACCTGAGAGGCTATAAGAAGGGGTCTCCGTATATTAGTCTGGAGGCGGCCGTGCCCTTCAAACCAGTTCTGGACTTGTATTCCAAGTTCACCATGTTCAAGAAAGAGTGGTTCTTCGTCAAGGACGATGCTGTTTCTTTCCGCCTTTTCACTTCCGGCTGTAAGATTGATTTCATTTATATTTTTCATGTGTTTTAACTGTAGTGTTTCTTCTGACATGCTTCTATTTCTGGCTAGCGACAGGTGGTATTGCAGTCGTGGAGGACGATTCCTTAGTGCGAATGGTTGCTGAACTAAAGGCTATTCCGGCACGGGACCGGTCGGCCTCTTTCTTGATCAGGAACGCAACCCTCTTGGAGTATAATTTGATCTTACCGCGCCAGTCCGTGGTTAAGCAAAGGGATACGGCTGAGGAGAGGGCTGCTAAAGCTAAGGAGGGGGCTACGGTAAAGAGCGGTAAGAGGGAGCCTTTCGCAGCGCGTCCTGCGGTTGGGGGGAAGAAACTGAAGAAGTCCGATGGCCCTTCTCCAAGTACTTGCCCGACTGTCCCGGAGGAGGAAGGTGTGGAAGAGGAGGAAGGAGGCGAAGTTGGAGAAGGGTCGGAGGGTGGAGGAGATGGCGACGGTCAAGGTGGTAGTGGTGTTGCTGCTCTAACCTCTGAACAAGACCTCGAACTGGATGAGGCTCTCCGTCGGGCCTTCGGGGAGTCGGAGGGAGAGTCGGAAACGGAGAAGGGAACGGAGAAGGCAAAGGAAACCGGCAAAGCTGTGGCTGGCACTGACCCATCCTCTAAGGGTTCCTCAGCTAGGGTGATTCCGGCGATGCAAGGTGAACTTTTGTCTTCTGCCGATTCTATTTTCGATAAGGACTTAGAAATTTTTTACGGTTCACTTCCGTCCTGGAATGAGATCCAGGACTTATTGCAGTATCCCACTCCTCCGCCGGGTTTGTATAATAGATGTGTCTCCTCACTTTTCTTTCTTTTTAACTTAGCATATTTTTTGAATTGCGGATTATTGTATGTTCGTAACACTTGTTCTTTATTCCAGGGGCAGGCCAGGCGGGTAAAACGTCGGATGTTCGACACCGCCTTGAACAATTTAAGTCGAGGAGAGCTTCCGCGAAACCTTCTACTGATCGCACTGGGGACGTAGTCAAGTACCGCCCTCTTCTTGGGGTCATCGAAGAGGGCATTCAGAAAAGGAAGCGGAGCCGTTCCTTATTTGAGTCTTCTTCTGCTTCGCAGCTTCCTACTCTGCCTCCCCCTACTCAGCCTCCTTGTGATACTACGGAGGAGAGCACGGAGCCCTGCCCCCCTCCTCCTCCTTCCAAGAGTTCTACTGTCATTCATATAAGGCGTCCCGATGTGCCTCGCCCCGTGCCTCGTGACCCTTTCGCCGGCCATCCTGATTTAGACCCAAGTTTTCGGGACATTTCATTCGATGAGACCACGGGCGAGCACCTCCTTCCCCGCAACCCCATGGTAAGAGTGCTGGACGAGGCCAAATCTTTAGATCTTGATTTACTTACTACACGGGTAGTTACCATGGGGGATGAGGCCAAAGCTAATATCGACCGGGTGGCCGCAGAGACCAAGAAGTTAATGGAGCATCATGCTAAGTTGGTCAAGGCCGGGGAAGAGATCGGGAGTGCTAACATTCGGTTGAGGTTAAAGGTTGCCGATCAGGCCAAGCAACTCGCCGACCAAGCCATCCAGATTTCCCAGCATGAGGAAGCCTCCAAGCGTCTGAAAGAGACCATGGAGAAGGCCAGTAGGGCGGAATTACGGAAGATGGAGGTCGCTTGCAGGGAACGGATTAACATAGCTATCGCAACGGTGGATGAGGTTCGAAATGCGGATCTCGAGCGGGTAGAGGAGTTGTCAGGGAGGCTCGAGGCTGCGGAGATGGCTCAGGCCGAGTTGAAGGAGGAGATGGAGGAGATGAGGAGGTCCCTCAAGTTGAAGGAAGAGGAAATGAGGAGGTCACTCCAGGCTGACTGCTTGAGATACCAATCAGAGAGGGACGTCGCCATCGCCAAGTTGCAAGCTTCCGAGGCCCGGGTGAGGGAGTTTGAGGAAAACGAGGGGATGATGGATGAGATGTTGCAGGATATGTACTTCCACACTTGGAAGGAGGGCGGCTTGTCTTGGATGGACGATTACCCTCGGGTCATGGCCAAGGTGTATCTCCAGGCTTTAGAGGAGGCCAGGGTGAATGCGGGTAAGGAAGGCGGAGAGGCTTTCAACTTGAGTGCGGTTACTGCTCAGTTCTCAAAGGAGGAGCAAGCGGCGGTGAAGGAGGGGATGCGGCTACTCGCTGCAGAGGAAGCGGGCGTGCAGTTGGATGATGAGGATCAAGCGGCGGATGCTGGTGAGTTATTCTTTTCCCTTTCTTTTCTTTTCGTGTTTTCATAACTTGATCGTTCGTTTAATGAATTCCTCTTCTGATCTGGACAGGTGGGACTTCAGATCCACATGCTGGGGGCTCCGATCCTGCGGCTAAGTAGGCTGGGGGAGTTGGTGATGGAGTGTGGATGCATCTGCCATCTTTTTGTTTCTTTTTTATCACTGTTCATGTTAGTCTTTGATATGCAACTGTAATAAAATTATTTGCAAAGAATAACTTCGTGTGATCTTATAATATAAGCTGATTTTGTCGTGTTTAAATGTTGTTGCTATCTTTATGTGCTGTGTGAGAAGTATAATTATGTATATGCCTGTGATTCCACTTGTGTTTGATGTTAAGTTTTTGCTTGAAATATAATTTCACGTTTTGCAATGTCAATGTATGAATAAGTTATAGTTACGCATTTATGTACAAGAGAAGAGAGTACCGCCCTTTATGTTTTATTCGCAGGCGGTAGCTTTGAGTGTCTTGTGTAACTGTTCACGGGTATAGCAGAGCGCCCTGCTACCCAGCACGCAGGCTTAGAGCCTCATGAGTGAATGCTTCCTATTTGGTTTCCTGTACTTTAGAGTTTGTTATACAGGATAGGAGAAAAATATTTAAATGAAATGGAAATATAGTAAAAGTAAAACTTCCAGTCACGGAAGGCCGTCGATGTGCTTAAGTTCGTGGCAAACGGGTTTTGTAGTCACTTTCCCTAGCTGTGGGTCTTGGAGACATTTGTCACCCATCTTACGCCTCCGCGGGGAGTTTTCTTTTTTACCACAGCCGCACTTAAGACACATCGGAGCCGAGATCGCGCACGGTAACTACCCGAACCATTATGGTCCGTAATCGTGGGTATTATTCGATTTACCGTGGCCGGCTAGCGTGGGTGCCGTTGGCCGTGAACTACCCCTGGCTGGCCACACCTTATGTTGGGGCTTAAAGTAGGTTCACAGTTACCGGCGAGCCGAACGCCGTAATGAGCTGCCATCGGCTATAGTCGGCCTTTATGATGACTTATAATCGGCTCATTACAGTTGGCTTTGAGGGCAGGCGCACAATGAGTTAACCCGCAGCAGAGGGATGCTGGAGCAAAAGTGTCTCATTGGCGAGTGCATAGAATCGTAGCGTACCTGTTAGGCCTAGTCCAGATGAGGCCGCGGTGCATCTTGAGTGGAGATGCCATAGGATTTTGTTCAACAGAAAGGGATAAAGCTTAACAAGCAGCCAAGATATGAAGGCACAAGGTAACAAGAGATAAGATTTTTAAAGTGGTTCGGCACGATAATGCCTACGTCCACCGTGTTAATACGCTTCATATGGGCGGTACGTGTTAAGCAAAGTATCTACGGAGGTGTCGGATGTTCCAAGCCCTCTGGAACACCACTCCGTCTACTGTTGACAAAATATAAGCTCCGTTGTTGTGAAGATCTTGATGAATTTCATATGGTCCGTCTACTGGTGCTTTCATGGTTAGGTAGCATGACAGGCTCAGCTATATCCGACCCCTGCCTGGCACCTCCCCCGTTGGGTTTGGTTCCAAGTGTTTCCTCAGGTCGGAATTCGGGCTGAGTCCGGGCTCGGCTCCTACCATGACCATTTCTTTATTAACCTCTTCGAAGAAGAAAGGTCATTGTTGTCTCACAGATCCTCCAGATTGGGACTCGGTCCATGATTCGGTGTTGCGGGAGGATCCGCATGAGGATAAGATCTCCCTCTTGTAAGCTGCGATGCTTGATTTTGGAGTTGCATTGTGCTGCCACTTTTTGCTTGTGGGCTTCTGCTTTTAAGTGTTGCATCGTTTCTCCTCTCCTCAATCAGATCCAAAGACATGAGGAGGAGTTCTTCGTTTTCTTCTGGGTTGCAGTGGGTCCCATGGTGAGATGGCGCTACAGTTTCAACTGGGGGCATGGCCTCCAATCTGTATGCCAAAGAGAAAGGAGTATGCCCCGTTGATGTTCTATGAGAGGTGCGGCAGGCCCAGGGTGCCGTAGGAAGTTCGTCCACCCAAGCGCCTTTTGACTTTTCAAGCTTCTTCTTGGTTAGGGTTTTGAGAATTCTGTTGACAGCTTTGACTTGTCCGTTTGCCTGAGGATAAGCTACAGATGAGAAGCTTTTGTGAATTATGTGCTCTTGGCATCGGTTGGTAAACTCTTTGTTGTCAAACTGGAGTCCGTGGTTTGATATGATCTTGAGTGGGACTCCGTACCTGCATAGAATATTTTTTGATCAAGAAGTTGATAATTTATGTAAGAAGTTGATAATTTGTGCCAAAGATATTTTATTTTAAAGGGTCCGCTTCCACCCATTTGGTGAAATGATTAAAAACATCCTTCTAGCCATCCAGGACAAAGTTTAAAGCAAGGGAGGGGGGCAAGAGTCAAATCTCTGTCCTGGTTGATATAAACGCTTTCCTCCCTTCTTGCCCCCAGCGTTATCTCTAGAGTCATTTCTTCAAACGTCCTTTGTTGCAGCGGGAGTGTCGCCATGGGTAGTCTTAGCCTGTTGTCTTGACTGTCTTTTAGCGGTAGCGTTTTCAAGCCTCATATACTTCCCAGCTTCATGGAAGAAGTCAGGTAACGTAGCTGGTTTATCTTTTGTTAACCTCCTAGCAAACTTGGTATCCGGATGCACGCCACTACAAAGGGCCGTTAGGATAAGTTTCTCATTGGCATCTTGAACTGTTGCTGTTGTGGCGTTGAACCGTGTTAGATATTGTTGCAGCGTCTCTCCGGATTTCTGTTTGATATTGGATAGAGAATAAGCATCCTTGGGTTGTTCCACATGGATGAGGAACTGGCTAATAAACCTTTCTTTCAACATCTCCCATGAGCTGATGGATCCTCGGGGTAGATGGCAGAACCAGGAGGTAGCTAGATCTGCTAGGAATAGCGGAAAGCATTTACATAATACTCCTTCTGTTGCTCCACTCATGAGCATATGCTGGGTGTATCTCTGTAAGTGTACGATGGGGTCGGAAGTTCCTTTGTAAGGTTCCATGGTTGGCATTTTCCATTCCCGGGGGGCGATGGTAGTTTCGATATTTCGGGTAAAGGGGCTGGTGACCCTAGCGCCTATCCCCCGGTCCCTTTGCTCTCGTTGGACACACTCTCTGAATAATCGTGCCATTCGTTCGTCAGAACTTGGAGCGGACAAAAATGAGCTTAGTTCTTCCCTGCGGGATCTATCTCGTCCAGATGACCTTTGCTGTCTCCGAGATCCTCCAGATTGAGACTCATCCCATGATTCAGTGTTGCGGTTGGATTCTTCAGCATCCCTTAAGCGTGACATAAGTTGGTCCACTAAAGCTTCTTGTTGGGATGTGAAGCGGTTGGTTACTTCAGCCACAACTCTGTCTAGATCTGCCCTAGTTATTGGTTGTTCGGTGGCAGGAGCTATCAGATTTGCCTGGTATCCATCTGGTGCTGCTGTTGAAATTGGATGATCCTCTTGATCTGGGGCTACTGGATCCGGAAGACTGCTAGTTGCGATGTTCTTTCCTTTGTTAACATCCTTCCGTTGCTTGGAAGGCATGATTTCTAAGCGACGAACGTCGTTATGAGGAAGAAGGTTGAGTGGGAGAAGCTGAAGCTTCGAGTTCAATTCTCAGTGAAAGCACCAAAAATGTTTGCACAAAAAATGGACAAACACCTCCAAGTCGTCTTATTTTAGTTGAGTATGTGTGATTTTCAATGATTTTAGATGAGTATGTAAATATGAGAAAAGTAAGGGCTGAAATGTAAAAGACACGCAGATTTATAGTGGTTCGGCCAGAATGTGCCTACGTCCACTTTATATGTTATTATCTTTCTTCTTCCAGATTACAAGTACAATGCTTTGTATATAAGTGTATGAAAGTAGTTTGAAAGTTCCTTCCTTGCTTGAGCTCTCAAACTTGTCTGCCATTGTTGTACCCCTGCCCCTCTATTTATAGAGTGAGGTAGGGGGCAGGGGTCTTGGAAGTATATAGATGCTGGTGGGCCCGGGCTGAAGCAATCTGGCCTGGTAGCATTCTGGTTCGGCGGAGCTTGGTCCGGCCGTGTTTGGAGAAGTTGGAGTTTGGTCCGGTCATGGTTGGTTCGGTGGTAGCGGGTTTTGGACCGGTGATGGTGTGTTTTGGACCGGTGATGGTGTGTTGGTTCGGTCGTGGAAGTGGTCCGGTGGTAGCATGGAGATGGAGTTTGGACCGGTGTTGGTTCTCATCCGGCAGTGGAAGGTTGGTTCGGTCTTGGCTGGTTCATCAGTGGGGGAATGCCGGATGGGCTTGAGTTTGGAGTGCCGAATGAACAGAGGTTTGGAAAGCCGAATGAACTGGAAAGCCGAATGAAACCCAATGCTTGCCATGCCGAATGAGCTTGTGTGTGTTAGGTTGGTTGCTGGCTGAATGCTTCCTTGCATTGCTTTGCCGAGTGGACTTATGCTTGTATTGTTGAAAGGGCTTTGTATTCGGATCTTGAGTGGAACTCTGGGCTTACATACGCTTGCTGGTTGCTTCTTCTTAGCTTGATCGTGGTGGAGACGCGCTCGACATTGATATTCCAGTTTTGACCAAAAAACGGGATAACAAAGTAGAGGTTGCTCGCGAGCCCGGGTGAAACTGCGGCTTCTTGGTCTTGAGATCTTCTGGGTGAAAATCCGCCCAACAATCCAAGATTTTATTCCAAAAAACTTTCTACTGCAAGATCGAAGAGCTCGAGGAGCTCTACATAATCAACGGTGGTGATCGTCTATCGTTCACCAGAGAGGGGGCAGCGGGGCCGCGTTCGTCAGGGAAGCATGCTCATTTTTCACTTCGAGCATAGCACCGAGCTCTGTGATTTTCTGGCCGATGGTAGGGGACGTGTAAGGCTTTCGAGTGAAGGTGTCAGATCGACTTCATTTTGGGTGAAGAGGCCGCGACATGTAGGGTTGAACGGCGGCAATGGGTTTTGCTTTCGAACCTGGTACGCGATCGAGGAAGAGAAGATGAAGGTGCGGCCGATATTCGAAAAAAAAAGAAATTTTTGTTTTAATTTGTAACTGAAACTAATAAATTTCATAACTAATACATGCGAGGTCGAAATTCGACGAAACGAGAAACGTCGAAATCGCAGAGACGAGTACTACGCAGTGGTGAAATTCTGGGATCATTCTGAGCAAGTAAAAATTTAGGTTAAATCGAAATCCGTTCGATTTAATTTAAATTTGAACGCTCGTCGAAAACCCAAGGTGAGTTAGTCTCACTCACATCTGGATACAAGTAATTTAAATAGTTAATATTTAAATGTTTGATTGGTTGATTAGCGGAATATGATAATTATTATCAAATTGAATTGATATTTATTTGTTGTGCTAATATTTGTGGATGCAGGGAAACAGGTTGTAGGGATCCAAATGGATTCCTCACAAATAGAAATTTATTTATATTCTGTGATATATCTCATTTATATTCTGTGATAAATTGATTTAGATCTTCTATTGCTATGTTCTATTTATATACTGTGATAGATTAAATTGAAAAATAAATTCTGTTGTGCTATGATTGGGTGAATACAACCTGAAAATTTAAATATAAATAAATAAATTGGGTTTAAAGGGAATAAAAGAAATTCTTAAGTCAAGAATTTAAAAGGAATTTAATTCAAGAAATTTTTTGATAATTTGAAGTGTTTGAAATTATGATTTAAATGTGAATTGTTTTAAATTAATAGCGAGATTTATTTTTAAAGGATGGGATGTGTATGCTTTTCTGGAAACTAAGCATGTTTTAAAGAAAGATTTCGAAGTTTAAACTGGAAAGTTTTGCAAAAGTGTTTTAGAATATTTTAGAGAAATATTATTATTATTTTAATTGTTTTTAAGTGAGAGTAAATATTTGTTTAAGTAATTATGGTATTGTGGTATTTTAAAATGTAAAGTAGTATTAAGTTTTCAAAAGGAAATTATAATATAAATAATTGATTTAATAACTTTTTTTAAAGGTTAAATTTGACTTAAAGTACTTAGGAAACCTCTATATATTTCCTTAAGTATTATTTTCAATTAAATAATTTCTAGAAGCTTTATTTTAAATATTTTAAACATATATTTGAAAGTGATTTCTAGGAAATAGCAATGTGTTTAAAAATAAAAGGAGCTATTTCTAAAGTTTGGAAAGGAATTTACGGGATGAACGTAAAATTGAATTGGGATAAATCGTGTAGGATTTATAAGAATAATTCTTTGGGTTATCCTAAAATGGAAGTGTATTTCCCTAAAAGCCAAGTATGTTTTTGAAGTAGATTTTTGAATAGTTAGAAGTTTTGAAGTTATATTAAAGAATGGTTTCAAGAAAATTATTTAAGCTGTAAGAATTTTAAAGGTGAACATTTATCAAATTAGACATAGAAGTAATTATTTCAAAGAGGTAGTTAGTATTATGTTTAAAGAATATTATTAATATTTATACATTATAAAATGGTTTTGTTCTAAAGATAATTAGTTAAAGTTTTATTTGAAACTTGTATAGGATTTCATAGCTTTATTTAAAATTTAGTATGACTTAACTTTATTTTAAAGATAATAGTTCATATTTTATAAAGCAGTTTTATTCGAAATATTTTTAAAGGTATATATATTTTAAATTAAGTATATAAATGTTTTAATGTATTTTCATGGATAAAGAATTTAATCATTTTAAAATTTAGTATAGGTGCTTGGATGTTTTCAAGGGAAGTAACAATTTGAGGGATTTATTCCATGAGAAGAGTTGGGTTTGAAAAGTGTTTTCAACGAGATTTGAAAATGGAAACATATCTGGCAAGGATATTTTTGAGGAAAATAAATAATAAGGGAAAATTATTTATTGTTTGATGGATGTTTGTGAATGTTAATTGATAGTTAAATCACCGACTATCAATATTGGACAAATGAGTTGATCATTTCGAAGAGACCGGGATCGAGATTTATTTCTCGAACCCACTTAGATCCGGTTTGTACGTTTTCATGGGAAAAATGAGTTCGAAGTCGAAGATGGAGCAGTGAAGTGCAAGGGCTAGTCGCTACTAATCCTGAGGATATTTCCAAAATGGATGTAGTAGGAGTAGTGCCTTCGGTTCCGTTCGAACCCGGGATGGACTTGTATGGACGAATGCTTCCGGAACATCGTCAGGTGGGCGATGGGCATTCTAAGTGAAATGTTCTAAAAGGTAACGCTTAGCCTCATGCCTCATCAACCGGGAATGACTGAAAATCAGCGGTTATGCAGCAAGGCTAGGTGGGTAGCACCCATTTCAGGGTTGGGTCATCCCTGTCTAGTTGTCCCTTTTTATTTGGCTTAGTGGTGCGGTTGCTGATCCCAACCGTGGGGTGATCTTACTCGGGATTATCCTGTAAGGGGTAGTCCCGGCCTTGTGTTGCAGGGGATCGGGAGTGGTCCTCGGTACACTGATCTAGACTAGGTACAATGACAGGTGGTACCCCAGTGCCTAGTCATTAGTTGGAAATCCATTCTCCATACGCGCTTTTACGAGTTTTGTTTGTATTACCCACGATTGTGGCCAGTAGCTGGAATTTAATAGGTGTAACAATTTCAGCTATTTTATAAGTATTTGTATATAGACACTATTATAATATCAGAGGATTTTTTCTATAAAAAGTGTTTTAGCTATCGTAAGGTAAAAACCGGACATGTTTATTTATTGCGTGGTCTTATGAGATGCTTTTGTTTTCAAAAGAATTTTTGAAACTTTAATAATAAATTTGGGTGTATTTTTATCAACTGGTATTCCAGACTGACTCGGGTGTTATTTCATTATAATGCTCGGGTCAGACCGAGTATTTTATGTTCAGGATAGGATGCTATGGAGCTGGAGAGGAGCTGGAGCCCGAGACGTATAATCCGTATTTGTTTATATCCATTTCTGTGATTGTTTGAGATTGTCAGACTGGTAATTGTTGTTTGTTTGAGATACTCTAATGATATATTGTATAAAACAGATATAATTTTCATTTTGTGTAAAGATCCGATATTATATATTATATTTTATTTTGCTGCGATGGTTAAATTCTGACATTGTTTAGTTCCTTCTTTCTTCTACCTTCTTTCATTTCCCTTAACGATCTGTCTTTTCCGGCACTTGATCGTCGGCATATCATACTGTGTGGTATTTTGTATCGATTTTCGAGGGTCGAGAAGGGCGGGTCGTCACAAATTATCCTTTAATTATTAATTAACCTTTAATTATTAATTAATCAACCTTTATTTATTAATTAATCAACCTTTAATCATTAAATAATTAGCCTTTAATTATTTAATTATTCTTTAATTAATTATCCTTAACCAATTATATTAATTAATTACCCTTAGTTAATTACTATTTAATTAATTATCCTTAATTAATTGCAATAAGTGATTATCCCTAATCACTTAATCAACTTTAACCATTAATTAATTATTTTTAATTAAGTAATTATCTTTAAGTAATTAATTATCCTTAATTACTTACATTAGTTAATCAACCTTTAATTAAGTAATTATACTAAAATTAATTGATAAATTAACCTTTAATTAATCACATCAATTAATCAACCATTTATTAATTACTTTAAGTAATTTAACATCATTTTTAAATTTCATAAAGAAATTACTCAAGACCTTATTTAGTTTAAAAGATAAGCTATTTATCTTTATTCATTAATTAATTTCATTCAAGTTTATTTGATAAACCTTTACAATAAATTTTCATAACACACAATTCAATTTAAACCCTTTAAGTTACTTAAAGCTATTACATTACATCGTTTAAACTTATTTAAATGAATTTAAATTTAAATAATAGGTATATAATAAAATACCTTAAATTTAACAAAGTTAAAATAATTATTTTTAAAACTTTAACTAATTCCAAACCAAAATAAAACTTTTATTATATTTTAAAGAATTAAAGAAGAAATTATTTAAACTCGATTTAATAAAAACTTGTTAATTTTAAATTCCAAACCTGGCATATATCTGACCCTGAGACACTTCGGGTTTTCACTCGAATCGTTTGCAAGTTTACCCGAGTATGGCTTCGAGTAAGTCCCTTCCCCTTCCCTTTTTATTTTGTTTTATTTAAAAAGTCTTACAAAAAACTGTTAACCCGTGTTAACCACACGAACACCCGTGACCTTCCCCGAGCCAAAAACCTAAGTTCCCGAGCATAGCTTCGAGCTCACCCTCTTCTTCTTTCTATAGAAACTAATGACACCATCATATCAATGTGCACGTGCACACTTGGTCGGAACGTTCCGACCAACCTCTTCCCCTTCGACAAGTTAACGACCACCACCCTAAATCGCTAGACCACCCAAATAATCGGAACTCACCAGAAATCAAATTCGAACTATTAACCCTCAACCTGGAACCCAACTAATCACCAGAAAATCGTCACGCGTTGTAGCGTCAAACCACCAGCGGCCACGAAACCCCGACCAAAGAAACACGATTGCCAATACATCGATCCCCCGAGTGCGATCACCTTTAATCCACCATCGATGATGTAGTAGTCTCAAAAGCTCATCCAACCCAAAACTATGAATCGAACCCTAGTTTGACTCAGGTCGGCCACCACGACCATAGGAAAAATTCCAAACCATTTTTCCCGAGTTCCCCCACCTCACATCCTCCTTCCGTTCCAACCTCAATGCATCATTTGCCGCCGATCAACGACAATCAACGAAATTACCCAAATCGACCATCTCGAGTTGTCTCACTTCTTACTTATCTAAAAATCATGATATTAATGTCTAAATTCTTCATTTCACAACACGATTCTGTTACGATAATTAAAATTAGAAATTTATATGATCGATCTTTTTAACATATAATTGATTAGCTCTGTAATATATATTTTTGAGGTAATTATTTAATATAAATTCCTGTAATCATTTTTAAAATTCATACTATATCTATACAAGTGTTTTTCTTTTAAAGATCCTGACTTAAAACTATTTGGATGGAGAGATATAAATTATTCAAGTTGTTTTTGAACCTGTAATATAAAATAGTGATATAGGTCTGTACATAGACACATATGCATAGCCATATATATACACACATATAGGCATATTTACACCCATGCAAACATATTTCACAAACATACATCCAAATTTAATCACATGCAAACCAAAATAAATGTATATAGGCTTAAGAGTTTGCTCACCTGGAATGTAAACAAAGAGACAGAAAACCTGGGCATGTAATTTGGAAACTGAATTGATATTTGATCTAGATTTTTTTTATATTCAAGCTTGATGTGCTTTGATCTGAACTTGATGTACTTTGACCTGATCTTGGATTAATTGCTTAATTTAGATGAGTTGATTTGGCTTGTTCTTGATCAGGTTTGAGATTTTGAAATACTTTTGATTTGAGCTTCAGTTTAAAATGATCTTTGTTTTTTTTGAAACTTTGCTTGATTGTTTGATCTGAGATGATCAGATCTATGTTTTGATTTGATTACTTTTATCTGGTCTGCTTCAGAATTGAATTGTAGTTGTATACGATCTTGATTCTAAGACAATTGCTTTTGAGTTTTGTTCCAGGTTTTAGTTTCTTAGGTTTTGAAAAATTTGAAACATATGAAAGAAAATGAACATAGCAGAAAAGAGTTATAAATATAACTTTGTTTCCTCTTTATTAATAAATTTTCAAAAATAAAAAGAAAATAAACTAACATGACACTTGTATAATGCATGGCCTTAATAATTTACACTTGTTCAATCTTCTTGTATTAATATTTTACAAATGTCTTAAACTCATATTTTTATGTTTAAGTCCTTATTTTAAATTTATTTATAATTATGTTTTTAAATCCCTACTTTATTTTAATTTATGAAACATGTTTTGAGTTTTTATTAATTAAGCATTATGAGATAGATTTGTTATATATACAAATTATATTTATTTTATAAGAAATGATCCTTTTATAAATGGGGAATTTCACTAGAAGGACAAACTTTGCAGTCCAATTAATTTCTAGGACGCACATCCGCAGAAATTAATTTCATGGCCAAAGTCAGCAGAATAATTACTTTTAAGAATAAATTCAGCAGTCCAATTACTTTAAGGACATAATTTCATAGGTTTTTAGGCCTTAGAAACTAATTATTTTTTATTTTGTTCTTAAAAATAATTATTTCAGCTGTGTGTCCTAGAAACTAATTGCACTTGCTAAAGAGGCCTTTGTGGATAATTTCCACTTTATAAATCTTATCTAATTTCAAAAGATATATGTATATATTAAATTTTTTTAATTCATTCTTGTCTTTATATTTATATTCATACATTTTCAATTATTTATATCTATATAACTTAATATGAAAATGATTTTAAATCCAAATTATACAATTAAATTAATATTCATATACATTAGTTCCTTGGAAATAATAAGTTAATAAATCCAATTTTTATTTTTAAAATATTTGTTCTTTAATTTCAAAAACCAAAATTCTATTTATATTAAATTTTATATACATATACATATACATATACATACATACATATATTTATATATATGAATAAAAAACAAATATTTTATTTAATTTGGAAAAATTCAAATTAATTCACAATTAAATCCAAAATTTTATATTAATTAAAATTTTAAATTTGACTCAAAACTGGGAATGTTACAATTATTAACATGTAAAATCACTTAAGACCCTAGTTTAATTATAAAGGTTTAAAACATTTTACTACCCTTAACCATCTACTTAATTACACCATTTAATATTATTTTAATAAACTATTGTAATTTACTAAATAATTAACGTATATATAGTTATTTCAACTTAATTAAATTTAAGCTTAATTCATTAAATTAGCATTATTTATTAACCTACGTTTAGGGTTAAATTGAAAATTTTAAATTACTTTATTCATTCTTCCCATACACTTAAATTAAAAACCTTTAACTTGAAATTTGGTAAAAGTTCCTGAAAACTTTATTTACATTTCCATTTTTATTTAAATTAATTTATTTTAAAGCTTCGTCCCAAATGATTTCCTGGCCTACTCTTCATTCCTTTTACTTACTCTTTACACTTCCTATATATATTTTCTCCGACCAACTCTTCGGCCCATTCCACTTCGGCCCAAATTCCATTTTCTTTTCCCCCCTTTCACTTTCTTCCCAACTTCTTTCCTTTTCCCTAAATCACCTAGATGAACTCTTGTACACACACATGTGCGCATGCACGCCGACATCGGCGACCCCTCATCACCGACTACCTCCCTCGGTCACACTTGGCCTCCAGACCATACTCACACCCCTGCCTCAGACCAAATTTCCTTAACTCAAAATTTAGCCGATTCGATATCCAAAACCAAGAACCCAGCCCATTCAAACCATTCGCCACGATCAACCACGACGCCATCCATCACTAGCTTCCACCCGAACTTCGCCACGAACTTCTCTTCACTCTCCCCCAGGTGCGTTGCCCCTTCTCGACGCCTTGCCGTCGACAATCACGTCTGATCGAAACTGCCAAATAACCCACTGCTGATCCTACTTTATCCCTGATCGACCACCTCATCCATCTAAGAAATGTTATGCCATTTTTCCCTCACTCCCCTATGCCTCAGACACCTTCCGATCAAACTCCACCGACTATTACCTCTTTGGTCATTAGAAATCGACCCGCGACCAAAAATCGATCATAACTTTCCACTACATCAAATACGACACAAGAATTTATGAAAACAATACTAAAATTCTTTACTTTCCCTGCCGATTTCACTCATATTAGTGGAAACACAAATTATAATGTTTGAATTCGGGTAATATTGAGTTACCCATTGTAAATCTAACTTTTCTACGTTATTACCTGATAACACCTTACAAAATCATTTTTAAAATAAAGTATACTCGAATTTAACTACAAATTCTTCAAACGTCATAACCCAAAACCAAATAGACGAAGAGATATAGATTTTTGAAAGTTTAAGCATGACAGGAAAGAACAGAACAGAATGAAACGTTATACAAGCTTTTATATTCTTCCATATAAACACATATATAAATCCAGCTATGTAAGCAACTTACCAACTACTTTTATTCTATTTTATTTGTTTAAGCATACTCATAGATTACAAGAAAGATTTTGGTTTTAAAAGTTTACTCATCTACAAATGTTTTTGAATGGAGCAACCCAGAGTTTTTGAAACTGCAAGTTAATTTTGACCTTGATCTTCTTTGTTTTGGTTGAGCTTGAATTGATCTAGAATCTTGATTCACTTATTCTTAGTTGTGTTGAATCTTGGATCTTTGCTTTAGTTTCATTTTGAAATTGAAAAGAGTTTGATTGCCTTTCTTTTTATTTTATTTGGTTTTTAGTTTTGAATATGAAGGATGAAGAAAAATGAAAAGGGAAGAAGTGGAGATGAATATATAGCCTTGTTTTATTATTATTTTTAAAAATGAAGAAAATAAATTAAATAAGACACTTGTAGTTTGCATGTTATACCTATCTTACATTTGTCTATTTGCATGCAGTTATTATTTTTATATTTTTATTTTTATTTTTATTAATACATTTTCTTTTATTTATACTTATTTGTAGTTTTTAAACTAAGATTATTAATACTTTAAATCAATAACTAAATATATATAAACACTAGTATTTAAAATTTTAGAGTTTTTAAATCTAATTTATTTTAAAATGTTGTTTTTGAATTTCAAATCAAAATTCTATTTACAATCTACATATAAACAATAGTAATTTGAAAATACATATTTTATTTGTTTGAGAAGAATAAATTTTGGACATTTAAATAATTATAAAAGAAGGTTATCAAATCAATATTGTCAAAAATCCTGGGTCATTACAATAACAATGTCATGATATGGTTGGTAATAAAACTTAGAGCTCACCAGAGATCGAGAGACCTACTTCGAATTGTCCCACATGATAACGCAGTTTATCACCGTCAAAGAGAGTTGATTGACATGATAGATAATTAAAACATAATAGCACATCTGTTCACAAAGAGACTGACCTAATTGGTTTTAAGAAAACTGATTGGAGAAGTTGGAATAATATTCCATAATTGACCCCAAGTGCAAGTGGGAGACTGGTAGAGTTAAAGGTATGCCCTATGGGCAATTATGTAATTTGTTACATATATCCAACTTGTTGACCAATCTTGTTCGAAATAAAGGTGTTTTCTTTCTATTATATACTTGATATAATGTGGCTATATTAATTAATTAATTTAATTAAAAGTATATTTAATAGAAAATTCATAAATGGTACGTTTTATGATAGTAGTTACAAAGTGTTGTGCCCGTGAGTAATTTGTCACAATGAAACAAATATACCATTTTAAATGTTCCTAGTCAAGATGCATCAAAACTAGATATCGATGTATCCGATGAGACTAGAGTATGTAACGCTCTTCAAATATTAGGTAGTGTATTACTCATGGCTGCTGAGGGCACCTAGAGGTTACGTACTAATAGTTATTAAATAACTACGGAATGACTCACTTAATAGTTTTCTGTTTGTTAATATAACTAAAGTCAAATAGAATATATCGATGTGACTGATTTACACAGTTCTCTCGACTTGAGAATACTGTGGATCTTCAATATGAAAGCTCCGCTTTGATTATAGTCAAATCATGGCATGGCGTTCCATCAAGTGACTATAGTTGGGTTGAGTGGAAGTATTGGAAGAGAAGCATCATTCAAGAGAGGATTCATCTACTCAGTTATATGGGGTTAGTATCATGGTCAACTCAAGTCAACTCAAAGTCAAAGTCTCTGGCCAAAGCATTTTGGTTAATAATAATTTTTATTATTGAACTAAGGACTTTGTGTTTGGACTATAAAGTTGAATGTGGATGACATTAGAATTTTGTCTGTTACTAAATTCCACAAATCCAAAGCTGTATAGTTTTGACGAAGAGAATTGGTGTAAATAATTGTCACCATTAGGTACCGCTTATAACAAGTGATATTGGATTTTACCAAAAGAAGTGTAAGCGATGAATTCATCCAAAATGTCACACCACTTGCTAAGTGAGGTGTGAAAGTTAATAATTGAATTGTTCAATTTTAATCGCCGACTGAATTTACACCTTTATGTCACACAACCGTAATGATGAATTCTTCGAAAAACCTCATGATTTAATTAATTTATAAAAAGTTGTAAATTAATTAAGTTAATTCATATTTGAGAAATATTAATTATTATTTATCTTATTTGATGTTTGGGAGTTGCAATTATTTGAATACATTTATAAAAGTTATATTTGTGCGCATTGCTATACAATATCATTGTAATTAATAATTACATGCTTAGTTTATGGAATCTCATGTCACTTGATGGTATGTAATTTTTAGCCATATCTGTAAAGAATTAGGAGTGAAAAGAGAAAGTCAATCAAGAGAATTAATTAGAGAAGTTTTGATTAAAGAAGGGAAAGGTTTCCTTCTTTCAAATAAAACATATTCTCTAATTCATTCTGTACGTATAATTCATTCTTTCTCATTCGTTCATTTTCTTTCTCTCCTCCTAATGATTCATGGAAGAAAACAAAAAATTCCAAAATTCTTTCAACTCTATATGAAAAGATCAAAAATAAATAAAACAAAAGTGGTTCATCCATCTCTTGCAAGGATAGGATGAGGATCTTGAAGATTCGAGGAGATATCATCATTCAAGGTGTGACTTCTAGGCAACATCCTAATAGGGTCTATTTTCAAGATGTGCTTCAAGACTTTGGGTAATAAGGTATTTTTTTTCATTAATAGATAATGATATTTGATATAATGTTTGTTGAAAGAGAAATTTTATCATCATAATTTGTATGTACATATCATTGCCGCATTTAAGTTGAGAATTGTTTGTGTAGCTTGTATTGTCTGTTGGATGAATCAATTAGTGTTTTATTTAATAAATCAAAACTAATATTTGTATATGTTTAAATATAATTTGCTGTTTGGAACTATGTTTTAAATATTTAATTCAAAGTCTAATTTTTTAGATCAAAATTTTTGGTATTCAATTTATCAATTGGGTTCTTATTTTGTTAAATTAGAACTAAAATTTATATATGCTTGACTACAATGTTTTATTATAGATCTATATTGTAAACATTCGATTCAAAGTATAATCCTTTAGATCTAAAATTTTATATGTTCATATTGTTTTGATTGGATTTCACTTTAACAAATTGAGCTCAAATTTGTTTAAGAATACTACAGCGCTTTATTGAAGATTCAAGTTTTAAACCATATAAAACAAAATGTAATTTTAGATTTGAAAGTTTACATGTATGTATTTTGTTTATATTATTTTGGAAATTAAAAAAGGATGATATTTTGGCAATAAATCTAAATTTTAATTTGATTACTATAGTCTCTAATTTGTATTAATTGGAGATATTTTATTGAATATTACATACATACAATTAATGTTTTGACAATAAACCTACTTTTGACTTGATTGCTATAAATCTCTAATTTTTTTAATGTAGAAAGATTTGATTTAATCATATATACATAGGATTAATTATATATATATATATATATATGTTTCATATATAAAATTTATTACATGTATTTCATATTGTCAAAGTATTATTAGATTTCTTTCCAAAAGGAGGAAACAATTTAAATGAGGCAATAATATATACATATTTATTTTCCTTTAAATATGTCTCTATATTATGATGCCTATAATTTGTCATTTATATGTTGCATTAACTAAGTTTACAAAATGGGAAATTGATTCAATCATCGCTGTTATCCTTTATTCATTTCCCCTTTTTTATTTATATTCTACATGTTGCCATCAATTGATAACACCTATCTGTTGCACATAAAGAATTTACATTATAATATATTTGTTTAAACTTATATTCATGGCATATATATGCTGCTAATTAATGACATTCATATGATCAATCAACTTAATTAAAAAGAGAGAAATGGATTGTTTCTCTTACCATAAAAACTTGTAATGGCTATAAATTTTGGTAGGAGCTGAATTGGGGTCCAAGACCATTTTCATTGGAAAGATACAATTGTTTCTGTTTTCATAAAGAGGTCATAATAGCTCTTTGGACTTATTCATTAGGAGACATGACCGTTTGAAGTTAGATAGTTTTTGGGATAACTTAATGGATTGTAATTAGTTGAGGCTCAACAACCATTTTGGATTTTAGGGTTATACTGGCTACCAAAACCTCCTCAAATCATTTTCCCATCACTCTAAAATAGATACAAACCTCCATTAAAATGCTCTTTAGCCAAAACGGTCTCCAATCTCTTCAAAATCTTGACAAATTCATAGATTAGGGATAGATTAGAAACGATTTAATCAGAGACTTCCAAATCTATATTTTTGAAGAGGAAATTTTAGGACCTTATTGTCTTTCTCGAATTTGCCTCATTTCGCCTTCAAAGTTTCCATTTTAGGTGTTCTGCGAGTAATTTATCATTTCATATAATATTATGTATGTATCCATATGTTTTGGTATGTTTTGAACCCATTTTTAAAGTCCAAAATTTGTTTGAGGACCATTTTAAAATCGAACCTGGAGTTAAAACGAGATTTAAATGATTTAAAGTGATTTAATCAATTTGTTTTGATACATAGTTAGTCATATAGATGTTAGGTTGTGTTATGGATGTGTTTTTAGATGATTTGCAATTATTTAATGTATATTTGTATATTTGGATCATGGTTAATTGCTGTCGATGCTTATTTTGATGTTATTTGTACGCTTGAATGATTGTAAGCTCTCATCGAAGCAAAATGGAGGTTATGAACGATTCAATAGTCGAGGGTCTCTATGTAGACGTAGCAATGTTGTGACGCCCCACCTCTATACCCATGCTAGCCAAGAACACTACGGTGTAATGTTGTCAACTAGCACGAAGAATAAGGCTGTTGAGAAGCGACCATCCGTGTAATTGCTTTGCGCGAGCACCGATATGTCAGATAGTATAACATGCATTTTATTTCAAGAGGAAATCCGGCATACCGATACAAACACAAAGCTACTACACAGTGGCTATAATAATCTTCGGAAACAAATATAGAAATAAACATAACACAAATCAGTCACAGATAATTCATATCACAAAGGCGGAAGAAGATATGAATATATAATAAACACATGGAAGTGTATATCAGAGTAGTGGTCAAAAAGATCCACAATAATACAAAAGAATAGCAACACGTGCTATACAAAAGAATACAACTATGAGTCTATATCTCAAGTGTATACAACAAAATAAACTACTAATCTAAGTAGTTTGCCAAAAGTCAGAGTAATGAATCCCTGGGGAGAAGTCAAGCAGAAGCACCTGTAACATCTCGGTCTGACCCGAGTATTATTTAATAAGAAAATAATAAACGGATCAGTCTAACTATAAATATCAGATGAAACGATATAGGATAAGAGATATGACTAAACACACAATAATCACAATGCCAAGCTGTGATATATATAAGTAGTTGAAAATCATCAAGGGATTAATCAATGTCACAGAATCTACACAAGAATCAAAGAAAAGTCATACTCCTTATTTCGTTCATCAAACCACAATTATTGACGATTATATCAATGTCAATCACAAAAGTCAATGACACACAAATTCACCAATGCACAAATATTGATAGAACTTATCAATGGAAATCACGAAAATTGGTGAAACACAAATTCTAGAAATCATCTCAAGAAATCCAGTCAATGACACACGAATTCACCTATGCACAAAAATTGATAAATCATATCAATAGAAATCACAAAAATAGGTGAAGAAGAAAATTCCAGAATTCGACACACGAAATCCAGAAATCACACAAAATAGGGGCCTATCACACGAACGGGAGCATGAAAACTCACCAACATATGTATCACACGAACGAGACGCTATCTCATGGTAGCTAGCCATTAATTTTTGACACACGAACGGCCAGAAGACCATGGGGCGCTACCCCACATATGTGAGTTGAAACTCACACAAACGGGGTTTAGTCTCCCTCGTAGACAAAGAGACATCGCACATTGCTAGTCTAAATCACAAAAATGATCGTCATGATCATCAAGAAGTGTCAATTACAGTAAGCTAGTAAATATATGAGCTTAGCTTCATGTCCCATAACCACTAGCTTAACTTAAATATTTACGAACAAATTGTAGATCTCCACTAGAAAATTGTCACAAGAGATTCAATCGAACAAGTCCAAGAATTAACCGGCGAAGTAAACGCAAAGCGTTTCATACCACTTGTTTTTCTAAGCCGTTTAATTAGATTTCTCATACGAGTGAGGTAAAGGTTTGTATATACTAATAGATTGGAAAATGGTTTTATAAACGAATTTGGTATTAAAATAGAATTGAAATCGTTTGAGGAAAGAGTTTTGATATTAACTACTAGTATTGAAACCTTTATATTTTTAAAGTGACAAAGCACGAAAATGATTGTAGAACAATCAACCACCAAAATTCACATTCAAAGACGTGAATAAAAATCCAAAGAAATCGATACCGAATCCATCAAAATGGATATTCCCAAAAATCACGAAGAAAATGTCATCAAAGTCGATAATAAGTGATAATAACAAAAGGGAATCAACACGAATCGATGAACGTTGGAAATTCAATCCAAAAAGGCAAAATGGACTGAAACAGCAGGTTCAGTTGACTGAACAGAGTTTTCAGTCGACTGACCCTGTACCTGGAAATTTTTCAGGTTCAGGAAACTTTCTGTTTCCAGGTTCAGTCGACTGAACAGAGGATTCAGTCGACTGAATCATGCCTGGAAACTTTCGGGTTCCAGGTTCAGTCGACTGAATCATGCCTGGGCTGTTTTTCAGCCTATTCAAATGAAGAGCAAACTCTTCCAAAATGCAACCGAACGAACATTGGCTCTAAGGGTTTATGCCAATCGGCTACCCGGCCCTATATGCTCCTCGATGCATCACCAAAAGCATGATCAAACACCCATAAAAGGATTTTCACACAAATTTGACTTAAAAACCAAAAATTGGAATATTCACAAAACCAATCCAAATCAAGAGCAAATGCACATGAAGAAGTGTTAGGAATTCATACCCAACAACCAAAGATAATTATAGTCATAGATATGAGATAAAAATCTCACCTTTGAACCCAAGCAATTGAAGAAGAAGCTTGAAAGCAAAAAGGGGAATCAACCACTCTTCAAATCCAACTCAAGAAGCTTGATCCTAAGCAATGGGTTCTTCTATTAGTTTAAAGCTAGAGTTTGATTTGCAAAAGAAAACTAGGGTTTTGGAGTTTTAATTTCCCATCTCTCCCACCATTGATGCTTTAGAACTGAAAAGAGGAGAAAGTGAGGGCGAATGGGGAGGAGCGGCTCAGATTTGAGTATAAATTAAGCATAGGGCTGAACCCAAACCCAAAGTGAAAAAGTAGCAAAAATCAACTTTCTCGAAACATATCGAAGCTGATACTCAAAAAGGTCGCAAATGGCATTTTAAACTCAATGGGAGTGGTCCCGAGCCCTAATTCGACCGTATGCAAAAAGTGGCTTTTCGGACTAAAATCCGACTACGATACCATATTTAAATAAAACATTTAAATATATAAATCATAACATATGCGGGTTGTTACAAATGTGCTCTTTGATTGTATGCACAAAGGATGGGAGATCTGTAAATGTAGAATCAGACATTGACTAATCGACTCAGAGTTTTTGGAGTCATATCGATGCATAGTGGATGCACATGGATCAAGTAGCAAGTATAACGACCGTACCAGTGTGGATGTTGAAGAACTGGAAGTTGCTATAGGAATTTGGTTCGGTAAATTTTTATAATGACCCGAATTTTGAACCCCCGGATATCAACAAAAATACATCCACGGTATTCACGTGTCCGGCACTCAAGTATCGTAAGGACAGAAAGTTTGGGTGAAATGAAAGAAATAAAAAAATAAAACAAGAAAAGAAAAACCCAACATCAGAAATTTACAGTGGATTGATCATGCATAATATTGAAGGAACAATACAAAAAGTTACTCTGAACACAAAAATACCGGAGTATTAAAGCCTAAGTACTAACATCAGCCTAGACAATTATGACTGCCTGTCCTCATAATGCTGATATATATAATATAGTAGTGCAACGATATAAGAATCCTACGGTTGTTAATTATCTAGCTCTTCTCCATAAGCTCCAGGAATCCAAAGCATAATCTGGAAACATACACGGGGCTGGCCCGAGCATTATAAGATAATACCACCCAGATCAGTTTTGTAAACCAGCGTAAGAAACTCAAGATATATGAGACAAGTAATAGTAACGATTGAGACCATGCAGAATAATGTAATGATTTTTCCCTTAAAGAAACGAACCATTCATTAAGTTTAACATATAGCGATATGATAGATAATGTCTAGAGTATAACATATAAATCATATCAAATAGCTGCTATGTGCATGCCACAAAAATAATAGGCATACAATCAATACCGCTAAGGCACATTCACATAGTGGATTTTCCATGGAGATCTCTTTGGATCTAGCCGAATCCGAACTCCTGCATAAGGATCAGAGATATCCATTCAAGCAACGTACATCTCTAGGGAATGCACTATAGGAAATACACAACTGGCCCATACCCAAAACAATCGTGGATCCGACTGATCGCTCCTTCATGCATATCTGTAAGCAATACTAAATCAAGTCTCCTGCACCCTTATGATTACTAAAATGCGACATTGCCTTTAGCTATGAATCCTTCTCTAGTTTTAGTCATTTGTAACGTCGAGGCTACATTCGGCATCTCTCACCCGGGTCTTCATCACTCGAAAAGAGTACGAGTCTCAAATGAATTTCCATATCTCCAACATATCACGAATCACTACATGGATTAGAGCATCTCGAATAGATCTTGAATCTTCACATAGGTTTCCTCGAACAAGTCTTCCGACGAATGCTAACGTCGTCCTCTCTCTTGAAATACTCCTTGAGATAAACAGTCCCACAAGATAGACGCGTTTGAAATGTTAATGTTGACTTCTCCCTTAGAATTTAACCTTAGGATTGAAAATTCAACTATATAACATTTCTCTTTATAATCGCTTCCAAAAAATAGAACCCGTACACCAGTTTTGAAGCAGTATTTGTAAGTAAAACACTTTTCTATTTAGGTCTCTCCAAAACTAATTCGATGAATTCTTGGTTACGTCCATTCCAGTTCTTTCAAAAGTAAGTGAAAGCTAGAGACATTTCGTACCAATACTCCTCCCGTGGGTTCTTATTGATATAAAATTGCAAAGCCTTTCGATAACTTCTTAAGTCAATAGTAAATTAAGTTCAATAATTGACTAATCAATTATCTAGTCAAAACAATTGTTTATACAAATCACGATTTGTGCACTTAACTCGTTTTTGACATCCAAACTCAACTATTCCTTGTCTAAGAGTGAAGCTAGGTAAGTTTGAGCATTGGTTGCAGCAAGCCTTGCCTAGACACTTCATTCTTAAGTCTCACAAATAGATAAGTCTACCTCATCGGTTTTTATTGTTAAGTACAGTATTGATGATTTCCATAAACAATAAGAAATCAACATGATTAACATGTTTTCGATATTTACTGACACACTATTGCTCGATCAAGAGGGAATCCCATTAGGCTAGAGCTCTATTGCTGCATCCCTACTCAACATCAATCTTAACTCTTACAAATAGACAAGCCGTACTTCATCGGCTTTTATTATTAAGCATAGTTAATTACTTCTCAAAAAGTAATCAAACAATCAACCATTTAGTCATTAAGTAATTACGGACCCCTTTCAAATCTTTGGTTTATAATTTAAAACTGGATACTTGAAAAAACAATTTTAAAGGTATGATATTTGCACAAGATATTACTATGCGATATTTTCATAAGGTAAGATATTTTCACAAGATATTTATATAAGATATTTTCAAAAGATATTTGTGTATGATATTTATACTTCAAAATACTTATAATAGATTTTAAAACACTTATTTAAAATATTACTTGAAAACAACGAGTTTGAAATATCATTGAAAACTCGAAAACGACATGTTCTCTAGATATTTTAGCATAATATCTCTTCTTTAAAAATTCACAGTGAATTCTTCAAAACCGATAAAAATCTCAAACCACTTTTAAAGTACTCTAAAAATAATTTATAACCATTTTTATAAAGAATGAGACAAAATACTTAAATCTATATATCTTTTTGAACCTTTTAATTCCAAAAATCAAGTCTAAATTGGCAGTTTTGCACCAGTGATGTGTTGTCGTTTCCTAGATGTTACTTAACTTTTTACTAACCAAGATTTTAATATCAACAAATATACATATAAAACATTATAAATATGATGTTACTTACACGATTATTTATGCTACCTCATAATAAATCGAAGAGTCATTCCCCAAACTCTTCATATGCCAACAAACATAGTACACAAATGTACTAAAGCCCATACGATGCACATATATAATCCATACACAATATCTGACCTGATCACTTTCTCGATCACATAGGTTTCACTTCCCAACTAGTACAGATCACCTGACCTCTGTAGTACGGACTTCGATTTGGTTCCTTAAGTAAAAACCTCCATTCTCCTTGCATAGCCATATATTATGATTGAAAACATCGGAATCGTATCAAGAACTCATATCAAGTGTTCACTATTAAGAATCGAGTGAAAAATCCATATTCAAACTGGTGTAAACCACCTCGAAAACATGTACTCAAATACTGAATCAGGAATAGTCATGCGAATAAAACAATCTACATACAACTTACTTATTTATCCTATTTGTTTCTTAACTACACCAATATCAACTTAAAAACATTCATTTACAAAAATAGTATGTCATTAAATATTTAACTATTTATGCATCATTCCACAAACTATAACTTTAAGTTTACATTTATAACTTAAGTTCATACTCATATTGTACTTCAGTACATCATAAGAGCATTATAACGATCCTGACTCGACCTTCGAAAATCGGCACTCTCACTTGTACTCGAATGCCACAGATTCAAACGCCGAATCTGGCTCGCCAGAGCTTATAACAATTAAGTAAAACAACACAGCGGAAGAAAATGAATAATACATTTGATATACAACATTTGATACAATATCGGATACAACTGAATATCAATATACATTAGAGATACAAGAAATAGTAGTGGAAAGAAGCAACAGCAGAAGATAAAGCAAGCTAGGCAACTGCCATGGAAAGATAATGTCTTCAATACCAAATTCCAAAGATCTCAATCTAATAAGCGAGAACCACCATCAAGTTGGCTTAAGAAAATACGATCCTGAAATGCTATCGCCGAAATCCAAAGGCTGAAAGCTATCGACTCTACTCCTATTATTGATTATTTGAAAACCCAACTTTAGACCGCCCGTGTGGAAAATTGAGGGCACCTAGAGTTTAGGAACGAAACAGTAAACTTCGGGTCAGTCATGGGACTGGTGTGAGCAAACGAAAATAGTTTTATCTTTAAAACAAACAACAAAAAATTTAAAAATTGAAATCTGCAATGCTTTTTGGAAAATGAAACTGCCATAAGGCCTCCGGTCACACACACAATGCAAGCGCACACTTGGAGGAGATTTCTCCTTATGATAGTCATAAATGCTTGATACATGAAAACCATTTGATATTATTATTAGTGCATAGTGGAAAACATTTGCAAGTATAATATTAATCTTAGCCAGCATAAGTACCATTATAGTATGCCTACATAGCTACCATATTAAATGGCAGGTTCTACAACTAAAACTATACAAGGCACGTATTGGATGATTGGATTTCCAACAAATGGTCAGGCACGGGAACTTCCCGTTGCCATATGGGTATGCCTTTGGAGGGACGCCCCGAGAACTTACCCAGCTCTCTGCCAACACAAGGCCGGTTTACTCCCTTCTTGAGAGTAAAACCTAAGATATGCCAACCCCGGTCATTTGTGACCTTTATCCGAAGGCCCTCAATCACAAAGCAACATCACACGGTAATAAAATTTACAGTTTCCACATGAGTTAAGTATCTGGGCTCCATACCATGATACCACCCTTTTTCAAAAGGAATGGACATACCCTAGGGGTGCGACCCCTGCAACATTGCCGCATCTTTCTTGTTTCGACCATTACCGTTTTGTGAGGCTCGATGAGGTCTTGTCCAAAAAGCTACACTTTTTCACAAAGCCATGCTGTGATCAACAAATGACCAGCATCACTTCGTATGCCACATTACCAAATTGGGAATGTATCACTAGTAACCATCAACTACATAACCTTTGAGCTCGTATGTCTCAGAGAAGGGTGTTAAGTTAAGAGAATAAATCTCTGCCACCAAACAGAAATGTATTTGATAGAAAACGGTTTTACTTCTCAAAGTGTAATGTTAGACACACATCCATACAAGTCCGTTCCGGGTTCGAACAGAACCGAAGGCATTTCTGTGATATCCCGGAATTTTTGGCAATATCAATTTAATAATCTGTGTTAAAATTAAATAGATTTGATAATATTGTTGATAATAAATTTGAATTGATTTAATGATATTCTTTAATAAATATTTAAATGGATGATTGTATCTTTTAAAAGCTAATTAAATTGTTATCTATATATATTGTGTGTGTGTGTGTGTATTTGTATATATTGTAAATAGACAAGCTTTGTTTTAAATTTAATAAATAAATGCATGTTTTCTAATTCTAATATTTTTGGTAAATTGGAAATTTGATTTAATTTAATGTTAAGCTATTAAATAAATAACCATATGGCTTTAAAATACTCAAGATAAAAGCTTAATTTGTTTAAAATGATTCTAACTTAAGTTTAAATTTAAACAAAAAGGTTGTTTTGTTCTTTTTAAATATAGCTTGATAAAATAAGCGATTTATTAATAAAGAGATAATTTATTTTATAATTTATTTTAATTTAATAATGAGTTATATTTAAACAATATTAATAATGTAATGTCTTTACAAATGGATTTTAAATATAAATAGAAATTGTTATTTCGAATTTATTTATATATATGTGTATTTTGAAAGAAAACTATGATTTGAAAATTTAAAATAAAATCTTTCAAAAATGTTTAAAATAAAATAAATCTTACAAATACTTAAACATAAGTACAAATCAAATATATGGTTATAAACATAAGTATAAATACATAAACATAAGAAACTATGATATTAACATAAGTATAAGAATAAATAATAAGTAAATTAAGTGTTGATAGTTTAAGTTTAAAATAAAAGAGAGATAAAAATAAGCAATTATGTTAGGAATAGAACTAAATACTTAAGTTAAAAATTTATAACAAATAACTAAAACAAAAGTACATATATGTACTTAGGGAATAAGAGCATAGGCAGGCAAGTAAAATATGCCTGTAAAATAAATATGCAAGGCAAGTATAAAAGAAAATATCTAGATACACAAAAATAGGATAAGTATGAGACATAAAGTACTTATGCATTAAATGCTAGCAACATTTGGTCAATTTGAAATGTTTAAAAAAGATCAATTCAGCCTCCATAACAAATCTTGCCTGGTAAGATAAATGAAAAAAAAGAAAATCTCCGATAAAAAAAAAGCTTATACCCAGTAAACATCTACCCCCTATACAAACTCCTTTCTATATATATCTTCTTATTTCTATTCATTCATCACAACTTAGCAAACCAGAGAAAAAAAATAACATTACCCTATACAAACTCAAATGCAAACTTAAGTAACATTTTCAACTCAACAAGCAAGATGATTTGAAGGAAGATCAAAGCAAAACATTTCCCAGTTTTAAAAGTTCAAAGCTGTTTTCAAAGCTATGGGGTGCTCTGTTCATCTTCTCAAAATGATGAGTAACATTATTTTAAAAACTTATGTATATGAATCTGGTTGCATGGTTAAAATCTGGAGTAAGTATGCTTTGTATATATGTATTTTTTTGTGTATATATGGATGAATGGTGATGTACATGTTGTAGTCTCCGTGACTACACTGTTTTAGTTTTCAAGCTTGTGTTTTGATTCAAAAATTATTATTCCTTAATCTAATAACTTTTAGGACTTAGAATACAAGCAAAAATTGTTTGTTTCATCCTAGATTAGAGTTTAAATTTTATTTAAGTTAGAATAATTTTTTATATTGCTTTGGAAAATCAAAACAACAGAGCAAACTTGAATAAGAGAGAAACCCAAACATTTTAATTTATAAATTTAGGATCATAAGTTGAATCCTTAACTTATAACATGAATTTTAAGAAGGAAATCACAATTTTTAGTAAAAGGATGGGCGAGCAGTTCTGGTATGAACTGGAAATGGTAATTTGTGATTTTATGGTGATCTAAAGGTTTGGAGACAACGGGGTTCTTCCTGATGATGGAGGGGTGATAAGAGATACTAGGAAAAATGGTTGATGGTGATGCAATTCACCAAGGAAGTTGCAGTAGTGGGATTTCTTCTGGAACCCTAGTTTTTGCTGTGTTTAATTAATCGATCACCATGGCTCATATAGTCGTTCGAGTGTTTCGGGGTTTCTGGTGATGGTAGCTTGGTCGTAGACGAAGTCGTGGCTGGAGTTGTATGAATTCTGGTGGTCGGAGCTGCGAGGACGAGGCGATGACAGGTTTGAGGTGGTGTTGCTCTTATGTTTCCAAGGTTTGGGTTTTGACTCGAATTCGTTTTCGAGTCGATTTGGAAGCGATCTGGTGATCGAGTTGGTGTTTGGAGATGTTAGTAGATGAGGGATGATCGGAGTCGACCAAGGCTACCGTGCATGTGCACGGTGTGTTGTTCTGATGAGGGTTGTTTGGGTTTTGTTGTGGGATTTTTTGTCTCAAGTTTTACTCGAAGATAAGGGTTGGTTGGCTCGAAGATTTGATAGGTTAGACTCGAAGCAATTTTGGAATGGCTCAAGTTATTTGTTATGTTATAGTTTTTAAACCTGTAGCATTTTAAAACTTAAATCTGGGTTTTCAAATTGGAAAGCCGGGATTTAATTAAGTTTAAATCTAAGTTGATTCTGATACAAATCTAGTTTGAATCTGGGTTTTGAAAAAATATAAAGTTTTTAAATTTGAAATTGTTTAACTGTAGCAATCCTGACTCGACCTTCGAAAATCAGCACCGAATATGATACTCATATATAAATGCCGCATATCCAAACGTCGAATCTGGTGCGCCGGAGCTTATAACACCATTAAGTACAACAACACAGCGGAAGAAAAAGAATATCAATATATGACATTGATACAATGAAAGATACAATATCTGACATAATATGATACAATAGAATGATACAATAGATATCAGTGCTATCAGAGATAAGATACAAGACACGGCGGAAAGAAATAGATAACACCAGCAGCGGAATAATAACTCCAAAATAGAACGCATCTCCAAATCCAATGCTCCAATCCAAAGCTATCTCGAACCAATATCACGTTTCATCTAGAGAAGAAAGTCTCGTCCTGAACCCAAGACTGGACTAACACCAGATAATCTACTAAACCCGACTATCTGAAAAACCCAACTCTAGACTGTCCATGTGGAAAATAGTGGGCATCCAGAGTTTAGAAAATGAACAATAAACTCCGAGTCAGTCATGAGACTGGTGTGAGTAACGAAAATAATTGGTCTTTAAAACAGACAGCAAAAGAATTTAAAAATAAATTCGCAATGCTTTTTGGAAAATGTAACAACCATAAGGCCTCCCACCGCACACACCATGCAAATGCAGAATTGGAGGAGATTTCTCCTTATGATAGTCAAAAATGCTTGATACGAGAAAATTTCTTTGATATTATTATTATAAGTGCATAGTGGAAAACATTTCAAAAGTAGAATATTAATCTTAGCCAGCATAGACATTCCGACCTATGCCTACTATATCTACCATCTAAACAGTGGTGACCACCATAAGTAAATGGCAGGTTCTATAACTAAAACCGTACAAGGTACGTATTGGATGAATGGATTTCCAACAAATGGTCGGGCTAACGAACTTCCCACTGTCCATGGGTACGCCTCTGGCGGGATGTCTCGAGAAGCTAACCGGATCTCTACCAACACAAGGCCGGGTTACCTCTGTAACTAGGTAACTACTTCTCGAGGATACCACCCCCCGGTCCTTTGGGACCTTTATCCGAGGCGCCTCTAAACCACAAAGAAACAACCACACAGAAAATGAGATTGAAGCCCACCACACAGGTAAATATCTGGGCTCCTTTACCAAAAGGGAATGACACACCGCAAAGGGCGCGACCCTCATAACCTTGCCGCATCTTTCCTGTTTCGACCATTTTCGGGTTGTGAGGTCCTGATGCAGTCTCGTCCACCAAGCTACGCTTCATACAAAAGCATGCTCTGATCGCAAATGATCCTCAACACATAACAACACTCAGCATGCCACACTACCAAATTGGGAATATATCGCTGATAACCTTCAACTACATAACCTCTGAGCTCGTACGTCTCAGAGAAGGGTGTTAAGCTAAGAGAATAAATTCTCCGCCACCAACATATATGTATTCGAAAGAAATCTGCTTTATATCTCAAAGTGTAGTGTCAGACATACAACCATACAAGTCTGTTCCGGGTTCGAACAGAACGAAAGGCACTTCCAAAGAAGCCCTTGCAAATCTGGGTATTCACAATCCCGATCGGACTTCCCATCACTTAGGGAATCTCTATACCAGCCCGACTCAGTGCAGAGACAATCGATAGGTTATCCTATCATTGTCACAAATACCAGGTCTTCACCACCGGTCTTCAATGCAATCCATAACATCGTATCACTATTCGGAATGGGTTATGTGACACAAGGTCCTCTCTCGGCTAAACCGAATAATGAGCGCAATATTTAAAACATATGGATATGGGATTTCATTTAAGTCACAACTTATTACCCAAACCCTTTCTTTTAAATGGTTAAACAAATTACCATTTCCAATCTTCTAAACAAAAAGATTCAATTCACAAAGTTCACCCCATTCACAAAGATCCATTTTTCAAAACACTTTCCATTTTAATTGGATTAACTCGTTAAACCTTTAAATCAAAGATTTAACTTATAGCTTTCAACCCGTTTCCATAACTAGGAAATCATTTTCATTTCAAACTTGAAATTCCTTTTAACACAAATTGGACGTTCATTTCTTATGTGAAAGCATTAATTATTTGAAAACAAATAGTTTTCATTTCGGAAGAATCCAATTATATTTGCACGAGTTAAAGCCTTTGAATTTAAATTCAAATTCCCAAATTACTACCTTTAAAATGGTTTAATCCATATATAACTTGTATAACATCTTAAATCCCTAGTTTCAAATCATAGAATTCAGTTTCAAATATTGAATTCAAATTTAAATCAAATTATTTAAATTTCAAAACTTTATCAAGTTATTCAAAAATAAATTTTATTTTGAAATTTCATTTCAAAAGTTTTTCACATTTAACCCGATTCCATTCCTAAACCATTTGAATTCAAATTGTCTATTAAAAATCATTTCAAAAATCTTTGACTTAATCGATTTCCTCGTGAAATTCATATTGGTGTGTATAAGTGTAGTCCAGGGGTTTTACACAATAGTGCAACAACGTTCAGTCATTACAGATTGCAATCACAACAATATCGATAAGCGGTATATTCCAATAACGCTTAGCTATACACACAGATTCACATATAGAAAATATGAATGCATTATAAATAAATAAATTACATTCATCACAGATCACACTGAAACATCTCATAGCACAAAGCACAACATATCAGAATATCAAACAGTTCGACAACCAATGGAATTCAAGCATTCATAAGTAAACTCAATTAATTATCTAATTAATTTGGAATCGGATAGGTCATCGATCATACTTAATTAACATCAATCGATTTCAAATCATTTAATTAAATGTCCTTTAATCATTTATTAAATAAATTTATTAACTTCTAATAATTAAAAAAAATTAACTTTTAATTATTCAATTATTCTTTAATTAATTTCCCTTAATTAATTCATTAGTAAATTATTCTATCCTCGATTGATTACCATTTAATTAATTATTACAATAAGTGGTTAACCCTTCATTAATTACTAACTTACCATTAAAAATCTTTAATTAACCATCTTCATAGTTAATTATCACTAACAATTATTAATTTCAAATAATTTAGACACTTAATTGTTAATTTACTAATTAATTAGTCACAAAGTGATAAACCCCTAATTAATTTCAATTATTCTTTAAATTAAACAATCTTTACTCACCATTATGAATAAATCATTCTTAATTACTTTTAAAACAATTAATTAATAATAAAAATTATCTTAATTAACATTTTAAAAACTTTCTTAACTTTGAAAACAAATTATTACTAATTTGCAAACTTTAATGTTAACTAACCTTAACACTTATTTTAATAAACCACAATTTAATTACATCGAGTAATTATACATTAATCCCTTGATTAATTATCACTAATAACTTAATTTACCATTAATTACTAATTAATTAGTCGTTTAATCCTTAATTAATTTTTTAATTAGTTAACTACTATTATTGGTTAATTGACTTTGAGTAGTTAATTAAATCCTTATGTTCGAATTGATTAAACATAAGATTATTGATAACAATCCTTAATTGCGAATTTATTTAATCTTAAACTATTTATTTAATCACCATTATAAATTAATTATATTCTTAATTAACTTCCAATTTAAATTAATTAACCATCCTACGTTTTGTAAAACTTCTCTAAATACATCTTAAATCAAGTCTCAGCTTAAATCTTGTCAACAATGTTTACTTACAAAAACTGAGTTTTGTTAACAAAAATGATATAAAAGGGTTTAGGCTAAACCACTTAAAAATGACCCGAGGCAAGCACGATAATTACTCGAGTAAGGCTCGAGTTTCCCCAATCTCTTTCCCGCGTCCCTTCTTTCTTCTACTCGTGTTATTCTTCTTCTTCTTCTACTCGTCCTTTTTTTTTAAGTTATAAATCTGCTGTACACCAACTCACTTACGCACGCACCCAAGAAACCCGAAGCAACTTCCCAATTTTCTCGAGTATCACTCGAGACGGCCACTCTTCGAAACTGCTGGCATTCCTCGCGCCACCGTGCATGTGCACGGTGGTTCGCCAACGTCCCGTCGATCTATGGCACCCCTAGCATACCCTAAAACGACCTCACATATGAAATCCAACTCCGTTCAACTCGATAAGGTCAAAAACGAAATATGCTCGTTCGAACGAATAGCATCTCCAACACGACAATGGCAAATCGCCCCGTCCACACAACCTCGACCACCGGACGCTTCGAGCTTCCAGCCATGTCTTCGTCAACCACCGAGCCACCACCTCCCAGAGCACGTGCGACTCGATTCACATACGAGGTCACGGTGATCATTTTTTCAACCATCTCGAAAATTAGGTTTAAAAACAAAAAACTCCATGCCGCATTCACCTCGACGATCGAGAGCATCTTCGGCTATTTTTCCCCGCAGCGTCGTAGGCTCCTCCACCTCCACGCGAAATCCCGGCCTCCTGAACGTCGCCCATCGCCAGAATTCGTCAAAATAACATTTTTCGTTCATCTACAAACTGCTCTTAAACCACTCTCGTAAAAATCATCAAAACAAGCTTAAAATTCTTATTTTTGAATAAGGATTCAGGCTATATGATTTTAGTAACATATCATTTCATTCGAATTTATTCAAATTTGAATTTTACTCTGTAAACACACAATTATTTCTACTGTATAAACTTAACTCGCTTGAAACTATTTTTAAATTATAGTTTATACTTAAATACACGTATTTACTTTTGAATTCAAGTCCTAACAATGATCGAGTGATAAGATATTGGGTTTTGAACAAGGTTGATGCTCTGAAACAAAAAGACAGAGATGATTCAACATAACAGACATTCATACCTACTAATATTCATGCACAGGGAAGATTTACGTATACATATACAAAATAAAGCAATTTCAAATCTCAGATTAACAAACAACAAATAAATATAATAAAATTCCTTTTTAAGTTGTTTACTCACCTTCCACATTTTAGTTCCAAGTTGATGAATTTGTAAGAAACAAAATATTAATTTCCTTTTCCTTCAGGCTGCTGAGTTGTGATGAACGAATTGAGATAGATATATATGTAGAGAAGGCTTGAACAAGGTGATAAAATTTGTACAACATCATTCAGAGATTTTTTTCTTTTCTTAATGACTGAAATGTTGTTTTGGCAGCTGATGTTGTTATTTTCGGATGAAATGATGTAAATTGTGTGCTAAAGATATTTGCATTTATTTAAACTTGGTCTTGATTTGCAAGCTAATAGATATTTATATGTTTACTTCTTTTGCAAGCCTTTCATATGTATTTTTCTTGTTTCATATTTTGAATGTATCTATTTCTTTTCTTTGTTTGAATGTATATATAACTATTTTTTTTTTGCAAGCTTACTTACTTGAATATATTTTCTTTTCTTTGTCATATTGCTTTATAATATGAACGAATTCTATTTTTAACATGTTGTTATAATTCTAGCTAATATATTTACTTTATATTTTGTAATTTATCTTATACATATATTTATATTTCTAACTTAAGTATTTATTTTATCCTACAACCAAATTTGTCTTGTATTTTTTTTATATTTATTCCAATAGTTTATACTTTATATTTATTTTTTGGTGAATTTGTAAATACATTTTGTTTGTGTTTTATCTTACCTTGTATATTTACTTCTTTAACTTAAACATTCATTTTTATAATTTATAGAATTCTAGAATTATTTAGTTATCTAACATCAAAGTTAATCACATCAAAAATCCGAATACAAATTCATTTCCTAAGATATTAAATTTAAATCCAAATTCAAATTCTGTCTTTATATGCATTTTTATCTCAAATATCCAAATTAATCTCAATTAATTCATAATTTAGAAACTATTTTATGTCAATTACCAATTACTCACAAATGTTTATTCAAAAGTTAAATTAATTAAAAAGTTAAACTTAATTAAAATTCGGGATCCTTACATTAACAATCTTAAATGTTTAAATAATTTAAATTTTGATCAAAGGTTTAAATTGTAAGTGAAGTTTAAAATCAAAGGTTTAAATCTGGATTCAAATCTAAATTTGAGTCTTAGCCTTGAAATAAAAGAAGTTTTTAAATTAAATTTGTTTTAAACAGTTTGAATGATAAAGTGAATTTTTAAATTGATTTGAATTTAAAATGAAATTGGGTTTTAAATTCTTTTGACTTCTAGTGTAAAATAATTAATTCTTTAACTTGTAAAATAAAAGGTTTTTGAAATTGTTTGAACTTTGTTAAAGTTAAATCAATTTCATTTTAAATCTTAAATTTAAAATGAAAATTTAAAGTAAAATTTGAAATTAAATTGTTTTAAATACCTTATTAATGATAATTTGATCATTAATAAGAGAAATGATTTTATCTTTAAATAAATGAAGATTTAATGATTTGTAATTGTTAAATTAATTAAATAGACAATTATTGATTTGGATTAATTAATTTAGTAATGAAGAGTTTAAATTAGTTAATTAAGGTTTAAGATAATTAATTTAGGATAAATAAATTGGTAATTAAGGATCATTAATTAAATAAGATTTGAAATTTTAAATAGTGATTAGTAATTAATTAATCAAGTAATTAAGGATTAATTAAGTTACAGTTAACACTTAACTAATTAAATAATATTGGATTAATTAATAAGTTATTAAAGGTAAAATTAATTTGTAATTAATAATGATTAATCTAGTTAATTACTCTAGAAAAATAATTAAAGAATTGTTTATAGTTAATGAAGGTCATTAACCAAGATTATTTAATAATGAATTAATGTGATTAATTTTAAAAAATTAATTAAATTAATTAATTTAAGATAATCAATTGTGAAATGTTAGTATAATTACTTAATGGAAGTAATTAAGGAATTAATTACTCATTGTAATTAATTAAGTTTAATATGAATTGTTTAAGTTGATTAATTAAGTTTAATTACTTTAAATAACCATTTGATGATGTGATAAGTATAATTACTTGGGGAAGTAATTAATGATAATTACTGGATGTAATTAACTGAGGATCATTAACGATGAAAGTAATTTGAGTATAATTACTTTGTATAATTAATCAATGGATTAATTAGAGATAAATAATTAAGGAGTAATTAATTTATCCGATGAAGTAATTAAGGGTAGTTAATTACTAAATGGGGTTAATCAGGGGTGATTAACAATTTGGTTTAATTAAAGATTAATTACTTAATGTAATTAATTTAAATATAAAATGTAATTAGAGATCATTAATTATCATAATTAATGATGTAATTTACAATGGATTTATTAGGAAATAATCAACAAATGAAGGGGTTAATTAATGTAATTAATTAAGAAGTAATGTAATTAATGTTAGTAATTTATAGGTTAATTTCTATATTTGGTTAAAGACAATTAAATTGTGAAAATAATTAAAGGATAATTACTTTAATGTAATTAAAGATAAGTAATCAAGGATGATTAATTAAATTGAATAATTGGATGATGATAAATTAATTGATTGATAATTAATTAATAATGATATAAGCAAGTTAATAATGGTGAAGTAATTGATTTAATTCACTTTAAATTAATTAGAGATGCAAGTAATTAATTTAATTTATTTTAAATTAATTATATATGGTGTGATTACTAGTCATTGCTTATGTATGGATGGATGATATTGTTTACCTTGGATGGTTTGAGATCTCAGATATGAGATAAATGATGCTGTGTGAAATAGATGCTTTAATTAAAATATGATGATAATATGGATTATCTGTTTGTGATGATAATATGGATTATTTGTTTGTGATGATAATATGGACTATCTGTTTATGATGATAATGTTGATTATCTATTGTGATATTATGGATTATCTATCTGTGTGTGTATAGATAATATTGGATTGAATTGTTTTAAACTTTAAAACAACTTGACCTTTAAAATGGCGTTTGGATTTCGATGAGACCGGGATCGGATGTCATTTATGATTATCCGAAAACCACATCGATCCAAATTAAACGTTAGGTCGTAAATTCCCAAGTGAAGATCGAGATGGTGTTTTCAGAATGCATGGGTTATTGTCGTTGACTCTAAGGGTGATTCCAAAATGAGTGTAACGAGATAATGCCTTCGGTTTCGTTCGAACCTGGAACGAACTTGTATGGATTGAGTACTTTCAGAACATCGTCAGGCGGACGATGAGCATTCTAAGAGATATGTTCTAAAGGTAATGGCAGCCTCAAGCCTCATCAACCGAGAATCGCTAAAACAGGGGATGTGCAGCAAGGTTAGGTGGGTAGCACCCAAGCAGGACGAGATACAACCCTGTCTAGATGTCCCTTATTATTTCGGTTGTGTGGGCAGTTTTGAGCTCCAACCGCCGGGGTTATCTTGTTCGAGACTGTTCATTAAGGAATCGTTCTGGCCTTGTGTTGTAGGGGGTCGGGATTGATCCTCGATACAGTGATCTAGGCCCCGTACTGTGACGGGAGGTACCCCAGTAGCCCTGCCATTGATGGAAACCCATTTTCCCTACGAGACCCTACGGTTTTGATTTGTTTTGCCCACTTTTTTGGGTAGTAGCTGGTAATTAATCATTTAACAATTTCGGCTATTTACTTGAAAACCCTTCACACTATTATAATATCACTGAATTTCCTATAAAATGTTTTGGTTGGCGTAAGGTAAAAAATTATCCGTGTTTATGTGTGGGAAGTCTTACGTGATACCTTTTGTTTCGAAGGTTTTTAATGTTAAGCAACTTTAACCTGTTACTCACACCAGACCCAAGTCTGACCCAGAGTTTTTTTTCCTAAACTCTTGGGTACTCCAATTTTTACGAGTAGCAAAGGGATTCTGGTTGGCTTTGACGCATTCTGAAGGAGTTATGGAGCAGGAGGCTTCAGCATTTTAGATATATAGTTTTCCGCTGTGTTGGTTTCTCTGTGTTATTTTCTCTGAGTTGTATTGAGATGTAATAACTAGACAGGTGTTTATAACTGTCTATATGTGATGTATTATCTATTAACTCTGATGGATATTGTATATTATGTAATACTTATGTGATTAATATAATTTATTCGTTCTGCTTTCAGATATTGCTTCTTCTTTCTTCTCTATCTTTTCTCTTTTCTATCCCTTTCTTTCTTTAATATGATACGTCTTTCTGTGGATAGAAGGGCGGGTCGTCACAGGTGGTATCAGAGCGCTAGGCTGAGCTAATACCTAGGCTCTTGAGTGATTTCTTTCTTGAGAGAGTGTATTTGTAATTTTGATATATATATATATATATATATATATATATATATATATATATATATTTCTACATATTTTTAGGGTTACCTGTTTTGGTTTTCCAATATAAGTTATAAAGGTAGATAGGGTTGTGGTGTGTGTAACACGACTACCAATGGTTGGAGTTTGAATGTTTGAGGTTGGAAGTGTATCTGTCGAGACTGTAGACCTAATACCATCTCGAGTAAACTTTGGGTGGTGTAAGGATTTCATCGATCTCTGAAGGAAACCTATTAAGGTTCGGAGTTCATCTTTGAAGTGTAAGTTTGGATGAGCTAGAAGTTTGGATTTGTTGGTTGGACAGAAGCAAGTCATGATATCTTGATACCTCAGGATGTAGTAGCTGTGTGATGAGACATAGTGATTATGGATGTCTCTAAAGATGTTTCTATGGAACAAGTTAAGGAAGTGTGTCTGCTTTGATGTTGTGGCTGAGTTCAGCATGATGTTTTTGTTTAGTTTGAGGTCCGAGTTTCTCGAAGAGCTTTGGATAGGAAGTCTTTGGCATCTGAGTCAGCAGTGCAGCTCGGAGTGTTCTGTGTGCCGTCATGTAGATCTTCTGGATTAGCAGTTTTTCTTAAGGTAATTTCAAGAACACCAGAGTGGTTCCATTTCTTCGATGGATTGGCTAATTAATCATAGGCTGTTCTATTTGGTAAAGAGAGAACAGTTTTTCTTTGGAATTAGGCTGGAATGATCGCAAAAGTGACTTGCGATAGCTGAATGTTCTCTTGGGTCGTCAGAAATTGTTCTGGATGTCTTCAGGAAGTCCGAATTTTGTTCGCATATGGAGATTGAGTTTGGTATCGACTGGATTCCAGAAGTGGTACCGATGGTTCAGCTTAGTAGTAGGATGGTTTCTGGAGAATGAATTTGGTGAAGCAGCTCAGGTTTTGGGGAAACTTCTGAGTTTAAAGTGGTACCGATGGTTCAGCATACTAGTAGGATGGTTTCTAGAGAATGAATTTGGTGAAGCAGCTCAGGTTCTGGGGGAACTTCTGAGTTTTATTTTTGGATCTGTTGAACCATATTTTTAGAATGTGTTGTCTAGTCTGTGCTTGTGTTCGTCATCAGCATTTTCATCTGCTCAGTCAGAGTTGCGCAGTGGAAGCATGGTGGCAGCTATTTTAAAGTGGAAGCAACTGGAAGTTACAGTGTTTGGATTGAAAGGTTTCTTCAGGAATTTTTTTTAGGATCTAAGGCCAGATTGGAGTGCACCAATTTTTATCTTTTCCAGATAGGAGAAGTGAGATCTATTTTTTGATTTGGAATAGAGTTTGTGTTCTGAGTTTGGTTGATCTTGGAAAGATCATTTTGTTGGATTGTTATTGGTTCAGTTTGTTTCTTTGGGGCATCAGCAAGGGTTGAGCTGATCTGGAAGGATGTAGGCAGCCCAGGATCGTTCAAAGAGTTTTGTGGATAAGAGATGGAGGAATTTGGATTCCGAAGTCGGAGATTTGATTTTGGATAAGTGTTTGATCTTCAGGATTGAATTGTCAGTTTGGATAACTGAGATTCATTGTGTTTCACGTGTCTCTAAGGGAGTACGTGTAAGATCTATCTCTGGTTGTAGAGCCGGTAGTTCAGGGAGTTTTGGTTGTTGAGTCAGACTTGTCTGTAGTCTAATATCCTGTCTTGTTTTGTAGATTTAGATGAGTGGAAGCTCTGCAGCTTAGTAGTATTGATTGTTTGGATTCTGTAGAGCGAGTATCCCGGTATTTATACTTGGGAAACTCGAGAAAATTCTATCCAGAATTTGTGTGGATAATTAGATTTGTTTGATTGGATGAATTGGTTGCTATGGTTGTTAGCATATGATTGATATATGCTTGTATTTTAAAATTAAATCTTTAATTAGATTATTAAATTACCTTTGTTTTAAATTTCGGGGATGCAATTCTTTTAAGGGGGGAGGAATGTGATATCCCAGAATATTTGGCAATATCAATTTAATAATCTGTGTTAAAATTAAATAGATTTGATAATATTGTTAATAATAAATTTGAATTGATTTAATAATCTTCTTTGATAAATATTTAAATGGGTGATTTTATCTTTTAAAAGCTAATTAAATTGTTTTCTATTTATAATGTGTGTGTGTGTGTATGTGTATGTTTGTATATATTGTAAATAGACAAGCTTTGTTTTAATTTAATAAATAAAGGCATGTTTTCTAATTCTAATATTTTTGCTAAATTGGAAATTTGATTTAATTTAATGTTAAGCTATTAAATAAATAACCATATGGCTTTAAAATACTCAAGATAAAAGTTTAATTTGTTTAAAATGACTCTAACTTAAGTTTAAATTTAAACAAAAAGGTCAATTTGTTCTTTTTAAATATAGCGTGATAAAATAAGTGATTTATTAATAAAGAGATAATTTCTTTTATAAATTATTTTAATTTAATAATGAGTTATATTTAAATAATATTAATAATGTAATGTCTTTACAAATGGATTTTAAATATAAATAGAAATTGTTGTTTCAAATTTATTTATATATATATATGTGTGTGTGTGTATTTTGAAAGAAAACTATGATTTGAAAATTTAAAATAAAGTCTTTCAAAAATGTTTAAAATAAAATAAATATTATAAATATTTAAAGAAAAGCACAAATAAAATATATGGTTATAAACATAAGTATAAATACATAAACATAAGAAACTATGATATTAACATAAGTATAAGAATAAATAATAAGTAAATTAAGTGTTGATAGTTTAAGTTTAAAATAAAAGAGAGATAAAAATAAGCAATTATGTTAGGAATAGAACTAAATACTTAAGTTAAAAATTTATAACAAATAACTAAAACAAAAGTACATATATGTACTTAGGGAATATGAGCATAGGCAGGCAAGTAAAATATGCCTGTAAAATAAATATGCAAGGCAAGTATAAAAGAAGATATCTAGATACACAAAAATAGGATAAGTATGAGACATAAAGTACTTATGCATTAAATGCTAGCAAAATTTGGTCAATTCGAAATGTTTAAAAAAGATCAATTCAGCCTCCATAACAAATCTTGCCTGGTAAGATAAATGAAAAAAAAGAAAATCTCCGATAAAAGAAAAGCTTATACCCAGTAAACACCTACCCCCTATACAAACTCCTTTCTATATATATCTTCTTATTTCTATTCATTCATCACAACTTAGCAAACCAGAGAAAAAAATAACATTACCCTATACAAACTCAAATGCAAACTTAAGTAACATTTGCAACTCAACAAGCAAGATGATTTAAAGGAAGATCAAAGCAAATCATTTCCCAGTTTTAAAAGTTCAAAGCTATGGGGTGCTCTGTTCATCTTCTCAAAATGATGAGTAACATTATTTTAAAAACTTAAGTATATGAATCTGGCTGCATGGTTAAAATCTAGAGTAAGTATGCTTTGTATATATGTATTTTTTTTGTGTATGTATGGATGAATGGTTGTGTACATGTTGTAGTCTCTGTGACTATACTGTTTTAGTTTTCAAGCTTGTGTTTTGATTCAAAAATTATTATTCCTTGATCTGATTACTTTTAGGACTTAGAACACAAACAAAAATTATTTGTTTCATCCTAGATTAGAGTTTAAATTTTATTTAAGTTAAAATAATTTTGTATATTGCACTGGAAATCAAAACAACAGAGAAAACTTGAATAAGAGAAAAACCCAAACATTTTAATTTATAAATTTAGGATAATAAGTTGAATCCTTAACTTATAACTTGATTTTTAAGAAGGAAATTATAATTTTTAGTAAAAGGATGTGAGAGCAGTTCTGATATGAACTGGAAATGGGAATTTGTGATTTTCTGGTGATCTAAAGGTTTGGAGATATCGGGGTTCTTCCTGATGATGGAGGGGTGATCAGAGATACTAGGAAAAATGGTTGATGGTGATGCAATTCACCAAGGAAGTTGCAGCACTGGGATTTCGTCTGGAACCCTAGTTTTTGCCATGTCTAATTAATCGATCACCATGGCTCGTATAGTCGATCGAGTGTTTCGGGGATTCTGGTGATGGTAGCTTCGTCGTAGACGAAGTCATGGCCGGAGTTGTATGAATTCTGGTGGTCGAAGCTGCGAGAACGAGGCGATGACAGGTTTGAGGTGGTGTTGCTATTATGTTTCCAGGGTTTGGGTTTTGAATCGAATTCGTTTTCGAGTCAATCTGGAAGTTATCTGGTGATCTAATTGGTGTTTGGAGATGTTAGTAGATGAGGGATGATCATCGTCGATGATCGGAGTCGACCAAGGCTACCGTGCATGTGCACGGTGTGTTGTTCTGATAAGGGTTGTTTGGGTTTTGTTGTGGGATTTTGTGTCTCGAAGATAAAGGTTGGTTGGCTCGAAGATTTGATAGGTTAGACTCGAGGTAGTTTTAGAATGGCTCGAGTTATTTGTTATGTTACATTTTTTAAACTGTAGCATTTTAAAACTTTAATCTGGGTTTTCAAATTGGAAAGCAGGGATTTAATTAAGTTTAAATCTCAGTTGATTCTGATTCGAATCTAGTTTGACTCCGGGTTTCGAAAAAAAATAAAGTTTTTAAATTTGAAATTGTTTAACAATCTTAAATGTTTAAATAATTTAAATTTAGATCAATGGTTTAAATTGTAAGTGATGTTTAAAATCAAAGGTTTAAATCTGGATTCAAATCTGAATTTGAATCTTAGTCTTGAAATAAAAGAAGTTTTTAAATTAAATTTGTTTTAAACAGTTTGAATGATAAAGTGAATTTTCAAATTAATTTGAATTTAAAATGAAATTGGGTTTTAAATTCTTTTGACTTTTGGTATAAAATAAATAATTCTTTAACTTGTAAAATAAAAAGGGTTTTGAAATTGTTCGAACTTTGTTAAAGTTAAAGCATTTTCATTTTAAATCTTAAATTTAAAATGCAATTTTAAAGTAAAATTTGAAATTAAATTGTTTTTAAATACCTTATTAATGTTAATTCGATCATTAATAAGAGAAATGTTTTTATCTTTAAATAAATGAAGATTTAATGATTTGTAATTATTAAATTAATTAAATGGATAATTATTGATTTGGATTAATTAATTTAGTAATTAAGAGTTTAAATTATTTAATTAAGGTTTAAGATAATTAAGTTAGGATAAATTGGTAATTAAGGATCATTAATTAAATAAGATTTGAAATTTTAAATAATGATTAGTAATTAATTAATCAAGTAATTAAGGATTAATTAAGTTACAGGTAACACTTAACTAATTAAATAATATTGGATTAATTAATGAGTTATTAAAGATAAAATTAATTTGTTATTAATAATGATTAATCTAGTTAATTACTTTAGAAAAATAATTAAAGAATTGTTAATAGTTAATGAAGGTCGTTAACTAGGATTATTTAATAATGAATTAATGTGATTAATTTTAAATAATTAATTAGATTAATTAATTTAAGACAATCAATTATGAAATGTTAGTATAATTACTTAATGGAAGTAATTAAGGAATTAATTACTCATTGCAATTAATTAAGTTTAATATGAATTGTTTAAGTTGATTAATTAAGTTTAATCAATTTAAATAACCATTGGATAATGTGATAAGTATAATTACTTAGGGAAGTAATTAATGATAATTACTAGATGTAATTAACTGAGGATGATTAATGATGAAAGTAATTTGAGTATAAGTACTTTGTATAATTAATCAAGGGATTAATTAGAGATAATTAATTAAGGAGTAATTAATTTATTTGATGAAGTAATTAGGGGTAGTTAATTACTAAAGGGGTTAATCAAGGGTGATTAACAATTTGGTTTAATTGAAGATTAATTACTTAACGTAATTAATTTATATAGAAAATGTAATTAAAGATTATTAATTATCATAATTAATGATGTAATTTAGAATGGATTTATTAGGAAATAATTAATAAATGAAGGGATTTATTAATGTAATTAATTAAGAAGTAATGTAATTAATGTTAGTAATTTAAAGGTTAATTTCTATATTTGGTTAAAGATAATTAAATTGTGAAAATAATTAAAGAATAATTACTTAAATGTAATTAAAGATAATTAATCAAGGATGATTAATTAAATTGAATAATTGGATGATGATAAATTAATTGATTGATAATTAATTAACAGTGATATAAGAAAGTTTAATAATGGTGAAGTAATTAATTTAATTTACTTTAAATTAACTGGAGATGCAAGTAATTAATTTTATTCATTTATAATTAATTATATATGGTGTGATTACTAATCATTGCTTATGTATGGATGGATGATATTGTTTACCTTGGATGGTTTGAGATCTCAGATATGAGATAAATGATGTTGTGTGAAATAGATGCTTTGATTAAAATATGATGATAATATGGATTATCTGTTTGTGATGATAATATGGATTATCTGTTTGTGATGATAATATGGATTATCTGTTTATGATGATAATGTTGATTATCTATTGTGATATTGTGGATTATCTATCTGTATGTATATAGATAATGTTGGATTGAATTGTTTTAAACTTTAAAATAACTTGACCTTTAAAATGGCATTTGGATTTCGATGAGACCGGGATCGGGTGTCATTTGTGATTATCTGAAAACCACATCGATCCAAATTAAACGTTAGGTCATAAATTCCTAAGTGAAGATCGAGATGGTGTTTTCAGAATGCAAAGGTTATTGTCGTTGACTCTGAGGGTGATTCCAAAATGAGTGTAACGAGATAATGCCTTCGGTTTCGAACCCGTAACGAACTTGTATGGATTGAGTGCTTTCAGAGCATCGTCAGGCGGAAGATGAGCATTCTAAGAGATATGTTCTAAAGGTAATCGCAGCCTCAAGCCTAATCAACCGAGAATGGCTAAAACAAGGGATGTGCAGCAAGGTTAGGTGGGTAGCACCTAAGCAGGACGAGATACACCCCTGTATAGATGTCCCTTTTTATTTCGGCTGTGTGGGCAGTTTTGAGCTCCAACTGCCGGGGTTATCTTGTTCGGGACTGTTCAGTAAGGAATGGTTCCGGCCTTGTGTTGTAGGGGGTCGGGAGTGATCCTCGGTACATTGATCTAGGCCCCGTACTGTGACAGGCGGTACCCCAGTAGCCCTGCCATTGATGCAAACCCATTTTCCATACGAGACCCTACGGTTTTGATTTGTATTACCCACTTTTGTGGCTAGTAGCTGGAATTTAATCATGTAACAATTTCGGCTATTTTCTATTTACTTGATAACCCTAGACACTATTATAATATCACTGAATTTCCTATAAAATGTTTTGGTTAGCGTAAGGTAAAAACTTACCCGTGTTTATATGTGGGAAGTCTTACATGATACCTTTTGTTTCAAAGGTTTTTAAAGTTAAGCAACTTTAACCTGTTACTCACACCAGACCTATGTCTGACCCGGAGTTTATATCTGTTTTTTCCTAAACTCTTGGGTTTTCAAATTTTTACGAGTACCTAAGGGATTCAGGTTGGCTTTGACGAATTCTAAAGGAAGTACGGAGCAGGAGGCTTCAGCATTTTAGATATATAGTTTTCCGTTGTGTTGGTTTCTCTGTGTTATTTTCTCTGAGTTGTATTGAGATGTAATAACTAGACAGGTGTTTGTAACTGTCTAGTATGTGATGTATTATCTGCGTAACTCTGATGGATATTGTATATTATGTAATACTTATGTGATTAATATAATTTATCCATTCCGCTGTTGAGATTCTGATACTGTTTCTTCTTTCTTCTCTATCTTTTCTCTTTTCTATCCCATTCTTTCTTCAATATGATACGTCTTTCCGTGGATAGAAGGGAAGGTCGTCACAACTTCCGAAGAAGCCCTTGCAAATCCGGATAATCCCTAATCACGTCCGGACTTCCCATCACATATGGAGTGTCTATACCGGGGACCAGTCGGTGTAGAGACATTCGACGAGTTATCCTTTTTCTTTCGAAAATATCCGGTCGTCACCACCGGTCTTCAAATGCAATCTGTAACGTCATATCATTATACCAAATGGGTTATATGACACAAAGTTCCTCTCCCGGCGAAACCGAATAATGAGCGCAATATTTAAAAACATATGGATATTGGGATTTCAATTAAGTCACAACTTTAAACCCAAAACTTTTCTTTTCAAATGGTTTAAACAAATTACCATTTCAAATCTTTAAACAAAAAGATTCACTTCACAAAGTTCACCCATCTTTCATAAAGATTCATTCACAGATTTCAAAACAGTTTCCATTTCAATTTTGGATTAACTCATTCAATCTTTAGATCAAAGATTTAATAGCTTTCAAACCCGTTTCCAATTCAAACCTTTTATATAAAAGATACACCATTTAAAATCCTTTTCGATTTCAAAACAAGGTTTAATAATCTTTCACAAAGGTTCATTCATAGCTTTCAAAACAATTCACAATTACATTTTAAACTTGAAACTATTCAACACAAATTGAAAATCCTTTCCTTATATAAAAGCTTTTATTATTTGAAAACAAATAGTTCTTGTTTCGAAAAAATCTAATTATATTTGCACGAGTTAAAGCCCTTGAGTTAAATTCAAATTCCCAAATCAATACCTTTAAAATGGTTTAACCCATTTATAACTTGTATAACATCTTTAAACCATAGTTTCCAAACATAGAATTCAATTTCAAATTTCGAATTCAAATTTAAATCAAATTATTTAAATTTCAAAACTTAATCAAGTTATTCAAAATAAATTTTATTTTTGAAACTCCTTTTTGAAAGCTTTTTATATTTATCCCAAATCCATTTCCAAAACTATTTGAATTCAAAATTCAATTTTTAAAAAATTATTTTCTAAAATCTATGACTTAACCAATTTCCTCGTGCAATCCATATTTGTGTGTGTATGGTGTGGTCCAGGGGTTTTACCAAATAGTGCAACATCATCAATCATCACTTCACATGTTCAAGCACATCGATATTGATAAGCGGTATAATCTATAACACTTATCGTTCATTCATAGATCACAGATGAACAATATACATTCATCATAGGTAAATAAATTACATCACAGATAAATAAGTTACATTACAGATTACTAAGTTACATCACAGTTCACAGCTCAAATCAAAATAATTCATATCACAATGCATCACATATCAGGAATAACAAACAATTCAACATTAAATAGAATCCAAATATCCATAAGTAAGATCAATTTAATTATCTGATTTATTTAAATCAGATTAATTACTTATGAATAACTTACTAATCCTTGTTAATTAATAATAATAAACCATTTTAATTAATTATTCTTTAATCATAATTAATTAACCTTTGATAACAAATTAATTATTTGATTAATTATCCTTAATTAATTGCAATAATTAATTAATTAATTACTCATTAATTTAATAATCATCCCTTAATTACTTTCATTAATTAATTAATTAACTTTTAATTAAGTAATTCTTAAATTAATTACCTTAATTAATTAATCACATTAATTAATTATTCTTTACATTAATTAACCTTTGAACACTAAATTAATCAACCTTTAAATTATTAATTACTCATCCTTAATTACTTTCATTAAGTAATTATTTTATGTAATTAATTATCCTTTAATTAATTATGAATTAATTAACCTTTAATTAATTAAGCTTTAATTACTTGATAAATCAAACTTAAATCATTAACAAATTTACCTTAATTGCTTTTATTAAGTAATTAACTTCAAGTAATTAATTCCCTTTAACAAATAAATTAACTTAGACTTTGAAAGTTAATTAAAACATTCTTTATATAAATCAATTTCTTTAATATTATTAAGCTTATTTAACATAAACTTTCAAAATAAAAGTTATGTGTATTTTAAAACATTTTAAAAAAAACTTGGTTAATCAACTCAAACTTCATAACTAATTTTAAAACTTAGGCATCATCTAATATAATAAGAGAATTAATTTTAACAAAAATTTGATTTTCTTTAAAAAAAAATTAAACTGTTTTTATAACAAACCAAATAACCCGAGCCATACGAAACTTTACCCAATCCCAACTTCGAGTTAACCCCTCCAATTCTCGACTTCGAGTCGACCCTTTGATTTCACGCGCTCAACCCCGAGAATTACTTTGTCTTCCCCAATATATCACAACCTAGACATGATAATGACATGCGTGCACGTGTACATACGATCGAACCGCCTCCTATCATCATTGCTGGCTTCAGCATATCGCCGATCATTCCCTCTATCATCGCAAACATCTGTATTATTTAATCAGGCTAGAAATCAAAATTTAGCTAGTCGATACATTCGAACCCAATCTGATCATCGGAAAAATGTCTAGCCCTGATGATCTTGACCACCATAAATCTCGCCCAACCACCCAGAGCTACGCCACGCCATGATGCATCGATCCCCCCTACTCCGATAGCTTTCGGTCCTCCCTCGACCACACACAAGCTCAAGAACCACGCCAACCCAAAACTGTACGTTAAACCCTAATGCATCATCATTCAACCACCCCGACCATCGATAAAGGACTCAAGCATTTTTCCTACGATCACCTATCCACAACCTTCCTCCAGCAATGAACTCGAGACCCACCACTTCATTGATCATCAGATTTTGAAAATAAACCCAAAACTGTTCAATTCAGGAAAACTCCATATTCCCATCCTTACAAATCATGAATTCTTTTAAAAATTAGTATTTAGCAAAATGAACCTGATAATGATCAGAATTAGAATTAAATTATTTAATTTTCGGTTGTGAGTATTTTCTCTGTAAATTCTACATTTTTAAATTATTTATCACATATTTTTACTCTATATTATTTTTTTTAAATAACTTTACAATTTTATAAACATTTTTCTTTCAGAAGTCCAAGCCTAATACTAATTTGTTTGGGTGATATGATTTTTTTTAAACTTGTTCAAGACCCTGTATACCAGAACAGAGGTAGATGAACCTGTTTACAGACATGCATATATACAATCTATACGCACACACACAACTTATTCAACCCATGCAAACAATTGTAACCTCTATACTTCACAGAATTAACACGTAAATCACAGTGTAAATCCAGGTTTAAGTTTAAGTAGGTGGGTTTGCTCACCCGAGTAGTTTGACAGAAAGGAACAGAGGACAAAGAAAAAGCTTTTGGGCCTGGAACTTGAATTTGCTTCTTGAAGTCACTGCATGCTTTTATTTCCAAATTTGAAATGCTTTTGAATCTTTGATGTTTGAATCTGATTTTTTTATTTTTTTATTTTGAATTGCTCTTTATTTTTTTCCAGGTTGTAGTTGCTTTGATCCTGAACTGCCTTGTTTTGATTTTAGTTGCTTCAGGTTGTTTGACCTTCATTTTCCATATTTTTTTCTTAAATTTGCTCTGAGCTCTTGGAACTTGATTTTGATCTGTTGCATTGATCAGGTTTTGTTCTCCAGATTTTATGATGCTGCAAGTTTTATTTTCTGGTTTTTGATTTTGTGATAATCTAGTTTTCTTTTTATTATATGTTACTAAAACTAATGTGCCACTTGTATTTACTTGCTTACACTTGTAAGTGCATGAATTAAAAATTCTACAAATGTCATTTTGTGATGAAATTATGTTTAAACCCTTTTTGATAAATTTATTTATAAATTTTGCTAAAATCCTTTACCTTAAACAAATTTATAGATTTAACATTAAACCCTCTCATTAATTTATTTATATTTACATATATTTATATTTTACAAATATTTATCGTATAAATTTCCAAATATATAAAAGAAGAGTAATTTAAATCTTTTACCAAATCTTATTTTAAATTCAAGTTATTAGGAGTGTTTATATTTATGTATTTATATTTTATTCATACCAAAGCTTAAATGTTTATGTACATATGTATATTTTAAAACATTTATCCATTCTTGATTATATTTTGTACTTATATAAAGAAAAAAATGATTTGAAAATCAAATATACACAAATAAATAATCTTGTATACATATATACTTTAATTTTTCAAAATATAGAGTTAACAAATCTAATATATTATTCAAAATATTTATTTTTAAATTTCAAATTCAAAAATTAATATACAATCAATTTGTACTTATAAATAAAGAAACAATATCTTTTTATAAATATAAATTTTATCCCAATCATACTTTATTTATTTTCCAAATCTTTATTTTCAACACATATGCATTTGAATTTCAAATTCAAATTCCAACTTAAAATCTATTTATAAAACAAACACATCTTATTTCATTTATTCCTAGAAATTTCAAATTAAATTACCAATTAATTCTAAATTAAATTCAAAAATCAAATTAATCACTAGATTAATTTGGCTTAAAAATCAGGAATGTTACAAGCATATACAAACATCACTTTGTTTTACTTAAAAGCATTCTTAAAAAAATTAAACTTGTTTAACTCATTACCTTCTTAATTCAAGTGTTATATAAACTCAACTTTATATTTTCCAAGTACTTAGTTTCAAGTTCTATAACAGTTCGGAAGTTCCCGACTATCCAAAATCATCAAAAATTCCCTTTCATTTTAATAATGAAAACTATCAACAACTTATCATAACCCAACAAAGTTCTAATGTCTTTATAGAAAAATTAAGAACCAACCACCTGGTCTTTATTTCAAATCATTTTGAAATAATATGTAAATATAACCTTTGTATATCAAATCATACTTTGGGATTAAATCAAAATCCGTTCTATCAAAATAACTTAGTGGTCCCACTCTTAGAAACCTGAAAATGAATATGGACGATGCTATAGTCATCGTTGAAATTATTTTCAAGCGATCGAAGTGTGTTCGGCACTTCAAACCATACTTTTGGTATTTGACCAAAATCATTCCAAAGCGATACCAAACAATTCGTACAATAATATTACGTATCACGACCTTAATTTCTTAAATTAACCTCCCAAATACTTACTTTCAAATAATATTATTATTATTTTCGCTCAAAATTTTGAAAAACATTTTAAGGAATACCTGGATTTAAGTTCTTAAATTCTCTATTTACATCCCCTTAGTTTATAAACAACATTTTATAAACCATATTTTATATAAAATCCTTTTCACAAATATTTATTTTCAAAATATTATATCTTTTCTTTGGATTATAGTAAACATCATTTACTAAATTTTAAGTTCTAACCCAACGTTGTCACCAAACTCCTTGTAGTCAAATAGTGAAACTTATTTCACAAGGTTTTCATTTCAATGTACCAACAATTACTATCTACCCAACCCCTGATGTAGAAAGGTAAAACTGCTCATAAACTGGTTGAGCACAAATCAATAATAAATAATACCCAATGTTTCGAACATTCTGAGCATTACTAAACAATCAAGGTTATGGGATATTAAACTATGAGAAGTATTAATATCAAACCAAAAACAAATAGGTAAACTACAAACAGATTGTATACCCTCAATAATCTGCTTTCCTTTCTCAACTATAGAAATAACAAAAATCCTAGGCCACTCCTCACTCTTGAGCATCGAGGAATCACTAATAAAATGGCCAGGCTAATGGTAACCGTAACAACCTTTTAATGCAAACTATGCCTCAAGCATCAAAAACTTCTCAATCTACGCTTTCACTATCTATGCTCTAGCCACCCACCTTTCTTTCCCTAATTTATAACTCCAAGCAAAGTGTCCCTTCTACCTACACTTACGGCAAACCACACTAGAAATATCTCTTTGAGGCCGAATATTCTGCCTGTTGTCCCCAACTGGTGTAGAGATAGACTAGTTAAGTGTTAAGCTCTCAAACCTTAAAGCCATTTTTACTAAAGTAATGAAAGATCCTATGACGTGATTAGTCATATTCCGGTGGAACTCAAGGTGCATACGAGCAATGAACATCTCATTCTTTTTCTACGGCGTACAACCAATCCTATCCTGAACCGGGACAATGCAACGAACCTGTTATCATACTCTGCCACAGTTATGGCCCGCTACATTAGATCCAAGAAGCTCCTAAAATAACAAAGTCTATCCGGCTTTTGGAAAAAACTTCATCTCGAATTCCATCTTTAAATTGGGCCCAAGAGAAGTTGTTCTCTTAGACATCTGCAGTGATAGAACTCCACTAATCCATGGTTGCATCAGCCAGACGTCGTGATGCCAACCTATGCCTCGTTACATCATCTAGATCCATATCTTTAAATATCCTATTACACAATTTGAGTAAAGACTAGACTTCTACAATATTCTCCATGCTAGTAAACCTCTTATCCCCCAATCTGTAATAACTCGTTTTTCCATACCTTTTGAATCGACAATAAACCATACATGTCCAACTCAAATTACATGAATAAATGGATCATTAAGGGTAGAAAGAAAATAAAGATAGAACAGAATTGCACATGAATGGATTAAAATATGTTATTTCAGTAATAATCTTCACAGCAGAAAACTTTAAAATGCAATATCAGAGTCTAATCTAGATTCAGCCTGGGCAGTTATAAACTTATGTCCTTACAAATGCTTAAAAAAACAAAACAAATGCAATAGACGAAATGGGTAACAAAATATGTCTATACGATGATGAAGATCTCCAGCTCTCCTTTGGAAACTCCAATCGTCTTCAACTCAACCTGAAACTACTTGGATCTGACCTGAGTATTAAAAGTACCTGGATCAGGCATGATAAACCAGCATAAGATACTCGAAATTTTAAATGTATAGATCATGACGATGTTATCAAAAACTTTGAAAAGAAAGGTATCTCATAAGATCACGCTCACATATAAACACGGACGGGTTTTTAGCTTATGATAGCCAAAACACTTTTATACCAAAATTCATTTGATATTATTTTTAATGACATTCCTTTGAAAACACTTTTAAATAAACTTATTCAAATAATGTATCAATATGGACTAAATCTATGGTAATATATCTGGACTAGGTCAACGGTATATACTGAATGGAATATTTGATACCCGAAAGGATAGCTGAAATGTTTGCAAGTTATTACAGCTATTTTGAAAATACAATCAAAACCGTAAAGTTCGTATTGGAATTGGATTTTCCAACACGATAGGGAACTAGTGGCCTTTTCTCCGATCCATGCATAACAAACATAGTTCTTGCGGTGCCTTAATCACTTTTCTCAAAGTAGTCACTTGGAACTGTACTTGCTATACTACCACTGATTAATGGTAATTCCCTGCTTTTCTTAAGCAAACCACTTTATCCAAATGGGGCAAAAAATGCCTTGAGAGACATATCCCTCAAATGGCCTAAAAAATTGGACACCATCATACATACTCACTTATTTCGCATTTGTGTCTGTCAGACCACATAGTATCCCATATCATCTTCCGAGATGTGAGGCTAATGAGGCTACGCTCACTTTCTTCAAAGCCATGCTTTTCATATAAAACCACGCTTTGATCATACCAGGTTCCACTTTGAATGTCACATTGTCATTCCATGTCACATGACTTATTTCTTGAAAAGCATAACTTCTTGAGCTCATATGTCTCGGGAAAGGGTGTTAAACTATGATAAATTGCCTTCTTTGCCACCAACTGATATACATTTGTAGAAACCACTCAAATGTGATTTAGAATACAATGTCAGACAAACATCAATAAAATTCATTCTGGTACCGAACGAAACCAAAGGCACTTTCCTCGGCCATTACTAGGCGAGAAGCCATTGCAATCTGAAAAATATCTCTACAATGATGAGACCACTACTATAAATAACTCTATGATGAGAGTGCCCCAGAGCATGTCAATAAGCAGTCCTCGCACTATGAAATCTTCGGTCTTTAATGATCATCATTTTCAACGTGTCTTTACTTTCGAACGTATACATTGATCCAAAGTGATTTTCGAATAGGAATCACCCAAATCCGACCCTAGTTCCTTCGAAGCCAATTATTGATAAAAAGATTGTTAAGTTCATATGTGGATATCAATCATCTATCAATTACTTCATCTTTTATCAAATCAACTATCTTTCTTATATATACTCTTTTCAATTTATTACATTTTCTTTTCAAGAGTATATAGAATCATTAAGCTTCATTTATCAAATCATTTGGTTTATTTAAACCTCTTTAGATCTTGGAATAATTCCAAATCATTTTCTATTTTACTTTGGAAAACCTTTACAAATCATTCTTTTAATCTTAATCAAAGATTATTATATTCAAGTTATAACTTTTAACTTAGGGAAAGTATTCCCAAATCATTTATTAAATCTTAGTCAAAGATTTCTTTCTTAACTTCAAATCATATTCTTGCAAATTGACGATTTTCATAACAGAGTACTACTACCACCTTAGATATGGTAAATTTCACCTATAGGGACTAGAGGTAAGTAGAACTACATCATGAAGATCTTTGTCTTCAATATATTTTATTTTTAAAATTAGTTTGAAGGGGATTTCAAATAGGAATCACCCAAATCCAATCCCAAATCCTTCGTGCTAATCATCGATAAAAAGATGTTAAGTGGTTAATTAACATTCAAAGAATTTATTTCTCTTATTTTGGAAAAACTTAAATATGATCTTTTAGAGCATTCAGGCTTTGCTTTCGATCTATTCCATCCCTCGCCTAAAAAGAGAAAACATAGGCGATGTAAGTTCAGAGCACTGGTTGCTCCATCTCTAACCTTAGTTAAACACCTCGTTTTATCTTCCCAGATCTCATAGGCGGGACAAATGTACTAGTCGTTTTCGCATAATTAGTTATTAGCTTTAATTTGGAATTGATTATAAGATTCCAAATTATCTTTCGAACTCTTAATTTTCCTTTTAAAAACATTCGTAATTGATTCTAGAAAAAATTGTTAAGTTTAAACTCTCTTTTAAAAGGACGTAGAAACGGCAGCAGAAAAATGCTGCAAAAAGTACTTTATAAGCTTATTCGATTTAAACAACTTTTAAATATTTTAAAATTCATATTTTCCATTTCAAATCTATTTTAAACTATTTTAATAGATTTATCACTTTTTTTATTTTTAATCATTTAAAAATATCATTTTAAAAGAAATCCTTTTTTGGATTTTGCATTGCAAAACTGCGATGTTTTTAGAAAAATTTTTCGGACATATTTCAAACTCTACTTTATGAAATCTTGATTTTCATTCTTCATTGGAAAATATTATCATTGTGGAACAAAGAATTTTTATTTCAAAAAAATCCTACTTATAAATCATTCTCTATGCAAATTTGAAGTGGGTCGAAATTTACATACTGCCGCTACGTGACGAGCTCGATTTTGACCAATTTTGTAAATTGCTTCAGAACTTGTCCGAGACACTTCAAATTGGCTTTAAACATATTTAAACTATTTTTAACTTATTTAGAACAATATTTTCGTCATTTCATATTAATATTATATTATCATAATATCATTTTCAATATTTTAGATATTTTGAAATCATTAAGAGGCTAGATAATTTCCATATGCATATTTGTATGGATTTAATTTCCATTGAATTAACTATACTTACTAACAATTTCTCTTATCATTTACCTAACCAAGTTATCATTCATATCACAAACATATAATCAACCAAATTATCTGACATTTAATCATCCAACATATACCAAACTTTTCATGTAATTAACTTGAAATATTTTTAGAAATTAACAACTTTAAAATATGAGTTCTCACGATTAGTTCCACTCCACCAATCTTTTCCATAGACTTTCCTTTTGATTCCAACAACACTTCCTTCTCTTTTCTAGCTCCGAAGCTTTCCAACTTACTTCTTTCTATTACACGGGTTGGGCCTCCATGGGTTCCAATATCTTCGCCCCCATTTCTTTACTTCTTAGATGATAAACCATGTTTCAATGGTATTCTAAGGTATTTCGCAAAGTTTGATGTGTTTAGGTTGATTTGATATGATTTTAAGAAAAGCTAGTAAGGAAAGAAAGAGAAGAAGACATTAGAGAGTGGAAGAAAAGCTTGGAAAAGGAAGAAGAAGTGAAAAAAGTGAGAAAGTGGATGCTTATTTATAGAAAAAGTTTTGGATTAAAATAATATTTTGCAAAAAGACCAAAATACCCTTTACTTACTTTTTAAGCAACCTTATTTTTTTTCCAACACTTAACATCACATTTCAAATCATTAATTTATGTCATTTTCACTTAAGAAGTAAGGAATATGATAATTATGTTTGTTTGATTTGATTTTTACTTTTTGACTTTTGTACTTTTTTGTCTTTTTATGCTTACTTTTTCTTAATTATATTCTAGAATTTTCAAAATATGTTTAGTAAAAGTAAACTGCTAGGAACTGAGATGTTGGTTTTGATGACAATAACCTTTTCAACTTATCTTATTATAAAATAAAATATATATAACATTGTTGTCTAAATAGATATGTATATGCATGATATATAGATATATATATATATGCAGGTATTGATTACTAAAGACTGATCTGTATAAAGACTCAAGACTCAAGCTTGAAGACTCTAGAGTACCGAGATCAAGATTTCAAGATACGTATCTAGTTTTTGTTAAAACTTTAGAATAGCATGGAAATCTTTATTTCGAATTTCATTTGGGATGGAACCCATTTCTACCTTCTTAGTCGCTTACAAACCCACTACAAGTAGCTCACAAATCTACGACAAGTGGCTTACAAACCTACAAACATCTTAGTTTTGTAAAAGTTCTCGAGTCCTGATGTAATGAGATATTCTATAGGTAGAAGCTTGCAAAACTACTCCAAAATGGCTTTTCAAAAATGATTTTCAAAACTGCTTTTCAAATTATTTTAGCCTTAAAATTATCTTTTCAAAAGATTTTTCAAAAAGATGTTTTAGCCTTAAAATATTATTTGTTTTTGTGTTAAAATAAACTCTTATTTTAAACTTCATTTTCAAAAAAAAATTTACATTTATTTTTACATAGGGATGTCGACATCATGGGATACCCCATGTCGACATGGTGGCCGTTGAATTCAAAAGTTTCAATTTTCAAAAGAAGTGACTATTCTTTTAAATCTCTTCACGAATGGTTATGACCATTGGTGCTTTATAAGTAGGCTTCACAAAATTTTTTAATCATCTATTTTCATATTTTCTTCATTTCTTCTTCTCCACAAATCCATATTCTATAATTTTCATATTTTTAAGATCGTGCCGAAATTCTATCGGATTCTCAAGTGAATCAAATTAGAATCTCATTCTTGTTTGATTCTCTGCCCTCTCTCGAAGATCAAAGTGCTATTCAGAGTTATAGGACCAATTTGTAATCAAAAGTTTATCGAGTCTTTCTATAATGTGTGGTTGTGCCTGGAAATCAATTGGGAAATCTTGTGGCCTGTAAATCAAGAAAGTTTTCCCCGGACTCGTGAGACATGAGGGTATCTCAAGGCCTTTAGATGAGGAACGTAATCTCAACATTGGTATAATAAAAATCTGTATGAGGTGGTTTGCCTTGGTACAAGACTGGATGTAGGGTAACTCCGAACCTGTATAAAATATGGTATGTTCTTTCCCTTTACTATTTTTTATTAACTTTCCACATTTGTGTTTGATTCAGTAATTGTTTTGTGATTAAGTTTTGCACTTGTTTGTGTCATAATTTTAAGTTAGTTCATATAAATCTTAGAATCCATTAAACACTATTCACCCCCCTCTAGTGTTAAATTAGCCTTAAGATCCTTAATCCGTTGTCCCTTACAATTGGTATCAGAGCGAGTTTTTCATAGTTTTCATAATATGAAACTTGAAAATTGTTTTAATGGCTACCACTGGTAATGTCAACTCTGGCACTAGTTCTATTATCCCTAACACTGGTTCATTCGTAGAAGGTAAGTGTACTGTCAGACCACCATTTTTCAATGGCAGTAATTATGCATATTGGGCTTGTGGAATGAAAATTTATGCACAATTTGTAGGATTAGACAATTGGAATATCACACAAACTGAGTATATTGAACCAACTACCAATTTTTCCCAGTGGACTACTGAGCAAAAGGGTGTTGCACAAAATAACTCAATGGCGAAGAATATATTATTTCGTTCACTAGATAGGAATGAGTTTAATAGAGCGTCTGTTTTTATGTCTTCATTTGAAATCTGGAAAACTTTACATGTTACTCATGAAGGAACAAGCAAAGTTAAACAGACTAAAATTTCCACATTAACTAATCAATTTCAATTGTTTAAAATGCATGCAAATGAGTCCATTTCTGACATGTATTGTTGATTTTAAGATATTGTTCATTCACTAATTGCACTAGGAAAAAGCTTTTCGGAGGAAGACCAAGTCAGAAATATTCTAAATTACTCACTCCAAAATGAGATCAAAATACACTTACAATCGAAGAAGAAAATGATATTAGTCTCATGAAAATAGAAGAATTGATTAGGAATCTGATTCCTATGAAGTTCAACTACAAAGAAGAAGAGAAAACAAGGCTATAGAAAAGAAGTCATTAGCATTCAATGCAACAACCGAAGATTCGAAACCAGACAGTGATGAAGATATTGCCTTCATGACAAGAAGCTTTCGAAAATTCCTAAAATATAGAAAAATGAATAATTACAAAAGAAATAATCAAAGGAATTTAAGAAATAATACGGAGAACGTTAACAATGATAGATGCTAAAATTGCAATAAGATCGGGCATTATAGAAAAGATTGTCCATATGCAGATAAACAGTTGTTCCCTCCAAATAATGACTCATCAAGGAAAAGAAAGAAAGCATTCAGAGCAACTCTTGATGATGACTCAGACTCATCATCCAATGATGATGAAAAGAAGATGGATACTTCACATCTATGTTTTAAAATTCCATGAATTTTTAAATTGAAATTTATCCCTTGAAATTTGAATTTTAAATTCAAAAATAATATCATTCTAATAATATTATTTTAATTATAAAATGCTTAATATTTAAGTACTATTATATTTAACGTTATCATAGGAATTATATAATTAGAATATAGGATGCTATATATATATTTATTTATTAGGAATTAGGAATAGAAACTTGTCCTTTGATTCAACAGGCATATGTCGACATACCCCGATACACCATGTCGACATGCCCCTCAGAATCTGATTTAAAATTTTGAATTCAACCTTTCGAATTTCCCTCCACCTTTTCACCAACTTCAATGCTCTGGAGAGATATCTCTTGACCATAGAACATGTCTATAGAATCTCTATTTATCTCACTCTCTTTATCATCACTTTTCACTTTTATTTCAAATTTCAAACTTATCTTTATTATCTTCAACTACTCTCAAACTTCTTCAATGGCCTCTTCAAGCACGCTAACACCATTAGGCTTCCAAAATCTGCCAAAAACTATTTTTTTAATGACCCAGAAGCTATCAAAGCTTACATCAACTATGTAAACTTTGGTAAAATTCATATAGGAAAATTTGCTATTTTTGAAGATTTTCCTTCTTATGAAATTGAAAATCTCTTTCAACAATGTTCTATTCTTAGTTTAGTTAATAACAAACAAAACGATTTTGTACGTTATTCATGATGTTTTATGCGAATTTGAATCGTGGTTTTTATGATGGGGAAGAAGGACAAATTTAGAGTAGTGTTAGGGGAACACAAATTGTTTTGGATTGTGAAATTTTGGGAAATATTTTGGGATGTAAGTATACCAAAATGAATCTCTCGAAATTTCAAATCAATGAAAATGATCGAGAGACATTTCATCACATCTTTGAAGGGGATGACAATTTCGAATTCAAAAATCGCTATTTTCGTCCAAAATCAAGAATTGTTAATCTTCTTATCCAACACACTCTTATACCAAGATCGGGAAACTACAACAACCCGACTTTAAAAGTTTGCAAAGCTCCTTCTGCAATTTTTTGGAAATTATGATATTAATTGGGCTCAAGTTATTTTGGATGAGCTAAGGCCCAAGAATTTTACTATGGGTGAAAACACATTATATCATGGAATTTATCTATCCCGGATTTTTAATTACTTTGGAGTTGATTTCAAAAGGGAAGAATTTATAACTAGAAAAGTGTTCAACCATGGAAACATTTCCAATATACAAATTCCATTAGTGTTTCAACCATATGAAACACTTACGAAAAAGGAAGAAAGGCTTGCTCATGAAGAAATGGAATAAATGAAGAAAGAAGAAGAAAAGGAGGAAGAGGAAGGAATGCAAAATTGAAGAGGAGGAAGAGGAAGATCAAGAAACCTTCTTAGAAAGTATTGAATATCCTACTGATCCTGCTAATCCATCCAATAAGACCATTCTCGATAATCAAAGAATTATATTGGAAAATCAAAAGACACTTAAAAGATCAATGAGTAAAAAATGGATAAGATTTCCACTAAAATCGACAAGTTTCGGGAAAATTAGTAGAAAGCTCGGACTATCATCTTCTTCGTCTTCATCTAACTAGTTTTAGTTCAGTCTTCATCTAACTATTTTTAGTTCATGTTATCTTAAGTTCTATCTTTGTATTTCCATTATTTTAGTTAATATTATATTATCATGTAATGTTGACTAGAATTATTAATGGAATCTTTTATTTCCTGCTATTCAACTTCACTTGTCTCTGTAATTGCTTATTTTTATATTAAACAAATTTTAATTTAATAGACTTGTTCATCATATTCAAAACAAAGCAAAATGTCATTTTAAGTAGAGGCATGTCGACGTACACCATCCCCCCATGTTGGCATCCAACTGGCAGAAAATAGTTACACTTTCAAATTTCATTTTCATGTAGTTAACTTGTGTCTATTCATTTCAAACGACTTTCTACCCCTATTTATATTTGTTTCTTCCAGAATAAATTGTAAAAATTCATGTCTAATCACTCTCTTTCATAGTTCTTTCTATTTCTTGAATTATGGCTTCTCTGAATAAGAATCTAAGTGATAATATTGAAGAAACTCTCACTTCCTTCAAGAATATTCTTACATTCATACTTCGTAATCAGCGTCACTTAGAATTAAGTCAAATATGGATGATCAAGGAGCAAGAGAGACATTTCGACGCCCTTCGTTGGATTATCTCAGCCCTTAACAAGGACAATCTCGAAGGAAATCCACTAGACACTCTCGATAAAGATAAAGAAGAAGAGGATGCCATCAAAATAGACCCTATCTTTGGAGAAGATGGATTACTGGAAGTGCCAAGGAACGCCTAGTCATTCTGTATGTTATTTGTTTGATATTATTGGTGTGTTTTAAACTTGACTAACTTAACTTATTTGGTATGGTTTGTATATATGTTTGGATTGAATAATTACTGTAAATATGATTGGTAGATGATTGATTTACTTTTTGGATTACACTTATGATCACACTTAGCACTTATTACAATTATATATGGTTTACCCTATTTTATTATTGTTGATTATCTTATAACAAGTTCATGGATTTTTAAGAAGTTTTTGTTGATGACAAAGGGGGAGAAGTTATAAAATAGTAGTTGGCTTGGGGTAAGGGGGAGTTATGGAGTAAGGGGGAGCTATGATAGGAGTTATAGTATGATAAGTATATTTTATAAATACAGGTTGTCGTCATCAAAAAGGGGGATATTGTTAGGAACTGAGATGTCGATTTTGATGACAACAACCTTTTTAACTTATCTTATTATAAAATATATACTAACATTATTCTCTTGATAAATATGTATATGTAGGATATATATATATATATACAAATATTGATTATTGAAGACTGATTAGTATAAAGACTCAAGACTCAAGATTGAAGACTATAGAGTATTGAGATTAAGATTCAAGATATGTGTCTGTTTTGTTAAAACTTCATAATAGCATGGAAATCTTCATTTCGAATTTCATTTGGGATGGAACACATTTCTACCTTCTTAGTGACTTACAAACCCATGACAAGTAGCTTACAGAGCTACGGCAAGTGGCTTACAAGCCCATGAACATCCTGGTTTTGTACAAGTTCTCGAGTCCTGATGTGATGAGATATTCCGTAGGAAGAAGCTTGCAAAACTACTTCAAAATGATTTTCAAAACTGCTTTTTAAAATATTTTAGCCTTAAAATTGTCTTTTCAAAAGATTTTTCAAAAAGTTGTTTTAGCCTTAAAATATTATTTGTTTTTGTTTTAAAATAAACTCTTGTTTTAAACTTCATTTTCAAAAACAAATTTTACATTGTTTTTTACATAGGGATGTCGATATCATGGGATACCCCATGTCGACATGGTGGCCGTTGAACTCAAACGTTTCAATTTTCAAAAGAAGTGTCTATTCGTTTAAATCTCTACATGAATGGTTATGACTGTTGGTGGTTTATAAATAGGCTTCAGAGATGAATTTTTTAATCGTCTATTTTCATATTTTCTTCACTTCTTCTTCTCCACAAATCCATAATCTATCATTTCCGTATTTTTAAAATCGTGTCGACATTCAGTTGAATTCTCAAGTGTATTGAATTAGAATCTCATTTTCGTTTGATTCTCTGCCCTCTCTTGATGATCAAAGTGCTATTATGATTTATAGGATCAATTTGTAATCAAAAGTTTATCGAGTCTCTCTATAAGGTGTGGTTGTGCTTGGAAATCAATTGGGTAATCTTGTGGCCCGTAAATCAAGAGAGGTTGTCCATACAAGTGAGACAGGAGGGTACCTCAACGCCTTTAGAAATTGAAGAATGTAATCTCGACATTGGTATAATAAAAATCTGTATGAGATGGTTTGCCTTGGTACATGACTGGATGTAGGGTAACTCTAAACTAGTATAAAATCTGGTATGTTCCTTCCATTTACTATTTTTTATTTACTTTCTGCATCCGTGTTTGATTCAGTAATTGTTCTGTGATTAAGTTTTGCATTTGTTTGTGTCATAATTTTAAGTTAGTTCATATAAGTCTTAGAATCCATTAAACACTATTCACCCCCCTCTAGTGTTAAATCAGCCTTAAGATCCTTAATCCACCATCCCTTTCATAAACTTGATCGGTGAATTAGTTAGTACTTATACTATTGAATATATGCTCATATATAAGAAAATAAAGGTGCAATGAAGTTGCGATAACTTTTAATCGACAAAACATTGATTTTCGACAAAATGTTTTACAGTCACATTTTGATGTTTTAATTAAACTATTTATTTATGTAAACCCAATTTAAAAATTAATTTGTATAATTTTATTTAAAAATATAAACATTTATAAATAAATTAAAATAATTTATTTAACCACTACACCTTGCTCTTCTAAAATCAGCATTTTATCACTTTTATCGATATAGGCAAATGTTACTATTTATGTGTATACTTCTCTTTCTAGATCTTATCTAATATTGTTTGAATCATAAAAGCTTACTTAATTTGTACTTAAAATCACTTTAAATATTATATTGTAAAGTGGTCAAATTCTGGATCATTATACAATCTCCCATAATTACGGCAAAGCGAAGCAAAGCTCTTCTGAGGCCTGACCAACACGACCTCCTCTACAACATTCAACCTTGGTCCCCTAATTGGAGTAATATTTCTCAATGCTCGATCCTCGCCATTTATTATAGTACTACCTCAACCTCCTCTACCTCTAGCTCTCAAGCATTGAAGCCTCTAATACTCATAATTCTTACTACCTATCAAAGCAAAACTTCTTTTAGGTTATGAAAGGATAGAGTTATTTCAAAGAAATGATACCTAAGAAAGAGATAATTCTAAAGTATAATTTTGGAAACTAGTTTTCGAAATACAAATACGTTCTCATATATATAATACACCCGACTCATTCTAAGGTGTCACTTACCCTATCTCCAATGAGCCATACCTAACCAAAGTTACGGTGTTCGCTCAACCTTAAGCTTTGATACCAAATATAACGACCCAATTTTTCGACCCTCGAATGTTAACAATAAATACATCGACGGTAATCATGTACTGGGCACTAATGTGCCAAAAAGATAGAAATTTAGAGTAAAAAAAAGAAATAGAAGAATAGAACAAGAAAAGAAGAATACAATAAAAGTATCTTACAATGGAGCGGTAATATATAATATTAAAGGAACAGTACGAAGGATTAATTTGAATATAGAAATTTCAGACTATTAAAACTTAAGTGCCATTATTAGCCTGGAAAGTTATGACTACCTTTCCGCACAATGCTAATATATACAATATAGTAGTGCAGCAGAAATAAGAATACTAAGGTAGGTAATCATCCACCTCTTCTCCATAAGCTCTAAGTGACCAAAGCTAAATCTAGAAACTTACACAGGGCTGCCGTGAGAATTGTAAGAAAATAACGCCTGGATCAGTCTGGTAAACCTGCATAAGAAACTGAAGAAATGTGAGGCAAGTATTAGTAACCGTTAAAACCATACAGATTACAGTAATGGTTTTCCCCTCAAAGAAACCAACCATTCATTAAATTTATTATAACGGGATATGTTAGACAATGTCTAGATTGTTGCACATAAATCATATCAAATAGCTGTTGTATGAATGCCATAACAATCATAAGTATACAATCAATACCGATAAGGTGCATTTGCATACTGGATTTTCCATGGCGATCTCCTCGGATCTAGCAGAATCTGAACTCCTGCACAGGGGTTAGAGATATCCTTTCGAGCAACGTACATCTCTAGGGAATGCACTATAGGAAATACATTACTAGCCTACACCCAAAACACTCGTGGTTCCGAATGCATCGCTCCTACAAGCATGTCTGTAGGTAATACTAGATGGAGTTGCTCGCACCCTTGGGACTGCTAAAATGCTACATTGCCCTTAGTTCACAGCATATCCCTGGTTTTATTCATTTTCAATGACAAGGCTATGTTCGACATCTCTCACTCGATTCTACATCACTCGAACAGGATGGGAATCCTCAAACGGATTCCTATATCCCCAAAAGATCACAAATCACTACATGGATTTGAGCATCTCGAATATGTCTCGAACCCCCACAAAGGTTTCCCGCATAAGTCTTTCGAGAAATGTTACCGTTGTCCTCTCTCTTGGAACAATTCTTAAGATTGATAGACCCATACGATGGCATCATTTGAAATGTTAATGTTGACCTCTCCCTTGGAATTTAACCTTAGGATTGAGAGTTTAACTAAATAACATTTCACATCACAACCGCTTCTAAAATATAAAACCTGTATACTTGTTTTGAAGTGGTATTCGGTAAGTAAAACACTTAATTCGATGAATTGCTAGTTAACTCAATTTTGTTTCTTTCAAAAGTAAACAAAAGCAAGATGCATTTTCTACCAATACTCCTCCCCGGTGGTTCTTATTATATAAAATCACGAAGCCTTTCAATAACTTCTTAAGTCAGTACTAGGTCAAGTTCAAGAATTGACTAATCGATTCTCTAATCAAAACAATTGGTTATACAAATCATGATTCATACACATAACTCATTTTTAACATTCTAGCTTAATTATTCCACGCCCAAGAGTCAAGCTAGGTAGGTTTGAGCACTGCTTGCACCAAGCCTTACCTAGACATTTTGTTCTTGAATTTTACAAATTGGATAAGCCTACGTTGTCGGCTTTTAGTGTTAATTATAGTATTAACGATTTCCATAAACAATATGAAATCAGCATGATTAATACATTTTCAACATTTTGCGACTTACTATTCCTCGAGCAAGAGGGAAGCCCAGTAAGTTAGAGATCTATTGCTCCATCCCTACTCGACATCAATCTTAACTCTCACAAATAGAGAAACCTTACTTCGTCGGTTTTTAGTGTTAAGCATAGTTAATTACTTTTCAAACAAGTAATTAAATAATCAACCATTTGGCCATTAAGTAATTATTGTACACTTTCTAAACCTTTGTTTTATAATTTTAAACCGGATACTTAATAAAACAATTTAAAAGGTACAATATTTGCATTAGATATTTATATAAGATATGATAAGATATTTTCACAAGATATTCATATAAGATATTTTTCAAAATATTTATATAAGATATTTTAGTTCAAAATACTTATAATAGATTTCAAAATATTTATTTAAAATATTACGCAAAAACAAAAAGTTTGAAAAATCATTGAAAACGACATATTTTATAGATATTTTAATAAAATATCTCTTCTTAAAAAATTTACAATTAATTATTAAAAAATCATAAAGATCTCAAACCACTTTTAAAGTACTTTAAAGATAGTTAGTAACCACTTGTAAAAAGAATGAAACAAAATACTTAAATCTAAATATCTTTTCAAACCTTTTATGTCCAAAAATCAAGCCTAAACGAGGCGGTTTTGAACTATTGATGTTTTGACCATTTTGAGATGTTACTTAACTTTTTTACTATCCAAGATTTTACTAGCAACAAACATACATATAAAACAATATAAAAATGGTGGAAAACCCTAATGATCTCTCTATAAAGTTCCATATAAATTTCCAAAAATATAGAAATTCACAACTACATCTATAACGACCATCGCTATAAATGCACTTTCAAATTCGAGTCCAATCTAAGACATGTTCCTCTATAACCTATATTCTTTGTTTATGGTCTTTTAACAAGTTATACAAGTCCACTCAAGTCCATTCCAAGTTCGTTCAAGCCCATATACATGGATCACGTATGTCACATACTTTTAAAGTAAAAACCCAAACCAATGTTTTAACATAAGTTAACAACAATTCAAATAACATATATAATCAACACAACGTATGTATGTGTTATATTTTCATATAATGTGAGGTGTTAATTCACCTTTAACCTTACTAATAACCAAGATCCAAGAGCAAAAGATCAAACCAAAGCTTACAATCACCTTCTTCCTTCCTTCCTTTTTCTCTTGCTTTTGGTCCTCCTCCTCAATATACCTCATAGCCTCTCCTTGGTGTAGAAGGTTGGCTTTGCTTCTTCAACTATTGGCTAGGTGGAAGGTGTGCTAATATTTTACTAAGCCTTGTGGAAAAGCTTGAGGTGATTTGGAGTAGATTTGCAAATATTTTGCTTTAGGAATTTATAGATGAAGAAGAAGAGATGCCATGGATTTTCTAACTTAAAGCTTTGTAAAATTTATGATTATTTCCTAAGGCTATGCCCTTGCTATATAGGCTTGTGCAATATGTCATAACCACCTTGTACCAGTTATGGAAGGTCACAAAGGAGCCTCCTTTTCACATGTTAACTTTAAGTCACTTCTCATTTATGCTATTTACCATTATACCCTCACCATGATATTATCTCTTATCAATTAAAATATTCTAGAACGTTCCATGCTTTGTAAAGAGGAGAGTGTGTTAATTAGTTGCTTGTATTCATTTGATCATTAGATAAGTTCCAAAGAGTTCGAACATCTTATATCAATCGAAAAGCTATTTACCGATAAACTGATTTTCGTTGGCATTATCACTTTTTCTTCGAAGGATGTGTTTTTGTAAATAAGTTTCTTATCACTATTTACTAATTAAATGATATTTAACAAGGTTGTAAACTCATCATTATAACACTTAATTATATTTAAAAATGTGATGATATTCGTTGACGAAGTGTTCGAATTTTTGGGTCGCTATAAGTTTGACTCGACATGGACTTCGGTTAGGGAGTGTCAGGGTACAATAGTTGCGATAGGTCAAATTTGGTTCGATTGTGGAGGATGAAACAGTAAAAGTTACCCGGAGGTGCTTTCATTTTTGTGAAGGGAAATAGTAAGAGTGCTTCAGTTCGAGGTGTGTTCTGCTCTAGTATAAGACCAAAGTCCATGTTTGGTTGTTAGGGTACTGAACTAGAAAAATAGTCTAGCGTTCCTACTTTGGAGTGGCACATACTTTCTTTGGGGGCCATGTAGTATAACTTCAGGTCAAGGTATGTATGAAGGGGGTGGCTTTTGGGTTCCTAATGACATGCTTCGTGGTTCTTGTGGGTTGACTTTAGGGCATTGGTAGAGCAACATAGGTGTTGTGCAGTAACCAATGGAGTGTAAGGACTTCGACAACTAGATATGGTGAGTGATGATATCAATTGTTGGTAGACTGAGTGGGAAAGTTTTGTATGATAACTCTATGGTGTAGAACAAGATGCGGTTTCACTATCGGTACATGTGCTAAGGGATTGGCAGATAACTCAGAGGTTGTGATGCTCACTTTTAGGACATGGTAGTTCGTGTGTACCCAAGGGTAGCCTATATGTACTCATGATGTTAGGCATCTATGTGTGTCCGGTCCCTCGCCAACATGAGTTGAGAATCTGCGATGCTGAGTAGTCCCTGACCATTTGTGTGGGTCATGAGAGTTGTATATACAACGACACTTAAGTGAGAGGTGCAAGACTGTGTGATGGCTGGTGTGAAATTGATGTGGATGTCGTAATGTTGTGCTATATCCCTATACCCATATTGTACTTAGTGTTGTACTCCCACAAGTGATAATAGTTCTTCATATGCCGTGTTTATGTGCTAACTTGTTAGTATATACCTTATTTATGTGCTAACTTGTTGAATGTAAGGAAATGTCTAGTATGATTCTACATACCTTATGTCCTTATTATTGTACATTTTTATAATATTTTGAAATGACGTATCACTCACACTTGACTTTTGTCTGACCCAAGATTTTATGCTCTACATCTTATTATCTCATTACTCTTAAATGAGAAGAATAGGAATAACGGGTCTAAGTAGTGCATGGAGCTATGTAGAGTAAGAGCAGGAGGCCTTGCATTAATATGTCTGTATTTTGGAGCTTACTATCGGTTATGTTCTATAGTGTTATGCCAGAACATATATTGTTCAGAGACAACCATTAGAGTTTATTTGGAGGTTTTAGGATTTATAAACTAAGTTATTTCTATTTTGTATAGTCTTTGAACATGTTGCACAATGATATTCTTATTTATGGTTCATTTGATAAATTACTATCTCGTCTATTTTATATCTATACTGAATATTATATTTTATTATATGCGTTGTGAGATATATGACAGGTTTTTTATTTGGATTTTATTACTTTACCACCTTTTCTATCATCCTACATTAGTCGGGTATTGGTCCATTTTAAAAGGAATTAAAACACCAAAACTAAATGGTAGAGGTAATTATTGTAACTCATATAGACCGGTCGACCCCTAGGTTGGGCCAATCGACTGCTAGCGGTCGATCGGTAGAAGGCAGCGGTCAACTGATTAACATGTCGATTTGAAATTTTTGACGTGGCCAAACAACCCAGATTTAAAATAATTTAATCGAATGACTAACATTAATTTGAACCTCTATAAATACAGGCCTAACCCCCTTCTTTTCTTCTCATGTTTTCTGAGTGAAATTGGAGCCCTGCCATTTTCTCTTCTCCACATAAATCTTAATTCTTAATAATAGCTATAATTTATGCATATATACAAGTGGAGAATAATAGAGAAGCCAAGGTAAATTATAAATTCCGATCTAGAATTTAAATTAAATCCAATTCTCTTCTCTGATCTAGATTTCTGATAGGCATATGTATGCTTACATTGTATATATTCAACTGGGAAAAAAGGGAGTCAAATTGAATAACAAGGATTAGATCCGGAGAGCTGAAAAGCTAAAAAGGTGAGTGAGAAATTATATATTTTTACATAATATTTGATTTATATCATTGTAAATATATTCATGTATGCCTAAAATGTAAATAGGAGTTGTAGGATAAAGTTGTATACATGTAAGAATTTGTAAACTCTACCTACATATTCTGTGATTGATAATTTAAATTATATATTGTATGTACTTGAATTTAGAAAATGTTAGGTGGAAGTTGTCCTTGAAACTTATAAATTATGCGACAGTTCCAGATTTATAGATTAAAATGACTTTTGCAAGTAAAAAGGTAAATTAAGTTATCTCGATAAATTATGGGGATTTATGTAGTATTTTAATTCATTGGAATATAGGTTGTTGTGATGTAATTTTCTACAAACTATTAAGTTTGACTTTAAATAAAAATGTATAATTTGAAGTAACAAGAAATACAACTAAAAGAAAGAGATGTATAAAATAAGGATATTTACTGTATCTAGTACTATTTATTTCAATAACTATGAAAAAGATAATTCTTTGTAATTTCAAACGTAAGATGGATTCCCCCTTTGGATAAGATATAGAAATTTACAGTGGTAACCTTTCCTTTTAGAAGAGATGTAATTCTAATGTCTTAAAGTGTAAAGATCCATATATTTAATCCTTGTTTGATTAATTAAAGAATGGTAAATATGATAATAATAACGATATAAGAGAAGAATTAATATATGCAATATAAGAAAGGCAAAAATCAAGCAATAACGACGAAAAGTTAGGCAAGTGATAATTTAAAATTAAATGAGTATGAAAGTTCAAATAAACATGAGAGAGAGTAAATGTAAAATGAATAGAAAGAAAAGTTCGATAAAAAGAAATGGGTGTAAATGGGAAAAGATATTTAGATGTTTTAAAGAAAGTGGTAAATGACCTTAAAATTGGGTAAGAAGTAAACATATGCAAAAGTAAGAAATGCTATTAATAGTTGAACATTGGAAGTGTAATAATCAAACAAGTAAGAACACACATACACACACTAACCTCAACTATGAGTTTATGATGGGTGTGAATTATTAAAATTAGTAAATAAATTAGATGGATAAGAATGACATAGTTATTAGAATTGGTTGGAATGCGAAGTCAGTACTGTTATACAACATAAGTCTGTCTACCGCAAAGGGCTTCCAATAGATGAGTATACATTATAGTGATGTGGCACATATCCAATTATATGACCCTTGGAATTATATACGCTTCTATATAGATGAAGGAATACACTAGTGGGGTCTGATTCAACCTTTAAGGAGGGGTTTTACCTTGATTACATTAAGCAATCTAAATGGGACGATAAGAAAGTATCGGTGCTATGTCAGTGTGTTGGTACCATACTAGGGAGTATGAGCTGTACAAAGGTCGAGAACATCATCGTTCTTGAGAGGTCAATGGAAAAGATTAGGGTTACACATAAACGGGCTGCATCTCCTACAATATAGGTCACGTTTAGGTCATGCACCGCTACAGTTGTTTGCTTGTTTATTTGTTAGGGACAAGGCTAGATAATCCTTAAGTGAGGTCTTTCAAAATGAGTAGGGTACTTTGACGAGGTAAGTCCTCCATAGTTCGTGGAGCCTAGTCCACAATAAGAAGCAGATAAGTACTAAATCCCAAGCGAGATATAATACAGCTAAACTATTGTAATGTCGTTATCAGGCAGTACAAGAGTTTCTTTGTATGCACGACAACGAGGATGTGATACTGTATTGACGATGGATATTGACGCGGTGCTAGGTTAAGATACTAGTGGGGAAAGTATCTAGGCCCAAAAGGGAATTGTGGTACTCATGTATTTATACGTATGTAGTTATATCTACCTCAGATAGATAGGGCGTATCATACACGTACGCGGATTCAAGACGAATAAGTAAAATAGAAAGACATAACATGTGATGGAAGCCGATCGACAAAAACTAATGTTATGTGTAACATGTATAATTTACCAGTCACTAGGACATTGTTACGACCCTTTCCACATTACAATCCATATGATAACTTTAGAAGGACATGTTCTAGTTCAAGGAAATAATAGTGGAAGAATATTTTTTCTTATGCATGCTTGATATTGGCAAGGACACTAGACATTGGAAGTGTCAATCTTAATCGGTAACTATATGATTTGTTGCATTTTACTATTCCGCTATGATTATATTTATAGTGCCTAGTAAGGTGCGGGTTATTACAGGTTCCCTGATTAATATAAGCAGATACCAAGATCATTAGGGATAAAGTTGGAGCTACTGCTTTAAGATGGATCGAGCCGTACGTGAGGACGTACTTTCATAGATTTTGGTATCGGAGGCAGGTTAGTCAATCTTAAGAATTAGGATACGCTTAGTGAAATTATTTGTATTTTTCCTGTAAATCTAAATAATTCTTTTAGCCTAATCTTATAAATTCTGACCATAGAGTGTTGCAACCATGTATTGAAAGATGGGTAAGTCGATTATGAGTCAGAACCATAGATGAAGTTGAAGATGTACGCAACCCCCGACTACCCCATGTGAAATGGTCGTATGGAAAGGCTTTGACTTAAGAAGAGCTTGAGTGCAGCATATGAAAGGTCCCTGAAGCTGGATAGTACATGACTCCCTAGTTAGGCTCCCGATAGCCCAATGGTTGTAGATCCTCGCATAATTTCCGATTAATGATGTAGTAGGTCTAGATTACGAAAAGTAAAAATCCATATGTTATAGATATTCGAAAGCAAGAATTAATTAAGTTTTCTAAGAATGGTGTGTAGCAGTCATCCCAAGATAATAGCCGAGTTTTTATATTAGTGGAACGAGATAAGTCAGTTAGTAAGTAGAAAGAACAAGAGCCCAAAAGATGGAACAAATAAGAAACCCACTCTGAATCTGACCCCTTATGAATGTATTTAGACAAAAGTTAAAATGATACTACTATAAATGAATGAGGAAAATATGTAAACTATATACTTGAAATGGTTTTCAAAAGAATTATTTAAAGGTAGAAAATGTAACAACCCTAGATTTTGCTTATATTTTTAAATTGACTTTTTCTTAATGTTATTTTAATTTTTTTTTCAAACATCTCATTTTTTAATATAAATGATGATTATTAAGTGATTTATAGTTCAAACTAGTATAATTTGAATATTTTACTGTAAAGTGAATTTTGGTCAAAATAGTCAAACTTTGACTTTTAATTTAAATTTTTAAAAGTTTAAAATTTTAAATTTTATCTTTTATTATGAAAGTACATAAAATTTTAAGAACGCCACTTTTCGTTTCGTTGAAATCGGATGTAAATTGTGAAAGTTACACCCTTTACAATATTGTGCGTATATAGGGTTATTTAACAATGACTATTTTAAATTGTATAAATTACTTCTTCTTTGTTATATTTTATTTTAATATGTGATAATATGTTATATTATGTATATTTTGACTTTTAAGTATTTTTGAAATGATAATATAATTTTTCTAAAGTTTATTTGAATTTATTTCAATTTATAAAGACTAGTTTGGTATTTACTGCATTTTTCTTTATTTAAAATTCTATTTAATTAAAATTTAATTATTTATTTCACCTTGAAAATGCTTTAAATAAATTAATTTAATTCAACTTTCCACTTCATAATAATTTTATAATGAAATGTATAATTTTCCAAGACTAATTGTGATTTATGCACAATTTTAGAACACTGTTTGGTATTTTTAAGGCATTTTCTTCATTATTTTATATTTTTTTCAAATTATACTATTTATTACCTCATATTTCTAATTGATTTCGGTTTGTAAAGTATTTTCTCCTGAAATTTTTTTTATGTAAAGTTTTAAAAGGAAAAGAATATGGAAGATTGTAAATCACTTTGAAACGTAAGCCCTTTTATTTGCCCAAACCCTTCATTTCCTTAAACTCCTCAATTAATTGCCTTAGCCGTGTAAAACCCTAATGTAGCCGTCATCTCATTAGGTTTTCACGTGAAAAAAAAGATCATTTTCATTTGTTTCTCACGGCTTCAAAGATCTGGTAATGGCTTCCCTTTCTTTTTCTTACTTTTCTACTTGTTTTCCCTAAATTTTAAGTTTTTTTCATTTATTTAAAGACTTTGGCTTTTGTTTTCTTAAAAATCTAATTTTGGAAATTTCCTCGAAATGATTTCTGATCATTTGTCCAAATAAAAATAAACAACGTCTGAAAATTTGATTTGGATAAAAAGTGTAACCTTAATAGAAATTCTAAATTTTATAATTCTAAAGGCAAATTTTTCATCTTGAACTGTATACAATTGTGTAACATTTGTTTCACTTTTGTTTTGGTCAGATTTGTTGTATACTTTTTTTTTTAAAAATAAGTTAGTAATAATTAGTGTGAAACGGGAAATAAACTTTACATTTCTTTTACATATGTTTACATCTGTGTAACAACCCGCATATTTGTCGATTTTATATTTAAATATTTTATCGTTAGTCGGATTTTTGTCCGAAAAGCTACCTTTTGCGTACGGTCGAATTAGGGCTCGGGACCACTCCCATTGAGTTTAAAATGCCGTTTGCGACCTTTTTGAGTATAAGCTTCGATATGTTTGGAGAAAGTTGATTTCTGCTACTTTTTACTTTGGGTTTGGTTTTTGGGCTCAGCCCTATGTTAACTAATGCTCAAATCTGAGCCACTCTTCCCCACTCACTCTCATTCTTTTCTCTTTTCAGTTTTCTAAGCTTTAATGGTGGGAGAGATTGGAAATTAAAACTCCAAAACCCTAGTTTCTATTGCAAATCAAATTCCTAGCTCCAAACTCAAGAAGAACTCATTGGTAAGCTTCTCTTCTTCTTCTCCAACTTGTTCTCTTACCAATTTCAGAAATTCCTAAACCTAATTTTGGGAATGTTCTTATTTTTGAGCTTAGATTCAAGCTCAATTGGGTTGTGTCGAAGAGAGGTTGATTCTCCATTTGCTTTCAAGCTTCTTCTTGTTCGATTTTGTGAAAAGGTGAGATTTTTATCTCACATTTATGACTATAATTATCTTTGGTTGTTGGGTATGAATTCCTAACACTTCTTCATGTGCATTTGCTATTGATTCGGATTGGTTTTGTGAATACTCCAATTTTTGAGTTTTTAAGTCAAATTTGTGTGAAATCCTTTTATGGATGTTTGATCATGCTTTTGGTGATGCATCGAGGAGCATATAGGGCCGGGTTGCCGATTGGCATAAACCCTTAGAGCCAATGTTCGTCCGGTTGCATTTTGGAAGAGTTTGCTCTTCATTTGAATAAGGCTGAAAAACAGCCCAGGCATGATTCAGTCGACTGAAAACTCTGTTCAGTCGACTGAACCTGAAACCCGAGAGTTTCTAGGCATGATTCAGTCGACTGAAAACTCTGCACAGTCGACTGAAACTGGAAACAGAAAGTTTCCTGAACCTGGAAAATTTCCAGGTACAGGGTCAGTCGACTGAAAAACTCTGTTCAGTCGACTGAACCTGCTGTTTGAGTCCAATTTGCCTTTTTGGATTGAAATTCCAATTTAAATCGATTCGTGATAATCCTATTTGTTGTTATCATCTATTATGACTTTGATGACTCTTTTTAGGGATTTTGAATATCCATTTCGATGGATCCTTTATCGATTTCGTTGGATTTTATTCACGTCTTCGTATGTGAATTTTTGTGATTGATTGTTCTTACAATCTTCTTCGTGATTTGTCACTTTAAAAATATAAAGGTTTTCTATACTAGTAGTAAATATCAAAACTCTTTTCTCAAACGACTTCAATACTATTTTAATACCAAATTCGTTTATAAAACCGTTTTCCAATCTATTAGTATATACAAACCTTTACCTCACTCGTATGAGAAATCTAATTAAATGGCTTAGTAAAACAAGTGGTATGAAACGCTTGCATTTACTTTGTCGGTTAATTCTTGGACTTGTTCGATTGAACCTCTTGTGACAATTTTCTAGTGGAGATTTACAGTTTGTTCGTAAATATTTGAGTTAAGCAAGTGGTTATGGGACATGAAGCTAAACTCATATATTTACTAGCTTAGTGTAATCGACACTTCTCGTTGATCATGACGATCATCTTTGTGATTTAGACTAGCAATGTGCGATGTTTCTTTGTCTACGAGGGAGACTAAACCCCGTTTTTTGGAGTTTCGACTCAATTTGTGATGGGGTAGCAACCCAAGCTCTTCGGGCCGTTTGTGGAGCTTCGGCTCAATTTGTGATGGTTAGCGACCATGGAATTAGCGTTCCGTTTGTGATACACGTGTTGGTGAGCTTTATGCTCCCGTTTGTGATAGGCCTTCCCCCCTTTGTGATTTCTGGATTTCTTGTGTAGATTCCTAGAATTTGTGTTTCACCAATTTTCGTGATTTCCATTGATAAGTTTTATCAATATTTGTGCATTGGTGAATTTGTGTGCCATTGACTTTAGTGATTTCTGGATTTCTTGTGTAGTCTTCTGGAATTTGTGTGTCATTGACTTTTGTGATTGACATTTATATTATCGTCAATATTTGTGGTTTGATGAACGAAATAAAGAGTATGACGTTTCTTTGATCCTTGTGTAGATTTGGTGACATTGATTAATCTCTTGATGATTATCAACTAAGTATATGTATATATATATCACAGCTTGGCATTGTGATTATTATGTGTTTAGTCATATCTCTTATTCTATATCGTTTCATCTGATATTTATAGTTAGACTGATCCGTTTATTATTTTCTTATTAAATAATACTCGGGTCAGACCGAGATGTTACAGGTGCTTCTGCTTGACTTCTCTCTTGGGATTGATTTCTCTTGCTTTTGGTTAACTACTTAGATTAGTAGTTTTTTGTTGTTGTATACATTTGAGATATAGACTCCATAATGTATACTTATTCTTTTGTGTAGTTCATGTAACTATTCTTTTGTGATATTGTGGATCTTTTTAGACCACTACTCTGATGTACACTTTCTAGTGTAATATTCATATCTTATTCCGCCTTTGTGATATGAATTGTCTATGACTGATTTGTGTTATGCTTATTTCTATATTTGTTTTCCGAAGGATTTATATAGCCACCGTGTAGTAGCTTTGAGTTTGTGTCGGTATGTCGGATTTCCTCTCGAAATAGAATGCATGTTATATTATCTGACATATCGGTGCTCGCGCAAAGAAATTACATGGATGGTCACTCCTTAACAGCCTTATTCTCCATGCTAGTCGACAGCATTCGCCGTAATGTTCTTGGCTAGCGTGGGTATAGAGGTGGGGCGTCACAGCTTGGTATCAGAGCAAAACTTCGGAACAATATGGAATATTATAACAAGGATCATCGTCCTAAGTCCATCTTAGGAGTTGTGCTTTAGGATTTTATTCGGGTCTTCGTGCCGTTCTTCCTATTTTCCTTATGATTCCTTGTTTATCTATCAAGATTGCTTGATATTCAATTTGGTGAATAACCTTTTCTTCTTCTTCTTTCTTTCTAAGGGAAGAGAAATGTCTAGACCAGGCCGCCCCAGAGCCGTGCCATCTAGCACTCCACCCCAGGATGGAGTTTTTATGACTACTCAACAGCTTCTTGATTTGGTAATAAATGCTCAAGCAGCGTGAGCTAACCCGGAACCTACTCACCCAAAGTCGGGATTTGCATGCTTGTGTAGCGATTACACTAATTTGGGTGGGGAGTCATTCAGGGGTTCCGAAACTGTTATTGAAGTACAGGCTTGGCTAAGAACATGCGATCGCATCTTTTCGCGCATGAATCTTATTGACCTTCACCGAGTTCAGGTGGCCTCTAGTATGCTCCGAGAAAGAGCATTGGATTGGTACGAGCTTCTTATTTCTGAGATTAATGAAGCGGATCTCACCTGGGAGAAATTCCGAGAGCGCTTCGAGTTAAAATTCATATCAGAAGCAGAAAAAGTGACATTGGCTCGACGATTTATAGACCTTGTTCAAGGTGAGTCATCCGTGACTGATTACGTCGCCTCCTTCGAGTCGCTTTCCAAATATGGGGTTGAATACATCAACACCCCTCTTAAGAAGAATCAGAGATTCGTCTATGGCCTAAACAAAAGTCTCAAGAAGCCATTACTTCTAAAGTTAGAAGTTTCTTTTGACCAACTTGTTGATATTGCTCTTCGTCTTGAAGAGACGGATAAGGAGAATGATGTTGAAGTGGTGGGTGCCAAACCAAACTTCAACAACAAAAAGAGGCCAAACAAATTTAAAGGCCCTTATCCCAATAAGAAAGGGAAGCAAGCAACCTCCGTGGAAAAGACTTCTTCCTTTGGTCGTGGGGAATGCTATAATTGTGGTTCGAAGGACCATTATGCGAACAAGTGCCCAAAGTCTCTTTCTTGTCGCTGCTGCAAAGTTCCCGATCATGTTATATCTTCATGCCCTAAGCTTCAGGGCAGGAAGGAGGGAAAGTTAAATGTTGCTCAAGCCCCTGGCAACACATCTCGTGGCCAAGGTATTTCTCATTCTATTCTAGATGGAATTATTTTGTTTCGTGATCATCCTATTCGAGTTCTTTTTGATACGGGTGCGTCCCATTTTTTTATATCAAAAGAACTTGTTGATACTTTTTCTTTGGATGTTTTGTGTTTAATGACTTCTTTGAGAATTGCGAATCCGGTTGGTGGATCCGCAACAATCAGTTTATTGTGTAAAGATGTCGAGATTATTTTGTGTGATTTTTCTTTCCGAGCCGATTTGCATGTCATGCGTTATTTAGGCTTTTGGAATGACTTTGGGAATGCATTGGCTTAACCGTTATGAAGCTCATATCCTATGTCCTGAGCGGACTATTCATCTTCGACATCCTCAATCTGTTAATCAGGTTTCTGTTATTCTTAAAGATTCAGATTCTGCTTTGGTTGCATCTTTATATTCTTTAAATCCTCGTGATGACGATGATGATGATGATGGTGATATTATTTCTCTTATTCACGTCGTTTGTGAATTTTCCGACATATTCGAGCCCGTTTTAGGATTACCACCTAAGCGACCAATTGAGTTCAGAATTAATCTTATTCCGGGAGCTCAACCTATCACTCTTCCTCCTTATCGTATGTCCAATAAAGAAAACGAGGAGATGCGTAAACAATTATCAAAATTGGAAACGAAGCAATTTATTCGCTCTAGTTCCTTGCCTTGGGGAGCTTCAGCTATTTTTGTGAAGAAATCCGATGGTACACTTAGGCTTTGCGTTGACTACCGCAAGCTTAATGATCTTACTATCAAAAATAAATATCCTTTACCTCGGATTGATGATCTATTCGATCAACTTAGTGGTGCTAGAGTCTTTTCACAATTGGACTTGGCTACCGGTTTTCATCAGCTTCATATTGCAGTGGATAGCATTCCTTTGACATCGTTCCGTACTCGGTATGGATCTTATGAATGGCTTGTTATGCCATTTGGGTTAACAAATGCCCCGGCTTATTTCGTTGACTTAATGAATCGAGTTTTTAAAGACTTTCTCGACCGGTTTGTTCTCATCTTTATCGATGATATTCTTGTTTATTCTAAAACCGAGGAGGAGCATGAAAAACATCTTCGGATTGTGTTGGAAACTCTTAGGAGTAATCAATTAAAGGCAAAATTTTCTAAGTGCCACTTTTGGCAATCTCGTGTGAAGTTTCTCGGTCATATTATTTCTGAATCCGGAATTTCCGTGGATCCTTCAAAGATTGAAGCGATTCAAGATTGGAAGAGACCGGAGAGTGTGACAGAGATTCGTACTTTTCTTGGATTGGCGGGCTATTACCGTCGTTTTATTAAAGACTTTTCTAAAATTGCCGTGCCTCTCACTAGCTTGACGAAGAAAGGTGTTAAATACAATTGGTCGGACAAATGTGAAGCTTCTTTTCAGAAATTAAAAGAACTTCTTTCTGATGCTCCTATTCTTGTTATTCCCGATGGGAATCAAGATTTCGTTGTTTATACCGATGCTAGTCGCATTGGTTTGGGTGCCGTTCTTATGCAAAAGGAAAGCGTTATTGCTTATGCTTCTAGGCAATTAAAGCCTGCTGAGACTATATATGCCACTCATGATTTAGAGCTCGCGGCTATTGTTTTTGCTCTTCGAATTTGGCGTCATTATCTCTTAGGAGAGAAATTTGTTCTTTACATAGATCATAAGTCTTTGAAATATTTATTCTCTCAAAAGGAACTTAATTTGCGTCAACAGCGTTGGCCCGAATTCCTTGCACCATATGATTTTGATATTCTTTATACTCCCAGTAAGGGTAATCGTGTCGCCGATGCTCTTAGCCGTAAACAACAAGATGTTGTTTCTATGATGATATCCGAATGGAACGATCTTGAGATCTTATCCACTTGTGAGATTCGAGGCCGTGTATCCGATTTATGCTCATCATTTATTTTATGTAGCCTTGAGGCTCATCCATCCCTTTTAGACCGCATTCTTGAAGCTCAAAGGCTAGATACTGAATTGGTTCTTCTTGGCCAGAATATTAAGGATAAAATTGATATTGAAGGTTTGAAAGACTTTAATATCGATTCTCGTGGTGGCATTCGGAAATTTGGCAGACTTATCGTGCCAAATGTTAGGGATCTTCGTAAAGATATTTTAGAAGATTCTCATCACTCTAAATTTACCATTCATCCCGGTAGTAGTAAAATGTACGCGGATATGAAGAGACTTTATTATTGGGAGGGAATGAAACTTGACATCGCTAACTTCGTTAAATGTTGCATGACTTGCCAACTCGTTAAGGCCGAACATCAAAGGCCCGGAGGGTTATTGCAACCTTTAGAAATTCCAGTTTGGAAGTGGGATCAAATTTCCATGGATTTTATAGATGGCCTTCCCCGTTCTCGATCGGGTTATGATAGCTTATGGGTAATTGTTGATAGACTTACTAAATCCGCCCATTTTATTCCCGTTCGGTCTAACCGAACCGTTCCTCTTTTGGCCAAACTATTTATCAAAGAAATTGTTAAATTGCATGGTGTTCCTACTTCTATTGTTAGTGATCGTGATCCATTGTTTACTAGTGGATTTTGGAAGAGTCTTCAAAAAGCTTTAGGAACGAGGCTTAATTTTAGCACCGCTTATCACCCCCAGTCCGATGGACAAACTGAGCGTGTGAATCAAACTCTTGAAGATCTTCTTCGTTCTTGTGTTCTTGATTTTGGTGGAAGTTGGGAAGATCATATTTCACTTGTTGAATTTTCCTATAATAATAGCTTCCAATCTAGTATTGGTATGGCACCTTTTGAGGCACTCTATGGAAGGCCATGCCGATCTCCTTCTTGTTGGCTTGAGGCCGGTGAGAAGCTGGCTTTAGGTCCGGATTTTATTCGTGATTCCGCAGAAAAGATTGATCTTATTCGTCATAGGATGAAAGAAGCCCAGAGTAGACAAAAATCCTATGCCAATAACCGGAGAAGGAAGTTAGAATTTTCTCTGGGAGATCTTGTATTCATTCATGTTTCACCTTTGAAGGGTGTTGTACGTTTCAGTCAATCGGGAAAACTTGCGCCTCGATATATTGGGCCATTTCCTGTCACCGAACGTATTGGTTCCATGGCTTATCGCCTTTTATTACCGGCTCAGTTTTCCGCTATGCATGACGTGTTTCACGTTTCTCAACTTCGGAAATGTCTTCGAGATTCCGATTCTATTCTTGAGCCCGGTGTTGTGGAAGAGATTGAAGTTTCGCCTAATTTAACTTATGAGCAACATCCTATTCGTATCATTGCTTCGGAAGTCAAACGACTTCGAAATAAAGATGTTCCGCTTGTTAAAGTTCAATGGTCTTCAAATCCTAAGGATTGTTCTTGGGAATCTAGAGAGTACATCGAGCGTACACATCCGGACTTACTTTCTCGTGCTCTTTGAGGTGAACTTCTTATTTCAAACTTCTTTTGTGTTGAATATGCTTTTATGGTTGTTACTATATATCTTCTTCTTGTAATATTGCGAGGACGCAATTTCTTTAAGGAGGGGAGTCTGTAACAACCCGCATATTTGTCGATTTTATATATAAATATTTTATTTAAATATTTTATCGTTAGTCGGATTTTTGTCCGAAAAGCTACTTTTTGCATACGGTCGAATTAGGGCTCGGGACCACTCCCATTGAGTTTAAAATGCCGTTTGCGACCTTTTTGAGTATAAGCTTCGATATGTTTGGAGAAAGTTGATTTCTGCTACTTTTTACTTTGGGTTTGGTTTTTGGGCTTAGCCCTATGTTAACTAATGCTCAAATCTGAGCCACTCTTCCCCACTCACTCTCATTCTTTTCTCTTTTCAGTTTTCTTAGCTTTAATGGTGGGAGAGATTGGAAATTATTACTCCAAAACCCTAGTTTCTCTTGCAAATCAAATTCCTAGCTCCAAACTCAAGAAGAACCCATTGGTAAGCTTCTCTTCTTCTTCTCCAATTTGTTCTCTTAGCAATTTCAGAAATTCCTAAACCTAATTTTGGGAATGTTCTTGTTTTTGAGCTTAGATTCAAGCTCAATTAGGTTGTGTCGAAGAGAGGTTGATTCTCCATTAGCTTTCAAGCTTCTTCTTGTTCGATTTTGTGAAAAGGTGAGATTTTTATCTCACATCTATGACTATAATTATCTTTGGTTGTTGGGTATGAATTCCTAACACTTCTTCATGTGCATTTGCTATTGATTCGGATTGGTTTTGTGAATACTCCAATTTTTTAGTTTTTAAGTCAAATTTGTGTGAAATCCTTTTATGGATGTTTGATCATGCTTTTGGTGATGAATCGAGGAGCATATAGGGTCGGGTTGCCGATTGGCATAAACCCTTAGAGCCAATGTTCGTCCGGTTGCATTTTGGAAGAGTTTGCTCTTCATTTGAATAAGGCTGAAAAACAGCCCAGGCATGATTCAGTCGACTGAAAACTCTGTTCAGTCGACTGAACCTGAAACCCGAGAGTTTCCAGGCATGATTCAGTCGACTGAAAACTCTGTACAGTCGACTGAAACTGGAAACAGAAAGTTTCCTGAACCTGGAAAATTTCCAGGTACAGGGTCAGTCGACTGAAAAACTCTGTTCAGTCGATTGAACCTGCTGTTTGAGTCCACTTTGCCTTTTTGGATTCAAATTCCAATTTAAATCGATTCGTGATAATCCTATTTGTTGTTATCATCTATTATGACTTTGATGACTCTTTTAGGGATTTTGAATATCCATTTCGATGGATCCTTTATCGATTTCGTTGGATTTTATTCACGTCTTCGTATGTGAATTTTTGTGATTGATTGTTCTTACAATCTTCTTCGTGATTTGTCACTTTAAAAATATAAAGGTTTTCTATACTAGTAGTAAATATCAAAACTTTTTTCTCAAACGACTTCAATACTATTTTAATACCAAATTCGTTTATAAAACCGTTTTCCAATCTATTAGTATATACAAACCTTTACCTCACTCGTATGAGAAATCTAATTAAACGGCTTAGTAAAACAAGCGGTATGAAATGCTTGCATTTACTTTGTCGGTTAATTCTTGGACTTGTTCGATTGAACCTCTTGTGACAATTTTCTAGTGGAGATTTACAGTTTGTTCGTAAATATTTAAGTTAAGCAAGTGGTTATGGGACATGAAGCTAAACTCATATATTTACTAGCTTAGTGTAATCGACACTTCTCGTTGATCATGACGATCATCTTTGTGATTTAGACTAGCAATGTGCGATGTCTCTTTGTCTGTGAGGGAGACTAAACCCCGTTTTGTGGAGTTTCGACTCAATTTGTGATGGGGTAGCAACCCATGGTCTTCGGGCCGTTTGTGGAGCTTCGGCTCAATTTGTGATGGTTAGCGACCATGGAATTAGCGTTCCGTTTGTGATACACGTGTTGGTGAGCTTTATGATCCCGTTTGTGATAGGCCTTCCCCCCTTTGTGATTTCTGGATTTCTTGTGTAGATTCCTAGAATTTGTGTTTCACCAATTTTCGTGATTTCCATTGATAAGTTTTATCAATATTTGTGCATTGGTGAATTTGCGTGCCATTGACTTTAGTGATTTCTGGATTTCTTGTGTAGTCTTCTGGAATTTGTGTGTCATTGACTTTTGTGATTGACATTTATATTATCGTCAATATTTGTGGTTTGATGAACGAAATAAAGAGTATGACGTTTCTTTGATCCTTGTGTAGATTTGGTGACATTGATTAATCTCTTGATGATTATCAACTAAGTATATGTGTATATATATCACAGCTTGGCATTGTGATTATTATGTGTTTAGTCATATCTCTTATTCTATATCGTTTCATCTGATATTTATAGTTAGACTGATCCGTTTATTATTTTCTTATCAAATAATACTCGGGTCAGACCGAGATGTTACAGGTGCTTCTGCTTGACTTCTCTCTTGGGATTGATTTCTCTTGCTTTTGGTTAACTACTTAGATTAGTAGTTTTTTGTTGTTGTATACATTTGAGATATAGACTCCATAATGTATACTTATTCTTTTGTGTAGTTCATGTAACTATTCTTTTGTGATATTGTGGATCTTTTTAGACCACTACTCTGATGTACACTTTCTAGTGTAATATTCATATCTTATTCCGCCTTTGTGATATGAATTGTCTGTGACTGATTTGTGTTATGCTTATTTCTATATTTGTTTTCCGAAGGATTTATATAGCCACCGTGTAGTAGCTTTGAGTTTGTGTCGGTATGTCGGATTTCCTCTTGAAATAGAATGCATGTTATATTATCTGACATATCGGTGCTCGCGCAAAGAAATTACATGGATGGTCGCTCCTCAACAGCCTTATTCTCCGTGCTAGTCGACAGCATTCGCCGTAATGTTCTTGGCTAGCGTGGGTATAGAGGTGGGGCGTCACAATCTGTTTCTTAACTTTATATTTAACAATCAATTGGATGAAGCTAAATCAAATGTTATTAGTTATGGTACAATAGCTATTAAATTTTGGTTTAAAGTGATGCTTTATTTTCCTAATAGAAACGTTAGTATTTTAAATTTATTTAATAAGAGAAACAAAATAATTTGTACGTTATTTAATAAGAGAAACAAAATAATTTGTACGTTACTTTGGGCATATATTTAATTGTTGCTCTTGCCTTTTCGTTATCTATTTGATTTTTTTTCTTGCGTTAACAATGCAAAGTTTTCAGCCGTATATTCTCTTTTGAGAATCCAAAATCTTGCTCAAATCTTGCCTTAAATCATTTCCGTGTGTGAATTATTTCTTTCCCTCTTGCCTCCCATACGTTTCCACCTATTGGATAGAATTGAATGCCTTAATTGCCTCTACCGTTCAAGTATTTTTCTCTTGCCTGCCCTATACATAAATTTGTGAGCAAATGTTAATATATATTTCACGTTCAAAAGTTCCATACCATAAATTATTCATTTTGCTTCCATCAAAATTTGCGTAAGCATCTCCTGAAGGTATGAACCGGCGCATGCTTTCCCTTTCATTTTTTTCTCTTTTGTTTTCTTTCTTTCTTCTTTTCACTCTTGTTTTATTTCATTTGTTCTCCTTTCATTGTTTTGCTTTGGGTTAGTGATACAAAATCATACTTGGCTATCTTTCAACTCAAATCAAAAGTCATGAAATTGTGCTTGTCGTGCCTTTGGAGTCGTGCTTGTATGTTGTTTTGGTCTCTAGCTTTGAAAAAGGTGAGTCTTTCTCACTCTGACATATATACTTATGAAAAGTGGATTGATGACAAGTGTTTAGTAATGTAAAATGTTTATGCAAGTTAATGATGATCATACGATATGCTATGCCATGTTATTACCATGTTAAAACTGTTAATTTTCACCTGACATCTGATATATGACTGTATATTGTGATATTGACATTGTTCATATTATTTCTGTTTATGATCACACTACATGTTCCCTGTTATAATAGAATCATTATGGGCTGAAATGATAGGCCTGAGTTATTGTTATTTATCTAATTTTAACTTGGGATTGCGGGTTTGAAATAATAGAACCCAGAATTTTACTTTTTAAACTGCGGATTGAAATGATACATATCCGTATCACTTGACCTAGGTTAGAAAATTATATACAGACCCGTGGTTATTCTATAAAGTGTTTTGAATATTTTAAGTATTTTAAAAATTATAAATTTATGAAATTTGGTTTAAATAGTTTTTTAAAGGTTTTAAATAAATAAAATATGATTTTTCTATGTGTTTAAAATGTAATTTATGAATTGTTTAACTGGATTTCTGAAATATAACTTATGTTTGAAATTTGGAATTTTGACTAAAAATGATATTTAAGTTATATGAATAAAATGGACTTTAATTATATTTGAAAAATGGTAAATATGATAAATTGATTTATATTTGAATTTAAGTGATTTATTAAAGAATTTTTGATTTTTCTATAAATTTAAGTGGTTGAATAAATGACTGTTGAAAAATGAAATTTTAAAAGATAACTTGACTTGAAAATGTGAAATTTGAGTTTTAACTAAAGATGTTAAATTAATTAAATAAATTGGAAGTTTAGTTAAATAAGTGAAATGGTAATATAAATCTGAAATGTTAAGTTTATTTGTTGAAAAGTGAAGAAACGTATAAGTTTTAATTTATGAAAGAAACGTATAGGTTTTAATTTATGAAAGAAACGTATAGGTTTTAATTTATGAAAGAAACGTATAAGTTTTAGTTTATGAAAGAAACGTATAAGTTTTAATTTGTGAAAGAAACGTATAAGTTTTAATTTATGAAAGAAACGTATAAGTTTTAGTTTATGAAAGAAACTATAAGTTTTAATTTATGAAAGAAACGTATAGGTTTTAATTTATGAAAGAAACGTATAGGTTTTAATTTATGAAAGAAACGTATAGGTTTTTATTTATGAAAGAAACGTATAGGTTTTAATTTATGAAAGAAACGTATAGGTTTTAATTAATGAAAGAACGTATGGTGTTCTAATTAATGATAGGAACATGTAAATTCCTAATTAATGAAAGAAAGGTATAAGTTTTAATTAATGAAAGAAACGTATAAGTTTTTAATTAATGAAAGAAACGTGTAAAGTCCTAATTAATGAGAGAACATGAAAGTTTTAATTAATGCAAGAACGTATAAGTTTTTAATTAATGAAAGAAACGTGTAAAGTTTTAAGTAGTGTGGTATTGATTTAAATTAATAAGTGTTCATTTTTGTAATAGGAATATAAAATTTAAAACGTACATTTGACACGTAGATTTTAATCAATGTAATGGTGTATTTTAAATTGATTAAAATGATAAATGTTACTTACTGTAATAATAAAATGTAAGTTGATAACGTACATTTGATAAGCAAGTTTTAATTTATGTGAATGGCATATTTTAAATGATTAAAATAATAAAGTTTCTTTATTGTAATAATAATGTAAGTTAATAAGGTGCTTTTAACTTAACATAAGAATTTCGGTTTAAATTGTATATTACAGTAAGAAAGTTTATTTAACTATAAGGCTATGATAAATTGACATGTTAAAATTTTAAGCTTATCAATACTTTGATTATATACAATGTAAAGTGGAAAGTAGTACATTCCGAAAATGCTATGATTCCTTAAGGTAACATTTCCAAAATGCTATGATAATTTAAAAGAATATTTCAAGTTTAATAAATTTAAAGAAATATTCAATGATTTGAAATCTGGGTTTTATTTGAATGATATATTATTGAATTATTTTTGAAATGGAAATGATACAATTGTGATATTGTTTTGAAATGAGTATGATATTTTGGTCTTGAAAGTATAAATTATTTGAAATAAATATCCATGGGTTATAATAACGATTGGTTGTTAAAGAGACCGGGATCGGATATTGTCTTATAGCCGGACAATACCGAAAACCACTTTAACAACTGTGTACGCGGTGGAGATTCCAGAATGAAGTAGGATGGTGGCGACGTTCTCTAGGTATGTTACGTGGACCCAACTCCCGTGAGTTGGCATATATGACTAAAACAGGAGCTATACCGGGCTACACAAAGGGTCGTACCCTTTCATCGAGCATGCTCCATCGGAAACTATTCTATTACTTTTGTGATTCGATTCGGTGGCGCCACTTTGATTCGGGGGTATTGTTCGAGGTGGGCGGAAGCTGCTGGCTTGCCGTCACCACCGGTCCGGGAGTGCAAACGGTGTATCTACCCTGGCATGCCTCGCGTGCCGTGTCATATCCTTATATCGAGCCCACTACGATTTTGGTTTTAAAGATCCGACCGCGTTAAGGTTCACCATCCCTTTAACGCTATTTTCTATATGATTATACTTTACTGATTAGACACTACCGTATATAGCGTATATTACTACATAGTAAATAGTTTAACGGATCCTTAGAGGATGGGCGGTCCCAAGCATCCTTTAAGTTACTGATGCATTTTGTTACTGTTCACTTGAGTTGATTTACAGTTTATAAGTATTTATGTCCTGACTCGAGGGTTTTTTGTTTTGCTTTACGCTCGGGTCAGATTGAGTGAGTTAGCATTCCAGATTCACCTTCGGCGTTGGAGCTTTCCTTGAAGATCCAGCCATCTATTTTTTTTCAGTATCCAGTGGTTTGGTGATGTATCTTATTTGTACATGATGTATCCTGTTACTCTTCTGTTGTATATTATTTAACTCTGATGTATCTCATATTTATATAGTAGCTTCATGAACTACTATCTCTTTTTCTTCTGCTGCATTTTTTTTATATACTCTATGTCTGTGATCTGTGATTTTTATTCACTGTATATCCTGAGATTTGCCAAATTTTTATTTACAACGCGGTATTTTGAGCAATTCAATTCCGGCATGAGTGTCTACCTATACACTTATAATGGATGTGAATGGTTGAAAATATCGGGTCGTTACAGTTGGTATCAGAGCTTTGGTAGCTCTAGGCAAAACTCAACATATAGAGTGAATGTATTTACAGAATCCCTTTCATTCGAGTTTGAATCTCTTCCCTTTTGACTCGATTCCTTTGAATTTTGGAACGTTCCCTGCGGTTCCAAAGTCCATTCTTATTCCCCGCTATTCATCTTCATTTGATTCTGGAGTATCCCACAACTCCACTTCGAATGATCTTTATAGTGAATTGGCGGTCCCGCCAATCTCAAAAATTTTCTTGTAAGAGGGGTGAAACTCCATTACAACAGCATCGATTCACCAAAGATTTTATATCCTCGGTTTAGATGCTAGTATCTCCTATTATCCCAAACTCTAACTCTTGAGATCAAACGTAGATTTACCCCAGAAAATCCACTTCGATCTTATACTTTAAGTCACGGTTGACCCGATTAAGGTTGCCCGTGATTTATTTTAGCTTATCCACCTCCCTACTCTGTATTTAATCATCTTGTCTTTTGTTTCCAACATATTTTCAAACATTTTGAATTGTATTTGTCAATCTATATTTATTTTTTATTGTGTTGTTGGAGTTGTTGATGTTGATTTGGGTTTCCGATTGATTCGTCTGATCAACGCTATCGATAGGATTTCTAAAACACTTTGACAGAACAAACTGACACGATATTATTTTAAATTTTGTTTTGGTTAATGAAATAAAATTTTGATATATATATTTATGGAACTTAATAAAATGATTCAAATTGATAATTTGAAATGATAATACTTAATTTATCATTTATTGTTCTATAAATGAATTTATAAATAATTGTTTATAAATTTATATGGGAACTTAAATGAATTTAGAAAAAGAAATTTGAGAATTTAATTTCCGATGGTTCCAAACCTTTTGTTTATTTAAAGGGATATAATATTTAAAATATTTTCAAATAGAAAATTGTTTCCAAAGAATTTTAAGTTTAAAATTAGTACTCTTCTCCTTGTCGCTGGAAAATAACTTCGGTGATGACTGCAGCATCATCGACGTTCATTTTCGAGTTTCGAGGTGAAGAGACTGTTCTGTAGTCTTACTACAGCTTTGTTTTGGGAAATTAAATAGATTTGAATTCTAAAATATGACTTAATTTATAATATATATAGATATATGATTGAAATTTGATTTGACATATTATATATATATTATTACTTATCTCTAAATGGTTTGAAGAAATCGGAAATTTAATTCTTAAATTTTATTTTTAACAATAATTTCAATTATAAAAAGAAATTTTTTTTTTTGGATAAATGATTAAACTTGAGATAATTGAATTGGAAAGTTTTATTTGTATGACACAATTTCATTCCAATATAACTTACCTTAATTTCAGAAGTTAACAATGTAATTGGGTAATATACAATATAAAAAGATTTTATAAATAAAATTTGAGTGGTTATAATAAATGTTATACACTTAAATTTTAATAATAAAATGATTAACAGAGGTAAATATAATAAAGGGTAATTGAATAACTTACAATAAAATGATGTTAAAAGAACTAAGAATAAAAGAAAGCAGTTATAATAAGTGTAAGTATATTGAACATAAGTGATAAATATAGTGAGAGGAATATATTTAATTTTAATTAAGAATAAAGAAGAATTAAATTTATTAAATACATTGTGAGTGTAATAAATGATTATTTTTCAAACCCATGGTTTTAAAAATTGTTAATTTAAGATGATTGGATAATAAAACAATGAAATTTGAGATAGTTAACGATTTATTTAACTTATAAAAAAAATTAAGTTGAAATTTCCATGCTTTCAAATTTATTTCCTTATTTTGTTTTTCAAATTATCATTTTGTTGTCCTTATTATTCTTATCTTACTACAGACTGGTATGGGCATCTTTCTATAATCTTTCTGTTTAGAAATCTATGTATAATCTTTGATAAATCTGCACCTTGTTAAACTTACCTATAACAATAGTTATCATGTATAATTTCAATCTCCTTGTTATCTTGCTCAATTTTATTGCACTTTATCTTTTTCTGTGCTTTCCCGTACCTCATTCCTTTTCGGGGACGAAAAGTTTTTGAGTGGGGGAGAGTGTAACAACCCTAGATTTTGCTTATATTTTTAAATTGACTTTATTTTTTTTATGTTATTTAATTTTTTTTTTCAAACATCTCATTTTTTAATATAAATGATGATTATTAAGTGATTTATAGTTCAAACTAGTATAATTTGAATATTTTACTATAAAGTGAATTTTGGTCAAAATAGTCAAACTTTGACTTTTAATTTAAATTTTTAAAAGTTTGAAAATTTAAATTTTATCTTTTATTATGAAAGTACATAAAATTTTAAGAACTCCACTTTTCGTTTCGTTGAAATCGGATGTAAATTGTGAAAGTTATACCCTTTACAATATTGTGCGTATATAGGGTTATTTAACAATGACTATTTTAAATTGTATAAATTACTTCTTCTTTGTTATATTTTATTTTAATATGTGATAATATGTTATATTATGTATATTTTGACTTTTAAGTATTTTTGAAATGATAATATAATTTTTCTAAAGTTTATTTGAATTTATTTCAATTTATAAAGACTAGTTTGGTATTTACTGCATTTTTCTTTATTTAAAATTCTATTTAATTAAAATTTAATTATTTATTTCACCTTGAAAATGCTTTAAATAAATTAATTTAATTCAACTTTCCACTTCATAATAATTTTATAATGAAATGTATAATTTTCCAGACTAACTATGATTTATGCACAATTTTAGAACACTGTTTGGTATTTTTAAGGCATTTTCTTCATTATTTTATATTTTTTTCAAATTATACTATTTGTTACCTCATATTTCTAATTGATTTCGGTTTGTAAAGTATTTTCTCCTGAAATTTTGTTTATGTAAAGTTTTAAAAGGAAAAGAATATGGAAGATTGTAAATCACTTTGAAACGTAAGCCCTTTTATTTGCCCAAACCCTTCATTTCCTTAAACTCCTCAATTAATTGCCTTAGCCGTGTAAAACCCTAATGTAGCCGTCATCTCATTAGGTTTTCACGTGAAAAAAAAAGATTATTTTCATTTGTTTCTCACGGCTTCAAAGATTTGGTAATGGTTTCCTTTTCTTTTTCTTATTTTTCTACTTGTTTTCCCTAAATTTTAATTTTTTTTTCATTTATTTAAAGACTTTGGCTTTTGTTTTCTTAAAAATCTAATTTTGGAAATTTCCTTGAAATGATTTCTGATCATTTGTCCAAATAAAACTAAACAATGTCTGAAAATTTGATTTGAATAAAAAGTGTAACTTTAATAGAAATTCTAAATTTTATAATTCCAAAGGCAAATTTTTCATCTTGAACTGTATACAATTGTGTAACATTTGTTTTGGTCAGATTTGTTGTATACTTTTTTTTTAAAAAAAGATAGTAATAATTAGTGTGAAACGGGAAATAAACTTTACATTTCTTTTACATATGTTTACATCTGTTTCTTAACTTTATATTTAACAATCAATTGGATGAAGCTAAATCAAATGTTATTAATTATGGTACAATAGCTATTAAATTTTGGTTTAAAGTGATGGTTTATTTTCCTAATAGAAACGTTAGTATTTTAAATTTATTTAATAAGAGAAACAAAATAATTTGTACGTTATTTAATAAGAGAAACAAAATAATTTGTACGTTACTTTGGGCATATATTTAATTGTTGCTCTTGCCTTTTCGTTATCTATTTGATTTTTTTTCTTGCGTTAACAATGCAAAGTTTTCAGCCATATATTCTCTTTTGAGAATCCAAAAACTTGCTCAAATCTTGCCTTAAATCATTTCCGTGTGTGAATTATTTCTTTCCCTCTTGCCTCCCATACGTTTCCACCTATTGGATAGAATTGAATGCCTTAATTGCCTCTACCGTTCAAGCATTTTTCTCTTGCCTGCCCTATACATAAATTTGTGAGCAAATGTTAATATATATTTCACGTTCAAAAGTTCCATACCATAAATTATTCATTTTTCTTCCATCAAAATTTGCGTTAGCATCTCCTGAAGGTATGAACCGGCGCATGCTTTTCCTTTCATTTTTTTTTCTCTTTTTTTTCTTTCTTTCTTCTTTTCACTCTTGTTTTATTTCATTTGTTCTCCTTTCATTGTTTTGCTTTGGGTTGGTGATACAAAATCATATCTTGGCTATCTTTCAACTCAAATCAAAAGTCGTGAAATTGTGCTTGTCGTGCCTTTGGAGTCGTACTTGTATGTTGTTTTGGTCTCTAGCTTTGAAAAAGGTGAGTCTTTCTCACTCTGACATATATACTTATGAAAAGTGGATTGATGACAAGTGTTTAGTAATGTAAAATGTTTATGCAAGTTAATGATGATCATATGATATGCTATGCCATGTTATTACCATGTTAAAACTGTTAATTTTCACCTGACATCTGATATATGACTGTATATTGTGATATTGACATTGTTCATATTATTTCTGTTTATGATCACACTACATGTTCCCTGTTATAATAGAATCATTATGGGCTGAAATGATAGGCCTGAGTTATTGTTATTTATCTAATTTTAACTTGGGATTGCGGCTTTGAAATGATAGAACCCAGAATTTTACTTTTTAAACTGCGGATTGAAATGATACATATCCGTATCACTTGACCTAGGTTAGAAAATTATATACAGACCCGTGGTTATTCTATAAAGTGTTTTGAATATTTTAAGTATTTTAAAAATTATAAATTTATGAAATTTGGTTTAAATAGTTTTTTAAAGGTTTTAAATAAATAAAATATGATTTTTCTATGTGTTTAAAATGTAATTTATGAATTGTTTAACTGGATTTCTGAAATATAACTTATGTTTGAAATTTGGAATTTTGACTAAAAATGATATTTAAGTTATATGAATGAAATGGACTTTAATTATATTTGAAAAATGGTAAATATGATAAATTGATTTATATTTGAATTTAAGTGATTTATTAAAGAATTTTTGATATTTCTATAAATTTAAGTGGTTGAATAAATGACTGTTGAAAAATGAAATTTTAAAAGATAACTTGACTTGAAAATGTGAAATTTGAGTTTTAACTAAAGATGTTAAATTAATTAAATAAATTGGAAGTTTAGTTAAATTTGTGAAATGGTAATATAAATCTGAAATGTTAAGTTTATTTGTTGAAAAGTGAAGAAATGTATAAGTTTTAATTTATGAAAGAAACGTATAGGTTTTAGTTTATGAAAGAAACGTATAAGTTTTAATTTATGAAAGAAACGTATAAGTTTTAGTTTATGAAAGAAACGTATAAGTTTTAATTTGTGAAAGAAACGTGTAAGTTTTAATTTATGAAAGAAACGTATAAGTTTTAGTTTATGAAAGTAACTATAAGTTTTAATTTATGAAAGAAACGTATAAGTTTTAATTTATGAAAGAAACGTATAGGTTTTAATTTATGAAAGAAACGTATAGGTTTTTATTTATGAAAGAAACGTATAGGTTTTTATTTATGAAAGAAACGTATAGGTTTTAATTTGAAAGATGTTAAATTAGTTAAATAAATTGGAAGTTTAGTTAAATAAGTGAAATGGTAATATAAATCTGAAATGTTAAGTTTATTTGTTGAAAAGTGAAGAAACGTATAAGTTTTAATTTATGAAAGAAACGTATAGGTTTTAATTTATGAAAGAAACGTATAGGTTTTAATTTATGAAAGAAACGTATAAGTTTTAGTTTATGAAAGAAACGTATAAGTTTTAATTTGTGAAAGAAACGTATAAGTTTTAATTTATGAAAGAAACGTATAAGTTTTAGTTTATGAAAGAAACTATAAGTTTTAATTTATGAAAGAAACGTATAGGTTTTAATTTATGAAAGAAACGTATAGGTTTTAATTTATGAAAGAAACGTATAGGTTTTTATTTATGAAAGAAACGTATAGGTTTTAATTTATGAAAGAAACGTATAGGTTTTAATTAATGAAAGAACGTATGGTGTTCTAATTAATGATAGGAACATGTAAATTCCTAATTAATGAAAGAAAGGTATAAGTTTTAATTAATGAAAGAAACGTATAAGTTTTTAATTAATGAAAGAAACGTGTAAAGTCCTAATTAATGAGAGAACATGAAAGTTTTAATTAATGCAAGAATGTATAAGTTTTTAATTAATGAAAGAAACGTGTAAAGTTTTAAGTAGTGTGGTATTGATTTAAATTAATAAGTGTTCATTTTTGTAATAGGAATATAAAATTTGAAACGTACATTTGACACGTAGATTTTAATCAATGTAATGGTGTATTTTAAATTGATTAAAATGATAAATGTTACTTACTGTAATAATAAAATGTAAGTTGATAACGTACATTTGATAAGCAAGTTTTAATTTATGTGAATGGCATACTTTAAATGATTAAAATAATAAAGTTTCTTTATTGTAATAATAATGTAAGTTAATAAGGTGCTTTTAACTTAACATAAGAATTTTGATTTAAATTGTATATTACAGTAAGAAAGTTTATTTAACTATAAGGCTATGATAAATTGACATGTTAAAATTTTAAGCTTATCAATACTTTGATTATATACAATGTAAAGTGGAAAGTAGTACATTCCGAAAATGCTATGATTCCTTAAGGTAACATTTCCAAAATGCTATGATAATTTAAAGGAATATTTCAAGTTTAATAAATTTAAAGAAATATTCAGTGATTTGAAATTTGGGTGTTATTTGAATGATATAATATTGAATTATTTTTGAAATGGAAATGATACAATTGTGATATTGTTTTGAAATGAGTATGATATTTTGGTCTTGAAAGTATAAATTATTTGAAATAAATATCCATGGGTTATAATAACGATTGGTTGTTAAAGAGACCGGGATCGGATATTGTCTTATAGCCGGACAATACCGAAAACCACTTTAACAACTGTGTACGCGGTGGAGATTCCAGAATGAAGTAGGATGGTGGCGACGTTCTCGAGGTATGTTACGTGGACCCAACTCCCGTGAGTTGGCATATATGACTAAAACAGGAGCTATACCGGGCTACACAAAGGGTCGCACCCTTACATCGAGCATGCTCCATCGGAAACTATTCTATTACTTTTGTGATTCGATTCGGTGGCGCCACTTTGATTCGAGGGTATTGTTAGAGGTGGGCGGAAGCTGCTGGCTTGCCGTCACCACTGGTCCGGGAGTGCAAACGGTGTATCCACCCTGGCATTGCCTCGCGTGCCGTGTCATATCCTTATATCGAGCCCACTACGATTTTGGTTTTAAAGATCCGACCGCGTTAAGGTTCACCATCCCCTTAACGCTATTTTCTATATGATTATACTTTACTGATTAGACACTACCGTATATAGCGTATATTACTACATAGTAAATAGTTTAACGGATCCTTAGAGGATGGGCGGTCCCAAGCATCCTTTAAGTTACTGATGCATTTTGTTACTGTTCACTTGAGTTGATTTACAGTTTATAAGTATTCGTGTCCTGACTCGAGGGTTTTGTGTTTTGCTTTACGCTCGGGTCAGATTGAGTGAGTTAGCATTCCAGATTCACCTTCGGCGTTGGAGCTTTCCTTGAAGATCTAGCCATCTATTTTGTTTCAGTATCCAGTGGTTTGGTGATGTATCTTATTTGTACATGATGTATCCTGTTACTCTTCTGTTGTATATTATTTAACTCTGATGTATCTCATATTTATATAGTAGCTTCATGAACTACTATCTTTTTTCTTCCGCTGCATTTTTTTATATACTCTCTGTCTGTGATCTGTGATTTTTATTTACTGTATATCCTGAGATTTGCCAAATTTTTATTTACAACGCGGTATTTTGAGCAATTCAATTCTGGCATGAGTGTTTACCTATACACTTATAATGGATGCGAATGGTTGAAAATATCGGGTCGTTACAGAAAAACCATAATTTTGAAAAGTAAGTAAATATTGGATTTTCAAAATAAAATAAAATATCTATATTTTATTTGAATAAGAAATTTTAATAGAAATTAAAATTAGTAAATTGGAAATTTTAGTAATGGGTTTTAAATAAAAAATTACTTCTGTTGAAAATGGATATAAAGAGCATATGTATAGCTTGTTAATTTTTCTGAAATAAAAACTGTAAAATTCTTTTTAGGGATGGACAATAGGAAGTGGTATTACTTGTGTATATATGGAAAATAGAATGGGGAAAGAAGATAGTAAATTGAGAGAAAAACTATATAAATAGAAGCAATTTAAATAAAAGCAGTTTAGGGAGAAGAATGTTAAATAGTAGTAAAATTATTGGTAATTTATATAAAATAATGTTAGCAATTAAAAATAACGTTAGGACATCATATTTAAACTAATGCTAGTAGTCTAGTTAGAATCAATGTATGAAATTAAAGGCAAAACAAAAGAAAATGTATATTTTCCATTGTGGTGCGCATTAATTCCATGCATTCCTTAAAAATTCCCTATCACATGCTATTAGCGACTTTGCCAAGGATTAGAAGTGGAGATAGAATGAGTAATAGAAAAATACTACCATGGAAGTTTCCTTGTATACACTATTTTTTATTGTTTAAAAAAATAGTAAAAGATGCTTTGGAAACACTGTAAAGTGTATTTAAAAAGAAATGGTTTGGTATAAGAATTATGTTTTTAAAAGCAAGACTTAACAAATTGTTTGAGCAGAAAATCCTAAAAGTAAAAAATCCTCGTTGTAAGGGCTTTAAATGAAAAGTTGATTTGAAGGAAAAGGAAAGGAACTTTCTAAAATTGAATTGTTGACATTTTCTTGTGGAGATGAATAAAAGTTAATTTAAAAATCCTAAATTATAGTTTTAAAATTTAAGACACCAATTTATTTTTGAATTTAATAAATTTTTTTCAAGTTTTTACTTTTAAAGATAAAAGTTATGGGATTAAGTAATATAAAAGATTGAAGTTTTAGTTTTTGAAAAAAAGTGTGGCGAAAACCAAACAGAATAGATAAGGATGACTGTCTAGGTAAGATGGGGAAAAAGATAAGGCATGAAGAAAATAGCGATGACTACTTATAGGGTAGCAGTAAGGGATCCCCGTAGAGTGTAAGGAATATTAATGGGAACCTATAAATGTTTTATTAGACATGTGTGCATTCCATAAAAAGAACCCACAAACGAATGATAAATGATATCAAAGTACACTTCTACGAGTTCTAGATTATGCTCGTAGGAAAGATCAAGAATAAAGAAAGTAAATACCAAGATTTAAGAATACTATTAAGAGATTTGGATGAAAAGAGGATGGTAATAAAGAGTAATGAGATGTAAAACACATATAGAAGACGTTGATAGACTCAAGGTTAAGGAAGGCAAGAAAAATAGCGAAGAAGACAATTACGCTATGCCAATTTTCCAATGAGTATTCCTATATTTGCATATATAGTTGTGTTCTTTATCCCATTATAAAATGGAATGCAAATTTTAGCCTATAATTGGCGGTGGTAGTTAAAAGTAAAGAGTAAACATTATTTAATAGAAGCCAGAAAGGTGAGTTAAAATTATGTGGGTTACAGGAAAAGGGCAAGTTGGGAAGGTCCATTTAATTTCAGTAAGAGGTGATAGGGCCACAACATCATTATTGTTAGTTGATGTTGAAGAACAACTTCCAACAATTATTTCTTTGAGGTTTGGGTTGTAAACATTAGTTGTTTCTTTAAAACGCGTACGATATTATAAGAAGTATTCCTTCTAAAATTGGTTTTCTGGATTGACTGCTATTAATTGGAAAACTTTGGTAGCAAGGAAATTTCATGTAGACGCTTAACTAATGTAAGTAAGACTGGAAGTTTATAAAATAAATTAGTAAATTTATTAGCTATTAAAAATAAAGTAACGTTAAGTCCCAAAGCCTTAATATTTTGGAAAGATAAATTTCGGTAAGCGAATGGTGAGGAAAGTTTGTTGTGAAGCCAAGGGTCAGTGACTTTTTGCCACAAAATATGAAATTTATAAATGAACTTATATGTTGGTTGTTATTTTAAGATAAAAAAATTTTGAAAATTTAAAATTTACCACGTGATAGGATAGAGTCCACTATCGAAGTTAAACTATTAACTAAATTCCAACAGCCTAGGATGTGACATGATTTATTATGAAAAAAATATGAATTTCCAAAAAAATTTGTTCAAAATTCTTGATTTTGGAAAATAAAATACATTTATAAAAAAATTTGCAATGAAATTTTGAATTTTAAAAATTTTCAAAAGTGTGTGTGTGAGTGTGTGTGTATATATATATATATATAAAGATTTTTGAACGAAAAATGAGGTAAAACGTTCGATTTTGGAAATGCCACATGCTTAGCATAGGGAAAAATTCGACAGGTTTGTAGATAGTAATTTTACTATGCAGCAAATTTGACAACAAAATAAGATACGGTTAGTGAAGAAGGAAAAGTTATCTCGGATATGGAATCTATTACTCTATACCTTGTCGGAAGATGAGCAAATATTGGATTTAAAATAATTCTGTTTAAAAAAATAACTAAGCTTTAAAATAAAATTTACTTAAGCAGACTATACTTGGAAAAGTTGGAAAAAAATTGGAGGTAAAAGAGAAGGTTTCCAGGTACATGGAAAATGGTACACAAGAGGAGGATGAGAAATATTGAATTCTTGATCTATACTTCTATTCGTTAGGGATTGGATGGTAAATTGGTTGAACTATACTTCTATTCGTAGAAGTGTGGGAAAATTTAAATGCAAAAACAAAGTTTTTGATTTTAAAATTTTGCATACATATAGAATTGCCAGTATATGTAAGTTGTTCGCACCATATTTTCCAAAGTTATTTTAAAGAATGTATTCATATAGGCAGCACCGATTTAGAATTATTTAGCAAGCGTATCATATATATTGTGACATTCCTTGTGCACTATTGATTGTACACTAATTAGTTAGTTAGTTTAGAATGGTTATGCGTTATGTTACATAGTCCAGCCCTCGTGGAGTTTTGAGGACGGAATTCTTTTAAGGGGGAGAATGTAATACCCGTAATTATTACAATAATTAATTAGAAAGAAATTAATTAGTAAATTATAACATTGAAAAAAATAGAATTTTCATGAATGTTAGAATTTGGCTACAAAACTTGCATCATTGGATTTGTGGAAATTTTCTTGTCAATTTTAATATATAAAGTTCTTTGACTGGAGTCCAAATAGAAAAGTTATTAGCATTTGAACTTTTCAAATCGTAAATTATTATATTTGTTATTAAGGCGATAAAAGTAATTAACTAACGTTAATTACCTTTAGTTAGAGTTAACTGATAGTTAACATTACATAAGCGTTAAATAAGTTAACAATGGAAAGAAATTGTATCGCTCGGTTTTCAAAGGAATTAAATCAACAAAATTAAACAGCGGAAGTAATTAACATATTTCATATCAACTGGTCAACCTTTGCTTGGGCTAATCGACCACTTGCAGTCGCCCAATAGGGGCGACCGATTGAACCATCGATTTATGATTTTTTCCATGGTCGAGTGACTTGGGTTTAAAATAATTTAGTCGAACAGTTGGCATTAATTCGAGCCTATTAAATACATATCTTTCCCCCTCACTTTTCTTCTCATATTTTCTTTGTGACATTGGAGTCTACCATTTTCTCTTCTCCACAAAATTCACAATTCTTAAAAATAGTTATAATTTATATGTATGTACAAGTGGAGAAAAGTAAAAGATGATTGAAAAGAAGAATAAGGTTGAATAAAACCATCAAAGCCAAGGTAAATTATAAATTTTGATCTAGAATTCAAACTATATTCAAATGTCTTCTCTGATCCAAATTTCTAATAGGTATATGTATGCTTGAGGTGTATGTAATCAAATAAGGAGAAAATGGAGTTAAATTGAATAACAGGGATTAAATTGGGGATTTAGAAACCTAAAATGGTTCGTGGGAAATTATATCATTTTATATAATATTGGATCAATACCATTGTAAATCTATTCTTGTATGCCTAAAATATAAATTAGACTTGTAGGCTAAAATTGTAGACGTTTAGTGAATTTATAAACCACGCCTGTATATTCCATGATTGATAATTTGAATTATATATTGCATGTATGTGAATTAGAAAAACATTGGGGGGAAGTAGTCTCTAAATTTAGGATTAGGTGGTAATAATCCTTGAAACTTATAAATTATGTGACAGTTCTAGATTTGTAGTTTTAAATGACTTTTGCAAGTAAAATGGTAAATTAAGTTATCACTATAGATTGTGTGGATTTAAGTAGTATTCTAATTAACTGGAATATAGGGCGTTGCAATGTGAATTTCTACAAAATATCAATTTTTGGTTTATAAATAAAAGTATATGGTCTGAAATAATAAGAAATCCACCTAAAAGAAAGAGATGTATAAAATAGTGATATTTTCCGTATTTGTACTATTTATTTCAGTACCTATGAAAAAGATAATTCCTTGTAATTCCAAATGTAACATGAATTCTTTCTTTAGATAAGATATAAAAATTTACAATGTTAACCTTAAATTTTAGGAGAGATGTAATTCCAATGCATTAAAGTGTAGAGATCCATTAGGATTAATTAAAGAATGGTAAATATGGTAATAATAACAGTCGAAGAGAAGAATTAATACATGGAAAGTAAGAATGATATAAATCAAGTAATAATGATCACAAAGTAAGAAAGTGGTAATTTTAAAATAAAATGATTGTAGAAAGTTCATTAAACACGGGAGGCTCGTAATGTTAAAAGGAATAGAAAGAAAAGTTCGATAAAAAGAAGTGGGGGTAAATGGGAAAAGTTATTTAGATCATTTAAATGAAAATGACAAATGACCTTAAAAAAGTAATAGCATGCAAAAGCAAGAAATTTAATAATAGTTGAACATTGGAGACATAATAATTAAACAAGTATATTTATATATACACCTGTGTGTGTCTATACACACACACATATACGTAGCCTTAAGTGTGCGTTTATAATGGGTATGAATTATTACAATTAGTAAATAACTTAGATGGATAAGAATGACAGTTATTAGAATTAGTAGGAATGCGAGGTCAGTAGTGTTATGTAACAAAAGTCTGCCGGCCACAAGGGGATACATAGTTGTGCGTACATTATATTGATGTGGGACATATCCTAATGTTGGATCCGTGGAATTATATACGCATACATATACGTAAAGGAATACCCTAGTAAGGTCTGCTTTAATCTTTTAGGAGCGGTATTATCTTGATTGCATTCGGGAATCTGTAATGCCCCACCTTTGTACCCATATTACTTAAGAATATTACAAGTAATATTGTCGAGTAATACAGAGAAATAAGGCTGATTAGAATGACTATCTGTAAAATTGCTTCGGGCTAGTATCGTATACATTAAATAATGTGATTATAATTTTCTTTTCCTTGCTTAAAGTGGTAATTCAACATATCTGATCAAGGTGCAAAACAATGATACATAAGTTTAATATAATTCAGAATAATACATAACACTATATACGACACAGAATCAAACATCGCAATGGAAATAATACACATCATTTTCTATCAAAAGTATGAGTCTACAAAAGATACATATACGTATATAAACACTAACAAGTTTCAAATACACATAAGTACAAAAGTCTACACTTATACAAGCACGGAACGAGGATAAAAGCTAGACTCAAATGGTACATCAAAAATATAAAAAACACCCAAGGCTTATTAAACTAACTCACATCTAAGGTCACCGAGTCCCTGTACCCGTCAAGTTTCGGTCTGACCCAAGAATTAAAATAACACCCGAGTCTGGCAATATCTAAATATCACAAAAGGTGGGATACTATTAATAAAAAGCTTGCATAAATGGCAAGGATAAATATCCATAAATTGTACATCACTAACACAATAATACTTCATCTAATGATTCATAGTTTATAGTTAAGTTTATGTTAGTTTACAACATTCATCAAAGTCAATTCAACCACCATAAAAAGAACATACAAATACACAATCAAATATGCAAGCAATAGACATGCACTTTGCAAGTCAGCGCAGGAGACACGCACTTCGCGCGTCAACACTAGAGGTTGCACCTTGCAAATTATAACTTGCTTGAAAATGAGCATCACAAGATGAGCCTAAAAACCCATTTAATCCACCTAAATGTACTTACTCAAGATTGTGTCTGAAAACTAGATAAACAGTTAAGTGTTATCTACTTTCAATTAGTAGTCATAAAAGTGTAGCCTAATGTCCCATAACCACATGACAACGCTCAAATGATAAGTGTAACGACCCGTAATTTTCGATAATTAAAAATATTAAATTAAATAAGATTTTGAAATTTAATGTTGGGAGAAATTAAAATTTATGACTATTTATGAGGAAAATAACTAGAATATGGTTTAATAAGGTTGTTTGGATGTTATTGACAACTATTTTAATGTAATTTCAATCAACTGAAATTATTGTAAAGTTAATTTGTTATAATTATAAACAAGGATATAAAATTGGTAATAAATGGAATTAAGTAAATTATATATTATAATTGGAATGGAAAAAGGTGATAAATGTAGAATAAAAATGTAATAAAGTGTAGATTAATGTTAATTATATCCATATGATTTTTATGATTTAATAATAAAAGTGAGAATCAAAATATAAGAATTTGATTGAAATTAAAATATAATTAACTAATATTTTATTACAGTGGTAATTGAACGCCGTAATTAGTGTAATATTTAAATATTGAATCAGACATGGAAAATTTGTTTTAAAAGCTTATAAAGTATATGTAATCAAGAATGATAAATTTATTAACTTTTAAATTTGAATTTAAAAGTGATTAAATCCATATGATAATAATAATTTATTTTAATTGACGTGAAAATTAGCCATTTTGGCCGCTGTCTCGGATTTTTCCGAAATCAGTTTCATCGGATCCGTAACAGCGAATTTTGTAGTATTTCAAGTTTCGTAGCGATCGGACTTATCGTTTGATCATGCAAGACCAAAAATGTAGAAATTGATTTAAAGAATTCATATGAATATAATTTGATTTTGAAAACTAACTTTTGTATACAATGAAATTAGGGTCTGAAACTAGTTCCATTGAGTTCAAAAATATCGAAAACATAAATTTCGATATATTGGATGACCCATTTTCGTTTCAGGAACGAAACGGGCTTTCCGGGTCATCGTTATCGTTTTGACCCAAATAAATCTGTCCATCCATCCTTTGTATATATAAATAGTTTTTCTTAACCCTTTAGCCTTTCATTTCATATTCCTATACATGCAATTCTATCTGTCGACTCCTTTCCTTCTCAATGATAGAAACCTAATTCTCAAATTCAAATTTCAAATCAAAATCAATTCCAAAATTCAAACTCCTCAAATCATAGCAAATTATATATCGTTGGAACCCTCTCGACAAGTACAATCTACTTTTTCATATTCATTTTTGCAATCGAATAATGTTTTGGCCAGAAATTGGCAATTTATTCTCGGCCATCCATCCTTAGGTTTTGATTTCAACGGTGGATCTTTGACCTGGAAGCGATCGACGAGCACAGGAATATAGAGGACGCTGAGATAAGTCGATCCATAGGTTTGCCTTGTGTCAATGGTGTATGTAATCGCCACAATTGGCAGTTGAAGGCGGTGGCGATTTGGGTGGTCGCGAGGCATAAAGGTGAGGGGCTTGGTGAGGGGGTTTCGGTGATGCCCTCTGATCTGGTCAGGGTCGTTCGATGTGGCGGTAATAATTGGTTGAAGTAGTGGCGACTATGGACGAATATTGTCGATCGCATAAGGATGGGTTAGGGTTTCAGGTGACATGTTATTATCTCATTCACCATTTTATTATTATTCAAATTTAATTTAATTTGGAATGTCCAAATATCGATAAATTTTGCATATGAACTCGGATTTGGATGTGGTTTTCTCCACTGCGATCGTATTGAAATTTCAAACATTATAAGGCTTGTTTAGCTGAATTCTAAGACTATTAGATTTTGGGCTTTAATTGGATTTTATATCGTCGACAAATCAAATATGAGTGATTTAACCCACTCACAACAACTAAACCATCTTATGTTGGTTAAATTAAATATATGGTGTGATTAGAAATTTATTGATGGTTATTTGGTATATTTAAATTGTCATTTGAATTTAATTTGAATTTAATTGCCATTTAAATTAATATTGAAATTAATAGCTAGTTAAATACCTGATAATGATAACCAATTTATTTGTTGTGATTTATTGGTTGATTTGAATGATGATTATGATGGATTTTTAATTGTTGACATTTTAGATGATTTGATGTTATGTTTATTCTATATGTTGTTATCCCGCTACAAGTTCCCTTAGTTATTTTTAGAAAAGTCACTATGGGGTGAAATGATATATACCCGAATGGTCTTATAGATTAGGGAAAAATCATTATGGGTTGAAATGATAAACTCGAGAAATTTTGTGGATTTTGATTTTTACTCGGGATTGTGGGTCGAAATGATATATATCCGTAAATTTAAATTCATTGCGGGTTGAAATAATATATATCCGTATCACTTGACCATAGGGTAGAAAATTTTGTACGGACACCGGATTGGTTAAATTAAATGATTTTTAATCCTTAAATTTTGAATCCAGTTAAATGATATTATGAAATAAAATTAGATTTATATGAACTGAATTATTTTAAAAATCCAAGCTTTAAAATGTTGAAATTGAAATTGGTTTAAATGAATTGTTTAAATAATTTAAATTGAAATCATAAAGTTTAATTTTCAAATATAAATAAAATTTATCAAAATTGAGTTATTATAAACATTTGAATATTTAAACTTTGAAACCTATTGAATTTGAAATGGTTTAAATTTGTAGTTCAAACATGGATTTGAAATCGATATAAATTGAAATGGATTTAATGAGAATTTCAATTGAAACCTTTGGTCTTTTGAATTGAAATCTTTGAACTGAGATTGATTTAAATTGAATTTTTGGAAATAAAGTTGATTTCAATTGATTTGTGAAACTTGAATAAACAATTATAATTTGAACTATTTTCGATATAAACTATTTTAACATATAAACTATTTTTCTCATATAAACCAATTTAATATATTAATTTTTAATACATTAGCTATTTTTAACATATAACCTATTTTAATATACAAACTATTTCTAATATATAAATTATTTTAATATATAACCTATTTTTAAAGTATAAACTATTTTAATATATATTATTTAAAATTTATAAGCAACTTTTAATATATATATATATATATATATATATATATATTAATATCTATACTATTTTTAATGTATAACTAGACCAATATATATATATAAACTACTTTTAATATTCAAACTGTTTAAGGTTCGAAATGTTATGATTTATATCTAATTGATTTAAATGTGAATATTTTGATATGATGGTTTAACCTATTTTATGGTTATGATTGTGAAAATGAATATGATATAAAGTGGATAAAGATTTCGAAAATGAACATGATTTCGAAAGTGATATGATTTTTAAGTGAATATGATATTTTGATATCAATTATGAATCGATTTTGGAAATGTAAAAGAACCAACCGGTGTGAAATAAGCATTTGGTTGTTCAAGAGACCGGGATTAGATGTTGTCATACTCTCTACCAATGCTGAAAACCACTTTAACAACTGTGCATGTGGTGGAGAATCCAAAATAAAGTAGGATGGTTTGGCGAACGCTACTAGAATGAAGTAAGAGAACGATGATGGATAGACTTGACTTTTGGGTCAAGTGGGGTCGCTCCCCTATCGAGCATGCTTCTACAAAATCATATCTATTACTTTGTGATTTGATTTGGTGGCCACCCATGATTTGATTATGGGAGTGTGTCTCGATGTGGGAGGTAGTAGCTGCTACGCGTTTTACCACCAGCCCGATTCTACAAAACGGTAGTATCCTACCCTGGGCATTGCCTTATGTGCCTTGTCATGTTTATCCTGATTGAGCCTACTACAAGTTTGGTTTATGTCGCACTGTAATGACCCATAGTTTTCGATAATTAAAAATAGTTAATTTGAATAAGGTTTTGTGATTTATTGTTGGACAAAAAAATTTGTGATTAATAATAAGAATATAACCGGAATAAAATATAATAGTATTAGTTTAATGTAATTGACAATTTTCATGAAAGTCCAATTAATTGAAATAATTTAAATGTTATACTTGGTTATAAATTGAACATAAGAAAGAAAATGTAAATATTGAATCAATTAATGAAATAGTACATATTTTATGGTAATTGAATAAAATCAGTGTTATGTAAGTAATTATAACATTTAGTTGTAAATAATAAACTTATTAGTGTGACTAAAAGTTAATGCTGACAAACTATTATAAGTTACCTATTTATTTAGTCTATTAAATTAAATTGGAAATCAATTATAATTAAACTAAATTAAATGTTACATTAATGTGAGTTAAGACAATAATTGCAAAGTGTGAATGTAATAAAAGGTGTAGGGATGTTGATTTTATCTACAAGGCAATAACTAATGAACTAAAAGAGTGAGATCAATATAAATAAATAAATTGGGATTTTAAATTATAATGAATATGTAAAACAAAATTCAATGTAATTGAAATATAATAGTTAATACAAATAAAAAATAGAAATTGTAGCCTACTAATGAAATAAGATATAAACAAATATTGACTGTGTTATTTGAGTAATAATTGATTGAATATAAAGATTGAAATCAAATTAAATCAATTTATTGGAATCAAATTATAATTAATTGGATTAATTGCAGCTGAAACTGAACACTGTATTTTGGAAAATAACTAACACTAAATTTTTTGGTAAACTTGTTCTAAGTTATTACAAATGTCTACGTAATCAAAATGATGAAATTTATTATTTTATGAATATTGAATTAAAAAGTGATTAATTGACTTAATAATAATTCATTTAAATTAACGTGAAAATAGCCATTTTGGCCACTATCTCGGATTTCGACGAAATCTGTTTCATTGGATCCGCAACAGTAAATTACCGTAGGATTTGAAGTTTTGTAGCGATCGGATTTGTCATTCGATCATACGGACTCGAAACGCCTAGAAATCAATTCAATTGAAATCAGTTTGAAATAAGCTAATTTTAAGCTAACTTCTTCATACGATGGAATTAGGACCTGAAACCTATTATATTGAGTTTAAGAATATCAAAAACATCTATTTTGATATATAGGATGACCCATTTTCGTTTTGGGAACGAAAAGCATGGTCGTTTATCGTTCAACTTCCAAATCAATCTAGTCCTTTCATTTATATTTCTGATCTGCCAATATATAGCCCGTTATAAAGCCTAGCTATTTCTTGTTTCATTTGTCTATACTTACAATTCTATCTGCTTCTCTACTTCCAATGGCAGACAAACCAAAACAAATTCCAAATTCAATTGCAAATCAAAATCAAATAAAAATTAAAACTCCTTAAAATATATCAAATTATATATCGATTTGAAGCTCTCGACGAGCGCAAGTCAAATCTGTCATTTATTTTTCCGATTTGGGTTTCTATGTGGGCGGAATCGGGTGATTAATTCTCGACCGTGCATAGGGTTTCAATCAACATCGCTGGATCGTCAAATCAAAGGTACCGATGCATGGAGATGGTCGAGAGGAGTGCCTCGGCGTGACTCATTCATCGTATCAACGGCTAGATTGGCGTGCAAAATTGATTAGGGTTTGGTTAAATATGTGGCGACCATGCAATTGGGGCTTCGGTCAAAGACGATCGAGTGTCACGAGGCCTTGGGGGTGAGAGCCAAGGAAGAGGTGTCGGCGTGGTCGCGATGGCCTGATGCGGCGATTATCGACCAAGCCTCGGCGGCGTGAGGGTTCTCGCATGAATTTAACTGGAACGAAGATGCTGCTGTGTTACCGTGTGAATTTGACTGAGGTGTTGTGGCTGAGAGGGAACGTTTTTGTTTTGTTGTTTAATTTAAATTTAATTTTTAGTCATTCTAACTTACGTATCTTTCGCATACAAGATCCAATTTGCTCGCGGTTTGTTCCACTTGGATTGTATTGAAATTCTGGACATTTTGATGATGGTTTAGACGGATTCTGAGACTGTTAAGTTTTGGGCCGATTTTGGATTTCAAACCAATTTGAGATTCAAAGGTGAGTGTTTTAACCCACTCACAACTTCTAAAATTTCTTATGTTAGTTAACATAAATTAGTGATGTGATTGGGAATTTATATGTTGTTGTTAGGTATATTTAAATCGTCGTTTCAGTTGATTCGGATTTATTTTGAATTAAATAGCCATTTTATTTTTTATTGAATTTAAATTGTCCATTTAATACCTGTTATTGATTATCAGTTATCTATTAATGTTTATTGATTGATTTGGATGACGATTGTCATGAATGTTGATTATCGATATTGGATGATTGGATGTTGTATTTTATATTGTTATAACTGCAAGTTCCCTATAGGCTGAAATGATACATACCCGAACGCTATATAGATTAGGGAAAATCGTTATGGGTTGAAATGATAGACTCGAGCGATTTTTTTGGATTTTTATTTAATTCGAGATTGCGGTTTGAAATGATATATAACCATAAAATTTAAATTGTAGATTGAAATGATAAATATCTGTATTACTTGACACTAGGGTAGAAAATTATATACGGACACCGGATTGGTTAAACTAAATGATTTTTAAATATTTGAAATTTTGAATTCAGTTAACTAGTACTTTGAAAAGGAAATTGATTTATACAAACTGAATTGTTTTCGATAACCCAAGTGTTAATGCTGAAAATGAAATTGATTTAATGAATTATTCAAAGAATTTAAATTGGAATTTCATGGTTGAAGTGTCGAATATTAATGAATTTATCGGAATTGACTTGTTGGAAATATTTGGATATAACTTTGAAATCATTCAAACTAATTTAAACTATTTTATCAATTTAAACAATTTTAGTTTATTTTAATCTATTATAACCTATTTAATACAATTTGATCCATTTAACCTATATTAAACTTATTTAATCTATTTTTAATCCGTTTAATATAATTTAAATCTATTTAATCAGTTTTAAAATTTATTTAATCTATTAAAAAATCTACTTAATATAATTTAAATCTATTCAATCTATACTTGATTTATTTAAATCATTTTAAACTAGTTATATCAAATTTAAATCTATTTAAACAATTATAAACTATATAAACTATTTGTAATCACCTAAACTATTTTCTAAAATTTTAGACTGTGTAAAGTTGAAGTATTTATATTTAAATCCTTGATGATGATACAACCTAAGTTGGAATTTGGAATTGGTACCTTTTATGAAACGACATATTTGAGTGAATAAGATGATTTTGAAATGAAGAATTAATTAACATAACCTATCATGAATTCAAAGGTGAATATGATTTAAAAGTGAATATGCTTGGAAATAAATATGATTTTGAGAGTGAATATAGTTGAAAGTGAATATGAATTCGAAAGAGATATGGTTTGAAATTGAATATGATATTTTGATATAAATTATGAATTGATCTTTTTGAAATGTAAAAGAACCTTCCGGTGTGAAATAAGCATTTGGTTGTTAAAGAGACCGAGATTGAATATTGTCATTGTGACGCCCCACCTCTATACTCACGCTAGCCAAGAACACTACGGGGCAATGCCATCGACTAGCTCGAAGAATAAGGCTGTTGAGGAGCGACCATCCATGTAATTGCTTTGTGTGAGTACCGATATGCTAGATAGAAGGTCACATATTTCATGTAGAGAGGAAATCTTACATATCAAGTACAAACTCAAAGCTACTACACGGTGTCTAAGTGGTCTTCGGAAACAAATATAAAATAAGCATAACGCAAATCAGTCATAGATATTCATATCACTAAGGCAGAAACAGATATGAATATAACACATAAAAGTGTACATAAAAGTAGTGGTCATGTAAGATCCACTGCATCACAAAAGAATACGTACAAGTGCTGGACAAAAGAATATGTATACATCAAGGAGTCTCTATCTCGAATGTATATAACAAAATCTACTAAGCTAAAGTAGTTAGCCAAATGTCAGATGATGATCCCAGATAAGGAGTCAAGTAGAAGCACCTGTAATACCTCGGTCTGACCCGAGTTGTGACGACCCGACTTCCTACGCCCAGGAAGACGTGTCATCAATAAGAAAGAAAGGGATAGAAATAGAAAAAGAAAAGAAAAGAATAACAACATCAGAATCTCACAGCGGAATGGAATAAAATATAATACATCAACATATCTATTACATAGTTATATATACATCAGAGTTATACAATATCATACAACATGACTATCATATACATATCAGTCAGGACATACATCTCAAATATCATGAACTAACTAACACAGCGGAACTATATAGATATCTACAATACGTCTGGTCTTCTGCTCCAACTCCTCCAGAATTCGTCAAAGCTAACCTGAATCCCTTGGCTACCGTAAAAATTTGGGTACCCGAGAGTTTAAGAAAAACCAAAATACAAACTCCGGGTCAGACATGGGTCTGGTATGAGTAAACGGGTTAAAGTTGTTTAACTTTGGAAATCATTTAAAATAAAGGTATCACGTAAGACTCCCCACAAATAAATACGGGTAAGTTTTTACCTTACGCTAACCAAAACATTTTATAGGAAATCCAGTGATATTATAATAGTGTCTAGGGTTTTCAAGTAAAATACAGAAATAGCTGAAATGCTTACATCTCACATTTCAACATAGTTGGGCACAATCAAAACGTACGGCGCTTATTGGAAATTGGATCCCATACAATGGCAGGGCTACTGGGGTACCGCCCGTCACAGTACGTGGTCTAGATCACAGTACCGAGGAGCCACCCTAACTCCCCTGCAACACAAGGCCGGAACCATTCCTTACTGAACAGCCCCGAACAAGATAACCCCGCAGTTGGCTGCAGACCAACCGCCCACACGGCCGAATAAAAGGGACATCTAGACAGGGGTATACCTCGTCCTGCTTGGGCATGACCCACCTAACCTTGCTGCACATCCCCTGTTTTAGCCATTCCCGGTTGATGAGGCTTGAGGCTGCGTTTACCTTTTTAGAACATATCACTTAGAATGCTCATCGTCCACCTGACGATGTGCTGAAAGCATTCAATCCATGCAAGTTCGTTCCGGGTTCGAACGAAACCGAAGGCATTATCTCGTTACACTCGTTTTGGAATCACCCTCAGAGTTAACGACGATAACCCTTGCATTCTGAAAACACCATCTCGATCTTCACTTGAGATTACACGACCTAACGTTTAATTTGGATCGATGTGGTTTTCGGAATATCAATTGGATATCCGATCCCGGTCTCATCGAAATCCAAACGCCATTTTAAAGTCCAAGTTGTCTAATTAACTTAACAGTTTAAGTTTAACAATTGAATTCATATAGCAATTTAATACAGATAAATAACATTAGATAAACATATAGCAATGAAACACAATAAAGTATACACAACCATCACAGATATGTCCAGAATATCACAGAACATCACAGAAGTAAATAAACATCAGAGGCAATCAATATAATTATCGATTCAAATCAACAAGATTGATTGGTTTAAACTTAATTGCATATCCAAGAGTAAATTATATTTTATTCTTGCTTAATCAATTACGATTAATTAACTTATTTCAATTTATTAATTACTTACTGAATATTCTCTTAATTAATGAATGAATTCTTAATTACTAATCAATACCTTCATTACTGATTTATAAAACTCAATTACACAGTTTATTTAATTAAGCATTAATTGTTGATTAACTTAATCGTTCAAACATTAATTATTTAATTATTCGTTAACTATGAATTGTCAATTAATCAACTTCAAATGATTCTTAATTACAAATGATTTATACAAGGTTATCATTTACACCTTTAATTACGATTTAATTACATTTTGAACTACTATTAAATTACAATTAAAATTTTATTACAATTCATAATTAACTTTGATTTTACATTAAGTACTATTCTTTGTTTTCTGTAAAACTTCAAAGTTCTACCCGCCTTGGAACAGTTTATAAACATTTATAACCTGATTAATACAAGCTTATAAATCTTTGCTTAATATAGTTTGCAGGCTACAGGCATTAAAACCCGAAGCGTTCACCGTGCCTGACTCGTGTAGGTCTCGAGTCCATCCCTTACCTCTCACGCGTCAAACTACCGCTTCCCCTTTTTCTTCTCCCCTGTTCTCTTCTGTATCTATCTTCTCCTTCCCTTCTTTTTTTTTTTAAAGTACTTAAGTTTTAAACTGCTGAAACACAATAACACTCGCGCGCGTCAAAGCATGACTCAGAAACGACTCGAAGGAAACCTGCAAAATCTCTCGCGTTCACACGAAACAAAAACGCAGTTCCTTCCTCACCGACGTGCACGTGCACGGCGGTCCACCGCCGCACCCCAACCACGCAGCAACACCCACAAGTCTCAAACTACTCCCTTACTCGAAATCACCGCCCAGAAGTGCTCGACCACCTCAAAGTCAAAATACGACCAAAAGTTGAACTGAAACCAGAAACGCAATTGACAAAAAGTCCTCGTATACACCGCCGCTACTTTCTGAGGTGACGTGGCTTCGGCCTATCCTTGCCAACACCCCTCTCGAGCCTCTACCCAAATCCTATGACACTCGGTGATGCTACGTTGTCGCAATCACCAAAATTGCAGAACCCAAAAGATACAGACATAAAACCCTACTTTCCTTCAATTCTCAACAATCTTGCATTTAAAAATTCTTTTAGCATTTTTCTAGTAATCTATACTCTGTACACATGCTTCATACCAAGTTTCATCATTTATCAATGAGTGAATCTCCAGAAATTCATAAAAACCTTCTACAGTTCATTCATGAACTGTTCTGTAAATAGTTAGCTAAAAAATTTTGATTATTATCTTAAAATTAATATTACTGTATGTTCAATCCATATGTAAACTCGAATTTTCAATTTAAGTTATTTGAATTTGTACTATGATTATACTTTATACTGTAAATTCACTTACAGTATTCATGTTACTATGAAAAACAGGTTTCTAAAGTTTACAAACAATACAGAACATTGTTATACATCATAATCCAGTTCATAAGTAAATTACTCAAATTATATTTCAAAAAAAATTGGTTTACTCACAAGAATTGCTATTGAACCGAGGATGATGCAAGAAAATCTGAAACTTGAACTTGAATAGGCTTGATAAATTTGCAGTTTTAAAACTCCAGTATTCTAATTGCTTCTGACTTTTGTTTAGTTATAACATTTTTCTTTCTTTTGCTGTTCTTCAGCTTTGAGACTTTGTTTATATTTGTTTTTTTTTTCAGACTCAATGCCTTTGCAGTTACCAAATGAAATAATAAGAAGCTGTATACATATATTTATAACAGTGAATACTACTGTCTTCTTACACAAGCTTAGGCCAATTAAAATATTTTGTTTATTTTATTTGTACCAAAGCTTAAGATTTTTCAACCATTTCGGCTGAATGATAGTATGTTCAGATATCAAGTGTGCTAATTAATATATGTCTTTACTTATGTTTACACAATCAATGTTTACTGACATCTATTTGTATGCAGATTTTTTTTTTTACAGGCTTAAGTTTTAGTGCTAAATGTATTCATTTATTCTAACACCCTATTAATGCTTTCCTGACACAACATTTATGCAAAAATATCTGCAGCGTATTTATATTAAGATATATTCATAAAGATGCTTCATATAGATTTACACCATTAATGCTATGCTGACACACTTGTTTATGTTACAAGGATACATGCAGGATTGCATGTGTTTGAACTAAATATTTTCATTTCCAGCTATATCCTATACCTATTGTATTTGTACTTATATTTATAATCCTAATGTTATGTTATATTTGTGTTAAAAATAAAAAGCTCAAGTTGACAACCATATTTATAAGTATTCATATTTATATAAAGACTCATGTTAAATAGTTATAAGTTTATTTTATTTTAGTTATAAAAGTTATTGTGTAGAAACAATACTTAAATCTTATTTTTATTTTTAAAAATTAACTTTTTCCCAAAATTGAATTTGTAATAAATTTGCACCTATGTATTTTATATTTATATTTAATTATGAATACAATCGTATTATTGTACTTATTTTATTATCTACATTCTTATATCTGATATTAAATTCCATTCATACATAATTTTTAATTCAATTAAATAAAACAGATTTTACTTTTGAATATTGTTAAAGAGTCTAGTTATATTTTGAAATTATAAAGTCTTTTATAATCCATATACAACTAATAATATCCAACAGCTTATCTATTTATAAATAAAAATATTATATTTATTTAAATTTGATCAAAAACTTATGATAATAATGGGTCAAAATTCCGGGATGTCACATTCCTTCCCCCTTAAAAGAATTTCGTCCCCGAAATTTATACAACAGTTAATTTCATAAACTTAATATTATCAATCCAAACATACATATCATTCATACAAAACAAGCAATCAAACAGTCAATTCTAACAACATCACTAATTATCCGGACATAAATTAGGATAAGCTTTTCTAAAACTATCAAGAGTTTCCCAGGTACAATCTCTGGGATCCTCACTCCATTGTACCTTGACGAGTTTCACCACTTTACTCCTTAGTTGCTTCTCGTCTTGATCTACAATCTGAACAGGATCTCTAACCACAGTCAGGTTGGGTTCAACTTCTAAATCCTCCTGAACAACTGGTTCTATCACTAATGATGGTTCATGAATATATTTCCTTAAATGAGACACATGAAATACATTGTGAATCCCAGACATCCGTTCTGGTAGTTCAATCCTGTAAGCTACAGTTCCAATTCTTTCCAATACTCGGAATGGACCAATATATCTCGGAGCAAGTTTTCCCGTCTTACCGAATCTTATAGCACCTTTGATTGGAGAAACTTTGATAAAAACTAAATCTCCGATCTCAAATTCCAAGGGTCTTCGTCTCTTATCTGCATATTTCTTCTGACGATCTTGAGCTGCTTTCATTCTCTTCTTGATAAGCTCAACCTTCGCAGAAGCTTCACGAATAAGATCGGGTCCAAGCACAAGTCGATCATTCGATTCAATCCAACAAGATGGGGATCTACACGGTCGTCCGTACAGAGCTTCATAAGGAGCCATCTTAATACTCGCTTGATAGCTGTTATTATAGGAAAATTCCACTAGATGAAGATGGTCTTCCCATGATCCACTAAAATCCAATACACAAGCTCGCAGCATATCTTCCAAAATACGATTAATTCTTTCCGTTTGTCCGTCCGTCTGAGGATGATAGGTTGTACTTAATCTCAAATTTGTTCCCATTGCTGATTGTAGAGCTTCCCAGAATTTGCTAGTGAAAATAGGATCTCGGTCACTTACTATGTTAACAGGAACACCATGTAATCTAACTATCTCCTTCAAGAAAATCTCTGCCAAGGAAACTGCGGTACGAGTCGCCTTAACCAGAATAAAATGGGCACTCTTCGTTAAACGATCAACAATAACCCATATTCCTTCATTTCCTTTCCTGGTCCTAGGCAAACCATCGATAAAGTCCATCGAGATCATCTCCCATTTCCAATCCGGAATTTCCAAAGGTTGCAATAGTCCTGCAGACTTTTGTTGATCTCCCTTCACTTGCTGGCAAATGGCACAACTATTAACAAATGCCGCTACATCTTTCTTCATATTCGGCCACCAGAAAACTCTCCTCATATCTTTATACATCTTCGAGATTCCCGGGTGAACATTCAATTTAGAACGATGACACTCCGTCAAAACTTCTTGCCTCAGCCCTTCAATATTAGGCACACACAAACGACCATTAATCCTTAGAACACCTTGATCGTCTATCTTGAAATCTGAATACCGACCGTCTCTAGTTCCAAGAATTATTTCCTCAAAAGATTTATCCTCCATTTGCTTACTGATGATCTTTTCTTGGAGAGATGGAACGACTTCCAAAAGAGATAAAACAGCATTTCTACTAAGAGCATCTGCCACGACATTCGCTTTCCCCGGAGTATACAAAATATCCAGATCATAAGATGCCAAAAATTCGACCCATCTCTGCTGTCTCAAATTAAGATCTTTCTGAGAGAAAATATATTTCAACGGTTTGTGATCCGTGAATAACTCAAACTTTTCTCCCAAAAGATAATGTCTCCATATCTTCAAAGCAAAAACGATAGCTAACAGTTCTAGATCATGCGTAGCATAGTTCTTCTCATGTGACTTCAATTGTCGACTAGCATACGCAATAACTCTGTCGTTCTGCATCAGAACTGCACCCAATCCAACCAAACATGCATCTGTATATACTTCAAATTTGCTCTTCCCATCCGGAATAGCAAGTACTGGTGCACTAGTCAGCCTTGTCTTCAATTCCTTAAAAGCTTCTTCACACTGAGGTGTCCACTTGAATTTAGTTCCTTTTCTGGTTAGCTTAGTCAGATGCGAAGAAATTTTGGAATAATCTTTAATGAATTTTCTGTAGTAGCCAGCCAAACCCAGAAAACTACGAACTTCCGTCGGTGACTCCGGCTGTTTCCATTGCAAAATAGTTTCAACTTTCGCTGGATCTACTGAAATGCCTTCACCAGAAACAATGTGCCCTAAAAATTTAACTTCTGATTTCCAAAAATGACACTTCGAAAACTTTGCTTTCAACACATGCTTCCTCAAAGTCTCCAATACAATCCTCAAATGTTGCCTGTGCTCCTCTTCCGATTTGGAATAGACTAAGATATCATCAATGAATACTAGCACAAACTTATTCAACACATCCCTAAAAACTCGATTCATGAGGTCAACAAAATAGGCTGGTGCGTTGGTTAATCCGAACAGCATAACCAACCACTCATAAAAACAATTCGGTCCCCTAAATGCTGTCAAGGGAATACTATCTTCAGCTACTCTCAATTGATGGAAACCTGAAGCTAGATCTAGTTGAGAAAAGATAGAAGATCCATGCAATTGGTCAAAAAGATCATCGATGCGAGGAAAAGGATATTTATTTCGAATGGTCACTTTGTTCAATTCTCTATAATCAACACAAAACCTTAGCGAACCATCCGATTTTGTGACAAACACTGCAGCAGAGCCCCAACAAGAAAAACTGGGTCTAATCAAACCCTTCTCCAAAAGATCTTGCGTCTGCTTAACCAACTCTTCTCTCTCTCGAGGAGGCATTCTCCTACTGGGTTGAATCACCGGTACAGCTCCTGGAATCAAATCAATACGAAACTCAATCTCTCGATGTGGCGGAAGACACTTAACTTCTTCAAAAACATCTGGAAAATCTCGAACCACATCAATTTCTTCAACTTTTTTTTGAGAAGTCTCAACTCCCAGCAAAAGACTACTCAAGTGAAATTCAGAACTATCGCACGACACTTTGGCAATTCTACCCAAATCCGTCTCCAATGAAACTGTCCTCTCATCACACTTCAGGACTGCTTTATACTTATCGAGCCAATCCATTCCCAAAATAAGATCAAATCCTTTGAAATCTAACACATACGGGTCACAAGAGAAACTATGAGACAAATAAGAAAGCTTCAAGTCCTTACAAATCGTATCCAATTTTGTTGCTCCACCAATAGGATTAGATACAATAATGGGACGATCCACGGTGCTAGGGTTAAGAGAAAACTTTTCTACTGATTCTGAAGATATGAAACTCAAAGATGCACCCGAATCAAATAAAACTTTAATATACTTGCCATCTAAGAGTAAGGTACCTTCCAAAACTCCTTTGCCTTGAGAAGAAGAAGATGAACCAGCTTCCAAAGCAAAAACTTTATCCTGAGGTGTCCTCTGCAAAAGTGGACAATTCTTAATCATATGCCCGGGCTGACGACAATTAAAACACAACGATCTCTGGACTACTACAAATTCTGGACCACGTTGACATTGTTGTTGCTGAGATCTTCCTTGAGAACACTGATCCGCCACATGTCCAATTTGCTGACAGTTATAACACTTACGGGGTCCGTTATTGCTCCTACCTGATTTCTTTCCCCTAACTTGCCTTTTCCAAAGTGGGTTGAACTTTCTTTTATTTGGATTAATGGAATTCCCTCTAGAAACTGTTGCCGCTGCCTCCAATTTCTTGCTCATCAAATCTTCATACCTCAAAGCCATATCAACCAAATCAACAAAAGATCCTTTCAAGAGTACCGTCATCTTATTCTGGAATTCGGACCTCAATCCTTGCACAAACTTTTCATTCTTCTTGAGGGGAGTATCAATGAGTCCCGCTCCATAACACGAAAGTTCGTTGAATCTGGTTTCATACTCAGAAATGGTCATGCTTTCCTGCTTCAAATTCAGAAAATCCTGGTACAATTGAGTTTTCCTTGCCGTCGGCATGAACTTCTCCTCAAATAACTCCTTAAATTTTCCCCATGAAATATCTTCTTCAGGAATATTCGCAGTAGTTGCATCCCACCATGATGCTGCACTTCCCTGCAATTGCCACGATGCCATATCTCTCTTCTGATCGTCCTCCAATCTCATCCTCTTAAAAATACGCTCACAAGAACGTAACCAGGCTTGAACTTCAATTATCGATTCTGAACCTTTAAATGATTTGCCTCCAAGATCGATAAAATCTTTATATAAGGCTGCAAAACTAACTTGAGGCGGTACTGGAGTAACAACCTCTCTAGCAATTTGACTTTGATCGTTATTAGTTGAAGTACTGGCCCCAACTCTGCCTCTCCTTCCAGAACTCATGTTGGCCTCCTGGATAGGTAACCAATAAATTTAGATAAGTATAAATATATATTTATATGAAAATACGAATACGCACTCTCAAGATAAATATTACTGCAGAGCATAGGTACTCGCTCAACCTATCGCTCTGATACCACATGTGACGACCCGACTTCCTACGCCCAGGAAGACGTGTCATCAATAAGAAAGAAAGGGATAGAAATAGAAAAAGAAAAGAAAAGAATAACAACATCAGAATCTCACAGCGGAATGGAATAAAATATAATACATCAACATATCTATTACATAGTTATATATACATCAGAGTTATACAATATCATACAACATGACTATCATATACATATCAGTCAGGACATACATCTCAAATATCATGAACTAACTAACACAGCGGAACTATATAGATATCTACAATACGTCTGGTCTTCTGCTCCAACTCCTCCAGAATTCGTCAAAGCTAACCTGAATCCCTTGGCTACCCGTAAAAATTTGGGTACCCGAGAGTTTAAGAAAAACCAAAATACAAACTCCGGGTCAGACATGGGTCTGGTATGAGTAAACGGGTTAAAGTTGTTTAACTTTGGAAATCATTTAAAATAAAGGTATCACGTAAGACTCCCCACAAATAAATACGGGTAAGTTTTTACCTTACGCTAACCAAAACATTTTATAGGAAATCCAGTGATATTATAATAGTGTCTAGGGTTTTCAAGTAAAATACAGAAATAGCTGAAATGCTTACATCTCACATTTCAACATAGTTGGGCACAATCAAAACGTAGGGCACTTATTGGAAATTGGATCCCATACAATGGCAGGGCTACTGGGGTACCGCCCGTCACAGTACGTGGTCTAGATCACAGTACCGAGGAGCCACCCTAACTCCCCTGCAACACAAGGCCGGAACCATTCCTTACTGAACAGTCCCGAACAAGATAACCCCGCAGTTGGCTGCAGACCAACCGCCCACACAGCCGAATAAAAGGGACATCTAGACAGGGGTATACCTCGTCCTGCTTGGGCATGACCCACCTAACCTTGCTGCACATCCCCTGTTTTAGCCATTCCCGGTTGATGAGGCTTGAGGCTGCGTTTACCTTTTTAGAACATATCACTTAGAATGCTCATCGTCCACCTGACGATGTGCTGAAAGCATTCAATCCATGCAAGTTCGTTCCGGGTTCGAACGAAACCGAAGGCATTATCTCCTTACACTCGTTTTGGAATCACCCTCAGAGTTAACGACGATAACCCTTGCATTCTGAAAACACCATCTCGATCTTCACTTGAGATTACACGACCTAACATTTAATTTGGATCGATGTGGTTTTCGGAATATCAATTGGATATCCGATCCCGGTCTCATCGAAATCCAAACGCCATTTTAAAGTCCAAGTTGTCTAATTAACTTAACAGTTTAAGTTTAACAATTGAATTCATATAGCAATTTAATACAAATAAATAACATCAGATAAACATATAGCAATGAAACACAATAAAGTATACACAACCATCACAGATATATCCAGAATATCACAGAACATCACAGAAGTAAATAAACATCAGAGGCAATCAATATAATTATCGATTCAAATCAACAAGATTGATTGGTTTAAACTTAATTGCATATCCAAGAGTAAATTATATTTTATTCTTGCTTAATCAATTACGATTAATCAACTTATTTCAATTTATTAATTACTTACTGAATATTCTCTTAATTAATGAATGAATTCTTAATTACTAATCAATACCTTCATTACTGATTTATAAAACTCAATTACACAGTTTATTTAATTAAGCATTAATTGTTGATTAACTTAATCGTTCAAACATTAATTATTTAATTATTCGTTAACTATGAATTGTCAATTAATCAACTTCAAATGATTCTTAATTACAAATGATTTATACAAGGTTATCATTTACACCTTTAATTACGATTTAATTACATTTTGAACTACTATTAAATTACAATTAAAATTTTATTACAATTCATAATTAACTTTGATTTTACATTAAGTACTATTCTTTGTTTTCTGTAAAACTTCAAAGTTCTACCTGCCTTGGAACAGTTTATAAACATTTATAACCTGATTAATACAAGCTTATAAATCTTTTCTTAATATAGTTTGCATGCTATAGGCATTAAAACCCGAAGCGTTCACCGTGCCTGACTCGTGTAGGTCTCGAGTCCATCCCTTACCTCTCACGCGTCAAACTACTGCTTCCCCTTTTTCTTCTACCCTGTTCTCTTCTGTATCTATCTTCTCCTTCTCTTCTTTTTTTTTAAAGTACTTAAGTTTTAAACTGCTGAAACACAATAACACTCACGCGCGTCAAAGCATGACTCAGAAACGACTCGAAGGAAACCTGCAAAATCTCTCGCGTTCACACGAAACAAAAGCGCAGTTCCTTCCTCACCGCCGTGCACGTGCACGGCGGTCCACCGCCGCACCCCAACCACGCAGCAACACCCACAAGTCTCAAACTACTCCCTTACTCGAAATCACCGCCCAGAAGTGCTCGACCACCTCAAAGTCAAAATACGACCAAAAGTTGAACTGAAACCAGAAACGCAATTGACAAAAAGTCCTCGTATACACCGCCGCTACTTTCTGAGGTGACGTGGCTTCGGCCGATCCTTGCCAACACCCCTCTCGAGCCTCTACCCAAATCCTATGACACTCGGTGATGCTACGTTGTCGCAATCACCAAAATTGCAGAACCCAAAAGATACAGACATAAAACCCTACTTTCCTTCAATTCTCAACAATCTTGCATTTAAAAATTCTTTTAGCATTTTTCTAGTAATCTATACTCTGTACACATGCTTCATACCAAGTTTCATCATTTATCAATGAGTGAATCTCCAGAAATTCATAAAAACCTTCTACAGTTCATTCATGAACTGTTCTGTAAATAGTTAGCTAAAATTTTTTGATTATTATCTTAAAATTAATATTACTGTATGTTCAATCCATATGTAAACTCGAATTTTCAATTTAAGTTATTTGAATTTGTACTATGATTATACTTTATACTGTAAATTCACTTACAGTATTCATGTTACTATGAAAAACAGGTTTCTAAAGTTTACAAACAATACAGAACATTGTTATACATCATAATCCAGTTCATAAGTAAATTACTCAAATTATATTTCAAAAAAAATTGGTTTACTCACAAGAATTGCTGTTGAACCGAGGATGATGCAAGAAAATCTGAAACTTGAACTTGAATAGGCTTGATAAATTTGCAGTTTTAAAACTCCAGTATTCTAATTGCTTCTGACTTTTGTTTAGTTATAACATTTTTCTTTCTTTTGCTGTTCTTCAGCTTTGAGACTTTGTTTATATTTGTTTTTTTTTTCAGACTCAATGCCTTTGCAGTTACCAAATGAAATAATAAGAAGCTGTATACATATATTTATAACAGTGAATACTACTGTCTTCTTACACAAGCTTAGGCCTACTAAAATATCTTGTTTATTTTATTTGTACCAAAGCTTAAGATTTTTCAACCATTTCGGCTGAATGATAGTATGTTCAGATATCAAGTGTGCTAATTAATATATGTCTTTACTTATGTTTACACAATCAATGTTTACTGACATCTATTTGTATGCAGATTTTTTTTTTACAGGCTTAAGTTTTAGTACTAAATGTATTCATTTATTCTAACACCCTATTAATGCTTTCCTGACACAACATTTATGCAAAAATATCTGCAGTGTATTTATATTAAGATATATTCATAAAGATGCTTCATATAGATTTACACCATTAATGCTATGCTGACACACTTGTTTATGTTACAAGGATACATGCAGGATTGCATGTGTTTGAACTAAATATTTTCATTTCCAGCTATATCCTATACCTATTGTATTTGTACTTATATTTATAATCCTAATGTTGTGTTATATTTGTGTTAAAAATAAAAAGCTCAAGTTGACAACCATATTTATAAGTATTCATATTTATATAAAGACTCATGTTAAATAGTTATAAGTTTATTTTATTTTAGTTATAAAAGTTATTTTGTAGAAACAATACTTAAATCTTATTTTTATTTTTAAAAATTAACTTTTTCCCAAAATTGAATTTGTAATAAATTTGCACCTATGTATTTTATATTTATATTTAATTATGAATACAATCGTATTATTGTACTTATTTTATTATCTACATTCTTATATCTGATATTAAATTCCATTCATACATAATTTTTAATTCAATTAAATAAAACAGATTTTACTTTTGAATATTGTTAAAGAGTCTAGTTATATTTTGAAATTATAAAGTCTTTTATAATCCATATACAACTAATAATATCCAACAGCTTATCTATTTATAAATAAAAATATTATATTTATTTAAATTTGATCAAAAACTTATGATAATAATGGGTCAAAATTCCGGGATGTCACACGAGTATTATTTAAAAGGAAAATAATAAACGAATCAGTCTAGCTATAATTATCATATAAAATGAGATAGAATAAGAGATATGACAAAAACAAATGATAACAATAATGCCATATTGTGATAAGTATACATTTAACAACAACAAAAATCATATAATATCTCAAGAATCTCAAACACCAAAAGAATGTCATATTCTTTATTTTATTCACCAAATTTAAATACTGATGCAGCTTATCAATATAAATCACAAAATTGGTGAAACACAAATTCCATAAGTCATCAATTATAAATCCAGAAAACACAAAGGGGGAGGCCTATCAAAAATGGGAGCATGAAAACTCACCAACACGTGCATCACAAATGGGTCTCCATCCTATGGTCGCTAACCATAAATTCGAAACATCGACGCAGTACAATAACGGTACGTCCAATGAACCGAAACTCAAATAATTCGAAACATCGACGCAGTATAATAACGGCGTCTAATGAACCGAAACTCAAATAATTCGAAACATCGATGCAGTACAATAACTGTACGTCCAATGAATCGAAACTCAAATAATTCGGAACAATGACGCAATACAATAATGGTACATCCAATGAACCGAAAAGCCATGACATCGATGTAGTACAATAATGGTACATCCGATGAACCTAAAAGCTAGGACATCGATGTAGTACAATAAAGGTACATCCGATGAACCGAACACCATAAAAGAACATGGGTCGCTATCCCATACAAGAAATGAGACGAAGCTCAATAAAACGAGGTACAGTCCCCCACGTGGACAAAAAGACATCGCAAATTGCTAGTCTAAACCATAAAATGATCATCATTGATCAATAAAAGTGTGAATTACACCAAGCTAGTAAATAAATGAGTTTAGCTCCATGTCCCATAACCACTGGCTTAACTTAAATATTTACGAACAAATTGTAGATTTCCACTCGAAAATTGTCACAAGAGTTTCAATCGAACAAGTTTAAGAATTAATCGACAAAGTAAACGCAAGCGTTTCATACCACTTGTTTTGATAAGTCGTTTAATTGGATTTCTCGAACGAATGAGATAAAGGTTTGTATATACTAACAGATTAGAAAACGGTTTTAAAAGCGAGTTTGATATTGGAAGTAAATGTTGAAATCGTTTTGATGAAAGGGTTTGAATATTTACTTCTAGTATAAAATCCTTTGCATTTTAAAGTGACAAACCATAGAAATGATTGTAGAAACAATCAATCACCAAAAATTCACATACGAAGACGTGAATTAAATTCAAGGAAACCGATACCAAATCCATCAAAATGGCTATTCTTAAAAATCCAGCAAAGAAGTCGTCAAAGTCGATAATAAGTGATAACAACTAACCGGATCAACAAAAATCGATTAAAATTGGAAATATACTCAAAAGCAGCAAAATAGGCAAAATGAACAATTCCAGATGTTTAGGGGTCAATCCAGACTTCTAGATTTAGATTTTGGAAATTCAGAAACCTTCCAGACGTCTGATCAGGTGTTTCAAACGTTTGAAAGGTGGTATTAGACGTCTGACAAGGTGTTTCAGACGTCTGAAAGGTTGTTTTAGACGTCTAATTCTGTTTTCTGCAAATTTTTATTTTTTTCCATATATTTTTTCTCCGGAATGCATATCTAGATGTCTGAACCTTAATTTCAGACGTCAGGATACCGGAGCTGGGCAACAATTTGCCTAGGCCATGATGGCCAAAAAGATTCGGGAGCGATCGAGCAAGCAACGACGACTAGGCATTTATGCCAAGCGATAACCCAGCCTTATAGGCACTTCGATACACCCTAAATAACATATCCAAACATCCATATAAGGATTTTCATAGATTTTGACTTCAAAACACCAAATTTGGAAAATTCACCAAATCAATTCAAATCACAAGCAATTGAACATGAATAGATGTTAGGAATTCGTACCTAACAACAAAGAAAGTTATAGATATAGATGTGAGTTCAAGAACTCGCCTTTAAACCCAAATATAGAAATGAGAAGCTCTAAAACAAGCAGAAATTGATTTCTCTTCAACAACACCTCTAGAATCTTCAATCTATTATCAAAGGTGAAGTTTTTCCTAAGTTAGGGTTTAGGAATTTCTGAGAATTGAAAAGAGATAGGGATGGAGAAGATGAAGAGGATGCTTACCTAAGCTTCTCTTTGATTTTAGAGCAATAACTTGAATATCCTAGCAAAAATAGGGTTAAGGAATTCTAATTTCCTATCTCTTCCCCCATTTTTCTTTTAGCTTGAGTGTTAGGAAATAATAGAGTGAGTAAAGAGGATTTGGATGAAGTGTTAGGGTACTAGATGAGTTGAAGGGCTGAAACCCAAACCTAAAGCCTAATAGAGAAAATAGCAAAATTCCTCTTAACTCCAAACATATCGAGTTTATGCTCAAAAAGCTCGCAAACGCCATTTTGGTCTCAATATAAGGGGTCTCGAGTCCTAATTTGTCTGTTTGTAAAAAGTAGCATTTTGGACTTTAATTCGACTAACGATGCTATATTTAAATAAAATATTTAAATATACAAATCGTAAAATACGCGGGTTGTTATAGACTCCCCTTCTTAAAGAAATTGCATCCTCGCAATGCTTAAGAGGAAAACAAAAAGTAACAACCATAAAAGCATACCAACACAAAGAAATTTAAAATAAGAAGTTTGCCTCAAATAGCATGGGGGAATAAGTTTGGATGTGTCCGCTCTATGAATTCTCTAGATTCCCAAGAACAATCCTAAGGATTTGAGGACCATTGAACTTTCACAAGCGGAACATCTATATTTCGAAGGCGTTTAACATCCGAAGTAATGATACGGATAGGATGTTGCTCATAAGTCAAATTAGGTGAAACTTCAATTTCTTCAATAACACCGGGCTCAAGAATAGAATTGGAATCTCTAAGGCATTTCCGTAGTTGAGAAACGTGAAACACGTCATGAATAGTATAAAATTAAGCCGGTAATAAAAGGCGATAAGCCACGGAACCAACACGTTCGACGATGGGAAAATGGCCAATATATCGAGGTGCTAACTTTCTCAATCGACTAAAAAGCATAACACCCTTCATAGGTAAAACAGGAATGAACACCAAATCTCCCATAGAAAATTCTAATTTCCGTCCTCGGTTATCGACATAGGATTTTAGTCTACTTTAAGCTTCTTTCATCCTATGACGAATAAGGTCTATTATTCTTTCGAATCACGAATAAAATAAGGACCTAAAACCAGCTTCTCATCGGCCTCAAGCCAACAAGAAGGAGATCGACATGGCCTTCCATAGAGTGCCTCAAAAGGTACCATACCAATATTAGATTGGAAGCTATTATTAAAGGAAAACTCAACAAGAGAAATATGATCTTACCAACTTCCACCAAAATCAAGAATACATACACGAAGAAGATCTTCAAGAGTTTGATTCACACGCTCGGTTTATTTATTAGATTGAGGGTGATAAGCGGTGCTAAAATTAAGCTACGTTCCCAAAGCTTTTTGAAGACTCTTCCAAAATCCACTAGTAAACAATGGATCACGATCGCTAACAATAGAAGTAGGAACTCCGTGCAATTTAACAATTTCTCTAACATAGAGTTTGGCCAAAAGAGGTACGGTCCAATTAGACCGAACGGGAATAAAATGGGCAGATTTTGTAAGTCTATCCACAATTACCCATAAACTATCATGACCCGAATGAGAATGGGGAAGTCTGTCAATAAAGTCCATGGAGACTTGATCTCACTTCCAAACTGGAATGTCCGAAGGTTGCAATAACCCACCGGGACTTTGATGCTTAGTTTTTATGAGTTGGCAAGTTATGCGATGCTTAATGAAGTTAGCAATATCGGATTTCATTCCATCCCAATAATAAAGTCGCTTCATATCTGCATACATCTTACTACTACCAAGATGAATGGTAAATTTAGAACGATGAGAATCTTCTAAAATATCGTTACGAGGATTACTAATATTTGGCACGATAAGTCTACCAAATTTTCGAATGCCTCCATGAGCATCGATTTCAAAGTCTTTCAAACCATCAACATTTCCATCCCTACAACTTTGGCAAAGATGAGCCAATTCGAGATCATGTTTTTGAGCATCAATAATGCGGTCTAAAAGAGATGGATGAGCCTCAAGGCTATATAAAACAAGAGATGAACAAGAATCGGATTAACGATCTTGAATCTCACAAGTGGACAAAGTCTAGATCATTCCCTTCGGATATCATCATAGAAACAACCGCTTGTTGCTTATGAATAAGGGCATCAGCAACACGATTTCCCTTTCCGGGAGTATAAAGAATATCAAGATCATAAGATGCAGAAACTCGAACCAACATTGTTGATGCAAATTAAGTTCTTTTTGAGAAAATAAATACCTCAAAGATTTATGTTCGATGTAGAGAACAAATTTCTCTCCCAAAAGATAATGGTGCCAAATTCTAAGGGCGAAAATAATAGCTGCGGGCTCTAAATCATGAGTGGCATATCTAATCTCGGCAGGCTTTAATTACCTAGAAGCATAAGCAATAACACATTCACTTTGCATGAGAACCGCTCCCAAACCGACACGACTAGCATCAGTATAAACAATAAAGTCTTGGTTCCCTTTGGGAATCACAAGAATAGGAGCATCGGATGGAGTTCTTTTAATTTCTAAAAAGAAGCTTCACATTTGTCTGACCAAATATACTTAACTCCCTTCTTTGTCAAACTAGTAAGAGGTACGGAAATTTTCGAAAAGTCTTTTATGAACCGACGGTAGTAGCCCGCCAATCCGAAAAGGCTACGAATTTTCGTCACACACTCTGGTCTCTTCCAATTTTGAATCGCTTCGATCTTTGAAGGATCTAGGGAAATTTCGAATTTAGAAAAAATATGATCGAGAAATTTCACACGAGTTTGCCAAAAGTGGCACTTAGAAAATTTTGCTTTCAATTGCTCCTAAGAGTTTCCAACACAATCCAAAGATGCTTTTCATGCTCATCCTCGGTTTTAGAATAAACAAGAATATCATCTATAAAGATGAGAACAAATCGATCGAGGAAGTCTTTGTAAACTCGATTCATAAGGTCAACGAAATAAGCTGGAGCATTCGTTAAACCAAATGGCATAACAAACCATTCATAGGATCCATAAGGTGTACGGAATGATGTTAAAGAAATGCTATCCTCTGCAATACGAAGATGATGAAAACCGGTTGCTAAGTCTAATTATGAAAAGACTCTAGCACCACTAAGTTGATTGAATAGATCATTAATCTGTGGCAAGGGATATTTACTCTTGATGGTGAGATCATTAAGCTTGCAGTAGACAACGCAAAGCCTAAGTGTACCATCGGATTTCTTCACAAAAATAGATGAAGCTCCCCAAGGAGAGGAACTAGAATGAATAAACTGCTTTGCTTCCAATTCGGATAATTGCTTATGAATCTCCTCATTTTCCTTATTGGACATACGATAAGGAGGATGAGTGATAGGTAGAGCTCCAGGAATTAGATTAATTCCAAACTCGAATGCCCGCTTAGGTGGTAATCCTAAAACAGGCTCAAATATGTCGGGAAATTCATGAACAACGTGAATGGGGGAAATGACATCTTCCTCATCATCTTTATTGTCATCATGAGGGTTTGGAGAATATAAGGATGCCACCGAATTAGAATCTGAATCTTTAAGAACAATAGAAATCTTCTTAACAGATTGAGGATGTCGAAGATGAATAGTCTTCTCAGGACATTGGACGTGGGCTTCATAACGGTTAAGCCAATCCATTTCCAAAATCCTATCTAACGCATGGCATGCAAATCTGCTCGAAAATAATAGCCACATAAAATAATCTTGAAAACTTTACAAAGAAAACTGAGTGTTGCGGATCCACCAACTGGATTCGCAATTCTCAGTGAAGTCATCAAAGCCATAATACTTAAAGAAAAAGTATCAACAAGTTCTTTTGATAAAAAAGAATGGGATGCACCTGTATCAAAAAGAATTCGAATAGGATGATCACGAAACATAATAATTCCATCAAGGATAGAATAAGAAATACCTTGACCAAGAGAAGTGTTAGCATGCGCTTGCACAACATTTAGCTTTCCCTCTCTCTTGCTTGGAAGTTTAGGGCATGAAGATAAAAGACGACCCGAACTTTTGCAATAACGACAAAAGAGAGTTTCGGGCATCTATTAGCATAATGGTCCTTAGAACCACAATTTTACCATTGCCCATGACTAGAGGTAGGAGTCTTTACTACCGAAGCTTCTTGTTTTCCTTTCTTGTTGGGATAAGGACCATTGAACTTATTAGGCCTCTTCTTGTTGTTGTTGAAGTTCTACTTGGCACTTACAACTTCAACATCACCTTCTTTATCGGCCTCTTCAAGTCGAAGAGCGATATCAATAAGCTGATCAAAATAGACTTCTAGTTTCAGAAGTAAAGGCTTTTTGACGTTCTTATTCAACCCATAGACAAACCTCTAATTTTTATTCAATGGGGTATTAATATACTCGACCCATATTTAGAGAGAGATTCAAAAGATGCACGTAATCCGTCATAAAAGATTCACCTTAAACAAGGTCAATAAAACACCGAGCTAAAGTTACTTTTCAGCTTCCGGCACAAAACTTCAATTCGAATTTTTCTCGGAATTGCTCCCAAGTAAGATCCACTTCAATAATCTCATAAACCAAAAGCTCATACCAATCTGGTGCTCTTCCTTGGAGCATGCTAGAAGCCACTTGGACTCGATGGAGATCAATGAGATTCATGCGAGAAAAGATGCGGTCGGATGATTTAAGCCAAGCTTGGATTTCTATAACACTTTTGGATCCCTTGAATGGTCTTCCATCCAAATCGGTATAGTCTCTACACAAGCGTGCAAACCCAGATCTTGGATGTAGGCTCTGGAATAGTCCGACAGCTTGAGCATTCTTTACAAGATCAAAAAGCTGTTGGGCAGACATAAATACTCCATCCAGGGGAGTAGCACTGGATTGATCGGCACTGGGACGGCCTGGTCTAACCATTTCTCTTCTTTAAGAAAGAAAGAATGAAGAAGAAAAAGGTTATTCTCAAAATGAATATCAAACAGTAATGATTGATAAAACAAGGCATCGTAAAAGAAAACTTAGAACGGGTCCGAAGACTCAGATTAAATCCTAAGGCACAATTCCTAAGAAAGACTTAAGACGATGATCCTTGATATAATATTCTATATTGTTCTGAAGTTTGGCTCTGATATCAAGCTGTGACGCCCCACCTCTATACTCACGCTAGCCAAGGACACTACGGGGTAATTCCATCGACTAGCATGAAGAATAAGGCTGTTGAGGAGCGACCATCCATGTAATTGCTTTGTGCGGGTACTGATATGCCAGATAGAAGATCACGTATTTCTTTCAAAGAGGAAATCCGACATATCATGTATAAACTCAAAGCTACTACACAGTGGCTATGTGGCGTTCGGAAAAAAATATAAAATAAGCATAACATAAATCAGTAACAAATATTCATATCACTAAGGGGAAACAGATATGAATATAACACATAAAAGTGTACATAAAAGTAGTGGCCATGTAAGATCCACTACATCACAAAAAGAATAGGTACAAGTGCTAGATAAAAGAATATGTATACATCAAGGAGTCTCCATCTTGAATGTATACAATAAAAACTACTAAGCTAAAGTAGTTAGCAAAAAGTCAGATGATGATCCCAGATAAGGAGTCAAGTAGAAGCACATGTAATATCTCGGTCTGACCCAAGTAATATTTAAAATGAAAACAATAAACAGATCAGTCTAACTATAATTATTATATAAAATGAGATAGAATAAGAGATATGAAAAAAACGTATGATAACAATAATACCATACCGTGACAAGTATACATTTAACAACAACAAAAATCATACAATATCTCAAGAATCTCAAACACCAATTCTTTATTTTATTCAACGAACTTTAAATATTGATACAACTTATCAATATAAATCACAAAATTGGTGAAACACAAATTCTAGAAGTCATCAATTAGAAATTCAAAAAACACAAAGGGGGAGGCCTATCAAAAACGGTAACATGAAAACTCACCAACACATGCATCACAAATGGGTCGCTATCCCATGGTCGCTAACCATAAATTCGAAACATCGACGCAGTACAATAATGGTACGTCCAATGAACTGAAACTCAAATAATTCGGAACATCGATGCAGCACAATAACGGTACGTCCAATGAACCGAAACTCAAATAATTCAGAACATCGACGCGGTACAATAATGGTACGTCCAATGAACCGAAACTCAGATAGTTCGGAACAATGACGTAGTACAATAACGGTACGTCCAATGAACCGAAAAGCAGGGACATCGATGTAGTACAATAACGGTACATCCGATGAACCGAAAAGCAAGGACATCGATGTAGTACAATAATGGTACATATGATGAACCGAACACCAGAAAAGAACATGGATCGCTAGCCCATAAAAGAAATGAGACGAAGCTCAATAAAACGAGGTACAGTCCCCCACGTGGACAAAAATACATCGCAAATTGCTAGTCTAAACCATAAAACGATCACAGTTGATCAATAAAAGTGTGAATTACACTAACCTAGTAAATAAATGAGTTTAGCTTCATGTCCCATAACCAGTGGCTTAACTTAAATATTTACGAACAAATTGTAGATTTCCACTCGAAAATTGTCACAAGAGTTTCGAACAAGTCTAAGAATTAATTGACAAAGTAAACGTAAGCGTTTCATACCACTTGTTTTGCTAGGTCGTTTAATTGGATTTTTCGAACGAATGAGGTAAAGGTTTGTATATACTAATAGAATAGAAAATGGTTTTAAAAGCGAGTTTGATATTGGAAGTAAATGTTGAAATCGTTTTGATGAAAGGGTTTGAATATTTACTACTAGTATAGAAACCTTTGCATTTTAAAGCGACAAACCATAGAAATGATTGTAGAAACAACCAATCACCAAAAATTCACATATGACGACGTGAAATGAATCCAAAGAAATCAATACCAAATCCATCAAAATGGATATTCCCAAAAATCTAGAAAAGAAGTCATCAAAGTCGATAATAAGTGATAACAACTAATTAACCGGATCAACAAAAATCGATTAAAATTGGAAATCTACTCAAAAGCAGCAAAATAGGCAAAATGAACAGTTCCAAACGTCTGCGAGTCAATCCAGACGTCTAGATTTAGGTTCTGGAAATTCAGAAACCTTCCAGACGTCTGAAAGATGGCTTCAGACGTCTGACCAGGTGTTTCAGACGTCTGAAAGGTGGTATCAGACGTCTGACAAGGTGTTTCAGATGTCTGAAAGGTTGTTTCAGATGTCTGATTCTGTTTTCTGCAATTTTTATTTTGTGTCGTATATTTTTTCTCCAGAATGCATAACCAGACGTCTGAACCTTAATTTCATATGTCTGGATACCTGGGCTGGGCAACGATTTGCCTGGCCCATGATGGCCAAAACAGTTCAGGAGCGATCGAGCGAGCAACGACGACTAGGGATTTACGCCAAGCGACAACCCAGCCTTATAGGCTCTTCTATACACCCCAAATAACATATCCAAACATCCATATATGGATTTTCATAGATTTTGACTTCAAAACACTGAAATTGGAAAATTCACCAAATCAATTCAAATCAAAAGCAATTGAACATGAATAGACGTTAGGAATTTATACCTAACAACAAAGAAAGTTATAGACATAGATGTGTGTTCAAGAACTCACCTTTAAACCCAAATATAGAAATGAGAAGCTCTAAAACAAGCAGAGATTGATTTCACTTCAAAAAACACCTTTAGAATCTTCAATCTATTATCAAAGATGAAGTTTTTCGTAAGTTAAGGTTTAGGAATTTCTGAGAATTGAAGAGAGATAGAGATGGAGAAGATGAAGAGAATGCTTACCTAAGTTTCTCTTTGATTTTGGAGCAATAACTTGAATTTCCTAGCAAAACTAGGGTTTAGGAATTCTAATTTCCTCTCTCTTCCCCCATTTTTCGTTTATCTTGAGTGTTAGGAAATAATAGAGTGAGTAAAGAGGAGTTGGATGAAGTGTTAGGGTATTAGATGAGTTAAAGGGCTGAAACCCAAACCCAAAGCCCATAGAGAAAATAGAAAAATTCCTCTTAACTCCAAACATATCGATGTTTATATCAAAAAGGTCACAAACACCATTTTGGACTCAATGGAAGGGGTCTCGAGTCCTAGTTTGACTGTTTGCAAAAGGTAGCATTTCGGACTTTAATTCGGCTAATGATGCTATATTTAAATAAAATATTTAAATATACAAATCGTAAAATATGCGGGTTGTTACAGTCATATTCTCTGCCAATACGGAAACCACTTTAACAACTGTGTACGTGGTGAAGATTCTAGAAATAAAGTAGGATGGTTTGGCGAACGATTTCTATATGTGGTATTGATGTGACCTTGACTCCTGTGAGTCAACTTAGATGTGACTAAAATAAGAGCAATACCTAGACTAAGTGAGGTCATTCCTCTCATCGGACATGCTTCTTCGATACCATATTATGACTTTGCGATGATTTGGTAGCAACCCCTTGATTTTTGATTTGGAAGTGTGTTCTGAGGTGGACAGTAGTAGTTGTTATGCGTTATCACCAACCCGGTTCTACAATTGGTAAATCTACCCTGGCATTGCCGTGAGTGCCGTGCTCACATGCCCTAGAGCATCTTTTACGAGTTTTTTTTGTACCGGACCAATAGGATGTCCTCTGGCTAAACCAGCGGTTTGGTGGAGTGTACGGCATTGTATAGACTACGGGAATATATAAAATGTATTAAGGGGGATATGGGTAACGCCTTAACGCTATTTTAATACTTTACTTTATTATAAACATTATTATAACAGCATATTGTACTACATAGTAGATAGTTTAACGGATCCTTACGAGATGGGAATCCCGAACATCTCTTAAGTTATTGCACTCACGTTAGACACTGGATAGGAGATGTCAAACCCCGTAAACACCTCTGACGCCTTTACACTCATATTTAATACTGTTGATTTAACTTACATAAGTTCTTTCAGTTCTAACTCAAGTGTTTTGTCTTTTCAATTCGCTCGGGTCAGCCTGAGCATTTCAGGGTTGAAGACCTTATTTCTTGAGGATGAAGACGAAGATTTGTACTATTATTTATTATATTTATTCCACTGCATCATGCTGTTCCACTGCATTTATCTATTTGTTCCTGTTTATGTAACTCTGACGTTTGTACTGTAAACAATAATCAAATGTATTTTTAAAATATCTTCATGAACTGTTATTTGATTATTATATTTTGTCATTCCGTTGTGAGATTCTGTATTTGTTTTATTTCTTTCTCTTTTCCTTATTTACCCCATAACAATATGCCCTTTTAAATGATTTGAGTCTGACATGTGTGTCTGCTTAAACGTCCAAAAAGACAGGTCGTTACAATTGACATCGGAGCTTTGGTTTAGCGATAACCTTAGCTTTGTGGGGTTTGACTCTTTAGAAATAGGGTAGTAATACCCAAGAATGAGTTATTGAGTGTATATATATATATGAGAGAGCGTATTTATTAGTGTTATAAATGGTTTTTATATTATATTAATTTGTTCCATTTTGGGTTTATAAATTCTGGTTGGTGCATAAGACGCTACGACATCGATAGGGATTTCTAAACACTTAATAGGGCAGACCGACACAATATTTGTTTTGAAATACAGGTAAATGAAATAGTTTTGCCTATTATATATTTTTGTATGTAAAATAATAATTCTATAAATGATATATTTGGTTGTAATATATTTGTTATTAGGTAGTGAAATTTATAAATATTGGTTAGGAAATGAGATTGTAAATAAAATAGATATAAATTGGGAATTTTAGAACTTAAGTTCCAGGATTTTAAAAAATTTCTTTCAAAAGATTTTGGAATATAATATTATTATTATTTGGATGTATTTTCAGATATAAATATCCTAATATGATTTGAAAGAAATGTTTTGAAAATAAATTTTGAAGTAAGTTCTGTACTTCCCTCTCTGTCGCTGGAAAATAATTTCGGTGATGAGTGCACGCATCATTGACGTTCATTTTCGAGTTTCAAAATAGGAAGGCTGTTGTAGTAGTTTTACTACACATTGTTTGATAACCAATCTAAATTTTTCTAAATATTATTAGATATATATAAGTTATGAGTGTACATATACATATACATATATATATATATATATATATATTATTTTAAAAATAATTGAAATGAAACCTGGTTGTTTAGTCCTTAAGTTTCTGAAAACTAGAAATTGAAGTTATGGTAATGAATGAAATCTTGACGGTATTAATAATTGGAAACTTATGAAATGAAAATAAGACATTTGATGTTAAAATGATTAAAGAAACAGACAAGAAACTAAAAATTTTAAAAATGGAAATGAAAATAAGAAATGGTAACTAGTGAACATTTTGTTAACAAAATAAATAAGAGAAACTTGGGTAATATTCAATTGCCTCCTTAAGACATATATATACAGACATACATACATACATATGTGTGTATGTGTATATTTGTAGCTTACCAAATTATTAAAAATTGAAATGTTTAATAGGATATGTAATAGAATATTATACAAGTAAAATTGAAAAAAAATGAAAGTGTTCAATGGAATTACATCTATAAGTAAGAATTCTAATGTTAAAAATTGACATAAACTATGGTTAATAGTTTAAAATGTTACTAATTAAATGTAAGTAAAGGGCGAATACTCAAAGTAAATAATCATAATCTTAAATTAATATTAAAGTCATTTATAATTAAAATGAGTACTATATAGAATTGAATGATTATAACTTCCAAACATTAAAAAGATTTAGAAATGGAGTTAATATTCAATAATGCTATATATGAAAGAAAGAATGTGAAAAAGAAATAATCTATAAATGATGAATTACATTGTAAAGTAACTTACGTAATGATGTATAATCCAATAATTGAAATAAAAATAACTTATTTAAGCAATGAATTAAAGTGATAAAATGAAAGAAAATAACACTGTATGAATAAAGGAGAAATGAACTTCTGTAAGTAATAATGAATGTAAATTAATAAAAAAATAAACATTATATGAATGAGAAAAGAAAAGCAAATGAGAAAAAGGGAAAATCAAAATAAATTGTAAAAGTGAAGTAGACGGAAATAAAACGTATATAATACTTCAATAATGAATTCATTTATGACCCAAATAATTTAAATGGAAATAACTTACGTAAGCAATGAATGTCAAAAACGAAAAGAAAATGGTATTGTATAAATATAAATGAATGGAAAATGAATTTTGTAAGTGGTAAATGAAAAAGTAATTAAACAAGCATTGTATGAAAAAATGAAAATGAACAGTAAATAATGTAGGGAAAAAAGTGTAATGTGTAACAACCCGCATATTTAATGATTATATATTTAAATATTTTATTTAAATATAGCGTCGTTAGTCGGATTTAGGTCCGAAATGTTACTTTTTGCAAACGGCCGAATCAGGACTCGTAACCACCTCCATTGAGTCCAAAATGGCATTTGCGATCTTTTTGAGTATAAGCTTTGATATGTTTGGAGTAAGTCTAATTTTGCCACCTTTTCTAATTGGGTTTTGGGTTTGGGTTCGGCCCACTAGCTAACTAAATAACCTAACTCAGTCCCCTCTCCTTCCATTCACTCATTTTCACTTCTAAACTCTAGCTAAAACTGAAAATGGGGTAAAGGAAGAGGAATTAGAAATTCCAAGCCCTAGTTCTTCTTGCAAACTTGAATTCTTGCTCCAAAATCAAGGTAAAGCTATTGGTAAGCCTTCTCTTCATCTTCTCCAACTCTTTCTGTAACAATCCTGAGTTTTAATTTATTTTAATTCGACAATTAATTTAATTTTTGAATAAAAACTGTGTAATAATTGGTAATTTATACAAAATGTTAGTAAAATTTTAATAATCGAGTATTTGAAAATTATAAAATAGTCGATAGTTAAACTTTACAAGGAAATAAAGTTTGTGTTGATGTTAAACAAATATTTATGTAAATTTATAGTTATATAAATTATGAAATGAACATATAAAAAAGTTCTAGAAGTAAATATTTAAGTTAAAATAGAAGTAAATGATTAAAATAGAATAAACCATATAAATATTAAAAAGCGTAAGTAGAAAATATAAAATGATAACAAATAAAATACATTCACTTATGTATGTTATAATAAAATCATATGGTTATAAAAATGACCTAGAAATACATATAAACTTATATGAAACTTTTATAAAACAAGGAGACAATAAAATAAATATGTGATGAATTCAATGTTAAAAGCAAACACAAATCAAACAGCATATCTACATAAGTGTATGCATAATGTACTTGCAAGAATTAAAATAAGATGGATGTTACATTGAAGCATGAAGCATTTAATGCTTTCAAACCAGCCCATAATACAAGATCCCATCAGCCAAGTGAAAGCATAGTTTTAGTCTTCTTTTTATAATATCAATCTGTACTTGCTTATACCTTCCCCTGTACGCAATCTTCATTTATATATTTACACATCCACAAACCTTTATTCATTCGTTCAACAAATCTTAGCAAAGATCATAATAATAAAAAGAACAACACCTCTGATCAAAACATTAACAAACCAGAAAACAAATTCATCTTGATCAAGCAATGCAAAGATCATGCAAGTTTAAAAGCAAATCCAGTTTCCAGTTTCTCAGAGAACTTCCAGGCTTGTACTCTCTTTTTCAAACAAAAATCAATGTGAGTAACTTTGCATTTTAAAACATAAATGTTAACTATCAGTTGCATGTGGATAACTAGAAGTAAGTATGCTTTAAATGCTTAGTTTGTGATGATTCCTCTGTGCGTATATGTAAATACATAAGGGCTGCTATGAATCTGGTTTGCCTGTGTTTGTCTTAAACTAAGATTTTGATAAGAAGTCTTTACCATTTGATTTGATCTCAATTAGGATTTGAGTTATAAACAAAAGTTGATTGCTTGATTATGAACTTAATTTTAAAAATCAATTTTAAATTAAAATAACTTGCACATATCTCTGTAAACCAAAACAACTGTGCAAGTGTAAATATATAAGTGAAAATTAAAACTTAGTAATTCATTTATTCAGTGATATAGATCAAATCAGTAAACTAAAATATGATTTTTAACGCCAAAAACAGGATTTTTAGAATCAAAATGAAGGTGTGGTTTGGGTTTGAATGGAAATGGGAATATTTTGGGTTTCTAGTGATCAAGTAGATCGGAGATATCGGGGTTGTTTGAGGAGATAGAGGAGGCTACAGGAATGACTGGAAAAATAGTTGGAGGTGGCGAAAATAACGGCGACAACGGCGGCGTGGGATTTTATTTTGTAAACCTAGTTTTAACCACATAAGAAACTTGTGCACCGCTGTCTCGTGAAAGCACCAAGTGTCTCGGGGTTCTGGGGATGGTAGGGGGTCGAGTTGACGCGTCGATGGCCGGAGTTGTAGGCTGGCCAGTGGTCGGGGGTCGGAGAACCAAGCGTTGACAGGTTCGAAGGGTATTTGCACGTGCGTTTCCAGGTTTTGTCCCTGGTACCTGTATCGAGCTTGAATGCTCGATTTTGGTTAGATGATTTGATCATCGATCTGATGATCGAAATGGGTCTGAGGAAAGATAGCCGATGTGGGAGGATGGTCAACGTTGGCCGAAGGTGGCTCGGGTGGAGGTGCAAGTGCACATGTGCACTTGTATATCAGGGAAAGCAAGTTGTTTTGGGAAGAAGTCGTGTGTTGCAGGGGAGTTTCTCGTGGAAGTGTCGTGTAGGACTCGAAGTAAACTGCTGGGAAAACTCGGGTCGAATTCTTGTTCCAGTTTTTACCTGGAAACATGTTTCTCTGTTTTGAAAATTTAAACTAAATTTAAATTCATCAAGCAAAGTTTTAAACGGATTTTAATCTAAAAGGTAAATAAATAAAAAATTCTAGTTGAATTGAAATTTAGTTTGAAGATAAATAAAAGTTTAAAATTCCATTTGTTTTAATAATTCAAAGTAATTAATGGTATTGAAGAAAATTTGGAAATCAAAATAGAATTGAATTCGGAAAAAAAATTTAAATAAGTTAAATTTAAAAGTAGAACCTGAAATGAGTTTCAAATCAGATCTTAAGATTTTGGAAAATTAATTTTTATTACAAAGTGTTGCAATAAGTCAAAATGTTAAAGTGCAAGAAAAGAACTGATTTTTAAACTCTTTAAAATTTCTTTTGTAATCAATGGTTATTTTACATGTAAATTTAAAATGTTAAAGAAATTTGCTTTAAACTTTATTAAAAATAAATAAGGATCTATTTTTGATATATATATATATATATAAAACAAGAAGAAGAAAAAAAATCATTAAATCATATGAAAATAAATATGTTACTTTAAGTAATGAAGATTGATGATTTCTAATTCATTACGAATGAATTTTAATAGGGAATTGATTTATAAATTTATAATGGTTAATGTAAGAAATTTTCTTTAAAAGGGTGATTAAATAAATTTAATAGTATTGAAATCATTAACTAAGTTTATTTGAGCAATTAATCAATGTGATAAATTTTATTAATAAATTTGATTGATTAAATTAATAATAATCAACTGTGAAACTATTAAGTATAATTACTTAATAACGGAGATTGTGAAATTAAATACTCGATGTAATTTATTGAGTAAAATCGAATCTGTTCAAATTAAATTTCTTAAGTTAATTAATTCAGAATAATCACTTGATAATTTTGAAAATATAATTACTTATAGAAGTAATTAATAGATAATTAATGAATGTAATCATTTAAATGATGATTTGAAATTTTAGTAAATTATTTGTTAATAAATTTAAAGGATTAATTAATAATGTGATTTATTAAGATTAACTTAATAGTTTAAAGATTAATTGATTCATTAATTAAGAATGATAGTTAAAAATTAAGGGTTAACTAATAAATTGTGAAAGGGAATTTATTTCAAATAATTTGTAATTAAATTATGATAATTAACCCGGATTAATAATTGATACATCCGATTTAAATTAATTATTTGATTAATAAATTCATTTGTGAATGTTTGGACTTGGCTGAATAATTGTTTTGTTTGATAACCCTGATATGTGATACTTTGTTTTTGAGCTGTATGACTTATTTATCTGTAATTTATTATCTGTGAATCTGTGAATGGACGATAAGCGTTATAGTTTATATCGCTTATCAACTATATTTCCGTATTCTGATCTGTGATGATTGTATGATGTTGCACTATTGTGTTAAACCCCTGGACCACACTTATACACACACACCAATATGGATTTCACGAGGAAATCGATTAAGTCGCAGATTTTTGAAATAGTTTTAAATTTGAATATTTGAATTCAAATGTTTTGGGAAATGGATTGGGTTTAAAGTGAAAAGCTTTTGAAATGGAATTTCATAGATGAAATTTATTTTGAATAACTCGATAAAATATGAAGTTGAATAATTTGATTTGAACTTAAATTCAAGATTCGAAGTTGAATTCTATGATTTAAAACTAGGGATTAAAACCAGTTATATATGAGTTAAACTATTTTAAAATTATTGATTTGGGGATGTGAATAGAATTCAAGGGCTTTAACTCGTGTAAATATAATTGGATTTTTCTGAAACGAAAACTATTTGTTTTCAAATAATAAAAGCTTTCACATGAGAAATGAACGTCCAATTTGTGTTAAAAACAATTTCAAGTTTGAAAATGAAGATAATTTCCAAGTTATGAAAACAATTTGAAAGCTATAAGTTGAATCTTTGATTTAAAGATTCAACAAGTTAATCGAGTTTTGAAAGCTATGAGTTAAATCTTTGATTTAAAGATTTAATGAGTTAATCCAATTGGAATGAAATTATTTTGGGAATCTATGAATTGATCTTTGTGAAATAAATCTTTTTGTAACATAAAGATTTGAAATGGTAATTGGTTTAAACCATTTGAAGAAAAGTTTTTGGTTTTAAGTTGTGACTTAATTGAAATCCCAATATCCATATGTTTTTGAAATACTGCGCTCACTGTTCGGTTTAGCCGGGAGAGGACCTTTGTGTCATATATCACATTCCGAATATGTGATATGTCGTTATGGATAGCATCTGAAGACCGGTGTTGAAGACCGGATATTTTTGAAAGCGAAAGGACAACTCGTCGAATGTCTTTGCATCGACTGGTCCCCGGTATAGAGACTCCATATGTGATGGGAAGTCCGAACATGATTAGTGAATATCCGGATTGCAAGGACTTCTTTGTAAGTGCCTTCGGTTCTTTTCGATCCCGGAACAGACTTGTATGGATAGTATGTCTGACGTTACAAATTGAGATATAAAGCAGATTTCTTTCAAATACATTTCTGTTGGTGGCGGAGAATTTATTCTCTTAGCTTAACACCCTTCTCTGAGACATACGAGCTCAGAGGTTATGTAGTTGAAGGTTATCAACGATATATTCCCAATTTGGTAATGTGACATGCTGAGTGTTGCTGTGAAATGATCATTGTGTTGATCATTTGTGATAGGATCATTTGTTTGATCGTTTATCTTTGTGATCATTTCTATGATCATTTGTTGACCCAAAGCATGGCTTTTGTATAAAGCGTGGCTTTGTGGACGAGACTTCGTCGAGCCTCACACCCCGAAATGGTCAAAACAGGAAAGATGCAGCAAGGTTATGAGGGGTAGCTCCCTTTAGGGTATGTGCATTTCCTTCTAGAAAAGGGTGGTATCATGGTATGGAGCCCAGATACTTACTCATGTTGAAACACTTTATTTATGATTGTGTGATGTTGATTACGAGCGCTCGGATAAAGGTCCCAAAGGACCGGGGGATGGCATACTCGTGTCAGTAGTTACCCAGTTAGGGGTAACCCGGCCTTGTGTTGGCAGAGATCCGGTTTGGTTCTCGGGGACGTCCTTCCAGAGGCGTTCTCATGTGGCAATGGGAAGTTCCTTGGCCTGACCATTTGTTGGAAATCCAAAGAAACAATACGATCTTGTACGGTATTAGTTGTAGAACCTGCCATGGAATGTGGCGGTAACCTGCTATTGAACATGGTAGCTATAATAGGCATACGATAATGGTCGTATGTTGGCTAAGATTTATATCTTTACTTTCGAAATGATTTTCCCTACACTATGCACTAGTAATAATATCAAATGTTTCTTTTTAATGCGTATCAAGCATCTTTGACTATCATAAGGAGAAATCTCCTCTGATTCTACGTTTGCATTGTGTGTGTGTGCGGGAGGCCTTATGGTAGTCTCATTTTTAAAAGCATTGCGAATTGACTTTAAAAATATTCCTATATTTTGATTTTAAAGATAAATAAACTGTTTTGAGTTCTCACACCAGTCACATGACTGACTCGGAGTTTATTGTTTCTTTCCTAAACTCTGGGTGCTCATTATTTTCTACACGAGCAGTCTAGAGTTGGGTTTTTCAGATAGTCAGATTAGTAGGTTATCTGGAGCTAGTTCAATCTTTGGATCAGACTGCAGTTGCTTATCTATGTGTATCGTTATTGGGAGTTCGAGCTATTACTGGATTGGTTCTTGGAAATGGAGTTGCAGTTATTTTTGGAGTTCTTTCTTGAAGACTATATCAGAGTTATATTATTCCGCTGCTAGATGTTATCTATTTTCTTTTCCGCTGCTATTTATTGTATCATATCTCTGATGTATATTGATATCTACTGGATCATTTGTTGTATCAGATATTGTATCAAAGCTGTATATCAATGTATTATTCTTTTATTCCGCTGTGTTGTTCACTTAATGTTGTTATAAGCTCCGGCGAATCGGATTTGAACGGTCGAATCTATGGCATTCGAATACGACATGAAGTATGTGTAGGATCGATTTCACCCTAGAGGGGGGTGAATAGGGTGATAGTGTTAATTGTAAAAATTAATCGCGGAAGCTTATAAATTAATTTCAATTCAGATCACAGAATAGCAGCACAGATATCGCAGAATATAAATAACAGAATAAAACAGAACAACACAGAATTTACCCAACTTCGGCAAAACCCTGCCTACGTGCTGCCCCCAAGGTTTCTACTAGAAATTTGATAGTCCCTCGCTTACACACGTAAACTCGCTATACCCGCTATTGACTAATCTAACTCTACGCTCAAAACCCTGCCACAACTCAAATACCGAGTTGCGAATTCTCAAGCTACGCCACGTAGCTTGTCCCCTAGTCACATGACTAGAAATTAAAAAGCTTTAAAATTTAAAAACAAATTTAAACAGAAAATTAAAAATAAAAACCCTAATTAAAATAAGCTATAGCCTTTTTTAAAAAACAAGGCCTCTTTTATAAAAACACGCCGGCCCAATTTTTTCTTTAACCCGAATCTCTTTTATTTTCTTTGTGGTAATGTCGGCTTGTTCTTCCTTCTGAGATTAGGGCTTCGGCTCTTGTTTGTTCCTCTTCCTTCAATAAATTAGGGCTGGAATCGAAGATGCCGATATTATATTAATCGATCGAATTTGTGATTTTCGTCCTTCTGCCCTGTCGATCGACTGCCTACTTGTACCTTGCTTCGGCTACTTCGATTGATCGAGTTCGATTACAATTTTGGTGAGTACTTTTATTCCTTTTGCTTTCTGATTGAATGCTTGAACTCGATAAAAGATTGCCTGTGATGATTAGGGTTCTTATAAGATTTGATTTCCTAGAATTGCGTTCGTATATGCTGATTTGAATTTGTCAAATTCTTCATCTCGGCCACTTGATTTTGTTTCGATGATTGAGATGTTTTCTGACCTTTTCAATTCATGTATATTCATTGATTGGTGGTAACGGCTTTAATTCATTTTCGTGATGACCACGACTTGATTGTTTTTGACTTTGACTATTTCAAAGAATAATGATATGCACTTGATTTTTGAAATTGATTTCGTCCATCTCGTAGCCTTCGTCTCTGGCCATCTTCTCTGGTCGAATTTAACATGAACGTGACTTGACATTTTCTTTGTTGTGACTGGACGCGAACTTGTAGTATTTTGTTTGTGTGCTCGAGTCTGCATTGACTTGTCTCTGCTCCATTCTGGTTGCTTCCCTGATCTTGTAGTTGTACACTTTGGTTTTGATACTTGCAGTTGTATCGCTTGATATTCATTGCATAGCATATTTGTGCATTTTAAAAATGTTGATTTTGTTTATGCTGGACTTCGTTCAGTAACACATGGTGTTGATCATGCTTGCTTCCTGTACTGATGTATTAGTTGTTGGCATATTTGCTTAGTCTTGAACATTGGTGATTTGTGTTGTGCTTATGTCCACTGATGCATCCAATCTGCACTTGTTACTTCGGTTCACCTGTATCATGTTTTGGCTTCACTGATGCTGCGCATTTTTAGCCTTGGTCTTTGTTGTTGTCGCATGCACGGCCATGCTTGTAGTACTTGAATTGAATGCTACCTGTACTTGTTACTTGTATACTGCAGCTTGGTCTTGCCTTGGTTCTGGCCATTCCTAGTTTGATTGTGCTGTTTAGACCTCTGCACCGTGTTGCATTTGTATCACTGGTATATGCTTCCATCTATTTGGTTGTTCCAGTCCTATGAAGTTGCTATGCCTTGTGTTCTTGTAGCTTTCATCACTGGTGCATGTACATTGCTTCATGTTACCTTCATGTAGCTTGTTCTCTACATTTGCTTGATTGTTTACATGCATGTGGTCTTGGTACACTTGGAATTGCTGTTGCATACTGTACTTCATTTAGCTTGAATGTTGTCTCTGACCTGATGGCTTTGGTTTTCATTGTCCACACATGTTCATGCTTTACCGCAGCTTATTGTTTGTGTACGAATCATGTATCCTGTGCATTATCTGTTACATTAAACTGTTTCAACTTGATGTTGCTTTAACTGCCACTGTTGGTTTTGCTGTGGTCTTCAAGCATGTTGCTGCCTGGTCGATATATATACATGCATACTTTGATCATAGCATTCATATGTGCATTTGAGTTGTACCTGAGTGGAATCCGACTTGGATTTGACCTTGTGCTGAATGACATTGTTCTATTGCACTTGAGTTGAATCCCGTATTTGGGTTTGACCTGTGCTCACTTGTCCCTGTAAATCGATCAAGTGTATATTTCGGTGTGCACGGCCTTGTGGCATATACAGTGATACACTGTGTATGTCACAAGCTGTTCGTGTATGATGAATTCAAATTTAAATGATGACGAACAACCCAAATAACTGAGGCAATATTATTTTCAAAATTCACATTTTATTTTATATTGCAAAAATATTTCTTTTTCAATTTTACTGCGTTAGTGAATATTTTTGCAGATTGCTCAGATGCTGGATTCAAACTGGAAGGAAGTTGAAAATAAATACGAGTGTGAGTGATATGTAGTGAGGTGAACTGTAAATATGAAATGTGATGTTATTGTAATCAAAGTTGTATAGTTATAGTGAGAGCTTGAAATTGTACTATTCAAAGTTGTAATAAATATTTATTTGAATAAAATATCTGTTTGAATTCAAATTCCGTGTTATTTATTTTATTCAGCAAATATTTATTTAATCTGTGAAAAATAAAATAGTATATTATCAAATACATTTAAACGAATGTATATATGTTTATTATCATCAAACAAAAATCATATAAGCGCATATTCAACAGTATGGATGTCGATTTTCGAGCAGGCAAAATCCCCGTCGTCACATTTGGTATCAGAGCTAAGGTTGAACTTTAGCTCAGGAGTATAACACATTAAGTAGCTCATTAGAGATAGGGTGAAGTATCCCTAGAATGAGTCTATCCCTAAGATATCTGTTTGAATGCCTCAGTAAATTCTCTTACTATCCACCGATAGTGAGTATGAGTGCAAGAAGAGGACGAGATAGGGGACAGGAAAATACGACTATAATTGGTCAATGCTCTGTAACAACAGTGGAAACAATCTTTCTCTGTCAATCTCCTTTGATTCGTCTTTCCAAATTCTTTTGATTGCTTCGTGACAGCTCGACGATGGCCCTACGTATCGTTGTAGGAAATTTTTATTTCGTATCTTCATCAATTTCTTATCAGTTTTTCGTTTTAAACTATAATGAATTTGAAATTTAGAATTGAAATTTTGAATGAATTGGAAATTCTGTATAAATGGTAAATTTGAAATTGGAAATTTTAAATGAATTGGAAATTTTAAAATTGAGTTAAATTGGTTAATGGAATATGAAGGATAATTTGAATAGTATCGATAAAACGATTTCGTTTAAAAACTAAATTTGAAATTCTATTATAATTTCTTGTATCTATGGTTGATATTCTGATTTGGTAAGCCAAATGCAGAATTGGTATCCAGTTTGATCTGAAAGGATATTTCTCTATCTTTCATCTATCCTTGTTGTTCTCGTGCCTGCGAATTTCGAGGACGAAACTTTTTTAAGGGGGGAAGTCTGTAACGATCCCGAGTTTTAATTTATTTTAATTCGACAATTAATTTAATTTTTGAATAAAAATTGTGTAATAATTGGTAATTTATACAAAATGTTAGTAAAATTTTAATAATCGAGTATTTGAAAATTATAAAATAGTCGATAGTTAAACTTTACAAGGAAATAAAGTTTGTGTTGATGTTAAACAAATATTTAAGTAAATTTATAGTTATATAAATTATGAAATGAACATATAAAAAAGTTCTAGAAGTAAATATTTAAGTTAAAATAGAAGTAAATGTTTAAAATAGAATAAACCATATAAATATTTTTGCAGATTGCTCAGATGCTGGATTCAAACTGGAAGGAAGTTGAAGATAAATACGAGTGTAAGTGATATGTAGTGAGGTGAACTGTAAATATGAAATGTGATGTTATTGTAATCAAAGTTGTATAGTTATAGTGAGAGCTTGAAATTGTACTATTCAAAGTTGTAATAAATATTTATTTGAATAAAATATCTGTTTGAATTCAAATTCCGTGTTATTTATTTTATTCAGCAAATATTTATTTAATCTGTGAAAAATAAAATAGTATATTATCAAATACATTTAAAGGAATGTATATATGTTTATTATCATCAAACAAAAATCATATCAGCGCATATTCAACAATCTCCCCCTTTTGATGATAACAAACATATATTTAAGATTTTGAATATGTTAAATGTATTTGATCATTGATATATCCTAATTGCTCCCCCTATTTAAATGCTTCCTCTCTACACAATACTCCCCCTACATATATGCATACAAATAAAAATATGCAAATGAGTCTAGATACAAATAGAAAATTATTTGACCTTTGCTTGATTTTATTTGACAAAATCTTAACTTTTCTCTCCCCCTTTTGTTATCAGCAAAAGAATAATAGTGTTAGAGAAAATAGAGATAAAGTAATCGATATCAATCCAACATTAAAACTCAATTGAATATAAATATTAAATTTCGATAAAAAATCAAACAAAAATCATAAATATTTTGTTAGACGCATATTCCACTTTTTGAATGATGGAAATGTTGTCATCATATAAAACCATATAGTTATGTCTATTTGTGCTATATTTATATCAGGAATTTGAATATCTACTAACCATGCATAACCGTTAGGACTTTTAAATGAGATTAGTAGTATTCCAATTTTATTTAAAAAATGAATTCAAGTATCTTCTAACCACGCATAACCGTGAGGTCTTTTAAATGGGATTAGAATCAACTTGTTTATTTTAAAAGAAAAAAAAAATCAACTTTTGATATGCGTTCCATACATGCATAACCGTGAGGACTTTTAAATGAGCATGGAAGCACATAACAAATTCCAAGTAATTCACCCATGCATAACCGTGAGGACTTTTAAATGAGAGTGAATACTTTGGTATTTATTTATTATTGTTATTATTTTTATAAAAAAAATATGAAAATGAAAAACGAACGATTCCTGTTTAAAGTACCACATATCGACAAACTATATAGAATTTTGATGAGTGATGGTCGTTAGAAATATGATAGATATAGAGATGGTCATGGAATTTTTACCAACAATCAGTTTTATAACTCTTGTTTAAATTTCTAAAGAAATTTATTAATTATACCGTCTCGAGTCATAATATTTGATCAATATTAACACTCGTCACTTTTTCAATTACTATTTTTCTTTTCGATAAAACATTAGGGAGTCAGATTAGTCAAAATAGTCATTTAAAATCAAATTCAAAAATAATTATGAAATTAATTTTTCAAAATGACTAATATGAAAATATGGTCAAAAATGATTTTCTCCAGGGGGTTTTAAAAGAAAATTTTCTGCTATTTGAAAATTATTTGAAATGAAAAATATGCAGATATTTTCTATGAAAAACGATGCAGTTACTAAATGTCTCAACAAAAATCACGTTTCACTGGTAATTTTTCTATCAACTAGATTACCAGTGTAATCTGCATCTGAATTTCTCTTTCACTCAAAAAATTATCATCAATTGAATTTTATAGACCAAAACATGAAGTGTGCACCAAAAATTTCAAATTCAATTTTAACAACAATTTAAATGACATTCTTTTGAATCTGAATTGAAGCCGTGTAAATAATCGAAAACACATCATAGTGTCAATCTTTGAAGCCATAGGATGAACAACTATCAACAGTCATTAAAAACTTTATTATTATTTCAAAACAATTTCTTGAAGTTTCAACAATTTCAAAAAAATTCTTAAAATCCTTTTTATAGCATGAGTAACCAGTAATCAATCAACATCATAATTTGACCAAACAGATTAAGTTCAATGATGAAAGGATGATTGGTCTATTTTTAAGCACAAATCAAAGTAAGAACAAGTCAAAAGAAATCATATCAATTAAGAATAAGTCAAAATTAAAAAATCATCTCTTTTCAATATCACAATCTTTGGCTGATTTCATTCAGAATACGGTGCAGATTATCACATTTAATATATCGTTAGAAACAATTTTACCTGTTTTACCTTTACGATAATTTTTCATTGTTGTCCATTGTGATTCTATCACCTTTATACTAGGCTAAGGAACTTTGCTTTGTCGCCCGTTGTATTTCTGGAACAGCCAAAAAAAATTCCAGAGAACACTATTGTTGTTCCTTAGCCTGCCACCACACCTACACGATGAAAGATTTATGTGACCTATTTGTTTTTATAGGTCCATGGTTGTTAGTGGCAGAAAATTTTGAAAAATAATTTTGTAAAGACCCAAAACTATTTATAATTGTTCCCTTCGGCACCCAAATTTGTTTAACTTTGAGAGATTTTATATTTGTGCCTTTTGGAACCCAAATCGGTATAGTTTTCACATGTTTGGGTCTATACCAACAATTATTGTGATTATGTCCAAATTTTCTACAAATTGTGCACATGGAATTAACTTGATTAATATTGCTTGCAACAATTTTCGAATTATTGTATCCAAATCCTCGTCTAACCGTATTAACAGTTTTCTTTCCTAATAGCATATTCAACGATTTTTCACTTTTTGAAAATTTGTCTAAAGTCGTTGACAATTGTTAGACTTGTGTTTTGAGAGATTCATTTTCGTTTAACAACTGTGTGCACTTTTTAATAGAATTCTCTCTCCTAGTATTTTCATTCTTCTTTAAAATCAGAATTTCATTTTCAAGTGATTTTATATTGATTTCTGATTTTTTAATTTCTTTTTCGAATGTTGGACACTTATCACACTTAGGGATTCTATGTTGATAGTTCTTAACTAATTGATCAAGTTGTTCATTGCATTCTATCAAAGTATCCTTTTGAGATTCAAGTTTGGCATATTTTTCCCTAAGTCGTTCATAACAGCCATTTATTTCGTGGAAATAAATAAGTAATTCAGAATGAGTGACTTTTGATACCTCGCTTGGCTCATCATCATCGCTATCAGTTATATTCCCTTGAAGGCACATATCTGCTTTCTCACTCTCACTGCTAGAATTTTGATTATCTTCATCACTTGTATTCCATGTGGCTGCAAAACTTTTCTTTTTCTGTTTCTTTTCAAAGTCGCGTCGATTTTGAGGACAATTGGGCTTGATGTGTCCGGGTTGGTTGCACTTGTGACAGATGATCTTCTATTCTTCAGAGTAGTCTAGTGCTTTGGCTATTCTGCTTTTTGCCTTTTGAATTAGAGCTGAATTTCCATATTTGTAATTCCACTTTTTGAATTTCTATATTATTAGCTCCAATTCTGCTGCTGCATCATCAACGTCATCGTCATCACTTTCAGTTGTTCCTTTGAGCGCTATTGATTTCTTTCGAGTATCTCCTCCTTCACGCTCTTCCTTGAATTTCATTTCTAGCTCATAAGTGGTGAGATTTCCGATGAGTTCTTCGACTTTGAGTTGTTTTAAATCTTTCGATTCTTGAATGGCAGTTACTTTTGCTTCAAAGCTTCGTGGAAGGACTCTGAGGATTTTCCGGACTATTTCTAATTCGGTGTATGTTTTTCCGAGAGCTTTTGATTTGTATACGATATTGGAAAGTTGTCCGCACATCTCTTTGACATTTTCTTCCTTCACCATTGTAAAGTTCTCGTATTCGCTGCTTAGCATGGCAAGGCGAGATTCTTTGACTTGAGATGTTCCTTCGTGAGTCACTTCTAGTATGTGCCATATTACCTGCGCAGTTAGACAATGTGAAACACGATTAAATTCAAATTGATCTAATGAACAGATAATAGAATTCATCGCTTTGGCATTAGTATTCTGTAATTTATTTTCTAGTTCTGTCCATTGTTCCTTTGGTTTCTCTATTTCCTGATTATCTACAGTTATAGTTGGTATTCTATACCCTGTCTCAACAATATCCCAAGCGTCAATGGTTTTCAAAAAAAAATTCATCCTATTTTTCCAAAAAGCATATTCACCATTGAACATTGGTGGTCTAACTATCGACTGACCCTCTGCAAAAGCATTATTAAAAGAAGCCATTTTAAAAATTCAAATTTTTAAAACAAAAACTGATTTTTTCAAAAAAATCCAAATTTTTAAAACAGATGTTGACTTCTATTCCTAGCTCTGATACCACTTGTAGGATCGATTTCACCCTAGAGGGGGGGTGAATAGGGTGATAGTGTTAATTATAAAAATTAATCGCGGAAGCTTATAAATTAATTTCAATTCAGATCACAGAATAGCAGCACAGATATCGCAGAATATAAATAATAGAATAAAGCAGAACAACACAGAATTTACCCAGCTTCGGCAAAACCCTGCCTACGTGCTGCCCCCAAGGTTTCTACTAGAAATTAGATAGTCTCTCGCTTACACACGTAAACTCGCTATACCCGCTATTGACTAATCTAGCTCTACGCTCAAAACCCCGCCACAACTCAAATACCGAGTTGCGAATTCTAAGCTACGCCACGTAGCTTGTCCCCTAGTCACACGACTAGAAATTAAAACGGTTTAAAATTTAAAAACAAAATTAAACAGGAAAATAAAAATAAAAACCCTAATTAAAATAAGCTATAGCCTTTTTTAACAAACAAGGCCTCTTTTATAAAAACACGCCGGCCCAATTTTTTCTTTAACCCGAATCTCTTTTATTTTCTTTGTGTTAATGTCGGCTTGTTCTTCCTTCTGAGATTAGGGCTTCGGCTCTTGTTTGTTCCTCTTCCTTCAATAAATTAGGGCTGGAATCAAAGATGTAATAATCGATCGAATTTGTGATTTTCGACCTTCTGCCCTGTCGATCGACTGCCTCCTTGTACCTTGCTTCGGCTACTTCGATTGATCGAGTTCGATTACAATTTTGGTGAGTACTTTTATTCCTTTTGCTTTCTGATTGAATGCTTGAATTCGATAATAGATTGCCTGTGATGATTAGGGTTCTTATAAGATTTGATTTCCTAGAATTGCGTTCGTATATGCTGATTTGAGTTTGTCAAATTCTTCATCTCGGCCACTTGATTTTGTTTCGATGATTGAGATGTTTTCTGACCTTTTCAATTCATGTATATTCATTGATTGGTGGTCACAGCTTTAATTCATTTTCGTGATGACCACGACTTGATTGTTTCTGACTTTGACTATTTCAAAGAATAATGATATGCACTTGATTTTTGAAATTGATTTCGTCCATCTCGTAGTCTTCGTCTCTGGCCATCTTCTCTGGTCGAATTTAACATGAACGTGACTTGACATTTTCTTTGTTGTGACTGGACGCGAACTTGTAGTATTTTATTTGTGTGCTCGAGTCTCCATTGACTTGTCTCTGCTCCATTCTGGTTGCTTCCCTGATCTTGTAGTTGTACACTTTGGTTTTGATACTTGCAGTTGTATCGCTTGATATTCATTGCATAGCATATTTGTGCATTATAAAAATGTTGATTTTGTTTATGCTGGACTTCGTTCAGTAACACATGGTGTTGATCATGCTTGCTTCCTGTACTGATGTATTAGTTGTTGGCATATTTGCTTAGTCTTGAACATTGGTGATTTGTGTTGTGCTTATGTCCACTGATGCATCCAATCTGCACTTGTTACTTCGGTTCACCTGTATCATGTTTTGGCTTCACTGATGCTGCGCATTTTTAGCCTTGGTCTTTGTTGTTGTCGCATGCACGGCCATGCTTGTAGTACTTGAATTGAATGCTACCTGTACTTGTTACTTGTATACTACAGCTTGGTCTTGCCTTGGTTCTGGCCATTCCTAGTTTGATTGTGCTGTTTAGACCTCTGCACTGTGTTGCATTTGTATCACTGGTATATGCTTCCATCTATTTGGTTGTTCCAGTCCTATGCAGTTGCTATGCCTTGTGTTCTTGTAGCTTTCATCACTGGTGCATGTACATTGCTTCATGTTACCTTCATGTCGCTTGTTCTCTATATTTTCTTGATTGTTTACATGCATGTGGACTTGGTACACTTGGAATTGCTGTTGCATACTGTACTTCATTTAGCTTGAATGTTGTCTCTGACCTGATGGCTTTGGTTTTCATTGTCCACACATGTTCATGCTTTACCGCAGCTTATTGTTTGTGTACTAATCATGTATCCTGTGCATTATCTGTTACATGAAACCGTTTCAACTTGATGTTGCTTTAACTGCCACTGTTGGTTTTGCTGTGGTCTTCAAGCATGTTGCTGCCTGGTCGATATATATACATGCATACTTTGATCATAGCATTCATATGTGCATTTGAGTTGTACCTGAGTTGAATCCGACTTGGATTTGACCTTGTGCTGAATGACATTGTTTTATTGCACTTGAGTTGAATCCCGTATTTGGGTTTGACCTGTGCTCACTTGTCCCTGTAAATCGATCAAGTGTATATTTCGGTGTGCACGGCCTTGTGGCATATACAGTGATACACTGTGTATGTCACAAGCTGTTCTTGTATGATGAATTCAAATTTAAATGATGACGAACAACCCAAATAACTGTGGCAATATTATTTTCAAAATTCACATTTTATTTTATATTGCAAAAATATTTCTTTTTCAATTTTACTGCGTTAGTGAATATTTTTGCAGATTGCTCAGATGCTGGATTCAAACTGGAAGGAAGTTGAAGATAAATACGAGTGTGAGTGATATGTAGTGAGGTGAACTGTAAATATGAAATGTGATGTTATTGTAATCAAAGTTGTATAGTTATAGTGAGAGCTTGAAATTGTACTATTCAAAGTTGTAATAAATATTTATTTGAATAAAATATCTGTTTGAATTCAAATTCCGTGTTATTTATTTTATTCAGCAAATATTTATTTAATCTGTGAAAAATAAAATAGTATATTATCAAATACATTTAAACGAATGTATATATGTTTATTATCATCAAACAAAAATCATATAAGCGCATATTCAACAGTATGGATGTCGATTTTCGAGCGGGCAAAATCCCCGTCGTCACATTTGGTATCAGAGCTAAGGTTGAACTTTAGCTCAGGAGTATAACACATTAAGTAGCTCATTAGAGATAGGGTAAAGTATCCCTAGAATGAGTCTATCCCTAAGATATCTGTTTGAATGCCTCAGTAAATTCTCTTACTATCCACTGATAGTGAGTATGAGTGCAAGAAGAGGACGAGATAGGGGACAGGAAAATACGACTATAATTGGTCAATGCTCTATAACAACAGTGGAAACAATCTTTCTCTGTCAATCTCCTTTGATTCGTCATTCCAAATTCTTTTGATTGCTTCGTGACAGCTCGACGATGGCCCTACGTATCGTTGTAGGAAATTTTTATTTCGTATCTTCATCAATTTCTTATCAGTTTTTCATTTTAAACTATAATGAATTTGAAATTTAGAATTGAAATTTTGAATAAATTGGAAATTCTGTATAAATGGTAAATTTGAAATTGGAAATTTTAAATGAATTGGAAATTTTAAAATTGAGTTAAATTGGTTAATGGAATATGAAGGATAATTTGAATAGTATCGATAAAACGATTTCGTTTAAAAACTAAATTTGAAATTCTATTATAATTTCTTGTATCTATGGTTGATATTCTGATTTGGTAAGCCAAATGCAGAATTGGTATCCAGTTTGATCTGAAAGGATATTTCTCTATCGTTCATCTATCCTTGTTGTTCTCGTGCCTGCGAATTTCGAGGACGAAACTTTTTTAAGGGGGGGAAGTCTGTAACGATCCCGAGTTTTAATTTATTTTAATTCGACAATTAATTTAATTTTTGAATAAAAATTGTGTAATAATTGGTAATTTATACAAAATGTTAGTAAAATTTTAATAATCGAGTATTTGAAAATTATAAAATGGTCGATAGTTAAACTTTACAAGGAAATAAAGTTTGTGTTGATGTTAAACAAATATTTAAGTAAATTTATAGTTATATAAATTATGAAATGAACATATAAAAAAGTTCTAGAAGTAAATATTTAAGTTAAAATAGAAGTAAATGTTTAAAATAGAATAAACCATATAAATATTAAAAAGCATAAGTAGAAAATATAAAATGATAACAAATAAAATACATTCACTTATGTATGTTATAATAAAATCATATGGTTATAAAAATGACCTAGAAATACATATAAACTTATATGAAACTTTTATAAAACAAGGAGACAATAAAATAAATATGTGATGAATTCAATGTTAAAAGCAAACACAAATCAAACAGCATATATATATAAGTGTATGCATAATGTACTTGCAAGAATTAAAATAAGATGGCTATTACATTGAAGCATGAAGCATTTAATGCTTTCAGACCAGCCCATAATACAAGTTCCCATCAGCCAAGTGAAAGCATAGTTTAGTCTTCTTTTTATAATATCAATCTGTACTTGCTTATACCTTCCCCTGTACACAATCTTCATTTATATATATACGCATCCACAAACCTTTATTCATTCGTTCAACAAATGTTAGCAAAGATCATAATAATAAAAAGAAAAACACCTCTGATCAAAACATTAACAAACCAGAAAACAAATTCAACTTAATCAAGCAATGCAAAGATCATGCAAGTTTAAAAGCAAATCCAGTTTCCAGTTTCTCAGAGAACTTCCAGGCTTGTACTCTCTGTTTCAAACAAAAATCAATGTGAGTAACTTTGCATTTTAAAACATAAATGTTAACTATCAGTTGCATGTGGATAACTAGAAGTAAGTATGCTTTAAATGCTTAGTTTGTGATGATTCCTCTGTGTGTATATGTAAATACATAAGGGCTGCTATGAATCTGTTTTGCCTGTGTTTGTCTTAAACTAAGATTTTGATAAGAAGTCTTTACCATTTGATTTGATCTCAGTTAGGATTTGAGTTATAAACAAAAGTTGATTGTTTGATTATGAACTTAATTTTAAAAATCAATTTAAATTAAAATAACTCGCACATATCTCTGTAAACCAAAACAACTGTGCAAGTGTACATATATAAGTGAAAATTAAAACTTAGTAATTCATTTATTCAGTGATATAGATCAAATCAGTAAACTAAAATATGATTTTTAACACCAAAACCAGGATTTTTAGAATCAAAATGAAGGTTGGTTTGGGTTTGAATGGAAATGGGAATATTTTGGGTTTCTAGTGATCAAGTAGATCGGAGATAGAGGAGGCTACAGGAATTCCTGGAAAAATAGTTGGAGGTGGCGAAAATAACGGCGACAACGGCGGCGTGGGATTTTATTTTGTAAACCTAGTTTTAACCACATAAGAAACTTGTGCACCGCTGTCTCGTGAAAGCACCCAGTATCTCGGGGTTCTGGGGATGGTAGGGGGTCGAGTTGACGCGTCGATGGCCGGAGTTGTAGGCTGGCCAGTGGTCGGGGGTCGGAGAACCAAGCGTTGACAGGTTCGAAGGGTATTTGCACGTGCGTTTCCAGGTTTTGTCCCTGGTACCTGTATCGAGCTTGAATGCTCGATTTTGGTTAGATGATTTGATCATCGATCTGATGATCGAAATGGGTCTGAGGAAAGATAGCCGATGTGGGAGGATGGTCAACGTTGGCCGAAGGTGGCTCGGGTGGAGGTGCAAGTGCACATGTGCACTTGTATATCAGGGAAAGCAAGTTGTTTTGGGAAGAAGTCGTGTGTTGCAGGGGAGTTTCTCGTGGAAGTGTCATGTAGGACTCGAAGTAAACTGCAGGGAAAACTCGGGTCGAATTCTTGTTCCAGTTTTTACCTGGAAACATGTTTCTCTGTTTTGAAAATTTTAAACTAAATTTAAATTCATCAAGCAAAGTTTTAAACGGAGTTTAATCTAAAAGGTAAATAAATAAAAAATTCTAATTGAATTGAAATTTAGTTTGAAGATAAATAAAAGTTTAAAATTCCATTTGTTTTAATAATTCAAAGTAATTAATGGTATTGAAGAAAATTTGGAAATCAAAATAGAATTGAATTCGGAAATAAAATTTAAATAAGTTAAATTTAAAAGTAGAACCTGAAATGAGTTTCAAATCAGATCTTAAGATTTTGGAAAATTAATTTTTATTACTAAGTGTTGCAATAAGTCAAAATGTTAAAGTGCAAGAAAAGAACTGATTTTTAAACTCTTTAAAATTTCTTTTGTAATCAATGGTTATTTTACATGTAAATTTAAAATGTTAAAGAAATTTGCTTTAAACTTTATTAAAAATAAATAAGGATCTATTTTTGATATATATATATATATAAAACAAGAAGAAGAAAAAAATCATTAAATCATATGAAAATAAATGTGTTACTTTAAGTAATGAAGATTGATGATTTCTAATTCATTACGAATGAATTTTAATAGGGAATTGATTTATAAATTTATAATGGTTAATCTAAGAAATTTTCTTTAAAAGGGTAATTAAATAAATTTAATAGTATTGAAATCATTAACTAAGTTTATTTGAGCTATTAATCAATGTGATAAATTTTATTAATAAATTTGATTGATTAAATTAATAATAATCAACTGTGAAACTATTAAGTATAATTACTTAATGACGAAGATTGTGAAATTAAATACTCGATGTAATTTATTGAGTAAAATCGAATCTGTTCAAATTAAATTTCTTAAGTTAATTAATTCAGAATAATCACTTGATAATTTTGAAAATATAATTACTTATAGAAGTAATTAATAGATAATTAATGAATGTAATCAATTAAATGATGATTTGAATTTTAGTAAATTATATGTTAATAAATTTAAAGGATTAATTAATAATGTGATTTATTTAGATTATCTTAATAATTTAAATATTAATTGATTCATTAATTAAGAATGATAGTTAAAAATTAAGGGTTAACTAATAAATTGTGAAAGGGAATTTATTTTGAATAATTTGTAATTAAATTATGACAATGAACCCGGATTAATAATTGATACGTCCAATTTAAATTAATTATTTGATTAATAAATTCATTTGTGAATGTTTGGACTTGGCTGAATAATTGTTTTGTTTGATACCCCTGATATGTGATACTTTGTTTTTGAGCTGTATGACTTATTTATCTGTAATTTATTATCTGTGAATCTGTGAATGCACGATAAGCATTATAGTTTATATCGCTTATCAACTATATTTTCGTATTCTGATCTGTGATGATTGTATGATGTTGCACTATTGTGTTAAACCCCTGGACCACACTTATACACACACACACCAATATGGATTTCACGAGGAAATCGATTAAGTCGCAGATTTTTGGAATAGTTTTAAATTTGAATATTTGAATTCAAATGTTTTGGGAAATGGATTGGGTTTAAAGTGAAAAGCTTTTGAAATGGAATTTCATAGATGAAATTTATTTTGAATAACTCGATAAAATATGAAGTTGAATAATTTGATTTGAACTTAAATTTAAGATTCGAAGTTGAATTCTATGATTTAAAACTAGGGATTAAAACCAGTTATATATGGGTTAAACTATTTTAAAAGTATTGATTTGGGGATGTGAATAGAATTCAAGGGCTTTAACTCGTGTAAATATAATTGGATTTTTCTGAAACGAAAACTGTTTGTTTTCAAATAATAAAAGCTTTCACATGAGAAATGAACGTCCAATTTGTGTTAAAAAGAATTTCAAGTTTGAAAATGAAGATAATTTCCAAGTTATGAAAACAATTTGAAAGCTATAAGTTGAATCTTTGATTTAAAGATTCAACAAGTTAATCGAATTTTGAAAGCTATGAGTTAAATCTTTGATTTAAAGATTTAATGAGTTAATCCGATTGGAATGAAATTATTTTGGGAATCTATGAATTGATCTTTGTGAAATAAATCTTTTTGTAACATAAAGATTTGAAATGGTAATTGGTTTAAACCATTTGAAGAAAAGTTTTGGGTTTTAAGTTGTGACTTAATTGAAATCCCAATATCCATATGTTTTTGAAATACTGCGCTCACTGTTCGGTTTAGCCGGGAGAGGACCTTTGTGTCATATATCCCATTCTGAATATGTGATATGTCGTTATGGATAGCATCTGAAGACCGGTGTTGAAGACTGGATATTTTTGAAAGTGAAAGGACAACTCGTCGAATGTCTTTGCATCGACTAGTCCCCGGTATAGAGACTCCATATGTGATTGGAAGTCTGAACGTGATTAGTGAATATCCGGATTGCAAGGACTTCTTTGTAAGTGCCTTCGGTTCTGTTCGATCCCGGAACAGACTTGTATGGATAGTATGTCTGACGTTACAAATTGAGATATAAAGCAGATTTCTTTCAAATACATTTCTGTTGGTGGCGGATAATTTATTCTCTTAGCTTAACACCCTTCTCTGAGACATACGAGCTCAGAGGTTATGTAGTTGAAGGTTATCAGCGATATATTCCCAATTTGGTAATGTGACATTCTGAGTGTTGCTGTGAAATGATCATTGTGTTGATCATTTGTGATAGGATCATTTGTTTGATCGTTTATCTTTGTGATCATTTCTATGATCATTTGTTGACCCAAAGCATGGCTTTTGTATAAAGCGTGGCTTTGTGGACGAGACTTCGTCGAGCCTCACACCCCGAAATGGTCAAAACAAGAAAGATGCAGCAAGGTTATGAGGGGTAGCTCCCTTTAGGGTATGTGCATTTCCTTCTGGAAAAGGGTGGTATCGTGGTATGGAGCCCAGATACTTACTCATGTTGAAACACTTTATTTATGATTGTGTGATGTTGATTACGAGCGCTCGGATAAAGGTCCCAAAGGACCGGGGGATGGCATACTCGTGTCAGTAGTTACCCAGTTAGGGGTAACCCGGCCTTGTGTTGGCAGAGATCCGGTTTGGTTCTCGGGGACGTCCTTCCAGAGGCGTTCTCATGTGGCAATGGGAAGTTCCTTGGCCTGACCATTTGTTGGAAATCCAAAGAAACAATACGATCTTGTACGGTATTAGTTGTAGAACCTGCCATGGAATGTGGCGGTAACCTGCTATTGAACATGGTAGCTATAATAGGCATACGATAATGGTCGTATGTTGGCTAAGATTTATATCTTTACTTTCGAAATGATTTTCCCTACACTATGCACTAGTAATAATATCAAATGTTTCTTTTTAATGCGTATCAAGCATCTTTGACTATCATAAGGAGAAATCTCCTCCGATTCCGCGTTTGCATTGTGTGTGTGTGTGCGGGAGGCCTTATGGTAATCTCATTTTTAAAAGCATTGCGAATTGACTTTAAAAATATTCCTCTATTTTGATTTTAAAGATAAATAAACTGTTTTGAGTTCTCACACCAGCCACATGACTGACTCGGAGTTTATTGTTTCTTTCCTAAACTCTGGGTGCTCATTATTTTCTACACGAGCAGTCTAGAGTTGGGTTTTTCAGATAGTCAGATTAGTAGGTTATCTGGAGCTAGTTCAATCTTTGGATCGGACTGCAGTTGCTTATCTATGTGCATCGTTATTGGGAGTTCGAGCTATTGCTGGATTGGTTCTTGGAAATGGAGTTGCAGTTATTTTTGTAGTTCTTCCTTGAAGACTATCTCAGAGTTATATTGTTCCGCTGCTAGATGTTATCTATTTTCTTTTCCGCTGCTATTTATTGTATCATATCTCTGATGTATATTGATATCTACTGGATCATCTGTTGTATCAGATATTGTATCAAAGCTGTATATCAATGTATTATTCTTTTATTCTGCTGTGTTGTTTACTTAATGTTGTTATAAGCTCCGGCGAATCGGATTTGAACGGTCGAATCTATGGCATTCGAATACGATATGAAGTATGGATGTCGATTTTCGAGCGGGCAAAATCCCCGTCGTCACACTTTCTCTCTCTTTAGTTTCAGAAATTTTCCTAAACCTAACTTAAGAAATACTTGTTTTGATCTTAGATTGAAGCTTGTAGAGTGAAGTGGAGAGTGGTTGGTCTTTCTTTGTTATTGAGCTTCTTATTCTCCTTTGTTTTAGGGTTAAAGGTGAGATTTTTATCTCACGTCTATGTTTACAACTATGTTGGATTGTTAGGTATGAGTTCCTAATACTTATTCATGTGCATTTGCCTTTGGTTTGGACTGAATTGGTGAACATTTTAATTTTTGGTGTTTTGGAGTCAAAAACCTTTGAAAATCATAACTTTGATGTTTGATCATGTTTTTGGTGGTGAATCGAAGTGTCAATGGTGCTGGGTTATCGATTGGCAAAAGCCCCTTAAGTCCATTGCTCGACCGGTTGCAAATGGGGTGAGTTTGCTCCTCCATTTGATAGGCTGGAAAACAATTCCAGCTACAGCCAGTCGACTGGCACACTATAGTCAGTCGACTGACTACAGAGTTTAAAAACTCTCGGGTTATGGTTCAGTCGACTGACTGCACAAGGCCAGTCGACTGACCTGCTTCAATTTTGCCTACTATGCCTATTTGTTTGTGATTCCAACTTTTATCGATTCATGTTGATTCCAATTAGTTGTTTATGCATATTTGACCTTGATGATTCCTTTTTAACTTCATCCATGGGTTTTTATAAAATAATCTTCTAAATTGCATTAAAAGCTCATTTCTCCAATTTATAAATCTATTTAAAACACACACGATTTCGCACTCCGAGCGAAGTGGGAGGAGAATTAAATGATTAGATAAAACGCGTGCAATGAAAACGTGCGTTCATCTTCTCAGTTAATTCCTAATCTATTCGTTTGAACGTTTTGACCTTTGTGTCTGGTTTACCGGTGAGATGAGGTAAACTTTGTACTGCTTTGAGTGTGAAATTAACTCACGGATAATAAACCGTTTAGTGCGAATGAGTGGTTATGGGATTCACGTTACCACTTTTCGGATTCCTTTTTGAGAGTTATGACACATTCTGCCAGTTAGTGGTGTCCAGTACTGGGCCTCCGGACCTTCACCACTACGGTTTGTTGCCTTTGGGATAGTGTCTTCGGACTGTCTCCTTCAGGTTTGTTGCCTTCGGGTATGTTGCCTTCGGGTTTGTACCTTCGAGTTTGTGCCTTCGGGTTTGTTGCCCTATTGTATCACTTTTGGAGTTGGTCATTCGTCACCGCTCGAGTGATATTGGGTTTGGAGTCTTCGGGCTCATGGATCCTTGTTTATACAGTACCGAGCACGTGCAAATTTTCTGTTGTTTCATTGATATGTATATTCCTTAGGTATCTCCCTTCGGTGTTGGTCTTTTCGAGCCGCACGATATATAGCGATTACCTTGTAGAACTTGTGTTACCTTCATTGGTATTTGTTATTGCCTTTTTGTCTTGTTTTGGGATATTCATATCCTTTGTTTATTTTGTCGCCGATGATATATGGCTTGTTCTGTTATGATTCATCTTTTGTTAGATGATTGTGTTATCTCTTTTAGAGATATTTGTTATACTTTGTGACCTTGCAGGTTATTGTAGTTCAGTTTATCTAACTGATTTGTTTAGCTAGACTGACCCGTGTATTTATACTCGGGTCAGACCGAGGTGTTTCAGGTTAGGTGCTTTTGGACTTAGCCTATTTTGCTTCCGCATGGACTATTCAGCTTGCTCCTTTTGCTAAAGCTTTTTGTGTAGTCCTTTTTTTTGTAACTCTGATATATGTATTCTTTTGGATTCGTCTGTATATTGTGGTTTGCTTACCACTTGACATGTTTCAGTTTGTATACTTTGTTATGTATCTGGATGTGTATATGATGATCTACGATTCTATGATGTATATTACATTTGAGTTGTTATATTCTGTTCTGATAGATCCACCAACCACCTATGGTTTTTTTTAAGTATTCATTGGATATGTCGATCTTCTTGGCATGACTATTGTCGATGTATTCAATAGATAGTTAGAGCAAGGCTATAGATGGTCGCTCCTAACCAGCCTTATTCTCTACGTTAGTTGACGGCATTACCCCGTAGTGTCCTTGGCTAGCGTGGGTATAGAGGTGGGGCATCACATAATGAGAATAAAACATAAATATTATTTGAAACTGAGTTGAACTCTTTGTTTGTTTGACTTATGGATTGGTTGGGAGAGGATACTTTTATTGTGTAGGATGTATAATTTATCTATAAAGTTTTAACTATGACTGTTGAGTGTATAGTTTACTTAGTAGTTTATTTATCATTTTATATGTAACAACCCTGGTTTTGGAAATTATCTCTTAATATTAAGCTATAACGGTACTTATAATTTAATATTGGAAATTAAAATAAAATTAGAAATTTTATTTGCTTATTCGGAATAAACAGTGAATTTTGGAAATAAAATGAGAAAAATAAAGTTTGAAACTTTATGTTATTTATTTGGGTTAATAATAATTGGAAAATGAGTTTTATTTGGAGAAAATACTATAACTATATTAGTTATTGTCGATTACTTCTTTTAATAATTTTTAAAGAAGTATGAGATTTTTAAAGGTTGTTTATTTAAATAAAAAGATGGAAATTGATTTAAAAATGAGTTTAATTATAAATTTGAGTTTAAAATGGTATAAAATATTTTTCTAAGTAAGAAAAGTATTTTTGTGGAATTTTAGAAGTTTAAATTAGAGTTTATTCATTTATTTGAGTAAATTGTGTATTATTGTGAAATAAAGCATTTTAATAATAATAATGTTTTAAAAATAAAAATTAATCTTTTCATATAATGAAAAATAATTTATTTTATGTATATGTAAATATACAAAAAAAATTTGGTTCAAAATTGAAAGGAAAATGACTTTGTTTTGTAAATTAGTGTATATAAGAATGCACTTGGTTTTATGTTAAGTAATTAACTTAGGCCATTTGATTTTTTTTTAATTTTGGATCCATAAGCCCATTGAGACTTAGTCAGATAATAAGAAAGAGAATAAACCAATTCCTATACGTTCTAACACAAGTTCACCTTCTTCCTCTTTTCTGTAAAACAAGAGAAACCACCATTTTGCAAACCCAAGCTTTCAAACTAACCTTTCTTCAATTCAAGCTGAAATTTCTTCAAATTAAAGTGAATTAAAAGGTAATCAAATTCTAAACCCTACAATTTCATCAAATCCTAATTTCTGCAAGGGATTTTCTAATTTACTGTAAAAAATCTTTTGCATGCACTGTTTTCTTCCAATTCAGGTTATTTGAAGCTCCTTCCTCCTCAAAGCTTGCTTCTTTCAACACAAATTGGAGTTTTTATTTACATTACAGTAAGGTGAGTTTATTAACTCACATTTCTAGCTAAATCTTGACTGTAAGTGCTAAGATGAGAAAGAAATCGTTTATTGTATATTGGTGAAATATAATACGAATGCGTTGAAGTAAAACAACCATAACTATCACGTTTCTTATCTATTTGATGTCATTTTTTTGTTAGAAACTAGATTCAGTAAGGAACAGTTTTTATTTTGATTACTTTTTGAGATTTCGAAATTTTATTAACCTGAAATAGAATTGGAAATAAATGTACGATTCTGTCTTTAACTAAATTTCCTGAGTTTGAATCCGAAATTAATTTAGCCATATCTTTTTCTTTTTTTGATCAGAATAGGACAATTTTTAATGTTCTGGAAAGCTTACTTTGTATATGAGAACTTTTATGTTGAACATATTTGTAAATTTGGAGCATAGATTGATTTAAATTCTATCACAAACTCCCAGCTCTGTCACTTTGATAATTACACTATCTAAACTAAATACAGTTGGTAAATTAGGCGTATCTTTCTCGTTTCTATTCAGATTTAGATAATTCTTAATGTTTTGGAAAGCCTAGAAAAATTTCTAAAACTTTCATGTTTTGAGGTTTGCAAATTTTTGAGGTTAAGATAGTCAAAACCTTATTTCTTTGCTGCTGCCCTGAGAATAAATGACAGCGACAATGAATTTAAAATTTCTGAATTATATTAGCCATATCTTTCACGTTTCATATCCAAATTCTATAATCTTAGACATTTCGAAGAGCTTAGATTTGTTCTAAAAGTTTAATGTTTTGAGTTTACTGAAAATTTGAAGTTAGTTTGGTCAAGACTATGTTTGATTATTGCTATCTCGAGACCAAAATGACAGAAGTATTGAAATTCAAAACCCCGAATTTTTTTTGCTATAACCTTTTCATTTCTTATCCAAATTCAATTATTTTAGATGATCTGGAAAGAATAAACTTTGCACTAAAAGTTTCATGTTTTGTGTTTTTTGAAATTTTGAAGTTGTCTTGGTCAAAACTATTTTTTTGGTTCTATCTCGAGGGCAAAACGACATCAACAATGATTGTTGATCTAAGAATTGTTTTGGCCGTATCTTTTGATATGTAAGTTTAATTTTGGTGATTCTTTTTATGATTTCAAGCTAATAAAATCATCTTCAACTTTTATGTTTTGAGTTTTCCGAAATTTCGAATTCAGTTTGATCAAAACTTTGTTTGTTTGTTTGTTGCTGTCTTAAGAGCAAAACGACAGTAATAACAATCATTGACCTAAGAATTGTATTAGCTTATTTTTGCTCTCATTCTTGTTTGACTTTGATGTTGTTTTTGTGATGTTTTGAGAGCTATGATGCCTCTTAATAGGTTAGCTGTATTAGGAGAATTTTAAATTCAAATTAAATAGAATTTGAATTGATTTTGGGTTAAATTTGAATCGAATTCATATTGAATTCAAGTTATTAGTCTTAGGTTATCTTTCTTGGTTTTCATTGCTTTTAGCATGGTTTTCACTAAACCATTTTAAAGTGATTTTTTTTAAACAAGTGAACATTTCAAACTATTATTATATAGTATTTTAAAATTATTTTTCTAATATAAAACCTATTTATTTCCTATAATAAAGGAATTTCAAATATTGGTTTTATTAATCTTTTCGAGAAAAGTTTTAAAAGCTTGTTTTCTCTAGTAAACTATTTTAAATATAAAACACACACTTTTGCAATATTCAAATGTATGAGAAAGAGAATTAAACGATTTAGTAAAACACATGGTATGAGACATGTGTGTTTACTATTTCGGTTAATTCCGGACATGTACAATCGAAGCTATTAGAGATTATTGATTCTGAAATGTTTTGTCATTTTATGGCGTATTTTGAGTTTTATAATTCCTATTTATTGGAATTATTTAAGATGGCCAATATTTGGCAAGCATTATGGTTTGAGATCTCTTATGTAGGAGTATGGACGATGAGAAGCATCACGATGTTTTATTTACTTGCTAATGATATAAGGCAATTCTTGAGTATATGATTTCATATTTTGAGATTTATAGTTTATGAGGAACCATCACAATGTTTTCACTTGTCGATGAGATGAGACGAGTTACGATGCCATGTAATACTTGTCGATGAGATGAGACGAGCATGGTTTCTCTTTATCACTCACCAATAAGATGAGGCAAGATATAATTTTTTGAGTTTTATGATGTTCCTAGTGTGGCATCGACTAGCGGCTAGTAAACTGCTAAGTGCGATCATGTGGTATGGGACACACATTAACACTTGTTGGGTTCCTATCCGTGTAACAACCCTGTATTTTGTGATTATTTTAATTGTATATTTTGATTATTTTAATTGAAATTCCTGATTTAAAAACTTTATTTTATTTATTAAAATGAATAAATTTTGTTATTTTAAATATAAATTTTGATTTGTATGTGAATTATAATTTCAAACATGAATAAATAGAATATTTTCCAGAAATGTGAACTTTGGTCAATATGGTCAAATTTTGACTTTTAAATTTAAATTTTTGAATTTTTGAATTTTATCTTTTATTATGAAAATAAATTAAATTTCAAGAAAATCGCTTTTCGTTTAGTTGAAATCCGATTTATATTGTGAGAGTTATGCTTTTTACAATATTGTGTATAAATTGATTTATTTAACAAAATTGTTTATTATAATTTGCATAAATAATATTTTGTTTGTCTTATTCATATTTTAAATTGTGTATATATGTGTAACATGACATGTTATATATATATATATATTATTTTTAAAACATTTTTAAAAGTATAGTTATAATTTTTCAAATGTTTATTGTATATTGTTTATATTTTTAATTCCAGTTTCAATTTAATAACTATTTTCTTTATTTACTTTTATATTTTCGTAAAAATATTTATTTATTTTCTTTTCTACTTTATTTTGTTCAGTTTTTATACTTATTTTGCTTACTTTTTTTTGTTTAATTTGAAAAAAAGAAATAAGAAATTCAAAAGGACAAAAGGACAAAACCCTTTCATTTTCCTTGTGACTTTTCATATACTCGTCTCTTCATTTTCATTAGGCTTTTCATTTTATCTTTTGACCGTACAATTCTATTTGCTTTTGCCATGTATTCCTCTACCTTTTCACGTGAAAACTTCCTTTTCTCCTCATCTAAAACTCACGGCTAGGAGGAAAAAGAAAATGGTCATGGCTTCATCTCCTTTCTATTTTCATTATTTTTCTAAGTTTTTGCCTTCCTCTTCTACCTAGTTTGCTCAGCCCCACTACTCCACTCCTTCACCACCGACCACACCATCACCTTACACAATAGCTCCTCCTCCCGCTCCTCTGTCAAAACTGGCCATGCCATCCAATGGAAGCCATCACCCAAAATTTGCAAAAAAGCTCTACCAAAATTGCCATAGCCGACCTATGTTTGCGTCCTACCCTTCCTATTCACTTCGGCCACCCACTTTGTCACCACCTTCAACAGCTACACCACCTTTAGTCGTAGCTCAGCCTCTGTCCAGATTTGAAAACCCCTTGGCCGAGCCTCACTTACCTATAGCCGAGCCAAAATGTTGAACAACCCCACTCTATTTTGCCTTTTTGCCCTTGTTTCTTTTGTATGCTCCATGTTTCACCCAACCACTTCACATCTCCACTTCTAGCCGCAACTATATAATGCCATAACCCAAGCTTTAGCACATCAATGGCTGAGCATAATGTTCCCTTGATCGAGCTTCTGAATGGTTAAAGAAAGGTCAAAGCATTTTGTCCTTTGTTATATTTTATTTTAGTTTGTTCTATATTGTTTTGTGTTGTATATTCATGTGTTACAATGTCTTGTTTTGGTTGTTGCATACAAGATAATATTTTGGCTCTCTCCACTCACTTGAATCAATTGTCGTGTTGTGTCGTGCCGTATCATGCTTTCTGGAATTCATTCGTGTAGTTTGATTTGCTAACTCCAGCTTGAAAAGGTGAGTCTTTCTCACTCTGACATTTCTACTTATGAAATAGTGAATTGATGACAAGTGTTTAGTAAATCGAAAATGTTATGCAAGTAAATGATGATTATATGATATGCTATGCCATGTTATTACCATGTTTACTTTGTTATTTATCACCTGACATGTGATATATGACATTATATTGTGACATTGACGTTGTTTATATTGTCTATCTATATGATCACACTACAAGTTCCCTGTTAGAATAGAATCACTATGGGTTGAAATGATACATACCCGAACGGACTTTAGAATAGAGAAAAATAGTTATCGGCTGAAATGATAAGCCTGAGCGATTTTTATTTACTTTGGATTGCGGGTTTGAAATGATAAAACCCGGTTTCCTTTTTAAATTGCGGATTGAAATGATATATATATCCATATCACTTGACCTAGGTTAGAAAATTATCTAACACCCCGTGGTATATTTATAAATGATTTTTATTAAGAAATGTATTTTTAAAAGTATGAAATTTGATTCAAATTATATATTTTATGGTTTTGAGAAGGCTAAATATTTAGTTTTGAATTTGTGAATTTAAGTATGTAAATTTGAAGTAAATTTGATTTTTGACTTTAAATTATATTTTTAAAATGTAAGTAAATAATGGAAATCTAATTTAAAGTTTTGAAATGATAATTGAAGTAAAATGATAAGTTTTGAATTTATAAGTTAAGAAAACAGTGAATTTTGACATAATAAATGAATTGAGCTTTTACATTGTATATTTAATTATAAAAGTATGTTATGATAAATCATATGTTAAAATTATTTAAATGTGAAATTTTGAAGTCTATAAATATGATTTATAAGTTTAAAATTTGCTAAAATTGAAGTTTTAGTGTTTTTGAAAAGTTATAATAAAATCTGGAATTTTAATAATAGCATTTCTAGAATGCTGTAGTTTTATGACAACATTTTAAGATGCTGTTGTTTTTGAACTTAACTATGTTTGAAATAAGTAAATATTTATTACGGTATTTTTATAAATGTCGTTCCTGAACTAAACTATTTTGGAAACTATAAGCTACGATAGCACTTTATAAATGCTGTCCTTTTTAAATTTTGACAATGTTTGAAATGTTATAGATTTTACGCTCTTTGAGTTATATTTTAAAGGTGTTAAATGATCTAACTTTAGGAATTGATTATTTGTGAAATTAAGGAGTTTGAATACATTTTATATGTAAATTTGAATTTTTAAGGAATTTAAATTGAATTTGAATTTAAGTAAGGTCTACTTGGTTATGCGTTAATTTGAATGAAATGAAACGAGATAAATGAATTTTTGAAAGAATTTTTGAAATGTGTTCTGAAATGCTATTTAAATGATATCTATGATTTTCAAATGATATTTAAAATTTAATTTTTGAATGTAAGAATGATAATGAATTTATAATGGATTTGAAAGTAAATGACTTTGAAATGGTTTTGAATGACATAACCTTTATTTTAATAAAGAATGTGAATTTGGAATGATACTTGATTTTGTTTTATTCGATTTATTCGATAAATGAATATTTGAAGTTTATATTAGTATGAAAGGATATTTAGTTTACTGGTAATTTGAGTTTATTTAAATAATATTGGATTTATGAAACGAATATTTCAAAACTAAGTAATAATGAAGTTAAATTTGGGATGTATGAAATTATAAATTAAGTTTTGAATTATTGGATAATTAAGCTTTGAAATATATTAAAAATTGGAAAGTTTATTTTGTGCATTAAATCTGTATTTGAAATTGATAAGATTTGAAATGGTTTGTGGGAATACTGAATTGAATTGAAACTGATTGTTTGAATTGCATTAAATTGGAAATTTGAAAATTTCAAGTGTATGATTTTGAAATGTTATGATTTTTAAAGTGTAATGATTTCAAGTATTTTGGTTTCGAAAGAGTTATAACTTTGAAAGTATATGATTTTGAAAGATGAGTATATGTTTGAAATGGAAATTATATAGTATTGATTTGGATATACTTTTAAATAAAAATAGTTTTGGTTTCGAAGTATAAACTATTTTTGCTTTGAATATAGTTTGGAAATGAAATGATTTGATTTTGAAGTATAAACTAGTTTGAAATGACCACGGCGTTATAATTACGTTTGGTTGTTAAAGAGACCGGATCGGAAGTTGTCATACTCTCTGCCAACTCCGAAAACCACTTTAACAACCGTGTACGCGGTGGAGATTCCAGAATGAAGTAGGATGGTGGCGACGTTCTTGAGGTATATTACGTGGACCCAACTCCCGTGAGTTGGCATAAGGTGGCTTAAACATGAGCGATCTCGGGCCAAAAGGTGTAGCTCCTCTGGTCGGACACACTTCACTGATACTATACTCTCACTTGTGGTTGGTTTGATGGCCATCCTCCGATTTTGATATGGGAGTGTGTTCCGAGGTGGGCGTATGTGGCTGCTACGTTACCACCAGCTCGTGTGCGCAATTAGTGTATCTACCCTGGCATTGCCTCGTGTGCCGTGTCACCTACCATAGCGAGCCGTACTACGAGTTTCTATTTGTGTCGTACCTATGGAGTATCTTCTCATAGTCTCCCGATTAGGAGATAAGCATGTATTGTATAGACTACTGGCACTATTACGTGTTAAGGGCTATATGGGTAACCCCTTAACGCTATTTTAAGGTAAGTTTATTTTACTATAGACATTATTATAACAGCGCAATATTACTACATAGTAAATAGTTTAACGGATCCTTAGAGGGTGGGCGATCCCAAGCATCCTTTAAGTTACTGATGCAATTTTGTTACTGTTCACTTGAGTTGATTTACAGTTCATAAGTTTTTATGTCCTGACTCGAGTGTTTTCTGTTTTTCTTTATGCTCGAGTCAGACTGAGTGATTCAGCATTCAAGACTCACCTTCGGAGTTGGAGCTTTACTTGAAGATCCAGCCATCCATTTTGCTTTCAGTATCCAGTGATTTCAGTGATGTATTCTGATTTGTACCTGATGTATCTTGTTACTCTTCTGTTGTATTTTTTTAACTTTGATGTATCTTATTTTTATATAGTAGCTTCATGAACTAATATCTCTTTTACTTCCGCTGCATTGTTATTTACTGTGTCTGTGATCTGTGATTATTTATTTACTGTATATTCTGAGATTTGCCAAATTTTATTTATTACGCGGTATTTTGAGCAATTCAAGTCCGACATGTGCGGATGTGAATGGTTGAAAATATCGAGTCGTTACATGTGGTATCAGAGCTTTGGTAGCTCTAGGCAAAACTCAGCATATATGGTAAAGTATTTACAGAATCACTTTCATTCGAGTTTGGATCTCTTCCTTTTGACTCGATTCCTTTGAATTTTGGAACATTCCCTGCGGTTCCAAAATCCATTCATGTCCCTCACTATTCGTCTTCTTTTGATTTTGGAGTATCCCATACCTCCACTTCGAATGATTTTTATAATGAGTCGGCGGTCTCGCCAATCTCAAATTGATTTGTAAAGGGGTGAAACTCCTTTATAATAGCATCGATTCACCAGAGATTTTATATCCTCGGTTTAGATGATGGTATCTCTTATTATCCCAAACTCCATCCCTTGAGATCGAATGTTAATTTATCAAGAAATCAACATCAATCTTATTCTTCAAGTCACGGTTGACCCGGCTAAGGTTGCCCGCGATTTATATAAGCTTGTCCATCTTCCTATTATGTTATTTAATCATCTCATCTTTGTTTCCAACTTATCTTCAAATCATTCTTTAAGTGTATATGTAAACTAATATTTAAAATATTTTATATATTGCGTTGTTTGAGTTATTGATGTTGATTTGGGTTTCTAATCGGTTCGTCTGATCAATGCTATCAATAGGATTTCCAAAACACTTGAACAGAGCAAACTGACACAATATGTTTTTTAAATTTAGTAATGAAATAAATTTTGTAACTATATTATAAATTTTTCAGGATTTTTATTGAATGGGTTGTTGAGAAATAATATTTGATTTTATATATCATTTCTCTTGTTTCATATATAAATAATTAAACTATAAAACATGGTTATAAATTTATTTGGAAATTGAAAATGGATTTAAAAAAAGAATTTGAGAATTTAATTTCCGGTGGATTTCAAACCTTGTGTTTAAAGTCTTAAAGGATATACTATTTAAAGTATTTTGGAAAAGAAATTTGTTTTCAAAGAATTTTAAAGTTTAAAATTAGTGCTCTTCTCTTTGTCGCTGGAAAATAACTTCGGTGATGACTGCTGCATCATCGTCATTCATTTTCGAGTTCCGAAATGAAGAGACCGTCCTGTAGTCTTGCTACAGTTTTGTTTTGGGGAATTTAATTGATCTAAATTTCTAAAATAATACTGGATTTATAACATATGCTGATATATGATTTAAATTTGAATGGATATATATATATATAGTATATGTGCATCTATTTATCTCTAAATAGTTTGGAATTTATCGAAAATTTAATTCCTAAATTTTATCTTGAAGGATAATTTCAAGTATAATTTCAAGATTTGGATAAATATTCAAGCTTGAAATGATTAAATTAGAAGGTTTTACTTGTATAGTACACAATTTCATTCCAATATAACTTACCTAAATTATACAGAAGTTGAATATGTAATTAGATAATATACAATATAAAAAAAAGATTTTATAAATTAAATTTGAGTGGTTGTAATAAATGTTATACACTTAAATTCTAGTTATAAAAAGATTAATAGATGTAAATAAAGAAAAGGTAATGGAATAATTTACAATATAATATGATGTTAAAGGAACTAAGATTATATTAAAGTAGTTATAACATGTGTACATATATATAACGTAGGTGATAAAATATATTGAGAGGAATAAATTTAATTTTAGTTAGGAATGAAGAAGAATTAATTTTTATTGAGTACATTATGAGTATAATAAAAGATTTTTCAAATCCATGATTTTGGAGATTGTTTATTTAAGATAATTGGATGATAAGATAATGAAATTAGATACGGTTAAGATTTATTTAACTTATGTAAATTAATTTTCAATTTAAGTTAAAATTTTCATGGTTCCAAATTTATTATCTTAATTTGTTTTTCAAACTATCTTTTGGTTGTCCTTATTTCCCTTATCCTGCTACAGAATGGGGAGGCTATTGTTTATACCAGTCCGTTTAGAAATCTTTCTATAATCTTTAATAACCTTTGGTACTCATCTGAATCTGAGCACTTCTTGCCATCCGCAGACCGTCGGTCAAGCGGAAAGGGTGAATCAGATTCTCGAAGATCTTTTTTCGTGCTTGTGTTCTTGATGTTGGAGCATCACCATCTTGTTAAACTTACCTATAACAACAGTTATCAGGTTTACTTTTAATCTTGTCATCTTGTCTTAATCCTATTTCATTCTATCTTTTTCTGTGTTTTTTCGTATCTCATTCCTTTTTGGGGACGAAAATTTTAAGTGAGGGAGAGTGTAACAACCCTGTATTTTGTGATTATTTTAATTGTATATTTTGATTATTTTAATTGAAATTTCTGATTTAAAAATTTTATTTTATTTATTAAAATGAATAAATTTTGTTATTTTAAATATAAATTTTGATTTTTATGTGAATTATAATTTCAAACATGAATAAATAGAATATTTTCCAGAAATGTGAATTTTCATCAATATGGTCAAACTTTGACTTTTAAATTTAAAATTTAAATATTTAAATTTTTGAATTTATCTTTTATTATGAAAATAAATTAAATTCAAGAACATTGCTTTTCGTTTCGTTGAAATCCGATTTATATTGTGAGAGTTATGCTTTTTACAATATTGTGTATAAATTGATTTATTTAACAAAATTGTTTATTTTAATTTTTATAAATAATTTTTGTTTTTCTTATTCATATTTTAAATTGTGTATATATGTGTAACTTGAGATTTTATATATATATGTATGTATGTGTGTGTGTATATATATATATATATATTATTTTTAAAACATTTTTAAAAGTATAGTTATAATTTTTCAAAAAGTATAGTTATAACTTTTCAAATGTTTATTGTATGTTGTTTATATTTTCAATTCTAGTTTCAATTTAATAACTATTTTCTTTATTTACTTTTATATTTTCCTAAAAATATTTATTTATTTTCTTTTCTACTTCATTTTGTTTAGTTTTTATTTTTATTTTACTTTCTTTTTTTGTTTAATTTGAATAAAAGAAATAAGAAATTCAAAAGGACAAAACCCTTTCATTTTCCTTGTGACTTTTCTTATACTCGTCTCTTCATTTTCATTTGGCTTTTCATTTTATCTTTTGACCATACACTTCTAGTTGCTTTTTTTGTGTGTTCCTCTACCTTTTCACGTGAAAACTTCCTTTTCTCCTCATCTAAAACTCACGGTTAGGAGGAAAAAGAAAATGGTCGTGGCTTCATCTCCTTTCTCTTTTCATTATTTTTCTAAATTTTTGCCTTCCTCTTCCACCTAGTTTGCTCGGCCCCACTACTCCACTCCTTCACCACCGACTGTTAGTCTTTGAGATGATGGTTTTGATGACAACAACCTTAGAATAGGATTATAAAATATAAATACTAACATTATAGTTTAAATATATATGTGTATGTAGGATTTAACCATGCAGGTACCAAGAATGAAGACTGTACAGTATAGCGATTCAAGATATCAAAATTGAAGACTCATGAGTATCAAGAATATCAAGACTATCAAGAGTTCAAGATTTCAAGAATAAGTAATTTTAGTTAGGAATTTTGTTAAAACTCCTAGAAAGGCACTGGCATCTTAAAACCCAATTTATTCGTGGAATGGAATCCACTTCGAGCCCATTAAAAGGATGGAACCCTAAGTAGGATGGAACCTACGAAAAATCTAGTGGAACATTGTTTTATATCCAGTAAATTTTATTCGAAATGTTTTTACACTATTATATCTTGTTTTCAAAATGATTTTAAAACCTTCCTTTTAAAAGAATCAAAATCATCTATCCTGGTTTTAAATACTTTTAGCCTCAAAATAATCTTTAATTTCAAAATCAAATTATCCTTAGTTTTAAACTATCTTTTAATAATAATGTATTTAACTTTTAAATATTTATACTTAGATTTAAATATATAAGTAATATTTTATTTATACCAAAATATTATTCTCTATATTTATTTATGTATAGTTAAGTATATTTATAAAAGTTCAAAATAGTTTTAATATAAGATAAAATTTAGTTTCAAAGAAAAACAAAACACCAAAATTTCCTTTGGGATGTCGACATACCCAAGCTACCCATGTCGACATAGTGTCATTTGATTTCAAAATTTTGAATTTCAAAACAAGTGTCTATTCGTCATATCCCTTCACGAATGGAGATGGCTATTGTTCTTCTATTAGTAAGGGTTGTTTTCAACGAATTTCTAATCATATTTTTTGGTTTTCACTCCTCTTCTTCTTTCACATTTCTTTATACTTCTTACCATTACTCTGCAGCAATCAACATTGAATCTAACTAGATCATTTCTGGTTTGATTCTCTTTCACTATCTCAACAAGATCCTCAGTGGTATTTAGAGTTATAGACTTCTTTGTAATCAATTTAGTGAGAAAAGATGTGATTGTAGCCTTGAAAATGAATAAGTGTAAAGGTGTGATTGTAGCCTAGGAAATCAATTGGGTGACCTTGTTGCCCGTGAAATCAAGTATCTCTACCCAGAGGATTGTGAATCTGGAGGTTGTACCTTGTAGCCTTGAAATCGAGGGTGTAATTGTAAAGATTGCTTTGGAAAGGAAATTCGTACTTGTGTGCGGGACAGGATGTAGGGTAACTCCGAACCAATATAAATCCAGTGTGTTCTTTCCTTTAATGCTTTTACTTTATTTCTGCATCTGTGTTTGTTTCTATGATCATATCTGTGTCTGAATATTGCATACATTTGTGTTCAAATTAACATAAACTCAAAAAGATTTAGTAATTCCTTTAAACACAATTCACCCCCTCCTCTAGTGCTTATCCTAGCCTTAAGATCCATAATCTGTATTTCTAACATTTGGTATCAGAGCAAGGTTTTCAAAGTTTTCATAATCTGAATTATGATTTTTTTTCAAAATGGCTACCAACACTAGTTCTATCATCCCTGTCACTAGTTCATTTGTAGAAGGTCGGTTTACTGTCAGACCACCACTTTTTAATGGCAGTAATTATGCATATTGGGCATGTAGGATGAAAATATATTTACAATCTGTAGGATTAGACACTTGGAATATAACTCAGACTGAATATTGTGAACCCACAACTGATTTTGCATAGTGGACAGCTGAGAAAAACACTATTGCACTAATTCTAAAGCAATGAATATTCTGTTTTGTTCACTTGATAGGAATGAATTTAATAGAGTGTCACTTTGTAAGTTTGCATATGAAATATGAAAAACTTTGCAAGTTACTCACAAGGAACAAGCAAAGTTAAACAGACCGAAATTTCCATGCTCACAAATCAGTTTCAATTATTTAAAATGAATTATAATGAGTCTATTTCAGATATGTATAGTAGATTTTAGGATATTCTGCATTCCTTAATATCCTTGGGAAAGGAATTTTCGGAAGAAGATCAAGTAAGAAAAATCTTAAATTCTCTTACTCCAGAATGAGATCAGAAGACACTTGCGATCGAAGAGGCAAATGACATCAATACCTTAAAGATAGAAGAATTAATTGGAAATATAATGTCGTTTGAAGTTAAAATGATTGAGAGAAGAGAAAGCAAAGAATCTGAAAAGAAATCAATGGCATTCAATGCATTGACTGATGGATCAGACTCAAACAGCGATAATGATGAAGAGATAGCCTTTATGACCAAGAATTTTCGGAAATTCCTGAAATAGAGAAAGATGAACAATATCAAGAAAGACAACTATAAGAACTCTGGAAATCAGAATGTAGTGCCAAACAATATCAAAAGTTTCAACTGTGACGAACCATGCCATATCAAAAGAGACTGTCTATATCCAGATAGGCAAAATCTTCCAATAAACAATGATTCCGTAAAGAAATGAAAACGTGCATTTATTGCTACTCTAGATGACTCAGACTTGTCATCAAGCGATGATGACCAGAAGATAGAAATTCAAATATGTGTTTCACAGCAGTTCACGACTTCGATGAATTCAGAGAAACAGACTCAGAAAAAGGTACACATTTACAATACAATTGGTTGAAATTGCATGCTTAGAATTGGTTGCTTGATTGATTGATTTTGAATTGGTGTGTTGTTTGAATTTCAAAATTATTATTTTTACTATTATTTTACTATTACTTTTATTATTATTACTATTTTAATTTTAAATTTTAATAGTATTTTTTTTATAGAATATATTATAATTTCAGAATTATTGTAGATATATATAAATTAAAAATAATAAGTGTGTATATATATATTAGAATAATTAGGAAAAATAAATCATAGAAATTCAAAGACACATGTCGACATGGTCCCCATCATGATGTCGACATGGGTACAGAATTTGAAATTCAAAATTTGAATTCAAATGGTTGGATTTCCCCCCACCTTTTCACCTCATTCAATTCTCTGAAAAGGCATCTTTTGACCAGAGAACATGTCCTTTGAGAATCTATTTATTCACTATCTTTTATCACATCTTTTCACTCTCATTTTCAAATTCAAACTCTCTCTTCAAAACTTCAAGCTATCTACTCTTTACTCTAATGCTTCTTCAAGCAACCCCTCCACCATGAGAATTTCCAGAAAGATAAAAGAGCAACTCTTTAATGATCCGGAGGCTATAAAAGCATACATCAATTATGCTAACTATGCAAAATTCCATCCTAGAAAGTTTGCTATATTTCAAGATTTCTCTTCTTATGAAATTGATTCTCTTTTTGCAAACAATCAAATTCTTAGTCTTGTTGATGCTTCTCAAAATGATTTATTTGTTACCCAAATCCTGTTAAAATTTTCTATGCAAATTTAAACCGTGGATTTTATGTTGGAAATGATGATGGATTTTGGAGTAGTGTCAAAGGCACTAGAATTGTTTTGAATTGTGATCTTTTGGGTACCATTCTCAATTGCAAGAGTACGGGAATGGATCTTTCTAGTTTTAAAATCAATGAAAATGATTGTGAGAAATTTCATCACATTTTCGAAGGAAATGATAATTTTGAATTCAAAAATCAAATTTTTCGACCAAAAGCTAGAATTGTTAATCTTCTTTTACAATATACTTTGACCCCAAGATTGGGGAATTTTATCAATCCTGCTTCAAAAGTTTGCAAAGCACTTTTTGCTATTTTTGGAAATTATGATATTAATTGGGCGCAAGTTATTTTGAATGAACTTCGTCCCAAAAATCTTGAAATAGGTGAGAATACTTTGTATCATGGAATCTATCTCACTCAAATTTTTAACTATTTTGGAGTGGATTTCAAAGGAGAAGAATTTGTTTCAAGAATTGTTTTTAATCACTCAAACATTTCTCTTATGAAAATTCCATTTGTTTTTCAACCTTATGAGAATCTTGCCGAAAAGGAAGAGCGTTTGGCTCATGAGGAGATGGAAGAGGAGGAAGAGGAAGAAGAAGAAGGGGATGAAATGGAAATTGAAGAAGAAGAAGAAGGTGAAACATCTTTGGAAAGCATTGATTATCCTCCTAATCCAACCAACAAAACCCTTCTCAAAAACCAAAAGACCATTGTTGAGAATCAACGGATTCTTAAACGATCCGTTAGTAGGAAGTTGGACAAAATTTCATCCAAGATGAACAGGTTTATTTCCAAAGTCATCAAGAAGCTTGGTTTATCTTCATCTACATCATCCTCTAACTAATTCTACCTTTTCGTATCTCGTTGTTTTTGTTTTTGTTCATTTTGATTTGAACGTTCGTGTAGTTTTAATGATAAATCATTGTATTGGCCTATTATGCAATGAAATTGAATTTCCTTTCTGTTATCTAGCTTATCTTATCTCCAGAATAAATGTTAGTATGTTATACACACACACACAAAAAAAAAATTATTCACAAAATCAAAATAATCCATCAAAATTCACTGCACCATGTCGACATCCCCCCATGACCATGCCGACATGTACTGGTCAGAAATGACACTTCATTTTAAATTTGAAATTTGAATAATTTTCTTATGTCTATTCATTTCAAATGAATTTCTAGACCTACAAATATCTATTTCTTCCAGAATTCATCACTCAATATTACTTCTTATTAAATTTGTCTATCATTCTTCTCACAGACTCGAATATGGCCAATCCAATTCATAATTTATCTGAAAATCTTGAAGAGACTCTTAATTCTTTCATGAATATTATTTCGTTCATTCTTCGAAACCAGCGACACTTAGAGTTGGGTCAAATGCAGATGATCAAGGAGCAAGAAAGGCATTTCAATACAATACAATGGATGATTTCCTCCTTGCATAAGGATGATAACAAAGCACATCCTCTAGTCTCTCTCGCTAATGATAATGAAAATTGGGATGCCATTAACGCAGACCCTACATTTGGAGAAGAAGGATGGGTGGAAGTTCCTCGTAATGTTTGATTTGATTGGTTTGTTTGATTTGAATTGTTTGATTTGATTTGAATTGTTTGATTTGATTTGATTTGATTTGATGTGGATTGATATTTGGTGTGAAAAACATGTATAAATATGCATTGATTTTTATATGATCCTTAATTAATTATCATGTCTATTAGTATAATTATCTCTTAATCTATCTATTATATACTCCATTGTATAGTTTATAAATGCACATACTTTAGTCCAAGATTGAGGGGGAGTTATATAGTTTGGAGATTATATAGTTTGGAGTTAGTTTTTGTTGATGACAAAAGGGGGAGAAATATAAAATAGGATAGTTAGGCATAGATTAAGGGGGAGTTAATAGGATAGAAGTAATATTTTATAAACAAAGGTTGTCATCATCAAAAAGGGGGAGATTGTTAGTCCTTGAGATGATGGTTTTGATGACAACAACCTTAGGATAGGATTATGAAATATAAATACTAACATTATAGTTTAAATATATATGTATATGCAGGATTTAACCATGCAGGTACCAAGAATGAAGACTGTACAGTATAGAGATTCAAGATATCAAAATTGAAGACTCATGAGTATCAAGAATATCAATATTATCAAGAGTGCAAGATTCCAAGAATAAGTAATTTTAATTAGGAATTTTGTTAACACTCCTAGAAAAGTATTGGCATCTTAAAATCCAATTTAATCATGGAATGGAATCCACTTCGAGCCCGTTAAAGGGATGGAACCTAAGTAGGATGGAACCTACGAAAATCTAGTGGAATATTGTTTTGTATCCACTAACTTTTATTCAAATTTTTGTACAAAATTATATCTTGTTTTCAAATGATTTTAAATCCTTCCTTTTAAAAGAATCAAAATCATCTATCCTAGTTTTAAATACTTTTAGCCTCAAAATAATATTTAATTTCAAAATCAAATTATCCTTATTTTTAAATTATCTTTTAATAATAATATATTTAACTTTTAAATATTTATACGTAGAATTAAATATAAAACTATAAGTAAAATTTTGTTTATACCAAAATTTTATTCTATGTATTTATTTATGTATAGTTAAGTATATTTATAAAAGTTTAAAATAGTTTAATATAAGATAAAAGTTATTTTCAAAGAAAAACAAAACACCAAAATTTCCTTTGGGATGTCGACATACCCAAGTTACCCATGTCGACATAGTGTTAGTTGATTTCAAAATTTTGAATTTCAAAAGAAGTATCTATTCGTCATATCCCTTCACGAATGGACATGGCTGTTGTTCTTCTATAAATAGGGGTTGTTTTCAACGAATTTCTAATCATATTTTTCTAGTTTTCACTCCTCTTCTTCTTCCACTTTTCTTTATACATATTCTTACCATTACTCTGCCGAAATCAACATTGAATCTAACTAGATTATTTCTGGTTTGATTCTCTATCACTATCTCAACAAGATCCTTAGTGTTATTTAGAGTTATAGACTTCTTTGTAATCAATTTAGTGAGAAAAGGTGTGATTGTAGCCTTGGAAATCAATCAAGTGTAAAGGTGTGATTGTAGCCTAGGAAATCAATTAGGTGAACTTGTTGCCCGTGAAATCAAGTATCTCTACCCAAAGGATTATGAATCTGGAGGGTGTACCTCGTAGCCTTGAAATCGAGGGTATAATTGTAAAGATTGCTTTTGAAAGGAAATCCGTACTTGTGTGCGGGACTGGAAGTAGGGTAACTCCGAACCAGTATAAAATCCGGTGTGTTCTTTTCTTTACTGCTTTTACTTTATTTCTGCATCTAAGTTTGATTATGGGATCATATCTGTGTCTGAATATTGCATATATTTGTGTTCAAATTAACATAAACTCAAAAAGATTTAGTAATTCTTTAATACACTATTCACCCCCCTCTAGTGTTTATCCTAACCTTAAGATCCGTAATCCGTATTTCTAACACCGACCACATACCTTACACAGCAGGTCCTCCTCCCCCTCCTTTGTCAAGACCTGGCTGTGCCATCCAATGGAAGCCATCACCCAAAATTTGCACAAAAGTCCACCAAAATTGCCTTAGCCGACCTATGTTTGCATCCTACCCTTCATATTCACTTCGGCCACCCACTTTGTCACCACCTTCAGCAGCTACACCACCTTTAGTCGTAGCTCCACCTCTATCCAGATCTGAAAACCCCATGATCGAGCCCCACTTACCCATAGCCGAGCCAAAATGTTTAACAAACCCAATCTATTTTGCCTTTTTGCCTTTGTTTTTTTGTATGCTCCATGTTTCACCCTACCACTTCACATCTCCACTTGTAGCCGCACCTATAGATGCCATAACCTGAGCTTTAGCACATCAATGGCCGAGCATAATGTCCCCTTGATCGAGTTCTTGAATGTTTAAGGAAAGGTCGAAGCATTTTGTCCTTTGTTAATTTTTATTTCAATTTGTTCTATATTGTTTTATGTTGTATATTCATGTGTTACACCGTCTTGATTTGGTTGTTGCATACAAGATAATATTTTGGCTCACTCCACTCACTTGAATCAATTGTCGTGCTGTGTCATGCCGTATCGTGCTTTCTGGAATTCATTCGTGTAGTTTGATTTGCTAACTCCAGCTTGAAAAGGTGAGCCTTTCTCACTCTGACATTTCTACTTATGAAATAGTGAATTGATGACAAGTGTTTAGTAAATTGAAAATGTTATGCAAGTAAATGATGATTATATGATATGCTATGCCATGTTATTACTATGTTTACTTTGTTATTTATCACCTGACATGTGATATATGACATTATATTGTGACATTGACATTGTTTATATTGTCAGTGTATATGATCACACTGCAAGTTCCATGTTAGAATAGAATCACTATGGTTGAAATGATACATTCCCGAATGGACTTCTAGTAGGGAAAAATCATTATGGGATGAAATGATAGGCCTAAGCGATTTTTTTTTTTTATTTACTTGGGATTGCGGGTTTGAAATGATAGAACTCGGTTTTCTTTTTAAATTGCGGATTGAAATGTTATGTATCTGTATCACTTGATCTAGGTTAAAAAATTATATACAGACCCCGTAGTATATTTATAAATGATTTTTATTAAGACATGTATTTTTAAAAGTATGAAATTTGATTTAAATTATATATTTTATGGTTTTTGAGAAGGCTAAATATATAGTTTTGAACTTGTGAATTTAAGTATGTAAATTTGAAGTAAATGTGATTTTTGACTTTAAATTATATTTTTAAAATGTAAGTAAATAATGGAAATTTAATTTAAAGTTTTGAAATGATATTTGAAGTAAAATGATAAGTTTTCTTGAATATATAAGTTAAGAAAACAGTGAATTTTGACTTAACAAATGAATTGAGCTTTTACATTGTATATTTAATTACAAAATTTTGTTGTGATAAATCATATGTTAAATTTATTTAAATGTGAAATTTTGAAGTCTAGAAATATGATTTATAAGTTTAAAATTTGCTAAAATTGAAGTTTTAGTGTTTTTGAAAAGTTACAATAGAATCTGGAATTTATTAATAGCATTTCTAGAATGCTGTAGTTTTATGACAGCATTTTAAAATGCTGTTGTTTTTGAACTTAACTATGTTTGAAATAACTAAATATCTATTACAGCATTTTATAAATGCCGTTGTTCCTGAACTAAACTATTTTGAAAACCATAAGCTATGATAGCACTTTATAAATGCGGTCGTTGTTATAATTTGACAGTGTTTGAAATGTTATAGATTTACACTGTTTGAGTTATATTTTAAAGGTGTTAAATGATCTAACTTTAGGAATTTATTATTTGTGAAACTAAGGAGTTTGAATATATTTTATATTTAAATTTGAATTTTTAAGGTAAATTATATTTTAATTTAAGTAAGGTCTACTTGGTTATGTGTTAATTTGAATGAAATGGAATGAGATAAATGAATTTTTGAATGAAATTTTGAAATGTGTTTTGAATGATATTTAAATGATATCTATGATTTTAAAACAATATTTAAAATTTAATATTTGAATGTAAGAATGATAATGAATTTATAATGGATTTGAAAGGAAATGATTTTGAAATGGTTTTGAATGCCATAACCTTTATTTTAATAAAGAATGTGAATTTGGAATGATACTTGATTTTGATTTATTTGATTTATTCGATAAATGAATATTTGAATTTTATATTAGTATGAAAAGGTATTTAGTTTACTGGTAATTTGAGTTTATTTAAATAATATTGGATTTATGAAATGAATATTTTAAAACTAAGTAATAATGAAGTCAAATTTGGGATGTATGAAATTATAAATTTAGTTTTGATTTGTTGGATATTTATGCTTTGAAATATATTAAAAATTAGGTAGTTTATTTGGATTAAATCTGTATTTTAAATTGATAAGATTTGAAATGGTTTGTAGGAAAACTAAATTGAATTGAAACTGATGGTCTGAATTGCATTAAATTGGAAGTTTGAAAATTTCAAGTGTATGATTTTGAAATGTTATGATTTTTAAAGTGTAATGATTTCAAGTATTTTGGTTTCGAAAGAGTTATAACTTTGAAAGTATATGATTTTGAAAGATGAATATATGTTTGAAATGGAAAAGATATCGTATTGATTTGGATATAGTTTTGAAATAAAAATAGTTTTGGTTTCGAAGTATAAACTATTTTGATTTAAACATAGTTTGGAAATGAAATGATTTGATTTTGGAGTATAAATTATTTTTAAATGACCATGGTGTTATAATAACGTTTGGTTGTTAAAGAGACCGAGATCGGAAGTCGTCATACTCTCTGCCAACTTCGAAAACGACTTTAACAACCATGTACGTGATGGAGATTTCAGAATGAAGTAGGATGGTGGCGACGTTCTTGAGGTACATTACGTGGACCCAACTCCCGCGAGTTGGCATAAGGTGGCTAAAACATGAGTGATCTCGGGCCAAAAGGGGTAGCTCCTTTGGTCGGACACACTTCTTCGATACTATACTCTCACTTGTGATTGATTTGATGGTCGACCTCCGATTTTGATAAGGGAGTGTGTTCCGAGGTGGGCGTATGTGGCTGCTACGTTACCACCAGCCCGTATGTGTAATTGGTACATCTACCCTAGCATTGCCTCGAATGTCATGTCACCTACCATAGCGAGCCATACTATGAGTTTCTATTTGTGTCGTACCTATGGAGTATCTTCTCATGGTCTCTCGATCAGGAGATATGCAAGTATTGTATAGACTACTGGCACTATTATGTGTTAAGGGCTATATGGGTAACCCATTAATGCTATTTTAAAGCAAGTTTATTTTACTATAGACATTATTATAATAGCGCAATATTACTACATAGTAAATAGTTCATCGGATCCTTAGAGAATGAGCGATCTCAAGCATCCTTTAAGTTACTGATGCATTTTTATTATTGTTCACTTGGATTGATTTACAGTTCATAAGTATTTATGTCCTGACTCGAGTGTTTTGTATTTTGCTTTACGCTCGAGTCAGACTGAGTGATTCGGCATTCAAGACTCACCTTCGGGGTTGGGGCTTTGCTTGAAGATCCAGTCATCCATTTTGCTTTCAGTATCCAGTGATTTCAGTGATGTATTCTGATTTGTACATGATGTATCTTGTTACTCTTCTGTTGTATTTTGTTTAACTGTGATGTATCTTATTTTTATATAGTAGTTTTATGAACTACTATCTCTTTTACTTCCGCTGCATTATTATTTACTCTGTGTCTGTGATCTGTGACTATTTATTTACTGTATATTCTGAGATTTGCAAATTTTATTTACAACGCGGTACTTTGAGTAATTCAAGTCCGACTTGTGCAGATGCGAATGGTTGAAAATATCGGCTCATTACAATCCGTGAGTTTGTGACACATTGATGATGTTTATCTAACAGAACTTCTTTGAGAGGTGTTAGTAAGGCTGTAAATGGGTACCCGAAAAATCCGGTATCCGTCCAATCCATATCCGAAAATATGAAAAATATCCGTTATCCGAAAAGCGGATATGGTATCCGAAATCTGAAAAGCTTTTCGGACACAGATATGGTTATTGTGGTATCCGTATCCGAAACATATCCGTCCGATTAACTTATGCACACACACATATATATATATATATATATTTAATTAAAATTATGTTTAATTAATATATGATTTTCCAACTATTTTCTAACCACTGAATGTTACTATGATATGGTTTTTTGCACATTTTTCGTGAAAACAGATGGTTTTAGCATTTAATTTTAGAATATTTTTGGATATACATACAGATATTGGTATAAAACAATGTTTTATCATCACATTTTTTTATTCCTTGACTTTTTATGAACATTAGTACAAAAAATGTTTTATGTTGATTCAAACCTTTTCAGTTATACTTGTCAATTTATTGATTATGAGCAGAGCAGATAAATATCCGATATCCATCCGTATCCGAAAATTAAACGTATATGGATATCCGAAAATCAAGCGGATACGGATATTCTATATCTGAAAATGATTTCGGATACGGATACAGATATGGCACTATCCATATCCGAAAGTATCCGTTGACAGTCTTAGGTGTTAGCGACCTAGTTATGAGGACAAACTGCTATGGGAGGTGTTAGCGACCTTGTTAGGGCTAACAAAACGGCTTGGAGAGGTGTCAACGACCTTGGCATGAGGACGAACACCTTTGGGAGGTATTAGCGAACTTGTCAGAGGCTTCGGTCGTCTGAGTTTGGCACGTGCGGCATTGCTTCGGCATGCAATTGGGGATCTAGCCAATCCGGGCTTTCTGAGTTTTTTGAATTTTCTATTTTAGTATGATTTCACCATCTTAAGATGTTTTATTACATCGACAACCTTTTGCTAGTATATGGTGATTTCATTTATGATGTTTTGAACTCTTATCGAGTTCCTTGAGGTATGTGTTTGGATGATTTCATGATTTTATAGGATATTCTGGGTTTTGCTATTTTGGTGAGTTGAGATTGAAATTTATGTACATCTATACCGATGAGATGAGGTATAATTGAGTTTGGAGATTTTTCAATATTTGATTTTTGGATCATCCTATTTGAGGATGTTTTATGTTTTCCATTTGGCGAGAGTTTGTATTGATGTTTCTCCTTTTGAGGAGATATGGTTCATGGAAACCATGTAGACATTTTGGGATGTCGCCGATGATATGAGATGGATGTTTATATTATTTGAGTATTGTTGTTGAATTTACCTCTTTTGAGGTCCTTGTATACTTAAGTGACATTAGTTCACTTAAGTCATGGGTTATATCCTTCTATTGCCTCTTCTTATTCGGAAAGAATTATCACCTTATATATTATGCTTCATATTAACGTCTATCCTTATTAACTGATTGTTTTAGCTTGACTGACCTGTGTATTTTATACTCGGGTCAAACCGAGTATGTTTCAGGTTAAGCATTTCTTTTGGATATGGCTATTACATGATGCTTCTACATGGATGTAGGGTTATCTTCTTTAGCTGTTATTGTCCTTATGAGTTGTATTGTATATTCTTTTGACTCATGTATATAGAGTGGTCGTCATACCACTTTGATGTATCATTGGTATTGTATTAAGATGTGTCATTGTATATATGAGTGTGTGTGTGTGTTGTTTTTTGGTGATTAGTTATTCATTTCGTTATGGTATTTTGTTCTGATAGATCCGTTAGCCACCTATAGTTTTGTATTAAGTATTTACTGGATATGTCGATCTACTTGAGTAGAAAAAAAATGTAGATAGTAATTGTCGACGTATTCAATAGATATTTACGACAAGGCTATAGATGGTCGCCCTTAACTAGCCCTATTCTCCGCATTAGCAGACAGGATTACTATGTAATTCTCTTTGTTAATGTGGGGCTCGGGGTGGGGCATCACATTATATGATTAGAAGTTCTGAACCCGAACAAACCATTTGTTTTGGTTGAAATGGATGGATGATTGCTCTTTGTTGAAATGATGTTTTTCTAGTTGTTTTTCTACGAATGAAATTGTTGTTATGTGGTGAAGTTTTGTTGGTTATTTATTGAAACAACTTAAATATTTCTCTTTACATAATTTGCTAACTTCTTTTACACTATGTAAGTGAAATACAGGTTTATGGAAGCAATTACTACTGCTTTTGGTTTCATAAAATAAGCGTTGTTTGTCCGACAATTGGGTTAAATTCTCGGATTACGGTTTTCTAGCGATATTATATTGTTTACCCATGGTTTGGGATATATTATTTTGAAAAAATATGATATATATTCTTATTATTGATATAATTATTCCTCCCAGGCCTCTCTGCAAAAATGAGACTCTACCGAAATTTTTCGTGAATTTTTGGACTTAGAAATTTTTGTAAAATGTTTTTCAAAATTTTATTTAACTTGAATATAAAAGGATTTAATGGTTATAGATTTACATATTTTATTGAAATTATTTAATTATGTAAATTATTTATTTATAAATTTAGAATTTTGAATAAGATATATTAATTAATTCCTTCTTTTCCCTTCTTTTTTCCCCTTTTCGAGGACGAAATGTTTTGAGTGAGAGAGAGTGTAACGATCCTTAGTTTTCGATAATTAAAAATTGTAACGACCCGGAAATTTCAAACCCGAAAATTCTAGATAGTTAAAGGAAAGGGAGAAAGAGAGAAGAAGGAGAAGAAAAAAAATCAGAAACACCAAAACTCAGATTCTCACATTCGCAGCGGACCAAAATATAAAATCATATAAAATAATAGTTATACAATGGAAAAACTGTATCAAATAATTTACATTAATACATCAGAGTTATAACATTTCACAAAACACTGGACATATATATGTATCAACATGTCCTAGATAACAGTAATATATCACATCCGAAATACTCTATACGTTCCTGTAATCCAGCTCGCCTCCTAAGCTCCAGAACGCCCTTACCTGAAAATCTGTAATACTCGGTCTGACCCGAGCATTACATCAAAGTAACACCCGGGTCAGGCTGGAAACCAGCGTGAGTAAACCCATCTAACATGGAATACAAAGCATTCAAGTTATATAAACTCAGGGTAACTTGTATCAATTTAGAACTTCACAAGTTGTTATAGACATCACTTATTTCACACATCAATTTCTAAGTACCATAACTTAGGTTAAATAGTCCAATTCACTTAAATCATTCCTTCAGCCTATTGATTCCACATATCAATCTATAAATAGTCGAAGTGGTTTCGGGTATTAACTAATACCCGACTCCGGTCTCTTCGAATACAATGTCATCTTAACCCAAGTTATTCAAGTGAATACAAATTCAATTTTAAGTACAGGGTGCCAACTTTTACACAGCAATTTATCATTGATAGATAACCACATTATCATTGTTCAATCCAAACATATCATATTACAAAACATATCATGTCACATAACATCATAATCAGATACCAGGAGTAACAAATAATCCAAGGCATTCAAAAATTATTCAATCACCCATAAGCAAGATAAATTAGTCATACCATTACTAATTAATCTAATTAACTGCCAATGAACTAAATTAATTACTTATTACTTATCAATCTTGCCTATTTAACATCAATTAATTATATTCAATAAATTAATCATCCCTTAATTATTCATCTTGATTTTTCATCCTTGATTAATCATCCCTTAATGTAATTAAGTAATTTCCCTTAATTAATGACACAAATTAATTAACCCTTACCCATTCACATTAGTTGCATTGATCCTTAATTAACTACTCAAATTAATTTTTCCATGAATCACTTACCTTGATTAATTATCCTTTAATTAATCATACTTATCAATTTACTAACCCTTAATTAATTTCCTTAATTAATAAATCCTTTAATTAATTATACTAAGTAGTGAATTCTTAATTACTTTCCTTAAGTAATTTACCTTTGGTTACTTCCATTAAGTAATTATCCATTTGGTTAATTATCCTTAATTAATTAACCTTGATTATTAATTTAATCGTTAATTACCATTTAGATTAATTAGCCCTAACTGTTCACATTAATTATCTTTTAATTAACCTCTTTATTAATGATCCCCTAATTACTTCCAGTAATTAATTCTTTGAATTAATTACATTTAACGAATAATTTTTAATCACATCATTACTTAATCTCAATTAATCTCATTTACTATACTTTATTTACTTCCATAATTAATAAATCACTAATTACTTAAGACCTTAATATATTTAAAAGATAAACCATTTTATCTGTATTAAAAAAAATTATCTTTAAAATCCTTATTAAATAGACTTTAGAAAATTAATCTACCACCATTTTATTTACTTTAACCATAGAAGTTAAATTAAGGATTTAAAATCACTCCATCTTCTAATTATTTCTTAATTACAATATCAAGTTTTATTTAAGAAATACTTCAAACAAAGGCTGTATATATTATAAAACACTTTTAACCTAATAAATTTAACAAAATTTATATTAACCTAAATCAACACTTAATATTTCAAAAGGAATGAGTTAAGAAATTTGTCCAAATCTAAAATTTTCTTTCTTGAACTTCATTCAAACAAAACCGAATAACATCACAGAAGACAGGAGCAACCGAACCCAAATTCTCGAGTTCAAAACCCAGCAATCCCCTATCCTATTTCTCGAGCTAAAACCCAGTGCACTTCGGGTTCGTTCCCGAGACAACTGCTTCGTCCCAATCTTCATCTTCACCTGACATATCGTACACCAGTGCACGTGCACAGATGGTCGTCGGCGATCTGACTCCACCTCCTAATGTCAACAAGTCACCGAACCACTCCACACTCGATTACGCCCATCCAACTTGGTCATCAATCTCAAAATCGAAAAGAAGCCTAATCAGTCGACTAGAAACAAAAACTTCGATCGGAAAATCACTCCTCTCCGATGATCTCGACCATGAGATTCTTCACCCAACAACCAGAAGTTACACCACTACTTCTCCCTTGATTTTCCCCCATCACGATCTAACTTGATCCATCCTCAATCGTCAGAACACCTTGACAAAAACGAGGGACAAAACCACCACCAAAACCCTAAATCAGCGTCGCCGGCCCACCTCGGTGATAAAAAAATTCACCCTATATTTTTCTCGCCACTACCCATCGACGAGCTACCTACAAGAAGAAACTCAATCACCCAGATCAACTCGTTTACTAGAAAATGATGAAGACACCAATCACGTTCAATTCGCGATAACTTGCGATTTTTAAACCTAGAATTCATGATTTTATTTTTAAAAATCATCATTCCAGATGATACATCAGACTGTAAGGTTGAATGCATTATTTATTCAAATTGAGATTTTAATATATTCATGCTTTACCGAATCCTTTATTTTGTAAAAAAACTAACTTCAAATTTTTCCTGGAAATACCTTTAAATCAAATCCCTTATTATTACAAACAAGTTCGATTTTAAACATCAATGCCTAACAAGAATTGGAGAGACATATTGATTGGTTTTTTTTTAATTTAAATCCTGTGAAGAAAGTTTGAGTCTAGAGCTCTGCATTCACATAACTATTATATACATACAGACATACCAAGTAAAAATATATTCGTACCCATGCATGTATCCAAATCTCATTTATCAGGACATTATATCAAATGATAGTCATAAGCATCAAAATAAAAACAGATATGGGTTAAAAATAGAGAAGTTTACTCACCATTTCCTGTTTGAACAGAGCAGATTTTTTTCTGTAAATGTTCTTTTTGTTGAAGAATCATCTTTAAATTTTTTTTATGGAATTATTTTTAGATTAACTACTTTGTCATTACAATCAAGTTTTATTTTCTTTTAGGTCTAAACAGAATCAAAGAACAAGATGTTGTATTTTATCAAGGTTTAAAAAAAACTATACAAATATAACAGAACCAGTAATTAAATTTCAACCTGCACATCCAATATGTTCAGATAAATATACCTATAATCTATATTAAACCATCATGCAAACAATTTATCACACTATACTTCAAACATTAATTGCATACATCCAGATTTCAAATAGATTTAGACCTTTAAAAAAGAAGTTTTTTTTACTCACCTAGAACAGAGAACATAGTTTGATGAACTGCACTTGATCTTTACTGTGATCTGCAACTAGACTAATGGTTATGAACTGAAGCTTTTGATTTGCATTGCAACATGAAACTGAAGCTTAATTGAAGTTTATTGAGTTGATCCTTATTTTGTTTCAGTATGCCCTTGATCTAACTCAAGCAATAGAGGTCTGAGATGATCTTTGAATTATTTGGTACTGGTTTATTTAAATTTTGTTTTCCTCAGGTTTGCTTTTCTTTACAGGTTTTGATTTTGAAATTTTCTGTTTGTTTTTTATTTCCTTTCTTCTCAGATCTGATTCTTAGGCTAGAAGATTTAAAATGAAGAACAAAGAATGAGAGAAAGAGGGAATGAAATATTATATATGGATTTAAATCTTATTTTTATAAATTTTCTCAAAAATAGGACCAAAATGACACTTGTTTCAAATGTGTATTATAATTGTTACACTTGTCTATTTTTTTATGCTTAATGACTTGCATTTGTTAGTGTTATATTATATATGATTTACATTTGTAGTTTCCATGTTTTAATATGTATTTATATAATATTTCGATTTAGGTTATTCGTTTATAAATGTCTTTTGCTTGATAAGTTTAAATTTTATCCTAAATAAAACTTACTTAATTATAATTATTCTTTCTCTTATATTTGTCTTATATTTTTTTTTAAAATATATGATATAAAATTCCAACTACACACTTAACATAGTTATACAAATATATTAATTGTACTTTATATACTTTATTTATATTTTAAATGTTTTCCATAAAAATCTTATATTAAATTTCTATTTAGTAACCACTTTCCTTTATTTATATTAGTATGATCTTTAAATGCAAATAACAAACTATGCACTAATAAAATCATGTATATAAATAAATATTTTTTTCCCAATTTACTTTAAGATATCTATTCTTTGAATTTCAAATTCAAATTCAAACTAAAATCAACACATATAATTATATATTTAAACACAAATTCAATTCTATTTAAAATCCAAAAAAATAACATCTTATTATTGTTTTTGAAAAAAATCAATTTTAACAATTTTAAATTATTATAAAGGAGATTATTTCATTTAATTATTCAATTTATAAATTAGTATTTCCAGAAGTTAAATCGAGTAACTATGCAATTATCAGTTGCCTGAAAATCCGGGTTATGACATTCCATCCCCCTCAAAATCTTTTCGTCCTCGAAAAGGAATGAAGCCAGAATTTATTAAAATGCTTAAAATCAAATAATTTTTCTTTGATCATTTTTAAAATACATGAAAAATCTATATAATATTACTAAAATAGTTTTTATAAAAATACTTTTATAACTCGATGTTCCGACAAGTCCGTCCTTGTTCTTACAAAAATTTGGTCATACGTTGATCAGGCGTACGACCGAAAATCTGTAAGTACTAAGCAGACTCATTTTCAACCCCTAGTGAAAATACTTGGAAAATAATTTTATTGAAAATATAGAAAACATTTTTGAAAATAGAGGAAATTTCCATGGTGAGAATGCTCTGGAAATCATCACCCCCATCCATGGTCGCAGTTACATTCCAGGGTTACGTCGCCATCGCAGCAAAAGTCCATGTAACTGTAGGCACTCCACGCCCCTCGATTACGCCACGGAACCCACAACAGATCGCAGTTACATTCCAGGGATACATTACCATCGCAGCAAAAGTCCACGTAATTGTTGGCTCTCAGCGGCACACACGACTTTCGCTGTCAAAATGAAACTTCTCCACTCCTACATAGGTCGCAGTCTACCGATGTAAAATCAAACACAGACTGTTGGCTCTCAGCGGCACACACGACTTTCTCTATGTTACCATAGGTCGCAGTCTACCGATATAAAATCAAACGTAGACCATTGGCTCTCCGCGGCACACACGACTTTCGCTATGTTATACTCTACTCATAATCCTCAGGAAGTAGTTTTGTCCGGACTCCTCACCGGATCAACTTTAGAACCCCCCCTTAGGGCTCAAGGAAGCACCACTCGGTGGCACTCCTGAGAAGTTCATTTCAAGGGAGCGCCTTTTTCCCCAGAGCCATCATCAAATCACTTTATACTATACACATATAGTATCTTTCAAATCATACACCTAGTATGATCTCATACAAAGCTCCTTTACACAAAATCGATTATCTCAAAATCGATAATTCTCAAGTTAGGCTTTCCAAATTCTCATATTGATTTTTCCCAAAAATCAAAAAGACTTTCCAAATACAAAGGTTCCAAAAACCTTTTCCCAAAGTCATTCTCATTAGATCCTTTACATCAATATATATACAGATATATAAAAAAATTAAAACTTTGGATCATTTCAAACTTGTATAAAACTCCTTTTATACTTCAAAACACCTTCAAAATCCTTTTCTTCTAGCAATAGATTCAACAAGGGGAGATTTATCTTATATAACAAAGATATATAACTTTATTTACTCCAAATCAAATATTCAAATTTGATTACTTTATAAAGTCATTAACCATATTACTTACCTCCATAAAGTAAATTTCTACCATAGGAATACCTAATTTCTATTTTATTTCCTTATATATTACACAAAATATATTTTCACTTCAAAAAAAAATTTCACATTTCTTATCCAAAAACTTCAATATCAATTTCATTCCAAACCGTACGAGGTACACATATCATTCGTAAGCAATATTAATCTGATCGCTCACTCGATCACACAATTCCCCTTCCGAACTAGTATCGTCCGTCCAACTTTCTAGTGCGGACTCAGATCTGGTTTCTTGATCAGAAACCATCATTCTCCTTGCATAGCCTAGCTATGATGGAGAATATCCAGAACCAATCAACAATCCATATCCAGGTTCACCGTCGAAAATCGAGTGAAAAATCCCAACTCGGATCGATATACTATCTCGAAATTATGTGCTCGAATCTGGATCAAATCACTATGCGAATAGAATAATATACGTACATCCTACGTATTTATCCTTATTGGTTATTAGACAAATCAATCCTTTCTATTCACATTCACTTTGAATTTCATTCACTTACTAACAACTACTTAAATCCTCATTTGAATTATCACTTCAATTCTAATTGGGTATTTAATCATAAACAGTTCGAACTCTGTCCAGTTTGAATTTAGCAAATAGCTTGAAAAGTTAAAAATAGATAAGTAATTGAAAAATAATTTGTTAGTTTGTAAAATATCTTTAAAATAGTTAAATAATTGTAAAATAGTTAGAAAATAGTCAAATAGTTATAGAAATTTTAGATAATTGCAAAATAGTTGAAAAACAGTAATTGGTTTATATAACAGTTGAAAAATAGTTAAATAATTCCAAAATAATTGTAAAATAAGTATAAAATTGTTTGGGCTTTTAAAAGAAAGATTGTATATAATAAATAGCTTGGAAAAATAGATTTATATTAAAGCAATTTATTTTAAAAATAATCCAGAGTCAAACTGTTCAATTCCCAATCTCCATTCCAATCAGTTCAATTTAAATTGATTCAATTCCAATTTGAATTGATCCCAATTCCCTTCAATTGCCAATTTCCAATTAACTTTCTATTTATATTTGAACTTATTCAACTTCAATTTCATTTCAAATTATCCAATTCAAATTTCCTTTTGAATTTTTAAACGTATCCATCTTCCATCATAATTCCAATTAATTCAAATAAATTTCAATTGAACTAGTTTCAATTTCAATTCATTTCAACTCCAGTTTGAATTAATCCCAGTTTCAAACTCTATTTCCAAATCAAGTTGAATTATTCTTTGATTTCCTCCTAAATTCAATTCAAATTCCATTTTAATTTAAAACTATTCAACTTAAATCACAAATCCAAATTATTTTAAACTAATTTCAAAATAGATCTCACTTTAAATCATCTCAAATTATACAAATTCGAGTTAAATTTCAAAATTCCATTTTAAATTATCTTTACTTAACTCATTACAAGGTTCAAGTAAGAGTTTCAAAACAATTTTAATTTACAAATTCAATTCTTAACATTCAAATCTTCAGTTCAAAGATTATTAATAACAACAGGATGGTATCATTCAAATTATTTTAAAACATCCATCCATTTCCAATTTCCAGATCTCATGTCCAATTTGAGATCACTCAAACTCTCAATTCCAATCAACCATTTAACTTCCCAAGTTAAATCTTAATTTCATCTTGAAATTTCCAAATCAGGTTGATCTTTCAAACTTATTTAACTTCTTTCAAGTTAACTTCAATTTACTTAATCCAGTCTAATTTACACAATTCGAATCCCCTTCAAATTTTAAACTTCAGAATAATATCCTTCCCGCTTAAGTTTAAAACCTACTTTAATTTACATCCTTTCAAATTTACAAGTTACTCTCTTTAAATGGTTACTTCCTTAAAACATTTTATTGTTTATTGGAAAACAATCATCCATTATTAAACAAAATAACCATTTTATTTCTCTGGTTTGAAACCAATTCTAATTCATCTTATTTTGAAATTCTTTCCCAACTTCAAGATTTAATTTCAGTTTGAATCCATTTCAAACTTATCTTTAATTTAATTTCAATTTGGTTGTTTTCTATTACCACTTAATTTAATTCCAAAAATTTAACAACCAATTACCTTAATATTTATAGAAAGAAATATTGCAATATATATCAAAATATATTCTTATATAAAATCATTTTAAATCTTTATATAAGAAAATAACAAGTACACTCTCATATATATATATATATATATATATATATATATATATATATATTCACTCAACTCTTTCTAGGGTACCATTGACCCTATCCTTAATGAGTAATCCCACCAGAGCCAAGGTTCTCTCTTAACCTTCAGCTCTGATACCAAATGTAATGACCAGGAAATTTCAAACCCGAAAATTCCAGATAGTTAATGGAAAGGGAGAAAGAGACAGAAGAAGAAGGAGAAGAAAAAGAATCAGAAACACCAAAACTCAGATTCTCACATTCGCAGCGGACCAAAATATAATATCATATAAAATAATAGTTATACAATGGAAAACTATATCAATTAATTTACATTAATACATCAGAATTACAACATTTCACAAAACACTAGACATATATATGTATCAACATGTCCTAGATAACAGTAATATATCACACCCGAAATACTCTATACGTTCCTGTAATCCAGCTCGCCTCCTAAGCTCCAGAACGCCCTTACCTGAAAATCTGTAATACTCGGTCTGACCCGAGCATTACATCAAAGTAACACCCGGGTCAGGCTGGAAACCAGCGTGAGTAAACCCATCTAACATGGAATACAAAGCATTCAAGTTATATAAACTCAGGGTAACTTGTATCAATTTAGAACTTCACAAGTTGTTATAGACATCACTTATTTCACATATCAATTTCTAAGTACCAAAACTTAGGTTAAATAGTCCAATTCACTAAAATCGTTCCATTCAGCCTATTGATCCACATATCAATCTATAAAGAGTCGAAGTGGTTTCGGGTATTAACTAATACCCGACTCCGGTCTCTTCGAATGCAATGTCATCTTAACCCAATTTATTCAAGTAAATACAAATTCAATTTTAAGTACAGGGTGCCAATTTTTACACAGCAATTTATCACTGATAGATTACCACATTATCACTGTTCAATCCAAACATATCATATTACAAAACATATCATATCACATAACATCATAATCAGATACCTGGAGTAACAAATAATCCAAGGCATTCAAAAATCATTCAATCACCCATAAGCAAGATAAATTAGTCATACCATTACTAATTAATCTAATTAACTACCAATGAATTAAATTAATTACTTATTACTTATCAATCTTGCCTATTTAACATCAATTAATTATATTCAATAAATTAATCATCTCTTAATTATTCATCTTGATTTTTCATCCTTGATTTATCATCCCTTAATGTAATTAAGTAATTTCCCTTAATTAATTACACAAATTAATTAACCCTCACCCATTCACATTAGTTGCATTGATCCTTAATTAACTACTAAAATTAATTTTTCCTTGAATCATTTACCTTGATTAATTATCCTTTAATTAATCATACTTATTAATTTACTAACCCTTAATTAATTTCCTTAATTAATAAATCCTTTAATTAATTATACTAAGTAATGAATTCTTAATTACTTTCCTTAAGTAATTTACCTTTAGTTACTTCCATTAAGTAATTATCCATTTGGCTAATTATCCTTAATTAATTAACCTTGATCATTAATTTAATCTTTAATTACCATTTAGATTAATTTGCCCTAACTATTCACATTAATTATCTTCTAATTAACCTCCTTATTAATGATCCCCTAATTACTTCTAGTAATTAATTCTTTGAATTAATTACATTTAACGAATAATTTTTAATCACATCATTACATAATCTCAATTAATCTCATTTACTATCCTTTATTTACTTCCATAATTAATAAATCACTAATTAATTAAGACCTTAATATATTTAAAAGATAAACCATTTTATCTTTATTAAAAGAAAAATTATCTTTAAAATCCTTATTAAATAGACTTTAGAAAATTAATTTACCACCATTTTATTTACTTTAACCATAAAAGTTAAACTAAGGATTTAAAATCACTCGATCTTCTAATCATTTCTTAATTACAATATCAAGTTTTATTTAAGAAATACTTCAAACAAAGGTTGTATATATTATAAAACACTTTTAACCTAATAAATTTAACAAAATTTATATTAACCTAAATCAACACTTAATATTTCAAAAGGAATGAGTTAAGAAATTTGTCCAAATCTAAAATTTTCTTTCTTGAACTTCATTCAGACAAAACTGAATAACATCACAGAAGACTGGAGCAACCGAACCCAAATTCTTGAATTCAAAACCCAGCAATCCCCTATCCTATTTCTCGAGCTAAAACCTAGTGCACTTCGGGTTCGTTCCCGAGACAACTGCTTCGTCCCAATCTTCATCTTCACCTGACATATCGTACACTAGTGGTGCACGTGCACAGATGGCCGCCGGCGATCTGACTCCACCGCCTAATGTCAACAAGTCACTGAACCACTCCACACTCGATTACGCCCATCCAACTTGATCATTAATCTCAAAATCGAAAAGAAGCCTAATCAGTCGACCAGAAACAAAAACTTCGATCAGAGAATCACTCCTCTTCGATGATCTCGACCATGAGATTCTTCACCCAACAACCAGAAGTTACGCCACTACTTCTCCCTCCATTTTCCCCCACCGCGAACTAACTCGATCCATCCTCAATCGTCAGAACACCTTGACAAAAATGAGGGACAAAACCACGACCAAAACACTAAATCAGCGTCGCCCGCCCACCTCGGTGATCAGAAAATTCACCCTATATTTTTGTCGCCACCACCCATTGACGAGCTACCTCCAAGAAGAAACTCAATCACCTAGATCAACTCGTTTACCAGAAAATGATGAAGACACCAATCACGTTCAATTCGCAATAACTTGCGATTTTTAAACCTATAATTCATGATTTTATTTTTAAAAATCATCCTTCCAGATGATACATCAGACTGTAAGGTTGAATGCATTATTTATTCAAATTGAGATTTTAATATATTCATGCTTTACTGAATCCTTTATTTTGTAAAAAAAACTAACTTCAAATTTTCCCGGGAAATACCTTTAAATCAAATCCCTTATTATTACAAACAAGTTCGATTTTAAACATCAACGCCTAACAAGAATTAGAGAGACATATTGATTTGTTTTCTTTTTTTCTAATTTAAATCCTGTGAAGAAAGTTTGAGTCTAGAGCTCTGCACTCACATAACTATTATATACATACAGACATACCAAGTAAAAATATATTCGTACCCTTGCATGTATCCAAATCTCATTTATTAGAAAGCATCAATTTAAAAACAGATCTGGGTTAAACATAGAGAAGTTTACTCACCATTTCCTGTTTGAACAGAGCGGATTTTTTTTTGTAAATTTTCTTTTTATTGAAGAATGATCTTTAAAATTCTTTTTCTGGAATTAATTTTTGATTAACTACTTTGTCATTACAATCAAGTTTTATTTTCTTTTAGGTTTAAACAGAATCAAAGAAGAAGATGTTGAATTTTATCAAGATTTAAAAAAAACTATACAAATATAACAGAACCAGTAATTAAATTTCAACCTGCACATCCAATATGTTCAGATAAATATACCTATAATATATATTAAACCATCATGCAAACCATTTATCACACTATACTTCAAACATTAGTTGCATACATCCAGATTTCAAATCAGATTTAGGCCTTTAAAAAAGAAGTTTTTTTTTACTCAACTAGAACAGAGAACACAATTTGATGAACTGCACTTGATCTTTACTGTGATCTGCAACTAGACTAATGGTTATGAACTGAAGCTTTTGATTTGCATTGCAACATGAAACTGAAGCTTAATTGAAGTTTATTGAGCTGATCCTTGTTTTGTTTCAGTACGCCCTTGATCTAAGTCAGGCAATAGAGGTCTGAGATGATCTTTGAATTGTTTGGTACTGGTTTTTTAAATTTTGTATTCCTCAGGTTTGCTTTTCTTTACAGGTTTTGATTTTGAAAATTTCTGTTTGTTTTTAATTTCCTTTCTTCTCAGATCTGATTCTCAGGCTAGAAGATTTAAAATGAAGAACAAAGAATGAGAGAAAGAGGGGATGAAATATTATATATGGATTTAAATCTTATTTGTAACGTCCACTCTTTGCGCACACTTTAAACCGACACTTGTCCCAATTCAAAGCATACGCAAGGGCGGATTGTTATGGGGTAAATAAGAAAAATGGAGAAGAAATAAAACGAAAATAGAATCTCACAGCGGAAGGATAAAATATAATAACAAATATACAGTTTCATAAACAGTTTACAAAAGCTTGATTCTTCTTTTACAATAAATATCAGAGTTACACATACCAATACAAGCAATGCAGCGGAATAGAAAGAGTGTGGTGCAATACTATATGTAAAATAATACTGATTCTTCGTCTTCGTCCTCCAATGCTAAAATCTGCTATCCTGAAACGCTCGGACTGACCCGAGCGAATTTGAAAAGACAAAAACACTCGAGTCAGACTAGAAAATCTTATGTGAGTTAAATAAACAGAAATAAATATGAGTACAGTAACTCAAGAGATGCTCGGGATTTACATCTCCTAAGGATCCGTTAAACTATTTACTATGTAGTATATTGCGCTATTATAATAGTGTCTAATTGTAAAATAAACTTACTTTTAAATAGCGTTAAGGCTTTACATTTTCCACCTTAACACGTAAAATGCCAATAGTCTATACAGTACCGTAATACCTCCTGATCGGGAAGCTACCAGAGGATACTCCATAGGTACGACACAAATAGAAACTCGTAGTAAAGGCTCGATATGGTAGGTGACACGGCACAACTAGGCAATGCCAGGGTAGATATACCAATTGCTATCCAGGCTGGTGGAAACGCGTAGCCGTAGTTACCGCCCACCTCGGACTAACTCCCCAAAATCAAAATATAGAAGTGGCCACTGAATCAGATCCAAGTCAAAGTATAATATCGAAGAGGAGCGTCCGATCAGAGGAATGACCTCATTGGCCTGAGAATCGCTCCTGTTTTAGCCACCTTATGCCAACTCACGGGAGTTGGGTCCACGTATTTACCTTACAGGAAACGTCGCCACCACCTACTTCATTCTGGAATCTCCACCGCGTACACGGTTAGTCAAAGTGGTTTTCGGTATCGACAGAGAGTATGTCCATATCCGATCCCGGTCTCTTTGCCAACCAATTGTTATTATAACACCGCGGTCATTTAAAAATAGTTTATACTTTTAAAACCAAAATAAAATCCATTTCAAAACCATAATATTACGATATCATTTCTTCTTTAAAACCCAAAAAAAATTCATTTTGATATTATTTTTATAAAACCCAAATCAATGATATCATTTCCCAAATATAAATCTTTTCCAAAAATTATGCCACTTTTAAAATTTATAATTCCTTGTAACCAAATATTTGAACATTAACTTTCAACATAATACTTCGAAATCCATAGTTTTTAAAACCATTACTTTCAAAACTAAATGGTTTGGATATTCAACAATATATAAAATAAGTGATTTAACTTTATGGTTACTTTGTACGGAAAATAATTTACATGGCTTTGTGAATATTTCTTTACTCAATGTTAAAACCATAATCCAAAATATTATTTCAAGTCCCAACCATTTCAATTTTATATATTTTTATATCCATCTTGTGGGTTAATATTTCAACTAAAGTTGGATTTTTATTCTTTCAACAAATCAAATGTTCTATTAATTAGTTTTGAACATTCACATAAAATCCATAAATAATAAGACTTCAATTTCTAGTAATAAAATATATATTTTCCAATTCAAATTATACTAGAATATTCATTTCAATTTATTTTGGGAAAAATCCAATTGTAAATATACTATCTTAAAATTTCCAACTTAACATTTAAACATAGGATATAAATTATCAAACTCCATTTTCTAAATTTTCTTCCATTTTAATAAAGAGATTTATACACCTTTTTATTTCAAAATTTTCAACTTCATATGTATATAAATATGGAAGAAAACATTTATTCAGTATAAAATTTAAGATTTTTATAAACCGTATTCCATCCAAACCATAGAAATCTCATTAAAAATAGTTATATATAGACCGCGATGCCTGTATATAGTTTTCTATCCTATGGTCAAGTGATACGGATATTTATCATTTCAATCCGCAATTTAAAAAATTAAAACTGCAGTTGTATATCATTTCAAACCGCAATCCCGAATGAAATGTAAATGCATACTAACTTGCAGTTTAATGATATCCAAATAAAACATTCATTCAACAACACATCCATCATCCAATCACACATCGATCAATATCAATCAATAACAATTATATATTTGAAAATATACAACAGGTAATAATTGGCAGTTTAATTCAAATTATATTTATCAACTATTTATCTAACAGTTTATTTTCAGTGATAATTGACATAACTGTTAACTAGCAGTTCTTATGCAAACAATAATTTCTAACAGCCAATTAATACGCAATCAATCAATTTAATTAACAGCTAAATTCAATAAAATGCAATTCAACAGATATGGGTGAAATAACATGCCAAAAGCTCATAAATAAATTTCTATTCATTTCTAAAATTTATTTAACAAACATAAAAGCTTCTAGTAATTGTGAGTGGGTTAAAACACTCACCTTTGGAATTTAAATCGAATTTAAATTCAATTTAAACTCAAAATTTTGACGGTCTCCAAATCCGTCCAAACCAGCGTCATTAGATCCGGATTTTAAATACGAACCTAACAAAAAAAAATTCGTTTGAAACGGATCACGTACGTAAAAGTTATTACATAAAACGTTCAAAGATTCGAATTTAAAATTTAAACAACAATCAAAACCATACTTGCCACGTAAGCATACGTGGATCCATCTTCCAGCTCAACCCGTTCATGCCTGAAGGCTTCACAACCCTAGCCGCCTACAGCTCCAACCTTCATCCAATTTCCACGGCCTCTACACTCCACTTCGACAAGATCAGACTTCGCCATCGCGATCTCCACCTCACGCCGCCCCTACGCCTACAATATCGCGACCTCCGGTGCCCCCAGGTCGTGCGCGACCGCCGCCCCTCCCCTGGCCAAATTCTGGCAATCTCGGTCACTAGGAGGTGATGTAACCGCATGGATTTGAAGCCCCTGGCTTCCTCTACAGCCTGATGTTCCCCGATCGAGAAATCGTCGCAGATCCACCGTTGGATCGTCAAAGATTCCTTACGAACGGTCAGGAAAGAATTGCAAATTCTGGACAAACGACGCCTCGAAACCAGAAACGAATTCCACCACTGAATTACGCGTATTGAATACTTCAACATATATTTTTTCTGGAATTTTCTGAAATTTTTGAGTTTTGACTTTTGATTTTGAACTGTGGATAGATCTAGGTTTTGCAACCATTGGGGAGGAGAAAGAGATGAAGAAAATGTACGTACAGACAATGACAATAGAAAGGAGGCTAGGGTTTATGATCGCATATATATAGACAAATAGAAGAAGGCTAGGTGGGTACGGATAACGAACGTGCTAAACGGTAGTTGGCCCAAAAAGCCCGCTATGCCTCCGGAATCGAATTTATTAAATCTATATATCTAACTAGGTAATTTAAAATATTCTGAACACGATGGAAAAGGTTTCGCGACCAAATTTGATTGTATGAAGAAGTTATGCTGAAAACAAGATTTCCAAATTGATTTCAAATTGATTTTACTAAAATTGATTTCAAGGCGTTTCGCGTCCGTACGATCAAACGACAAGTCCGATCGATACGAAAATTGAAACCCTATAATAGTTCACCGATACGGATCCGATGAAACTGGTTTCGTCGAAATCCGAGTCCGTGACAAAAATGGCTATTTTTAATATTTATTACATCAATTAAATAAATCATAAAAATCCAATTTTTATATTTCAACTTCTAATATAGGCCACATCTCATTATTTATATACTTTAATCAATTCTAAATTATTTACCAAGCTTGGATGTGAATTAAAATCTATCGGTATATAAATTTTCAGTGTTAATATCTGCACTTTCTTATTAATTGGAAATTATAAATTTTATTCTAAAACCCAATTATTTTAAATCTTCTACCTTTATACTCTCATCTTAAATCTAATTAAATAAATAACTTGATTTCCATTTCAACTCGTTTGATTGCAATTAACCGTTTTACCATAAGTTAAATTCAAATTATTAATAACTTTACTTCCATTCCCTTTATTTTCTCAACTATTTAATAATTCCAATCTTAATGAATTTAACATTATAATTTTGATAAATTTATTAAATCCATTTTATTTCACTATTCCATTTTTATTATTAAATCCATTATAGCCAAATGCATGAAATTAACATACACAAATATTTTAAATCCCAACTTAAATTTCACTTAACGTAAAAATAAACGTTTAATTTCCTTAATTGCAAAAATCAACTACCTTCATTCCATTTTATTCACGTGGAAAAATCTTGATTTAAAAATCTTTACCATAACCCATAATCTTATTATAATTGGAATTTACACTACCTGTAACGTAAATTCCCAACAGTAAAGATCTTACACACCTTTTTTCATAGATTTAGATTCCGCAAATTTAGCTATTGCATTAATTTTATTTATATAACATAAATGTTCATATACTTTGAATCCATTCCCAATTCACCAAATTCAATTTATTATACTTTACAAACGTGTTTCCAGTATATAGGTATTTTATACTAATTGTTATCCTACCCATAATTACACGCTTATACCTAAGCCCCACATTTGCATAAATTTATTCCATGGTCACTTTTAAATTAGTAACTATCCATTTCCAATCCAAATGTAAATCTTCCACTATTGAATTCTCATATTAAATGGAATTTATTCTCGGTAATATTTTTACTAATATTTACTGATTCAACATTTATATGTTTCTAAAAATCAACTCCAACCAAATGTGACAATTTACATTTCATTTCTATTCAATATATACTCATTTTATTCCATTCATTTGGTTACTGCATTGAAATATATTTATTAACCAATACTAATGTCCTTATCATTAATTTTGATTGGATTATATTCCAATTCCTATAACTAGGTCTTAAATCACCATTTACATAGTTTAATTTAGCGTTTATTTACATCTTCGTTTATAATTTAGATTTTCTACTAAATTGAATTACACAACTTATGAACTTTAAAAATTTTAGTCCACCTAATAAATTTTTCTAATGTTCATGTCTATGCAATCCAATTCAGTTATAGTTTCATTAATACCGTTTAAAATCAACAAATTATGACAAATAACCTCAATCACAAATTCCAGTTATTTCAATCTATGTCATATAACATTTAAATATATTAACTTTAAATACAGTTACTATTTAACCCTTACATTTCATTTCCTTAAAAATCCTAAGGCTTCTAATTTATTCTGGATTAGATTAGAAAACATATAAATTTAATTTATTCAATATTATCTAATTTAACGGGTCGTTACATTATTTTTATAAATTTTCTCAAAAATAGGACCAAAATGACACTTGTTTCAAATGTGTATTATAATTGTTACACTTGTCTATTTTTTTATGCTTAATGAATTGCATTTGTTAATCTTATATTATATATGATTTACATTTGTAGTTTCCATGTTTTAATATGTATTTATATAATATTTCAATTTAGTTTATTCATTTATAAATGTCTTTTATTTGATAAGTTTAAATTTTATCCTAAATAAAACTTACTTAATTATATCTATTCTTTCTCTTATATTTGTCTTATATATTTTTTTAAAAATATATGATATAAAATTCCAACTACACACTTAACATAGTTATACAAATATATTAATTATACTTTATATGCTTTATTTATATTTTAAATGTTTTCCATAAAAATCTTACATTAAATTTTTATTTAGTAACCACTTTCCTTTATTTATATTAATATGATCTTTAAATGCAAATAGCAAACTATGCACTAATAAAATCATGTATATATATAGATATATTTTTTCCAATTTAATTTGAGATATCTATCCTTTGAATTTCAAATTCAAATTCAAACTAAAATCAACTCATATAATTAGATATTTAAACACAAATTAAATTCTATTTAAAATCCAAAAAAAAACATATTATTATTGTTTTTGAAAAAAATCAATTTTAACAATTTTAAATTATTAAAAAGGAGATTATTTCATTTAATTGTTCAATTTATAAATTAGTATTTCCGGAAGTTAAATCGAATAACTTTCCAATTATCAGATGCCTGAAAATCTGGGTTATCACAAAAATAGTTAATTTGAATAAGGTTTTGTGATTTAATGTTGGAAGAAATAAATTTGTGATTAATAATAAGAATATAACTGGAAGAAAATGTAATAGTATTAGTTTAAAGTAATTGACAATTTTAATGAAAGTCCAACGAATTGAAATAATATAAGTGTTATACTTGGTTATAAATTGAACATAAGAAAACAAATGTAAATATTGAATCAATTAATAAAACAATATATATTTTATGGTAATTAAATAAAATCAGTGTTATGTAAGTAATTATAACATTTTGTTGTAAATAATAAACTTATCAATGTGACTAAAAGTTAATGGTAACAAATTATTATATCTTACCTATTTATTTAATCTGTTAAATTAAATTGGAAATCAATTATAACTAAATGAAATTAAATGTTACATTAATGTGAGTTAAGACAATAACTGCAAAGTGTGAATGAAATAAAAGGTATAGGAATGTTAATTTTATTTACAAGGAAATAATTAATGAAATAAAAGAGTGAAATCAAGATAAATAAATTAATTGGGATTTTTGAAAATAGTAGTTAATGCAAATAAAAGATGGAAATTGTAACATATTAATGAAATAAGATATAACCAAATATTAGCTATGTTATTTGAGTAATAATTGATTGAATATAAAGATTGAAATCAAATTAAATCAATTTATTGGAATTAAATAATAGTAATTGGATTAATTGCAGTTGATAGTGAACACTATATTTTGGAAAATAATTAACACTAAAGTTTTAGATAAAATTGTTCTAAGTTAATATAAATGTCTAAGTAATCAAAATGATTAAATTTGTTAGTTTATAAATATTGAATTAAAATGTGATTAATTGATTTAATAAAAATTCATTTAAATTAACGCGAAAATAGCCATTTTAACCACTATCTCGGATTTCGAAGAAACCAGTTTCATCGGATCAACAACGGTAAATTATTGTAGGATTTCAAGTTTCGTAGTGATCGAACTTGTCGTTCAATCATACAGACTCGAATCTCTTAGAAATCAATTCAATTGAAATTAATTTGAAATAAGATGATTTCAAGCTAACTTCTTCATACGATGGAATTAGGACCTGAAACTTGTTCCATTGAGTTTAAAAATATCGAAAATATCTATTTTGATATATAGGATGGCCTATTTTCGTTTTGGGAACAAAACAGGCTTTTCGGGTCATTTATCGTTCAACTTCCAAATCAATCTAGTCTATTTATTTCTATTTTTGATCTGCATATATATAGTCCATCATAAACCCTATCTATTCTTATTCCATTTATCTGTACGTACAATTCTACCTACTTCTCTCCTTCCAATGGCAGACAAACAAAAATAAATTCCAAATTCAGTTACAAATCAAAATCGAATCAAAAATTGAACTCCTCAAAATATATCAAATTATATATCGATTTGAAGCTCTCTACGAGCGCAAGTCAAATCTGCAGTTTATTTTTCGATTTGAGTTTTTGTATGGCCAGAATTGGGTGATTAATTCTTGGCCTTTCTTAGGGTTTCAATCAACATCAATGGATCGTCAAATCAAAGGTACCGTTGCGTGGAGATGGTCGAGGGGAGTGCATCGGCATGACTCATTCATCATACCAACGGCTAGATTTGCATGCAAAATTGCTTAGGGTTTGGTTAAATCGGTGGCGGCTGAGCAATTTGGGGCTTCGATCGTAGATGATCGCGTGTCGCGAGGCCTTAGGGGTGGTGAGGCACAAGGAAGAGGCATCGGCGTGGCCGCGATGGCTTGACGTGGCGATTATCAACAAAGCCTCGACGGTGTTAGGGTTCTCGCGTGAATCTTCGTGGAACAAAGATGCAACTAAATTACCGTGTGAATTGACCTAGGTGATGTGATTGAGAGGTAATGTTTTTGTTTTGTTGTATAATTTAAATTTAAATTTTCATCATTCTAACTTACGTATCTTTTGCATACGAGATCCGATTCGCACGCGATTTGTTCCACTGGGATCATATCGAAATTCCAAACATTTCGACGCTAGTTTGGACGAATTCTGAGACTGTTAAATTTTGGACCTATTTTGGATTTCAAACTAATTTCAAATTCAAAGGTGAGTGTTTTAACCCACACACAACTTCTACAATTTCTTATGTTAGTTAAAATAAATTTGTGATGTGATTAGGAATTTTTTTATTGTTGTTTGGTATATTTAAATCGTCATTTTAATTAATTTGGATTTGTTTTGAATTAAATAGCCATTTAATTTGTTATTGAATTTAAATTGTCAATTCAATACCTGTTATTGATTATCAGTTATCAATTGATGTTTATTAATTGATTTGGATAATGATTGCGATGAATGTTGATTTTCGATATTGGATGTCTGGATGTAGTATTTTATATTGTTCTAACTGCAAGTTCCCTATGGGTTAAAATTGTACATACTCGAACGATCTATAGATTAGGGAAAATCGTTATTGGTTGAAATGATAGACTCGAGTGATTTTTTTTTGGATTTTTATTTAATTTGCGATTGCGGTTTGAAATGATATGTAACCGTAGAATTTAAATCGTAGATTGATAAATATCCGCATGACTTGTCCTTATAGTAGAAAATTATATACGGACAGCAGATTGATTCAATAAAATGATTTTTGAATCTTTGAAATTTTGAATTCGGTTATCTAGTATTTTGAAAAGGAAATTGATTTATATAAACTGAAGTATTTTCGATAACCCAAGTGTTAATGGTGAAAAGGGAATTGATTTAATGAATTATTCAAAGAAGTTAAATTGGAATTTCAAGGTTGAAGTGTCGAGTATAAATGAATTTATACCAGAATTGAGTTATTGGAAATGTTTGGATATAACTTTGAAATGTAATTAAACTAATTTAAACTATTTTATCAATTTGAACTATTTATTTTATTTTAATCTATTATAACCTATTTAATATAATTTGATCTATTTAACCTATTTTAAACTAATTAAACTTATTTAATCTATCTTCAATCCATTTAATATAATTTAAATCTATTTAATCTGTTTTAAAATTTATTTAATCTATTTAAAAATCTACTTAACATAATTTAAATTTATTTAATCTATATTTGATCTGTTTAAATCATTTTAAACAAATTAAATCAAATTTAAATAGATTTAAACAATTTTGAACAATGTAAGCTATTTATAATCACCTGAATTATTTTCTAAAATTTTGGACTGTGTAAAGTTGAAGTATTTATATTTAAATCCTTGATGAAGATACAACCTATGTTGGAATTTGGAATTGGTGTCTTTTTGTGAAATGACATATTTGAGTGAATAAGATGATTTTGAAATGAAGAATCAATTAACATAATCTATCAATGATTTCAATGGTGAATATGATTTGAAAGTGAATATTCTTGGAAATAAATATGATTTTGAGAGTTAATATAGTTTGAAAGTGAAAATGAATTTTTAAGAGAAATGATTTGAAATTGAATATGATATTTTGATATAACTTGTGAATTGATCGTTTTGAAATGTACAAGAACCATCCGGTGTGAAATAAGCATTTGGTTGTTAAAGAGACTGTGATCGGATATTGTAACGACCCAGCATTTCGAACCATTTGCTTCCACACATGCCGGACTTGAATTTCTCAAAACGACAGATTGTTAATTTATATTTGTCAAAACTTAGTATACACAGTAAATTAATCAATCATAGAATCACAGACATAGAGTAATATAGCAATAAGCTGTGGAATAGATAATAGTAGTTCATGAAGCTACTATATAAACATCAGAGTTTACAGTAAAATACAATAGATATCGGAATACAAAATAGTATCTAATACAGAAACAATTGACAAATCTGAACTAATCAGCTGGAAACAACTGAGAAGCTGAATAAACAAAGACTGATCTTCAAGCAAAGCTCCAAATTCCGAAGGTGAGCCTTAAATGCTGTGACACTCAGTCTGACCCGAGTATAAAGCAAAACACAAAACACACGAGTTAGGATTAACATTCTTATACCAGTAGATTAATTCAAGTGAAATGTCAACTGAAATACAAGTGACTTGAAGGATATTTGGGAGTTCCATCCTCTAAGGGTCCACAGAACTATCTACTACATAATATACGCTATTATAATATGTCTATCAGTGAAGTAAACTATTAACATAGCGTTAAGGCGTTACCTAATCCCCATTAACACATTTTTATATATTCCCATTGTCTATACATGTTAACCCGCCTCTTGGCGTGGCCGTAAGCAGGCGAATTTAACTAAGTCGACTTCTCAGTTATCGAGGATGGAATATGATAGGTTTGAATCGACTGGATATTTAGGTAATGCATCACGTTTGGAAGGTGGTTCGGCTATGTTGGTGTGGCCTGGTGTGGTTCGGCCAGGAGTGGTCGTCCAACCTTGGTTCTATGGTTCGATTGGGAAAATGAGGCTCAGTGTGGTGGTACGGTCAGGATGGTATGGCCTGGTGTAGTAGTGTGGTTCGGCCGGGAGAGATTGTTCGGCCTCGGTGCTATGATTCGATCGGGAAGATGCAGCTCGGTGTGGTGGTATGGCTAGGATGGTATAGCCCGGTGCAGTGGTGTGGTTCGGCCGGGAGAGGTCATTCGGCCTCGGAACAATGGTTTGGTCGGAAATACGCGGCTCGGTGTGGTGGTATGGTCAGGAAGGTATGGCCCGATGTAGCGGTGTGGTTTGGCCTGGAGAGGTCGTTCGGCCTTGGTGGTATGGTTCGATCAGGATGAGGTGGGTCGTGTTGGAGTTCGGACGTGGTTCGATCGAGGAGGCTCAACACATGTGGTTCGGCATTTCTAGATCGTCCAAGATGAGAACTTCGGGATGCCTAAGGGAAGCCAGTGTCTTAAAGGAATGGATCGGTATTGAAATGCTGTGAGCCCTGACATGATTTACTTCGATCCATAGGTGACTTTGCTCCGGGTCGCATCTGCGTTCACTTCGAGTCATTCCTGCGGCAACACTGCGTCAACATGGTTAGAACTCAGGGTCAGTCTTGACGATGAGTTTAAGTTCGGCAATGGTCTTGATGGGCCTGAACCGCTAAGAAATCCCAGTTACCTGGATTTGCCTATAAATACACCATGTGGATCTACAGATAAGGTGATCTTCTATTCGGCTCTCTTTCTTTCTATTTTCTAAAGGCAAAGGCTACTCTACCACTTTGTAAAAGTTAATCGATTGTTACAGCAGTAAAAAGGACATTTCTGGAGTGGACGTTGATCGGAGTTAGCCGAACCACTATAAAAATATCTTGTTCTTTATTGCTGTCATTTTAATTTTTGTTGTTCTTCATATTAATATCCTCTACGTATATGCTACCTATGAGCTATAACTGGTATTTAGTGCTTTCGCTTGGATTTGGGTGTTAGTGACCAATTTTGGCGCTAACATTTTGGTGTTTTCATTGAGAGGGCAAGCACTCAGGGATTTTGGAGCTAGGAACTTGGATTCTAGGAAGCAATAGCTAGGCCATTAACAAGGAAGAAAGTCACAGAAAGAGGAAATCAAGAGGGAATTCAGGAGGCCTCCTTTGGAGCTGGAGCATGTCAAGCCCCCGTCTATATCGCTAGGGATAAGATGTAGGTCATGATGAATTTCATGCGGGAATAGTTGAGGAGGCAAGAGGAAATGGTGCAGGCACTTTTCAAACAATTTGGACGTGCAGGAACAACATAAGCTACAAGAGCTCAAATCCATGGAGTTGGGTCAGAAGGACTCAATTGGCAAGTAGGTGGAGTGGCTTAGCAAGGGGCAGCCCACAATCAGCAAATGACTGTCAATCTAGATGGACCTAGACTCGGGGGCACACCACTAGGAAATGGAGAACCAATCCATGGAGGGATACAAAATGATGCTCCGTAGCCCGATGCCAACAGGAATACAGGAGTACATGACGAGAAGTATGTACCGGAATTTCCTTGAGGACTTGGAGGGCAGTTAGGAAATGTAAATGAAGGGAAACCCTTGGTAGATAACACTAGATTGGCTGACATCATCAGGCGAACCATTCGCGGAGCTCTGACAAACAAGGATTTGGAGGGAGTCAACAAAAGTCTGTTTACCTGGAACATTATGATAGCTAGGAATCCACCCGATTTTAAGCTATCCACTCTGGAAGTATACAACAGTAAGCCAGATCCCACTGACCACTTGATGAGGTACACAAGGTATTTGGAAGTGCTGGGGGCATCAGAGGAGGTCAAGGCCCGATGTTTCCCTCCGTACTTGACCGATATAGTTGTTATGTGGTTTAGACAGCTGGTGGATGGATCTATTAGAGCATGGACGGAACTGGTGCATAAGTTCTTGAGAAAATGTTGAGTTTACATAAAAAGGCCAAAGAATGTGATGACGCTGACGACAGTTAAGCAGAAGATGGATGAATCTCTCAGGACATTCTTAACTCAGTTTAATGCAGTAGTTGCTTTAGTGGGTCGGCCGGATCCATCAATGGTTCTAATGGCGACAGTGTCAGGAGTTATGGATGATTCGGATTTCAAAGTATCATTGATACGGGATCCACCACTGGATCTCGAGGAATTCTTTCATGAATCTCAGAGGTTTCTCCAACAAGAGGATGCTTGTTTGGATATGAAGTCAAAGGAAGTAAACGTGGTTAAGGATGGAGGACCGCCCGGTGAAAACTCGGGTAAAGACAAGGATAAAGGGAAAAAGAAGCACTGGGAGAACCAAAATTCTACTCTTACACAGGGTTGAATACAACATTGGAGCGGATATTCTTGGATACTGGAGATCGCCTTCCGCATCGAAGGCCCGCAAGGAGGGAGCCTATAGAACGCGAAAGGGCATCAGGAAGGCACTGTCTTTTTCATGACCTGGACAGGCATGATACTAATAGCTACCGACATCCGAAGGAAATAATCAAGAAACATGTAAGGAATGGTCAGTTGTGGAAATATTTCGGAACTTGAAATATGGCGGTTGAATAGGAGCAGCCACCGCCTACCTTGAACGATGAAGGCGCGAGGTCCAAGAATGGTGGCCGGTTGGTCATCAACTAATCGTGATAGTTTGGAATCAGTAACAAACTCTGGAAAAATGGCTAAATCACTCACTCATGTACGGGGTCGTAGATAACCCATAGGCTTCCTTTAAGACGATGGTTTACTAAGATGCTCCGGTTTGTGAAATCTTTTTTTCCTTTTGGCTTGGACATTTGCTTTTTTCTGCTTTTGTTTCGGAGTTCGGTTTGAATTCCCAATTTTGTTGGTTTCTTGATTAGGATTTTGGTTTGGATGCTTGATTTTTGATTTGGATTTGGATTTTGACTTTTGATATGGATTTCTGGTTTTCTGGTTTGAATCTGGGTTTCAGATTCAATTTTGGTTGACTTTTATCTGCTTTTTGGCTAAAAGGTCATCGAGTATGGACTATACTCGGCAAGGGTCCGGAGAGACCAAGATACGACCTAGGACTTTGGCCCTATATTATCTATCGGTTACTATAACAGGTCGTCGAGTATGGATTATACTCGGCAAGGGACCAGGGTGACCAGGATTCGGCTTAGGACTTAAGCCATGGCATTACTCAACATTCAGGGACACTGAACCAAGAACACCATGGCATTACTTGACATAGGTCGTCAGGTGCAAGTTGCGCTTGGCAAGAACCCGAAGAGGTTATGGATTTGGATATTGGCTACGAACAACCAAGGAATTGGGCATGGACCCGGAGCGGTCCCGGATATGAATTTAAGGACCTGGTGAGGTCCCGACTTAGGATTTGGACCCGAAGAGTCCCGAACTCGGATAAAATGATCCGGAGAGATGGGGATTTGGTCAATCGATTTCAGATGGATGTGGAATTGGATGAGGAATTGGTTACTTGATAGGAATTGAATATCGACTTAGAGCGGTCATAGATTCAGATAAGGACACTGTAATGGCGCTTGGACAAAATGGATTGGATTTGAATAGGAAGGTATGGCTATGGATAACATGTGGACTTCGGACATTGGATTTGAGTTTGTTCAGAACACACCTTCCAATCGCAAGGCATATTTTGGGGGGCAAATGTTAACCGGCCTCTTGGCGAGGCCGTAAGCAGGCGAATTTAACTAAGTCGACTTCTCCGTTATCAAGGATGGAATGCAATAGGTTTGAGTCAACTAGATGGGTAGGTAATGCATCACGTTTGGAAGGTGGATCGGCTATGTTGGTGAGGCCCGGTGTGGTTCGGCCAGTAGAGGTCGTTCGCCCTTGGTGCTATGGTTCGAACGGGAAGATGCGGCTCAGTATGGTGGTATGGTCAAGATGGTGTGCCCGGTGTAGTGGTGTGTTTCGACCAGGATAGGTCATTCGGTCTCGGTGCTGTGCTCCGGTCGGGATGATGCGGCTCAGTGTGGTGGTATGGTCAGGATGGTATGGCTCGATGTCGCAGTGTGGTTCGGCCAGGAGAATTCGTTCGGCCTTCGTGCTATGGTTCGGTCGGGAAGATGCGGCTCGGTGTGGTGGTATGGTCAGGATGGTATGGCCCGGTGCAGCGGTGTGGTTCGGCCAGGAGAGGTCGTTCGGCCTCGGTGGTATGGTTCGATCAGGATGAAGTGGGTCGGTGTTGGAGCTTAAACGTGGTTCGATCGAGGAGGCTCGACACATATGGTTTGGTATTTCTAGATCGGCCAAGACGAGAACTTCAGGTCGGCTAAGGGGAGCCAATGTCTTAGGGGAGTGGATCGGTATGGAAATGCTCCCAGACCTTACATGATTTACTTCGAGTCACAGGCGAGTTCGCTTCAGGTCGCATCTGCGTTCGCTTCGAGTCATTCCTGCGGCAACACTGGATCGACATGGTCAGAAATCAGGGTCGGTCGTGACGATGAGTTTAAGGTCGGCAATGTTTTTGATGGGCGTGAACCACTCAGAAAGCCCAGTTACTTGGATTTGCCTATAAATACACATGTGGGTCTCTAGATAGGGGGGTCTTCTTTTTGGCTCTCTTTCTTTCTATTTTCCAAAGGCTAAGGCTACTCTACCACTTTGTAACTATAATCGATTGTTACAGCAATAAAATGGACATTCTGGAGTGGATGTACGCAGGAGTTAGCCAAACCAATATAAAAAACTCTTGTTCTTTATTGCTTTCATTTTAATTTTTGTTGTTCTTCATATTAATGTCCTCTACGTATATTCTATCTTTAAGATGCGACTGGTATTTTGTGCTTTTGCTTGGATTTGGGTGTTAGTGACCATTTTTGGTGCTAACAATACAGTACGTAATTCCTTTGTAAACTGAAGGGCCATCAGAGGGAACTCCATAGGTATGGTAGAAACAAAACTCGTAGAAGGCGTGATAAGGCATGTGACAAGGCAAGCGAGGCAATGTCAGGGTAGATATACCATTTGCACTCCCGGACAAGTGGTAACACATAGCATCTACTACCGCCTACCTTGTGGAACACTCCGAAATCAAAGTTGCACCCAAATCAAATCACAAAATTAATAGAATGGTATCGAAGAAATGTGCCCGATCGGGGGAATGACCCCACTTGTCCCGGTATAGCTCCTGTTTTAGCCACATCAAGCTGACTCATGAGAGTCAGGGCTACGTAAATACCATATAGAATCATTACCAAACCATCCTACTTCATTCTGGAATCTCCACCACGTACACAGTTGTTAAAGTAGTTTTCGGCATTGGCAAAGAGTATGACAATATCCGATCCCGGCCTCTTTAACAACCAAACGCTTATTTCACACCATGGTCATTTCATTTCAAATAGTTTAAAATATCTTATTCATTTCAAAACCATATCAATTTCGATATCATTATTCATTTTAAAACGATATTCATTTCCAAAATCGCAATTTTTAAACATTTGAAATCATAACACTTTTGAAATCATAACACTTTGGAAATCATAACACTATTGATTTTAAAAGGTGAAGATTTAATTCAAATTTTCAGTAAACCATTTCAATTTCTATCGATGTCAAATACGGATTTGAACTATCATTTCAAATCCAATAAGATTCAAAGTTTAAATATTCAAACATTTACAATATAGGTTTCATTTATATTTCAACATTCAATTTTAATTTTGTTCAAATTGGAAATATTTATTTAATAATTTTAATAACAATTAAATAAAATATCAATTTATAAATTTGAATCAATATTAATTATTCGGTCTCAGTTTTATTTAAAGTTATAAATCATTCCTTTCAAATCTCAAAATCAATGAGTTCAAATACATTCTTATTTAAATTCATTTATTACCTAATTAGATTTCAAGTCAATTTTACTTTATTTTCTAGCCTCTATTTATTTAAAGTTATTACGAAATATATTTTTAAAATATAATTTTAAATAAATACCTAAACGTATTATATACTACTTAAATTTAATTTTAGTAAATTAAATCTTATTATTAAATTTAATTTATATTTAATCAATTTTTATATACTTTGAAATAGTAATATTATAAGTAAAATCTCAAAATTTATATTTCCAAAACTAACTTATAAATTTAAAATTTCCAAAACATATAATTTTAAAAATCTAAAATTTAGACATATATAAAAATAACATTTATACATATTATATTTTAAAAATCAATACTTATTAAAACCATTTTATTTCCTTCCAAAACATTGGAAATCAATTTCAAAATATAGACCAACAGTGTCCATATATAATTTTCTATCATATGGTCAAGTGATACAGATATTTATCATTTCAATCCGCAATTTAAATATCCACGGGTACATATCATTTCAACCTGCAATCCCAAAAATTCAAAATCAATGAAAGTTGCTTGGGTTTATTATTTCAATCTATAACGATTTTCCCTTAATCTATAATATCCTTCGAGTATGTACCATTTCAACCCATCGGGAATTTTAAACTAACAGGGAACTTGCAAAGTGAGAACAAATATAATAATAACATAACATATCAACAACAGACTATATCATCAATAACAAATTTAATTATAATATATAAACAACAGGTGATGGTGTCAGCTGTCGTAGGTGAACAGTTACAGATAATGGAACATCGTATATAGCAATTAAATAATAAGCAGTTCAAATTTAATAGCATATTTCAATTATCATTTCAACGTGAACTAAATTTATCAAATATAAGAATGTTAATCGGAATGATTGCTCACCTTTCGAGACTAGAGAAAATTTGACAACTCGATAAGCTACAAACTGAATCCTAATCTAGACAATCGACCAATCCAAACAACAAATCTCAAAGCGAAGTAAGCTGAACATGGATTTGACGAACAAAGCTGGTAAATAGGAATCGATGAGAACAAATCAAATCAACTTGATATAAATGGAGAATATATATATATATATATATATATATATATATATATGTATGTATGTATGTATGTATGTATGTATGTATAATTAAAAATCAATATCAAAAATAAATCTTTATAAACATATAATGTCAATATTAAACATATTAACATAAATCTATAAAAATCTGATGCTTTACAAAACTGCCATTTATCTAAAACTTTTATATAACACGGGTAATATAGTTTATAAACCTATATATAACAATTATAAATTTTTAATAAATACACAACATGTTATATAACTTATATAAACTAAGATATGTAAACCTGGCATATATAAACTTACACTTTATGTTTCTTTCCAAAATCCCAGATCAATATACAAGCATAATATATATATATATATATATTATCGAAATATGTCACAAAATAAGATCCTAAATCTGGATAAATAAACATATTGAAACGTTTTAATCATGATCAAAAATATATATTCAAGAGCTGTCAGGTTAGCAGTTTTAAACAACTAAAAAAACAGCCTGAATTATCTCAACCTTGCATATTTTTCCACAACAGAATAAAAGAGGAGCAGGCTAACTAAGATTTTTCGAAAACAATAAATATTATTTCTCTTTTCAAAAGATTTCCCAATGGATATTTAAACGTAATATGTTTTAAAGCTATTACAAAACTACTTCCAAATATTAATTTTTTTTTTAAATATATACTGTAACATATTATCTACATTGATACTCATTCACACAGATACCCAATATCAACTATAATATATATAAGTAACATATACGTAAATATAAACCTATTATATATATGTATAAAATCAAGCATCGGTATACCACAGATACATCCACAGTTCAAGGACGTGCAAGTCTTGAGCTCGGCAACAGGTGTTGCTTGCATGGAAGGTAAACAAGGCTGGCGTATCAAATAAAAGCGAATAAGCAAAAAAATTTTCAAAAGCTTGACCGCATTGAGTAGGCAAAAGAAGGGTGTACTGCTGCACACGGCCAGGCGGTGCGTGGGTTGAGGGTGCTGCTGCGTTTTGGGTGGCGAGGCTATGTTGGTGAGGAAGTTGCGGCTATGAAGTGGTAGACTGGTGGCTGGCGAGTTGAAGGCGGATCGGGTCTCGTTGAGGTGTGGTCGGCTGCTTGTGGTGGAAGGTGACTGTGTAGGCTGGCAATGAAGGAGGTAGGCGTGGCAGGTCAGGGATTGGAGGCGGATCGAGCATGGGCTGCATAAGTGATGGATGTGGCTGTTGGTGGCCAAGGAAAAGTGGGAATATGTGTACGTTGCGAATTAATGCAGGGAGGTGATGCTTGGGTTTGTGGAGCTAGAGAGGCTGTACGGCTGATGACGTGATCGGTGGAAGGAAATAATGGTGGAGGGGATCAGAGATGGGTTGGGTAAGGTGAGGTCGGAGGGGAAGGGAAGCAAATCGGATCAGGTGGTAATGGGTGATGCACGGGATTCGGTTTCACAAGCAAAAGAAGGAAAAATGGTGGAGCAGCTCTCAAATTAAATATATGCTTTACATATTTATTGTATAATTTATTCTCAAATGAAAAACAAAATGAACAAAGAGGTTGACGAAGCATAATATAATTAGATGAACAGTACGAAAATGTATAGGCTACAGATTTAAAACCTTAGTTAAATGTATATAATTTTTCGAAAGAATGGAATTGAAAAGGAGAGAAAGAAGCAATGAAAGGTAAAGAACGAACTATCAATAAAAATGAACCAGCAAAATAAACATCAACTAATGGGAATGGTGAAGGTCATGGGTTGATTTCAAGGAAAATTAAAAGTAGATGGTTATTGGAATTACACGGTGGGTATATGAATGGCAATTGAGAAACCAAAAATTTTAAAATGGATATCGATACGAGGAGCCTTTACGCATATTTTTTCACGTACCGAACACGGAAATGTACAACTGAATATACTATGAAGATCGGCACGACGAGATAAACAGAATGATACACAGATATCAGCGATACGACCATCCTATCCAAGTCGATATTTCGCTGCCGAAAAGGCTGCTAACTCGTTGAAAATAAGATAAACGGGGCTAGAGCAGTCCAAATTTGACGAAATGAAATATAACCACTCACTCAGAAAATGATAACCATTTTTATTATGTAAAAATATTCAGCTTTCGAAAATATTTTATTTTCATCGATTTTCAACTGATTTAAATTGAAATTGAAAATTACACAACAGAACTGACATTCATGTTTATCAGTGAAAACTTACCATTTGCTTTGTTTAAATAGCCGTATTCCAAATATCAATTTTTCATTACTAAATTTAATTGTTTTATTTTTAAGCAAAATTCAGTTAATTATGTCATAAAAATCATTAAAATTTACGGGTCGTTACACTCTCCCCCACTCAAAACTTTTCGTCCCCGAAAAGAAACGAGATAGGAGAATAGCATCGACCAAAAAAAATAGGTTCAAAATTCATAATACCAATAAGAACAATTAATTTAAAACCATACAGATTTAATTTATTTTAAATTGATTTAAACTCAACTAATTTGTTTTTAATTTATTTATTCAATCAATAAATATTCTATATATTCACATTTGATTGATTTCAATTCAATATATTTTCATCCAATCGGGTTGTTTTAAACTTGTTAACATTTATTACAAAATTTCCACCACAAATTTGTCTTATTTAACTCATTTATTAAATTTATTTGATTAACTATAGTTAATCTCACAATAAAAAATTCAATTTCAACTATTATTACGTCCATATTTATTTACTTAAATAGTAGTTTCTTTTAGTATTCGATTTATTTCACATAGATTAAGTGTGTAAACATTTATTATAACTACTTAATCTTATATATATATATATATATATATATATATATATATATTAATTTCCCTAACAATATTTCATCTTTAAACATCTTATTACTTACAGTTATATTGTGTATTATTCAATTACATTCAAACTTTTCCTAGTTAAGTTTTATTAATATTTTCTAAATGTAATTGAATACTATACAAATTTGCCTTTTATTTACAATATTTTATTAAATAAGAGTTTAGTTTGAACATTTCTATTACTTAAGTTTATCTTGTAAAATCTTCAATTACATCATCACCTTAACATTAAACTTTTTAAATATTTTAGTAAGCTATACATGATTATTAGAATGCAATTGAATATTATATAAATTAATTTTATTCCATTTCAACTATTATAGTTATTTTTAAATTGCAATTTAAAATTTAAACACTTCAAATATTTCTAATTTTTTTGATTTATTTCAATAATTGAAAACCCTAACTTAACTCAAAATTTAAGTATTTAATTTTCGGTTTCACTTCCTACCATTTTGAAATAAATATACATATATATTTTGTGAATCAAATCATATTCAAGAATTTCAAATCGAATTTCTTTACTAAAACAAAAGTGTAACAAAGTTGTTACGTGGTCTCTCCACTTTGAGACTCGAAAATGAATGTCGATGATGCTGCAGTCATCACCAAAATTATTTTCCAATGATAAAAGAGGAGAGTACCGACTTAATTCTTTTAAAATTATTCTTTTGAAACAATTTCCATTTGAAAATACCTTCAAATAATATATTCCAAAACTTTTAAAACCAAATTTTGAAAGGCATCGGAAATTTAATTCTTGCATCTTAAATTTAAGTTCATTTCATTCGCAAATCAATTTAGAAACTATATTTATAAAATTTTCATTTCCTTATAATATACAATAATAGTTAATGGTTTAGAAATATTAACAAAATAGTAAATGGAAATCGAGTATTATCATTTCTAACAACTAATTAATTTAACTATCATATTTCAAAAAATTATACCGTTATATGTAAAATATAATCATACAAAATTTACAAATTTTGAAAAAAAATTTGTGTCAGTCTGCTCTGTTTAAGTGTTTTAGAATTCCTATCGATAGCGTAGGCCAATCGAATCGACCGAAACCCCTAATCAGCCTTAACAACTCAAACAACACAATATAAAACATTTTTATATTAATTACAAATATACTCCCTCATACAATGATTTAAGTATAGATCCAAAGCAAGAATAGAGGCTCAATTTAGAACAACCCTAGTCCGAGAGAATTCTAACTAAGCAGATAGGCTCGAAGGAAGATTGATAGATTACGAAAGAGAAAAGATGGATTGATTTATATTGATCGCGGTGACCTTAACCGGGTTAGCCGAGGTTCCAGGAATAAGATCGATGCGGAAATTCAATTTCCCGCTAGAAGGTAGGGGAGTGACTTCACCAACATCAGGATAATCCCTGACTATCTGGGTGCATCAAGATCACTAGGTTGAGAATCAAGCGAAGAGATGAACTACCTACAAAATCTGAGGCAATTGTCAAATGATCAAAGGGAATTACCGGGATAGTCTATTAAAGAACTGTTCGAGCTTATCAAGAGATAACAACATCAAACCAAGGACATAGAATCTATGGTGAATCAATGCCTATTGTAAAAGAGTTTTACCCCTTTACAAATCATATTTTGGTTGGTGGGGCTGCCGATAGGATTAGTCACACAAAGGATGAAGGTGAGAGTTGAGGTTGGAGCTATAGGATGCTCCAGTATCAAAAGGAACACAAATGGGAGAAGACAAGAATGAATTTTTAGAACGAAGGGGAAAATTCCAAAAATTCAAAGGAAACCCAAGTCGAAGAAGAAGAACTCAAGCTCGATCGAAGGTGATTCTGTAATTAAATTTATTCTATATGCTAATTTTTTCCTAAAATAGAGCATTGATACCAACTGTAAAGACCCAGCATTTCGAACCATTTGCATCCCCACACTTCGGACTTGAATTGTTCAAAACAACGTATTGTTAATTTATATTTAGTAAAACTGAGCATATACCGTAAATAAATCAATCACAGAATCACACACACAGAGTAATATAACAATAAGCAGCATAATAAATAAATAGTAGTTCATGAAGCTTCTATATAAACATCAGAGTTTACAGTAAAATGCAACAGATATCTCAAATACAGAATAATATCTAATATAGAAACAATTGACAAATCTGAACTAATCAACTGGAAACAACTGAGAAGCTGAATATACAAAGACTGATCTTTAAGCAAAGCTCCAAACTCCAAAGGTGAGTCTCAAATGCTGTGACACTCAGTCTGACCTGAGCAAAAAGAAAAACACAAAACACTCGAGTCAGAATTAACATTCCTATGCCAGTAAATTAACTTAAGTGAAATGTCAACTGAAATACAAGTAACTTAAAGGATGTTTGGAATTTCTAGCCTCTAAGGATCCGTGGAGCTATCTACTATGTAGTAATATACGCTATTATAATATGTCTATCAATAAAGTAAACTATTAAAATAGTGTGAAGGCGTTTCTCATATCCCCCTTAACATATTTTTATATATTCTCATAGTCTATATAGTACATCCTCCATAAACTGGAGGGCTATCAGAGGGCACTCCATAGGTACGGTACAAACCAAACTTGTAGAAGGCGCGATAAGGCATGTGACAAGGCAAGCGAGGCAACGTCAGGGTAGATGTACCATTTGCACTCCCGGACAAGTGGTAACAGATAGCATCTACTACCGCCCACCTTGTGGCACACTCCCAAATCAAAGGTGGACCCAAATCAAATCACAAAAGCAATAGAATGGTATCGAAGAAATGTGCCCGATCGAGGGAATAACCCCACTTGTCCCGGTATAGCTCCTGTTTTAGCAACATCAAGCTGACTCATGGGAGTCAGGGATACGTAAATACCATATAGAATCATTACCAAACCATCCTACTTCTTTCTGGAATCTCCACCACGTACATAGTTGTTAAAGTGGTTTTCGGTATTGGCAAAGAGTATGACAATATCCGATCCCGACCTCTTTAACAACCAAATGCTTATTTCACACCATGGTCATTTCATTTCAAATAGTTTAAAATATCTTATCCATTTCAAAACCATAACAATTTCGATATCATTATTCATTTTAAAACGATATTCATTTCCAGAATCGTAACACTTTCAAAATTATTAAACATTTGAAATCATAACACTTTCGAACTCATAACACTTTTGACTTTAAAAGGTGAAGATTCAATTCAAATTTTCAATAAACCATTTCAATTTTTATCGATGTCAAATACAGGTTTGAACTATCATTTCAAATCCAATAAGATTCAAATTTTAAATATTCAAACATTTACAATATAGGTTTCAATTATATTTCAATACTAAATTTTAATTTTTTTCAATTGGAAATATTTACTTAATAATTTTAATAACAATTAAATAAAATCTCAATTTATAAATTTGAATCAATATTAAATATTCAGTCTCAGTTTGATTTAAAGTTATAAATCATACCTTTCAATTCTCAAAATCAATTAGTTTAAATAAATTTTTATTTAAATTCTATTATCACCCAACTAATTTCAAGTCAATGTTACTATATTTTCCAACCTCTATTTATTTAAAGTTATTACAAAATCTATTTTTAAAATATAATTTTAAGTAAATACCTAAACATATTATATACTACCTAAATTTAAATTAAATCTTATTATTAAATTTATTTTATATTTAATCGATTTTTATATATTTTGAAGGGGCATTTTACTAGAAGAACAAACTTTGTAGTCCAATTAGTTTCTAGGACACACATCCATAGAAATTAATTTCAAGGCCGAAGTCAGTAGAATAATTACTTATAAGACAAAATCAGTAGTCCGATTACTTTTAAGGACATAATTTCATAGGTTTCTAGACCTTAGAATTTAATTATTTTGCATTTTATCCTTAAAAGTAATTATTTCAGTTGTGTGTCCTAGAAACTAATTGCACTTGCTAAAGACGCCATTATGCCTAATTTCCACTATTTTAAAATAGCAAAATTATAAGTAAAATCTTAAAATTTATATTTTCAAAACTAACTTATAAATTTAAAATTTCCAAAACATATAATTTTAAAAATCTAAAATTTTGACATATATAAAAATAACATTTAAACATATTATATTTTAAAAATCAATATTTATTAAAACCTATAATTTCCTTTCAAAACTTTGGAAATCATTTTCAAAATATAGACCAACGGTGTCCTTGTATAATTTTCTATCCTACGGTCATGTGATATGGATAGTTATCATTTCTATCCGCAATTTAAATATCTACGGGTATATATCATTTCAACCCGCAATCCCAAAAATTCAAAATCAATGAAAATCGCTTAGGTTTATAATTTCAACCCATAACGATTTTCGCTTAATCTATAATATCGTTCGGGTATGTTCATTTCAACCCATCGGGAATTTTAAACCAACAGGGAACATGCAGAGTTAGAAAAAATATAATATTAATAAAACATATCAAAAATAGACATATATCATCGATAACAAATTTAATTATAATATATAAACAACAGGTGATGGTGTCAGCTGTCAAAGGTGAACAGTTACAGATAATGGCATATCATATATAGCAATTAAATAATAAGCAGTTCAAATTTAAAAGCATATTCAATTGTCATTTCAATGTGAATTAAATTTATTAAATATAAGAATGTTAATCGCGGCGATAACTCACCGTTTGAGGCTAGAGAAAATTTGGCAACTCGATAAGCTACAAATTGAATCCCGATCTAGACAATCGACCATCCAAACAACAAATCTCAAAGTGAAGTAAGCTGAACACGGATTTGACGGACAAAGTTGATAAATAGGAATCGATGAGAATAAATCAAATCAGCTTGATCAAAACGGAATATATATATATATAATTAAAAAAATATCAAAAATAAATCTTTATAAACATATAAAAGTCAATATAAACATGTCAAAAAAATCTATATAAATCTGAAGCTTTACAAAACTACCATTCGTCTAAAACTTTTATATAACACAGGTAATATAGTTTATAAACCTAAATATATGACAATCATAATTTTTTAGCAAATACATAACATATATATAACTTATATTAACTAACATATGTAAAACTGGCATATATAAACTTACACTTTATTTTTCTTTCCAAAATCCCAGATCAATATACAAACATAATATATGTATACATACATACATACATACATATATACATACATACATACATATATATATATATATATATATATTACTGAAAACTTTCACAAAATAAGATTTTAAATCTAGATAAATAAACATATTGAAACGTTTTAACCAAGAACAAAAATATATATTCAAGAGCTGTCAGGTCAGAAATTTTAAACAACTAAAAAAACAGCCTAAATTATCTCAACCTTAAATATTTTTCCACAACAGAATAAAAGAGGAGAAGGCTAACTCAGATTTTTCGAAAACTATAAATATTATTTCTCTTTTCAAAATATTTCCCAATGGATATTTGTAACGTCCGGCCTTTTTATACGGTTTAAATCGACGATAAACCACACACGCCAGGCTCAAACCATATAAAAGGCGAATTGTTACTGCGGTAAATAAGGAAAAGGAAGAAAGAAAACAAAACAGAATCTTGTAGTGGAACGAAAAAATATAATAATCAAATAACAGTTCATAAAGCTGTTTGCAAAACATTTGATTATACTAATACAATATAGAATCAGAGTTATACATACCAAAGAATAATAAATACAATGTAGTGGAACAATGTGATGTAGTGGAAAAATATAGTAAATAATAGTAATAAAATCTTCATCTTCGTCCTCCAGAAGTAAGGTCTTCAAATCCTGAAATGCTCAGGCTGACCCGAGCGAATTAAAAAGACAAAACAACTGATTCAAAACTAAAAGATCTTATGTGAGTTAAATCAATGGTAAATTATTTGAGTGGAACGGCGTCATATATGTTTACGAGATTTAACATCTCCTATCCAGTGTCAGACGTGAGTGCAGTAACTTAAGAGATGCTCGGGATTCACATCTCCCATGGATCCGTTAAACTATTTACTATGTAGTAATATTTCGCTATTATAATAATGTCTATAGTAAAATAAACTTACTTTTAAATAGCGTTAAGGCTTTATATTTTCCACCTTAACACATAATAGTCCCAATAGTCCATCCAGTATCATAGTCCCTCTTGATCGGGAAGCCGTCAGAGGATACTCCACGGGCTATGGAAGAAAACCAAACTCGTACAAGGCGCGCTAGGTTAGGTGACACGACACAACTAGGCAATGCCAGGGTAGATGTACCAATTGCTATCTGGGCTGGTGGTGACGCGTAGCGCACAACTACTGCCCACCTCGAGCCACACCCCTAAAAAATCAAAGGGCCCAAGTCAATCACAAAGTAATAGAATGGTATCGAAGGAGTGTGTCCAATAAGAGGGGTTACCTCACTCACCCGAGAATCGCTCCTATTTTAGCCACCTTATGCCAACTCATGGGAGTCGGGTCCACGTATATACCTCAATAGAAAGTTGCCATCATCCTACTTCATTCTGGAGTCTCCACCGGGTACACGGTTGTTAAAGTGGTTTTCGGCGTTGTCAAAGAGTATGGCAACTTCCGATGCCGATCTCTTTAATAACCAAACGTAATTATAACACCACGGTCATTTCAAAATAGTTTATACTTTAAAACCAAATATCAATGCCCTTTTAAAACCAAATCAATACAATATCATTTTCATTTCAATATATATCCTTTTCTAAAATCATAACACTTTCAAAGTTATAGCATTTCGAAATTAAAAGACTTAAATATAACACATTTAAATTTTAATACCTTGAAACTCATAACTTTGAAACATAACTTCCACCACTTAAATGGTTTAAATATTTAAAATACTTTACATAATAAAATAGCTTCTTCAATTTCACAACTCAAATCCAACACAACTCAAATTTCAACAATTTATACTTAAATGAATCCCAAATCATAAATTTCAATACGATCTAGGTTCCAAGTAAACTATTCCAAATTTTGTAGATTTCAAAATAGATTTGATCCATAGAATAAACCATTTCAAATTCAATATTTTCGAACCTTAAGTATTCAACAATTTCAAAACTAAGTTTGATAATTACAATTCAACAATTCAATTGCCTATTATTTAGCTTTGAAATAAATTTACGTAATAAATCCATTATCATTTAAAAAAAGCTCAAATCTCAAATAACTAAATATTTCCTTCAATTGATTTATACTTGAAATATTCATTTAATTCACCTTAAACCAAAATAGAGTTATAAAATCATACCTTCTAAAATTTCCATTTAATGAATTTCACATCAAACTTATTGGAGTTTAATTCTTAAATAAATTCAATTTTAAATAAATCTCAAATTTATCTTCCAAGCTTAATTTATTTAAATCATTATAAACCCCATATTAAAATATAATTTAAATACTTAACCGTATCATCTTCAATAAAAATCAAGTATTAAAACAAATTTATACATAGCTTAAACATCAAAAATAAAATAACATTTATATAATATCTAAAATCAATATTTATATAAAACCATACATTTCTTTACAAAACCGTAGAAATCATTTCGAAAATATTTTATATATATAGACCACGGTGTCTTTATATGATTTTCTATCCTATTGTCAAGTGATACAGATGTTTATCATTTCAATCCATATATAAAATATAAATACGGTTATATATCATTTCAAACCGCAATCTCGAATGAAATAAAATTCTATAACATTTTGAGGTTTATAACAATACAAATACAACATCCATTCATCCAATATCAATCATCAAACATTTATCACAATCATCATTCAATTCAACCAGTTGCATCGATATAGAACAGATAATAAACAATAGGTATTTAATGGCAGTTATATTCAATAATAAATTAAATACTATTTTATCCAAATAAATTCAATTAAACTGAGATGATGATTCAAAATATGTCAAACAGTCATAAGTGAATTTCTAATCATATCATAAATCAATTCAATAAACTTAAGAAATTTTAGAAGTTGTGAGTGGGTTAAAACACTCACCTTTTGAATTAAAATTGAATTTAAATCCAATTTAAACCCAAAATTTGACAGTCTTCAAATTCGTCCAAACCAGCGCCAAAATGTCTGGAATTTCAATACGAACCTAGCGGAAGAGAACCGTGCGTGAATTTGACCTTGTATGCGAAAGTTATAGCGATTAGAACAATTTAAATTGAAATGAAATTAAAATTAAAAGAAAACAAAATAAAAAACACAGACCTATACCAGAGCGCCATGTCGTACCTTCATCCTCCACTCACACACTACAGGATACAGTTTTGATCGAAACCCTACCCAGAATGACAAACGCACTTTGACCGCCGCCGCACACGTCTATGGGCCCCCATCGCCCAGGCTGCCACCACCGGAGTGCGCCTCGTCACCCTACAAGTCCACGGCCCTATCGCGGCTCCCACGATAACGGCTTGATGCCACAGCCGCCACCGAAGATAAGCCCTAGATCAAATTTCTGTCGTCGATCAAACCGTCCAAACGCCAAACCAACGATGCCGATGGACTACGCTCGCCTCTCTCCACCCTCCAGTGTCCTTGGTTCGACAATCGGTTGCAGTTCATCACGATGTGATGAATGGCAGAAATTTGATCATCAATTTCTGGTCAAACAGAGCTTCATATCAGAAAACGAATCACATATATGATATGTGCTTGTTGAGAGCTTCAGACCGATGAGTAATTTGAATTTTTGTTGTTGGATTTGAATTGGAATTGAATTGGAACATTTTGGGTTTTCAGCCATTGAAGAAGAGGAGCAACAGAGGTTTCTGTACATACAGAAATAAGAAATAAAAAGGCTGCTAGGGTTTATAATGGCATATATATAGGATGAACAAAATAGAATTGAATGCGCTCAATTGTTTTGGAAAATTGAACGATAACGACCCGAAAAGGCCGTTTCGATTCCGGAACGAAATTGGATCAACCCATATATCAAAATAAATGTTTTAAAATATTTTAAATGTAATGGAACAGGTTTCAAGACCAAATTCTATCATATGAAGAAGTTATGCAAAAATTAAGTTATTTCAAATTAATTTCAATTGATTTCAATTAAATTGATTTCTAGGCGTTACGAGTTCGTACGATCAAACGACAAGCCCAATCGCGATGAAACTTGAAATCCTACAAAATTCACCGTTACGGATCCGATGAAACTGGCCTCGTCGAAATCCGAGTCAGTGGCCAAAATGGTTATTTTCTAGTTAATTAAATAAATTAATATTAAATTAATTAATCACTTTCCAGTTTAAATTGTAATAAGTTACAACTTCTATCAATTTTGATTACTTAACCATTCACAAATAATTTAAACAAATTTAGCTGTCGATTTAAAATTGATTAATTCCTCAATTTCAGTGTTTAATTTCAATTTCATTAAATTCAGAAATTTATATATTTAAAATTCCAAAATCCATTTATTTACTTTTAAACATTGTTATTCATGTCTTTTATTTCAATAAGGAAATTAACATTGGTTTATAACATGGTACATTAATATTTCCCAATTTCATCTTAATTCTTATTTACGTAATATTTAAATATTAATTTTCATTTAATTTCAACTAATCCAATTATTAAATTTAAATTAATAAATCTTGATTCCCATTCCTTTTTATTCAATCAGTCATTATCCTATTTGTAACGACCCGCAAATCTGAACCCCTTGAGTCGACACTTAACTACATCCATCAACTCAAGTTGAACAGAAATACAAACCGTTTGGGTTTAAGAAGAAGAGGTAGAAGAAGAGAAAACAAAAAACAATGACAGAATCTAACCAACGCAACGGAATAAGATATAATATACATTCAATGATCTTTACACAAAAGAAAACTATATCTGTTTATATTACATTATCAGAGTATACATCATCAGAGTACAACATCAATAAAATACAACTGGGTACACAGCTAATCAACTCAGCAGATTATATAAAACAAGCACGGAAGTACGTATCACCATCCAGCTCGTCTCCTAAGCTCCACATCACCATATCCTGTATCCTATAATACTCGGTCTGACCCGAGCATTACAGTTAAATAACACCCGAGTCAGTCTGGATTACCAGCGTGAGAAATCACACTCAATTGATTATTAAAGTTTCAAAAACTCTTTGAAAACAAAATCACCTCGTAAGACCATGCCACAAATAAACATGTCGGGTTTTTACCTTATGATAGCTAAAACATTTTCTTATAAAATCCTCTGATATTATAATAGGGTCTATATACAAATACTTATTAAAATAGCCAAAATTGTTACATTATTAAATTCCAGCTACTAGCCATAGAGTGGGTAATACAAACAAAACTCGTTCAAGGCTCGTAGGGAGAATGGATTTCCAAGTAATGACTAGGCACTGGGGTACCACCTGTCACGGTACGTGGCCTAGATCACAGTACCAAGGAGCCACCCTAACTCCCCTGTAACACAAGACCGGGACTACTCCTTACTGGATAATCCCAAGCGAGATCACCCCACGGTTGGGATCAGCAACCGCACCACTAAGCCGAAATAAAAAGGGACATCTAGACAGGGATGACCTCACCTTGAATGGGTGCTACCCACCTAGCCTTGCTACATAACCTCTGATTTTCAGTCATTCCCGGTTGATGAGGCTTGAGGCTAAGCGTTACCTTTTTAGAACATATCCCTTAGAATGCCCATCGACCACCTGACGATGTTTTGAAAGCATTCATCCATACAAGTCCGTCCCGAGTTCTGACGAAACCGAAGGCACAATTCCTACTACATCAATTTTGGAAATATCCTCAGGATTAGTAGCGACTAGCACTTGCACTTCACTGCTCCATCTTCGACTCCAAACTCGTTTCCCTACGAAACGTACAAACCAGATCGAAGTGGTTTTCGAGAAATAAATCTCGATCCCGGTCTCTTCGAAACGATCAACGCATTTGGCCAATATTTATAGTCGATTATTTAACTATCAATTAAAATTCACAAGCATCCATCAAACAATAAATAATTTCCCAAATTATTTATTTATCTCAAAATATCTTCGTAAAATATATTTCCATTTCAACCTTTGAAAACAGTTTCAAACTATCTTCCTTTCTCAGAATAAATTTTCCCAAATATTTCTATTTCCACTGAAATCACCAAGCACAAAACTTAGATTTTAAAAATAATTTAAAACGCTTTACTTTGAAATATACTTTAAAACATTTAAGTTAAAAACTACTTCAATAATTTGTTAAGAATACATACTATATGAATATTTGAAAATAAGGTTACTTTATAAAATATAAAACTAAGATTTCACTTTTTAAAACAAAATACTAAGTCACCTTTTAAATAATTACGACGATAATAGATTTGAAAAATACTTACTTTAGAATTTTAAACATTTAGAAATAATAAATTTTCTAAAACATGCTTTTTAAAACAACATTAAACTTTTATCTTATATTTAAAAATTTACTTTGAAAACGTACTTGGCTATCCAAAGAAATATACTTCTCTTCACATTCTTTTTTAAATTTCCAATTTCAAACACTTGAATCAATTTCCAAATTGATTTCCAATTTACTCCCTTTTAATTCCAAAATTCATTAGTTTCAGATTTTTTTTCCCTTAATTATGATTTAAAGTACTTTTAATTGAAAATACCAATTTTAGATTTCTCAACTTACATCTTAATCCTTTTTAAACAATTTTAAACTTTAAATTTAAAATAATTCTCTATTCCATTAAAAAAATATCACTTAATTCTACAATTCATTAATTTCTGTTTATTTCAAAATCTTGTTTCTTTGCATACTCAAAGTTATTTATTAGTATTTTAATATCAATTCCATTTCTTTCAATTCATTCTTAATTTATTCCAATCTGCTATAATTATTTCGCTTACAAATTCACTTCTTTTATTTACTTTTCAAAATCCAATTTATATATTTTGGTAGCTCATTATATCCAAATATATTCTATCAAACCATAGCATTCAATATTCCAACATAATTTATCATAAAATATCAATAATCACAATAGAGAGTATTAAATAATTTAAATAAATGTTGAGGAATCCAGTTGGATCCGTCCAACTTGTTTTCCCTGCATCCACGGATGTTAGCACAACATAAATACGAATTCCACTTCGACGTGGAATTTCGCGGTATATGGGATTAAATGTAATATTATCCGCTATTATGTGGCGCATAGGGTCTCATCCGCTATATAATGCGGGAAATCAAACATTCCAAGATATACTATATACTACTATATATAATATAACACACCAAATCCAATCAATAAATCAATAATTTAAATTTAACCATTTAAATTAAAATTAAAATTCAGCTGAGTGAGATTAACTCACCTTTGCATTTGTTTGCAGTCCACTTCAATTCTGTCTTGGTTTTCCTGGTTTATAACCTTGTACAAACATTTATACAGTTTATTAATATTTGAATAAACCGAACAATTTTTTTCCACTTAGTTAACTAATCATTTAATTTATACAATTTTCCTTTAAACCATTTGGTAACTGAAATATTTAAATATGTTAATAAAACAAGTTAATCACTAAATTCATTGTTTAAAAATAAACTAGCAACTTTAAAATAGGTATATGTATATTAATTTATTGTTCTGAAACTACATATACTTTAAAATTTTAATTATATATAGATCAAAATCTGATTTCCTATATTTCAATCATTTAAAATTCATATTTTTTATTATTAGTTTTCCAAACCCTATCTAAAAATAAATAAGTTTTCTGTTTATTGTCATTATACCTACTCATCTGTCTTTCAATTAAAAACCCTATTCAAATCAACAACAGGTTGATCTATATATATTATCTACTTTCTAACTATATACATATATTTCAATTGAAAAACAAATTTATATCTCTACTTACCTCACTGCTAAATCCAATATTTTTAAATATATATTTTTTTTTCACAAATTAAACATATGTAAATTGAAATCCAAAATTTGTACCTTGTTGTTCAAATCCTAAACCCGAGATGATCGCAGCACCATCACCTCACTGTTCACTAACCAAACCCTAGCTGAAGACTGTCGTCGCCGAGTACTCCACGTTCGCGATACTCCCAAACCCTAACCTACTGCTCCAGGTCGCACGACATCCCAGCAAATCGCGCCACTTTCCATACCGAAGCCAACCCTTGTGCCACCGCTCCGTGTTTGCTTCACCATTGCAACCTTGACGTCGTTGCTTCCAGGCATGCCTCGATCGAAAACGATCGTCGCACCCCACTCGATCGCGAGCTTCCACAGAGTCGACCTTGAATCGATTTTGAAAAGCATGGTTCGATCTCGAGCGGAATTGGATTTCTCTCATTTCCCTTTTGTCTCTACTCTTAAGTTTGAATTTGAAAAGAACGGAAATTGGAAAGAGGAAGAATTGTTGTTCGACCATTAGATATTTATTTTTTTATATTTGTTTTTTGGCTGAATGAAAGTGAAGGGAGAAAGGATGTGATATTTGACGAGGTGATTTTGAAAAAGAGAAGCGTATACAACACGGAAGGGTACTGTGATTTGAATTGAAAGAAATAAAATTGTGATGTGAATAAGTTTTGACCAGGGTCAAAATTTATATTTTATTTTTCCCCGTTGAGAAAGAATGAAATCGATTTGAATTTTCGATATAAAATCCCAGCACTATCAATATAAATTTTACAAGCCTTCAAATTATTTTTAACATGCTTAGAACTCCAGATTTAACATTTTACCCAACTTTAAATTATTTAATTTAATAATTTAATCATCAAATAAATTATGGTATTTGAATTCAAGTTAAAATTAACCTTTAAATATTTAAAATTCATTAAATATTCTAATTTCACATGTCCTAAAATTCCGGGTCGTCACACTATTCATACTTTATTATCAACCAACAATTATTACAATCAATTATCTAATATTGATTTTTCCAAGTTACAGCTTATTAAGTATCATTTCTTCAATTAATATAACTTTGAATTTTATTTCCCAATTTACTATTTACAATCAATTATGACCTTGCAATTATTTCAATTAATTGGATTTGCACCAAATTAATTATTTATTAAGTTGCATTAACATTATTATCCTTATTGCATTAACATTATTACCCTTATTTTAGTGATTTCATTATTAAATTACAGCTTTTTATTTTCTTTTTAATTAAATTACCAAAACTTATTAAATTAACAAAATTTAATTATCGAAAATTACGGATCGTTACACTCTCCCCCACTCAAAACTTTTCGTCCCTGTAAAGGAAAAAGAAGGGAAAAGAAGAATTGAGAAATCAATATATCTTACTTAAAATATTAAATTTATAACAAATAAATTTACAAAATTAATTAATTTAAATAAAATATACCAATTTATAGCCATATAATCTTTTATACTAAATTAATAAAGTTTGGAAAACATTTCTAAAAATTCTTAGTCCAAAATTCACGGAAAATTTCGGCAGAGTCTCCTTTGTACGGAGAGGCTCGGGAGAAAATATAATATCAAATATAACAATATACAACATATATATTCCAAAATAATATATCCCAACATGGGAAAAACAATATAATAACGTTATAAACCGTAATCCGAAAACGTACCTATTTGTCGGGCAAATAACGCTTATTGATGAAACCAAAAGCAGTAGCAATTGCTTACCTAACTTCTATTTCACTTATATAATCTAAAGGAGTTAATAATTTTACAGAATGAAATATTTAAAGTTGTTTCAATCAATAGCAAACAAACCAATATAAACAACTATAACTTGTAATAAAGCATACAACCATCACATAAAATCAACATAATCAATTATCCATTCATATCAAACAAAACAAGTAGTTGTTTGGGTTCAAAAACGTCAAATTGTATAGAATGGAAAATAAACCATTAAATGCACTATTTTCTCAACAGTCTTAGATGAACTAAGTAGATTATTCATACATCCAAACAATTTTAAAGTATCCTTGTTTAAACAACCATAAACCAAACAAACAGCGATTTCAAATAATAGATCAAGTTCATTCTTATTAATTTCATTTTCATGCATTTGTTGATTGATTTCCTTTTCATTCAATTAATGCTTATCTTCATTTATTTCATTCATTACTTACTAACTTCATTTCATTTATTCACATCCTGTCAATTCTCTTTTTATTGTATTTTATTTATTCATTCACTACTTAATTTCATTTATTTACTTTTATTTGTTAATAATATTCATATTCAATTTAGTTACTTGGCATAATAATTTCATTAACTTAAGTTTATAATCTTTTACTTATAATGATCCCTTTTCTGTCACATTTAATTACAATAACCTTCCAATTTACAACTTAAGTATATAACCTTTATAGCATCAATTCTTAGTAATAAAAGCAATTTATTGAACACTTTCATAACACAAATTTACTCGTACAATTTTCATTACATTTTCTTATTGAACATTCAACTTTTATTATTTGGTAAGTTATATATATATATATATATATATATATATGCTTTTTAATAATTGCAATTGAAATTTATACAAGTTTATCTCATTTCTTTTAATTAATCTAATGTTCAATAATCATACACTTTGCTTTATTATAGATTGCAAATTTAAAATTTCTTGTTATTTGATTTGTAACCTAGCATTTAGTCTCTTATTTTAATTAAAGGCTCAAATTATTAATTAGTTACATTCCATTTCACTACAATAATCGAAACTACTGATTAACGGAAATTTAAGAACTAAAATGCTGGGTAAAATTTCAAATCATCTTAAAATAATAGATAAATATATACTTGCAACTTATATATCCAGTTATACTTAAAATAATTTGAAATTTATATTTGTTTATCAAAATAAGTCTGTAGTAAAACTACTACAGTGGCCTTCCCACTTAGAAACTCCAAAAAGAATGTCGCTGATGTGTGCACTCATCACCGAAATTATTTTCCAATGATAGAGAGGGGAGTACAGAATTTATTTCTTTCTAAAGTTTCTTTAAAATAATTATTTCGAATTATATTGAAATATTTATATCAGAAAATACTTATAAACAATATTATTATATTCCAAAAATCCTTTGAAAGAAATTTTCAAACTCCCGGAACTTAAGTTCTAAAATTTCAAATTTCATTTATTTTATTTTCAAATCCTACCTTACTAATATTTATAAATTACACTACCTAACAACCAATATATTACAACCAAATATAACCTTTATAAAAATTTATTTTATATATAGAAAATATAATAGGAAAAATTATTTCATTCACCTTTATTCAAAACAAGTATTGTGCCGGTGTGTCCTTTTAGGTGTTTAGAAATCCTTATTGATGTCATAGCATCCTATGCACCAACCAGAATCTATAATACAAAGCGGAACAAATTAACACAATATTAAAACCTTTTTATAACACTAACAAATACGCTCTCTCATATATATACACTCAGTGACTCATCATAATGTATTACTACCCTATTGATAAAGAGTCAGACCCCACAAAGCTAAGGTTTATCGGTAAACAAAAGCTCTAATACCAGATGTAACGTCCAGCCATTTTATACGGATTAAATCAATGATAAACCACACACTTCAGGCTCAAACCATACAAAAGGACGAATTGTTATTGGGTTAAATAAGAAAAAGGAAGAAAGAAAACAAAACAGAATCTTACAACGGAACGACAAAATATAATAATCAAATAACAGTTCATTAAGCTATTTGCAAAACATTTGATTATACTAATACAATATAGAATTAGAGTTACACATACCAAATAATAAAAAATACAATGTAGCGGAACAATGTGATGCAGTTGAATAATATAGTAAACAATAGTAATAAAATCTTCGTCTTCGTCCTCCAGAAGTAAGGTTTTCAAATCCTGAAATGCTCAGGCTAACCCAAGCGAATTGAAAAGACAAAACACTCGAGTCAGAACTAAAAGATCTTATATGAGTTAAATCAATAGTATGAGTGGAACGACATCAGAGATGTTTACGGGATTTGACATCTCCTATCCAGTGTCAGACGTGAGTGCAGTAACTAAAGAGATGCTCGAGATTCGCATCTCCTAAGGATCCGTTCAACTATTTACTATGTAGTAATATTTTGCTATTATAATAATTTCTATAGTAAAATAAACTTACTTTTAAATAGCAGTAAGGGTTTACATTTTCCACCTTAACACGTAATAGTCCCAGTAGTCCATCCAGTATCATAGTCCCTCCTGATTGGGAAGACTCCATAGGATGCTCCACGAGATACAGGAGAAAACCAAACTCGTACAAGGCGCGCTAGGGTAGGTGACACAACACAACTAGGCAATGCCAGGGTAGATATACCAATTGCTATCCGGGCTGGTGGTGATGCGTAGCGCGCATCTACCACCCACCTCGAGCTAAACCCCTAAAAAAATCAAAGGGCTCAAATCAATCACAAAGTAATAGAATGACATCGAAGGTGTGTGTCCACTAAGAGGGGCTACCTCACTCACTCGATAATCGCTTCTGTTTTAGCCACCTTATGACAACTCGTAGGAGTCGGGTCCACTTATATACCTCAATAGAACGTCGCCACCATCCTACTTCATTCTGGAGTCTCCATCTTGTACACGGTTGTTAAAGTGGTTTTCAGAGTTGGCTGAGAGTATGAAAACTTCCGATCCCGGTCTCCTTAACAACCGAACGTTATTATAGCACCGCGGTCATTTCAAAATAGTTTATACTTTAAAACCAAATATCGCTGCCCTTTTAAAACCAAATCAATACGGTATCATTTTCATTTCATACATATCCTTTTCTAAAATCATAACACTTTCAAAGTTATAACATTTCGAAATCAAAACACTTGAATATAACACTTTCAAATTTTAATACCTTGAAACTCATAACTTTGAAACATAACCTCCACCACTTAAATGGTTTAAATATTTAAAATACTTTATATAATAAAATAGCTTCTTCAATTTCACAACTCAAATCCGACACAACTCGAATTTCTACATTTTATACTTAACCGAATCCCAAATCATAAATTTCAATACTATCCAGTTTCCAAATAAACTAATCCAAATTTTATCGATTTCAAAATAGATTTGATCTATAGAATAAACCATTTCAAATTTAATATTTTCAAACCTTAAGTATTCAACAATTTCAAAACTAAGTTTGGTAACTACAATTCAACAATTCAATTTCCTATTATTTAGCTTTGAAATAAATTTACATAATAAATCCATTATAATTTAAATAAAGCTCAAATCTCAAATAACTAAATATTTCCTTCAACTGATTTATAGTTGAAATATTCATTTAATTCACCTTAAACCAAAATCGAGTTATAAAATCATACCTTCTAAAATTTACATTTAATAAATTTCACATCAAGCTTATTGGAGTTTAATTCTTAAATAAATTCAATTTCAAATAAATCTCAAATTTATCTTCCAACCTTAATTTATTCAAATCATTATAAACCCCATATTAAAATATAATTTAAATACTTAACCGTATTATCTTCAATAAAAATCAAGTATTAAAACAAATTTATACCTAGCTTAAACATCAAAAATAAAATAACATTTATATAATATCTAAAATCAATATTTATATAAACCCATACATTTCTTTACAAAACCATAGAAATCATTTGGAAAATATTTTATATATATAGACCACGGTGTCTGTATATGATTTTCTATCGTACGGTCAAGTGATGCGGATGTTTATCATTTCAAGCCGTAATATAAAATATAAATATGGTTATATATCATTTCAAACCACAATCTAGAATGAAATAAAAATCTATAATATTTTGCAGTTTATAACAATACAAATAAACATCCATTCAACCAATATCAATCATCAAAAATTTATCACAATCATCATTCAATTCAATCAGTAGCATCAATATAGAACAGATAATAAACAATAGGTATTTACTGGCAGTTACATTCAATAATAAATTAAATACCATTTTATCCAGATAAATTCAGTTAAACTGAGATGATGATTCAAAATAAGCCAAACGGTCATAAGTAAATTTCTAATCACATCATAAATCAATTTAACAAACACAAGAAATTTTAGAAGTTGTGAGTGGGTTAAAACACTCACCTTTTGAATTTAAATTGAATTTAAATCCAATTGAAACCCAAAATTTGAACAATCTTCGAATTCGTTCAAACCAGCATCAAAATGTCTAGAATTCCAATACGAACCTAGCGAAGAAAATCGCGCGTGAATTTGACCTCACATGCGAAAGTTATTACGATTAGAACAATTTAAATTGAAATGAAATTAAAATTAAAAGAAAACAAAACAAAAAACACAGACCTATACCAGAGCACCACATCGTACCTTCATCCTCCACTCACGCACTGCAGGACACGGTTTCGATCGAAACCATACCCTGAACGACAAACACACTTTGACGGCCACCATAAACATCTGTGGGCCCCCATCGCCCAGGCTTCCACCACCGGAGTGCGCCTCGTCACCCTGCAAGTCCACGGCACTATCGCGACTCCCCATGGTGACGCTTAGATGCCGTAGCCACCGTCGAAAATAAGCCCTAGATTGAATTTCTACCTTCGATCAAACCGTCCAAACGCCAAACCAACGATGCCGATGGACTACACTCGCCTCTCTCCACCCTCCACTATCCTTGATTCGACAATCGGTTGCAGTTCATCACGATGCGATGAACGGTCGAAATTTGATCATCAATTTCTAGACAAACAGGGCTTCAAATCAGAAAAAGAATCACATATCTGACATGCGCTCGTTGAGAGCTTCAGATCGATATAAAATTTGATATTGTTTGAGGAGTTTGAATTTTTGTTGTTGGATTTGTATTAGAATTGAATTGGAACGTTTTGGGTTTTCAGCCATTGAGGAAGAGGAGCAACAGAGGTTCATGTACGTATAGAATTAAGAAATAAAAAGGCTGCTAGTGTTTATAACAACATATATATATATATATATATACATATATATATACATATATATATATATATATATAGGATAAACAAAATACAATTGAATGGGCTCAATTGGTTTGGAAAATTGAACGATAACGACTCGAAAAGCCTGTTTCGACTCTGGAATGAAAATGGGCCAACCCATATATCAAAATAGATTTTTTAAAATATTTTAAACGCAATAGAGTAGGTTTCACGTCCAAATTCCATCATATGAAGAAGTTATGCAAAAATCAAGTTATTTCAAATTGATTCAATTAATTTGATTTCTAGGCGTTTCGAGTCTGTACGATCAAACGACAAGCCCAATCGCTACGAAACTTAAATCCTACAATAATTCACCGTTACAAATCCCATGAAACTGGTCTCGTTGAAATCCGAGTCAGTGGCCAAAATGGTTATTTTCTAGTTAATTAAATAAATTAATATTAAATTAATTAATCACTTTTCAGTTCAAATTGTAATAATTTACAACTTCTATCAATTTTAATTTCTTAACTATTCACAAATAATTTAAACAAATTTAGCTGTCGCTTTAAAATTGATCAATTCCTCAATTTCAGTGTTTAATTTCAATTTCATTAAATTCAGAAATTTATAAATTTAAAATTCCAAAATCCATTTATTTACTTTTAAACCTTGTTATTCAAGTCTTTTATTTCAATAAGGATATAATTAACATTGGTTAATAACATTGTACATTAATATTTCCCAATTTCATCTTAATTCCTATTTACGTATTATTTAAACATTAATTTTTATTTAATTTCTACTAATCCAATTATTAAATTTAAATTAATAAATCTTGATTCCCATTCCTTTTTATTCAATCAATCATTATCCTATTTATGCTTTATTATCAACCAACAATTATTACAATTAATTATCTAATATTGATTTTTTCAAATTACAGCTTATTATGTATTATTTCGTCAATTAATATAACTTTGAATTTTATTTCCCAATTTACTATTTATAATCAATTATGACCTTGCAATTGTTTCAATTAATAGGTTTTGCATTGAATTAGTTATTTATTAACTTGCATTAACATTACTACCTTTATTTTAGTGATTTCATTATTAAACTATAGATTTATTATTTTCTTTCCGAATTAATTTACCAAAACTTATTAAATTAACAAAATTTAGTTATAGAAAATTACGGATCATTACAATATTTAAACATAATATGTTTTAAAGCTATTACAAAAACTACTCCCAAATAATAATAAAATTATATATATATATATATATATATATATATGTATATGTATAACATATTATCTACACTGATAGCCATTTACACAGATACCCAATATCAACTATAATATTTATAAGTAACATCTATGTAAGTAAAAACATAATATATATAAAAAAAATCAAACATTGATATACCACAAATGCATCCACGAGTTCAGAGACGTGCAAGGTTTGATCTGGGCAGCAGGTGTTGCTTGCATGGATGGGAAACAAGGCTGGCATTTCAAATAAAAGTGGGCAAGTAATTTTTTTTTTCAAAGGCTTGACCATGTTGAGTAGGCAAATGAAGGGTGTACTACTGTACAAGGCCAGGAGATGCGTGGGTTGAAGGCGCTACTGTGTTTTGGGTGGCAAGGCGATGTTGGTAAGGAAGTTGGGGCCGATGAAGTGGTGGGTTGGTTGCAGCCGAGTTGAAGGCGGATCGGGTCTCGGTGAGATGTGGTCAGTTGCTTTGTGGTGGAAGGTGATTGTGTAGGCTGGCAATGTGGGAGGTAGGTGTAGCAGGTCAAGGATTGGAGGTAGTGAAGGCTGGTCGAGCGTGGGCTGCATGAGTGAGGGATGTGGCTATTCGTGGCCAAGGAAAAGTGGGAATATGTGAACATGGCGAATCAATGCAGGGAGACGATACTTGGGTTTGTTGAGCTAGAGAGGTTGTTCGACTGATGACGTGGTCGATGGAAGGAAATAATGGCGGAGGGGATCGGAGACTAGTTGGAAAAGGCGAGGCTAGAGAGAAAGGGAATCAAATCGGATTAGGTGGTAATAGGTGATGCATGGGATTCAGTTTCACAAGCACAAAAGGGAAAAATGGTGGAGCAACTCTCAAATTAAATATATGCTTACATATTTATCATATAATTTATTCTCAAATGAAATACAAAATGAACAGAGAGGTTAAAGAAGCATAATATAATTAAATGAACAATATGAAAATGTATAGGCTACGGATTCAAATGTTTAGTTAAATGTGTATAAATTTTCGAAAGGAAAAAAACTAAAAAGGAGAGAGAGAAGAAGCAATGAAAGGCAGGGAACGAACCACCAATAGAAGTGAACCTGTGACGACCCGACTTTCATCTCCCAGAAAATCGCATCATCTTTAAGAAAGAAAGGGATAGAAAAGAGAAAGAAAGAAGAGAAAGAAGAAACAACAACAGAATCTCAACAGCGGAACGAATAAATTATATTAATAACATAAGTATTACATAGTATACAACAATTATCAGAGTTACACAGAAAATACATCACATGCTAGATAGCTATAAACACCTGTCTAGTTATTACAACTCAAACCCAATACAGAAAACACTCAGAGATACAAACACAGCGGAAAACTATATATCTACACGCGGAAGCCTCCTGCTCCATTGCTCCTCCACAATTCGTCAAAGCTAACGTGAATCCCTTGGCTACTCGTTAAAATTTGAGTACCCAAGATGTGACGACCGCCCATGACTCCCGCACGGAACAAGGAAATGGTGCGCTGAAAGTGTGCCAGGCAGCCATGGACGACCGTCAAGGCTAGAATAAACATCGCAGACTCTATCGTAAGACTCACAGCGCATGGATAAAATACAATAGAGAAGTATAATATAGTGAAGCTCTATAGAACAGAAACTGCATATCATAAAATCTGAACAGCTTTATACAAGGTCTGAATCAGGAATACAAGAAGCCTCACTACATGGCACTCAGAGTAACAACAAACAGCGGAAAAACCCAGTACATAGAATATGAAAATAATATGCAAAGCCTCCTGCTCGTCTTCGTCATCATCAGCGTGAGCCACTAAGATCAGCACCTGCCACCTGTCACCTAGTCTGCCCATCCCAAACATGGATGAACAGCCCAAGGTAATAAGAGGAGACATAAAACCTTGAGTCAGACAAAATCTTAGTGAGCAGTAAATCAACTATCAAACATACCAAAAGAGCATAAGGGATAAAAGGAATAGGAACCCAAATCATTCCACTCCACCTCTTTCTACAGTGATAGCCCCAGACACACACTAAGGAGAAGCAAGCATAGCAAAGCAGATAATTAAAGTAAAGCAATAATCACTCGAGTCAAGGTCGATGTTTTCTAAATACAAACCCCCAAGGCCTAAACCAAGATCAGATAAGCACCCAGAAAACACCGCTCTTGAGACCGAATGATGATACAACCAAACATCCATGACTCTGGCTATCACTGTTATCATTGCCTTGATTTTATCGTTAATTGAATGACCAACTCATCTTTCAAACATCCGTCAAGGGCTAATGGCAACCCCGGTTCTAGACATAACTCCACACGTCCTCGTGACCCGTGCCTAGGTATAACGAATCTACCCAGAGTACTAGCACGTCATCATGACCCGCGCCTGGGTATAACGGATTTACCCAACGTACTCTTGCTTTGAGCTTGCTAGAACCTTCAATAACGATAAGATCTCAGCCTTCTAGTCATCCTCCTCGACGACTATTCCCATTATAGCTCAAGCACCTCTCGAGCCACCATTATCCACCAACTCGAACCGCATCATCGAGTAATCAACATGCTTGGGATGATCCCGTCTGGATTAAACCAAGGCTTCCACATCATGCTTTGCTCCAATGCATCTTAGCAAAGTCCATCTCATCATCATACTTTGCTTCCTCTAACTATAGCAAAGTCCTCACACCCATCCATATGAGCTTCATTATCCGCTTCATATGCCACAGCAGCTTTCACCATTCAAGAGCCTTTCTACTTAGCTTTTGAATCATCTTCAACCATCTTGTCCCAAATCAACTACAAGCTAACTCGAGACAATCAAATAAATCATACATCCAAACAATCAAGCATCCAAACAAGATCTAATCAAGTAATATCAACTATAATGGCAATTTCGTAAATAAATGAGCATAAGTGTAACATATATGAAATCATGGATTTTAGCATAGATCTATCAAATATAAAACATGGGTTTTGTCTCTATAACTTGTTAATTGAACTTGCATAGGTAAACATCTTCAAAAGTAATGAATCTAGTCTTGGAACTAAGAAAAATGCATGAAATCTCTAACTTTAACACTCAAACAAGCCACCAATCCAATATACTCCTTTGGGTCCGCGTGAGAGATAACTACCACTCACCGAATCACCCTAACACTTCAAAAACAATCAACAAAAGATCTGGACAGCAAGGACTCAAGCTCGATTCGTCGAAATCTCGCTTGAAATGGTGAGATCTAGCTTCGTCGGATGAAGATCTTCAACTTTGGCTCTTCGATCTTCGATCTTGATCTTCGATCTTCAATGGATGTTAGCACTAGATTGAAGTAGAGAAAGAAGTGAAGAAAATGTTGTAGTCGAGTTTCCAAAATGGCAGCACTTCGTTGCTTCAAAAACCGGTGCCAAAAAGTGAGCCAAACCCCTCTATTTATAAGCTGAAAACTCCATGAGTCGTTCGTCCATAAGTCGTCCACGAGTCATCCCTGAGTCGTTCACGACTCATCATATTACACGACTCAGAGAATCCCAACAGCATACGACCTAACAAGCTACGACTCATCCAAGCACGCGACCTAACCCACACGCGACATAACGACCTAAGCCCTCAACGACTCATCTACTATACGACTCATCCCCTTAACCCGGTCACGACTCAACCTATCCCGTTAACTCGTAACCTGGCAATGTTCTAACTCTATAAGCCGTTAACCACCATGAGTGGTCCCATACGAGTTAACTCATAACTCTTAACTCGTTAGCTCCTTATCCCCTGAGTCGGTCAAAACCTTAAGTCATTCACGACTCATACATGAGTCGTTCACTACCTTGACTCGTTAACTCGTGCACACTCATCTCTTAACTCGAACACGACTCATCACTTAACTCACGAGTTAACTTCCTAAACGACTCAGGCTAGAGACAACATAAACAACACTAACGACCTGTAAATTCTACGATATATCGACACGTAAAATACGGGTCGTTACATTCTCTCCCCCTTAGGAATTTCGCCCCCGAAATTCCAAGCAAACAACAACAACCAAAGATATTCCGCATGCCTACCATCCATAGCAATCAACAAACTATACATCCAATTCTAGCCTAGCATGCAGAATTCTAAGATAGAACAAGGTACAAATTCATGAGATGTCACGGCACCTTAGGGCCATACCTCGAAGAGTTCTGGATGAGCTGCCTTCATCCTCTCTTCCTCCTCCCACGTACAGTCGTTAACATCATCACTCCATTGTATCTTGAGCAACGTAACCGTCTTCCTCCTAAGCTGTTTCGTATCGGTTTCAACAATACGAAGCAGCTTACGAGGTCTTCTAACAACTGGATCAACCTCCAAATCTTCATAGCTATCAGCAGAAATCACTGTACTCGAGTCGTGCACATACTTCCGTAGATATGATACGTGAAAAATATTGTGCACACCCGCCATCTTTTCCGGCAACTCTAATCTATAAGCGAGCTTTCCAATACGCTTGATGATCGGGAATGGTCCAACAAATCTCGGAGTCAACTTCCCTTTCTTCCCGAATCTAATAACATTCTTCAGAGGAGAAATCTTCACAAAAACCATATCACCTACGTCGAACTCCAAATCCTTTCGACGTTTATCTGCATAACTTTTCTGACGATCCTGGGCTGCCTTCATTCGTTGCCGAATGATCTCTATGCAATCCGTAGTCTGACGAATCATCTCTGGCCCAAGTATCAGCTTTTCTCCAGTTTCCAACCAACATGTCGGAGAGTTGCACGGTCTTCCATACAGCGCTTCATACGGTGCCATACCAATGCTTGACTGGTAACTGTTATTGTACGCAAACTCCACCAAATGAAGATGATCTTCCCACGATCCTCCGAAATCCAAAACACAAGCTCTGAGAAGATCTTCCAAAACTCGGTTGACTCTCTCAGTCTGACCATCTGTTTGGGAATGATAAGCTGTACTCAAACACAACTCGGTTCCCAAAACTTCCTGGAAGCTCTTCCAAAATCCACTAGTGAACAATGGGTCTCGATCGCTCACTATACTCTTCGGAATACCATGGAAACGAACTATCCACTTAACATACAACTCCGCCAACTTTGATGCAGTCCTAGTTGATCGAACAGGAATGAATCTTGCACTCTTGGTCAACCGATCCACTATGACCCAAATTCCTTCATTTCGCGCTCTCGTTCTAGGTAGACCATCGATAAAATCCATTGATATTTGCTCCCACTTCCATGTAGGAACTTCTAATGGCTGAAGCAATCCACTTGGCTTCTTCTGCTCTGCTTTAACCAACTGGCAATTCATACACTTGGAAATAAAATTTCCAACATCCTTCTTCATGCCTTCCCAGTAATAGGTTCTCTTCATATCCCGATACATCTTATTTCCTCCTGGATGAATTGTCAACTTCGAGTGATGACTTTCCTTCAGAACTTCATCTCTCAATTCGTCTATATCTGGAACAACTAGTCGTCCTTGCTTCCGAAGCCAACCCTCTCGATCGACCTCGAATCCTTTATCCTTCTCTGGTTCCAATCCATATTCCAAATCACGGATAATCTTGACAAGCTTATCGTCTCGCTTTTGGCTCTTGCCAATTCTTTCCACAAGAGTAGGCCTTATCGATAAGTTTGCCAACATCTCAGGTTCCAATTCACATCTAGGCCTGAAGTCAAATCCAGCTAAATACTCGAGACTCTTCCATTCCGAAAACATGGCTCCCAATCCTGCATGTCTTCGACTCAACGCATCAGCTACTGCGTTACCTTTACCCGGAGTATAAGCTATACCAAAATCATACGATGCTAAAAACTCTAGCCACCGTTGCTGCCGAAGATTCAAATCCTTTTGGGAAAACAGATACTTCAACGACTTATGATCCGTAAACAACTCGAATCGAACTCCCAAAAGATAATGTCTCCGCATCTTCAGAGCAAATACAATCGCCGCTAACTCCAAATCATGTGTCGGATAATTCCTTTCATGCGGCTTCAGTTGTCGACTAGCGTACGCAACAACTTTATCTTTCTGCATTAGCACTGCTCCAAGTCCAGTACCACATGCATCGGTGTAAACCACCATCTCATCATTCCCACTAGGAATGGTCAAAACAGGAGCACTTGTCAGTCGCTTTTTCAGGATTACGAAAGCTTGCTCACACTTAGCGTCCCAACTGAACACTTGGTTCTTCTTCGTCAATCCTGTCAATGGTGCAGCTATCTTGGAAAAGTCTTTGATAAACCGACGATAATATCCTGCTACTCCAAGAAAACTTCTCACATCGGATGCATTCTTAGGTCTAACCCAATCCTGGATTGCTGCCACCTTAGCGGGATCAACCGCTATTCCATTTCCAGAGATAACATGGCCTAAGAATCTCACTTCACTCTTCCAGAAGTGACACTTCGAAAACTTAGCCTTCAGCCGATGTTTCTGCAAGACTTCCAAAACAATACGCAAGTGCGTCTTGTGCTCTTCCTCAGTTCTGGAATAAATCAGAATATCATCCACGAACACAAGCACGAACTTATTCAACTGATCTCTGAACACTCTATTCATAAGATCCACAAAATATGCTGGTGCGTTAGTCAATCCAAACGGCATTACCAGCCACTCATAAAAACCGGATGGTGTCCTGAAAGCAGTCTTCGGCACACTATCCTTCGCCACCCTTAACTGGTGAAATCCCGTTGCCAAATCCATCTGAGAAAACACCTTAGCCTCGTGAAGCTGATCAAACAAGTCATCTATTCTCGGCAATGGATACTTGTTCTTCTTAGTCATCTTATTCAGCTCACGATAATCGACACACAACCTCAACGATCATCCACTTTGGTTGCGAACACAACTGGTGCACCCCATTCGGACACACTACGCCGAATGAATCCTTCCCGTAAAAGGTCATCAGCTTGCACCTTCAACTCTTGCTGTTCCCTAGGCACCATCCGCCTAAGAGGCATCACAACGGGTCTGGCTCCCTCAACTAGATCAATACGAAACTCGATCTCTCTATGCGGCGGTAACCCTTTGACTTCGTCAAAGACATCCTCAAATCCATTCACAATAGGCACCGATGACAGTCCATCCCATGGAACAACCAGCGAATATATGAAGCTCATGAAGACGCCTTCCTCATGCTTACATCGTATCACAACCTTTCGCCCTTCCACATTCCCGACTGTCACCTCCAGCCTCTCACAATCAATCCTTGCCGCATACTTCCTAAGCCGTTCCATACCCAAAATAATTCCGAATCCTGCAAAGTTCAGAACAAAGCAATCACAAACAAACGAGCAATCATGACTCGACACAACTAGACCATGGCATATCATACACAGACATGACGAACCCCCAACTGGATTTGTCACAACCAGTGGCCTAACAACAATATCCGGTTTCAAACCTAACCGGCCTACCAAATCATCACAAACAAAAGAATGCGACGCTCCAGTATCAAACAACACTCTAACTGGAACACCACAAATGGAAAGAGTACCTTGAACCACCACACTCTTCCCCTTCTCTTCAGCAGTAGGAGCTTTTGAAGATGACGGGACATCTCCCAAAGCATAAGCTTGCACAACCTGCCTGTCCTTTATCGGTTTCGGACAGTTCTTCTTAATGTGCCCCAGCTTGTCACAGTTGTAGCACTTCAACAACACCTTCGGATTCTTGCAATCCTTGGAGAGATGGCCCTTCTGCCGACAATTATAGCAGGTCTTTTCCCCCTTCAGCTTCTTCTGACCATCCTTACCCTTCTGCTGTTGCTGCTTCCTCTTCTTGTTTCCACCCTGCTGTGGTTTAGACTCCTCCTTGGTCACAGCAACAACAAATACTTCCTTAGGAAACAAACTCTCGTGCCTGAGAGCTTTCTCCACCAGCTTCTCAAATGGATCGTCCAGATGATCCACCAACTGCCTTCCAAGATAACTGTCCAAGCCTGTCACAAACTTCTCATTCTTCTGATAAGAAGATTCAATATACGACCGAGCATACTTGGACAAGGCCTCAAACTCAGAAACGTACTCAAGAACCGAGCTCCCACCTTGCTTGAGCTCAACAAACTTTTTAAACAAAACAGACTTCTGAGCTGTAGAGATAAACTTGGCTTCAAATCTAACTTGGAATTGCTCCCAAGTAATCTCTTCTTCTGGAGTGTCTATGGTGATAGAATTCCACCAATCAGCAGCTCTCCCTTGAAGCTGTCTCGATGCAAGCTTCCTCTTAGTTGCATCCTCAATTCCTAAATCTCCAAAGATCCTCCTACAAGCATCCATCCATCTCTGCACTTCAATGGTCGATTCCGTTCCCAAGAAAACCTTCCCTCCAAGAGCAGTATAATCCTTACAAAGCTTAGCAAAATCCACCGGTCTTGGAGCTTGAACTTGAACTCCAACATCCACTGATGGCCCTGAAGCTGGTATCCTTCTCATGATCGAAGTCATCATGGCCTCAAACATAGGAGCATAATCAACAGCTTCCCTAGCAGCTGGTCTCCCCCTTCGACTCATCCTTAATATCTACAAAAAGCAATGACTTAGAACACCTTGAGAAACAACTGCATAAGAAGTTCAAATCCTTCTAAACTACTATATTATATATAGTCATCATTCATCAAAATACAATTACGTCTCTCATACGTAGTTACGTCAGCGAGCGTTGGCTAAAATCGATTAACCAAAGCTCTGATACCAAATGTGACGACCGCCCATGACTCCCGCACGGAACAAGGAAATGGTGCGCTGAAAGTGTGCCAGGCAGCCATGGACGACCGTCAAGGCTAGAATAAACATCGCAGACTCTATCGTAAGACTCACAGCGCATGGATAAAATACAATAGAGAAGTATAATATAGTGAAGCTCTATAGAACAGAAACTGCATATCATAAAATCTGAACAGCTTTATACAAGGTCTGAATCAGGAATACAAGAAGCCTCACTACATGGCACTCAGAGTAACAACAAACAGCGGAAAAACCCAGTACATAGAATATGAAAATAATATGCAAAGCCTCCTGCTCGTCTTCGTCATCATCAGCGTGAGCCACTAAGATCAGCACCTGCCACCTGTCACCTAGTCTGCCCATCCCAAACATGGATGAACAGCCCAAGGTAATAAGAGGAGACATAAAACCTTGAGTTAGACAAAATCTTAGTGAGCAATAAATCAACTATCAAACATACCAAAAGAGCATAAGGGATAAAAGGAATAGGAACCCAAATCATCCCACTCCACCTCTTTCTACAGTGATAGCCCCCAGACACACACTAAGGAGAAGCAAGCATAGCAAAGCAGATAATTAAAGTAAAGCAATAATCACTCGAGTCAAGGTCGATGTTTTCTAAATACAAACCCCCAAGGCCTAAACCAAGATCAGATAAGCACCCAGAAAACACCGCTCTTGAGACCGAATGATGATACAACCAAACATCCATGACTCTGGCTATCACTGTTATCATTGCCTTGATTTTATCGTTAATTGAATGACCAACTCATCTTTCAAACATCCGTCAAGGGCTAATGGCAACCCCGGTTCTAGACATAACTCCACACGTCCTCGTGACCCGTGCCTAGGTATAACGAATCTACCCAGAGTACTAGCACGTCATCATGACCCACGCCTGGGTATAACGGATTTACCCAACGTACTCTTGCTTTGAGCTTGCTAGAACCTTCAATAACGATAAGATCTCAGCCTTCTAGTCATCCTCCTCGACGACTATTCCCATTATAGCTCAAGCACCTCTCGAGCCACCATTATCCACCAACTCGAACCGCATCATCGAGTAATCAACATGCTTGGGATGATCCCGTCTGGATTAAACCAAGGCTTCCACATCATGCTTTGCTCCAACGCATCTTAGCAAAGTCCATCTCATCATCATACTTTGCTTCCTCTAACTATAGCAAAGTCCTCGAACCCATCCATATGAGCTTCATTATCCGCTTCATATGCCACAGCAGCTTTCACCATTCAAGAGCCTTTCTACTTAGCTTTTGAATCATCTTCAACCATCTTGTCCCAAATCAACTACAAGCTAACTCGAGACAATCAAATAAATCATACATCCAAACAATCAAGCATCCAAACAAGATCTAATCAAGTAATATCAACTATAATGGCAATTTCGTAAATAAATGAGCATAAGTGTAACATATATGAAATCATGGATTTTAGCATAGATCTATCAAATATAAAACATGGGTTTTGTCTCTATAACTTGTTAATTGAACTTGCATAGGTAAACATCTTCAAAAGTAATGAATCTAGTCTTGGAAATAAGAAAAATGCATGAAATCTCTAACTTTAACACTCAAACAAGCCACCAATCCAATATACTCCTTTGGGTCCGCGTGAGAGATAACTACCACTCACCGAATCACCCTAACACTTCAAAAACAATCAACAAAAGATCTGGACAGCAAGGACTCAAGCTCGATTCGTCGAAATCTCGCTTGAAATGGTGAGATCTAGCTTCGTTGGATGAAGATCTTCAACTTTGGCTCTTCTATCTTCGATCTTGATCTTCGATCTTCAATGGATGTTAGCACTAGATTGAAGTAGAGAAAGAAGTGAAGAAAATGTTGTAGTCGAGTTTCCAAAATGGCAGCACTTCGTTGCTTCAAAAACCGGTGCCAAAAAGTGAGCCAAACCCCTCTATTTATAAGCTGAAAACTCCATGAGTCGTTCGTCCATAAGTCGTCCACGAGTCATCCCTGAGTCGTTCACGACTCATCATATTCCACGACTCAGAGAATCCCAACAGCATACGACCTAACAAGCTACGACTCATCCAAGCGCGCGACCTAACCCACACGTGACATAACGACCTAAGCCCTCAATGACTCATCTACTATACGACTCATCCCCTTAACCCGGTCACGACTCAACCTATCCCGTTAACTCGTAACCTGGCAATGTTCTAACTCTATAAGCCGTTAACCACCATGAGTCGTCCCATACAAGTTAACTCATAACTCTTAACTCGTTAGCTCCTTATCCCCTGAGTCGGTCAAAACCTTAAGTCATTCACGACTCATACATGAGTCGTTCACTACCTTGACTCGTTAACTCGTGCACACTCATCTCTTAACTCGAACACGACTCATCACTTAACTCACGAGTTAACTTCCTAAACGACTCAGGCTAGAGACAACATAAACAACACTAACGACCTGTAAATTCTACGATATATCGACACGTAAAATACGGGTCGTTACACAAGAGTTTAAGGAAAATAGAAATAAACTCCGGGTTAGACATGGGTCTGGTGTGAGTAACAGGTTAAAGTTGCTTAACTTTTGAAAAACCTTTGAAAGAAAAAGTATCACGTAAGACTTCCCACACATAAACATGGAAAAGTTTTTACCTTACGCTAACCAAAAAATTTGATAGGAAATCCAGTGATATTATAATAGGTCTAGGGTTTTCAAGTAAATATGAAATAGCCGAAATTGTTACATTTATTAAATTCCAGCTACTAGCCACAAAAGTGGGTAATACAATCAAAACCGAGGGCACTTATTGGATTTTGGATTCCATACAATGGCAGGGCTACCGGGGTACCGCCCATCATAGTACGTGGCCTAGATCACCGTTCCGAGGAGTACGCCCGCTCCCATGCAACACAAACCCGGAACCATTCCTTACTGAACAGTTTCGAACAAGACCATCTCGCAATTGTGATCAGCAACCGCACCACAAAGCCGAAGATAAAGGGACATCTAGACAGGGGTTAATCTCGTCCTACTTGGGCATGACCCACTTAGCCTTGCTGCACCTCCCCTGTTTTAGCCATTCCCGGTTGATGGGGCTTGAGGCTACGATTACCTTTATAGGACATATCACTTAGAATGCTCATCGTCCACCTGACGATGTTATGAAAGCATTCAATCCATACAAGTTCGTTCCAGGTTCGAACGAAACCGAAGGCATTATCTCGTTACACTCATTTTGGAATCACCCTCAGAGTTAACGACAATAACCCTTACACTCTGAATCTTCATTTTCACTTGAGATTCACGGCCTATCGTTAATTTGGATCGATGCGGTTTTCGGATATCCAAATATGGAAACCCGATCCCGGTCTCATCGAAATCCAAAACGTATCTTTTAAGTCCAAGTTGTTTTAAGAGTTTAAAACAATTCAATTCATTATCTATATACACACAGATAGATAATTCTCAACATAACAATGGATAATCAACATTATCATCAACAGATAATCCATATCATCATTATAACAGATGATCCATATCACCATCCAAATGCAATCAATGCATCCATACCATATAACATTACTCATCTCATGGCTGAGATTGCAAACCATTCAAGGCAACCAATATCAATCATTCATATATAAGCAATGATTTAATGATCACTCCATCTATAATTAATTTAAAATGAATTAAATTAATTACTTCATCTTTAATTAATTTAAAACGAATTAAATTAATTACTTCATCATTATAATCCTGCTTAACTTAATCATTAATTGATCACAAATCAATTAAATAATCATCATCTCATTATTTATTTCAATTAATCATTCCTGATTAACAATATTTCTAATTACAATAAGTAATTAGCCTTTATATTAATTTCACAAGTTAATTATGCTCAGCTCTTATAATAATTAACTTTTAATTGCTTAATCAATTAATTAACTAAAGTTAATTACATTAATCATTTATTAATTAATTACTTCATTTATTAATTATTCCTTATGTAATAAATTCTAAGTTACATCATTAATTTTATTTATTAATTAATGATTTCTAATTACAATTAATCAATCTCTCTATTAAAATTAATTACATTAAGTAATTAATCTGCAATTAAACCACACATATATTAATCACCCTTGGTTAATAACAATCCACTAATTAACTACCCTTAATCACTTCGTTAATAAATTACTCCTTAATTTATTATCTCAATTAATTCCTTGATTAATCTCAAAGTAATTAAATCCAAATTACTTCCATCATTAAACATCTTTAATTACATTCAGTACTTATCAATTAATTACTCCCCTAAGTAATTACAAACCCATTAATTACATTAAGTAATTACTATCCAATCAAGTGTTTAAATTAATTAAACTTAATTAATTAATCTAACTAATCACATTTACCCAATTAATTTCATCAAGTAATTAATTCCTTAATTACTTCCATTAAGTAATAAAACATAAACGATTACATAAATGATTGTTATTAATTAATTAACCTAATTAATTATCAAAATTAATCGCATTAATTAATTGTTAAATAATCTTAAGTTAATGACCTTCATTAACATTTCTTAATTACTTTTCTTAAGAAATTAACTCAGATTAATCATTATTAATTACAAATTAATTAATATTTAATTTCAATTTAATTATTATTTAATTACAATTTAATTAATCTCTAATTATTAATTAATTAAGTGTTAATTACAATCTTAATTAATCCTTAATTACTTGATTAATTAATTATTTAATCATTAATTAAAATTTAATTAATAATCCCTAATTACAGATTAATTAACCTTAATTAATTAATCTTAAGTTTTAATTAATTAATTTAAAATTCTTAATTACTTAATTAATCATCCTATCATTAATTAATTAAATAATTAATTACCATCTTAATTATCTTAATAATTTAATGAATCCAATCATTAAATGCGACGACCCGGAATTTTTGAGCGTATGAAATTGGAATATTTAATTGATTTTAATATTTAAAAGTAAATTTTTAACTTGAATTCAAATATCACTAATTATTGATAATTAAATTATTGATAATTAAATTATTGAATTAAATAATTGGAAGTTGAGCTAAATGTTAAATATGAAGTTTTTAAACTTGTTGAAAATAATTTAAGGGCTTGTAAAATTTATATTGATAACACTGAAGATAATAGAAGTTGTAAGATTGAAATTAACAGTGGTTGTTCAGTTTTAAAATTTTATAGTTTAAATTGAATTTAAAAATAGCCTTCCGAGGAGCAGTCTCGGAATTCAACGAGACCAGTTCCATTGGATCCGTAATATTGAATTATTATCGGATTTCAAATTTCGTATTGATCGGAGTTGTCGTGTGATCGTACGAGATAAAAACGCATAGACAATAATTATCTTTTAAATTTAAAAATAAAATATTATGTCACCAATCAAATCACAGTCGCCCTATGTTTCTTTTGCCGACCTATTCTCCTCTGTCTCCTGAAGCAAGCCGACCTAAACTCTGCTTAATCACGCTACCTATCCCTTCGTTCACATCAAGCAGTTCCTTCTCGTTCCTTTTATAATTGCTTTTTCCTCACTCTCTCGTTATTCAATTCGAGAAAAAAAATGGCCGAGCTATACCAAATAAGAAATCCCTTTCCCCTTAGTTTTTCAAAATCGAAACCTTCAAATTAAATGGTCGAAGAAAATAACGAATGAAGATCTTAGATTTGATTTTGCGTTCGACTTTCCCCTCCTCCTTTCTGTCGACAGTAGCCTCAAATTTTCGAAGGCCTTCCCAATGAAAACCAGCTCCTTCCCAATCGAACTAAAGGCCGCTCACTTGGTTTTTCTCAAAAATTGAGCAATTGAATTCAGTTCGAAATTGAAATCCACCTCCAAAAGAAAATCGCGATCTCGCCTTAGAGAAGCAAATCGCGATCGACCTGGATGCCTTGGCATGTCGACATGAGCAAGAAGAGGTCGCGAACGATAATCTGGGTTGTGAGGGAAACCTAGGGGCGTAAGCAATGCTCTCGCAGATCGAGGTGGTGGTTGGATCGAGATTGGTGTGGCACAGTGCGATGGCGTTCGCGAAGGGAGGTCAAGTTTGGAAATAGTGGGAAGCACGAGTGGTGAGAAGCAGTAGGGTATTTTCTTTTTATTTTGTTCTTTATTCTATATTTATAGTTAAATATATTAAGAACATGTAATATCTCAACCCTCTGATTTAGATTTAAATTGATATGTAGAAATTTATATAAGTTGGATTTATACAGTTTTCTGGTATATGCTGTTTCAGAAAAATAATAATTACAGTAAAGAAAAATCATGTTTTGTTTATTTATAAAAGAAGGTATAAATATAAATATATTATATACATATGTGTATATAGTTAAGGAAAGTATATAAGGATTTTAAATGCCAAAGAATTTTATAAAGGGCTAGATGTTTGAATCTAAAAAAAATATAGTGTATAATTGAAAATTTATTTATTTAATTAACTTGTTTAATTATTTGGATGCTAAAATATTCTATTAAAAAGGGAATTATTTTAAAACAAATTTACTTGTTTAAAAATGAAATCACTAGTTAATTAAATTATAAATTGAAATTTAATTGTTCAAATTGACTCGAATGTTGATAAAAATTATGTAATGTTTATACAAGGTTATAAACCGGGAAACCAAGACAGAATTTAAGCGGACTGCAAATAAAATCAAAGTGAGTTAATCTCACTCGGTTAATTTAAATTTAAATTTAAATGATTAAATTTAAATAATTGTTTGAATGGTTGAATTGATTGATGGGCTATAGTATGGTATATTCTGAAATTGGCATATTATTGTGCTAACATCTGTGGATGCAGGGAAAACAGGTTGGAGGGATCCAACTGGACCCCTCATCATTTATTATTTAATATTCACTGTTGTGATTACTTGATATTCTATGATGAATATATTGGAATATTGAATGTTATGAATTGATTTGATATATTTGGGTATAATGAATTACCAAAAATATATAAATTGAGTTTTGGAAAGAAAATAAAGGAAGTAAATTTGTAAACGAAATAATCTTAAAAAATTTAATAAATTAAGAATGAATTGATAAAGGAATGGAAGTATGTTAAATACTAATAAATAACTTCGAGTTTGAAAAGAAAAGTATTTGAATAAACTGTAATTAATGAAGTGTAAAATTTTGTGATACTAATTTAAATGAATAAAGAATTAATTTAAAACTTAAAGTTTTAAATTTATCTAAAGGAATAAGAGGTTAATTGTGAAATCTAAATTGGTATTTCAATTAAAAGTATTTTAAATCATAATTAACGAATAAAATCTGAAATTAAAGGATTTTTGAATAAATGAAGTAAATTGGAAATCAATTTGGAAATTGATTTAAGTGTTTGAAATTGGATATTTGGAAGAACAAATTCAAGGTGGGAATTTATTAAAGGAATGAGAAAATTGTTTAAAAATAAATAGTGATTTATTTTTAAAATGTTGTGAAGAGAAGTATATTTCCTTGGATAGCCAAGTACGTTTTCAAAGTAAATTTTAAAATATAAGATAAAATTTTAATGTTGTTTAAAAAAAACATGTTTTAGAAGATTTATTATTTCTGAATGTTTAAAATTCTAAAGTAAATATTTTTCAAATCTATTATTGTAATAATTATTTAAAGGTGACTTAGTATTTTGTTTTAAAAAGTAAAAATATAGTTTTATATTTTATTAAGTAACCTTATTTTCAAATATTCATATAGTATGTATTTTTAACAAATTATTGAAGTATTTTTAACATAAATGTTTTAAAGTATATTTTAAAGGTAAAGTGTTTTAAATTATTTCAGAAAAAAATCTAGTTTTGTGCTTGGTGATTTCAGTGGAGATAGAAAATATTTGGGAAAGCTTATTCGGGGAAAGAAAGATGTTTTGAAACTGTTTTCAAAGAGTTTTGAGAATAGAAATATATCTTGTGAAGATATTTTTGAGGTTAATAAATAATTTGGAAAATTATTTATTGTTTGATGGTTGTTTGTGAATATTAATTGATAGTTAAATCACCGACTATCAATATTGGCCAAATGAGTTGATCATTTCAAAGAGACCGGGATCGAGATGAATTTCTCGAAAACCACTTCGATCCGGTTTGTACGTTTCGTGGAAAACGATTTTGTATTCGAAGATGGAGTAGTGAAGTGCAAGGCCTAGACGCTACTAATCCTGAGGATATTTCCAAAATGGATGTAGTAGAAATAGTGCCTTCGGTTCCATTCGGACCCGGGACAGACTTGTATGGATGAATGCTTGCGAAACATCGTCAGGTGGATGATGGGCATTCTAAGGGATATGTTCTTAAAAAGGTAATGCTTAGCCTCAAGCCTCATCAAATGGGAATGACTGAAAATCAGGGGTTATGCAGCAAGGCTAGGTGGGTAGCACCCAAGCAGGGTAAGGTCATTCCTGTCTAGATGTCCCTTTTATTTCGGCTTAGTGGGCAGTTGCTGATCCCAACCGCGGGGTGATCTCACTCGGGATTATCCAGTAAGGGGTAGTCCCGGTCTTGTGTTGCAGGGGAGCGGGCGTACTCCTCGGTATTGTGATCTAGGCCACGTACTGTGACAGGTGGTACCCCAGTTCCTAGTCATTAGTTGGAAATCCATACTCCCTACGAGCCTTGTACGAGTTTTGTTTGTATTACCCACTTTGTGGCTAGTAGCTGGAATTTAATAATGTAACAATTTCGGCTATTTTATAAGTATTTGTATATAGACCCTATTATAATATCAGAGGATTTCTATAAAAATGTTTTAGCTATCGTAAGGTAAAAACCCGACATGTTTATTTGTGGCATGGTCTTACGAGATGCTTTTGTTTTCAAAGGATTTTTGAAACTTTAATAATCAATTGAGTGTGATTTTCTCACACTGGTATTCCAGACTGACTCGGGTGTTATTTAACTGTAATGCTCGGGTCAGACCGAGTATTATAGGATATAGGATATGATGTTGTGGAGCTCAGGAGACGAGCTGGATGACGATACGTTCTCCCGTACTTGTTTATATATATATATATATATATAGATATACATATATATATATATATATATATATATATATATATATATGTTCCGTTGTGTTGTGTAGTTGTGTATTCAGTTGTATGTTATTGATGTTGAGCTATGATTGATGTACTCTGATGATGTAATATATAAACAGATATATTTGATTTTGTGTAAAGATATGTTAATATCTATTATATTTTATTCCGCTGCGATGGTTAGATTCTGATGTTTATTTCTATTTTCTCTCCTTCTACCTCTTCTTATTTTACCAAATGGTTCATATTTCTATGCGACTTGAGTTGATTGTTGTAGAATAGTGTTAACTCAAGGGGTACAGATTTGCGGGTCGTTACAGTTGGTATCAGAGCTTAGGTTGGTGATAACCTTGGCTCTGGTGGGAATTACTCATTGAAATAGAGTCAATAGTGCTCTAGACTGAGTTTGAGCGTATTAATAGATATGAGCGCGTATTTGTTAGTGAATATAAAATGATTTTATATTGTGTTGATTGCTTTATTGAGTAGTTAATGGATTCTGGTCAATACGAGTAATTAACGTTATTGACAGGGATCTCTAAACACTTGAATAGAATAATTCGACACGATATTGTTTTAAAGTAGGGTAAATGAAATAATCTTACCCAAATTATTTTTGTATATAAAAACGATATAATTTTTGTGAAGTATTATAGTATTTGGATGCTTGATTTTTCAGGAAGGATGATATTAAATTATTAACACTATTGTGTAGAAATTGAATAAGAAGTTGAAAACTTATAACCAAAGTTGAAGAATAAATTTATATAACAAAATGGAATTTGAAATATAGATTATAAATGTAATTTATAAATTGAAATGAACTTCATATCCAAATGAGATTTGTTAATGTAAACTGTAATGGTGATTATAATTTTGAAATAGAATTCCAGAGAACCATTTGAAATTGAAATGAGATAAAATTCCAGAGAATGTTTGAATATAGATTTAAAGGAATTGCAATTTGGAATTTTTGGGAAAAATTTAAATTCCTTTGGGTTTGAAAACGGTTTTAAAAAAAAGGTTGGAAGAATAATATTGATATTCTGGAAATATTTCTGAGTTGTATTTGAAATCTTGTGAGATTTAGAAATTAAAAATAATTGAAATGTTGTTAATGAGATAAATGCACTAAACTCTTTCGGTCGTTGGAAAATAATTCCGATGATGATCGCGACATCATCGGTGTTCATTTTCGAGTTTCCAAGAGAGGAATTGCTACCTGAATATTTTAAATTGGAATTTGTTTGCGAACTGGGTTTGGTTTTGAAATTCAAAGGGATAATTGAATTTGCCAAGGGATTTTGGATGTAGTTGATTTCGAAAGTGATTTTGAGATTTTGGGAAATTGTTTGAACTCTGGAATCTTATTTTAAATATTTATGGAATAATAAAATTATATACTTGGCTAAATAAAATGTATAATCCCGGATTAAAAGTAAAACATGAATGAGATTGATTGTAAATAGATGAAATATGAAAATAAATAAGTTTGTGACTTATAAAATTTAGAAGTGAAATAAATAAGCTAAAATAAAATTGATTTGAATATTAGGAAGTGAAAGAAAAATTCAAAACTTGAATTATAAAATAAATTGACCTCCGGTAAAATAGTTAAAGTGGTTTCGAGATAAAAAAAATATTAGGAAAAAACCTTGAACAAACAAACTAATAATTAATTGGTAATGAAATATGGAGATGGAACTCGAATTGGTTAAATGAAAGTCGAATACTAATTTAATGTGGCAAATGTTTAGTTTGCAAATAAATTATGAAATGAGTATTTGATGTAACCAATATGAAATGTTCCAAGATTAATAAATGGATTTAAACAAATTGAATGAGGATATGGATGCGAAATAAATTGAACGGAGTCAATTAAAATGAAATGAAATTAAGTATAGATTAAATTGGTATTAATTTAAAATAGTTATAAACTGGAATGAATATTCTTTTAAGTAAATATCACTGAATTTGCATAAAAATAATTGTCGTTTGATGTAAACGAGATTATATAAATTATATGGGTTAACAGTAGCCAATAATTGGCTTTTGAATCAATTGTAATAAATATGGCTTGTTTGGATGAAAAATAAATTGAATGTAAACAATGAAGTGTAAATGAATTCAGCTTGGATTGTCGGTGAATTGAATATAATTGGAAGTGTGAAATTCATAATGGTTGACTGAATAAACCAATTTAAATTAGTTAGTAGATGAAATCGGTTGGTAATTGAATCAAATTATGGATTTAAAATTGGAAAGTGCTTATAAATATATATAACTTGAGTTTTAAAGTTGAAATAACTTGACGAAAAATAAAATAACTTAAGTAATATTTGAATAAAAGCTTGATTTAAGTAAAATTGTGAAATGGTTGTGTCGAGTTTTATGAAATGATTTTGAATAAAACAGTTGAGAGAGAAAAAGAAAAAATATTAAAATTCATGATGGAATTGAAAAATTCTGATGAGATGAGTTATAGAATCATAACTTGAACGGGAGTGGGAAAAAGTAATAAGTGTATGACTTATAAAGTCTGCAAGAAAAGTATTAAGCCTGAGTAAATTTGTTGGGTATTTTGGAATTGAAATAAAAATCCAAACCTAAGAGATAAAATAAGATTAAATAATAATAGTAATGGCGTGAAGTGTAAATAAAACTAAAATGAGTAGAAATAAATTGGAAATCGCCTTGTATTAATAAAATTTGAATTAGTCTTGTTATTAGTGAATAAGTTTAGAAATAAATGGAAAAGGTAAATTAAAATTTAAAATGGATAAAGAGAATGAAAAAAATGAATTAGAAGGAATTTGATGAGAATCGAATAAAATGGAAATGAACTTAAGTTATGAAATTGAAATGATTTGAAATAAATTAATTTAAGTTTGAATTTATAGAAGCTTGGCTTCGGATGTAAATGAAATCCATTAAATAAAAGTTTGAGTTCAATTACTTAGGAAAGGGTTATTAATATGCAAGCAAGAAAGGTGGTCGAGCCTAAATAAAATGGTTTCCAATGAAATTATGCAAATATACAATTGAAATAGGTGTTGAAACCATATAAATTGCTTATGAAATGTTATTCGGGTATATTGCTTATGTTATACATGTGTTTAGCTATTGTAATTAAGAGAAATGTTAATAAACTTTGTATATTTGTCACTTACATGTTTAAATTGAGTAAGTATAGGTTTTTGGAAGTCGTTGACTGGTTTTGTCCGCGCTAAATGCTAAAAGAAATAAGCTGCTTGCTTAAAATGCTAAATAAGGTACGCCTACGCAATACAAATAGGAAATATGAACTATTTTTCTGTTTTCCGACCGTGTGGGTTGATGTACATATATTTATATCTCTTGTCAAATTGCAAAAGCTCCTCCGTACAAAGGAGACTCTGCCAAAAATTTTCGAAAATTTTGGAAGTTAGAATTTTTTTGAATCTTTTGGAAATTTTCACTAACGACAAATGATTTGAATTTGTTAAGCAAATAGAATTATAATTGAATGTTGAAATCTAATTTAAATTGTATATGTAAAGTACGATGAACTAAAGATATTGTTCAAAGAAATTGAAGATAGAAAAAGTTTGCAAACTAACTTTTATTTGAGATATAAAAACAAATTAGTAAGTGAAATTAATTTAAGGAATGATTAATCAAATATTGTTTGAAATGAGATGAATTGAACTCGATATTTTGAATTGCAAAGTGAATTAAACTCAAGAAAAATTGAAAATGAAATTTGGATAAAGGATGAGAATAAAAGTATTGACGTTTGAAATTAATTCGCAACTTGAAGCAAATTGAATTTATTTGAAATTGGAATCCAAATTGATTAAATAAAAACTGGAAGTTGTGACAAGGGAAAGTGTGAATAAGTGAATAACAATCAAAATAAATGTGAATGAAAAGGAAATTGATATATCGATAATCAATTGGAGCAAATACGTAGGATGTACGTATATTATTTTATTCGCATAGCTATTTGATCCAGATTCGGGCACAGAATTTCGAGATAGTTATATCGATCCGAGTTAGGATTTTTCACTCGATGTTCGACGGCGAACCTGGATATGGAATTTTGATTGATTCTGGAAATTCTCTATCATAGTTTACAGCTATGCAAGGAGAATGACGGTTTCTAATCAGGAAACCAGATCTGAGTCCGCACTAGGAAGTCGGGTGGACGATACTACTTCGGAAGTGAAATTGTGTGATCGAGTGAGCGATCGGATTTGGTATTGCGTACAGATGATATATGTGCATCGTACGGGATTAAGTAAAACAAATATTGAAAATGTGTAAAAGACGTCAATAAAATGTTTTTGAATGTTGTGATTGGATATTATTGCTAAACAGGATATGCAGGTATGAAAAGGGAAAGAAAAATTGGTCTTGATTTCAGATAATAAATTTGAATTGCTCGACAAAAAGGTATGTGTTCAAATTTCTTTGAAATTTGTTTGGGTTTTTGGATCGAGCCACTTGGCTTTTTTTTTGGATTTGGGAGGCTATAGAGCCATTTTGTAGTTGTACCGAGCTAGCCGCGCAAAGGAGACGCTGGCGAAATTTTTCGAAAATTTAGAGAGTTAGAAAATTTTTGAGAAAATTCTGATAATTTTAAATTTGATTTAGAATTGAAATTTGAATGATCGAGCAAATAATATAGTTTGAAAAATATGGGGGAATTTGGGAAGTTAGTAGGATTGATAATGGGTCTTTTATAAAAGATAGTTGGTAGGATGTGGGATTGTTGATTTTTGGGAAAAGTAAACGGATATTGGACCATTCTTCCTAACTAGTAATTTCGGGGACGAAATTCTTTTAAGGGGGAGGAATGTGACGACCTGGAATTTTTGAGCGTTTGAAATTGGAATATTTAATTGATTTTAATATTTAAAAGTAAATTTTTAGCTTGAATTCGAATATCACTAATTATTGATAATTAATTAAATAATTGGAAGTTGAGCTAAATGTTGAATCTGAAGTTTTTAAACCTGTTGAAAATAATTTAAGGGCTTGTAAAAATTATATTGATAACACTGAAGATAATAGAAGTTGTAAGATTGAAATTAACAGTGGTTGTTCAGTTTTAAAATTTTATAGTTAAATTGAATTTAAAAATAGCCTTCCGAGGAACAGTCTCGAAATTCAACGAGACCAGTTCCATTGGATCCGTAATATTGAATTATTATCGGATTTCAAATTTCTTATTGATCGGAGTTGTCGTGTGATCGTATGAGATAAAAACTCATAGACAATAATTTATCGTTTTCATTTAAATATAATATATTATGTCAACAATCAAATTACAATCGCCCTATGTTTCTTTTGCTGACCTATTCTCCTCTGTCTCCTGAAGCAAGCCGACCTAATCTCTGCTTAATCACGCTACCTATCCCTTCGTTCACATCAAGAAGTTCCTTCTCATTCCTTTTATAATTGCATGTTCCTCTCTCTCTCTCTCTCTCTCTCGTTATTCAATTCGAGAAAAAAAATGGCCGAGCTATACCAAATAAGAAATCCCTTTCCCTTTAGTTTTTCAAAATCGAAACCTTCAAATAAATGGCCGAAGAAAATAACGAATGAAGATCTTAGATTTGATTTTGCGTTCCACTTTCCCCTCCTCCTTTCTGTCGACAATAGCATCAAATTTTTGAATGCCTTCCCAATGAAAACCAGCTCCTTCCCAATTGAATTAGAGGCCGCTCACTTGCTTTTTCTCAAAAATTGAGCAATTGAATTCAGTTCGAATTCGAAATCCACCTCCAAAAGGAAATTGCGATCTCGCCTTAGAGAAGCAAATCGCGATCGACCTGGATGCCTTGGCATGTCGACATGAGCAAGAAGAGGTCGCGAACGATAATCTGGGTTGTGAGGGAAACCTAGGGGCTTAAGCAATGCTGTCGCAGATCGAGGTGGTGGGTGGATCGAGATTGGTGTGGCACGGTGCGATGGCGTTCGCGAAGGGAGGTCAAGTTTGGAAATAGTGGGAAGCACGAGTGGTGAGAAGCAGTAAGGTATTTTCTTTTTATTTTGTTCTTAATTCTATATTTATAGTTAAATAGATTAAGAACATAAAATATCTCAACCCTCTGATTTAGATTTAAATTGATATGTAGAAATTTATATAAGTTGGATTTATATAGTTTTCTGGTATATGCTGTTTCAGAAAAATAATAACTACAGTAAAGAAAAATCATGTTTTGTTTATTTATAAAAGAAGGTATAAATATAAATATATTATATACATATGTGTATATAGGTAAGGAAAGTATATAAGGATTTTAAATGCCAAAGAATTTTATAAAGGGCTAGATGTTTGAATCTAAAAAAAAATATAGTGTATATTTGAAAATTTATTTATCTAATTATTTGGATGCTAGAATATTCTACTAAAAAGGGAATTAGTTTAAAACAAATTTACTTGTTTAAAAATGAAATCACTGGTTAATTATATTAAAAATGGAAATTTAATTGTTCAAATTGACTCGAATGTTGATAAAAATTATGTAATGTTTATACAAGGTTATAAACCGGGAAACCAAGACAGAATTGAAACGGAATGTAAATAAAATCAAAGTGAGTTAATCTCACTCAGTTAATTTAAATTTAAATGATTAAATTTAAATAATTGTTTGAATGGTTGAATTGATTGACGTGAATCCCTTGGCTACTCGTTAAAATTTGAGTACCCAAGAGTTTAAGGAGAATAGAAATAAACTCCGGGTTAGACATGGGTCTGGTGTGAGTAACAAGTTAAAGTTGCTTAACTTTTGAAAAACCTTTGAAAGAAAAAGTATCACGTAAGGCTTCCCACACATAAACATGGAAAAGTTTTTACCTTACGCTAACCAAAAAATTTGATAGGAAATCCAGTGATATTATAATAGGTCTAGGGTTTTCAAGTAAATATGAAATAGCCGAAATTGTTACATTTATTAAATTCCAGCTACTAGCCACAAAAGTGGGTAATACAATCAAAACCGAGGGCACTTATTGGATTTTGGATTCCATACAATGGCAGGGCTACCGGGGTACCGCCCATCACAGTACGTGGCCTAGATCACCGTACCGAGGAGTACGCCCGCTCCCATGCAATACAAAGCCGGAACCATTCCTTACCGAACAGTTTCGAACAAGACCACCCCGCAATTATGATCAGCAACCGAACCACAAAGCCGAAGATAAAGGGACATCTAGACAGGGGTAAATCTCATCCTACTTGGGCATGACCCACTTAGCCTTGCTGCACCTCCCCTGTTTTAGCCATTCCCGGTTGATGGGGCTTGAGGCTACGATTACCTTTATAGGGCATATCACTTAGAATGCTCATCGTCCACCGGACGATGTTATGAAAGCATTCAATCCATACAAGTTCGTTCCGGGTTCGAACGAAACCGAAGGCATTATCTCGTTACACTCATTTTGGAATCACCCTCAGAGTTAACGACGATAACCCTCGCACTCTGAATCTTCATCTTCACTTGAGATTCACGGCCTATCGTTAATTTGGATCGATGCGGTTTTCGGATATCCAAATATGGAAACCCGATCCCGGTCTCATCGAAATCCAAAACGTATCTTTTAAGTCCATGTTGTTTTAAGAGTTTAAAACAATTCAATTCATTATCTATATACACACAGATAGATAATTCTCAACATAACAATGGATAATCAACATTATCATCAACAGATAATCCATATCATCATTATAACAGATGATCCATATCACCATCCAAATGCAACCAATGCATCCATACCATATAACATTACTCATCTCATGGCTGAGATTGCAAACCATTCAAGGCAACCAATATCAATCATTCATATATAAGCAATGATTTAATGATCACTCCATCTATAATTAATTTAAAATGAATTAAATTAATTACTTCATCTTTAATTAATTTAAAACGAATTAAATTAATTACTTCATCATTATAATCCTGCTTAACTTAATCATTAATTGATCACAAATCAATTAAATAATCATCATCTCATTATTTATTTCAATTAATCATTCCTGATTAACAATATTTCTAATTACAATATGTAATTAGCCTTTATATTAATTTCACAAGTTAATTATACTTAGCTCTTATAATAATTAACTTTTAATTGCTTAATCAATTAATTAACTAAAGTTAATTACATTAATCATTTATTAATTAATTACTTCATTTATTAATTATTCCTTATGTAATAAATTCTAAGTTACATCATTAATTTTATTTATTAATTAATGATTTCTAATTACAATTAATCAATCTCTCTATTAAAATTAATTACATTAAGTAATTAATCTGCAATTAAACCACACATATATTAATCACCCTTGATTAATAACAATCCAGTAATTAACTACCCTTAATCACTACATTAATAAATTACTCCTTAATTTATTATCTCAATTAATCCCTTGATTAATCTCAAAGTAATTAAATCCAAATTACTTCCATCATTAAACATCTTTAATTACATTCAGTACTTATCAATTAATTACTCCCCTAAGTAATTACAAATCCATTAATTACATTAAGTAATTACTATCCAATCAAGTGTTTAAATTAATTAAACTTAATTAATTAATCTAACTAATCACATTTACCCAATTAATTTCATCAAGTAACTAATTCCTAAATTACTTCCATTAAGTAATAAAACATAAACGATTACATAAATGATTGTTATTAATTAATTAACCTAATTAATTATCAAAATTAATCGCATTAATTAATTGTTAAATAATCTTAAGTTAATGACCTTCATTAACATTTCTTAATTACTTTACTTAAGAAATTAACTCAGATTAATCATTATTAATTACAAATTAATTAATATTTAATTACAATTTAATTATTATTTAATTACAATTTAATTAATCTCTAATTATTAATTAATTAAGTGTTAATTACAATCTTAATTAATCCTTAATTACTTGATTAATTAATTCTTTAATCATAAATTAAAATTTAATTAATAATCCCTAATTACAGATTAATTAACCTTAATTAATTAATCTTAAGTTTTAATTAATTAATTTAAAAATTGTCAATTACTTAATTAATCATCCTATCATTAATTAATTAAATAATTAATTACCCATCTTAATTATCTTAATAATTTAATGAATTCAATCATTAAATGTGACGACCCGGAATTTTTGAGCGTTTGAAATTGGAATATTTAATTGATTTTAATATTTAAAAGTAAATTTTTAACTTGAATTCAAATATCACTAATTATTGATAATTAAATTATTGATAATTAAATTATTGAATTAAATAATTGGAAGTTGAGCTAAATGTTAAATCTGAAGTTTTTAAACTTGTTGAAAATAATTTAAGGGCTTGTAAAATTTATATTGATAACACTGAAGATAATAGAAGTTGTAAGATTGAAATTAACAGTGGTTGTTCGGTTTTAAAATTTTATAGTTTAAATTGAATTTAAAAATAGCCTTCCGAGGAGCAGTCTCGGAATTCAACGAGACCAGTTCCATTGGATCCGTAATATTGAATTATTATCGGATTTCAAATTTCGTATTGATCGGAGTTGTCGTGTGATCGTACGAGATAAAAACTCATAGACAATAATTTATCGTTTTCATTTAAATATAATATATTATGTCAGCAATCAAATTACAATCGCCCTATGTTTCTTTTGCCGACCTATTCTCCTCTGTCTTCTGAAGCAAGCCGACCTAATCTCTGCTTAATCACGCTACCTATCCCTTCGTTCACATCAAGAAGTTCCTTCTCGTTCCTTTTATAATGGCATGTTCCTCTCTCTCTCTCTCTCGTTATTCAATTCGAGAAAAAAAATGGCCGAGCTATAACAAATAAGAAATCCCTTTCCCCTTAGTTTTTCAAAATCGAAACCTTCAAATTAAATGGCCGAAGAAAATAACGAATGAAGATCTTAGATTTGATTTTGCGTTCCACTTTCCCCACCTCCTTTCCGTCGACAATAGCCTCAAATTTTCGAATGCCTTCCCAATGAAAACCAGCTCCTTCCCAATCGAATCAGAGGTCGCTCACTTGCTTTTTCTCAAAAATTGAGCAATTGAATTCAGTTCGAATTCGAAATCCACCTCCAAAAGGAAATTGCGATCTCGCCTTAGAGAAGCAAATCGCGATCGACCTGGATGCCTTGGCATGTCGACATGAGCAAGAAGAGGTCGCGAACGATAATCTGGGTTGTGAGGGAAACCTAGGGGCTTAAGCAATGCTGTCGCAGATCGAGGTGGTGGGTGGATCGAGATTTGTGTGGCACGGTGCGATGGCATTCGCGAAGGGAGGTCAAGTTTGGAAATAGTGGGAAGCACGAGTGGTGAGAAGCAGTAAGGTATTTTTTATTTATTTTGTTCTTAATTCTATATTTATAGTTAAATAGATTAAGAACATAAAATATCTCAACCCTCTGATTTAGATTTAAATTGATATGTAGAAATTTATATAAGTTGGATTTATACAGTTTTCTGGTATATGCTGTTTCAGAAAAATAATAATTATAGTAAAGAAAAATCATGTTTTGTTTATTTATAAAAGAAGGTATAAATATAAATATATTAAATACATATGTGTATATAGGTAAGGAAAGTATATAAGGATTTTAAATGCCAAAGAAATTTATAAAGGGCTAGATGTTTGAATCTAAAAAAAAATATAGTGTATATTTGAAAATTTATTTATCTAATTAACTTATTTAATTATTTGGATGCTAGAATATTCTACTAAAAAGGGAATTAGTTTAAAACAAATTTACTTGTTTAAAAATGAAATCACTGGTTAATTAAATTATAAATGGAAATTTAATTGTTCAAATTGACTCGAATGTTGATAAAAATTATGTAATGTTTATACAAGGTTATAAACCGGGAAACCAAGACAGAATTGAAACGGAATGCAAATAAAATCAAAGTGAGTTAATCTCACTCAGTTAATTTAAATTTAAATGATTAAATTTAAATAATTGTTTGAATGGTTGAATTGATTGATGTGCTATAGTATGGTATATTCTGGAATTGGCATATTATTGTGCTAACATCTGTGGATGCAGGGAAAACAGGTTGGAGGGATCAAACTGGACCCCTCATCATTTATTATTTAATATTCTCTGTTGTGATTATTTGATATTCTATGATGAATATATTGGAATATTGAATGTTATGATTTGATTGGATATATTTGGGTATAATGAATTACCAAAAATATATAAATTGGGTTTTGGAAAGAAAATAAAGGAAGTAAGTTTGTAAACGAAATAATCTAAGAAAATTTAATAAATTAAGAATGAATTGAAAAAGGAATGGAAGTATGTTAAATACTAATAATCAACTTTGACTTTGAAAAGAAAAGTATTTGAATAAACAGTAATTAATGAATTGTAAAATTTTGTGATACTAATTTAAATGAATAAAGAATTATTTTAAAACTTAAAGTTTTAAATTTATCTAAAGGAATAAGAGGTAAATTGAAAAATCTAAATTGGTATTTCAATTAAAAGTATTTTAAATCATAATCAAGGAATAAAATCTGAAATTAAAGGATTTTTGAATAAATGAAGTAAATTGGAAATCAATTTGGAAATTGATTTAAGTATTTGAAATTGGATATTTGGAAGAATAAATTCAAGGTGGGAATTTATTAAAGGAATGAGAAAAATTGTTTAAAAATAAATAGTGATTTATTTTTAAAAGGTTGTGAAGAGAAGTATATTTCCCTGGATAGCCAAGTACGTTTTCAAAGTAAATTTTAAAATATAAGATAAAAGTTTAATGTTGTTTTAAAAAAAACATGTTTTAGAAGATTTATTATTTCTGAATGTTTAAAATTCTAAAGTAAATATTTTTCAATTCTATTATTGTAATAATTATTTAAAGGTGACTTAGTATTTTGTTTTAAAAAGTAAAAATCTAGTTTTATATTTTATTAAGTAACCTTATTTTCAAATATTCATATAGTATGTATTTTTAACAAATTATTGAAGTAGTTTTAACATAAATGTTTTAAAGTATATTTTAAAGGTTAAGTGTTTTAAATTATTTCAGAAAAAAAATCTAGTTTTGTGCTTGGTGATTTCAGTAGAGATAGAAAATATTTGGAAAAGCTTATTCTGGGAAAGAAATATGTTTTGAAACTATTTTCAAAGGGTAATAGAAATATATCTTGTGAAGATATTTTTGAGGTTAATAAATAATTTGGAAAATTATTTATTGTTTGATGGTTGTTTGTGAATATTAATTGATAGTTAAATCACCGACTATCAATATTGGCCAAATGCGTCGATCATTTCGAAGAGACCAGGATCGTGATTAATTTCTCGAAAACCACTTCGATCCGGTTTGTACGTTTCGTGGAAAATGATTTTGGATTCGAAGATGGAGCACTGAAGTGCAAGGGCTAGTCACTACTAACCCTGAGGATATTTCCAAAATGGATATGGTAGGAATAGTGCCTTCGGTTCCGTTCGGACCCGGGACGGACTTGTATGGATGAATGCTTGCGAAACATCGTCAGGTGGACGATGGGCATTCTAAGGGATATGTTCTTGAAAAGGTAACGCTTAGCCTCAAGCCTCATCAAATGGGAATGACTGAAAATCAGGGGTTGTGCAGCAAGGCTAGGTGGGTAGCACCCAAGAAGGGTGAGGTCATTCCTGTCTAGATGTCCCTTTTATTTCGGCTTAGTGGGCGGTTGCTGATCCCAACCGCGGGGTGATCTCACTCGGGATTATCCAGTAAGGGGTAGTCCCGGTCTTGTGTTGCAGGGGAGTGAGAGTACTCCTCGGTACTGTGATCTAGGCCACGTACTATAACAGGTGGTACCCCAGTGCCTAGTCATTAGTTGAAATCCGTACTCCCTGCGAGCCTTGTACGAGTTTTGTTTGTATTACCCACATTATGGCTAGTAAATGGAATTTAATAATGTAACAATTTCGGCTATTTTATAAGTATTTGTATGTAGACCCTATTATAATATCATAGGATTTCTATAAAAATGTTTTAGCTATCGTAAGGTAAAAACCCGACATGTTTATTTATGGCGTGGTCTTACGAGATGCTTTTGTTTTCATAGGATTTTTGAAACTTTAATAATCAATTGAGTGTGATTTTCTCACGCTGGTATTCCAGACTGACTCGGGTGTTATTTAACTGTAATGCTCGGGTCAGACCGAGTATTATAGGATACAAGATATGATGTTGTGGAGCTCAGGAGACGAGCTGGATGACGATACGTACTCCCGTACTTGTTTATATATATGTTCCGCTTTGTTGTGTAGTTGTGTATTCAGTTGTATGTTATTGATGCTGGGCTATGATTGATGTACTCTGATGATGTAATATATAAACAGATATATTTGATTTTGTGTAAAGATATGTTAATATCTATTATATTTTATTCCGCTGCGATGGTTAGATTCTGATGTTATTTTCTATTTTCTCTCCTTCTACCTCTTCATCTTTAACCAAATGGTTCGTATTTCCGTGCGACTTGAGTTGATTGTTGTAGAATAGCGTTAACTCAAGGGGTATGGATGTGTGGGTCGTTATATTAAATTTTATTTATCTTTAAGATAACATTTCTTACTTAACAAAGTACTTAAAACAATTTGTTTTCAAATTTACTTTAAATTCTATTTAAATTTCATTTTAAACTTAAGATACAAATTTAGCTTAAACAAGGTTTTAAAAATAATTCAAATCCTTTTTATCTCATATGTTAAAAGAAACATCCATTATATAAAATATGTTTGAAAGAATTTAAACTAAATTCATCTTTAAATTCAAACTAGTTTAAAATACACTTTAAACATTCCAAATTTATTTTAAAAACAAATTCAATTGAAAAACTTCTTTAAATTTTAAAAAAACTGAAATGCAGTTTAAATCTTTTATTTCAGATTTAAACTTAAATCTTTAAAGCTTGATTTACATTTACATCACCCTTTATTTAAAATTCAGATCATTTAACCTTTTCAATGTAATTAACCATTTAAATTTAAACTTATTTTATTTTAAAATCTGAAATTTAAACCCAATTCCAGATTTTTAAAACTCAGGTTTAAAACTTATTTTAAATTTCTAATTTGCAATTTGCAATTTAAACATGCAGTTTAAATTCAAACCCCATATACTTTTATACTAAAAAGTTTTAAAACCAAGTTTAAATTTCAAATTTCAAATTAATTTAAAACTTAGATTCAACTACTTTGGATTCATATTCAAATTCCAAATTCTAAACTTAGTTTAAATTTTCCAGTTGGCGTTTTTAAACTTTACTTCTAATTTTAAAAACAGAAAACAAGTTTTTATTTTTATTTAAAATCAAACTTAAATTTTCTGAATTCAAATTATTTCAAAAGCCAAGATTTAAACTAATTGAATTCAGATTCAATTCAGGTTTTTAAATTTAGTTTAAAATTTTGTTTACATTTTGAAACTTTACTTTAAACTTTTTTTAAAAAAACAACAGAACAGGTTTTCTGTTTATTTTGTAAAACCTGAAACAATGCATATAGTCGAGCTTCCCCTATTTTTAGTTCGAGTCAGAAACTTATTTGCTTCGAGTCCTTCATTCGAATTCCCCGAGACAAACACGAGAACTAACCCTCTGCAAAACAACTTCACCAGAGTTGAAAAGGTGCACCGTGCACATGCACGGTGGCGTTGTTCAACTCCTATCACCACCGATGATCTTCTCAGGTCATCGTTCACTGTTACATCCAAATGCAAGCATCAGATCGATCACAATTCCACGAAATCACACTCGAGCTCTCAACCCCCAAACCTGGAACAACAGGCAGTATCCTACTCCCAAACCTGTCAACGGCCTCGTCCACGCGCCACTGGCCACTGGAGCAGTTGCAATTCCGTCCACACACCTGTCAACCACCATACTTCCATTTCCCAAAGTATTGTTGGACTCGATCCATTGTCAAAGCCGTGGTGTTCAATTTTCTCAAACCCAGCAAACTATGGTTCTAAAATTTAAATCACAATCTCTATTTCCAAAATGAAAAACTCCATGATCTTATAATTTTCCCAGCTTCACAAATCATCCTTCCACCTACAGAAGAAAACTCGACCTCTAAGAATAAACAGCTCACCAGAAAATTCAAAAATTTTCCTTTCCAGTTCAACAAGAACTGCTCTTAACTCCTAATGCTAAAAATCTTAATTTGGGTATAAAATTCATGGTTTTGTTCAAGTATTTCACTGATGTTACTTAATTAATGAATTTTGAAGTTTAAATTTTCCACTTATATTTATTAATTTTTCTCTGTTATTTCTTACCAGGCAATACAAAAGTTATTTTACTTATATAAGTTTTTAAAACTTTACTTTATCGTGTAATACACAAGTTTTATTCGATTAATTAAATCATAACAACAACCAGTCAAAAGAAAATTTTATTTTTATCACTTGAACATATATTGTAACCAGTCAGAAACAAGAGTGAATCGGACATGCTTTCATTCATGCATATAGATATACTTAGCAATGTTTTTTTTTGACAACATATAAAAGACTAATTATTTTCATGAATAAAACAAGCAACCATATTTTTATACTTAAAATTTTGAAAATACTAATTTACTTACCTGTTTTAAATATGCAGAGCAGAGCACAAGTTTTCAGATTTGAAAAGTTCCTGATTTTTTTTTAAAAACTTGAATGCTTATAGAAAGCTTTAAACTTGAATGTTGAATGCCTTTAGCGTTCATGCAGTGGCCACTCCAGATTGCAGAGAGAAATGCAGGTTGCTATGCATTTGATTTTGCATGTTACAGATTGAAGAAAGTAGAAATGCAGACTTCCTTGCTTTATTTTCCAAATTTTTGAAAAATTGAATGCAGGTTGCTAGCTTGATTTCCAGATTTACAAACTGACATGCATGTTAAAGAAACTGGAAATACTTTTGGTACTTGGTTTGAAAATGCTTTGAGATTGAAAATGAGGTTGTATGCAGGTTACAAATTTGTTTCTAGAGTGGGATGTTTTCTCATTTTTATCTGAAAATTTCTTGGTTATGACATGGAAATGAGAAAAGAAGGAAATGGGAAAAAATGTAAGTTTATATAACTTTATTTATGATTTAATTAAAATCAAAGAAAAATTAAAAAATTAAAACAATGACACTTGCCTTGTGTTTTAACACTTGTCATTTTAAAATGATATTTAGTTTACACTTGTTATATTAGAACCTAAGATGTTTACACATGTATCTTTTAATTAATTAGTATTTTTAATTAAGTGTTAATGAAAGTTTAAACTTAATTAATTAGTTTTTAATACTTAGTTATGTATAGAAAATTTTAAAGAAAACAAAACCAAGAATTATTATAAATAAAAACAATATACCAATCAATTATTTGAAAATAACATTTTAGATAATTTAAATGAATTTATAAAAGGGGTTGTAAATTACTTGCTATTACATGAATACATGTTTCATTAATTAATTGTATTTTAAACTTCATATTTAATTTACAAATCATATCAATATTTAAAAAGAAATAAAACAAACATTTTATAACTTTATTTTAATATTCAAACTTAAGTCAAAATACATTTTAAACAAATAAAACATTTATCTTATATTTTTAACATCATTTAATTATTTTATTAAATAGCTTTTGAAAGCTTAAATCAAAAAAAAAGATCATAATTTTCCAAATTCAAAATATTAGAAAATATGCTATATTAATTAAATTAAAAACCAAACTCATCTATTTAAAATATATATACATTATAAATAGAAAACAAATCTATTAACTTATTAAAAGATAAATTCACTAATTAATTATTTAAATAAAGAAGATTATTAAGTCAAATCAAATTTATTTACAACAAATTATTAAATCAATTTAATTTAAAACACAGATTATTAAATTTATATTGTCATAAATTCCGGGACATCACAATCCTCCTCCTTAAAAGAATTTCGTCTCCGAAATTTAAAACAAAGGTAATTTAGTAATCTTATTAAATATTTAATCTTAAAATACAGCATATGTTAATCATATGCTAACAACCATAGCAACCAATTCACATAATCAAAATAAATCTAACTATCCATAAAAATTCTGGATAGAATTTCCACGAGTTTCCTCGGTATAAATATCGGGATACTCGCTCTATAGAATCCAAACAATCAATATTACTAAGCTATAGAGCTCCTATCTCATCTATACTACAATTCTAAACAAGATATCAGACTACAGACGAGTCTGACTCAACAACCAAATCCTCCTGAACTGCTGGTTCTACAACCAGAAATAGCTCATACATGTACTCCCTCAGAGATACGTGAAACACTCTGAATACCAGTTATCCAAACTGGCAATTCAACTCTTGAAAACCAAACACTTCGGAGCTAGCTTCCCAGACTTACCAAAACTTATAGCTCCTTGGATCGGAGAAAAACTTATCCAAAAACAAATCTCCGACTCCAGAATCCAAATTCCTCCGCCTCTTAACCATCAAAATTCTTCGGACGATCCAGGGCTGCCAACATCCCTCTTGATCAGCTCAACCTTTGCTGATGCCACTAGAAACAGACTGGATCAAAACAATCCAATGATCTCCTCAAGATCAATTCAAAACCAAGAACACAAACACTACTCCTCAACAATAGAAGATAGAACAAACTTCTCCTTATGCAGAAAAGAAAACAGATGCACCCCCAAACTACTTCCGCTGCACAACTCTGACTCGAAGTAGAAGAAAATGCTGATGAAAAACACGAGCACAAACTGGACAACCCAGCACAGAAATATGGTCCAACAGATCCATAAAGAAAACTCAAAAATTCCTCTGAAACCTGAGCTGCTTCACCAACTTCTATCTCTAAGAATCATCCTCCTACTAACTAAACCACCGGAAATCCTGGAATCCAAATTGATAGGAAAACTCGATCTCCAGATGCGGACAAACTCTGACTTCCTAGAAGACATCCGAAAAATCTCCAACAACTCAAGAGAACACTCAACTATCGCAAGTCACTTTTGCGATCAACCCAGCCTAATTCCAAAGAAAACTGCTCTCTCTTTACCAAACTGAACAGCTTCACTGGCCTAGCCAATCCACCGAAGAAAAGGATCCACTCTGTTGCTTCTGAACTCCAATTCAGAAAAACTACTCAGCTAGAAAACTTCCTGCCAACACAGAACACTCCGAGCTGCACTGCTAATACCAGTGCCAAAGAATTCCTAATCCAAAGCTCTTCGAGAAACTCGGACCTCAAAGCAAACAGAAACACCCTGGTGGACTCAGGCACATCACCGAAACAGACACAATTCCTTACTCTTGTTCCAAAGAAACATCTTCGGAAATATCCATAGTCACTGCATCTCATCATGCAGCTACTACTTCTTGAGGTATCAAGATACCATCACTCACTTGCTTCTGCCCAACCGACAGATCCTAACTCAACTCATCCAACTCCGCACTTCAAAGATGACTCTGAACCTTAACAGGTTTCCTTTAGAGATCGATGAAATCCTTACACCAAGCAAAACTCACTCGAGAATATATTAGATCTACAGTCTCGTCAGATACACTTCGAACCTCATCACTCAAACTCCAACCATCGGTAGTTGTGTTATACACACCACTACCTTATCTACCTTCATAACTTATATCGGAAAACCTGAACAGGTAACCCAATCAGATAGGTAGATATATACATATATATATATATATATAAAACACAAATACGCTCTCTCAAGATAGACACCACTCCAGAGACTAGGTATTCGCTTGACCTAGCGCTCTGATACCAACTGTGACGACCCAACTTTCATCTCTCATAAAATCGCATCATCTTTAAGAAAGAAAGGGATAGAAAAGAGAAAGAAAGAAGAGAAAGAAGAAACAACAACAGAATCTCAACAGCGGAACGAATAAATTATATTAATAACATAAGTATTACATAGTATACAACAATTATCAGAGTTACACAGACAATGCATCACATACTAGACAGTTATAAACACCTGTCTAGTTATTACAACTCAAAGACAATACAGAAAACACTCACATATACCAACACAGTGGAAAACTATATATCTACACGCGGAAGCCTCCTGCTCCATTGCTCCTCCACAATTCGTTACAGCTAACCTGAATCCCTTGGCTACTCGTAAAAATTTGAGTACCCAAGAGTTTAAGGAAAACATAAATAAACTCCGGGTCAGACAAGGGTCTGGTGTGAGTGACAGGTTAAAGTTGCTTAACTTTTGAAAAACCTTTGAAAGAAAAGGTATCACGTAAGACTTCCCACACAAAAACATGGAAAAGTTTTTACCTTACGCTAACCAAAACATTTGATAGGAAATCCAGTGATATTATAATAGGTCTAGGGTTTTCAAGTAAATATGAAATAGCCGAAATTGTTACATTTATTAAATTCCAGCTACTAGCCACAAAAGTGGGTAATACAATCAAAACTGAGGGCACTTACTGGATTTTGGATTCCATACAATGGCAGGGCTACCAGGGTACCGCCCATCATAGTACGTGGCCTAGATCACCGTACCGAGGAGTACGCCCGCTCCCCTGCAACACAAAGCCGGAACCATTCCTTACTGAACAGTTCCGAAAAAGACCATCCCGCAGTTGTGATCAGCAACCGCACCACAAAGCCGAAGATAAAGGGACATCTAGACAGGGGTAAATCTCGTCCTACTTGGGCATGGCCCACTTAGCCTTGCCGCACCTCCCCTGTTTTAGCCATTCCCTGTTGATGAGGCTTGAGGCTACGATTACCTTTATAGGACATATCACTCAGAATGCTCATCGTCCACCTGACGATGTTCTGAAAGCATTCAATCCATACAAGTTCATTCCGGGTTCGAACAAAACCGAAGGCGTTATCACGTTACACTCATTTTGGAATCACCCTCAAAGTTAACGACGATAACCCTTGCACTCTGAATCTTCATCTTCACTTGAGATTCATGGCCTATCGTTAATTTGGATCGATGTGGTTTTCGGATATCCAAATATGGAAACTTGATTCCGGTCTCATCGAAATCCAAAACGTGTCTTTTAAGTCCAAGCTGTTTTAAGAGTTTAAAACAATTCAATTCATTATCTATATACACACGGATAGAAAATTCTCAACATAACAATGGATAATCAACATTATCATCAACAGATAATCCATATCATCATTATAACAGATAATCCATATCATCATCCAAATGCGACCAATGCATCCATATCATATAACATTACTCATCTCATGGCTGAGATTACAAACCATTCATGGCAACCAATATCAATCATTCATACATAAGCAATGATCTAATGATCACTCCATCTATAATTAATTTAAAATGAATTAAATTAATTACTTCATCTTTAATTAATTTAAAATGAAATTAAATTAATTACTTCATCATTATAATCCTGCTTAACTTAATCATTAATTGATCACAAATCAATTAAATAATCATCATCTCATTATTTATTTCAATTAATCATTCCTGATTAAAAATATTTCTAATTACAATAAGTAATTAGCCTTTATATTAATTTCACAAGTTAATTATACTTAGCTCTTATAATAATTAACTTTTAACTGTTAATCAATTAATTAATTAAGTTAGTTACGTTAATCATTTATTAATTAATTACTCCATTTATAAATTATTCCTTAATTAATAAATTCTAAATTGCATCATTAATTTTATTTATTAATTAATGATTTCTAGTTATAAATAATCAATCTCTCTATTAAAATTAATTACATTAAGTAATTAATCTGCAATTAAACCACACATACATTAATCACCCTTGATTAATAACAATCCAGTAATTAACTACCCTTAATCACTTCATTAATAAATTACTCCTTAATTTATTATCTCAATTAATCCCATGATTAATCTCAAAGTAATTAAATCCAAATTACTTCCATCATTAAACATCTTTAATTACATTCAGTAGTTATCAATTAATTACTCCCCTAAGTAATTACAAACCCATTAATTACATTAAGTAATTATTATCCAATCAAGTGTTTAAATTAATTAAACTTAATTAATTAATCTAACTAATCACATTTACCCAATCAATTTCATAAAGTAATTAATTCCTTAGTTACTTCCATTAAGTAATTAGACATAAACAATTACATAAATGATTATTATTAATTAATTAACCTAACTAATTATCAAAATTAATCGCATTAATTAATCGTTAAATAATCTTAAGTTAATGAACTTCATTAACATTTCTTAATTACTTTACTTAAGAAATTAACTCAGATTAATCATTATTAATTACAAATTAATTAATCTCTAATTATTAATTAATTAAGTGTTAATTACAATCTTAATTAATCCTTAATTACTTGATTAATTAATTCATTAATCATTAATTAAAATTTAATTAATAATCCCTAATTACAGATTAATTAACCTTAATTAATTAATCTTAAGTTTTAATTAATCAATTTAAAAATTCTCAATTACTTAATTAATCATCCTATCATTAATTAATTAATAATTAATTACCCATCTTAATTATCTTAATAATTTAATGAATCCAATCATTAAATTTTATTTATCTTTAAGATAACATTTCTTACTTAATCAAAGTACTTAAAATAATTTGTTTTCAAATTTACTTTAAATTCTATTTAAATTTCATTTTAAACTTAAGATACAAATTTAGTTTAAATAAGGTTTTAAAAATAATTCAAAACTTTTTTATCTCGTATGTTAAAAGAAACATCCATTATATAAAATAATTTTGAAAGAATTTAAACTAAATTCATCTTTAAATTCAAATTAGTTTTAAATACACTTTAAACATTCCAAATTTATTTTGAAAACAAATTCAATTGAAAAACTTCATTAAATTTAAAAAAAAAAACTAAAATGCAGTTTAAATCTTTTATTTCAGATTTAAACTTAAATCTTTAAAGCTTGATTTACATTTACATCATCCTTTTTTTAAAATTCAAATCATTTAACCTTTTCAATGTAATTAAACCATTTAAATTTAAACTTATTTTATTTTAAAAACTGAAATTTAAACCCAATCCCAGATTTTTAAAACTCAGATTTAAAACTTATTTTAAATTTCTAATTTGCAATTTAAACTTACAGTTTAAATTCAAACCCCATATACTTTTATACTAACAAGTTTTAAAACCAAGTTTAAATTTCAAAATTTAGATTAATTTAAAACTCAGATTCAACTAATTTGGATTCATATTCAAATTTTAGATTTTAAACATAGTTTAAATTTTCCAGTTGGCGTTTTTAAACTTTACTTTTAATTTTAAAAACAGAAAATAGGTTTCTATTTTTATTTAAAATCAAACTTAAATTTTCTGAATTCAAATTATTTCAAAAGCCAAGATTTAAACTAATTGAATTCAGATTCAATTCAGGTTTTTAAATTTTGTTTAAAATTTTGTTTACATTTTAAAACTTTACTTTAAACTTTTTTAAAAAAACAACAGAGCAGGTTTTCTGTTTGTTTTGTAAAACCTGAAACAATGCATATACTCGAGCTTCCCCTATTTTTACTTCGAGTTAGAAACTTATTTGCTTCGAGTCCTTCATTCGAATTCCCCGAGACAAACACGAGAACTAACCCTCTGCAAAACAACTTCACCAGAGTTGAAAAGGTGCACCGTGCACATGCACGGTGGCGCCGTTCAACTCCTATCACCACCGATGATCGTCTCAGGTCATCGTTCACCGTTACATCCAAACGCGAGCATCAGATCGATCATAATTCCACGAAATCACACTCGAGCTCTTAACCCCCAAACCTGGAACAACAGGCAGAATCCTACTTCCAAACCTGTCAACGGCCTCGTCCACGCGCTACCGGCCACCGGAGCAGTTGCAATTCCGTCCACACACCTGTCAACCACCATACTTCCATTTCCCAAAGTATTGTTGGACTCGATCCATTGTCAAAGCCATGGTGTTCAATTTTCTCAAACCCAGTAAACTAGGGTTCTAAAATTTAAATCACAATCTCCATTTCCAAAATGAAAAACTCCATGATCTGGTAATTTTCCAAGCTTCACAGATCATCCTTCCACCTACAGAAGCAAACTCGACCTCCAAGAATCAACAGATCACCAGAAAATTCAAAATTTTCCCTTTCCAGTTCAACAAGTACTGCTCTTAACTCCTAATGCTAAAAAATTTATTTTCGGTTTTAAAATTCATGGTTTTGTTCAAGTATATCGCTGATGTTACTTAATTAATGAATTTAGAAGTTTAAATTTTCCACTTATATTTATTTATTTTGCTCTGTTATTTCCTTTCCAGGCAAAACAAAAATTATTTTACTTATATAAAATTTTAGAACTTTACTTTATCATGTAATACACAAGTTTTATTCGATTAGTTAAACCATAACAACTACCAGTCAAAAGAAAAAAAAAATTATCACTTGAACATATACTGTAACCAGTCAGAAACAAGAGTGAATCGGACATGCTTTCATTCATGCATATAGATATACTTAGCAATGTTTTTTTTTGACAACATATAAAAGACTACTTACTTTCATGAATAAAACAAGCAACCATATTTTTATACTTAAATTTTTGAAAATACTAAGTTACTCACCTGTTTTAAATATGCAGAGCAGAGCACAGGTTTTCAGATTTGAAAAGTTCCTGAATTTTTTTATAAAAAACTTGAATGCTTGTAGAAAGCTTTAAACTTGAATGTTGAATGCCTTTAACTTGCATGCAGTGGCCATTCCACATTGCAGAGAGAAATGCAGGTTGCTATGCATTTGATTTTGCATGTTACAGATTGAAGAAAGTAGAAATGCAGACTTCCTTGCTTTATTTTCCAGATTTTTGAAAAATTGAATGCAGGTTGCTAGCTTGATTTCCAGATTTACAAACTGACATGCATGTTAAAGAAACTGGAAATACTTTTGGTACTTGGTTTGAAAATGCTTTGAGCTTGAAAATGAGGTTGTATGCAGGTTACAGATTTGTTTCTAGAGTGGGATGTTTTCTCATTTTTATCTGAAAATTTCTTGGTTATGAAATGGAAATGAGAAAAGAAGGAAATGGGAAAAAATGTAAGTTTATATAACTTTATTTATGATTTAATTAAAATCATAGAAAAATAAAAAAATTAAAACAATAACACTTGTCTTGTGTTTTAACACTTGTCATTTTAAAATGATATTTAGTTTACATTTGTTATATTAGAACCTAAGATGTTTACACATGTATCTTTTAATTAATTAATATTTTTAATTAAGTGTTAATGAAAGTTTAAACTTAATTAATTAGTTTTTAATACTTAGTTATGTATAGAAAATTTTAAAGCAAACAAAACCAAGTATTATTATAAATAAAAACAATATATCAATCAATTGTTTGAAAATAACATTTTAGATAATTTAAATGAATTTATAAAAGAGGTTGTAAATTACTTGCTATTACATGAATACATGTTTCATTAATTAATTGTATTTTAAACTTCATATTTAATTTACAAATCATATCAATATTTAAAAATAAATAAAACAAACATTTTATAACTTTATTTTAATATTCAAACTTAAGTCAAAGTACATTTTAAACAAATAAAACATTTATCTTATATTTTTATAATCATTTGGTTATTTTATTAAATAGCTTTTGAAAGCTTAAATAAAAAATAAATCATAATTTTCCAAATTCAAAATATTAGAAAATATGCTATATTAATTGAATTAAAAACCAAACTCATCTATTTAAAATATATATAAATATATATACATTATAAATAGAAAACAAACTATTAACTTATTAAAAGATAAATTCACTAATTAATTATTTAAATAAAGAAGATTATTAAATCAAATCAAATTTATTTACAATAAATTATTAAACCAATTTAATTTAAAACACAGATTGTTAAATTTATATTGTCATAAATTCCGGGATATCACAGAACCAGAAAAATAAATATCAATCAATGGGAACGGTGAAGGTCATGGGTTGATTTTAAGGAAAATTGAAAGCATATGGCTATTGGAATTGCATGGTGGGTATATGAATGGATATTGAGAAACAAATGTTTCAAAACGGATATCGATACGACGAACGGTTATGCATATTTTTTCACATACCGAACACCGAAATGTACAACTGAATATAGTGAGAAGATCAACACGACGAGATAAATAGAATGATACACAGATATCATTGATACAACCATCCTATCAAAAGTCGATATTTCGCGGCCGAAAATGCTGCCAGTTCGTTGAAAATAAGATAAACAGGGATAGAGCGGTCAAAATTTAGCAAAACTAAATATAACGTCTCACTCAGAAAATGGTAAACATTTGTATTATGTAAATATTTTTAGGTTTCAAATTTTTTTTATGTTCATTAATTTTTAACCGATTTAAATTGAAATTTGAATATACACAACAGAATTAACATTCATATTTACCAGTGAAAATTTACCATTTGCTATGATTAAATAGACGTATTCCCCATATCAATTAATTATTATATTTTCAAGAAAAATTCAGTTAATTAAGTCATAAAAATCGTTACAGTTTACGGATCGTTACAGATATTATCATACTCTCTGCCAATACTCAAAAACATCTTAACAACTGTGCACATAGTGGAGATTCCGAAAATGATGTAGGATGGTTTGGCGAACGATTCTACATGAGTTATTGACGTGACCCTGACTCCCGTGAGTCGGCTTAGATGTGACTAAAATAAGAGCTATACTTTACCCAAGTGAGGTTGTTCCTTCGATCGGACATGCTTCTTTGATACCATATTATGACTTTGTGATGATTTGGTGGCCACCCCTTGATTTTTTATTTGGGTGTGTGTTTTGAGGTGGGCGGTAGTAGCTACTATGCGGTACCACTAGCTCGGTTCTGCAATTGGTTAATCTACCCAGGCATTGCCTCGAGTGCCATGTTCACATGCCCTAGAGCTCCTTCTACGAGTTTGTTTTGTACCGTACCAATGGGATGTCCTTTGGGTAAACCACCAGTTTGGTGAAGCGTATGACATTGTATAGACTATGGGAATATATAAAATGTGTTAAGGAGGATATGTGTAACGCCTTAACGCTATTTTAATACTTTACTTTATTGTAGACACTATTATAATACCGGAGACAGTTTAATGGATCCTTAAGAGATGAGAATCCCCAACATATATCTTACGTTATTGCACTCACATTAGACACTGGACAGGAGATGTCAAACCCTATAAACATGTAACAACCCAGGAATTTCTCACCAATTAGTAATCATCGTCATTTCGATTAATGGTGATAGTTATTGCTGTTGGAATTTTAAAATCGGGTTGAAATTCTTTTATAAAAGTTATAAAAGGGTTTATCGGGCTTTAATATAAACTTGGCCCATATTTCTTTTGTTTGGTGCTGTGAAGTTTTCGACTTATAACCGTTCCCCTTTTCATTTTTTTTGTTCATTCGAAACCTAATTCACGAACAATATCGAGCGAAGAAAAATAATGGCGGCCTCCTCTTCGTCATTCAAAGATTAGGGCTTTTCAAAATTGAAGATGCCGACGTTGATGGTTTCGAACGTCTTCGTGAGGAACATAGCTTCGACTCTTCCCCTACTCGAACACGCTGCTCGCTCTCGTCTTCATTTTCCTCCAAAATTAGGGCTTCTGGGAATCGAAGGCGTCAACTTCACTTGCTTTGTCGATCGAAGATTCCTCTTTGCTCAGGGCCACTTCAATTGGCTACTAAAGTGAGTAATTTATATTACTCACATCTAATTCGAAATAGTTTGACTTCGTCTGCTTAATTTGTTTTCGTTGTTTCGGCCATGATTTGATTTTGTTCGTTGTTGATACTTTTCTGCCTTGAGTTGATTTTGGGGCTGTTGATCTTAATTATGGATTGACTTGTTCGACTCTTTGTTTGACTTGGATTCGGCTTTGAGCATTTTTCTGTTGTCTTTGGTAAATGAAGATTTACTTTGATTTGTTTTCACTTTGTCACTGACTTTGATATCTCTTGGTCCCTGTGAGCTTCGGCTCTGACCATCTCTGTGCTCACCCCTTACCTGTCGCACTTGCAGTAGGTTGATATTAGGCAGTTGTATCCCTTGTGTTGTTTGCTGTACCCATTTCATGTAGTTTTTGGCTTCACTGATCACTTTTGTACTATGCAGTCATGTGTAGTTGTGTCACTTGATGTTGTACTTGCATTACCTACTGCATAGTATATTGGTTCATCTCCTTGTAGTTCTCATCACACTGTATATTTATCGTGACAATGGTTCATTTGTCTGCATTGACTTCATGTAGCTTTTGAGGTGGTTTTACACTGGGTTTTCATTGACTTGCATTTAGGTGTCTACACTGTCCAGTATTTTGTATGAAGAAGCAACATATTGCCTTTTTGCTTCGGCAGTGTCTGATGTGGCTGCACTTTGCATTCATATGTTTACCCTACCCAGTTTTTACAAGTACATTTCATATACTTGTAGCCATTCACTTAAAAACAGTTGCATTCCTCTGGTTCATTTCATGTTTGAACCATTGCTCTGTGACCTTGTGGTGGATGCAATTCAGTTGCAGTCTGCCCTTGTGCTTGTGTGTGTGATGCCATACCCTTGGTGCCCTCACCCTCCTATTTTTGTAGTTGTCCCACTGCTTTGTGATGTGGATGCTGCAGTTGAATTGAGTCACTGACTTGACCTTTTGCATTAGGTTTATGGGTTGGTGTCTTTTGTACTGTCCAACGTCTTTGTTCACGAAACTGATGCATTGCATTGATGCATGGTATTCGTTTGCATTTGGTCGCTGTATTTCACTTTGGCATTATTTCAATTAAAGCTGCTCTATGTCTTTTCTGTTATGTGCTGTGGCGCCATATCATTGGTGCTCTCACCTTCATTCGGCTGTGTCTTCATGTTGTACACAGTCTTGTGCACTTGCTCATTTGAGTTATACTGCTTCTCGTTGCACCTCTGATTCATTTTGCCATGTGCAGTTTGTTATGTACATTCATTTGTGTACATATTTTACATTCATTTGGTGGAAGTTTTAAACTGCTGCCACTTGCTTAGTGTATTAGTTTGCACTGTGAATTCTTGTGTATTGGCCTTTGTGCCTATTTCTGTATATGCTGTTGTGGCGAGGCAGTGTACGCGCGCGTGCACTACAGCCACACAGTATCGACATTTTGAATTGATATTTGAACCTTCATTGATTTTGGTTCGTTGATCTTTTGTGTACATCATCACTGTAGTGGCAAGGCAGTGCACACAAGCGTGAACTACAGCCACACGGTATTGATTTTTATTGGTAAATTTATTGTGATTATCGTCTATTTGATATTTGATTATTATTGCTTCTATGCATTAATATCTGAGTTTGAATCAGACTGACCCGTGTATTATTTTCTTTTGAATATAATACTCTGGTCAGACCGAGTATTTACAGGTTGTAGATTTTTTTTAGCTTCGGGTTGCTGCTTGAGCTATGAAGACTTTTCATATCTTTTGGAGTTGTCATGTCATAGTATAGGTTGATATGTATTCATGTATATTAGTCGATAATGTACTTGTATATGTAACTTCCTGAGTCGACAGTTGTAGTTGTATCATATGTATTGTGTCAAATGTATTGTAACTGAAATCAGTTACATATATATGAGACTTTTTGTTTTAACTGTGTTCCGCATTTATATTATCTGTGTTATTATTATATATTTTGTTCTAAACTATTATGAACCGTCGTAGTTCGTTTTATACTGGAATTAGGGTATGTCGATGGGAGTAAATAAACCAGAGATGAAAAATGAAAGAATATATATACCACTCCTATCGAGATAACCAATACAAGTGTAAGGCCTAACTACGGATGGCCGCTCCTCAACAGCCTTATTCTCCGTGCTAGTTGATAGCACTACACTGTAGTGTTCTTTGCTAGCGTGGGTATAGAGGTGGGGCGTCACAGCTTGGTATCAGAGCCTGGGGTTTAGGACAAATATAAAACATAACTTAGATAGTACATGTGTTACAACTATTTGTCGATGTTTTATCTCTCTCTTTGTATATGATTATCTTTGATTGTTAGGTATGAATTCCTAACGCTTATTCATGTGCATTTGATTTTGATTTCATGAAAGTATTTTGGCTTCGGCCTCCGTTTTCTTTGCGAACTCAAGTTGAGTTTTTGATGATGAGGATTTTGTTCTTGCGTTTTCGGCTTTGAATTGATTTAGCCGATATTGATTTTGTTCGAATCTCAGTGATTTTGAACTTGATATTTTGTGTTTTCCTCGGCTTGATTTCCATTCGACTTCGGTCACTATGTTTTTGAGAAATTGCTAATTTCTTGATTTCCAAGACTCTGACTTTGTTTGCCGTTGAATTCTTTGATGATGATGTTGAATCGTTTTGTACTCGATTATGGCCATTAATTTTTGACTTCGACATTGACTTGATTTTTATTTTTGTTGAAGTCATTTATGCATTTATGCTCGTTCTGCTTTGTTTTTCCAATTGTTAATCGATTCTCCTTTTCCGATTAGTTGTTATCTCCTTTGTCGACTTTGATAACTTCTATTTCTGGAATTTTTGGTTATTTCTACTTTGATGGATGTAGAATCGAATTCTTTGGATTTTATTCATGTCTTCGCATGTGAATTTTAGTGAATTGATTTGGTTTCCAAATTTAATCGATTCTTGTTAATTCCCTGATTTGTTGCTATCATTTATTAGCAACTTTGATAACATTTTCTTCGGGATTTTCGTGAACATACCTTTTGATGGATTCAGTATCGATTTCTTTGGATTCTTTTCACATCTTTGTATGTGAATTCTTGTGATTGATTGTTCCTACAATCATTTTTATGATTTGTCACTTTAAAAATATAAAGGTTTTCTATTCTAGTAGTAAATATCAAAATCCTTTTCTCCAAACGATTTCAAAACTATTTTACTACAAAGCTCTTTTCCTAAACCGTTTTCCAATCTATTAGTATATACAAACCTTTACCTCGCTCGTATGAGAAATCTAATTAAACGACTTAGTAAAACGAGTGGTATGAAACGCTTGCGTTTACTTCGCCGGTTAATTCTTGGACTTATTCGATTGAATCTTTTGTGACAATTTTCTAGTTAAGCAAGTGGTCATGAGACATGAAGCTAAACTTTTATATTTACTAGCTTAGTGTAATTTACACTTCTCGTTGATCATGACGATCATTTTATGATTTAGACTAGCAATTGTGCGATGTCTCTTTGTTTGCTTTCTGGTTAGGCTAGACACCACTTGTGTGATTCCATTCACACATATCTTTTTGCTTTTTGGTTAGCCTAGACACCATTTGTGTGATTTCGCTCACACATATCTTTTTGCTTTCTGGTTAGGCTAGACACCATTTGTGTGATTCCATTCACACATACCTTTTTGCTTTTTGGTTAGCCTAGACACCATTTGTGTGATTCCACTCACACATATCTTTTTGCTTTCTGGTTAGGCTAGACACCATTTGTGTGATTCCACTCACACATACCTTTTTGCTTTTTGGTTAGCCTAGACATCATTTGTGTGATTCCACTCACACATATCTTTTTGCTTTCTGGTTAGGCTAGACACCATTTGTGTGATTCCATTCACACATACCTTTTTGCTTTTTGGTTAGCCTAGACACCATTTATGCGATTCCACTCACACATACCTTTTTGCTTTTTGGTTAACTACCCTGAGATAGCGTCTCGTTTTGCGTTACACGTGCTGGTGAGTTTTCATGCTCACGTGTAGGTGAGTTTTCATGCTCCCGTTCTCGCTTTGCGTTACACCCGTTGATGAGTTTTCATGATCAAGTGTAGGTGAGTTTTCATGCTCCCGTTCTCGCTTTGCGTTACACGTATTGGTGAGTTTTCATGCTCACGTGTAGGTGAGTTTTCATGCTCCCGTTCTTGCTTTGCGTTACACGTGTTGGTGAGTTTTCATGCTCACGTGTTGGTGAGTTTTCATGCTCACGTGTTGGTGAGTTTTCATACTCCCATTTGAGTTTTCATACTCCCATTTGAGTTTTCATACACTCATTTTGTGATTTCTGGATTTCTTGTGTAGTCTTCTGGAACTTGTTCTTCACTAATTTTCGTGATTTCTATTGATAAGTTTTATCAATTTTTATGCATTGGTGAATTCGTGTGTCATTGACTTGTTATGAATACAATTTTTGGGTATGATACCCCCTTCTATCTTGGAGAAGATTCTTGTGACATTTTTGATGAATGAAAATTCACTGGTCTTATGTTTTAATGCCAATTATTTTGATGAGATTTTGACGTAGAAAAATTACTGTCGCTTTGACTTCAGTAACCGTCAATTTTAAAATGGATTTTCAAGCGGTTATCACGCGATGCTTATTTTGTTGTCCGTTTTTACGGTATTTTGAGAAGTGCAATTTCCTTTTCGAAGTTGCTACTGATGTTGTTGTTTTAATCACGTGTTTTAAAAATTGTTTCAAAATAAAAATAAAAATTGTTTTCAAAATTTTTACAGTTTACGCTTTCTAAAGAATGAGGAAGCGATTTAAACATTTCAGCAAAATCGAGGACTATGACCCCTTTCTTTTACTGATTCGTTTAATTCCGGACTTGTCCGTTTGAGAACGTAGAATGTTATTTATTTAAAATACACAATTTTGCACTTTCAAAGAAACGATGAAGTAAATTAAGCGATTTAGTAAAACTCGTAGTTATGGGACATGTGCGTTTGCTATTTCGGTTAATTTCGGACTCGTTAATTGAAATATTTGTGATTTTTTATTATCGTTTTTGATAATCGGATATTTTTGATTTCTGATTATCTTTTTTGATAATCGGATATTTGTTGTTTCTGATTATCGCTTTTGATAATCAGATATTTGAGATTTAATTATCGTTTGTGATAATAAAAAATTCGTTGGTTTAATTATCGTTGTGATAATTAAATATTTGTGATTTAAGATTTGATTATGGTTTTGATAATTGAATATTTGTTGATTTGAAATTTGATTACCATTGTGGTAATTCCTGATTATCATTTTTGATAGTTAGATATTTGTGACTTGTGTTTTCTAATTATCTTTGTTGATAATTAGATTTTGTTGTCTTCTAATTATCGTATCGATGATTAGATATTGCTGTTTTATGATTTCTGTATTCTGATTATCTATTTGATAATTAAATTTTGTAGAGAATTTGCGAATTTCTTTTATGAAAATTTAAAAAAAAAAAAATTGGTGTTTATATTGTACTACGCCGGTGTACCGGCTCAATTTTCTGCTATTCATGACGTTTTCCACGTCTTCCAATTACGGAAATGCCTTTGGGATTTCTGATTTTTATTCTTGAGCCCAGTGTTATTGAAGAAATGGAAGTTTTTCCTATTCGACTTTTGAGCAACCTTCTATTCACATCATTTCTTCGGGGGTTCAGCACCTTCGAAATAAAGATGTTTTTCTTGTGGAAGTTCAATGGTTCTCAAATCCTAAGGATTGCACTTAGGGATCCTGAGAATTCATCGAGCAAACAAGTTCAGGCTTACTCTTTCAAGCTCTTTATGGTGAACTTCCCATTTCAAATTTCTTCATCTTGTGATGATGTTCTTTATGGTTGTTACCATTTGTTCATTTATTCCTTATGATTGCGAGGACGCAATTTCTTTAAGGAGGGGAGTCTGTAAGAACCCAGGAATTTCTCACCAATTTGTAATCATCGTCATTTCGATTAATGGTGATAGTTATTGCTGTTGGAATTTTAAAATCGGGTTGAAATTCTTTTATAAAAGTCATTAAAGGGTTTATTGGGCTTTAATATAAACTTGGCCCATATTTCTTTTGTTTGATGCTGTGAAGTTTTCGAGTTATAACCGTTCCCCTTTTCATTTTTTCGTTCATTCGAAACCTAATTCACGAACAATATCGAGCGAAGAAAAATAATGGTGGCCTCCTCTTCGTCATTCAAAGATTAGGGCTTTTCAAAATTGAAGATGCCGACGTTGATGGTTTCGAACGTCTTCGTGAGGACCATGGCTTCGACTCTTCCCCTACTCGAACACGCTGCTCGCTCTCATCTTCGTTCGCCTCCAAAATTAGGGCTTCTGGGAATCGAAGGCGTCAACTTCACTTGCTTTGTCGATCGAAGATTCCTCTTTGCTCAGGGCCACTTCAATTTGGTGACTAAAGTGAGTAATTTATATTACTCACATCTAATTCAAAATAGTTTGACTTCGTCTGCTTAATTTGTTTTCGTTGTTTCGGCCATGATTTGATTTTGTCCGTTGTTGATACTTTTCTGCCTTGAGTTGATTATGGGGCTGTTGATTTTAATTATGGCTTGACTTGTTCGACTCTTTGTTTGACTTGGATTTGGCTTTGAGCATTTTTCTATTGTCTTTGGTAAATGGAGATTTACTTTGATTTGTTTTCACTTTGTCACTGACTTTGATATCTCTTGGTCCCTGTGAGCTTCGGCTCTGACCATCTCTGTGCTCACCCCATACCTGTCGCACTTGCAGTAGGTTGATATTAGGCAGTTATATCCCTTGTGTTGTTTGTTGTACATATGAAATTGGTGCATTGTTTCGAGTTGCATTACTAGACACTTGAGTTTCATTATGCATTGGGCATATCACTTTTACCACATTAATTATTCAGTTGTATTTGTATTTCATCAATGCTTGCTGCCTTGACCATTTGAGACAGCTTGCCTACCTATTTCATGTAGTCTTTGGCTTCACTGATCACTTTTGTACTATGCAGTCATGTGTAGTTGTGTCACTTGATGTTGTACTTGCATTACCCACTGCATAGTATATTGGTTCATCTCCTTGTAGTTCTCATTACACTGTATATTAATTGTGACAATGGTTCATTTGTCTGCATTGACTTCATGTAGCTTTTGAGGTGGCTGCACACTGGGTTTTCATTGACTTGCATTTAGGTGTCTGCACTGTCCAGTATTTTGTATGAAGAAGCAACATATTGCCTTTTTGCTTCGGCACTGTCTGATGTGGCTGCACTTTGCATTCATATGTTTACACTACCCAGTTTTTACAAGTACATTTCATATACTTGTAGCCATTCACTTAAAAACAGTTGCATTCCTCTGGTTCATTTCATGTTTGAACCATTGCTCTGTGACCTTGTGGTGGATGCAATTCAGTTGCAGTCTGCCCTTGTACTTGTGTGTGTGGTGCCATACCCTTGGTGCCCTCACCCTCCTCCTATTTTTGTATTTGTCCCACCGCTTTGTGTTGTGGATGCTGCAGTTGAATTGAGTCACTGACTTGACCTTTTGCATTTGGTTTATGGGTTGGTGTCTTTTGTACTGTCCACCGTCTTTGTTCACGAAACTGATGCATTGCATTGATGCATGGTATTCGTTTGCATTTGGTCACTGTATTTCACTTTGACATTATTTCAATTAAATCTTCTCTATGTCTTTTCTGTTCTGTGCTGTGGCGCCATATCATTGGTGCTCTCACCTTCATTCGGATGTGTGTTCATGTTGTACACAGTCTTGTGCACTTGCTCATTTGAGTTATACTGCTTCTCGTTGCACCTCTGATTCATTTTGCCATGTGCAGTTTGTTATGTACATTCATTTGTGTACATATTTTACATTCATTTGGTGGAAGTTTTAAACTGCTGCCACTTGCTTAGTGTATTAGTTTGCACTGTGAATTCTTGTGTATTGGCCTTTGTGCCTTGTTGCTATTTCTGTATATGCTGTTGTGGCGAGGCAGTGTACGCGCGCGTGCACTGCAGCCACACAGTATCGACATTTTGAATTGATATTTGAACCTTCATTGATTTTGGTTCGTTGACCTTTTGTGTATATCATCACTGTAGTGGCAAGGCAGTGCATGCAAGCATGAACTGCAGCCACACGGTATTGATTTTTATTGGTAAATTTATTGTGATTATCGTCTATTTGATATTTGATCATTATTGCTTCTATGCATTAATATCTGAGTTTGAATTAGACTAACCCGTGTATTATTTTCTTTTGAATATAATACTCGGGTCAGACCAAGTATTTACAGGTTGTAGATTTTTGTTTAGCTTCGGGTTGTTGCTTGAGCTATGAAGACTTTTCATATCTTTTGGAGTTGTCGTGTCACAGTATAGGTTGATATGTATTCATGTATATTAGTCGATAATGTACTTGTATATGTAACTTCCCGAGTCGACAGTTGTAGTTGTATCATATGTATTGTAACTGAAATCAGTTATATATATATATGAGACTTTTTGTTTTAACTGTGTTCCGCATTTATATTATCTGTGTTATTATTATATATTTTGTCCTAAACTAATATAACCACTGTGTAGTAGCTTTGAGTTTGTATCGGTATGTCGGATTTCCTCCTGAAATAGAATGCATGTTTTACTATCTGACATATCGGTGCTCGCACAAAGCAATTACACGGATGGTCGCTCCTCAACATCCTTATTCTCCGTGCTAGTTGACAGCACTACTTCGTAGTGTTCTTGGCTAGCGTGGGTATAGAGGTGGGGCATCACAAAACACCTCTGACGCCATTACACTCATACTTATTACCTTTTGATTTAACTTACATAAGATCTTTTAGTTTTGACTCGAGTGTTTTGTCTTTTCAATTCTCACGGGTCAGCCTGAGCATTACAGGGTTGAAGACCTTATTTTTGGAGGACGAAGACGAAGATTTGTACTATTATTTATTATATTTATTCCACTGCCTCATGTTGTTCCACTGCATTTATTTATTTGTTCCTGTTTATGTAACTTTGATGTTTGTGTTGTAAATGATAATCAAATTTATTTTTAAAAAGCTTCATGAACTGTTATTTGATTATTATATTTTGTCATTCCATTATGAGATTCTATATTTGTTTTATTTCTCTCTTTTCCTTATTTACCCCATAGCAATTTGCCTCTCTGAATGGTTTAAGTCTGGTATGTGTTTCTGCTTAAACATTAAAAAAGGTAGATCGTTACACGTACACTATGGAGTGCCTTTGATTGCTCTCTAGTTTAAGAATGAATCAGGGCACTGTATAGACTACGACATTTATAAAAATGTGTTAAAGGGGATATGGTAATGCCTTAATGCTATCTTAATACTTTAGTTTACTGTAAACATATTATAATAACGTATTGTACTACATAGTAGATAGTTTAATGGATCCTTAGGAGATGAATCCCGAACATCTCTTAAGTTAGTGCACGCACGTTAGACATTGGATAGGAAATGTAAAATCCCGTAAACATCTTTGAAGCTGTCACACTCATATTTACTTATTTTGATTTAACTTAAAAATAAGATCTTTTAGTTCTAACTCGAGTGTTTTGTCTTTTCTTTATGCTTAGGTTAGCCTGCGCATTTCAGCGTTGAAGACCTTATTTCTAGAGGACGAAGGCGAAGATTTATTATATTATTCCTATTTATTTTACTTATTCCACTGCATCATGTTGTTTCGTTGCATTATTTATTTATTTCTGCTGTATGTATGATTATGATCTGCATCGTAAAAGTGTAATCAAATGTTTTGTAAAATAGCTTCCTGAACTGTTTATTTGATTATTGTTTTTTATCATTCCGTTGTGAGATTCTGAGTTTTTTTCTTTCTTTTCTCTAATTTTCTTTTTACCCCAATAACTATCCTCCCTTTTGAAAGGTTTAAGTTGACATGTGTGGTTTATTGTCGATTTAAACCATTAAAAATGGTGGGTCGTTATATTTGGTATCAGAGCCAGGTTTAGCATTTACCTTAGCTTTGTGGGGTTTAACTCATCAGAGATAGGGTAGTAATACCCTAGAACGAGTTGTTTGAGTGTATACAAGTGAGAGAGCATATTTGTTAGTGTTATGAAATGTTTCTATATTTGGTTAATTTGTTTTGTTTAGCATTTATAAATTTTGGTCGGTACATAGGACGCTATGGCATCGATATGGATTTCTAAACAGTTAATAGGGCAGACCGACATAATATTGTTTTTGAAATATAGGTAAGTAAAATAATTTTACCCAGTATTATATTTCGTATATAAAAGTTTAATTTTATAAAAGGATATAGTTGTATGTGATATGTTTGTTAGGAAGTGAAATTTTATAAATATTGGTTGCAAAAGAAGATTTATAAATGAAATGAATTTAATTGGAAATTTAAGAAACTTAAGTTTCGGGGTTTTGAAATTGGTTTTCAAAGATTTTGGAATATAATATTAGAATAATTTGGAAGTATTTTCGGTTAAATATTCTCAATGCAATTCGAAAGAAATATTTTTAAGGATTTGAAAGGAAATAAGTTCTGTACTCCCCTCTCTTTTCGCTGGAAAATAATTTCGGTAAAGTCCGTGGCACCATCTGTACTCCCCTCTCTTTTCGCTGGAAAATAATTTCGGTAAAGTCCGTGGCACCATCGACTTTCATTTTCTAGTTTCAAAATGGGAAAACCATTGTAGTAACTTTTCTACACATTATTTTGATAAACAAATTTTAATTTCTTAAGTACAGTTTGGTATATATATAAAAGGTATGAATATTTATATTATTTTTAATTGATTTGAATTGAGCCTGGTATTTAGTTCTTATGTTCCTGTGAAATTAATGATTTTCAGTTTTAGAAATGAAGTGAAACTGTAATAGTTGGAAACTTCTAAAATGAAATAAGAAATTAGGAGCTAGGTGATTAATGAGATTGTAAAATGAAGATTTGTAACTTGTAAATTAAACGATAATGAAAATTTAGAAGATGTAATCATTGAACATTTTGTTAACTAAAATGAATAAGATAAACTTGTGTAACATTTAACTACTTTCTTAAAACATATATATAACTTACCAGAAATGTTTAAAAGTTGAGATGTTAATATGGATACGTAATAGAATTTTATACAAGCAAATCTTAATAACGAAAATTCTTCAAAATGAATATATGTTTATAAATGAAAGTTTAAGATGTTAGAAATGTAATAAACATAAGTTAATTTTGTGAAATGCTTGCAATTAAATTAAACAGTAAAAAGTAAATACTGTTTAAGCAACTGATTATAAACTCAAGAAAATGACTGAAATGATTTACTGATGAATATTAATATTAAAATGGATATCAAGGATTATGAGTAAATAATAAATGTGAAACAAAATGCAATAAAATATCTGTAATACTTAAATAATGAATTCATTGATTATTTAAAACATTGAATGGAAAATAATTTATGTAAATAAATGAATGCGAATTAAACTGCAAGAAAACTTATATAATATTTTAAGAATTGATTTATTGATACTCTAATATAATTGAATGGAATAACATATGTAAGTAAATGAATGTCAAGTAATGGAAATTGGCATTGTATGAATGAAAATAAATTAAAGAGTAAAATGAGAAACCGATTGAGTAAACTTAAATATTATTAAATTCTATGTTATTTGGCCGATGGGAAGTTTGGAAAATGATACTTCAATTTGTTTGAGGTTGTATGAATAATCTATTGGGTACCAAAGGTCGTTGAGCGTAATGTACGCTTGATAGCTCATTCATCTCCCTTGTGCAATGAAAGTGTCTCAGCCTGAACAAAACGTGAGTTTGGTTGCAACTGATTGTTTGATAGTTTCCTTTGTTGCATATGATGGTCATGCTGTTTGTTTGCATATATTGTGTTGATTTGCTTTTGTCACTAATTGAAACAACAAATATTTCTCTTTCACATAATTCTCACTCTTTGGACCATATAAGTGGAATATAGGTTCATGGAAGTAATAACCACTGCTTTTGGATTCATGAATAAAGTTTGTTTTCCCAACAAATAGGTACATCTTCAGATTACGGTTTTATAGCGATATTTTATTGTTTTCCCTGTGGTTTTCGATGTTTTATTATTAAAATATGATATATATATATATATATGTATATTTTAATTATTGATATTATTATATTTCCCGAACCTAGCCGTACAAAGGAGACTTTGCTGAAATTTTTCGTGAATTTTGGACTTAGAAAATTTTATGGAAATGAAAATATTTTCAAACTTTTATTTAACTTGAATATAAAGATTTAATTGTCTATAAATTGATTTATTATATTTAAAATACTTAATTATGTAAGTTAAAGTGTTTATAAATTGAATGAATTGAATAAAATTATACCAAGTTTCTAAATTCCTTTTCTTTCCTTTTCGAGGACGAAAAGTTTTGAGTGGGGGAGAGTGTAACGGGCTATAATTTTCGATAGTTAAAAATATTAAATAAGATTTTGAAATTTAATGTTGGGAGGAAATGAAATTTAATGTTGGGAGGATTTAAATTTTTTGATTATTTATGAGGAAAATATTTGGAATATGATTTAATAAGGTTGTTTGAATGTTATTGACAACTATTTTAATGCAATTTCAATCAATTGAAATTATTGTAAAGTTAATTTGTGCATAATTACAAATAAGGAATTCAAATTGGTAATAAATGGAATTAAGGAAATTGAAATATTATAATTGAAACGGTAAATGATGATAACTGTAGAATAAGAATGTAATAAAGTGTAGATTAATGTTAACTATATTCATATGATATTTTATGATTTAGTAATAAAAGTTAGGATCAAAATATAAGAATTTGATTGAAGTTAAAATATAATTGAATGGGATTTTATTATAGTTGTAAACGAACGTTGTAATTAGTATAATATTTAGAAATTGAATTGGACATGGAAAATTTATTTTAAAAGATTATAAATTTATAGTTATCAAGAGTGATAAATTTTTTAACTTTTAAATTTGAATTTAAAAGTGATTAAATCCATTTAATAATAATTTATTTTAATTAAAGTGAAAATATCCATTTTGGCCACTTTCTTGGATTTCGACGAAACCAGTTTCGTCGGATCCATAGTATTAAATTATTGTAGGATTTCAAGTTTCATAGCCATCGGACTTATCTCTTGATCGTGCGAACCCGAAACATGTAGAAATTGATTTAAGGAATTTAAATGAATATAATTTGATTTTGAAAGCTAAGTTTTGTATATATTGGAACTAGGGTCCAAAACTAGTTCCATTAAGTTTAAAAAAATCAAAAACGTATATTTCGATATATTAGATAACCCATTTTCGTTTCGGGAAAGAAACGGGCTTTTCGGGTCGTCGTTATTGCTTCGTCCTAAATAAACCTGTCATTCATCCTTTGTCTATATAAATAGTTTTTCCTAACCCTAGCAGCCTTTTATTTCTTATTCATGTACGTACAATTCTATCTATTTGCTCCTTTCGTTCTCAATGGCAGAAAACTAATTCCCAAATTCAAATTTCAAATCAAAATTAATTCCGAAATTCAAACTCCTCAAATCATAGAAAATATTATATCGTTGGAAAGCTCTCGATGAGCACAGTCTACTACTGCAATTCGTTTTTGCAATTGAATCACAGTTTGGACAGAAATTGGTGATTTATTCTCAGTCGTCCATTTTAGGGTTTCTATTTCAATGGCGGATCTTCGACTCGGAAGCGATCAGCGAGCACCGACGTGTAGAGGGAGTTGAGACAAGTCAATCCACGGGATTGCCTTGTGTCAGTGGTGCATGAAACCGCCACGATTGGCAATTGAAGGCGGTGGCAGTGCCGGCCAGGTGGCGGCGATTTGGGTGGTCATGAGGTATGGGCTGGGCAGCTTGGTGAGGGGATTTTGGTAATGCTCTCCGATCTGGTCAGGGTCAATCAACGTGGTGGCAATAATTGGATGAAGTAGTGGCAGCTATGGACAAATGACGTCGATCACATGAGGAATTATTAGGGTTTCAGGTGACGTGCTATTATCTCATTCGCCATTTTGTTATTTAAATTTAATTTAATTTCAAACGTTCTAATATCAATAACTTTTGCATACGAACTTGGATTTGGACGTAATTTTCTCCATTGCGATGATATCGAAATTTTGAACAGTATGAGACTAGTTTGGCTGAATTCTAAGACTATTCGATTTTGGGATTTGATTGGATTTTAAATCATCGACAAATCAAAGGTGATTGATTTAACCCACTCACAACTACTAAACCATTTTATGTTGGTTAAATTAAATTTATGGTGTGATTAGAAATATATTGATGGCAATTTGGTATATTTAATTGTCATTTAAATTTAATTTGAATTTATATTGAATTTAATTGCATTTGATTAATATTGAAATTAATAGCCGATTAAATACCCAATAATGATAACCAGTTTATTTGTTATGATTTATTGGTTGATTTGAGTGATGATTGCGATGGATGTTTAATTGTTGACCTTTTGGATGATTTGATGTTATGTTTATTTTATATGTTGTTATCATGCTGCAAGTTCCCTTAGTTGTTAGAAAAATCACTATGGGTTGAAATGATACATACCCAAATGGTTTTGTAGGTTAGGAAAAATCGTTATGAGTTGAAATGATAAACTCGAGCGATTTTATGGATTTTGAATTTTACTCGAGATTGTGGGTTGAAACGACATATATGCATAAATTTAAATTTATTACGGGTTGTGTAACGACCCAGAATTTTTATTAATTAAAATTTGAATATTTGATTAATTTTAAATATTAATAAGTGAAATTTATAAGTCGTATAAATTTTATTTCGAATAATTGGGTTTAATTGGATAATTAAATCGATAATTTAATATGTTAAATTATGGAAATAATTGAAAATTGGGTTAAATATGATTGAAAATGATTTGTAAAATTTTATTTTATCATGTTGAAGTTAGAACGATATTTTAGAACTTTTAAAATCGAATTAAAAGTTAATTTGTGAAAATTGAATATTTTAATATTTAATCGACTAGTGAAAATAGTCAATTTTTGAACAGTCTCAGAATTGGACGAAACTAGTTCCATTGGATCCGTAATAGTTTTTTATTACCGGATTTCAATTTTCGTAGCAATCGGAGTTATCGTTTGATCGTGGCAGCTCGAAACGCATCGAAATTGTTTTAATATTAATTTGGCGAGTTAAAATAGCCATTTTTCAAATAGTCTCGGATTTCGACGAAACCAGTTTCATCGGATCCGTAATGAGATATTATTGTATGGTTTCAAATTTCGTGTCAATTGGATTTATCGTTTGTCCGGTGCAAGCTAAAACGCCTAGAAAATCGTTTAATCGGTTTAATTTTAAATCGATCGTTTATTGCCATAACTCGCACAGATGTCCGAATTAGCTTCCGAAACCTATTCCATTGTGTCCGGAACGCGGGGTAAACCCTAGGAACGTCGGTCACTGCGCGTAAATCGGAGTTTGAAAAATCCAAAATGAATAGTGTTTCGTTCGATTTTCTATAAATAGACCCTTACCTCATTCACAAATAAAAAAAAAACCTAGGTTAAAAACTGCAACCGCCACCCCCTCAACCCACGGCCAGAAACTCACCATCATCTTCCTCGATTTCTGGCCGATCCATTGACGATCAACGAAAACTTTCAACTGAAGAGTGGTAGAGGACGATGAGATCTATGATCTCAACAGTAGAGATCGAGTTTCGAGTTACGATGGGAGAGAAACGCGACCACGTCGGCCTGCAGTTCAAGCACGAATCTCGAAGCCAATATAGGGCCGAGCTCGACCATAGTGGGGGCGTTGATGGAGTAGGGGGTGGGCTATCGATTGGCGTTCCCTGATCGGCCTGGAGGTGCTTGTATATGTCGCGTGTATTAGGGTTTTCACGTGAATCTTGGGTTCGGCCTTGCTACTGGAGTTCATGCGCCTGAAGGAAGACAAGCACGCACGGCGCTGATGCACTCAAGCTTGATCCAACGGTCTAGAAGATGTAGGGTAAAAAAATAAAGAAAATATATGTTGTAATTTATATATATAAAATCGTGAAACTTGTAAAAATCAATATCTTTTTCATACGAGGTCGAAACCGCGCGAAACAGGAAGCGTTGGAATCGTATGGACGAGCACTACGCGATGAAATTGGATTGGAGTCGTTTGGAGTTAGTGAGAATTTCGGGTAAAATTAAACGTCCGTTTAATTTTATTCGAAATAAATCGCTAAAACGAAATTGAAATCAAGGTGAGAACTTCTCACTCAATCGAATCAGTTTCGATTTTAATTTTAAATAGTTATATTTAAAATATTTGAATGCATGTTTGAATGATGATTGTTATCTATTGATTGTTAAAATAGACATTATGCGCCATTAGTAAGCGGATGTTATTTATTAAAAACATATACCGCGAAATTTCATAAACAGTGAAATTGGTATTATATATAATAGCAATATATATATTGGCATATGTATATATTACAGTTACTGATTTCCCGCATTGTATAGCGGATGAGACCCTATTGCGCCATCTATTAAGCGGATAATATTTTAAATCCCATATACCGCGATAATTTCGTACTGGAACGGAATTGGTATTGTGCTAACATCTTTGGATGCAGGAAAACAGGTTGGAGGGATCCAACTGGATTCCTCAACAGTATTTATTTGATTTTAGATATTTTGATATTAGATGGATTATCATATCGATATATGATGTCGTTGTTGTCGTGATTGACTATTTGGTATGTAGCATCATTGGACCAAGTTTTGGAATTTTAAAATGATTTTTAAAGTGATTTTTGAAAATATACAATATTTTTGGAATTGATCCATTATAAATAAATAAACGTTATAATTTTAATGTTATAAAAATTATGATTTTTGAGAAATATGTTAAAAGTTGGTTTTTGAAAATATGAGGCTAATGATTTTATAAAATAGTTTAATCGGGATTTTTTAATCTATTATAAAAAGTTGAAATATAGGATTTATAAAATTTGATTATTTTATAAATCAAAAATGGTGAAGTTATAAAGGGGATTAAAGATGTTTTAAGAGAATAATAGTATAAATTGATTTATATAAGTAATTTATAAATTGATATTTATAAATTAAAATATTTGAATTATAAAACGAGTTTTTATAAGTGTTAGAATGAATTGTGAATGAATTTCATAAACGAATGAAATTTATAGAATTATAATCAGTGAAGTTAGAAATGGAATTTTATAAGAAGTAGGTTTATAAAATTTGTAAAGTTATTAAAAGAATAGATTTGGGTAAATAAGTGAATCTTATAAGTTATAAGATTTATAATTTGGGAAGTTTAAAAAGAAGGATTTTGTAAACAAATAAATTATAAGTATTTAACTTACATTGTGGACTTTTGGTTTATAATTAAGTTATAAATTGAATAGGTTAATAAAGGGATTTATAAAAGAAAGTCGTAATAAAATAAATAGAAATGGAATTTATAAACGTTGTTTTATAAATTCGCAATGACTTATTTTGGATAAGTAAATTATTATAACTTATTTATGGAGTTATATTCACGTTTTATACAGTGAATAATCCTTTAAAATAAAATGAATAGAAAGGATGAAATTGGTTAATAGGGTATATTCACGTTTTTGAATAGTGAATAATATGTTAAAGAAAATGTTTAGAATGTGATATTTTAAACAGAATTAAAACGACCTAACGATGTTTTAAAAATGTTGAGATTCGAAACCATAGATTTCAACATTTATTGTTGAAATAGACATTTTTGAGAAATAGAAGGAAATGGTGGACTATAACACTGTTGTTATAGTAAATGATTTCCGAAAGGAAATGTTTTGTATAGTATTGGGATTTATATATCTATTTTAATTTCGAATCCCTATACTAGTGATTTTGGGCTGTCGTAACGATGTTTTACGCAACATTCGTTTTGGCCCAAATAATATGTTTAAGAGAATGATTTCCTTAAAGAATGAAATATATGCTTAATTTCGATTTAAGTATATTGAATATTTTCCAAGTGTTGAAAATAAAAAGACATGTGAATTACTTATTAATAAATAAGTATGGAAATGTTTTTCCAATGTGAAATGAAACGTTTTGAGAATTTATCTTTTTGAAGATAAATTGAAATGAATAATTGAAATCGTATATTCATAGATATTTTGGAATATAAATTCACTATGGAATTTATAAAAGGAAGTGGAATTCTTTTAAAAATAAATATTGATTTATTTTTGAGGTATTGAAATTATATATCTTGTAAAGATATTTTTGGGAAATAAATAATTTGGAAAATTATTTGGAATCTGGTGATGTGTGCATATCCATTGATAGTTCAATAACCGACTATCAATATTTACCTTTGAAAGGTATTTGTTGGGATTTGCTGAATTTGAATGCTACACTTATTTTTAAATTATTGCGCTCGTTATTCGGATTACCCATTCCGAATAGTGATACGACGTAATGGACATCATTGATGACCGGATATTTTTGAAAGCGAAAGGACAACTCGTCGATTGTCTTTGCACCGAGTAGCTACGGTATAGAGACTCCCTATGTGATGGGAAGTCCGGACGTGATTAGAGATTATCCGGATTGCAAGGACTTCTTTGTAAGTGCCTTCGGTTCTGTTCGATCCCGAAACAGACTTGTATGGATTGTATGTCTGACATTACAAATTGAGATATAAAGCAGATTTCTTTCAAATATATTTCTGTTGGTGGCGGAGAATTTATTCTCTTAGCTTAACACCCTTCTCTGAGACGTACGAGCTCAGAGGTTATGTAGTTGAAGGTTATCAGCGATATATTCCCAATTTGGTAATGTGACATGCTGAGTGTTGCTGTGAAATGTTCATTGTGTTGATCATTTGTGATAGGATCATTAGTTTGATCGTCTATCTTGGTGATCATTTCTATGATCATTTGTGACCCAAAGCATGGCTTTTGTATAAAGTATGTTTTTGTGGACGTGACTTCGTCGAACCTCACACTCCGGAATGGTCAAAACAGGAAAGATGCAGCAAGGTTATGAGGGGTAGCTCCCTTTAGGGTATGTGCATTTCCTTCTGGAAAAGAGTGGTATCATGGTATGGAGCCCAGATACTTACTCATGTTGAAACACTTTATTTATGATTGTGTGATGTTGATGACGAGCGCTCGGTTAAAGGTCCCAAAGGACCGGAGGATGGCATACTCGTGTTAGTAGTTACTCAGTTAGGGGTAACCCGGCCTTGTGTTGGCAGAGATCCGGTTTGGTTCTCGGGGACGTCCTTCCAGAGGCGTTCTCATGTGGCAATGGGAAGTTCCTTGGCCTAACCATTCGTTGGAAATCCAAAGAAACAATACGATCTTGTACGGTTTTAGTTGTATAACCTGCCATGGAATGTGGCGGTAACCTGCTATTGAACATGGTAGCTATAGTAGGCATAAGTGCGGAATGTCTATGCTGGCTAAGATTTATATCTTTATTTTTGAAATGAATTTTTCCTACACTATGCACTAGTAATAATATCCAATGTTTCTTTTTAATGCGTATCAAGCATCTTTGACTATCATAAGGAGAAATCTCCTCCGATTCTGCGTTTGCATTGTGTGTGTGCGGGAGGCCTTATGGTAGTCTCATTTTTAAAAGCATTGCGAATTGACTTTAAAAATATTCCTCTAAATTGATTTTAAAGATAAATAAACTGTTTTGAATTCTCACACCAGTCTTGCTTATGCTAGGTGATATGTGATGGGGGGTTCTCGCTTCGCGGTTTGGTGGCGAACGGGAGACTCTTACCCCCACACGTCCTCTTTACGGGGTTGGTTAGGCGAAGCCGTGACATTCGAAAGGGTGGCCGTAAAAGCAAGTTTGGGATATCACTGTGAGCCACGGTGGAGCTGGGATGGTTGAAAAGCCTACCGGTCGCTGCTGGTGGAAATGAGGTCCCTCACAGGTGGTATCAGAGCATATGGTTAAGCGACAACCATGGTTCTGTTGGGTATTACTCATTAGAGATAGAGTCAGTAGAACTCTAGAATGAGTTTGAGTGTAATAATAGCTATGAGAGCGTATTTGTTAGTGAATATATAAAATTGTTTTATATTGTGATGATTGGTTTATTGAGTGGCATATGAACCTTCGTCAGCACGGTCTGGACAACTATGCCGAAGGGGTTTATAAACACTCGAATAGAACAATTCGACATAGTATTGTTTTAAAATTGGGTAAATGAAATAATTTTACCTTGATTATATTTTTATATATAAAGGAATAATTTTTTTTTGAATTAATAAAGTGTATATAAGTTGATTGTTTAGTTGTTTGAATAATCTGAGTAAAAGAATAATTGTATAAGTAAAAAGAATTATAAGAATTGAATTATAATTAATGTGATTTACAATTGTGAAATAAACTTATATATATAAGAAGTGAAACTATATGAATATATTTGTGAATATGAGTTGTAAATAAAAATGAATTTAAATTTAAATGGAAATATAACTTAAGTGATGTTGAATGAAGTTGATTTTGGTATCAAAGTAAATTAATAAAGTTAAGTGATAAATGTGAACTTGAGTTATGTAATGAAATTCAACTTTAGAAATTGAATTGAATAAATGGATTGGATGTAAATCAATTGTATGTAAATTTAGTTGATATGAAATAATGAATGTAAGTGTAATTCATTAAAATCTAATGTTATTGGAAAGTTGAATAGTTGAATGAAAATCAATTTAATTAAACCAATTGAAAGCAAAGGAATTTGGTTGTAATAAATATACATTGGTTGTTATATGGATGATAGTTGGTTGATGTTTGCATTTGTTGTTTCGTTGCATTTGCTATATTGACATGTATAGTTATTATGTTGCTATATGATGTATATTGATACTATTTTCATATATGCATGTTCTCATGTTGTTTGTTGAGTGTTTAGTAGGTGCGGATTGCGTTTGCTTCGCATTTGGAGCTCGCTTTCGCGCTATATTAGCCGTATATGCTCGCTAATAAAATATAAGGTACATATCTCGGATTGAATATTGTACTTTTACACTTTTTTCCCTGCGGGATGCCTCATTACTTGATGAGATGTATATTTGTGATATATATATACTGTCATTTTTTTTTCGGATCGAGCCGCGCAAAGGAGACTATGGCGAATTTTTCCGAAAATTTAAGGCGTTAGAATATTTTTGAGAAAATTGGAAAATTTTGAAAACTTTAACCTTGATTTGGAATTGAAAGTTAAACAATAGTAGTTGTTTTTGAAAAGATAACTAAGTATGATTTGAAAATTTAGTAAAGTATTGTAAGAAGTTTATCTATGGATTCTGGGAAAGTTAATAGATTCTGTAACTTTTCTTACTTAGTAATTTCGAGGACGAAATTCTTTTAACGGGGGAAGTATGTAACGACCCAGAATTTTTATTAATTAAAATTTGAATATTTAATTAATTTTAAATATTAATAAGTGAAATTTATAAGTCGTATAAATTTTATTTCGAATAATTGGGTTTAATTGGATAATTAAATCGATAATTTAATATGTTAAATTATGGAAATAATTGAAAATTGGGTTAAATATGATTGAAAATGATTTGTAAAATTTTATTTTATCATGTTGAAGTTAGAACGATATTTTAGAACTTTTAAAATCGAATTAAAAGTTAATTTGTGAAAATTGAATATTTTAATATTTAATCGACTAGTGAAAATAGTCAATTTTTAAACGGTCTCAGAATTGGACGAAACTAGTTCCATTGGATCCGTAATAGTTTGTTATTAGCGGATTTCAATTTTCGTAGCAATCAGAGTTACCGTTTGATCGTGGCAGCTCGAAACGCATCGAAATTGTTTTAATATTAATTTGGCGAGTTAAAATAGCCATTTTTCAAACAGTCTCGGATTTCGACAAAACCAGTTTCATCGGATCCGTAATGAGATTTTATTGTATGGTTTCAAATTTCGTGTCAATTGGATTTATCGTTTGTCCGGTGCAAGCTAAAACGCCTAGAAAATCGTTTAATCGGTTTAATTTTAAATCGAACGTTTATTGCCATAACTCGCACAGATGTCCGAATTAGCTTCCGAAACCTGTTCCATTGTGTCCGAAACGCGGGGTAAACCCTAGGAACGTCGGTCACTGCGCGTAAATCAGAGTTTGAAAAATCCGAAATGAATAGTGTTTCGTTCGATTTTCTATAAATAGACCCTTATCTCATTCACAAAAAAAATAAAAACTAAACCTAGGTTAAAAACTGCAGCCGCCACCCCCTCAACCCACGGTCAGAAACTCACCATCATCTTCCTCGATTTCTGGCCGATCCATTGACGATCAACAAAAACTTTCAACTGAAGAGTGGTAGAGGACGATGAGATCTATGATCTCAACGGTAGAGATCGAGTTTCGAGCGACGATGGGAGAGAAACGCGACCACGTCGGCCTGCAGTTCGAGCACGAATCTCGAAGCCAATATAGGGCCGAGCTCGACCATAGTGGGGGCGTTGATGGAGTAGGGGGTGGGCTATCGATTGGCGTTCCCTGATCGGCCTGGAGGTGCTTGTATATGTCGCGTGTATTAGGGTTTTCACGTGAATCTTGGGTTCGGCCTTGCTACTGGAGTTCACGCGCGTGAAGGAAGACAAGCATGCACGGCCCTGATGCACTCAAGCTTGATCCAATGGTCTAGAAGATGTAGGGTAAAAAATAAAGAAAATATATGTTGTAATTTATATATATAAAATCGTGAAACTTGTAAAAATCAATATCTTTTTCATACGAGGTCGAAACCGCGCGAAACAGGAAGCGTTAGAATCGTATGGACGAGCACTACGCGATGAAATTGGATTGAAGTCGTTTGGAGTTAGTGAGAATTTCGGGTAAAATTAAACGTCCGTTTAATTTTATTCGAAATAAATCGCTAAAACGAAATTGAAATCAAGGTGAGAACTTCTCACTCAATCGAATCAGTTTTGATTTTAATTTTAAATAGTTATATTTAAAATATTTGAATGCATGTTTGAATGATGATTGTTATCTATTGATTGTTAAAATGAACATTATGCGCCGTTAGTAAGCGGATGTTATTTATTAAAAACATATACCGCGAAATTTCATAAACAGTGAAATTGGTATTATATATAATAGCAATATATATATATTGGCATATGTATATATTGCAGTTATTGATTTCCCGCATTGTATAGCGGATGAGACCCTATTGCGCCGTCTATTAAGCGGATAATATTTTAAATCCCATATACCGCGATAATTTCGTACTGGAACGGAATTGGTATTGTGCTAACATCTTTGGATGCAGGAAAACAGGTTGGAGGGATCCAACTGGATTCCTCAACAGTATTTATTTGATTTCAGATATTTTGATATTAGATGGATTATCATATCGATATATGATGTCGTTGTTGTCGTGATTGACTATTTGGTCTGTAGCATCATTGGGCCAAGTTTTGGAATTTTAAAATGATTTTTAAAGTGATTTTTGAAAATATACTATATTTTTGGAATTGATCGATTATAAATAAAAAAACGTTATAATTTTAATGTTATAAAAATTATGATTTTTGAGAAATGTAGTTAAAAGTTGATTTTTGAAAATATGAGGCTAATGATTTTATAAAATAGTTTAATCGGGATTTTTGAATCTATTATAAAAGTTGAAATATAGGATTTATAAAATTTGATTATTTTATAAATAAAAATGGTGAAATTATAAAGGGGATTAAAGATGTTTCAAGAGAATAATAGTATAAATTGATTTATATAAGTAATTTATAAATTGATATTTATAAATTAAAATATTTGAATTATAAAATGAGTTTTTATAAGTGTTAGAATGAATTGTGAATGAATTTCGTAAACGAATGAAATTTATAGAATTATAATCGGTGAAGTTAGAAATGGAATTTTATAAGCAGTAGGTTTATAAAATTTGTAAAGTTATTAAAAGAATAGATTTGGGTAAATAAGTGAATCTTATAAGTTATAAGATTTATAATTTGGGAAGTTTAAAAAGAAGGATTTTGTAAACAAATAAATTATAAGTATTTAACTTACATTATGGAATTTTGGTTTATAATTAAGTTATACATTGAATAGGTTAATAAAGGGATTTATAAAAGAAAGTCGTAATAAAATAAATAGAAATGGAATTTATAAACGTTGTTTTATAAATTCGCAATGACTTATTTTGGTTAAGCAAATTGTTATAACTTATTTATGGAGTAATATTCACGTTTTATACAGTGAATAATCCTTTAAAATAAAATGAATAGAAAGGATGAAATTGGTTAACAGGGTATATTCAAGTTTTTGAATAGTGAATAATATGTTAAAGAAAATGTTTAGAATGTGATATTTTAAACAGAATTAAAACGACCTAACGATGTTTTAAAAATGTTGAGATTCGAAACCATAGATTTCAACATTTATTGTTGAAATAGACGTTTTCGAGAAATAAAAGGAAATGGTGGACTATAACACTGTTGTTATAGTAAATGATTTCCGAAAGGAAATGTTTTGTATAGTATTGGGATTTATATATCTATTTTAATTTCGAATCCCTATACTAGTGATTTTGGGTTGTTGTAACGATGTTTTACGCAACATTCGTTTTGGCCCAAATAAATATGTTTAAGAGAATGATTTCCTTAAAGAATGAAATATATGCTTAATTTCGATTTAAGTATATTGAATATTTTCCAAGTGTTGAAAATAAAAAGACTTGTGAATTATTTATTAATAAATAAGTATGGAAATGTTTTTCCAATGTGAAATGAAACGTTTTGAGAATTTATCTTTTTGATGATAAATTGAAATGAATAATTGAAATCGTATATTCATAGATATTTTGGAATATAAATTCACTGTGGAATTTATAAAAGGAAGTGGAATTCTTTTAAAAATAAATATTGATTTATTTTTGAGGTATTGAAATTATATATCTTGTAAAGATATTTTTGGGAAATAAATAATTTGGAAAATTATTTGGAATCTGGTGATGTGTGCATATCCATTGATAGTTCAATAACCGACTATCAATATTTACCTTTGAAAGGTATTTGTTGGGATTTGCTGAATTTGAATGCTACACTTATTTTTAAATTATTGCGCTCGTTATTCGGATTACCCATTCCGAATAGTGATACGACGTAATGGACATCATTGATGACCGGATATTTTTGAAAGCGAAAGGACAACTCGTCGATTGTCTTTGCACCGAGTAGCTACGGTATAGAGACTCCCTATGTGATGGGAAGTCCGGACGTGATTAGAGATTATCCGGATTGCAAGGACTTCTTTGTAAGTGCCTTCGGTTCTGTTCGATCCCGGAACAGACTTGTATGGATTGTATGTCTGACATTACAAATTGAGATATAAAGCAGATTTCTTTCAAATATATTTCTGTTGGTGGCGGAGAATTTATTCTCTTAGCTTAACACCCTTCTCTGAGACGTACGAGCTCAGAGGTTATGTAGTTGAAGGTTATCAGCGATATATTCCCAATTTGGTAATGTGACATGCTGAGTGTTGCTGTGAAATGATCATTGTGTTGATCATTTATGATAGGATCATTAGTTTGATCGTCTATCTTGGTGATCATTTCTATGATCATTTGTTGACCCAAAGCATGGCTTTTGTATAAAGTATGTTTTTATGGACGTGACTTCGTCGAGCCTCACACCCCGGAATGGTCAAAACAGGAAAGATGCAGCAAGGTTATGAGGGGTAGCTCCCTTTAAGGTATGTGCATTTCCTTCTGGAAAAGGGTGGTATCATGGTATGGAGCCCAGATACTTACTCATGTTGAAACACTTTATTTATGATTGTGTGATGTTGATGACGAGCGCTCGGTTAAAGGTCCCAAAGGACCGAGGGATGGCATACTCGTGTCAGTAGTTACCCAGTTAGGGGTAACCCGGCCTTGTGTTGGCAGAGATCCGGTTTGGTTCTCGGGGACGTCCTTCCAAAGGCGTTCTCATGTGGCAATGGGAAGTTCCTTGGCCTGACCATTCGTTGGAAATCCAAAGAAACAATACGATCTTGTACGGTTTTAGTTGTATAACTTGCCATGGAATGTGGCGGTAACCTGCTATTGAACATGGTAGCTATAGTAGGCATAAGTGCGGAATGTCTATGCTGGCTAAGATTTATATCTTTTTTTTCGAAATGAATTTTTCCTACACTATGCACTAGTAATAATATCAAATGTTTCTTTTTAATGCGTATCAAGCATCTTTGACTATCATAAGGAGAAATCTCCTCTTATTATGCGTTAGCATTGTGTGTGTGTGCGGGAGGCCTTATGGTAGTCTCATTTTTAAAAGCATTGCGAATTGACTTTAAAAATATTCCTCTATTTTGATTTTAAAGATAAATAAACTGTTTTGAGTTCTCACACCAGTCACATGACTGACTCGGTGTTTATTGTTTTCCTTCCTAAACTCTGGGTGCCCACCAATTTCCACACGGGCAGTCAAGAGTTAGGTTTATCAGGATATTCTGGAATTCAGGAGTTACAGGAGGCAAGCTGGATGGCATGGCGTATTACTAGTTTATAGTATTTCTTGTCCGCTGTTTGTTGTTGTTTGTTGTTGTACACTCTGATGATGATGTAATGTAATGTAATGTATAAAATGTAATAACTGATATAGTTCTTTGTTTAAAGATTATTCATTTATCTATTATATGTTGTTCCGCTGCGAATTGTGAGATTCTGATATTATTCTGCTGTTTTCTGTTCTGTTCCGTTCTATTTATTTTCTTTTCTCTCTACTTTCTATCTTTCCTCTCTTCTTCTGTCTTTTTTTCTTTTTCTTAAACATTGAGAATTCGTATTTCCGTTCATCTTGAGTTAATCTATGGAGATTAGTGTATATTCAAGGAGTACGGATTTGCGGGTCCTCACAAGTTGAAATGATATATATCCCTATCACTTGACCATAGGGTAGAAAATTATACCTGGACACCAAATTGGTTAAATTAAATGATTTTAAATCCTTAAATTTTAAACCCAGTTAAATGATATTATGAAATAAAATAAGATGTATATAAACTGAATTATTTTAAAAATCCAAGCTTTAAAATGTTGAAATTCAAATTGGTTTGAATGAATTATTTCTAGAATTTAAGTTGAAATCTTAAAGTTGAATTTTGAAATATAAATGAAATTTATCAAAATTGAGTTATTATATACATTTGAATATTTAAAGTTAGAAACCTATAGAATTTGAAGTGGTTTGATTCTGTAATTCAAACATGGATTTGAAATCGATATAAATTGAAATGGTCTTATGAGAATTTAAATTGAAACCTTTATTCTTTTGAATTGAAATCTTTGAATTGAGGATGATTTAAATTGAATTTTTGGAAATAAAGTTGATTTGAATTGATTTGTGATACTTGAAGAAATAATTTTAAAATGAAACAATTTTCGGTATAAACTCTTTTAATATACAAAATATTTTAACAAACGAACTATTTTTCTCAAATAATTTTTTTTAATATATTAATAAATTTTAATACATTAACTATTTTAACATATAACCTATTTTATTATATAAATTATTTCTAATATATAAACTATTTTAATCTATAACCTATGTTTAAAATATAAACTATTTTAATATATATTATTTTAAATTTATAAACAACTTTTAATATACACACACACACACACACACACACACACACACTATTTTTATTGTATAACTATTCCAATATATATAAACTATTTTTAATATTCAAACTGTTTAAATTGAACTGTTATGATTTAGATCTTATTGATTTAAATGCGAATATTTTAATATGATGGTTCAACCTATTTTTGTGGTTTTGATTGTGAAAATGAATATGAGTTAAAGTGGATAATGATTTTGAAAGAGAATATGATTTCGAAAGTGATATGATTTTGAAGTGACTATGATATTTTCTTATCAATTATAAATCGGTTATGGTAATGTAAAAGAACTAACCAGTGTGAAATAAGCGTTTGGTTGTTAAGGAGACGGGGATCAGATATTGTCCTACTCTCTACTAATACCGAAAACCACATTAACAACTGCACACATGGTGGAGAATCCATAATGAAGTAGGATGGTTTGGCGAACGCTACTGGAATGAAGTAAGAGAATGATGATGGATAACCTTGACTTTCGGGTCATAATTAAAATGACTAAAATAGGAGCTATACCTGGGCCAAGTGGGGTTGCTCCCCCTATCGAGCATGGTTCTTCGAAACCATATCTATTACTTTGTGATTTGATTTGGTGGCCACCTTTGATTTGATTATGGGACTGTGTCTTGAGGTGGGCGGTATTAGCTTCTATGCATTACCACCAGCCCGGTTCTGCAAAACGGTAGTATCCTACCCTGGACATTGCCTTATGTGCCTTGTCATATTTATCCTAATCGAGCCCACTATGAGTTTGGTTTGTGTCGTACACTATGGATTGCCCTCCAATATTCGTCCAGTTTACAGAGGAATTATGGTACTGTATAGACTACGACGTTTACAAAAATGTGTTAAGGGGGATATGGGTAATGCCTTAATGGAATTTTAATAATTTACTTTATTGTAGACATACTATAATAGTGTATTGTATTACATATGTAGATGGGTTAACCGATCCTTAGGAGATGAATCTTGAACATCTATTAAGTTATTTCACGCACGTTAGACACTGGATAAAAGATGTAAAATCCTTTAAACATCTCTGACGCCGCAACACTCATATTTACTTTTTTTGATTTAACTACATAAGATCTTTTAGTTATGACTCAAATGTTTTGTCTTTTCATTATGCTCGGGTCAGCCTGAGCATTTTAGTGTTGAAGACTTTATTTCTGGAGGACGAAGACGAAGATTTAGTATATTATTACTATTCATTATATTATTCCACTGCATTATTTATTTATTCCTGTTGAATGTATGACTATGATCTGTATTGTAAAAGTGTTATCAAATGTTATTTGTAAAATAGCTTCATGAACTTTTTGTTAGATTATTGTATTTTGTCATTCCGTTGTGAGATTCTGAGTTTTGTTTTCGTTCTTTTCTCTTATTTTCTTATTTACCCCATTAACTATCCTCCCTTTTGAATAGTTTGAGTTGACATAGATGGTTTATTGTCGATTTAAATCATCCAAAATGGTGGGTCGTTACAATCACTAAAAGCTAGTAAATTCTACTCATGCAAATAGATATTCACTTGAACAAGTCCATGAATTAACCGAATAAATAAATGCAAGCGTTTCATACCATTTATTTTATTAAACCGTTTAATTCAATTTCTTATCGAAGCGAGTGTGTTTTTATAATAAAATAGCTTTGTTTTGAAAGCCACTTTGAAATATTTATTTAAAAAGACTAATGTTATATAATTATAAAGCATGGGTAAATTCGTATTTAAAACTATAAACTTTTCTTCAAAATTACTTTTTTTAAGTTTAGAGTATTCATATATAGTAGAAAGCTTGATTCAATCCATATCAATACTTATACAAAACTTACATCAAAACCACTTTGAAATTATAGCTATATATACATGTAATTTCTAAATATGCTTCTATTTAAAAGGATACACACACACATAGGTTAGAAAACCATTTGCCGAACAAGAAAAGAATTTTCTCTACAAAGGGTTTTACAAAACTATGAACTCAAGTAGTGTGATTGACAAAATATTATAGAGTAGTTTCTCTATGTAACAAGGGTATCTAAGTAAGCTATAGACTTCTCAAAATGAGCAAAAGAATCATCATAATTTTACTTCAAAATAGTGCAACACGGCAAAAAAAACTTCGGGAAAAAAATAAACAATCAACAACGCAAACATGGGCTGTTGGGGAGGGCACATGGCACGACCTGGAGCACATTCTAGGCCATGACCGGTGCATCAGTCCATGTTGATTGGTAGCGCTGCCTATAACATGTTCCAGGTAGTGACCGCAGCTCCCTAGTGGCCCATTTCTGATGATTTTTCTGGAGATGAATGTTTTGATTTTAGGGTTATCAATTTTAAGGGCATGCAAGCAGACAAATATCATGAATTTGATATTGTACGAGATTACATGTAACGACTCGTAAATTTCAATGATTTAAATTTGTTAATTTGATAAAGTTTTGGGCAATTTAATATTGAAAGAATGAAAAATTTGTTAATTAATAAGGATGATAACTTAAATGAAAAGTAACAAGGTTAACCAAAGTTAATTATTAACTATTTGAATGAAATTTCAATAAATTAAACAATCTAAAATAGTATAACTTAGTTATAAGTTGAATGTAAGTAACAAATGTAAATGTTGATTTATTAATATAAATCGACGTAATAAATGGGAATTGAATATAATTAATGTGATATGAGTTGGTATAATCATTGGTGACCAATAATGAACATTTCTTTAATGACAATTAATATAATAACGGAAGGTGTGAAAGTATAAATTTCATAGAAACATAATGTATGTATAAAGTAATAAATTGGTACTAGAACGGAATTCAAATTTATTTGAAATAGTGGGAATAATATAATTTGTCATAAATGAAACATAGTTAAACAAATGTAAGTACTGAATTAATATATGTTAGTTATTTAGGGTGTTGAATAAAATTGGTAATCAATTCGCGATTAAAGGTAATAATGTTGTTGAAAGCTAATAAATAAAAATTTCAATGCAATACCAACTAATGGAAACAATTGGTAAGGTTATATTTGATTGAAATTTGTGAATTGGGAAATAAATTCAAAAGTTATATTCATTGATGAAATAATATGTAGTAAATTGCAATTTGATAGAATCAATGCTAATTAAAGTTAATAATTAATGGATTGAATGAAATGCCAATTAATGAAAATATGTTATACTTGACTATGAATTGAATATAAGGAAACAAGTGTAGATATTTTACTAATTGACGAATTAGTATAAAATTTATGATAATTGGATAAGAACAGTGTTATGTAATCAATTTTAACATTTGTTTGTTAGCAATAACTTATTACTTATAAGTGTAATTTAAGGTTAATGGTAACAAGTATTATAAATTTACCATTTACTTAGTCCATAAAATTAAAACTATTAATCGGTGAAATATATCTAATTAAATCTTATGTTAGTGTAAATTAAGAGAATGATTGGAAATAATGTTAATTCTTTTCCTATTATGACAATTGGTTGGATTAAAAAAGTGGATAACAAGACTTATCAATTTACTGAATTTAATTTATAATAATTGGATTAATTGCAGATAATTGAAATTAAATATTTAAATATAACGCTATTTGAAATGAAGAAGGAATAAGAGAAAATTTATGTAATAGTTTTGAATCCAATGTTAAATCCATCTATTTGACAATAATAAATGGAATAATTATTGATTAATTTAATTAAATGGAAATTTTAGGAATTTTATTTATAAATTTTGAATTCACCAAATTTAGGTTAACATTGAAATTTTATAAATTAATTAACTTTAAATTGACATCTAAATTTGTTAAATTTGTGTGAATGATTTGAAAATATAAAAATGATAAGAATTGTCAATTTTAAAATTGAAATTGGAGATTTGATTTAATTAATCAATTATTAATTTATTTAATTAATGTAAAAATAGCCATTTTGGCCACTGACTCGGATTTCGACGAAACTAGTTTCATCGGATCCGTATCATTGAATTATTGTAGGATTTCAAGTTTTGTATCGATCGGGCTTGTCGTTCGATCGTACGGGCTTGAAATGCCTTGAAATCAAATGAAATTAAAATCAATTTGAAATAATTTGATTTTTGCATAACTTATTCATACGATGGAATTTGGACGTGAAACATATTCCATTGCGTTTAAAATATTTGAAAACATCTATTTTGGTATATGGGTTGACCCAATTTCGTTCCGAAGTCCGAACGTGCTTTTTGGGCCATTTTATCGTTCAACGCATATACCAATCATGCCCATTCACTTCTATTTTCAGCCTTGTCTATAAATACCCTGTTATAAACTCTAGCCTTTCTTATTCCTCATTTCTGTATCTTCAATTCCTTTAGCTCCTCCTCTTTCCAATGACTGCAAACCCTAATTCCCAAATACAATTCCAAATCAAATCCAAAGCCAAAATTTCGAACTCCACAAAATATATCAAATTTTATATGGATTCGAAGCTCTTGAAGAGCGCAATCCAGATCCACTGTCTATTTTTCGATCAGAGTTTCTATGCATCTAGAATCAGTGGAAACATTCACGGCCATTCATCGCGCGTTGATGAACGTTGTCGGATCATCAAATCATTTCTAGGTATTGTAGAGTGGACGATGGGGAGTGCATCAGCGGTGTTCGTTCTGCGATTCGACGGTTGGATCGGTCAGAAAAATTCGATCTAAGGCTAAGTTTAGGCGGCAGCTATGGGTTCTATCAACTGTCGACGTCGTAGTGAGGGCCGGAGACATGGTCGAGGTGGCTTAGACGAAGTCGGCAGGACGATGGTTGTAACGACCCAGGATTTTTAGTAATTAAAATTTGAATATTTAATTAATTTTAAATATTAATAAGTGAATTTATAAGTCGAATAAATTTTATTTCGAATAATTGGATTTAATTGAATAATTAAATCGATAATTTAATATGTTAAAATACAGAAATAATTGAAAATTGAGTTAAATATGATTGAAAATGATTTGTAAAATTTTATTATATCATATTGAAGTTAGAATGATATTTTAGAACTTTTAAAATCGAATTAAAAGTTAATTTGTGAAAATTGAATATTTTAATATTTAATCGACTGGTGAAAATAGACAATTTTTGAACAGTCTCAGAATTGGACGAAACTAGTTCCATTGGATCCGTAATAGTTAGTTATTACCGATTTCAATTTTTGTAGCAATTGGAGCTATCGTTTGATCGTGGCAGCTCGAAACGTATCGAAATTGTTTTAATATTAATTTGGCGAGTTAAAATAGCCATTTTTCAAACAGTTTCGGATTTCGACGAAACCAGTTTCATCGGATCCGTAATGTGATATTATTGTAAGGTTTAAAATTTCGTGTCAATCGGATTTACCGTTTGTCCGGTACAAATTAAAACGCCTAGAAAATCGTTTAAATCGGTTTAATTTAAATTGAACGTTTATTGCCATAACTCGCACAGATGTCCGAATTAGCTTCTGAAACATGTTCCATTGTGTCCGGAACGCGGGGTAAACCTTAGAAACGCCAACCGGCATGCTTCGTCTGGAGTTCGGAAAATCCGGGATGAATAGTGTCGCGCGAATTTTCTATAAAAGCCCCCCTCTCTTCATTTTTGCAAAAATTACAAAACCCTAGGGCTAAAATCTGCAGCCGCCACCCTTGTAATCAATGGCCAGAAATTAGAATTCTTCTCTCCTCAATCACTCTCAATCCATCAAGAATTACGCGAAGTGTTCAACATGAAAGTCGTAGAGATTCGTGAGAGCTTCGATTCCATACGGTGATGATCGAATTTGGAGCGTCGTGGAGGGAGATATGGGGGGCCGACGGCCTGGGGTTGAGCACGCATTTCGAGATGATGCTGGAAGCCAAGCTCCTCCATGTTTGGGCCGAGCATAGTGTTGGCGACGCTCTTCGAAATACCACTGCCCGATCGTTTTCAAACCCTTCGTGGATGGAGCATAATTCAACCATAATTAGTATGTGATGGGTGTCTTTGTACGTGTTCTTTACTGGAGATGAACATGAGTTAGGAAGAAGAAGGGCACGGCTGTGATTTGCTGGGTGATGAATCCAATGGCTTAGATTAGGTTAGATTTTAAATAGTTAAATTATGTTGTAATTAGTTTATATAAATCGTGTAAAACTTGTATAATGCATAACTTTTTCATACGAGGTCGAAAACGCGCGAAACCAGTTGCGTTGGAATCGTATGGACGAGCACTACGCTATGAAATTGGATTGGAGTCATTTGGAGTTAGTGAAAATTTCGTGTAAAATTAAACGTCCGTTTAATTTTATTCGAAATAAATCGCTAAAACGAAATTGAAATCAAGGTGAGAACTTCTCACTCAATCGAATCAGTTTCGATTTTAATTTTAAATAGTTAGATTTAAAATATTTGAATGCATGTTTGAATGATGATTGTTATCTATTGATTGTTAAAATAGACATTATGCGCCGTTAGTAAGCGGATGTTATTTATTAAAAACATATACCGCGAATATTTCATAAACAGTGAAATTGGTATTATATATAATAGCAATATATATATATATTGGCATATGTATATATTGAAGTTATTGATTTCCCGCATTTGTATAGCGGATGAGACCCTATTGCGCCGTCTATTAAGCGGATAATATTTTAAATCCCATATACCGCAATAATTCCGTACTGGAGCGGAATTGGTATTGTGCTAATGTTTGTGGATGCAGGAAAACAGGTTGGAGGGATCCAACTGGATTCCTCAACAGTATTTATTTGATTTCAGATATTTTGATATTTGATGGACTATCATATCAATATATGATATCGTTGTAGTCGTGATTGACTATTTGGTGTGTAGCATCATTGGACCAAATTTTGGAATTTTAAAATGATTTTTAAAGTGATTTTTGAAAAGTATACGTTATAAAATATTTTTGGAAATTGATTTATTTTAAATAAATAAACGTTATACTTTTAATGTTATAAAAATTATGATTTTTAAGAAATACAGTTAAAGATTGATTTTTGAGAAATATGGGTTAACGATCTTATAAAATAGTTTAAAATCGGGATTTTTGAATTTATTATAAAAAGTTGAAAATATAGGATTTATAAAATTTGATTATTTTATAAATCAAAATGGTGAAATTATAAAGGAGATTAAAGATGTTTTAAAATAATAGTATAAATTGATTTATATAAGAGTTTTATAAATTGATATTTATAAATTAAAATATTTGAATTATAAAAAGAGTTTTTATAAGTGTTAGAATGAATTGTGAATGAATTTCATAAATGAATGAAATTTATAGAATTATAAATGGTGTAGTTATAAATGGAATTTTATAAGTAGTAGGTTTATAAAATTTGAAAAGTTATTTGAAGAATGGATTTTTGATAAATAAATGAATCTTATAAGTTATAAGATTTATAAATTAGGATGTTTAAAAGAACGATTCTTGTAAACAAATAAATTATAAGTGTTTAACTTATAATATGAATCTTTAGTATATCATTGAGATATGAATTGAGATAGGTTAATAAAGGAATTTATAAACATTGTTTTATAAATTCGCAAATGACTTATTTTGATAAGTAAATTGTTGAAACCTATTAATGGAGTTATATTCACGTTTTTGACTGTGAATAATCCTTTGAAATAAAATGAACAAAAGGATGAAATTTGTTAACGTAGTATATTCACGTTTTTGAATAGTGAATATTATGTTAAAGAAATTATTTTAGATGTGTTGTTTTAAATAGAATTAAAACGATCTAACGATGTTTTTAAATGTGTTGAGATTCGAAACCATAGATTTCAACATTCATTGTTGAAATAGATGTTTTCGAGAAATACAAGGAAATGGTGGACTATAACACTGTTGTTATAGTAAATGATTTCCGAAAGGAAATGTTTTGTATAGTATTGGGATGTATATATCTATTTTAATTTCGAATCCCTATACTAGTGATTTTGGGTTGTCGTAACGGTGTTTTACGTAACATTCGTTTTGGCCCAAATAAATATGTTTAAGAGAATAATTTCCTTAAAAGAATGAAATATATACTTAATTTCGATGTGAGTATATTGAATATTTTCCAAGTGTTGAAAATAAATGGATTTGTGAATTACTTATTAAATAAGTATGGAAATGTTTTCCAATATAAAGTGAATATTTTGAGAATTTATCTTTTTGAAGATAAATTGAAAATGAATAATTGAAATCGTTTATTCATAAAATATTTTGGAATATAAATTCACTATGGAATTTATAAAAGAAAGGGGAATCTGTTTAAAAATAAATGTTGATTTATTTTTGAAGTGTGAAAATTATATATCTTGTAAAGATATTTTTGGGAAATAAATAATTTGGAAAATTATTTGGAATCTGGTGATGTGTGCATATCCATTGATAGTTCAATAACCGACTATCAATATTTACCTTTGAATAGGTGTTTGTTGGGATTTACTGAATTTGAATGCTACACTTATTTTTAAATTATTGCGCTCGTTATTCGGATTACCCATTCCGAATAGTGATACGACGTAATGGATAGCATTGATGACCGGATATTTTTGAAAGCGAAAGGACAACTCGTCGAATGTTTTTGCATCGAATGGTCCCCGGTATAGAGACTCCATATGTGATGGGAAGTCCTGATGTGATTAGTGAATATCCGGATTACAAGGACTTCTTTGTAAGTGCCTTCGGTTCTGTTCGAGCCCGGAACAGACTTGTATGGATTGTATGTCTGACATTACAAATTGAGATATAAAGCCGATTTCTTTCAAATATATTTCTGTTGGTGGCGGAGAATTTATTCTCTTAGCTTAACACCCTTCTCTGAGACGTACGAGCTCAGAGGTTATGTAGTTGAATGTTATCAGCGATATATTCCCAATTTGGTAATGTGACATGTTGAGTGTTGCTGTGAAATGATCATTGTGTTGATTATTTGTGATAGGATCATTTATTTGATCGTCTATCCTGGTGATCATTTCTATGATCATTTGTTGACCCAAAGCTTGGCTTTTGTATAAAGTATGTTTTTGTGGACGAGACTTCGTTGAGCCTCACACCCCAGAATGGTCAAAACAGGAAAGATGCGGCAAGGTTATGAGGGGTAGCTCCATTTAGGGTATGTGCATTTCCTTCTGGAAAAGGGTGGTATCATGGTATGGAGCCCAGATACTTACTCATGTTGAAATCACTTTATGATTGTGTGAATTGATTACGAGCGCTCGGTTAAAGGTCCCAAAGGACCGGGGGATGGCATACTCGTGTCAGTTGTTACCTAGTTTGAAAAGTAACCCGGCCTTGTGTTGGCAGAGATCCGGTTAGGTTCTCGGGACGTCCTTCCAGAGGCGTTTCCATGTGTCAATGGGAAGTTCCTTGGCTTGACCATTTGTTGGAAATCCAAAGAAACAATACGATCTTGTACGGTTTTAGTTGTAGAACCTGCTTCCTCAGGAGGTAGCTATAGTAGGCATAATATAATGGTACCTATGCTGGCTAAGATTTATATTCTACTTTCAAAATGAATTTTTTCTACACTATGCGCTAGCAATAATATCAAATGTTTCTTTTTAATACGTATCAAGCATCTTTGACTAACATAAGAAGAAATCTCCTCCAAGTCTGCGTTTGCATTGTGTGTGTGGCAGGAGGTCTTATGGTAGTCTCATTTTTAAAAGCATTGCGAATTGACTTTAAAAATATTCCTCTATTTTGATTTTTAAAAATAAATAAACTGTTTTGAGTTCTCACACCAGTCTTGCTAAGCTTTGGGCTATGTGATGGGGGGTTCTCGCTTCGCGGTTAGGTGGCGAACGGGAGACTCTTGCCCCCACACGTCCTCTTTTAGGGGGTTGGTTAGGTGTAACCTGAGACAGTCGAGAGGCTGGCCGTAAAAGCAAGTTTGGGGTATCACTGTGAGCCACGGTGGAGCTGGGATGGTTGAAAAGCCTACCGGTTGTGACCGCTGACGGTACGTTCCTTACATCTGGTATCAGAGCATATGGTTAAGCGACAACCATGGTTCTGTTGGGTATTACTCATTAGAGATAGAGTCAGTAGTACTCTAGAATGAGTTTGAGTGTAATATTAGCTATGAGAGCGTACTTGTTAGTGAATATAAAATTGTTTTATATTGTGATGATTGGTTTGTTGAGTGGCATATGAACCTTCGTCAGCACGGTCTCGACAACTATGCCGAAGGGGTTTCTAAACACTTGAATAGAACAATTCGACATAGTATTATTTTAAATTTGGTAAATGAAATAATTTTACCTTGATTATATTTTATATATAAAGGAATAATTTTTCAGAATTATTAAAGTGTATATAAATTGATTGTTTGGTTGTTTGAATAATCTAAACAAAAGAATAATTGTATAAGCAAATGAATTATAAGAATTAAATTATAATTAAAGTGATTTACAATTGTGAAATAAACTTATACATATAAGAAGTGAAACTATACGAATATTTTATAAATATGAGTTGTGAATAAAAATGAGTTTGAAATAAAATGAATAGAAATGAATTGATTTATAAGTAGGTATTTAAGTTAAGTAAAACAAAGTGATGTTTATAAAATGGAAGTATAACTTAAGAGTTGTTGAATGAAGTTGATATTGGTATCAGAGTAAATTAATAAAGTTAAGTGGTAGATATGAAATGGAGTTATATAAATGAAATTCAACTTTTGTAATTGAATTGAATTAATGAATTGAATGTTAATCAATTGAATGAAAACAATTGATATGAAATAATGAATAAGTGTTAATTCATTAAAATCTAATGTTATTGGAAGTTGAATAATTGAATGGAAATCAATTTAATTAAACCAATTGAAAGTGATGATGTTAAACCAAATTGAATGAATATGAGCAAATAAATTTGGTTGTAATTAATATACATTGGTTGTTATATGATTGTTAGTTGATTGTATATAGTTCATTAAGTATTAATGAAATTGGAAGCTAAAGTAATTGAAATTCAATTGGAAGTTAAGTGAATCTTAAATAGAATTGAATTTGATTTGGAAGTGAACCAACTTGAGTATGAATTAGTAAATATAAACTAATTGAGAATGAATGTTAGTTGGATGATAGTTGGTTGATGTTTGCATTTGTTGCTTTTACTGCATTTGCTATGTTGGCATATATAGTTATTATGTTGCTATATGATGTATATTGAGATTATTTTCATATATGCATGTTCTCATGTTGTTTGTTGAGTGTTTAGTAGGTGCGGATCGTGTTTGCTTCGCATTTGGAGCTCGCTTTCGCGCGATATTAGCCGTATATGCTTGCTAATAAAATATAAGGTACATATCTCGGATTACATACTGTACTTTTATACTTTTTTTCCCTTCGGGATGCCTCATTACTTGATGAGATGTATATTTGTGATATATATACTGTCATTTTTTTTTGGATCGAGCCGCACAAAGGAGACTATGGCGAATTTTTTCGGAAATTTAAGGCGTTAGAAAAAATTTGAGAAAATTGGAAAATTTTGAAAACTTTAACTTTGATTTGGAATTGAAAGTTAAACAATAGTAGTTGTTTTTGAAAAGATAACTAAGTATGATTTGAAAACTTAGTAAAGATATTGTAAGAAGTTTAACTATGAATTTTGGAAAGTTAATAGATTCTATAACTTTTCTTACTTGGTAATTTCGAGGACGAAATTCTTTTAAGGGGGGAAGATTGTAACGACCCAGGATTTTTAGTAATTAAAATTTGAATATTTAATTAATTTTAAATATTAATAAGTGAATTTATAAGTCGAATAAATTTTATTTCGAATAATCGGATTTAATTGAATAATTAAATCGATAATTTAATATGTTAAAATACAGAAATAATTGAAAATTGAGATAAATATGATTGAAAATGATTTGTAAAATTTTATTATATCATATTGAAGTTAGAATGATATTTTAGAACTTTTAAAATTGAATTAAAAGTTAATTTGTGAAAATTGAATATTTTAATATTTAATCGACTAGTGAAAATAGTCAATTTTTGAACAGTCTCAGAATTGGACGAAACTAGTTCCATTGGATCCGTAATAGTTAGTTATTACCGTATTTCAATTTTTGTAGCAATCGGAGCTATCGTTTGATCGTGGCAGCTCGAAACGTATCGAAATTGTTTTAATATTAATTTGGCGAGTTAAAATAGCCATTTTTCAAACAGTCTCGGATTTCGACGAAACCAGTTTCATCGGATCCGTAATGTGATATTATTGTAAGGTTTAAAATTTTGTGTCAATCGAATTTACCGTTTGTCCGATACAAATTAAAACGCCTAGAAAATCGTTTAAATCGGTTTAATTTAAATTGAACGTTTATTGCCATAACTCGCACAGATGTCCGAATTAGCTTCTGAAACATGTTCCATTGTGTCCGGAACGCGGGGTAAACCTTAGAAACGCCAACCGGCATGCTTCGTTTGGAGTTCGGAAAATCCGGGATGAATAGTGTCGCGCAAATTTTCTATAAAAGCCCCCCTCTCTTCATTTTTGCAAAAATTACAAAACCCTAGGGCTAAAATCTGCAGCCGCCACCCTTGTAATCAATTAGAATTCTTCTCTCCTCAATCACTCTCAATCCATCAAGAATTACGTGAAGTGTTCAACATGAAAGTCGTAGAGATTCGTGAGAGCTTCGATTCCATACGGTGATGATCGAATTTGGAGCGTCGTTGAGGGAGATATGGGGGGCCGACGGCCTGGGGTTGAGCACGCATTTCGAGATGATGCTGGAGGCCGAGCTCCTCCATGTTTGGGCCGAGCATAGTGTTGGCGACGCTCTTCGAAATGCCACTGCCCAATCGTCTTCAAACCCTTCGTGGACGGAGCACAATTCAACCCTAATTAGTATGTGATGGGTGTCTTTGTACGTGTTCTTTACTGGAGATGAACGTGAGTTAGGAAGAAGAAGGGCACGGCTGTGATTTGCTGGGTGATGAATCCAATGGCTTAGATTAGGTTAGATTTTAAATAGTTAAATTATGTTGTAATTAGTTTATATAAATCGTGTAAAACTTGTATAATGCATAACTTTTTCATACGAGGTCGAAAACGCGCGAAACCAGTTGCGTTGGAATCGTATGGACGAGCACTATGCTATGGAATTGGATTGGAGTCGTTTGGAGTTAGTGAAAACTTCGTGTAAAATTAAACGTCCGTTTAATTTTATTCGAAATAAATCGCTAAAACGAAATTGAAATCAAGGTGAGAACTTCTCACTCAATCGAATCAGTTTCGATTTTAATTTTAAATAGTTAGATTTAAAATATTTGAATGCATGTTTGAATGATGATTGTTATCTATTGATTGTTAAAATAGACATTATGCGCCGTTAGTAAGCGGATGTTATTTATTAAAAACATGTACCGCGAATATTTCATAAACAGTGAAATTGGTATTATTTATAATAGCAATATATATATATATATATTGGCATATGTATATATTGAAGTTATTGATTTCCCGCATTTGTATAACGGATGAGACCCTATTGCGCCGTCTATTAAGCGGATAATATTTTAAGTCCCATATACCGCGATAATTCCGTACTGGAGCGGAATTGGTATTGTGCTAATGTTTGTGGATGCAGGAAAACAGGTTGGAGGGATCCAACTGGATTCCTCAACAGTATTTATTTGATTTCAGATATTTTGATATTTGATGGACTATCATATCGATATATGATATCATTGTAGTCGTGATTGACTATTTGGTGTGTAGCATCATTGGACCAAATTTTGGAATTTTAAAATGATTTTTAAAGTGATTTGTGAAAAGTATACGTTATAAAATATTTTTGGAAATTGATTTATTTTAAATAAATAAACGTTATACTTTTAATGTTATAAAAATTATGATTTTTAAGAAATACAGTTAAAGATTGATTTTTGAGAAATATGGGTTAACGATCTTATAAAATAGTTTAAAATCGGGATTTTTGAATTTATTATAAAAAGTTGAAAATATAGGATTTATAAAATTTGATTATTTTATAAATCAAAATGGTGAAATTATAAAGGAGATTAAAGATGTTTTAAAATAATAGTATAAATTGATTTATATAAGAGTTTTATAAATTGATATTTATAAATTAAAATATTTGAATTATAAAAAGAGTTTTTATAAGTGTTAGAATGAATTGTGAATGAATTTCATAAATGAATGAAATTTATAGAATTATAAACGGTGTAGTTATAAATGGAATTTTATAAGCAGTAGGTTTATAAAATTTGAAAAGTTATTTGAAGAATGGATTTTTAATAAATAAATGAATCTTACAAGTTATAAGATTTATAAATTGGGATGTTTAAAAGAATGATTCTTGTAAACAAATAAATTATAAGTGTTTAACTTATAATATGAATCTTTAGTATATCATTGAGATATGAATTGAGATAGGTTAATAAAGGAATTTATAAACATTGTTTTATAAATTCGCAAACGACTTATTTTGATAAGTAAATTGTTGAAACCTATTAATGGAGTTATATTCACGTTTTTGACTGTGAATAATCCTTTGAAATAAAATGAATAAAAGGATGAAATTTGTTAACGTAGTATATGATCGTTTTTGAATAGTGAATATTATGTTAAAGAAATTATTTTAGATGTGTTGTTTTAAATAGAATTAAAACGATCTAACGATGTTTTTAAATGCGTTGAGATTCGAAACCATAGATTTCAACATTCATTGTTGAAATAGATGTTTTCGAGAAATAGAAGGAAATGGTGGACTATAACACTGTTGTTATAGTAAATGATTTCCGAAAGGAAATGTTTTGTATAGTATTGGGATGTATATATCTATTTTAATTTCGAATCCCTATACTAGTGATTTTGGGTTGTCGTAACGATGTTTTACGTAACATTCGTTTTGGCCCAAATAAATATGTTTAAGAGAGTGATTTCCTTAAAAGAATGAAATATATACTTAATTTCGATGTGAGTATATTGAATATTTTCCAAGTGTTGAAAATAAATGGATTTGTGTATTACTTATTAAATAAGTATGGAAATGTTTTCCAATATAAAGTGAATATTTTGAGAATTTATCTTTTTGAAGATAAATTGAAAATGAATAATTGAAATCGTTTATTCATAAAATATTTTGGAATATAAATTCACTATGAAATTTATAAAAGAAAGGGGAATCTGTTTAAAAATAAACGTTGATTTATTTTTGAAGTGTGAAAATTATATATCTTGTAAAGATATTTTTGGGAAATAAATAATTTGGAAAATTATTTGGAATCTGGTGATGTGTGCATATCCATTGATAGTTCAATAACCGACTATCAATATTTACCTTTGAATAGGTGTTTGTTGGGATTTACTGAATTTGAATGCTACACTTATTTTTAAATTATTGCGCTCGTTATTCGGATTACCCATTCCGAATAGTGATACGACGTAATGGATAGCATTGATGACCGGTGTTGAAGACCGGATATTTTTGAAAGCGAAAGGACAACTCGTCGAATGTCTTTGCATCGAATGGTCCCCGGTATAGAGACTCCATATGTGATGGGAAGTCCTGACGTGATTAGTGAATATCCGGATTGCAAGGACTTCTTTGTAAGTGCCTTCGGTTCTGTTCGAGCCCGGAACAGACTTGTATGGATTGTATGTCTGACACTACAAATTGAGATATAAAGCCGATTTCTTTCAAATATATTTCTGTTGGTGGCGGAGAATTTATTCTCTTAGCTTAACACCCTTCTCTGAGACGTACGAGCTCAGAGGTTATGTAGTTGAATGTTATCAGCGATATATTCCCAATTTGGTAATGTGACATGCTGAGTGTTGCTGTGAAATGATCATTGTGTTGATTATTTGTGATAGGATCATTTATTTGATCGTCTATCCTGGTGATCATTTCTATGATCATTTGTTGATCCAAAGCATGGCTTTTGTATAAAGTATGTTTTTGTGGATGAGACTTCGTCGAGCCTCACACCCCGGAATGGTCAAAACAGGAAAGATGCGGCAAGGTTATGAGGGGTAGCTCCCTTTAGGGTATGTGCATTTCCTTCTGGAAAAGGGTGGTATCATGGTATGGAGCCCAAATACTTACTCATGTTGAAAACACTTTATGATTGTGTGAATTGATTACGAGCGCTCGGTTAAAGGTCCCAAAGGACCGGGGGATGGCATACTCGTGTCAGTTGTTACCTAGTTTGAAAGATAACCCGGCCTTGTGTTGGCAGAGATCCGGTTAGGTTCTCGGGACGTCCTTCCAGAGGCGTTTCCATGTGGCAATGGGAAGTTCCTTGGCCTGACCATTTGTTGGAAATCTAAAGAAACAATATGATCTTGTACGGTTTTAGTTGTAGAACCTGCTTCCTCAGGAGGTAGCTATAGTAGGCATAATATAATGGTACCTATGATGGCTAAGATTTATATTCTACTTTCGAAATGAATTTTTTCTACACTATGCACTAGCAATAATATCAAATGTCTCTTTTTAATACGTATCAAGCATCTTTGACTAACATAAGAAGAAATCTCCTCCAAGTCTGCGTTTGCATTGTGTGTGTGGCAGGAGGTCTTATGGTAGTCTCATTTTTAAAAGCATTGCGAATTGACTTTAAAAATATTCCTCTATTTTGATTTTTAAAAATAAATAAACTGTTTTGAGTTCTCACACCAGTCACATGACTGACTCGGAGTTTATTATTTTCCTTCCTAAACTCTGGGTGCCCACCAATTTCCACACGGGCCGTCAAGAGTTAGGTTTATCAGGATATTCAGGAGTTGCTGGAGGCAAGCTGGATGGCATGGCGTATTACTAGTATATAGTATTTCTTTTCCGCTGTTAGATGTTGTTTGTTGTTGTACACTCTGATGATATGATGTAATGAAATGTGATGTAATGTAATAACTGATATAGTTCTTTGTTTAAAGATTATTCATTTATTTATTATATGTTGTTCCGCCGCGAATTGTGAGATTCTGTTATTGTTCTATTGTTTTCTATTCCGTTCTATTTTCTATTTTCTTTTCTCTCTATTTTCTACCTTCTTATCTCTTCTTCTCTCTCTTTCCTTTTCTTAAAACCTTAAGTGTTCGGTTTTTCGGCATTCGATTTCTCGGCAGTTGATACAGTCGACGTATTGATGTCAGTTTTCGGAAGTTGAAGAATCGGGTCCTTACAATGGTGGTGCTATGGTGGTCGCGGCCTGCGTGGAAGGCAGTGTCGATCGTGGTTAAGATTGGTTTGGGTGCGTGCTTCACGTTCTTTTGCCTGGGAAGGAGCACTGCGTGATTGGGTTCTGACGCGCACACTGTAACGACCCGGAATTTTAGGCAATATAAATTTAATAATCTGTATAAATAATTTAATTGGTTTAATGATTTTCTTTATAATTTTAATTTAAAATTTGTAATTGTAATCTTTTAAAGGTTAATAAATTTTAATCTAACAATATTGATAAGAGTTATTTTCCAAAGCTAATAAAATTTTAATTCTGTTTATAATATATATGTTTGATATATATTGTGAATGGGAATGTCTTTTGTTTTAAAGTAAAAATTGAATTTTCAAATTTGTAATATATGTAAGCATATGTTATAATTTGATATTGTTTTGAAAATTTAACCTTAATCTATTAATAATTTATTTATGAATGAATATTGCAATTTTAAAGTTTTGTTTTAAATTCAATAATGTTTTTCAAAGGATAATTTAGTTTAATTCAATTGTTTCAAATATAAGATTGTGATTTATTTTTAAATAGAATAGTTTCATAGGAATTTAAACAAGCTTTGTTTGTTTTCTTTTAAAAATGTTTACATTAAAAATGAATGTTTAAGATTATATTTATATTATAATTAGTTTAGTATATTTTCTTTTAAAAAGTAAACTTATTTATATACATATAAGTATTTATCAATTAAGAAAGTAAAAATGTAAGTTTATATTACATTTAAAATTAAATAAAATTCAATTTAAAAATACTTAAAGACATGTGTTCACATGCAAATCTCTTTAATAAACAAGTGTAAGATCCTTAAATACCAATGAGACAAGTGTCTTCATTTAAGTCTTATTTTCTTTAAATTTTAATAATAACATAACATTTTCATTTTTACATTTGTTATCTTCTTTCAAAGTGTTTTAATGGCAAAACAATAAACCACCTTCTTGAATCTGAAATCTGAATCTAAGAAAAAAAAAAATCAAAATCAAAACCTGATAAGGGAAAGCAAAATTTACCTGCATTTGAAATAAAGATCAACCTGCAACCTCTAAACCAGAAGTTGTTCAAATCTGCAAGTTCAAACAGTATTTAAAAGTTCAAACCAACCTGCAACCTAATCATGCAAGTGAAGATCAGCAAGTTTCAATCTTTTTAATCATCAAATTAAAACATGCAAAGGAAAATCAACAGCAAAGTAAAAGCATTTTTCAAGTTAAAAGTGTCAAGCCTGGGAAGTAAAGTTTCTCTGCTCTGTTTACTGCAAAGTCAATGAGGTGAGTAAATCTTTATCTCAAAAACAGTTTCACCTTTAAAAATTTATCTGGAAAATATGAATTAAGTTTGAAGTAAAGTGATATGATATGTTTATATGTATGCCTGAATTTGAATGCATGTTTGTATATATGCTATGTGGTGAGAAGTCAGTGAATATTTACATCACTATTATATGTCCAGGTTTATTTCTATTCAAAGAAATTCAATGCCAACAACTCAAAACCATATTAGTCTTTAGTATTTGAATGAAACAGATTTGTAATTGTATAATAAAGATTTTAAAATAGTCTGGAAATTTTTAATATCATAAAACGTGAATTAAGTAAAGATTACAGAGGAACATGAATATTTGTTAAAAATTTATTTTCTTAAATTCAAAATTCAACTCCATGCATGTAATCTGGATGTAAAATCATGAATTTAGATATGAAGTTTGTAATTTTTAGTGTGGTAATTTATTCGAAATTTGGGTTTGAGTGTTTGGGGAACTTTGGTAAATTGTCTTTGATTCAATTGTTGTTTTGAATTGAATTTGTGGGTGAAGCAAGCCTTTGGGCTAAGGATCAAAGGAAAAATACAAAATAATTTTTCTATTGAATGGATTGGAAGGATTTGGATGAACTAGGGTTACTTGAGTTTGTGGTTACGGCTGTTTTGTCGTGGCTTTTGCATCGAGAATTGAGGATCGGGGTTGACCGCATTTGGAGAGAATGGAGTTCTTGGGTGCGGTGTTCCTATGGTGGAGTCGGCAGGGTTGGTCGTCGTTGTGATGATCGGCGATGGGGTGGTTTTGGCATCTGTGCTTTCTGAGGTTTCATGCCGATGGGTCAAAATTGATTCGCGTGTTCGATTTTGTTTCTGGGTGTGGATTCAGGGTCGCGAGGGGAGAAGTGACGAGGGACGATGGTCGTGATGATCGGCGTTGTCGACGTTGTTGGTGCACGTGCACCGTGTGGTTGTGTGCACTGGGAAGAAGATTTGGGGACGAAGAGAAGCAGGGATGGGTTCTCGCGTAGAAACTGGGGGAGGAAACTCGGGTGAGTTACCGTGTTTTGTTCGTATTCAACTCGAAGCAGTTGTGGGTGGGAAACGACTCGAAGATAGCATGGGTGTGCTTAGGTAACGACTCGAGTAGATGATGCTGGGATTTGGTCATGGCAGACTCGTGAGTTTTAGGTTCTGTATTTAGCTTGGTTCTGCACTATACTAAGCTACAGAATTTATTGTTGATAAGTATAGGAGTTGAAGTATCTAAACTATAAACTAGTTTTATAAAAAGAAAATAGATTCACAATGTTAAAGAGGTTTGTCCTTGAAAGAAAGTAAATCAAACTTTTAAAAAATGATAATTGGATTTATTTTAAATTTAAATTTTGTTAAAATGATTTCTTTTGAAGTAATTTAATTTAATTTTGAATGTTAATTATTAAGAAGAGTGTTTGAATTTAATTATTAAATCAAAGTTTAAGAACAGTATAAAGTAATGTTTTAAATACAAACTATTCAAATTTTATTGTAAATGAATAAGTTTAACTTAGAAAATTAATGTGTTTTGAAAATTTCAAATTTGATTTCCAAAATGTGTTATTTTAAATAAAGTTATTATTATAATTTTGAAGACCCAATAGAATAAGTTGATTTAGTTGTTAAAATTTTTATTTATTTCAAATAACTTATTTATAAAGATAAATAAGGTTAAATTATTTTGTTATGAATTTGAGAATACTTAATAAATATGATTTGTTATTAAGATTAATGAATTCTTAATTAAGGATTTTGAAATATAAAGAAGTAATTAATTAATCAATTGTTTAATTAATTTTAAATAATTAGTTAATTATTTATTTAATTTTAAATAATCACTTATTAATTAAATGTAATTACCTAATAAAGTAATCAATGATTAATTTTTAAATGCAATTAAAATGGTAATTACTTATGAAAGTAATTAGAGGATTTACTTATGGAAGTAATTAAAAGAAAGTGATTAATGGATAATCACTTAATGTCATTAATTAAGGAATTAATTAATATAATTGTTTTGAAGTTAATTAATTATGGAATAATTAATTAATTAAAGAATGAAGAATTATTTAATGATGGAATTAATTATTTGTTAAGAAATTAATTAAGAAAGTAATTAAGATTTATCAAGAAGTAATTAGAGGTAATTATTTATGTAAGTAATTAAGAGTTAATTATTTTAGTTAATTAATTAATGTGATTAATTAGTTATGAATGAGATTGATTAAGATTAATTACTAAGGGTAATTACTTATGTTAATTAAATTAATAAAGTAATTAATTAAGGATTTTATTTATTAATTTAATTGTTTGATAATTACTTAATGAAGTAATTAAGATTAATTAATTGGATTAATTAATCAAGAATTAATATAATTAAATTAGAAGTTAATTAATTAAGAAGTTAATTAATTAAGATAAGTAATTACAAATTGTTAATTACAGTTTATGGTTAATGAGATGATTAATTACAAGTTAATTATTAATTAATTAAAGGATTATTAATTAATAAAGATTATTAATAAATAAAATTAATGAAGTAATTAATTTAAGTAATTAATTTAAATATGATAAATTAATTGTAATTAATTAAGGTTTAATGTAATTAATTATAGTTAATTAATTAATGAAGGAGCATTAATTATTGTAATTAATGATAGTAATTAAAGGTTAATTACTGAATATGGTTATGGATAATTACTTGAATGTAATTAAGGGATAATTAATCTAGGGAGATTAATTAAGAAGATCATTAGAAGATGATTAATGAATTTGATTTGTAATAAATCAATGAAGCAGGAGTTAGAATAATCCAAGTGATTAAAGGATAGTAATTAATTTAATTAGAGGTTAATTAAATTGATTAACAGTTAATCAATTCTGTTTTTGGTGATTGATTAATATTGATTGGTCAATATTGAATGATTGATATTGGATGTTGAATGATAATGGATGGTTGATATTGGGTGTTTGGTTGATATTGGATGATTTGGATATCAATGTTGAGAATGCTGCTTTGTGAGATGAATGTTGGTATGAATTATCTATTGTGATAATATTATTCATCTACCTGTTTATATCATCCTGAATAATTTAAACTGTCTAAATCCCTTAAGTACAACTTGGACATTAAAATGGCGTTTGGTTTCGATGAGACCGGGATCGGGTTTCCATATTTGGATATCCGAAAACCACATCGATTCCAATTAAACGTTAGGTCGTTAATCCAAGTGGAGCAAGTGAAGACTCGAGGTGTAAGGGCTATACGTCAGTATAACTCTGTGGGTGATTCCGTAATGAGTTTGACGGAATAGTACTTATAGATTCGAGATGGAGATTAGAGTGCAAGGGCTATAGTTGTTGACTCTGAGGGTGATTCCAATACGAGTGCAACGAGATAGTGCCTTCGGTTTCGTTCGAACCCGGAATGAACTTGTATGGATTGAATGCTTTCAGCACATCGTCAGGTGGACGATGAGCATTCTAAGATAGATAGGTTCTATAAAGGTAATCGCAGCCTCAAGCCTCATCAACCGGGAATGGCTAAAACAGGGGAGGTGCAGCAAGGCTTCGTGGGTAGCCCCCACTTGAGAGCAAGATTTACCCCTGTCTAGAGGTCCCTTTTTATTTCGGCTGTGTGGGGCGGTTGAATTCCGGACATCCGCCGGGGTTGTCTTGTTTGGGACTGTTCAGTAAGGAATGGTCTCGGCCTTGTGTTGCAGGGGATGAAGGGAGTAATCCTCGGTACGGTGATCTAGGCCACGTACTGTGACGGGCGGTACCCCAGTAGCCCTGCCATTGATGGAAACCCATTTTCCCTACGAGACCCTACGGTTTTGATTGTATTACCCACTTTTGTGGCTAGTAGCTGGAATTTAATAGATGTAACAATTTCGGCTATTTCATATTTACTTGAAAACCCTAGACACTATTATAATATCACTGGATTTCCTACCAAATGTTTTGGTTAGCGTAAGGTAAAAACTTTTCCATGTTTATGTGTGGGAAGTCTTACGTGATACCTTTTCTTTCAAAGGTTTTTCTAAAGTTAAGCAACTTTAAACTGTTTACTCACACCAGACCCCTGTCTGACCCGAGTGTTTATTTTCTGTTTTATTAAACTCTTGGGTACTCATATTATGTATGAGTAGTCAAGTGATTCAGGTTAGCTTGACGAATTCTGGAGGAGTCATGGAGCAGGAGGCTTCGACGTGTAGATATATTATGGTTCCGCTGTGTTTGGTATTTGTTTCTTCTATTGTACTTGAGTTGTATGAATTAGACAGATATTTATAACTGTCTAATATGTGTTGTAAGTTGTGTAACTCTAATGTAATCTGATACTATGTAATATTTTATTTGATATATTATATTTTATTCATTCCGCTGTGAGTTCTCTGATGTTGTTGTGTTCTTCTTTCTCTTTCTTTCCTTCTTCTATCCCTTTCTTTCTTCAAAATGATGCGATTTCTTGGAGATAGGAAGTCGGGTCGTTTCACTTGGTATCAGAGCTTTAGGTTGAGTGAATACCTAGGCTCTGTAGTGGTGTCTTTCTTGAGAAAGCGTATTTGTAGTTTGTATATCTAACTATATATATATATTTATATCTACCTAATTGGTTGGGTTATCTGTTCGGATTTTCCAACATAAGTTATAGAGGTAGTGGAGTAGTGGTGTGTGTGTGTAACACGACTACCACTAATGGAAGAGGTCCATATGTTTGAGGTTGGAAGTATTTGTCGAGACTGTAGACCTAATACCGTCTCGAGTGAGATTTGTTGTTTGGAGTGAGAGTTTCTCTGATATCCGAAGGAAATCTTTTAAAGATTCGGAATTTATCTTTGAAGAATAAGTTTGGATTTCGCTCGGGTAAGCGAATTATTCTTGAGTTTGGATTTGATGGAAGTGCAGAAGTAAGTGACGATATCTTGATAACTGCGTGATGAGATGTAGTATCCATGGATATTTTCAGAAGATGTTTCCCCTTGATGCAGTTTTAGAAGTGGTTGAGGAGTAGTCTTTACCTGCCTCAGGGAAGACTCGTCTGTGTAGAAGTCATTTGGATCTTCAATATTGAGTTGGCTGTTCTGGAACATGAGACTAAGGTCTATAAGTTGTTTCGCTTCGACATGGTCTCATTTGTCATTCCTTAAGAAGAGCGAGTTGTTGATGCTTGGTTTGGAGCCCGAGTTCTTTTGGATTGTCTGCCTACTCGGAGGTCCATTGTATGGTTTGTTGGTGGTTTTGGTTTTGAGAAGCTTTTGGATTTGGAGTCTTTGGATAGCTGTGGTAGCAGTTCAGCTCGAAGAGATCGGTGTGCTGACGAGAAGGTCTTTAGCCTTGCAATATCATCGAAATAGAGTTGGAAGCAGCAGTGTTGGTTGTCCTCAGATGGTTTGGGAATCTTGGTTCTTCTTTTAGCAGTCCGAGCAGATGGTGAATGATTTCTTGAAGAGTTAACCTTGTTTGGGAAAGTTTAAGAGCTGTTCTAATTGGTAAAGAGAGAACAGTTTCTTTGGAATTCGAATTAGGTAGTATCGCAAAAGTGACTTGCGATTGGTTTGGAATTTTCTTGAGCATTCTTTTGTTTGAGACTGAGGATTCTCATGAGGAAGTAGGAGCTGCTGGAGTAATCAGCAGGATTGTCTGCATCTGGAGTTGAGTTCCATATTGTTTGGTTCCAAAAGTGATTTGGTGGTTAGCCTAGTAGAAGAGTTGGTGTAGCAGCTTAGGAATTCTAGGAATTTGGATTTGGCTAGATTTAGCTTTTGAGTTGGATTTTGTAGTAAGGTTGTGTGACCGAGTCGGATGTGTCACTAAGATTATATGGATTTGATGAACAAAGTTCCCGGATATATTGGATAAGTTATACTTGTGTTCATCAACAGTATTCTCCTCTATTTCAGAATCAGAGTTGTGAAGCGGAAGCAAGGTAGCAGCTGTACAAGGAAGGAAGCGAGTTCTGTTTGCTATCGCTTGAGTAGTAAAGCTTATGTTCTGGATTTCAACGGATTATGGAAGACTTTTTCGTTGGATAGGATCCTGAAGCTAGTTTGCTTTTGTCTAGATGTCTCTGGAAGTATCAGCATAGGTTGAGCTGATCGGAGAGATTTCCAACCCAGGATTGTCTGTTAAGTTATACAGATATGAGATAATGAGTTTTGAGATTCGAAGTTGGAGACTTCATTGCTGTTAAGATTTCTCTGGTTAAGAGAGCAGAAATTGTGTAAGATTGGTTGGTTAGTGCTTTGGCATTTGAGGTTTCTTATCTGTGTTCTGATAAGATAAGATTTGTTGTCTATGAGATTGAATTGCCAGTTGGATAGCTGGAGTTCCTTTTATTTCACGTATCTCTGAGGGAGTACGTGTATGATTCATCATTAGTTGTTGGATCTGCAGTTCAGTTGGAATTGGATGTTGAGCTGGAGTTGAGAGTAATCTAATATTCTGTTCAGATTGGTGGATCTAGAGAAGAGAGGAGCTCTAGATTTTGGTAGTGTAGTTTGTTAGTTTGTTAGCTGCAGTAGAGCGAGTCTTCCGGTGATTTATACTTGGGAAACTCGAGATAGTATTAGAATTTTATTCTGATTTATGTCAGGATAATTAGTTAAGTTTGTTTGAGTGATTGATTGCTTTGGTTGTTAGTAATTGGTTGTTAGGAATGCTTAGCTAATTGAATTAAAATCTTTGCTGGGTTATTAAATTAACTTTGCTTTTAAATTTCGGGGACGAAATTCTTTTGAGGGGGGAGGATTGTAACGACCCGGAATTTTAGGCAATATAAATTTAATAATCTGTATAAATAATTTAATTGGTTTAATGATTTTCTTTATAATTTTAATTTAAAATTTGTAATTGTAATCTTTTAAAGGTTAATAAATTTTAATCTAACAATATTGATAAGAGTTATTTTCCAAAGCTAATAAAATTTTAATTCTGTTTATAATATATATGTTTGATATATATTGTGAATGGGAATGTCTTTTGTTTTAAAGTAAAAATTGAATTTTCAAATTTGTAATATATGTAAGCATATGTTATAATTTGATATTGTTTTGAAAATTTAACCTTAATCTATTAATAATTTATTTATGAATGAATATTGCAATTTTAAAGTTTTGTTTTAAATTCAATAATGTTTTTCAAAGGATAATTTAGTTTAATTCAATTGTTTCAAATATAAGATTGTGATTTATTTTTAAATAGAATAGTTTCATAGGAATTTAAACAAGCTTTGTTTGTTTTCTTTTAAAAATGTTTACATTAAAAATGAATGTTTAAGATTATATTTATATTATAATTAGTTTAGTATATTTTCTTTTAAAAAGTAAACTTATTTATATACATATAAGTATTTATCAATTAAGAAAGTAAAAATGTAAGTTTATATTACATTTAAAATTAAATAAAATTCAATTTAAAAATACTTAAAGACATGTGTTCACATGCAAATCTCTTTAATAAACAAGTGTAAGATCCTTAAATACCAATTAGACAAGTGTCTTCATTTAAGTCTTATTTTCTTTAAATTTTAATAATAACATAACATTTTCATTTTTACATTTGTTATCTTCTTTCAAAGTGTTTTAATGGCAAAACAATAAACCACCTTCTTGAATCTGAAATCTGAATCTAAGAAAAAAAAAAATCAAAATCAAAACCTGATAAGGGAAAGCAAAATTTACCTGCATTTGAAATAAAGATCAACCTGCAACCTCTAAACCAGAAGTTGTTCAAATCTGCAAGTTCAAACAGTATTTAAAAGTTCAAACCAACCTGCAACCTAATCATGCAAGTGAAGATCAGCAAGTTTCAATCTTTTTAATCATCAAATTAAAACATGCAAAGGAAAATCAACAGCAAAGTAAAAGCATTTTTCAAGTTAAAAGTGTCAAGCCTGGGAAGTAAAGTTTCTCTGCTCTGTTTACTGCAAAGTCAATGAGGTGAGTAAATCTTTATCTCAAAAACAGTTTCACCTTTAAAAATTTATCTGGAAAATATGAATTAAGTTTGAAGTAAAGTGATATGATATGTTTATATGTATGCCTGAATTTGAATGCATGTTTGTATATATGCTATGTGGTGAGAAGTCAGTGAATATTTACATCACTATTATATGTCCAGGTTTATTTCTATTCAAAGAAATTCAATGCCAACAACTCAAAACCATATTAGTCTTTAGTATTTGAATGAAACAGATTTGTAATTGTATAATAAAGATTTTAAAATAGTCTGGAAATTTTTAATATCATAAAACATGAATTAAGTAAAGATTACAGAGGAACATGAATATTTGTTAAAAATTTATTTTCTTAAATTCAAAATTCAACTCCATGCATGTAATCTGGATGTAAAATCATGAATTTAGATATGAAGTTTGTAATTTTTAGTGTGGTAATTTATTCGAAATTTGGGTTTGAGTGTTTGGGGAACTTTGGTAAATTGTCTTTGATTCAATTGTTGTTTTGAATTGAATTTGTGGGTGAAGCAAGCCTTTGGGCTAAGGATCAAAGGAAAAATACAAAATAATTTTTCTATTGAATGGATTGGAAGGATTTGGATGAACTAGGGTTACTTGAGTTTGTGGTTACGGCTGTTTTGTCGTGGCTTTTGCATCGAGAATTGAGGATCGGGGTTGACCGCATTTGGAGAGAATGGAGTTCTTGGGTGCGGTGTTCCTATGGTGGAGTCGGCAGGGTTGGTCGTCGTTGTGATGATCGGCGATGGGGTGGTTTTGGCATCTGTGCTTTCTGAGGTTTCATGCCGATGGGTCAAAATTGATTCGCGTGTTCGATTTTGTTTCTGGGTGTGGATTCAGGGTCGCGAGGGGAGAAGTGACGAGGGACGATGGTCGTGATGATCGGCGTTGTCGACGTTGTTGGTGCACGTGCACCGTGTGGTTGTGTGCACTGGGAAGAAGATTTGGGGACGAAGAGAAGCAGGGATGGGTTCTCGCGTAGAAACTGGGGGAGGAAACTCGGGTGAGTTACCGTGTTTTGTTCGTATTCAACTCGAAGCAGTTGTGGGTGGGAAACGACTCGAAGATAGCATGGGTGTGCTTAGGTAACGACTCGAGTAGATGATGCTGGGATTTGGTCGTGGCAGACTCGTGAGTTTTAGGTTCTGTATTTAGCTTGGTTCTGCACTATACTAAGCTACAGAATTTATTGTTGATAAGTATAGGAGTTGAAGTATCTAAACTATAAACTAGTTTTATAAAAAGAAAATAGATTCACAATGTTAAAGAGGTTTGTCCTTGAAAGAAAGTAAATCAAACTTTTAAAAAATGATAATTGGATTTATTTTAAATTTAAATTTTGTTAAAATGATTTCTTTTGAAGTAATTTAATTTAATTTTGAATGTTAATTATTAAGAAGAGTGTTTGAATTTAATTATTAAATCAAAGTTTAAGAACAGTATAAAGTAATGTTTTAAATACAAACTATTCAAATTTTATTGTAAATGAATAAGTTTAACTTAGAAAATTAATGTGTTTTGAAAATTTCAAATTTGATTTCCAAAATGTGTTATTTTAAATAAAGTTATTATTATAATTTTGAAGACCCAATAGAATAAGTTGATTTAGTTGTTAAAATTTTTATTTATTTCAAATAACTTATTTATAAAGATAAATAAGGTTAAATTATTTTGTTATGAATTTGAGAATACTTAATAAATATGATTTGTTATTAAGATTAATGAATTCTTAATTAAGGATTTTGAAATATAAAGAAGTAATTAATTAATCAATTGTTTAATTAATTTTAAATAATTAGTTAATTATTTATTTAATTTTAAATAATCACTTATTAATTAAATGTAATTACCTAATAAAGTAATCAATGATTAATTTTTAAATGCAATTAAAATGGTAATTACTTATGAAAGTAATTAGAGGATTTACTTATGGAAGTAATTAAAAGAAAGTGATTAATGGATAATCACTTAATGTCATTAATTAAGGAATTAATTAATATAATTGTTTTGAAGTTAATTAATTATGGAATAATTAATTAATTAAAGAATGAAGAATTATTTAATGATGGAATTAATTATTTGTTAAGAAATTAATTAAGAAAGTAATTAAGATTTATCAAGAAGTAATTAGAGGTAATTATTTATGTAAGTAATTAAGAGTTAATTATTTTAGTTAATTAATTAATGTGATTAATTAGTTATGAATGAGATTGATTAAGATTAATTACTAAGGGTAATTACTTATGTTAATTAAATTAATAAAGTAATTAATTAAGGATTTTATTTATTAATTTAATTGTTTGATAATTACTTAATGAAGTAATTAAGATTAATTAATTGGATTAATTAATCAAGAATTAATATAATTAAATTAGAAGTTAATTAATTAAGAAGTTAATTAATTAAGATAAGTAATTACAAATTGTTAATTACAGTTTATGGTTAATGAGATGATTAATTACAAGTTAATTATTAATTAATTAAAGGATTATTAATTAATAAAGATTATTAATAAATAAAATTAATGAAGTAATTAATTTAAGTAATTAATTTAAATATGATAAATTAATTGTAATTAATTAAGGTTTAATGTAATTAATTATAGTTAATTAATTAATGAAGGAGCATTAATTATTGTAATTAATGATAGTAATTAAAGGTTAATTACTGAATATGGTTATGGATAATTACTTGAATGTAATTAAGGGATAATTAATCTAGGGAGATTAATTAAGAAGATCATTAGAAGATGATTAATGAATTTGATTTGTAATAAATCAATGAAGCAGGAGTTAGAATAATCCAAGTGATTAAAGGATAGTAATTAATTTAATTAGAGGTTAATTAAATTGATTAACAGTTAATCAATTCTGTTTTTGGTGATTGATTAATATTGATTGGTCAATATTGAATGATTGATATTGGATGTTGAATGATAATGGATGGTTGATATTGGGTGTTTGGTTGATATTGGATGATTTGGATATCAATGTTGAGAATGCTGCTTTGTGAGATGAAAGTTGGTATGAATTATCTATTGTGATAATATTATTCATCTACCTGTTTATATCATCCTGAATAATTTAAACTGTCTAAATCCCTTAAGTACAACTTGGACATTAAAATGGCGTTTGGTTTCGATGAGACCGGGATCGGGTTTCCATATTTGGATATCCGAAAACCACATCGATTCCAATTAAACGTTAGGTCGTTAATCCAAGTGGAGCAAGTGAAGACTCGAGGTGTAAGGGCTATACGTCAGTATAACTCTGTGGGTGATTCCGTAATGAGTTTGACGGAATAGTACTTATAGATTCGAGATGGAGATTAGAGTGCAAGGGCTATAGTTGTTGACTCTGAGGGTGATTCCAATACGAGTGCAACGAGATAGTGCCTTCGGTTTCGTTCGAACCCGGAACGAACTTGTATGGATTGAATGCTTTCAGCACATCGTCAGGTGGACGATGAGCATTCTAAGATAGATAGGTTCTATAAAGGTAATCGCAGCCTCAAGCCTCATCAACCGGGAATGGCTAAAACAGGGGAGGTGCAGCAAGGCTTCGTGGGTAGCCCCCACTTGAGAGCAAGATTTACCCCTGTCTAGAGGTCCCTTTTTATTTCGGCTGTGTGGGGCGGTTGAATTCCGGACATCCGCCGGGGTTGTCTTGTTTGGGACTGTTCAGTAAGGAATGGTCCCGGCCTTGTGTTGCAGGGGATGAAGGGAGTAATCCTCGGTACGGTGATCTAGGCCACGTACTGTGACGGGCGGTACCCCAGTAGCCCTGCCATTGATGGAAACCCATTTTCCCTACGAGACCCTACGGTTTTGATTGTATTACCCACTTTTGTGGCTAGTAGCTGGAATTTAATAGATGTAACAATTTCGGCTATTTCATATTTACTTGAAAACCCTAGACACTATTATAATATCACTGGATTTCCTACCAAATGTTTTGGTTAGCGTAAGGTAAAAACTTTTCCATGTTTATGTGTGGGAAGTCTTACGTGATACCTTTTCTTTCAAAGGTTTTTCTAAAGTTAAGCAACTTTAAACTGTTTACTCACACCAGACCCCTGTCTGACCCGAGTGTTTATTTTCTGTTTTATTAAACTCTTGGGTACTCATATTATGTATGAGTAGTCAAGTGATTCAGGTTAGCTTGACGAATTCTGGAGGAGTCATGGAGCAGGAGGCTTCGACGTGTAGATATATTATGGTTCCGCTGTGTTTGGTATCTGTTTCTTCTATTGTACTTGAGTTGTATGAATTAGACAGATATTTATAACTGTCTAATATGTGTTGTAAGTTGTGTAACTCTAATGTAATCTGATACTATGTAATATTTTATTTGATATATTATATTTTATTCATTCCGCTGTGAGTTCTCTGATGTTGTTGTGTTCTTCTTTCTCTTTCTTTCCTTCTTCTATCCCTTTCTTTCTTCAAAATGATGCGATTTCCTGGAGATAGGAAGTCGGGTCGTTTCACACACTTCTGTGATTGACGTGGCATGTGTAGTAAATTACTTTGTCTTTATTTTATTTTATTTAAATTAAATTTGCAATCGTTCTAACTAGCGTCACTTTCACATACGAGGTCTGTTTCATGCGCAGTTTTCTCCGTTGGGTTCATATTGGAATTCCGGACACTGCGGCGCTGGTTTGGACGAATTTGGTGATTGTTGAAATTTTGGGTTTAAATTAGATTTAAATTCAATTTAAATTCAAAAGTGAGTGTGTTAACCCACTCACAACTTATAAAATTTCTTATGTGTGTTAAATTGATATATGATGTGATTTGAAATTTATTTATGATTGTTTGGCATATTTTTAATCAACATCTCAGTTAAAGTTACTAAATTAAATTGTTATATAATATACTGCCAGTTAGACAGATTGTTTAATTTATTTTTGAATATAAACTGTCAGTAATTACTAGTTATTTATTATATACTCTAAATTGATGTTATTGTTAAATTGGATGATGATTGTAATAAATGGTTGATGATTGATTTTGGATGAATGGATGATGTATTTTATATTGTTTTAAACCGCAAATTGTTATGCACTTTATTTCATTTGGGATTACGGTTTGAAATGATATATTCGTAATTTTTATTTTAAATTATGGATTGAAATGATAAATATCCGTATCACTTGACCATATGATAGAAAATTATATACATACACCGTGGTCTATATATAAAATATTTTAAAAGTATTTCTATGGTTTTGCAAAGAAATATATTGTTTTATGAGATTTTGATTCGGATATTGTATAAATATTATTTTATATATAGTTAAATTCTTTATTTTAAGCTATGTATAAAATTAAGTTTAAGTATAAAAGAAGTTTAATAATAAAGTTTTATTTTTATTAAGATATAATATGGTTAAAGTATTTATTTAAATTTTATTGTATATAGAGTTTACATTGACTTAAATACAATTAAGGTGGGAAGATAAATATGAAATTGATTTGAATCAAATTATTTAAGAATTTTACTCAAATAAATTTGATTTGAAATTGAGATAAATTTGAGATTATATGAAATTGAATTTATTTGAGAATTAAACTCAAAAGGGGTTGATGTGAAATTTATTAAATTGGGAATTTTAAAAGGTAAAATTATTATAACTTGATTTTGGGGTTTAGGTGAATTAAATGATTATTTCAAGTTAATGAATTAAAGGCAATATTAGTTATTTCTAATTTGAGCCTTATTTAAATGATAAGGGATTTATTATGTAAATATTTCAAAACTAAATAATAGAAAATTTAATTGTTGAATCGAAATTATCAAATTTAGTTCGAAATTTTGGAATATTTAAAGCCTTGAATTATATCAAAATTGAAATGTTTTGTCGAAATTGAAATGTTTCAAATTATGAATTTCAAAGTATTCTGTTTTAAATGTGTTAAAATTTCAAATGTTTGGTTTTGAAGTGTATAATTTGGAAGTGCCATGATTTTAGAAAAGGGATATAATTGAAATAAAATGACATTATATTGTTTTGAAATAAAATGGATATCATAATGATTTAGTTTTAAAATGGAAATGATAACGTATTTACATGGTTTTGAAATGGATATTATATTTTGGTTTTAAAAGTATAAACTATTTTGAAAAGACCGCGGTGTTATAATAACGTTTGGTTGTTGAAGAGACCGAGATCGAAAGTTGTCATACTCTCTGCCAACTCCAAAAACCACTTTAACAAACGTGTAGGCGGTGGAGATTTCAGAATGAAGTAGGATGGTGGCGACGTTCCTTGAGATATATACGTGGACCCGACTCCCGTGAGTTGGCATAAGGTGGCTAAATCAGGAGCGATTGACGGGTTAAGAAGGTAGCACTTTTTATCGGACATATCCCTTCGATATTATACTCTGACTTTTGGATTGATATGGTGGCCACTTTTGATTTTTTTTGATTTAGGGGTGTGGCTCGAGGTGGGCGGTAGCTGCGCGCTACACGTTACCGCTGACCCGGAAGCGTAATTGGTATATCTACACTGGCATTGCCTAGTTGTGCCGTGTCACCTACCCTAGCGCGCCTTGTACGAGTTTGATTTGTGTCGTACCTATGGAGTATCCTCTGGTAGCCTCCCGATCAGGAGGTATTGCGGTATTGTATAGACTATTGGCACTATTACGTGTTAAGTGGAATATTGGCTCACTCCTTAACGCTATTTAAAAGTAAGTTTATTATACTATTAGACACTATTATAATAGTGAAATATTACTATATAGTAAATAGTTTAACGGATCCTTAGGAGATGTGAATCCCGAGCATCTCTTGAGTTACTGAACTCATGTTAGACACTGGATAGGAGATGTCAAATCCCGTAAACATCTCTGACGCCATTCCACTCATATAATTTATCATTGATTTAACATACATAAGATCTTTTAGTTCGGAGTCGAGTGTTTTGTCTTTTCAATTCGCTCGGGTCAGCCTGAGCATTTCAGGATTTGAAGGCCTTACTTGTGGAGGACGAAAATGAAGATTTTAGTACTACTATTTATTATTATTCCACCATATTCATACTGTTCTGCTGTATTATTTATTGTTCTCTGGTATGTGTAACTTTGATATGTATTGTATAAGTATAATCGAATATTTTATAAAACAGCTTCATGAACCGTATATTTGATTATTATATTTTATCGTTCCGCTGTAAAATTCTATTTTGTTCTTTTCTTTCTTCGCTTTTTCTTATTTACCCAATAACCATCTGCCCTTCTGTATAGTTTAAGTCCGACATGTGTGGTTTATCGTCGATTTAAAACGTACAACAAGGTAGGATGTTACATCTGGTATCAGAGCTTTGGTTTAGCGATAAACCTTAGCTTTGTGGGGTCTGACTCTTATTAATATGTAGTAATACCCTATGAAGAGTCGTTGAGCGTATATATAAGATCGTTTTTGTTAGTGTTATAAAAATGTTTTAATATTGTGTTAATTTGTTCCATTTTGTATTTATAAATTCTAGTTGATGCATGGGACGCTATAATATCAATAAGGATTTCTAAACACTTAATAGGACAGACCGACATAATATTTGTTTTAATATAGGTGAATGAAATAATTTTGCCTATTACATTTTCTATATATAAAATAATTTTTAATAAATAAGATATATATTTGGATCCAATATATTGGTTATTAGTAATGAAATTTATAAATAATAGTTGAAATAAAATTGGAAATGAAATAAATGAAAATTGGAAATTTTAGAACTTAAGTTTCAGGATTTCTGAAAATTTCTTTTGAATGATTTTGAAATATAATAATAATATTATTAAAAGTATTTTCTGATATAAATATTTCAATATAATTTAAAAGGACTTAGGAAAGAAATAAGTTTTGTACTCCCCTCTCTGTCGTTGGAAAAAAATTTCGGTGATGAGTTCACGCATCATCGACGTTCATTTTCGAGTTTCGAAGTGGGAAGGCCACTGCAGTAGTTTTAATATAGATTTATTTTGATAAACAAATATAAATTTTAAATTTTTTTAAATATAATTGGATATATAAGTACGTTTATCTATAATTTTAAAACGATTTGAGATTTAACCCGGTATTTAGTTCTTAAGTTTCCATTAATTAATAGTTTCAATTATTATAGTGAATTGGAACGTAGGTAATTAATAATTGAAACCTCTAAAGGAAATAAGAGATTTAATGCTAAGTTATAAATTAAATAAAAAGAAAATTTAAATTTGTAACATATAAAACAAAGGATATTATTATTAAACATTTAATTAATTAAAAGTATTGATAAAAACTTGTATAACTTTAAATTACATTTTTAAAGGTATATATATAACTTACCAAAAGATATAAAAAGTTGAAATGTTAATAAGAAAATATAATAGATAATATACACTAATAAACTTGAGGTAATGAAAGTAATTAATGAAATTCTTTAATAAATAAGAATTTGGTGTTGTAGTTGTTATAAACTTAAGTATAATTGAAATACTACTAATTAAATACAATAGAAGGAAGGTATTGTAAGTAAGAAATTTTAAACTTAAGTAAATAAGTTGAAGTTATTTCTAAATAAAATTGTAAGAAATAAATGTAAATTAAAAAGATAAACCATTATATGAATGAGAAAGAGAAATCAAACAACAAATGTTTGAATGGAATTAATAAGGATAAACTTAATCTGTTGTTTGAAATTGTTTTTGTTTGTTTTGGTTTATGGTTGTTGGGTAAGGATACTTTAAAATTGTTTGGATGTGTGAATAATCTATTTAGCTTCATCAGAGACTGTAGAGTAAATGGTGTGCTTAGTAGTTTATTTTTCATTATGTACAATTTGAAGTTTTGAACCCGAACAACTATTTGTTTCGTTTGATATAAATGAATGATTGATTTGTATTGATTCTATGTGATGGTTGTATGGCCTGTTGCAAGTGATTATTGTTTGTATTGATTTGTTTGTTTATGGTTGAAACAACTTTAAACATTTCATTTTATATAATTATTGACTCTTTTGCATTAGATAAGTGAAATGCAAGTTATGGAAGCAATTGCTACTGCTTTTGGTTTCATAATTAAGCGAAATTGCCCCACCAATAGGTATGTTTTCGGATTACAGTTTATAACGTTATTATATTGTTTTTCCCGTGTTGGGACATATTATTTTGGAAAATATATGTTATATATTGTTATATTTAATATTATATTTTCTCCCGAGCCTTTCCGCACGAAGGAGACTCTAGCGAAATTTTTCGAAAATTTTGGACTTAGAAAATTTTGAAAGGGTTTTCCAAATTTATTAATTTGACTATAAAAGGATTTAATCGTTATAACTTGATATATTTTATTTAAATTATTAAATTTGTAAATTTATTTTTTTATAAAGTTAATATTTTTGAATAAGATGTATTGATTATTTATAAGTTCCTCTTTTCCCATTCTTTTCCTTTTCGGGGACGAAAAGCTTTGAGTGGGGGAGAGTGTAATGACCCGTAAATTCCAATGATTTAAATTTGTTAATTTGATAACGTTTTAGGTAATTCAATATTGAAAGAATGAAAATTTTGTTAATTAATAAGGATGATAACTTAAATGAAAAGTAACAAGGTTAACCAAAGTTAATTATTAACTATTTGAATGAAATTGCAATAAATGAAATAATGTAAAATAGTATAACTTGGTTATAAGTTGAATGTAAGTAACAAATGTAAATGTTAATTTATTAATATAAATCTGCGTAATAAACGGGAATTGAGTAGAATTAATGTTATATGAGTTGGTATAATCATTGGTGACCAATAATGAACATTTCTTTAATGACAATTAATAAAATAATGGAAGGCGTGGAAGTATAAATTTCATAGAAACTTAATGTATGTATAAAGTAATAAATTGGCACTAGAATGGAATTCAAGTTTATTTGAAATAGTGGGAATAGTATAATTTGTTATAAATGAAACATAGTTAAACAAATGTAAGTACTAAATTAATATATGTTAGTTATTTAGGGTGTTGAATAAAATTGGTAATCAATTCGCGATTAAAGGTAATAATGTTGATGTAAGTTAATAAATAAAAATTTCAATTCAATACCAATTAATGGAAACAAATGGTAAGGTTATATTTGATTGAAATTTGTGAATTGGGAAATAAATTCAAAAGTTATTAATTGATGAAATAATATGTAATAAATTGCAATTTGATAGAATCAATGCTAATTAAAGTTAATAATTAATGGATTGAATGAAATTCCAATTAATGAAAATATGTTATACTTGACTATGAATTGAATATAAGGAAACAAGTGTATATATTTTACTAATCGACGAATTAGTATAAAATTTATGATAATTGGATAAGAACAATGTTATGTAATCAATTTTAACATTTGTTTGTTAGCAATGACTTATTAACTTATAAGTGTAATTTAAGGTTAATGGTAACAAGTATTATAAATTTTCCATTTATTTAGTCTATAAAATTAAAACTGTCAATTAGTGAAATATATCTAATTAAATCTTCTTTTAGTGTAAATTAAGAGAATAATTGGAAATAGTGTTAATTCTTTTCCTGTTATGAAAATTTGTTGGATTAAAAGAATGGATAACAAGACTAATCAATTTACTGAATTTAATTTATAATAATTGGATTAATTGCAGATAATTGAAATTAAATATTTAAATATTACATTATTTGAAATGAAGATGGAATATGAGAAAATTTATGCAATGGTTTTGAATCCAATGTTAAATCCATCTATTTGACAATAATGAATGGAATAATTATTGATTAATTTAATTAAATGGAAATTTTAGGAATTTTATTTATAAATTTTGGATTCACTAAATTGAGGCTAACACTGAAATTTGATAAATTAATTAACTTTAAATTAACATCTAAATTTGTTAAATTTGTGTGAATGATTTGGAAATATAAAAATGATAAGAATTGTCAATTTTAAAATTGAAATTGGAAATTTGATTTAACTAATGTAAAAAGAGCCATTTTGACCACTGACTCGGATTTCGACAAAACTAGTTTCATCGGATCCATATCGGTGAATTATTGTAGGATTTCAAGTTTCGTAGCGATCGGGCTTGTCGTTTGATCGTACAGGCTTGAAATGCCTCGAAATCAAATTAAATTGAAATCAATTGAAATTAATTTGAAATAATTTGATTTTTTCATAACTTCTTCATACGATGGAATTTGGACGTGAAACCTATTCCATTGCGTTTAAAATATTTCAAAACATCTATTTTGATATATGGGTTGACCCAATTTCGTTTCGGAGTCAGAACGAGCTTTTCGGGTCATTTTATCGTTCAACGCGTATACCAATCAAGCCCATTCGCTTCTATTTTCAGCCTTATCTATAAATACCCTGTTATAAACCATAGACTTTCTTATTCCTCATTTATGTACGTTCAATTTCATTAGCTCCTCCTCTTTCCAATGGCTGCAAACCCTAATTCCCAAATACAATTCCAAATCAAATCCAAAGCAAAAATTTCAAACTCCACAAAATATATCAAATTTTATATGGATTCGAAGATCTTTGTAACGAGCCGCTATTTTAGACTATTCGCATCCGCACATGTCGGACTTGAATAATTCAAAATACCGAATTGTTAATTTAAATTTGGCAAAAATCAGATATACGGTAAATAAATAATCACAGAATCACAGACACAGAGTAATAATATGCAGCGGAAGCAAAAGATAGTAGTTCATGAAGCTACTATGTATATATAACAGAGTTAAATAAGTTACAACAGAAGTCTCGAATACAATTGTAACAACCCGGTATTTTTAGCCATTCGCAGCCGCACATGTCGGACTTGAATTGCTCAAAATACCGTATTGTAAATAAATTTGGAGCAAATGAAATACAAATCACAGAATCACAGACACAAAACAAACATAATACCTCGCAGCGGAATATAAAATACATAGTAGTTCATGAAGCTACTACGGCAGAGTCTCAAACCAAAAACATAATACAGTCTGAAAACAACATAATAGAAATCCCAAATACATAGAAGTTCACTAATACATGAGATAAACTAGAATGGCTGAAACAGAAAGTAGATATAAATGTAGATAAGCAGAAATGCCAGCAAGGACCAGCTCCAGAAAGAGAATCCAAAGCTGTGAATACTCAGGCTGACCCGAGCGTAAAGTAAAACACAAAACACTCGAGTCAGGACAATATATACTTATATAATGTAAATCAACTCAAGTGAACAGTAGTAGAAATGCACCATAACTTAAAGGATGCTTGGGATCGCACATCCTTTAAAGATCGGTTAAACCACAAATTAAATACATCCCGTGGTTAAAATTTCAAAATAGTATTTATACTTCGAAATCAAATATCATTTAAAAATTCAATATCATTCAAAATCCATTTCAAAATATCAAAATATCATATCTTCCAAACACATTCATTTTTATTTAATTTAAATACCATTTCAAAACACATTTCAAAATAGTTTATATTTCGAAACAAATTGCTTCATGTAAATCATTAAAATGAAGATATTATATTTAATAATTAAATTATTAAATTTCCAAAATTTTAATCTTTCAAATTTCATTCATTCACTTAAATTCATTAAAACAATAAAAATTCAACTTTCGCAGCATTTAGAAAATGCTACGGAAAGTCACACTTAAAACAGTTCAATTTAACAAAAGACAATATTTAAAATGCTGTAATAGGGTTCCATTAGTTTCAAATAAACTTAGTTAAATTCAACTATTATAAGATTCACAAAAAATGCTATAATAGCCTTTAATTAAATTGAGCCATTTGGTTCATTATTATCAACTATCGCATTTACAAATACTGTATTTTCCTTTACATTAGAATTAATAGCATTTTAGAAATGTAGTAAATTAACTTCAAATATTCAGTATAATTTCACAAACAATTATATTTTTATTTAAACCATTTTTAACTTATAAAATCATGTAATTTCACTTTTAAAACAATCATTCAAAAACCCTTATATTCATGATTTTATAAAGTTAAATCTCTATTCAAAAATCATAATTTAATAGTAATTCACTTATTAAATTCCAACATTAAATTTTAAATTCATTAAATTAAATTTAACTTAATACTTAAGTTTAAATTTTCAAATATAACTTAATTTCATTTTTATTTACTTAACTTAAAATTCACTTTTAAGCCAAATTCACAAATTTCCAATTTTAGTTATATTTCAAAATTTCACCTTAAATATTCATTCATTTCACATTTTAACTTAATTCAAAAATCATTAATATATTATAAAATTATTTTAAATTCATTTAGTTCAAAATATCATAAATTTATCCTATTTTCATATTTAATTTAAATTCCGTTTATCACCAAATTATAATTTCCAAAAAAACTTACATTTCATATTTTCTAACTTTACCATTAATTTATTTCACTTATAAATTTTCAGTGAGTCAATAATGCTTTACAAAAATCATTTTTAATCAAATTTAAATTAAAATATTATAATATTTACATTCCTAAAATATTTTAAAATTTTAAGAAAAACATATTTTAATAACGGGTCTGTATTTCATTTTCTAGCCTAGGTAAAGTGATACGGGTAATATATCATTTCAACCCGTAATTTACAAAGAAAACCCGGGTTTGATCATTTCAAACCCACCATTCCAAGTAAATGAAAATAATTGAAAATCATTCAGGCCTATCATTTCAGCCCATAATGATTTTCTCCTATTCTAATGTCCGTTCGGGTATGTATCATTTCAACCCATAGTGATTCTAGTCTAAATGGAACTTGCAGTGCGATAAACTGATAAAAATAATAGAACAGCATAATATAACAGTAACATATGATATAACAGGTGTTAAAGCTTGGGTGAACATCGTAAAATCATAACATAGCAGGTGTAACATGATAATGTATTTTACATATTCAAAAGGGGTCAATTTACTTGTTATAAAAGTACATATTGTCTGGTGAGAATAACTCACAGGTTTGAGCTGATGAGCTACGACGAATTGCACAAACGGGATCTACACAAGCACAAAAGCACGACACGGATTCGAATGGAGGAGCCAAGTGTCAAATTCCTTGGATACACATCAAACAAAAATAATATAACAACGATGAGTTTCAAATCTACTACGATCAAAACTACACTAGAATAGACTGCACAGAATCAAATAGAAATGCTTGCACTTTCTTTTAACCTTTAATAGGCTCAGACATAAGGGGAAATAAAACATAATTGCAGGTGTTTGGGTCTGGTTTGGGTGAGTATGGGTTCGGCCTACAAGTTGGAATGATGGTGTAAAGGTGGGTGAAGGCAATAATACACATAAGCATGCATACATGAATTTGGTCAAGGATTTGGGCTCGGCCAAAGCCCTAGGTGTCACGGCCAGAGGAGTGGGGTCCACTGTGGTGGTGTGGACGTGGGTGATGGAGGTGCTGGAGGTGGTGGTGGTGTGGTAGGTGGCGGCTAGAGGGGTGGTGAGGTGATGGAATGAGAGTGGTGTTCGGTTATGCTAGTAATGAAGGGTGTTTTGAAACTTTTGTGGATATGCGTCACCAAGGGGGTTCATGGCTTGGGTGGCTGGTGAGGAGGAGGTGCTGGTGGTGTGTCATCAGGTGCTTGAGGCGGCAAGGCAGCAAGGGAGGCATGGCCGATCTTAAAAGAGGTGAAAGCATGTGCAAAATCAATCTAGAAATAAACGATGTAAATAGAAAAAGAGATAAAAGAAATAAAATTTTACCAAATTCTTCAAGCAAGGGAGGGCCGAAATTTTTTCTCAAGAAGGAGGAAAGAAAGATACGTGAATTGAAAATGAAATAGTCGGCTGAAATGTGGGGAGTTATGGCAAGAGAAATGAAGAGTTGTGAGGAAAATGAAGCGGCGGAATTCAAAAAGGCAAAAGGCAATTCAAAAGTCAAAACCCTTTCATATTTCTTTATTTTAATTATATAACTTTATATTTCTAGAAATAATAATAGTCCCAGATAAAATTTCGAAAATTTATCAAAATATAAAAATTTATTAATTATTTATTAATTATATAAAGTTAAATTAAGAAAAATAGCTAAAAATAGTGAACGAGACTAGAAAATTTGAAATTAAATAGAATAATTTTTAGAAAATTCATATGAGCTTGTAAAATATTTTTAAACATAAATAATAACATAAAATAAAAATAAATTCACAAAATAAATATATAAATTTTAATTAAATATAATTTAAATGAAGAAAATAGCAGAAAAATAGAAAACAGCCTTTAAAAATAGGAAATAAATACAGTAAATTTTGGAAATTTTTTATTATCACTTTAAAAATATTAAAAGACAAAATATACATAAAATAACATATTAACACATATTAAAATAAAATATAACATAGAAAATATGATTCATATAATTTAAAATAGACAAAATTTCAAAATAAAACAAATTATACTCAAAATTGAAATGTACATAACTTTCACAAATTAAATCTGTTTTCAACGAAACGAAAAGCGGTATTCAAGTTATTAAATCTATTTTCGTAATAAAAGATAAAATTTAAGAATTTAAATATTTAAATTTGAAATCTAAAAGTCAAGGTTTGACCAGTTTGAATAGAAATTCATTTTTTAGTAAAATATCCAATTTATACCGGCTTGAAATTATAATTCACATAATAATCAACACCTACACTTAAAAATGAAATGTTTGAAATAAAATAATTTTAAATTAATTGCAAAATAAAACAAAGTCAAATATTAAAATATATGAAAAATCTAGGGTTGTTACACTCTCCCCCACTCAAATCGTTTCGTCCTCGAAAAGGAAGGAAGCGGAGAAACAACAAGAAAGAACAATAGGTTGGAAGACATCCTGAAAGAAGGTAAGGAAAAAGTAGCTAGGAGGGAAAGCAGGTTAAAAGACATGGATGAACCATTATTTTAATTTTACTTATATTTGACATGTTAAACATTTAATATGATAATTAGTTATTTGATTCAAATTTGATAGTTCGAAGTAAACAATATTTAAGACATTTTAAATCATGACTAGAATATCCTTTATACAATACTTTACCAAAATACTTTTATAACTCGATGTCTTAACAAGTTTACTTTCGTTCCTGCAGACTCTGGCTATGCGTTGATCAGGCGCGAAGCTAGAATTCTCCAAGTACTTAGTAGACCTGTTTCAACACCCAGTGAAAATACTAAAAAAATAGGTATGAGAAGTTCCGCTCAAAATCCATTGTCAAATGATGATAATACGATAGCAGTGGCCCGCTGCTGATCCAGTATTTACGAAATGGACACAACACTTTCCAGAAGATCCTTCTACCTTCCGGATTCCAGAAAAATATCGTAGCCAGTTCGTAAACAAGGGACCATCGACCCCTGCTACAGTGGTACGCTGCTGATTCAGTGATTTACACAACGGATGCACTTCCTTCCCGGAAGATCCATAAACAACAGATCCCAGGATCGAAAGCGCCTCCATTGGGTAAACTAAAGAACCATCTACCTTGGAAAAAAAATCGAGGAACTCATGAGTTTAAGTCTGGACAACCATATCAGTTCGAATCCATTTCTGAATTCACCCAAGTCCATTAGGGTTTATCGGTCGAATCCATTCCTGGATTCCCCAAGTCCATCTGGGTCGAAGCATATCACTATACTTCTTCCAGAGGGTACTTCCCATACCTCTTACATCAAAATATAATATACCATATATAGTAGCCCTTCAAAATCATAGCTTCAAATATCGCACTTATATAAATTCCATTATATATAAGATTTCATTTTCAAATCGAATACTTTCCAAAATCAATAGTACATCAAATCATATTTATATAAACTTCGATTATATAAGATTTTAATTTACAAATTGAGTACCTTTTCAATTCAACATTTTCAAATCAACTTCATACTTATACAAATCCATTTTATATAAGTTCGATAACTCCCAAATCAAGTATTTAGTAAAACAAGGTTCTTAATTTTAATTTGTTTGAATAACATTTCAGTTTCAAAATCATATATGATTTCGCCAAATCATTTCTTCTAAATTACATATACTCATTTTCAAAGTTTCTTAAAACAATAGACTTAGAAAATAATCCAATTTCCAAATCAACAAAAATTTAGGTCAAACAAATTCATTTCCATTTCAAACACATATTCACTTTTAAAAATCATAATACTTTCAAAGTTATAAATCTTTCGAAACCAAAATACTTGAAATCATTACACGTTGAAAATCATAACTTTTCTAAATCATACATTTGAAATCATAAAACATCCCTTTAATTCTTTACATTTCACAAATTTATTCAATTTAAACCTAAGTCTACAAGTTCCAGCTTTAATTCAATTCAAACCATCAGTTTCAGTTCAATTTAGTTTTCCAACAAAACCATATAAAATATTATCAAATTTCAAACAAAGATTTGATCCGCAAAATAAACTATTCAATATTTAACATATTTCAGAGCTTAAATGTACCGTATTCCAAAACTAAATTTTATAATTTCATATATCTCAAATTTTACTTCATTATTACTTAGTTTTGACATATTCATTTCATAAATCCATCATTTTTAATTAAACTCAAATTACAAGTAAACCAAATATCCTTTCATACAAATATAAACTTTAAATTTCATTTATCAAAATCAGTTATCATTCCTGATTCACATTCTTTCTCAAATAAAGATTATATCATTCAAAGCCTCATTATCAAATCATTATTTGAATTCAATTTCAAATTTTTAATTTAAATATCATTTAAAAAATTCAAATATGTCATTCAATTATTATTTCAAATATCATTACAAAAATACATTTCAAAATTCCATTCAAAAATTCATTTATCTCATTACATTTCATTCCATTTAACACATAACCAAGTAAACCTTATTTAAATTCGAATTCAATTTAAATTCCTTAAAATTCAAATTTAAATATTAAATTATATTCAAAACTCCTTCAATTTCACAAATAATCAATTCCAAAATTAAATCATTCAACTTTTTAAAACATAACTCAACAGTGTTAAAATCTATAACATTACGAAACATTGTCAAATTATAACAATGACAGCATTTAAAAGTGCTATCGTAACTTATAGTTTCCAAAATAGTTTAGTTCAAGAATAATGGCATTTATAATATGCCATAACATATATTTAGTTAATTCCAACAAAGTAAAATTCAAAAACTATAGCATTTTAAAGTGTTGTCATAAAACAATAGCATTTTAGAAATGCTATTAATAAAATTCCAGATTTTATTATAACTTTTAAAAAACAATACAACTTCAAGTTTAACAAATTTTAAACTTATAAATCATATTTCTAGACATCAAAATTTCACATTTAAATAATTTTTAACATATGATTTATAACAACAAAATTTTAAATCAAATATTCAATTTAAAACTCACTTTCATTTGTTAAGTCAAAAATCACTGTTTTTCTTAACTTATAAATTTAACAAAAACTCAACATTTTACTTCAAATATCTTTTCAAAACTATATTTCATACCAGTATAATTCAAAATAGTCTTACTTATTTCACTCCACAACAGTTTCAAACTTATATAAATCAGATTACTTTATACATTAATCATATCAAACTAAACTTATACTTTATCAAATAGCTTATACCATCCAAAATTTCTTAACTTTGAAAAGTTAACCTTGATTTGGAAGTGCTCGAACCTCAAAATAGTCGAAGAAATCATATTTTCAATCCAAGAGTTGGAAGTCACCAACAAATTAGTAAATCGATTAAAATAGGTAAGGTTATACCAAAACAAATCTAAATCTCGAGGATTGAACACCGGCTTATTTTAAATCATTTCAATTATACACACACACACACACACATCTTTCAAATATAAAACCATGCTTCGAAATCGGAAATCAAAATTTTGTTTCATAGAATCACTCGCATAGCAAAGCTACTAGAGTGGCCTCTTCCCCACTCAGAAACTCAAAAATCAATGTCGATGATGCATGTATTCATCACCGAAATTATTTTTCAGCGGCATAAGTGGGTTCTGGACTTTTATTTCTTAAAACTTCTTTGAAATCTCTTTGACATCATTGGAATTCATTCGAATACATTTGAAACATTTCTTATTTGGAAAAATATCTTTAAATCATATTTTTATATATTGTCCAAAATCTTAAAAACCAATTTCAAAACACCGGAGTTCGATTCCTCGAAATTCAAATTCAAACCCTTCATTTATAAATCATTTTATATAAATCACATTTTCTTATAAATTTCCAAAATTTCAAATCCTTTAAAAGCTTCAAATTTTCATTTTCCAAAGGTAAAAATCCTTATCGAAATATTTCACTTTTATATACAAAATAGGGTCATCCTTGTCAAAATAATAATTTCGATGTGTGCACAAATTCAAAATACAATCAAACACAAATTTTCAAAGAATGATTCAAGGTTAGATTTCAAGCAATATGGAGATTCGAATTTATAGGAACTCTAATCAAATAGAATTCTGTTTCGAAGATAAGCTCGAACGAAGATAAGATAATTTTATTACCAAATAGAAGATGATAAGCCTATATAAATCGCGGGCGACCTTAACCGGTCAACCGTGACTTCAGTAATATAATCAATTCGGAAATCTAAGGCAAATCGACATTCGATCGCCAGAGATAGAATCCGGGTAGAGCAGGAGATAGATAGCATCGAAAACCGAGGATACAGGAATCTCCGGTGAATCAATGCCAATTATAAAGGATTTTCACCCCTTTACAAATCATTCAAAGATTTGCGGAATCACCGATCTTTATAGAGGTCATTCCAAAGTGGAGTTATGAAATGCTCCAAAATCAAAATGGATAGAATAGGGAAGACAAGACTGGATTTCAGAACAAGTGGGAGCGTTCCAAAGTTCAAGGAATCCTAATCGATAAGAATCCTAACCAAGAGATTTCTAACAAGATGGATACCGAAGGGATGAAGTTTTGAAAATCTTGGTTTCAAAATAAGAAAATTTTTATACAAAAATAATCTTTGAAAATCATTTAAAAATCATTTGGAAATTATTTTATACTTCGAAAATACGTTCTCTAACAAGAAAGGATTCTGAGATTGATTTCACTCATTCTAGGGTATTTCTACCCTATCTCTAATGAGTTTTTGCTCCACAGGCTATGGTTTGCCTAAAAGCAAAGCTCTGATACCAAATGTAACAACCCAGTATTTTTAGCCATTCGCAGCCGCACATGTCGGAATTGAATTGCTCAAAATACCGCATTGTAAATAAATTTGGAGCAAATGAAATACAAATCACAGAATCACAGACACAGAACAAACAGAATACCTCGCAGCGAAATATAAAATACATAGTAGTTCATAAAGCTACCACGGCAGAGTCTCAAACCAAAAACATAATACAGTCTGAAAACAACATAATAGAAATCCCAAATACATAGAAGTTCACTAATACATGAGATAAACTAGAATGGCTGAAACAGAAAGTAGATATAAATGTAGATAAGCAGAAACTCCAGCAAAGACCAGCTCCAGAAAAAGAATCCAAAGCTGTTAATACTCAGGCTGACCCGAGCGTAAAGTAAAACACGAAACACTCGAGTCAGGACAATATATACTTATATAATGTAAATCAACTCAAGTGAACAGTAGTAGAAATGCACCATAACTTAAAGGATGCTTGGGATCGCCCATCCTTTAAAGATCGGTTGAACCATAAATTAAATACATCTTGTGGTTAAAATTTCAAAATAGTATTTATACTTCGAAATCAAATATCATTTAAAAATTCAATATCATTCAAAATCCATTTCAAAATATCAAAATATCATATCTTCCAAACCACATTCATTTTTATTTAATTTAAATACCATTTCAAAACACATTTCAAAATAGTTTATATTTCGAAACAAATTGCTTCATTTAAATCATTAAAATGAAGATATTATTTTTAATAATTAAATTATTAAATTTGCAAAATTTTAATCTTTCAAAGTTCATTCATTCACTTAAATTTATTAAAACAATAAAAATTCAACTTTCGCAGCATTTAGAAAATGCTACGGAAAGTCACACTTAAAACAGTTCAATTTAACAAAAGATGCTATAATAGGGTTCCATTAGTCTCAAATAAACTTAGTTGAATTCAACCATCATAACATTCACAAAAGATGCTATAATAGCCTTTAATTAAATTGAGCCATTTGGTTCGTTATTATCAACTACAGCATTTACAAATACTATATTATCCTTTACATTAGAATTAATAGCATTTTAGAAATGCAGTAAATTAACTTCAAATATTCAGTATAATTTCACAAACAATTATATTTTTATTTAAACCATTTTTAACCTATAAAATCATATAATTTCACTTTTAAAACAATAATTCAAAAACCCTTATATTCATGATTTTATAAAGTTAAATCTCTATTCAAAAATCAAAATTTAATAGTAATTCACTTATTAAATTCCAACATTAAATTTTAAATTCATTAAATTTAATTTAACTTAACACTTAAGTTTAAATTTTCAAATATAACTTAATTTTATTTTTATTTACTTAACTTAAAATTCACTTTTAAGCCAAATTCACAAATTTCCAATTTTAGTTATATTTCAAAATTTCAACTTAAATATTCATTCATTTCACATTTTAACTTAATTAAAAAATCATTAATATATTATAAAATTATTTTAAATTCATTTGGTTCAAAAGATCATAAATTTATCCTATTTTCATATTTCATTTAAATTCCATTTATCACCAAATTATAATTTCCAAAAAAACTTACATTTCAGATTTTCTAACTTTACCATTAATTTATTTCAATTATAAATTTTCAGTGAGTCAATAATGCTTTGCAAAAATAATTTTTAATCAAATTTAAATTAAAATATTATAATATTTACATTCCTAAAATATTTTAAAATTTTAATAAAAACATATTTTAACAACGGGTCTGTATTTCATTTTCTAGCCTAGGTAAAGTGATACGGGTAATATATCATTTCAACCCGTAATTTACAAAGAAAACCCGGGTTTGATCATTTCAAACCCGCAATCCCAAGTAAATGAAAATAATTGAAAATCATTCAGGCCTATCATTTCAGCCCATAATGATTTTCTCCTATTCCAAAGTCCGTTCGGGTATGTATCATTTCAACCCATAGTGATTCTAGTCTAATAGGAACTTGCAGTGTGATAAACTGATAAAAATAATAGAACATCATAATATAACAGTAACATATGATATAACGGGTGTTTAAGCATGGGTGAACATCATAAAATTATAACATAGCAGGTGTAACATGATAATGTATTTTACAGATTCAAAAGGGGTCAATTTACTAGTTATAAAAGTACATATTGTCTGGTGAGAATAACTCACAGGTTTGAGCTGATGACCTACGACGAATTGCACAAACGGGATCTACACAAGCACAAAAGCATGACACAGATTCGAATGGAGGAGCCAAGTGTAAATTCCTTGGATACACATCAAACAAAAACAATATAACAACGATGAGTTTCAAATCAACTACGATCAAAACTACACTAGAATAAACTGCACAGAATCATATAGAAATGCTTGCACTTTCTTTTAACCTTTACTAAGCTCAGCCATAAGGGGAAATACAACATAATTGCAGGTGTTTGGGTCTGGTTTGGGTGAGTATGGGTTCGGCCTACATGTTGGAATGATGGTGTAAAGGTGGGTGAAGGCAATAATACACATAAGCATGCATACATGAATTTGGTCAAGGATTTGGGCTCGGCCAAAGCCCTAGGTGTCATGGCCAGAGGAGTGGGGTCAACTGTGGTGGTTTGGCCGTGGGTGCTGGAGGTGCTGGAGGTGGTGGTGGTGTGGTAGGTGGCGGCTAGTGGGGTGGTAAGGTGATGGAATGAGAGTGGTGCTCGGTTAGGCTAGTATGAAGGGTGTTTTGAAACTTTTGTGGATATGCGTCACCAAGGGGGTTCATGGCTTGGGTGGCTGGTGAGGAGGAGGTGCTGGTGGTGTGTCATCAGGTGCTCGAGGTGGCAAGGCAGTAAGGGAGGCATGGTCGATCCTAAAAGAGGTGAAAGCATGTGCAAAATCAAGATAGAAATAAACGATGTAAATAGAAAAAGAGATAAAAGAAATAAAATTTTACCAAATTCTTCAAGCAAGCTGTGACGCCCCACCTCTATACCCACGCTAGCCAAGAACACTACGGCGAAATGCTGTCAACTAGCACGGAGAATAAGACTGTTAAGGAGCGACCATCCGTGTAATTGCTTTGCGCGAGCACCGATATGTCAGATAGAAGTAACATGCATTTTATTTCAGGAGGAAATCCGACATACCGATACACACCCAAAGCTATGACACAGTGGCTACAATAGTTTAGAACGAAATATATAATAATAACACAGATAAATATAAAGCGGAACACAGATGAAACAGAAAGTCTCATATATAAATATATATATAGTAACTGATGGCAGTTATAATACATTTGACACGGTACATATGATATAACTACAACAGTCGACTCAGGAAGTTATATATACAAGTACATTATCGACTAATATACATTAATACATATCAACCTAGACTATGACACGACAACTCCAAAAGATATGAAAAGTCTTCATAGCTCAAGCAGCAACCCAAAGCTAAAAATTTACAACCTGTAAATACTCGGTCTGACCCGAGTATTAAATTCAAAAGGAAATAATACTCGGGTCAGTCTAATTCAAACTCAGTTATTAGTGCACAGAAGCAATAATAATAAAATAATGAATAGATGACAGTCACAATAAATCTCGTCTATCCGATTCTTAAATAAAGAAATCGGATAACAATAAGTATAACACGTAACATTGTTAAACAACAAATCAGCAAATTAAACCAAATCATAATATAATTCAGAATATTGAACTGAATAAACAAAACAGTTCAAATCATTGAAATATCAATTAAAATATTAATTCGAGTAGGGCTGCAGCACACGCACGCGTGCACTGCCTCGCCACTACAGCATAAGGAAATACGCAACAAAAGCAATTAGAATATCAATAAAAGCCATACCGTGTGGCTGCAAGTCACGCTTGCGTGCACTGCCTTTACACTACAGTGATGATGTACCCAATGAATACCGTGTGGCTGCGGTTCACGCTTGCGTGCACTGCCTTGCCACAACAGTGATGATGTACACAACCGGACACAAGGTCAAACCCAAATGAAAAGCCGGGTTCAACTCACGTGCAATATAAATGAAATCTCGTCATTAGCACAATGTAAAACCCGAGTTTTTAAAACTGGGTTCAACACAAGGCTACATGAAATAGGACAGTGCAGCCTTCAAAAATATCAGACTCGAATATACTGCAGTTATGTGAACAAGTATAGCACATTTATTTATATGTGTAAATATGTGTATCACAAGTTCCAGCTACAGGTTTCACAAACTCACAATAATTCAACTAGTCAAAGTCAACCACTAACCCGTAATGAACTACATAATGGACATGCATGCAAGTATATGCAACGTGAACCAGCAGTGCACAATCTAACTGGAGTTGACAAAGTAGGAGTGACGAAAAATGCAGCTGCACCAACCCATACAATATAATGTGGGCAGTTTATTAACTAGCAGATGACACACGGCAGTGGACAAAAGGTGCAGCAGTTCAAAATGACAAACAACAGGAAATCAAATGAAGACTACAAGATGAACCAGACCTATAATGACTTGCAAGTGCAACATGTACACCGCAGTAGGGGTAACATGGACATACAAGTGCATAGTGCACAATTTAGTCCAACAAAATCAAGCATAGTGAACCGTTGACAGCATATGAAAGACAAACAATATATCACCAATAATCACTCCCTTGGCTAATAATAGGAGTTAATCAACTAGGCAACGCTTTAAGTTTCTTAACAGTAAACTGGAAAGAAAATCAGATTCTCCCAATTCAAGCTAAATGGCCGAAGAATTCAAGCTAAACTTTACATAAACCTAAAGTCTGATATGAATTAAAAGTAGGATATACATTAAATCCAAATTTTCCAAATCATGGCCGCAAGTAATCAGGTGCCCAAAGAAAACGCAAACCAAAGCAGTGATTACAAGTAAACAAACTGTAGTTCACAGTCAACGCAACCGCGATGACCCAAAATGGCATGTCAGGGAATAGCATACACAAGAGAGATGACCGAAGTCACAAAAGAAATCGTCAAAACAAAATCAAAGCCGAAGCATAGTATTGTCAACCAAACAAAAGTCCACGAAAGCAAGTGACCGAAGTCAACAAAAAATCAGCAGATTCAAAGCCGAGAATATCACTTAATCAAACAGCGAAATTTACAATTTTAAACGAACAAAATATAGGAATTCAAACCCTATATACACATGATTGAAGAAGATGTGAGTGATGAGAATCACTCACCTTTTAATTCGAGAAGCAAGCAACGAAACCCATCATTCGATCGAGCAAGCCGAAGTCGCGGCACCTCGGAGTCGAACGAAGCCCTAATTTTTGCAAAGGGAACGAGGTCGCCATTTATTTTCTTTCGCTTTTTTTATTTAGGGTTCGCGATTAATGAATGGGAAAAGGGGGGAAAGGGTATGAATTTTTCACGGCATCAAACAATGAAAACGTGTGCCAAAATCATATACAAGGCCCACACCCCTTATTGAATTTCAAAAGAATTTAAAATGGATTCAAAATGCCCAAACTACACTTAGCAAATTTTTAAACGAATCTCAACTCGATTTAAAAGCTTCAATAAGCAATTAGCAACAATATTAATCGTTTAATGTCGATTATTAATTGATTCGAAATACCGGGTTGTTACAGACTTCCCACCTTAAAGAAATTGCGTCCTCCCAATCATAAGGAATAAATGGACAAAAGGTAACAACCATAAAAGCATTTCATCCCAGAATGAAGAAATTTGAAATAGGAAGTTCGCCATAAAGAGCATGAAAGTGTAAGCTTGAACTTGTTTGCTCGATGAATTCTCTGGATTCCGAAGAGAAATCCCTAGAATTTGAGAACCATTGAGAATCTCCACAAGAGAAACATCTTTGTTTCGAAGGTGCTCAACCTCCGAAGCAGTGAAGTGAATAGAATGTTGCTCAAAATCAAATCTGGTGAAACTTCAATTTCTTACCACTGGGCTCAAGAATAAAAATCGAAAATCGCTAAGGCATTTCCGTAATTTGAAGACGTGAAAAACCTCGTGAATTGTAGAAAATTGAGCCGGTACACCGGCGTAGTACAATATAAACACCAAAGAAATCTTTTAATTTCATAAAAGAAATTCGCAAATTCTCTACAAAATTTAATTATCAAATAGGTAATCAGAATACAGAAATCACACAACAGCATTATCTAATTATCGATACGATAATTAGAAAACAGCAAAATCAGCAAACCTAATTATCAACAAAGATAATTAGAGAACACAAATCACAATTCGCAAAATTGCAAATATCTAATTACCAAAAACGACAATTAAATCTCAAATCACAAATATTTAATTATCACAACGATAATTAAATCAACAAATATTTAATTATCACAAACGATAATTAAATCTCAAATATCTGATTATCACAAGCGATAAATCAGAAACAAGAAATATCTAATTATCAAAAACGATAATTAGGAATTACCACAACGGTAATCAAATTTCAAATCAACAAATATTCAATTATCAAAACGATAATCAAATCTTAAATCACAAATATTTAATCATCACAAACGATAATTAAATCTCAAATATCTAATTATCACGATAATCAAAAACAACAAATATCTGATTATCAAAAACGATAATCAGAAATCACAAATCAACGAATATTTAATTATCACAATTGATAATTAAATCTTTAAATCGCAAATATTTAATTATCACAACGATAATCAAATCATAAATATCTAATTATCACAAACGATAATTAGAAACAACAAATATTCGATTATCAAAAACGATAATCAAGTCTCAAATATCTAATTATCAAAAACGATAATTAGAAACAACAAATATCTGATCATCAAAAACTATAATCAGAAATCACAAATTAACGAATATTTAATTATCACAATTGATAATTAAATTTTTAAATCGCAAACATTTAATTATCACATCGATAATTAATTCTCAAATATATGATTATCAAAAACGATAATCAGAAGTCACAAATATCCGATTATCAAAAACGATAATCAAAAATCACAAATATTTCAATTAACGAGTCCGGGGTTAACCGAAATAGCAAATGCACATGACCCATAACCACGAGTTTTACTAAATCGTTTAATTCACTTCATCGTTTCCTTGAAAGTGCATAATTGTGTATTTTAAAAATAACATTTCACATTCTCAAACGGACAAGTCCGGAATTAAGCGAATCAGTAAAAGAAACGGGTCATAGTCCTTGATTTTTCTGAAACGTTTAAATCGCTTCCTCATTCTTTTGAAAGCGTAAACTGTAAAAATTTTGAAAACAATTTTAATTTTAATTTTGAAACAATTTTGAAGAATAACAAATTTTTAAGACACGTGATTAAAACAGCAACTTCGACAAGGAAATTTCACTTCTCAAAATACCGTAAAAACGGACAACAAAATCAGCATTGCGGGATAACCGCTTGAAAAATTCATTTTAAAATTGACGGTTATTAAAGTTAATACGTCAAAATCTCATCAAAATAATTAGCATCAAAATATAATACCGATGAATTTTTTTTTATTCATCACAAATGTCACAAGAATCTTCTCAAAGATAGGAAGGGGTATCATACCCTAAACTTGTATTCATAACAAGTCAATAACACACGAATTCACCAATGCACAAAAATTGATAGAACTTATCAATAGAAATCACGAAAATTGGTGAAGCACAAATTCTAGAAATCATCACAAGAAATCCAGAAAAACAAATTCTAGAAATCTACACAAGAAATCCAGATATCACAAAATGAGAGTACGAAAACTCAAATGGGAGTACGGAAACTCAAATGGAAGTACGGAAACTCGAATGGAAGTACGAAAACTCGAATGGGAGTACGGAAACTCGAATGGGAGTATGAAAACTCACCTACACGTGAGCATGAAAAATCACCAACACGTGTAACGCAAAGCGAGAACGGGAGCATGGAAACTCACCTACACGTGAACATGAAAAATCACCAACACGTGTAACGCAAAGCAAGAACGGGAGCATGGAAACTCACCTACACGTGAGCATGAAAACTCATCAACACGTGCAACACAAAGCGAGAACGGGAGCATGGAAACACACCTACACGTGAGCATGAAAAATCACCAACAGGTGTAACGCAAAGCGAGAACGGGAGCATGGAAACTCACCTACACGCGAGCATGAAAACTCATCAACACGTGCAACGCAAATCGAGATGCTATCTCATGGTGGCTAACCGAAAAGCAAAAAGGTATGTGTGAATGGAATCACACAAGTGGTGTCTAGCCTATCTAGAAAGAAAAAAGATATGTGTGAATGGAGCCACAAAAATGGTGTCTAGGCTAACCAAAAAGCATAAAGGTATGTGTGAATGGAATCACACAAGTGGTGTCTAGCCTAACCAGAAAGCAAAGAAAGAGACATCACACAATCGCTAGTCTAAATCACAAAGATGATCGTCATAATCATCCTGAGATCAATCAATATCACAAGAATCTTATCAAAGATCCAAAGGGGGCATCATACCCGAAACTTGTACTCATAACAAGTCAATGACATAAATTCCAGAAATCAACACAAGAAATCCAGAAAATCATGAAAAAGAAAGAGGCCTATCACATGACGGTCCGAAGACCATGGGGAGCTACCCCATATGGATGAGTCTGAATCACCCGAATGAGGTCAAGGCTAACCAAAAAGCAAAAAGGTATGTGTGAATGAAATCACACAAGTGGTGTCTAGCCTAACCTCGCAAACAAAAAGGTATGTGTGAATGAAATCACACAAATGGTGTCTAGGCTAACCAAAAAGCAAAAAGGTATGTGTGAGTGAAATCACACAAGTGGTGTCTAGCCTAACCTTGCAATGAAAGAGACATCGCACAATTGCTAGTCTAATTCATAAAGTGATCGTCAAGATCAACGAGAAGTGTCAATTACACTAAGCTAGTAAATATAAAAGTTTAGTTTCATGTCCCATAACCACTTGCTTAACTTAAATATTTACGAAAAAACTGTAAATCTTCACTAGAAAATTGTCACAAGAGATTCAATCGAATAAGTCCAAGAATTAACCGGTGAAGTAAACACAAGCGTTATATACCACTTGTTTTACTAAGTCGTTTAATTAGATTTCTCATACGAGTGAGGTAAAAGTTAGTATAGACTAATAGATTGGAAAACGGTTTAGGAAAAGAGTTTTGTAGTGAAATAGTTTTGAAATCGTTTGGAGAAAAGGATTTTGATATTTACTACTAGTATAGAAAACCTTTATATTTTTAAAGTGACAAATCACAAAAATGATTGTAGGAACAATCAATCACAAGAATTCACATACAAAGATGTGAATAGAATCCAAAGAAATCGATACCGTATCCATCAAAAGGTATGTTCACAAAAATTCCGAAGAGAATGTTATCAAAGTTGTTAATAAATGATAGCAACAAATCGGGGAATTAACAAGAATTGATTAAATTTGGAAACCAAATCAATTCACTAAAATTCACATTCGAAGACGTGAATAAAATCCAAAGAATTCGATTCTAAATCCATCAAAGTAGAAATACCCAAAAATTCCAGAAATAGAAGTTATCAAAGTCGACAAAAGAGATAACAACTAATCGGAAAAGAAGAATCGATTTACAATTGGAAGAACAAAGCAGAACGAGCATAAATGCATAAATGACTTCAACAAAAATGAAAATCAAGTCAATGCCGAAGTCAACAAGTAATGGTCAAGTTCAAACAAAATCAACGTCGGCTAGATCAATTCAAAGCCGAAAATAAAAGAACAAAATCCTCATCATCAAAAATCCAACTTGAGTTCGTAAAGCAAACGGAGGCCGAAGCCAAAATACTTTCACGAAATCAAAATCAAATTCACATGAATAAGCTTTAGGAATTCATACCTAACAATCAAAGATAATCATATGCAAAGATGAGAGATCAAACATCGACAAATAGTTGTAACACACGTACTATCTAAGTTATGTTTTATATTTGTTCTAAACCCCAGGCTCTGATACCAAGCTGTGACGCCCCACCTCTATACCCACGCTAGCCAAGAACACTACGGTGAAATGCTGTCAACTAGCACGGAGAATAAGGCTGTTGAGGAGCGACCATCCGTGTAATTGCTTTGCGCGAGCACCGATATGTGAGATAGAAGTAACATACATTTTATTTCAGGAGGAAATCTGACATACCGATACACACCCAAAGCTACTACACAGTGGCTATAATAGTTTAGAACGAAATATATAATAATAACACAGATAAATATAAAGCGGAACACAGATGAAACAGAAAGTCTCATATATATATATATATAATAACTGATGGCAGTTACAATACATTTGACACGGTACATATGATATAACTACAACAGTCGACTCAGGAAGTTATATATACAAGTACATTATCGACTAATATACATGAATACATATCAACCTAGACTATGACACGACAACTCCAAAAGATATGAAAAGTCTTCATAGCTCAAGCAGCAACCCAAAGCTAAAAATCTACAACCTATAAATACTCGGTCTGACCCGAGTATTAAATTCAAAAGAAAATAATACTCGGGACAGTCTAATTCAAACTCAGTTATTAGTGTACAGAAGCAATAATAATTAAATAATGAATAGACGACAATCACAATAAATCTCGTCTATCCGATCCTCAAATAAAGAAATCGGATAACGATAAATATAACACGTAACAGTGTTAAACAACAAATCAGCAAATTAAACCAAATCAGAATGTAATTCAGAATATTGACTTGAATAAACAAAATAGTTCAAACCATTGAAATATCAATTAAAATATTAATTCGAGTAGGGCTGCAGTACACGCACGCGTGCACTGCCTCGCCACTACAGCATAAGGAAATACGCAACAAAAGCAATTAGAATATCAATAAAAGCCATACCGTGTGGCTGCAGTTCACGCTTGCGTGCACTGCCTTGCCACTACAGTGATGATGTACCCAATGAATACGTGTGGTTGAAGTTCACGCTTGCACGCACTGCCTTGCCACAACAGTGATGATGTACACAACCGGGCACAAGGTCAAACCCAAATGAAAAGCCGGGTTCAACTCACGTGCAATATAAATGAAATCTCGTCATCAACACAAGGTCAAACCTGAGTTTTTAAAACTGGGTTCAACACAAGGCTACATGAAATAGGATAGTGCAGCCTTCAAAAATGTCAGACTCGAATATACTGCAGTTATGTGAACAAGTATAGCACATTTGTTTATATGTGTAAATATGTGTATCACAAGTTCCAGCTACAGGTTTCACAAACTCAAAATAATTTCAACTAGTCAAAGTCAACCACTAACCCGTAATGAACTACATGATGGACATGCATGCAAGTATATGCAACGTGAACAAGCAGTGCACAATCTAACTGGAGTTGACAAAGTAGGAGTGACGAAAAATGCAGTCGCACCAACCCATACAACATGAAGTGGGCAGTTTATTAACTAGCAGATGACACACGGCAGTAGACAAAAGGTGCAGCAGTTCAAAATGACAAACAACAGGAAATCAAATGAAGACTACAAGATGAACCAGGCCTATAATGACTTGCAAGTGCAACATGTACACGGCAGTAGGGGTAACATGGACACACAAGTGCATAGTGCACAATTTAGTCCAACAAAAACAAGCACAGTGAACAATTGACAGCATATGAAAGACAAACAATATATCACCAATAATCACTCCCTTGGCTAATAATAGGAGTTAATCAACTAGGCAACGTTTTAAGTTTCTTAACAATAAACTGGAAAGAAAATCAGATTCTCCCAATTTAAGCTAAATGGCCGAAGAATTCAAACTAAACTTACAGAAACCTAAAGTCTGATATGAATTAAAAGTAGGATATACAGGAAATCCAAATTTTCCAAATCATGGCTGCAAGTATCAGGTGCCCAAAGAAAACGCAAACCAAAGCAGTGATTACAAGTAAACAAACTGTAGTTCACGGTCAACGCAACAGCGATGACCCAAAATGGCATGTCAGGGAATAGCATACACAAGAGAGATGACCGAAGTCACAAAAGAAATCGTCAAAACAAAATCAAAGCCGAAGCATAGTATTGTCAACCAAATGAAAGTCCACGAAAGCAAGTGACCGAAGTCAACAAAAAATCAACAGATTCAGAGCCGAGAATATCACTTAATTAAACAGCGAATTCACAATTTTAAACGAACAAAATATAGGAATTCAAACCCTATATACACATGATTGAAGAAGATGTGAGTGAAGAGAATCACTCACCTTTTAATTCGAGAAGCAAGCAACGAAACCCATCATTCGATCGAGCAAGCCGAAGTCGTGGCACCTCGGAGTCGAACGAAGCCCTAATTTTTGCAAAGGAACGAGGTCGCCATTTATTTTCTTTCGGTTTTTTTTATTTAGGGTTCGCGATTAATGAATGGGAAAAGGGGGGAAAGGGTATGAATTTTTCACGGCATCAAGCAATGAAAACGTGTGCCAAAATCATATACAAGGCCCACACCCCTTATTGAATTTCAAAAGAATTTAAACTGGATTCAAAATGCCCAAACTACACTTAGCAAATTTTTAAACGAATCTCAACTCGATTTAAAAGCTTCAATAAGCAATTAGCAACAATATTAATCGTTTAATGTCGATTATTAATTGATGCGAAATACCGGGTTGTTACACAAGGGATGGCCAAATTTTTTTCTCAAGAAGGAGGAAAGAAAGATACGTGAATTGAAAATGAGATAGTCGGCTGAAATGTGGGGAGTTATGGCAAGAGAAATGAAGAGTTGTGAGGAAAATGAAGAGGTGGAATTCAAAAAGGCAAATGGCAATTCAAAAGTCAAAACCCTTTCATATTTCTTTATTTTAATTATATAACTTCATATTTCTGAAAATAATAGTAATCCCAGATAAAATTTTGAAATTTTATCAAAATATAAAAATTTATATATTATTTATTAATTATATAAAGTTAAATTAAGAAAAATAGCTAAAAATAGTGAACTAGACTAGAAAATTTGAAATTAAATAGAATAATTTTTAGAAAATTCATATGAGCTTGTAAAATATTTTTAAACATAAATAATAACATAAAATAAAAATACATTCACAAAATAAATATATAAATTTTAATTAAATATAATTCAAATGAAGAAAATAGCAGAAAAATAGAAAACAGCCTTTAAAAATAGGAAATAAATACTGTAAATTTTGGAAAAATTTTATTATCACTTTAAAAATATTAAAAGACAAAATATACATAAAATAACATATTAAAACATATCAAAATAAAATATAACATATAAAATATGATTTGTATACTTTAAAATAGACAAAATTTCAGAATAAAACAAATTATACTCAAAATTGAAATGTACATAACTTTCACAAATTAAATCCGTTTTCGACGAAACGAAAAGCAGTATTAAAGTTATTAAATCTATTTTCATAATAAAAGATAAAATTTAAGAATTTAAATATTTAAATTTGAAATTTAAAAGTCAAGGTTTGACCAATTTGAACAGAAATTCATCTTTCTGTAAAATATCCAATTTATACCGGCTTGAACTTATAATTCACATAATAATCAACACCTACATTTAAAAATGAAATGTTTGAAATAAAATAAGTTTAAAATAATTGCAAAATAAAAAAAGTCAAATATTAAAATATATGAAAAATCTAGGGTTGTTACAACAATAGTCAAATACAAGAATCAGAATGCGTCACTGGAACCAACTGAATATCTGAAAGCTGGATAGATAGCTGGATCTCCAGACGAAGCTCCAACTCCAAAGGTGAGTCTCAAAAGCTGAACCACTCAGTCTGACCCGAGCGTAAAGCAAAACACAAAACACTCGAGTCAGGATTAACAATCAATAAATCCAACTCAAGTGAAATAACAATTAAATACAAGTAACTCAAAGGACGTTGGAATAACCATCCTTTAAGGATCCGTTAAACTATCTACTATGTAGAAATATACGCTAAATAGATAATGTCTATCAGTAATATAAAGTATCAAAATAGTGTTAAGGTGTTGCCATTATCCCCCTTAACACATTTTATATAAGCATTATAGTCTATACAGCACTGTAAACTCCACCGTAAACTGGTGGGATATCAGGGAGTACTCCATAGGTATAACACAAAACAAATTCGTAGTGGTCGTGTATATAGGGATACAAGTATGACAAGGCACATGAGGCAATACCCAAGGTAGTGAAACTACCGTTTGCCAGATCCGGACTGGTGAAAACGCATCGCCGCAACAATCGCAACACCGCGAAACAACATTCCCAAAAGTACGAGGGTGGACCAATCAATAACAAGTAATGAGTAGTTTTTGAAGAAGTGTGTTCGCTGAAGGTGGCTAACCCCATTTGGCCCGGCACGGCTCCTTTTTAGTCATTTCCAATTTGACGCAAGTGTCAAGGCTATCCATTATCGTTCTCTTTCTTCAGTCATCACGTACATCATTCCAACCGCTTCATTCTGGATCACACTCCGCGTATAGTTATTAAAGTGAATTCGGTTTAGACAGAGAGTATGTCCGTAACCGATTCCGGTTTCTTTAATAACCTTCGTAATTATTCCAATAAATCACGTTTTATTTCTTGTTAAGGAAATTCAAGTTCTTTTATTTATTTACTTAGTTACAAATCTCAAAACCCAATTAATAAAGAAACTCAATTTCGCATATTCAAGAAGTTCAATTTCACTTATTGACTTACTTAAATTTTCCAAAGCTTAATTAATAAAGAAACCCAATTTCATTTATTAACAAAGTTCAAATTCACTTATTCAAAAGTCAATTTTTCTTATCAAAGAATTCAAATTTTTATTTAATTATCAAATAACTCAATTTTATTTAATTATTAAATAATTTCAAAACTTAATTAATAATACAAAATTTAATTATTAAATGAATCCAAAGCTCAATTATTAAATAATTCCAATCTTAATTATTAGATAATTCCAAACTTAATTATTAAATAATATCAAGACTTAATTATTAAATAATTTCAAAACTTAATTATTAAATAATTTCAAACTTAATTATCGAATCATTTCAAACTTAATTCAATGAATAATTCCAAATTTATTGCCAGATAATTTATTTTAAAACAACGTTCTTTAAATAACTACTATATTAATATTTTGTTTCATCTTATTAAATATTAACATTATTTCTTTCATTGAAATTTCAAATTCCAACTTCATTTCGAAACTTATTCTTTATTCAAATAAAATCTTTGTCTTATTTTTAAATCAATTTTTAACCAATCGGTTATTTAGTTCTCTATCCTAAGTCAAATTCATTTGGGTGTTTATCATTTCAACCGATTCCAATTCAATTCAAAAATCAAAGCATAACAAAGGAAACTTGCAGTGTGATAACTGGGATGGTGTCAAAGTAAATAAACAAGTAACAACAAACATCAATAACAATCCAATAATTAATTCAAATAATACTGAAATAATCGTATTAATTCACATTGTTGTTTGTGTAAAATAATATATTATTTCTAGAATCTACACTATCATTTCATGTAGATTAAAGATTATTACACTAATATTTATAAGGTTCTTCGCTTGATGTCTATTATTCGATTCCATACTATATCAATTCACACAACATACATTCAATGGTTCAAGATGTAGTTAACATTATTTCTACGTGTCAATCAATCTAGCATTTAAAGGGTCATATTATACACTTTAACAAATCAGATCTAGCACATATATCAATTTTATCCTATATCAAATTCAATAACATATTATTTATCACTTTAAACATTAATAATTTAACATCCAATATAAACATCAACAAACCATCAATTATCAACCAAACTGGATTATCATTGTACAAATACAGATAATGGTGTCAGATGTCACAGGTGAACTGATACAAGCAATAACATAAATAATAGTGTAAATAACTAACAGCAGCAATATTTCAATTGTCGTTTCAATTGAAATCAAATTTAATAAATAAAAGAACATTAATCGTTGGTGATTGCTCACCTTTCGAGGCTAGAGATGAATGAGAAGATGACACAGATACGCATAGTGATACGGATACTGAATTTGAATTGTGAATCCAAGCAAAACAAAATCAGCTCGAATTCGAAGGACAAGATGATAGATAAGAAATAGACGTAATCTAATCAAAACTAGATCGATGCAAATAAAATTGAAACAAAAGTATATTATATTTGTTTTCTTAAACCAATATTCAATTTGTTTTTTAATTACGTATTATATTTCGAATCATAATACATATCCAGATCACTATATATATTTAACAAATTTAAATAAACACATCTTCAGATACAACCCTTATAAAATCATTGTTTTAATTAAGCACACGTATATATATAAACTTCTGTTATAATAATACATACTGCAACCCAAATACTTATACATATTCATAAACAGATTATCCAAAACTCAAAAATACAATTTTACAACTTTTACTAAAATATATAACACGTATAAAGTATGTTTGATCGACCATACACCTCCCTTGTTAGTACATTACTTTGTTTCAAGAAGCGAAGGCTACTGCCAACCAATGAAAAAAATTGGTTGGACAATAAGCACAACTAAAGTGAATTCAGATATAAAAATCTTCCAATTTTGTTATGCGTTGATTTTTGTTTGTTCAAAAGAGTAGAAATTAAGAATAAGAAAAGAATGAGACGTACTAGCTCAAAAGCACTTCTTTAAATATAGTATACATATAACACTTTGAAACGTCAAAATATACTTGTCTATGCAGAGATCTGCAACAAAATTTCACAATGTATAAAAAAATTGAACTGGTGCTCTGTACATACGCAAATCGGAAAGGCAAGATCTCGTATGTATGCTTCTTATATATGTAAAATAATATACACTAGTATAAAAACTTACATATCAGAATATATAAACATTATATATATACGAACGCATACACAAATAGAAGCAGAAAAAGGAGGCTACTCACGGCAGAGATGGAGTTATGGCCGAGATGCACTCGGTGATGAAAGCGCCAGATGAGCCAGCATGGCTGGTGCACAGGGGATTCTTGTAACAGCCCGAAGTTTTAACAAGTATTTTTCACTTTTAATTATAAAACTCTGGAGGTTTATTATATAAAAATCTAAAATTTGAATTGATTAAAAGAATTGCCCAAATTTTTAAATAAATAATGAGATCTCTGAAATTTGGACGTGGTTAAGAATTAACTTTAATCGGAAATTTGGGTTTTTTTTATGATGGTAAATAGCTTAATTTCTAGCAAAATCATGTTTTAATTAAGAAATAAGATTTGAAAAAAAAAATTAGTGTATAAATAAACTGTTTAATTACGCGTTTAAAAGGTGCGTTATTGATGGAATATTTTTAACGTATATTTACTACATAAGAGAACGCGTAAATTAAAAGCGTTACTTTTATTATGAAACTGGGCCTGTATTTTATTTAACTATTGCGTCGGTTTTTCATGCGTCTAAATTTCTTACCTTGGATATAAATAATCAAATAAAATAAATCAGTAGACATGCATTTTTAAGTGGGAAAGGAATAAATTTCCTTTCCGTTGACTCCACATATTTAATAAATAAAACCCATTGATTTTTCAATAACGTTCAAATCAAATATTCTTTCCCGTTTCTTTACTCTAAGAATCAACACTTTTTCTTTGTTCAATTTTATAAAACGTTCACCAATTTTTCATTTTTCTGTACCGTTAAAATAACACAATAATTTTACCTTAGCTATAAATGGATTATATACTTTTTAAAAATAAATAATTTATACTGTTACTTATATACATTTTAGTAATAGATTTCTTGGTAAATGGTAAATGAATGAAAAAAAACCCCAATGTAAACAAATTCTATTTTTAGTTAAGTAATAACTTCCACAAATTACAGTGTATTAATAAACTGTTGAATTACGCGTTTAAGGGGAGCGTTAATTGATGGGATAAATAATGTATAAGAATACGTATGAAATTTAAATCCGTTATTTTCGTTATATTTGGGCATAAAGTATTGCGTCTGTTGTACGCATTTTAAGTATATTTACTTTCCTTCTGATTTAATAGAAGCGTTACCCACAAATTTATAACCGTTCACATTCTAATTTTAGTCTTTGTTCCTAAATCAATTGTCGGGCACGTTTAAAGGAGGAAATTCACCGTGCCTTGCCATTACTTTCATTTATTTAAAAATGTATGTGTGTATATATATATTGACTCTTCCAAAGAGCTGTTAATTTCTTTTAAAACTAGATTGAAATCACCGGGGGTATCCACTTTCCTTTGCGTGAATAATTAACAATTATTAATTCATAGACATTTCAAATTAATAAATATATTTATATTTTGTAAAAGAATTTAACCTTATTCGTTTACCATTTTGTTTCTTAGTTAGTAAGAAATAAATAAAATGTTAGATTGGATAGTAGATGGTGGATAAATAAGTTTTATAAAAGGCACGTTTCAAATTTACGTTTATACATGTTTTGTTTCATTGGGGGTGTAAATAGTACGTATGTAATAAAATACTCTTTAGCATATACAAGTAGCAAATGAATAGAAACGTGTAAATTTAGATGCGGGAGTACGTTTGATTTAAATCTTGCGTCTAGAGTGCGCGTTCTTAAATAATAAATTAATTAATTATAGCCGTTCAATGTATAGTACCCTGAATACACGTGCAAACGTTACACTTCCCATTTTCTTCATTTATTTTAAATTTGGTATAAAACTTTGAATAAAATAACGTTCAAATCTTCGTTTATTTCTTACAAATCTTTCATCCCAATCAACGTAAGTTTTAAATCGCGTATATTTTTCCAATTCCATTTCTGGTAAAAGCCGTTTCTTTTCTGATAGATTCCTTTCACACTATACCATTTTTCAACACATCTTCTCTGGATAATAAATCACGTTTAAAATTTTCCTTTTACCATCCCTAAAGCATTTTATATCTTGACGTTACTTTTGCGTAATCCACGCAAATCTCCACTGAAATCAATACTCACTGAAATATGAGTTTCCAAATCTTTCTTGCCATTTTTTTTTCATTTACGTGATTTGCGCAACTTATCTTATATAAATGAAACCCATATTCACAATTCCATCACCACCTCAGTATTGTTACATCTTTATTTTCGCAAGCTATTGGTGAAATAGAACCCACACACTCTCTTTGGCATATATAAGACTCGTACGCAATTTATTTTCATCCCATTGTTGGCTTTCTCTTCTTCCTTGCGTGCGTGAGAATCAGTAGCATCAGGTAATGGCTACAACTTTATTTCCTTCTTTTGTTTTTTCCATTGTTCTGTTTAAACTGCTCCACCGCATGACAAACGCCTAACTTTCTTCCCCTCATCTCCGATCTGGTCATGCATTGCCGAGCATCTCTGATGCAGCTTTAGCCTAGCGCTTGAATATTTATTTTATCGCCACCTGTATATTTTTATCCTTCTATAAGACACACATTTCTTTACCATGTAATTTAAAAGGGTTTTTAAATTGTTTAAACTTTGTTAAGTTAAATTGTATTCATTTTACATCTCATTTTTGAAATGAAATTTTAAAGTAAATTCAAAAGTAAATTGTTTTCAAATGTTTTTGTTAATAACGATTTAGTCATAATTAAGAAATGTTTTTATCTTAAAGTTAAATTAAGATTTAATGATTTGAAATTAATTAAATTAATGAGGTAATTAATAAATAATTAGTTAATTTAATTAATTAATGATTATGGATTAATAAATAATTTGATTAAGGGTTAATCAATTTGAAATTAAAGATCATTAATTAGATAATTAACGATTATTAATTAATAATTAAAGATTTATTAATTTAGCAATAAGTTATAATCAAGGTTGGTTAATCATTTAATTAAGGATTAACTGCATACTTGTTTGAGTATAGCGCACTTGAGTTTGAAGAAAAAAATAATAATATTAAAGGCATACGCTACCTAAGGTTAGCCCAGCCTAAATTTTTTAAGATAATTCCACTGCTTTGTTCACGCGAGTGTTTAGGAAAGAAGTATTTCCAGACCGTACGCGTTTTTTGTTTGTTGGCCACATGTGTTTTAAAATTTAGAAACATTACGTATGAGGATATATGATATTTGTAAGAACGGTACAAAGTTGTTTTGATTTGGAGATTTTGATATTTTACTTGTTTCCTAACAGAGAATAATAATAATAATAATAATAGTAAATAAATATTGCATGCGCCACCTTTATGTATCACTGTCGTGAATTGCATGTTGCCCACATAAGATTTTCCACCTTTTTATTAACACGTCATAATACTTTTTAAAAAAGGGTAAAAAAAATAGAGTATAAATTTATTTTGTAAATTTTGTTTTGGAAAAAAAATAAATGGGCAGGCTGAGCTTTTGTTTTAATGGGTCAAGTCGTGCGGTGGAGTGGTCGAGCAATTTGAGTCAATTTTCATTTTATTTTAGCTCGTTCCAGTTTTGTTTTATTTAAAAATTTGCTTTGTCCGTAATTGGAATTCGCGTACTCAGTTTTATTCATTTATCTTATTTCAAGATCAAAATCAGTTTGTCTCATCTTCCAATGATTCATCGCGCCTTCTGTACTCTTCTTTCGGGGTAGATATCGTTGTTTGAATAAATTCTGCAACTTCGAGAAGGTGAGTATTCTCACCTGACAAACGTACTTATATATCTGTGAATTAATAACAAGTGTAATTGTAGAATAAAATTTTATTTCGTTTTATTTGACTATTATATAAATTGATGATGTTAAAATCCTGTTATTAGACCTACACATCATCAGTTATATTATATACTGTTTTATTTATGCCGTTACACTATTTATTTATGTACTGTTTATCACTGCCAGTTGCCTGTGGAAAAAAATCGTTACGGGCTGAAATGATAGGCCTGAACGATATTTATTTATTTATTTAGTCATTTATTTAACTTGGGATTGCGGGTTTGAAATGATAGAACCCGGTTTTCTTGTAAATTACGGATTGAAATGATACATTATCCGTATCACTTGACCTAGGTTAGAAAATATTATACAGACCCGTGGTTATATATATATATATATATATATATATATTTGGGAATATTAAATATTTTAAATGTTAAATTCTTTGTTTAAAATTGGATAAAAATGATTTTTATAAGTATAGTGATATTTTACAAGTTAAAGATGTAAATAAATAAATGTTAAGAATATAAAGTGTAAATTTATTTTGTAAAAATTTGATGTGAAAAAAATTAAATGAGATTCAAGTTAAGAAATTGAATATGATGTTTTGGTAATATTTGAATATAAGTAAATAAAAAAAGGGTTAAGTTGGCTATGAATTAAATAATTAAATAAAGTGAATACTAAAAAGGGAATTTGTAATATAGCTAAATTTTGAATATAAAGTGGTAATTTAAGAAATTGATTAGAAATTTAGTTTACTTTGGAGTGGTAAATTGAACTTAATTATTAAGTAAAATATTATGGGAAATTTTGCACTTGATTTTTATAAGTAAAGCATAGAGAGGTTAGATATATATTTGAAAAATGTACTTTATAAAAATCATAATTTATTGAGTAATTTAAATGATTATTTAAAGGTGGAAATATGATTATATAAGTTAAATTGGTTTAATTATTGTTAAAACCATATTGAAGTTTAAATTTTAATTACTCAAATGAACTAAGGTATAACCTTTGGGATGTATACTGGATTTTTAAAAGGATTATAACTTCACTTTTAAATAATTTAAATGTAGTATTTGATTTAAATATAACTATTTTGGAATTTTATAACCACGGGTAATAATAAAATTGGTTGTTAAAGAGATCAGAATCGGATATGGGCATACTCTCTGTCGATACCGAAAACCACTTTGACAACCGTGTACGCGGTGGAGATTCCAGAATGAAGTAGGATGGTGATGACGTTTCCTTTGAGGTAAATACGTGGATCCGACTCCCGTGAGTTGGCATAAGGTGGCTAAAACAGGAGCGATCGACGGATTAATGAGGTAGCACCTCTGATCGGACGCACTTCTTCGTATGCCATTCTATTACTTTGTGATTGTTTGGCGCGCACCTTTGATTTGGGAGTGTTGTTCGAGGTGGGCGGTAGTAGCAGCTACGCATTACCACCGGTTCGGAAGCGTAATTGGTATATCTACCCTGGCATTGCCTAGTTGTGCCGTGTCACCTACCATAGCGAGCCTTGTACGAGTTTGGTTTTCTCCCGTAGGCCGTGTGGTATCCTCTGGTGGCTTCCCCATCAGGAGGGACTATGATATTGGATGGACTAATGGGACTATTATTGTGTTAAGGGGCAGACTGGGTAACTCCTTAACGCTATTTAAAAGTAAGTTTATTTTAATATAGACACTATTATAATAGCGAAATTATTACTACATAGTAAATAGTTTAACGGATCCTTAGAGGATGGACGGTCCCTAGCATCCTTTAAGTTACTTGCTTTATATTACAGTTCACTTGAATTAGCTTACACTGTATAAGTATGTATGTCCTGACTCGAGTGTTTATGTTTTATTTTATGCTCGGGTCAGCCTGAGTTTCAGTTCAGACTTCACCTCCAGAGCTAGGACTTCAGCAGATCATCTCTTTTCAAGCTGCCGTCAAGGTTCTGTTCGGTCCTTATTTTAGTCTTTGTAACCAAGACAATTTATGATTGAGAGTTTCTGTGGAGATTTCAAAGTATATTTAGTTTTAAGACTTTGTACTTTATACTTATTTGGAGACTATTGATAGTGGCTTCATGGACCACTAAGTTATTTTTAAATTCCGCTGCGAGTATTCTGATTTCTGTGTCTGTGATTATTTATTTACTATATATTCTGAGATTTGCCAAATTTTATTTACAAAGCGGTATTTTGAACAATTCAAGTCCGACATGTGTGAATGCGAATGGTTGAAAATATCGGGTCGTTACAATTCTCGGCGTCAGAAGGCCATATAGCGTAGGCTAGTGGCGAGATGCTGTCAGGTCTGGTGGAGGAGAGGCTGATGTTTCGTGATGGAGGTGGATTGCATCGGTGGCGAGACTGAGATGGGTGGCTTGCGGAAGCTCAAGAGGAAGAGGAGGAATGAGAGCAGCCTCGGTTGGCATTGGAGAAAGGTTGGAGGCTTGGCCTCAGGGTGGCTACAGAAAGTGGACGTGGATCGAGCTGCAACCGGGTGGAGACACGGACGTAGGCGGGCAAAGCTGGAAGTGCGAAGGAATGCACGATGGTGGAGTTTTGAGGTGGTGCTGTCAAGGTGAGGTCGGATCTTAGGGTTGCACAGGGTGGTCGGCATGTCGCGGTGATGCGTGTGCTTGGCTTCGCGGGCGTTGCGTGTGTTTTCGGTTGCGTTGGTGGATCTGGTCACAGTGAAGTGGAGATCATTTGATGGCTGAAGGATGCATGCTAATGAACAGGGGATGAATGAAAGTTTAGGGAAAGAGGTGGCATGCAGCAGGTTGCTTTTCATTCATTTTTTTTCTTTTGAACAGAACAAATGTAGGCGGAGAAAGAAGAAAATAAGGAAAAGTAGGAAAAGTAAATGAGGAGATGAAGGTTGCAGGCTGTAAAGAACATATACATTCATTTTCATTATAAAGTTATCAGTGGGAAGAGTGAAGTTCGTGCATTGGTTTATGAGTATAGTAAAGGCAAATGGTTGTTGGCTTTTAGACTTCTCATGGTGACAAATAAAAGGCAAATGAAATAAAGATTTGAAATTTTCAAACCAATACGGATATCTGCATCATAGATTCCGCCGTGCACCTGACATCAAAATACAGAATTGGATATACCGCAGAGATCAGCATGACGAGACAATCAAAACGGTATACAAATATCGGTGGTACGATTGAATTATAAAAATTCGAATTTTTTACTAGCGGAAAATGCAGTAAAAACGCAGAAGAATAAGATCGACGGAGCTAAAGAAGTCCGAATTTTGAAAAACGAAAAATGACGTTTTCCCAGAAGATGGTTTAAAATTTTTCTATGTAAAAATATTTAGGTTCCGAAAACGTTTTATTTTCATCGCTTTTTAACTGATTAAATTGAAGTGAATTTACGCACGAAATACACTTTCGTATTTTTGAACAAAAATTTATCAATTGCTATGTTTAACTAGACGGATTCCAAATATCAAATTTATATTTCAAAATTTTATATTTTATATTTTATCAAATTTCACACAAATTCAGTTAATTAAATTAATTAAAACCGTTAAAATATCCGGGTTGTTACGCTCTCTCCCACTCAAAACTTTTCGTCCCCGAAAAGGGAGGAGGTAGGAGAATAGAAACAACCAAAAGAAAATAGACTTGAATTACATAATAAACAATTAATTTAAACCATATAAATTTCAATTTATATTCAACAATTTGTTTTTAAATTCAAGATTTTCATTAAATTGATTTGTTTTCACATTTATTAATGTTAGGTACAAAAGGTTTCTTTCAAATGAAATTCAATTTAAATTCAATTAATTCAAGATATCTAATTAAGTCGATTTAATTTTAATTTATTAACTTTGAAAACAATTTTTTTTAATCACGCCTATTATTTATTTAACTTATTATTCTATTTATCTCCATAAACATTTTATAATTAAAATTTAAGTGAATAACATTTATTATACGCGCTCACATTTTATTTATAAAGACAATTTATATTATATATTATCCAATTTTCTTAAATTAACAATTTCAAAGATCATAAATTTGAATAGTCCTTTATTATAATCATACTTTATTCGACAAATTTAATTCTTTTATTCCAAATTATTATTAAATTTATTCCACTTAATATATCTTATCACGTATATTAAGTATATTTACATTTAATATAAATACTCAAATTTTATTTAAAAATTCCCTTGATATCATTTTCTACTGTATAATATTCAATTACATAGTTAACTTCTGAATGATTTTGGTAAGTTATATTGGAATGTAATTGAGTAGTTTACAAATTAAAATTTTCAATTCATTTATTTCAAGTTTAAGTATTCATTCAAATTCTGGTTCCATTATATATATGAAATTGTTCTTAACAAGAATTTACGTGTTAAATTTCCGATTTACTTCAAACAGTTTAGAAATAATTATATATACAATGTATCAAATCAAAGCTATAATCATATATTTTAATATTATATATCAAGTCATATTTTTAAAGTTCAAATCAATTTATTTTTCCAAAAAAAAGTGTAGCAAAGCTACAGAATAGTCTCTCCACTTCGAAACCCGAAAATGAATATCGATGGTGCGGCTGCCATCACCGAATTATTTTCCAGCGACAAAGAGAAGAGCACTAATTTTAACTTTTAAATTTTTTTGAATGATTTCTATTTGAAAATATTTTAAATACTGTACACTTTAAAACTTTCAAATCAAAGTTTGATACCACCGGATATTGAATCCTCAAATTCTAATTTAAATATATTTCAAATTCCAAATCAAATTACAACCAATTTTATAAATTTATTTATTTATTTTATGAAATAGTCAATGATTTGTAAAACAATAAATGAAAATTAAATTTAACATTTCGAACAACAGATTCATTAACATTTTAATTTTAGAAAATGTAGACTTGTATATAATATAATCATACAAAACTATTTTATTTACCAAATTTGAAAATAATATTATGTCAGATTGCTCTGTTCAAGTGCTTTGGAAATCCTATCGATAGCGCTGATCAGACGAATCGATCGGAAACCCAAATCAACATCAACAGCTCAAACAACACAATATATATTAAAACATTTAAATATTAATTTACAAATACACTTTCTCGCTCGACAATACAGAAATGGATTTCAAGGCAAGGATAGAGATTCAAATTTAATGGACTCAAATCAAGAGAATTTTGATTCGAAAATAGGTTTGAAATAGAAGATAAGATAATTCAATTAACAGAATCGGGAGATGGATAAGCTTATTTAATTCACGAGCAACCTTAACCGGGTCGACCGTGACTTCAAGAATGAATATGATGCAGAATTTCGAGGCAAATCTTCATTCGATCTCGAGAAATAGAATTCAGGTATAGCAGGAGATAGATAGCATCGTAAACCGAGGATATATATTAATTTTCGGTGACTCGATGTCAATTGTAAAAGAATTTCACCCCTTTACAAGTCATTCGAAGTTTGGCGAGACCGCCGATTCATTATAAGAATCATTCGAGGTGGAGTTATGGGATGCTCCAGAATTGAAAGAAGACGAATAGTGAGGGACACGAATGAATTTTGGAACCGCAGGGAACGTTCCAAAATTCAAAGGAATTGAGTCAAAAGGAAGAGATTGAAACTCGAATGAGAGTGATTCTGTAAATATATTTACCCTATATGCCGAGTTTTGCCTAGAGCAACCAAAGCTCTGATACCAACTGTAACGACCCGCTATTTTAGACTATTCGCATCCGCACATGTCGGACTTGAATAATTCAAAATACCGAATTGTTAATTTAAATTTGGCAAAACTCAGATATATAGTAAATACATAATCATAGAATCACAAACACGGAGTAATAATATGCAGCAGAAGCAAAAGATAGTAGTTCATGAAGTCACTATGTATATATAACAGAGTTAAATAAGTTACAACAGAAGTCTCGAATACAATAGTCAAATACAAGAATCAAAATGCATCACTGGAATCAACTGAATATATGGAAGCTGGATAGATAGATGGATCTCCAGGCAAAGCTCAAACTCCAAAGGTGAGTCTCAACAGTTGAACCACTCAGTCTGACCTGAGCGTAAAGCAAAACACAAAACACTCGAGTCAGGATTAACGTTCTTATATCAATAAATCCAACTCAAGTGAAATAACAATTGAAATACAAGTAACTCAAAGGACGTTGGAATAACCATCTTTTAAGGATCCGTTAAACTATCTACTATGTAGTAATATACGCTAAATAGAAAATGGCTATCAGTAATATAAAGTATCAAAATAGGGTTAAGGCGTTACCATTATCCCCCTTAACACATTTTATATAAGCGTTATAGTCTATACAGCACTGTAAACTCCACCGTAAACTGGTGGGATATCAGGGAGTACTCCATAGGTATAACACAAAACAAATTCGTAGTGGTCGCGTATATAGGGATACAAGTATGACAAGGTACATGAGGCAATACCCAAGGTAGTGATACTACCATTTGCTTGATCCGGACTGGTGAAAACGCATCGCCGCAACGATCGCAACACCGTGAAACAACACTCCCAAAAGTACTAGGGTGCACCAATCAATAACAAGTAATGAGTAGTTATCGAAGAAGTGTGTTCGCTCGAGGTGGCTAACCCCATTTGGCCCGGCACGGATCCTGTTTTAGTCATTTCCAATTTGACGCAAGTGTCATGGCTATCCATTATCGTTCTCTTTCTTCAGTCATCACGTACATCATTCCAACCACTTCATTCTGGATCACACTCCGCGTATAGTTACTAAAGTGGTTTCGGTTTAGACAGAGAGTATGTCCATAACCGATTCCGGTTTCTTTAATAACCTTCGTAATTATTTCACCGATTGGTCATTTAACAAATTTCTAAACCAAATCAAATTCAATTTCAATTAGAATTTGTAAATCAACATTTCATTTTTCTTTCTAAAACAATTTCCATAATTTGCATTACAAAACTTCAACTTACTGTTTCAAAATCTTATAATTCGATTTCAATTTTTATTTAAACAATTCAATATTAATCCAAGTTCGTATATAAGTTTCATTCCAAAATCATTCAAATTAATTTAAATTTACACTCAAATTAATTTAATTCATAGATCGATTTCATTCAATATTCGTTAAGTTAATTTATCATTCAAAACAAATTTCTATTAAATTTCCAATTTATTAAATCAATTATTCAAGTTCAACTCTATTGTATCAAAACTTCAAAATTGAATTACATTAGATTCGGCAATCAAATTCTTTACTTACAAGAGTTACATTTATTCCAATAAATCACGTTTTATTTCTTGTTAAGGAAATTCAATTTCCTTTATTTATTTACTTAGTTACAAATCTCAAAACTCAATTAATAAAGAAACTCAATTTCACATATTCAAGAAGTTCAATTTCACTTATTGACTTACTTAAATTTTCCAAAGCTTAATTAATAAAGAAACCCAATTTCATTTATTAACAAAGTTCAAATTCACCTATTCAAAAGTTCAATTTTTCTTATCAAAAAATTCAAATTTTTATTTAATTATCAAATAACTCAATTTTATTTAATTATTAAATAATTTCAAAACTTAATTAATAATACAAAATTTAATTATTAAATGAATCCAAAACTCAATTATTAAATAATTCCAATCTTAATTATTAGATAATTCCAAACTTAATTATTAAATAATCTCAAGACTTAATTATTAAATAATTTCAAAACTTAATTATTAAATAATTTCAAACTTAATTATCGAATCATTTCAAACTTAATTCAATGAATAATTCCAAATTTATTGTCAAATAATTTATTTTAAAACAACGTTCTTTTAATAACTACTCTATTAATATTTTGTTTCAGCTTATTAAATATTAACATTATTTCCTTCATTGAAATTTCAAATTCCAACTTCATTTTGAAACTTATTCTTTATTCAAATAAAATCTTTATTTTATTTTTAAATCAAATTTTAACCAATCAGTTATTTAGTTCTCTATCCTAAGTCAAATTCATTTGGGTGTTTATCATTTCAACCCAATTCCAATTCAATTCAAAAATCAAAGCATAACAAAGGAAACTTGCAGTGTGATAACTGGGATGGTGTCAAAGTAAATAAATAAGCAATAACAAACATCAATAACAATCCAATAATTAATTCAAATAATCCCGAAATAATCGTATTAATTCACATTGTTATTTGTGTAAATTAATATATTATTTCTAGAATCTACACTATCATTTCATGTAGATTAAAGATTATTACACTAATATTTATAAGGTTCTTCATTTGATGTCTATTATTCGATTCCAAAGTATATCAATTCACATAACATACATTCAATGGTTCAAGGTGTAGTTAACACTATTTCTACGTGTCAATCAATCTAGCATTTAAAGGGTCATATTATACACTTTAACAAATCAGATTTAGCACATATATCAATTTTATCCTATATCAAATTCAATAACATATTATTTATCACTTTAAACATTAATAATTTAACATCCAATATAAACATCAACAAACCATCAATTATCAACCAAACTGGATTATCATTACACAAATACAGATAATGGTGTCAGATGTCACAGGTGAACTGATACAGGCAATAACATAAATAACAGTGTAAATAACTAACAACGGAAATATTTCAATTATCGTTTCAATTGAAATCAAATTTAATAAATAAAAGAACATTAATCGTGAGTGATTGCTCATCTTTCGAGGCTAGAGATAAACGAGAAGATGACACGGATACGCACACTGATACGGATACTGAATTTGAATTGTGAATCCAAGCAAAACAAAATCGGCTCGAATTCGACGGACAAGCTGATAGATAAGAAATAAACGAAATCTAATCAAAACTAGATCGATGCAGATAAAATTGAAACAAAAGTATATTATATTTGTTTTCTTAAACCAACATTCAATTTTTTTTTAAATTACGTATTATATTTTGAATCATAATACATATCCAGATCACTATATATATTTAACAAATTTAAATAAACACATCTTCTGATCCAACCCTTATAAAATCATTGTTTTAATTAAGCACACGTATATATATAAACTTCTGTTATAATAATACATACTGCAACCCAAATACTTATACATATTCATAAACAGATTATCCAAAACTCAAAAATACAATTTTACAACTTTTACTAAAATATATAACACGTATAAAGTATGTTTGATCGACCATACACCTCCCTTGTTAGTACATTACTTTGTTTCAAGAAGCGAAGGCTACTGCCAACCAATGAAAAAAATTGGTTGGACAATAAGCACAACTAAAGTGAATTCAGATATAAAAATCTTCCAATTTTGTTATGCGTTGATTTTTGTTTGTTCAAAAGAGTAGAAATTAAGAATAAGAAAAGAATGAGACGTACTAGCTCAAAAGCACTTCTTTAAATATAGTATACATATAACACTTTGAAACGTCAAAATATACTTGTCTATGCAGAGATCTGCAACAAAATTTCACAATGTATAAAAAAATTGAACTGGTGCTCTGTACATACGCAAATCGGAAAGGCAAGATCTCGTATGTATGCTTCTTATATATGTAAAATAATATACACTAGTATAAAAACTTACATATCAGAATATATAAACATTATATATATACGAACGCATACACAAATAGAAGCAGAAAAAGGAGGCTACTCACGGCAGAGATGGAGTTATGGCCGAGATGCACTCGGTGATGAAAGCGCCAGATGAGCCAGCATGGCTGGTGCACAGGGGATTCTTGTAACAGCCCGAAGTTTTAACAAGTATTTTTCACTTTTAATTATAAAACTCTGGAGGTTTATTATATAAAAATCTAAAATTTGAATTGATTAAAAGAATTGCCCAAATTTTTAAATAAATAATGAGATCTCTGAAATTTGGACGTGGTTAAGAATTAACTTTAATCGGAAATTTGGGTTTTTTTTATGATGGTAAATAGCTTAATTTCTAGCAAAATCATGTTTTAATTAAGAAATAAGATTTGAAAAAAAAAATTAGTGTATAAATAAACTGTTTAATTACGCGTTTAAAAGGTGCGTTATTGATGGAATATTTTTAACGTATATTTACTACATAAGAGAACGCGTAAATTAAAAGCGTTACTTTTATTATGAAACTGGGAACGTATAAAGTATGTTTGATCGACCATACACCTCCCTTGTTAGTACATTACTTTGTTTAAGAAGCGAAGGCTACTGCCAACCAATGGAAAAAAATTGGTTGGACAATAAGCACAGTTAAAGTGAATTCAGATATAAAAATCTTCCAACTTTGTTATGCGTTGATTTTTGTTTGTTTAAAAGAGTAGAAATTAAGAATAAGAAAAGAATGAGAAGTACTAGCTCAAAAGCACTTCTTTAAATATAGTGTACATATAACACTTTGAAACAACAAAATATACTTGTGTATGAAGAGCTCTGCAACAAAATTTCACAATGTATAAAAAATATAGAAATGGTGCTGTGTACATATGCAAATCGAAAAGGCACGATCTCGTATGTATGCTTATTATATATGTAAAATAATATACACTAGTATGAAAACTTACATATCAGAATATATAAACATTATATATATATATATATATATATATATATATATATATATATATATATATACACACGAACACATATATAAATAGAAGGAGAAAAAGGAAGTTACCCACGGCAGAGATGGAGTTATGGCCGAGATGCACTCGGCGATGAAAGCGCCAGATGAGCCAGCATGGCTACTGCGCAGGGGATTCTCGGTGTTAGAAGGCCAGATAGTAGAGGCCAGTGGCGAGATGCGGTCAGGTCTGATGGAGGAGAGGCCGATGTTTCGTGATGAAGGTGGATTGCATCGGTGGCGAGACTGAGATGGGTGGCTTGCGGAAACTCGAGAGGAAGAGGAGGAATGAGAGGGCCTCAGCTGGCGTTGGAGAAAGGTTGGAGGATCATCCTCAGGGTGGCTACAGGAAGTGGACACGGATCGAGCTGCAACCGGGTGGAGACACGGACGTAAGCGAGCAAAGCTGGAAGTGCGAAGGAATGCACGGTGGTGGTGTAACAACCCTAAATTTTTGCCTATATATTTTTAAATTTGACTTTATTTTATTTCAATTATTGTAACGACCCGGAATTTTTATTAATTAAAAATTTGAATATTTAATTAATTTTAAATATTAATAAGTGAATTTATAAGTCAAATAAATTTTTATTTGAATTATTGGATTTAATTGGATTTTTAAATCGATAATTTAATATGTTAAATTATGGAAATAATTGAAAATTTGAGTTAAATATGATTGAAAATGATTTGTAAAATTTTCTTTTATCATGTTAGAGTTAGAATGATATTTTAGAACTTTTTAAATCGAATTAAAAGTTAATTTGTGAAAATTGAATATTTTAATATTTAAATCGACTAGTGAAAATAGTCAATTTTTGAACAGTCTCAGAATTTAACGAAACCAGTTCCATTGGATCCGTAATAGTTAGTTATTATCGGATTTCAATTTTTGTGTCAATCGGAGTTATCGTTTGATCGTGGCAGCTCGAAACGCATCGATTTATTTTTAATTTAAATTTGGCGAGCTAAAATAGCCATTTTTCAAAAAGTCTCGGATTTCGACGAAACCAGTTTCATCGGATCCATAATGTGATATTATTGTAAGGTTTCAAATTTCGTGTCAATTGGATTTACCGTTTGTCCGGTACGAATTAAAACGCCTAGAAAATCGCTTAAATCGGTTTAATTCAAATTGAGCGTTTGTAGCCATAACTCGCACATACGTCCGAATTAGCTTTCGAAACCTGTTCCATTGTGTCCGGAACGCGGGGTAAACCCTAGAAACGCTGGTTACGGCGCGTAAATCGGAGTTCGGAATTTCCGGATGAATAGTGTCGAACGAAACTCTATAAATAGCCCCACCCTTCATTAAAAAAAATAAAAAATAAAACTAAACCCTAATTTGTAACGCAGCCGCCACCTTCATCTTGAACGGCCGAAATCTTCCCATATTCATCCCCAAATATCTTCAAATCCGTGCAACGATTCAACAATCTTTCAACATGAAAGTGGTAGAGGGTAGTGAGATCTACGATGTGAACGGTCATGATCGAAAATAGTTGAGTGGATCAACGGGAAAATGGAGATGAAGGCGTCGAGTTTATGCACGTCGTTCGTGTACTATGGGGGGCCGAGCCCTATGGTGCTTCAGCCGAGTGTAGTTCTTGGTATGGCCTTCAACATGGCGGTGATGTGATCGAGTATAATCGTGTGTGGTGTTAGCGAATTGAAACCCTAAATTGCATTATTGGGTTCGGTTGCGTTCTGATGTTACTGGAACATGAAACGTGAGGAAGGAGATGAAAACATGCGGCTGTGATGGAATGGAGTTGAGATCTACGGTGGATGCTAGCTTAGGGTATTAAAATATAAAGATTTATGTTGAAATTAATTATTAAAATCGTGTACAAACTTTAAACTGTCATAACTTTTTCATACGAGGTCGAAAACGCGCGAAACCAGTTGCGTTGGAATCGTATGGACAAGCACTACGCCATGGAGTTAGTTTGGAGTCGTTTGGAGTTAGTGAGAATTTTGGGTAAAATTAAATGTCCGTTTAATTTTATTCGAAATAAATCGCTAAAACGGAATTTAAAATCAAGGTGAGAACTTCTCACTCAATCGAATCGGTTTCGATTTTATTTTAAATAGTTAGATTTAAAATATTTGAATGCATGTTTGAATGATGATTGTTATCTATTGATTGTTAAAATAGACATTATACGCCGTCAGTAAGCGGATGTTATTTATTAAAAACATATACCGCGAATATTTCATAAACAGTGAAATTGGTATTATATATAATAGCAATATATATATATTGGCATATGTATATATTGGAGTTATTGATTCCCCGCATTTTTTGTTTAGCGGATGAGACCCTATTGCGCCGTTATTAAGCGGATAATATTTAATAAGAACATATACCGCGATAATTTCGTACTGGAGCGAAATTGGTATTGTGCTAATGTTTTTGGATGCAGGAAAACAGGTTGGAGGGATCCAACTGGATTCCTCAACAGTTTTTATTTGATTTCAGATATTTTGATATTTGATGGATTTTCATATTGATATATGATATCGTTGTTGTCGTGATTGACTATTTGGTATGTAGCATCATTGGACCAAGTTTTAGAATTTTAAAATGATTTATAAAGTGATTTTTGAAAATATACTATATGTTTGGAATTTGATCTATTTTAAATAAATAAACGTTATAATTTTTAAAGTTATAAAAATTATGAGTTTTGAGAAAAATAGTTAAAAACTGATTTTTGAGAATATGATGCTATCGATTTTATAAAATAGTTTAATCGGAATTTTTAAATTTATTATAAAAAGTTTAAAAATAGGATTTATAAAAATTTGATTATTTTATAAATCAAGAGAATGGTGAAATAATAAAGGAGATTAAAGAAGTTTTAAAAGAATAATATAAATTGATTTATATTAAGAGATTTATAAATGGATATTTATAAATTGAAATATGGACATTATAAAACGAGTTTTTTATAAGTGTTTGAATGAAGTGAAAATGAATTTCATAATTGAATGGAATTTATAGAATTTTATACGGTGAAGTTATAAATGGAATTTTATAAGCAGTAGGTTTATAAAATTTATTAAGTTATTAAAATAATGATTTTGGATAAATGAATGAATCTTATAAGTTATAAGATTTATAATTTGGGAAGTTTAAAAGAACGATCTTTGTAAAATAATCGTTTTATAAATATTTAACTTATAATATGAACTTTTAGTTTATAATTGAGTTATAAACGGGAATAGGTTAATAAAGGAATTTAGAAAAAAGGAAGTTTTTATAAATAAATAGAAATGGAATTTATAAACGTTGTTTATAAATTCGCAATGACTTATTTTGATAAGTAAATTGTTGTAACCTATTAATGGAGTTATATTCACGATTTTGACTGTGAATAATCCCTTGAAATAAAATGTATAAAAGAATGAAATTTATTAACGTAGTATATTCACGTTTTTGAATAGTGAATAATTCTTTTAAATAAAATGTATAAAAGGATGAAATGTGTTAACGTAGTATATTCACGTTTTTGAATAGTGAATAATATGTTAAAAAAATTGTTTTGAATGTGATATTTGAAACAGAATTAAAACGATCGAACAATGTTTTAAATGTGTTGAGATTCGAAACCATAGATTTCAACATTTATTGTTGAAATAGACGTTTTCGAGAAATAGAAGGAGATGATGGACTATAACACTGTTGTTATAGTAAATGATTTCCGAAAGGAAATGTTTTGTATAGTATTGGGATTTATATATCTATTTAATTTCGAATCCCTATACTAGTGAATTTGGGACGTCGTAACGATGTTTTACGCAACATTCGTTTTGGCCCAAATAAATATGTTTAAGAGAATGATTTCCTTAAAGAATGAAATATATACTTAATTTCGATTGAAGTATATTGAATATTTTCCAAGTGTTGAAAAATAAATAAAAATTGTGAATTACTTATGAATAAATAAGTATGGAATTGTTTTCCAATATGAAGTGATATTTAGAATTTATCTTTTTGAAGATAAATTGAAAATGAATAATTGAAATCGAATATTCATTGATATTTTGGAATTATAAATTCACTAAGGAATTTATAAAGGAAGTGGAATTTGTTTAAAAATAAATATTGATTTATTTTTGAAGTGTGAAATTATATATCTTGTAAAGATATTTTGTGAAATAAATAATTTGGAAAATTATTTGGAATCTGGTGATGTGTGCATATCCAATGATAGTTCAATAACCGACTATCAATATTTCCCTTTGAATGGGTAATTGATGTGATTTGTTTGAATGTGAATGCTACACTTATTTTTGAATAAGCGCTCACTATTCGGGTTAACCGGGAAAGGACCATGGGGTCGTATAACCCATTCCGAATATGTGATACGTCGTTGTGAATTGCATTTGAAGATCGGTGTTGAAGACCCGGTATTTGCGAGAGCGATAGGATGACCTGTCGATTTACTCTGCACGAGTAGCTACGGTATAGAGTTCTCCATATGTGATGGTGAATCCGATCAGGATTGTGAATATCCGGATTGCAAGGACTTCTTTGTAAGTGCCTTCGGTTTTGTCGAGCCCGGAACAGACTTGTATGGATTGTGTGTCTGACATTACAAGTTGAGATATAAAGCCGATTTCATTCAAATATATTTCTGTTGGTGGCGAAGAATTTATTCTTTTAGCTTAACACCCTTCTCTGAGACATACGAGCTCAGAGGTTATATAGTTGAATGTTATCAGCGATATATTCCCAATTTGGTAATGTGATATGCTGAGTGTTGCTGTAAATGATCATTGTGTTGATTATTGTGATAGGATCGTTTATTTGATCGTCTATCTTAGTGATCATTGTGTTGATCATTTGTTGACCCAAAGCATGGCTTTTGTATAAAGTATGTTTTTGTGGACGTGACTTCGTCGAACCTCACACCCCGAAAATGGTCAAAACAGGAAAGATGCGGCAAGGTTATGAGGGGTAGCACCCTTTAGGGTATGTACATTTCCTTCTGGATAGAGGTGGTATCATGGTATGGAGCCCAGATATTTAACCTATGTGGTTACTACGAATTTATTACTTTGTGGTTGTTGGTTTTCGGGATCCCGTGAGAAAGGTCGTTTACGATCGGGGAATGGCGTGCTCGTGTCAGTAGTTACCCAGTTAGGGGTAACCCGGCCTTGTGTTGGCAGAGTTCCGGTTTGGTTCTCGGGGATGTCTTTCCAGAGGCATTCTCATGTGGCAATGGGAAGTTCCTTGGCCTGACCATTTGTTGGAAATCCAATTCCCAATGCGAAACTTGTACGGTATTAGTTGTAGAACCTGTCATTCACTTATGGTGGTCACCACTGTTTGGATGGTAGCTATAGTAGGCATAGTTCGAAATGTCTATGTTGGCTAAGATTTATATTCTACTTTCGAAATGAATTTCTTCTACACTATACACTAGTAATAATATCAAATGTTATTTTAAATGCGTATCAAGCATCTTTGACTATCATAAGGAGAAATCTCCTCCGATTCTGCGTTTGCATGTGTGTGTGTGCGGGAGGCCTTATGGTAGTCTCATTTTTAAAAGCATTGCGAATTGAATTTAAAAATATTCCTCTATTTTGATTTTAAAGATAAATAAACTGTTTTGAGTTCTCACACCAGTCGCATGACTGACTTGGAGTTTATTGTTTTCCTTCCTAAACTCTGTGTGCCCACCAATTTTCACACGGGCAGTCAAGAGTTAAGGTTTATCAGGATATTCTGGATATTCTGAAGTTGCTGGAGGCAAGCTGGATGGCATGGCGTATTACTAGTTTATATAGTATTTCTTTTTCCGCTGCACTGTTTGATGTTGTATGATGTTGTACACTCTGATGATATGATGTAATGAAATGTGTTGTAATGTAATAACTGATATAGTTCTTTGTTTAAAGATTATTCATTTATTATTATATGTTGTTCCGCTGCGAATTGTGAGATTCTGATGTTGTTCTGTTGTTGTTCTCTATTCCGTTCTATTCTCCATTTTTCTATATTTTCAAATTTTCTATTCTCTTTTCCTTCTATTTTAAAATGTTCTATCTTCTGTCTTCTTTTCCCTATCTAAATTTTCTATCTTCTTTTCTACTTTTTCTCTTCTTAAAATCTTTTTAAAACCCCTAAGGGTTCGTATTTTCGTTCGTCTTGAATTAAACAAAGGAGATTAGTGTCTATTCAAGGAGTACGGATTTACGGGTCTTTACAGTTGGTATCAAAGCTTATGGTTAAGCGACAACCATGGTTCTGTTGGGTATTACTCATTAGAGATAGAGTCAGCAGTACTCTAGAATGAATTTGAGTGTAATAATAGCTATGAGAGCGTATTTGTTAGTGAATATGAAATTGTTTTATATTGTGATGATTGGTTTATTGAGTGGCATATGAACCTTCGTCAGCACGGTATGTACAACTATGCCGAAGGGGTTTCTAAACGCTTGAATAGAACAATTCGGCACAATATTGATTTTAAAATTGGGTAAATGAAATAATTCTACTTTGATTATATTTTATATATAAAAGAAATAATTTTCAGAATTATTAAAGTATATAAGTTGATTGTTTAGTTGTTTGAATAATCTAAATAAAGGAATTGTATAAGTAAAAAGAATTATAAGAGTTGAATTATAATTAAAGTGATTTACAATTGTGAAATAAACTTATATATAAGAAGTGAAACTATATGAATATATTTATGAATATGAGTTGTAAATGAAAATGAATTTAAAGTTAAATGGAAATTTACTTTAGAAGTGGAAATATAACTTAAATTATGTTGAATGAAGTTGATATTAGTATCAAAGTAAATTAGTAAAGTGAAGTGATATATGTGAACTTGAGTTATATAAATGAAATTCAACTTTTGTAATAGAATTGAATGAATGGATTGAATATTAATCAATTAAATGTGAATTAAGTTGATATGAAATAATGAATATAAGTGTTAATTCATTTAAAATATAATGTTATTGGAAGTTGAATAATTGAATGAAAATCAATTAAATTAAACCAATTGATAAGCAAAGGAATTTGGTTGTAATTATATATACATTGGTTGTTATATGATTGTTAGTTGATTGTATATAATTCATTAAGTGTTAATGAAATTGAAAGCTAAAGTAATTGGAATTCAATTGGAAGTTAAATGAAATTTGAATAGAATTGAACGTGAATTGGATTTAATTAGTGAATGCAAACTAATTAAAATTGAGAATGAATGTTGATAAAATCCAATGTAAATAAATCAAATGTGATTAAATTGAAAACCTATTTCATTGAATATTAATGAGAATATAAATGAATATATATTGATTTTGAATTTGTTGAATGCTAGTTGGTTGATGTTTGAATATGTTTGCATTTGTTGTTTAGTTGCATTTGCTATGTGACATATATAGTTATGTTGCTATATGTTGTATATTGAGATTATTTTCATATGTGCATGATTCTCATGTTGTTTGTTGAGTAATTAGTAGGTGCGGATCGCGTTTGCTTCGCATTTGGAGCTCGCTTTTGCGCTATATTAGCCGTATATGCTTGCTAATAAAATATAAGGTACATATCTCGGATTACATACCGTACTTTTATACTTTTTTCCCTTCGGGATGCCTCATTACTTGATGAGATGTATATTTGTGATATATATAATGTCATTTTTTTTTTCGGATCGAGCCGCGCAAAGGAGACTATGGCGAATTTTTCCGGAAATTTAAGGCGTTAGAAAAATTTTGAGAAAATTTGGAAAAATGTTGAAAACTTTAAACTTTGATTTGAAGTTGAAAGTTAAACAATAGTAATTGTTTTTGAAAGGATAACTAAGTATGATTTTGAAAACTTAGTAAAGTTATTGTAAGAAGTTTAACTATGAATTTTGGAAAGTTAATAAATTCTGTAACTTTTCTTACTTAATAATTTCGAGGACGAAATTCTTTTAAGTGGGGAAGATTGTAACGACCCAGAATTTTTATTAATTAAAAATTTGAATATTTAATTAATTTTAAATATTAGTAAGTGAATTTATAAGTCAAATAAATTTTTATTTGAATTATTGGATTTAATTGGATTTTTAAATCGATAATTTAATATGTTAAATTATGGAAATAATTGAAAAATTGAGTTAAATATGATTGAAAATGATTTGTAAAATTTTCTTTTATCATGTTAGAGTTAGAATGATATTTTAGAACTTTTTAAATCGAATTAAAAGTTAATTTGTGAAAATTGAATATTTTAATATTTAAATCGACTAGTGAAAATAGTCAATTTTTGAACAGTCTCAGAATTTAACGAAACCAGTTCCGTTGGATCCGTAATAGTTAGTTATTACCGGATTTCAATTTTCGTGTCAATCGGAGTTATCGTTTGATCGTGGCAGCTCGAAACGCATCGATTTATTTTTAATTTAAATTTGGCGAGCTAAAATAGCCATTTTTCAAAAAGTCTCGGATTTCGACGAAACTAGTTTCATCGGATCCGTAATGTGATATTATTGTAAGGTTTCAAATTTCGTGTCAATTGGATTTACCGTTTGTCCGGTACAAATTAAAACGCCTAGAAAATCGCTTAAATCGGTTTAATTCAAATTGAGCGTTTGTAGCCATAACTCGCACATACGTCCGAATTAGCTTTCGAAACCTGTTCCATTGTGTCCGGAACGCGGGGTAAACCCTAGAAACGCTGGTTACGGCGCGTAAATCGGAGTTCGGAATTTCCGGATGAATAGTGTCGAACGAAACTCTATAAATAGCCCCACCCTTCATTAAAAAAAATATATATAAAACTAAACCCTAATTTGTAACACAGCCGCCACCTTCATCTTGAACGGCCGAAATCTTCCCATATTCATCCCCAAATATCTTCAAATCCGTGCAACGATTCAACAATCTTTCAACATGAAAGTGGTAGAGGGTAGTGAGATCTACGATGTGAACGGTCATGATCGAAAATAGTTGAGTGGATCAACGGGAAAATGGAGATGAAGGCGTCGAGTTTATGCACGTCGTTCGTGTACTATGAGGGGCCGAGCCCTATGGTGCTTCAGCCGAGTGTAGTTCTTGGTATGGCCTTCGACATGGCGGTGATGTGATCGAGTATAATCGTGTGTGGTGTTAGCGAATTGAAACCCTAAATTGCATTATTGGGTTCGGTTGCGTTCTGATGTTACTGGAACATGAAACGTGAGGAAGGAGATGAAAACATGCGGCTGTGATGGAATGGAGTTGAGATCTACGGTGGATGCTAGCTTAGGGTATTAAAATATAAAGATTTATGTTGAAATTAATTATTAAAATCGTGTACAAACTTTAAACTGTCATAACTTTTTCATACGAGGTCGAAAACGCGCGAAACCAGTTGCGTTGGAATCGTATGGACGAGCACTACGCGATGGAGTTGGTTTGGAGTCGTTTGGTGTGACGCCCCACCTCTATACCCACGCTAGCCAAGAACATTACGGTGAATGCTGTCGACTAGCATGGAGAATAAGGCTGTTGAGGAGCGACCATCTGTATAATTGCTTTGTGCGAGTACCGATATACCGGATAAAAATATAACTTTTCATCTCAAGAGGAAATCCGACATACCGACACAAACTCAAAGCTACTACACAGTGGCTATAATATCTTCGGAAACAAATATAGAAATAAACATAACATAAATCAGTCACAGACAATTCATATCACAAAGGCGGAAATAGATATGAATACTACACATAAAAGTGTATATCAGAGTAGTGGTCTAAAAAGATCCACATATCACAAAAGAAATAGTTACATGAACTACACAAAAGAATAGGTATACATTATGGAGTCAATATCTCAAATGTATACAACAAAAACTACTAATCTAAGTAGTTAGCCAAAAGTCAGAGGGATCAATCCCAAGAGAGAAGTCAAGCAGAAGCACCTGTAACATCTCGGTCTGACCCGATTATTATTTAATAAGAAAATAATAAACGGATCAGTCTAGCTATAAATATCGGATAACATGATATAGGATAGGAGATATGACTAAACACATAATAATCACAATGCCAAGCTGTGATAAATAAGTAATTGAAAATCAACAAGAGATTAATCAATATCACAATAATCTACTCAAGATAAAAGGAATGTCATACTCCTAATTTCAGTCACCAAGCCACAATAAATGACATATATCAATGCCCATCGTAAAAGTTGGTGAAACATAAATTCCAGAAATCAACACACGAAATCCAGAAATCACAATAAAAAAGGAACAACGACGTCGTACAACGGGACATCCGATGAACCAAATCACAATAAAAAGGATGGCCAATCCCCAAAAGAAACTGGACATCGACACACCTAAAAAGACATGCCCCATGAACAGTCGAACATCGACGCACCTAGAAAGATACGCCCCATGCTCTAGCATCGACGCACCTAGAAAGATACGCCCCATGCACAAATAAATAAACATCGATGCACCTAGAAAGATACACCCCATGCTCTAGCATCGACGCACCTAGAAAGATACGCCCCATGCACAAATAAATAAACATCGATGCACCTAGAAAGATACACCCCATGCTCTAGCATCGACGCACCTAGAAAGATACGCCCCATGCACAAATAAATAAACATTGATGCACCAAGAAAGATACACCCCATGCTCTAGCATCGACGCACCTAGAAAGATACGCCCCATGCACAAATAAAACATTGACGCACCTGAAAGGTACGACCCATGTATAAAATGAGACGAAACTCAATAAAATGAGGAACAATCCTCCACATAGACAAAGAGACATCGTACATTGCTAGTCTAAACCGCAAAGATGATCGTCATGATCAAAGAGAAGTGTCAATTACAATAAGCTAGTAAATATATGAGCTTAGCTTCATGTCCCATAACCACTAGCTTAACTTAAATATTTACGAACAAATTGTAGATCTCCACTAGAAAATTGTCACAAGAGGTTCAATCGAACAAGTCCAAGAATTAACCGACAAAGTAAACGCAAGCGTTTCATACCACTTGTTTTACTAAGCCGTTTAATTAGATTTCTCATACGAGTGAGGTAAAGGTTTGTATATACTAATAGATTGGAAAACGGTTTTATAAACGAATTTGGTATTAAAATAGTATTGAAATCGATTGACGAAAGAGTTTTGATATTTACTACTAGTATAGAAAACCTTTATATTTTTAAAGTGACAAAGCACAAGGGGGATTGTAGAAACAATCAATCACAAAGATCACATTCGAAGATGTGAATAAAATCCAATGAAATCGATAAAGGATCCATCGAAGTGGATATATCTAAAATTCCCAAAGAAAATAAGTCATCAAAGATGATAATAAATGATGACAATAAATAGGATCATCACGAATCGATTTAAATTGGAAATTCAATCCAAAAAGGCAAATTGGACTTAAACAGCAGGTTCAGTCGACTGAACAGAGAATTTCAGTCGACTGACCCTGTACATGGAAATTTTCCAGGTTCAGGAAACTTTCTGTTTCCAGTTTCAGTCGACTGTGCAGAGTTTTTCAGTCGACTGAATCATGCCTGAAAACTCTCGGGTTTCAGGTTCAGTCGACTGAACAGAGTTTTTCAGTCGACTGAATCATGCCTGGGCTGTTTTTCAGCCTTATACAAATGAAGAGCAAACTCTTTCAAAATGCAATCGGACGAACATTGGCTCTAAGGGTTTATGCCAAACGGCAACCCGGCCCTATATGCTCCTCGATGCATCACCAAAAGCATGATAAAACATCCATAAAAGGATTTCACACAAATTTGACTTAAAAACCCAAAAATTGGAATATTTACAAAACCAATCCAAATCAAGAGCAAATTCTCATGAAGAAGTGTTAGGAATTCATACCTAACAACCAAAGATAATTATAGTCATAGATGTGAGATAAAAATCTCACCTTTGCACCCAAATCAATGAAGGAGAAGCTATGAAGCAATGGCAAGAACAAGCACTCTTCAATTCCAACTCAACAAGCTTGAATCTAAGCTTAAAGGAGAAACATTTCCTAAATTTGGTTTAGGAAATTTCTGAAATTCAAAGAGAGAATGAGTTGGAGAAGAAGAAGAGGAAGCTTACCAATGGGTTCTCATGAACTTTGGAGCAAGGAGATGGATTTGCAAATCAAGCTAGGGCTTAGGAATTTCTATTTCCCATTCTCTTCCTCCATTTTTGCTTGAGCTTGAGTGTTAGGAAAATAGAAGAGAAGTGAATGAAGAGGAGAGTGTTGGAACTGAGTTAAGTGGCTAATTGGCTCAGCCCAACCAAAGCCCTAAGCGGGAAAAAGTAGCAAAATTCAACTTTCTCCAAACATATCGAAGCTTATACTCAAAAAGGTCGCAAACGGCATTTTGAACTCAATGGAGGTGGTCTCGAGTCCTAATTCGACCGTATGCAAAAAGTAGCTTTTCGGACTAAAATCCGACTAACGATAAAATATTTAAATAAAATATTTAAATATAAAATCGATAAATATGCGGGTTGTTACAGACTCCCCTCCTTAAAGAAATTGCGTCCTCGCAATAAGTAAGAAGGAAATATAAGAAGTAACAACCATAGAAGCATATTAACACAAAAGAAAATTTTGAAATAGGAAGTTCACCCTAAAGTGCACAAAAGAGTTAGCAGGAAATCTAGTGAAACTTCAATTTCCACAATAATACCGGGCTCAAGAATGAAAACCGGAATCCCTAAGGCATTCCCGTAGATAAAAGACGTGGGGAAACGTCAAGAATAGCAGAAAATTGAGCCGGTGCAATGGCGTAGTACCAAAATGGTACGCCCGAAAAACTAGAAACTCAAACAATTTGGGACATCAGCGTAGTACAAAAACGGTACGCCCAATGAACCCAAGCAAAGACATCGATGTAGTACAAACGGTACATCCGATGAATCAAATAGCAAAGACATCGATGTAGTACAAACGGTACATCCGATGAATCAAATAGCAAAGACATCGATGTAGTACAAACGGTACATCCGATGAATCAAAAGCAAAGACATCGATGTAGTACAACGGTACATCCGATGAATCAAATAACAAAGGCATCGATGTAGTACAAACGGTACATCCGATGAATCAAAAGAAAAGACATCGATGTAGTACAACGGTACATCCGATGAATCAAACACAATAAAAGGACATCGGACGCTAGTCCTTAAAAGGAATGAGATAAAGCTCAATAAACGAAGTATACCAAAACGTCCGATGAACTTGATAGAAAAATAATTCCATTCAGACAACATCAAAGAATCAACCACTTGTTGCCTACGACAAAGCGCATTGGCAACACGATTTCCCCTTCGGGAATAAAAGGAATATCAAGATCATAAGATGTCAGGAACTCGAGTCAACATGAAGTTCCTTGTGAGAAAATAATTATTCCAAAGATTTATGATCGAGGTAGAGAACAAATTTCTTCCCCAAAGATGATGATGTCAAATTCCAAAAGCAAAAACATAAGCCGAGAGAACTAGATCATAAGTGGCTATCTAATCTCGAGAAGCTATAATGATTTAGAAGCACAAGGGATAGCACGTTCTCCTTTGCAAGAGAATGGCATTCCAAACCAATACGACTAGTATCGGTACAAATAGCAAAGTCTTGGTTCCCCTTCAGGAATCACAAGAAAGAATAAGAGTATCGAAAAGAAAGAACTTCTTTTAAATAATTCTCTTTTCCGAAAAGTTGAAACTTTCAAAATTACATTTTTACTTTTATGTAATAATCTTTCTACAAAAATTTTCATTTTTGCAAGTCAATATATCGTGTCTGATTGTCACATCAAAGCGTTTAGGAAATTCCTATCGATAACGTTGATCAGGCGCATCGACCAAAATTCTTAAAGCACTCAACGGGCAATACAATCACAAAATCATCTTTTATAGGATAAATAAATCTCTTAAAAAGTTTTAAGAATATTCTTTGTTCGTTTCAAGAACAAAATCCAGTTTTACTTATAAATAAATCTTATGAAAAAGATTTGCAAAATTTTAAATTACTATTTTCATCCAAAATCAATAAATACAAGAATGGTCTCATCGAAATATTCATAGAATATTCGATTTATAAAATGGATGAAATAAGTTGGACAAATTGAATGACAAAATAAGTCATTCATAAGAATCATAACAAGTGCGGAATGCGATTAACTTCCGCAACTTGTAGCAAATGAAGACGGTGGTAAAGTCGAACTAAAAAGACCTTAATACCACACAAAAGATTACTTAGGTGATAATCCTAAGACAAGTCAAATATACCGGAAAATTTCTCAAACTACATGAATGAGAGAAATAACACTTTCCTTATAAGTGGGCTTAAGGAATAAAATGATGCCATCCAGATGGAATCAAAATCATAAAGGAAAAATAGAAATCTGCTTAACAGATTGAAAATGTCGAAGATGAGTAATTCACTCGAAAAATAGGATATGGGCTTCACAATTTAAGCCAATCCTAACGTAAAAAGACAATTCCGAAGCCAAAGTGAATATCGGCTCGGAAAGAAAAGTCACATAAAACAATCTCGACATCTAAACAAAAGCAAATTGAGTGTTGCGGATCTACCATCCGGATTCACAATCCTCAATGAAGTCAACAAGCCCAAAAATGTTTAAAAAGAAAGAATCAACAAGTTCTTCTTGATATAAAATAGTGAGATGGAAACTATATCAAAAAGAACATGAACAAGATAATCACAAAGCAAATGTCATCGAGGATTAAATGTAAAATACCTTGACTAAGAGAAGAGTTGCTAGGGGCTTGCACAATATTTAGCTTTCTCATGTCCTTATTCAAAAGTTTGGGACATGCAGATAAAAGATGACCCGGTTTCTTGCAATAGCGACAAGAATGGGGTTTTGGACACATATTCGCATAGTGTTCCTTAGAATTACAATTGTAGCATCCTCCACGATAAGGGATTGGAGTCTCTACTACAAAAGTAGTTTGCTTCACTCTCTTATTGGGATTAAGGCTCTTGAACTTAATATGCCTTTTCTTGGAAGTCCCAATATCACAAACACTTCCTTTACCAATCTCTCCATGAAGAAGAGTAACATCCACAAGCTGATTGAAAGAAACTTCAAGTTTCAAAGGTAGAACCATTTCAGGGTTCTTACTCAAAGCATAGATAAACTCTTGATTCTTTACGAGATCCAAAAGTTGTTGAGCAGACATAAATACTCCATCCTGGGAAGTAGCACTAGATTGACCGACGCTGGGACGGCCTGGTCTAACCATTTCTCTTCTTTAAGAAAGAAAGAAAGAAGAGGAAAAAGTTATTCTCAAAATGAATATCAAGCAATCTTGATAGATAAAACAAGGAATCATAAAAGAAAGTAGGATAGAACGGTACGAAGACCCGAATAAAATCCTAAAGCACAACTCCTAAGAAAGACTTAGGACGATGATCCTTGTTAAATTATTCTATATTGTTCCGAAGTTTGGCTCTGATACCAAGCTGTGACGCCCCACCTCTATACCCACGCTAGCCAAGAACATTACGGTGAATGTTGTCGACTAGCATGGAGAATAAGGCTGTTGAGGAGCGACCATTTGTATAATTGCTTTGTGCGAGTACCGATATACCGGATAAAAATATAACTTTTCATCTCAAGAGGAAATCCGACATACCGACACAAACTCAAAGCTACTACACAGTGGCTATAATATCTTCGGAAACAAATATAGAAATAAACATAACATAAATCAGTCACAGACAATTCATATCACAAAGGCGGAAATAGATATGAATACTACACATAAAAGTGTATATCAGAGTAGTGGTCTAAAAAGATCCACATATCACAAAAGAAATAGTTACATGAACTACACAAAAGAATAGGTATACATTATGGAGTCAATATCTCAAATGTATACAACAAAAACTACTAATCTAAGTAGTTAGCCAAAAGTCAGAGGGATCAATCCCAAGAGAGAAGTCAAGCAGAAGCACCTGTAACATCTCGGTCTGACCCGAGTATTATTTAATAAGAAAATAATAAACGGATCAGTCTAGCTATAAATATCGGATAACATGATATAGGATAGGAGATATGACATAAACACATAATAATCACAATGCCAAGCTGTGATAAATAAGTAATTGAAAATCAACAAGAGATTAATCAATATCACAATAATCTACTCAAGATAAAAGGAATGTCATACTCCTAATTTCAGTCACCAAGCCACAATAAATGACATATATCAATGCCCATCGTAAAAGTTGGTGAAACATAAATTCCAGAAATCAACACACGAAATCCAGAAATCACAATAAAAAAGGAACAACGACGTTCGTACAACGGGACATCCGATGAACCAAATCACAATAAAAAGGATGGCCAATCCCCAAAAGAAACTGGACATCGACACACCTAAAAAGACATGCCCCATGAACAGTCGAACATCGACGCACCTAGAAAGATACGCCCCATGCTCTAGCATCGACGCACCTAGAAAGATACGCCCCATGCACAAATAAATAAACATCGATGCACCTAGAAAGATACACCCCATGCTCCAGCATCGACGCACCTAGAAAGATACGCCCCATGCACAAATAAATAAACATCGATGCACCTAGAAAGATACACCCCATGCTCTAGCATCGACGCACCTAGAAAGATACGCCCCATGCACAAATAAATAAACATCGATGCACCTAGAAAGATACACCCCATGCTGTAGCATCGACGCACCTAGAAAGATACGCCCCATGCACAAATAAAACATTGACGCACCTGAAAGGTACGACCCATGTATAAAATGAGACGAAACTCAATAAAATGAGGAACAATCCTCCACATAGACAAAGAGACATCATACATTGCTAGTCTAAACCGCAAAGATGATCGTCATGATCAAAGAGAAGTGTCAATTACAATAAGCTAGTAAATATATGAGCTTAGCTTCATGTCCCATAACCACTAGCTTAACTTAAATATTTACGAACAAATTGTAGATCTCCACTAGAAAATTGTCACAAGAGGTTCAATCGAACAAGTCCAAGAATTAACCGACAAAGTAAACGCAAGCGTTTCATACCACTTGTTTTACTAAGCCGTTTAATTAGATTTCTCATACGAGTGAGGTAAAGGTTTGTATATACTAATAGATTGGAAAACGGTTTTATAAACGAATTTGGTATTAAAATAGTATTGAAATTGATTGAGGAAAGAGTTTTGATATTTACTACTAGTATAGAAAACCTTTATATTTTTAAAGTGACAAAGCACAAGGGGGATTGTAGAAACAATCAATCACAAAGATCACATTCGAAGATGTGAATAAAATCCAATGAAGTCGATAAAGGATCCATGTAACGTCTGAGTTATTTTCGTTCTCCGAAAATTCGACATCGATACTCACTTTATCGACTGCCGAGAAATCAAAGGCCGAAAACCGAGATGTTATGGGTTTTAAATTAAGAATTTAAGAAAAGAAGAAGAGAGAAAAAGAAGAAAGATGGAGGGAAAAGAAGATAGAAAATTTTAGATAGAAGAAAAAGAGAATAGAGGAAAAAAAGAAAAACAGAAGAAAATAGGACGGAATAGAAAACAACAGAACAACATCAGGATCTCACAATTCGCAGCGGAACAACATATAATAATAAATGAATAATCTTTAAACAAAGAACTATATCAGTTATTACATTTTATACTTTACATCATATCATCATCAGAGTGTACAACAACAAACAATGCAGCGGAAAAAGAAATACTATATAAACTAGTGATACGCCATCCAGCTTGCTTCCAGCAACTTCTGAATTCCAGAATATCCTGATAAACCTAACTCTTGACTGCCTGTGTGGAAATTGGTGGGCACCCAGAGTTTAGGAAGGAAAACAATAAACTCCAAGTCAGTCATGTGACTGGTGTGAGAACTCAAAACAGTTTATTTTTCTTTAAAAATTTAAAATAGAGGAATATTTTTAAATTCAATTCGCAATGCTTTTAAAAATGAGACTACCATAAGGCCTCCCGCACACACACACAATGCAAACGCAGAATCGGAGGAGATTTCTCCTTATGATAGTCAAAGATGCTTGATACGCATTTAAAATAACATTTGATATTATTACTAGTGCATAGTGTAGGAAATTATTTCGAAAATAAAGATATAAATCTTAGCCAACATAGACATTTCGAACTATGCCTACTATAGCTACTATCCAAACAGTGGTGACCACCATAAGTGAATAGCAGGTTCTACAACTAATACCGTACAAGTTTCGTATTGGGAATTGGATTTCCAACAAATGGTCAGGCCAAGGAACTTCCCATTGCCACATGAGAATGCCTCTGGAAAGACATCCCCGAGAACCAAACCGGAACTCTGCCAACACAAGGCCGGGTTACCCCTAACTGGGTAACTACTGACACGAGCACGCCATTCCCCGATCGTAAACGACCTTTTTCACGGGATCCCGATAACCAACAACCACAAAGTAATAAACTCGTAGTAACCACATAGGTTAAATATCTGGGCTCCATACCATGATACAACCTCTATCCAGAAGGAAATGTACATACCCTAAGGGGAGCTACAGCAACCCCTAATAACCTTGCCGCATCTTTCCTGTTTTGACCATTTCCGGGATGTGAGGCTCGACGAAGTCACGTCCACAAAAACACACTTTGTACAAAAAGCCGTGCTTTGGGTCAACAAATGATCAACACAATGATCACTAAGATAGACGATCAAATAAATGATCCTATCACAAATAATCAACACGATGATCATTTCAGCATCACTCAGCATGTCACATTACCAAAATGGGATATATCGCTGATAACTTCAACTATATAACCTTTGAGCTCGTACGTCTCAAAGAAGGGTGTTAAGCAAAGAATAAATTCTCCGCCACCAACAGAAATATATTTGAAAGAAATCGGCTTTATATCTCAAATTGTAATGTCAGACATACAATCCATACAAGTTTGTTCCGGGCTCGAACAAAACCGAAGGCACTTACAAAGAAGTCCTTGCAATCTGGATATTCACAATCCTGATCGGATTTCCCATCACTTATGGAATCTCTATACCAGGAGCGACCCAGTGCAGAGACAATCGATAGGTCATCCTATCGCTCTCGCAAATACCGGTCTTCAACACCGATCTTCAAATGCAATTCACGTCGTATCACATATTCGGAATGGGTTATACGACCCCATGGTCCTTTCCCGGTTAACCCGAATAGTGAGCGCTTATTCAAAAATAAGTGTGCATTCAAATTCAAACAATCATATCAAATACCCAATCAAAGGGAAATATTGATAGTCGGCTATTGAACTATCAATTGATATGCATACATCACCAGATTCCAAATAATTTTCCAAATTATTTATTTTCCAAAATATCTTTATAAGATATATAATTTCAACACTTCAAAAATAATTCAATATTTATTTTCAAACAAATTCCACTTTTCACATATAAATTCCATAATGAATTTATATTTCAAAATATCCATGCATATTCGATTTCAATAATTCATTTCAATTTATCTTCAAAAAGATAAATTCTAATTATTCACTTCATATTGGAAAACATTTCCATACTTATCAAAAATAAGTAATCGACAAATCTTTTTATTTTCAACCTTTGAAAATATTCAATATACTTAAATCGAATTAAGTATATTATTCATTCTTTAAGGGAAATCATTCTCTTAAACATTTTTATTTGGGCCAAAACGAATGTTGCGTAAAACATCGTTACAACGTTCCAAAATCACTAGTATAGGGATTCGAAATTAAAATAGATATATAAATCCCAATACTATTCAAAACATTTCCTTTCGGAAATCATTTACTATAACAACAGTGTTATAGTCCACTATTTCCTTTTATTTCTCGAAAACGTCTATTTCAACAATAAATGTTGAAATCTATGGTTTCGAATCACAACACCTTTTAAAACATCGTTAGATCGTTTTAATTCTATTTAAAACATTCACATTCTAAACAATTTCTTTAACGTGTTATTCACTATTCAAAAACGTGAATATACTTCATTAACAAATTTCATCCTTTCTATTCATTTTATTTTAAAGGATTATTCACTGTCTAAAAACGTGAATATAACTCCATTTATAAGTTATAACAATTAACTTATCAAAATAAGTCGTTTGCGAATTTATAAAACAACGTTTATAAATTCCATTTCCATTTATTTCATAACAACTTCCTTTATAAATCTTCTTTATTTACCTATTCGATTTATAATCTTAATTATAAACCAAAAGTCCAAATTATAAGTCAAACACTTATAATTTATTTATTTGCAAAAATCGTTCCTTTGAACTTTACAAATTTTATAAACCTATTGTTTATAAAATTCCATTTATAACTTCACCGTTATATAATTCTATAAATTTCATTCATTAATGAATTTCATTTTCACTTTATTCAAACACTTATAAAGACTCGTTTTAAAATGTCAATATTTCGATTTATAAATATCCGTTTATAAATCTCTTAATATAAATCAATTAATATTATTCTTTAAAACATCTTTTAATTTCCTTTATAATTTCATCATTTCGATTTATAAAATAATCAAATTTTATAAATCCTATATTTAAACTTTTATCATATATTCAAAAATCCAATCTAAATTATTTTATAAAATCATTAGTTCATATTTCTCAAAAATCGACTTTTAATCGTATTTCTAAAAATCAGCTTTTTAACTATATTTCACAAAAACCATAATTTTTATAACTTTAAAAATTATAACGTTTATTTATTTATAATGGACCAATTCCAAAAATATAGTATATTTTCAAAATCACTTTTAAAATCATTTTAAAATCCCAAAATCTGGGTCCAATGATGCTACACACCAAATAGTCAATCACGACTAACAACGATATCATATATCGATATGATAATCCATCAAATATCAAAATATCTGAAATTAAATAATTACTGTTGAGGAATCCAGTTGGATCCCTCCAACCTGTTTCCTGCATCCAAAAACATTAGCACAATACCAATTTCGCTCCAGTACGAAATTATCGCGGTACATGTTTTTAATAAATATTATCCGCTTAATAACGGCGTAATAGGGTCTCATCCGCTAAACAAAAAATGCGGGAAATCAATCAACTCCAATATATACATATGCCAATATATATATATTGATATTATATATAATACCAATTTCACTGTTTATGAAATATTCGCGGTATATGTTTATATTAAATAACATCCGCTTACTAACGGCGCAATAATGTCTATTTTAACAATCAATAGATAACAATCGACATTCAAACTTGCATTCAAATATTTTAAATCTAACTATTTAGAATAAAATCGAAACTTATTCGATTGAGTGAGAAGTTCTCACCTTGGTTTTAAATTCCGTTTTAGCTTTTATTTCGAATAAAATTAAACGCGCGTTTAATTTTACCCGAAATTCTCACTAACTCCAAACGACTCCAAACCAACTCCATCGCGTAGTGCTCGTCCATACGATTCCAACGCAACTGGATTTGCATTTTTTCGACCTCGTATGAAAAAGATATCACGTTTTAAAGTTACACGATTTTGAATTTTAAATTCAAACAAACAAAAAAACAAAAACAAAAAAAGAAAACACCTCACCACTTTAACACGCGGGCCCCACTCCACTACACCTTCTCTTCCGCACGCACAACAGCTCCCAGGTCGTTCACGCATAAATTTTGAACGCAAGAACCCAATTTTCCACTATCTAGGGTTTAGAGCAACGGAACCAAAACTCGACGAAACTCCATCATTCCACGACCGTTTGAAGCGCCATGCCAAGAGCCACCTTCGGCTACGACAAGGTGGAGCTCGGCCACCCCAAGCCTCCAGAAAACGACATTGAACGCGCCCCCTTTGCACGAAGATCCTTGCCAATCCGCTTCGCTAAATACGATCTTAACCGTTGGATTTAAAGATCTCCTCATGCTCTACAAGTTTGCTTTAGAAAGTTTTTCGAATTGAATGACGGATTGAAAGATAATGAGGGGAGAAGATCGATGTTTTCTGGCCATTAAAGGCAAATAGTGGCGGCTGCAAATAAAATTAGGGTTTAGGTTTTTAATTTTATAAAATTTGTGATTTTAACTTCTATTTATAGAAAAAGCAAGCGTAAACACTATTCATCCCGGGAATTCCGAACTCCGATTTAGACGCCGTAACCAGCGTACCTAGGGTTTATCCCGCGTTCCGGACACAATGGAACAGGTTTCGGAAGCTAATTCGGACATCTGTGCGAGTTATGGCTGAAAACGCTCAATTTAAATTAAACCGATTTAAATCGATTTCTAGGCGTTTTAATTTGTACCGGACAAACGGTAAATCCAATTGACTTGAAATTTGAAACCTTACAATAATATCACATTACGGATCCGATGAAACTGGTTTCGTCGAATTCCGAGACTTTTTGAAAAATGGCTATTTTCACTCGCCAAATTTAAATTAAAAATAATTCGATGCGTTTCGAGCTGCCACGATCAAACGATAACTCCGATTGACACGAAAATTGAAATCCGGTAATAACTAACTATTACGGATCCAATGGAACTGGTTTCGTTCAATTCTGAGACTGTTCAAAAATTGACTATTTTACAGTCGATTATTAAATATTAAAATATTCAATTTTCACAAATTTACTTTTAATTCGATTTTAAAAGTTCTAAAATATCATTCTAACTTCAATATGATAAAATAAAATTTTACAAATCATTTTCAATCATATTTAACTCTATTTTCAATTATTTCCATAATTTAACATATTAAATTATCGATTTAATTATCCAATTAAATCCAATAAATCAAAATAAAATTTATTTGACTTAAAAATTCACTTATAAATATTTAAAATTAATTAAATATTCAATTTTTTATTAATAAAAATTCTGGGTCGTTACAATCTTTCCCCCTTAAAAGAATTTCGTCCTCGAAATTACAAGTAAGAAAGGTTACAAAATCTATTAACTTTCCAAAATTCATAATTAAACTTCTTACAAATCTTTACTAAGTTTTCAAATCATACTTAGTTATCTTTTCAAAAACAACTACTATTGTTTAACTTTCAATTCCAAATCAAAGTTTAAAGTTTTCAAAATTTTTCCAAAATTTTCTCAAATTTTTCTAACGCCTTAAATTTTCGGAAAAATTCGCCATAGTCTCCTTTGCGCGGCTCGATCCGAAAAAAAAATGACAGTATATATATCACAAATATACATCTCATCAAGTAATGAGGCATCCCGAAGGGAAAAAAAAGTGTAAAAGTGCGATATTTAATCCGAGATATGTACCTTATATTTTATTAGCAAGCATATACGGCTAATATAGCGCTAAAGCGAACTCCAAATGCGAAACAAACGCGATCCGCACCTACTAAACTCAACAAACAACATGAGAACATGCACATATGCAAATAGTCTCAATATACAACATATATCTCATAATAACTATATAAGTCACATAGCAAATGCAACTAAAGCAATATATATTCAACCATCAACCAACTAACATTCAACAAATTCATTCATATTCTCATTAATACTTAATGAATTGGTTTTCACTCTAAATCATATTTGATTCATCAACATTGGATTTTATCAACATTCATTCTCAATTTTAATTAGTTTGCATTCACTAATTAAATCCAATTCACTTTCAATTCTATTCAAATTTATTTACTTCTAATTTGAATTCAATTACATAGCTTCCAATTTCATTAATTCACTTTCATTAACACTTAATGAATTATATACAATCAATCAACAATCATATAACAATCAATGTATATTAATTTCAACCAAATTCCTTTGCTTATATTCATTCAATTTGGTTAATTAAATTGGTTTTCATTCAATCTTTCAATAGCATTAGATTTTAAATGAATTAACACTTATATTCATTTTTTCATATCAATTATTCACATTCAATTGATTAACAGCCAAGCCATTCATTCAATTCAATTACAAAGTTGAATTCTATTACCTAACTTAAGTTCATATTCTTTTAATCCACTTGATTATTTACTTCGATACCAATATCAACTTAATTCAATATCTCTTAAGTTATATTCCATTTAACTTTAAATTCACTTTTATTCACAACTCATATTTTATATAGTTTCACTTCTTATATATAAGTTTATTTTACAATTGTAATTCACATTAATTATAACTTTAATTCTTATAATTCTTTTGCTTATACAATTATTCTTTTATTTGGATTATTCAAACAACCTAACAATCAACTTATATACACTTTAATAATTTTTTTTAAAATTGTTCCTTTATATATAAAATATAATCAAGGCAAAATTATTTCATTTACCCAATTTAAAAACAATATCGTGTCGAATTGTTCTATTCAAGTGTTTAGAAACCCCTTCGGCTCAGTTTCGAGGCTGTGCTGACGAAAGTTCATATGCCACTCAATAAACCAATCATCACAATATAAAACAATTTTATATTCACTAACAAATACGCACTCATAGCTATTATTACACTCAAACTCATTCTAGAGTACTGCTGACTCTATCTCTAATGAATTAATACCCTACAGAACCATGGTTGTCGCTTAACCATCAGCTCTGATACCAAATGTAACGTCTGAGTTATTTTCGTTCTCCGAAAATTCGACATCGATACTCACTTTATCGACTGCCGAGAAATCAAAGGCCGAAAACCGAGATGTTATGGGTTTTAAATTAAGAATTTAAGAAAAGAAGAAGAGAGAAAAAGAAGAAAGATGGAGGGAAAAGAAGATAGAAAATTTTAGATAGAAGAAAAAGAGAATAGAGGAAAAAAAGAAAAACAGAAGAAAATAGGACGGAATAGAAAACAACAGAACAACATCAGGATCTCACAATTCGCAGCGGAACAACATATAATAATAAATGAATAATCTTTAAACAAAGAACTATATCAGTTATTACATTTTATACTTTACATCATATCATCATCAGAGTGTACAACAACAAACAATGCAGCGGAAAAAGAAATACTATATAAACTAGTGATACGCCATCCAGCTTGCTTCCAGCAACTTCTGAATTCCAGAATATCCTGATAAACCTAACTCTTGACTGCCCGTGTGGAAATTGGTGGGCACCCAGAGTTTAGGAAGGAAAACAATAAACTCCAAGTCAGTCATGTGACTGGTGTGAGAACTCAAAACAGTTTATTTTTCTTTAAAAATTTAAAATAGAGGAATATTTTTAAATTCAATTCGCAATGCTTTTAAAAATGAGACTACCATAAGGCCTCCCGCACACACACACAATGCAAACGCAGAATCGGAGGAGATTTCTCCTTATGATAGTCAAAGATGCTTGATACGCATTTAAAATAACATTTGATATTATTACTAGTGCATAGTGTAGGAAATTATTTCGAAAATAAAGATATAAATCTTAGCCAACATAGACATTTCGAACTATGCCTACTATAGCTACTATCCAAACAGTGGTGACCACCATAAGTGAATAGCAGGTTCTACAACTAATACCGTACAAGTTTCGTATTGGGAATTGGATTTCCAACAAATGGTCAGGCCAAGGAACTTCCCATTGCCACATGAGAATGCCTCTGGAAAGACATCCCCGAGAACCAAACCGGAACTCTGCCAACACAAGGCCGGGTTACCCCTAACTGGGTAACTACTGACACGAGCACGCCATTCCCCGATCGTAAACGACCTTTTTCACGGGATCCCGATAACCAACAACCACAAAGTAATAAACTCGTAGTAACCACATAGGTTAAATATCTGGGCTCCATACCATGATACAACCTCTATCCAGAAGGAAATGTACATACCCTAAGGGGAGCTACAGCAACCCCTAATAACCTTGCCGCATCTTTCCTGTTTTGACCATTTCCGGGATGTGAGGCTCGATGAAGTCACGTCCACAAAAACACACTTTGTACAAAAAGCCGTGCTTTGGGTCAACAAATGATCAACACAATGATCACTAAGATAGACGATCAAATAAATGATCCTATCACAAATAATCAACACGATGATCATTTCAGCATCACTCAGCATGTCACATTACCAAAATGGGATATATCGCTGATAACTTCAACTATATAACCTTTGAGCTCGTACGTCTCAAAGAAGGGTGTTAAGCAAAGAATAAATTCTCCGCCACCAACAGAAATATATTTGAAAGAAATCGGCTTTATATCTCAAATTGTAATGTCAGACATACAATCCATACAAGTTTGTTCCGGGCTCGAACAAAACCGAAGGCACTTACAAAGAAGTCCTTGCAATCCGGATATTCACAATCCTGATCGGATTTCCCATCACTTATGGAATCTCTATACCAGGAGCGACCCAGTGCAGAGACAATCGATAGGTCATCCTATCGCTCTCGCAAATACCGGTCTTCAACACCGATCTTCAAATGCAATTCACGTCGTATCACATATTCGGAATGGGTTATACGACCCCATGGTCCTTTCCCGGTTAACCCGAATAATGAGCGCTTATTCAAAAATAAGTGTGCATTCAAATTCAAACAATCATATCAAATACCCAATCAAAGGGAAATATTGATAGTCGGCTATTGAACTATCAATTGATATGCATACATCACCAGATTCCAAATAATTTTCCAAATTATTTATTTTCCAAAATATCTTTATAAGATATATAATTTCAACACTTCAAAAATAAATCAATATTTATTTTCAAACAAATTCCACTTTTCACATATAAATTCCATAATGAATTTATATTTCAAAATATCCATGCATATTCGATTTCAATAATTCATTTCAATTTATCTTCAAAAAGATAAATTCTAATTATTCACTTCATATTGGAAAACATTTCCATACTTATCAAAAATAAGTAATCGACAAATCTTTTTATTTTCAACCTTTGAAAATATTCAATATACTTAAATCGAATTAAGTATATTATTCATTCTTTAAGGGAAATCATTCTCTTAAACATTTTTATTTGGGCCAAAACGAATGTTGCGTAAAACATCGTTACAACGTTCCAAAATCACTAGTATAGGGATTCGAAATTAAAATAGATATATAAATCCCAATACTATTCAAAACATTTCCTTTCGGAAATCATTTACTATAACAACAGTGTTATAGTCCACTATTTCCTTTTATTTCTCGAAAACGTCTATTTCAACAATAAATGTTGAAATCTATGGTTTCGAATCACAACACCTTTTAAAACATCGTTAGATCGTTTTAATTCTATTTAAAACATTCACATTCTAAACAATTTCTTTAACGTGTTATTCACTATTCAAAAACGTGAATATACTTCATTAACAAATTTCATCCTTTCTATTCATTTTATTTTAAAGGATTATTCACTGTCTAAAAACGTGAATATAACTCCATTTATAAGTTATAACAATTAACTTATCAAAATAAGTCGTTTGCGAATTTATAAAACAACGTTTATAAATTCCATTTCCATTTATTTCATAACAACTTCCTTTATAAATCTTCTTTATTTACCTATTCGATTTATAATCTTAATTATAAACCAAAAGTCCAAATTATAAGTCAAACACTTATAATTTATTTATTTGCAAAAATCGTTCCTTTGAACTTTACAAATTTTATAAACCTATTGTTTATAAAATTCCATTTATAACTTCACCGTTATATAATTCTATAAATTTCATTCATTAATGAATTTCATTTTCACTTTATTCAAACACTTATAAAGACTCGTTTTAAAATGTCAATATTTCGATTTATAAATATCCGTTTATAAATCTCTTAATATAAATCAATTAATATTATTCTTTAAAACATCTTTTAATTTCCTTTATAATTTCATCATTTCGATTTATAAAATAATCAAATTTTATAAATCCTATATTTAAACTTTTATCATATATTCAAAAATCCAATCTAAATTATTTTATAAAATCATTAGTTCATATTTCTCAAAAATCGACTTTTAATCGTATTTCTAAAAATCAGCTTTTTAACTATATTTCACAAAAACCATAATTTTTATAACTTTAAAAATTATAACGTTTATTTATTTATAATGGACCAATTCCAAAAATATAGTATATTTTCAAAATCACTTTTAAAATCATTTTAAAATCCCAAAATCTGGGTCCAATGATGCTACACACCAAATAGTCAATCACGACTAACAACGATATCATATATCGATATGATAATCCATCAAATATCAAAATATCTGAAATTAAATAATTACTGTTGAGGAATCCAGTTGGATCCCTCCAACCTGTTTCCTGCATCCAAAAACATTAGCACAATACCAATTTCGCTCCAGTACGAAATTATCGCGGTACATGTTTTTAATAAATATTATCCGCTTAATAACGGCGTAATAGGGTCTCATCCGCTAAACAAAAAATGCGGGAAATCAATCAACTCCAATATATACATATGCCAATATATATATATTGATATTATATATAATACCAATTTCACTGTTTATGAAATATTCGCGGTATATGTTTATATTAAATAACATCCGCTTACTAACGGCGCAATAATGTCTATTTTAACAATCAATAGATAACAATCGACATTCAAACTTGCATTCAAATATTTTAAATCTAACTATTTAGAATAAAATCGAAACTTATTCGATTGAGTGAGAAGTTCTCACCTTGGTTTTAAATTCCGTTTTAGCTTTTATTTCGAATAAAATTAAACGCGCGTTTAATTTTACCCGAAATTCTCACTAACTCCAAACGACTCCAAACCAACTCCATCGCGTAGTGCTCGTCCATACGATTCCAACGCAACTGGATTTGCATTTTTTCGACCTCGTATGAAAAAGATATCACGTTTTAAAGTTACACGATTTTGAATTTTAAATTCAAACAAACAAAAAAACAAAAACAAAAAAAGAAAACACCTCACCACTTTAACACGCGGGCCCCACTCCACTACACCTTCTCTTCCGCACGCACAACAGCTCCCAGGTCGTTCACGCATAAATTTTGAACGCAAGAACCCAATTTTCCACTATCTAGGGTTTAGAGCAACGGAACCAAAACTCGACGAAACTCCATCATTCCACGACCGTTTGAAGCGCCATGCCAAGAGCCACCTTCGGCTACGACAAGGTGGAGCTCGGCCACCCCAAGCCTCCAGAAAACGACATTGAACGCGCCCCCTTTGCACGAAGATCCTTGCCAATCCGCTTCGCTAAATACGATCTTAACCGTTGGATTTAAAGATCTCCTCATGCTCTACAAGTTTGCTTTAGAAAGTTTTTCGAATTGAATGACGGATTGAAAGATAATGAGGGGAGAAGATCGATGTTTTCTGGCCATTAAAGGCAAATAGTGGCGGCTGCAAATAAAATTAGGGTTTAGGTTTTTAATTTTATAAAATTTGTGATTTTAACTTCTATTTATAGAAAAAGCAAGCGTAAACACTATTCATCCCGGGAATTCCGAACTCCGATTTAGACGCCGTAACCAGCGTACCTAGGGTTTATCCCGCGTTCCGGACACAATGGAACATGTTTCGGAAGCTAATTCGGACATCTGTGCGAGTTATGGCTGAAAACGCTCAATTTAAATTAAACCGATTTAAATCGATTTCTAGGCGTTTTAATTTGTACCGGACAAACGGTAAATCCAATTGACTTGAAATTTGAAACCTTACAATAATATCACATTACGGATCCGATGAAACTGGTTTCGTCGAATTCCGAGACTTTTTGAAAAATGGCTATTTTCACTCGCCAAATTTAAATTAAAAATAATTCGATGCGTTTCGAGCTGCCACGATCAAACGATAACTCCGATTGACACGAAAATTGAAATCCGGTAATAACTAACTATTACGGATCCAATGGAACTGGTTTCGTTCAATTCTGAGACTGTTCAAAAATTGACTATTTTACAGTCGATTATTAAATATTAAAATATTCAATTTTCACAAATTTACTTTTAATTCGATTTTAAAAGTTCTAAAATATCATTCTAACTTCAATATGATAAAATAAAATTTTACAAATCATTTTCAATCATATTTAACTCTATTTTCAATTATTTCCATAATTTAACATATTAAATTATCGATTTAATTATCCAATTAAATCCAATAAATCAAAATAAAATTTATTTGACTTAAAAATTCACTTATAAATATTTAAAATTAATTAAATATTCAATTTTTTATTAATAAAAATTCTGGGTCGTTACAATCCATCGAAGTGGATATATCTAAAATTCCCAAAGAAAATAAGTCATCAAAGATGATAATAAATGATGACAATAAATAGGATCATCACGAATCGATTTAAATTGGAAATTCAATCCAAAAAGGAAAATTGGACTTAAACAGCAGGTTCAGTCGACTGAACAGAGAATTTCAGTCGACTGACCCTGTACATGGAAATTTTCCAGGTTCAGGAAACTTTCTGTTTCCAGTTTCAGTCGACTGTGCAGAGTTTTTCAGTCGACTGAATCATGCCTGGAAACTCTCGGGTTTCAGGTTCAGTCGACTGAACAGAGTTTTTCAGTCGACTGAATCATGCCTGGGCTGTTTTTCAGCCTTATACAAATGAAGAGCAAACTCTTTCAAAATGCAATCGGACGAACATTGGCTCTAAGGGTTTATGCCAAACGGCAACCCGGCCCTATATGCTCCTCGATGCATCACCAAAAGCATGATAAAACATCCATAAAAGGATTTCACACAAATTTGACTTAAAAACCCAAAAATTGGAATATTTACAAAACCAATCCAAATCAAGAGCAAATTCTCATGAAGAAGTGTTAGGAATTCATACCTAACAAACAAAGATAATTATAGTCATAGATGTGAGATAAAAATCTCACCTTTGCACCCAAATCAATGAAGGAGAAGCTATGAAGCAATGGCAAGAACAAGCACTCTTCAATTCCAACTCAACAAGCTTGAATCTAAGCTTAAAGGAGAAACATTTCCTAAATTAGGTTTAGGAAATTTCTGAAATTCAAAGAGAGAATGAGTTGGAGAAGAAGAAGAGGAAGCTTACCAATGGGTTCTCATGAACTTTGGAGCAAGGAGATGGATTTGCAAATCAAGCTAGGGCTTAGGAATTTCTATTTCCCATTCTCTTCCTCCATTTTTGCTTGAGCTTGAGTGTTAGGAAAATAGAAGAGAAGTGAATGAAGAGGAGAGTGTTGGAACTGAGTTAAGTGGCTAATTGGCTCAGCCCAACCAAAGCCCTAAGCGGGAAAAAGTAGCAAAATTCAACTTTCTCCAAACATATCGAAGCTTATACTCAAAAAGGTCGCAAACGGCATTTTGAACTCAATGGAGGTGGTCTCGAGTCCTAATTCGACCGTATGCAAAAAGTAGCTTTTCGGACTAAAATCCGACTAACGATAAAATATTTAAATAAAATATTTAAATATAAAATCGATAAATATGCGGGTTGTTACATTTGGAGTTAGTGAGAATTTTGGGTAAAATTAAACGTCCGTTTAATTTTATTCGAAATAAATCGCTAAAACGGAATTTAAAATCAAGGTGAGAACTTCTCACTCAATCGAATCGGTTTCGATTTTATTTTAAATAGTTAGATTTAAAATATTTGAATGCATGTTTGAATGATGATTGTTATCTATTGATTGTTAAAATAGACATTATACGCCGTTAGTAAGCGGATGTTATTTATTAAAAACATATACCGCGAATATTTCATAAACAGTGAAATTGGTATTATATATAATAGCAATATATATATATTGGCATATGTATATATTGGAGTTATTGATTCCCCGCATTTTTTGTTTAGCGGATGAGACCCTATTGCGCCATTATTAAGCGGATAATATTTAATAAGAACATATACCGCGATAATTTCGTACTGGAGCGAAATTGGTATTGTGCTAATGTTTTTGGATGCAGGAAAACAGGTTGGAGGGATCCAACTGGATTCCTCAACAGTTTTTATTTGATTTCAGATATTTTGATATTTGATGGATTTTCATATTGATATATGATATCGTTGTTGTCGTGATTGACTATTTGGTATGTAGCATCATTGGACCAAGTTTTGGAATTTTAAAATGATTTATAAAGTGATTTTTGAAAATATACTATATGTTTGGAATTTGATCTATTTTAAATAAATAAACGTTATAATTTTTAAAGTTATAAAAATTATGAGTTTTGAGAAAAATAGTTAAAAACTGATTTTTGAGAATATGATGCTATCGATTTTATAAAATAGTTTAATCGGAATTTTTAAATTTATTATAAAAAGTTTAAAAATAGGATTTATAAAAATTTGATTATTTTATAAATCAAGAGAATGGTGAAATAATAAAGGAGATTAAAGAAGTTTTAAAAGAATAATATAAATTGATTTATATTAAGAGATTTATAAATGGATATTTATAAATTGAAATATGGACATTATAAAACGAGTTTTTTATAAGTGTTTGAATGAAGTGAAAATGAATTTCATAATTGAATGGAATTTATAGAATTTTATACGGTGAAGTTATAAATGGAATTTTATAAGCAGTAGGTTTATAAAATTTATTAAGTTATTAAAATAATGATTTTGGATAAATGAATGAATCTTATAAGTTATAAGATTTATAATTTGGGAAGTTTAAAAGAACGATCTTTGTAAAATAATCGTTTTATAAATATTTAACTTATAATATGAACTTTTAGTTTATAATTGAGTTATAAACGGGAATAGGTTAATAAAGGAATTTAGAAAAAAGGAAGTTTTTATAAATAAATAGAAATGGAATTTATAAACGTTGTTTATAAATTCGCAATGACTTATTTTGATAAGTAAATTGTTGTAACCTATTAATGGAGTTATATTCACGATTTTGACTGTGAATAATCCCTTGAAATAAAATGTATAAAAGAATGAAATTTATTAACGTAGTATATTCACGTTTTTGAATAGTGAATAATTCTTTTAAATAAAATGTATAAAAGGATGAAATGTGTTAACGTAGTATATTCACGTTTTTGAATAGTGAATAATATGTTAAAGAAATTGTTTTGAATGTGATATTTGAAACAGAATTAAAACGATCGAACAATGTTTTAAATGTGTTGAGATTCGAAACCATAGATTTCAACATTTATTGTTGAAATAGACGTTTTCGAGAAATAGAAGGAGATGATGGACTATAACACTGTTGTTATAGTAAATGATTTCCGAAAGGAAATGTTTTGTATAGTATTGGGATTTATATATCTATTTAATTTCGAATCCCTATACTAGTGAATTTGGGACGTCGTAACGATGTTTTACGCAACATTCGTTTTGGCCCAAATAAATATGTTTAAGAGAATGATTTCCTTAAAGAATGAAATATATACTTAATTTCGATTGAAGTATATTGAATATTTTCCAAGTGTTGAAAAATAAATAAAAATTGTGAATTACTTATGAATAAATAAGTATGGAATTGTTTTCCAATATGAAGTGATATTTAGAATTTATCTTTTTGAAGATAAATTGAAAATGAATAATTGAAATCGAATATTCATTGATATTTTGGAATTATAAATTCACTAAGGAATTTATAAAGGAAGTGGAATTTGTTTAAAAATAAATATTGATTTATTTTTGAAGTGTGAAATTATATATCTTGTAAAGATATTTTGTGAAATAAATAATTTGGAAAATTATTTGGAATCTGGTGATGTGTGCATATCCAATGATAGTTCAATAACCGACTATCAATATTTCCCTTTGAATGGGTAATTGATGTGATTTGTTTGAATGTGAATGCTACACTTATTTTTGAATAAGCGCTCACTATTCGGGTTAACCGGGAAAGGACCATGGGGTCGTATAACCCATTCCGAATATGTGATACGTCGTTGTGAATTGCATTTGAAGATCGGTGTTGAAGACCCGGTATTTGCGAGAGCGATAGGATGACCTGTCGATTTACTCTGCACCGAGTAGCTACGGTATAGAGTTCTCCATATGTGATGGTGAATCCGATCAGGATTGTGAATATCCGGATTGCAAGGACTTCTTTGTAAGTGCCTTCGGTTTTGTTCGAGCCCGGAACAGACTTGTATGGATTGTGTGTATGACATTACAAGTTGAGATATAAAGCTGATTTCATTCAAATATATTTCTGTTGGTGGCGAAGAATTTATTCTTTTAGCTTAACACCCTTCTCTGAGACGTACGAGCTCAGAGGTTATATAGTTGAATGTTATCAGCGATATATTCCCAATTTGGTAATGTGATATGCTGAGTGTTGCTGTAAATGATCATTGTGTTGATTATTGTGATAGGATCGTTTATTTGATCGTCTATCTTAGTGATCATTGTGTTGATCATTTGTTGACCCAAAGCATGGCTTTTGTATAAAGTATGTTTTTGTGGACGTGACTTCGTCAAACCTCACACCCCGGAAATGGTCAAAACAGGAAAGATGCGGCAAGGTTATGAGGGGTAGCACCCTTTAGGGTATGTACATTTCCTTCTGGATAGAGGTGGTATCATGGTATGGAGCCCAGATATTTAACCTATGTGGTTACTACGAATTTATTACTTTGTGGTTGTTGGTTTTCGGGATCCCGTGAGAAAGGTCGTTTACGATCGGGGAATGGCGTGCTCGTGTCAGTAGTTACCCAGTTAGGGGTAACCCGACCTTGTGTTGGCAGAGTTCCGGTTTGGTTCTCGGGGATGTCTTTCCAGAGGCATTCTCATGTGGCAATGGGAAGTTCCTTGGCCTGACCATTTGTTGGAAATCCAATTCCCAATACGAAACTTGTACGGTATTAGTTGTAGAACCTGCCATTCACTTATGGTGGTCACCACTGTTTGGATGGTAGCTATAGTAGGCATAGTTCGAAATGTCTATGTTGGCTAAGATTTATATTCTACTTTCGAAATGAATTTCTTCTACACTATACACTAGTAATAATATCAAATGTTATTTTAAATGCGTATCAAGCATCTTTGACTATCATAAGGAGAAATCTCCTCCGATTCTGCGTTTGCATGTGTGTGTGTGCGGGAGGCCTTATGGTAGTCTCATTTTTAAAAGCATTGCGAATTGAATTTAAAAATATTCCTCTATTTTGATTTTAAAGATAAATAAACTGTTTTGAGTTCTCACACCAGTCGCATGACTGACTTGGAGTTTATTGTTTTCCTTCCTAAACTCTGGGTGCCCACCAATTTTCACACGGGCAGTCAAGAGTTAAGGTTTATCAGGATATTCTGGATATTCTGAAGTTGCTGGAGGCAAGCTGGATGGCATGGCGTATTACTAGTTTATATAGTATTTCTTTTTCCGCTGCACTGTTTGATGTTGTATGATGTTGTACACTCTGATGATATGATGTAATGAAATGTGTTGTAATGTAATAACTGATATAGTTCTTTGTTTAAAGATTATTCATTTATTATTATATGTTGTTCCGCTGCGAATTGTGAGATTCTGATGTTGTTCTGTTGTTGTTCTCTATTCCGTTCTATTTTAAAAAATTTCTATTTTCTTTTCCCTCTATCTTCTACCTTTTTCTCTCTTTTTCTTTTCTTAAATTCTTTTTAAAAACCCTAACTATTCGGTTTTTCGGCAACGAAAAATGGAAGCGTTACAATTATTTTAAATTTATTTTTATTTCAAACATTTCATTTTTAAATATAAATGTTGATTTTAAGTGATTTATAGTTCAAATTAGTATAATTTGAATATTTTACTGTAAGTGAATTTCTGGCCAAACTGTTCAAACCGTGACTTTTTAAACTTCAAATTTAGATTATTTTAAAATCTTAAATTTTATCTTTTATTATGAAAATAGATGTAATAACTTGAACACTGCTTTTCGTTTCGTTGAAAACGGAGTTAAACTGTGAAAGTTATGTATATTTCAATATTGAGTGCAATTTATTTATTCTGCAATTTTGTTATTTTTAAATTGTATAAATCATATTTTTTTGTCATATTTCATTTTAATCTGGGTCAATATGTTATTGTATGTATATTTTTGTATTATAATAATTTTAAAATGAAGTAAACAATTTTCCAAAGTCAATGGTGATTTATTTGTAATTTCTGGACACTATTTTGGATTTTTAAGAAATTTGTTTAAATCTTTTTCTATTTTCTTTAAATTTAATATTTTTTTCTTATGTGTTAATGCGTTATTTTAAGTTTATTTTGGCTTTTAATATTTTTTTAAAGTGGTGTTATAATTTTTTTCAAAGTTTACTGTGTTGATTTTTTTTAAAGGTTGTTTTCTTATTTTCTGCTATTTTCTTCATTAAAATTATATTTAAATTTAATTTTTTTATTCTTTGAATGTACTTTTATTTTATATTATTGTTTATGTTTAAAAATATAGTACAAGCTATATGAATTTTCTAAAATTTATTTCATGTAATTTCAAATTTTCTAGACTAGTTTACTATTTTAGCTATTTTTCTTAATTTAACTTTATATAATTAATAAATATTATATATATTTTTATATTTTGATAAATTTTCAAAACTTTATCTGGGATTATTATTATTTCCAGAAATATCAAGTTATATAGACAAAATTAAGGAAATTTAAAAGGTTTTAAAAGCTTTGAAACGTAAAGTCGTTTCACCTCCTAAGTCGTTTCTTTTACCGTTTCCTCATTTACTCTTTGACCGTTTTTTTTTCTTTTTCTATTGAATAGCCATGTATTTTCCTTCCTATTCACGTGAGAAACTTCTCACTTTCCATCATCAAACTCACGGCTAGAAGTATTGAAGGTAATGGCTTCCATTTCATCTTCTTCTTCCTTTGTTTTTTCTACTTTTCTATTTGAATTTTGTACTTGTTCTCACCTTCATAGCTTGGCTCCTCCTTAACCAGATCTGACCTGACCTCCACCATCCCCTTTCTCTGACCATCTCCCATCCTACTACCTCTCCATTTCAGGCCAAGCCAATCCAAGGTGAAGACCACCACAAAATCCACCAAAAAACCATCACAAACTATCACTTATGGCCTAGAATTGTCATCTCCTCCTTCTACCACCATTAGCCACCACTACCTCCACCACCACTACCTCTGACATGACCTCCACCCTCTGCCACATCACCCACCACCCTCTGGAAATCAGGCCATGACCATAGAGCATGAGGCCGACCCCAATAGGAGCCAAGATGTGATGATATTTGCTTTGTTTTGTAAAGTGTTGCACCTATATCTTCATCTCCTTTAAACCCATGTAGGCCAACCACTTTGCACCCAAACTAGACCTTAATCCATGGCATAGCTGAGCTTAACCCATCCATAATTGATCCATGTGAAGTTGAGAACAAGTGCAAAGCATTTGACTTTGTTCTGGACATTGATTTCTAGTGATGTTCAAATGTTACATTGTTTTGTAACTTAAATGTTTTATTGTTTGTTTAAATATTTGAATAAGGAAATTATCTTTGGCTCTCTCAATATCAAATCATTGTCGTACCATCGTGCTTTTGAAGATCTTAGTTTGGGTCATTTGTATCGCAATCTCCAGCTCAAACAGGTGAGTATTTCTCACCAGACATTATGTACTTATATAAGTAGTAAATTGACACCCTGTGAATCTGTAGAACTATATGATCATGTTATAACTGCTTATATTATTATCATATGATGTTCACACCTGTTATTACACCTATTATGTTATATGTTACTATTATTTCATGCTATTCTTTTTATTTTATCTGTCCATCACACTGCAAGTTCCCTTTAGATTAGAATCACTATGGGTTGAAATGATACATACCCGAACGGACTTTAGAATAAGGGAAAATTGTTATGGGTTGAATGATAGGCCTGAATGATTTTCAACTTATTTTATTTACTTGGGACTGCGGGTTTGAAATGATAAAACCCGGATTTTTCTTTGTAAATTACGGATTGAAATGATACATTACCGTATCACTTTACCTAGCGTAGAAAATTATATACAGGCCCGTAGTTAAAATATGTTTTTCTAAAAATTTTAGAATATTTTGGAAATTTAATTATTATAATATTTTGATTTAAAATTAAATAAAAATATAATTTTTGTAAAGTATTATTGATTTTATGGAAATCTATAAGTTAAATAAATTATGGAAAGGTTAGGAAATCTGAATGTAAGTTATTTTGGAAATTTTGATTTAATTTTTAATGGAATTTAAATTAACTTTGAAAATACGATAAATTTATGATATTTTAAATTAATTTAAAATGATTTGTATGACATATTAATGATTTTTGAATAAAGTTAAAATGTTAATGAGTGAATATTGAGTTGAATTTGGAAATATAACTTAAATTGGAATTTATGAATTTGGTTTAAAAGTGAAATTTTAAGTTAAGTTAAATAAAATGGAATTAAGTTATATTTGAAATTTTAAACTTAAGTGTTAAGTTTAAATTTATTGTAATGAATTTAAATTTGAATGTTGAAATTTAATAAGCGAATTATTAATAAATATTGATTTTTGAAAGGAAACATAACTTTATAAAATCATGAATTTAAGGAAAATTAAATGATGCTTATAAATGTGAGAATGTATGATTTTATAAGTTAAAAAAAATGATTTAAGTAAAAATATAAGTGTTTGTGAAATTCTATTGAATATTTGAAGTTAATTAACAGCATTTTTAATACTGTCTTTTGTTAAATTGAATTGTTTTTGAATGTAACTTTCTGTAGCATTTTCTAAATGCTGCGAAACTTGAATTTTCATTGTTTTAATAAATTTAAGTGCATAAATGAACATTGAAAAGTTTAAATTTTTGGAATTTAATAATTTAATTATTAAATGTAATAACTTCATTTTTATGATTTAAAATGAAGTAATTTGTTTTGAAATATAACTTTTGATATATTAAATTTATTTGAAATGTGGTACTGAAAGATATGATATTTTGGTATATTGAAATGATTTGAAATGTGATTTTGAAAAAATATAGCTATTTTGATATACTAAAATGATTTGAAATGTGGTTTTGAAAAGATATGGTATCTTGATATATTAAAATGATTTGAAATGAAGTTTTGAAAGATATGATATTTTGATATTAAAATGATTTGAAAGAAGTTCTGAAAGATATGATATTTTGATATTAAAATGATTTGAAAGAAGTTCTGAAAGATATGATATTTTGATATTAAATGATTTGAAAAATGAAGTTTTGAAAGAAATGGTATTTTGATATTAAATGATTTGAAAAACGGAGTTTGAAAGATATGATATTTTGATATTAAAATGATTTGAAACGAAGTTTTGAAAATATGATATTTTGATATTAAAATGATTTGAAAGAAACTCTGAAAGATATGATATTTTGATATTAAATGATTTGAAAAATGGAGTTTTGAAAGATATGATATTTTGATATTAAATGATTTGAAAAACGAAGTTTTGAAAGGTATGATATTTTGATATTAAATGATTTCAAAATGGAGTTTGGAAAGATATGATATTTTGATATTAAATGATTTGAAAAATGGAGTTTTGAAAGATATGATATTTTGATATTAAAATGATTTGAAAAGAAGTTCTGAAAGATATGATATTTTGGAAATGAAGCTTTGAAAGGTTCTGATATTTTGGTATATTAAAATGATTTGAAAGGAAGTTTTGAAAGGATATGATAATTTAATATATTGAAATGGTTAGAAATGACTTGATATTTATTCTGATACATATTTGAATTGAAAGATATGGTATGATGATATATTGAAATGGTTTGGAAATGATTTAATCTTTATTATGATAAAGATTTGGGTTGAAATGATATTTTATTTTGAAGTATAAATTATTGTTGTAAAGTTATAACTACGGGTTATAATAACGATTAGTTGTTAAAGAGACCGGGATCGGATATTGTCTTATAGCCGGCCAATACCGTAAACCACTTTAACAACTGTGTACGCGGTGGAGATTCCAGAATGAAGTAGGATGGTGGCGACGTTCTCGAGTTATATTACGTGGACCCAACTCCCGTGAGTTGGCATATATGACTAAAACATGAGCTATACCGGGCTACACAAAGGGTCGCACGCTTTCATCGAGCATGCTCCATCGGAAACCATTCTATTACTTTTATGATTCGATACGTGGCGCCATTTTGATTCGGGGGTATTGTCCGAGGTGGGCGAAAGCTGCTGGCTTGCCGTCACCACCGGTCCGGGAGTGCAAACGGTGTATCCACCCTGGCATTGCCTTACGTGCCGTGTCATATCCTTAAATCGAGCCCACTACGATTTTGGTTTTAAAAATCCGACCGCGTTAAGGTTCACCATCCCCTTAACGCTATTTTCTATATGATTATACTTTACTGATTAGACACTATTGTACATAGCGTATATTACTACATAGTAAATAGTTTAACGGATCCTTAGAGGATGGGCGGTCCCAAGCATCTTCTAAGTTACTTGTACCTTTACTACAGTTCACATGAGTTGGTTTACATTGTATAAGTATGTATGTCCTGACTCGAGTGTTTGTATTTTTATTTACGTTCGGGTCAGCCTGAGTTATTCACAGATTTGGATTTCCATTTTATGGAGATTGGAATCGCTGGAGATTATCTACTTGTCAAGTTTTATCTTTTGCAGTCTGTTGTTCCTTTCAGCTCTTGTATTAGTAGACTTCTATGTAGTGAGACTCCCTTTGTACTTTATTTTCTTCTGTTGTATTTTATTTAACTCTGATATTTTTATATAGTAGCTTCATGAACTACTATTTCTTCTACTTCCGCTGCATTTTAAATACTCTGTGTCTGTGATCTGTGATTTTTATTTACTGTATATTCTGAGGTTTGCCAAATTTTTATTTACAACGCGGTATTTTGAGCAATTCAATTCTGGCATGAGTGTCTACCTATACACTTATAATGGATGCGAATGGTTGAAAATATCGGGTCGTTACAGGTGGAGTTTTGAGGTGGTGCTGTCAAGGTGAGGTCGGATCTTGGGGTTGCATTGGGTGGTCGGCATGTCGCGGTGATGTGTGTGCTTGGCTTCGCGGGCGTTGCATGTGTTCTCGGTTGCGTTGGTGGATCTGGTCACAGTGAAGTGGAGATCATTTGATGGCTGAAGGATGCATGCTAATGAATTGGAGATGAATGAAAGTTTAGGGAAAGAGGTGGCATGCAGCAGGTTGCTTTTCATTCATTTTTTTCTTCTTTTGAACAGAACAAATATGTAGGCAGAGAAAGAAGAAAATGAGGAAAAGTAGGAAAAGTAAATGAGGAGATGAAGGTTGCAGGCTGTAAAGAACGTATACATTCATTTTCGTTATAAAGTTATCAGTGGGAAGAGTGAAGTTCGTGCATTGGTTTATGAGTATAGTAAAGGCAAATGGTTGTTGCCTTTAAGACTTCTCACGGTGACAAATAAAAGGCAAATGAAATAAAGATTTGAAATTTTCAAACCAATACGGATATCCGTATCATAGATTCCGCCATGCACCCGACATCAAAATACAGAATTGGATATAACGCAGAGATCAGCATGACGAGACGATCAAAACGGTATACAGATATCGGTGGTACGATTGAATTATAAAAATTCGAATTTTTTACTAGCGGAAAATGCAGTAAAAATGGAGAAGCATAAGATCGACGGAGCTAAAGAAGTCCGAATTTTGAAAAATGAAAAATGACGTTTGCCCATAAGATGGTTTAGAATTTTTCTATGTAAAAATATTTAGGATCCAAAAACGTTTTATTTTCACCGATTTTTAACTGATTAAATTGAAGTGAATTTACGCACGAAATAAACTTTCATATTTTCGGATGAAAATTTACCAGTTGCTATGTTTAACTAGACGCATTCCAAATATCAAATTTATATTTCAAAATTTATATTTTATATTTTATTAAATTTCACACAAATTCAGTTAATTAAATTAATTAAAACCTTTAAAATATCCGGATTGTTACACTCTTGAAGAGCGCAATCCAGATCCACTGTCTGTTTTTCGATCGGAGTTTCTGTGCATCCGGAATCAGTGGAAACATTCACGGCCGTTCATCGCACATCAATGAACTTTGTCGGATCGTCAAATCATTTTTGGGTATTGTTGAGTGGACGATGGGGAGTGCATCGGTGGTGTTCATTCTGCGATTCAACGGTTAGATCGGTCATAAAAATTCGATCTAGGGCTAGGTTTAGGCGGCGACTATGGGTTCTATCAACTGTCGACGTCGTAGTGAGGGCCAGAGACGTGGTCGAGGTGGCTTAGACGATGTCGGCAGGGTGATGGTGGTGCTACGGTGGCCGTAGCCTGCGTGGAAGGCAGTGCCGATCGTGGTTAGGCTTGGTTTGGGTGTGTGCTTCACGTTCTTTTGCCTGGGAAGGAGCAATGCGTGATTGGGTGGGCGCGCACGCTTCTGTGATTGACGTGGCATGTGTAGTAAATTGCTTTCTCTTTATTTTCTTTTATTTAAATTAAATTTGCAATCGTTCTAACTAGCGTAACTTTCACATACGAGGTCTGTTTCATACGCGGTTTTCTCCGCTGGGTTTCTATTGGAATTCTGCACATTTCGACGCAGGTTTGGATGAATTTGGAGAATGTTGAAATTTTGGGTTTAAATTGGATTTAAATTCAAAAGGTGAGTGTGTTAACCCACTCACAACTTATAAAATTTCTTATGTGTGTTAAATTGACATATGATGTGATTTGAAATTTATTTATGATTGTTTGGCATATTTTTAATCAACATCTCATTTAAATTTACTAAATTAAATTGTTATTTAATATAAAACGCCAGTTAGATAGATTGTTTAATTTATTTTTAAATATAAACAATCAGTAATACCTGTTATTTATTATATGCTCTAAATTAATGTTATTGTTAAATTGGATGATGATTGTAATAAATGGTTGGTGATTGATTTTGGATGAATGGATGTTGTATTGTATATTGTTTTAAACTGAAAATTGTTATGCACTTTATTTCATTCGGGATTGTGATTTGAAATGATATAATCGTAATTTTTATTTTAAATTACAGATTGAAATGACAAATATCTGTATCACTTGACCATAGGATAAAAAATTATATACAGATACCGTGGTCTATATATAAAATATTTTAAAAGGATTTCTATGGTTTTGCAATGAAATATATTGTTTTATGAGATACTGATTCGGATATTGTATAAATGTTATTTTATATATAGTTAAATTCTTTGTTTTAAGCTGTTATAAAATTGGGTTTAAGTATAAAAGAAGTTTAATAATAAAGTTTGATTTTTATTAAGATATAATATGGTTAAAGTATTTATTTAAATTTTATTGTATATAGAGTTTATATTGACTTAAATACAACTAAGGTGGGAAGATAAATATGAAATTTATTTGAATCAAATTATTTAATAATTTTACTCAAATAAATTTGATTTGAAATTGAGATAAATTTGGGATTATATGAAACTGAATTTATTTGAGAATTAAACTCAAAAGGGGTTGATGTGAATTTTATTAAATTGGGAATTTTAAAAGGTATAATTATTATAACTTGATTTTGGGGTTTAGGTGAATTAAATGATTATTTCAAGTAAACGAATTGAAGGCAATATTTAGTTATTTGTAATTTGAGCCTTATTTAAATGATAAGGGATTTATTATGTAAAATATTTCAAAACTAAATAATAGAAAATGTAATTGTTGAATCAAAATTATCAAATTTAGTTTGAAATTTTGGAAAATTTAAATCCTTGAAATATATCAAAATTGAAGTGTTTTATCGAAATTGAAATATTTCGAAGTTATGAATTTCAAAATATTATGTTTTAAATGTGTTAAAATTTAAAATGTTTGGTTTTGAAGTGTATAATTTGGAAGTACTATGATTTTAGAAAAGGGATATATTTGAAATAAAATGACATTATATTGTTTTGAAATAAAAAGGATATCATATTGATTTAGTTTTAAAATGGAAATGATATCGTATTTACATGGTTTTGAAATGGATATTATATTTGTAACGCCCCACTCCGAGACCCACATTAGCAAAGAGTATTACAAGGTAATACCGTCTGCTAATACGGAGAATAGAGCTGGATATGAGCGACCATCTATAGCCTTGTCTTAACTATCTATTGAATACGTCGATAAATGTAGCATTTTTTTTTTATGTGGATCGACATATCTAATAGATACTTAATACAAAACTATAATGGCTATAAGATCTAACAGAACAAAATATAATAACTCAAATGTAAACCATATCACAGAACAGTAGATCATCACATACATATACACATATACAGATACATCACAGAGTATACAAAATGATACATGTCAAGTGGTATAGCAACCACAATATACAGGCGAGTCAAAAGAATATACATATCAAAGTTACAACCAAGAGGGACTACCCAAAAAGGTATAACAAAAGAGGCTAGCAGAATAGTCCACGCGGAAGCAGAATAGGCTAAGTCCAAAGGTACCTAACCTGAAACACCTCGGTCTGACCCGAGTATAAAATACACGGGTCAGTCTAGCTAAACAAATCAGTTAGACAAGCTAAACAATAATGAACATGCAAGGTCATAAAGTACCACAAATATCTCTAAAAGAGATAACTCAATCATCTACAAAAGATGAATCATAACAAGCCTCATATCATCGGCAACTCAATAAACAAAGGATATGAATATCCCAAATCAAGCCAAAAAGGCAAATAACAAATACCAATGAAGGTAACACAAGTTTCCACAAGGTAATCGCTATGTATCGAGTGGTTCAAAAGACCTACTCCGAAAGGCGATACTCTAGGAAAATATAAATATCAATGAAACAAAAGATGCACGTGCTCAATACTGTATAAACAAGGATCCACAAGCCCAAGTATCTCTCGAGCGGTGACGAAGGACCAACTCCAAAAGCGATACTATAGGGCAAAAAACCCGAAGGCGACAAACCCAAGTATCTCTCGAGCGGTGACGATGGACCAACTCCAAAAGCGATACTATAGGGCAACAAACCCGAAGGCAACAAACCGTAGTGGCAAAGGTCCGGAGGCCCAGTACTGGAAACCACTAACTGGCAATATGTGTCACAAACTCTCAGAAAGAAACCCGAAAAGTGTTAACGTGTGTCCCATACCACACGTTCGCACTAAACGATTTACTAACCGTTAGTCAATTCCACACTTAAAGCAGTACAAAGTTTACCTCATCTCATCGGTAAACCAGACCCAAAGGTCAAAACAATCAAACGAATAGATTAGGAATTAATTGGAAAGATAAACGAACGTATTCCATAGTACGTGTTTTACCCAACCATTTAATTACCTTCCCACTTCGTTCGAAGTGCAAAAGAGTGTAATTTTACTCAGAAAATAATTTGGAACAAGTTTAGAAATCGTTTGAAAACACTTTGGAAATTGCCTTTGAAATTCTCCTATTATGGAGTAAATAATTTAATACTTAAAATAATACTAAATAATAATTTCACAAGCCAATTTGTTTGAAAAACACTTTAAAATGCTTTATAAAACCAATGCACGAAATCTAGAGAGAAAACTCAAGAATTCGGGAAAATATCAAAAATGGCGGAAATTATTCTAAGTATAAAAACCGCTAAAATCAAGCTGTGATCACTAGTTCGACAGCAGGTTTGGACCTGAAAACAGAGTCCAAATGACATTAAATTTTGTAGAAATGTAGATTAACACCCCTACTCCAATCTGCAAAAAGATTCATCCAATTCCGACTTGAAATAAAGAATCTGCGTCGTTTTAAAGTCGGACCAAAACAAGGTTTGAAACAATGAATTACAGCAAGCTGCGAGTACAAGTTTGACAGTAGTTTCGAAATAGCAAACCAACCCAGATGTTGATGAAATTTATAGAAGTATAAATCAACACTCCTATTTCAATCTGCAAAAAGAATCACTCAATTCCAATTTGAAACGAAGAATCTGCGTCGTTTCAAAGTTGGACCAAAACTAGGTTTAAACACTGAATTACAGCAAGCTGTGAGTACAAGTTCGACAGTAGTTTCGAAATAGCAAACCAACCCAGCTTGTAATGAAATTTTATAGGATTATAATTCAGAACTCCTAATTCAATCTGCAAAATGAGTCACTCAAATCCGATTTGAAACGTATGAGTTATGCTATCACAAACATGGACTCAGGCCATTTTTGCAACAGTTCAAAAACAAAAAAATGTACAGGCCTGAAACCACCCTGGGTTGAACTTTCAGGCATAAAACAGAGAAACAAATAATATCGGATTGATCTTAAAATTGGTATGCTTATACTAGAAAACTTAATCTTTCAAACAAAAAAAGAATCATAGAATTTCAGTAAGAAATGAATGAGTTATGCGGTCTCAAACATGGAATCAGGCCATGTTTGCAGCAACTCAAAACAACTACAGGCAAAAATCTGTGCCTGAGTCGACTTTGCAGCAGCGTTTTGAATATTCAAACGATAATATATTTCAACCAAAATTTGCAGAAATGAAGTTCAACATGCAGGCTACCAAATGCAAGAAGTCCGGAAGCATTTCGCTGCCGGAATCTAAAGTTATGATCATTCAAATAGGCAATAAGAAACATATTTCAGACAGAAAAACAACAAAAAAATTCATTAACAAAAGCTAGATTTTGGTTGCTTTTGCAATTTTTGAGCTTGGCTCAGCAAGGATTTGTGAGTATTACAACTCACCTTGCTGATGCTTTGTGCTACAAGAGAAAATCGGTGAAAAGGAGCAAGCTTTGGCCTTGAAAATGGCTTCAACAATCTAAAAATATGTATATAAACATGCAAGAACAAAACTTATTACAATTAGAAAGCCCAATATCTCAAACTAAGATTTTGATGAAATTATTGATGTTTTGGAGCTGATTACCTTTTGATTCACTGTAGTTTGAAGAAATTTTAGCTTGAATTGAAGGAATTGAGTTCATAGCTTGAGGTTTGCAAAAATGGTGAGGTGGGTTTTTTTCTTCTTCCTTATTTCAAAGAAGAGGAAGAAGGAGAAGTATGAATGTACTGCCAATGTTTTTCCCTTTCTCAATATTAGGTTATGTGTAGTAATGGGCCTAATGGACACTAAAATAAAATAAAAAATCAAATGATTTGATGAATTAATTCATGTACATATACAATTATGTACAAGTTACATAATATTACCAAATAAATTACATTTCTCTTTTAAGTTTTAATCAAACAAAATATGTAAACTTATATAGATATGAAATAAAACATTTTACCTCATATAAAAGATAAATTTATATTTTTTTTAAACATTTTTTATTATTAAAATTCTTTATTTTACAAAAATACACAATTTTCTCAAATAAATGGACAAAACATTACTTTAAACTTCTAAATTTCCACAAAAATATTTTTCTTGCTTAGAAAAATATAACTAACTATTCTAAACACAAATTTATAATTAAAACTCATTTTTAAATCAGTTTCCACCTTTTTATTTGATTAAACAACCTTTAAAAATCAAATACTTCTTTTAAAAATTATTAGAAGAAGTGATTGGCAGTAATTAATACAATTATTGCATTTTCTCTAAATAAAAACTATTTTCTCATTTATTATTAACCCAAACAAATAAAATAAAGTTTCATACTTTATTTTCTTATTTTATTCCAAAATTCATTGTTTATTCCAAATAAACAATTTAATTTCTCCAATTTTATTTTAATTCACAATATTAAATTATAACTACCATTATAATTAAATATTTACAGGTAATCTCTAAAACCAGGGTTGTTACAGACTCCCCTCCTTAACAAAATTGCGTCCACGCAATTTCTATAATGGAAGTTATCTATAACATCTATTTCATCACAACAAGATTCAAATCAAAGATAGGATCATAGATATTCTCCCTCAACAGAGAATGAAAGGATCAGGACAAGTTTGCTCGGCAAATCCTATGGTTTCCCAAGTACAGCACTTACGGTTAGCGGACGATAGAATTTTATAAGTAGAACATTCTTATTTTGAAGGTGTTCAATCTTCGAAACAACTACACAAATAGAATTCGGCACAATACACAAGTCGGTGAGACTCGTGATCATGAAACACAAGAGAATTAATAATCGAGATTAAATCTCAAAGATACAACGAAATTGGGTTACCTGGAACATATCATGCATACCCAAAACTGAATAGAAAACGATGCATGAAAGCAATCGAACCAAGGCGTTCAGTAATAGTAGATGGTCCTATATAATTAGGAGCCAACTTTCCAAATATACTGAAACGCACCTAACTCCTTTAAAGGAGTAACACAGATAAGCACAATCATCAAAAGAGGATTCAACAAAAGATAGATGGTATTTCAAGTTATCATCACAACACATGACTGCATGAATGCAAGTCATCACAAGAATCGCACTAAGGCAAGACACACAAGAATGGATTACAAGAAATTTTCTCAAAAATTTGTTATAAGATTTTTCACTCAAATCAATTTTCTTTTATACACAAAACTTAAACTTCAATACTTGATAATTTTTGAAGTCCCTTACTTAAATTTTCAATTCAATCATTATTACTTTAAATTTTAAGTAAATTAAATTAGAGTTGTTCCATACTCTAATTCCAAAAATAAATATACTACAATAAGTAATATATTTTTTTTTTTGAAAACTTCGACCGAGTCTCCTTTGCATGGAGAGCCCTTTACAATTTCATAAATATGAATTATAGATATACATCGACCAAAAGGTCGAAACACAATATGTATATATATACATTCTTAACACATAAACACTTAACAATTCATATCTTTCATTTTTAGCGTTTAAAATGCAAGCATGCTTACTTGTATACTTACTATTTTGCTAATTAATCATTCAAATATCCTCTTGTACCTACGCTTAACTTATTGAAACATATTAGCATGCAATTATAAACATAAGAAGCATTAAAATCATAGTTTAAACAAGACAACAACTCAAAACTTCAAAATTTTCAAATTCAGGCCTGCTACAAAGACTTAGGCTTTTGACATAGTAAAACTCATAATTCGAAAATACTCATAAAATAAAAGTTATTCTACTCAGTCCAAGCTTTCCAGCGATATAAAGATCTTCAAAATCGGATTTACGCTTTGAAAGTTATGCTCAATTTACTTTCAGCTTTAAACTCAGAAATTATAAAAGAGGACAGAGATGTCCATCAGTTTTCAACTCGTTTTTTGAATAACCGAACTGCAAAATTTTGAAAAATGTCATAAAGATGATTTCTAGCTTACTGAAAGTACTCTCTTTTGCAAAAAGAATGGACCGATTTGGATTTGTAAATCACAAGTTATTGCTGTTTTAAAACATCACTTTTCAATTAAAATTTTCCGACACAAGACCTTTAATTGTCAAAATTTTTAAATCATTGTTAAATCCAAACTACATAATTTAAGATCAAAAATCTTTTCTCTAAAACATTTATTACATGATCCTTTTCTCCGAAAAGCCAAGACATCTAGAATTACACTATAATACATATAACAAACTTTCAAAATGGTTTACAAAGAAAACTTTTTCTCAATTAACAAACAAAGTCTTTTGAAAGAAGACCCATAATTTAATTAAAATACTTACTTTCTTACATTAGTAAGAAACAATTATCTATCCAAACTAGACTTTGGAATTACATATTGATTTTTTTTTAAATTGCTTTCACAATTAAAAAGAAATCTTATCTTGTTGCTCTATTTATTATTATTTCTAGCTTTTCACAAAAATTTGCATTTTATAATAAATGAATCTTTTATATTAAATTTTCACTTGATCCATAAAGCTAAACATTTATTTTATTGTCACTTAGAACTAGCCAAGTTTGATACTTAATTAAAACTTGTTTTCAATTTGAACTTTACAAATACATAATTAACAAGTTTTTAACACTATTTAAATTCAAAACCAAACTTACTCTAATGGATTTAGCTCCTTATTAAATTTCATGCTAATTCAAAAGCACTAAATTAGCATTTTCTTAAATTTTCCCGGAGGCATACTTTTTTTTCCACTTGTTATTAATCAAATGATTAAATGTTTAAACTAATCTTCATAACTATCCTTTTACTTTTTACTAAACCTGCTTCCAATCTATATTTTAGATTTCTAAACAATTCATTTTCTTAATTTGAATACTTTGTTTTATTAATCACTATCACATGATAGTTTCATCCAATTAAGGTATTTCCTTAATTAATGTTATTTTCCATAAAAATGAATTAGCATAAGGTAATATTTTCCAAAATATTTTTCCTAAAAGCTTACTTAGGCATTTTAAATTTTCCATGTATGTAAACTTTCACAAACAAGTAACATAACCAATAATTAATACAATTTATTTAAATGAAACCATATTCAAAATTTTCAATTATCAATTTAAAAAAAATGATAACATCTAACTAATACATTTGTAGTGAATGACATTTCGAGGACTGCAAAGTTGACCAAGATCAACATTGCCTCTCCATTGCCCTCTATGTCACACTATTTCCATAAGTCCTTAAGTATGTATATAAAATACTTATCTTAAATGGCGATTTAGAATTTTCAAAATCTTTGCAATATCTATATATTTTTGCATTCAACATCCATACTAGTAAATATTATTTATTGCCATTTCAAAAGCATGTATCACATCACCTCGCAAGCGTTTAGGAATCCCTATCGATAACGCTGATCAGACGCATCGACCAGAATTCTTAAAAACTTATTAGCCAATTGACATAAGAAATTGTAAAAACTATTTTGATTTCTTAAGAAATCTTAAACTTGGTTGTAACAATGTTTATTTTCAAAACATAAAACGTTTTGTTATTATACAATCATTCAATCAATTCATAAAATAATCAAGTTATATACATAAGTATATCTCTTATTAGAAAGATTTTCTATTCACATGGATGCTTTCTTTCTGGAAAATTCTTTAAGTAATTTTACTTCTTTAAAATGCATCCATGAAATTCTTAAAAAATTAAATTTTTATTTCATTTTAACCTTTGGTTAAATACCACTTAAGAATTACATTTTATTTTCAAAATTTAATCTTTCTAATAATTCTTGCGGTAGCTACAACTTGAAGGCACCGCAATTCTTATCATTTGCATTGAGTAGGTTTCTAACTCTCAATTATATCACCTACTCAATATTATTTCAACAATTACTATGCTAACACACATTCATGCAATTATCAACCAAACAAGCATTTACTTAAAACAAAGCATTTAATGTGCCCAGCGACAATGGTCACACCATTTCCGCTGCGCAACTCTAATCACTAATGTTTAAAACACATAATTTAAAACTAAGCCATCTTAGGTCTAATTTCTACTACTTTTTAAAAAAAAAATAGTGATATGTAAAACCCTTATAATGTTTTCAAACTTATTATCCATTCAAAGGAAATGAAAAGACTAAAGGCACGATCGAGGAATACGATAGTGGAAAACTGTGTTATCACTTGTATTATACTTGGATGTACTATAATATGTGTTTCTGTTCTGTGTTTATCATATTTTGTTTTGAACTTAGCTCTGATACCAAGCTGTAACGCCCCACTCCGAGACCCATATTAGCAAAGAGTATTACAAGGTAATACCGTCTGCTAATACGGAGAATAGAGCTGGATAGGAGCGACCATCTATAGCCTTGTCTTAACTATCTATTGAATACGTCAATAAATGTAGCTTTTTTTTTATGTGGATCGACATATCTAATAGATACTTAATACAAAACTATAATGGCTATAAGATCTAACAGAACAAAATATAATAACTCAAATGTAAACCACATCACAGAACAGTAGATCATCACATACATATACACATATACAGATACATCACAGAGTATACAAAATGATACATGTCAAGTGGTATAGCAACCACAATATACAGGCGAGTCAAAAGAATATACATATCAAAGTTACAACCAAGAGGGACTACCCAAAAAGGTATAACAAAAGAGGCTAGCAGAATAGTCCACGCGGAAGCAGAATAGGCTAAGTCCAAAGGTACCTAACCTGAAACACCTCGGTCTGACCCGAGTATAAAATACACGGGTCAGTCTAGCTAAACAAATCAGTTAGACAAACTAAACAATAATGAACATGCAAGGTCATAAAGTACCACAAATATCTCTAAAAGAGATAACTCAATCATCTACAAAAGATGAATCATAACAAGCCTCATATCATCGGCAACTCAATAAACAAAGGATATGAATATCCCAAATCAAGCCAAAAAGGCAAATAACAAATACCAATGAAGGTAACACAAGTTTCCACAAGGTAATCGCTATGTATCGAGTGGTTCAAAAGACCTACTCCGAAAGGCGATACTCTAGGGAAATATAAATATCAATGAAACAAAAGATGCACGTGCTCAGTACTGTATAAATAAGGATCCACAAGCCCAAGTATCTCTCGAGCGGTGACGAAGGACCAACTTCAAAAGCGATACTATAGGGCAACAAACCCGAAGGCGACAAACCCAAGTATCTCTCGAGCGGTGACGATGGACCAACTCCAAAAGCGATACTATAGGGCAACAAACCCAAAGGCAACAAACCCGAAGGCAACAAACCGTAGTGGCAAAGGTCCGGAGGCCCAGTACTGGAAACCACTAACTGGCAATATGTGTCACAAACTCTCGGAAAGAAACCCGAAAAGTGTTAACGTGTGTCCCATACCACACGTTCGCACTAAACGATTTACTAACCGTTAGTCAATTCCACACTTAAAGCAGTACAAAGTTTACCTCATCTCATCGGTAAACCAGACCCAAAGGTCAAAACAATCAAACGAATAGATTAGGAATTAATTGGAAAGGTAAACGCACGTATTCCATAGTACGTGTTTTACCCAACCATTTAATTACCTTCCCACTTCGTTCGAAGTGCAAAAGAGTGTAATTTTACTCAGAAAATAATTTGGAACAAGTTTAGAAATCGTTTGAAAACACTTTGGAAATTGCCTTTGAAATTCTCCTATTATGGAGTAAATAATTTAATGCTTAAAATAATACTAAATAATAATTTCACAAGCCAATTTGTTTGAAAAACACTTTAAAATGCTTTATAAAACCAGTGCACGAAATATAGAGAGAAAACTCAAGAATTCGGGAAAATATCAAAAATGGCGGAAATTATTCTGTATAAAAACCGCTGAAATCAAGCTGTGATCACTAGTTCGACAGCAGGTTTGGACCTGAAAACAGAGTCCAAATGACATGAAATTTTGTAGAAATGTAGATTAACACCCCTACTCCAATCTGCAAAAAGATTCATCCAATTCCGACTTGAAATAAAGAATCTGCTTCGTTTTAAAGTTGGACCAAAACAAGGTTTGAAACAATGAATTACAGCAAGCTGCGAGTACAAGTTTGACAGTAGTTTCGAAATAGCAAACCAACCCAGATGTTGATGAAATTTTATAGGAGTATAAATCAACACTCCTGTTTCAATCTGCAAAAAGAATCACTCTGAAACGAAGAATCTGCGTCGTTTCAAAGTTGGACCAAAACTAGGTTTAAACACTGAATTACAGCAAGCTGTGAGTACAAGTTCGACAGTAGTTTCGAAATAGCAAACCAACCCAGCTTGTAATGAAATTTTATAGGATTATAATTCAAAACTCCTACTTCAATCTGCAAAATGAATCACTCAAATCCGATTTGAAATGAATGAGTTATGCTATCACAAACATGGACTCAGGCCATTTTTGCAACAGTTCAAAAACAAAAAAAATGTACAGGCCTGAAACCACCCTGGGTTGAAATTTCAGGCATAAAACAGAGAAACAAATAATATCGGATTGATCTTAAAATTGGTATGCTTATACTAGAAAACTTAATCTTTCAAACAAAAAAAGAATCATAGAATTCCAGTAAGAAATGAATGAGTTGTGCGGTCTCAAACATGAAATCAGGCCATGTTTGCAGCAACTCAAAACAACTACAGGCAAAAATCTGTGCCTGAGTCGACTTTGCAGTAGCGTTTTGAATATTCAAATGATAATATATTTCAACCAAAATTTGCAGAAATGAAGTTCAACATGCAGGCTACCAAATGCAAGAAGTCCGGAAGCATTTCGCTACTGGAATCTAAAGTTATGATCATTCAAATAGGCAATAAGAAACATATTTCAGACAGAAAAACAACAAAAAAATTCATTAACAAAAGCTAGATTTTGGTTGCTTTTGCAATTTTTGAGCTTGGCTCAGCTAGGATTTGTGAGTATTACAACTCACCTTGCCGATGCTTTGTGCTACAAGAGAAAATCGGTGAAAAGGAGCAAGCTTTGGCCTTGAAAATGGCTTCAACAACCTAAAAATATGTATATAAACAGGCAAGAACAAAACTTATTACAATTAGAAAGCCCAATATCTCAAACTAAGATTTTGATGAAATTATTGATGTTTTGGAGCTGATTACCTTTTGATTCACTGTAGTTTGAAGAAATTTTAGCTTGAATTGAAGGAATTGAGTTCATAGCTTGAGGTTTGCAAAAATGGTGAGGTGAGTTTTTTTTTTCTTCCTTATTTCAAAGAAGAGGAAGAAGGAGAAGTATGAATGTACTGCCAATGTTTTTCCCTTTCTCAATATTAGGTTATGTGTAGTAATGGGCCTAATGGACACTAAAATAAAATAAAAAATCAAATGATTTGATGAATTAATTCATGTACATATACAATTATGTACAAGTTACATAATATTACCAAATAAATTACATTTCTCTTTTAAGTTTTAATCAAACAAAATATGTAAAATTATATAGATATGAAATAAAACATTCTACCTCATATAAAAGATAAATTTATATTTTTTTTAAACATTTTTTATTATTAAAATTCTTTATTTTACAAAAATACACAATTTTCTCAAATAAATGGACAAAACATTACTTTAAACTTCTAAATTTCCACAAAAATATTTTTCTTGCTTAGAAAAATATAACTAACTATTCTAAACACAAATTTATAATTAAAACTCATTTTTAAATCAATTTCCACCTTTTTATTTGATTAAACAACCTTTAAAAATCAAATACTTCTTTTAAAAATTATTAGAAGAAGTAATTGGCAATAATTAATACAATTATTGCATTTTCTCTAAATAAAAACTATTTTCTCATTTATTATTAACCCAAACAAATAAAATAAAGTTTCATACTTTATTTTCTTATTTTATTCCAAAATTCATTGTTTATTCCAAATAAACAATTTAATTTCTCCAATTTTATTTTAATTCACAATATTAAATTATAACTACCATTATAATTAAATATTTACAGGTAATCTCTAAAACCAGGGTTGTTACAATATTTTGGTTTTAAAAGTATAAACTATTTTGAAAAGACCGTGGTGTTATAATAACGTTCGGTTGTTGAAGAGATCGGGATCGGAAGTTGTCATACTCTCTGCCAACTTCGAAAACCACTTTAACAACCGTGTACGCGGTGGAGATTTCAGAATGAAGTAGGATGGTGGCGACGTTCTTTGAGGTATATACGTGACCCGACTCCTGTGAGTTGGCATAAGGTGGCTAAAACAGTTACGATTGACGGGTTAAGATGGTAGCACCTTTTCTCGGACACATCCTTTCGATATTATACTTTGACTTTTGGATTGATTCGGTGGCCACTTTTGATTTTTTTTATATTTGGGGGTGTGGCTCGAGGTGGGCGGTAGCTGCGCGCTACGCGTTACCACCGACCCGGAAGCGTAATTGGTATATCTACCCTGGCATTGCCTAGTTGTGCCATTTCACCTACCCTAGAGCGCCTCGTACGAGTTTGATTTATGTCGTACCTATGGAGTATCCTCTGGTAGCCTCCCGAACAGGAGGTATTACGGTACTGTATAGACTATTGGCACTATTACGTGTTAAGGAGAATATTAGGTCACTCCTTAACACTATTTAAAAGTAAGTTTATTTTACTATTAGACACTATTATAATAGCGAAATATTACTACATAGTAAATAGTTTAACGGATCCTTAGGAGATGTGAATCCCGAGCATCTCTTGAGTTACCACACTCACGTTAGACACTGGATAGGAGATGTCAAATCCCGTAAACATCTTTGACGCCATTCCACTCATATTATTTATCATTTATTTAACTTACATAAGATCTTTTAGTTCTGACTTGAGTGTTTTGTCTTTTCAATTCGCTCGGGTAAGCCTGAGCATTTCAGGATTTGAAGGCCTTACTTCTAGAGGACGAAGACGAAGATTTTAGTACTACTACTTATTATTATTCCACCATATTCATACTGTTCCACTGCATTATTTACTGTTCTATGGTATGTATAACTTTGATATGTATTATACAAGTATAATCGAATATTTTATAAAACAGCTTCATGAACTGTATATTTGATTATTATATTTTATCGTTCCATTGTAAGATTCTGTTTTGTTCTTTTCTTTCTCTCCTTTTTCTTATTTACCCCATAACAATCCGCCCTTCTCTATGGTTTAAGTCTGACGTGTGTGGTTAATCGTCGATTTAAAACGTTCAATGAGGTGGGACATTACATTACAAATCTAGGGTTTCAACTATCAAAGTATATGGCAATAAGATATGCAAATATCACAACCAAATTTTTGATCAATTCAATCAACAATCCGACCAAACAAAAAATTCAGTAAATAAATTAAGAACACAAATAGATGTGGGTTATCAATAAATCATCTTTTCTCTTTAATCAGCTTACCAAAACACCTTTATATCAATGTTGTACTTAGATTTCGTTAAAACATAACAAATGCCTTGAACGAAAAGAACAACAAGTATTACAACCTATAAAAAATTGAAATTTATTGAACTAGAGAATGGATAAGAGTTCACTTAACATACCTTGATTTTCTAAATTTTCTTTCTATTTTAAATCTTGATTTTGAAGAAGATAGATGTTGAGAAACAAGAGGAAAATGATTTCTCGGTTTATTATACCTAAGAAAATGAATGTACAGTAAACTCCTAGGAGGAGTTTTCCTCTTAGCTCCAATGTTTTTGGGCTTTGGGTTGTAATAAAACCTAAGAAGAAGGAAATTGATTATATTTCTTTATAAATCCATACTAATATCTTTATAAAAAAAGAGTCTAAAAGTTTAAACTATAGCCCAACAAGTAAAATGACTTATAAAAGGATTTTTAAAGAGATGAACAGTTATTTAAAATATAATGTCTATCTCTTAATTTCTTTTATTTAGAAAAAGAAAAGATTAAAAATCAATTAAATCTTCTTATTGTCTTTTTAATTATTACTACACTTTATACTATTTGCTATCCTTTTAATACACCTCTTTAAATAACATTCCCAATTGAACTTCACAAATCTAATTGAACTTGAAACTCTCATTTGAAAATAATTCATGATCTTTTATATAGGAATCTTAGTTCAAATTTCTTAAATAAATCTTTAATTTACATCGTTGTCTATTTTATTAGAACGACATAAAAATCAGGCAAACATCATCCTTTAAAGAAATTTCATCCTCGACTTTTCTAATTTAGAGAAAAGCCTATAATTAAAAGAAATATATTATAACAATAGTATTTATGTTTTTTAAAATATACTCTAGTACTAAAATAAATAAGTGTCTAAACTACAAAACAATCAAGCAACATATAAGAAAATTCTTGTATTTATAATCATATAGAATCTTTTGACTAATTTTAAGATTAAAATATCAAATTTATATATTCATCCAAGTTACTTCCAACAATTGGATATCTTCAATCAATTTCCAATTTCAAATACTTCTTTTATAAGAATCAACTTCTTTTTAATTCAATATCTCAAATGGTCTTTACTTAATCTTTCCAAAATTGGATTTCTCCAAAAATTTATGCTTCAAAAATTGTACCATTTCAAAAGCAAAGATTAATTTCTCTAAAAAAAATTCTTCACAAATTATACCATTTTAAAAGCAAAGATTAATTTCTCCAAATTTTTTTACTTCAATTTAAAACATTCTTATGGATTCATCTTAACTTAAAATCAGACCATGATCACAATCAACATCAATTATGCTCAAGCTGATAATCATCTCTTATCATCACAATAAACTAGCATGAAAGCAAGTTATTAACCCATCATATCAATGACAGCATGCACTTTGCAAACCAATACAAAAGACGGTACTTCGCTTGTCGAATATTCAAAGATATGCACTTCACTTGTCTACACAAATGGCAGCACTTTGCGAGTCCAATCACAATGACCGGTCATTGCAAGTTTTGGACCAAGGTTTACCACAAATGACTGCCCTCGCAAGTCAACATAGATGACCGCACATTGCAAATCTAACACAGATGACTTAACTTTCCAAGTCTAACACAGATGACTGCACTACGCAAGTCTAAAACCAAGGCTTATGATAATTGACCACCCATTATGTCAATACAGACGACTAACTTCACCAGCCTAACACAAATGACATGCACGTAACATGTCATCACAAAAGTATCAAATACCTTCTAATAGTAATCATTCATGTAATGCCGATGTGTCCCATAACCGCTTAGGTTTACTCGAACATTTACTATTAGTCAGAAGCTTCACTGTAACGACCTATAATTTTCGATAATTAAAATAGTTAATTTAATAAGATTTTTGTGATTTAATATTGGGAGAAATAAAAATTTATGATATTTTAATGAAATGGTAACCAAAATGAAATGTAATAATGTTAATTTAAGTCAATTATTAACAATTTGAATGAGATTCCAATTAATTGAAATAATTTAAATGTTATACTTGGTTATAAATTGAATATAGGAAAACAAATGTAAATATTTAATTAGTTAATGAAATAATATATAATAAATGGTAATTGAATAAAATAAGTGTTAGATAAGTAATTATAATATTTGTTTGAAATTAATAAACTTACAAATGTGATTAATGGTTAATGGTGACAATTATTATATGTTACCTACTTATTTATTGAGTAAATTAAATTGGAAATCAATTGCAACTAATCCACTCAATTATTGCAGTTAATGAGGATTTAAAATGATAACCGTAGAAGATTGATGTGATAAAATATAAACAAAAGTTAAGTATAGCTGTAACGACCCGTAGATTTTAATAAATTTTATAGCGTATTTAATTTGATTTTTTAGAAATTTTAAACAATAATATTTTAAAATAAGAATTGAATATTTGAAATACGTCCATTTTATTTTAGCAGATGGTAAATTTTCATTCGATTTTATGAAAGTTTATTGCATTGTGAAATTCTATTAAATTCAAGTCAGTTAATAATTGCTAATAATAAAATATAAAAATAAATTTTGTTGTTTGTATGTCATTGATACTATTTAAGCAAGTTAATTTATAACTCTTATATGCAAACAACAATTCTATAAATGTATTTAAGTTACTGTAAAAAGAATCTAATTGTTTTAATTATCTACCCATTAATCATGTTCCGTTCTTTTCCCCGTTGCCTTTTTCATTCCTTGATTTTGGTGTTGTTGGCTTCAACAAACGTATCGTATTCGGTACAAAATTTATATATATATTCCTTACCTTACCTGTGTCTTTTCTTTGTCTGCACCTCTTCTCTACAAGCAAATTATAAAGTGCATTAAATAGCTTTTCAGCTGAAATCAAGGGGATTAAACCGTTGCCATTATTTTGTTTATATATTTCAGGTTCTCTGTTGTCAGAAAGAAATATACGTTGCCTACTTTTTGTATTATTCCACCTACTTAATTTTCGCGTGCATTTCTATTATTTCTCTTTTCTCTTACGTGAAGCATTTATTTTGACTATTCAATCTCCTTCCGTTTAACAAAAATTTCAAAACTTCCTGTCCAATCAAATTTATTGCTTTAATAATCTTTCCTGAATCAATGCTTCTAACCTTTTCTATTTCGTTGCAGTAAATTATTCATTACTTCACACTTATATCAATACCTTTAATTGTGACAGTTAATTTCCCTTCGGTTTTAAATTTTGAAACGTGCTGCACAGGCATATCAATTGCTTAATTATCTGCGTCAATCAAGTGTTTATGTTACTTCTCATTTATTTTATTGCCAACAGTACAAATTCAAACGGTCATCTAGCTTTATTACTCTCTTTATCTTTTGTTCTGCAGGATCACTTGAAGAAACGTATAACGTACGTACGTTTTTCCTTTTTCATTATTTGATTTGGCTGCAGCTTATATTTTATTTGCGCGTATAAATCAACGTGAATATTTATTGCCTAAAATCCTCACCTGCTACTTTATATTTATTATTTATGTGATACGTTTCCCAATTTGTGCCTATTCGTTTTTCCTACATTACTTGTTTTAACCGCTGAAACATTTTTAACCTTTTGATAGTTCAGTTTTTCCACTCTACCCATTTTATAAATTTCTTTTCTTCCCCCTCTCCCTGTTCTCTGCTTTAAATATAAATTTGCCAAATCCACCTTCATATTTTCACTCGACAAGGAAATTTTTTTTTTAATAAAAATAAAAGCATCGCTGCTTCATCTTTTGCCGCCTGGATCTCGTTGCCTTCACCAACTCTAGAACAAGCCTTCTGCTTCCTTCCCCCTCATTTATATACTTATATAAGTAAGTAAGTTGTTTTAAAACTTATTTTGGGTTAATCTGCAATTTTGTTATCAAGATTTGCATGCTTTTTTGTATTATATTTCATTTTATCAAATCTTTTTATATGGTGTTATAAGTTGCTTCTTCTTCTTTATTTTGTATGATGCGTGTGTTACATATAATAGTATAATATATTATATCATAGTATATTTTATTACTATTGTTTATGATTTTAAAGTACATATATATAATTTACTGTATGTATATGTTAGTTTTGGATCAAAATACGTTATTATATATAGATATAACTCAGAGCTTTATATTTTGGGTTAATATATGTACAAACTTATATTATTTTTTTGCGTGCGAGTTCTATCTGTTATATATATAAAGGTAGTATATATTCTATTTTCGTTCATATGAATACTTTGCTTTCTAATTATATATATATGTTTTAATATAATATATATAAACTTATATAAATTTTAAATATGTCTGTTATACAAATTTTACCAGTCATGCATATATTAATTATGTTATAGTATGTTATAATAAAATTGGTTATAGTTTTATATTAATCATGTGTTTAAGCAGATATACATAACAGTTTTGATTTTTATTATACATTAATGTTTTGATTCTTTAATAAATATATGTGTATATTTGGGAGCAGTAGTCTTTTGTCGTTTAAAGAAATTTGTGTAAAATTTTGCTTTAAACTTTTGTTTTGTTTGAGTTAGTGAGGAGCTTATAAACATTGGTTTAAATAGAAAATAGATGCAGATGTACCCAGTATATATAAGTTAGTATATATGAATTTTTAAAACATGTTAGCATTTGTTTATTTTTGCTTTGAAAAAAAATGAGTTGCATCATTGTTTAAGCTATACCGATACCTATTGCTTTATATATATACAAGTTTATGTACGTCGTATAATATGTTGAGAAAACTTATATAATGCATATGTTTATATGGAGGCTGATGGATTGTGTACATGCTTATAATAGTTTATTTGTATATGGTCTGTTTAAGTAAATGATATTAAGTTCTGTGATATATGTTATACTATTTTATATAAAATAATAAACTTTTTGTTAGTGTTGTAACTCATTGTTAAAGTTAAAATATATAGTTATTTTGTTTTGATCGGCTATTTTAAGTATTATATATATTTGGTTTGTTTTAAAACAACATTTCATTTTTTTAGGCGTCAGCATGAATTTTTTTAGGTCTGCATATGTTATACTTGTTAAGTTGTTCATATTCTAAGATATGTATTAAGTATATTTTTAGTACGCTTAAAAGCTTGTATATAAAATGAGTACTAACTTTAGGTAAATGTAGGTGTTTTAGATAAATTGTGTTTTATTCTAATGGATTTTGGAATGTGTATGTATATATGTATATATAATATGTGTTTAAGAAATTGTTGTGGGAAATAGTTTAAGTATAATAAAAAAATCTTTGATTTTTAATGCTTGAGTTAAGAATGATGATTTAGAAATTTTTATATTATTTTGATTTTTGTCTTAAATTAGAATACTGGATATGTATTAATAATATGTCTATTTTCAATTTATGTCAAACTGATCCTAATCGTTCCGTCGATTCCTCATTATCAGTTATCCGTCGTGCCTGTTTTCTTCATCGAATCGTATCCATCTATGTTGCTTTGGAACTCGTAGCTCGTTTCCTTGTCAAATTTCTCTAGCCTCGAAAGGTGAGTAATCACTCACGATTAACGTTCTTATAATTATTAAATTTAATTTCAATTGAAATGAAAATGGAAATATGTTGTTGTAGTTATTTAAATAGTCATCTATGCTATTATCTGCAACCGTTCACCTATGGGATATGACACCATATCCTTTTTATATTATATTGTCATTGATGATATGTGCCTGTTGTTATTATTTTTCATATCTGTTATCACTCTGCAAGTTCCCTGTTAGTATAGAATTCACTATGGGTTGAAATGATACATACCTGAACGGACTTTAGAATAGGAGAAAATCGTTATGGGTTGAAATGATAGACCCAAGCGATTTTCATTAAATTGAATTTGGGATTACGGTTTGAAATGATACCCACCCGTATATATTTAGTGTATGGATTGAAATGATAAATATATGTATCACTTGACCATACGATATGAAATATATACAGACACGGTTGGTCCATATATAAATATTTTGAAAATAATTTCTATGGTTTTGGAAAGAAATATATGGCTTAATAAGTATTTATTCTTAAGATATTATATAAAAATGGTAATTTTATATATAGATTTAGTAGTAATATTTAATTTAAATTAGATTGATATAATATGGTTAAGTATTTATGTAAATATATATTTCAAATAGATTTTCTTGTAATAAATTGAATAAGTAAGATTGGGAAATAAATTTGGGTTTATTTGGAATGGTATTTAATCAAGGATTTTATTTAATTAAATAAATTTGAAATTATTGAATGTGAAATTTATAGGTATGATTTTATAACTGGATTTTTGATTTAAGTGATTTAATGAATATTTCACGTTTAAATAAATTAATGAAAATATTTAGTAAAATGTAACTTAAGGTTACTTAAACGATACTGAATCAAATGAGGGAATATCTTAAGACTAAATAATAACGAAGATAAACTAAATCTATCTGAAATCGTTAAATTTAGTTTGAAATGTTGAATATTTAAAGTTTTGAAATATATTGAAATGTAAAAGGGTATTTTGTGATTTCAAATTCAGATTTGAGATCGATAAAATTTGAAATTGTTGTTTAGAAGTTGAGTTGAATTTAAATTGATAAATTGAGATTGGACTAAATTTGAATTTGGAAATTGAGTAGATTTGAATCGTAACTTTGAAAGTGATAAAATTGGAAATAACTATATTTGAAATGAAATGATATTTTGGTTTTGAAGTACAAATAAATTTGAAATGACTACGGTGTTATAATGTATATTTCTACATTGTAGATAGCTCCACGGATCCTTAGAGGATGGTTATCCCAAACATCCTTTGAGTTACCTGTATTCAAGTTGTTATTTCACTTGAGTTGGATTTATTGATATAAGAATGTTAATCTCGACTCGAGCGTTTTGTGTTTTGCTTTACGCTCGGGTCAGACTGATTGATACAGCATTAGAGACTCACCTTTGGAGTTCGGAGCTTCATTTGGAGATCCAACCATCGATTCAGCTTTCAGCTTTTCCAGTTGATTGGTTCATAGAAGTCATCGGTTCGTACTGAAGACTTCACTGTATTTGAGATATTCTGATGTACTTTATTTCTAACCCTGATGTACATAGTAGCTTCATGAACTATTATTCCTTATTTATTCCGCTGTGTATTATTGTACTACTCTGTATCCGTGATTCTGTGATTGATTTATTTTACTGCATATGATGAGTTTTGCCAAATATAAATTAACAGTCTGATATTTTAAGCAACTCAAGTCCGACATGTGTGGATGCGAATGGTTGAAAATACCAGGTCGTTACAATAGCCATGAAGTAATGATTCAGGGAATAGTAAGGTATAAGTCAAAGTAAATGGATTTGATTGAATCTAAATTTTAATTAATTAATTTATAGCAATTAAATGTAACTAAATATCACGATAATACGAATAAAATGATAAATGAAAATATGAGTGTAATAAGATATAAATTTAGGGTTAATTAAACTCATGAGATGGCAATTGGTTGAATAATAGGATGAAAAGTCAAATTAATGGATTTATCGAAAATTTAATTTATAATTACCGAATTTAATTTATAGTTACAGAATTTATTGAAACTGAAATTAAACACTGTAAATTGTGCAACGTTCAATATTAAATTTATATAGAAATTTGTTTTAAAGGATTATAAATTACTAAGTAATCTAAAGTGATGTAAATTGTAAATTATTAAATTTTTATTGAAAGGATGATTTAATTAATTTAATATTAATTTAAACATGAAAATAGCCATATTGGCCGCTGACTTAATTTTCAACTAAACCAGTTTGGTTGGATCTATAACGGTGAATTATTATAGGATTTCAAGTTTCATAGCAATCGGACTTGTCGTTTATATCGTACGGGCTTGAAACGTACAGGAATCAATTTAATTGAAATCCATTGAAATCAATTTGGAATAAGTTGATTTTAAGCTAACTTCATCATACGATGGAATTACAACTTGAAACCTATTCCATTGAGTTTAAAATTATCGAAAACATCTATTTTGTTATATGGTATGACCCATTTTCGTTCCGGAGACAGAATGGGCTTTTCGGATCGTTTATCGTTCAACTTGTAAATCGATCTTGTCCATTCATTTCTGTTCCTGATCTGACTTTAAATAGCCCATTATAAACCCTAACTATTTCTTGTTCCATTATTTGTGCGTACATCTCCCGTCTATCTCCTACTTTTCTGTGGCAGAACATATCCAAAATTTTAAACCCTCAATTCAATTTCAAATTCAATTCCAAAATTTAACTCCTTAAACTATATCGAATTATATATCAATTCGAAGCTCTCGACGAGCATATTCCACTACAGCAATTCATTTTTCAATTTGAATTGCCGTTTGATCAGAAATGGACAAGAAAGCTTGGTCGTCCGTGTAACGACCCAAATTTTTTCGATAATTTAATTGTTAATTTTATTAAATGTTTTTTATCTAATATTGGAAAAAAAAGAAATTTGTGATTCATTAATGAAATAATAACTTAAATGAGATGTAATAAGGCTAGCCTAAGTTATTTATTAACTATTTGAATGAAATTACAATTAATGGAATTTATGTAAATGTTATACTAGGCTATGAATTGAATATAAGAAAATAAACGTAAATATTGAATTAATTAGTGAATTAAGGTAAAATATTGGATAAAATCAATGTTCTATAAGTAATTATAATATTAGTTTGGAAATGATAAACTTATAAAGGGTGATTGAGAGTTAATGGCAACAATTACTAAAGTGGCATATATATTCAATCCGTTAAATTAATTTGGAATTAATCGCAATAAATCTAAATTGAATAATATGTTAATGTAGATTCAGTTAATATTTGGAAATAATCTTAACTCTATTCGCAGTATGAAAATTGGTTGGATAAGAAGAATGGAAATCCAGATTTATTAATTTAATGGAATCTAAAATATAAAAATTAGATTAACTGCAATTAAATGAAATTATAATATTTAACTAGTATGTTACTGTAAATTTAGCTAAAATTCAAAGATATTAATGTAATAAATCATGAACTAATGTTAATTTTCTCCATTTGATAATAATAGATTGGATAATAGGATGCAAGTTAAATTAAATGTAACTATTGAAAATTTAATTCATAATATCTGAATTTACTGAAATTTAATTCAAACACTGTAATTGGTACATTTATTAACTTGAAATTGATATCTAAGTTTGTTTAAATTATTGTAATTTTTTAAGAAATCAAAAATGATGGAATTTGTGAATTTTTAAATTTGAAACGACAAAGTGATTTAATTGATTGAATATTTATTTAATTTAATAATGTGAAAAATAGCCATTTTGGCCACTGACTCGGATTTCGATGAAACAAGTTTCATCAGATCCATAATGATGAATTATCATAGGATTTCAAGTTTTATAGCGATCGGGCTTGTCATTTGATCGTACGGACTCGAAACGCCTAGAAATCAATTTAATTGAAATCAATTGAAATCAATTTGAAATAACTTTATTTTTTCATAACTTCTTCATACGATGGAATTTGGACTTGAAATCTCTTCCATTGAGTTTAAAATATTCAAAAACATCTATTTTAATATATGAGTTGAGCCAATTTCGTTTCGGAGTCTGAACAGGCTTTTCGGGCCTTTAATCGTTCAACGGTCCAAACCAATCGTATCCGTTCCTCTATTTCTTAGCTCTACCTATATATATATATCCTATTATAAACCTTAGAAGCCTTTGTATTTCTCATTTTTTGTACATACAGAAATTTCTGTTCCTCCTCTTTTCAATGGATGAAAACCCTAAAACTCCTCAGTTCAATTCCAATTCAAATTTCAACTTCAAAAATTAAAACTCTTCAAACTATATCATATTTTACATCATCGGAAAGCTCTCGACAAGCGCATCTCAAATCTATAGTCCATTTTCCAATTGGAACCACTATTTGTCAAGAAATTGTAGAACAATCTGCGGCCGTTCATCGCGCGTCGATCGACTTCATCAGATAATCGAATTGATTTAGGGGTTTTTTAGAGAGCACCAAGAGGATTGCATCGGCATGGTTTGTTCAACGTTTTGACGGCTGGATCGTCATGAAAATTTGACCTATGGTTTCGTATTTCGACGGTTGCGTGCATTTGGGTGAACGGAGGAAGGTCGTGGAAGGTTCACGAGGCGTGGGCATTCGCGGTCATTGGCGATGGCTCGTCTGGTGGTGGCGCACTCGGTCGCGGCCGGCGGTAGATGGGAGCGTGCGTGGGTTCCTGTTTATCGCCTGTTGAGAACGAAGGTTAGGGCATCACGTATAGCACGGTGACGTGGCAGCTTTCTTCTGGGTGGGTTTTTCTTTTCTTTTATTTTATTTAATTTCAAATTCATACATTCTAATCGACATAACTTTCACATACGAGGTCGAAATTACGCGCAGTTTTCTCTGCTATGATCGAATTGAAATTCTGGACATTCTGGCGCTAGTTTGGATGAATTTGAAGACTGTTCAAATTTCAGGTTTAAATTGAATTTATATTCAATTTAAATTCAAAAGGTGAGTGTTTTAACCCACTCACAACTTCTAAAATTTCTTATGTTTGTTAAAGTGATTTATGATGTGATCAGAAATTTATTTATGACAGTTTGGCATATTTTGAATCATCATCTCAGTTTATTTGTGTAACGACCCGCCACTCTCACCGCCTCTAGTCGGTAATTAAACCAACTAGAAACGTTCAAATGACGGATTGTTATTTAGTTTATAACATTTAAACAGAATCAGTCACAGAATCACAGAAACAATAATATATTTTATAAATGAACCTTTTTTCTTTTATATACAAATATCAGAGTTATACAATGAATTACATTTAATACAGCGGAACAATTTATTTATTATTAAGTACAAGAAAAATTTTCTAAAAAGCTTTAGTGAAGTTCTTTCCCCTCTCTCTCTAACTTCGCTGCGTGAAAATCTCCAAGCTACAAAAATACTCGGTCTGACCCGAGCGTTTTATGCAAAACACAAAAACACTCGAGTCAGGATTAATCTTTATTCAAGTAAATAAATTTGCAATGAACTAAATAAAATGGAAACAGCCATAAAGCATGAACATGTGTGGACAATGGAAAACAAGCCCTCAGGTCAGAGACAACACTCAAGCCAAATGAAAACAAACTACTGAATCAAGTGTCCAACAGAAGTTCGAGGCAGTAGTGTTCATGAAATACAACTACAACTACAAAGGTTCAAGGCTGAGACAAACCCAATGCACCAATGCAACAACATACAAGGTGCAGACAACTCAACTAGACAATGGAAACCAAATACAAGTTCAAGTGGTCAGTGCAGACCACAAAATGCCACCAAGCAAACTAAAATAAGAAAAAAGAAGCAACAACATGAACAGTGATATGCAGCAGTGTATATGAACACAACTACAGGTACAAGGTCAAGTTATATGCATCAGAATGTTGACAGAAGAAGACTGCAATGCATGCTACAACAACAGAGACCACAGCTACTACACAACACAGCATCAATCAAGACGGTGGCAAATGTATACAAGTGATACATGAACTAGAACACAAATCCAGTTACAACACTGAGTTCGACAATGTCAAACGCAAACAAATGCAACAATCAACTCAACTGAATACATGGAAGTATGACAGTGAAACTCAAAACAGTGCACAAGTTAACAGGACTTTTTTTTCTCTTATATATATTTATACAAGCATATGCACTCAGTTCATTTTTTAAGCTTGTTGATGCTTAATTATTTCCAGAGGAGATATAACTCAGTTGGATGCAAACTAAGATATACACAAGTACAGACTAAATGCAAGGCACAGTGCAAACTAAGGGGTAAGTGCAACTTGACTATCAAGACCACAAGTATACAACAACAAGCAGCAGTGTGCAACAGGAGCTTCAGAAAGATCAGTGCAACCCGAAGCTACCAAATGAAACAATGATTATGAAACCACAAGTCACAAAAGTTCAAGTGAAGTAAAATCAACACAGTGAAGATACCCGTGAAACAAAGCAATGATCAAGTCAAGACAAATGAAACTGGGTTCAAAATTTTCTTAACATTAAAAGATTCAGATTTAAAATTTTGAAACTAATATTCAGGATTTAAAAAAAACAAATTTCAAATAACACAAGTTCAAGTGAATTTTTAACATTTAGCAAATGTTTTACTGTTATTTACCTTCCCAAGTGATACTCTAACTTTCCTTCATTAATTAAAAATTTCATATCTTAAATTAGGTTTGAACAAATCATTCTTGTTGAATCCCAAAATCTAAAGAAGTGCAGATGGGAAGATTTGAAATTTTTTTTTCTTTTTGATAACACTTTAAACCCTGAACTGTAAACAGGGTATAACCAGGCTATCAAACATGCATGCTTAAACCAGGTACCAAAATACAGAGGTTATGCTAAGACACACATGCAACACTCTTCATCACAGAAGTTCATATGCAACAACATTTATCTACTAATCTTTTTAATAATGTTTGATAATCTTACTTTTGAAAATATTGTCTGTTATTATGGATTTCCAGAAGTAACAGGTTTTATTTATCAAAATTAAAATTTTACAAACTTAAATTTATGCTAATCAACACAAATTGTTTACATAAAAATCTCAAACTAAGATTCAAACATAAATAGAAGCAGGTCTGTAAATAATTAGCATTAATGTTCATTTGTTTTAGAGAATTGAATTTCTGAAAGCAAACATTGCCTGTGAAACAACAGAGAACAAAATATACATACTGACACACTTCCACACATATATTCATACCAATTCAATTACATAAAGACTGAACAGTTTTCATGCAACATCAATAACAATTCACAGATCAACTCATGGATTTAAGACAGTCACTAATCAAACTGCTTTTAGAAAAAAAAAAACATTGTTCCTCTATATTTTAAAATTTCCAGAAATGTGTTTATTTTATTTTTATTTTTATTTTTTTAAACTTAAAGATATTTTCAAATTTTGGTTTAAACATTAACCAACATATTTTGTTAAAGAATCAAAGTCTAACAAAAATCAAATCAAAAGAAAATGGGTTTTCTTTCTCTAATTCGTACTCTGCACATTTTCAAAACAGAGCTATATTTAGATATTTCATTCACATGCAAGTAGATTTCAAACAAATATACTTAGTTCAACAACATACAAACATATTTATCATCGAGCTTCTAGTCATGCAACCAAAGTTTAGTTAAAACAAGTCAGAGTTTGCCCACCTATTTTTTCTAGCTGTTGATTTCTTATTTCCAGTAAACAAAAGTTTCTTTTTAACTTAACAAAATTTTAACCTATATTTTTTTCTTTAGTTTTAAGGCTACAAACTGGATTGAGCTTATCTTTATGCATACACACAAGTGTGCAGTGTATTTCAAATCAAAAATCCAGTTAAAACAACCATGCAACCAAAAATCACAATTGAACATACATTTATCAAAGCATACTTCGATATTAACTCGAACTTCCACCTAAATAACCAAGTTAAGAAGTTTACTCACAAGTATTCATTTTCTTTACTACATTTTCCTTAACCACATTCAAAGATCCATCACATGCAGCAACAACAAACAAGCAAAGTTTTTGATATAACATCTGTTCTTATCAATTTAAAAACAAATTACAAATAGCATCTGTTCTTATCAGTTTAAAAGCATCTATTCTTATCAATTTAAAAGCATCTGTTCTTATCAATTTAAAAGCATCTGTTCTTATCAGTTTAAATTCAAGAAATCGAGCAAATGATAGCAAATAACACCCAACAAACAAACATGCAGAGACTTATCTGTTCATATCAGTTTAGATTAAATTATTAGAGCAAATGATAACAAATAACCCCCAAATCATAGCATGCAACCAAACACCCAATTCAAACAAATCTAAAAACTTGAATAAAAATTAATCGTGAGAAAAAACTCACCTTGTCTCGAATCGAAACAGCCGAGGTGGGAATGAGCACAATCGAACGAAGATCGAAGCCCCAAATTGGATCGCAAGCCCTAATTTTGCAAAGCGGAACGAACGAGAAGAACGAAGCCGCCATTTTTACTCTTTTTTTTTTCGTTTAGGTTTTTCGAATGAGAAGGTAAAGAGGGACGGGTATACTTAATCACGGCACCAATATCAAACGTGGGCCGGTATTATTTTCAAAGCCCACTTAGCCCTTAACAAAAATTTTGAACGGAATTTAAATCAATTTACAAACTCCTAGCTCAAATTTTTAAATTCAAATATGTTCTTCATATTAAACTTGAAAAATTCAAATAACTTCACAATTTTCAAATCAAAATTTAATTCAATTATTAATTTGCATAAGTAATATTCCTTAAATCCAAATTATTTTTCTAAGTCATTAGTTTGAATTTAAAATACAAATTCAATATTCAGTTTCAACTCTGAAGTCAAATTTAAATTTTTTATTCAACTTTTTATGGATTAAATTCTAAAATTTAATCGCCAAATTCATTGTTATATTGGGAATTCAATTTAAATCTCATTCAAATATTTAAAATTAATTAAATATTTTCAATTTAAATTGTTCAAAAATTCAGGATCGTTACAATCTCCCCTCCTTAAAAGAATTTCGTCCCGAAATTACAAGTAAGGAAAAATGATTGTTAAAATTTCACTAATATTTATACCCTACTCAATTTTATCAAGTTTGAAACTTATTAAAAATAAATAAATAAGTATAGGATTCATTCTATTTGTTTTGTCTCATTAGCTTTGTTAATTAACTCATTTGCTCATCATTTTCTACAATCAAGACGCAAAAGTCTTTTACTAAAGTTTTCAACTTACAAAACCCAAATTTTAAATTCTTCATTTAAGAAATTTACATAGTATAACTTTTCCAAAGCTGTGGACTTTCAAAACATTTCAAAAATCCTCTTCCTTAGTACATTAGGTTGGAATTTATGTTACTTTAATTTCAGATTATTGATTTGCTATTTAAAGTTTGAAAATACTTACTAACTCGAAAATTAACAAGTCTATTGTCGTTCTTAAAGACATTAGGCATACGCTGGCCAGGCGCAAGTCTAAAAATCTCCAAGTACTAAATATACTTGCTTCAATTCCCAGTGAAAATACTTTAAAAATCTTTTTAAAAATGGATATGGAAAGCACATTCCCCCATGGATCACAGTTACCCGGCGGTTACGCTACTATCCTAGTAGAATCGCTTGTAACCGAAGATTTCTCATCTCTCTTGAACTTCGCCATGGTTGTTGCCAAAGATCGCGGTCCACACGGCGGTTACGCTACTATCCAAGTAGAATCGCTTGTGACCGTAGGCATCTCTCCCCTCGAATTTCGCTTTGGCTTCTAGATTGCAGTTTACACGGCGGTTACGCCACTATCCCAGTGGAATCGCTTGTAATTGTAGGCATCTCGCCCCTCAAATTACGCTAGTCACTCCAACTAATGGAAAACAAATGGCCAATCCAACTAATGGAAAACAAATGGCCAATCCAACTAATGGAAATCAAATGGTCAATCCAACTAATGGAAATCAAATGGTCAATCCAACTAATGGAATTCTACGTAGCTACGATTTTCAAATGGACACTCATCTCGAGTTCCAACAACCTTCACAAATTTTAAATGGAAGGTACTTTTCCATGTCCTCAATTTGGAAAACATAATATCATACATACATATACAATATTTCATTTCACAATTCGTACATATCATACCCATGTACTTACATAAGTTTTCCACAACAATTTCTTTCCAAACTAATGGTTTTCGAATTTATCGTATTCTCATATATACGTTCTGAAAACCTCAATATCTCATACCCATAATAAATAGAGGATTCACAAATTTTCCATTTCATTATCCATTTAAAATTTTCCTCTAAGTCGATTTGGAATTTTAAGGTTATCTCAAACCTAATTCACATTCATAATCTAATTTATTATCGACTTCACACTCGATTTGGATTTCATGTTACATCGTCAATTCTCAACACATAATTGATGTCTATCGATATATAACCTCTGAGCTCGTACGTCTCAGAGAAGGGTGTTAAGCTAAGAGAATAAATTCTCTGCCACCAACAGATATATATTTAATAGAGATCAACTGCTATGTCGTCAATTCACAATGTTAGGCATACAATCCAAATCAACCATTCAAAATTCAAAGTAGAACTAATTGTTCAAATTTCCCAAAAATAATATCTTTACAAGATATATATAATTTTTTCCACACTTAACCATTTGAAAACAAATTTCAAATCATTTTTCACCTTTCAATCTTTGAAAACAAATTTCAAAGCAATTTCCTTAAACGGAAACATTTTCAAATAGTTATCCATTTTAAACTTAAAATGGTTCATTTAAATCAATCAAATAAATCTTTACCGATTTATTTTAAACTTACGTTCCAAATCCGTAAATTTATTTTCACACTTCAAAAATAAATCAATGTTTATTTTTAACAAATTTCCCTTTCTTTTATAAATTCCATAATGGATTTACATTTCCAAAATATCTATGAATATACGATTTTCAAATCGATTTCATATATTCATTATCAATTTATCTTTAAAAGATAAAATCTCAAAACATTCACTTTTCACTTTATCTTTAAAAGATAAAATTTCAAACCTTTCATTTCATATTGGAAAATATTTCCATACTTATTTAATATTAAGTAATTCACAAATCCATTTATTTTCAACACTTTGAAAATATTCAATATACTTAAATCATAATCAAGTATATATTTCATTCTTTAAGGAAAGTGATCTTTTTAAACACATTTATTTGAGTCAAAACGAATGTTGCGTAAAACATTGTTACGACGACCCAAATCATTAGTATAGGAATTCAAATTTAAGATAGATATATAAATCCCAATACTATATAAAAACATTTCCTTTTGGAAACCATTTACTATAACAACAGTGTTATAGTCCACCATTTCCTTTGATTTCTCTCGAAAACGTCTATTTCGACAATGAATGTTGAAATCTATGTATTCGATAGTTAATACATTTTAAAACAACTTCAAATGGATTTACTTCATTTTCTGCACGTTCAAATTCAAATTCATCACTGAATCTATTAAATCTATTATGGATTTCCATGTTGGCAAACATCAAATTTGAAATCTAAATCTTATTTGAACTTTACATTTGCTTTCTATTTCAAAAATAATCAACTAGTTCTTTGGTAAGCCATTCATCGAATTGGTTCCATTAGATTCATATTTTCACATTAACTATTTTAGGCATTAGTCTAAACTTGGAATATAAGCTTTTACATCAAAACTAGTTTGATTCATACAGTTAAGTTGACAAATAAATTTCCTATCAAAATTTTGCAATCCTTATTAGCGAAGGTCAGATTATTCAATCATTTTCCCAAGACATATCCGTTTTATGTAATAATATATTCACTGTCCCAAAATTGTGAATAAAATTCCCATTTAACTTTTTATTACCACAATATTCAACTTAAAGGATAATTCGCTGTCCGAAATCACGAATATATCTCCTTTAATAACTTCTATGTTTCATTTATCAAATTCAATTGGTTTCGAATTTATAAACAATCTTTACAAATTCCATTTCTATTTATAAAACTTCGATTATAATCTCCTTCATTAATTTGATTCAATCTATATAACTCAGTTATATACCAAAATCCATATTATAAGTTAAATACTTATAATCCATTTATTTACTAAATTGTTCTTCACAACGTTTGAAATCAATTTTTCAAAAGAATTTAGAATCAAATCCCCAAGTTATAGTTCAATAATTCTCTTGATAATAACCAAATTGACATGTCATTTTTATTTCCCAATTACTTCGGAGATATTCAAAATATTTGGTTTAAACCAATTCATCAATTCACTTAACTCATATTTCATTTTTCATAGATTTCAGAAATTCGATAATGAGTTTTCGAATGATCGGGACTCAAATCTAAGGAGACCTCACCGAAGAGAAACTATCGCAAACTCACATTTAGAGAGGGGAATTTCCGAAAAAGATTCTAATTTTCAAAATACCTTTTATTAAAGAAAACAATTTTATACTTCTTTAGATTTGAAAACACTTTCTTTAAAGTGATTCTAGTAACTATTCATATTAAACACCATAAACTAAGCTTTGTGTAAACCAAAGCTCTAATACCACTTTTGTAACGACCCGTCGCTCTAACCGCCTCTAGTCGGTAATTAAACCAACTAGAAACGTTCAAATGACGGATTGTTATTTAGTTTATAACATTTAAACAGAATCAGTCACAGAATCACAGAAACAATAATATATTTTATAAATGAACCTTTTTTCTTTTATATACAAATATCAGAGTTATACAATGAATTACATTTAATACAGCGGAACAATTTATTTATTATTAAGTACAAGAAAATTTTTCTGAAAAGCTTTAGTGAAGTGCTTTCCCCTCTCTCTCTAACTTCGCTGCGTGAAAATCTCCAAGCTGCAAAAATACTCGGTCTGACCTGAGCGTTTTATGCAAAACACAAAAAAACTCGAGTCAGGATTAATCTTTATTCAAGTAAATAAATTTGCAATGAACTAAATAAAATGGTAACAGCCATAAAGCATGAACATGTGTGGACAATGGAAAACAAGCCCTCAGGTCAGAGAAAACACTCCAGCCAAATGCAAACAAACTACTGAATCAAGTGTCCAATAGAAGTTCGAGGCAGTAGTGTTCATGAAATACAACTACAACTACAAAGGTTCAAGGCTGAGACAAACCCAATGCACCAATGCAACAACATACAAGGTGCAGACAACTCAACTAGACAATGGAAACCAAATACAAGTTCAAGTGCTTAGTGCAGACCACAAAATGCCACCAAGCAAACTAAAATAAGCAAAAAGAAGCAACAGCATGAACAGTGATATGCAGCAGTGTATGTGAACACAACTACAGGTACAAGGTCAAGTTATATGCGTCAGAATGTTGACAGAAGAAGACTGCAATACATGCTACAACAACAGAGACCACAGCTACTACACAACACAGCAGCAATCAAGATGGTGGCAAATGTATACAAGTGATACATGAACCGGAACACAAATCCAGTTACAACACTGAGTTCGACAATGTCGAACGCAAACAAATGCAACAATCAACTCAACTGAATACATGGAAGTATGACAGTGAAACTCAAAACAGTGCACAAGTTAACAGGACTTTTTTTTCTCTTATATATATTTATACAAGCATATGCACTCAGTACATTTTTTAAGCTTGTTGATGCTTAATTATTTCCAGAGGAGATATAACTCAGTTGGATGCAAACTAAGATATACACAAGTACAGACTAAATGCAAGACACAGTGCAAACTAAGGGGTAAGTGCAACTTGACTATCAAGACCACAAGTATACAACAACAAGCAGCAGTGTGAAACAGGAGCTTCAGAAAGATCAGTGCAACCCGAAGCTACCAAATGAAACAATGATTATGAAACCACAAGTCACAAAAGTTCAAGTGAAGTAAAATCAACACAGTGAAGACCCGTGAAACAAAGCAATGATCAAGTCAAGACAAATGAAACTGGGTTCAAAATTTTGTTAACCTTAAAAGATTCAGATTTAAAATTTTGAAACTAATATTCAGGATTTAAAAAAAAACAAATTTCAAATAACACAAGTTCAAGTGAATTTTTAACATTTAGCAAATGTTTTACTGTTATTTACCTTCCCAAGTGATACTCTAACTTTCCTTCATTAATTAAAAATTTCATATGTTAAATTAGGTTTGAACAAATCATTCTTGTTGAATCCCAAAATCTAAAGAAGTGCAGATGGGAAGATTTGATTTTTTTTTCTTTTTGATAACACTTTAAACCCTGAACTGTAAACAGGGTATAACCAGGCTATCAAACATGCATGCTTAAACCAGGTACCAAAATACAGAGGTTATGCTAAGATACACATGCAACACTCTTCATCACAGAAGTTCATATGCAACAACATTTATCTACTAATATTTTTAATAATGTTTGATAATCTTACTTTTCAAAATATTGTCTGTTATTATGGATTTCCAGAAGTAACAGGTTTTATTTATCAAAATTAAAATTTTACAAACTTAAAATTATGCTAATCAACACAAATTGTTTACATAAAAATCTCAAACTAAGATTCAAACATAAACAGAAGCAGGTCTGTAAATAATTAGCATTAATGTTCATTTGTTTTAGAGAATTGAATTTCGGAAAGCAAACATTGCCTGTGAAACAACAGAGAACAGAGTATACATACTGACACACTTCCACACATATATTCATACCAATTCAATTACATAAAGACTGAACAGTTTTCATGCAACATCAATAACAATTCACAGATCAACTCATGGATTTAAGACAGTCACTAATCAAACTGCTTTTAGGAAAAAAAAATCATTGTTCCTCTATATTTTAAAATTTCCAGAAATGTGTTTATTTTATTTTTATTTTTATTTTTTTAAACTTAAAGATATTTTCAAATTTTGGTTTAAACATTAACCAACATATTTTGTTAAAGAATCAAAGTCTAACAAAAATCAAATCAAAAGAAAATGGGTTTTCTTTCTCTAATTTGTACTCTGCACATTTTCAAAACAGAGATATATTTAGATATTTCATTCACATACAAGTAGATTTCAAACAAATATACTTAGTTCAACAACATACAAACATATTTATCATCGAGCTTCTAGTCATGCAACCAAAGTTTAGTTAAAACAAGTCAGAGTCTGCCCATCTATTTTTTCTAGCTGTTGATTTCTTATTTCCAGTAAACAAAAGTTTCTTTTTAACTTAACAAAATTTTAACCTATATTTTTTTCTTTAGTTTGAAGGCTACAAACTGGATTGAGCTTATCTTTACGCATACACCCAAGTGTGCAGTGTATTTCAAATCAAAAATCCAGTTAAAACAACCATGCAACCAAAAATCACAATTGAACATACATTTATCAAAGCATACTTCGATATTAACGCGGACTTCCACCTAAATAACCAAGTTAAGAAGTTTACTCACAAGTATTCATTTTCTTTACTACATTTTCCTTAACCAGATTCAAAGATCCATCACATGCAGCAACAACAAACAAGCAAAGTTTTTGATATAGCATCTGTTCTTATCAATTTAAAAACAAATTACAAATAGCATCTATTCTTATCAGTTTAAAAGCATCTGTTCTTATCAATTTAAAAGCATTTGTCCTTATCAATTTAAAAGCATCTGTTCTTATCAGTTTAAATTCAAGCAATCGAGCAAATGATAGCAAATAACACCCAACAAACAAACATGCAGAGACTTATCTGTTCATATCAGTGTAGATTAAATTATCAGAGCAAATGATAACAAATAACCCCCAAATCATAGCATGCAACCAAACACCCAATTCAAACAAATCTAAAAACTTGAATAAAAATTAATCGTGAGAAAAAACTCACCTTGTCTCGAATCGAAACAGCCGAGGTGGGAATGAGCACAATCGAACGAAGATCGAAGCCCCGAATTGGATCGCAAGCCCTAATTTTGCAAAGCGGAACGAACGAGAAGAACGAAGCCGCCATTTTTACTCTTTTTTTTTCGTTTAGGTTTTTCGAATGAGAAGGTAAAGAGGGACGGGTATACTTAATCACGGCACCAATATCAAACGTGGGACGGTATTATTTTCAAAGCCCACTTAGCCCTTAACAAAAAATTTGAACGGAATTTAAATCAATTTACAAACTCCTAGCTCAAATTTTTAAATTCAAATATGTTCTTCATATTAAACTTGAAAAATTCAAATAATTTCACAATTTTCAAATCAAAATTTAATTCAATTATTAATTTGCATAAGTAATAATCCTTAAATCCAAATTATTTTTCTAAGTCATTAGTTTGAATTTAAAATACAAATTCAATATTCAATTTCAACTCTAAAGTCAAATTTAATTTTTTTATTCAACTTTTTATAGATTAAATTCTAAAATTTAATCGCCAAATTCATTGTTATATTGGGAATTCAATTTAAATCTCATTCAAATATTTAAAATTAATTAAATATTTTCAATTTAAATTGTTCAAAAATTCAGGATCGTTACAATTTGAATTTATTTTGATAAATTGGTTATTTAATTAATTATTGAATATAATCTGACAGTAAATACCTATTATCTATTATCTATTCTATAAAGATGTTATTGATTGAATCGGACGATGATTGTGATAAATGTTTGATGATTGATATTGGATGAATGGATGTTGTATTTTATATTGTTATAAACTGCAAGTTGTTATGGATTTTTATTTCATTTGGGATTGCGGTTTGAAATGATATATAACCGTATTTATATTTTAAATTACGGATTAAAGTGATAAATATTCTATCACTTGACCATAGGATAGAAAATTATATACAGACATCGTGGTTTATATATAAATATATTTTGAAATGATTTCTATGATTTTGTAAAGAAATATATAGTTTTATATAATACTGATTTTGATATTATATAAATGTTATTTTATTCTTGATTTTAAGCTATGTTTAAATTTGTCTTAATATAGAATAAGTTTAATAATAACATTGATGTTATTGAAGATAATATGGTTAATGTTAACTCCATCTCGGCCGTGACTCACCGATCTTACACATCAAATAGGTAGCGACCCAGCATTCTGCCGACCTAAGGCACGAAGGGATGCCGACCTAGTATCTTAGCATGGAAGACCGACTTAACTGCATAAGGCTTAGGAGGGAACCGACCTAACAGGCTCGAGAGGGATGCCGACCCAAAGTCTTAACAAGGTCGCCGACCTAGGACTTAGCAAGGATGCCGACTTAAGAGTTAACAAGGATGCCGACTTAAGGGTTAACAAGGATGCCGACTTAAGGGTTAAGGCCTGGACAACTCAAGAAATGTCACGACTCAAGAGGCTACGACCTAAAGAAGCTAAAAACAGGATGACCTAGTGACTCAAGACAAAAAAGAGTGGGAGCAACTGCATTTAAGTCGTGACCGACCTACGACCTAGGATAAGTCGTTCACGACCTAAAACTACAGAGCTCAAAATAGATGCTGCCTCATTTTAAACTGTGAACCTCTTAACTCGTGAACGAGTTAAGACTTGTATCCAGATGAACAAAGAAAAATTCAGTGCCGCTTCACTCATGCCACTGCCTGCTAACTCTTGGCCCTTAGGTCGTGTGCGACCTACAACTTTCCCTAAGTCGGTCACGACTTATAACTTGGGCAATAATTCCAGACCAGAATTCTCTATAAATACCGGCCTACCTCAAACATGAAAGGGACTTTTTGGCCTACCATTTCAAGCGCCGATACTCTGCAGAATTCTCGACTCACTCAACACTTCAAGTACTCCAAACACCAAGGACACTACGACGATCTCCAAGAGAAAATCTACATCGTTCAACATGAATTCAGAAGATTATTCTCTATCAAAGTTTGATCTACTGGTCTAAAGTGTGTTGTAATTGAAGATTGTTGTAAAGTTGTAATCAAATTCAGTAATAAAGAGAGTTAAAGTGGACGTAGGCTTACTCTAAGCCGAACTACTATAAAAATTGTTGTCTTTTCTGTTTTTTCTGTATTTTCTCTACTTGCTTGTAGTTCCCGTGTACACGGGTGGTGCTTTCATCCAACTTCAATTGACACCGAGGTGTTAGCGTCCGATTTTCACGTTAACATTTTTGGTGATTTCACCGAGAAAACCCAACTCAGGAAACTTCCACTATTGCTCCGCAAAGGATTGTTGAAAGGATTTCTTTTAAAACCAGAAGTTTGTTGGAAATAATGGCTCCTGGGAGAAAACGATATTCTGTAAGATCCGATAATGTTCAAGAGAATACTGCTACCTCTCCTCCTTCAAGTCAAGCAGCTCCAACTGTTGGAGTTACTCGAGCAGAGTTGGATGCCGTAGTTTTGGGACCGAATCAACAATTAAATGCTCAGAATGCACAGTTGGAGGCCCAGAATGCCCAGAATGCTCTGATCTTGAGTAAGTTGAATGATCTGCTGGGGGCAAACCGTCAACCGAGTAATAATGATGGGAACCCTACTGCGGGAGTTCTGGATGTTGAAGGAAACATTTCTCAAAGAGCCGCAGACCCTGTAGAAAGGACTCCTCTTCAGACTGGAGGGTCGGGGCCGCAGCCAACCCTCCGTAAACGATTGTCAAGGCAGAATTCAGAGAGAGTGGCTGATGTGTGTCCTCCGGAGCCTCTAAATGATGAAGAGTATTTTTTGGGTATGGTTCGTCAAATCATGAAGGAAAGTATGCGAAAAGATGAAGATGAGAAAGAGTGGGGATTTGCTCCAAGCAAAACTCCATTTACTGAAAGGATCTTGAAGGCAGAGTTTCTAAGGAAATTCGTTCCCCCTACTATTCCGGCTTACAAGGGGACGAGTGATCCTAAGGAGTTCCTGTACAAATATGACTGGCACATGACTGGTGCCAGGGCATCTGATGAAATTAAATGCCGATACTTCCCGGTTTATCTAAAAGGTGTAGCTCTATTATGGTTTACAAAGCTGCCGGTCAGGTCCATCGATCAATTCTCCGATTTGACTAGGAAATTCAAGGAGCAATTTCGATTGTATGCTTCTAAAGCAAAGGACATAATGTCGCTGTCAAGTCTAGAGCAAAATCCGGGAGAATCTATCAGGTCGTTCTTGAATCGCTTTAGCATAGCATTGGCTGAGGTGGATAATGCTGAGCCACGCATGGTCTTGACGTAATTGATGAGGGCAATTGACAAGTCAAGCGAATTTGGAAAATGGTTGAAAATGAAAGAACCAAACTCACTTGACAAATTCTACAAGAAAGCGGATGAATTCATGCGCTCGGAGAGCCTCCAAGCACCAGCTAAGGTGGTATCAGTGCAAGCCGGGAACAATGGTGCTGCTACGAACAAGAAGGAACCAAACACTCAGAAAAGGGGAAACGATGGTGGAAAGAAACAGGGAGACGCTAAGAAAGGTTGTTCTTTCAATTTCACACCCTTGACCGATACCCCTGAAAACATCTACTTTGCAACTAAAGATGATGTCAATTATCCGGCACCACCTAAAATGAGAGTTGCGATTAAGATGGAAAAAAGTGGAAAGTACCGCCGGTTCCACAACCAGCCCGACCATGATACCAACGAATGCCGCCAATTGAAAGAGGTAATTGAACAGCTCTTAAAGGAAAACAAGCTCCAATAGTATGTGAAAAGGAACAGAAATGCCTCAGCTCCGTCAACTCAAGAATAGCAAGTTCCCGCTCACCGTCCTGGCTCAAGTGAGAAGGCCGTGGAACGTGAATCGGAAAGGCCTGTCATCAATATAATAACTGGAGGACCTCACCCAGCAGGCAGAAGCTGGGGCGAGATGGAAAGGTATGCCTGGGCCTTGAAGCATGTACCAGCTGAAGAGAATGTTTTTGTTTTAGAGAATGATGCGCCTTTAAAGCAACAAAAGACTTCCACAGATGATATTGTGTTTAGTGCCAGGGATTCTTTGGGTATCGAAGCTCCGACCATAGATCCTTTGGTCATATCCGCTGGTATTGGGCCAGCAACTGTGAGAAGAGTTCTAATTGATTGTGGAGCCTCATGCAACATCCTCTTCAAAAAGACCTTTGATCAAATGAAAATTCCAATGGCTGACATTCAAGCTTCATCACTTAAGATTACTGGGTTCGCTGGAGAACCCAAACAGCCAATTGGGACTATAGATTTGTTTGTAGAACTCGGGAAGGGACTGAGGAAGGTGGCTCGAAAGCAAACCTTTATAATTATTGAAGAATTCTCTGCTTACAACGCCTTTTTGGGCCGTCCAACTCTTGCTGCATTCAAGGCTGTTCTTGCTCCATGGTGCTTGACTCTAAAATTCCCCATAGATAACGGAGTTGGTGTGGTTAAGGGAGACCAAGATGCGAGGCGAGAATGTTATTTTGCAGAATTGCGAGAATCCAGGAAGAGAGAGATGGGAAAAGGTGCGGCGGCTCCAGTCCGCATCAAAGAACCAACCTTGTAGCAATTACAGGGTGGACCCTACACTGGTGAATGTAGTGGGGCACGAAGAGAGATGGATCCAAGGAAAGCCGGTGTAGGGGAGAATAGAGTGGTACTAGTAGAGGTCATAGTACCGGTGCCTGTTGACCCAAAGGACCCAAACAAAGTGCTTAACGTGGGTTCACAACTCAATCCGACAGTTCAGAATGTTTTGATTTCATTTTTGAAGGCTAATTTGGATGTATTCGCTTGGACTCATGCGGACATGTGCGGAATATCCCTAGAGATTGCAGTGCATACCCTGAACATTGATCCAAAATTTACACCTATGAAACAGAAGAGAAGGACTCAGGGTCCTGAGAGAACGGCAGCGTTAAAAGAAGAAGTGGATCGGCTCATGGAGAACGGGTTCGTTAGAGAATCTACATATCCAAATTGGGTCTCAAATCCAGTGCTCGTTAAGAAAGCTAATGGAAAGTGGAGAGTGTGCATTGATTTTTCGGATCTGAACAAAGCCTGCCCCAAAGACTGTTTCCCGCTGCCCAGGATCGATCAATTGGTGGATGGGACAGCGGGACATGAATTGTTATCTTTCATGGATGCATACTCCGGATATAACCAGATTATGATGCATGAGCCGGATCAAGAGGATACAAGCTTCATCACAGATGTTGGACTCTACTGCTACAAGGTCATGCCTTTCGGACTCAAGAATGCAGGGGCGACTTACCAGAGGCTTGTTAACGCCATGTTTAAATCACAGATTGGCATGACAATGGAAGTTTATGTTGATGATATGCTAGTAAAGTCTAAGAAAGCAGTGGACCACATGGATCACTTGGCAGAAATGTTTGTAGTACTCCCAAAGTATAGAATGAAGCTTAATCCCCTGAAATGTTCATTTGGAGTGGAGTCCGGAAAGTTTTTGGCTTTCATTGTGAGCGCTAGGGGCATTGAAGCCAATCCAGCTCAAATCACTGCCCTGAGAGAGGTCAAGGCTCCTAGAACGAAGAAGGAATTGCAAAGTCTCAATGGAAAGGTTGCTGCTTTAAGTAGGTTCATTTCCAAAGCTACTGACAAATGCATTCCATTCTTTGATGCTCTAAAGAAAGGAAAGAAGAACTTTGAGTGGACTCCTGAATGTCAGAAAGCATTTGATGAGTTGATTCGTCATATGGAAGTGCCTCCGATACTTTCAAAGCCTGACAATGGTGAAGATCTCTTCATATATTTCGCAATTTCGTCTCATGCTCTCAGTGCAGTGTTGGTACGGGAAGATGCAAGGATTCAACACCCAGTCTATTATATCAGCAAAAGGTTCACTGGGGCAGAGATGGACTATTCAAGATTAGAAAATCTCGCCTATTGTTTGTTGATCACATCAAGAAAATTGAGGCCTTATTCCCAAGCTCATCCCATCAAAGTCCTCACTGATCAGCCTCTAAAGCAAGTCCTATTCCGTCCTGAGACTTCGGGCAGTCTTTTGAAATGGAATATCGAACTCAGCCAGTATGACGTCACTTATCATCCCCGGAAAGCAATCAATGGACAAGCTTTAGCAGATTTCATCGCAGAATGTACGGATAAAGGTGGTAGTGAGGAAGAAGTCATTGATAGCATCCCAATCCAATGGAAATTGTATGTCGATGGCGCAAGGAATGATTACTGTTCCGGAGCAGGGGTTGTCCTTAAAACCGCAGAAGGGCGATCACTATGTTATGCACTGAGACTAGATGTGACGACCGCCCATGACTCCCGCACCAAATCAAGGAAATAATGCGCTAAAAGGTGTGCCAGGCAGCCATGGACGATAGTCAGGGTAAAACAAAACAGAAGAATCTCTATCGCATAACTCACAGCGCATGGATAAAATACAATAGAGAAATATAATATAGTGAAGCTCCATAGAACAGAACATCATCATATAAGCATCACAGTAGTTTCATACAATCATCTACTCAAATCCATACATGAAAGCCTCACTACAAATCACTCAACCAAATACAGCAGCGGATACCCAGTACATATAGTAAGAAAACTAATATGCAAAGCCTCCTGCTCGTCTTCGTCATCTTTAGCGTAGAACTCCTAGCACAGCACCTGTCACCTGCTACCTAGTCTGCCCATCCCAAACATGGATGAACAGCCCAAGGTAATAAGAGGAGACATAAAACCTTGAGTCAGACAAAGTCTTAGTGAGCAGTAAATCAACTATCAAGCATACCAAAAGAGCATAAAGGATAAAAGGAATAGGAACCAAACCATCCCACTCCACCTCTTTCTACAGTGATAGCCCCCAGACACACACTAGGAGAAGCAGGCATAACACAGCAGGCAATTAAAGTAAAGTAATTATCACTCGAGTCAAGGTCGATGTTTTCCAAATACAAACCCCCAAGGCCTAAACCAAGATCAGATAAGCACCCAGAAAACACCGCTCTTGAGACCGAATGATGATACAACCAAACATCCATGACTCTGGCTATCACTGTTAACTTTGCCTTGATTTCACCGTTAGTTGAATGACCACCTGTCAAGGGCTAATGGTAACCCCGGTTCTAACCATAACTCCGCACACTGCCTTGTGCCTAGGACTTATCTACTTTGCCCAGAGTACTCAACTACCTACCTGTAGTCTTTTTGGTGTCCCGACTACCTACCTGTAGTCGTTATGGGCGGCCCATGTACTCTTGCTTTTGAGCATGCTAGAACCTTCAACCACGATGAGATCCAGGCCTCCTAGCCATCCTTCTTGACGACAATCCTCATACAAGCTCAAGCTACCTCTTGAACAATCCATTATCAACCAACTTGAACTACCCTTCAAGTTATCAACATGCTTGGAATGATCCCTGCTTGGATTAAGCCAAAACTCACATCATACTTCGCTTCATCGCATCAAAGCAAAGTCTCATCTCAACAACATGGTTTGCCTCATCAAATCATGGCAAAGTCCCATCTCAACATCATCCAATCTATACATATGAGCTTCAACATCCGCTACATATGCCTTAAGCAGCTTTCACCATTCAAGAGCCTTCTTCCATAGCTTTTGAATCCTCTTCCATCCTCTTGTTCCAAATCAACTACTAGCTAACTTGGAAACAATCAAATCAATCATACATTCAAATATCAATCATTCAAACAAGATCTAACAAGCAATATAAGCAATATCAACTATAATGGCAATTTCGTGAATAAACGAGCAAAAGTCCAACATATGTGAAATCATGGTTTTTAGCATAGATCTATCAATTATAAAACATGGGTTTTGTCTCTAATGCTTGTTAAACTAACTTGCATAAGTAAACATCTTCAAAAACCATGGATCTAGACTTCGATCTAAGAAAAATGCATGAAATCTCTAACTTTAACATCCAAACATGCCACCAATCCAATATACTCCTTTGGATCCGCGTGAGAGATAACTACCACTCACCAAATCACCAAAACAACCTAAAAACTAAACACTTCAGATCTGGACAGCGAAGATCAAGGCTTGATCCGGCGAAACCTCGCTTAAAACGATGAAATCTAGCTTTGTTGGATGAAGATCTTCAACTTTGGCGCTTGAATCTTTGATCTCAATCTTCGATCTTGGATGGATGTTAGAACTAGATTGGAATGGAGAAAAGAAGATGAAGAAATGTTGTAGTCGAGTTCCCAAAATGGCAGCACTTCGTCGCTTCAAAAACCGGTGCCAAAAAGTGAGCCAAACCCCTCTATTTATAGGCTGAAAACTCCTTAGGTCGTAACTCGTAGGCTCAGTTTTAGGTCGTCGCCGACCTAAGAAATCTCCGACCTAACATAGGTCGCTGCCGACCCATGCCATCCTGCGACCTAGTACGCGCATGTCCAACCCAATGCACGACTCAACTACCCCGACCTACGACCTAAAACACAAGCGCATGCAAGACCCAACGGCTCACGACTCATCACAACAGTGCAGCCTAACGACCTAACAATCTAACGACTTAAGCCCAAGGCCGACCTAACGACTTATAACATTAACGACCTACGACTCATCACTAAGTCGCTACCAACTTAGTATGTTCAGTCCTAACTCACACGACCTAAAAACCCTGCCGACCTATCTTCCCTAGCGACCTAATTTAGGTCGCTGCCGACTTAACTTCCCGCCGACCTAACAGAACACAGGGTCATACGACCTAACTCCTAGCCGACTCAACGACCTAAGCCCCTAACGACTCAACCTCCTAACGAGATAACACCCTGCCGACCCAAGCCCCTACCAACTCAAGACCCCACGACCTAAGCCTTAACCCCTTAAGTCGCTAACCCATGAGTCGGTCACTTCTTAGGTCGGTCCAACACTAAGTCGTCTAACCTTTAGGTCGCTGCTTCTATAAGTCGGTCACGACTTATCCCATGGGTCGGTCAGATTCTCCCATGACTCGGTCACACTCTAAGTCGTCTACTCCTGAGTCGCTGGCTTCCCTAACTCGCCCACACGACCTAAGACACTAAGTCGGCAACTCTATGACTCGGTCACGAGTTAACTCCATAACTCGTTCCAACCTATGAGTCGGTCACGACTCAACCCTTCAACACACGTGTTACTCTCCATACGACTCAGGCTAGAGACAACATAAACAACACTAACGACCGGTAAATTCCACGATTTATCGACACGTAAAATACGGGTCGTTACATTCTCTCCCCCTTAGGAATTTCGCCCCCGAAATTCCAAGCAAACAACAGCAATCAAAGATAATCCGCATGCCTACCATCCATAGCAATCAACAAACCATGCATCCAATTCTTGCCTAGCATGCAGAATTCTAAGATAGGAAATCAAGGTACAAATTCATGAGATGTCACGACACCTTAGGGCCATACCTCGAAGAGTTCTGGATGAGCTGCCTTCATCCTCTCTTCCTCCTCCCATGTACAGTCGTTAACATCATCACTCCATTGTATCTTGAGCAACGTGATCGTCTTCCTCCTAAGCTGTTTCGTATCGGTTTCAACAATACGAAGCGGCTTACGAGGTCTCGAAACAACTGGATCAACCTCCAAGTCTTCACAGCTATCAGCAGAAACCACCGTAGTTGGGTCGTGCATATACTTCCGTAGATAAGATACATGAAAAACACTGTGCACACCCGCCATCTTTTCCGGTAACTCCAATCTATAAGCGAGCTTTCCAATACGCTCGATAATCGGGAATGGTCCAACAAATCTCGGAGTTAACTTTCCTTTCTTCCCGAATCTAATGACACTCTTCAGAGGAGAAATCTTCACAAAAACCATATCACCTACGTCGAATTCCAAATCCTTACGACGATTATCGGCATAACTTTTCTGACGATCTTGGGCTGCCTTCATTCGTTGCCGAATGATCTCTATACAATCTGAAGTCTGTCGAATCATCTCTGGCCCAAGTATCAGCTTTTCTCCAGTTTCCAACCAACATGTCGGAGAGTTACACGGTCTTCCATATAATGCCTCATATGGTGCCATACCGATACTCGACTGATAACTGTTATTATAAGCAAACTCCACCAAATGAAGGTGATCTTCCCATGATCCTCCGAAGTCCAAAACACATGCTCTAAGAAGATCTTCCAAAACTCGGTTGACTCTCTCAGTCTGACCATCTGTTTGAGGGTGATAAGCTGTACTCAAACACAACTCAGTTCCCAAAACTTCCTGGAAGCTCTTCCAAAATCTACTAGTGAACAATGGATCTCGATCGCTCACTATACTCTTCGGGACACCATGGAAACGAACTATCCACTTCACATATAATTCAACCAACTTCGATGCAGTCCTAGTCGATCGAACAGGAATGAACCTTGCACTCTTGGTCAAACGATCTACTATGACCCAAATCCCTTCATTCCCTGCTCTTGTCCTAGGTAGACCATCGATAAAGTCCATCGACACTTGCTCCCACTTCCATGTAGGAACCTCTAATGGCTGAAGCAATCCACTGGGCTTCTTCTGCTCAGCTTTCACCAACTGGCAATTCATACACTTGGAAATAAAATTTCCAACATCCTTCTTCATACCTTCCCAGTAGTAGGTTCTCTTCATATCCCGATACATCTTATTTCCACCTGGATGAATTGTCAACTTCGAGTGATGACCCTCCCTCAGAACTTCATCTCTCAATCCATCTACATCGGAAACAACTAGTCGCCCTTGCTTTCGAAGCCAACCCTCTCGATCGACTTCAAATCCTTTATCCTTTTCTGGATCCAATCCGGATTCCAAATCACGGATAATCTTGATAAGTTTATCATCTCTCCTTTGCCTCTCGCCAATTCTTTCCACAAGAGTAGGCCTTATCGATAAGTTTGCCAACATCTCAGGTTCCAATTCACATCTAGGCCTGAAATCAAATCCAGCCAAATACTCAAGACTCTTCCATTCCGAAAACATGGCTCCCAATCCTGCATGTCTTCGACTTAACGCATCAGCCACTGCGTTACCTTTCCCTGGAGTATAGGCTATACCAAAATCATACGATGCTAAGAACTCTAGCCACCTTTGCTGTCGAAGATTCAAATCCTTTTGGGAAAACAGATACTTCAACGACTTATGATCTGTAAACAGCTCGAATCTAACTCCCAATAGATAGTGTCTCCACATCTTCAAAGCAAACACAATCGCCGCTAACTCCAAATCATGAGTCGGATAATTCCTTTCATGCGGCTTTAGTTGTCGACTAGCATACGCAACAACTTTATGCTTCTGCATTAGCACCGCTCCTAGTCCAGTGCCACATGCATCGGTGTAAACCACCATCTCATCATTCCCACTTGGAATAGTCAAAACAGGAGCGCTCGTCAGTCGCTCTTTCAGGATTACGAAAGCTTGCTCACACTTATCATCCCATCTGAACACTTGGTTCTTCTTCGTCAATCCTGTCAACGGTGCAGCTATCTTGGAAAAGTCTTTGATAAACCGACGATAATATCCTGCTAATCCAAGAAAACTTCTCACATCAGATGCATTCTTAGGCCTAACCCAATCCTGGATCGCTGCCACCTTAGCGGGATCAACCGCTATTCCATTTCCAGAAATAACATGACCTAAGAACCTCACTTCATTCTTCCAGAAGTGACACTTCGAAAACTTAGCCTTCAGCTGATGTTTCCGTAAGATTCCTAAAACAATCCTCAAGTGCGTCTTGTGCTCTTCCTCAGTTCTGGAATAAACCAAAATATCATCCACGAACACAAGCACGAACTTATTCAACTGATCTCTGAACACTCTATTCATAAGATCCACAAAATATGCTGGCGCGTTAGTCAACCCAAACGGCATTACCAGCCACTCATAAAACCCGGATGGTGTCCTGAAAGCAGTCTTCGGCACACTATCCTTCGCCACTCTCAACTGGTGAAATCCCGTTGCCAAATCCATCTGAGAAAACACCTTAGCCTCGTGAAGCTGATCAAACAAGTCATCTATTCTCGGCAATGGATACTTGTTCTTCTTAGTCACCTTATTCAGCTCACGATAATCCACACACAACCTCAACGATCCATCCGCTTTGGTTGCGAACACAACTGGCGCACCCCATTCGGACACACTTCTCCGAATGAATCCTTTCTGCAAAAGGTCATCAACCTGCACCCTCAACTCTAGCTGCTCCCTAGGCGCCATCCGCCTAAGAGGCATCACAACAGGTCTGGCTCCCTCGACTAGATCGATACGAAACTCGATCTCCCTATGCGGCGGTAACCCTTTGACTTCGTCAAAGACATCCTCAAATCCATTCACGATTGGCATCGATGACAGTCCATCCCGTGGAACAACCAGCGAATACATGAAGCTCATGAAGACGCCTTCTTCATGCTTACATCGTATCACAACCTTTCGCCCCTCCACATTCCCGACTGTCACCTCCAATCTCTCACAATCAATCCTTGCCGCATACTTCCTAAGCCAGTCCATACCCAAAATAATTCCGAACCCCGCAAAGTTCAGAACAAAGCAATCACAAACAAACGAGCAATCATGACTCGACACAACTAGACCACGACATAACATACACAAACATGACGAACCCCCTACCGGATTAGTCACAACCAATGGCCTATCAACAATATCCGGTTTCATACCTAACCGGCTTACCAAATCATCACAAACAAAAGAATGCGACGCTCCAGTATCAAACAACACTCTAACTGGAACACCACAAATAGAAAGAGTACCTTGAACCACCACACTCTTCCCCTTTTCTTCAGCAGTCGGAGCTTTTGAAGACGACGGCACAACTCCCAAAGCATAGGCTTGCACAATCTGCCTATCTTTCCTCGGCTCTGGGCAATCCTTCTTGATATGTCCCAGCTTATCACAGTTATAACACTTTCCCGGCACCTTGGGATTCTTACAATCTTTGTAAAGATGGCCCTTCTGTTGGCAGTTATAACAAGTCACTTCGCCTTTCGGCTTCTTCTGGCCATCCTTACCCTTCTGCTGCTGCTGCTTCCTCCTCTTATTGCCATTCTGGTGTGGTTTAGATCCTTCCCTGGTTACAGCAACAACAGAACTTTCCTTAGGAAACAAACTCTCATGCCTAAGGGCTTTCTCCACAAGCTTCTCAAATGGATCGTCCAAATGATCCACTAACTGCCTCCCAAGATAAGCATCCAGACCAGTCACAAACTTCTCATTCTTCTGATAGGGAGAATCAATGTACGATCTGGCATACTTGGACAAAGCTTCAAACTCAGAAATATACTCAAGAACAGGCCTCCCACCCTGCTTGAGCTCTACAAACCTCTTAAACAAGACAGATTTCTGAGCCGTAGAGATAAACTTAGCTTCAAATCTAACTTGGAATTGCTCCCAAGTAATCTCTTCTTCTGGGGTATCAATGGTGATAGAATTCCACCAATCAGCAGCTCTTCCCTGAAGCTGTCTCGATGCAAGCTTTCTCTTAGTTGCATCCTCAATCCCTAAGTCACCAAAGATCCTTCGACATGCATCAATCCATCTCTGCACCTCAATAGTCGACTCCGTCCCCAAGAAAGCTTTTCCTCCAAGAGAAGTATAATCCTTGCAAAGCTTAGCAAAATCCACCGGTCTTGGAGCTTGAACTTGAACTCCCACATCCACTGATGATCCTGAAGCTGGTATCCTTCTCATGATCGAAGTCATCATCGCTTCGAACATAGTTCCATAATCAACAGCTCCTTCATCAGCACGGCTTTCCCTTGCAGCTGGTCTCCCTCTTCGACTCATCCTTAATATCTGTAATAAGAATGATTAGAACACCTTAAGAAACAACTGCATAAGGAGTTCAAATCCTTCTAGGCTACTATATTATATATAGTAATCATCCATCAAAATACAATTACGTCTCTCATACGTAGTTACGTCAGCGAGCGTTGGCTGAAATCGATTAACCAAAGCGCTCTGATACCAAATGTGACGACCGCCCATGACTCCCGCACCAAATCAAGGAAATAATGCGCTAAAAGGTGTGCCAGGCAGCCATGGACGATAGTCAGGGTAAAACAAAACAGAAGAATCTCTATCGCATAACTCACAGCGCATGGATAAAATACAATAGAGAAATATAATATAGTGAAGCTCCATAGAACAGAACATCATCATATAAGCATCACAGTAGTTTCATACAATCATCTACTCAAATCCATACATGAAAGCCTCACTACAAATCACTCAACCAAATACAGCAGCGGATACCCAGTACATATAGTAAGAAAACTAATATGCAAAGCCTCCTGCTCGTCTTCGTCATCTTTAGCGTAGAACTCCTAGCACAGCACCTGTCACCTGCTACCTAGTCTGCCCATCCCAAACATGGATGAACAGCCCAAGGTAATAAGAGGAGACATAAAACCTTGAGTCAGACAAAGTCTTAGTGAGCAGTAAATCAACTATCAAGCATACCAAAAGAGCATAAAGGATAAAAGGAATAGGAACCAAACCATCCCACTCCACCTCTTTCTACAGTGATAGCCCCCAGACACACACTAGGAGAAGCAGGCATAACACAGCAGGCAATTAAAGTAAAGTAATTATCACTCGAGTCAAGGTCGATGTTTTCCAAATACAAACCCCCAAGGCCTAAACCAAGATCAGATAAGCACCCAGAAAACACCGCTCTTGAGACCGAATGATGATACAACCAAACATCCATGACTCTGGCTATCACTGTTAACTTTGCCTTGATTTCACCGTTAGTTGAATGACCACCTGTCAAGGGCTAATGGTAACCCCGGTTCTAACCATAACTCCGCACACTGCCTTGTGCCTAGGACTTATCTACTTTGCCCAGAGTACTCAACTACCTACCTGTAGTCTTTTTGGTGTCCCGACTACCTACCTGTAGTCGTTATGGGCGGCCCATGTACTCTTGCTTTTGAGCATGCTAGAACCTTCAACCACGATGAGATCCAGGCCTCCTAGCCATCCTTCTTGACGACAATCCTCATACAAGCTCAAGCTACCTCTTGAACAATCCATTATCAACCAACTTGAACTACCCTTCAAGTTATCAACATGCTTGGAATGATCCCTGCTTGGATTAAGCCAAAACTCACATCATACTTCGCTTCATCGCATCAAAGCAAAGTCTCATCTCAACAACATGGTTTGCCTCATCAAATCATGGCAAAGTCCCATCTCAACATCATCCAATCTATACATATGAGCTTCAACATCCGCTACATATGCCTTAAGCAGCTTTCACCATTCAAGAGCCTTCTTCCATAGCTTTTGAATCCTCTTCCATCCTCTTGTTCCAAATCAACTACTAGCTAACTTGGAAACAATCAAATCAATCATACATTCAAATATCAATCATTCAAACAAGATCTAACAAGCAATATAAGCAATATCAACTATAATGGCAATTTCGTGAATAAACGAGCAAAAGTCCAACATATGTGAAATCATGGTTTTTAGCATAGATCTATCAATTATAAAACATGGGTTTTGTCTCTAATGCTTGTTAAACTAACTTGCATAAGTAAACATCTTCAAAAACCATGGATCTAGACTTCGATCTAAGAAAAATGCATGAAATCTCTAACTTTAACATCCAAACATGCCACCAATCCAATATACTCCTTTGGATCCGCGTGAGAGATAACTACCACTCACCAAATCACCAAAACAACCTAAAAACTAAACACTTCAGATCTGGACAGCGAAGATCAAGGCTTGATCCGGCGAAACCTCGCTTAAAACGATGAAATCTAGCTTTGTTGGATGAAGATCTTCAACTTTGGCGCTTGAATCTTTGATCTCAATCTTCGATCTTGGATGGATGTTAGAACTAGATTGGAATGGAGAAAAGAAGATGAAGAAATGTTGTAGTCGAGTTCCCAAAATGGCAGCACTTCGTCGCTTCAAAAACCGGTGCCAAAAAGTGAGCCAAACCCCTCTATTTATAGGCTGAAAACTCCTTAGGTCGTAACTCGTAGGCTCAGTTTTAGGTCGTCGCCGACCTAAGAAATCTCCGACCTAACATAGGTCGCTGCCGACCCATGCCATCCTGCGACCTAGTACGCGCATGTCCAACCCAATGCACGACTCAACTACCCCGACCTACGACCTAAAACACAAGCGCATGCAAGACCCAACGGCTCACGACTCATCACAACAGTGCAGCCTAACGACCTAACAATCTAACGACTTAAGCCCAAGGCCGACCTAACGACTTATAACATTAACGACCTACGACTCATCACTAAGTCGCTACCAACTTAGTATGTTCAGTCCTAACTCACACGACCTAAAAACCCTGCCGACCTATCTTCCCTAGCGACCTAATTTAGGTCGCTGCCGACTTAACTTCCCGCCGACCTAACAGAACACAGGGTCATACGACCTAACTCCTAGCCGACTCAACGACCTAAGCCCCTAACGACTCAACCTCCTAACGAGATAACACCCTGCCGACCCAAGCCCCTACCAACTCAAGACCCCACGACCTAAGCCTTAACCCCTTAAGTCGCTAACCCATGAGTCGGTCACTTCTTAGGTCGGTCCAACACTAAGTCGTCTAACCTTTAGGTCGCTGCTTCTATAAGTCGGTCACGACTTATCCCATGGGTCGGTCAGATTCTCCCATGACTCGGTCACACTCTAAGTCGTCTACTCCTGAGTCGCTGGCTTCCCTAACTCGCCCACACGACCTAAGACACTAAGTCGGCAACTCTATGACTCGGTCACGAGTTAACTCCATAACTCGTTCCAACCTATGAGTCGGTCACGACTCAACCCTTCAACACACGTGTTACTCTCCATACGACTCAGGCTAGAGACAACATAAACAACACTAACGACCGGTAAATTCCACGATTTATCGACACGTAAAATACGGGTCGTTACACTAGAATTCCCTTCGACAAATAATGAAGCTAAATACGAAGCTCTCATCGCTGGTTTAAGGATCGCTAAAGAACTAAATATCAAGGCATTGCATATCTTCAGTGATTCTCAACTTATTGTTTGTCAAGTCAAGAAGGAATTTCAAGCTAAAGGAGGAAATTTACCAGCCTATTTGTTAAAGGCCTGGGAGCTCCTTCAAGATTTTGACCGATATTCAATAAACCATATTCCCCGAGAAGAAAATATGAAGGCGGATTCTCTCGCAAAGTATTCGAGTACTGGTGAAGCTCAACTATTGGGGTTAGTTCCCGTTGAAGTCTTGTCAGCTCCAAGCACAGATGAAATGGATGTTGATTGGATTATGAACATATCCCAAGAGAAAGGATCATGGATGACTCCGATACTCGAATATCTACTCAATGGTTCTTTGCCAGAAAATTCAAAAGAACGACAAAAGCTGATGAGGAAAGCCTCCAGGTATATAGTTCAAGATGGTCGTTTGTACAGACGACGATTTTCAGTGCCATTACTCCGATGTGTGACAAAGGACGAAGCGAAGACGATTCTAACTGAAGTACACGGAGGGGAATGTGGGGATCATACAGGTGGTCAAACTTTAGCAAAGAAAATCCTCCGTTATGGATACTTTTGGCCAGAAATTAATCAGGGTGCTGCTGACTATTCCCGAAAGTGTGATAAATGCCAGAGATTCGCTAAAATTCCTAGAGCACCTTCCACTGAGCTAACACAAATGGTCAGTCCATGGCCGTTTTCCATCTGGGGAATAGATCTCATTGGGCCTTTACCGACTGCCAAATCAGGGATTAAATATGCTATCGTTGCTGTTGATTATTTTACTAAATGGGCTGAGGCCGAACCCTTGGCCACATTACCTCTAAGAAAATAATAAGTTTTGTAACTAAGAATATCATTTGCAGGTATGGTGTGCCTCAGAAAATAATCACAGAAAATGGTACTCAGTTTGAAAGCGAGGAATTCCAAGATTTTTGCAAACGATTCAAAATCCGAAAAAGCTTCTCAGCAGTAGCTCATCTGCAGGCAAACGGGCAAGTGGAAGCAGTAAACAAAATCATCAAATCAACCATCAAAAAGCAGCTGGAAAAAGCGAAAAGTGGTTGGGTTGACAAGTTACCGCTTGCACTATGGGCATACAGAACCACCCACAAAACTGCGACTGGGCATACTCCATTTTCGTTGGCATATGGATCAGAAGCAATGATTCCAGTGGAAACTGAAGTCCCCTCACATAGAAGGATCCATTTTGATAAAGATGAGAATGAAAAACTGCAATTGGAAGCACTTGACCTCCTTGATGAGAGAAGAGAAGAGGCTAGACTTAGAATTGCAGCTCATCAACAAAGAATAGCCAGGCACTTCAATTCCAAAGTTCGTCAGCGCAACTTTGAAGTTGGGGACCTAATTCTGAAAAGAATCATGACAGCTACAGGTGTGTTTGGGCCAAACTGGGAAGGGCCATATGTTATAGGCACGAAGCTTCTTGACGGCACATTCAAACTCACAACTGTCGAAGGAGAACCAATCCCAAGAGCTTGGAACAGCAATCATTTGCGTCCTTATTTTACTTGAAAGCTTTGCTGAAATGTTGTAAAAGAATTGCAAATATATGATTCTTGTATTGAAAACAATTGTAAAGCAAGTAAATAATGAAAAGCTATAAAGTGGACGTAGGCCCAGTTTTTGGTCGAACCACTATAAATCTTGTGTTCTCTACTATTATAAACTGCTTTGTTTTATTTCGACATATAAAATACATTAATTGTGTCATTAAAATGTCGATTTAATAATGCAGGTCATAAAAGCAAAGCTTACCCATCGCAAGACCAAGCAATCCCCGACATCACTCAGCAAACAAACACTAAACCATTCAAAATTTCCATACTCAAATCCTACAAAAGAAGTGCTTCAAACAAAAGTTGGCAGTGTGGATGGAAGTGGACCATTTCTAACTAAATGCAAATGTTTGAACAAACAAACAGCCAGTTAAATAAACTGTGTCTACCACCACCAACTCACTCAACTATGAAGTATATTTCTTTGGATAAGGGAAATTATTGGCAACTAGAAAGTGAAAACACTTGCAAAAGACAACGGGGGTCGCCGACGTGAATCGATGGCAAAGAGACATGGGCGAGCAAGCATCAATTAGCAAAAGACCTCTTCAGAGGCACAAGTCCTCTTCGGAGGCACAACTCTTCGGAGGATAAAGACCTCGAGCGGGCCTAGCCAGAAAAAGAGAGATCTTTCTCGTTACAAAGTTGCGGAATGATCGGTCGATACACTCCCGTGAATCCGTCCAACCGAGAAAAAGAAACTCCAAACTTCCAGGCAAAAGACCTACTCAGAGGCACACGTTTCACCGAGATTGAAATAAAACTTACAGGTGTTGAAACGTGAAAAGCCCTCTTCGGAGGCCCATTTCACCACAGTTGAAATGCTAAAAGACCTCGAGAGGGCCAACCAGAAAAAGAGAGATCTTTCTCGTTACAAAGTTGCGGAATGATCGGTCGATACACTCCCATGAATCCGTCCAACCGAGAGAAAGAAACTCCAAACTTCCAGGCAATAACCCTACTCAGAGGCACACATTTTACCGAGATTGAAATAAAACTTCCAAGTGTTGAAATGTGGAAAGCCCTCTTCGGAGGCCCGCTTCCCAGCGAACAAGGAAAAATAAAAGCCTCTCCCAAGGGGCGGAAACAAAAAGACCTCTTCCCAGAGGCACAACAAGACAAAAAGACCTCTTCCCAGAGGAAGAAATGAAAAGACCTCCTCCCGGAGGCACAAGCAAGCAGAAAGACCTCTTCGGAGGCACACGTTTCACCGAGATTGAAATAAAACTTCCAGGTGTTGAAACGTGAAAAAGCCCTCCTCGGAGGCACAACTCTTCGGAGGCACACGTTTCACCGAGATTGAAATAAAATTTCCAAGTGTTGAAACGTGAGAAAGCCCTCCTCAGAGGTGCAACTTTTCAAAGAAGCAAAAATCAAAAAGCCCTTTACTGTGGCATAAAAAAAAAAAAGCCATCTTCAAAGGCACACTTTAACTCTCAAAGGAAGAACGATCCACCTATTCTGGAAAATTCTCTTCCTCAAAAAGAAGTTAAAGCACCCTCCAGATGCCCGCTTTACCACATAAAAGAATTAACTTGGTAAAATGTGTATATGCACAAAAGAAAAAGTGATATCTTCGAAGGATGAAGCGTAAAAACTTATTTGGAGGGAGTTGTACTCTGTTTTTTAACGAAATAATATTCCTCCAAGTATGGAATAATTATTCTCTAGAAAATAAAAGTACAAGTCCCCTCAAAATATAAAATATTGCAACGAGCTTATGGTATAGGGGCAACATGGTATAACTACATCGGTAAAATTGCGCTCGAACAGTATACCACAAGCTCACTGCAATATCATGCAAAGAAACTTGTACAAAAGTGAATGATAAATGCATTCTCAGATACAGACAGAAGTTTGTACAAAGAAAAAGAATCATTTTATTCAACACTGTTAAAATTTTGTACAGGTACAGGTTTCAAAGTAAAAAGTAAAAGAAAAGCGGGGGCCGGTACCCGCACAATCTCCGGCCAGTACATGCAAAAAGCAAAAACTAGAAGTAAATTGAAGCATGACTCCTTACTTATTCTTGCCACCACCCTTAGAGCCTTCACCTGACCTGATAGGCAGCTTTTCAGGACGGCTTGGGAGAGTCGGGGATGAAGGAGAAAGGGTTACTACCGGATCAACTCCCGCTTCCTCCTCAGAAGCAAGAATGCCTTTCCTTCTCTTCTTGAAAGTGGCACGTTTCCTCCTCCTCCTTGAAGAAGACTCACTTCCCGGAGTAACGAGAGTAGATAATTTTATGTTATTAGAAGTGGTTCGCTTCGGAGACTCATTGCCTTCTCCAAGTCCTTCTCCCCCATGTTCTTGAGAGGCAATAGGATCATCTAAGCCGTAAAGTGCTTCTATTTGCTCCTCTTGCGACCCGGGTTGCGAAGCGGAAGGAGGGGTGACTTGGAGAGCCAAAGAAGGAATAATTGGAGGAGGGGAAGTTTGAACGATGCCCGTTGCTTTCTCTACAGAAGAAAAGAAGTTAACGTCAGTAAAAAGAGGAGATAAAGGCTCGCTGAGGTTCAGGAAATAGTCAAGAAGCTCATCAAGCTCGTAAGAAACAGATGAGCAGTCTACTTGGGCAAGATTAATAGTAGAGTTACCTGGAGAAGTCGGTTTCCTGACATCAACTTCATAAGCCTGTGCCTCGGCACTCTCGCCACCTTCATCTCCGCCCTTTATACCCGTGATCTCGGTGGTAACTTTAGTAGGGGATGGAGAATGGGAAGTGGAACCGATGACATCGATTTCGGCCGAAGGAGAAGGCTGAATCGGAGCAGTTAAAATAGTTTTTCCTGAATGTTCCCCTACCGCCATTTCGGCCCTTAATTTCGCAAGCTGTTCTCTTCCCCTGGCGAGAGCAGCGCGAGCATCGTCATTAAAATAATGCTCCTCAAGAGCTGATTCGGCGTAACCAGCACCCTTACCGCCAAGCATATCAAGTGCGGCCTCCTACACTTCAGCTAAAGTAATTTCATACTTGGGACCTAGGAAGGCGAGACTACCATGCTCCAAGATGCTGTGCAGGTAAAAGTCAAACAGTGTTGAGCTGATGTTGGTCTTCGTTGCCTCATGAGATTCTTCAGCTGTAATTTTGCCGGCAACGGCCTCATCACGCTCTCTTTCAGCTTTGGAAATTTGAAGCTTAAGCATTTGAATTTCCGCCTCCTGAGAGCTGACTTTCTCCTGTAGTTCTGTAACCTCAGCACGATACATTCCTGCTACTTTCTGCTCAGCTTCAAGTTGTGCCTCGGCATGTCACTGAGCTGCGTGAGCATCGCGAACTTGCTTCTGAAATACTTCTTCTTTTTGAGTATATGTGGTAGAAGAAGTAGCAAGATCTTGTTTAAGTTCCTCAACTTTCGCTTCAAGCTCTTCATTGTAAGTAGCGATGCTCCTCATTTCAGTATCATGCTGCTCAAGAACTTTCTGCCATTCGGCTTTATCGTTCTCCATATGTTTGCACAAAAAATAGGCAAACACCTCAAAGTCGTACGATTTAGTTGATTATATGTTGTTCTCAGCGATTTGGGTGATTTATGCAAATATGTAAAAAGCAGGGACTAAACTGTAAAAGACACACAGATTTATAGTGGTTCGGCCAGAACGTGCCTACATCCACTTTATATGTTATTCCCCTCTTTCTCTTCAGATTCCAAGTACAAAGCTTTGGTTACAAGTATATGAAAGTTGTTTGAAAGTTCCTTCCGTGCTTGAGCTCTCAAACTTGTCCTCCATTGTTGTACCCTTGCCCCTTTATTTATAGAGTGAGGCTGGGGGTAGAGGTCTTGGATGTATATAGCTGCTGGTGGACCTGGCCCGAAGCAATCTGGTCTGGCAACGTTGGTTCGGCAACACCCTGGTTCGGCGGTGAGTGGAGTGTTGATTGGACCGGTAGTGTGTGGAGCGTGGGTTGGTTCGGCAGCTCCGGTCCGGTAGTGGTTGGTTTGGTGGAGGTTGACTCGGTGGTGAGTTGGTTCGGTGTGGCCTTGGACCGGTGGAGCTTGGTCCGGTGGAGCTCGTTCGGTAGTACATGGAAGTGTGGTTGGTTCGGCTAGGAAGGGAAGTGGAGTTGGTTCGGTATTGGAGGGGTGTACTTAGTTCGCCAGTGAGTTGGGAATGCCGAATGAACTTCTATATTTTGGAGTGCCGAATGAGCTCTTGTATTGGGAACGCCGGATGAACCAAGGCATCTTGAATGCCGAATGAGATTTTACTCTACATTGCCGAATGAAACTTTAAACCTTTGATACCGAATGGACTTTTATACTTGAATCATGAGTGAAATCCCATACTTATATACGCTTGCTGGCTGCTTCTTCTTGGTTCGGTCGTGGTGGAAACGCACCCAACACTGATATTCCAGTTTTGACCAAAAATGGGATAACACTTTGCCCCCCAAAACATGCCTTGCGGTAGGAAGGCGTGTTTTGTAATGCCATGAGCTGGATGTTCATATCCTGTTGATGTCCTCATGCCTTGCGGTAGGAAGGCGTGTTTTGTAATGCCATGAGCTGGATGTTCATATCCTGTTGACAACCTGTAAAGAGCTTGATATTTTATATGGCTTCAAATGACGACCGTTCGGGATTGAGCTATTTGGGATGAAGCGCGGCCGTTCATGGTCAAGCGCCTAACTTCAAATGACGACCGTTCGCGATCGAGTCATTTGATGTGAAGTGCGACCGTTCGCGGTCAAGCGTCTAAATCCATGCGACGATCGTTCGAGATCGAGTCATTTGCGGTGGAATGTGATCGTTCACGGTCAAGCGCTTTACTTCAAATGACCATCGTTCGGGATCGAGCCATTCGAGGTAAAGTGCGACCGAGCCCGGTCAGAGGGCGGACCTCAAATGGCGACCGTTCGCGATCAAGCCACTTGGGGTGAAATGTGACCGTTCACGGCCCGTGCCGTTCGCGGCAAAAGATGAAATGGGACCGTTCGCGGTCAAGCGCTTTACTTCGGATGATGATCGTTCGAGATCGAGCCATTCGTGGTAAGGTGCGACTGTTGGCGGTCAGGGGGTGGACCTCAAATGGCGACCTTTCGCGATCGAGCCATTTGTGGCGAGATGAGTTGTGCCGTTCAAGGCGAGTTTGTGACTGTTCGAAGTCGGGTGCCGTTCGAGGCGAATTGTGACCGTTCGAGGTCGGGTGCCGTTCGAGGCGAGTTGTGACCGTTCGCGGTCGGGTGCCGTTCGAGGCGAACTGTGACCGTTCGAGGTCGGGTGCCGTATGAGGCGAATTGTGACCGTTCGAGGTCGGGTGCCGTTCGAGGCGAATTGTCACCGTTCGACGTCGGGTGCCGTTCGAGGCGAGTTGTGACCGTTCGCGGTTGGGTGCCGTTTGAGACAAGAAAGTGTACCCGGGAGGGCTTGGTATTATCGATACCAGGGTCACGTTCGGGTGAGTTCCTGGATCGTTTATGTGCCTATTGGAGGCGAATAAGTGTGCCCGTAAGGGCTTGGTATTGTTGATACCAGGTTCACATTCGAGTGGGTCCCTGGATCGTTTGCAGATTTCATGTTCGGGGGAGTTTCTGAATCAAATACTTTGGCGGTTCATCGCCATACAAGAGGTGCTTGTGGACCGTTCGCGATCCAACGGGCATACAAGTAAATTTGCAAATATCAAAGCAATAATCATACGAATTCCACAACAGGAATGTTCAAGTCAAGATCAAAGCAAGAGCAACACGAGGATGTCAAAGTGTAAACTCTTACTATGGTGCGGTCAGTAGTCATTCAGAGCATGCATATGGATCGTGCGCGATCGCTTACATGTGTAAATGATCTAACCGTGTTAGTGAGAGGTTTGCGACTTGTTCATCTCTTTCGACCTGCCCCCCCCCCCCCCCCCCCCCCCGAGTTCAGGAGGGAATTTTACCTGCCCTCTGCATGAGTGTTCATTCCTTACCAGGTTGCTCAGAGGCCCCTATATCTCTCTCTGGGATTGGATCAACATGCTCCAAGTGTGGTGCCCCCATGCAGGATCGATGCCTGATTAGCTTCTGAAGAAGCCTCTTGATTTTCCTTCATGTTCACATCTCTCTGGCCTTGGCCTTCTGCTTGATTGTCTCGCCATGACTCTTCTAATCTGAATCTCTAAACTCTCATATTCAAATTCCAAGCGGTAGAATCCTTGAGTTCAACTCTCAGTGAAAGCACCAAAAATGTTTGCACAAAAAATGGGCAAACACCTCAAAGTCGTACGATTTAGTTGATTATATGTTGTTCTCAGCGATTTGGGTGATTTATGCAAATATGTAAAAAGCAGGGACTAAACTGTAAAAGACACACAGATTTATAGTGGTTCGGCCAGAACGTGCCTACATCCACTTTATATGTTATTCTCCTCTTTCTCTTCAGATTACAAGTACAAAGCTTTGGTTACAAGTATATGAAAGTTGTTTGAAAGTTCCTTCCGTGCTTGAGCTCTCAAACTTGTCCTCCATTGTTGTACCCCTGCCCCTCTATTTATAGAGTGAGGCTGGGGGTAGAGGTCTTGGATGTATATAGCTGCTGGTGGACCTGGGCCGAAGCAATCTGGTCTGGCAACGTTGGTTCGGCAACACCCTGGTTCGGCGGTGAGTGGAGTGTTGGTTAGACCGGTAGTGTGTGGAGCGTGGGTTGTTTCGGCAGCTCCGGTCCGGTAGTGGTTGGTTTGGTGGAGGTTGACTCGGTGGTGAGTTGGTTCGGTGTGGCCTTGGACCGGTGGAGCTTGGTCCGGTGGAGGTGATTCGGTGGAGCTCGTTCGGTAGTACATGGAAGTGTGGTTGGTTCGGCTAGGAAGGGAAGTGGAGTTGGTTCGGTATTGGAGGGGTGTACTTAGTTCGGCAGTGAGTTGGGAATGCCGAATGAACTTCTATATTTGGGAGTGCGGAATGAGCTCTTGTATTGGGAACGCCAAATGAACCAAGGCATCTTGAATGCCGAATGAGATTTCGCTCTATATTGCCGAATGAAACTTTAAACCTTTGATACCGAATGGACTTTTATACTTGAATCATGAGTGAAATCCCAGACTTATATACGCTTGCTGGCTGCTTCTTCTTGGTTCGGTCGTGGTGGAAACGCACCCAACACTAATATTCCAGTTTTGACCAAAAATGGGATAACAACATAGTAAGCATGGTCTCTATATTTGCACGGTTGACCCTTTGAAGCTCGTCTACAAGCTTTTGCCAGTTCGGCATCCTTTCAATATCATGCTTAACAGCATCGAGATTTCGTAGCATGGCAGGCTTGTCGATAGGGACCAAGTCAAGATCGAACCGCACTCCCTTCAGGCACCACTGTGGAAACCGGCTTTGCAAAGTGGATGGGCCCGGTCCATCTTGGAATTTAGGCCTGCTAATTATTGTTTGGATGTCTGTCTTCCCGAGAGCGGGAAAGCCGGAAGGAATGTCAAGCGAGACGGGGGCAGTGATCTTTTCGGGAGTTGTAGAAGTATGCTTCTCACCGTGTCGGGCACGTTTGCTTAGTTCCTCAACCACATGACTCTTTCCCCGGTCATCGTGGGATTTTCTCTTAAGGGAATCATCGCCTTTATGGGAAGAATCGTGGCGCTCCTCCCTCTCTTTTCTCTCGAAACACTCTTCTTGCGCCCTCCTCTCCTGAGCCTTTCGGGCGGCTCTCTCTTCATCGGATTCTCTGTAAGAGGGGAGGTAGCGCCTATAATCATATTGGCTACGCCTCCCGTAGCGCTGGAAGTCATCATAATAGGAGCCGCTGCGTCCCATCGGAGAATCTGAAATGAAAAGAGATAAGTTTTAGAAGTCTTCAAAGTACAAAGAGTCAGAAGCATAAAAGTGCCAAAAAAATTCTAAGTGTGTGTGATGTGCAAACTACGTGCATCAAACTACGAACCACTATTTAATTGTGGAGTAGTTGTGGGTGTGGTAGTTAGCGTCAACTCTTGAGTTGACGGAGTCTGTTGCAGAATAGAAGTCGCTTCAACTACTGAAGAAGAAACCCCGGTAGTGATAGGATCATCTTTAAAGATTTCTTGTGAGGTGACAAAGAGGTCGCTCAGCCCTTCGAAAGTGTCATCCTTGCTCTGCTTGACAGGGCTGGTTTTCTCGGCTTCTTCATCGGATTTCTGTGAACGTTGGGGAGATCCCTGAGGCTCTTCTTCCTCAATAACCGGGGCAAGTTCGTCAGATGGCCCCGCAACATCAACAAAAGTGGAGTATTTCACTAGTGAAGCCTCGGGAGCAGGTCCTTTTGGTATGGATGTGTCAGTAGAAACTGGGGCATCCGATGCTCTAGCCGGGGAGTCTGGGATTTCATGAGGATGTGTAGAGCGAGAAGCGTGCAAGAGCCCATACTGATGCAAAAGTTCATCCCTCGACAAAAATTTTACACTTCTCTCTTCTACGGCCACAGCAGTCAATCTCTCAAAAACTTGCTTATGGCTTGGGTCTCTAGAGGGGGGAGGAAGTGCTGAAAAAAGGAAAGAGTGAAATTAACGATTAACAACTCGAAATTCGAAAAGCTCGGGAATGGAAACTGGAAGCAGGTAATCTTACTTCCTACTCTCCAGATGGCATAAAACCCTGGGGGGCAGCGAACAAAGAAAAACTGATTTAAAAATCCATGAACGCTTTCGGTAAGATCAGAAATAAGTTTGCGGTTTCTAGCACTCCTCACAATTATAAGGGAAGGATGATCTTTACTCTTTGCGAACGAGCATAAATAACGAATTTCTTCAAAACTCGGTAGGTGATCAAGAGTTCTTCTAAACAAAACACACAACCCCATCAAGATGGCATAGCCATTAGGATGAAGTTGGAACGGAGAGATTGTCAACCGAAGGAGAAGAATTCAAAGAAAGTCATTAAAAGGAGGAATCGCCCCGCTTAAGCACATTTGGCGATTAACTGCAACAAAACCACGGGGAGGATTGTCAGCAGTATCACTTGGCCCAGGGAGTAGGACATCACTTTCAGTAAAACCAAAATGAGTACGTAGCTGAGTAAACACTCTCGGAGTTAGAATAGTCGAAGTTCTCTCCGGCGGATTCTCTATGGGAACAGCTATCGGAAAAGTTTCTTCCTCTTGAGCTACCACTTCTTCTTCTTGATGGGAAGTCATTCTACACAAACAACTAGATATTCAAACGTGAAGGTGGACGTTTCCTAAAAATGTGTGAAGTGTTGTGTAAAATCAACAAAGCAACAAGCAAATATAACTGGAATAAAAAAAAACTAGCAAGCGTTTGTCAATTATGAAATCCAGGGCTTATTGTTTTTAAATCCAAATATGCAAGTGAGATGTTAATGCGAACAAGTCAGTTCAAGTTAGCGATGCTTTGCATTGATGTTTCACTTTAGTTGATTGGTTCACAGCATTTCATACAATATATTCAAGTTGATTACTCTATGTCGACTAATCTGTCATTTGATGTGGGCAGTCAATGGCAGTATATTCGCCCTCATTTTCTGTGATGGTTATTTTTAGCAGGTTGTTAGCTTATAAATTAATATGATACTGCAACAAAAGTTAAAAAATCTTGGGTTTAGGAATTTTAATCCGGCAGTTCAAGTTGAGTATCCAAGTCGTGGAGTAGCAAGGAGAAAGGCTTCGGTTCAAAAGGAGGTGCAAATTTCCCCAAGTGCTAACTCGGTAACGACTCAAGGCTTAGGTCGCATTACGTTAGGTCAGCAGGTTTCCCCAAGTGCTAGCTCGGCCATGACTTAAGGGTTAGGTCGGCAAGTTTCCCTAAGAGCTAGTTCGGCAGCGACTCAAGGTTTAGGTCGGCCAAAAGATAAATCATCCAAATTTGCTGAGTCGCCTCCAAACCAACATTTCACTCCATTCAACCCATTAACCCGATAACCATTCCATCAACAGCAGCCTTCATTCATGCTATCGAACCACTCAATAAAACAATCCGAAAATGTCACAAATCCAATGACCGGCCATCAGAGATCATCGAGCATAAGGTGATAAGCCACCTTCGTTGTATCAACAATCATCTGAAGCCGAATCGAGCTACCTAGGCTTTATCAACTATAAATGTGATGGGATTTGTGATGGAGCATCGTACAAGGAGGCAATTCGAGTTCGAGCGACAGGATTCACGAATCGATAGTAATCTACGGTCGAAAGAAGAGTAAAATCACTTAAGCAATGAATGGTAGAGATTATCGGTGATCAGTTGGAATGAAATCGCCTTCAGGAGCTTGAGAATATATTAATGGCGGAATCAAGCAATAGAGAAAGTAATGAAGAAAGAAAAAGAAGGTTAACTTATACCCTGCAATGGAGAGACCTGGAGCGGCGCATACGATCTAACTAATGGGTCGCACACGACCTACCGACCAAAATGGACGAGTTAAGGGGTATCGAAGCACACGACCTAACAATTAGGCGTATGCTTCGAGGGGCAAATGTTAACTCCATCTCGGCCGTGACTCACCGATCTAACATATCAAATAGGTAGCGACCCAGCGTTCTGCCGACCTAAGGCACGAAGGGATGCCGACCTAGTATCTTAGCATGGAAGACCGACTTAACTGCATAAGGCTTAGGAGGGATACCGACCTAACAGGCTCGAGAGGGATGCCGACCCAAAGTCTTAACAAGGTCGCCGACCAAGGACTTAGCAAGGATGCCGACTTAAGAGTTAACAAGGATGCCGACTTAAGGGTTAACAAGGATGCCGACTTACGAGTTAAGGCCTGGACGACTCAAGAAATGTCACGACTCAAGAGGCTACGACCTAAAGAAGCTAAAAACAGGACGACCTGGTGACTCAAGACAAAAAAGAGTGGGAGAAACTGCATTTAAGTCGTGACCGACCTACGACCTAGGATAAGTCGTTCACGACCTAAAACTACAGAGCTCAAAATAGATGCTGCCTCATTTTAAACTGTGAACCTCTTAACTCATGAACGAGTTAAGACTTGTATCCAGATGAACAAAGAAAAATTCAGTGCCGCTTCACTCATGCCACTGCCTGCTAACTCTTGGCCCTTAGGTTGTGCGCGACCTACAACTTTCCCTAAGTCGGTCACGACTTATAACTTGGGCAATAATTCCAGACCAGAATTCTCTATAAATACCGGCCTACCTCAAACATGAAAGGGACTTTTTGGCCGACCATTTCAAGCGTCGATACTCTGCAGAATTCTCGACTCACTCAACACTTCAAGTACTCCAAACACCAAGGACACTACGACGATCTCCAAGAGAAAATCTACATCATTCAACATGAATTCGGAAGATTATTCTCTATCAAAGTTTGATCTACTGGTCTAAAGTGTGTTGTAATTGAAGATTGTTGTAAAGTTGTAATCAAATTCAGTAATAAAGAGAGTTAAAGTGGACGTAGGCTTACTCTAAGCCGAACCACTATAAAAATTGTTGTCTTTTCTGTTTTTTCTGTATTTTCTCTACTTGCTTGTAGTTCCCGTGTACACGGGTGGTGCTTTCATCCAACTTCAATTGACATTGGGGTGTTAGCATCCGATTTTCACGTTAACAGTTAAGTATTTAAATTTTATTTTAATATAGAGTTTATAATGACTTACATAAATAAAGGTTGGAAGATAAATTGGAAAATATACTTAATTTGAAATGGTTTATTTTGTAGATCAAATATGTTCTAAATTTGGAATGGTTTATTTGGAAACTGAACTGAATTGAAATTTATGATTTGAGATTTGGTTAAATTTAAAATTCTGGATAGGAGATGTCAGATCCCGTAAACATCTTTGATGTCGTTCCACTCATATTTTACCGTTGATTTGACTTACATAAGATCTTTTACTTCTGACTCGAGTGTTTTTCTTTTCAATTCGCTCTGGTCAGCCTGAGCATTTTAGATTTGAAGACCTTATTTCTGGAGGACGAAGACGAAGATTGTATTACTATTTTTATCATAATATTCCACTACATTCATACAGTTCCGCTGCATCATTTATTGTTCTCTGGTATGTGTAACTCCGATATGTATTGTATAAGTAAAATCAAATGTTTTGCAAAGCAGCTTCATGAACCGTTATTGATTATTATATTTTGTCATCCCGCTGCAAGATTCTGTTTTGTTTTCTTTCTTTTTCTTTTTTTCTTATTCACCCCAATAACATTTCGCCCTTCTGTATGGTTTGAGTCTGACGTGTGTGGTTTATCTTCGATTTAAACCGTACAAAAAGGTGGGATGTTACATTTGGTATTAAAGCTTTGGTTTAGCGATAAACCTTAGCTTTGTGGGGTCTGACTCTTTATTAATAGGGTAGTAATACCCTATGATGAGTTGTTGAACGTACATATATAAGAGAGCGTATTTGTTAGTGTTATAAAAAGTTTTGATATTGTGTTAATTTGTTCCGTTTTGTATTTATAAATTCTGGTTGGTGCATAGAACGCTATGACATTAACAGGGATTTCTAAACACTTAATATGACAGACCGACACAATATTTGTTTTGAATATAGGTAAATGAAATAATTTTGCCTATTATATTTTCTATATATAAATTTTTTTTTTATAAAGGTTATATTTGGTTGTAGTATATTGCTTGTTAGGAAGTGAAATTTATAAATATTGATTGGAAATTTTAGAACTTAAGTTCTGGGACTTTGAAAGTTTCTTTCAAAGGATTTTGGAATGTAATAATAATATTATTTAGAAGTATTTTTTGATATAAATATTTCAACATAATTTGAAAGAATTATTTTAAATAAATTTTGGAAAGAAATAAGTTCTATACTCCCTCTCTATCGCTGGGAAATAATTTCGGTGATGAGTGCATGAATCATCGACGTTCATTTTTGAGTTTCTAAGTAGGAAGGTCACTGTAGTAGTTTTACTACAGATTTATTTTGATAAACAAATATAAATTCCAAATTGTTTTAAATATAATTGGGTATATAAATTGTAAGTGTATACATCTATCTATTATTTTAAAATGATTTAAAATTAAACCCGGTATTTAGTTCTTAAGTTTCTTTAATTAATAGTTTTAATTAGTGTAGTGAAATGAAGTTTAACTAATAAGTGAAACCTCTAAATGAAATTACAAGCATTGAACATTAAATTAATTTAAAAGAAATGAGATAAACTTGTATAATTTTCATCTTCATTCTTTAACATATATATAACTTACCAACTATATAAAAAAAATTAAAATGTTAAAAGAAAATGTAATGGGAAATTTTACAGGTAAAACGTGAAGTAACGAAAGTATTCAATGAATTTTCTTTTATAAATAAGAATTTAATGTTATAATTGTTGTAAACTTAAGTATGACTAAAAGGCCACTAATTAAATATAATAGAAAAGTTTTAAAGAAATGATAATAAACTTAAGTAAATGTTGAGGTTATTTATAATAAAAATAAGTAGAAAGATGAATACTGTAAATAAATGAAATTAAGTAGAGAATAAATGAATGTAATACAATAAAAAGAAAATTTATGTGATACGAATAAATGAAAACAAATGGAGAATTGTAAGAAGTTAAATGTAAATTAAACAGATAAATCATTATATTAATGAAAAGGAAATCAAACAACAAATGTTATGAAATTAAATTGATAAAAATGAACTTGATTTATTGTTTGGAATTGTTGTTTGTTTGGTTTATGGTTGTTTGGGCAAGGATACTTTAAATATGTTTAGACGTATAAATAATCTATTTAGTTTCATCTAAGAATGTTGAGTAAATGGTACACTTAGTAGTTTATTTTTTATTCTGTGCAGTTTAAAGATTTGAACCCGAACAACTATTTGTTTTGTTTGATATGAATGGATATTTGATTGTGTTGATTTATATGATTGTATATTGATTGCAAGTGATTGTTGTTTATATTGATTAGGTTGTTAGTGGGTGAAACAACTTAAATATTTCATTTTACATAATTATTAACTCTTTTGGGATTATATAAGTGAAATACATGTTATGGAAGCAATTGCTACTGCTTTTGGTTTCATAATTAAGCGTTTGTTTGCCCGACAAATAGGTACGTTCTCGGATTACGGTTTTATAGCGTTATTATATTTTTTTCTCATTGTTGGGATATATTATTTTGAGATATTGTGATATATATTGTTACATTTGATATTAAAATTTCTTCCGTGCCCCCCCGTACAAAGGAGACTCTGCCGAAACTTTTTCATAAATTTTGGACTTAGAAAATTTAATGAAAATGTTTTCCAAACTTTTGTTAATTTGAAAATAAAAGATTTAATTGCTTATAAATAATATATATTTTATTTAAATTATTTTATTTTGTAAATTCATTGTTTATATATTTAATATTTTGAATGAGAGATATTGACTATTATTTTGAATAAGAGATATCGACTATTTAATTTCTTCTTTTCCCTCCTTTTTTCTTTTCGGGGACAAAAAGTTTTGAGTGGGGGAGAGTGTAAGGATCCGTAAAATTTTTGATAATTTAGTAGTTAATTTTATTAAATATTTGTTATCTAATATTGAATAAAACAGAAATTTGTGATTCATTAATGAAATAATAACTTAAATGAGATGTAATAAGGCTAGCCTAAGTTATTTATTAACTATTTGAATGAAATTACAATTAATGGAATTTGTGTAAATGTTATACTAGGCTATATATTGAATATAAGAAAACAAATGTAAATATTGAATTAATTAATGAATTAAGGTAAAATGTTGGATAAAATCAATGTTCTGTAAGTAATTATTATATTGGTTTGGAAATGATAAACTTATAGAGGGTGATTGAGAGTTAATGGCAACAATTATTATAAGTTGCATATATATTCAATCCATTAAATTAAATTGGAATTAATTACAATAAATCTAAATTGAATATTATGTTAATGTAGATTTAGTTAATATTTGAAAATAATGCTAATTCTATTCGCAGTATGACAATTGGTTGGATAGGAAGAATAGAAATCCAGATTTATTAATTTAATGAAATTTAAAATATAATAATTGGATTAATTGCAATTAAATAAAATTAAAATATTTAACTAGTACGTTAATGTAAATTTAGCTGAAATTTGAAGACATTAATGTAATAAATCATGAACCAATGTTAATTTTCTCCATTTGACAATAATAGATTGGATAATAGGATGTAAGTTAAATTAAATGTAATTATTGAAAATTTAATTTATAATATCTCAATTTACTAAAATTGAATTCAAACACTATAATTGGTAAATTTATTAACTTGAAATTGATATCTAAGTTTTTTTTTTAAATTATTGTAATTGTTTAAAGAATAAAAAATGATGGAATTTGTGAATTTATAAATTTGAAACGAAAAAGTGATTTAATTGATTAAATATTAATTTAATTTAATTTAATAGTGTGAAAAATAGCCGTTTTGGCCATTGACTCAGATTTCTATTAAACCAGTTTCATCGGATCCGTAATAATGAATTATTATAGGATTTCAAGTTTCGTAGCGATCGGGCTTGCCGTTTGATCGCACAGACTCGAAACGCCTTGAAATCAATTTAATTGAAATCAATTGAAATCAATTTGAAATAACTTGATTTTTGCATAACTTCTTCATATGATGGAATTTGGACTTGAAACATGTTCCACTGCATTTAAAATATTCAAAGACATCTATTTTGATATACGGGTTGACCCATTTTAATTTCGGAGTCAGAACGGGCTTTTCGGGCCATTTATCGTTCAATGTTCCAAACCAATCGTATCCATTCCTCTATTTCTCGGCTCTACCTATATATATATCCTGTTATAAACCCTAGCAGGCTTTCTATTTCTCATTTCTGTACACAGAGAAATTTCTAATCCTCCTCTTTCCAATGGCTGAAAAGCCTAAAACTCCTCATTTCAATTCCAACTCAAATTTCAACTTCAAAAATTAAAAATCTTCAAACTATATCCTATTTTATGTCGTCGGAAAGCTCTCGACGAGCGCATCTCAGATCTGTAATTCGTTTTTTCAATTGGAACCGCTATTTTTTCAAAAATTGTAAAATAATCTATGGCCGTTCATCGCGCGTAGATAGACTTCATCAGATCATCGAATTGATTTAGGGATTTTGCAGAGAGGACCAAGAGGATTGAATCGGCATGGTTTATTCGCCAATTTGACGGCTGGATTGTCGTGAAAATTTGATCTAGGGTTTCATATTTCGACGGCTATGTGCTTTTGGGCGAAAGGAGGAAGGTCGTGGAAGGGTCGCGAGGCGTGGGCGTTCGCAGTCGTCGCCGGCGGCTCGTCTGGTGGTGGCGCACTTGGTCGCGACCGGCTGTAGATGGGAGCGTGCGTGGTTTCCTGCTCATCGCGCGTGAGAATGAAGGTTAGGTTATCGCGTATAGGACGATGACGTGGTAGATTTCTTTTGGGTGGGTTTTTCTTTTCTTTTTATTTTATTTAATTTCAAATTCAAACATTCTAATCAACATAACTTTCACATATGAGGTCGAAATTACGCGTGGTTTTCTCTGCTAGGATCATATTGAAATTCAAGAAATTTTGGCGTTGGTTTGGATGAATTTGGAGACTATTCAAATTTCGGGTTTAAATTGAATTTAAATTCAGTTTAAAGTCAAAAGGTGAGTGTTTTAGCCCCCTCACAACTTCTAAAATTTCTTATGTTTGATAAATTGATTTATGATGTGATTAGAAATTTATTTATGATTGTTTGGCACATTTTGAATTAACATCTCAGTTTATTTGAATTTATTTGGATAAATTAGTTATTTAATTTATTATTAAATATAAGCTGATAGTAAATACCTTTTATCTATTATCTGTTCTATATGAATGTTTTTGATTGAATTGGATGATGATTGTAATAAATGCTTGATGATTGATATTGGATGAATGGATGTTGTATTTTATATTGTTATAAACTGCAAGTTGTTATGGATTTTTATTTCATTCGGGATTGTAGTTTGAAATGATATATAGCCGTATTTATATTTTAAATTACGGCTGTATCACTTGACCATAGGATAAATTATATACAGACACCGTGGTCTATGTATAAAAATATTTTGAAATGATTTGTATGGTTTTGTAAAGAAATATATGGTTTTATATAATACTGATTTTGATATTATATAAATTTTATTTTATTCTTGATTTAAAGCTATGTATAAATTTGTCATAATATTAAATAAGTTTAATAATAAAGTTGACGTTATTGAAGATAAGATGGTTAAGTATTTAAATTTTATTTTAATATAGAGTTTATAATGACTTAAATAAATTAAGGTTGGGAGGTAAATTGGAAAATATACTGAATTTGAAATGGTTTATTTCGTGGATCAAATCTGTTCTGAAATCAATATAGTTTGGAATGTTTGTTTGAAAACTGAATTGAATTGAAATTTATGATTTGAGATTTGGTTAAATCTAAAATTTTGGAATTCGAGTTGTTTTGGAATTGATTTGTGAAATTGAAGAAGTTATTTATTATATAAATTATTTTAATATTTAAACCATTTAAGTGGTGGAAGTTATGTTTCAAAGTTACGAGTTTCAAAGTATTATGATTTGAAAATGTTATAATCTAAAGTGATTTGGTTTCGAAGTATATAACTTTGAAAGTGTTATGGTTTCGGAAAAGGATATATTTGAGATAAAAATGATATCATATTGATTTGGTTTTTGAAATGGAAATGATATCCTATTTATATGGTTTTGAAATGGATATTATAATCTTATTTTGAAATATAAATTATTTTGAAATGACCGCGGTGTTATAATAACGTTTGGTTGTTAAAGAGACCGGGATCGAAAGTTGTCATACTCTCTGCCAACTCTGAAAACCACTTTAACAACCATGTACGTGGTGGAAATTCCAGAATGAAGTAGGATGGTGGCGATGTTCTATTAAGGTATATAAGTGGACTCGAGTCCCGTGAGTTGGATTAAGGTGGCTAAAACAGGAGCGATCTCGGGCTAAGGAGGTAGCCCATCTTATCGGACACACTCCTTCGATATTATCTTATGATTATGAGATTGATTTGGGGGCCACTTTTGATTTTTAATTTGGGGGTGTGGCTCGAGGTGGGCGGTAGTAGCTGCTATGCGTTACCACCAGCCTGTGTGCGTAACTGGATATCTACCCTGGAATTGCCTTGTGTGCCGTGTCACCTACCCTAGCGCGCCTTGTACGAGTTTGAGATTTTCCCGTAGCCTGTGTGGTATCTTCTGGTGGCTCCCCGATCAGGAGGAACCATGATGCTGGATGGACTACTGGGACTATTATGTGTTAACGTGGAAAATGTAAAGCCTTAATGCTATTTAAAAGTAAGTTTATTTTACTATAGACATTATTATAATAGCGAAATATTACTACATAGTAAATAGTTTAACGGATCCTTAGGAGATGTGAATCCCGAGCATCTCTTAAGTTACTACACTCACATTTGACACTGGAACGGAGATGTCAAATCCCGTGAACATCTCTGACGCCGTTCCACTCATATTTTACCGTTCATTTAACTTGCATAAGATCTTTTAGTTCTGACTCGAGTATTTTTTCTTTTCAATTCGCTCTGGTCAGCCTGAGCATTTCAGGATTTGAAGACCTAATTTCTGGAGGACGAAGACGAAGATTGTATTACTATTTTTATTATAATATTCCACTATATTCATACTGTTCCGCTGCATAATTTATTATTCTCTGGTATGTGTAACCTTGACATGTACTGTATAAGTAAAATCAGGTGTTTTGTAAAATAGCTTCATTAACTGTTATTTAATTATTATATTTTGTCATCCCGCTGCAAGATTCTTTTTTTTTCTCTCTTTCTCCTTTTTTCTTATTCACCCCAATAACAATCCGCCCTTTTGTATGGTTTGAGTCTTACGTGTGTGCTTTATCGTCGATTTAAACCGTACAAAAAGGCAGGATGTTACAGTCCGTTGCTAGGGTTTCTAAGTGGACGGTGGATCTTCAACTTGGTGGCGATCGGAGGTTACTGCGTGGTAGAGGACGATGGGTGGGGGGATCGATCCATGCGGTTAGTTGGTCTATTTCATCAAAGAGTTCGCCGGATTTGGCCATTTATGGCATGCAACTTCGAGCTCGGCCTGAGATCATGGGGAGGCGCGAGTTCGTCGCGGTGGTTCTGGTAGGGATGGCTCGGCGTGGTCGAGATAGTAACATGGTCTGATCGCGTCGAAGATGATCATAATAGCGACGAAATTGAAGGAAGAGTGACGGCCGGTTAGTGGCTTCAACGTGTACATTATAGGTTAGGGTTCTTTGGCGTGAACAAAGCTGGTGACGTGTACGTTTTTTATTTGCCTTTTTCTATTTATTTAAATTTTAAAATTCAAATGTTCTAACTAGCGTATCTCTTGCATACGAACTCGGATTCATGCGCGATTTGATCCGCTAAGATTGTATCAAAATTTCATACATTCTGACACTGGATTAGACAAATTCTAAGATTGTTGAAACTTAGGCCCTATTTTGCATTTCAAATCGACCTGAAACCAAAGGTGAGTGTTTTAACCCACTCACAACTTCTAAAATAGCTTATGTTAGTTAAATTAAATTTACGGTGTGATTAGAAATTTATTTATGGCTGTTTGGGGTATTCAAATCGTCATTCCAGTTAATTTGAATTTTATTTGAATTAAATCGTCATTTAAGTTACTACTGAATTTAAATTGCCAGTCAATTACATGTAAATGATAATCAGTTATTTTTGAACTGTATTGGTTGAATTGGATGATAATTATGATGGATGTTTGATTGTTAATATTGCATGATTGGATGATATATTTGATTTATATATTGTTATCACCCTGCAAGTTCCCTCGGTTATTATTTGCAAAATCACAATAGATTGAAATGATACATACCCGAATGATCTATGGATTAGGGAAAAATCGTTATGGGTTGAAATGATATACTCGAGCGATTTTATGGATTTTTTTAATTCGGGATTGCGGTTTGAAATGATATATAATCGTAAAATTGTAAATTGCGGATTGAAATGATAACTATCCATATCACTTGACCTTAGGGTGGAAAATTATATGCGGACGCCGGATTGGTTAAATTCAAATGATTTTTGAATCTTTTAAATTTTTAATTCAGTTAACTGGTATTTTTAAATAGAAATTGATTTGTATAAACTGAATTTTTTTCTTTAATCCAAGTGTAAATGCTGAAATTGAAATTGATTTAATGAATTGTTCAAAGGATTTAAATTGAAATTTCAAAGTTGAAGTGTCAAATATAAATGAATTTATCGTAATTGAGTTATTAAAATTGTTTGGTTAGAACTTTGAAATCTATCTTAAATTAATTTAAACTATTTTAATCAATTTAAACTATTTCAATTTATCTTAATCTTTTATAACCTATTTAATCCAATTTAATCAATCCTATTTTAAACTAATTAAATATATTTTAAATCTAATTAATGTCATTTAAATCCATTTAAACTAATTTAAATTTATTTTTAAATCTATTTAAACCATATTTAAGATAATTTAAATCCATGCAATCTATTTTAAATCTATATAAATCATTTAAAATCTAATTAAATCAAATTTAAATCTATTTATAACTATTTTTCTATTTAAACTATTTTAAATCTATTTTTACCATTTTAAAACTATTAAAACCATTTATAACTTTCTAAACTATTTTCTAAAATTCCATACCGTGTAAAGCTAAAGTATTATATTTAAATCCTTGATAAGAATTCAACTTAAGTTGGAATTTGAAATTGATACATTTTTATGAAATGACATATTTGAGTAAATATGATTTTGAAAGTGAAGGCGATTTTGAAAGTGAATATGGTTTGAAAGTGAATATGATTTGAAAATAATATGGTTTTGAGAATATGATATTTTGATATCAATTGTAAATTTACTTTTGAAATGTAAAAGAACCATCCGGTGTGAAATAAACGTTTGGTTGTTAAAGAGACCGGAATCAGATATTGTCATACTCTCTAACAATACTGAAAACCACTTTAACAACTGTGTATGTGGTGGAGATTCCAGAAATGACGTAGGATGGTTTGGCAAACGATTGTGTATGAGGTATTTATGTGACCCTGACTCCCGTGAGTCAGCTTAGATGTGACTAAAACAGGAGCTACGCTGGGCAAGTGAGGTCGTACCTCCAATCGAACATATTTCTTTGATACCATATTATGACTTTGTGATAATTTGGTGGCTACCGCTCGATTTTGATTATGGGAGTGTGTTCCAAGGTGGACGGTAGTAGCTGTTATGCGTTACCATAAGTTCGGATCCACAATTGGTATATCTACCCAGACATTGCCTCGAGTGTCGTGTTCTCTTGCCCTATCGTGCATTCTACAAGTTTGTTTTGTGTCATACCTATGGAGTGCTACCTAATAGCCTACCTATGGGTGGAGTTTACAATATCTGTATAAACTACGACATTATATGAAATGTGTTAAGGGGGATATGGGTAACGCCTTAATGCTATTTTAATATTTTACTTTACTATAAACTTATTATAATATCGTATTGTACTACATAGCAGATAGTTTAACGGATCCTTAGGAGATGTAAATCCCAAACATCTCTTAAGTTATTGCACCCACGTTAGACAGTGGATAGGAGATGCGAAACCCCGTAAACATCTCTGATGCCGTTACCATTGGTTTAACTTACATAAGATCTTTTAGTTTGACTTGAGTGTTTTATCCTTTTCAATTCGCTTGGGTTAGCCTGAACATTTAGGGGTTGAAGGCCTTATTTCTGGAGGATGAAGATGAAGATTTATACTATTATTTATGATATGTATTCCACTACATCATGTTGTTCTGCTTCCTTTATTTATTATTTCTGGTTGTATGTAACTCTAATTTTGTTGTAAAGGAATAACCAAATATATTTACAAAACAACTTTATGAACTGTTATTTGATTATTATATTTTCGTCATTCTGCTGCGAGATTCTGTTTTGTTTTTTTTCTTTCTATACTTTTTCTTATTTACACCAATAACAATCTGCCGTTTTGCATGGTTTGAGTCCGGCGTGTGTGGTTTATCATCGATTTAAACTGTCCAAAAAGGCAGGTTGTTACAGTTGGTATCAGAACTTTGGTTTAGCGATAACCTTAGCTTTGTGGGGTCTGACTCATATAAATGAGGTAGTAAAACCCTAGAATGAGTTGCTGAGTGTATATATGTTAGTGTTATGAAAGGTATTTATATTCTGTTAATTTGCTCCATTTTGTATTCGTAAATTCTAGTCGGTGCATAGGACGCTATGACATCGATAGGGATTTCTAAACACTGAATAGGACAGACCGACACAGTATTATTTTGAAATATAGATAAATGAAATAATTTTGCCTATTATATATTTTTCTATATAAAATAATTAATTTTATAAATGATATAGTTGGATGTAATATGTTGTTTTTTAGGTAGAGAAATTTTACAAATATCGATTTAAAAATAAAATTTACAAACAAAATGAACATAAACTGAAAATTTTAGAACTGAAGTTCTAGGATTTTTGAAAATTTCTTTCGAAAGATCTTGGAATATAGTATTAATATTATTTAAAGTAGTTTCTGATATAAATATTTCAAGATGATTTGAAAGAAATGTTTCAAAAAGTATTTTGGAAGGAAATAAGTTATGTACCCTCCTCTCTGTCGTTGGAAAATAATTTCGGAGATGAATGCACGCATCATTGACATTCATTTTCGAGTTTCAAAGTGGGAATGCTACTGTAGTAGTTTTACTGCACTTTTGTTTGATAAAAAATTATATTTTCCCATATATGATTTGGTATATAAGTTATGCATATATACGTATATGTTATTTTAAAAGGATTAAAATGAAACCTGGTTGGTTAGCTCTTATGTTTCTTTAAAATTAGAAATTAAAATTATTGTAATGAATGAAATCCTCTTCTAAATTGAAAATAAGAAATTTGATGTTAAAATTATTAATGAAATAGGCAAGACAAATAAATTTAGAAAACTATAAATAAAAAGGAAATGAAAATAAGAAATGGTAACTATTGAACATTTTGTAAACCAAATAAATAAGAAAAACTTGTGTAACCTTTTATTGCATTCTAAAAGACACACACACACATACATACATACATACATACATACATACATACATACATACATATACATACATACATATACACATATATATATACATATATATAACTTACCAAATTATTAAAAGTTGAAATGTTAAAAAGAATATGTAATAGAATATTATACAAGTAAACTTGGGAAAAAGGGAAAGTGTACGATGGAATTACCTTTATAAATGAGAATTCTAATGTTATAAATTATTATAAACATAAGTTAATAATTTGAAATGGTACAAATTAAATGTAATAGAAAAGGTGAATATTGTAAATAAATAATTAGAAACTTAAATTAATGCTAAAGTCATTTATAATTACAGTGAATACTTTATTAATTGAATGATTATAACTTCAGAAAAAATTGAAATGATTTAGAAATGGATTTAATATTCAATAATACTTTATATGGAGGAATGGATGTGAAAAAGAAATAATCTATAAATGGCAAGCTAAATTGTAAAGAAACTTACCTAATAATGTATAACCCAATAATTAAAACAAAAATAACTTATTTAAGCAATGAATGTAAAGTAATAAAATGAAAGAAATGGCATTGTATGAATAAAGGAAAAATGAACTTTTGTAAGTAATAATGAATGTATATTAGTGAAAATAAACATTATATGAATGAGAAAAGAAAAGTAAATGATGAAAAAAGGGGGAAAATCAAACTAAATTGTAAATGTGAAGTAAGCTGATGTAAAATGTGTATGGTACGTCAATAGTGAACTTAATTATGATCCAAATAAATGAAATAGATATAATTTATGTAAGTAAAGCGTGCAAATTAATGAAACTAGCCTTACATGAATGGATAAAAATTTAAAATTTTGTAAGTAATGAACGTCAATTAAAGAAAATCATTATATGAAAAGAGGAAAAAAAAATGAATAATAAATGATGTGAAAAAGATAAATAAAGTAAACTTAAAAATGTGTTGAATCTTTGTTTGTTTGACTTATGGATTGATTGGGAAAGGATACTTCTATTATGCAGGATGTATAAATGATGTACAAAGTTTTATCTACGACTGTTGAGTATATGGTTTACTTCATAATTTATTTATAGTTTGTATAATTAGAAGTTCAGAACCCGAACAAACCATTTGATTCGGTTTCTATCGATGGATGATTGTTTCTTCGTTGAAATGATGATTATACGGTTTGTTTGTAAGTGATTGTTGTTATGCTGTATTGATTTGTTTTGTTATTAGTTGAAGACAACTTATAATATTTCAATTTTTTACGATTATTAACATCTTTGGATTATATGAGTGAAATATAGGTTATGGAAGCAATAACTACTGCTTTTGGTTTCATAAAATAAGTATTATTTGCCCGACAAATAAGTACGTTCTCGGATTTCGGTTTTATAGCGATATTATATTGGTTTTCCCGTTGTTTGGGATATATTGTTTTGAAAAATATGATATATATTATTATTATTATTGATATTATAATTTTTTTTATAGACCTCTCCATACAAAGGAGACTTTCGAAATTTTCCGTGAATTTTAGACTTAAAAAATTTTGTGAAATATTTTTCAAACTTTTATTAACTTGAATATAAAAGGATTTACTTGTTATAAATTGATATATTTTATTTAAATTATTTACTATTTAAATTAAATTTTTTATAAATTTGATATTTTAAATAAGATATATTGATTATATAAATTCCTTCTTTTCCCTTCTTTTTCCTTTTCGAGGATGAAAAATTTTGAGCGGGGGAGAGTGTAATGACCCGTAATTTTCGATAATTAAAATAGTTAATATAATAAGATTTTTGTGATTTAAATTTGGAAGAAATGAAAAATTATGATATATTAATGAAATAGTAACTAAAATGAAATGTAATAATGTTAATTTAAGTCAATTATTTTATAGAATAAAGAAAAATAGAAGCCATTGGAGAGAGACAAAAGATATATTATTCACTTCTGACAATAGATGTCTATTTACATTACATGGCCTACTTTATATAAGGGATTCAGAGGTAAGGACTGAACTTATCCCATGATGTGGGACTAAACAAAACAATGTACAAGCATATTCACTTCATAATATACATATATAATAACACTCCCCCTTGAATATGCGTCTTCAAAATCTTGAATGCTCGGATAATTTGGAAATTTCCGTTTCGAAATGTGTATGATGATTGCTCCTCCTCATTGTTATCTTGCTTGCATTTATCGATTCAATCGATATAGATTTGCCTCATTAAAAACCTCTATTTGAAAAACCCAGTGGGAAAAAATCTTGAACGAGGAAAAGAGTGCAACTTGTGAAATCATAAATATCATACTAAAAATGATATTTCTTATAAGAGTTTGATACTTCAGGATCAAAATAATGCCTCATTAAAACCTTACTAAGAAAAACCCAATGGGAAAAATCTTAGTGAAGGAAAAAGAGTACAATGACATATTTTATTTTCTTATTTCTTTAAATAAAGCTTGATACTTCTGGATCAAACTAATGCCTCATTAAAACCTTACTAAGTAAAACCCTATGGGAAAAATCTTAGTGAAGGAAAAAGAGTACAATATAGTATGTCATATTTCAATAATTTACTGCATCAGATAGAGTTTGATACTTCTGGATCAATTTAATACTTCAGTAAAAACCTTACAAAGGAAAACCCGAGGGGAAAAACCTTGTCAAGGATAAAAATATAATTTAACTTAAATAACATATTTGAGATGTTATTTCTTGAAAAGATGTTTGATTCTTCCAGATCAAGATAATGCCTTCATTAAAACCTTAATAACAAAAACCCAGTGGGAAAAATCTTAAATAAGGAAAAAGAGTACATTATAGCTTATTTCAAATGTTACTAGGGAGTTGATACTTCTGGATCAAGATAATGCCTCATTAAAACCTTACTAATAAAAACCCAGTGGGAAAAATCTTAGTTAAGGAAAAAGAGTGCATTATAAAATACTTATGGATGCTCCCCCTGATTTAAAATTTTCCCCTGAATTCATATTCGTCTTTCGATAACTCAAATTGGTTATAGATACTTCTGGATCTATAAATATGAATCTCATTAATAATACAATTTATAAATAGTTTCCTTCGATACAATCAAATTTTCTAAGATTGTTTCTTCCAAATATGTTTTGCATTTTATGCATTTGTATGCTACTTTTATGAAAAACACTTCATGTGCTTTAATTTTTGTGCCTCAAATTAGTTTTGCGCATTGCAACTATACATCTTTCATGAATATTAAAAATTTCATTACAACATTACTAGAAAGTAGGAAGTAATCTACTCATCTTGATGTATCAAGATTTTCATTACAACAATACTTAGAAGAAATTTGTAGTCTAGACTTCATGTCTTTTTCAATCTTTACAACTACAAAAGTTATATATATTCTTCATAAATTTGTATACTTTAATAAGTATTTGCATATCGCAACTATCACTTCAATGGATATTAAGAGTTTCATTACAACGATACTTAAAAATAGGAAGTAATCTGCTCATCATGAATTATATCAAGATTTTCATTACAACAATACTTAAAAGTATGTTGAAATTTACTCTCCTTGTTCTTTGCATTCTTTATAACAATGAAAGTTATTTATATTCTTCAGGAATTTGTATACTTTCATTATTTAATATGATTTTAAACCACATTTATACCTTCAGGGTATATTAAGCATTTCAAGTACTTTCGGTACTTTGCGGACTACATGTCCATATTTCTCCAGTATTAAAGGATTCATGATGGCCAGTCATGTTTTCCTAATTCAAGATTCTTAATCTATTTATAAATATAAGCGCTTTATTATTTGCAAATTTATCATCGATGATTATTTCTTGTCAGTTCTAGACATGATTTATTGAGATCTCTTTAATTAAGTTTTAGGTACCTAACCCACTTCTAGGGTTATTTGAGAATCATGTCATGGATCTCTTTCAGAGCATCCTTAAGTGTTTCTTCAAGAACACCCACCTCCTTTATTTGGCATCTTTATTACTTACTCCAAAAATATTTTGAACTGACTTTTGAACCATATTTCAGATGTGGTTTACAAACTTTGATCCTTCAGGGATTCAAATCTATATTGGAGAAATTCCATTAGGGATAATATTGATAATATTTTGCATCATTGTATATTTTAATAAATATTTAACACTGATGATCAAAATGAACTTGTATCCCTTTATCCTCCCCCTCAATGTTGACAACCATTGAATAATTATCGTCTTTGGATTCTTATTTTGATCCATTATGATATTGCTACTAGCAAATACATCATACATATTAATAATAGGAGGATAATTCTTTTATTCGTTGATAAGATGCATTAAATTGATATTGATTATTAAAGTTTGTTCTCATTCATTGATCTAAGTTATTGGAGGAATTTACTTATTGTGTAGATCATTTGAATACACACATGACTTCAGGTCATTCAACATTTATGTTGATTGAATTTTAAATCACTAAATAATATCTACGCATAATCACTAAATAATATCTTATAACAAACTTCAGGTTGTTAGCTAAATATTTACATATATGGATGTATACGTGCGTCCACGTATCACATATATATTATAAAATTTTCATATTCTTTCTCATTTGAATTAGTGATTTTTAGAACAAACTGTTACAAGGATCAAAAATATTAATTTCTATTTATAAATCAATGTCAATTCAAACCTGTCAAAACCGCATGATAATGTTCAAAACATTTGGTTTGAAACCATATCGAACTTCTGGTTCGAACAAAATATACACAACTTCAAGTTGTTAAGTTTTATTCCTCAATTATATCTCAAATATCAGTTTTGAACACTAATTATGATTACTTATCAAGGAGTAATTTTTAATTGCATATAGACATTTCTACACATCTCTACTGAGAGTTCTGTAAAAAACAAAATTACAGCAAAAATAATAATAGTATCTTCTAGATACTTGGAATGTTACAAATACAGATTTCCTCAGGACCGTGTGTATAGCTCTCAAACTTTTAGGATCTAATCTATGCTAAATTAGGATCCTTTATAATCAAATTCCTATGCATTTATTTGGTTTAATAAAATTACCAAACATATAAGCAAATCTCTTCTAGAGATATGTTATCATTTCCTAATTTATTAGTCTCTTTTAGGGATATTTTATTGTCACTACTTCTGGAGTGAATTTATCTCTTCTAGAGATATATATGTACTATTGGAATGTCATATCAATGTACAATGTTTCTATTTGTAGAAATTACATAATTACTACCTTTACAATAACATAAAACATCCCTACTGGAATTTTTTTTGTTGTAACTATCTTTGAAATGACATATCAGACTTTAAATACAGTAACAGAATTAGATGCACCAAATGAAAGTAAGATGCGAAAGATAAAACCACTACTTCTGGAGTGTAACATTGGTATACAATATCATTTTTTCTCGATAAATTATTGTTATTACTCAAAAATATTTATATCATTATTCCTTCGGGAATATAGTATTTCCTTTTAAGGAATTGCAATGTAACAAAAATAAAATTTCTATAACATCTCTTCTGGGATGTTAGAATTTGCAACATAAATATATAAATCTCTAAATCATCTTTTCAAGAGATTAATATACACACATACTCATCCAATGATGTTTGAAATATCATGTAACATAATATCTTCAGGATATTTGGTTAATATAGTGTAAATGTTAAGATATAAGGTAAGGTATAACTCATTTGGAGATATTTGTAATCTCTTGAATGCAACATCATTTTCTCATATGGTTATTTATTAATTTTCTTTAACTTCTTCAGGAAGTACAACCTTATCATTTTACCTAATTTCAATAGAGCTTCGGGCTTCTAATTCATGAACTTCAAGTTCATCGATTTGTTATGAACTTCAGGTTATTAATTTTTGTGTAAACTTCTCCCCCTTTTTTTGTACCATATTGTTACAAAATAAAAGTCTATTAGAATTCGAGCTTGTAAAGTTTATCAGAAATCTTTTCATAATCCAATACTTCAGGTCTTGGACTTTGAGTTATACAACTTCTGGTTGGAAAAAAAAATCTTTGCACAACTTCAGGTTGTTGTTCAAACTTATTTCTTTCATTATATCGAGCATTGTTTGCCAAAATGAATACAATATATAATAAACCATATGTCTATTCTTATTCCAAACATAAAAATACAACATCATTTAATTTACCGTAGCCAGTGCATTTATTATGATATGGTAACTTAATTTATTACCATGACGACAACATTTAATGCATTTATGAATAAAAAAAATGAATGCAATTTACCATTATTGTGGCATAAAATATAAAATATTATCACAATGAATTGATTTCTTTACAAAAAAATAAATCAATCTAACTAACTTTAGTTAGCAAAATTTAATCTCAAAGCTAAGTTTAATATACTCAATAATAAAATTAAACGAATACCATGAGAGAAACTTTATTTCTTAACGATCAAAATTTCTAAAATAACTAAAATAACTCTTATATATATATATATATATATATGTATGTACATACATACATATATATATATATATCCTTTTGTTTTATAATTCAAGTTTCTGCTCTTTTATTGAAACTTCTGGTTCTTTATTATAAGAAAACTTGAAATTTAATAATTTATTGAAACTCAACCTTTTAGCATTATAGGAACTGCAGGTTCTCAATTTTTATTTCAAATGCTAGAAATTAAGTTTACCGTATATGTTTTCATTAATGTTTCCATTCACTTCAGGTGTACTAAATCAATATTAATATTGGATCTAAACTAATATGATCTTCTAAATATACATTATTCTTGTATATGTTTCTCTAAGAAATAATAAAATATTTCTTCTGGAAATATAAACAATATATATCAAAATAATTTCCAAAATCAAAATCCAAATCAAAGAGTTTTCAAAATGAAAACTTCATTTATCAAACATGTATATATTACTTAGATCTATGTCACAAACCAAAACGTAATCAAGATCAATAAATTTATTTGAATCAACAACAGAAATTGTCAAATTCGAAAAAAATCACAACATTTTATTTTTAAACAATGTACAGATCTCAACGATATATTATTTGAGTGTGATTTTACGATCTACAATATAATGAGATCAGAAAAATAAGAACAAAAAAATCGGATCTATTGTAGGATGAGATCTGAAATATAATGATAAAAATACATGTACAGTGGAATAAGATCTATAAATTTAGATCTATAACAAAATAAGATCTTGAAATGATAAGATCTATTAAAACTTAAATTCAAATCTGAAAAATTAGGAAATAGACATAGAATTGTGAAACAAGAATATTTAAATCTAGATCTAAATTAATCGCAAAATAAATCTAGAAAAGCAGATCTAGAAAATTTCAAACCTGATTTCAATGGTTGAATAAGAGGAAGAGATAGATTTGATTTCAGTAACTGAATAAGAGAAAGAGATGTACATACATGAAAAAAAATGGATATAATCTTCTGGATTAGAATATCCAATACATTCGAGAAAAAGATCAGATCGTGCTGATAACGTGTTATAGAATAAAGAAAAATAGAAGCCATTGGATAGAGACAAAAGATATATTATTCACTTCTGAGAATAGATGTCTATTTACATTACATGGCCTACTTTATATAAGGGCTTCAGAGGTAAGGACTGAACTTATCCCACGATGTGGGACTAAACAAAACAATGTACAAACATATTCACTTTATAATATACATATATTACAACAAATTATTAATAATTTGAATGAGATTCCAATCAATTGGATGAATTTAAATGTCATACTTGGTTATAAATTGAATATAGGAAAATAGATGTAAATATTAAATTAATTAATGAGATAATATATAATAAATGGTAATTGAATAAAATCAGTGATAGGTAAGTAATTATAATATTTGTTTGAAATTAATAAACTTACAAAATGTGACTAATGGTTAATCGTGACAATTATTATATGTTACCTACTTATTTAGTCAGTAATTAAATTTGAAATCAATTGCAATTAATCCACTCAATTATTGTAGTTAATGTGCATTTAAAATGATAACCATAAAATATTGATGTAATAAAATATAAAAAAAGATAAGTACAGCCATGAATTAATGATTGATGGAATAATAAGGTATAAGTCAAGATAAATGGATTTGATTGAATCTAAATTTTAATTAATGAATTTATTGCAATTAAATGCAACTAAATATCACATTGGTACGAATAAAATGATAAATGAAAATATGAGTGTAATAAGATTTAAATTTAGGGTTAATTAAACTCATGAGATGGTAATTGGTTGAATAATAGGAAGAAAAGTTAAATTAATGGATTTATTGAAAATTTAATTTATAATTATTGAACTTATTGAAACTGAAATTAAACACTGTAAATTATGCAATGTTCAATATTAAATTGATATTGAAATTTGTTTTAAAGGATTATAAATTACTAAGTAATCTAAAGCGATGGAAATTGTAAATTATTAAATTTGTATGGGAAGGGTGATTTAATTAATTTAAAATTAATTTATTTAATTAACGTGAAAATAGCCATTTTGGCCACTGACTCGGATTTCAACAAAACTAGTTTCATTGGATCCGTAATGGTGAATTATTATAGCATTTTAAGTTACATAGCAATCAGACATGTGGTTTGATCGTACGGGTTTAAAACGCACAAGATTCAATTTAATTGAAATCAATTTGAAATAAGCTGATTTTAAGCTAACTTCTTCATATAATAGAATTAGGACTTGAAACCTTTTCCATTAAGTTTAAAATTGTCAAAAATATCTATTTTGATATATGGTGCGACCTATTTTCGTTCCGGAGGTAGAACGGGCTTTTCGGGTCGTTGATCGTTCAACTTGTAAATCGATCTTGTCCATTCAGTTCTACTTCTGATCTGACTATAAATAGCCCATTATAAACCCTAGCTATTTCTTATTCCATAATTTTATGCGTACATCTCCTGTCTATCTCCTCCTTTCCCATGGTAGAACATATCCAAAATTCTAAACCCTTGATTCAATTTCAATTTCAATTCCAAAATTTAAACTCGTCAAACTATATCGAATTAAATATCAATTCAAATCTCTCAACGAGTGTATTCCAGTGCAATGATTTGTTTTTCAATTCGAATTACCGTTTGATCAAAATGGACGAGGAAGCTCGGCCTCCGTTGCTAGGTTTTCTGATTGGACGGTGGATCTTCAACTTGGTGGCGATTTGAGGAGGTTGCGTGGTAGAGGACGATGGGCGGGGGACCGATCCATGCAGTTAGTTAGTCGATTCCATCAGCAAGTTCATCGGATTTGGCCATTTATAGAGTGTGACTTCGAGCTCGGCCTAATGTCATGGGGAGACGCGAGTTCGTCGCGGTGGTTTCGGTAGGGGCGACTCGGTGTGGTCTAGATGGTGGCGTTGTTTGATCGCATCGAAGATGATCAGAGTAGCGGAAAAAATTGATGGAAGGGAGGCGGCCAATTGATTGCTTCAATGTGTATGTGATAGGTTAGGTTTCTCTGGCGTGAGCAAAGCTGGTGATGTGTACGTTTATGATTTGCCTTTTTCTATTTATTTGACTTTTAAAATTCAAATGTTCTAACTAGCGTGTCTCTTGCATACGAATTCGGATTCACGCGTGGTTTGATTCGTTTGGATCGTATCAAAATTTCGGACATTTTGATGCTAGTTTGGACGAATTTTGGGATTGTTGAAATTCAGGCCCTTTTTGGATTTCAAATCGACTTGAAATCAAAGGAGAGTGTTTTAACCCACTCACAACTTCTAAAATTTCTTATGTTAGTTAAATTAAATATATGGCATAATTAGTTATTTATGGTCGTTTGGTGTATATAAATCGCCATTCCGATTAATTTGAATTTATTTTGAATTAAATCATCATTTAAGTTAATATTGAATTTAAATTGCCATTCAATTACCTGTAAATGATAATCTGTTATTTATTGAACTGTATTGGTTGAATTGGATGATAATTATGTTGGATGTTTGATTGTTACATTGGATGATTAGATGATATGTTTGATTTATATACTGTTATCACCCTGCAAGTTCCCTCAGTTATCATTTGGAAAATCATTATGAGTTGATGTAACGACCCAGAATTTTTAGAAATTAAAATTTGAATATTTAATTTATTTTAAATATTAATAAGTGAATTTATTAGTCGAATAAATTTTTATTTGAATTATTGGATTTAATTAGATAATTAAAACAATAATTTAATATGTTAAATTATGGAAATAATTGAAAATTGAGTTAAATATGATTGAAAATAATTTGTAAAATTTTATATAATCATACTGGAGTTATAGAAATATTTTAGAACTTTTAAAATCGAATTTAAAGTTAATTTGTGAAAATTGAATATTTTAATATTTAATAATCGACTGTAAAATAGCCAATTTTTGAACAGTCTCAGAATTGAACGAAACCAGTTCCATTGGATCCGTAATAGTTAGTTATTACCGGATTTCAAATTTCGTGTCAATCGGAGCTATCGTTTGATCGTGGCAGCTCGAAACGCATCGAATCGTTTTTAATTTAAATTTGGCGAGTCAAAATAGCCATTTTTCAAAAAGTCTCGGATTTCGACGAAACCAGTTTCATCGGATCTGTAATGTGATATTATTGTAAGGTTTCAAATTTCAAGTCAATTGGATTTACCGTTTGTCCGGTACAAATTAAAACGCCTAGAAATCGACTTAAATCGGTTTAATTTAAATTGAGCGTTTTCAGCCATAACTCGCACATACTTCCGAATTAGCTTCCGAAACTTGTTCCATTGTGTCCGGAACGCGGGGTAAACCTTAGAAACACTGGATACGGCGCCTAAATCGGAGTTCGGAATTCCCGGGATGAATAGTGTTACGCTTGGTTTTCTATAAATACACCACACACACAAATAAAAAAAAAAAACAAAACCCTAGCCCATAACTACAGCCGCCACTTTTGAATGAAGGGCCAGAATTCAATTTCCTTCCTCCCTCAAAATCTCTCAATCCATTCATCGATTCACGAAGCCATCAACTACAAAGATGAAGAACACGAGATGAGCTTTCAATCCATACGGATTTGATGGGGTTTGGAGTTGCGTAGGGGAAGCAATAGGGGGCCGTTCGTGGTCAGGTGTGCACGCTTTTCTATGAGGGAGGGGTGGCCGAGTTGCATCTCCTTCAGGCCGAGCATGGTGTTGACGATGGGCTACGAATTGGCGCGTCTTGATCGAGATATCGTCGAGAAACGAGGGTGTATAATTTAACCCTAAATTGCTATAATGGGTTTTGTTTGTGCGGCCCTTATCTGTAGCTTGAACGAAAGGGGAAGATGAAGGTAGAGGACGGTGGAGATGGAGGTTGCAGGGATCCTATGGCTTAGAATTGCTTAGGTTAAAGTTTTAAAGTTATGTTGTGATTTAAGTTATATAAAACATGTACAATCTTGTAAAATCAATAACTTTTTCATACGAGGTCGAAAAAATGCAAACTCAGTTGCGTTGGAATCGTATGGACGAGCACTACGCGATGGAGTTGGTTTGGAGTCGTTTGGAGTTAGTGAGAATTTTGGGTAAAATTAAACGCGCGTTTAATTTTATTCGAAATAAAAGCTAAAACGGAAATTAAAACCAAGGTGAGAACTTCTCACTCAATCGAATCAGTTTCGATTTTATTTTAAATAGTTAGATTTAAAATATTTGAATGCATGTTTGAATGATGATTTGTATTATTGATTGTTAAAATAGACATTATACGCCGTTAGTAAGCGGATGTTATTTATTAAAAACATATACCGCGAATATTTCATAAACAGTGAAATTGGTATTATATATAATATCAATATATATATATTGGCATATGTATATATTGCAGTTGATTGATTTCCCGCATTTTTTGTTTAGCGGATGAGACCCTATTACGCCGTTATTAAGCGGATAATATTTATTAAGAACATGTACCGCGATAATTTCGTACTGGAGCGAAATTGGTATTGTGCTAATGTTTTTGGATGCAGGAAAACAGGTTGGAGGGATCCAACTGGATTCCTCAACAGTTTTTATTTGATTTCAGATATTTTGATATTTGATGGATTATCATATCGATATATGATGGATCGTTGTAGTCGTGATTGACTATTTGGTGTGTAGCATCATTGGACCCAAATTTTAGGATTTTAAAATGATTTTAAAAGTGATTGTTGAAATTATTCTATATTTGTGGAAACTGATTTATTTTAAATAAATAAAGGTTATAATTTTTAAAGTTATAAAAATTATGATTTTGAGAAATATAGTTAAAGATTGATTTTTGAGAAATATGGGTTAATGATTTTATAAAATAGTTAAATTGGATTTTTGAATATATTATAAAAGTTTAAATATAGAATTTATGAAGTTTGATTATTTTATAAATCAAAAATGGTGAAACTATAAAGGAGTTAAGACGTTTTAAAGAATAATATAGATTGATTTATATTAAAGGATTTACAAATGAATATTTGTAAATTAAAATGTTGGAATTATAAAATGAGATTTTATAAGTGTTTGAATGAAGTAAAAATGAATTTTGTAAATGAATGGAATTCATAGGATTATATAACGGTAAAGTTATAAATGGAATTTTATAAACAGTAGGTTTATAAAATTTGTAAAGTTATTAAAGTAATAAGATTTGGATAAATAATTGAATCTTATAAGTTATAAGATTTATAATTATGAAGTTCAATGGAATGGTTTTTGCAAACGAATAGATTATAAGTGTTTAACTTACAATATGAACCTGTAGTTTATAACCGAGTTATAAATCGAATAAGTTAATAAAGGAGATTTATAAAAAGGAAGTTTTTATAAAAAAAATAGAAAAGGAATCTATAAACGTTGTTTTATAAATTCGCAAACAACTTATTTTGATATGTTAATTGTTGAAACCTATCAATGGAGTTATATTCACATTTTTGAATAGTGAATAATCCTTTGAATTAAAGTGAATAAAATTGATGAAATTTGTTAGCAAAGTTTATTCACGTTTTTGAATAGTGAATAACACGTTAAAGGAAATGTTTTGGATTTGGTGTTGTAAATAGAATTAAAACGATCTAACGATGTTTTAAAATGTGTTGAGATTCGAAACCATAGATTTCAACATTTATTGTTGAAATAGACGTTTTCGAGAAATAAAAGGAAATGTGGACTATAACACTGTTGTTATAGTATATGATTTCCGAAAGGAAATGTTTTGTATAGTATTGGGATTTATATATCTATTTTAATTTCGAATCCCTATACTAGTGATTTTGGGTTGTCGTAACGATGTTTTACGCAACATTCGTTTTGGCCCAAATAAATATGTTTAAGAGAATGATTTCCTTAAAGAATGAATTATATACTTAATTCGATTTAAGTATATTGAATATTTTCCAAGGTTAAAAATAAAAAGATTTGTGAATTACTTATGAATAATAAGTATGGAAATGTTTTCCAATATGTAGTGAATAATTAGAATTTATCTTTTTGAGGATAAATTGAAATGGATAGTTGAAATCGTATATGCATGGATATTTGAAATGTAAATTCATTATGGAATTTATAAATGAAAAGTGGAATTGGTTAAAAATAAATATTGATTTATTTTTGAAGTGTTGAAACTATATATCTAGTAAAGATATTTTGGAAAATAAATAATTTGGAAAATTATTTGGAATCTGGTGATGTATGCATATCAATTGATAGTTCAATAACCGACTATCAATATTTCCCTTTGAATGGGTATTTGATGTGATTTGTTTGAATTTGAATGCACACTTATTTTTGAATAAGCGCTCACTATTCGGGTTAACCGGGAAAGGACCATGGGGTCGTATAACCCACTCCGAATATGTGATACGTCGTTGTGAATCGCATTTGAAGATCGGTGTTGAAGACCGGTATTTGCGAGAGTGATAGGATGAACTATCGATTGACTCTGCACCGAGTAGCTACGGTATTGAGTTCTCCATATGTGATGGTGAATCCGATCAGGATTGTGAATATCCGGATTGCAAGGACTTCTTTGTAAGTGCCTTCGGTTCTGTTCGAGCCCGGAACAGACTTGTATGGATTGTATGTCTGACATTACAATTTGAGATATAAAGCCGATTTCTTTCAAATATATTTCTGTTGGTGGCGGAGAATTTATTCTTTGCTTAACACCCTTCTCTGAGACGTACGAGCTCAGAGGTTATGTAGTTGAATGTTATCAGCGATATATTCCCAATTTGGTAATGTGACATGCTGAGTGATGCTGAAATGATCATTGTGTTGATTATTTGTGATAGGATCGTTTATTTGATCATCTATCCTTGTGATCATTGTGTTGATCATTTGTTGACCCAAAGCATGGCTTTTGTATAAAGTATGTTTTTGTGGACGTGACTTCGTCGAGCCTCACACCCCGTGAATGGTCAAAACAGGAAAGAAGCAGCAAGGTTATGAGGGGTAGCACCCTTTAGGATGTGTCCATTTCCTTCTGGAAAAGGGTGGTATCATGGTATGGAGCCCAGATACTTACTCATGTTGAAAACACTTTGTTATGATTGTGTGAATTGATTACGAGCGCTCGGTGAAAAGGTCCCAAAGGACTGGGGGATGGCATATTCGGTCAGTTGTTACTCAGTTAGGAGTAACCCGGCCTTGTGTTGGTAGAGATCCGGTTTGGTTCTCGGGGATGTCCATCTAGAGGCATTCTCATGTGGCAATGGGAAGTTCCTTGGCCTGATCATTCGTTGGAAATCCAAAGAAACAATACGAAACTTGTACGGTTTTAGTTGTAGAACCTGCCATCTAATATGGTAGCTATTAGTAGGCATAATATAATGGTACCTATGCTGGCTAAGATTTATATTCTACTTTCGAAATGAATTTCTTCTACACTATGCACTAATAATAATATCAAAATTGATTTGATTTTAATGCGTATCAAGCATCTTTGACTAACATAAGAAGAAATCTCCTCCAAGTCTGCGTTTGCATTGTGTGTGTGGTGGGAGGTCTTATGGTAGTCTCATTTTTAAAAGCATTGCGAATTGACTTTAAAAATATTCCTCTATTTTGATTTTAAAGATAAATAAACTGTTTTGAGTTCTCACACCAGTCACATGACTGGCTTGGAGTTTATTGTTTTCCTTCCTAAACTCTGGGTGCCCACCAATTTCCACACGGGCAGTCAAGAGTTAAGGTTTATCAGGATATTCTGGATATCAGGAGTTGCTGGAGGCAAGCTGGATGGCATGGCGTATTACTAGTTTATATAATATTTCTTTTTCCGCTGCATTGTTTGTTGTTGTATGATGTTGTTGTACACTCTGATGATATGTTGTAATGTAATGTATAAAATGTAATAACTGGTATAGTTCTTTGTTTAAAGATTATTCATTTATTATTATATGTTGTTCCGCTGCGAATTGTGAGATTCTGATGTTGTTCTGTTGTTTTCTATTCCGTCCTATTTTCTTCTATTTTAAAAGTTTTCTATTATCTTTCCTCTCTCTCTTCTAAATTTTCTGTTCTCTTTTCTATTTTCTTTTCCCTCTATTTTTTCTACCTTATCTATCTTCTATCTTCTTCTTTCTTTTTCTTTTCCTAAATTCTTTTCTAAAACCCATAACATATCCGGTTTTCGGCCTTCGATTTCTCGGTAGTCGATAAAGTGAGTGTCGATGTCGGATTTTCGAAAGTCGAAAATCCCTGTCTGTTACATTTGGTATCAGAGCTTATGGTTAAGCGACAACCATGGTTCTGTTGGGTATTTCTCATTAGAGATAGAGTCAGTAGTACTCTAGAATGAGTTTGAGTGTAATAATAGCTATGAGAGCGTACTTGTTAGTGAATACAAAATTGTTTTATATTGTGATGATTGGTTTATTGAGTGGCATATGAACTTTCGTCAGCGTGGTCCGCAAGACTATGCCGAAGGGGTTTCTAAACACTTGAATAGAACAATTCGGCACAATATTGTTTTAAATTGAGTAAATGAAATAATTTTACCTTGATTATATTTTATATATAAAGGAATAATTTTCAGAATTATTAAAATGTATATAAGTTGATTGTTAGGTTGTTTGAATAATCTAAATAAAAGAGTAATTGTATAAGCAAATGAATTATAAGAATAGAATTATAATTAAAGTGATTTACAATTGGAAATAAACTTATATAAATTAGAAGTGAAACTATATGAATTTAAGTTATGTAAAACTGAGTGATGTTTAAATGGAATATAACTTAAGTGTTGTTGGATGGAATTGATTTTTGGTATCGAAGTAAATAATCAAGTGGATTAAATGAATATGAACTTGAGGTATGTAATAGAATTCAACTTTAGTAATTGAATTGAATGAATGGCTTGAATGTAAATCAATTGAATGTAATTTAAGTTGATAAGAAATAATTAATGAAAGTGTTAATTCATTGAAATCTAATGTTATTAGAAGTTGAATAAAAAAATGAATGAATATAAGCAAAGGAATTTGGTTGAAACTAATATACATTTGTTGTTATATGATTGTTGATTGATTATATGTAATTCATTAAGTGTTAATGAAATTGAAAGCTAAGTAATTGAATTCAAATGGAAAGTAAATAGATTTGAATAGAATTGAAAGTGAATTGGATTTAATTAGTGAATGTAAACTAACTGAAAATTGGACATGAATGAATGTTGATAAAAATCCAACGTAAAAGAATCAAATATGATTTAAATTTAAAACCATTTCATTTAATATTAATGAGAATATGAATGAATATTTATTGGTTATGGATTATAGTTGGTTGATGGTTGATGTTTGCATTTATTGTTTAGTTGCATTTGCTATATGACATATATAGTTGTTATATTGCTATATGTTTTATATCGATACTATGCTTTATATACATGATTCTCATGTTGTTTGTTGAGTTTAGTAGGTGCGGATCGCGTTTGCTTCGCATTTGGAGTTCGCTTTAGCGCTATATTAGCCGTATATGCTTGCTAATAAAATATAAGGTACATATCTCGGATTAAATATCGCACTTTTATACTTTTTCCCTTCGGGATGCCTCATTACTTGATGAGATGTATATTTGTGATATATATACTGTCATTTTTTTTTCGGATCGAGCCGCGCAAAGGAGACTATGGCGAATTTTTCCGAAAATTTAAGGCGTTAGAAAAATTTTGAGAAAATTTGGAAAGTTTTGGAAACTTTAACTTTGATTTTGGAATTGAAAGTTAAATGATATAGTTTGTTTTTGAAAACATAACTAAGTTTGATTTGAAAACTTAGTAAAGAATTGTAAGAAGTTTAATTATAAATTTTGGGAAAATTAATAGATTCTGTAATTTTCTTACTTGTAATTTCGAGGACGAAATTCTTTTAAGGGGGGAAGATTGTAACGACCCAGAATTTTTAGAAATTAAAATTTGAATATTTAATTTATTTTAAATATTAATAAGTGAATTTATTAGTCGAATAAATTTTTATTTGAATTATTGGATTTAATTAGATAATTAAAACAATAATTTAATATGTTAAATTATGGAAATAATTGAAAATTGAGTTAAATATGATTGAAAATAATTTGTAAAATTTTATATAATCATACTGGAGTTATAGAAATATTTTAGAACTTTTAAAATCGAATTTAAAGTTAATTTGTGAAAATTGAATATTTTAATATTTAATAATCGACTGTAAAATAGCCAATTTTTGAACAGTCTCAGAATTGAACGAAACCAGTTCCATTGGATCCGTAATAGTTAGTTATTACCGGATTTCAAATTTCGTGTCAATCGGAGCTATCGTTTGATCGTGGCAGCTCGAAACGCATCGAATCGTTTTTAATTTAAATTTGGCGAGTCAAAATAGCCATTTTTCAAAAAGTCTCGGATTTCGACGAAACCAGTTTCATCGGATCCGTAATGTGATATTATTGTAAGGTTTCAAATTTCAAGTCAATTGGATTTACCGTTTGTCCGGTACAAATTAAAACGCCTAGAAATCGACTTAAATCGGTTTAATTTAAATTGAGCGTTTTCAGCCATAACTCGCACATACTTCCGAATTAGCTTCCGAAACTTGTTCCATTGTGTCCGGAACGCGGGGTAAACCTTAGAAACGCTGGTTACGGCGCCTAAATCGGAGTTCGGAATTCCCGGGATGAATAGTGTTTACGCTTGGTTTTCTATAAATACACCACACACACAAATAAAAAATAAAAATAAAAACAAAACCCTAGCCCATAACTACAGCCGCCACTTTTGAATGAAGGGCCAGAATTCAATTTCCTTCCTCCCTCAAAATCTCTCAATCCATTCATCGATTCACGAAGCCATCAACTACAAAGATGAAGAACACGAGATGAGCTTTCAATCCATACGGATTTGATGGGGTTTGGAGTTGCGTAGGGGAAGCAATAGGGGGCCGTTCGTGGTCAGGTGTGCACGCTTTTCTATGAGGGAGGGGTGGCCGAGTTGCATCTCCTTCAGGCCGAGCATGGTGTTGACGATGGGCTACGAATTGGCGCGTCTTGATCGAGATATCGTCGAGAAACGAGGGTGTATAATTTAACCCTAAATTGCTATAATGGGTTTTGTTTGTGCGGCCCTTATCTGTAGCTTGAACGAAAGGGGAAGATGAAGGTAGAGGACGGTGGAGATGGAGGTTGCAGGGATCCTATGGCTTAGAATTGCTTAGGTTAAAGTTTTAAAGTTATGTTGTGATTTAAGTTATATAAAACATGTACAATCTTGTAAAATCAATAACTTTTTCATACGAGGTCGAAAAAATGCAAACTCAGTTGCGTTGGAATCGTATGGACGAGCACTACGCGATGGAGTTGGTTTGGAGTCGTTTGGAGTTAGTGAGAATTTTGGGTAAAATTAAACGCGCGTTTAATTTTATTCGAAATAAAAGCTAAAACGGAAATTAAAACTAAGGTGAGAACTTCTCACTCAATCGAATCAGTTTCGATTTTATTTTAAATAGTTAGATTTAAAATATTTGAATGCATGTTTGAATGATGATTTGTATTATTGATTGTTAAAATAGACATTATACGCCGTTAGTAAGCGGATGTTATTTATTAAAAACATATACCGCGAATATTTCATAAACAGTGAAATTGGTATTATATATAATATCAATATATATATATTGGCATATGTATATATTGCAGTTGATTGATTTCCCGCATTTTTTGTTTAGCGGATGAGACCCTATTACGCCGTTATTAAGCGGATAATATTTATTAAGAACATGTACCGCGATAATTTCGTACTGGAGCGAAATTGGCATTGTGCTAATGTTTTTGGATGCAGGAAAACAGGTTGGAGGGATCCAACTGGATTCCTCAACATTTTTTATTTGATTTCAGATATTTTGATATTTGATGGATTATCATATCGATATATGATGGATCGTTGTAGTCGTGATTGACTATTTGGTGTGTAGCATCATTGGACCCAAATTTTGGGATTTTAAAATGATTTTAAAAGTGATTGTTGAAATTATTCTATATTTGTGGAAACTGATTTATTTTAAATAAATAAAGGTTATAATTTTTAAAGTTATAAAAATTATGATTTTGAGAAATATAGTTAAAGATTGATTTTTGAGAAATATGGGTTAATGATTTTATAAAATAGTTAAATTGGATTTTTGAATATATTATAAAAGTTTAAATATAGAATTTATGAAGTTTGATTATTTTATAAATCAAAAATGGTGAAACTATAAAGGAGTTAAGACGTTTTAAAGAATAATATAGATTGATTTATATTAAAGGATTTACAAATGAATATTTGTAAATTAAAATGTTGGAATTATAAAATGAGATTTTATAAGTGTTTGAATGAAGTAAAAATGAATTTTGTAAATGAATGGAATTCATAGGATTATATAACGGTAAAGTTATAAATGGAATTTTATAAACAGTAGGTTTATAAAATTTGTAAAGTTATTAAAGTAATAAGATTTGGATAAATAATTGAATCTTATAAGTTATAAGATTTATAATTATGAAGTTCAATGGAATGGTTTTTGCAAACGAATAGATTATAAGTGTTTAACTTACAATATGAACCTGTAGTTTATAACCGAGTTATAAATCGAATAAGTTAATAAAGGAGATTTATAAAAAGGAAGTTTTTATAAAAAAAATAGAAAAGGAATTTATAAACGTTGTTTTATAAATTCGCAAACAACTTATTTTGATATGTTAATTGTTGAAACCTATCAATGGAGTTATATTCACATTTTTGAATAGTGAATAATCCTTTGAATTAAAGTGAATAAAATTGATGAAATTTGTTAGCAAAGTTTATTCACGTTTTTGAATAGTGAATAACACGTTAAAGGAAATGTTTTGGATTTGGTGTTGTAAATAGAATTAAAACGATCTAACGATGTTTTAAAATGTGTTGAGATTCGAAACCATAGATTTCAACATTTATTGTTGAAATAGACGTTTTCGAGAAATAAAAGGAAATGTGGACTATAACACTGTTGTTATAGTATATGATTTCCGAAAGGAAATGTTTTGTATAGTATTGGGATTTATATATCTATTTTAATTTCGAATCCCTATACTAGTGATTTTGGGTTGTCGTAACGATGTTTTACGCAACATTCGTTTTGGCCCAAATAAATATGTTTAAGAGAATGATTTCCTTAAAGAATGAATTATATACTTAATTCGATTTAAGTATATTGAATATTTTCCAAGGTTAAAAATAAAAAGATTTGTGAATTACTTATGAATAATAAGTATGGAAATGTTTTCCAATATGTAGTGAATAATTAGAATTTATCTTTTTGAGGATAAATTGAAATGGATAGTTGAAATCGTATATGCATGGATATTTGAAATGTAAATTCATTATGGAATTTATAAATGAAAAGTGGAATTGGTTAAAAATAAATATTGATTTATTTTTGAAGTGTTGAAACTATATATCTAGTAAAGATATTTTGGAAAATAAATAATTTGGAAAATTATTTGGAATCTGGTGTTGTATGCATATCAATTGATAGTTCAATAACCGACTATCAATATTTCCCTTTGAATGGGTATTTGATGTGATTTGTTTGAATTTGAATGCACACTTATTTTTGAATAAGCGCTCACTATTCGGGTTAACCGGGAAAGGACCATGGGGTCGTATAACCCACTCCGAATATGTGATACGTCGTTGTGAATCGCATTTGAAGATCGGTGTTGAAGACCGGTATTTGCGAGAGTGATAGGATGAACTATCGATTGACTCTGCACCGAGTAGCTACGGTATTGAGTTCTCCATATGTGATGGTGAATCCGATCAGGATTGTGAATATCCGGATTGCAAGGACTTCTTTGTAAGTGCCTTCGGTTCTGTTCGAGCCCGGAACAGACTTGTATGGATTGTATGTCTGACATTACAATTTGAGATATAAAGCCGATTTCTTTCAAATATATTTCTATTGGTGGCGGAGAATTTATTCTTTGCTTAACACCCTTCTCTGAGACGTACGAGCTCAGAGGTTATGTAGTTGAATGTTATCAGCGATATATTCCCAATTTGGTAATGTGACATGCTGAGTGATGCTGAAATGATCATTGTGTTGATTATTTGTGATAGGATCGTTTATTTGATCATCTATCCTTGTGATCATTGTGTTGATCATTTGTTGACCCAAAGCATGGCTTTTGTATAAAGTATGTTTTTGTGGACGTGACTTCGTCGAGCCTCACACCCCGTGAATGGTCAAAACAGGAAAGAAGCAGCAAGGTTATGAGGGGTAGCACCCTTTAGGATGTGTCCATTTCCTTCTGGAAAAGGGTGGTATCATGGTATGGAGCCCAGATACTTACTCATGTTGAAAACACTTTGTTATGATTGTGTGAATTGATTACGAGCGCTCGGTGAAAAGGTCCCAAAGGACCGGGGGATGGCATATTCGGTCAGTTGTTACTCAGTTAGGAGTAACCCGGCCTTGTGTTGGTAGAGATCCGGTTTGGTTCTCGGGGATGTCCATCCAGAGGCATTCTCATGTGGCAATGGGAAGTTCCTTGGCCTGATCATTCGTTGGAAATCCAAAGAAACAATACGAAACTTGTACGGTTTTAGTTGTAGAACCTGCCATCTAATATGGTAGCTATTAGTAGGCATAATATAATGGTACCTATGCTGGCTAAGATTTATATTCTACTTTCGAAATGAATTTCTTCTACACTATGCACTAATAATAATATCAAAATTGATTTGATTTTAATGCGTATCAAGCATCTTTGACTAACATAAGAAGAAATCTCCTCCAAGTCTGCGTTTGCATTGTGTGTGTGGTGGGAGGTCTTATGGTAGTCTCATTTTTAAAAGCATTGCGAATTGACTTTAAAAATATTCCTCTATTTTGATTTTAAAGATAAATAAACTGTTTTGAGTTCTCACACCAGTCACATGACTGACTTGGAGTTTATTGTTTTCCTTCCTAAACTCTGGGTGCCCACCAATTTCCACACGGGCAGTCAAGAGTTAAGGTTTATCAGGATATTCTGGATATCAGGAGTTGCTGGAGGCAAGCTGGATGGCATGGCGTATTACTAGTTTATATAATATTTCTTTTTCCGCTGCATTGTTTGTTGTTGTATGATGTTGTTGTACACTCTGATGATATGTTGTAATGTAATGTATAAAATGTAATAACTGGTATAGTTCTTTGTTTAAAGATTATTCATTTATTATTATATGTTGTTCCGCTGCGAATTGTGAGATTCTGATGTTGTTCTGTTGTTTTCTATTCCGTCCTATTTTCTTCTATTTTAAAAGTTTTCTATTATCTTTCCTCTCTCTCTTCTAAATTTTCTGTTCCCTTTTCTATTTTCTTTTCCCTCTATTTTTTCTACCTTATCTATCTTCTATCTTCTTCTTTCCTTTTCTTTTCCTAAATTCTTTTCTAAAACCCATAACATATCCGGTTTTCGGCCTTCGATTTCTCGGCAGTCGATAAAGTGAGTGTCGATGTCGGATTTTCGAAAGTCGAAAATCCCTGTCTGTTACAGTTGAAATAACACATACCCAAACGATCTATAGATTAGGGAAAAATCGTTACGGGTGGAAATGATATACTCAAGCGATTTTATGAATTTATTTTAATTCGGGTTGCTATTTGAAATGATAAATAACCGTAAAATTGTAAATTGCGGATCGAAATGGTAAATATCCATATCACTTGACCTGGGGTAGAAATTTATATCCGAACACTGGATTGGTTAAATTTAAATGATTTTTGAATATTTAAAATTTTGAATTCAATTAACTGGTATTTTGAAATAGAGATTGACTTGTATAAACTGAATTATTTTCGTTGATCCAAGTGTAAATGCTGAAATTTGAATTGATTTAATGAATTGTTCATTTGAAATTTCAAAGTTGAAGTGTCAAATATAAATGAATTTATCAGAATTGAGTTATTGAATTTTTTTGGATAGAACTTTGAATCTATCTTAAACTAATTTAAACTATTTCAATTTATCTTAATCTTTTATAACCAATTTCATCAAATTTAATATATTTTTCCTATTTTAAACTAATTAAATCTATTCTAAATCTAATTAATATAATTTAAATTTATTTAATCTAACTTAATTTTTCTTAAAAACTATTTAAACCATATTTAAAATAATTTAAATCCATGTAATCTGTTTTAAAACAATATAAATCATTTTAAAATGTAATTAAATCGAATTTAAATCTATTTAAAAGTATTTCTACTTAAACTATTTTAAATTTATTTTAAACCATTTTAAAACTATTAAAGCCATTTATGACTACCTAAACTATTTTCTTATATTCCAGACTGTGTAAAGCTAAAATATTATATTTAAATCCTTGATGAGAATACGACTTAAGTTGGAATTTGAAATTGATACCTTTTTGTGAAATGATATATCTGAGTAAATTTGATTTTGAAAGGAAAGACGATTTTTAAAGTGAATATGGTTTGAAAGTGAATATGATTTGAAAAGGATATGGTTTTGAGAATATGATATTTTGATATCAAACGTAAATTTACTTTTAAAATGTAAAAAAACCATCCGGTGTGAAATAAGCATTTGGTAGTTAAAGAGACCGGGATCAGATATTGTCATACTCTCTGCCAATACCGAAAACCACTTTAATAACTGTGTATGTGGTGGAGATTCCAGAAACGAAGTAGGATGGTTTGGAAAACGATTCTATATGAGGTATTTACGTGACCCTGACTCCCATGAGTCAGCTTAGATGTGACTAAAACAGGTGCCACGTCGGGCTAAGTGAGGTCGCACCTCCGATCAGACACATTTCTTCGATACCATATTATGATTATGTGATATTTGGTGGCCACCCCTCGATTTTGTTTATGGGAGTGTGTTTCGTGGTGGGCGCTAGTGGCTGTTATGCATTACCGCAAGTCCGGATCCGCAATTGGTATATCTACTCTAGCATTGCCTCGAGTGTCGTGTTCACATGCCCCATCGCGCCTTGTACGAGTTTATTTTGTGTCATACCTATGGTGTGCTCCCTGATAGCCCACCTGCCAGTGGAGTTTACAGTATCTGTATAGACTACAACATTATATAAAATGTGTTAATGGAAATATGGGTAACACCTTAACGCCATTTTTAATATTTTACTTGAGTGTGGACATATTATAATAGCGCATTGTACTACATAGTAGATAGTTTAACGGATCCTTAGGAGATGTAAATACCAAACATCTCTTAAGTTATTGCACTCACATTAGACACTGGATAGGAGATGTCAAACCACATAAACATCTCTGACGCCATAAGGCTCATATTTACCGTTGATTTAACTTACATAAGATCTTTTAGTTCTGACTCGAGTGTTTTGTTCTTTTCAATTCGCTCGGGTCAGCCTGAGCATTTTAGGGTTGAAGACCTTATTTCTGGAGGACGAAGACAAAGATTTGTACTATTATTTATGTTATGTATTCCACTGTATCATGTTGTTCCGCTGCCTTTATTTATTATTTTCGGTTGTATGTAACTTTGATTTTGTTGTGAAGGAATAATGAAATGTATTTACAAAACAGCTTCATGAAATGTTATTTGATTATTATATTTTTGTCATACTGCTATGAGATTCTATTTTGTTTTTTTCTTTCTCTGCTTTTTCTTATTTAACCCAATTACAATCTGCCCTTTTGCACGGTTTGAGTCTGACGTGTGTGGTTTGTCGTCGATTTAAACTATCCAAAAAGATTGGTCGTTACATTTACTTACTCAAATATTCCATAAAACAAGTCCTATAATTGACAGAAAAGGTGATCCCGAATGTCCTATAACCACTTGGGACTACCAAATCGTTTAATTATGGTTCTTATTCCATAAAAGTAATAATTTGGAACCCAACATTATCTCAAGGAATTATTTTTCAAGACATAAAAATCACAATTATTCAACCATTACTCATCTTCAATTACATTCAATTCAAATTTCTTCTTTTGAAATTTATAAACTAGGAAAACTAACTTCTAACTAGAAGTTACATATAATAAATCAGATTAAAAGAATTGTCGTAACGACCCATAATTTCGCTACTTCGAAAATGAGGGTATTTGTTTATTTTAAATTTAAAAATGTTTAAAACTAAAAAAAATATTTTATATATAATGCATAATAATAGAGAAATTATTTATTCTTATGGTTAACAATTAAAAAGTATAATTTTGAATTTTAGAATAAATTAGCGAAAGTTAAGTTTTGTTAAAAATAAATAAATGCTTAAATAAATAGGTTTAAATATTTGTTTGAAAATTTAAATATTATTTAAATACCTAATAAAGAAAATAAAGGTATGTTAAAATAATTAAACATATATCAATACCCGTTTTACAAAAATAACCAACTTTTGCCACATTTTGTCAATTTTACCTACACTATGAAAATAGAGATTTTGATATTATTTAAGTATAATTTTAAAATATGAATAGACATTTTTTAATTTATTTAAAAGAAGTAAAAAATTTATTTTTAAGTTTGGATTACTTGAATATATAGTTTAACAAAAACGTCAAATTCTGACTGTAAAATTTGTCAACAAAAACTACATTTTCAACAAAAACAAGTTGTCGCTAAGCTGTTATAACATGATTTGTTTTTTTAACACATATATACAACTTTACAAACTTTTAAACACTTATACATTTAGCATATAAGACAAGAAAGTTATATTCGAAAAGTAAATAAAATAAAATATGAAAGGAAGGTGTAAAAGCATGAATTGACAAAAGAGTATTCAAGTAACTTTATAAAACAACATCATTACTTAAAATGTCATATCTCATTAATGAGATTCATGGAAAAAGAGAAAAATGTAGTTAAGTGTTTTCTATGTTATGGAAAAGTAACCTAGTCATTATATAAGGAATAAAACATATATTCTCACCATTAAAGCCAGTCTCTTCATGCATGAAAACTAAGCAAATTAATATTTAATCATTTTGTAAATCAAGAAAAAGAGGAAAGCATCATTAAATGAATTAAATAATGACATCTTTCACCATAAATGCACTTCTTACATGTTAGTTCGGAAATATCACACTAGTTCGAGAGGTGCGTATCTTACATAAAAGATTGACAAAGTGGGAATGAAGGTGAAAAATTACTTACCGCTTTTAAAAGATCGTATTTTGATTTTGTTATAATAAACATCTTATTATATATGCAAGTATACACCCCTTTGAAATGTTGTTATGGTTGTTTGGTTATGTTCGTGTTATGTTTGAATGGTTGTAAGTGTTTATGATTGTGATTATTTATCATGTTAGCTTGTGTATGGACCATAATTATATTAGTGATAAATGTTAACTCGAATATGCTCGTTTTGATTGAACAACCTCTTTGTTAAATAAAACCCAGTTTTGGTGATATGATATACCTTAAGTCTCTTTTTAAGTGGAATTGAAATTAACATTAAAATAAAAGAGAATTCGAAATTTGAAGTGAAATTGGATTTGAAATGGAAAGTTAAATTGAAATTGAGATGAATAGTGAAATTGAAATTGAAATCGATTTTGAAAATTGAAAATGAGATTAAGGTTGAAATTTAAATTATAATTGAAATCAGATTTGAAATCTAAGTTTTAATTGAGCTCAATTTGAAGCAAGAATTAAAATTGAATTAAAATTGGAATTTAAAATTTAATATTAATAGGAAAATAATAATATTATAATATGGTAACAGTGAAAACACTTTTTAAAAGCATTAAAAGGTGAAAAAATTAATTTAAAATGATTTGTAATAATTTTATAAGTAATAAAATTTAATTTCAATAAATTATTTCAAGCGTTGAAAAATTAGTTAAAGTTAGGCGCATCGCGCAAACGTAGTTCGCGATTTCGTGCCGAAAAGTTCAAATGTGTGTATAGAGTGGAATATAGCTTGGAATTCTTCGAGATAAGAAAATTCTGGACTATTATATTTATATCTTCTAAACATAGGAAGAAATCAAAATTTCGTTAAGTATATTTTGTAATATGTCCAAATCAATTTTCTAGAAAAAATCACGCTAGTGTAGTTAAGTGACCATAATAGAAATTCTATTTAAATGATCGTTTTTAATAATGGAAAAATACAAAATAAATTTGATAAATCTATTTACATAGTTTAAAAGAGATTTGGAATGGAAAATATGAATTTTCATATATTAAAAAGTTGTTTAAATCAAATAAGCTTGTAAAGCACTTTCCGCAACACTTTTCTACTGCCGTTGCTGCGACTTTTCAAAAGAAGGTTTAAACTTAACGATTTTTCCTAGAACCAATTGTGAATGTTTTTAAATAGGAAAATTAAGCATTTTAAATAAAGTTTCAAATTTTTATAATCAATCCCAAAATAAAGTTGATGACTGAGTTTGCGGAAACAATTAGTACATTTGTCCCGCCTGTGAGATTTGGGAAGATAAAACAAGGTATTTAATTAAGGTTAATGATGGAGCAACCATTGCCCTGAACTTATCTGGCCTCTGTTTTACTTTCTTAGACGAGGGGTGGAACAGATAGAAAGAAAAGCTCGAATGCTCTAAAAAGATTATATTAAGTCGTCGAAAATTTAAGAAGATTTGTATTATCCTAAACGTAAGAAACCCGATTTTTCAAAGGATGAATAATTTAGATATATAAAATAATTTAAAAAATACAAACAAACCCGATTTTTCAAAGGATGATTCAAGGATGGGTTCTAAAACGAAGTTAGAGACTCAAATTAAAGGGTCTCTAATCAAATATAATTCTGATTCGAAGATAGGCTCGAATGAAGATGAGATAATTAACTTACAAAATAGAAGATGGATATACTTATACAAATCACGGGAGACCGTATCCAATCAAACGTGTCTTCAAAATATGATTGGTGCATAACTCTAAGGCAACTCGATACTCGACCGCCAGAGATAGAATTCGGCATAACAAGAGATCGAAGCATCATAAACCGAGGATACAGACATCTTCGGTGAATCAATGTCTATTGTAAAAGAGTTTCACCCCTTTACAAATCATATAGTGGAGTTATGGGATACTCCAGGATCAAAGAATACAAATAGGGGAGACAAGGATGGATTTTGGAACCAAAGGGAATGTTTCAAAATTCAAAGGAAATTGAATTCAAGAGGAAGGAATTCAAGCTCGAATGAATGTGATTCTACAAATAAGTTTACCATATATGCTAAGTTTTGCCTAGTGCCAAAGCTTTGATACCAACTGTAACGATCCGATATTTTCAACCATTCGCATCCACACATGCCTCGAGTTAGAACCAAGACCTATATATATATATATATATATATATATATATATATATATATATATATATATGCAAATTTATGGTACGATATGTAAACAAATGTTATCAAAATTTCTAACATATATAGTTAACAAACTATAAAACCTATATAAACTAATATAATATAAACTATACGTATGTATATATCTTAGTATAATAGAATATAATGTAATATATAAACATCCATTACATACATACGAAACAGGTAATACTTATAAAATATACTAAAATGAAGTATAATATAATATAATATAATATATATAAACATACACGTACAAACTATACTTGAAGTATAAACTGTAAGCAACAACATATATAAACTTTATAAAAAAATATAAATGGTTCGACAGCCTAACATATGTAAACAAGATCGTACTGTAATATTTATATGCTTTTGAATATATATATATATATATTGTACAGCAAGATACAAACTACATGTATATAAGCTAATAAAAAAAGATGTATTATCATATGCAATTTATAATAAGATAATAACACATGCACTGCTATATATAAACAAATATGTTAAAAAAAACTTAATGCAAGCTCTTATATATAATATAAAATATACATTAAGCCCCAGCAGGTTTTATATAAACTGGTATCTATAAAATTTCCTTTCAATATTAGTATATTCTGTAACGACCCAGAATTTTTGATAATAAAATTTGAATATTTAATTAATTTTAAATATTAATAAGTGGAATTTATAAGTCGAATAATCTATTTATCGAATATTGGATTTAATTTGACAATTAAATCGATAATTTAATAGTTAAAATTACAGAAATAATTGAAAATAGGGTTAAATATGATTAAAATTGATTTGTAAAATTTTATTTTATCATGTTGGAGTTCGAATGATATTTTAGAACTTTTAAAATCGAATTAAAAGTTAAATTGTGAAAATTGAATATTTTAATATTTAATCGACTAGTGAAATTAGCCAATTTTTGGACAGTCTCAGAATTGGACGAAACTAGATCCATTGGATCCGTAATAATTATTTATTATCGGATTTCAATTTTCGTAGCAATCGGAGTTATCGTTTGATCGTGGCAGCTCGAAACGCATTGAAATTGTTTTTAATATTAATTTGGCAAGTTAAAATAGCCATTTTTCAAAAAGTCTCGGATTTCGACGAAACCAGTTTCATCGGATCCGTAATGTGATATTATTGTATGGTTTCAAATTTCAAGTCAATCGGATTTACCGTTTGTCCGGTACGAATTAAAACGCATCGAAATCGGTTTAAATCGGTTTAATTTAAATTGATCGTTTATTGCTATATCTCGCACAGACGATCGAATTAGCTTCCAAAACCTATTCCATTGTGTCCGAAACGTGGGATAAACCCCATAAATGCCAGTTACGGCGCGTAAATCGGATTTCGGAAAACCGGAATGAATAGTGATTGAGAAAATTTCTATAAATAGCACCCTATTATTTTCTTTTTTCCAAAAATTAACCCTAACCCTAATTTTAGCCGGCCGCCTCTTAAACAATCAATGGCCGAAAATTTAATTCATTCTCTCTCAATTATCTTCAAATCTATCATCAATCAGCAGAAACTCTCAACTAAGAAATTGAAGAGGGAGAAGAGTTCTTTAAATCTATACGGTTATGATTGGGTATAGTCGAGTAAATGGTTGGCAATTCCAGCTCATGGGATGACCAGTTGCGCACGTTTTTCGAAGCAACGGTGGCACTAGGGGGGTGCGGTTGGCCGGCGGTGGTAGGTGGAGGCGAGGGCTTCGACGCGAGGCTCGCTGATCGTCATCAAAACAGGAAATGAAGGCCGCGTCGTTCGATTTGGGGTGCGTGCTATGGGCTCGTGCTGCGTTTTTCACCTGGGAAGATACGTGATTGGGGAAGAAAGAATTCGTGGTCCGGATCTAGGGCAACCGAAATCAATTGCTGAGATGGATTTAAAGGTTTAAAAAAATAAAAAGAATTTGTAAATAAAATTATAATTGAAATCGTATAAACTTTGAAATATCATATCTCTTTCATACGAGGTCAAAAAAAATTACGAATCAAATTGCGTTGGAATCGTATTGTCGAGCTCTACACGATGCAACTGGATTGGAAGCGATTGGAGTCAGTGAAAATTTCGGGTAAAATTAAACGTATTCGAAAAAAAAAGGGCTGGAACGGAATTAAAAATCAAGGTGAGAACTTCTCACTCAATCGAACAGTTTCGATTTAAATGTTAATAGTTAGATTTAAAATTTGCTTGAATGATAATTGCAGTTATTGATTGCTGTTTGATTGTAATATTAGATATAATAGGATATATCTATATATAGCAATATATATATATATTGGCATATGTATATATTGGAATTGATTTCCCACACTGTATAGCGGATGAGACCCTATTGCGCCGTCTATTAAGCGGATAATATTTTATAAATCTCATATACCGTGATAATTCCGTACTGGAGCGGAATTGGTATTGTGCTAACATTTGTGGATGTAGGGAAACAGATTGGAGGGATCCAACTGGATTCCTCAATAATATTTATTTGATTACAGATATTTTGATATTTGTTGATGCTGTAGTCGTGATTGACTATTTGATGCTATTGCATCATCGGATCCATTTTTGAAGTTTTAAAGTAACGATTTTGATTTTTAAAAGGGTTTTTAAAGTGATTTTTCAAAGTATATGTTTTTATTAAATTTTGAATTGATTCATTTTAAATAATTAAAACGTTATAAATTTTTATGTTATAAGAATTACTGTTTTTGAGAAATATAACCGAAAAAGATTTTAGAAATAAATAGTAAATTAATTTATAAAATGGTTTAAATTGGGATTTTTAAATTATTAAAAACGATGTATATAAAAGATTTTTAAAATTGATTTTTATAAGTTAAAAATATTGGAATTATAAAACGAGCATTTATAAGCATTAAAGGTGAAATAAAAATGGATTTCATAAGTGAACGAAATTTATAGATTTATAAATTTTGAAGTTATAAAATGAATAGATTTTGTGAAATAGAAGATTTATAAGTAATTATCTTATAAATCGGATTTTGGCATTTAAATGAGATATAAATGGAATTTGCTAATAATGAGATTTATAAATCGAAGCTTATAAATAGAAATGGAATTTATAAACATTGTTTATAAATTCGAAATCAATTTAATTTGATAAATTGAATATTGAAGTTTATTAAAGGAAATATATTCACGATTTTGGACAATTAATACCTCATTGAATAAAATGGTCATGTTTGGCAAAATGAATATTATAGAATGAAGTTAATTATTTTAAAAATGTTTTAAAACGTATTATGAATCGAAACCATAGATTTCAACATTCATTGTTGAAATAGACGTTTTCGAGAAAGAAGGAAATGATGGACTATAACACTGTTGTTATAGTAAATGATTTCCGAAAGGAAATGTTTTATATAGTATTGGGATTTATATATCTATTTAAACTTTGAATCCCTATACTAGTGATTTTGGGTCGTCATAACGATGTTTTACGTAACATTCGTTTTGACTCAAATTTATGTGTTAAGGAAATGATTCCTAAAAGAATGAAATATATACTTAGTTTTGAATTAAGTATATTGAATATTTTCAAATGTTGAAAATAAATAGATTTGTGAATTACTTATTATTAAATAAGTATGGAAATATTTTTCCAATGTGAAATGAACATTTTAGAATTTATCCTTGTAAAGATAAATTGAAAGTGAATATTTGAAATCGTTTGAAAATCGTATATCATAGATATTTTGGGATTATAAATTCACTATGGAATTTATAAAAGAAGGGGGAATTTGTTTAAAAATAAACGTTGATTTATTTTTAAAGTATGGGAATTAATTTACGGATTAGGAACGTAAATATAAAGTAAATCGGTAAGGATTTATTTAATTGGTTTGAATGAACCATTTTGAAATGAAAGTATTTACGAGTAAGGAAAATGATTGAAATTTGTTTTCAAAAACGATAAAGGTGAAAAGTGATTTGAAATTTTTTTTTCAAATGGTTAAAGTGTGGAAATTATATATCTAGTAAAGATATTTTGGAAAGTAAATAATTTTGAAAAATTATTTCGAATCTGATGGTGTTGAGCATCTTTATTGATAGTTAAATAACCTACTATCAATATTTACCTTTAAATAGGTATTTGTTGTGAATTGCTTGAATTTGAATGCCACACTTATTTTTGAATAAGCGCGCACTATTCGGGTTAGCCGGGAAAGGACCTTGGGGTCGTATAACCCATTCTGAATATGTGATACTTTGTAATGGATTGCATTTGATGACCGGTGTCGAAGACCGGATATTTTTGAAAACGGAAGGATTACCGTCGAGTTACTCTACATCGGCTGATCTCCGATATAGAGGTTTTATCACCCTTAGTGACGGGAAGTCCGATCGTGATTAGTGAATATCTGGATTGCAAGGACTTCTTTGTAAGTGCCTTCGGTTCTGTTCGATCCCGGAACAGACTTGTATGGATTGTATGTCTGACATTACAAATTGAGATATAAAGCTGATTTCTTTCAAATATATTTCTGTTGGTGGCGGAGAATTTATTCTCTTAGCTTAACACCCTTCTCTGAGACGTACGAGCTTAGAGGCTATATAGTTGAAGGTTATTAGTGATATACTCCCAATTTGGTAGAGTGGCATGCTGAGTGTTGCTGTGAAATGATCATTGTTTGATCATTTGTGGTAGGATCATTTATTTGATCATTTATCTCGGTGATCATTTCTATGATCATTTGTTGACCCAAAGCACGACTTTTGTATAAAGTGTGGCTTTGTGGACGAGACTTCATCGGACCTCACTCCCCGGAAATGGTCAAAACAGGAATGATGCGGCAAGGTTATTAGGGGGTAGCGCCCCTTTAGTGTATGTCATTCCTTCTGGATAGAGGTGGTATCATGGTATGGAGCCCAGATATTTAACCTATGTTGTTGCTGCATATTTTGTGGTTGTTGGAAATCGAGGATCCTCGGATAGATCGGTTACGATCGGGGGATGACATATTCGTGTCAGTAGTTACCCAGTTAGGGGTAACCCGGCCTTGTGTTGGCAGAGATCCGGTTTGGTTCTCGGGGACGTCCTTCCAGAGGCGTTCTCATGTGGCAATGGGAAGTTCCTTGGCCTGACCATTTGTTGGAAATCCAATTCCCAATACGAAACCCTGTACGGTTTTAGTTGTAGAACCTATCATTCACTTATGGTGGTGCCCCACTGTTTGGATGGTAGCTATAGTAGGCATAGTTCGAAATGTCTATGCTGGCTAAGATTTATATCTTTATTTTCGAAATGATTTTTTCCTACACTATGCACTAGTAATAATATCAAATGTTTCTTTTAATGCGTATCAAGCATTTTTGACTATCATAAGGAGAAATCTCCTTCGATTCTGCGTTTGCATTGTGCGTGTGTGCGGGAGGCCTTATGGTAGTCTCATTTTTTAAAAGCATTGCGAATTGACTTTAAAATATTCCTCTATTTTGATCATAAAGATAAACTGTTTTGAGTTCTCACAGCAGTCACATGACTGACTCGGAGTTTATTGTTTTCCTTCCTAAACTCTTGGTGCCCACCAATTTCCACACGGGCAGTCAAGAGTTAAGGTTTATTCAAGATATTCAGGAGTAGCTGGAGGCAAGATGGATGGCATGGCGTATTACTAGTATATAGTATTTCTTTTCCGCTGTTGATGTTGTTTGTTGTTGTACGCTCTGATGATGTAATGGAATGTAATGTAATGTAATAACTGATATAGTTCTTTGTTTAAAGATTATTCATTTATTTATTATATGTTGTTCCACTGCGAATTGTGAGATTCTGATGTTGTTCTGTTATTTTTTTCTGTTCTGTTCTATCTTTTTCTCTCTTTCTTCTATCTTTTCTTCTTCTTTAACCCTAACATTTCGGTTTTTCGGCTTTCGATTGCTCGGCAGCTGATACAGTGGACGTATTGATGTCAGTTTTCATCAACGAAAAATCGCAAACGTTACATTTGGTATCAGAGCTTATGGTTTAGCAACAACCATGACTCTGTTGGGTATTACTCATTAGAGATAGAGTCAGTAGTACTCTAGAATGAGTTTGAATGTAATAATAGATATGAGAGCGTATTTGTTAGTGAATATAAAATTGTTTTATATTGTGATGATTGATTTATTGAGTGGCATATGAACTTTCGTCAGCACGGTCTGCAAAACTATGCCGAAGGAGTTTCTAAACACTTAAATAGAACAATTCGGCACAATATTGATTTTAAATTGGGTAAATTAAATAATTTTTCCTTGAATATATTTTTATATATAAAGGAATAATTTTTCAGAATTATTAAAGTGTATATAAGTTGATGAGATGGTTGTTGAACAAGTTGTTTGAAGAATCTAAATAAGAAAATAACTATAAGAACTGAATTATAATTAAAGTGATTTACAATTGAGAAATAAACTTATATGTATAAGAAATGAAACTATATGAAGATATTTATGAATATGAGTTGTAAATAAAAATGAATTTAAGGTTGAATAAAAATTTACTTTAGAATAAGAATCTGAATTGATTTATAAGTGGGAATTTAAGTTAAGTAAAACCAAGTGGTGTTTAAAAATGAAGTATAACTTAAGAGATGTTGAATGAAGTTCAATTTTGGTGTCAAAGTAAATTAATAAGTGATTAATGAAATGAAGTCATTGAGAATGTGAACTTGAGTTATATAAATGAAATTTAACTTTAAATTGTTAAAGGAGTTAGCAATTGAATTGATAATGGATTGAATGTTAATCAATTAAATGTAAATAATTGATATGAAATAATGGATGTAAGTGTAAATTCATTAAAAGCTAATGTTATTGGAAGTTGAATAAATTGAATGGAAGTCAATTTAATATGAACCAAATTGAAGGTAAAGTGAATAAATTTAGTTATGTTGGATAAACATTGGTTGTTATTTGATTGTTGATTGATTGTATATGAGTTCATTAAGTGTTAATGAAAGTGAATTAGCGAAATTAGAAGCTAAAGCAATTGAATCTAACTTGGAAGAAAATTAATTTAAATAGAATTGAATGTGAATTGGATTTAAATTGGTGAATGTTAACTAATTAAATTGAGAAAGAATGTTGATAAAATCCAATGTAAATGAATCAAATGTGATTTAAATTGAAAACCAATTCCTTGAATATTAATGAGAATATGAATGATTATTGAGTTGGTTGATGGTTGCATTTGTTGTTTAGTTGCATTTGCTATATTATGCAGTTGTTATGTTGCTAGATGTTGTATATTGATACTATTTTCATATATGCATGATTCTCATGTTGTTGTTGAGTGTTTAGTAGGTGCGGATTGCGCTTGCTTCGCATTTGGAGCTCGCTTTCGCGCTATATTAGCCGTATATGCTCGCTAATAATATAAATAAGGTACATATCTCGGATTAAATATCATACTTTTACACTTTTTTTCCTGCGGGATGCCTCATCACTTGATGAGATGTATATTTGTGATATATATACTGTCATTTTTTTTCGGATCGAGCCGCGCAAAGGAGACTCTGGCGAATTTTTTCGAAAATTTAAGGCGTTAGAATATTTTTGAGAAAAATTGGAAAGTTTTGAAAACTTTAACTTCGATTTGGAATTGGAAGTTAAACGATGTAATTGGTTTTGAAAAGGATAACTAAGTATGATTTGAAAACTTAGTAAAGTATTGTAAGAAGTTTAACTATGGATTTTGAAAAGTTAACGAATTCTGTAATTTTTCTTACTTGCTAATTTCGAGGACGAAATTCTTTTAGGGGGGGAAGTCTGTAACGACCGAGAATTTTTGATAATAAAAATTTGAATATTTAATTAATTTTAAATATTAATAAGTGGAATTTATAAGTCGAATAATTTATTTATCGAATATTGGATTTAATTTGACAATTAAATCGATAATTTAATAGTTAAAATTAAAGAAATAATTGAAAATAGGGTTAAATATGATTAAAATTTATTTGTAAAATTTTATTTTATCATGTTGGAGTTAGAATGATATTTTAGAACTTTTAAAATCGAATTAAAAGTTAAATTGTGAAAATTGAATATTTTAATATTCAATCGACTAGTGAAATTAGCCAATTTTTTGACAGTCTCAGAATTGGACGAAACCAGTTCCATTGGATCCGTAATAATTAGTTATTATCGGATTTCAATTTTCGTAGCAATCGGAGTTATCGTTTGATCGTGGCAGCTCGAAACGCATTGAAATTGTTTTTAATATTAATTTGGCGAGTTAAAAAAGCCATTTTTCAAAAAGTCTCGGATTTCGACGAAACAAGTTTCATCGGATCCGTAATATGATATTATTGTATGGTTTCAAATTTCAAGTCAATCGGATTTACCGTTTGTCCAGTACGAATTAAAACGCATTAAAATCGGTTTAATTTAAATTGATCGTTTATTGCTATATCTCGCACAGACGATCGAATTAGATTCCGAAACCTATTCCATTGTGTCCGAAACGTGGGATAAACCCTAGAAACGCCAGTTACGGCGCGTAAATCGGATTCCGAAAAACCGGAATGAATAGTGATTGAGAAAATTTCTATAAATAGCACCCTATTATTTTCTTTTTTCCAAAAATTAACCCTAACCCTAATTTTAGCCGGCCGCCTCTTAAACAATCAATGGCCGAAAATTTAATTCATTCTCCCTCAATTATCTTCAAATCTATCATCAATCAGCAGAAACTCTCTACTAAGAAATTGAAGAGGGGGAAGAGTTCTTTAAATCTATACGGTTATGATTGGGTATAGTTGTAACGACCCAGAATTTTTAACCATTTAATTTGGAAATATTTAAGTAATTTTAAATATTTGAATGATGGTTTGAATTGAATTTCAAATTATCAGAATAAATTTAGCGATTAAATTATAGAATTTAATCTATTGAAAGTTGAATAAAAATTTGAATCTTCAATTTTAAGCTGATTAAAAATATTTCAAAGGCTTGTAAAATTCATATTGATAATATTGAAGATAATAGAAGCTTCATAATATAATTTGAAACTGCTTTGTTCAGTTTGGAAAATATATCGTTTGAATCGATATTTCAAAATAGCCGTCCGAGGCACAGTCTCGGAATTCGACGAAACCAGTTCCATTGGGTCCGTAATATTGAGTTATTCTCGGATTTCAAATTTCGTAATTTTCGGAGTTTATATGTGAGCACACGACGTGTAAACGCATGGAAATTAAATCGAATTCAATTTGAAATTTAAATTTAAATATTGGTCAAACTAACACACGTTCTCTCCCCTAAATTCACGCCTAAATTCAAGCAGAGAATCACGGCTAAATCGTGTAAGCATGTTTCCCCCTCGTCCTTAAAATCATCTATGTCTCCATTCAATCTTCAGAAGAAAACGTTAAGTTCAAAAATGAAAATGGCCGCTTCCTTTTCTGTACAAATCGAATATCATTTTCCCTACCTTTTTTTTTTCTGTTCAAATCAAACGAGGATAATGGCCGAAGCCTCTTCAGCTCGTGAAATTTGAAGATAAATAATAAAAAAAGAAATGGCCGAAGCCCCAATCGAAATCGCGATTCAGTGGGCGAGGGCAACTCGCGTGGAGAAGGCGCGTGCGCGCGCGCGATGGAGGCGATGTCTGGAGTGAGGCGCGGCGACGACGACAAGGCGCGAGGAGATGGGGGTGAGCGGCGTGCGCGAGTGATTGGGGACTGCGGCGCGCGATTTGAAGGAGCACGCTGCAGTGGGTTGTCGAAGTCGAGGCGGCGGCAGTCGAGGCAAAGGAAACACGACAGGTTGAAGCTCGCCCGAGGCGCAGTGAGGCGGCGCGCGCGATGGTTGTTCGGTGATGATGTCGAGATGGCAGTGGCGACGTTTGGTGTTGGGTTCGGTCGTTCTCGAATCTGCAGAAGGTATATGATTTTTATTTTTAATTTAGTTTTGATTTAATTTAATAAGCATTTATGCTGTGAAAAAAAAATGCAGTCAGTAAGTTATAAATACAGTATTATAGATAATAATAATAACTATATGTAAAGTTTAAAAAGTTAAAAACAAAAAAATAATAATAATACTTTATGCAGTTTTGTTTTTATTAAAATATATAGTGATGTTTGAATTAAATAAATAAATACAATCTGTTTACAATAAAAAAAATGAATAATAATATCTATTTCAAGTTGAAAACTAAAAAGGAAATTAGCTTAAAAAAATTTATGATTTAGTTATTATGTTAAGTTAAAACTAATTTATTTAAAGTAGTAAATCATTCAAGTAATTTATTTAATCATTTTAACTATTGAAATTTAATTTATTAGTTTGAATTAAAAACATTGGTTAATTTGAATTATTTTTAAGCTACTAAACGATATCTGTTAATAAAGGAATTTGTAAAAGAAAATTTGTTTAAATTTAAGTTAAGTGGTTAAAAATAATTTATTTAAAGGGAAATTAAATTGTAGTTAAATAAATTTGTTTAAAGTAAATTTAGTTGAAGTTTAAATTGAACTAGACAGATTTGTTAGGAATTTGATTTATTGGATAAATAAATTATTAAAAGAAATTGATATAAGGATATTAATTTAAAGTAAAATGTTTAGTTAAATAAATTTATTTAACAGAAATTTGGTTGAAAGGAAAATAATTTTTATTTAAGAAAAATTAGTTGATTTAAATTAATAAAAAGGAAATTGTTTGAAAGCCAAAAACAAGTTATTAAGAAGGGATTTAATTTTAAAATTGTAACCTTTAGTTAAACAAATTTAATTAAAGAAAATTTAGTAATAAAAATTAAATTGTAGTTGAATAAAAGTATTAAAGGTATTGGTTTAGAACAAAACCATTGAATAATTAAAACAATCTAATGAAAATTTATTTTTCGATTTGTTCGAACATTAATGAATCGTATAAATATTTATACAAGGTATAAATCAAGAAAATCGAGTCAAGAAGGGAAATGGATTGCTAATAAAAGCAAAGGTGAGAACTTCTCACTCAAAAGGATTTATTTAAATTTTAAATAGTTAGATTTAAAATTTGTTGATTGAATGATTGTTGGCTTGAATGATGATTGCTATATATATATATATATATATATATATATATATATATATATATATATATATATATATATATATATATATATATATATTGGATGTGAATAGACCCTATACGCCGTTAGTAAGCGGAGGTTATTTATTACACACATATACCGCGATATTCCACCTCGAAGTGGAATTGGTATTATATTATATGTATAGCAATATATATATATATATTGGCATATGTATATATTGCAGTTGATTGATTTCCCACATTTTTTTTAGCGGATGAGACCCTATTGCGCCGTTAGTAAGCGGATAATATTTATAAAATCCCATATACCGCGATATTCCACCTCGAAGTGGAATGGGTATTGTGCTAATGTCTGTGGATGCAGGGAAACAGGTTGGAGGGATCCAACTGGATTCCTCACAAATATTTGTTTGATTCATATATTGTGATATTTGATTGTTTATCATGGATGATATATGATATTTGAAAGTCGTGATTGACTATTGATGTGTTGCATCATCGAATCCAATTTTTGAAGTTAAAACAACGATTTTAATTTCTAAAGTGATTTTTGGAAATATACGTTTATAAAAATATTTTTTTTGGAATTGATTCATCTTAAATAAATAAACGTTATAATTTTAATATTATGAAAATTATGATTTTTGAGAAATACAGTTAAAAGTTGATTTTTGAAAATATGGGATCAGTGATTTTATAAAATAGTTTGAACTGGGATTTCTGAATTTATTATAAGAAGTTTAAAAATAGGATTTATAAAATGATTATTTTATAAATCAGAATGATGAAATTTTAAAAGAGTTTAAAGATGTTTAAAGTAATAATATAAATTGATTTATATTAAAAGATTTATAAATTGATATTTATAAATTTAGAATATCTTGAATTATAAAATGAGCTTTTACAAGTATTAGAATGAATTGTAAATGAATTTCATAAATTGGAATTATAGAATTATAACGGTGAAGTTTTAAATGGAATTTTATAAACAGTAGGTTTATAAAATTTGTAAAGTTATTTAAAAGAATAGATTTTGGATAAATAAAAGAATCTTATAAGTTATAAGATTTATAAATTTATGAAGTTTAAAGGAACGATTTTATAAACAAATAAATTATAAGTATTTGACTTATAATATAAATTTTTAGTATATCATTGCGATACGAAATTGAATAGATTTATAAAGGAAATTTATAAAAGGAAGTTGTTATAAAATAAATAGAAATAGAATTTATATACATTGTTTTATAAATCCGCAACGACTTATTTTGATAAGTGAATTGTTGTGATTTATTTATGGAGTTATATTCATGTTTTAAACAGTGAATAATTCTTTAAAATAAAATGAATAGAAGTGATGAAATTTATTAACAAGTATATTCACGTTTTTGAATAGTGAATATTATGTTAAAGAAATTATTTTGGATGTGATGTTTTAAATAGAATTAAAACGATCTAAAGATGTTTTAAAAGGTGTTGAGATTCGAAACCATAGATTTCAAAATGTATTGTTGAATAGATGTTTTCGAGAAATATAAGGAAATAGTGGACTATAACACTGTTGTTATAGTAAATGATTTCCGAAAGGAAATGTTTTGTATAGTATTGGGATTTATATATCTATTTTAATTTCGAATCCCTATACTAGTGATTTTGGGTTGTCGTAACGATGTTTTACGCAACATTCGTTTTGGCCCAAATAAATATGTTTAAGTGAATGATTTCCTTAAAGAATGAAATATATACTTAATTTCGATTAGGGTATATTAAATATTTTCTAAGTATAGAAAATAAAAAGATCTGTGAATTACTTATTTTTAATAAGTATAGAAATGCTTTTCCAATATTAAGTGAATATTTGGAATTTATCTTTTTGAAGATAAATTGAAAATGAATATTAGAAATTGAATGGAAATCGTATATTCATAAATATTTTGGAATGTAAATTCAATATGGAATTTATAAATGAAATTTGGAAAATGAGTTTAAAAATAAATATTGATTTATTTTTGAAGAATGGAGAATATATATCTTGTAAAGATATTATTTTTGGAAAATAAATAATTTGGAAAATTATTTGGAATCTGGTGATGTTGGCATATCTATTGATAGTTCAATAACCGACTATCAATATTTACCTTTAAATAGGTATTTGTTGTGATTTGTTTGAAATTGAATGCCACACTTATTTTTAAAAATAAGCGCTCACTATTCGGGTTAACCGGGAAAGGACCTTGGGGTCGTATAACCCATTCTGAATACGTGATACGTCGTTATAAAATTTCATTCGAAGACCGGTGTTGAAGACCGGATATTTTCTAAAGCGATAGGGTTTCTTGTTGATTGTCTCTGCACTGGCTGATCCCCGGTATTGAGATCTCCATATGTGACGAGAAATCCGAACGTGACTAGAGATTATTCGGATTGCAAGGACTTCTTTGTAAGTGCCTTCGGTTCTGTTCGAGCCCGGAACAGACTTGTATGGATTGTATGTCTGACATTACAAATTGAGATATAAAGCCGATTTCTTTCAAATATATTTCTGTTGGTGGCAGAGAATTTATTCTTTTAGCTTAACACCCTTCTCTGAGACGTACGAGCTCAGAGGTTATATAGTTGAAGTTATCAGCAATATATTCCCAATTTGGTAATGTGATATGCTGAGTGTTGCTGTGAAATGATCATTGTGTTGATTATTTGTGATAGGATCTTTTATTGGATCGTCTATCCTAGTGATCATTTCTATGATCATTTGTTTGACCCAAAGCATGGCTTTTGTATAAAGTATGTTTTTGTGGACGTGACTTCGTCGAACCTCACACCCCGGAATGGTCAAAACAGGAAAGATGCGGCAAGGTTATGAGGGGTAGCGCCCTTTAGGATATGTGCATTTCCTTCTGGAAAAGGGTGGTATCATGGTATGGAGCCCAGATAATTACTCATGTTGAAAACACTTTATGATTGTGTGAATTGATTGCGAGCGCTCGGTGAAAGGTCCCAAAGGACCGGGGGATGGCATATTCGATCAGTTGTTACTCAATTAGGGGTAACCCGGCCTTGTGTTGGTAGAGATCCGGTTTGGTTCTCGGGGATGTCCATCCAGAGGCATTCTCATGTGGCAATGGGAAGTTCCTTGGCCTGATCATTCGTTGGAAATTCAAAGAAACAATACGAGACTTGTACGGTTTTAGTTGTAGAACCTGCTATTTAAAATGGTAGCTATAGTAAGCATAATATAATGGTACCTATGCTGGCTAAGATTTATATTCTACTTTCGAAATATCTTCTACACTATGCACTAATAATAATATCAAAATTGATTTGATTTTAATGCGTATCAAGCATCTTTGACTAACATAAGAAGAAATCTTCCCCAAGTCTGCGTTTGCATTGTGTGTGTGGCGGGAGGTCTTATGGTAGTCTCATTTTTAAAAGCATTGCGAATTGATTTTTAAAATATTCCTCTTTTTGATTTTAAAGAAAAATAAACTGTTTTAGTTCTCGCACCAGTCACATGACTGACTCGGAGTTTATTGTTTTCCTTCCTAAACTCTGGGTGCCCACCAATTTCCACACGGGCAGTCAAGTGTTAGGTTTATCAGGATATTCTGGAATTCAGGAGTTGCTGGAGGCAAGATGGATGGCATGGCGTAATACTAGTATAGTATTTCTTTTTCCGCTGTTGTTGTTATTATTGTACACTCTGATGATATGATGTGATGTAATGTAATAACTGATATAGTTCTACGTTTAAAGATTATTCATTTATCTATTATATGTTGTTCCGCTGCGAATTGTGAGATTCTGATATAGTTCTATTGTTCTTTGTTCCGTTCTATTTTCTATTTTCTTTTCTCTCTATTTTCTCTCTTCTTTCCTCTCTTCTTTCCTCTCTTCGTTTTCTTTTCTTCTTTCTTAAAAAAAACCATAAGGGTTCGTATTTTCGTTCACCTTGAGTTAATCAATGGAGATTAGTGTCTATTCAAGGAGTACGGATTTACGGTTCTTTACATTTGGTATCAGAGCTTATGGTTAAGCGACAACCATGGTTCTGTTGGGTATTACTCATTAGAGATAGAGTCAGCAGTACTCTAGAATGAGGTTGAGTGTAATAATAGATATGAGCGCGTATTTGTTAGTGAATATAAAATTGTTTTTGAATCGGGTGAATAAGATAATTTTGCCCAAAACTATTTTGTATAGAAAGAAATGATTTTCTATGAATTATTATAGTATATGGTTGCATGGTTGTTAATAATATTGAATTATTATCATTATTATATGAAATTGGTAATAAAATAAGATGGATTGAATTCAAGTAAACTAACTTGATAAATTATTAATTCTTGGACTAATGAATTGGAATTTGAATTGGTTTAATTAAAGTTTAGTTGTAAGCTATATTTGAAGATAAATTTGAATTTGCATATAAATTCAAGTAAGTAAAAGAAATAAATTGAAATTCTCTTTGTTAGTAATTAAGTAAATTCGAGATGAATTGAATATGGAAATTGAAAATTGAAATGAATTAGTGGATGAAACTAATTTAAAGTAGTAATATGAATTACTAAATGAAAGTTAATCGATAGAATTCAATATTTAGAATTGAGAATTTAATTCAAATAGATTTGAAATTGTGAATTGAATTCGAATGAAATTTAAAATTGTGAATTGAATTGAAATGTAAAATTTGATGAAAATGGATATGTAACTTCGACGGTGAAGTAAAAATATATAAGAAACATATGTTGAAAATTTTGTAATAAATGGGAAAAATGGTTTGAATGTTGCACTTGGATTTGGATGCTATTACTAGCAGGTTATACAGGTATATAAAGGAATTGAGATTTTGATTTCAAAGATAAAATTGAATGGCTCGACAAAAAGGTACGTATTTCAATTTCAGTATGAAATTTGATGACTTTCTTCTCTAGCCACTTGGCTTTTCTCTTTTCTTTTTGATTTTGAGGGGTCGTGGTGCCATTTTGTAGTCGTACCGAGCTAGCCGCGCAAAGGAGACGCTGGCGAAATTTTTCGAAAATTTAGGGTGTTAGAAAAATTTTGAGAAATTTTGAAAGTTTGAAATTTGAATTTGAATTTAAATTTAAATTGTTAGGAAAACAATGTTGGTTGAAACTTATAATTGAAGTTGGAAAGCTAGTTGAAATGATAGTGAATCTCTAGTAAAAAGATTTAGGTTAGAAAGTTGATAAAACTATTTGGATGTGAAAAGTAGTTAATGGGAATTGGGGCATTCTTCTTAACTTGTAATTTCGGGACGAAATTCTTTTAAGGAGGGAAGATTGTAACGACCCAGAATTTTTAACCATTTAATTTGGAAATATTTAAGTAATTTTAAATATTTGAATGATGGTTTGAATTGAATTTCAAATTATCAGAATAAATTTAGCGATTAAATTATAGAATTTAATCTATTGAAAGTTGAATAAAAATTTGAATCTTCAATTTTAAGCTGATTAAAAACATTTCAAAGGCTTGTAAAATTCATATTGATAATATTGAAGATAACAGAAGCTTCAGAATTTAATTTGAAACTGCTTTGTTCAGTTTGGAAAATATATCGTTTGAATCGATATTTAAAAATAGCCGTCCGAGGCACAGTCTCGGAATTCGACGAAACCAGTTCCATTGGGTCCGTAATATTGAGTTATTCTCGGATTTCAAATTTCGTAATTTTTGGAGTTTATATGTGAGCACACGACGTGTAAACGCACGGAAATTAAATCGAATTCAATTTGAAATTTAAATTTAAATATTGGTCAAACTAACACACGTTCTCTCCCTTAAATTCACGCCTAAATTCAAGCAGAGGATCACGGCTAAATCGTGTAAGCACGTTTCCCCCTCGTCCTTAAAATCATCTATGTCTCCATTCAATCTTCAGAAGAAAACGTTAAGTTCAAAAATGAAAATGGCCGCTTCCTTTTCTGTACAAATCGAATATCATTTTCCCTACCTTTTTTTTTCTGTTCAAATCAAACGAGGATAATGGCCGAAGCCTCTTCAGCTCGTGAAATTTGAAGATAAATAAAAAAAAAAGAAATGGCCGAAGCCCCAATCGAAATCGCGATTCAGTGGGCGAGGGCAACTCGCGTGGAGAAGGCGCGTGCGCGCGCGCGATGGAGGCGATGTCTGGAGTGAGGCGCGGCGACGACGACAAGGCGCGAGGGGATGGGGGTGAGCGGCGTGCGCGAGTGATTGGGGACTGCGGCGCGCGATTTGAAGGAGCACGCTGTAGTGGGTTGTCGAAGTCGAGGCGGCGGCAGTCGAGGCAAAGGAAACACGACAGGTTGAAGCTCGCTCGAGGCGCAGTGAGGCGGCGCGCGCGATGGTTGTTCGGTGATGATGTCGAGATGGCAGTGGCGACGTTTGGTGTTGGGTTCGGTCGTTCTCGAATCTGCAGAAGGTATATGATTTTTATTTTTATTTTAGTTTTGATTTAATTTAATAAGCATTTATGCTGTGAAAAAAAAATGCAGTCAGTAAGTTATAAATACAGTATTATAGATAATAATAATAACTATATGTAAAGTTTAAAAAGTTAAAAACAAAAAAATAATAATAATACTTTATGCAGTTTTGTTTTTATTAAAATATATAGTGATGTTTGAATTAAATAAATAAATACAATCTGTTTACAATAAAAAAAATGAATAATAATATCTATTTCAAGTTGAAAACTAAAAAGGAAATTAGCTTAAAAAAATTTATGATTTAGTTATTATGTTAAGTTAAAACTAATTTATTTAAAGTAGTAAATCATTCAAGTAATTTATTTAATCATTTTAACTATTGAAATTTAATTTATTAGTTTGAATTAAAAACATTGGTTAATTTGAATTATTTTTAAGCTACTAAACGATATCTGTTAATAAAGGAATTTGTAAAAGAAAATTTGTTTAAATTTAAGTTAAGTGGTTAAAAATAATTTATTTAAAGGGAAATTAAATTGTAGTTAAATAAATTTGTTTAAAGTAAATTTAGTTGAAGTTTAAATTGAACTAGACAGATTTGTTAGGAATTTGATTTATTGGATAAATAAATTATTAAAAGAAATTGATATAAGGATATTAATTTAAAGTAAAATGTTTAGTTAAATAAATTTATTTAACAGAAATTTGGTTGAAAGGAAAATAATTTTTATTTAAGAAAAATTAGTTGATTTAAATTAATAAAAAAGGAAATTGTTTGAAAGCCAAAAACAATTTATTAAGAAGGGATTTAATTTTAAAATTGTAACGTTTAGTTAAACAAATTTAATTAAAGAAAATTTAGTAATAAAAATTAAATTGTAGTTGAATAAAAGTATTAAAGGTATTGGTTTAGAACAAAACCATTGAATAATTAAAACAATCTAATGAAAATTTATTTTTCGACTTGTTCGAACATTAATGAATCGTATAAATATTTATACAAGGTATAAATCAAGAAAATCGAGTCAAGAAGGGAAATGGATTGCTAATAAAAGCAAAGGTGAGAACTTCTCACTCAAAAGGATTTATTTAAATTTTAAATAGTTAGATTTAAAATTTGTTGATTGAATGATTGTTGGCTTGAATGATGATTGTTATATATATATATATATTGGATGTGAATAGACCCTATACGCCGTTAGTAAGCGGAGGTTATTTATTACACACATATACCGCGATATTCCACCTCGAAGTGGAATTGGTATTATATTATATATATAGCAATATATATATATATATATATTGGCATATGTATATATTGCAGTTGATTGATTTCCCACATTTTTTTAGCGGATGAGACCCTATTGCGCCGTTAGTAAGCGGATAATATTTATAAAATCCCATATACCGCGATATTCCACCTCGAAGTGGAATGGGTATTGTGCAAATGTCTGTGGATGCAGGGAAACAGGTTGGAGGGATCCAACTGGATTCCTCACAAATATTTGTTTGACTCATATATTGTGATATTTGATTGTTTATCATGGATGATAAATGATATTTGAAAGTCGTGATTGACTATTGATGTGTTGCATCATCGAATCCAATTTTTGAAGTTAAAACAACGATTTTAATTTCTAAAGTGATTTTTGGAAATATACGTTTATAAAAATATTTTTTTTGGAATTGATTCATCTTAAATAAATAAACGTTATAATTTTAATATTATGAAAATTATGATTTTTGAGAAATACAGTTAAAAGTTGATTTTTGAAAATATGGGATTAGTGATTTTATAAAATAGTTTGAACTGGGATTTCTGAATTTATTATAAGAAGTTTAAAAATAGGATTTATAAAATGATTATTTTATAAATCAGAATGATGAAATTTTAAAAGAGTTTAAAGATGTTTAAAGTAATAATATAAATTGATTTATATTAAAAGATTTATAAATTGATATTTATAAATTTAGAATATCTTGAATTATAAAATGAGCTTTTACAAGTATTAGAATGAATTGTAAATGAATTTCATAAATTGGAATTATAGAATTATAACGGTGAAGTTATAAATGGAATTTTATAAACAGTAGTTTTATAAAATTTGTAAAGTTATTTAAAAGAATAGATTTTGGATAAATAAAAGAATCTTATAAGTTATAAGATTTATAAATTTATGAAGTTTAAAGGAACGATTTTATAAACAAATAAATTATAAGTATTTGACTTATAATATAAATTTTTAGTATATCATTGAGATACGAAATTGAATAGATTTATAAAGGAAATTTATAAAAGGAAGTTGTTATAAAATAAATAGAAATAGAATTTATAAACATTGTTTTATAAATCCGCAACGACTTATTTTGATAAGTGAATTGTTGTGATTTATTTATGGAGTTATATTCATGTTTTAAACAGTGAATAATTCTTTAAAATAAAATGAATAGAAGTGATGAAATTTATTAACAAGTATATTCACGTTTTTGAATAGTGAATATTATGTTAAATAAATTATTTTGGATGTGATGTTTTAAATAGAATTAAAACGATCTAAAGATGTTTTAAAAGGTGTTGAGATTCGAAACCATAGATTTCAACATTTATTGTTGAATAGATGTTTTCGAGAAATATAAGGAAATAGTGGACTATAACACTGTTGTTATAGTAAATGATTTCCGAAAGGAAATGTTTTGTATAGTATTGGGATTTATATATCTATTTTAATTTCGAATCCCTATACTAGTGATTTTGGGTTGTAGTAACGATGTTTTACGCAACATTCGTTTTGGCCCAAATAAATATGTTTAAGTGAATGATTTCCTTAAAGAATGAAATATATACTTAATTTCGATTAGGGTATATTAAATATTTTCTAAGTATAGAAAATAACAAGATCTGTGAATTACTTATTTTTAATAAGTATAGAAATGCTTTTCCAATATTAAGTGAATATTTGGAATTTATCTTTTTGAAGATAAATTGAAAATGAATATTAGAAATTGAATGGAAATCGTATATTCATAAATATTTTGGAATGTAAATTCAATATGGAATTTATAAATGAAATTTGGAAAACGAGTTTAAAAATAAATATTGATTTATTTTTGAAGAATGGAGAATATATATCTTGTAAAGATATTATTTTTGGAAAATAAATAATTTGGAAAATTATTTGGAATCTGGTGATGTTGGCATATCTATTGATAGTTCAATAACCGACTATCAATATTTACCTTTAAATAGGTATTTGTTGTGATTTGTTTGAAATTGAATGCCACACTTATTTTTAAAAATAAGCGCTCACTATTCGGGTTAACCGGGAAAGGACCTTGGGGTCGTATAACCCATTCCGAATACGTGATACATCGTTATAAAATTTCATTCGAAGACCGGTGTTGAAGACCGGATATTTTTGAAAGCGAAAGGGTTTCTTGTTGATTGTCTCTGCACTGGCTGATCCCCGGTATTGAGATCTCCATATGTGATGAGAAATCCAAACGTGATTAGAGATTATTCGAATTGCAAGGACTTCTTTGTAAGTGCCTTCGGTTCTGTTCGAGCCCGGAACAGACTTGTATGGATTGTATGTCTGACATTACAAATTGAGATATAAAGCCGATTTCTTTCAAATATATTTCTGTTGGTGGCAGAGAATTTATTCTTTTAGCTTAACACCCTTCTCTGAGACGTACGAGCTTAGAGGTTATATAGTTGAAGTTATCAGCGATATATTCCCAGTTTGGTAATGTGACATGCTGAGTGTTGCTGTGAAATGATCATTGTGTTGATTATTTGTGATAGGATCTTTTATTGGATCGTCTATCCTAGTGATCATTTCTATGATCATTTGTTTGACCCAAAGCATGGCTTTTGTATAAAGTATGTTTTTGTGGACGTGACTTCGTCGAACCTCACACCGCGGAATGGTCAAAACAGGAAAGATGCGGCAAAGTTATGAGGGGTAGCGCCCTTTAGGATATGTGCATTTCCTTCTGGAAAAGGGTGGTATCATAGTATGGAGCCCAGATATCTACTCATGTTGAAAACACTTTATGATTGTGTGAATTGATTGCGAGCGCTCAGTGAAAGGTCCCAAAGGACCGGGGGATGGCATATTCGGTCAGTTGTTACTCAGTTAGGGGTAACCCGGCCTTGTGTTAGTAGAGATCCGGTTTGGTTCTCAGGGATGTCCATCCAGAGGCATTCTCATGTGGCAATGGGAAGTTCCTTGGCCTGATCATTCGTTGGAAATCCAAAGAAACAATACGAGACTTGTACGGTTTTAGTTGTAGAACCTGCCATTTAAAATGGTAGCTATAGTAAGCATAATATAATGGTACCTATGCTGGCTAAGATTTATATTCTACTTTCGAAATATCTTCTACACTATGCACTAATAATAATATCAAAATTGATTTGATTTTAATGCGTATCAAGCATCTTTGACTAACATAAGAAGAAATCTTCCCCAAGTCTGCGTTTGCATTGTGTGTGTGGCGGGAGGTCTTATGGTAGTCTCATTTTTAAAAGCATTGTGAATTGATTTTTAAAATATTCCTCTTTTTGATTTTAAAGAAAAATAAACTGTTTTAGTTCTCGCACCAGTCACATGACTGACTCGGAGTTTATTGTTTTCCTTCCTAAACTCTGGGTGCCCACCAATTTCCACACGGGCAGTCAAGAGTTAGGTTTATCAGGATATTCTGGAATTCAGGAGTTGCTGGAGGCAAGATTGATGGCATGGCGTAATACTAGTATAGTATTTCTTTTTCCGCTGTTGTTGTTATTATTGTACACTCTGATGATATGATGTGATGTAATGTAATAACTGATATAGTTCTACGTTTAAAGATTATTCATTTATCTATTATATGTTGTTCCGCTGCGAATTGTGAGATTCTGATATAGTTCTATTGTTCTTTGTTCCGTTCTATTTTCTATTTTCTTTTCTCTCTATTTTCTCTCTTCTTTCCTCTCTTCCTTTTCTTTTCTTCTTTCTTAAAAAAAAACCATAAGGGTTCTTATTTTCGTTCACCTTGAGTTAATCAATGGAGATTAGTGTCTATTCAAGGAGTACGGATTTACGGTTCTTTACAATAGTCGAGTAAATAGTTGGCAATTCCAGCTCAAGGGACGACCGGTTGCACACGTTTTTCGGAGCAACGGTGGCACTAGGGGGTGCGGTCGGCCGGCGGTGGTAGGTGGTGGCGAGGGCTTCGACGCGAGGCTCGCTGATCGTCATCAAAACAGGAAATGAAGGCCACATCATTCGATTTGGGGTGCGTGCTATGGGTTCGTGCCTCGTTTTTCGCCTGGGAAGATACGTGATTGGGGAAGAAAGAATTCGTGGTCCAGATCTAGGGCAACAGAAATCAATGGCTGAGATGGATTTAAAGGTTTAAAAAAATAAAAAGAATTTGCAAATAAAATTATAATTGAAATCGTATAAACTTTGAAATATCATATCTCTTTCATACGAGGTCAAAAAAAATTACGAATCAAATTGCGTTGGAATCGTATTGTCGAGCTCTACGCGATGCAACTGGATTGGAAGCGATTGGAGTCAGTGAAAATTTCGGGTAAAATTAAACGTCCATTTAATTTTATTCGAAAAAAAAAGGGCTGGAACGGAATTAAAAATCAAGGTGAGAACTTCTCACTCAATCGAACAGTTTCGATTTAAATTTTAATAGTTAGATTTAAAATTTGCTTGAATGTATGTTGAATGATAATTGCAGTTATTGATTGCTGTTTGATTGTAATATTAGATATAATAGGATATATCTATATATAGAAATATATATATATATATATATATATATATATATATATATATATATATATATATATATATTGGCATATGTATATATTGGAACTGATTTCCCGCATTGTATAGCGGATGAGACCCTATTGCGCCGTCTATTAAGTGGATAATATTTTATAAATCCCATATACCGCGATAATTCCGTACTGGACCGGAATTGGTATTTTGCTAACATCTGTGGATGCAGGGAAACAGGTTGGAGGGATCCAACTGGATTCCTCAATAATATTTATTTGATTACAGATATTTTGATATTTGTTGATGTTGTAGTCGTGATTGACTATTTGATGTTGTTGCATCATCGGATCCATTTTTGAAGTTTTAAAGTAACGATTTTGATTTTTAAAGTGATTTTTCAAAGTATATGTTTTTATTAAATTTTGAATTGATTCATTTTAAATAATTAAAACGTTATAAATTTTTATGTTATAAGAATTACTGTTTTTGAGAAATATAATCGAAAAAGATTTTAGAAATAAATAGTAAATTAATTTATAAAATGGTTTAAATTGGGATTTTTGAATTATTAAAAACGATGTATATGAAAGATTTTTAAAATTGATTTTTATAAGTTAAAAATATTGGAATTATAAAACGATCTTTTATAAGTGTTAAAGGTGAAATAAAAAATGGATTTCATAAGTGAACGAAATTTATAGATTTATAAATTTTGAAGTTATAAAATGAATAGATTTTGTGAAATAGAAGATTTATAAGTAATTATCTTATAAATCAGATTTTGGCATTTAAATGAGATATAAATGGAATTTGTTAATAATGAGATTTATAAATCGAAGCTTATAAATAGAAATGGAATTTATAAACATTGTTTATAAATTCGAAATCAATTTAATTTGATAAATTGAATATTGAAGTTTATTAAAGGAAATATATTCACGATTTTGGACAATGAATACCTTATTGAATAAAATGGTCATGTTTGGCAAAATGAATATTATAGAATGAAGTTAATTATTTTAAAGATGTTTTAAAATGTATTATGAATCGAAACCATAGATTTCAACATTCATTGTTGAAATAGACGTTTTCGAGAAAGAAGGAAATGGTGGACTATAACACTGTTGTTATAGTAAATGATTTCCGAAATGAAATGTTTTATATAGTATGGGATTTATATATCTATTTAAACTTTGAATCCCTATACTAGTGATTTTGGGTCGTCATAACGATGTTTTACGTAACATTCGTTTTGACTCAAATTTATGTGTTAAGGAAATGATTCCTTAAAGAATGAAATATATACTTAGTTTTGATTTAAGTATATTGAATATTTTCAAATGTTGAAAATAAATAGATTTGTGAATTACTTATTATTAAATAAGTATGGAAATAATTTTCCAATGTGAAATGAACGTTTTAGAATTTATCCTTGTAAAGATACATTGAAAGTGAATATTTGAAATCGTTTGAAAATCGTATATCATAGATATTTTGGGATTATAAATTCACTATGGAATTTATAAAAGAAGGGGGAATTTGTTTAAAAATAAACGTTGATTTATTTTTAAAGTATGGGAATTAATTTACGGATTGGGAACGTAAATATAAAATAAATCGGTAAGGATTTATTTAATTGGTTTGAATGAACCATTTTGAAATGAAAGTATTTCCGAGTAAGGAAAATGATTGAAATTTGTTTTCAAAAACGATAAAGGTGAAAAGTGATTTGAAAATTTGTTTTCAAATGGTCAAAGTGTGGAAATTATATATCTAGTAAAGATATTTTGGAAAGTAAATAATTTTGAAAAATTATTTGGAATCTGATGATGTTGAGCATCTTTATTGATAGTTAAATAACCGATTATCAATATTTACCTTTAAATTGGTATTTGTTGTGAATTGCTTGAATTTGAATGCCACACTTATTTTTGAATAAGCGCGCACTATTCGGGTTAGCCGGGAAAGGACCTTGGGGTCGTATAACCTATTATGAATATGTGATACGTCGTAATGGATTGCATTTGATGACCGGTGTTGAAGACCGGATATTTTTGAAAACGGAAGGATTACCGTCGAGTTACTCTACATCAGCAAATCTCCGATATAGAGGTTTTATCACCCTTAGTGACGGGAAGTCCGATCGTGATTAGTGAATATCCGGATTGCAAGGACTTCTTTGTAAGTGCCTTCGGTTCTGTTCGATCCCGGAACAGACTTGTATGGATTGTATGTCTGACATTACAAATTGAGATATAAAGCTGATTTCTTTCAAATATATTTCTGTTGGTGGCGGAGAATTTATTCTCTTAGTTTAACACCCTTCTCTGAGACGTACGAGCTTAGAGGTTATATAGTTGAAGGTTATTTGTGATATACTCCCAATTTGGTAGAGTGGCATGCTGAGTGTTGCTGTGAAATGATCATTGTTTGATCATTTGTGATAGGATCATTTATTTGATCATTTATCTCGGTGATCATTTCTATGATCATTTGTTGACCCAAAGCATGACTTTTGTATAAAGTGTGGCTTTGTCGACGAGACTTCGTCGGACCTCACACCCCGGAAATGGTCAAAACAGGAATGATGCGGCAAGGTTATTAGGGGGTAGCGCCCCTTTAGTGTATGTCATTCCTTCTGGATAGAGGTGGTATCATGGTATGGAGCCCAGATATATAACCTATGTTGTTGCTGCATATTTTGTGGTTGTTGGAAATCGAGGATCCTCGGATAGATCGGTTACGATCGGGGGATGACATATTCGTGTCAGTAGTTACCCAGTTAGGGGTAACCCGGCCTTGTGTTGGCAGAGATCCGGTTTGGTTCTTGGGGATGTCCTTCCAGAGGCGTTCTCATGTGGCAATGGGAAGTTCCTTGGCCTGACCATTTGTTGGAAATCCAATTCCCAATACGAAACCCTGTACGGTTTTAGTTGTAGAACCTATCATTCACTTATGGTGGCGCCCCACTGTTTGGATGGTAGCTATAGTAGGCATAGTTCGAAATGTCTATGCTGGCTAAGATTTATATCTTTATTTTCGAAATGATTTTTTCCTACACTATGCACTAGTAATAATATCAAATGTTTCTTTTAATGCGTATCAAGCATCTTTGACTATCATAAGGATAAATCTCCTCCGATTCTACGTTTGCATTGTGTGTGTGTGCGGGAGGCCTTATGGTAGTCTCAATTTTTAAAAGCATTGCGAATTGACTTTAAAATATTCCTCTATTTTGATTTTAAAGGTAAACTGTTTTGAGTTCTCACACCAGTCACATGACAGACTCGGAGTTTATTGTTTTCCTTCCTAAACTCTGGGTGCCCACCAATTTCCACACGGGCAGTCAAGAGTTATGGTTTATTCAGGATATTCAGGAGTTGCTGGAGGCAAGATGGATGGCATGGCATATTACTAGTATATAGTATTTCTTTTCTGCTGTTGATGTTGTTTGTTGTGTACGCTCTGATGATGTAATGTAATGTAATGTAATATAATAACTGATATAGTTCTTTGTTTAAAGATTATTCATTTATTTATTATATGTTGTTCCGCTGCGAATTGTGAGATTCTGATGTTGTTCTGTTATTTCTTTCTGTTCTGTTCTATCTTTTTCTCTTTCTTCTATCTTTTCTTCTTCTTTAACCCTAACATTTCGATTTTTCAGCTTTCCATTGCTCGGCAGTTGATACAGTGGACGTATTGATGTCGGTTTTCGTCAACGAAAAATCGCAAACGTTACATATACACTCATATATTTATAAATATACCACCGATCTATATACGGCAGTTGCCATACAATTTCTTTTTCTTTTTCTTTTTTAGGGAAAAATAAACATGCCTACACATATACTAACAAATATATATAACAAAAAGCAGCTATGCAAATGTATAAATTGGGAAAACATACGAACACATATAAACTCACTTTAAAAAGAAGGCTGAAGAAAAAAATATAGACGCGCAACAACTAACGTGATGTGGAGGGCAGGAAGGCCAGTGGAAGAAGCGGTGCCGGGGAACTTCGGTACAAGGCCGGTTGGTGATGGAAGGTCGTGCATGCGAGCGGGAGGAGGAGGGGACATTGGCGAGGGCAGGGTTGGGTTAATGAAAGGCAGACGTAGAGAGAAAGTGCGGAGGTACGATGGTGGGTAGTCTGGTGGTTTCTTGCGTGTTGTGATGGGTTTTATAGTTTTTTTGAAATGAGAAGGAAAATTTTTGAGAAGAAGAAGAGAAGCTCTCTGTTATATATAGGTATATATATTGCAATAGAAGTCACAGAAGCTAAAAGGTGGAAAATGGAACAAAACGTACACACCATAATAAATAACAATGAACCGGATAATAAAATTAAATGTTGGGGATGTTAAAAGTTAGAAATCGTAAATCAAGGAAATATTAAATGCAAATGTAACGTGGTGGACCAGCAGATGGAAAAGAAAACGTAACGTTAAAAAAACGAATGATTGAATGTAGAAGGGTTTTCCACTTTTATACGCTAAAATATTCGAAATGACGGACAAGAGCAGAAATTTTGGCATAGGGAACTGCTGAAATCTAGCAAATAACGAATGTTAATATAAATGCTAGTTGCGGTCAATTCCTGTTTGAAATTTGAATAGACACCACTATTAAAAGTGTAAAAGTGGTACCGATACAGTTAACCGTTTTCATGAATTTCATCGCGTACCGGACTCCAAAATACACAAAAGAATATACTACGGAGATCAGCATGATAAGACAATCAAAACGGTATACAGATGTCAATAACAAGATCGTCCGATCAAAAAGTCGATACGGACACTGATATACGTTGCTATTCCATACGAAAAAATTCAAACGGAGCAAGAAACGTCCGAATTTCGTGAAACGAAATTCGTAGTCATATTCAAAGTGTTCTAAATAAATTTTCTCATATTGAAAAATTTAGGTTTCGAAAAACTTTTAAATTCAACTGTTATTAACTGATTTATATTGAAGTAATATTTCACAAGAAAATAAACTTCAATATTATCAGATGAAAATTTACCAGTTGCTATGTTTAAATAGACGTATTCCAAATAATAAATTTTTATTTTCAAATTTTATTGTTTAAAATTTCACAAAATTTCAATTAATTAAATAAATAAAATCAAAAAAAATTTTGGGTCGCTACACTCTCCCCCACTCAAAACTTTTCGTTTCTGAAAATGAAGGAGGTAGGAGAATAGAAACAACGAGAAAGAAAATAGATTGAAAGAAAAGGATAAACAATTAATTTAAAACTTTATAAATTGTACTTGAAATATTCATTTGAAAACTTCATTCGCAATTCAATTATCTTTAATACTTTAAGACCGTTCAAAACCCATTTGTAAAATTTTCTTGCTCCCGTTATAAATATCACTTATATGTTTAAATAACAACTTTGAAAATATATGAAAACTATTTGAAAACAATTATTTACATCATTACTTATATTTACAAAGAGGCCATTTGAAAACATTAAATCCATAATTCATACATTTATTATCTTATCTCAAGATACTTTTCAAACATTATTAATAAATCAATAATCATTTACTTTAAATACGTTTTTATTTAATTATTACTTCTAAAATATTTATAACACTAATAATTTTCTATTAAATCATGTAGTATATAAATAAAAAATATTTTAAAAGGAGATATTCAAAAAGGGAAAAGAAGGTAGATTCCAAAAAACAGAATATAGGTGAATAAATAAAGCTGAGCAGATAAGGTAGATTCAAGGGAATAGTATCAAACATGAATAGTTAATTTCAAACCACAAGAACTTCAATTTCAAATATTAATAATAAAATTTCTTTGTTGGAAATACTTTTATAACAAAATATCTTTATATCCAAACAAATTTTCTTTCAAAAATACTTTTATAACTCGATGTTTCAACAAGTTTACCCTCGTCCTTGCAGATTCTAGCCATGCGTTGATCAGGCGTAAAGCTAGAATTCTCCAAGTGCTTAGTAGACATGTTTCAACACCCAGCGAAAATACTGAAAAACCCTCAAAACCGATATGGAAAGTATAATCTAAACAAATCAATCGAATCATGGATCACGGATACACAATGGTTATGCCTGGACCCCCCCAGGAAACATCCGACCTTTAAGCATTGCCTTGCGAATTTCGTCATGATAACCAAAACTGTGGATTGCATGATACACAATGGTTATGCCTGGATCCCCCAAGAAACATCCATACCCTTTAAGCAATCTCTACCTTGCGGATTACACCACAACAACAAAACTGGTAGACTGTAGGATACACAATGGTTACGCCTGGATCCCACAGGACACATCTGTACCCTTTAAGCAATCTCTGCCTTGCAGATTACGCTACCACAACAAAATGACCATGGGTAACGCCATGGAAGGACACTCAAGTATCACATTCGAAAAACCAAATCAAAGAGAATAATACCTATAGAATTAATCCACAATGTGGCCATAAAGCGAATATCAAGCAGAAGGCACTTTCTATATCCTTACATCGAAAATATGTATCATACAGTACCTTTTCGAATCACTTTCAAATATCATACTTATATGAAGTCCATTATATATAAGATTCCATTTTCAAATCAAATACTTTCCAAAATCAATAGTATATCAAATCACACTTATATGGACTTTGATTATATAAGATTTCGCCTTTCAAATTGAGTACCTTTCCAAACCAATAGTTTTCAAATCAACTTCATACTTATAAAAATCAATTTTATATAAATTCGATAACTCCTAAATAAAGTATTTAATAAAACAAGGTCCTCAATTTCAATTCCTTTCAATATCAGCTCAGTTTTAAAATCATATACGATTTCACCAAATTATTTCTTCCAAATTTTAATTATCTTCAGTTTTAAAGTTTCCAAAATAATAGGTTTAGAAAATAATCTTAGTTTCCAAATCAACATAATTCAGGTCAAACAAATTTCATTTCTAGAATCATTACATAAATACTGGGTTTAAATTGCAATCTATTTTCGAAACCAAATTATTTTACTCAAAATCAGTTATACCCAAAATTTATAACCATCCCTTTTAAATGTTTAAACTATTTATTTTTATTTTAAAAGATCCAATTTACCTTATGCAAATTATTTAAAACTAAATTTTATTCAAAACATTTCAAAACTAAATTTCATATTAGCGTAATCCAAAATAGTCTTATTCATTTACTTAACAAACAGTTTCCAACTTATTTAAGTCATATTACTTCATGCTTAAACATACAAAACTAAACTTATATACTTTATCAAATATTTATATCATTTTGAAATTACTTAGCTTTGAAAAATTAAACCTTGATTTGGAAGTGTTCGAACATTCAAAATAGTTGGAGAAATCAAATTTCAAATCCAAGAGTTGAAAATCAGCAACAAATCAGTAAATCAATTTCAATAGAAAGGGATAAATCCAAAATTCGAGGACTGAACACCGTGCTCACTTCAAATCAGTTCAAATATATATACATATCTTTAGAATATCAAATCATACTTCAAAAATTTGAAATCAAAATTTGTTTCACAAAATCACTCGCGTAGCAAAGCTACTAAAGTGGCCTCTCCCCCACTCTGAAACTCGAAAATCAACCGAAATTATTTTCCAGTGACATAAGTGAGTTTCGGACTTCTATTTTCTTAAAAAATTCTTTTAACTATCTTCGAAATCATTGGAACTCATTAGAATTTATTTGAAACATTTCTTATTTGGAAAATACTTTTAAATCGTATTATTATATATTTTCAAAATCTTAAAACCAATTTCTAAACACCGGAATTCAACTCCTCGAATTTCAAATTTAAGACTCTTTAGTTATAAATCATTTTTATATAAATAAACTTCTTATATGATTGTCAAAATTCCAAATCCTTTCGAAACTTCAAATTCTCGTTTTTAAATGGTATATAATCCGTATCGAAAACATTTTCACTTTTTTATATTGAATAAAACCATACTTATCAAAATAATAATTTCGGTATACAAAACAATTTCAAAAATACAGTCAAACCCGATTTTTCAAAGGATGATTCAAGGATGAGTTTCAAAACAAAGATAGAGATTCAAATTAGAGGGACTCTAATCAAATAGAATTCTCATTCGAAGATTGGCTCGAACGAAGATGAGATAATTAGCTTACGAAATAGAAGATGGGTATACTTACACAAATCGCGGGCGACCTTAACCGGGTCAACTGTGTCTTCAAAATAAGATCGGTGCAGAACTTTGAGGCAAATCGACATTCGATCGCCAGAGATAGAATTCGGCATAACAAAAGATAGCAGCATCGTAAATCGAGGACACAGACATCTTCGGTGAATCAATGTATGTTGCAAAGGAGTTTCACCCCTTTACAAATCATATAGTGGAGTTATGGGATACTCCAGGATCAAAGAATACAGATAGGGGAGACAAGGATGGATTTTGGAACCGAAGGGAATGTTCCAAAATTCAAAGGAAATTTGAATTCTAAAGGAAGGAATTCAAGCTTGAATGAAAGTGATTCTGAAAATAAATTTACCATATATGCTAAGTTTTGCCTAGAGCCAAAGCTCTGATACCAACTGTAACGACCCGATATTTTCAACCATTCGCATCCACACATGTCGGACTCGAATTGCTCAAAATATCATATTGTTAATTTAAATTTGGCAAAACTTAGCATATACAGTAAATAAATCAACTACAGAATCACAGACGCGGAGTAATATAAAAATAATGCAGCGGAATAGATGAATAGTAGTTCATGAAGCCACTATATAAACATCAGAGTTAGAAATAAAAAACAACAGAATATCTCAAATACAGTGAAGTCTCAGGTACAAACATATGACCTCTCCGAACAAATCAACTGGAAAAATGAAAAGCTGAAGCGATAGTTGGATCTCTAAGCGAAGCTCCAAACCCCAAAGGCGAGTCTCAAATGTTGAATTAGTCTGTCTGACTCGAGCGTAAAGAAAAACACAAAACACTCGAGTCACGATTAACATTCTTATATCAATAAATCCAACTCAAATGAAATATCAACTAAAATACAAGTAACTTAAAGAATGTTTGGGATCACCATCCTCTAGGGAACCGTGGAACTATATATAATATAGAAATATACACTATAACACCATGGTCATTTCAAATTAATTTATACCTCAAAACCAAAATATCATTTACATTTCAAATATATCAATTTCCCAAAATAGCATGTATTATATATATATTAAATAATTTATAAAGTAAAATATTTGTAATTTCCTCAAACTTCACAAATTGCTTTAAAATAAACTCGACTTTCCCATTCAATTCTGATTCAATCTCAATTTAGCAATTTCAATTCGATTCATTTTCTGACTAAACAAATTGAAATTTTTCGATTTCAAATACTGTTTTAAACCACAAATAAACCATTTAAATTTCAATCTAATTCAAAGTCAATATATTTCGAAACTTTAAATATTCAACAATTTAAAGAATAAATTTGATAATTGAATTTATCTCCCAATTTGACTTCACTATTATTTAGTTTTGAAATGTTCCCTTAATAAATTCAATATTATTTATATGACCTTAAATTACATTTTCCATATATATATTACCTTCGATTTCTTTAAAACATGACATATCCATTTAATCACTTTAAATCAAAACCAAGTTATAAGATCAAATCAAAAAAAAACCAAATTAAATAGTTTCAAATCGATTTAATTAAGAAAAATTCTTAACTAATTACAATTTTAATCAATTCAACCTTATCTTCCTTACTTATACAAAACATTGAAAAATCAATTTAACAATGTAACATCCCAAAAATTATTAATTTAAATATGGTAACTTATTTGAACTTTTGAAATTTTATTTAAAAAGTTTCAAAAGTAATAAAATATTATTAATATTAAATATTACAAAGATATATGGATAGAAATAAAGTATTTGGTAGTTTAAGCTTTAAATAGATAATAATAAAAATGTAAGAACAAGAATTGCGTTAAACATAAATATATAAGGTAAGATAACTATAAAGATAACATATGAAATGAACATATAAAAAATTCTAGAAATATATATAAGATCAATTTCATGGCTAAGTATAATATAAAGTGAACACATTGATAAATTCTAACATCATGTTAAACATGGAAATTCATTGATATTACAAAGTAATAAGACAAAAGGAAAGAAAGAAATATACATTCAAGTATGTACAAATAAGTATAAGTATGTAGACATAAGAAGAAAATATAAATATCTATGTACAAACAATTAAAGGGATAAATATGAAGTGTGAAACAAGACAATATAAATTAATGTGAGTATCTCTAGCACACCATAATATCCCTTATCAGCCACCAAAGAGGGGAAAAAATCAGCCTAGTCAAACAAGCAAAACAAAAAAAAATCTCTAACCTGATCGTACAAAGAAAATAATAACACCCTGTAGACTTCTTTCTTATATATCAAGCTTCTCATCTCAGTTTCGTTCATTCTAAGCTATGTAAACCTGAAGTAAATATCATTCAAACTTAAACAAAAATTCAACTTAAACAACAATTGAGCACAAATCAAACCAGAGATCAAGAGGAAGATTTCAGCTTGCATTTTCACAGGCTGATTCAAAATAAAGCAAGCTCTGTTCATTTTCCTGGAACCATAGTGAGCAACATTACTTTTTAAAATTTAAAAATATGATTTTGTTCCAAGTATATCTGTGATAAGTATGATTGTATATATGTATGTTTCTCTGAGTATATAGAGTGGTGGATGTATAAGTGTGCATAGTTATCTCCTGTGATATCCTGCTCTCTGTTCAAGCAGCAGTTTTGAGTTTAAAAATAAATTCCTCTTGATCTACTGACTTTTTGGACTTAAGATTAAAATAAAGTTTGTTTGTTATGGTATATATTAAAGTTTAAAAATCAATTTAAGTGAAAACATCTTGTAATAAATCTGGAAATCCAGAAATCTGAGCAAATCTCTAAATTAGTCAAAATACAAACATTTTAATTTACGATCTCAGGTATGTGAATGGAATCCTTATACGTTAACATGAATTTTACAGTAAAAATCATAATTTTTAGATGGGGAATGAAAGAGCGGTTTGAGTTTGCATAAATTTCTTTGTTTTGATGATTACTGGTGATCCTCTGAGTTGTAAGCGTTGGGATCTCGTCTGGTGATGGAAGGACAAACGGCGTTCCGGAAAAAATAGGGCGATGGTGTGTAGTTGGTCGTGGCGGCGGCGGCGAGCTTTTGAAATTGTTAAACCTAGTTTTATCGAGTGTGAATGTTTTGATTTGTTCATCGTCCACGTTTGATCGAGTGCTACGTGGTTTTGGGTGATGGTAGGGGGAGCGTCGACGAGTAGTTGATCGGAGTTTCAAGTTTTCTGATAATCGGTATGTCGAGAACGACGCGTTTCCAGGTTTCGGTTGAAGTTATTCCAGTTGTTCCAGGTTGCGATTTTGAGCTCGAATTCGATTTTGAGGGGATGGGTGAATTCTGATAACCGGGGATTGGGGCATGGATGATCGTCGACTTGCTCGACGATGTGGTGTCGTCTAGAGGTGATCTACGGCGACATGCACTAGCATTTGTCAGGTAATCTGGAGTATTTGTTTTGTTTTGTTTGGGAATGGAAGCAGGGTAGTACACGAGATTTTCTCGTGTAACTCGAGTGTTTCACTCGAAGGTTTTCCTGTATTGGCTCAAAGCAGGATTTCAGTGGCTCTAGTAGATGATTGTCCAGGTTTTAAAATCTGAAACCTGTTCTGTTCTTGGCAATTTAAAACTGAATTTTAAATTTCAAAAAAAAGTTTAAATTGAGTTTTAAATCAAGGTTTAACTATAAATTCAAGTTTAGTTGAAGCGTAGTTTGGAAGTAAAGTTCTGTAAATTCAAATTATTTAATAACTTAAAAGTGGCTAAGCATTTAAGTGTATTTTATAAAGAATTTGAATCTAAACGGAATGTGAAATATTAAATCAAAATTTTGAAACCTGGATCTTAAATCTAAATTTAAATTCTAGATTTTGAAATTAAATAAAGTTTTATAACTTTAAATGTTTAAATAGGTTTAAATGTAAAGGTATATTTTAAATAGGTGAACTTAAGAAGGAATTTAATTTAACTCTTTAAAATTTCTTTTATAACAAAAATATTGCTTAAACATACGAATTTGAAGGTTTTCAAAATTAGTTTTTAAATTTATAGAAGATAAATTGGTATTCATTTTATATTTTGAAATGAAAATGAAATTTAAGCGGTAAATTCGAAAGAAATTTTTTCTAACATATTTGTGAGTGATAGCTAAATCATTTATAAGAATGAGTTTATCTTAAAGTTAATAAAGATATAATGATGTGTAATTCATGGAATTTCTGAATTTTCTCTTTATGAATTAACTTATAATTAAGAAAATTAATCATTGATTTAAAAATAGTATAATAATAATTAATAAAAATAATTATGTGGTTAATTCTTTTAGATCACATTCACCCTAATTGAAGACGATTAACTATTGTCAAATATTGTGCACTAGATTGATAATTCTGTTGTGATACTGTGTGATGTGAATTGCTCTGTACTGAAATGTGATTTGTGATTTGTTTCTATATTGATGTGAAAACCCTTTTGCCCGTAAAACGGCATTTAAACTTCGATGCGACAGGGAGTCGAATTTCAGTTAGTTATCCGAAACCCACAAAGAACCCTGAATGTGAATCTTTATAATTGATATATCCATATGTTTTAAAATTAAGCGTTCACTATTCGGTTTAGTCGAGAGAGGACCTTTCTGTCAGATAACCCATTCCGAATAGTGATACGTCGAAATGAATAGCATTTGAAGACGGTGGTGAAGACCGGGTGTCTTCGAAAATGATAGGACAACCTATCAAATGTCTCTGCACTGAGTTGCTCCGGTATAGAGATCTCCACATGTGATGGGGAGTCGGATCGGGATCGTGGATACCCGGATTTGCAAGGGCTTCTTCCTTTTTTGGGCGAAGTGCCTTCGGTTCTATCCGAACCCTGAACAGACTTGTATGGTTGTGTGTCTGACACTACACCTTGAGATATAAAGCAGATTTCTTTCAACTACATATCTGTTGGTGGCGGAGAATTTATTCTCTTAGCTTAACACACTTCTCTGAGACGTACGAGCTCAGAGGTTATGTAGTTGAAGGTTATCAGCGATATACTCCCAATTTGGTAGTGTGGCATGCTGAGTGCTACTGTTTGTTGATGATCATTTATTGATCATTTGTGATCAAAGCATGGCTTTCGTGTAAAGCGTAGCTTTGTGGACGAGACCTCATCGGACCTCACACCCCGGAAATGGTCGAAACAGGAAATATGTGGCAAGGTTATGAGGGTCGCACCCTTTAGGGTATGTCATTTCCTTTTGGAAAAAGGTAGTATCATGGTATGGAGCCTAGATATTTACCTTTGTGGTAGCTTCAATCTCATTTACTGTATGGTTGTTGCTTTGTGATGGAGGGCCCTCGGATAAAGGTTGCAAACGACGGAATGTGGCATACTTGAGTAGTAGTTACCTAGTTACAGAGTTAACCCAGCCTTGTGTTGGCAGAGAGCCGGGTAGGTTCTCGGGACGTCCCTCCAGAGGCTTACCCATGTGGCAGTAGGAAGTTCCTTAGCCTGACCATTTGTTGGAAATCCAATTCCCCATACGAACCCAATACGGTTTTAGTTGTATAACCTGCCATTTACTTATGGTGGTCACCACTGTTTAGATGGTAGCTATAGAAGGCATAGTTCGGAATGTCTACGCTGGCTAAGATTAATATTATACTTTCGAAATGCTTTTACACTATGCACTAGTAATAATTTAAAAGAATTTTTCTCGTATCAAGCATATTTGACTATCATAAGAAGAAATATCCTCCAATTCTGCAATTGCATTGTGTGTGTGGCGGGAGGTCTTATGGTAGTTTCATTTTCAAAAAGCATAACGACTTTTATTTTATAAATCTTGTTTCTTTAAAAGCAACTATTTTTGTTTACTCATACCAGTCCCATGACTGACCCGGAGTTTATTGTTTCCTTTCTAAACTCTAGGTGCCCATCATTTCCACACGGGCAGCCTTGTAGCAGGTTTCCGTGTTCTGGTGTTAGCAGTATTTTGGAAGCTTTTATCTTGGAGATGTTTTGGAAGCTCTGGATATCAGGGTGCTTAGTTTTGGAAGTTCACTGTCGCTTCATCCCTTTGAAGACTTTTTGGATATATGATCACTTGTTGTTCCATTATGATGTTTTATTTAGAGTTGTGACATATGTAGAAGAATACTCTGATGTAGTAATGAATATTATGATGATGTTGTATCTATGATGTAATGCATGATATTCATTTTGTTTCCGCTGTTTTATATTCATCTGATGTTGTTATAAGCTCCATCCGACTGGAGTTTGATGTTCGAATTTTTGGCAGTCGAATACAAGTGAGGTATTTAGTGTCAATTTTCGAACATTGAATTCGGATCGTGACAAAGTGGTATCAGAGCTGAAGGTTGAGTAAGAACTTTAGCTATAGAGTATAACATATTAGATGGCTCATTAGAGATAGGGTGAAGTATACCATAGAATGAGTATAACCGAGACTCCAAATTTTCTTAGTCTATTTCTTTTAACTGTATGTTCCTTAAGATATCTCGTCCGAATATCTGAACCAATTTTCTTACTAATTACAAATAGTAAGAATGAGCGGACGAAGAGGAAGAGATGGGGAGCGAGGAAATGCCACAGCACCTAGCCAAGTTCCCCCAACAGCAGGATCAGCTTTATCTATTCAGCATCAGCCGAATTTGGCTGATTTATATAAGAATTTTTCAAGGCTTGGTGGTAAGCCGTTCACCGGCAGGGAGTCAATTGTTGAGGCCCAAGCATGGATCAGATCGTGTGAAAGAATATTTAGAGGGCTAAAGTTGCAAGACGATCAGATGCGACTCATAGCTTCTTGGCCACTTCAAGAAGAAGCCTTAGCATGGTGGAAGACAGTTACTATAGACAAGCCAGAAGACTAGTTTACTTGGGAGAGATTTAAAGAAGTATTTGAGAAGCGCTATACGCCATCGGTTGGAATTTCTCGAATGTGTCAGGAATTCACGGACTTAAAGCAAGAGAGCTTGTCATTCGAGGAGTATCTAAACAAATTCAATGAATTGTCTCGTTTTGGTCCAGAATTGGTGAACACACCTTTAAAGAAGAATGAAAGGTTCATTCGTGGGATGAATAAGAAGTTCCACGAAAGGATGATTGGCCACGCCAAAGAATCCTTTTCAGATTTGGTTGATATGGGATACAGATATGCTACACTTTATATGCGAGAAGTCCCGGTGGAGAAAGGAAATTCGAGCAATCAAAATTGGAAAAAGAGAAAATTTGGAGGCAAGAAACCATGGCAGGGTTAGGAGAAGAAGAAGGGCAATCAAGGAAGCACAGTAGAGAATGTTACTTGCTTCAATTGTTTAGAAAAAGGCCACTACTCAAACAGCTGCAAGAAGCCAAAGAGAGATCATTCCGGTCAAGCAAATCGCAGGAAATGTTATTATTGTCAGAAATTGGGACATGAAGTTAAGGATTGCCCGGTCATGAAGCAAGCTCAGACAGCCAAGGTGTACATAGTCAAAGACCAACCTGCATCTTCCAAAGCAGAAAAGGTGAAAGGAGTTCTGGAAGGTAATCTCACTATTTTTGATAGCATTGTTAGAGTTCTGTTTGACACGGGCGCTACACACAGTTTTATCTCTCAACAAGCTATAAATGAATTAAATTTTGAACCTGATTTTGTTGATGAGCCTATATGCGTAAAGAATCCAGTTGGAGGTCCCGCGAACCTTTGTCTTCGATGTAGAGACGTTCCTATCTCATATTCTTGTTACCAATTCCCTATCGGTCTTTTTGTCCTTGATTTTAACGAGTTTGAAGTCTTACTCCGAATGGATTGGCTAGCAAAATATGAAGCCAAATTGGGTTGCAACAATCGATTGATTTTGATTAAAACCAAATTTGGAGATTTCATTGAGATTTCTTGTGAGGACCCTAGTCCTAAAAGGGAAGGGTTGATGTATAACTTGGGTTATCCTGAACCCAGTCTGGAGTCGATACCCATTGTTAGAAAGTATTCGGACGTGTTCGAAGAAGTGAAATCTTTACCTCCACATCAAGAAATAGAATTCAGAATTGACCTAGTATCCAATGTTCATCCTGCCGTTCACGCAAGTTGCAGGATGACACCCAGGGAAAGGGTTGAATTAGTTCAGCAAACCAACGATTTACTAGAAAAAGGATTAATTCGTCCTAGTGTTTCTGAATGGGGTTCAGCCGTCATGTTTGTTGCTAAATCGGACTGATCTTTGAGATTGTGTGTGGATTACCGCAATCTCAATAAGCTGACTCTCAAGAATAAATTTCCACTACCTAGAATTGATGATCTGTTTGATCAATTGCACGACGCTCATTTCTTTTCGAAGATGGTTCTAGCCCAGGGATTCCATCAACTGCGAATTGCCGAAGATTGTGTGCATTTAACCGCTTTAAAGGGTCCTAATATGTTCTACGAATGGTTAGTCATGCCTTTCGGGCTAACCAATGCTCCAGCATACTTCGTAGATCTTATGATTCGTGTATTCCGGGAAGTATTGAATAAATTTGTGCTCGTATTTATCGATGATAGTTTGATCTATTCCATGACCGAAGAGGAGCATGCCGAGCATATTAGAATCGTTTTGGAGATATTAAGGAGAAATATTCTATTCGCAAAATTTTCCAAATGCCAATTTTGGGTTAAAGAAGTTAAATTTCTCGGCCATATTGTTAATGAAGAAGGAATTTCTATTGATCCTAGAACAATTTCCGCTATTCTTGATTGGAGGAAACCCACCACCCCAAAAGAAGTTCGAAGCTTTTTGGGTTTAGCAGGTTATTATCGAAAGTTTGTTCAGGACTTCTCTAAGATAGCTAGTCCGTTGACTAAGCTAACAATGAAGGATGCAAAGTTCAATTGGACTCCGAAATGTGACGAAGCTTTTCAGGAGTTGAAGAAGAGATTAACCACCGCTCCTATCCTCACCATTATCAATGGGAATTAGGGATTATCTGTTTATACCGACGCTTGCGGTGATGGTTTCGGTGCGGTATTAATGCAGAATGGGAAGGTAATTGCCTACGCGAGTAGACAATTACGTCCTCGTGAAAGAAATTGTCCAACCCATGATTTGGAACTCTTAGCTGTTATCTTCGCTTTGAAAATATGGCGACATTATCTTCTGGGTGAAAAATTCGAATTATTCACCGACCACAAATCTTTGAAATATCTCTTCACCCGAAAAGATTTAAATCTGCGACAACAACGTTGGTTGGAATTTCTGGCATCTTATGATCTAGATATTCAATATACGCTCAGAAAAGCCAATGTAGTTGCCGATGCTTAAGTAGGAGACATGCCATTCTTGCATATCTTGTTGTCACTCCTACTCTCCTTGAAAAGATCGCCAGCAAGCAAACCGAAGACAAGTTTCTTCGGGAAACTCATAGAAGGATATGTCGAGGTGAAGATTCTAGTTTTGAAATTGATGATAGTGGAGTTATAAGATTGAAAGGAAGAATTTTTTCCCCGGACATCCCTGATCTGAAATGAAAAGTTTTAGATAAATGTCACAAATCTAAATTCAGCATCCATTCAGGAGTCAATAAAATGTACCGTCATATCAAAAGAACTTTCTGGTGGAAGACGATGAAAAGGGACATATCTATAAATGTGATTCGCTGTGCTACTTGCCAACAAATCAAAAGCAATCAAAAGAAAATGGCGGGTTTACTTCAGCCTTTAGAAGTACCCAAGTGGAAGTGGGACCAAGTATCGATGGATTTCATCGACGGTTTGCCTCGTACTCGGAAAGGCAATGAAGCTATCTGGATCATTGTGGACCGTTTGACTAGACAACCCACTTCTTGCCAGTGAGTCTACCCGCATGGCTGCAAGTTTAGCCGAGTTATATGTGAAAGAAATTGTCCATCTTCACGGTATTCCTAGCAACATAGTGAGTGATCGTGATCCGATCTTCACTAGTAGATTTTGGGAGGCATTTCAAGACGCATTGGGAACAAAACTGAATTTCAGCACTGCTTATCACCCACAATCTGATGGGCAGACTGAGAGGATTAACCGAATCTTAGAAAACCTATTGCGTGCTTGTATACTTGATTTTGGTGGTTCTTGGGAGGACCATTTACATCTGATCGAGTTCTCATATAACAATAGCTATCAGGCCTGTATAGAGATGGCTCCTTTTGAAGCTTTATATGGCCGTCCGTGTCGATCACCCGCATGCTGGATCGAGGCAAGTGATAGACTTGTCCTTGGACCAGATATGATTAAAGAAGCCACAAAGAAAGTTGATTTTATACGAAAGAAATTGAAAATGGCTCAATGTCGTCAAAAGAGTTATTATGATCGCAGGAGAAGGGATTTGGAATTCCAGATTGGAGACTCTGTCTTTCTTAAAGTATCTCCTATGCGAGATGTATTGAGGTTTGGGAAGACCAGTAAGCTGGCACTACGGTATATTGGTCCTTTTCCTATTCTGGAGAGCATCGGTTCTTTAGCCCATCGAGTGCAGTTGCCTAGCTGGTTGTCTTGCGTGCATGATGTGTTCCATGTTACTTATCTTAGGAAGTATGTGCACGATCCAGATAGTATTATTGAAGAAGCTACTCATCAGGATCTCGAAATCACTCCCAATTTAACAGTTAAAAGAGAACCAATAAAGATCGTAGATCGTGATAACAAGCAATTGAGAAGCAAAGTTGTGAAACTAGTTAAAGTTCAATGGAGTGGCAATCCAAAGGACTGTACTTGGGAAACCGAAGATAATATGCGGAAATCATATCCCAATTGCAGAGTGGATATCTTGGCTTAAACTGGTAAGCCATTTCTATGTCCTTTTCTGAATTCGTATATTCTTTCTTTGCTTTTCACTCTCTTTCAAATTTCAAGGACGAAATTTTCTTAAGGGGGGGTATTTGTAACATCCCAGAAATTATTACTTTAAATATGGTAACTTATTTGAACTTTTGAAATTTTATTTGAAAATTTCAAAAGTAATAAAGTATTATTAATATTAAATATTACAAATATATATGGATAGAAATAAAGTATTTGGTAGTTTAAGCTTTAAATAGATAATAATAAAAATGTAAAAACAAGATTTGTGTTAAATATAAATATATAAGGTAAGATAACTATAAAGATAACAAATGAAATGAACATATAAAAAATTCTAGAAATATATATAAGATCAATTTTATGGCTAAGTATAATATAAAGTGAACATATAGATAAAATCTAACATCATGCTAAACATGGAAATTCATTTATATTACAAAGTAATAAGACAAAAGGAAAGAAAGAAATATACATTCAAGTATGTACAAATAAGTATAAGTATGCAGACATAAGAAGAAAATATAAATATCTATGAACAAACAATTAAAGGGATAAATATGAAGTGTGAAACAAGACAATAGAAATTAATGTGAGTATCTCTAACACACCATAATATATCTTATCAGCCACCAAAGAGGGAAAAAAATCAGCCTAGTCAAACAAGCAAAACAAAAAATATCTCTGACCTGATTGTACAAAGAAAATAATAACACCCTATACACTTCTTTCTTATATATCAAGCTTCTCATCTCAGTTTCGTTCATTCTAAGCCGTGTAAACCTGAAGTAAATATCATAGAAACTTAACAAAAATTCAACTTAAACAACAATTAAGCACAAATCAAACCAGAGATCAAGTGGAAGATTTCAGCTTGCATTTTCACAGGCTGATTCAAAATAAAGCAAGCTCTGTTCATTTTCCTGGAACCATAGTGAGTAACATTACATTTTAAAATTTAAAATTATGATTCTGTTGCAAGTATATCTGTGATAAGTATGTTTGTTTGTATATATGTATGTTTCTCTGAGTATATATGAGTGATGGATGTATGCGTGTGCACAGTTATCTTCTGTGATTTCCTGCTCTCTGTTCAAGCAGTAGTTTTGAGTTTAAAAATAAATTCTTCTTGATCTACTGACTTTTTGGACTTAAGACTAAAATAAAGTTTGTTTGTTATGGTATATATTAAAGTTTAAAAATCAATTTAAGTTAACACATCTTGTTAATAACTCGGGAAATCCAGAAATCTAGGCAAATCTCTAAATTAGTCAAAATACAAACATTTTAATTTACGATCTCAGATATGTGAATGGAATCCTTATAAGTTAACATGAATTTTAAAATAAAAATCATAATTTTTAGATGGGGAATGAAAGAGCAGTTTGAGTTTGCATAATTTTTTTTGTTTTGGTGATTGCTGGTGATCCTTTGAGTTGTAAGGGTCGGGATCTCGTCTGGTGATGGAAGGACGAACGACCGTTCAGGAAAAAATAGGGTGATGGTGTGTAGTTGGTCGTGGTGGCGGCGACGAGCTTTTGAAACTGGTAAACCTAGTTTTGTCGAGTGTGAATGTTTTGATTTATTCGTCGTCCACGTTTGATCGAGTGCTACATGGTTTTGGGTGATGGTAGGGGGAGCGTCGACGAGTAGTTGAACGGAGTTTCAAGTTTTCTGATGATCGGTATGTCGAGAACGACGCGTTTCCAGGTTTTGGTTGAAGTTGTTCCAGTTGTTCCAGGTTTCGAAATTTGAAATTAAATAAAGTTTTATAACTTTAAATGTTTAAATAGGTTTAAATGTGAAGGTATATTTTAAATAGGTGAACTTAAGAAGGAATTTAATTTAACTCTTTAAAATTTCTTTTATAACAAAAATATTACTTAAACATATGAATTTGAAGGTTTTCAAAATTAGTTTTTAAATTTATAGAAGATAAATTGGTATTCATTTTATATTTTGAAATGAAAATGAAATTTAAGCGGTAAATTCGAAAGAAATGTTTTCTAACATATTTGTGAGTGATAGTTAAATCATTTATAAGAATCAGTTTATCTTAAAGTTAATGAAGATATAATGATGTGTAATTCATGGAATTTTTGAATTTTCTCTTTATGAATTAACTTATAATTAAGAAAATTAATCATTGATTTAAAAATAATATAATAATAATTAATAAAAATAATTATGTGGTTAATTCATTTAGATCACATTCACCTTAATTGAAGATGATTAACTATTGTCAAATATTGTGCACTAGATTGATAATTCTGTTGTGATACTATGTGATGTGAATTGCTCTTTACTGAACTGTGATTTGTTATTTGTTTCTGTATTGATGTGAAAACCCTTTTGCCCGTAAAACGACATTTAAACTTCGATGTGAAAGGGAGTCGGATTTCAGTTAGTTATCCAAAACCCACATCGAACCTTTAATGTGAATCTTGTAATTGATATATCCACGTGTTTTAAAATTAAGCGTTCATTATTCGGTTTAGCCGAGAGAGGACCTTTGTGTCATATAACCCATTTCGAATAGTAATACGTCGAAATGAATAGCATTTGAAGATGGTGGTGAAGACCGTGTGTCTTCGAAATCGATAGGACAACCTGTCGAATGTCTCTACACTGAGTTGCTCCAGTATAGAGATCTCCACATGTGATGGGGAGTTTGATCGGGATTGTGGATACCCGAATTTGCAAGGGCTTCTTCCTTTATTGGATGAAGTGCCTTCGGTTCTGTTCGAACCTGGAACAGACTTGTATGGTTGTGTCTCTGACACTACACCTTGAGATATAAAGCAGATTTCTTTCAAATACATATCTGTTGGTGGCGGAGAATTTATTCTCTTAGCTTAACACCCTTCTCTGAGACGTACGAGCTCAGAGGTTATGTAGTTGAGGGTTATCAGCGATATACTCCCAATTAGGTAGTGTGGCATGCTAAGTGCTGCTATGTGTTGATGATCATTTGTTGATCATTTGTGATCATAGCATGGCTTTCGTGTAAAGCGTAGCTTTGTGGACGAGACCTCATCGGACCTCACACCCCGGAAATGGTCGAAACAGGAAAGATGCGGCAAGGTTATGAAGGTCGTGCCTTTAGGGTATGTCATTTCCTTCTGGAAAAAGGTAATATCATGGTATGGAGCCCAGATATTTACCTATGTGGTTGCTTCAATCTCATTTACTATGTGGTTGTTGCTTTGTGATGGAGGGCCCTCGGATAAAGGTCGCAAACGACCGAGAGGTCGCATACTCGAGTAGTAGTTACCTAGTTACAGAGGTAACCTGGCCTTGTGTTGGCAGAGAGCCGGGTAGGTTCTCGGGACGTCCCTCCAGAGGCGTACCCATGTGGCAGTAGGAAGTTCCTTAGCCTGACCATTTGCTGGAAATCCAATTCCCAATACGAACCCAGTATGTTTTTAGTTGTATAACCTGCCATTTACTTATGGTGGCACCACTGTTTAGATGGTAGCTATAGTAGGCATAGTTCGGAATGTCTATGCTGGCTAAGATTAATATTATACTTTCGAAATGTTTTTACACTATGCACTAGTAATAATATCAAAGAATTTTTCTTGTATCAAGTATATTTGACTATCATAAAAAGAAATCTCCTCTAATTCTGCGATTGCATTGTGTGTGTGGCGGGAGGTCTTATGGTAGTTTCATTTTCAAAAAGCATAACGACTTTTCTTTTATAAATCTTGTTTCTTTAAAAGCAACTATTTTTGTATACTCATACCAGTCCCATGACTGACCCGGAGTTTATTGTTTCCTTTCTAAACTCTTGGTGCCGATTATTTCCATACGGGCAGCCTTGTAGCAGGTTTCCGTGTTTTGGTGTTAACGGTATTTTGGAAACTTTTATCTTGGAGATGTTTTGGAAGCTTTGGATATCAGGGTGCTTAGTTTTGGAAGTTCACTATCGCTTCATCCCTTTGAAGACTTTTTGGATATATGATCACTTGTTGTTCCATTATGATGTTTTATTTGGAGTTGTGACATATGTGTAAGAATACTCTGATGTAGTAATGAATATTTTGATGATGTTGTATCTGTGATGTAATGCATGATATTCATTCTGTTTCCGCTATTTTATATTCATCTGATGTTGTTATAAGCTCCATCCGACTGGAGTTGGATGTTCGAATTTTTGGCAGTCAAATACAAGTGAGGTATTTAGTGTCAATTTTCGAACATTGAATTTCGGATCGTGACAAAGAATATAATACTTAACATTTTATATTAATTAAATCAAACTTTATTAATTTAGGTTTATTATTGAGTCTCCTTTATATTTAAACGTATTTATATAAAATATTTCAATATTAAATAACCATATATATTCCCTTTCAAAACCATAGAAATAAATTTCAAAATATTTATATATAGACCAACGGTGACTGTATAATTCTCTATCCTATGGTCAAGTAATACAGATATTTATCATTTTAATCCGTAATTTAATATATACGGGTATATATCATTTCAACCGGCAATCCCAAATTCAATGCAAATGAAAATCGCTTGGGTCTATCATTTCAACCCATAGCAATTTTCTCCTATTCTAAAGTCTGCTCGGGTATGTATCATTGCAACCCATAGTGAATTCTATACTAAGAGGGAACTTCCAAGGTGATGAGAGATACGATAATAATAATAACAGGCATATATCTTAAATGAAAATATAATATAAACAACAGTATATGGTGTCATATACCACAGGTGAAGAGTTACATAATAATAGCATATATACCACAATTTAAAATAACTAACAACATCATATTTTAATTGTCGTTTCAATTGAAATCAAATTTAACAAATATAAGAACGTTAATCGTGAGTGATTGCTCACCTTCCGAGGCTAGAGGAGATAGACAACGGAATAAGATGAGACACGAATCCAAGCACGGATTTCAAAGTGAACCAAATTTGGCACGAATTCAACGATCAAAGCTGATAAAGAAGGAAATGATGAAATAAATCAAAATTTGCTTGTTATAGACTGAAAATAAATATACAATATCTTCTTAAACCAATATTAAATTTGGAACCCAGATTTAAATAATATATATATACACATTTTCAAATAGATGCTAAATATAAATACCGATAAATATTATATAATAAAACACATATAAGTTGAACTCAATATATGCATGTAAAATGTATATATAAAATAAGATAAATGAACCAAGACCAGTACATATATAAATATGCAGACTTATGGTATGATATGTAAACCAATGTGATCAAAATTTCTAACATATATAGCTAACAAACTATAAAATCTATATAAACTAATATAATATAAACTATACGTATTTAAATATCTTAGTATAATAGAATATAATGTAATATATAAAATCCATTACAGACATACAAAACATGTAAAACTTATAAAAAATACTAGAACGAAGTATAATAAAATATAATATAATATATGTAAACATACACGTACAAACTATACTTGAAGTATAAACTATAATCAAAAACATATATATATATATATAAACTTAATAAAAAAATATAAATGGTTCGATAGCCTAATATATGTAAAAAAGATTGTACTAAAATATTTATAAGCTTTTGAAGTATATATATATTGTACATCAAGATACAAACTATATGTTATAAGCTAATAAAACAAGTTGTACTATCATATGCATTTTATAACAAGATAATAACACATGCACTGCTATATATAAATAAATCTGTTAAAAAAAGTTAAAGCAAGATCGTAATATAATATAAAATATACATTAAGCCCCAGCAGGTTTTATATAAACGGATATCTATAAAAAATAATTCAATACTAGTATATACACTTATATATTTATAAATATACCAACGATTTATATACGGCGGTTGCCGTACAAATTTTTTTTCCAGGGAAAAATAAACATACCTACACATATACAAACAAATATATATAACAAAAAGCAGCTATGAAAAAGTATAAATTGGGAAAACATACGTGCACATATAAACTCACTTTAAAAAGAAGGCTGCGAAAAAAAATGTAGACGCACAACAACTAACGTGATGTGGAGGGCAGGAAGGCCAGAGGGACGAAGCGGTGTCAGGGAGCTTCGGTGCAAGGCCGGTTGATGATGGAAGGCCGTGCGTGAGAGTGGGCGGAGGAGGGGACATTGGCGAGGGCAGGTAGTGTGCTGCGTGTGAGAAGGTCGGACTGGGTTGACGAAAGGCAGACGTAGAGAGAAAGTATGGAGGTGCGATGGTGGGTAGTTTGGTGGTTTCTTGCGTGTTGTGATGGGTTTTATATTTTTATTGAAATGAGAAGGAAAATTTTTAAGAAGAATAAAAGCAGCTCTCTGTTATATATATGGTACTATATTGCAATATAAGTCATAGAATCTAAAATGTGGAAAATGGAACAAAACGTACGCACCACAATAAATGACAATGAACCGGATAATAAAATTTAACGTTGGGGATGTTAAAAGTTAGAAATCGTAAATCAAGGAAATATTAAATGCAAATGGAATGTGGTGGATCGGCAGATGGAAAAGAAAACGTAACGTTTAAAAATAAATGAACGAATGCAGAAGGATTTTCCAGTATTATACGCTAAAATATTCAAAATGACGGATAAGAGCAGAAATTTGGGCATAGGGAAATGCTGAAATCTAGGAAATGATGAATGTTAATATAAATGTTAGTTGCGGTCAATTCCCATTTGAAATTTGAATAGGCACAACTATTAAAAGAGTAAAAGTAGTACCGATACGGTTAACCGTTTTCATGGATTTCACCGCGTACCAGACTTCGAAATACACAAATGAATATACTACAGAGATCAGCACGATAAGACAATCAAAACGGTATACAGATATCAGTGACAGGATCATCCAGTCAAAAAGTCGATACAGACTCTGATATACGTTGTTATTCCGTACGGAAAAATCCAAATGGAGCTAGAAACGTCCGAATTTCACAAAAAGAATTTCGTAGTCTTATTCAGAGTGTTCTAAATAAATTTTATCATGTTGACAAATTTAGGTTTCGGAAAACTTTTAAATTCAACTGTTATTAACTGATTTAAATTGAAATAAAATTTCACAAAAAAATAAACTTCAATATTATCAAATGAAAATTTACCAGTTGCTATGTTCAAATAGACATATTCCAAATAATAAATTTTTATTTTCAATTCTTATTGTTTAAAATTTCATAAAATTTCAATTAATTAAATAAATAAAATCACTAAAATTTTTGGGTCGTTACTTTATCGGTAATTGGATTTCGAAGGAACTGGAGTAGGATTTGGGGGATTCCTATTCGAAAAGCACTTCGAAGCAATTTACATGTTCAAAGAATTAAGATGTTTGAAGATGGAGATATTGAGATGAATAATAACGAAGGACTACTTGTTGATTAATTAGGGATAAACTCCCAATTCACTATATTGTAGTTGTGGTCTCTTTATTATGAAAAATCACAACACCATAGGGGTTTCTCACCTGGCCGAGGAAAGTGGCTCGGTTTCTTTTTAGTCCTAGAATGAACTTTATGGATGATTGTCTGACTTTGCATTCCAAATCACAATGAACGATCTCTATAAAAGTATATCAATCGGTGGCGGAGAAGACACCTTCTCTTAGCTTAACACCCTTTCTTGAGACATACGAGCTCAAGAAGTTATCCGTTTGTAGAAATCAGTGAAATGTGAATGTGGAATGGCAATGTGGCATTCATAGTGAAAGAAGATGTGCTATGTGAAAATGTAATCGTTGCCTCGAGCCTCATCAATCGAAAATGACTGAAATAGGGTTAGATGCAGCAAGGCTAAGTGGGTCATTCCTTATTAGAGTATGATCATCCCCTTCTAGACATATTTCTTCCCGCTATGACGTTCGGGATGAAAATTAATGTGGTTTGTATGCTCGGGAGCCTAGCTTAACGGTCGGTAACGACCGGGGATGACATTGTACTGACTTATAATTTTTGATAATTAAAAATAGTTAATTTAATAAGATTTTGTAATTTAATGTTCGAAGAAATTAAAATTCATGATTTAATTAATGAGAATAATAACTTGAATGAAATTTATTAATGTTAATTTAAGGCAATTGACTATTATCGTAACGCAATTTCAACAAATTGAAATAATTGTAAACATAAAATTGGTTATAGATTGTAAATAAGGAAATAATTTAAATGTTATGTTAATTGGTGAGAAATTATGTAATCAATTGTAATTGGATGAGATCAGTGTTGTGTAAGCATTTATAACATTTGTTTGTAAATAATAAAACCATAATGTGATTAAATTAAGTAAAAGGTGACCATTGTGATATGTTACCTATTTATTTAAGCCGATGAATTAAATTGGAAATCAATTGAAATTAAATGTAATTAAATATTACGTTAATGGAAATTAAGATGAAATTGGAGAATATTAATGTAATAAGATATAAACCAATGTTAATTATGCCCATAGAGTAATGATTGATTGAATAAAAAGATTGAAATCAAATTAAATCAATTCATTGGAATTAAATTATAATTAATTGGATTTAATTGCAGTTGACATTGAACACTGTAATTAATGTAATATATAACACTGAACTGAAATGTAAATTTGTTTTAAATTATTATAAATGTCCAAGTGATCAAAAAATGATGAAAATTGTCAGATATTAAATTTGAAATTAAAAAGCGATTTAATCAATTTAATGATAATTTATTTAATTAATGTGAAAATAGCCATTTTGGCCACTGTCTCGGATTTCGACGAAACCAATTTCATCGGATCTGTAACAGTGAATTATTGTAGATTTTCAAGTTTCGTAGCGATTGGACTTGTCGTTTGATTGTAAGGGCTTAAACGCGTAGAAATCAATTTAATTGAATTCATTTGAAATAAGCTGATTTTAAAGCTAACTTCTTCACATGATAGAATTAGGATCGAAACCTATTCCATTGAGTTTAAAAATATAAAAAAACCGATTTTGATATATAGGATGACCCACTTTCATTTTGGAGCCAGAATGGGCTTTTTGGGTCGCTATTCATCGTTCATACAAATTCGATATGTGTTTATTTTCTTATCGGGCTTTGTTAATACAAATAGTCTTATTTCCCAAACCCTAGCAGTCATTTTTCTTATTCTGTATGTACATCAACTTTTGTTTATCTCTTTCTTTTCAATGGCAGAAAAAAATTCAATCCCAAAACCCTATTTCAATTTCAGTTTTAAATTCAAACTACTTAAACTATATCACATTATATATCGATTCAAATCTCTCAACGAGCGCAATCTACGGTGGTGATTTGTTCCTTGAATTGGATCATCGCTTATTCAAAAATCAATGAATTAATCTCGGTCTTTCATTGTGTTGTGATCAACTTCAGCAGATCATCGAATCGATGGTATGGATTTGTGGAGATCGACCAGCGGAGTCCATCAGTGTAGTTCATTTGGTCAATTGGTTGTTGGATCTGCCGATAAATTAGATTAGGGTTTGGAAATCAAGGTGGCGGCTGCAACCTAGGGGGTGCCGTACAGGGTCGCGCCTACGTGGTGAGGTCAGTTAGGGGTCAGGGGCTTGATGATGGCACTGGATCTGGACAGCGGCAAGGGTATGTGCGGTGAGAACAGATCCAGGCAGCGGCTAAGGTTCGTGCACAAGCTCTATTGCATGTCGAACGGAGATTAGGGCATCTCGCGTGCTGTAAGAGGTGCTGACATGTTCTTTCTATTTATTTGTTGATTTATTTTTCCGTATTAAATTTAATCGTTCTAATTATCGTGCTTTCTCATACGAGCTTGGTTACACGCGTGGTTTGTTCCGTTGGGATTGTAATGGAATTATAGACATTTTGGAACTAGTTTGGTCAAATTCTGAGAATTTTGAATTTTGGGCCTTATTTTGGATTTTAATTTGATTTGAAATCAAAGGTGAGTGTTTTGACCCACTCACAACTGCTAGATTATCTTATGTTAGTTAAATTAAATATGTGATGTGATTAGAAATTGATTGGTTGGTGGTTGGTATATTTAAATAGTCATTCCAGTTAAGTATGGTTTTTTGCATTTAATTGTCATTTAATTTGATATTGAATTTAATTGTCAATTGAATACCTGTTGATGATAATCAGTTAGTTGGTGTTATTTATTGGTTGATTGAATGGTGATGGTGGATGTTGATTGTTGATACTGGATGAGTGAATGGTAGATTTTATAATATTGCAAGTTCCCTATGGGTTGAAATGATACATACCCGAATGATTTGATAGATTAGGAAGAAACCGTTATGAGTTGAATTGATAGACTCAAGCTATTTCATGAATTTTTAAATAAATTTGTGATTGCGGGTTGAAATGATATATATCCATAAATATAAAATATTTGTGGACTGAAATGATAAATATCTGTACCACTTGACCATAGGGTAGAAAATTATATACGGACATTGGATCGGTTAAATTAAATGATTTTAAATCCTTAAATTTAGAATTTAGTTGGATAATATTTTAAAGAAAAATTGATTTATATAAACTAAATTATTTGAAAATCCGAGTTTTAATTGTTGAAATTAGAATTGGTTTAAATTGAAATTTTAAAGTTAGATTTGAGGCATAAATAAAAATTTATCGAAATTGGCTTATTAAAATATTTGAATATTTAAACTTTGAAATCTGCTAAATTTGAAATAGTTTAAGTTTATAGTTTAAGCATGGATTTGGAATCGATATTGATTAAATCGTTTAAAGATGTGTTGAAATGAAAGAAATAGTATAATTTGATATTAATTTCAAATTTATTATTTTAATATAAACTTTTTTAAATATATTATTATTAAATCCCGATTACTAAGATTTTCAAACTATTAAACTAATTAATTTATTTTAAGCGATTTAATCTATTTTAATCAGTTTAAAACTATTTCAAACCCTGCAGACACTGGATATTTCTGTTTACTAAAGTTAGGATTTGGAATCCTGAACATCTCTTAAGTTATTGCATGCACGTAGACAATGGATAGGAGATGTCAAACCCCGTAAACATCTCTGATGCCGTTACACTCGTATTTATTTACTATTGATTTAACTTATATAAGGTCTTTTAGTCCCGACTCGAATGTTTTGTCTTTTCAATTTGCTCGGGTCTTTCCAGCACTACGCCATCGATGGCCTATTGCAACGAAAATACAAGATTTTGCTAGCTACAATATAACGATAGCTATGATGATTTTTGTCTATTACAACATTAGCTTCAGAATGTTAGCATAGATATCAACACTATGTTGCAGTAGCTATAGACTTATAAAAATATTATAAAAAATGAGTATGGGCTGGGAAAAATGTGGGCTGAAATAATTTTTAACGTGGGAATCAAAAACAAAGCGGTAAAAGTTAACAAAATATTGAAGGGTTTCACTCAAACACTTAACAAAATATGTACTCGCCGCTCAACCTCTCAAACATTCAAACACTCTGCGTTTTCAATTAGGGCTAAAAGTTCTAAGTTTACAAGCTTAATTGGGGTTCGATTAGGGCATGTTCGAGTTCAAGTTCAATTGGGGCTTCGGTATTTCAATTAGGTCTTCAATTGGGGTTCGTTTGGGTTTCGAATTTCAGTTAGGGCTTCGATTTAATCTGATGCTTAAGGTATCACTCTATTTATATTTCAAGTTTTTCCTGATTTGATTGTTGTGTTGCCTAATTTACTGATTTACTTATGAGTTCAGGTGTAATCTTATTCTTGATTTTATTATTGTGTTTGTCTTTATATGTTATTTATGTGTAAATTAGTGATGAACGACGAGGAAAAAATATGGGCAGAACTTCCTAAGTTCAGTGAAGGATATATCAGTGGAGTGAAACGTTTTATTCAAAATACTTTTCCTAGATTCGCAGTAGGTGATGAAATTACATGCCCTTGGAAAAAGTGTCATAATCGCAAGTGGCATCGTCAAGAGGTAGTCTATGACCATCTGATTTGGAATGGTCCATCTGAATTATATGTGAAATGGATTTGTGAGGTTTCCTGTCTAGATCCTGAAAGGAGCGATAACGATATGGATCGTGAAGCGGGAATAAATTTTGGAGATAATCTCGATGAGATGTTGCATCGTACTTGTAGAAATATGCAGAACAACGAAGGTGGATCTTCTGATGAAGCAAATGGAGTAGATGTCGATGCTAGAAAATTTCATCATCGTGTTGAAGAGGGAAAGCAGCCATTATATCCCGGGTGTACTAGATTTTTGCGATTAAGTTTCATCGTCGGGCTTTATTCTTTAAAATGCCTACATGGAATCACCGAGTCTGCATTTACCGATTTATTAGAGTTGCTAAAAGAAGCTTTTCCACAAGCCCACATCCCTTTATCTTTCAATGCTACCAAAAATATCATCAAAGATTTAGGCCTCGATTACCAAAGAATACGTGCATGTCCAAATGACTGCATGCTATATTGGGCAGAAAATGAAAAGGAAAATAACTGTAAAACTTGTGGTATTTCAAGTTGGGCTATACCGGAAAAGAAAGCGGGTGTTGATAATGATCCGGAGCAGCGGATTCACAAAGTACCAGCAAAAGTGATACGTTATTTTCCACTAAAACCAAGGTTACAAAGGATGTTCATGTCCAAGGAGTATGTAGAACTAATGATATGGCATGCAGTGGGAAAAAATGATGGCAGACTTCGACATCCAGCTGATGGCGAGGTTTGGAAGACGGTGGATGCCTAATATCCTCATTTTTCATCTGAAAACAGAAATATAAGGTTAGGAGTAGCAGCTGATGGATTTAGTCCTTTTCGTACAATGACTACAACTCACAATACATGGCCAATCATAGTGGTAAATTATAACCTTCCACCTTGGTTATGCATGAAGCCAAAAAATTTGATACTTTCAACCCTTATCCCTGGTCCACAGTCTCCTAAGAATAGCATTGATGTCTACATGCAGCCTCTTTTCGCAGAATTGAAAGAATTATGGGGTCTTAGCATACAAACTTATGATGCCTTAACTGTTGCTAATTTCACGTTACGTGCAAGCGTGTTATGGACGATCAGCGACCTTCCGGGCTATGTAATGTTATCCGGCTAGAGCACAAAGGGTTATTTATCTTGTCCCTTATGTCATTTCGAGACTTCTTCAACTTACTTGAAACAGAGTAAAAAAATTTGCTACATGAATCATAGGAAATTTTTAGATCCGAAACACAAGTGGAGGTTTGATAAGAAAAGGTTCAATGGTGGAATTGAAATGGAACATCTCCAGGAATTTTATCCGGGACAGACATTGAAGAATTATTGGCTGGTTATGAAAATATTTTTGGGCAGAAAGAGGTTAACAAGCATAAAAATGAACCCCATTTTAAAAAGAAGCCAATATTTTTTAATTTACCATATTGGAGTCACAATGTATGTCGACATAACCTTGATGTTATGCACATAGAGGAAAACATTAGTGATAACATACTTGGTACTTTACTAAATATTGATGGGAAGTCAAAAGACCATTTAAGTGCTCGGTATGATTTACAAGAGATAGGCATCGAGGAGGTCCTTCATCCGGTTCTATCAGCTGATGGGAATTACCTTAAGATCGGGGCCGCCATATTTGCAATGACGAACAAGGAGAAAGAAATATTTTGCTCGGTGTTGGAGAATGCTAAACTGTCTTATGGTTGTGCAGCTAATATCAGTCGGTATGTAAACAAGAAAGAGAGGAAAATTGCAGGGTATAAGAGCCACGATGCTCATTTTCTTATCCACTACTTGCTGCAATTTGCTGTGAAGAAATCTATAAAACCTAAAGTTGCATTACCTATGATAAGATTAGTTGCATTTCTAAGAAGTCTTTGGAGTAAAATTATTAATTTGGCTGATATCAAGAGGCTACAAAAGGAAATTGCGGAAATTCTTTGTCAATTTGAGATGATATTCCCAAATGCTTTCTTCGATATAATGGTGCACTTGCTAGTTCATTTAGGCAAGAAAATTGAATATGGTGGACCTGCACATCTTCGTTGTATGTTTCATATTGAGCGTTATCTTTGTAAACTGAAATCATATGTTTGCAACAAAAGTAAACCTGAGGCGTCCATTGCTGAAGGTTGTCTTGCAGAAGAATGTTTGATATTCTATTCAAGGTTCTTAGGTGGCGATGAAGCAGGAAAAATGAAATTTGAAACCTGTCCACAGAACATGGAATATCCTATTGGCACAAGAAGAAACGATGATGGAAAAGGTATTCATCTTAAAGATTCTCAATGGACGGCATGTCACCATTACATTCTATTCAATTGTGGTAACAAGGAAATAAAGAGTTTACTTGAGTAAGTTTTTAAGTTTTATTTTTATTTTAGTAATTATTGAAGAATTAGAAAAAAACTCTATCTTTTATTAACCAGGTCTTTATTCTAGGGAACATCGAGCTTTAATTGATGGTCATGCATTATCAAAAAAAAAGAAAAGAGAGAGAGAACACAGTGAAAATTTTTGGATGTGGTTAAAGGAAGAGGTTGGGAAAAAGGAGGACATTTCAAAAGAAGTACAACTGCTTGCAATGGGCCTCTTCCAACAGCTAAGAGGTTTACTGGATATGTTATCAATGGATACAGATTTTATACAAGGTTCAGAGATGCCAAATGTACAACACAAAACAGTGGTGTATTTTTGATAGCCTTGACTACTAGCTTTGCAAGTTCGAAAGATAAAAATCCATTGGTTGGTGAAGTTAATTACTATGGATCAATTGAGGAAATATTAGAACTAGATTGTTGGGGAGAATTTAGTGTGGTTTTATTTAAGTGTTGCTGGTACCAAGAAGAGAAAGATTTACATGGGCTGACTCGTGTCAATTTTAATAGATTGTGCCAGAAATCTGATCCTTATGTTATGGCTTCACAAGTACAACAGGTGTTTTATATAGAAGATCCAATTGATAAGATGTGCCACGATGTTATCAAGAAATTGCCGAGAGACTGGTGTGAAATCGAAAGCGAAGATGCAAATGAAGATTTGAATGATATCCAGCCTGCTTATGGAATGGGAAATCAAGATTTTGATGTTTGTTGGTGTAGAGATGATGTCCCAATAAGACGAATCCGCCTTCCACCTAGCAGAGTGAAAGAAAATGCTTCTTAATTTCTGTGTATCACTATCATATTTAATTAAGTAACTAATGTACCAAATTTATGTAAGAAAATGTTGTTTCTGCCTTGATTAAATGTTGTAACTGATGTATCATATTTGTGGCTTTTTTTGGCCTCTTTTTTAGTGTTTCTTCCTTTATTAGATTTTAGTGAGGTGACTGTTTTATTTTATAATGCAGTTTGTTTATTTTAATTTGTAATTATGTCGTTCTAATGTTAATTCCTTCATTTTGTGTAGGATGGAGGCAAAACTTAAATTCCATCACAAGGGAAAATTCGAGAAGAATGGATATGTTGGTGGAGAAGAGACTTCTGTCATGGGCATTGATCTCGATATGTTTTCTTACACAGTATCGATGGAGTATGTCAGGGATGAGCTAAATTACACTGAAATTAGAGGAGTATATTCATGGAAAGGTTCAATGAGTGGGTGGAAATTGGTGACTAGTGATGCAGGCCTGTGGGAATTGATGCAAATAAAAAATAATAGTGATTACATTGATTTCTATTTCGACACCGTGGTCGATGATAAAATTGAGCCAATGAAACAAATGTAGCCACATGTCATAGTATGCCCAAGGAAGAATCTGTTGTGTCTAGGTATAAAAATATCTTCTCATTTGTACTATTTTGATGAATTTGGTCATAATAAAACTAACGATGAAACAACCTATTTATGATTACTTTCAAATGAATTTAAACCAAGATCCAATTTTGAGCATCCGATTTGAAAATTCATAAATAAATCATACAGAAGCTCATTCAAAGTAAGTGATAAAAACTGTAAATAGTTAGCTTTTTGACTGGAAGTAGATAAAAATATCTTCTCATTTGTACTATTTTGACGAATTTGGTTCTCGCATGGCTGAATTTGTTTTTCATTTTGCTGCTTTTACTGTACATAAATTTTTTGGGCATTTTTGTTTGAATATTAGGACTTGTTTGATTTTTAGTGCACTTAGTAGAATAATGAAGGAACAGGAGTATTAGTGTACATGATCAAGTCTTAATTTCTTTAATTAAGTTTAAATAATTATGTTTATGACATGATAAACTTGACTTTTATGTCGTTGCATGTTTGCAGCTGCAAATCACAGAAACGGCAATTTGTCACCACTCACCATCTGCAACAGGCAGCAAAAAACAAGAAGCAGACTGAAGTCTTTACTCCGATTCGAAAGTTGGGAAGGCTAAACAATCCACTTACCGACGAGACGCAGACTGATCAAGTCTTTAGTCCTAGAAAGTTGGCATGGCTAAACAATCCACTTACCGGCGAGACGCAAAATGATCAAGTCTTTAGTCCTAGAAAGTCGGCACGGCTAAGAAATCCACTTACCAACGAGACGCAGACTGATGAAATCTTTAGTCCTAGAAAGTTGACACGGCTAAACAATCCACTTACCGAAAAGATGCAGACTGATCAAGTCTTTAGTCCTAGAAAGTCGGCACGGCTAAACAAGCCACTTACCAACGAGACGCAGACTGATCAAGTCTTTAGTCCTAGAAAGTTGGCACGGCGTAACAATCCACAAGTGAGTGAATCTGTTGTGAGTCCACGCATGGACAGGAAAAAGGTGATCAGCAAGAAGTCAACTGGAGTCGGTAGGTCTGCAAAGTTACCGGAGAAAAATCCAACTGAAGTCAGTAGTTCTACGAAGACACCAGAGAAGAAAAATCCAACTGAAGTCAGCGGTGCAACTTTGAATATCAACTCAGTAAGTGTCAGGAGTAAATTGGATATTCTACAATTTGATGAAGAGGAAGAGGAAAATATGGATGAAAATGAGATTCTAATAAGAAGACTACAATCTGATCTTCTATATGATGTTCTATATATTTTGCTTATATTTACAATAATGTCTTGTTAATTACTTTCAGGATGATGATCTACCACCTCCACCGCTTACAGAATACCAAAGGGAGAGAGCTAAACATGTGTCGCAGAAGAATAGTGTTTTTGAAGCTCTTGGGATGCCTACATTAGTTACTGGACTGATAAATGAATTTGAAAGAAATAAAGGAAAAACAAAGATGCCAGCTGAAACCGAAGATTATACTCCAGAACAAGAGGAACCTAGTGAAGATGATACTTCAAAAAATCCAGTAAAGGTGCGTTATAGCTGAAGATTTAATTTTATGTTGGTAATTATAGACTAGCTTCCTTATTTTTTTTATTTTATTGTTTTTGTGTACGTATTTTAGAGAACCAAAAAGGTTACGATTACAAAGCCTCAGTCTGGACCAACAACACGTTCACGGGCCATTGTTGAATCTGCAACTGATAAGAATGCAACTCCGAAGGCAGGGGAAAATCCAGTTCCTACACAAACTGTTGATCCACCATGTAGCATTGAGTTACCACACAATGAAGGAATAGCTGCTTATTTGGCTATGCGAGAACGCCAGAAGAATAACAGTAGTCGAAGTGGATGTGACGACCCAGAATTTTTGAGCATTTGAAATTGGAATATCTAATTGATTTTGGATATTTGAAAGATTGATTTCAACTTGAATTCCAAACATCACTATTTATTTTAAATTATTGAATTTAATAATTGGAAGTTAGGTGAAATATTGAAACTTTAGTTTTAAGCTTGTTAAAAACAATTTGAAGGCTTGAGGAATTTATATTGATAGAGCTGAAGATAGTAAAAGTGTTAAAATTGAATTTAAAGGTGATTTGTTCAGTTTTGAAAATATATCGTTTAAATCGATATTTAAAAATAGCCTTCCAAGGCACAGTCTTGGATATCGATGAAACCAGTTCCATTGGATCCGTAATATTGTACTATTATCGGATTTCAAATTTTGTAGTGATCTGAGATGTGGTGTAAGCGTACGATATATAAACGTGCTAAAACTATATCAAAAATTTAATATAATAATTGGGTTCAAAAAAGCTATCTTCTCCATACGATCGAATTAGGACTCGAAACCTTTTCCAATGCGTTTGGAATAGGGGTATAACATTATAAACGCTTAGCGGCACGTCCCGATAGGGTCTCGAGATTTTGAGTTGCATAAATCGAGACGATTTAAATTTAAATTTAAATATAAAATATACTGTTGACTGGTCAATATACCTCCCATCTGCTGTTATTCTGTCCTTTTTCAAATCACTGTGCTTTGTTTATCCACACGCTAGACCAAGATTACATGCAATATCCTTCCTTCTCACACATGCTATTTCTCCTCTTTTAAAAAAATAGAGAGCGAGTCTTGTTCGACATCACAAATTCACAAATTGCTGTCCTCCTTCAAAATCAAATTCGTTTCACCCAAAATCAAAAAAATGAATTGGAAAAAATGGCCGATTCTTCCTTCAAATCAAGGGTGCGGCGACACTGCTCTGGAGCTCTGGATCGACGTCGTGACATGGATGAGAAGTTGAAGTCGAGCGCCAGTTCTATTGGTGCACTCGCGCTCGAGCTCGTGCGTGTGATGGAGGCGTCACGGCGAGGCTAATGGGGGAATAGGTGGAGGGCGCGATGTGGCTTAGGGTGACTCTCATGGATCGCGACAGAGGAGACGGTTGGTGAGGGCAGCTCGCGACATCGCGATGGGGGAGGTACCGCGTACGTACGAGCGTGAGCGAAATTCGGCAAGCTGGGGTTTTTGGTTCTGTGATTTCGCAAGTTGCAGCTAGGATTTCTTTCTGATAAGGCAATAAGGTCATAAACTGAAAAGAACCGAGCCGGTTTGGAAGTGGGTTGCAAAACAGGAATCAAAGGTGAGTTAATCTCACTCATCTTGGTTTCTATTTAAATTTAAATGGTTAAATTTAAATAATTGGCTGAATGATTACATTGATTTGATGTGCTTTATCATATATAGTATTATATATAGCATATTTTGGAGTGATTGATTTCCCGCATTTTACAGCGGATGAGACCTTATGCGCTGCATAATAGCAGATGATATTATATAAATCCCATATACCGCGATATTCCACCTTGAAGTGGAATTGGTATTGTGCTAACATCTGTGGATGCAGGGAAACAGGTTGGAGGGATCTTACTGGATTGCTCAAAACTATTTAGATTGTTTAATATTCTGTGTTATGAATATTGATATTCTGTGATGAATTATATTGATAATTGGAATATTGAATACTATGGTTTGCTTGAATATATTTCAGTACACTAGGTCATCAAAATATTTAGAATTGGATTTTTGGAAGAAATATAAGAGTAATTTTGGAAGTGAAATAATTATAGAATAAAAATAAGAATGAATTGCAAAGAAATAAAAGTGATATTTAAAAACTGAAGTTAAATTGTAAAGTAGAGATTTAAAACAAGTTTTAAATCAAAGTTAAATCTAGAATTCAAGTTAGTGAATCGCAATTTTAAACAAATAAAGTTTTTAAATTAAAATTGTTTTAACAACTTGAATGTTAAAGTGCATTTTTAAATTGATTTGAACTTAAAAATGAATTTGGTTTTAAATTTCTTTAAACTTCTTTATAGAATGAGTAATTAATTTATTTAATGAAGTAAATAAATATGTAGTTAATTACTGGTTGAGATTAATCAAGTGTGATCAATATTTGTGGTTTAATTAATGATTAATTACTTAATCTAATTAATTTAGATTAGGATAAATTAAAATGTAATTAGAAATCATCAATTTATATAATGAATGATGTAATTAAATATTGATTTATTTAAGATTAATTAATTAATAATAAGTGATTTATGAGAAATTAATTAATATAAGTAATTATGGATTAATTTAATTAATTATAGTTACTTAATTTGAGAAGTAATTAAAGATTAATTACTGTTTTTGGTTAAGAATAATTAATTTGTGTAATTAATTAAAGATAATTACTTGAATGTAATTGAAGGATAATTAATCCAGGGTGATTAATTAAGATGGATAACTAAGGGATGATTAATTAATTGATTTGAAATTTATTAATGTTAAATGAAGGAATCTAAGTGATTGAGGTTAGTAATTCAATTAGAATTAATTAAATTAATTTGGAAGTGATCAAGTTTGCTTAGTGATGATTGAATGGTATTGGTGCCTTGAATGAGACTCGAAGAGGCCGGGGTCGGGTATTAGAAAATACCCAAAACCACTTCGAATTTTTATAGATTGATATGTGAAATCTATAGGCTGGAATGAAATGATTTAAGTGAATTGGACTATTTAATCTAAATTTTGGTACTTAGAAAATTGATGTGTGAAATAAGTGATGTCTATAACAAATTGTGAATTTGTAGATTGACACGAGTTACTCGAGTTTTATATAAGTTGTATGCTTTGAATTCTATTTTAGATGGGTTACTCACGCTGGTTTCCAGCCTGACCCGGGTGTTACTTTGATGTAATGCTTGGGTCAGACCGAGTATTAAAGATTTTCAGGTAAGGACATTCTAGAGCTCGGGAGGCGAGCTGGATGGCAAGAACGTATGGAGTGTCTCAGTTGTATTATATTGTTGTATATCTGACGCATGATGATTGTGTATTTCTAGTGTCTGTATATATATATATATATATATATATGTAACTCTGATGTATTATAAATGCATTTGACATATAAAGAATTTTTTTTGTATACTGTTATTATTTGATATTATATTTTGATCCGCTACGAATGTGAGAATCTTTGTTGCGTTTCCTCTTCTTCTTCTTCTATCTCTTTCTTCTTTTTCGAACTATCTGGAATTTTCGAGACCGGAAATTTTGGGTCATTACAGTTGGTATCAGAGCTGAAGGTTAAGCGAGAACCTTGGCTCTAGTGGGATTACTCATTAAGGATAGGGTCAATGGTACCCTAGAATGAGTTGAGTGTGTGTGTGTATATATATATATACATATATATATATATATATATATATATATATATATGAGAGCGTACTTGTTATTTTCTGATATAAAGATTTTAAATGATTTTATACAAGAATATATTTTGATATATATAGAGCAATATTTCATTCAAATAAATATTAAGTTAATTGGTTGTTAAATCATTGGAATTAAATAGAAACAATGAGAACTAAGTGGTAATAGAAATACAACCAAACTTAAGTTAAATATTGAATTGGGGAAGAGTTTCAGAATAAGATGATAATGAATGGTTATAGATATGATAATCTTGGTTATTATCATAAATGGTTTTGTGTTTGATAATTAATGAGTAAGCAAAATGAAATGTTTTAAAGAAGTAAAAGATTTAGGCAAGCATGACTTATAAATTGGAACTGAAGTTGATCTGAATTGTGGAGTTTTAAATCTGGGTCCAGAATTTGAAATTTTGTTTCAAAGTAATGAAGAAATAATAAATAATGTTATTTAATATTATTTGAATGATAGAGCTTGATTCAACAAGAGTCGTTTGAAAATTTTAAAGGAATTTGTTCGAATTTAAAACCAAAGATGGTTTAAATTTAAAAGTAACTGGTGTGTAAATGAAATAAATATGAAATAAACTCTAAGGTTGAGTTTTGAATTTTCATTGGAATGTGATGTGAAACGCAAAGTGAAGTAAATTTTAAACTTAAGTGGGAAGGTTATTAATGTGAAGTATAAAATTTGAATGGAAATGCAAATTGTGTAAATTTGACTGGATTAAGTAAATTAAATTTAACTTAGAGGAAGTTAAATAAGTTTGGATGGACAACCTGGTTTGGAAATTTCAATATGAAATTGGGAATTGGGACTAATTCAAACAGGAATTGAGATGATTTGAAATTGAAGTGGGTTCAATTAATATTAGTCCAAGTTGATTGGAATAATTTGGAATTGTAATTAAAGCTGAACAGGTTTAAAATCAAATGGAATTTGATTTGAATTTTGGAAGAAATCAAGATTAACTCAACTTGAATTGGGTTAAATCAATTTCAATGGAAATTGAAGTTATTTAAGTTGGAATTGAGCAATTTAAATGGAGGTGGAAATCTAAATTGAATAAATGAGAATGGAGATTGGGAATTGAACAATTTGGCTCTAAAATATTTTTCCAAATAAAATATTTTAATATAAACTGTTTTTCATCTATTTTCCTATCTATTTACTATATATAACCTTTATTTTTACCCCCAAACTATTTCATACTTATTCTACAATTATTTTTGAAACTGTTTAACAATTTTTCAATTGTTTTATAAACTAATTACTATTTTTCAATTGTTTTACAAATTAATTACTACTTTATAACTGTTTTGCAATTATTTAAAATTTTTATAACAATTTTACTATTTTTCAACTATTTTACAATTACTTAACTATTTTACAGCTATTTTACAAACTAATAATTATTTTTCAACTACTTGTCTATTTTTCAAATTTTCAAGCTATTTACTAAATATAAACTGGTCGGAGTTCAAACTGTTATTGATTAAATACCCAACTGAGGTAAGAATTGAAGTGATAATCCAAATGGCGATTAAGGTAAATGTGAATAAGTGAATAAAATCAAAGTGAGGATGAATAGAAAGGGAATTGATTTGGCTAATAATCAATGAAGTTAGGTACATAGGATGTACATATATTATTCTATTCGCATAGTGATTTGATCCAGATTCGAGCATAGAATTTCGAGATAGTTATATCTATCTGAGTTGGGATTTTTCACTCGATTTTCGACGGCGAACATGGATATGGATTGTTGATTGGTTCTGGATATTCTCTATCATAGTTATGGCTATGCAAGGAGAATGACGGTTTCTGATCAAGAAACCAGATCTGAGTCCGCACTAGGAAGTCGGGTGGACGATACTAGTTCGGAAGTGAAATTGTGTGATCGAGTGAGCGATCAGATTGGTATAGCGTACGGATGATATGTGTACATCGTACGGATTTGAATGAAATTGATATTGGAAATTTGTGGATAAGAAATGTGAAATGGTTTTTGAAATGAAAGGCATATTTTGTGAAACATATGATGAACTAAAGTGGAAATTGGTTATTTCTATGGAAAAAATTTACTTTATGGAAATAAATAAAATGGTAAGTGACTCTATAGAGTAATAAAAATTGAATATTTGATTTGGAATAAACAAAGTTATATATCTTTGTTATAAAAAATAAATCTTCCCTTGTTGAATCTATTGCCGGAAGAAAAGGATTTTGAAAGTGTTTGAAGTATAAAGGGAGTTTTATACAAGTTTGAAATGATCCAAAGTTTTAAAAAAAACTTATATACATATATATATATATAAGGGATCTTATGATGATTTTGGAAAAAGGTTTTGGCAACCTTTGGATTTGGAAATGCTTTTGATTTTTGGGTAAAATCAATATTGGAATTTGAAAAGCCTAGTTTGAGAATTATCGATTTAGGGATAATCGATTTTGAGAAAAGGAGATTTTAATGAGATTCATACTAGGTGTATGATTTGGAAGATACTATATGTGTATAGTATAAAGTGTTTTGATAAAGGCTCTGGAGAAAAAGGCGTTCCCTTGAAATGAACTTCTCAAGAGTGCCACAGGGTGGTACTGCCTTGAACCCTAAGGGGGGTTTCTAAAGTTGATCCTGTGAGGAGTCCGGAAAAAACTAGTTCCTGAGGATTATGTGTAGTGTGTAGCGGAAGTCGAGGGCGCTGATGCCTACAGAGGCATTTGGGTTATGCTGTGACGACAGTGTAACTCGATGTCACTGCGATCTATTACAGACCATAGCGAAAGTCATGTGTTCCGCTGGGAGCCAACGGTCTACGTTTGATTTTATATCGGTAGACTGCGACCTATGGTAACATAGCGAAAGTTGTGTGTGCTGCTGAGAGCCAACGATCTACGTTTGATTTTATATCGGTAGTCTGCGACCTATGTGGGAGTGAAGAAGTTTCATTTTTGACAGCAAAAATCGAGTGCATTGATGCCTACAGTTACATGGACTTTTGCTGTGATGGCAACGTAACCGTGGAATGTAACTGCGATCTGTTTTGGGTTCCATGGCATAATCGAGGGGCGTGAAGTGCCTACAGTTACATGTACTTTTGCTGCGATGGCAGCGTAACCCAGGATGTAACTGCGACCATGGATGGGGGTGATGATTCAGAGCATTCTCACCAAAGATATTTCCACTGTTTTCAAAATAAAATGTTTTCTATATTTTTAATAAAATTATTTTCCAAGTATTTTCACTGGATGTTGAAAATGGGTCTGCTAAGTACTTATGGATTTTCAGTCCTACGCCTGATCAACGTATGACCGAATTTCTGTGAGAACAAGGATGGGCTGGTTTAAGACATCGAGTTATAAGAAGTACTTTTATAAAAAGCTATTTTAACAGTATTATGTGAATTTAAAACTATTTCTAAAATTTTAAAATAAAAGTGTTGGAATTTTGGAAAATGAAAGAAAATCCAAACTGGAATTATAAGAAGAAGAAAAATTTGAACTCAGGAAAATTTAATGAAGTGATTTTTGTAATAAACTCGAATTATAATAGAATTCTACTTGGATTGATAATGATTTAAAATAAGTGGAGATGTAAAAATAAAATGGAGTTGGATTATAATAGAAATGATTTGAGTTACAAATAAAATCCAATTCGAGTATAAATGAGTTAAGTATGTGCTTGGTTATTATTTTTATAAATTAAGAATGTGAATTAAAATTAAAATTAAAATGGATGGGCTAACTGAATTAAATGGAATTTGATGAGAATCAAATTGAATGGAAGTGAACTTAGGTTTGAAGTTGAAATAATTTGAAGATAGTAAATTAACTTAAGTTTAAAGTTAATAGAAGTCGGCCTCGAGTAAAAGTGAAAGTCCATTAAATAAAAGTCTGGGTTAAATTAATTTGGAAATGGTTATTAACTTATTAGTATTGAATGTTCCAAGCTTAATAAAATGTCTTTGAATGAAACAATTGCGGAAATGGAATGAAATGCAGGTTTATGGCTTGTAAATAAGTTAATATGTAAAGAGACTTTAATAAAAATTGATTTTGGAATCAATTGAAGTGAATTGGGTTCGTTTGGATTAAAAAGGAATTGAATATAAGCGATTGAATAACAAACAATTCTAACTAAATCAAAGTTAGGTTGGAAGCTATTCGAATCAGTGTCGAAATCTTAGAATTGTTTATAAAAATTGTTTAGTATGCATTGCTTATTCCATGTATTAGTTATTGAAAATGAGTGAAATGTAAATAAACTCCCTATATTTTATACTTACATGTTTGAATTAAGTAAGTACAGGTACCGAGAGGCCGTTTGGCAGGATTTGGTCGTGTTAATTGCTAAATAAAAAGTCGCTTGTTTAAAAATGCTAAATAAAGGTACGCCTACGCAATAAAAATAGGAAATATGAACTGTTTTTGTTTTTCCGACTGTGTGGGTCGATGTATATATATTTATATTTTTTGTCAAATTGCAAAAGCTCCTCCGTACAAAGAAGACTCTACCAAAAAATTTTGAAAATTTTAGGGGTTAAAAAATGTTTGAATTTTTTTTGTTAGCGACAAAACGATTTCAAATTGAAATTGAAATAAATTAGTGGATGAAACTAATTTAAAATAATGATATGAATCAGTTATAAATGGAAGATAAAATTCAATATTCAGAGTTGAAGATAAATTGAATTCATATGGAAATGGGAAAACTAATTTGAATAGAAGTAGATGTGAAAACTTCTATAAGGAAATGTATAAAATGATTTTAAAAGCTATGATTGGATATTATTGCTAAGTAGGATATGCAGGTATTATAAAGGGAAAGGAAAATTGATTTTGATTTCAGAAGATAAATTTGAATTGCTCGACAAAAAGGTATGTGTTTAAATTTGTGTATGAAATTTGATTGCGTTTTTGATCTAGCCACTTGCCTTTTTGTTTTCTTTTGGAATTTGGGAGCCCGTAGAGACATTTTGTAGTTGTACCGAGCTAGCCGCATAAAGGAGACGCAGGCGAAATTTTTCACAAATTTAGGGAGTTACAAAATTTTTGAGAAAATTTTGAAAAATTAAAACTTGGTTTTGAATTATAATTTGAATGCTTGAATAAGTAAAGTTGTTTGGGAACTATGGAAAAGTTTGGAAAGTTAGTAAGATGGATAGTGTGTCTTTAATAAAGATTGTTTGATTGTTGTTAAAAACTGTTTGGTTTTGGGAAAATAGTAAACGGGTATTGGACCATTCTTCCTAATTGGTAATTTCAAGGACGAAATTCTTTTAAGGGGGAGGAATGTGACGACCCTGAATTTTTAAGCAATTGAAATTGTAATATCTAATTGATTTTAGATATTTGAAAGATTAATTTCAACTTGAATTCCAAACATCACTATTTATTTGATAATTAAATTATTGAATTTAATAATTGGAAGTTGGGTGAAATACTGAATCTTCAGTTTTAAGCTTGTTAAAAATAATTTGAAGGATTGAGGAATTTATTTTGATAGAACTGAAGATAGTAAAAGTGTTAAAATTGAATTTAAAGGTGATTTGTTCAGTTTTGAAAATATATCGTTTAAATCGATATTTAAAAATAGCCTTCCGAGGCACAGTCTCGGATTTGAACGAAACCAGTTCCATTGGATCCTTAATATTGTACTATTATCGGATTTCAAATTTCATAGTGATCGGAGTTGTTGTGTAAGCGTACAATATATAAATGCGCTGAAACTATACCGAAAATTTAATATAATAATTGGGTTCAAAAAAGCTATCTTCTCCATACGATCGAATTAGGACTCAAAACCTTTTCCAATGCGTTCGGAATAAGGGTATAACATTATAAATTCTTAGCGGCACGCCTCGATAGGGCCTCGAGATTATGCGTTGCATAAATCGAGACAGTTTAAATTTAAATTTAAATATAAAATATACTTTGTTGATTGGTCAACATACCTCCCATCAGCTGTTATTCTGCCCTTTTTCAAATCACTATGCTTTTGTTTGTCCACACGCTAGACCAAGATTACACACAATATCCTTCCTTCTCATACACGTTATTTCTCCTCTTTAAACAAAAAATCGAGAGCGAGCCTTGTTCGGCATCACAAATTCACAAATTGCTGTCCTCCTTAAAAATCAAATTCATTTCAACCAAAATAAAAAAAAATCGAATTGGAAAAAATGGCTGATTCTTCCTTCAAATCAAGGTAGCGGCGACACTGCTCTCGAGCTCTGGATCGGTGTTGTGACGTGGATAAGAAGTTGAAGTCGAGCGCCGCTTCTAGTGGTGCACTCGCGCTCAAGCTCGAGCTCGCATGTGTGATGGAGGCGTCACGATGAGGCTGGTGGGGGAATAGATGGAGGTCGCGATGCGGCTTAGGGTGACTCGCGTGGATCGAAATAGAGGAGGCGGCTGGTGAGGGCAGCTGGCGACATCGCGATGGGGGAGGTACTGCGTACGTACGAGCGTGAGCGAAATTCGGCAAGCTAGGGTTTTTGGTTCTGTGATTTCGCAAGTTGCAGCTAGGATTTCTTTCCGATAAGGCAATAAGGTCATAAACTGAAAAGAAGCAAGCTGGTTTGGAAGTGGGTTGCAAAACAGGAATCAAATGTGAGTTAATCTAACTCATCTGGGTTTCTATTTAAATTTAAATGGTTAAATTTAATAATTGGTTGAATGATTGCATTGATTTGATGTGCTATATCATATATAGTAGTATATATAGTATATTTTGGAGTGATTGATTTCCCGCATTTTATAGCGGATGAGACCTTATGCGCCGCATAATAGCGGATGATATTATATAAATCCCATATACCGCGATATTCCACCTCGAAGTGAAATTGGTATTGTGCTAACATTTGTGGATGCAGGGAAACAGGTTGGAGGGGTCTAACTGGATTCCTCAAAATTATTTAGATTGTTTAATGTTCTGTGTTATGAATATTGATATTCTGTGATGAATTATATTAATAATTGGAATATTGAGTACTATGGTTTGCTTGAATATGTTTTGGTACACTGGGTCATCAAAATATTTAGAATTGGAGTTTTGGAAGAAATATAAGAGTAAATTTTGAAAGTGAAATAATTATAGAACAAAAATAAGAATGAATTGCAAAGAAATAAAAGTGATATTTAAAAACTGAAGTTAAATTGTAAAGTAGAGATTTAAAACAAGTTTTAAATCAAAGTTAAATCTGGAATTCAAGTTAGTGAATCGCAGTTTTAAACAAATAAAGTTTTTAAATTTAAATTGTTTTAACAACTTGAATGTTAAAGTGCATTTTTAAATTGATTTGAACTAAAAAATGAATTTGGTTTTAAACTTCTTTATAGAATGAGTAATTAATTTATTTAATGACGTAAATAAATAGGTTGTAATGACCCGCAAATCCATACCCCTTGAATCAACACTATTCTACAACAATCAACTCAAGTTGCACAGAAACATGAACCATTGGGTTAAAGAAGAAGAGGTAGAAGGAGAGAAAACAGAAAACAACAACAGAATCTAACCATCGCAGCGGAATAAAATATAATAGATAATAAATGATCTTTACTCAAAATCAAATATCTATGTTTATATATTACATCATCAGAGTACATCAATCATAGACCAACATCAATATCATACAAATGGATACACAAAAACTCAACACAGCGGAATATATACATAAACAAGTACGGAAATACGTATCGTCATCCAGCTCGTCCCATGAGCTCCACAGCGCCATATCCTGTATCATATAATACTCGGTCTGACCCGAGCATTATAGTTAAATAATACTCGAGTCAGTCTGGAATACGAGAGTGAGAAAACCACACTCAATTGATTATTAAAGTTTCAAAAACCGTTTGAAAAACAAAAGCATCTCGTAAGACCACGCCACAAATAAACATGTCGGGTTGTTACCTTACGATAGCTAAAATAATTTTGTATTAAAATCCTCTGATATTATAATAGCGTCTAGATACAAATACTTATAAAATAGCCGAAATTGTTACATCTATTAAATTCCAGCTACTAGCCACAGAGTGGGTAATACAAACAAAACTCATACAAGGCTCGTAGGGAGAATGGATTTCAAACTAATGACTAGGCACTGGGGTACCACCTGTCACAGTACGAGGCCTAGATCACCGTACCGAGGACCACTCCCGATCCTCTGCAACACAAGACCGGGACTACCCCTTACTAGATAATCCGGAGTGAGATCACCCCGCGGTTGGGATCAGCAACCGCCCATTAAGCCGAAATAAAAAGGGACATCTAGAGAGGGATGACCTCACCCTACTTGGGTGCTACCCACCTAGCCTTGCTGCATAACCCGTGATTTTCAGTCATTCCCATTTGATGAGGCTTGAGGCTAAGCGTTACCTTTTTAGAACATATCCCTTAGAATGCCCATCGTCCACCTGACGATGTTCCGAAAGCATTCATCCATACAAGTCCGTCCCGGGTTCGAACGGAACCGAAGGCACTATTCCTACTACATCCATTTTGGAAATATCCTCAGGATTAGTAGCGACTAGCCCTTGCACTTCACTGCTCCATCTTCGACTCTGAACACGTTTCACGAAACGTACAAACCGAATCGAAGTGGTTTTCGAGAAACAAATCTCGATCCCGGTTTCTTCGAAACGATCAACACATTTGTCCAATATTGATAGTTGGTGATTTAACTATCAATATATATTCACAAACAACCATCAAAAATAAATAATTTCCTAAATTATTTATTAACCTCAAAATATCTTCACAAGATATATTTCTTTTCTCAAAACCCTTTGAAAACATTTTCAAAACTATCTTCACTTCTCAGAATAAATTCCAAGTATTTCTATTTCCATAGGAATTACCAAACACAAAATTTTAGATTTTAAAATAATTTAAAAACACTTTATTGTAAAATATATTTAACATTCAATATAGAAAAATTACTTTAGTACTTAATTTAAAATAATACTCTAGAAATAACTAAGATAAGGTTACCTTATAACTATACATTAGATTTTCTTTCTTTAAACAAAATATCAAATCATTCTTTAAATAATTATTACGATAATAGATTAACAAATTACTTACTTTAGAATTTACTTTAAAATATTTAAATTAAAACTACTTCAATAATTGATTAAAAATATATACTATATGAATATTTGAAAATAAGGTTACTTTATAAATATAAGCTAGGTTTTCACCTTTTAAAACAAAATTACTAAGTCACTTTTTATAAATTATTACTACGGTAATAGATTTGAATAAATATTTACTTTAGAATTTAAACATTTAGAAATAATAAATTTCCAAGAACATACTTTGTAAAACAACATTAAAACCTTTATTTTATTTTTAAAAACTTACTTTGAAAACGTACTTGGCTATCCAAAGAAATATACTTCTCTTTCATTCCTTTGAATAAATTCCCACCTTGAATCTCTTCTTCCAAATATCCAATTTCAAACACTTAAATCAATTTCCAAATTGATTTCCAATTTACTTCATTTATTTCAAAATCCTTTAATTTCATATTTCATTCCTTACTTATGATTTAAAATACTTTTAACTGAAAATTCCAATTTTAGATTCCTCAATTTACTTCTTAATCCTTTTTAAATAAATTTAAACTTTGAAAATTAAAATAATTCTTTATTCCTTTAATTGATATCATTTAAAGTTACAGTTCATTAATTTCTATTTATAAAATCTCTTTTTCCATATTCGGAATTATTTTATTTATTAGTATCTTAATATCACTTTCATTCTTTTCAATTCATTCTAAATTCATACAATTTCCTATAATTATTTTGCTTAAAAATTTACTTCTTTTACTTGCTTCCAAAATCCAATTTATATATTTTTGGAATCTCATTATACTCAAACGTATTCAATCAAACCATAGCATTCAATAGTCCAATATGATTCATCATAGAATATCAAATAATCATAGCAGATAATATTAAATACTTTCAATAAATGTTGAGGAATCCTATTGGATCCCTCCAACCTGTTTTCCTGCATCCACAGACATTAGCACAACATAAATACCAATCCCAAAATATACCATACTATATCACATCAATCAATTCAACCATTCAAATAATTATTTAAATTTAACCATTTAAATTTAAACTAAAATTCAGCTGAGTGAGATTTACTCACCTTTGCCTTGCTGTTTGCAATCCATTCCAAACTGGCTTGTTTCCTTGATTTTTAAAACCTTGTATAGCAATTCACGGTTTATTATTTGAACCAATCAAACAATTATCCACCATTTATTTATTTTATTTAACTAATGGTTAAATTTTAACCTTAGACATAATTTAACCAAAGGAGTAAATTTCAAACCAATTTTCCTTTCATAAATTACTTAAAATAATTAAGTAAGTTAAGCGTGCACACAAGTATAAAATTTTTCTTTTCCATTCCAGATTAAACCTAATTACAATAACAATATCTAACCTCAATTACATTTTCTTTTCTAACTATACAATTTCCATTTTAAATTTAATTAACTAAGGATTTCAATTTAAACTAATAATTAAATTCTGAACTAATTGAAAAATCAATTATCGTTTATTAATTTAATCTAAACTAATAATTTTATTTCGAACTAATTTCCTATAATAAACACTTCTTAGTAACTGAAAATTTAAGTAAGTTTATTAAATGAGTTAATAACCAGAATACATCATTTTTTTTTTACAAATTTAACTCTTATTTTAAAAATAAAATTTAAGGTAAATTTTATACCTTACCACTCCACTGCTACTGCTACCCAACCAAACACCTTACTGCTACAACCAAATCCCGAGACGGCGAAGCACAACTCATAGCAACGTCACCACATCCTCGCCCCTATCGCGATTCTAATCTTCGCGAGTATCAATCGTCGAACACCGCCATATCGCACGAGCCCCCTTCCATCGGCGTTGCACCTGCAGCCTCGAGTTCCACGGCTTCCCCAATCGATCGCCATGTATCTCGCGAAACCCTAAACGCGAGTCGCTCGCCTGAAGTTCCCATCGGCCCGTCGTCGAGCACGAGTTTTCCCCCTTCTAGTTCGATGATGACGACGCGATATCCTCGCGTGTTCGAGCACGCAAGTCCCCCCTTGTTCCGCATTTTTTTAAGGAAACGAGATTCAATTTTTAAGAAGAAGGGCTCGGCTGAAGAAGAAAAAATGAAGAGAGAAGATATAAAGGACGGAACGATTTCTATTTTTCGAACGCATTAGTGGATTTAAATCTGGAAGGGAGGCAGCCATTATTTCGTATAAATTGATTTCATTCGAGATGTATATAGAGGAGAAAGAATGAGAAGCCCTTCATATTTTACTTCTGAAAGTGGCGTGTGGGGAAAGCTTGCGTGAAGTAAATATCGAGCTACAGTAATTCGAAATGATAGGAAAGCGGCTAATGGGATGAATTTGACTAACCGAATATTATATTTAAATTCCGAATCGGCTATCATCAATTAAATTTTCAACGCGTTTACTTACCGTACGCTCACACAGCAACTCCGATCACAATGAAACTTGAAATCTGGTGATAATTCAATATTACAGATCCAATGAAACTGGTTTCCTCGAATTCCGAGGCTGTGCCCCGGAAAGCTATTTTCAAATATCAATTTAAACGATAAAATTTTAAAACTGAACAAATTACTTTGAAATTCCATTTTAAAAGTTCTATCACCTTCCGTATTAGTAATATAAATTTTCCAGGCCTTCAAATTATTTTTAACAGGCTTAAAATTCCAGATTCAATAATTTACCCAATTCCGATAATAAATTCAATATTTAATTATGAATACATATTGATATTTGAAATTCAAGTTAAAAATTAACCTCTGAATATTTAAAATTAATTAAATATTCCAATTTCAAATATACAAAAATTCAGGGTCGTCACATTCCTTCCCCCTTAAAAGAATTTCGTCCCCGAAATTACTAGTTAGGAAGAATGGTCCTATACCCGTTCTCTACTTACCCAAAATATTGGTTATTACAACTTCCAAAACTAAACAGTTTTTGACAATACCTAAACCATCTTTTAATTAGAACATCACCAATCTACTAAATTTTCAAACTTTTCAAACTTCATCCATTAGGTTCCTACCAAATCATTTGCCCAAACCATTCAAATTTAAATTTAAAACCAAATTTTAAATTTCAAAAAAAAATTCTAACCCTCTAAATTTTCGAAAAATTTCGCCAGCGTCTCCTTTGCAGGGCTGGCTCAGTAAAACTACAAAATGGCTCTATAGCCTCCCAAATCCAAAAAGAAAACAAAAGGCCAAGTGGCTCGATCCGAAAACCCAATCCAATTTCGTACAGAAATTTAAATACATACCTTTTGTCGAGCAATTCAAATTTATCTTCTGGAATCAAAACCAATTTTTCCTTTTTCCATTATAATACATGTATATCTAATTTAGCAATAATATCCATGTACAACATTCAAAAACATTTATTGGCTTCTTACAAAATTTCAATATTCATTCCATTTAAGCCCGTACGATGTACATATACCATTCGTATGCAATATCAATTCTGATCGCTCGCTCGATCACACAATTTCACTTCCGAACTAGTATCGTCCACCCACTTCCTAGTGCGGACTCAGATCTGGTTTCTTGATCAGATACCGTCATTCTCCTTGCATAGTCATAGCTATGATAGAGAATTTCCAAAACCAACCAAAATTCCATATCCAGGCTCGCCGTCGAAAATCGAGTGAAAAATCCTAACTAGGATCGATATAACTATCTCGAAATTCTGTGTTTGAATTCTGGATCATTGCTATGCGAACCAAATAATATACGTACACCCTACGTATTCACATTCATTTTGTTTTCTATTCACTTATCCACAACCATCCCCATTTCACAACCTTCAGTTTAATTTTCATTCAATTATTCACTTGGAATAATTTTTCTCAATGCCAATTTACTTAAGAATCTCACCATTCATTTCTTAATTTTAATATAATTATTTTATGCACTTCTTACATTAATTTTTTTTTACTTCACTACTGAAGTTTATATTCAAGTTGAATTCCAATTCTATATAAGTTTCAATTTGCTTCAATTTACTAATAAATTCCAAATCTAAATACCTTTTACTAGTTTACTTACTAATTTATTTAAAATATTAAATAAAAATTTATCTGCAAACCTTTTTCCTTCTTTAAATTTTTTTTCGAACAATTTCTTCGATTCATCTTACTTTACATACACAAAAATTTAAATTAAATTTCAAACTTCAGTTTCAATTCTATTTGCTTATCAATTTTTAAATCATTTGTCGTTAGTGAAAATTTTCAAAATTTTCAAAAATTTTCTAACTCCCAAAATTTTCATAAAATTTTTGTAACATCCCAAATTTTTTTAACTAAAATAAATAATATATTTAAACTCTTGGGGTTTAACTTGAGAATAAATTGGAAGTAAAATCAAAAAAAAATAAAATTAGTGGGAATAATATATGGAATAAATTCTAATTTTATTTTGAGTTGAAACTATTGAAATAATAAATGTTTTTAAAAGTCATTTGGATTTAAAATGTTTATATTTCAAGTTTAAAAATTTAAGTTTGAATTTAAATTTAGAATAAATGTTTCAAAATTAAGTAGCATTAAAAATCATTGAGAAATAAAGTATACAGTGGTCAAAACAACTTTTCTTTTAACATTGTACATATGCATATATATACAAATGAATATATATATATATATATTGGTTTGTAAAAGTATATATAATATAGAAAATAAAATCTATAAAACTTTCTTTGGCTTTGTAAACATCAAAGGATGAAACATACATTCACAATAAAGTTGAATAATTAACAAAATCTAGGGCTTAAGATATCTCCTTACAAATGGCACAAACCATCATTGCCTAAATAAAATATTCAAATAAAAAATTCAGGAAAAATCTTCACCTTCTAAAATTCAAATTTTTAAATCCCCTAACACCTGATGTTCAGTAATCAAAAGATCTTTGAAATTTTTACTTCAACATTCAAAAAAAAAAAAGGGGAAAGTTCAAAAAAAAAAAAAAGAAGAGAAACTATCTTCTTCAATTTCAAAGTAAAATTTGAAGTGTTTCAAACGGTATTGTGATACTTTCAGGTAAGTTTTGTTTTAAAAATTATAGTTTATGAAATTTTGATTTTTTTTAAATCAAGTGTTAACAATCAAATTCAAAAAAAAAACTGCAGATTTGTGAAGCAGAGGGGTTTCTGGATTTCAAAGGCAGTGCAGTTCTTTTCTTTTTTTGGAAATAAATTTAAAAGGCAGGTAAATTTTTCGTTTTAAAAGTTGAACTTGAAGTTGTAATTTTAAGGAAGTAAGAGTTTAATTCAACAATATTTAATCTGTTGCAGGAAAGAAAAAAAATCAAGGATTAAAAGCTATTACTGGTTTTTCAAGTTTCAGGAAAAAGCTCTCTGTAAAAAATTCAAGCTGTAAGTAATCTGGAAAAATTTGTTATTTTTAATGATTAAAATAAATGAATACAACATGGGATTTAATACAATAATATCTAATTTTATTGCAGGAAGAATCAAGGATTAGAAGCTTTAATCTATTTTTGGTTTCAAGTTTCAGAAAATAAAAAGTGTCTTCTCTGCTATAAATCTCAAATGTAAGTAAAATAAAAAAACCCTGTTACTAATAATTTAAAGGCATGAATACAACCCAGAGAAATTATAGATCTATAATCATCAATTGCAGATCTAAAACTTAAAAGAATTTAAAGTAGAAAAAAAGAAGAAGAGGTTCAGGCTTCATCTCTCTGTTTGAATCTGTCGGTAATCTCTAGAAAAACAAGTGGGTAAACCTATACTTTGTTTAAATTCTTAGTGCTTGAATCCCTATATGAATGTGATGGCTTTGAATTGAATGAATGGTATGCTTGTGTTTGATTTTCCTGGAAAACATTTGTTTTCCTATTCCTGTTTTCTGTAACATTTAGTTACAGGGAACTTATAATCCTCTCTCCCATATTCTTTTGGAAAAAGAAAAAAAAATTATGAATTGCAAAATAAGTTAAAGTGTAGTTCAAAACTTACACTATGTTTTAGAGATAAATCAAAGCAAAATTTATAGCTTTCTTCTTCTCTGTAAAACTGTAAAACACTGTCATGCTCAAATCTCTGGTTTTACAGAGTAAACTATACACTAATTCAACATCTTCTTCCTCTCCTTGTTTCTGAAAATGTTGGTAAACAAGTTAAAATTGGTTGTTTAAGTTTGCATAACATTACAGTAACAAACTGAAGCAAGTTTGTATAGTTTTTTTTCTCTGGAAACTGTAAACTCGGTCATCATTCAAGTTGGCCAAAAATTCAAACATCTTAAATCTTGATTTCAAGAATACTTTGAGAATCATCATCGAAAATGATGATTTTTGAAAGCTAAATACAGAATTTTCATTGGGTCTTCACCGAGAATTTTGGGTTCATCAGGAAGTGGAACTTTTGTCAAAATCCGACGATCCAAGTGATCGTGGCCCTCGAGATTTCGTCGCAACTCGGTGGAGTGATCGACATCAATAGAAAAACGAGGGCAGGATTTATAAAATCTTAGATTATGAATGCGAGATTGAAATAGGGTTTAAGAACCCACGTTTGTTCACGTAAAAAAATGGGTCGATGATGATCCTCAGCGCATCGAGTTGGACGAGGGTCTGGGGTTAGCTTCGTGGATCACCGGTGGTGATGTGGCCGCGGTGGTGCGAGGCCAAGTGGTCGGCGTCGCGTGGTCAGGGTGGGTTCGGTCGAGCAGTTGTTTTCCAGTTCGAGGCTAATGGCTCGATTTTGATTTGAGGGGAGATGGGGCACTTCGATGAATGGAGATGGTTGCTGGGTTGGGGGTTGACGTGTGGCGATGTTCGCCAGTGGTCGAAATCGCCTCCGGTGCCGGTGCACGTGCACGTGGCTATGGGTGGTGTGTCAGCGTGATGGTTTGGGGAGACGAGGAGTAACTCGAAGCACAGCACGGGGATATCGCATGGGAACTCGAAGAGAAACTTGAGTGGCTTCAGCGTTTATAATGTCGTTTTTAAACCTTAAAACAAATTTTGAAAAAAAAGTGAAGCAAGGGTCAATCTGGGGAAAAACCCGAAGTAAAGGGACGATTGTCTCGGGGTAAACCCGAAGCAGGTCTCAGGTGAGTGAATGTAAAACAGCATCAAGCCCAATTTTCAACCAAATTTTGAACACAAGTTAAATTTATTTTTTGAATAAACTAATGATATTTGTAAATAGAATATGAAACAAATGGTAATTAGAATTTATGAAATTCAAGAATATTTTAAAATTAATAAAAGTTTGTTTTAAAAGTTAGCTTAATGACAGTTGGTATCAGAGCTAAAGGTTGAGTAAGAACTTTAGCTACGGAGTATAACACATTAGATGGCTCATTAGAGATAGGGTGAAGTATACCCTAGAATGAGTATAATCGATTAACACCTCAAATTTTTCTTAGTCTGTTTCCTCTAATTGCCGATATTTCTTAAGATATCTCGTCCAAATATCTAATCCAATTTTCTTACTAATTACATATAGTAAGGATGAGCGGCCGAAGAGGCAGAGTTGGGGGGCGAGGAAATGCCACAGCAGCTAGCCAAGTTCCCCCTACAACCGAGGCAGCTTTACCTATTCAGAATCAGCCGAATCTGGCTGATTTATATAAGAACTTCTCAAGGCTTCGGGGTAAACCATTCACCGGCAAAGAGACGATTGTTGAAGCCCAGGCATGGATTAGGTCTTGTGATAAAATCTTTAAGGGGCTTAAGCTGCAAGATGATCAGATGCGTCTCATAGCTACTTGGCAACTTCAAGATGAAGCTTCAGCATGATGGGAGACAGTCACTATTGATGAGCCTGAGGACGAGTTCACTTGGGGCAGATTCAAAGAAGTATTTGAGAAGCACTACATGCCATCAGCTGGGATTTCTCGTATGTACCAGGAATTCATGGACTTAAAGCAATGAAGTTTGTCATTCGAAGAGTATCTCAACAAATTCAATGAATTGTCTCGCTTTGGTCCAGAATTAGTGAATACACCTTTGAAGAAGAATGAGAGATTCATTCATGGGATGAATAAAAAGTTCCACGAAAGGATGATTGGCCACGTCAAAGAATCCTTCTCAGATTTGGTTGATATGGGATATCGTTATGCTACACTAGACATGCAAGAAGCACCAAGGGAGAAAGGAAACTTAAGCAATCAGAATTGGAAGAATAGGAAATTTGGAGGCAAGGAACCATGGCAAGGCAAGGAGAGAAAGAAGAGCAATCAAGGGAGCACAACAGAGAATGTCACTTGTTATAATTGCTTGGAGAAGGGACACTATTCTAACAGCTGCAAGAAGCCAAAGAGAAATCAATCCGCTCAAGAAAAGCCCAGGAAGTGCTATTATTGTCAGAAGGTGGGACATGAAGTGAAAGGCTGCCCAACTATGAAGCAAGCCCAGACAGCTAAAGTGTACTCAGTCAAAGACAAGCCTACATCTTCCAAAGCAGAAAAGGGAAAGGGAGTTCTGGAAGGTAAATGTACCATTTATGATAGCATTGTTAGGTGTAACAACCCTGAGAGCGAAGTGGAAAGGTGCTTAAACGGTTAGGAAATATCCGGCCTATGGAAACCGTGTGTATTTTCTTTCCGGTTAATCCCCGACCTATTCGATTGATCGTTTTGACCATTGGGTCTAGTCTACCGATGATATGAGGTGGACTTTTTATTGTTTGGAGTGTGAGCTTGCTATTGGTTAGGAAACCGTTTAGTGCGAACGTGGGGTATGGGACTCATTGTTAACACTTTACGGGTTCCTCTCCAAGAAGTTAGTGGCACATTAGCCTCTGGGCGGCCAGTACTGGACCTCTGGGTCACCACGCCTCTGGGCAACCGTCTCTGGACACCTGCTCTATGGAGCAGTTTATTTTTCAGCGTGCGCCTCTGGGCCTTTATCCTTCTGGGAAGGATCTCGCCGTTTCGCGCGTTCCGCATCTGTGCGAGTGATCGATCATAACTCTACAGTACTTGGCAACAACGACTCTGGTCGGTGCACGTGCAATATTTGTATTATCTGATGATTTGATATCCATTCGAGTATTGCCATTCGGTGTTGGTTCTATGGAACCATACGATGTAAGTGCGATTACCTTGTGGATTCACAGTGTCTCTGGACACTGCTTTTTAGTGTTTGATTTCATTGACTTTTCAGTATATCCCTATTGCTCTTTGGAGCATCGATCTTTGCTTGGGCATTGATTACTGACTCTGGTCACTCTTGGGATAATTGCCTATGGGCAACTTTATCTAGCTTTGGCTACGCCGATGATATGAGGCGATTTTATTTATTCCACACTTTGGTGTTTGTATTCTCTTTGGAGATTTTTACTGTTTATTGATGATTAGGGATCATCATTATATTCATGTAGTCCATATTACTCTTCTCTTTGGAGAAGTACTGTTTTATTTATGTACTGCATTATTATATATATCTCAGTTATTACTGATTGTTTAGCTAGCCTGACCCGAGTGTTTTCGCTCGGGTCAGACCGAGTTGTTTCAGGTTAGGTCTCTGGACTTAGCTTTCTGTGCTTCCGCTTGGACATTATCTGCTATGCTGATAGATAGCTCTTTTATTTGTCCACTATTCCGCTACTCTGTTTTATTCGGACTTTGATATGTACATATTTTTGACTCACATGTGTGAGCGGTGGCTTTGTACCCACTTTTAGTATTTGGATCTTTATTGACGATATATTGTACCTATGTTCTGTGATTGTTATGTGACTGTTCTGTGATGATGATGTTATCATTTAGTGTTATGTTTGTTCCGAACCTATTTTCCTTAGCCATTGTAGTTTCGTTAAAAATACCTATTGGATATGTCGAACCACTTGAGAAAAGAAAACCACCTATTCGACGTATTCAGTAGATAGTTATAGTTTGATTACATATGGTCGCTTCCATTATACTCTATTCTCCGTTCTAGTAGACGGTATTACTCTGTAATACTCTTTACTAGAGTGGGTCTCGGAGTGGGGCGTTACATTTTGGTATCAGAGCTAAGGTTCAGAATTAAGCATAACAAACACAGAACAGACACGTAGTACAGTACGTTATAATACGATCCAAATTGAACATCACCACCTTTAGATAGATAAGTTAGGAAAGTTGTAGGAATCTGTTATATTCCGTAATCTTCCTTAATGAATTATCTATCTTCGAATCGTGCTTAACTAAATCTTCAGCTCAGCCTCGAGGTACGCATCCTTCCGTTCTCGAAGGTTCTATTTTATTTCATGGTAGATCTTGTAGAGTTCTCTTTGATACGGGTGCCTCTCACTCATTCGTATCAAAGGAGCTAGTAGATGCTTTATCCTTGGATGTTACTTGTCTGGTTTCTTCACTAAGGATTGTGAATCCCATCGGCGGATCCACGACCCTTAGCTTGCTTTGTGAGAATATAGATATCGATCTTTGTGGATTTTCTTTTCGTGCGAATCTGCACGTTATGGAGTATTTGGGATTTGATATGATTCTTGGCATGGATTGGCTCGTTCAGCACGACGCAAAAATTATTTGTTCAGAGCGGATATTATTCATTCATCACCCTGATTCGTCCTCTCCGTTAGCTATTGTTCTTCAGGATGTTGGGCTTTCTGATGTTACTTTATTTTCTCTTGATACACGAGATGAGGATTTGGACATATCTCGTATTCCTGTCGTTCGGGATTTCCCCGATATATTCGAGCCAGTATCTGGCCTGCCGTCAAAGCGGGCCATTGAGTTCCGCATCGATCTCATTCCAGGCTCCCACCCTGTTGGGCGTCCTCCCACGAGGATGTCTATTAAGGAGAATGAGGAACTCAGGAAACAGTTAGTTGAGCTTGAGGTGAAGCAATTCATTCGGTCCAGTTCTTCGCCATGGGGTGCTGCTGTGGTCTTCGTTAAGAAGCCCGATGGCTCTCTTAGGCTTTGCATTGACTATCGCAAGCTTAATGAGTTGACCATCAGAAATCGTTATCCATTGCCACGGATAGACGATATGTTTGATCAGTTGAGCAGTGCGAAGGTCTTTTCCCAGCTCGACCTTGCCACCGGATTTCATCAGCTCCGAGTTGCGGAAGATAGCATCCCTCTTACCGCTTTCTGCACTCGTTGTGGTTCTTTTGAGTGGTTGGTCATGCCATTCGGCTTGACGAACGCACCAGCTTTCTTCGTCGATCTTATGAATCGAGTATTCCGGGAATATATCGATAGATTCGTTCTGGTTTTCATCGACGATATTCTTATTTATTCTAGATCCGAGGCAGAGCATGCTCATCATTTGCGGATCGTCTTGGATACTCTTCGTCAGCATCAGCTTAAGGCCAAGCTCTCCAAGTGCCATTTTTGGGAGAGCAAGGTCAAGTTCTTGGGCCATATTGTATCATCTGAGGGTGTTTCTGTCGATCCTCCCAAGATCGAAGCTATTCAGAATTGGAAGCAGCCCGAGAACGTTCATGATATTCGCAGCTTCCTTGGTTTGGCGGGTTATTACCGTCAGTTTGTCAAGGATTTATCTCGAGTTGCACTTCCCCTTACGACGCTGACTCGTAAGGGTGTTCGTTTTATTTGGTCTGATAAGTGTGAAGCTTCCTTTCAGCGACTGAAGGAACTTCTCACTCATGCTCCTATTCTTGTGGTTCTTGAGAGTAACCAGGATCTTGTTGTTTACACCGACGCTTGTGGTAGCGGCCTCGGTGCTGTGCTTATGCAGAAGGATCGGGTAGTTGCTTATGCTTCTAGGCAGCTACGGCCGAATGAGGTTCGCTATCCGACTCATGATCTTGAGTTGGCAGCTATCGTCTTTGCTTTGAAGACGTGGCGTCACTTTCTATTAGGCGAACGCTTCATTCTTTACACCGATCACAAGTCTCTGAAGTATCTTTTCAGCCAGAGGGATCTCAATATGAGGCAGCAGCGATGGCTTGTGTTTCTCGCCTCATATGATTTAGATATTCAGTATACCCCTGGCAAGGGTAATCGTGTTGCAGATGCGCTTAGTCGCAAGCACTCGGCGGTAGTTTCTATGATGATTGCCGAGTGGAATGTTCTTGAGACTCTATCTTTATGTGATATTAGAGATCGAGCTTCATCTTCTGATGCTCCTGTCTTATTATTTAGCTTGGAAGCTTGTCCTATCTTATTGGATCGCATTGCCCATGCTCAGCGGCAGGATCCAGACTTATTGCATCTTATTCATCTTCTCGAGTCGGGATCCAGTGATGAGACATTGCTGGATTATTCTCTGGATTTTCATCGGTGTCTTCGTAGGAATAACCGTATTGTAGTACCATCTGATTAATCACTTAGGCGTGACATTCTGGACGAGTGCCATCGCACTAAGTACACTATACATCCCGGTTCGAGTAAGATGTATGCCGATATGTGCCGGCTATATTATTGGGAGGGTTTGAAGAGAGATGTGGAAAGTTATGTGAGCGGTTGCATAACTTGTCAACAGTTCAAGGCCGAGCATCAGCGTCCATCTGGTCTTCTTCAGCCTCTAGAGATTCCATTATGGAAATGGGATCGGATATCCATGGATTTCATTGACGGTCTGCCTCGATCGAGGTCAGGCCATACTTCTATCTGGGTTATTGTTGATCGCTTGACCAAATCGGCTCATTTCATTCCGATTAAGTCCACTCGGACTGCACCTCAGTTGGCCAAGCTCTATGTGAAGGAAGTCGTTCGACTTCATGGCATTCCTTGCTTTATCGTCTGTGATCGAGACACTATCTTTACTAGTCACTTCTGGAAGTGCCTACAGTCAGCTTTGGGCACAAAGCTGAATCTCTCGACTGCTTATCATCCTCATACCGACGGTCAGACGGAGAGGGTGAATCGTGTTTTGGAGGATCTTTTGCGCTGTTGTATTTTGGATTTCGGAGGTAGTTGGGAGGATCACTTACCGCTCGTGGAGTTCTCCTACAACAACAGCTATCAGTCTAGTATCGGCATGGCACCTTTCGAGGCTCTCTACGGAAGGCCATGTCGCTCTCCTGCTTGTTGGTTAGAGTCTGGCGAGAAGCTCATTCTTGGTCCAGATTCAGTTCGGGAATCTTCTGAGAAGATCGTGCTTATCCGTCAGAGAATGAAAGAGGCACAGGACCGCCAGAAATCCTATGCGGACAACCGTAGGAAGCCTCTTGAGTTCTCCATTGGCGATTCTGTCTTTATTCGGGTTTCTCCCATGAAAGGGGTTGTGCGTTTCAGTTCTACAGGGAAATTGGCCCCTCGCTATATTGGACCGTTTCCTATCACGGAACGCATCGGCCTTGTCGCCTATAGAGTGGCTCTACCTGCTCATTTCTCTGGAATACATGATGTGTTCCATGTTTCTCAGCTTCGCAAGTGTGTGCGCAATCCTGGTTCTATTATCGAGCCTCATATCGTACCTGATTTGGAGATCTCACCCGATCTATCTATAGGGCAGCAACCTCTTCGTGTGCTTGATTCGGAGATCAGACGTCTTCGAAACAAAGAGGTTCCGCTTGTGAAGATTCAATGGTCGTCTAATCCTAAGGACTGCACTTGGGAGACCAGAGAATTTATTGAGCGTACTTATCCTGGTTTTCTTTCATCTTCCGACATGGGTGAGCATCTATATTTTATCTTTTGTATTCCTTGTGTGGATTAGATGTTATAGACGACTTCTATATTTAAGGAATTGCGGGGACGCAATTTTCTTAAGGGGGGAGTCTGTAACAACCCTGAGATTGCAATTACCGAATGATAAGTTAAAAATTATGATTTTAAGTTAAAAAGGGGGCTAAACAAATTTTTGGGAATTTAAATTTGCAATTGGTTCGCAAATTAAAATATTTTTGGGTTGAAATGGGGAATTTTTTTTATGTGATTATAGGTTAATGGGCCAAATGAGCAATTATATGGTTTTAATTAAAACTAGGATGCTTCTTAGGATTTTGTTCACATGATAACCTTAGGAAAATAAACTAAGTCCTAATGGGTTTTAAAACCTCTTACCATGACCCATTAACCAACCCACTCCTATTTAATATCTCAAACCCCTCCCATAAACCCTAACCCTCCTCTTCATAAATTCCTAAACCTAGATCTAAACATAATTAATGGCCTCCCTTTAGAAGCTCCATATCCTTCTCTTCATAATTAAACTAGTTTAATCTTTGAAAGGTAATGCAATCTCCCCTATTCTCTAATCCATCTTAATCTCTATTTATCTCTACCATCTTGTTGTAATCATTATTTTGTTTTTTTGTTGATTTTGGGTCCTTTGAAGCCCCTTAATCTTTGCTTTGGGGTTGAGGAGTTTGGCTTGCTTGATATTGTGCACTCAAACCATTTGATACTTTACTTCATTAAGGTAATTACTATGGATTAATAATTATTGCTAGTTGTAATGCTAAGATTTGGCCTAGGTTTCCTTTAATTTAGTGTAATAATCATTATATGGTGATTAGTGATTGTTATTAGTGATTTTTTGATGCCAAAAAATTGAAAAAAACACCTCTAAACCATCAAAAACACAAAAAATAGCTTGCTGGAATGATTCAGGCTGAAAACAGCCCGAAACAGGGCTCGGGGTGCACCAGGACAGGCCTGGCTGCACCCAGGCAGAGCAGGCTAGCCCAGTTGGGCTAGCCAGAGGAAGGCCAGCCCACCTGGGCTGGCAAACACACCCCAGCCCAAGCGGGCTGGGACCTGGGGACGGCAACCCAGCCCGAGCGGGCTGGGGCCTGGCCCGCCACCCCAGCCCGAGCGGGCTGGGGACTGGGCCGCCCACCCCAGCCCGAGCGTGCTGGGGACTGGGCCCCAGCCCGAGCGGCCTGGGGCCGGCACCTCCGCCCGAGCGGGCTGGGGTCGGGACGGCCACCCCAGCCCAAGCGGGCTGGGGCCTGGCCGCCACCCCAGCCCGAGCGGGCTGGGGGGGCGCCTGCCACCCTCCAGCCCAGGCGGGATGGGGCAGGCCGACGCGGGCCAGGCCCGCGTCAGAAAGGAAGGAAGAAAAAAAAAATCTTTACCTCAGCGCTTTACTCTGGTTCCAGCGTTTGACCTACACTTCGCGATGCCGCCACGCTCGCATCGGTAGTCGGAATTCGACGTTTTTGATCTCGTTGGAAAGGTGGAGTTCCGAACTCCATCTCCGAAAAATTTGGCCAACATTGGAGTTCGTTTGGTACTTCGATTTTCGTGCCAAAGTTAGACTCTGGTCGCTGTTGGAAAACAATGTGAATATTTTTCTGGGTTCAACTTTGAAACGTCGCTGCCACTTCGTCTCAACTCGGAATCCAGAAATTCTTTTCGCATCTTAAAGTAGGGATGTCGGACTACATGCCTACTAGTTTTCATGCCATTTGGAGACAGTTTGCTGGTCCAAATAAATTGCCGAACTTGGGTTCGCAGCAGTTTTTGAATGGTTTTAAACACTTAGAATATTTTTGATGATTTTCTGGTTTTCGTCGATTTCTTTGAGATTTGTCCCTGGATTTCGTACACGGGCTTTATAAAAAGGATTTAAAAGGATTTTTCACTCCAAAATGGCTTTTGAAAATTATTATATAAAATTATTTTTAATTATTAAATTAATTACTCCATAATAGGAGACTTTTCAAAAGGTCGTTTTAAAAGTGATTTCGAAATCAATTACAAATCCGTTTACACCATTATTTTCTATAATAAAAATCTCACACTCACTTTTAGCACGTCGAGCGAAGTGGAAAGGTGCTTAAACGGTTAGGAAATATCCGGCCTATGGAAACCGTGTGTATTTTCTTTCCGGTTAATCCCCGGCCTATTCGATTGATCGTTTTGACCTTTGGGTCTAGTCTACCGATGATATGAGGTGGACTTTTTATTGTTTGGAGTGTGAGCTTGCTATTGGTTAGGAAACCGTTTAGTGCGAACGTGGGGTATGGGACTCATTGTTAACACTTTACGGGTTCCTCTCCAAGAAGTTAGTGGCACATTAGCCTCTGGGCGGCCAGTACTGGACCTCTGGGTCACCACGCCTCTGGGCAACCGTCTCTGGACACCTGCTCTATGGAGCAGTTTATTTTTCGACGTGCGCCTCTGGGCCTTTATCCTTATGGGAAGGATCTCGCCGTTTCGCGCGTTCCGCATCTGTGCGAGTGATCGATCATAACTCTACAGTACTTGGCAACAACGACTCTGGTCGGTGCACGTGCAATATTTGTATTATCTGATGATTTGATATCCATTCGAGTATTGCCATTCGGTGTTGGTTCTATGGAACCATACGATGTAAGTGCGATTACCTTGTGGATTCACAGTGTCTCTGGACACTGCTTTTCAGTGTTTGATTTCATTGACTTTTCAGTATATCCCTATTGCTCTTTGGAGCATCGATCTTTGCTTGGGCATTGATTACTGACTCTGGTCACTCTTGGGATAATTGCCTATGGGCAACTTTATCTAGCTTTGGCTACGCCGATGATATGAGGCGATTTTATTTATTCCACACTTTGGTGTTTGTATTCTCTTTGGAGATTTTTACTGTTTATTGATGATTAGGGATCGTCATTATATTCATGTAGTCCATATTACTCTTCTCTTTGGAGAAGTACTGTTTTATTTATGTACTGCATTATTATATATATCTCAGTTATTACTGATTGTTTAGCAAGCCTGACCCGAGTGTTTTCGCTCGGGTCAGACCGAGTTATTTCAGGTTAGGTCTCTGGACTTAGCTTTCTGTGCTTCCGCTTGGACATTATCTGCTATGCTGATAGATAGCTCTTTTATTTGTCCACTATTCCGCTACTCTGTTTTATTCGGACTTGGATATGTACATATTTTTGACTCACATATGTGAGCATTGGCTTTGTACCCACTTTTAGTATTTGGATCTGTATTGACGATATATTGTACCTATGTTCTGTGACTGTTATGTGACTATTCTGTGATGATGATGTTATCATTTAGTGTTATGTTTGTTCTGAACCTATTTTCCTTAGCCATTGTAGTTTCGTTATAAATACCTATTGGATATGTCGAACCACTTGAGAAAAGAAAACCACCTATTCGACGTATTCAGTAGATAGTTATAGCTTGATTACATATGGTCGCTTCCATTATACTCTATTCTTCGTTCTAGTAGACGGTATTACTCCGTAATACTCTTTACTAAAGTGGGTCTCGGAGTGGGGCGTTACATTAGGGTTCTTTTTGATACTGACGCTACACACAGTTTTATCTCTCAACAAGCTATTAATGAATTGAATATTGAACCTGATTTTGTTGATGAGCCTATATGTGTAAGGAATCCAGTTGGAGGTCCTGCAAACCTCTGTCTTCGATGTAGAGATGTTCCTATCTCATATTCTTGCCATCAATTCCCTATTGGTCTCTTTGTTCTTGATTTCAACGAGTTTGAAGTCTTGCTCGGAATGGATTGGCTAGCAAAATATGAAGCCAAGTTGGATTGCAATAATCGGTTGATTTCAATCAAAACCGAATTTGGGGATTTCATCGAAATTTCTTGTGAGGACCCTAGTCCTAAAAGGGAAGGGTTGATGTATAATTTGGGTTATCCTGAACCCAGCTTGGAGTCTATTCCTATTGTTAGAGATTTTCCAAATGTATTCGAAGAAGTGAAATCTCCACCTCCTCGCCGAGAAATAGAATTCAGAATCGACCTTGTGCCTAATGCCCGTCCTGCCGTTCATGCAAGTCGCAGGATGGCAGCTAGGGAAAGGGCTGAATTAGTCGAGCAAACTAGAGATTTACTAGAAAAAGGGTTAATTCGACCCAGTGTTTCTGAATGGGGCTCAGCCGTCGTATTTGTTGCTAAGTCAGATGGATTTGTGGTTGTGCGTAGATTACCGCGATCTCAATAAGCAGACTCTCAAGAATAAATTCCCACTACCCAGAATTGATGATTTATTTGATCAGTTGCACGGGCAGCCTAGTAGCAGGTTTTCTGTATTTTGGCTCTAGCTACATTTTGGAGTATTTTGGTTTGGAGATTTTTTGTTTTTGGACGCTCACACCTTAGAGACATTTTGGAAGCTTTTGGATCTCGAGGTGCTTAGTTTGGTGTTCACTATCATTCTCTATCCTTTTGAAGACTTTTGACACATGATATCTAGTTGTTCTATTATGTCATTCTATTTGGAGATGTTATTCATGTATTATGTACTCTGATGTTGTAGCAGATATTATTATGTTGTTGTATCTGTGATATGATGCATGATATTCATTTTATTTCTGCTGCTTTATATTCCTCTAATGTTGTTATAAGCTCCATCCGACTGGAGTTCGATGTTTGAATCATTGACAGTCGAATACAAGTGAGGTATTTAATGTTAATTTTCGAACGTTGAATTTCGGATCGTGACAATTTTGGCAGAGTCTCCCTTGAACGGAGGAGCTTTTGCAATTTGACAAGAGATATAAATATATATACATCGACCCACACGGTCGGAAAATAGGAAAACAGTTCATATTTCCTATTTGTATTGCGTAGGCGTACCTTATTTAGCATTTTCAAGCAAGCGGCTATTTATTTAAGCAATTATCGCAGTCAAAACCAGCAAAGCGGCTTCCAAAAACCTTTACTTACTCAATTTAAATAGGTAAGTGGCGAATATACAAAGTTTATTAACATTTCACTTCATTTCAATAGCTAACCACATGTATAACATAAGCAATATGCAATAAATACATCTAAAAGCAAACTTAAAAGGTTGTAACACAATCTTAAATGCTTTCGATTCATTCACACACCATCATACTTACTTTATTCATTCTATAATTCATTTACAAGCCAAACATTTGCCCCATCAAATTGGTATTTAACTTGCATTTCATTTATTAACTAAACGAGTTTTATTTAAGATCATTTCATTAAACTCGACACAATCATATCTCAATTATACCTAAGTCAAAGCTTTTATCCAAATATTACTTCGGTTGTTTATTTTTATTTTCAAGTTATTTCAGCTTCTAAACTCAAGTTATATATTTTCATTTCTTGTAAGAACTTTCCAATTTAAATCCTTAATTTGATTTTCATTTATCAAACCAATCTCATTTACTAATTTAATTAAATTAGTTTATTCAGTCATTTCTTTAAACTTCAAACTTCCATACTTAATTCATTCTGAATTTATTCCTATCAATAACAAGTAAAGTTTTAAATTTATGTCTACTTGGATTTTTATCCACCAATTCAATCCATCATTGTTATAATCCAATTCTATTTTATTCGACTACACTTCCAATTATGTTTAATTCACCAACAATCCAAGCTGAATTCATTTATACTCGAGTTCATTTCCAATTTCATTAACTAATTAATTATCTATTAGTTTATTCCAGTTTTACACCCAATATTTGATTTTTATTTCAGAAATCACTTTAACTATTTTACTGGAGTTCAATCTATTTTATAAATTAAGTTTTGGATTTTATTTATTTCCCAAATTACAAAACAAATTTATTTTGACTTATTTATTCCACTTCCAAATATTATGAGTCACAAACTAATTTATATAGATTCTTTTATCCATTTATAATCAATTCCATTCACATTTTACCTTTAACTCGGAATTTTACATTTTATTTAGCCAATATATTTTTATTATTCCATAAACATTTAATTAAGATTCCAGAGTTTAAACAATTTCCCAAAATTTCAAAAATCACTTTTGAAATCAACTACATCCAAAATCCTTTGGCAAATTCAATCCTTTGAATTTCAAAACAAAACCCAATTCACAAACAATTCCAATTTAAAATATTCAGGTAGCAATTCCTCTCTTGGAAACTCGAAAATGAACACCGATGATGTCGCGATCATCATCGGAATTATTTTCCAGCGACCGAAAGAGTTTAGTGCCTTTATCTCTTTTAAAACCATTTCAAATTTTTTTAATGTCCAAATCTCACAAGATTTCAAATGCAACTCAAAATATTTCCAAAATAATACTATTATTCCTCCAAATCTTTTGGAAACCATTTTCAAACCCAAAGGAATTTAAATTTTTTTCCAAAAATTCCAAATTGCAATTCCTTTAAATCTATATGCAAACATTCTCTGGGATTTTATCTCATTTCAATTTATAAATTACATTTATAATCTATATTTAAAATTCCATTTGTTAAATAAATTTATTCTTCAACCTTGGGTTATAAGTTTCAATTTCTTATTCAATTTCTACACAATAGTGTTAATAATTTAATATTGCCATTCCCTATCAATCAAGCATCCAAATACTATAATACTTTACAAAAATTATATCTTTTATATACAAAAATAATTTGGGTGAAATTTTTCATTTACCCTACTTTAAAACAATACTGTGTCGAACTGTTCTATTTAAGTGTTTAGAGATCCCTATCAATAATGTTAATTACTCGTATTGACCAGAATCCATAAATTACTCAATAAACCAATCAACACAATATAAAACAATTTTATATTCACTAAAAAATACGCGCTCATATCTATTAATACGCTCAAACTCAGTCTAGAGTACTATTGACTCTATTCTATGAGTAATTCCCACCAGAGCCAAGGTTATCACCAACCTAAGCTCTGATACCAACTGTAACGATCCGCAAATCCATACCCCTTGAGTCAACACTATTCTACAATAATAAACTCAAGTTGCACAGAAATACGAACCATTGGGTTAAAGAAGAAGAGGTAGAAGGAGAGAAAATAGAAAACAACAATAGAATCTAACCATCGCAGCGGAATAAAATATAATAGATAATAAATGATCTTTACTCAAAATCAAATATCTTTGTTTATATATTACATCATCAGAGTACATCAATCACAGGCCAACATCAATATCATACAAATGGATACACAACAACTCAACACAACGGAATATATACATAAACAAGTACGAAAATACGTATCGTCATCCAGCTCGTCTCTTGAGCTCCACAACATCATATCCTGTATCCTATAATACTCGGTCTGACCCGAGCATTATAGTTAAATAACACCCGAGTCAGTCTGGAATACCAGAGTGAGAAAACCGCACTGAATTGATTACTAAAGTTTCAAAAACCCTTTGAAAAACAAAAGCATCTCATAAGACCACGCCACAAATAAACATGTCGGGTTTTTACCTTACGATAGCTAAAACAATTTTTATTAAAATCCTCTGATATTATAATAGGGTCTAGATACAAATACTTATAAAATAGCCGAAATTGTTACATCTATTAAATTCCAGCTACTAGCCACAGAGTGGGCAATACAAACAAAACTCGTACAAGGCTAGTAGGGAGAATGGATTTCCAACTAATGACTAGGCACTGGAGTACCACCTGTCACAGTACGGGGCCTAGATCACCGTACCAAGGACCACTTTTGATCCCCTGCAACACAAGACCCGGACTACCCCTTACTGGATAATCCCGAGTGAGATCACCCCACGGTTGGGATCAGCAACCGCCCACTAAGACGAAATAAAAAGGGACATCTTGACAGGGATGACCTCACCCTGCTTGGGTGCTACCTACCTAGCCTTGCTGCATAACCCCCGATTTTCAGTCATTCCCATTTTATGAGGCTTGAGGCTAAATGTTACCTTTTCAGAACATATCCCTTAGAATGCCCATCGTCCACCTGACGATGTTCTGAAAGCATTCATCCATACAAGTCTGTCCCGGGTTCGAACGGAACCGAAGGCACTATTCCTACTACATCCATTTTGGAAATAACCTCAGGATTAGTAGCGACTAGCCCTTGCACTTCATTGCTCCATCTTCGACTCCGAACACGTTTCACGAAACGTACAAACCGGATCGAAGTGGTTTTCGAGAAATAAATCTCGATCCCGGTTTCTTCGAAACGATCAAAGCATTTGTCCAATATTGATAGTCGTTGATTTAACTATCAATTTATATTCACAAACAACCATCAAAAATAAATAATTTCCCAAATTATTTATTAACCTCAAAATATCTTCACAAGATATATTTCTATTCTCAAAACCCTTTGAAAACAATTTTCAAAACTATCTTCCCTTCTCAGAATAAATTCCAAGTATTTCTATTTCCACTGGAATTACCAAGCACAAAATTTTAGATTTTAAAATAATTTAAAAACACTTTATTGTAAAATATATTTAACATTCAATATAGAAAAATTACTTTAGTACTTAATTTAAAATAATACTCTAGAAATAACTCGATAAGGTTACCTTATAACTATACATTAGATTTTCTTTCTTTAAACAAAATATCAAATCATTCTTTAAATAATTATTACGATAATAGATTAACAAATTACTTACTTTAGCATTTGCTTTAAAATATTTAAATTAAAACTACTTCAACAATTGATTAAAAATATATACTATAAGAATATTTGAAAATAAGGTTACTTTATAAATATAAGCTAGGTTTTCACCTTTTAAAACAGAATTACTAAGTCGCTCTTTATAAATTATTACTACGGTAATAGATTTGAATAAATATTTACTTTAGAATTTAAACATTTATAAATAATAAATTTCCAAGAACATACTTTGCAAAATCAACATTAAAACCTTTATTTTATTTTTAAAAACTTACTTTGAAAACGTACTTGGCTATCCAGAGAAATATACTTCTCTTCATAACCTTTAAAAATAAATCATTATTTATTTTTAAACAATTTTTCTCATTCCTTTAATAAATTCCCACCTTGAATCTCTTCTTCCAAATATCCAATTTCAAACACTTAAATCAATTTCCAAATTGACTTCCAATTTACTTCATTTATTCCAAAATCCTTTAATTTCAGATTTCATTCCTTACTTATCATTTAAAATACTTTTAACTGAAAATTCCAATTTTAGATTACTCAATTTACTTCTTAATCCTTTTTAAATAAATTTAAACTTTGAAATTTAAAATAATTCTTTATTCCTTTAATTGATATCATTTAAAGTTACAATTCATTAATTTCTATTTATAAAATCTCTTTTTCCATATTCAAAATTATTTTATTTATTAGTATCTTAATATCACTTTCATTCTTTTCAATTCATTCTAAATTCATACAATTTCCTATAATTATTTTGCTTACAAATTTACTTCTTTTACTTACTTCCAAAATCCAATTTATATATTTTTGGAATCTCATTATACTCAAACGTATTCAATCAAACCATAGCATTCAATAGTCCAATATGATTCATCATAGAATATCAAATAATCATAGCAGATAATATTAAATACTTTCAATAAATGTTGAGGAGTCCCGTTGGATCCCTCCAACCTGTTTCCCTGCATCCACAGACATTAGCACAACATAAATACCAATCCCAAGTTATACCATACTATAGCACAATAATCAATTCAACCATTCAAACAATTATTTAAATTTAACCATTTAAATTTAAATGAAAATTCAGCTGAGTGAGATTTACTCACCTTTGCCTTGCTGTTTGCAATCCATTCCAAACTGGCTTGTTTCCTTGATTTTTAAAACCTTGTATAACAATTCATGGTTTATTATTTGAACCAATCAAACAATTATCCACCATTTATTTATTTTATTTAACTAACGATTAAATTTTAACCTTAGATTTAATTTAACCAAAGTAGTAAATTTTAAACCAATTTTCCTTTCATAAATTACTTAAAATAATTAAGTAAGTTAAGTGTGCACACAAGTATAAAAATTTTCTTTTACATTCCAGATTAAACCTGATTACAATAACAATATCTAACCTCATTTACATTTTCTTTTCTAACCAGACAATTTCCATTTTAAATTTAATTAACTAAGGATTTCAATTTAAACTAATAATTAAATTCTGAACTAATTGAAAAATCAATTATCATTTATTAATTTAATCTAAACTAATAATTTTATTTCGAACTAATTTCCTATAATAAACACTTCTTAGTAATTAAAAATTAAAGTAAGTTTATTAAATGAGTTAATAACCAGAATACATCATTTATTTTTTTACAATTTAACTCTTATTTTAAAAATAAAATTTAAGGTAAATTTTATACCTTACCACTCCACTACTGCTGCCACCCAACCAAACACCTTACTGCTACAACCAAATCCCGAGACGGCGAAGCACAGCTCGTAGCAACGTCACCACATCCTCGCGCCTATCGCGATTCCAATCTTCGCGAGTATCAATCGTCGAACACCGCCATATCGCACGAGCCCCCTTCCATCGGCGTTGCACCTGCAGCCTCGAGTTCCACGGCTTCCCCAATCGATCGCCATGTATCTCGCGAAACCCTAAACGCGAGTCGCTCGCCTGAAGTTCCTATCGGCCCGTCGTCGAGCACGAGTTTTCCCCCTTCTAGTTCGATGATGACGACGCGATATCCTCGCGTGTTCGAGCACGCAAGTCCCCCCTTGTTCCGCATTTCTTTAAGGAAACGAGATTCAATTTTTAAGAAGAAGGGCTCGGCTGAAGAAAAAAAATGAAGAGAGTAGATATAAAGGATGAAACGATTTCTATTTTTCGAACGCATTAGTGGATTTAAATCTGGAAGGGAGGCGGCCATTATTTCGTATAAATTGATTTCGTTCGAGCTGTATATAGAGGAGAAAGAACGAGAAGCCCTTCATATTTTACTTCTGAAAGTGGCGTGTGGGGAAAGCTTGCGTGAAGTAAATATCGAGCTACAGTAATTCGAAATGATAGGAAAGTGGCTGATGGGATGAATTTGACTAACCGAAATATTATATTTAAATTCCGAATCGGCTATCATCAATTAAATTTTCAACGCGTTTACTTACGTACGCTCATACAACAACTCCGATCACAATGAAACTTGAAATCCGATAATAATTCAATATTATGGATCTAATGAAACTGGTTTCGTCGAATTCCGAGACTATGCCCCGGAAAGCTATTTTCAAATATCAATTTAAACGATAAAATTTTAAAACTGAACAAATTACTTTGAAATTCCATTTTAAAAGTTCTATCACCTTCCGTATTATTAATATAAATTTTCCAAGCCTTCAAATTATTTTTAACAGGCTTAAAATTCCAGATTCAATAATTTACCCAATTCCGATAATTAAATTCAATATTTAATTATCAATACATATTGATATTTGAAATTCAAGTTAAAAATTAACCTCAGAATATTTAAAATTAATTAAATATTCCAATTTCAAATATACAAAAATTCCGAGTCGTCACATAGGTAGTTAATTACTGGTTGAGATTAATCAAGAGTGATCATTATTTGTAGTTTAATTAATGATTAATTACTTAATCTTATTAATTTAGATTAGGATAAATTATAACGTTATTAGAAATCATCAATTTATATAATCAATGATGTAATTAAGGATTGATTTATTTAAGATTAATTAATCATTAATAAGTGATTTATGATAAATTAATTAATATAAGTAATTAAGGATTAATGTAATTAATTATAGTTAATTAATTTGTGAAGTAACTAAAGATTAATTACTGTTTTTGGTTAAGAATAATTAATTTTTGTAATTAATTAAAGATTATTACATGAATGTAATTGAAGGATAATTAATCCAGGGTGATTAATTAAGATGGATAATTAAGGGATGATTAATTAATTGATTTGAAATTAATTAATGTTAAATGAAGGAATCTAAGTGATTGAGGTTAGTAATTCAATTAAAATTAACTAAATTAATCTGAAAGTGATCAAGTTTGCTTAGAGATGATTAAATGGTATTGGATGCCTTGAATGAGATACGAAGAGACAGGGGTCGGGTATTAGAAAATACCCGAAACCACTTCGAATTTTTATAGATTGATATGTGAAATCTATAGGCTGAAATGAAATGATTTAAGTGAATTGGACTATTTGATCTAAATTTTGGTACTTAGAAAATTGATGTGTGAAATAAGCGATGTCTATAACAAATTGTGAATTCGTAGATTGATACGAGTTACTCAGGTTTTATATAAGTTGTATGCTTTGAATTCTATGTTAGGTGGGTTACTCACGCTGGTTTCCAGCCTTACCCGGGTGTTACTTTGATGTAATGCTCGTGTTAGACCGAGTATTACAGATTTTCAGGTAAGGACGTTTTGGAGCTCAGGAGGCGAGCCGGATGGCAAGAACGTATGGAGTGTCTCCGTTGTATTATATTGTTGTATATCTGAGGCATGATGATTGTGTATATCCAGTGTCTGTATATATATATGTGTAACTCTGATGTATTATAAATATATTTGACAGATACAGAATTTTTTTTGTATACTGTTATTATTTGATATTATATTTTGATCCACTGCGAATGTGATAATCTTTGTTGTGTTTCCTCTTCTTCTTCTTCTGTCTCTTTCTTCTTTTCCTAACTATCTGGAATTTTCGGGATCGGAAATTTTGGGTCGTTACAGTGGAAGTGCAAGGAAGAAGGCTGTTGTCGGAAATGTCTCGACAAATATTGAAAACGAAGAAGATGAAGTAGAAGAAGCTGAAGGTATTATCTAATTGAGTTCTGATTTTAATAGTTTAAGTTCTCATTTATGTTATGTCTAGCCTTCTCATTACTATTGTATGTACTTTGTAAAAGTAGTGGGAGCTCCCAGAAGGTTCAGGGGAAAAACAAAGATGGATAAAATTCATTCAAGGTCATATGACAAAAGAGTTCTGATCCAAATGAATCATCGGGGTCAACCTGTTTCAGACGATGACCAAGTAATGTCTGAACTGAGTGCTTTTTTAGGAACACTTAAGAGGAGTGTTCCACTTACTTACAAGTCTTGGTTTGATGTTCCTTCAAGTTTGAAAGGCACGTTGTGCAACTATGTTAAGGTAATTCGCAAACTTAGCTGAATTTTACTTAAATATATGAAACTTGTCACAAGAGTAGCATGACTATTCTTTTTAATATTTGATTTGTATTTAAGCAACGGTATATTATTCCGGATGAATGTGAATATTGGGTTTTTAAGTCAATTCGTGACTCTTGGAGGGGGTACAAGAGTCGTATTAAAAAGTCGCATTATACGGCTTACGAAACTGATGAAGAGAGGCCTAAAAATAGGCAGGACGAAATTCCACTTGCGTATTTCAGTGTACTCTTGATGTATTAGGGAGATGATAAAATTCAGGTATAATTTTAAGTTTTATCACAGAATTTTTTTCCAATTTTATTCATTCAAATCAGGTAGATAAACATCTTTATTTCATGCTTTTGTGGTCCAAGGCCCTTACAAATTGTGCAAGTCGGAAATCGTATACAGACGCACACACTGTTGGTCCAAAACTTTTTTCCCAAATTCGGCATAAGATGGTATGTATTTTGCTTATTTTTATGCTTCGCTGGAGGTATGCATTTTATTTTATCTGAAATTCCTCTCCTTATTTAGCAAAGCGATATATGTTCCAAAATAAAAATTAAAATAATTACATATATGTTCCAAAATAAAATATCACCTCACTCAAACAAATAAGCAAAATAAATATTAGTGATATATGTTTTGTTTATGATATAGAAGTTTGTAACTAAAAGAATAACAAGCAGGCTATTTAATCTGATCTATCACATTAATCATCCAGTAAATGTTTTTATTTCAATTTTAATATATTAATTTTTATCGTATCTGTTTATTATTTTTGCATTTTCACATTAATTTACTACTCAATAGCTATTAATAACATTTGCTAAAAAAGTACATAAAATCTATAAAAATATAATTGATCCTTTCTTTGCCCCCTTGGGCATAGAAAACTCAATTCATCTTTTCCAAACCAGTCTCTGTCATGCTCATGCATTTGTACGCATTTGGTCAATATACGTCTGCAAGTTAGATGCATATTAAACATTAAATATGAGTCCAATCCATCTCTGTGGAAATTAAGTAATTTGTAAACTATTGGATACACTCTTAACTCTTAAGCATATGGATGTCAAGTTGATGCATGTCTTTTGTCTGTTGTATGTTGATGGCTTTACTACCTTGTTGAGCTTAAATCATTTAGTATTATATATGTTTATGGCTCATGGGTTAATCACGGGGTAATCTTAGTTTTGCATCAGAATCTAAGATGAATCATGTGATATTTGTTATCTCTGTGCTTATAGTTAATAATCTGAAAGCATAGACATATGGGATATTTACTATGCAAATTTTCCTTAGCTCAGCCTTGAATTTTGCAAAACTGATACATCACTTGATACTATGCTTGAAAAAGCTCTGATATTGTTGCTACACAAGTTGTGATTTTATATTTGTTCTTTCTTTATTTTTTCACTTGTAAGCTGCTTGAGAACTTACTGTTGCTCCATTTTTGCATCTATGAGTTGCTCGAGACTTTTAGCTTGTGTGCACTTATGGTTTCCGTTCTTCATTTGAATCGAGAATTGTTTTTATGTAAAGGCGATCATATTTACTTTAGTTTTGCTTTGACTTTGAGTATATTTTCCGAATTGATTAGTGATATATGTTCTAGAAAAATTTGTTTGATATCCTTTTCCTGCCTAACTTTTTTCATTTAATTTGTATCAGTCCAACGAATCAGATGGAGAATTTTTTATTTAAACTCGCAAGCGGAAAGAAGGAAAGGTGTACAAGACTGATACTTCAGTAATGAAGTACAGAATTGTAACAATTCTATTTTCTCTTCAATCAGATGTCAAAAAAATGCTTCATTTTGCGCATCGACATTTTTGCAGAATTAGATCCCGTTTTGTTGAAACCTATAGCAGGATATTTCCTGAATCCATTTTAAAACTGTTAAAAGATATTAAAAAAATTCTTGTTTAAGAAACTTGTCTCATAATTGTTAATTTTATTTAATGTCACATTTTGAAACTGCTTTATTTGCAGGATAAGATTGAAAAAGCAATAGGTGAAGGAGGAAGTGATGGAGTTCTTCAAGAAATGATTTCTGATGGAAAGTCGCACGGTCCATCTTGGCTTATAGGACGGTACACAAAGTCTACAGAAGTTTCAAAATATGCCCCAACAACAAGCACATACATATAGGAGCTGGCAGCGAAGATAAGGGAAAATATAGCGGACGAAGTCGAAGCAAAGGTGAAAAAGAAGGTTCAAAATGAATTTGATGCAAAGGTGAACCAAAAAGTTCGGGTGAACTTGACATGGGTGCTTAAGAAATTAGGCGAAGCAAACCCTGACATGCAAATTGATGTTGGGGATCTTTGTGCGGCCGTCTGCAGTGATGTTATTAGGGGCGTTGGAGGCACTGATGGCACTAGAGGCTCACAAATATGAATGTACTGTTAATAAGGAGAATTCATTATGTACTGGCTGTAACTATGAATACACTGGCTACGTTTTTAAGTATGTTTGTTATTTTGTACTTGACTAAGTAAAACTTGTGTTGTTGGTAATTCTGAAATTAAAAGTTCTTTGTTGCAGTGTAATGTTGCCATTAGATATGATATAATGTTGCAGTATAATGTTGCCATAGATATGATATGATGTTGCAGTACATTTCCAATTTAAATTGCAAAAGGTGTTGCCATGAATATGATATAATGTTGCAGTATGTGATGTTAAATGTGGTAATAAACTAGCAAAGTGTTGCCATTGGATGGTAAAAGTGTTACCATAGATTAATGAATATGAGACCCACAACAGAGTTCTGTAAAGGTGAGCCACCAAATTAGTGGGCCCCACAATGTGGGCCCACATGTTGGGGCCCAAATTGTGGGGCCCACTTTTTAGTAAATTTGGTACCTGTGGCAACAACAGAACCGATGTTGCCCTAGGGCCGCAAAGATGTTGCCTTTGACACTAGGGCAACGTGGCAAAATGCATCACCGAGAAAGTGTTGCCTTTGCCCTTTTTTAGCCTTCAGCAACATTTTTTGGCACTTCCTGCATCACTTCTTGGGTATTGCAGTATGCAATCTATGGCATAGTGAAGTTTACCGAAGACTGCTTTCTAGGGGATGAATACGAAGATTTAATACTATTATTATTTATTATATTTATTCCACTATGTCAGTTGTTCCACTACATTATTTATATATTTCTGTTGTATATAACTCTGATCTGTATTGTAAAGGTATAATCAAATGTATTTGTAAAATAACTTCATAAACTGTTATTTTATTATTATATTTTTTCATTCCGTTGTGAGATTCTTTGTTTGTTTTATTTTTTTTCTCTTCTTTTTCTTATTTACCCTATAACAATCCTTCCTTTTGAATGGTTTGAGTCTGACATGTGTGGTTTATTGTCGATTTAAACTGTCAAAAAAGGTGGGTTGTTGCATTTGGTATCAGACTTTGGTTTAGCGATAACCTAGCTTTGTGGGATCTGACTCATTAGAGAATAAGGTAGTAATACGCTAGAATGTGTTGTTGAGTGTATATATACGAGAGAGCATATTTGCTAGTGTTATAAAAGGTTTGTATTGTGTTAATTTGTTCTGTTTAGTATTTATGAATTTCGATCAGTACATAGGACGCTACAGCATTGATAGGGATTTCTAAACAATTAATAGGGCAGACCGACACAATATTGTTTTGAAATATGGGTAAATGAAATAATTTTACTCGGTATTATATTTTGTACATTAAGGAATAATTTTATGAATGGATATAGTTGTTGTGATAAGATGTTTGTTAGGTAGAGAAATTTTATAAATATTGAATTGTAAAATATGATTACAAGTAAAGAAATAAGAATTGAAATTTAAGAACTTAAGTTTCGGGGTTTGAAAATTGGCTTTCAAAAGATTTTGGAATATAATGTTAGTATTATTTGAAAGTATTTTCTGATATAAATATTTCAATATGATTTGGAAGGAAGGTTTTAAAGCAATTTTGAAAGGAAACAAGTTCTGTACTTTCCTCTCTATCGCTGAAAAGTTATTTTGGTGATGAGTGCACGCATCATCAACGTTGAGTTTTGAGTTTCAAGGTAGGAAGACTGCTATAGTAGTTTTACTGCCCATCTATTTTGATGAATAAATCTTAATTTTGAATTCCTAATTATGATTTGATCTATATGGAATATAAAAATATATAGATTATTTTCAAAATGACTGAAATGAATTCAGGATTTAGCTTTTAAAACTTCCTGATAATTAGTAGTTTTCAATTATTGAAATGAATGAAATCATGACTTCATTAATAATTGGAAACTTCTAAAATGGAGAATAAGAAATTTAATGCAAAGTGATTAATGAAAATATAAGAAATTGAAATTTTGTAACTATAAATCAAAAGGGTATAAAAAATGAGAAATGATAACTACTGATCATTTTGTTTACTAAATGAATAAGATAAACTTGTGAAACATTCAATTATATTCTAAAAGACATATATAACTTACCAAAATTTTAAAAGTGGAAATGTTAAATAGAAGTATGTAATAGAATATTATACAAATAAAACTTTAATAATGAAGGCGTTCAATGGAAATACTTCTATAAATAAGAATTCCGATGTTATAAAATGTTATAAACTTAAGTTAATAATTTGAAATGCTAAGTAATTGGATTAAACATGAATACTATAAGTAAATGGTTATGAACTTAAGTTAACATTTTAAGCTTTTTATAATAAGATTGAATAGTAAAGGTGAACCCTATATTAAGTAAGTGATTATAACTTTTGAAATGTTAAAATGATTTAGAAAAGGACTTAATACTCAATTGACATTATAAAAGGAACGAGTAAATGAGAATTTAAGATAGAAATACTTGAGTATGAAATGATTTATTTATTGAAATCAAGTTTAGCTTATAAATGATAAATGTGAAATAAACTGAAATAAAATATATGTAATCCTTCAAGAATGAATTCATTGATGATATAAATAATTGAAACGGAAATAACTTGGGTAAGTAATGAAAATGGCATCATATGAAGAAATGAGAAATAAAATTTTGTAAGTAATGAATGGAAATTAATGGTAATATAGCGTTGTACGATTGAAAAAAAATGAACGGTAAAGGATGAAACAAGATTAATAAGAATAAACTTAAATAATAATTTGAAATCTTGTTTGTTTTGGCTTATGAGATGATTGGGAAAGGATACTTCTAACTGAATAAAGTTGTATGAATAATCTATTGAGTTCTATCTAAGACTATTGAGTGTATGGTACATTTGGTAGTTTATTTATCATTTTACACGATTAGAAGTTTCTGAACCCGAACAAACCATTTGTTTTGGTTGTTATGGATGGATAATTGTTTTATTTGTTGAAAATGGTTTTGTACTGTTTGTTTGCGAATGATTATTATTATATTGTGATTGTTTTGTTGTTATTAGTAGAAACAACTTAAATACTTCTATTTTAGTCAATTATTAACCTTGTTGGATTATATAAGTGAAATACAGGTTTACGGAAGCAATAGCTACTGTTTCATAAATAAGCGTTGTTCGCCCGACAAATATGTACGTTTTCAGATTATGGTTTTCTAGTGGTATTATATTGTTTTTACTATGGTTTTAGATATTTTATTTTGAAATATATGATACATATTGGTATTATTGATATTATTATTTCTTCCAGACCTCTCCGTACAAGGAGACTCTACCGAAATTTTCTGTGAATTTTAAACTTAGAAGAATTTTGTGAAATATTTTTTCAAAATTTATTAACTTGAATGTAAAAAGGTTTAATTGTTTATAAATTGATATTTTATTTAAATTATTTAATTATGTAAATTAATTGTCATAAATTTAATATTTCGAATTAGATATATTAATTCCTTAATCCCTTCTTTTCCCTTTTCGAGGACGAAATTTTTTGAGTAGGGGAGAGTGTAACGATCCATAATTTTTGATAATTAAAAATAGTTAATTTAATAAGATTTTGTAATTTAATGTTGGAAGAAATTAAAATTTATGATTTAATTAATGAGAATAATACGAGAATGAAATTTAATAATGTTAATTTGAGGCAATTGATTATTATCTTAAAGCACTTTCAATAAATTAAAATAATTGTAAATATAAAATTGGTTATAGATTGTAAATAAGGAAATAATTTAAATGTTATATTAAGTGGTGAGAAATTATGTAATTAATTGTAATTGGGTGAAATCAGTGTTGTGTAGCATTTATAACATTTATTCGTAAATAATGAAACCACTAACGTGATTAAATTAAGTAAAAGGTGACCATTATGATATGCTACCTATTTATTTAACCCATTGAATTAAATTGAAAATCAGTTAAAATTAAATGTAATTAAATATTATGTTAATGGAAATTAAGATAAAATTGGAGAATATTAAAGTAGTAAGATGTAAACCAACATTAACTATGCCCATAGAGTAAAGATTGATTGAATAAAAAGATTGAAATCAAATTAAATCAATTCATTGGAATTAAATTGTAATTAATTGGATTTAATTACAGTTGAAACTGAACACTGTAATTTGTGACACCCCACCTCTATACCCACGCTAGCCAAGAACATTACGGTGAATGCTGTCAACTAGCACGGAGAATAAGGCTGTTGAGGAGCGACCATCCGTGTAATTGCTTTGTGCGAGCATCGATATGTCAGATAGTATAACATGCAATACTTTATCAAGAGGAAATCCGACATACCGACACAAACTCAAAACTACTACACAATGGCTATAATATCTTCGGAAACAAATACAGAAATAAACATAACATAAATCAGTCACAGACAATTCATATCACAAAGGCGGAAATAGATATGAATATTACACTAGGAAGTGTACATCAGAGTAGTGGTCTAAAAAGATCCACAATATCACAAAAGAATAGTTACATGAACTACACAAAATAATAAGTATATATTATGGAGTCTATATGTAAAATGTATACAACAAAAACTACTAATCTAAGTAGTTAACCAAAAGTCAGAGAAATCAATCCCAGGGGAGAAGTCAAGCAGAAGCACCTGTAACATCTCGGTCTGACCCGAGTATTATTTAATAAGAAAATAATAAACGGATCAGTCTAACTATAGATATCAGATGAAACGATATAGAATAAGAGATATGACTAAACACATAATAATCACAATTCCAAGTTGTGATATATATAAGTAATTGAAAATCAACGAGAGATTAATCAATATCACCAAATCTACACAAGAATCAAAGAAATGCCATAATCCTTATTTCGTTCATCAAACCACAAATATTGACGATTATATTAATGTCAATCACAAAAGTCAATGACACACAAATTCACCAATGCACAAATATTAACAATAATATCAATGTCAATCACAAAAGTCAATGATACACAAATTCACCAATGCACAAATATTGATAAAACTTATCAATGGAAATCACGAAAATTGGTGAAACACAAATTCTAGAAATCGTCTCAAAAAATCCAGAAATCACAAAGGGGGGAGGCCTATCACAAACGGGAGCATAAAGCCCACCAACACGTGTATCACAAACGGAACGCTAATTCCATGGTTGCTAACCATCACAAATTGAGCCGAAGCTCCACAAACGGCCCGAAGACCATGGGTTGCTACCCCACCAATTTGAGTCGAAACTCCACAAAACGGGGTTTAGTCTCCCTCACAGACAAAGAGACATCGCACGTTGCTAGTCTAAATCACAAAGATGATCGTCATGATCAACGAGAAGTGTCAATTACACTAAGCTAGTAAATATATGAGTTTAGCTTCATGTCCCATAACCACTTGCTTAACTTAAATATTTACGAACAAACTATAGATCTCCACTATAAAATTGTCACAAGAGATTCAATCGAACAAGTCCAAGAATTAACCGACAAAGTGAACGCAAGCGTTTCATACCACTTGTTTTACTAAGTCGTTTAATTAGATTTCTCATACGAGTGAGGTAAAGGTTTATATATACTAATAGATTGGAAAACGGTTTTATAAACGAATTTGGTATTAAAATAGTATTGAAATCGTTTGAGGAAAGAGTTTTGATATTTACTACTAGTATAGAAAACCTTTGTATTTTTTAAAGTGACAAATCACAAAGAAGATTGTAGGAACAATCAATCACTAAGATTCACATTCAAAAATGTGAATAAAATCCAAAGAAATTGATACAAAATCCATCAAAGTGGATATATCTAAAATTCCCAAAGAAAAGGTCATCAAAGTCGATAATAAATGACGACAACAAAAGGGAGACAACACGACTCGATTAAAGTTGGATATTCAAACGAATTAGCAAAATAGGCTAATCTGGCAAATAGAAGCAGGTCGGTCGAACGGACTCCCTGAGTCGGTCGACCAAACCAGAGGTAGGAAACTTCTCGGGCACCAGGTCGGTCGACCGAACCAGGGGGGTCGGTCGGCCGAACCAGAAACAGAGGCAAATTTTAACTAACAGGTCGGTCGACCGGACCAGGGGGGTCGGTCGGCCGAACCTGATGCTCTGCACAATGATGCCCATAAATTGATATGCAACCTCCACCAATTCGCAACCGAGCGAGCACGGACGCTAGGGAATTATGCCTAACGGCTTCCCGGCCCTATTGGCTCCTCGATGCATCACCAAAAAAAATACATTTGAACCTCAAAGTTATGATTTTTAAAGGATTGAACTCAAAACACTAAAAATTGGAATATTCACAAAAGCAATCCAAATCAAAATCAAATTCACATGAATAAGTGTTAGGAATTCATACATAACAATAGAAGAGAATTATAAGCATAGATGTGAGATTAAAAATCTCACCTTTTCACAAAATCAAACAAGAAGAAGCTTGAAAGCAAATGGAGAATCAACCTCTCTTCAACACAACCAAATTGACCTTGAATCTAAGCTCAAAACAAGAACATTCCCAAAATTAGGTTTAGGAATTTCTGAAATTGGTAAGAGAATAAGTTGGGGAAGAAGAAGAAAAGCTTACCAATGGGTTCTTCTTGAGTTTGGAGCTAGGAATTTGAAGTTGCAAAAGGGACTAGGGTTTTGGAGTTTTAATTTTCAATCTCTCCCACCATTAATGCTATAAAAACTGAAAAGAGAAAGAAGTGAGGGAGAATGGGGAGGAGGGGTTCAGTTTTTAAGTATTAGTTGGCTAATGGATGAACCCAAACTCAAACCCAAAGTAAAAAGTAGCAAAAATCAAATTTCTCCAAACATATCGAAGCTTATACTCAGAAAGGTCGCAAACGGCATTTTAAACTCAATGGGAGTGGTCCCGAGTCCTAATTCGACCGTATGCAAAAAGTAGCTTTTCGGACTAAAATCCGACTAACGATGAAATATTTAAATAAAATATTTAAATATAAAATCGATAAATATGCGGGTTGTTACAGATTCTCCTCCTTAAAGAAATTGCGTCCTCGCAATATTTTAAGAAGAAGATATATAGTAACAACCATAAAAGCATATTCAACACAAAAGAAGTTTGAAATAAGAAGTTCACCTCAAAGAGCACGAGAAAGTAAGTCCGGATGTGTTCGCTCGATGTACTCTCTAGATTCCCAAGAACAATCCTTAGGATTTGAAGACCATTGAACTTTAACAGGCAGAACATCTTTATTTCGAAGTCGTTTGACCTCCGAAGCAATGATACGAATAGGATGTTGCTCATAAGTTAAATTAGGCGAAAATTCAATCTCTTCCACAACACCTGGCTCAAGAACAGAATCGGAGCCTCGAAGACATTTCCGAAGTTGAGAAACGTGAAACACGTCATGGATAGCAGAAAATTGAGCCGGTAATAAAAGGCGATAAGCCATGGAACCAATACGTTCGGTGATAGGAAATAGCCAATATATCGAGGCGCCAATTTTCCCGATTGACTGAAACGTACAACACCTTTCATAGGTGAAACATGAATGAACACAAGATCTCCCACAGAAAATTCTAACTTCCTTCTCCGGTTATCGGCATAGGATTTTGTCTACTCTGGGCTTCTTTCATCCTATGACAAATAAGATCAATCTTTTCTGTGGAATCACGAATAAAATCTGGACCTAAAACCAGCTTCTCACCGGCCTCAAGCCAACAAGAAGGAGATCGGCAAGGCCTTCCATAGAGTGCCTCAAAAGGTGCCATACCAATACTAGATTGGAAGCTATTATTATAGGAAAATTCAACAAGTAAAATATGATCTTCCCAACTTCCCCCAAAATCAAGCACACAAGCACGAAGAAGATCTTCAAGAGTTTGATTCACACGCTCAGTTTGTCCATCGGACTGAGGATGATAAGCGGTGCTAAAATTAAGCTTCGTTCCCAAAGCTTTTTGAAGAATCTTCCAAAATCCACTAGTAAACAATGGATCACGATCGCTAACAATAGAAGTAGGAACCCCATGCAATTTAACAGTCTCTTTGATAAAGAGCTTGTCCAAGAGAGGAACGGTTCAGTTAGACCGAATGGGAATAAAATGGGAAGATTTAGTAAGCCTATCAACAATCACCCATAAGCTATCATGACCCGAACGAGAACGGGGAAGACCATCTATAAAATCCATGGAAATATTGTCCCACTTCCAAATTGGAATTTCTAAAGGTTGCAATAACCCATCGGGCCTTTGATGTTCGGCCTTAACGAGTTGGCAAGTCATGCAACGCTTAACGAAGTTAGCGATGTCAAGTTTCATTCCCTCCCAATAATAAAGTCACTTCATATCCGCGTACATTTTACTACTACCGGGATGAATGGTAAATTTAGAATGATGAGAATCTTCTAAAATATCTTTACGAAGATCACTAATATTTGGCACAATAAGTCTACCAAATCTCCGAATGCCGCCACGGGAATCGATATCAAAGTCCTTCAAACCTTCAATATCAATCTTATCCTTAATATTTTGGCCAAGAAGAGCCAATTCGGGATCTAGCCTTTGAGCTTCAAGAATGCGGTCTAAAAGAGAAGGATGAGCCTCAAGGCTACACAAAACAAATGATGAGCATAAATCGGATATGCGGTCTCGAATCTCACAAGTGGATAAGATCTCGAGATCGTTCCATTCGGATATCATCATAGAAACAACAACTTGTTGTTTACGGCTAAGAGCATCGGCGACACGATTACCCTTACCGGGAGTATAAAGAATATCAAGATCATATGGTGCAAGAAATTCGAGCCAACGCTGTTGACGCAAATTAAGTTCCTTTTGAGAGAATAAATACTTCAAGGATTTATGATCGGTATAAAGAACAAATTTCTCTCCTAAAAGATAATGACGCCAAATCCGGAGAGCAAAAACAATAGCCGCGAGTTCTAAATCATGAGTGGCATATCTAGTCTCGGCAGGCTTCAATTGCCTAGAAGCATAAGCAATAACACGTTTTCTTTGCATAAGAACGGCACCCAAACCAACGCGACTAGCATCGGTATAAACAACGAAATCTTGATTCCCCTCGGGAATAACAAGAATAGGAGCATCTGAAAGGAGTTCTTTTAGTTTCTGAAAAGAAGTTTCACATTTGTCCGACCAAATGTATTTAATACCTTTCTTCGTTAAGCTAGTGAGAGGCACGACAATCTTAGAAAAGTCTTTGATAAATCGGCGGTAAAAACCTGCCAATCCAAGAAAACTACGAATCTCCGTCACACTCTCCGGTCTCTTCCAATCTTGAATCGCTTCAATCTTTGAAGGATCCACGGAAATTCCGGATTCGGAAATAATATGACCGAGAAACTTCACACGAGATTGCCAAAAGTGGAATTTATAAAATTTTGCCTTTAATTGATTACTCCTAAGAGTTTCCAACACAATCCGAAGATGTTTTTCATGCTCCTCCTCGATTTTAGAATACACAAGAATATCATCGATAAAGATGAGAACAAATCGATCGAGGAAGTCTTTAAAAACTCTATTCATAAGGTCAACGAAGTAGGCCGGAGCATTCGTTAGACCAAATGGCATAACAAGACATTCATAAGATCCATAACGAGTACGGAACGATGTCAAAGGAATACTATCCTCTGCAATACGAAGCTGATGAAATCCAGTAGCTAAGTCTAATTGTGAAAAGACTCTAGCACCACTAAGTTGATCGAATAGATCATCAATCCGAGGTAAAGGATATTTATTTTTGATAGTAAGATCATTAAGCTTGCGGTAGTCAACGCAAAGCCTAAGTGTACCATCGGATTTCTTCACAAAAATAGCCGAAGCTCCCCAAGGCGAGGAACTAGAGCGAATAAATTGCTTCGTCTCCTATTCGGATAATTGTTTACGCATCTCCTCGTTTTCTTTATTGGACATACGATACGGAGGACGAGTGATAGGTTGAGCTCCAGAAATAAGATTAATTCTGAACTCAATTGCCCGCTTAGGTGGTAATCCTAAAACGGGTTCAAATATGTCGGAAAATTCACGAACGACGTGAATAAGAGAAATAATATCATCCTCATCATCATCATCGTCATCACGAGGATTTAAAGAATATAAAGATGCGACCAAGCTGGAAACTGAATCTCGAAGAATAATAGAAATCTGCTTAACAGATTGAGGATGTCGAAGATGAATAGTCCGCTCAGGACATAGGATATGAGCTTCATAACGGTTAAGCCAATCCTTTCCCAAAATCATTCCAAAGCCTAAATAACGCATGACATGCAAATCGGCTAGGAAAGAAAAATCACACAAAATAATCTCGACATCTTTACACAATAAACTGATTGTTGCGGATCCACCAACCGGATTCGCAATTCTCAAAGAAGTCATTAAACACAAAGCATCCAAAGAAAAAGTATCAACAAGTTCTTTTGATATAAAAGAATGGGACGCACCCGTATCAAAAAGAACTTGAATAGGATGATCACGAAATAAAATAATTCCATCCAGAATAGAATGAGAAATACCTTGGCCACGAGATGTGTTGCCAGGGGCTTGACCAACATTAAGCTTTCCCTCCTTCTTGCCCTGAAGCTTGGGGCATGAAGATATAACATGACTGGGAACTTTGCAGTAGCAACAAGAGAGAGACCTTGGGCACTTGTTCGCATAATGGTCCTTCGAACCACAATTATAGCATTCCCCACGTCCAAAGGAAGAAGTCTTTGCCACGGAGGTTGCTTGCTTCCCTTTCTTATTGGGATAGGGACCTTTGAATTTGTTTGGCCTCTTCTTGTTGTTGAAGTTTGGTTTGGAACCCACCACTTCAACATCGTTCTCCCTATCTGCCTCTTCAAGACGAAGAGCAATATCAACGAGTTGGTCGAAAGAAACTTCTAATTTTAGAAGTAATGGCTTCTTGAGATTTTTGATTAAGCCATAAACGAATCTCTGGTTCTTCTTTAAAGGGGTGTTGATGTATTCAACCCCATATTTGGAAAGCGGCTCGAAGGAGGCGACGTAATCAGTCACGGAGGACTCACCTTGAACAAGGTCTATAAATCGTCGAGCCAATGTCACTTTCTCTGCTTCCGGTACAAATTTCAACTCGAAGCGTTCCCGGAATTTCTCCCAAGTGAGATCCTCTTCATAATCTCAGAAATAAGAAGCTCGTACCAGTCCAATGCTCTTTCTCGGAGCATACTAGAGGCCACCTGAACTCGGTGAAGGTCAATAAGATTCATGCGAGAAAAGATTCGATCGCATGACCTTAGCCAAGCCTATACTTCAATAACAGTTTCGGAACCTTTGAATGGCTCCCCACCCAAATTAGTGTAATCGCTACACAAGCGTGCAAATCCCGACTTTGGGTGAGTAGGTTCCGGGTTAGCTCCAGCTGCTTGAGCATTTGTCACTAAATCAAGAAGCTGTTGAGCAGTCATAAAAACTCCATCTTGGGGTGGAGTGCTAGACGGTACGGCTCTGGGGCGGCCAGGTCTTGTCAAGACCCAATTCTTCGACTTCCGAAAAATCGACATTAATACGTCCATTGTATCAAATGCCGCTTAATCGAAGGTCGGAAAATCGAACCATGAGGGTTTAAGAAAGAAGCAAAAGGTAGAAGAAGAGAGAAAAAGATAGAAACAGAAGAGAAAAACAACAACAGAATATCAGAATCTAACCATCGCAGCGGAACAACATATAATAGATAAATGAATATTCATTAAAACAAAAGAACTGAATATTTTATATATTACATCATTATCAGAGTTTACAACAACAATAGACAACAGAGTCAATACATCAATGGACAGTTATATAAACTTGTCCTCATACAGAATACACAGTGGAATAATACATAGTATAATATCATATACAAGTGGTACGTCTCGATATGCAGCTCGCCTCCTGAGCTCCATAGCACTCCAAAGTCCAGAATAACCTGATAAACCTGACTCTTGACTGCCCGTGTGGAAATTGGTGGGCACCCAGAGTTTAGGAAGGGAACAATAAACTCCAGGTCAGTCATGGGACTGGTGTGAGAACTTAAAACAAGTTATTTATGTTTAAAACAAAGAATAGGATAATTTTTTTTAAATAAATTCGCAATGCTTTTTAGAAAATGAGACTACCATAAGGCCTCCCGCACACACACACAATGCAATCGCAGAATCGTAGGAGATTTCTCCTTATGATAGTCAAAGATGCTTCATACGCATAAAATCAAATCATTTTTGATATTATTATTAGTGCATAGTGTAGAAAACAATTTCGAAAGTAAAGATATAAATCTTAGCCAGCATAGGCATTCCGCACTTATGCCTACTATAGCTACTATGTTCAATAGCAGGTTACCGCCACATTCCATAGCAGGTAATACAACTAAAACCGTACAAGGCTCGTATTGTTTCTTTGGATTTCCAACAAATGGTCAGGCCAAGGAACTTCCCATTGCCACATGGAAACGCCTCTGGAATGACGTCCCGAGAACCTAATCGGATCTCTGCCAACACAAGGCCGGGTTACCCCTAACTGGGTAACAACTGACACGAATATGTCATTCCCCGATCGTAACCGATCTATATCCGAGGATCCCCGATTTCCAACAACCACAAAGTAATAAATTTGCAGTAACCACATAGGTTAAGTATCTGGGCTCCATACCATGATACCACCTCTATCCAGAAGGAATGACATACACTAAAGGGGCGCTACCCCCTAATAACCTTGCCGCATCTTTCCTGTTTTGACCATTTCCGGGGTGTGAGGCTCGATGAAGTCTCGTCCACAAAGCCACGCTTTTAAACAAAAGCCGTGCTTTGGGTCAACAAATGATCAAAGCAATGATCATCAAGATAAACGATCAAACAAATGATCCTATCACAAACGATCAACCAATGATCATTTCACAGCATCACTCAGTATGCCACATTACCAATTTGGGAATGTATCACTAGTGACCATCAACTACATAACCTCTGAGCTCGTACGTCTCAGAGAAGGGTGTTAAGCTAAGAGAATAAATTTTCCGCCACCAACAGAAATATATTTGATAGAAACCACCTTTACATCTCAAATTGTAACGTCAGACATACAATCCATACAAGTCTGTTCCGGGATCGAACAGAACTGAAGGCACTTCCAAAGAAGCCCTTGCAATCCGGATATTCACTAATCATGTCCGGACAGCCCGTCACTAAGGGTGATAAAACCTCTATATCGGAGATCAGCCGATGCAGAGTAACTCGACGGTAATCCATCCGTTTTCACAAATATCCGGTCTTCAACACCGGTCTTCAAATGCTATTCATAACAATGTATCACATATTCGGAGTGGGTTATACGACCCCATGGTCCTTTCCCGGTTAACCCGAATAGTGAGCGCTTATTTTAAAAATAAGTGTGGCATCCAATTTCAAGCAATCACAACAATTACCTATTTAAAGGTAAATATTGATAGTCGGTTGTTTAACTATCAATAAAGATGCGCAACATCATCAGATTCCAAATAATTTCTCAAATTATTTATTTTCCCAAAATATCTTCACAAGATATATAATTTTCCACACTTCAAAAATAAACGTTTATTTTGAAACCAATTTTCCCTTTCCATTTATAAATTCCATAGTGAATTTATTTTTCAAATTATCTATTGATCTACAGTTTTCAATAGATCTTAAATATTCAATTTCAATTTTTTTTATCTTCAAAAAGATAAATTCTTAAAAACGTTCCATTTCATATTGGAAAAGCAATTCCATACTTATTTAATAATAAGTAATTCACAAATATTATTTATTTTCACAATTTGATAATATTCGATATACTTAAACCATAGTTAAGTATATTTTTCATTTGTTTAAGGAAAACGTTCTTTTATTCACGTTTATTTGGGTCAAAACGAATGTTGCGTAAAACATCGTTACGACGACCCAAAAACACTAGTATAGGGATTCGAGATTAAAATAGATATATAAATCCCAATACTATACAAAATATTTTCTTTCGGAAATCATTTACTATGACTAACAGTGTTATAGTCCATTATTTCCTTATTTTCCTCGAAAACGCCTATTTCAACAATGAATGTTCAAATCTACATATTCATTTCCTTCTGTTTCTCGAAAAACGTCTATTTCAACAATGAATGTTGAAATCTATGTATTCGATACTCAATACATTTTAAAACATCTTTAAATCGTTTTTAAATTTTATTTAAACATCCCTTTCCCAAATATATCCATTTTATTCAATAATATATTCATTATTCAAAATAGTGAATATAACTCTTTTAATAAACTTCTATATCCATTTTATAACAATGTTTATAAATTCCATTTCTACTTATAAAACTTCGATTTATAAATATCCTTCTATTAATCCAATTCAATTTACATAACTCAATTTTATACTAAAAGTGTATATTATAAGTTAATTACTTATAATATCATTTACTTACAAAGTCGTTCGTTTTAAAACTCCACAAATTATAAATCTTATTACTTATAAGATTTCGTTTATATTTTAGAACAACTTTGAGTTGTAAATCTCCTTTATTAACCAATTCTCTTTTATATTTCATTTATCTGTCAAAATCCAGTTTATAAGTAGGTTACTTAATATCTATTTATTTACAACTCCCTTCTTTTATTTATAAATCTAAAATTCTCATTTACTTATAAATCCTTTATTTTCAAAATCGTTCATTTTATAATACTTATAACACTCGTTTCATAATTCCAATATTTTTTTTTACATATAAATATCAATTTATAAAATCCTTTATATTCATCCCTTATAATAATTCAAAAATCCAATTTAAATTATTATATAAATTTATTTATTTTAAAAAATTACCTTTTGGTTATATTTTACAAAAATCATGAATTTTATAACTTAAAAATTAAAATTTTAATTTATTTAGAATGAATCAAATTCAAAAAAATTAAATAAAAACATATACTTTGAGTAATCACTTTAAAATCCTTTACAAATTCAAAATCGTTATTTTTAACTTAAAAAAAATGGATCCGATGATGCCACAGCATCAAATGGTCAATCACGGGAACAATCATCATATATCGATATGATAGTCGACAATCATCACAATATTTATAATCAAATAAATATTTGTGAGGAATCCAGTTGGATCCCTCCAACCTGTTTCCCTGCATCCACAGACGTTAGCACAATACCAATTCCACTTCATGGTGGAATATCGCGGTATATGGGATTTTTAAAATATTATCCGCTTAATAGGCGGCGCAATAGGGTCTCATCCGCTATACAAGGCGGGAAATCAATTCCAATATTTACATATGCCAATATATATATTTTGCTATATATATTATATCATACTATATCTACTATCACAAAAAAACAGCAATCAATAATCAACATCAACTATTTAAAATTTTAAACTGAACTATTCGATTGAGTGAGGAGTTCTCACCTTGATTCGGCGAGCGTTCGAAATTTAAATTAAACCGGACGGAGTTTGATTTAACCCAAATTTCTAGTTGCCCGGAATGACTCCGGATCTGCACCATCGCGAAGTACGCGCTTCCGCGATTCCGGCGCCGCAAATTTTGCTGAAATCTGATTACATATGCAAGAGATATTCAATTTTGAAGTTTGAATTGAATTTTAAACAATTTTTTTTATATACCATACAGAAAACTGGCCGCGTCTTTCTTCTCCCCCCTCATGCGTTTCACGTTTCCAGTAACCGAACCCAAAAGCCATTACTTAGGGTTTCATGTCGCGACCAAAACAACGGCCTAAGCATCGATCAAGGACTATAACTTCGAAGCCCTACACGACCTCAACCTTCGGCCGCGAACATGAGAAGCTCGGCCCCCTATCTCTCTGAATTTGCATGCGAACGGCAGGAGGACGCGTGCCAAAATCTCCTCCAAACGACGACGATTCGCCAAATCCACCGTTGGATACCTAGTTCATGCTGTGATCTACAAGTTGCTAGTTGGAAGTTTTGTGGATCGTTGCTTGGATTTGAAGAAAAGAGGAGGAGAAAAGGGGTGCATTTCGGCCATTGAAGCTTTCAGGAGGCGGCTGAACGTTTTAGGGTTAGGGTTTATTTTTTTTTCTTGAGAATAATGAGCTATTTATAGAAAACTGACCGACACTATTCATCCGGGTTTTAAAACTCCGTTCACGCGCTGTAACTGGCGTTTTTAAGGTTTATCCTGCGTTCTGGACACAATGGAACAGGTTTCGTAAGCCAATTCGATCATCTGTGCGAGATATGGCGATAAACGACCGATTTAAAATTAAACCGATTTAAACGATTTCTAGGCGTTTTCGCTTGCACCGGACAAACGGCAAATCCAATCGATTTGAAATTTGAAATCTTACAATAATATCACATTACAGATCCGATGAAATTGGTTTCGTCGAAATCGGAGACCGTTTGAAAAATGACTATTTTAACTCGCCGAATTAAAATTAAAACGATATCGATGCGTTTCGAGCTGCCACGGTCAAACGACAACTCCGATTGCTACGAAATTTGAAATCCGACAATAACTAACTATTATGGATCCAATGGAACTGGTTTCGTTCAATTCTGAGACTGTTCAGAAATTAGCTATTTTTCAGTCGATAATTAAATATTAAAATATTCAATTTTCACAAATTAACTTTAAATTCAGTTTTAAAAGTTATAAAAAATTTCTATAACTTTAATATGATAAAATAAAATTTTCCAAATATTTTTCACTCATTTTAAACCCAGTTTTCAATTATTCATGTATTTTCCACTATTAATAAACCGATTTAAATTACCCTATTAAATCCAATATTCAATATAAAATTTATTTGTCTTCAATTTCACTTATTAATATTTAAATTCAATTAAATATCCAATTTTAAATTATCAAAAATTCTGGGTCGTTACAGGTCTAGACATTTCTCTTCCTTTAGAAAGAAAGAAGAGGAAGAAGGTTATTCACCAATTTGAATATCAAGCAATCTTGATAGATAAACAAGGAATCATAAGGAAAATAGGATGAATCGGTACGAAGACTCGAATTAAATCCTAAAGCACGACTCCTAAGATGGACTTAGGACGATAATCCTTGTTATAATATTCCATATTGTTCCGAAGTTTGGCTCTGATACCAAGCTGTGACGCCCCACCTCTATACCCACGCTAGCCAAGAACATTACGGTGAATGCTGTCAACTAGCACGGAGAATAAGGCTGTTGAGGAGCGACCATCCGTGTAATTGCTTTGTGCGAGCATCGATATGTCAGATAGTATAACATGCAATACTTTATCAAGAGGAAATCCGACATACCGACACAAACTCAAAGCTACTACACAGTGGCTATAATATCTTCGGAAACAAATACAGAAATAAACATAACATAAATCAGTCACAGACAATTCATATCACAAAGGCGGAAATAGATATGAATATTACACTAGGAAGTGTACATCAGAGTAGTGGTCTAAAAAGATCCACAATATCACAAAAGAATAGTTACACGAACTACACAAAAGAATAAGTATACATTATGGAGTCTATATCTCAAATGTATACAACAAAAACTACTAATCTAAGTAGTTAACCAAAAGTCAGAGAAATCAATCCCAGGGGAGAAGTCAAGCAGAAGCACCTGTAACATCTCGGTCTGACCCGAGTATTATTTAATAAGAAAATAATAAACGGATCAGTCTAACTATAGATATCAGATGAAACGATATAGAATAAGAGATATGACTAAACACATAATAATCACAATTCCAAGCTGTGATATATATAAGTAATTGAAAATCAACGAGAGATTAATCAATATCACCAAATCTAAACAAGAATCAAAGAAATGCCGTACTCCTTATTTCGTTCATCAAACCACAAATATTGACGATTATATTAATGTCAATCACAAAAGTCAATGACACACAAATTCACCAATGCACAAATATTGACAATAATATCAATGTCAATCTCAAAAGTCAATGACACACAAATTCACCAATGCATAAATATTGATAAAACTTATCAATGGAAATCACGAAAATTAGTGAAACACAAATTCTAGAAATCATCTCAAGAAATCCAGAAATCACAAAGGGGGGGAGGCCTATCACAAACGGGAGCATAAAGCCCACCAACACGTGTATCACAAACGGAACGCTAATTCCATGGTTGCTAACCATCACAAATTGAGCCGAAGCTCCACAAACGGCCCGAAGACCATGGGTTGCTACCCCACCAATTTGAGTCGAAACTCCACAAAACGGGGTTTAGTCTCCCTCGCACACAAAGAGACATCGCACATTGCTAGTCTAAATCACAAAGATGATCGTCATGATCAACGAGAAGTGCCAATTACACTAAGCTAGTAAATATATGAGTTTAGCTTCATGTCCCATAACCACTTGCTTAACTTAAATATTTACGAACAAACTGTAGATCTCCACTATAAAATTGTCACAAGAGATTCAATCGAGCAAGTCCAAGAATTAACCGACAAAGTGAACGCAAGCGTTTCATACCACTTGTTTTACTAAGTCGTTTAATTAGATTTCTCATACGAGTGAGGTAAAAGTTTATATATACTAATAGATTGGAAAACGGTTTTATAAACGAATTTGGTATTAAAATAGTATTGAAATCGTTTGAGGAAAGAGTTTTGATATTTACTACTAGTATAGAAAACCTTTGTATTTTTTAAAGTGACAAATCAAAAAGAAGATTGTAGGAACAATCAATCACTAAGATTCACATTCAAAAACGTGAATAAAATCCAAAGAAATCGATACAAAATCCATCAAAGTGGATATATCTAAAATTCCCAAAGAAAAGGTCATCAAAGTCGATAATAAATGACGACAACAAAAGGGAGACAACACGAATCGATTAAAGTTGGATATTCAAACGAATTAGCAAAATAGGCTAATCTGGCAAATAGAAGCAGGTCGGTCGACTGGACTCCCTGAGTCGGTCGACCGAACCAGAGGTAGGAAACTTCTCGGGCACCAGGTCGGTCGATCGAACCGGGGGGTCGGTCGGCCGAACCAGAAACAGAGGCAAATTTTAACTAACAGGTCGGTCGACCGGACCAGGGGGGTCGGTCGGCCGAACCTGATGCTCTGCACAATGATGCCCATAAATTGATATGCAACCTCCACCAATTCGCAACCGAGCGAGCACGGACGCTAGGGAATTATGCCTAACGGCTTCCCGTCCCTATTGGCTCCTCGATGCATCACCAAAAAAACACATTTGAACCTCAAAGTTATGATTTTTAAAGGATTGAACTCAAAACACTAAAAATTGGAATATTCGCAAAAGCAATCCAAATCAAAATCAAATTCACATGAATAAGTGTTAGGAATTCGTACCTAACAATAGAAGAGAATTATAAGCATAGATGTGAGATTAAAAATCTCACCTTTTCACAAAATCAAACAAGAAGAAGCTTGAAAGCAAATGGAGAATCAACCTCTCTTCAACACAACCCAATTGAGCTTGAATCTAAGCTCAAAACAAGAACATTCCCAAAATTAGGTTTAGGAATTTCTGAAATTGGTAAGAGAATAAGTTGGGGAAGAAGAAGAGAAGCTTACCAATGGGTTCTTCTTGAGTTTGGAGCTAGGAATTTGAAGTTGCAAAAGGAACTAGGGTTTTGGAGTTTTAATTTCCAATCTCTCCCACCATTAATGCTATAAAAACTGAAAAGAGAAAGAAGTGAGGGAGAATGGGGAGGAGGGGTTCAGTTTTTAAGTATTAGTTGGCTAATGGCTGAACCCAACTCAAACCCAAAGTGAAAAGTAGCAAAAATCAACTTTCTCCAAACATATCGAAGCTTATACTCAAAAAGGTCGCAAACGGCATTTTAAACTCAATGGGAGTGGTCCCGAGTCCTAATTCGACCGTATGCAAAAAGTAGCTTTTCGGACTAAAATCCGACTAACGATGAAATATTTAAATAAAATATTTAAATATAAAATCGATAAATATGCGGGTTGTTACATAATTAGTGTAATATTTAACACTGAATTGATATGTAAATTTGTTTTAAATTATTTTACGAATAACAGGTTTTTGGGGTCGCTATTCGTCATTCATACAAATTCGATGTGTGTTTATTTTCTTACTGGGCTTTGTTAATATAAATAGTATTGTTTCCTGTAACGACCCATAAATTTTAAACGATTTTATGACGTGACTAACTGAATTTTTTTGAAATTTTAAATAATTGAATTTGGAAATAAAAAGTTGATATTTGAAATACGTCTATTTAAACATAGCAAATGGTAAATTTTCATAAGATAATATGGAAGTTTATTTTAATGCGTAATTTTATTTAAATTTAAATGAGTTAATATTAGACGATAATAAAATATTTTCCAATCCTGAATATTTTTATGCAATAAATTTGTAAATCATCTTCTAAGTGAGTCGATACATTTCGTTTTGTCAAATTTGAACTGCTATTGCTCCGTTTATATTATTTTCGACGTTTTAGCAGCATTTTCGGTACCGGAAATCGACTTTTGATAGGATGATCGTATCCTCCATATCTGTATACCATTTTGACCGTCTATTCGTGCCGACCTCTACGGCATATTCAGTTGTCAATTTTGGAGTCCGGTTCGCTGCGGGATCGACGAAAAAATTTGCAGTATCGTTGCCGTTTAGAACCTTTCAAACTCCTTGTGTCTTTTCATTGTCCAACAACAAGATAATGAATGGCCACCGGCCATAATTACTTTCTGATTTCAACGTTCTGTCTTTTTCTATTCATACTAGTTCCAATATATATTTCTCTGGTTGTTGGTTCGTTTCTTTCTCTTCATTCATTTGGTTCTGTGCACTTCAAAAGAGAAAAAAATAATAATATATATTAGTCGTGGCTGTTCCTTTCTTCCTCTCCTTGTAGTAAGCTCGGCTTCCCCTTCTTTCTCTTCCAAACCTTCTTCTTCCCAACCCTCTCTCTTTTTACATCGTTGATCACAACACGACCAACGTCAGTCTCGGCCTCTCCAAGACCCACCACCCTCCTCCTTGATTGCCGAGCCCATCAACACCTACCGGTCATCAACCCCGACCATCGTGCTCCACCCGCCACCCACATCTCGGCCTCACATATCTCCCTCTCCTCATTTCCCACCCGAAGCTCGACTCACCACAGCCACTGCCCTCTACTCATCGCCCCACCAAAACCCGCCTCCAGCCGTTGCCAGCCCCTTTGCTCCTCCACCCTCTCGTGCCTCAGCCGTGCTCCTCATTTGCATATAAATATAATATGTGTATGTTGCACTTTAGACCATACTTATGTGTGTGTGTATGTGAGTATATATATATATATATATATATATATAAACATGTATATTCTGTTGGTTTATGTATAAGTTTACTTTGTCTGTTTTAGTTCATATTAGTCTATATATTAGAATATATAAATTGATTCAAGTATATATATACATCATATAGTTTACTTGTTATGTGTTTAAACTTATGTATATAATTGTACGTATATATAGTCGTGCTTCCAATTTTTACAGTATATATTATCCTGTTTACTTTATATTTCCATCTGTTTAATCTGATATATTACTAAGTTTGTAATATGTGTATTATACTAATCTATGCATATTTTATATAAAGGGGGGGGGGTGTGTGTGTGTGTGTGTAAATTCTATATATGATGCATCTTTTTAGGATATACTTACTCGTATATATGTTACATATTGATTTTTAAAATGTACTAGTTTGTATAAATTAACTTGTAATATATAAAGATACAAATTTATATAAATAATTAAAGAAACATTGGCATTTTAAAATGTATATATGTACGATATATTATGTTAAAGAAGTTTACAATTTTTTTTTTATATGTCAGTGTATAAGTTTTAACAGGGCAAATTTTATATTTGTATCTATAGATTTTAAAATATAAGTTTATCTAGGTTGTGTCTAACCTATTTGCTGTATGTATATATGTTACAAAAATATGCATGTTTATATAATATATTTTCAAGAGATTATATCAGTATTATATACTGATCTTTGTTTACTAATTTATATTTTCAAATATATTTATTTCAATATATAAAGGTGAATTTTTTTTGTGAATAATTATCTTAGATAAGGTTTAAAAATGTAACATATATATTGTGATTTTGTAGCTTATACATACATACATATATATATATGTATGTATATATAAAAACTTATTTATGTATTAAGTATTGATTTAGAGAAATGATATAGATTTAGATTCTTGTAAATGTTTGATTTTCCAAATATGCTACAAAGGTTTATTTTGTTTAATGGGTGTGTAAGTTAAATTTTTGAAAATATATTATAAAGATTTTATTTTATCTTATCTTCATTTGAGTTAATATTAAACTTTAAAATTTTTATATATCTGTTCTCATCAATTCCTTATCTCTCAGCTTTGTTATTCAAATCCGTGTTCAGCTTACTTCGCTTTAGGATTTGTTGTTGGATTGGTCGATAGTCTAGATCTTGATTCAAATCGTAGCTTGTCGCGTTATCTATTCTCTCCGGCCACGAAAGGTTGAGCAATCACAATTAACATTCTTATATTTATTAAATTTGATTTCATTTGAAACGACAATTAAAATATGTTGTTGCTAGTTACTTAATTGCTATATGATATGCCATTATCTGTAATTGTTGACCTGTGATATATGACACCATATCCTGTTATTTATATTTTATTTAAATTTATCACTGATGATATATGCCTGTTGTTAATATGTTATATTATTATTATATATGTTCTTACTCTACAAGTTCCCTGTTAATTTAGAATTCCCTATGGGTTGAAATGATACATACCCGAACGATCTTGTAGAATAGGAGAAAATCGTTATGGGTTGAAATGAAAAACCCAATCGATTCTCATTGACATTGAATTTGAAATTGCGGATTGAAATGATATATACCCGTAGATATTAAAATTGCGGATTGAAATGATAAATATCCGTATCACTTGACCATAGGATAGAAAATTATATACAAACACTGTTAGTCCATATATAGATATACACACTTTAAAATGATTTTCATGGTTTTGAAAAAGATATGTATATATATATATACGGTTTTGTATAAATATTAGTTTTATTATATATAAATGTTATTTTATATATGTTTAAAATTTTAGATTTTTAAAATTTTTATGTATGAAATTTAGTAATTATAAGTTAGTTTTTAAATTTATTAACTTTAAGATTTTACTTATAATTTTATTAATTTAACAATATATAAAATAAGTTTTATTATAAAATAAATTTGGTAATAAGATTTGATTTAATAAAGTTCGATTTAATTACTATATAATATGTTTAAGCATCTATTTAAATTATATTTTTAAAATTTGATTTTATAATAATTTTAATAAATTGAGGTTGGAAAGACAAGTTTGAAACTGATTTGAAATCGTATTTGTTTAAGAATTATATTTAAATAAGATTGGTTTGGAAACTTATTAGATTTGAGATTTAAGATATGATTTTATATCTTGATTTTGATTTAAATTGATTAAATGAATATTTCAAGTTTAACTAAATTGAAGGGAATATATAGTTTATTTAAATTGTAAATTAAGTTTTTATTTAGATGATATTGAATTGACTAAGTGAATATTTCAATATTAAATAATGGTAAAGTTGAATTTGAAATATAAATGAATTTATCGAAACTGAGTTATCATAAATGTTTGAATATTTAAAGCTTTGAAATCTATTGAAGTCGAAATGGTTTGATTTGTATTTCAAATATATTTTTGGAATAAATGTAAATTAATGGTTTATTGAGATGTTGAATTAAATTTACTTCATAAATTATTTTAATATATATATATACTATTTTAATATAAAAATATTTTTAATTTATATATAAATTATTTTAATATAAACTATTTTTAATATAAATCATTTTAATACAAACTATTTTTAATATATATATATATAACTTATTTTAATATAAACTATTTTAACATATAACTATTTTTAATATACTAACTATTTTATTACACAACTGTTTTATTATATATATATATACTATTATTAATATCTAAACTTTTTAAGAGGAAAGTGATATGATTTCCAAAGTTATGTTTTCAAAGTGTCGTGATATTCAAAGTGTTATGGTTTCGAAGGTTTATAAATTAGAAAGAGTTATGATGTTGGAAAGTACTATGATTTTTGGAAATGAATATATTTTAAGTGTATGATGATCTTGTATTGATATGGTTTTGAAATGGATATGGTATTTTGTATATGGAAATGAAATTTTAACGTTTGGTTGTTAAAAGGACTGGGATCGGTTATTATCATACTCTCTGCCAATACCGAAAACCACTTTAACAACCGTGTACGCAGTGGAGATTTCGAAATGAAGTAGGATGGTTGGTGACGTTCTATTTGAGGTTATACGTGGACCTGACTCCCATGAGTTAGCTTAAGGCGGTTAAAATAGGAGCAATTGACCGACCAAGTGAGGTAGCTCCTCCGATCGGACACACTTCTTTGATACCATTCTATTACTTTGTGATTGATTGGGTGCACCCTCGGATTTTGGGAGTGGGGTTGAGGTGGGCGGTAGCTGCGGCTATGCGTTACCACCTGCCCGGATGTGTAATCGGTATATCTATCCTGGCATTGCCTAGTTTTGTCGTTGTCACCTACCATATCGATCCCATTACGAGTTTGTTTTGTACCATGCATATGGGGTGCCCTTTGACGACCTCCAGTACGGGGGAGGTTATGGTAATGTATAAACTATGGGAATATATAAAAATGTGTTAAGAGGGATATGAGTTACTTGTATTTCAGTTGGTATTTCACTTGAGTTGAATTTATTGATATAAGAATGTTAATCCTGACTCGAGTGTTTTTGTTTTGCTTTATGCTCGGGTCAGACTGAGTGTCACAGCATATGAGACTCACCTTTGGAGTTAGAGCTTTGTTTGGAGATCCATCCATATCTATTCAACTCTCAGTTATTCAGTTGACTCCAGTTATGTATTCAGATTTTTGTTATTTGATTATTGTATTGAGACTACTATGTATTCATGACTTCTGTTGCATCTAGTTTTAACTCTGTTATATATATAGTAGCTTCATGAACTACTATTCATTTGTTTCCGCTGCTTAATGTTATGATTTCTTTGGATTATTTATAGTTGCTTCATGAATTACTATTCATTTAAACTATGCTAAACTATTTATAACCATCTAAACTATTTTCTGTATTTCAGACTGTGTAAAGAGGAAGTGTTTATATTTAAATCCTTGAATTAGAAGAAAATATGATTAAGTTATGTTATAACCTAAGTTAGGATTTGAAATTGTATTTTCTAGTGAAATGACATATTTGTGTAAATATGTTGATTTGAAAATATGATTTCAGAGGTGATATGATATCAAAAATGAAAATGATTTCAAAAGTAAATATGATTTCGAAAGTTATATGGTTTTGAGAATGTGATTTTTGATATCAATTATGAATTGACTTTTGAAATGTAAAAGAACCATCCGCTGTGAAATAAGCATTTGGTTGTTAAAGAGACTGGGATAGGATATTGTCATACTCTCTGCCAATATTGAAAACAACTTTAACAACTGTGTATGTGGTGGAGATTCCAGAATCAAGTAGGATGGTTTGGCAAACGATCATGTATGAGGTATTTACATAGCCCTTACTCCCATGAGTTAGCTTGATGCGGCTAAAACATGAGCTATACCAGGCCAAGTGAGGTCACACCTCCCATCGGGCATATTTCTTTGATACCATATTATGACTTTGTGATTTATCTGGTGGCCACCCCTGGATTTTGATTATGGAAGTGTGTTCCGAGGTGGGCGGTAGTAGCTGCTATGCGTTACGACAAGTCTAGGAGTCCAAATGGTAGTATCCCACCCTGGCATTGCCTCACATGCCTTGTCACATGCCTTATCGCGCCTTCTACGAGTTTGGTTTATGTTATACCTATGGAGTGCTCCCTGATAACCCACCAGTTTACGGTGGAGTTTGCGGTATCTGTATAGCCTACGACACTATATAAAATATGTTAAGGGGGATATGGGTAACGCCTTAATGCTATTGTAATACTTTACTTTACTGTAGACACTATTATAATAGCGTATTGTGCTATGTATGTAGATAGTTTAACGGATCCTTAGGAGATGGGAATCTCGAACATCTCTTAAGTTATTGACGCATGTAGACACTGGATGGGAGATGTCAAACCCTATAAACATCTCTGACGTCGTTATACTTATATTTATTTATTGTTGATTTAACTTACATAAGGTATATTAGTTCGGACTTGAGTGTTTTGTCTTTTAAATTCGCTCTGGTTAGTCTGAGCTTTTCAGTTTATCAAAGACTTCTTTCTGGAGGACGAAGATGAAGATTTAATACAATTATTATTTATTATATTTATTCCACTACGTCATGTTATTCTGCTGCATTATTTATATATTTCTGTTATATGTATCTCTGATCTGTATTGTAAAGGTGTAATCAAATGTATTTGTAAAACAGCTTCATGGACTATTATTTGATTTTTATATTTTGTCATTCCGCTATGAGATTCTGTGTTTGTTTTATTTCTTTCTCTCCTTTTTCTTATTTACCCCATAAAAATCCTCCCTTTTGGATGGTTTGAGTCTGACATGTGTGGTTTATTTTCGATTTAAACTGTCCAAAAAGGTGGGTCGTTAGAAACATATTCAGTACTACGTAGTTATAGAGGTATGCTGGTCTTGTGTTGGTAGAGGAGCTTTGTGATGGTTCCTCGGGACATCCATCTAGATGTGTACCCATCAGAAGGTAGTCCCTTTACCTGGTCATTTGTATGGAAATCCATTCTCTTATAAGAACCTACAGTTTTGTTTGTAGAACCTAGTATACTGGAATTTAATAATGGTAGCGATTTCAGCGAAGATTAGTAAGTTTATTTGAAAATGTTTTCAAAGAGATGTCATTAAAAATATTGTCAAATGTTTTAGTTATCATAAGGTAAAAACCCGTTAGTGTTTATGTGTGGGCGTGGTCTAATGAGATATTCTTTCTTTTCAAAGGATTTTATTCATAGGCTAACATATGACACTGTCATTTATTATTGAGTTTTTTCATGCTGGTTTATCAAGCATGATCCGGGTATTTTCAATACTTGGGCGAGATCCGAGTAGTTTCAGGTTTAGTTGGAGACGGTTGGAGTTTCTAGTGGAGAGTTGGAGATATTCATCTACGTATGGACATATTCTATTATCTGTTGTTGGTTGTTTTGTTTGATGTTTGTCAGCAATTGTAAGGACGGATGTTTGTAACTATCCAAGATGAATTTATTTTAGACTCTGATATATGTATTTAAAGTTTTCCGCTGTAAAGATATTTGTTCAATAATATATATTCCTTTCATATGAGATTTTTTCCGTCTATTTTTCTTTCTACCCTTAATGATCCGTCTTTTCTGCAATTTGAATTAGACATGTGTGGTTTATTGTCGATTCTAAGGGTACAGAAAAATGGGCCATTACAATTTTCCTTCACCAAATATTGAATTTATTAAATTTTATTTTACACTTTGAAGACTTCCTTCCACAATTTTAAATAGGAAATTTTAATTTAGTATAAGTTACATCCTTACACTAAATTGAAAATCATTTCACAAATATCTTTCTTGGCTTTATAAAAGTACTTCTTTACCTCATTACTAATAGTGTATAAAACTCCTTGAATTTTGAAATATTCTTTATTTTCAAAAACTTAGAGTCTCCACAAATTCAATCATTTATTTATTATCTAATTTATTTTTCAATAAACCTCCAAACTTCCTTTCAAATTTAAGTGATTTGATTTTGGACAAATCTCCTCTTCAAAATAATTTTCTAACATTATATTCTTCAAATAATATATTAACTTCTTATTGTGCTATTTGCACCAAACTCTATCCAAAAGATTCATCCTTTTTGACTCCAAATCATTAAAATATAAAATTAATCTCCTTTTCCAATTAATTATTTTACTTTGAAATTCCAAAATTATTTACACAATTACATATATCCTATGTTTTAACTTCTTAGAGGTTTGGACTCAAAAAATTTCATCTATATAAACCATAGATATACATAACAAAGCACAAGAATCACACACAATTTCTTCTTAGCACATAATAAAAATGAAAATCCATAATTTCACATATGTCAAAAATAATATAACGAAGTTTCCTTGCCATTTATTTATAGAAAATCGCTTTGTCAGATGGCTACGATGTTAATTATGAAATCAACACTGCTTTGCTACTGATTTTTGCTATTGCTAATACTCGGTGGCTGCAACCGTTGTCAAAATTAATACATATAAAACATCTTTATAATTTTCAATAAAATTTTCTAAACCACTAAAGTTTATTAAACATATATATATTTACAATAAAATAAACCCCTCTTCTTAATTTACCCTTCCAAAATTGTCATTCCATAAAAAAGTTCTAATATTATTAAAACTCCATGTAATATATCCTTTTCCAAAAATATACACATAGCTCGCATTATTTCTCTTTAAAATATTACTTATATTCAAAATACTTTCTTTTAAATTTAACACTTTTCGTAAAATATCTTTTTGTTTCCAAAATTAATTATGTATGCACGCAAACATATTTTCCCAAAACATTTATCACACTTCAAAAGAATATTTAAATAATTTAACCCTTTGTCACCTTTCTGAATATTATTTATAACTTTAGTTAAATTTTTAATAAAATATTAAAAATCAAAGCACCATGTCTAACTGTCTCATCGAAGTGTCTAGGAATCTCTATCAATAACATTGATCACGTACATCGTTTAGAATCCTTAACGCACTCAACGGGCAATTTAACATAAAACTATATTCCATATATTTCTTTATCAATCTAAATATTTTCGTATAATTGAAAAGCAGTTAAGAGGAAATTAAGAACACATCCATTCATCCATGCATAAATCATGCAATCAAACAAAAATAAATAATTAAGTATGGTGCTCGGCGAAAATAATCTATCAGCTTCCGCTGTGCAACTCTGATAACTAACAGATCAGGTGAAACACCCCACACCCGTTAGTATAGCCAAAAGGAAACATTAAAGGGCATGGTGCGTTGTAGGTATAAACTAAAACTAACAAAGACTAAGATTCACAAGACAGAAATAGGTAAAACATCGAAAACCAAAATAACTTATTTAAAAACAACTTCATAAATGTTTCATAAATCAAATAAGTCAAATACCAAATAAAACATACATGCTCAAAACCCAATATATCTCATAAAATAAAAATCGTAGTCTCAACAAAAATAAGAGTACAAATATGCCTCTTAAGTACCAGTACAAAGAAAGAACCAAAAGCTGAAAAAGTAGGGAAATACATAATAGAATCTTCTCCAAGAAACCTCCGAGCACTGCAATCTACTACCCTCTCCCTTGATTGCCTATGGGGGAAAAAGGAAAAATAGAGAAGTGGGTCAGACTATAAGTCTGGTGAGTGATAGTTACTACTAGAATCTTTAAGAAAAGTAAAAGTAATAGACTCTTCAATAGTTCTAGCATATACAAAAGAAAACAAAGGAAATAAAGGAAATAGGAAAGAAATAAACTAGAAAATACGATTAAACTGTTACAATTGATAAGATAAGTCAACTTTGATTGTTTGTACTTGTCCTTGATAGCTACTTTGATTAGGCTGAATTCCCAATCCTATTTTAATTAGGCTGAAGTCCTAATTCTACCCTTTGATCAGTCTGCTACTTAATAGAATCTGTTGTGGACCGGACGTTTCCCTACATAGTAGACTTTGGTGTCTATGAAAGACACACTTACTAAGCGCTTGGAACTCACAACGATTACTGAGCACCGAAATGGAAGTCGCATACGTAACTGCCACCATGCTCATGCTACCTGTTGCTCCCTCTTTTGACCTTTTATTTACCCTAAACAGCATAAGCGTGCCCCTCGTCTCACTTCATAATTCTGTGAAGCGCCTCGTCTCACTTCAAGGTTATGCAAAATATCATGTCCATATAAAAATAGGGGAAATGCTATTGGTACTAGTCCCTATCAAACAAATATCTAGTTGCGCCCTTTGTTCAAATCCTGTTGATTTGAACTACCATAAATTGACGATTTACTACCACTATGAGCGTCTCCCTCGCCTCACTTTAGGATTATGTGAAGCACCTCACCTCACTTCAGGATTATGTAAAACACCGTAACCCTAGAAATATTAGGGAATGATATTTGGTACAGGTCTTATTCTTATCTTTGCTTATTAACTTAGATAAATTGTTTAAATAAGCCTTTACTTTAAGCAATTGCTATTATTGCTTAATAATTTATCCTAAGTCTTAAAATAAGCGCCATAGTTTCCATAGTTTACCATAGTTCCTATAGTTTATCAATTTATAACTTACGTTATAATTATGCTTATTACTTAACCCAAGGTCCAAGGTGAAAATAAGCTCCTTTTCTTCTTTTATTCTTTTTAGTTATAATTCTGAGTTATAACTAGGCCAATCTCTTTAATTTAGTCCAACTAATATTATAATTAAGCATAATTTCAGTCCAATTCCATTTATATTACAGCCTTTATAATTTACATCTTATATTCCATTATTTCATGTTTCTTATAATTTAATCCAATTTTGCGTTAATTCTATTCTAATCCATACGCGAAGAAGAAGAGGGATAAATAAAAGAAAACTGAAAATAGAAGGAAATCCAAGGCGTAAGAAGAAGGTGTAAATAATGCATAAATAATAGCAAAAAAAACTAAAATGCTGCAAATAAACTGTAAATAAATGGAAAAGCTAGAATAACTGAAATAAATTGAAAAGTATAGCTAGAAGAAATAGACTAAAAATAATTCTAAAAACTGCAAATAAATTACAAAAAAGTTACTCCAAAAATCATGGTAAAACTACAACTATTGGAAATCCTATTATTTTAAGTTACTTAAAGAAATTTAAAATAATTACAATCACTCACCCATGGTCCTTAGCTCTTCCCTTTAGGCCATTTCGGATCAACTTGGGGTTGTTAAATATTTTTATTTAAAACGAATTCCTCCTTGGAAATTATTCCACTTAGGGTCCTTCCTGAATAGGTGAACTCCATTGGAGAAAATCTTAGAATGAGAAAAGGTGTTAGGCCTAGGGTTATATTCATAAGAGTAGAAGTGGATCTCAAACTATTGGATTTGGGAATTGAATAGGATGCAACCACGTCATAGGCCGAATAAGAGCCATCGGATGCATGAATATAAGGACCAGATCGAGTCGAAAAATGCAAAACACGTCTACGACATTCGAACAAACATTCATTCATTCGCCCCAATAGGAAGGCGGGTCGACCGGGCTGTCGACCGACTTTGTGCCCTGATCGACCAACTGGTCGACCTAGCCTATTATTATTATTTTATTTAATTCATATCTCGTGCATTTTAGCTCGAATTCTGACGTTCTATATATGAAAATTGACCAAAAAATTACCACGGACACAATGGTGCAACTTTCATGGCTCGGTTCTAATAATTTCACAAATTTATTTTATTATTTAGTTAAATAACGAATTAATTATTATGGGTTAAATTTTGGATTTTTACATTAGGACTCCACTACACAACACTTAATTTTTTTAAATCATCTTATAAAAAATATTTATAAAGCAGTTCAAAATTTTCACAAACATGTCCCATTGATTATCCCAATAATCACGTATACTTCTATCCTAAATAGGATATAAATCCCAAACTCTACTCGATACACCCAACGAACGGAACTCTAAGTCAGTCTAGACCAAGATTAATGTTTCTTATATTTTATACTTTTCTAAACCTTGCTCTGATACCAACTGTAACACCCCACCTTTATACCCATGTTATCCAATATTATTTCAAGTAATATTGTCGAGTAATAAGGAGAATAAGGCTAGTTAGGAGCGACCATCTGTAAAATTGCTTTGGACGAGTGCCGAATACGTTGCATAATGTGACTATGTTTTTCTTTTCCTTTCTTACAAGTTGTATTTTGACATATCCGATCCAGGTGCAAGACAATAATACAGAGGTTTAGCATAATTCAGAGTATTACATAACATAATATACAATATAGAATTAAAGGTCGCAACAGAAATAATATATATCATTATCTCTAAAAAGTACGAGTCTACAAAAGATACATATACATATATAAACACTAACAGGTTTCAAATACACATAACTATAAAATTCTACAACTTATACAGGCATAGAACATGCATAAAAGCTAGATTCAAATGGTACATCGAAAATATAAACAACAACTAATAAGACTTCTTAAACTAACTCACATCCAAGGTCATTGAGTCCCTCTATACCGGTCAAGTCTCGGTCTGACCTGAGCATTAAAATAACTCTCGGGATAGTTATATCTGATTATTACAGAAGGTTAGATACTGATAATAATAAGCTTGCATAAATGGCAAGGATAAATATCCATAAATTATACTTCACTAACGTAATAATACATCATTTAATGATTCATGATTTATAGTTAAATTTATGCTAATTCACAACATTCGTCAAAGTCAAAGCAAATACTATAATAAAAGCATATAAAATCACAACCAAATATGCAAGTAAAAGGCCTGCACTTTGTAATTCAATGCAAGAGACACGCACTTCGGGCATCAACACAAGAGGCTGCATTTTACAAATTATAACCCGCTTGAAAACGAGCATTACAAGGTGGATGTAAAAACCCATTTAATCCGCCTAAATGGTTTACCCAATATCGATTCAGAAAACTCGACAAATAGATAAGTGTTATCCACTTTCAATTAGTAATCATAAGAGTGTAGATTAATGTTCTATTACTACTTGATGATGCTCAAATGATTACTAAATGCTAGTAAATTCTACTCATGCAAATAATATTCACTTGAACAAGTCCATGAATTAACCTGTGAAATAAATGCAAGCATTTCATACCAATTGTTTTACTAGACCATCTAATTCAGTTTCTCAATCCAAGCGAGATAGTGTGTTTTTTCAATGAAATAGCTTTGCTTTGTAATCCACTTTGAAATATTTATAGACTAATATTATATAATTAGAAAGCATGGATAAATTTGTATTTAGAACTATAAACTTTTCTTCTCAGTTACTTTTTAAAGTTAGAGTATACATATATATATAGTAGAAAGCATGATTCAATCCATATACATACTTTACAATTACTTTGTAATTATAGCTATATACACATGTAGTTTCTAAATATGCTTCTACTTAAAACAATAAATATACATGATTAAAAAACTATTTGCCAAACAAAAAAATGAATTTCCTCTGCAGAGGGTTTTACAAATCCATGAATTCAAATAATGTGATTGACACAGCAATATGGAGTAATTTTTCTACGTAACAAGAGTCTACAAACAAGATTCTAACTTCCCGAAAATGAGTAAATGGATCATTATAATTATACATCAAAATAGTGCAACACGGCAAGGCATAACATCGGGCAACAAAACAATGAACATGACAAACATGGGCTTTTGTGGCGGTCACGCGGCACAACCTGGAACACATTACAAGCCGTGACTGGTGCACTGGTCCAGGTGGACCAGGCACTGGGTCGATGCACTAGTGGCATTGCCTAGAACACTTTTCAAGCAGTGGTCATGGCTCTCGGATTGTCGTTTTAGACAATTTTTCTAGCAATAGATGTTTTGACTTCAGGGTTATCAATTTAAGGGGCATGCAAGCACACAAACATCATGAATTTGATACCATATGAGTCTAGGTTTCAACTGTCAAAGAATATGGCAACAAGATATGCAAATATCGCATCCAAATTTGAGATCAATCCAATCAACAATTCAACCAAACAACAAATTCAGTAAATAAATTTGGAATAGAGATAGATGTGGGTTTTCAACACACCTTTTCTCTTTAATTATCTTGCCAAAGCACCTTCATATCAACTTTGTAAGTAGATTTTAGTAAACCCTAACAAATGCTTCAAAAGAAAAGAAGAACAACAATTATTACAACCTATAAATACGAATATAGATTGAATTAGATATGATTTTCTAAATTTTATTTTTATTTTAAAATCTCGATTTTGAAGATGCTAGGTTTTAAGAGACAAGAGCAAAATGGTTTCTCAGTTTACTGTACTTGAGAAAATGAACGTACAGTAAACTGCTAAGAGGAGTTTTCTTCTTAGCTACAATGATTTTGGGCTTTGGGTTGTAATAAAACCCAATAAGAAAGAAATTAATTTTACTTCTTTATAAATCCATACCTATATCTTTATAAACAAAAATTCAAAAAGTTAAACTTTAGCCCAACAGGAAAAATGACTTATGAAAGGATTTTTAAAGCCACGAATAATTATTTAAAATATAGTGTCTACTAATCCCAATTTCTTTTATTTTGAAAAATAAAAGATTTTTAATCAGTTAAGTCTTCATACTATCTTTCTAATTTATAACATCCCGCCTTTTTGGACGTTCTAAGCAGACACAAATGCCAAAAGTAAACCATTCAAAAGGGCAGATTGTTATGGGGTAAAGAAGAAAAGAGAAAGAAATAAAACAAATACAGAATCTCACATCGGAATGACAAAATATAATAATCAAATAACAGTTCATGAAGATATTTTCAAAATATTTTGATTATACTTATACAACACAGTATTAGAGTTACGCATATCAGAGATAAATAAATCATAATGCAGCGGAACAGTATGATGCAGTGGAATAATATAGTAAATAGTAGTAGTACAAATCTTCGTCTTTGTCCTCCAGAATAAATCTTCAAATCCTGAAATGCTCAGGCTGACCCGAGCGAATTGAAAAGAAAAAACACTCTAGTTAGAACTAAAAGATCTTATGTAAGTTAAATCAATGGTAAATAAATATAAGTGGAACGGTGTCGGAGATGTTTATGGGGTTTGACACCTCCTATCTACTATTTAATGTGAGAGCAGTAACTTAAGAGATGCTCGGGATTCACATCTCCTAAGGATCTGTTAAACTATCTACTATGTATTACAATATGCTATTATAATATATGTACCATAAAGTAAAGGTATTAAAATAGCATTAAGGCTTCAGATTTTCCAGGTTAACACATTTTATATATTCTAATAGTCTATACGGTGCCGTAATCCTACCCGCACTGGGTGTCGTCAAAGAGCACTCCATAGGTATGGCACAAAACAAAATCGTAGAAGGCACGCTAGGGTAGGCAACACGGCACAATTAGGCAATGCCAGAGTAGATATACCAATTACACTTCCGGACTGTTGGTAACGCATAGCCCCAACTACCGCCCAACTCGAAACACACTCACGAGTAATATCGCAGAGTGGCCACCAAATAAATCAAAAGTCAGAATAGAGTATCGATGGAGTGTGTCCGATCGGAGGAGTTACCTCACTTGGCCCATTGATTGCTCCTATTTTAGCCACCTTAAGTCAACTCATGGGAGTCGGGTCCACGTATGTACCTCATATAGGATCGTCGCCACCATCCTACTTTATTCTGGAATCTCCAATGCTTACGCAGTTGTCAAAGTGGTTTCGGTATTGGCAGAGAGGATGACAATATCCGATCTCGGTCTCTTTGACAACCAATCTCTTATTTCACACCGGATGGTTCTTTTACATTTCCAAAATCATTTCATAATTGATATCAAAATATCATATTTTATTCAAACCATATCACTTTCGAAATTATTACTTACTTTCGAAATCATATTTGCCTTTAAAATCATAGTTCGATAATTACATTTCCTTTTAAAGTCAAATTCACAATTTATATTGAAATGTCATGTTCTCAAAAAAAAACTATACCACTTTCAAATCATATTTCTTCCAAAATCATATTTCCAAAATAAGTTAATCCCTTGCTTCAAAATCATCATTTCTATTTATTATAACATTCAAAATTCCAACTTAGGTTATAACATCATTTAACCTTATTCTCTCTTTAAAACAATTGAATTGAATTTAAACACTTCCACTTTACTTGGTCTGGAAATTTAGAAATGGTTTAAATAATTATAAATAGTTAAAATAGTCCAAAATAGTTAAAGTAGTCCAAAATAGTTTAATATAGATTTGAAATAGATTAAATATAATTAAAATAGATTAAATAGCTGTAAAATAGTTTAATTAGATTTAAAATAAATTAAAATAGTTTAATTAGTTTTAAAATAAATTAAATGGTTTAAAAATAAGTTAAATTGATTTAATATAGCTTAAAGTAGTTTATAATCTTAAAATTTAGAATCTTAAAATAGTATAATTGAAAATAGTTTATAGTTGAAAACATGAGTTTGGAATTTATATCAATTTAAAACTATTTATTTCATTCAAACAAAATCAGACTATTAATTTCTTAAAACAATTCCCTTTAAGCCAATTCACATTTCAGCACAAAATTTGATTTTCCAAAAATACTTCAATTTATATAAATCAAAATTTTCTTTAAGATATCATTTAATTCCATTCAAAAATTAAGGATTTAAAATCATTTAATTTAACCAATCAGGTTTCCGTATGTAATTCTTTATGCTAGGGTTAAGTGATATAGATATTTATCATTTCGATCCGCGGTTTAAAATTTTACGGTTATGTATCATTTCAAATCACAATGCCGAAATAAATACATCCATAAAATCACTCGAATATATCATTTAAACCCATAACCCTTAATCTATAGATCATTCGAGCATGTATCATTTTAACTAATAGTGAACTCGTTGTTTATAACGAAATAAAATACAACATCCATCATAGTCATCATCCAAATAAATCAATAAATATCAATATAGAATTGACAATCAATAACAGGTATGTAACTGGTAATTTATATTCAATAATAAATTAAATAACGATTTAATTCAAACAAATTCAAATTAACTAAGACGATGATTTAAAATATACCAAACAGTCATAAATAAATTCCTAATCACATCATAAATTTAATTTAACGAACATAAGAAATTTTGAAAGTTGTGAGTGGGTTAAAACACCCACCTTTGAATGTAAATCGAATTTAAATTCAAATTAAGCCCAAAATTTGAACATTCTCATAATTCATCCTAACAAGCATCAAAATGTTTGGAATTTCAATATGATCCCAATGCAAGAAACCATGCATGAAAGGGACCTCGTATGCAAAAGTTATGCTGGTTAGAACGTTTGACAATTGATTTTTTTTAAAGACAAAAATAAAAAAACAGACCAGTCAGATCCCGCTACGTCACCGCCTCCCCACTGAAACCTTACATCTAAACCTCATTCGCAGCCACCTCCTTCTCAATGCCAATCGCCACCGCCTGAGGCACTTTGAACCCAATCAAACCACACCACCACGAACGCCATGCATTGCCGCACCACATATCTCCGACCAGTCCTCCAAGATGTCGCCGCCATTCCCTAGGCCGAGAACGACATCCGCCCATTCATCGTCTATTTCACGTGCATCCAATCCCCTACAAACCCAATTAGCTGCATGGATCAGCTCCTCCGAGCCCCCTCTACACAGCGGTGCTCCCTGATCGTCGTGAAGTCGACGATCCACCGTCAATTCCGACAACGTACAATGAACGGCCGAGAGTAATCCCCCGAATTCTGGAGATTCGGAGATCCATATTGAAAAATGAACCATGGAATTGAGATGCCCTCATCGAGAGCTTCAAAAAGGTGTAAAATTTGATAGGGTTTGGAGAATTTAAATTTTGAAGTTCAATTTTAAATTGGAATTGTATTGGGAAATTAAGGGTTTTCAGCCATTGAGAAAGAGAAGCAACAGAAATTTCCGTACATACAGAAATGAGAAATAGAAAGGCTATCAAGGTTTATACCGGATATATATAGACAGACTAGAAATAGGAACAAATGAATTGAATCGGTTAGAAAGTTGAACGTTAAACGACCCGAAAAGCCCGTTCTGTGTCCATAATGAAATTGGGTCAACTCATATATCAAAATATGTGTTTTTAATGATTTTAAACTCAATGGAACAGGTTTCAAGTTCAAATTCCATCATATAAAGAAGTTACGTTAAAATCAGCTTATTTTAAATTGATTTCAATTGAATTGATTTTATGGCATTTTGAGCCCGTACAATCAAACGATAAGTCCGATCGCTACGAAACTTGAAATCCTACAATAATTCACTGTTACGGATCCGATGAAACTGGTTTCGTCGAAATCCAAAAAAGTTGCCAAAATGGCTATTTTCACATTAATTAAATAAATTAATAATTATTAAGTCGCTTTTTCAATTTAGATTTAATAATTTACAACTTCTATCGTTTTTTATTTCTTAATCATTTACAATAATTTTAAACAAATTTAGATGTCAATTTAAAGTTGATTCATTTGTCAATTTCAGTGTTAAATTCCAATTTCATTAAATTTAGAAATTATAAAATAATTTTCCAAAATCCATTTATTAAATTTTTAAACCTTGTTATTCAAGTCTTTTATCACAATAAGGATATAGCTAACATTGGTTTACATCTTAGTACAGTAATATTTCCCCATTTCATCTTAATTTGCATTAACGTAATATTTAATTATTTAATTCATTTAATTGCAATTAATCCAATTATTATAATTTAAATTCTAATGAATCGATAAATCTTGATTTCCATTCTTTTTGTTCAACCAATTGTCATATTATGAATGAACTTAACATTATTTCCAATTGTTAACTAAATTTACATTAACAAAATATTTAATTTAGATTTATTGCAATTTATTACCAAATTTAAATGAGCAGGCTAAATAATAGGTAACATATTATATTTGTTACCATTAACTTTCAATCACACTTATAAGTTATTATTTCCAAACAATTGTTACAGTTTTTTACATAACACAAATTTCATTGAGTCATCATTAACAATATATTATTTCATTAGTTAATTCAATATTTACCTTTGTTTTCTAATATTCAATTTATAGCCAAGTATATATTTACATTATTTCAATCAATTGGAATTTTATTCAAGTTGTAAATAATTAACTATAATTAACATTGTTTACCATGCATTCTAGTCATCATTTCATTAATATAATTCACAAATTTTTATTTCTTTCAGTATTCAACTACACGGTCTTATTAAATTAACAAATTTAATGTTGAAAATTACGGGTCGTAACACTCTCCCCCACTCAAAACTTTTCGTCCCCGAAAAGGAAAAAGAAGGGAAAAGAAGGAATTTATATAATCTACATATCTTATTCAAAATATTAAATTTATAAAAAATTAAATAATTTAAATAAAATTTATCAATTTATAATAATTAAATCCTTTTATATCTACTAAATAAAAGTTTGGAAATATTTTTCAAAATTTTTCTAAGTCCAAAATTCAAGGAAAATTTCGGTAGAGTCTCCTTTGTACGGGGAGGCTCGGGAGAAATAATAATATCAAATATAACAATATATTTCAAAATTTTCAAAATAATATGTCCCAACATGGGAAAACAATATAATATCGCAAGAAAACCGTAATCCGAGAACGTACCTATTTATCGGGCAAACAACACTTAATTATGAAACCAAAAGCAGTAAAAATTGCTTCCATAACCTATATTCCAATTATATAATCCAAAAAAAGTTCATAAAAATGAAATATTTAAAGTTTTTTCAACCATTAACAAACAAATCAATATAAACAACAATCACTTGCAACCACAGCATACAATCATCATATGAAATCAATACAAATCAGTTATCCATCCATATCAACCAAACAAATAGTTTGTTCAGGTTAAAACACTTTTAATCACATAGAATGTCAAATAAATACTAAACATATCATTTACTCAATAGTCTTAGATAAAACTCCATCGATTATTCATACATCCAAATAATTAGAAGTATCAATTCCCAAACAATATATAAACCAAACAACCAACAAATTCTAACATTAATTAAATTTATTCTTATTAATTTCTTTTCACAAAGTTTATTGTTCGTCTTTTTTTCATTCATTCAGTGTTTATTTCATTTATTTACATTTATTACTTACAAAATTCATTTTCATTTGTTAATATCATGTCAATTTCTGCATTACATTTATTCATTCATTACTTGATTTCATTTATTTACATTCATTTATATATAGTATTCATGTTCAATTCAATTGCTCAGCATATCAATTCATTAACTTAAGTTTATAATCATCTACTTATAATTCTTAATATCTATCACATTTTATACAATAATATTTCAATTATAACTTAGGTTTACAATAACTATAACATTAAATTCTTATTTATAAAAGTAATTCATTGAACACTTCCATTACATAAGTTTTACTTATAAAATTTTCCATTACATTTACTTATTAAACATTACAGATTTTAATATTTTGGTAAGTTATATATGTTTTAAGAATGTAATTGAAAGTTACACAAGTTTATCTTATTTCAATTTAGTAAATATACGTTCGATAGCTACCATTTCTTATATTTTATATTCAATTTATTTACAAGTTACCAGTTTCAAATTTCTCATATGATTCATTATAACTTTAGCATTTAATTTCTCATTTTCATTTTTAGAGTTCCAATTATTAATTAGTTAAATTCCATTTCACTAATTAAAATCTCTAATTCATAGAAATTTAAGAACTAAATGCCGGTTCCATTTCAAATCATTTAAAAACAATAGATGGATGTATGTACACATAACTTATAGATCCAATTATATTTATTACAACCAAATATACCATTTATAAATCATTATTTCATATATTATACAATAGGTAAAATTATTTCATTTACCCATATTTCAAAACAAATATTGTGTCGATTTGTCCTATTAAGTGTTTAGAAATCCCTATCGATGTCATACCGTCCTATGCACCAACCAGAATTTATAATTATAAAATGGAACAACATAACACAATATAAAAACCTCTTTATAACATTAACAAATACGCTCACTCATATATATACTCTCAACGACTCATCATAGGGTATTACTACCCTATTCATAAAGATTCATACTGTGACCATCCGATTTTTTGACGCTCGAAAATCGACATCAATATAGTCCACTGTATCAAATGCCGAATAATCGGATGTTGGAAAACCGAACCGTTAGGGTTAAAGTAGAAGAAGGTAGAAGAAGAAATAGAAAACAACATCAGAATCTCACAAACGCAGCGGAACAATATATAATAGATAAATGACAAATATTTGAAACAAAAGGAATTATATCTGTTTATACATTACATCATCAGAGTACAACAAAATCTATAGCACCCAACTGGACAGTTAGATGAACTTAACACCAAAAAATTGACTACACAGCGGAATATACATCAAGTACGTGTGTTGCGTCTCGCCATCCAGCCCTTCTCCTCAGTTCCGTAGCCGCCCATCAATAATCTGTATGCTGTAATACTCGGTCTGACCCAAGCATTATATTAAATAACACCCGAGTTGGTTTGGAAAATTAGCATGAGAAAACACACTCAATTGGTTTATTAAAGTTTTCAAAATCCTTTGAAATCAAAGGTATCACGTAAGACCACGCCACAAATAAACATGTCAGGTTTTACCTTACGATAACCAAAACATTTATTATCAAATCCTCTGATATTATAATAGTGTCTATATACAAATACTTATTCAAATAGCCGAAATTGTTACCATTATTAAATTCCAGCAATACTAAGTTCTACAATCAAAACCGTAAAGGCACGTAGGGATAACGGATTTCCATCAATGGCAGGGCTACTGGGGTACCGCCCGTCATAGTACGTGGTCTAGATCACCGTACCGAGGATCCACCATGATCCCCTGCACCACAAGACCAAAGCTACCCCTTACTGAATAGTCCGAATAAGATAACCTCGCGGTTGGGATCAGCAACCGCCCACACGGCCGAAATAAAGGGACCTCTAGACAGGGATGACCTTACCCTAATTGGTTGCTAGCCACTTAGCCTTATATGCACCTCCCCTATTTTAGCCATTCCCGATTGATGAGGCTCGAGGCTATGCGTTACCTTTTTAGCACATAATCACTCAGAATGCTCATCGTCCTCCTAACGATGTTCTAAAAGCATTCATCCATACAAGTCCATTCTAGGTCCGAACGGAACCGAAGGCACTACTCCTACTACATCCATTTTGGAAACACCCTCAGGATTAATAACAATTAGCCCTTGCACTTTACTGCTCCATCTACGACTCCTAGCTCTTGTCTTCCACATGAAAACATTCAAACCGGATCGAAGTGGTTTTCGAGAAATTAATCCAAATCCCGGTCTCTTCAAAACGATCAGCGCATTGGCCAATATTGATAGTCGGTTATTTAACTATCAAATAACATTCACAACAATCATCAGATTTAAATAATTTTCCTAATTATTTATTTTGAAATATCCTCGCAAGCTATTTTTCTACAGTACAACCCTTTGAAAATAGTTTTCAACACACTTTCCTCTCGCGGAATAAATTTCCAAATATTGTTTATTTCCTCTGAAAATCAACAAGTCTAAATACTTTACATTTTAAAATAATTTAAATCACTTTATCCAAAATATATATTTTTTAAATACTTAAAATAAAAATATTTTAAACACTCTATTTAAAATAATATTTAAGAAAATTTATAATACTTCTCAGGTAAAACTTAAACCAAACTAAATTTAAAATAAAAGTTATGAAATTCTATATAAGTTTTTCAAATGAAAACTTTAACCAAACTATCTTAAAAATAGAACTACTTTATAAAATTTTAATATTAATAATTATCTTTAAAATCATAATACTAGTCAAACCTTCCAAATAATTACTACTATAATTAATTTAAATAAATACTTACTTTTAAATTTCTAAAACAATTTAAAATAATAAAATTTCTCTTAAAACATTATTTAAAAAAAATCACTTTAAAACATCTAACTTATACTTGTAAATCTTTCTTTGAAAGTATAATCGGCTTTTAGGGTAACACACTTTCCTATCCACACCTTTAAAAATATAAATCACTATTTATTTTTAAACAAATCACCCTTCCCTTATAAATTTCCGTCCTGAATTTATACTTCCAAATCATCCTCTGATAAATATTTCACTTTATTTATAAACCTTGTTAATAAATTTCACAAACTCATTCTCCTTATTCACAGTTTCTCAACACTTAGTAAGGTTTCAAATTGGTTTCCAAATCCTACTCCATTTAAAAATAAATTCCTTTACTTATCCAAATTTATTTCAAAACTCATTTATCCCATATTTACACCTTTATTTATGATTTAAATTCTTATTTAAATCGAAATTTCCAATTTCATACTTTATTTCAAATTCTCCTTTTATTTTTTTCAAACTCATTTCAAATCTTAAATTTTAAAAATATATTTCTTCGTACTTTACAAACAATATTGCTTAAGCCTATATTTAAATAAAATCTTTTTTTCATTTATTCAAACCCCTATTTTCTACCATCATTGAATTTAATATATAGAATTAAAATCGATCCTTTATCTCTTTCCAAATTCATTCCTTTAATTTATTTGAATTCACTATAATTATTTTACTTAAAAATTTCCCTTTTTATTTCTTTTTTTAAAATCCAATTTTATATAGATGTCATTTTCTCAAATACTAATGTATATTCAACCAAGCCATAGCATTTAAAAGTTTAATTCCAAATAAAATCAATATAATCCATCATAGGTTATAACATTATTGAATATAAAATAAACTCAACATTTGAGGAATCTAGTTGGATCCCTCCAACCTGTTTTCCTGCATCCACAGATGTTAGCACAACAATTTAAAATACCAATCCCACTTCAAGGTGGAATATCGCGGTATATATGGTCATCCGCTATTTTACGGGACGCATAGGGTCTTATCCGCTATATAACGCGGTAAATCAATCACTCCAATATATATACTACAATATATATATATATATCACATCCAGACTGATAACAATTATGAATGCAATCAAAACAACCAATAGTTTAATTTAACTGTATTAAATTTAGATGGTTCACCAAATGAGTGAGATAACTCACCTTTGACTATGCATGCAACCCATTTCCAATCCGTTGTTTTTCTTCACAGATTTTGACCTTGTATAAACATTTATACGATTTAATAATATTCGAAACAAATCAAACAATCAACTACCATTTATTTAATCTAAACTAATAATTTAATTAAATAATTTTCTTTGAAAAGTCCTTAGTAATAAATATAATTAAATAAGTTGATAAAACAAGTAAGTCACTATAATTCATTATTTTAAAATAATCCAGAATATCTAAAATGTGTGTATATATATATATTTTGAAACTTCATATATACATATACTTTTTACAGAGATTTTTATAAATCTAGTTTTATACAAAACTTCTCAACATTTAAAATTTCCATTTTCGAAACCTTACCTCTACAAATATATATATATATATATATATATAATTTTCTCCTTGTATATAAAATATGTATATGTCTTTATACATTCCTATTTGTATCTTTCCTATAAATAACCCAAAACATTATAGAAAAGGAAAACAATATATAATTCTATTATAAACTTTTAATTAAATTAACAAGCCAAATTCAGAAATTTTTAAATTGACCAAATTTCAAAATGATACCTTGCTGCCTAAAAGAAAACCTAGACGATCTTCGCAACTCCAACAGCACCATCGCACGGCCGCGAACCCACTACCATCGACGAGCTTCCTATCACCTTGACTGCTCGAGTGCTGATCAACGTGAAAGCCTCATCGAATTCACATGCAAGCCTACCAGCCTCTATCTCTTCGCATGTGCGAGCCTCTCTTTCATCGCAGTCTAGCGACCATCGACTTTAGCCGCCATAAGTTTCTCGCGTCTTTGATATATAATAGGTCAAGGTGGCGTTCGATTCCTTCATCGACGAACCCCCTCTTTTCGAACTGCTTCGATCTTGATCAATGGAGATGCTAGGCCATAATTTATTTTTTTGATTTGGGTTCGATTTCGATTTATTTTTTTAATTTTGGAAAGATTGATTGGAAGAGGAGATTTGTTTGTTCGGCCATTCATGATTTTTCTTTTACCTGTATGGTTTTGAAACGATCTGATTTTAATTCTGGGGACGGAACGAGATCCGAGAAGAAAACAATGGCGACTGCCATATTTATCTATTTAAAAGAGATGCGTGTTGCTGAAGAGAACAAGTGATTAAATTCTCCCTACGTGCCAAAAATGAACAAGCTACAGTAACCTAGAAATGAATGGTAACAAGCTCGGATGAAAAGAGAATACATATACATGTTTTATATTTAAATTTAAAATTAAATTAAGATCGTCTTGATTTCACAACTCACAATCTCGACCTCCTATCGAGGCGTGCCGCCAGGCATTTATAATGTTATACCCTATTTCGGACACAATGGAAAAGGCTTCGCGTCCTACTTCGATCGTATGGAAAGATAGCTTTTTAGACCCAGTTATTATATTAAATTTTCGATATAGATTTCAACGCTTTTGTCTACCATACGGTCACACAAACAACTCCATACACTACGAAAATTGAAATCTGATAATAATACACTATTACGGATCCATGGAACTGGTTTCGTCGAATTCCAAGACTGTGCCTCGGAAAGCTATTTTTAAATATCGATTTAAAAAATATATTTATATATCTGAAAAAACACTATTAAATTCAATTTAAAACTTCCATTATCTCCAGTATTATAAATATAAATTTTTCAATGCTTTGAAATATTTTTAACTAGCTTAACTATTTTAACCAATTTCCAGTTATTAAATTCAATAATTTAATTGCCAAATAAACAGTAATATTTGAAATTAAAGTTAATATTTAAAATCAATTAAATATTTCGAAATATTTAGAAATTTGGGTCATCACGCCGACCCCACAAGGGTAAGTTTTTCGCTAAACCAAAGCTATGATACCAACTATAACATCCTGCCTTTTTGGACATTTTAAGCAGACACTCATGCCAAAATTAAACCATTCAAAAGGGCAGATTGTTATGGGGTAAAGAAGAAAAGAGAAATAAATCAAAAAAATATAGAATCTCACAACGGAAGACAAAATATAATAATAAAATAACAGTTCATGAAGCTGTTTACAAAACATTTTGATTATACTTATACAACACAGTATCAGAGTTACAAATATTAGAGATAAATAAATGATAATGCAGATGAACAGTATGATCAGTGGAATAATATAGTAAATAGTAGTAGTACAAATCTTCATCTTCGTCCTCTAGAATAAGTCTTCAAATCCATAAATGCTCAAGCTGACCCAAGCAAATTCAAAAGAAAAAACACTCGAGTTAGAACTAAAAGATCTTATGTAAGTTAAATCAACAGTAAATAAATATGAGTGGAATTGCGTCAGAGATGTTTATGGGTTTTGACATCTCCTATACAGTGTTTAACATGAGTAGTAATTTAAGAGATGCTCAGGATTTACATCTCCTAAGGATCCGTTAAACTATCTACTAGGTAGTACAATACGCTACGTCTACAGTAAAGTAAAGGAATTAAAATAGCGTTAAGGCTTTACATTTTCCACCTTAACACATTTTATATATTCCATAGTCTATACAGTACCGTAATCCCACCCGCACTGGTGTCATCAGAGGGCACTCCATAGGTATGGTACAAAACAAATTTTAGAAGACGCGCTAGGGTAGGTGACACGACACAACTAGACAATGCTAGAGTAGATATACCAATTACACTTCTGGACTGTTGGCAACGCATAGCCGCAACTATCATCCAACTCGAACACACTCCCGAGTAAAATCGCAAGGTGGCCACCAAATAAATCAAAAGTCGTAATATAGTATCGATGAAGTGTGTCCGATCGGAGGATCTACCTCACTAAGCCCATCGATTGCTCCTGTTTTAGCCACCTTAAGCCAACTTATGGGAGTCGGGCCCATGTATGTACCTCATATAGGATCGTTGCCACCATCCTACTTCATTCTGGAATCTCCATTGCGTGCATATTTGTCAAAGTGGTTTTCGCTATTGGTAGAGAGTATGACAACATCCAAGCCGGGTCTCTTTGACAACCAATCGCTTATTACATACCGGATGGTTCTTTTACATTTCCAAAATCATTTCGTAATTGATATCAAAATATCATATTTGATTCAAACTATATCACTTTTGAAATTATTACTTACTTTCGAAATCATATTCGCCTTTGAAATCATAGTTCGATAATCATATTTCCTTTCAAAGTCAAATTCACAATATATATCGAAATTTCGTGTTCTCAAAAAAAAACTATACCACTTTCAAATCATATTTCTTCTATAGTCATATTTCCAAAACTGGTTAAGTCCATGCTTCAAAGTCATCATTTCGATTTATTATAACATTCAAAATTCCAACTTGTGTTATAACATCATTTAACCTTATTCACTTTTTAAACCAATTGAATTGAATTTAAACACTTCCACTTTACTTGGTCTGGAAATTTAGAAATGGTTTAAATAATTATAAATAGTTAAAATAGTCCAAAATAGTTTAATATAGATTTAAAATAGATTAAATATAATTAAAATATATTAAATAGCTTTAAAATAGACTAATTAGATTTAAAATAAATTAAAATGATTTAATTATTTTTAAAATAAATTAAATGGTTAAAAATAGGTTAAATTGATTTAATATAGGTTAAAATAGTTTATAAATCTTAAAATCTTAAAATTTAGAATCTTAAAATAATATAATTTAAAACAGTTTATATTTGAAAACATGAATTTGGAATTTATGTCAATTTAAAACTATTTATTTCATTCCAACAAAATCAGACCATTAATTTCTTAGAACAATTCCCTTTAGGCCAATTCACATTTCAACACAAAACTTGATTTTCCAAAAATACTTCAATTTATATAAATCGAATTTTTCTTCAAAATATCATTTAATTCCATTCAAAAATTAAGCATTTAAAATCATTTAATTTAACCAATCTGGTGTCTGTGTATAATTCTCTACCCTAGGGTCAGGTGATACGGATATTTATCATTTCAATCCACAATTTAAAATTTTACGGTTATATATCATTTCGAACCGCAGTCCCCAAAATAAATAACATCCATAAAATTGCTCAAGTCTTTCATTTTAACCCATAATGATTTTTCCTTAATCTATAGATCGTTCGAATATGTATCATTTCAACCCATTGTGAACTAGTAGTTTATAACAATATAAAATACAACATCCATTCATCCAATATCAGCGATCAAAATCCATCATAGTCATCATCCAAATGAATCAATAAATATCAATATAGAACTGATAATCAATAACATGTATTTAACTAGCAATTTATATTCAATAATTAATTAAATAACGATTTAGTTCAAACAAATTCAAATTAACTGAGATGATGATTTAAAATATATCAAAGAGTCATAAATAAATTCCTAATCACATCATAAATTTAATTTAACGAACATAAGAAATTTTAGAAGTTGTGAGTGGGTTAAAACACTCACCTTTGAATTTAAATCGAATTTAAATTCAAATTAAGCCCAAAATTTGAATGGCCTTGGAGTTTGTCCAATTTGGCTTTAAATGTCTAGAATTTTAATACAATCCCAATTCAAGAAACCGCGCACGAAACGGACCTCGTATGCAAAAGTTATGCTGGTTAGAACTTTTGACAATTGAATTTTTTTTCAAAATAAAAAAACAGACCAGTCAGATCCAGTCACATCAGCGCCACCTCATCGAAACCCTACATCTAAACCTCATTCGCAGCCACCACCTTCTCAATGCCAATCGCCACCACCTGAGACACTTTGAACCTAATTAAAGCACACCACCTCAAACGCCGTGCATTGCCGCACCACATATCTTCGACCGGTCCTTCAAGATGTCCCCACCATTCCCCAGGCCAAGAACGACATCGGCCCATTCATCATCAATTTTGTGCACATCCAAACCCCTACAGACCCAATTCGCCGCATGGATTGGCTCCTCTGAGCCTCCTCTACACAGCGGTGCTCCCTGATTGTCGTGAAGTCGACGATCCGCCATCGATTCCGACAACGTACAATGAATGGCCGGGAGTAATCCCTCGAATTTTCGATACTCGAAGATCATATTGAAAAACAAATCGCGGAATTGAGATGCACTCATCGGGGGCTTCAAAACGGTTCAAAATTTGATAGGGTTTGGAGAATTTAAATTTTGAAGTTGAATTTTGAATCGGAATTAAATTGGGAAATTTAGGGTTTTCAACCAATGAGAAAGAGGAGCAACAGAAATTTCTGTACATACAGAAATGAGAAATAGAAAGGCAGCTAGGGTTTATAACCAGATATATATATATAGACAGACTAGAAATAGGAACAAATGAATCGAATTGGTTAGAAAGTTGAACGATAAACGACCCGAACAGCCTGTTCTATCTCTGGAACAAAATAGGGTCAGCCCATATATCAAAATAGATGTTTTTGATGATTTCAAACTCAGTGGAACATGTTTCAAGTCTAATTCCATCGTATGAAGAAGTTACGTTAAAACCAGCTTATTTCAAATTGATTTCAATTGAATTGATTTCAAGGCGTTTCGAGCACATACGATCAAACGACAAGTCCGATCACTACGGAACTTGAAATCCTACAATAGTTCACTGTTACGGATCCATTGAAACTAATTTCGTCGAAATTCGAGACAGTGGCCAAAATGGCTATTTTCACATTAATTAAATAAACTAATAATTAATTAATTAATTAAGTCACTTTTCCAATTTAAATTTACTAATTTACAACTTCTATCGTTTTTGATTTCTTGATCATTTACAATAATTTTAAACAAATTTAGACGTCAATTTAAAGTTGATTCATTTGTCAATTTCAGCGTTAAATTCTAATTCCATTAAATTCAAAAATTATAAATTAATTTTCCAAAATCCATTTATTAAATTTTTAAACCTTGTTATTCAAGTCTTTTATCACAATAAGGATGTAGCTAACATTGGTTTACATCTTAGTACAGTAATATTTCCCCATTTCATCTTAATTTTCATTTACGTGATATTTAACTATTTAATCCATTTAATTGCAATTAATCAAATTATTATAATTTAAATTCCAATGAATTAATAAATCTTGATTTCCATTCTTTTTGTTCAACCAATTGTCATATTATGAATTAAATTAACATTACTTGCAATTATTAACTAAATTTACATTAACAAAATATTTAATTTAGAGTTATTGCAATTTGATTACCAAATTTAAATCAACATGCCAAATAAATATGTAACATATAATATTGTTACCATTAACTTTCAATCACACTTATAAGTTATTATTTCCAAACAATTGTTATAATTGTTTACATAACACAAATTTCATTCAATCATCATTAACAATACATTATTTCATTAGTTAACTCAATATTCACATTTGTTTTCTAATATTCAATTTATAACCAAGTATACATTTACATTATTTCAATCAATGGAATTCCATTCAAGTTGTAAATAATTAACTATAATTAACATTGTTTACCTTGCATTCTAGTTATTATTTCATTAATATAATTCACAAATTTTTATTTCTTTCAGTATTTAATTACACGGTCCTATTAAATTAGCAAATGTAATTGTCGAAAATTACGGGTCGTTACATAATTATTATTACACTTTATACTATTAGTTATCCTGTTAATACAGCTCTTTAAATAACATTCCTAATTGCACTTCACAAATCATTTACAAAATATTTATTTGATACATTATTCTCCAATAAAACTTGAAACTCTCATCCCAAAATAATTCATGATCTTTGATATAAGAATCTTAATGCAAATTTCTCAAATAAATCTTTAATTTAAGTCATTATTTATTTTACTAGAGTGATACAAAAATCAGGGTTGTTAAAGACTTCCCCCTTAAAGAAAGTGCATCCTCATAATTTCTAATTCAAAAAAAAAATTCTATAATTACTAGAAATATATTACTACAATAGAATTTCTGCTTTTCAAACTATACTCTAGCACTAAAATAAATAAGCATTCAAACAATAAAATAATCAAGCAACATGCAAGAAGATTCTAGTATCCATACTCATATAGAAATTTTTGACTTATTTTTCAAATGATTAAAACATCCAATTTATATATCATCCAAGTTACTTCCAAGAATTAAATATCTTTAATAAATTTCTAATTTCAAATCCTTCTTTTATAAGAATCCACTTCTTCTTAATTCAATATCTCAAATGGTTTTTACATAATCTTTCCAAAAATTGATTTCTCTAAAAAAAAATTACTTCACAAATTGTACCATTTTAAAGCAAAGATTAATATTTCTAAAATTTTGTACTTCACAAAGTGTACTTCAATTTAAACCAGTCTTATGGATTTATCTAAACTTAAATCACACCATGATCACAATCAACATCCATCATACTCAAGCTAACAGACAACACATATCATCATAATAAACTAGCATGAAAGCAAGTTATAAATCCATCATATCAATTATGGCATGCACTTCGCAAATCAACACAAAAGACAGCATTTCACTAGCCGAATTTTAAAGGCAAGCACTTCACTTGTCTACACAAATGACAGCACTTCACGAGTCCAATCACAGATGACCGCTATTTGCAAGTCCAGGACCATGGTTTATCATAAATGATTACAATTCATAGATAAATAAAGATGACTACACTCCACAAGTCTAACATAGATAACCACACTTCGCAAGTCAACATAGAATACCACACTTCGTAAATCTAACACAGATGATTGCACTTTGCAAGTCTAACGCGGATGACTGAACTTCGCGAGTTTAAAACCAAGGCTTATTGTAAATAATTGCCTTTTGCAAGTCAACATAGATATCTGCACTTTGCAAGTCTAACACAAATGACATGCACTTAACACGTCATCATAGAAGTGTCAAATACCTTCTAATAGCAATCATTCGAGTAATGCCCATGTGTCCTATAGCCACTTGGGATAACTTGAACATTTATTATAAGTTAGCAAGCTTCACTTACACAAGTATTCCATCAAAAAAGTCCTATAATTAACCGATAAGGTGATCTCGAATGTCCCTTAATAATTTGGGTTACAAAAGCATGTAATCATCATTCTTACTCCATAAAAGTAATAATTTTTGACCAAACACCATCTCAAGGAATTATTTTTCATAATATGAAAGTCACATATATTCAACCATTACACATATTTAGTTCCATTCAATTCAAATTTCTTCATTTGAAGTTTATAAATTAGGAAAACTAACTTCTACTAAGAAGCTACACATAATAATAAGATCAAAAGAATTTTCCTTCCTTCACTAAAATATTGAATTTATTAAATGTTATTTTATTTTACACTTTGAAGACTTCCTTCCATAATTATAAAAAGGAAATTTTAAATTATTATAAGTTACACCATTACATTAAAATTAAGAACTCATTTCACAAATCACTTCCTTTGCTTTATAGAAGTACTTCTTTACCTCATTACTAATAGTTTATAAACCTCCTTGAATTTTAAAATATTATTCATTTTCTAAAATTAGAGTCTCCACAAGTTCAACTACTTATTTATCATCTAATTTATTTTTCAACAAAACTACAAACTTCCTTTTAAAATTTAAATGATTTAATTTTGGATAAATCTCTTCTTTAAAATAACATTCTGACATTATATTCTCCAAATAATATACTAACTTCTTGTGGTATTATTTACACCAATTTGCATCCAAAAGTTTCATCTTTTTAGATTCCAATTCATTAAAATATAAAATTTAATCTTATTTTCCAATTAATATTTTATTTCAAATTGCAAAATTATTTGCACAATTACTTATATTCTTTTTTTTAACTTCTTATAGATTTGGACTAAAAAAAATTCATCCATATAAAACATTAAAACGATATACACAACAAAGCATAAGCATAATGGACAATTTCTTCTCAGCATATAATAAAAATGAACATCCACAATTCCACATATATCAATAATAATATAAGATGTTGACTTGCTATTTATTTATAGCAAATTGCTTTATCAAATGGCTATGATGTTGATTGTGAAATCAACACTGCCTCGCTATTGATCTCTGCTATTGCTAATGCTCGGTCGCTGCAATCGTCGTCAAAATTAATACATATAAATCATCTTTATAATTTTCAGTAAAATTTTCTAAACCACTAAATTTTATTAAACATACTAGTGTAGGCCCGTGCTTAGTGGGCTATTTGTATTATTGTAAATGAAAAGTAAGGACATTTTTGGAATTTCAAAACGACACTGATTAATTAGTTCAACTAATTTTTTTTATTAATAGTAGAGGTATATTTACATGAAAGTAAATTCCTCCTCTTAATTTGCTGTCCCAAAAATGTCTTTCTACAAAAATGTTCTAATATTATTAAAACTCCACGTAATTTAAACTTATTTCAAAAATAAACACATAGCAAGCGATATATTTTTTGAAAATATTATTTATCTTCAAAATACTTTCTTTTAACACTTTTTCCAAAAATTTATTTGTTTCTAAAATCATTACATATGCACACGAATATGTTTTTCCAAAAAATTTATCCATTTCAAAAGAATATTTGACTCAGTTAAAACACTATCTCCATTCTAAATATTAGTTATAACTTTTGTCAAACTTTTATGAAATATTGAAACTCAAAGCACTGTCTCTAACTATCTCATCGAAGTGCTTAGAAATCCCTATCAACAACGTTGATCAGGCGCATTGATCAGAATTCTTAACGAACCCAATAGGCTATTTAATATAAAACTAAATTCCAAATAATTTTTTATCAATCTAAATATTTTCATATAATCAAAAATCTACTAATAGGAAATTAATAACACATCCATTCATCCATGCATACATCATGCAATGAAACATAAACAAAAAAGTAATTATAGTACTCAACAGAAACAATCTATCAGCTTTTGCTGCGCAACTCTAATCACTAACGGATCAAGAATCCACTACACTACACTTAATTTTTTTAAATCATGCTATAAAAATAATTTATAAAGCAATTCAAAATTTTTATAAATACGTCCCAATGGTTATTCACAGTAACCATTTAAACTTCTATCTTAAATAAGAAATAAATCTTAAACTCTACCCGACACACTCAAGGGATGGGACTCTAAGTCAGTCTAGATCAAGATTTATGTTTCTTATATTCTATATTGTTCTAAACCATACTCTGATACCAACTATAACACCCCATCACTATAACAATATTACCCAAGAATATTATAAGTAATATTGTTGAGTAATGCGGAGAATAAGGCTTGTAACAACCCGCCATTTCAAACCATTTAAATAGACAATTATCCACATATGACAGACTTGAATTGCTTAAAACAATAGATTGTTAATTTATATTTGGCAAAACTTAGCATAGACGGTAAATAAATCTCACAGAATCACAGACATAGAGTAATGCAACAAAGCACAACGGAATAGATAAATAGTAGTTTATGAAGGTACTACAACATCAGAGTCTTAAATAAGATACAACAGAAATCTCAAATACAAAGTAGTCTTAATACAAAAGCAAATGACAAGTCTGAACATAAACAACTAGAAATAACTGAATAAAAAAATGTAGATCTCTAAGCAAAGCTCCAAGCTCCAAAGGTGTGTCTCAAATATTGTGACACTTAGTCTGACCCGATAGCATAAAGCAAAACACAAAACATTCGAGTCAGGATTAACATTCTTATACAAGTAAATCAACTCAAGTGAAATGTCCAAATTTAATACAACTAACTCAAAGGATGTGTGGATTCCATCCTTTAAGGATCTGTCAAACTATCTACATACATGGTACAATACGCTACATAGATAATGCCCATAGTAAAGTAAATATTAAAATAGCGTTAAGGCGTTACCCATATCCCCCTGAACACATTTTTATATAAATGTCGTAGTCTATACAGCACCGTAATTCCTCCGTAAACTGGAGGGCTATCAGAGGGCACTCCATAGTGTACGACACAAATAAAACTCGCAGTCGGTGCAATAAGGCATCTGACAAGGTACTGAGGCAATGCCTAAGGTAGGATACTACCGTTTTGCGGATTCGGATTATGGATAGTAGCTACTACCGCCCACCTCGGAACACGCTCCATAATCAAATCGAGGGTGGCCACCAAATCAATCACAAAGTAACAGATATGGTATCGAAAAAGCAAGCCCGATCGGAGGAGCGACCTCACTTGGCTCGGCATAGCTCTTGTTTTAGTCATATCAAGCTGACCCACAAGGGTCAGGGTTGTGTTCATAACTCATACAGACATTCGCCAAACCATCCTACTTTGTTTTGGATTCTCCACCACATGCATAGTTGTTAAAGTGGTTTTTGGTATTGGCAGAAAGTATGACAACATTCGATCCCAGTCTCTTTAACAATCAAATGCTTATTTCACATCGTGGTCATTTTCATTTCAAACGGATCATACTTTATATCAAAATATCATTTTCATTTCAAAATATATCACTTTTGAAATCATTTTCACTTTCGAAATCATATCACTTTCGAAATCATCATTCACTTTAAATCATAATAGTTCCAACTTAAACCGTTTGAATATTGTAAATATTTTATATATTAGAATAGTTATACACTAAAAATAATTTATATTTAAAAATAGGTTATAGTTAGAATTGTTTCTTCCAATTACACAATTTAATCCAAATCAACTTTAGTTCCAAAATTCAATTTAAATTAATCTTAGTTCAACAATTTCAATTAAAAAGGTTAAAGGTCCAATATAAATTCTCATTAAAACCATTTTTGATTTATATCAATTACAAATCCAGGTTTGAACTACAAATTTGAACCACTCCCAATTCAATAGGTTTCAAAATTTTGAATATTCAAATAATTTACATTAACTCAATTTGATGAATTTCATTTATATTTCAAATTCTACTTTAATTTTATTTAAATATGAAAATATTCACTTAATCATTTTTAGTAACATTTAAATAAAATCTCAAATTAAAATTTTAAATAAATATTCAATTTAATTTCAATTTTATTTAAATTTGAAAATATTCATTTAATCACCTTTAATCAAAATCTAGTTATTAAGTTAAAATATCATATCTTTCAAAATATCAAAATCAATAAGTTTCAAACAAATTCTTATTTAAATTCAGTTCTTAAAAAAAATTACAAATCATATTTAAGTTATCCTCCAAGCCTTAATTTATTAAAGTTATTACAAAATATATTTCAAAATATCAACATAAATTCAAATAAATATTTGAACATACTATATATATAAGTTATTACAAAAATCTATTTTAAAATATTAATACATATTTTACATAAATATTTAAAAAAATATTATATATATTAGTTGAATTAAATTATTATTAAATTTAATTACATTAATTATTTTTAAATTAAATCTTGTTATTATTAAATCTATTTTAAATCTTATTTTATATATTTTAAAAATAATAAAGTTATAAGTAAAATTTTATAATTTAAATTTCATACTTAACTTATAATTTTAAAATTTCCAAACCATATAATTTAAAAATCAAAATTTTACATATATATGAAAATTAAAATATCTTTATACTATATTCCAAAAATCAATACGCGCATATTTCTCCTTGTCAAAAATATGGAAATCATTTCAAAATGGACTAACGGTCTCCGTATATAATTTTCTATCCTATGGTCAAGTGGTACAGATATTTATCATTTCAATCTGCAATAATTTAAATTTACGGGTAATTTCAACCCGCAATCCCAAAATTCAAAATCAATAAAACCGCTTGGGTTCATCATTTCAACCCATAACGATTTTCCCTATTCTGTAAGATCATTCGGGTGTGTATCATTTCAACCCATAAGGAATTTCCTAAACTAACAGGAAACTTGCAGAGCGAGAACGGTAGAATCATATAATAAAATGACATACATGTCAATAACATGCATATATCATAATTAACAATTTAAATATAATATATATACAATAGGTTATGATGTCATATGTCAACTAATATAGGTAAACAATTATAAATATTAACATATCATATTTAACAATTTAATCACTAATTAATTTAAATTTAACAACATATTTCGATCATCATTTCTTGTGAATATAAATTTACTAAGCATATGAGTGTTATTCGTGAGTGATCACTCACCTTTCGAGGCTAGAGAAACAACGGGAATGAAAGCAAATGGACACGAACAAGCACACTCATAAGTGACAAAGCAAAGCAACAACTATTACAATACCGAACAGCGAGCGCAGCAAAGCAAATAACTACACAAATTCGATGGAAACAAATCAAAGCTAGCTAGAGATTTATGGAAACAATACACACACACACATACATATATATGTAATATATATATGTCTTTGTCGTTTTTTAATAAAAAGGAGAAGGCCGCTAGTTTCTCGGCTGACAGTGGAAAGGCAGCTGCTTGCTTCGGTGATGGGGTTGTGAAGGTCAGCAGCTTGGTGTGGTTCAGCCATGCTTAGAGGAAAGGGAGGGTTTGCGGCTAGTGGGCTATGCTCGATGGAGAGTTTCTGGTGGAAGGGGAAACGAGTAGGGCTGATGGAAGAATGGATGTGGCGATGCAAGGCTAGAGGCGGGCTGTGGCTGTTTGAGGTGGAGTGTTGCTTCATGGAAGTGGTGTTTGGAAATGGAAAGGTGGCAAGGGCTATGATGTGTGTGAGGTTTGGTACGTGCAGTGGGTCAGAAGGGTAAGGTTAGCTGTGGGCGTTTGGAAGGGGGTAGGTTGGTCGGGGAAATCTCTGCAGTGGGTGGCTGTGGAAAGGTTTGGAGAGGCGCTATGAGATAGCAGAGCTGCTAGGGTAGCTTCTTGGAATGGTGGCAGGAGGCTTGGGAGCAAACAAGGTGGGTCTGTGGTGGTTGCTGGCCGCTAGGTGGCTGTCGTTGCGTGTGGAGTATGGTCGAAGAGAGTTGAGATCCGGTGGGGTTTGTTTGGTGCTCCATTTACAGTAGGAAGCCGAGCTGGCTGTCAGCAACAGTGATGGGTGGCGTTTATTGGGCTTGGAGCAGGCGGGAAAAGGTGAGAGGCTGGAGAAAATGGACGATGAGGTATGGTTCTCAGGCAAATAAACGAATGCAAGCTTTTTTTGAATAAGAATGAACAAAAGAGAAGAGGAGAGAAATGGCAGCAACAAATAGAATATAAATTGATACCAGGGGAATAACAAAGATCAGGGTTGAATACAAGGAAATATTTATGGTTAATGGCCATTGGTTTACAAGATGGACAAGCGAAAGGACACAGAAAGCCCAAATGGCATGAAAAGGATATCGATAGGGCTAACTGTTTTGCAGATTTTGCCATGTACCAGATGCCGAAATGCACAAATAAATATACTACGGAGATCAGCATGACGAGATGAACAGAATGGTACACTGATATGAGTGACATGACCCTCCTATCAAAACTCGGATTTTGCTTCCAAAACTACTGCTAAAACGCCAAAAATAACATAAACGGAGCTAGAGCAGTCCAAATTTAGCGAAACAAAATATAATATCTCACTTAGAAAATGACTTACATTTTCATAAATAAAAATATTCAGATTTCAAAAATATTTTATTTCCATCTAATTTAACCGATTTAATTTTTTAATTCGAAATTTCACAACTAAACAAACTTTTATATTTTCAGATGAAATTCTGCCACTTGCTATGCTTCAATAGAAGCATACCAAATATCAAATTATCATTGCAAAATTTTATTATTTATTTTCATGAAAAATTTAGTTAACTACATTATTAAAACCGTTACAAATTCCGAGTTATTATAAGGCTGGTTAGGAGCGACCATCTGTAAAATTGCTTTTGGCGAGTATCGAATACATCAAATAATGTGACTATATTTTTCATTTCCTTTCTTACAAGTGGTAGTTCGACATATTCAATCCAGGCACAAAACAATAATATAGAGGTTTAGTATAATTAAGAACAATAGATAACATAATATACAGCACAGAATCAAACGTCAGAACAAAAATAATATACATCATTAGTAGGACCCAGGATAGAGTCGTTACACTCCTTCGTCCTTCCCAACTCGTAGCACCCAGGATAGATAGCTTCTCCATCTCATAGGACAATCCCTTACTCTGGGAGATGAATTGCCTGAGTACATGGATGGATAGTCTTATTTAAATAATCTCCCCTCCCTTGGAATAAATAGGGATGTCAAAATAGATTATTTGCAAACAGCTTGCAAACACTAACGCGTTTCAAAATAATCCATAACTACGAAATACTACAAAATATACAAGCATAAAAGAAGCATAAAAGCTAGACTCGAATGGTACATAAAAATGTAAACAACACCCAATAAGACTTCCTAAACTGACTTACATCCATGTTCACTGAGTCCTTGTACCTGTCATGTCTCGGTCTGACCCAAGCACTTAAATAACACATAGGATAGACTATCTCTAATAATCATAAAATACGAGATACTGATAATAATAAGCTTGCATAAATGACAAGGGAAAATATCCATAAATTGTACTTCACTTACTTAATAATACTTCATCTAATGATTCATGGTTTATAGTTGAGTTTATGCTAATTTGCAAGATTCATCATATTTAAGGCAACCACTGTAATAAGAGCATAGAAAATCACAACCATATATGTGAGTAATAGACATCCACTTCGTAAGTCAATAGAGGAGACACACACTTCGTGCGTCAACATAAGAGGTTGCACTTCACAAGTTATAACTCGCTTGAAAACGAGCATCACAAGATGGGCCTGAAAACCCATTTAATCTGGTTAAACATATTTGACCAAGATCGAGTCAGAAAACTCGAAAAATAGACAAGTGTTATTAATTTTCAATTAGTAATCATAAGAGTGTAGATTAATGTCCCAAAGCCATTTGACGATGCTCAAATGATTATAAAACCTAGTAAATTCAATCGTGCAAATAAATAGATTTAAAATAGATTAAAATAGGTTAAAATACTTTAAATAGATTTAAAATAGATTAAAATAGATTAAAATACTTTAAATAGATTTAAAATAGATTAAAACAAATTAAAATACTTCAAATAGATTTAAAATGGTTTAAAATAATTAGAATAGATAAATTTAGTTTAAAAGTTGAAAATCTTAATACTTACAATTTTAAAGAAGATTTACAGTTTTTATTAAGAAAACAAATCTGAAATTAACATCAAATTTAACCATTTCTTCCATTTTAACCAATCTGGACCATATCCAAATTTCAATCAAACCCAATTTTACGTCTTGAAAAATCAATTTTAGCTATTCCACTTCCAATAGATTCAAAGTTACAAAATTTCAATGTTTCAACCAATAAGTTTCGATAATTACATTTATACTTCAGAATCAACTTTAGAATTTCAATGTAAATCCTTTAAAGAATTACTTAAAACAATTCAATTTATATAAATCAAATTCTATTTCAAACATCATTTAACTGGGTTCAAGGTTGAAGATTTGAAATTATTTAATTTAACCAATCCGATGTCCGTGTATAATTTTCTACCCTATGGTCAAGTGATACGGGTATTTATCATTCTAATTCGCAATTTAAAATTTTAGTGTTAACATTTCTAACCGCAATCTCGAATTAAATAAAATCCATAAAACCGCTCGAGTCTATCATTTCAACCCATAATGATTTTTTCCTAATCTATAGATCGTTCGGTTATGTATCATTTTAACCCATAGGGAACTTGTAGTGTTATAACAATATAAAATATAACATCCAGTCATCCAATGTCAACAAATCAAACATACATCACAATCATCATCTAAATCAACCAATAAACATTAATAGATAACTGATTATCATTAGTTGGTATTCAGTTGACACTTAAATTCAATAACAAATTAAGTGACGATTAAATGCAATAAAAGTCAAATTTAACTAGAATGACAATTTAAACATACCAAACATCAATCAATTAATTTCGAATCACATCATAAATTTAAATTAACTAACATAAGATAATTTAATTGTTGTGAGTTGATTAAAATACTCGTCTTTGATTTTAAGTCGATTTGAAATCCAAAATAGGGCCCAAATTTGAACAGTCTTAGAATTCGTACAAACCCACGTCAAAAGGTCTGGAATTCTAATACGATCCTAGCGGAATAAACAGTGCATAAATTGGACCTCGTATGTAAACGTTATGGGTATTAGAAAATTATTCCTTAAAATTAAATTAAATGAAACAACGAACCAATATAATTTTGCCATGTTGTCCCGCGTACATAAGCCCTAGCCTGACCATCTTCAAGCACAATTCGAACACGCCGCCAGAACCCTACCCGTTGACCATGAATGCATGCCTTCACCATGCGCCTGACCCTCGATCAGGCTTCGACGTCGCCACTAGAAACCGTGGTCGCGCCCTTACCTAGCGTCACACGATCTCCTGCCACCCATAGAACGTACACTGCCATTCCATTCGAATCCAAGTTGCGGCGATTTCAGACGTCGATGACCCAACATAACCGTGCTGATAAACCCAGCACCACATCCTCCACACGCTGCCACTTCCCGATCGTCCTATGATCGACGATCACCATCCAATCCAACCACCCCATATGAACGACCGAGATTAAATCACTAATTTCTAGCCAAACAGTGATTTGGATCAAGAAACGAACTGCAGATCTAGCTTGCGCTCTTCGAGAGCTTCGAATCGGTATATAATTTGTTAGGGTTTAGAGGATTTTAAATTTTAAAATTGATTTGGGGATTGAAATCTAGGGTTTGAATGTAAACTGGATTTCTACCATTTGCGAAGGATGAACGGATAGAAGGAGTTGTACGTACAGAATAAGAGAATGGTTGCTAAGGTTCAGGGAAACAAGACAATTTATATTAATGGAGCCAGATAAGAATGAATAATACATCGAACTGGTTCAAATTGACAATAACGACCGGAAAAGCCCGTTTCATTTCCGAAACGAATGTGGGTCATCCTATATACCAAAATAGATGTTCTTGATATTTTTAAACTCAATGGAACAGGTTTCAAGTCCTACTTACATCATACAAAGAAGTTGGCTTGAAAATTAGCTTATTTCAAATTGATTTCAATTAAATTTGATTTCTATGCGTTTTGAGTCCATACAATCAAATGACAAGTCCGACCGCTATAAAATTTGAAATCCTACAATAATTTACTGTTACCGACCCGATGAAACTAGTTTCGTCGAAATGCGAGACAGTGGCTAAAATCGCTATTTTCAAATTAATTAAATAAATATTAAATTAATTAAATCACCCTTTTCAATTCAAATTAATAATTTACAATTTCTATAACTTTAGATTACTAAGAAATTTATATCCTTTAAAACAAATTTCTATATCAATTCAATGTTGAATAGTGCATATTTTACAGTGTTTAATTTCAATTTCAATAAACTCAGTAATTATAAATTAAATTTCCAATAATTCCATTTGTTTGACTTTTTGTCCTATTATTCAATCCCTTATTGCTCTATAGATATAATTAACAATTGTTTATATCTTATTACACTAACCTTCTACAATTATTGTAACGACCCAGAATTTTTAGAAATTAAAATTTGAATATTTAATTAATTTTAAATATTAATAAGTGAATTTATAAGTCAAATAAATTTTTATTTGAATTTTTGAATTTAATTGGATAATTAAATCGATAATTTAATACGTTAAATTATGGAAATAATTGAAAATTGAGTTAAATATGATTGAAAATGATTTGTAAAATTTTATTTGATCATATAGAAGTTAGAACAATATTTTAGAAAATCGAATTAAAAGTTAATTTGTGAAAATTGAATATTTTAATATTAAAATCGACTAGTGAAAATAGTCAATTTTTGAACAGTCTCAGAATTGAACGAAACCAGTTTCATTGGATCCGTAATAGTTAGTTATTACCGGAGTTCAAATTTCGTGTCAATCGGAGTTATCGTTTGATCGTGGCAGCTCGAAACGCATCGATTTATTTTTAATTTTAATTTGGCGAGTGAAAATAGCCATTTTTCAAAAAGTCTCGGATTTCGACGAAACCAGTTTCATCGGATCCGTAATGTGATATTATTGTAAGGTTTCAAATTTCGTATCAATTGGATTTACCGTTTGTCCTGTACGAATTAAAACGCCTAGAAAATCGCTTAAATCGGTTTAATTTAAATTGAGCGTTTATAGCCATAACTCGCACAGATGTCCGAATTAGCTTTCGAAACCTGTTCCATTGTGTCCGGAACGCGGGATAAACCCTAGGTACGTCAGTTTCGGCGCCTAAATCGGAGTTCGGAATTTCCGGGTGAATAGTGTCGTTCGATTCTCTATAAATACACCACCACTCTTCATAATTTTATAAAAAAAAATAACTAAACCCTAAATTTTAACCCTAGCCGCCACTTATTCAACCAAAGGCCAGAAATGATCTTCCTTTCCCCCTCAATCTCTCTCAATCCGTAAAGAATTACGCGAAGTGTTCAACACGGAAGTCGAAGAGCATGAAGAGAGCTAGAGATCCATACGGTGATGATGGGTTTTGGAGCGATGATGGAGGAGCTATGTGGGGCCGTTTGCAGTAGCTCACGCACGTTTTCCTAGGCACTAGAGGTGGCCGAGCTCCACCATAGGGGGGGCCGAACATAGTGCAAGTCGAGTGCTACGCGATGGTGGTTGTGTGATGGAGTTTAGTCGTGAGATGGTGTTGCAAATTGTAACCCTAATCCTAAGAGTTGGGTTCGGCCATAACGTGTATAACCTGGAGATGATGCGCGTGATGTAGGAGATGAGGCTGGAGCGTTGGATCTGAATCTCATGGCTAAGAATGGTTGAGGGTTTAAATTATTAAAGTTAGTTATAAATTTGTGTATATAAATACGTGTAACTTCATAAATTGATATCTTTTTCATACGAGGTCAAAACGCACGAAACCAGTTGCGTTGGAATCGTATGGACGAGCACTACGCGATGGAGTTGGTTTGGAGTCCTTTGGAGTTAGTGAGAATTTTGGGTAAAATTAAATGTCCGTTTAATTTTATTCGAAATAAATCGCTAAAACGGAATTTAAAACCAAGGTGAGAATTTCTCACTCAATCGAATCAGTTTCGATTTTATTTTAAATAGTTAGATTTAAAATATTTGAATGCATGTTTGAATGTTGATTGTTATCTACTGATTGTTAAAATAGACACTATACGCCGTTAGTAAGCGGATGTTATTTATTAAAAACATATACCGCGAATATTTCATAAACAGTGAAATTGGTATTATAAATAATATCAATATATATATATATATATTGGCATATGTATATATTGCAGTTATTGATTTCCCGTATTTTTTTAGCGGATGAGACCCTATTGCGCCGTTATTAAGCGGATAATATTTAATAAGAACATATACCGCGATAATTTCGTACTGGAGCGAAATTGGTATTGTGCTAATGTTTTTGGATGCAGGAAAACAGGTTGGAGGGATCCAACTGGATTCCTCAACAGTTTTTATTTGATTTCAGATATTTTGATATTTGATGGATTTTCATATTGATATATGATATCGTTGTAGTCGTGATTGACTATTTGGTGTGTAGCATCATTGGACCCAAATTTTGGGATTTTAAAATGATTTATAAAGTGATTTTTGAAAGTATACGTTTATAAAATATTTTTGGAATTGATTCATTTTAAATAAATAAACGTTATAATTTTTTTTTTTAAGTTATAAAAATTATGATTTTTGAGAAATATAGTTAAAAACTGATTTTTGAGAATATGATGCTATTGAGTTTATAAAATAGTTAAATCGAGATATTTTAGAATTATTGTGAAAAGTTTAAATATAGGATTTATGAAATTTAATTATTTTATGAATCAAAATGGTGAAATAATAAAGGAATTTGAAGACGTTTTAAAAGAATAATATAAATTAATTTATATTAAGAGATTTATACATAGATATTTATAAATTGAAATATTGACATTATAAAACAAGTTTTTATAAGTGTTTGAATGAAGTGAAAATGAATTTCATAAATAAGTGAAATTTATAGAATTATAAACTGTGAAGTTATAAAAGAAATTTATAAATAGTAAGATTTATAACTTTTGGTGAAGTTATTTGAAGAATAGATTGGTTAAATAAATGGATCTTATAAGTTATAAGATTTATAAATTGGAAAGTCTTTAAAAAAGAACGATTTTATAAAATAATCGTTTTATAAGTATTTAACTTATAATATGAACTTTTAGTTTATAATTGAGTTATAAACTGAAATGGGTTAATAAAAGAATTTATAAAAAGGAAGCTTTTATAAATAAATAGAAATGGAATTTATAAACGTTGTTTTATAAATTCGCAAATGACTTATTTTGATAAGTAAAATTGTTGAAACCTATTAATGGAGTTATATTCACGTTTTTGAATAGTGAATAATCCTTTTAAATAAAATGTATAAAAGGATGAAATGTGTTAACATAGTATATTCACGTTTTTGAATAGTGAATAATATGTTAAAGAAATTGTTTTGAATGAGATGTTTAAATTGAATTAAAACGATCTAACGAAGTTTTAATTGTGTTGAGATTCGAAACCATAGATTTCAACATTTATTGTTGAAATAGACGTTTTCGAGAAATGAAAAGGAAATAATGGACTATAACACTGTTGTTATAGTAAATGATTTCCGAAAGGAAATGTTTTGTATAGTATTGGGATTAATATATCTATTTTAATTTCGAATCCCTATACTAGTGATTTTGGGTGGTTGTAACGATGTTTTACGCAACATTCGTTTTGGCCCAAATAAATATGTTTAAGAGAATGATTTCCTTAAAGAATGAAATATATACTTAATTTCGATTTAAGTATATTGAATATTTTCCAAGTGTTGAAAATAAATAAAATTTGTGAATTACTTATGAATAAATAAGTATGGAGATGTTTTTCCAATATAAAGTGAATATTAGAGAATTTATCGTTTTGAAGATACATTGAAATGAATAATTGAAATCGAATATTCATAGATATTGTGAAATGTAAATTCAATATGGAATTTATAAAAGAAAGTGGAATCTGTTTAAAAATAAATATTGATTTATTTTTTAAGTATGAAATTATATATCTAGTGAAGATATCTTGGAAAATAAATAATTTGGAAAATTATTTGGAAACTGGTGATGTGTTCATATCTATTGATAGTTCAATAACCGACTATAAATATTTCCCTTTTGAATGGGTAATTGATGTGATTTGTTTGAATGTGAATGCCACACTTATTTTTAAATAAGCGCTCACTATTCGGGTTAACCGGGAAAGGACCATGGGGTCGTATAACCCATTCCGAATATGTGATACGTCGTTGTGAATTGCATTGAAGATCGGTGTTGAAGACCCGGTATTTGCAAGAGCGATAGGATGACCTGTCGATTTACTCTGCACCGAGTAGCTACGGTATTGAGTTCTCCATATGTGATGGTGAATCCGATCAGGATTGTGAATATCCGGATTTCAAGGACTTCTTTGTAAGTGCCTTCGGTTTTGTTCGATCCCGGAACAGACTTGTATGGATTGTGTGTCTGACATTACAAGTTGAGATATAAAGCCGATTTCTTTCAAATATATTTCTGTTGGTGGCGAAGAATTTATTCTTTAGCTTAACACCCTTCTCTGAGACGTACGAGCTCAGAGGTTATATAGTTGAAGTTATCAGCGATATATTCCCAATTTGGTAATGTGACATGCTGAGTGTTGCTGAAATGATCATTGTGTTGATTATTGTGATAGGATCGTTTATTCGATCGTCTATCTTAGTGATCATTGTGTTGATCATTTGTTGACCCAAAGCATGGCTTTTGTATAAAGTATGTTTTTGTGGACGTGACTTCGTCGAACCTCACACCCCGGAAATGGTCAAAACAGGAAAGATGCGGCAAGGTTATGAGGGGTAGCACCCTTTAGGGTATGTACATTTCCTTCTTGATAGAGGTGGTATCATGGTATGGAGCCCAGATATTTAACCTATGTGGTTACTACGAATTTATTACTTTGTGGTTGTTGGTTTTCGGGATCCCGTGAGAAAGGTCGTTTACAATCGGGGAATGGCGTGCTCGTGTCAGTAGTTACCCAGTTAGGGGTAACCCGGCCTTGTGTTGGCAGAGTTCCGGTTTGGTTCTCGGGGATGTCTTTCCAGAGGCATTCTCATGTGGCAATGGGAAGTTCCTTGGCCTGACCATTTGTTGGAAATCCAATTACCAATACGAAACCTGTACGGTATTAGTTGTAGGACCTGCCATTCACTTATGGTGGTCACCACTGTTTGGATGGTAGCTATAGTAGGCATAGTTCGAAATGTCTATGCTGGCTAAGATTTATATTCTACTTTCGAAATGAATTTTTCCCCTACACTATGCACTAGTAATAGTATCAAATGTTATTTTAAATGCGTATCAAGCATCTTTGACTATCATAAGGAGAAATCTCCTCCGATTCTGCGTTTGCATTGTGTGTGTGTGCGGGAGGCCTTATGGTAGTCTCATTTTTTTAAAAGCATTGCGAATTGAAATAAAAATATTCCTCTATTTTGATTTTTAAAGATAAATAAACTGTTTTGAGTTCTCACACCAGTCACATGACTGACTTGGAGTTTATTGTTTTCCTTCCTAAACTCTGGGTGCCCACCAATTTTCACACGGGCAGTCAAGAGTTAGGTTTATCAGGATATTCTGGATATTCTGGAGTTGCTGGAGGCAAGCTGGATGGCATGGCGTATTTCTTATATAGTATTTCTTTTTCCGCTGCACTATTTGTTTGTTGTATGTTGTTATACACTCTGATGATATGATGTAATGAAATGTGATGTAATGTAATAACTGATAGTTCTTTGTTTAAAGATTATTCATTTATTATTATATGTTGTTCCGCTGCGAATTGTGAGATTTTGATGTTGTTCTGTTTTCTTTCTGTCCCGTTCTATTTTCTTTATGTTCTATTCTCTTTTTCTTCTATTTTAAAAATATTCTATCTTCTTTTCCCTATCTAAATTTTCCATCTTTTTCTCTTCTCTTTTCTTAAATTCTTTTAAATAAAACCCCTCAATGTTCGGTTTTCCGTCGTTCGATTCCTCGGCAGTCGATAAAGTGAGTGTCGATGTCGAATTTTCGGAAGACGAAGAATCGTGTCCTGACAATGTGGTATCAGAGCATATGGTTAAGCGACAACCATGGTTCTGTTGGGTATTATTCATTAGAGATAGAGTCAGTAGTACTCTAGATTGAGTTTGAGTGTAATAATAGCTATGAGAGCGTATTTGTTAGTGAATATAAAATTGTTTTATATTGTGATGATTGGTTTATTGAGTGGCATATGAACTTTCGTCAGCGTGGTCCGCAAGACTATGCCGAAGGGGTTTCTAAACACTTGAATAGAACAATTCGACACAGTATTGATCTTTAAATTGGGTAAATGAAATAATTTTACTTGATTATATTTTATATATAAAGAAATAATTTTTCAGAATTATTAAAGTGAAAATAAGTTGATTGTTTAGTTGTTTGAATAATCTAAATAAAAGAATAATTGTATAAGCACGAGAATTATAAGAATTGAATTATAATTAAAGTGATTTACAATTGTGAAATAAACTTATTTATATGAGAAGTAAAACTATATGAATATATTTATGAATATGAGTTGTAAATAAAAATGAATTTAAGTTATGTAAAACAAGTGATGTTTATTAAATGGAATATAACTTAAGTGATATGGAATGAAGTTGATATTAGTATCAAAGTAAAATTAATAAAGTTAAGTGATGAATATAAACTTGAGTTATATAAATGAATTGGATTAATGGATTGAATATTAATCAATTAAATGTGAATAATTGATATGAAATAATGAATGTAAGTGTAATTCATTAAAATCTAATGTTATTAGAAGTTGAATAGTTGAATAAAAAAATCAATTAAATTAAACCAATTGATAAGCAAAGGAATTTGGTTGTAATTATATATACATTGGTTGTTATATGATTGTTAGTTGAGTGATTGTATATGAATTCGTTAAGTGTTAATGAAAGTGAATTAGCGAAATTGGAAGCTATGAAATTGAATTCAAATTGAAAGTAAATAAATTTGAATAGAATTGAATGTGAATTGGATTTAAATTAGTAAATGATAACTAATTGAATTGAGAATGAAAGTTGATAAAATCCAATGTAAATAAATCAAATATGATTTAGAGTGAAAACCATTTCATTAAATATTAATGAGAATATGAATGAATATTTATTGGTTATGGATGTTAGTTGGTTGATGGTTGAATATATGTTGTTTTACTACATTTGCTATGTGACATATATAGTTATGTTGCTATATGATGTATATTGATACTATTGTCTACATGCATGTTCTCATGTTGTTTGTTGAGTGATTAGTAGGTGCGGATCGCGTTTGCTTCGCATTTGGAGCTCGCTTTTGCGCTATATTAGCCATATATGCTTGCTAATAAAATATAAGGTACATATCTCGGATTAAATATCGTACTTTTACACTTTTTTCCCTGCGGGATGCCTCATTACTTGATGAGATGTATATTTGTGATATATATACTGTCATTTTTTTTCGGATCGAGCCGCGCAAAGGAGACTATGGCGAATTTTTCCGAAAATTTAAGGCGTTAGAAAAAACTTGAGAAAATGGGAAATTTTTTGAAAACTTTAACTTTGATTTTGGAATTGAAAGTTAAACAATGGTAGTTGTTTTTGAAAGGATAACTAAGTATGATTTTGAAAACATAGTGAAGATTGTAAGAAGTTTAACTATGAATTTTGGAAAATTAATAGATTCTGTAACTTTTCTTACTTAATAATTTCGAGGACGAAATTCTTTTAAGTGGGGAAGATTGTAACGACCCAGAATTTTTAGAAATTAAAATTTGAATATTTAATTAATTTTAAATATTAATAAGTGAACTTATAAGTCAAATAAATTTTTATTTGAATTTTTGAATTTAATTGGATAATTAAATCGATAATTTAATACGTTAAATTATGGAAATAATTGAAAATTGAGTTAAATATGATTGAAAATGATTTGTAAAATTTTATTTGATCATATAGAAGTTAGAACAATATTTTAGAACTTTTAAAATCGAATTAAAAGTTAATTTGTGAAAATTGAATATTTTAATATTAAAATCGACTAGTGAAAATAGTCAATTTTTAAACAGTCTCAGAATTGAACGAAACCAGTTTCATTGGATCCGTAATAGTTAGTTATTACCGAATTTCAAATTTCGTGTCAATCGGAGTTATCGTTTGATCGTGGCAGCTCGAAACGCATCGATTTATTTTTATTTTTAATTTGGCGAGTGAAAATAGCCATTTTTCAAAAAGTCTTGGATTTCGACGAAACCAGTTTCATCGGATCCGTAATGTGATATTATTGTAAGGTTTCAAATTTCGTATTAATTAGATTTACCGTTTGTCCTGTACGAATTAAAACGCCTAGAAAATCGCTTAAATCGGTTTAATTTAAATTGAGCGTTTATAGCCATAACTCGCACAGATGTCCGAATTAGCTTTCGAATCCTGTTCCATTGTGTCCGGAACGCGGGATAAACCCTAGGTACGTCAGTTTCGGCGCCTAAATCGGAGTTCGGAATTTCCGAGTGAATAGTGTCGTTCGATTCTCTATAAATACACCACCACTCTTCATAATTTTATAAAAAAAATAACTAAACCCTAAATTTTAACCCTAGCCGCCACTTATTCAACCAAAGGCCAGAAATGATCTTCCTTTCCCCCTCAATCTCTCTCAATCCGTAAAGAATTACGCGAAGTGTTCAACACGGAAGTCGAAGAGCATGAAGAGAGCTAGAGATCCATACGGTGATGATGGGTTTTGGAGCGACGATGGAGGAGCTATGTGGGGCCGTTTGCAGCGGCTCACGCACGTTTTCCTAGGCACTAGAGGTGGCCGAGCTCCACCATAGGGGGGGCCGAACATAGTGCAAGTCGAGTGCTACGTGATGGTGGTTGTGTGATGGAGTTTAGTCGTGAGATGGTGTTGCAAATTGTAACCCTAATCCTAAGAGTTGGGTTCGGCCATAACGTGTATAACCTGGAGATGATGCGCGTGATGTAGGAGATGAGGCTGGAGCGTTGGATCTGAATCTCACGGCTAAGAATGGTTGAGGGTTTAAATTATTAAAGTTAGTTATAAATTTGTGTATATAAATACATGTAACTTCATAAATTGATATCTTTTTCATACGAGGTCGAAAACGCGCGAAACCAGTTGCGTTGGATCGTATGGACGAGCACTACGCGATGGAGTTGGTTTGGAGTTGTTTGGAGTTAGTGAGAATTTTGGGTAAAATTAAACGTCCGTTTAATTTTATTCGAAATAAATCGCTAAAACGGAATTTAAAACCAAGGTGAGAATTTCTCACTCAATCGAATCAGTTTCGATTTTATTTTAAATAGTTAGATTTAAAATATTTGAATGCATGTTTGAATGTTGATTGTTATCTATTGATTGTTAAAATAGACACTATACGCCGTTAGTAAGCGGATGTTATTTATTAAAAACATATACCGCGAATATTTCATAAACAGTGAAATTGGTATTATGAATAATATCAATATATATATATTGGCATATGTATATATTGCAGTTATTGATTTCCCGTATTTTTTTAGCGGATGAGACCCTATTGCGCCGTTATTAAGCGGATAATATTTAATAAGAACATATACCGCGATAATTTCGTACTGGAGCGAAATTGGTATTGTGCTAATGTTTTTGGATGCAGGAAAACAGGTTGGAGGGATCCAACTGGATTCCTCAACAGTTTTTATTTGATTTCAGATATTTTGATATTTGATGGATTTTCATATTGATATATGATATCGTTGTAGTTGTGATTGACTATTTGGTGTGTAGCATCATTGGACCCAAATTTTGGGATTTTAAAATGATTTATAAAGTGATTTTTGAAAGTATACGTTTATAAAATATTTTTGGAATTGATTCATTTTAAATAAATAAACGTTATAATTTTTTTTTTTAAGTTATAAAAATTATGATTTTTGAGAAATATAGTTAAAAACTGATTTTTGAGAATATGATGCTATTGAGTTTATAAAATAGTTAAATCGAGATATTTTAGAATTATTGTGAAAAGTTTAAATATAGGATTTATGAAATTTAATTATTTTATGAATCAAAATGGTGAAATAATAAAGGAATTTGAAGACGTTTTAAAAGAATAATATAAATTAATTTATATTAAGAGATTTATACATAGATATTTATAAATTGAAATATTGACATTATAAAACAAGTTTTTATAAGTGTTTGAATGAAGTGAAAATGAATTTCATAAATAAGTGAAATTTATAGAATTATAAACTGTGAAGTTATAAAAGAAATTTATAAATAGTAAGATTTATAACTTTTGGTGAAGTTATTTGAAGAATAGATTGGTTAAATAAATGGATCTTATAAGTTATAAGATTTATAAATTGGAAAGTCTTTAAAAAAGAACGATTTTATAAAATAATCGTTTTATAAGTATTTAACTTATAATATGAACTTTTAGTTTATAATTGAGTTATAAACTGAAATGGGTTAATAAAAGAATTTATAAAAAGGAAGCTTTTATAAATAAATAGAAATGGAATTTATAAACGTTGTTTTATAAATTCGCAAATGACTTATTTTGATAAGTAAAATTGTTGAAACCTATTAATGGAGTTATATTCACGTTTTTGAATAGTGAATAATCCTTTTAAATAAAATGTACAAAAGGATGAAATGTGTTAACATAGTATATTCACGTTTTTGAATAGTGAATAATATGTTAAAGAAATTGTTTTGAATGAGATGTTTAAATTGAATTAAAACGATCTAACGAAGTTTTAATCGTGTTGAGATTCGAAACCATAGATTTCAACATTTATTGTTGAAATAGACGTTTTCGAGAAATGAAAAGGAAATAATGGACTATAACACTGTTGTTATAGTAAATGATTTCCGAAAGGAAATGTTTTGTATAGTATTGGGATTTATATATCTATTTTAATTTCGAATCCCTATACTAGTGATTTTGGGTTGTTGTAACGATGTTTTACGCAAAATTCGTTTTGGCCCAAATAAATATGTTTAAGAGAATGATTTCCTTAAAGAATGAAATATATACTTAATTTCGATTTAAGTATATTGAATATTTTCCAAGTGTTGAAAATAAATAAAATTTGTGAATTACTTATGAATAAATAAGTATGGAGATGTTTTTCCAATATAAAGTGAATATTAGAGAATTTATCTTTTTGAAGATACATTGAAATGAATAATTGAAATCGAATATTCATAGATATTGTGAAATGTAAATTCAATATGGAATTTATAAAAGAAAGTGGAATCTGTTTAAAAATAAATATTGATTTATTTTTGAAGTATGAAATTATATATCTAGTGAAGATATCTTGGAAAATAAATAATTTGGAAAATTATTTGGAAACTGGTGATGTGTGCATATCTATTGATAGTTCAATAACCGACTATAAATATTTCCCTTTTGAATGGGTAATTGATGTGATTTGTTTGAATGTGAATGCCACACTTATTTTTAAATAAGCGCTCACTATTCGGGTTAACCGGGAAAGGACCATGGGGTCGTATAACCCATTCCGAATATGTGATACGTCGTTGTGAATTGCATTGAAGATCGGTGTTGAAGACCCGGTATTTGCAAGAGCGATAGGATGACCTGTCGATTTACTCTGCACCGAGTAGCTACGGTATTGAGTTCTCCATATGTGATGGTGAATCCGATCAGGATTGTGAATATCCGGATTTCAAGGACTTCTTTGTAAGTGCCTTCGGTTTTGTTCGATCCCGGAACAGACTTGTATGGATTGTGTGTCTGACATTACAAGTTGAGATATAAAGCCGATTTCTTTCAAATATATTTCTGTTGGTGGCGAAGAATTTATTCTTTAGCTTAACACCCTTCTCTGAGACGTACGAGCTCAGAGGTTATATAGTTGAAGTTATCAGCGATATATTCCCAATTTGGTAATGTGACATGCTGAGTGTTGCTGAAATGATCATTGTGTTGATTATTGTGATAGGATCGTTTATTCGATCGTCTATCTTAGTGATCATTGTGTTGATCATTTGTTGACCCAAAGCATGGCTTTTGTATAAAGTATGTTTTTGTGGACGTGACTTCGTCGAACCTCACACCCCAGAAATGGTCAAAACAGGAAAGATGCGGCAAGGTTATGAGGGGTAGCACCCTTTAGGGTATGTACATTTCCTTCTGGATAGAGGTGGTATCATGGTATGGAGCCCAGATATTTAACCTATGTGGTTACTATGAATTTATTACTTTGTGGTTGTTGGTTTTCGGGATCCCGTGAGAAAGGTCGTTTACGATCGGGGAATGGCGTGCTCGTGTCAGTAGTTACCCAGTTAGGGGTAACCCGACGTTGTGTTGGCAGAGTTCCGGTTTGGTTCTCGGGGATGTCTTTCCAGAGGCATTCTCATGTGGCAATGGGAAGTTCCTTGGCCTGACCATTTGTTGGAAATCCAATTACCAATACGAAACCTGTACGGTATTAGTTGTAGGACCTGCCATTCACTTATTTTGGTCACCACTGTTTGGATGGTAGCTATAGTAGGCATAGTTCGAAATGTCTATGCTGGCTAAGATTTATATTCTACTTTCGAAATGAATTTTTCCCCTACACTATGCACTAGTAATAATATCAAATGTTATTTTAAATGCGTATCAAGCATCTTTGACTACCATAAGGAGAAATCTCCTCCGATTCTGCGTTTGCATTGTGTGTGTGTGCGGGAGGCCTTATGGTAGTCTCATTTTTTTAAAAGCATTGCGAATTGAAATAAAAATATTCCTCTATTTTGATTTTTAAAGATAAATAAACTGTTTTGAGTTCTCACACCAGTCACATGACTGACTTGGAGTTTATTGTTTTCCTTCCTAAACTCTGGGTGCCCACCAATTTTCACACGGGCAGTCAAGAGTTAGGTTTATCAGGATATTCTGGATATTCTGGAGTTGCTGGAGGCAAGCTGGATGGCATGGCGTATTTCTTATATAGTATTTCTTTTTCCGCTGCACTATTTGTTTGTTGTATGTTGTTATACACTCTGATGATATGATGTAATGAAATGTGATGTAATGTAATAACTGATAGTTCTTTTTTTAAAGATTATTCATTTATTATTATATGTTGTTCCGCTGCGAATTGTGAGATTTTGATGTTGTTCTGTTTTCTTTCTGTCCCGTTCTATTTTCTTTATGTTCTATTCTCTTTTTCTTCTATTTTAAAAATATTCTATCTTCTTTTCCCTATCTAAATTTTCCATCTTTTTCTCTTCTCTTTTCTTAAATTCTTTTAAAAAAAACCCTCAGTGTTCGGTTTTCCGTCGTTCGATTCCTCGGCAGTCGATAAAGTGAGTGTCGATGTCGAATTTTCGGAAGACGAAGAATCGTGTCCTGACAATTATCACCTTAGTTTTCACTAACGTAGTATTCAATTACATTAATTACCATAAATCCATTTATTATAGCTTAAATTCCAATAATTTGATCAAACTTGATTTCAGTTCATTTTCTTCAATCACTTATCATATTATGAATAAAATTTACGTTGGTTACATCTTATTGAATTAATATTCTACAATTATCAATTTACTCTACATTAACTGCACTAACTAAGAAAACTAATTTCAATTGATTTCAAATCAAATTTAACAGGTTAAATAAATATGTAACATATAGTAATTGTCTCTATTTACCTTTAGTCACATTTAATAAGTTTATTATCTACAACAAGTGTTATAATTTCTTCTACAACACTAATTTTATTCAATTACAATTTATTACACATTATTTCACTAATTAATCAATGTTTAAATTATCGATTACTCTTTTAATCAAATTGTCAATTAAAACACTGTAACGACCCGTAAATTTTCGATAATTAAAATAGCTAACTTAATAAGATTTCTTGATTTAGTGATAGAAAGAAATTGTAAGTCATTTGGAATAATAATAAATGTTGAATCTATTGGGATTATAATAGAGTTAATAAGATTTTTAAAACTGGATTTATTGGATAAATTGAATAACGGGTTTAATATGATTAAAAATGATTTGTAAAATTTTATTTTATCATATTGGAGTTATAGTGATGTTATAGAACTTTTAAAACTGAATTTAAAATTTATTTGTGAAAATTGAATATTTTAATATTTAATTATCGCCTGAAAAATAGCCAATTTTTGAACAGTCTCAGAATTGGACGAAACTAGTTCTATTGGATTCGTAATAGTTAGTTATTATCGGATTTCAATTTTCGTAGCAATCGGAGTTGTCGTTTGACCGTGGCAGCTCGAAACGCGTTGAAATTGTTTAATATTAATTTGGCGAGTTAAAAATAGTCATTTTTCAAACGGTCTCGGATTTCGACGAAACTAGTTTCATTGGATCCGTAATGTTATATTATTGTAAGGTTTCAAATTTCAAGTCAAACGGATTTACCGTTTGTCCGGAGCAAGACAAAACGCATAGTAATTCGGTTAATCGGTTTAATGTAAAATTGATCGTTTATTTCCGTAACTCTCACATATGATCGAATTAGGCCTTGAAACTAGTTCCATTGCGTCCGGAATGGGGGTAAAACCTTATAAACGCCTGGCGGCACGTCTCGATTGGAGTTCGGATGATTTTGGACCTACCTATATAAATACGCACGCAAACCGAGGCAGTTTTATTATTATTTTAATCCAGAAACCCTAATTGACTTCAGCCCTAGCCGCCATTTCCTGAATCAATGGCCACGAAATTCGAAACTTCTTCCTCATTTTCCTCTCAATCCATCAACAATTAGCAAAAACTCTTAACTACAAAGTTGTAGAGCACGATGAAAGCTTCAAATCCATACGGAGATGATCAAAAACGGAGCCACGGATCGACGGGAAATCACGTTCAAACCTGCTGCGTTTTTCACGTTTTTCGAGGTAAAATAGGAGGCCGAGTTCCACCATCTTACAGCCGAAGGTAGCCTTCGTCGTGAGCTTCAAAACCATGGTCGTTGATCGGCCTGAAGTTGATCGTGGTGGTCACAATATTTAACCCTAGGTGATGGCTTATGGGTTCATGTTGTTCGGTTTCTTCCTGTAGAATGAACGTGAGATGGAAGAAAGAAGGAGCGGTGGAGATTTGCAGAGGAGGGATCTAGTGGCTGAGATTTGAGTTAGGTAAAATTATAAAGAAGGTTGTAAATTTAGTTAATATAAAATCGTGTAAACTTGTAAAAATCATATCTTTTTCATACGAGGTCGGATTCGGACGAAACTTTTTGCGTTGGAATCGTTTTGACGAGCTCTTCGCAAAGGAGCTGGATTGGAATCGTTTGGAGCTAGAGAAAATTTTGGGTTAAATCGAACGTCGTTTGATTTGATTTGAAATCGTAAAATCAAGGTGAGTGTTTTATAACGCTCACAACGTACTAAATATCTTTATGCTAGTTAAATTGACATTATGAAGTGATATGAATGTTATTTGTCGTTGTTTGATATGAATTTAATTGTCGTATAGCTTGTTATTTGAATTAACCGTTGAAAAATTAAATTGACAGTTAAATTGAAATTGAAATTGAATTGCGATTACATTACCTGACCTTGATAACTATGAAATTGCCATGGATTGTATTGTCTATTGGATGATTTATTTCGATGGATGTTATTGGTTGATATTTAAATGTTTGGATGTTTATTGCTTATATATAACCTGTTATGCATACATATGATACTGTGATTTAATTTAAGTAATGTATACTCATCCCTGACATTTAATTGAAATAAATAATTACTTGGCCATAGGATAGAAAATTATATACGGACACCGAATTGGCTAAATTAATAATTTTTAAAATCGTCGATTTGAAATTTATTTATATGTTTGTTTAAAAGTTATAAATAGACATAAATTTATAGAAATCGAATTTATCGAAATTTGGGTTTGGAACGTTGAAATAAATTTGGTTAAAAGAAATTGTTAAGTAATATAAGTCGAGACTTTGAAATTTAAAATTTGGGATTTGATTTAAATTCGAAAAGTGATTTGTTTAAAGATTTAACCCTAATTCGGGCTTTGAATATTACTATGTAAAAGCGATATAAAATGATATTTGAAATGGATTTGATTTTTAAAGCGAACATGATATTTTGATATCAATTATGAATCGATTTGAAATGTAAAAGAGCCAACGGTGTAATAATACGTAGTTATTAAAGAGACCGGGATCGGATATGGACATACTCTCTGTCGATACCGAAAACCACTTTAATAACTATTATACGCGGAGTGTTGATCCAGAATGAAGTGGATGGTTTGGTGAACGCGTTGACTGAAGAAAGAGAACGATTATTGGATGACCCCTGACATGACTAAAACAGGAGCCGCGCCGGGCCATTGAGGTTCGCCACCTCTAGCGGACACACTTCTTCGATACCATATCTATTACATTTGTGATGCGATTTGGGTGCACCCCTTGATTTGGGAGTGTTGTTTCGCGGTGTTGGGGTAGCTGCTGGCTATGCCCAACACCAGTCCGGATCACGCAACTACTAGTATCCTAGTTGGTATTGCCTCATGTACCTTGTCATACTGATTATCCTATTCGCGACCACTACGTTTTGATTTGTACCTTGAGTATATGGATTGCCCTCTGGTGACTTCCGGTTTTGGGGAAACTACGGTCTTGTATATGCTTTTGGGAATATAAAAATGTGTTAAGGGGGATTATGGTAACGCCTTAACGCTATTTTGATACTTTATATTACTGATAGGCATTATCTACTTAGCGTATATTACTACATAGTAGATATTTTCACGGATCCTTGAGAGATGGAAAATCCCGTAACATCTCTTAAGTTATTGCACTCACGTTAACACTGGATAAGAGATGTCAAAACCCGTAAACATCTCCGACGCCGTTACACTCATATTTATTTACGATTGATTTCACTTTCATAAGGATATTTTAGTCCTGACTCGAGTGTTTTGTCTTTTCATTACGCTCGGGTCAGTCCTGAGTTTTCAGATTTTTGAGGATCTATTTCTGGAGGATGAAGACGAAGATTTGGTATATTATCTACTACTATTATATTCATTCCATTCCGCTGCATTGTTGTATGATATTTGCTGTGTATGTAACTCTGATAAATGTTGTATAATAATAATCAAATGTATTCATTTCAAATGTATTCATTTAATTAACAGCTTCATGAACTGTTATTTTATTATTATACTTTAGCCTTCCGCTGTGAGATTCTGTGTTGTTTCATTTCCTTTATTTCCCTTCCTTTTCTTTTCTTAATTACCCCAATAACTATCTGCCCTTTTAATGGTTTGGAATCGACATGTGTATTTGATCGTCGGTTTAAACTGTCCAAAAAGGCGGGTCGTTACAGTTGGTATCAGAGCTTTGGTTTAGCGATAAACCTTGGCTCTAGTGGGGAATAACTCATTGAAATAGAGGTAAACTATATGAATGAGTTGAGTGTATATGAGAGAGCGTACTTGTTATTTGATATAAATGGTTTTATATTGTGTTAATTTGTTCCGTTGAGTATTTATGAATTCTGGTCGATACTTGGGACGCCAAGGCGTCGATAGGAATTTCTAAACACTCGAATAGGACAAACCAACACAATATCGTTTTGGAATATATTTTTATATAAAGAATTATTTGAATATTTATTCATTTTGATTGAATTGATTGTTAGGAGATGATAATATTAGATTATTATCGTTATTGTTTGATCAGTCAATATTTACAACAATTGATTAAATAACAATAGATTTAGGAAAATGAAATCTTGTAAACACAATTGATAATGAATATAAATGAACTTTAACTTGGATTTGGTAATTTAAATTCCGGTGTTTGAAATTGACTTACAAGAATTTGAAAAATATAATATGAGTATTATATGATAGTATAATTGAGTTGAAATTGTTTTCGAAGGATTTTTTTTTTTATGATAAGTGTTATATTCCCTTCTCTTGACGCTAGAAAATGATTTCGATGATGTGTGCACGCATCATTGGCGTTTATTTTCGAGAGTCCGAGTGGGGAAGTCCACTTAATAGCTTGTCTAAACCTTGTTTTGACTCAAATTTTATTTTGTTTTGCATTCTCTATAGTATGATTTGATATATAAATTATATAAGTATATATTATTTCAAACCTTGATTGAAATGAAACCGGGATTGGAATTCTTAAGTTCTTTAATAATTAATGATTTTTTTTTTATGATTAAAATGAATTTAGACTTGAATCATTAAGGAACTTCTGAATTGTGAAATGAGAAATGAACCTAAGAGCTAAGTGAAAATATCAATTGAAGTAGAAATCCTTAGAAATAGGAAATTATGAACTTAAAATAAAATTGAAACTGTAAAACTCGCGTAGTATTAAATTTCATTCTATAGCATAGATATAACTTACCAAAATATTTAAGAAGTTCAAAAATGTTATATGAATTGTTAATTGGATAATATACAAGTATAGGTTTGAATAATGAAATATGCATTTAATTAATGGTTTGCAAATATAAATAAAATTGTTAGTAAATAATTGGAATTCAAATTAACATTTAAAGGTGATTCACAATTATGTTAATATAAAATGGAAATACTATATGTGAATGAAAATGTGAAATTAAATTATAGTGAAATTTAAGTAATGACTTAAGAATTAATTAATTGAAAATTCAACTTTAAATGGAAAGAAGTTGTATGTTGTTTAACTACATTCTATTTGCATAACTATAACTTACCAAATACTTAAAGGGTTTAAAATGCTAATAAGGATAAGTAGAGAAATAATATACTAGAGTGAGAGTGAAAAATAAAATGTAAAGATCTATTGATAGTTGTAAATATAAAAGAAATTTAAGCTGTAAAATGAATGATACATGTATAAGTGAATGAATAAAATTTAAACTTAATGAAATATAAAATTGGTAAATGGAAACTAATTAAATTTGAATATAACTAAATGCCAATAAACTTGGAAGTGTATGAAATTAAAATTGAGTTGAAAATGTATAATTGATTTAGCGTAGATTTTGGATGGATGTCAATGTTTGATATGCGTTGGTTGTTAGATGGATGATAATTGATTGAGTAGAATTCATTAGTGTTAATGGAATTGAATAAACGGAATAAAATTTTAAAATAATTAAATTCAAATTTGAAGCAAAGTGAAATTAAATATAATTGAATTCAATTTAAATTGAAGCAAATTGACTTGAATTTAAAATGTGAATGAAACAAACTTGAATAAATCGGAAACAAATCGAATGTAAACCTATTGCATGGATGAATAAGAAAATAAATGACGTTGTGTTATGATTGTTCTTTAGAAAATTTGAAGTTTTGATGGTTTGCACTTTGAAATAATAAAAGCAAATTTTGGGAAAAATCCAAATTTGTCCAATATATGCTGAAACGAAAACAACCATAACTTTTAAATGGCTGAACGGAATTTGACGATTTTGGACTTTTAGGAAAGCTTAGAAACTATAGCACAACTTTTTTTTAGATAACTTGAGAAAATTCCTTCGTCTGCTTAGTCAAAAACTTGAATGTTACTCGCTGTCCTGTGTAAAAATAAGTAAAATCTGTAGTATACAACCTTAGTATTTTCGCCATATCTTTTGACTGGTTTATCAGATTTTGATGATCTTGCCCTTTATGGAAAGATAAGAACTTAAGCTAAAACTTTTGTTTTAAGTGTTTTGTGTTTTAATGTCGTTTAGAAGGTCGAAAACGTGGGTGAACGTCGCTGGCCTGCACAATGCATTGCCCAGGCTGAGGCGTATCCGCTAAGTAAAACGGCCATAAATTTTGAACGAGTGGTCCGAATTCCATGATTTTGGACATTCCGGAAAGATTGAAGTGAATGCAACAACTTTTGTTTAGATTCTGTTGTCACATTTTACCGTTTAGATGACCTAAAGCTAAGATTTGTTTGCTGTCCAGAAATTGAAATCTCAGTTTTGAAGCTAAATATGTTATATATATGTTGTGTAGGCTAAGTATAGCGATCTATCTTTATATGCATGGTTCTAACTTAGTTATTGAGCATTTTAGTAGGTAGCAAAGGGGTTGCGCTTCGTTGTGGAGCTCGCTTCTACGCTAAACGCATAATGTAAGTAAAATGCTAATAAATGCTAAATAAAAGGTACGCTTACGGTTTTATATGATATTGGTGATATTTATATGTTGTTTCCCCACATATGGGATGCCTCATCATTGAGATGAGATGTATATTTATGATATATATGCTATTATATTTTTTCCGATCGAGCCGCGCAAAGGAGACTCTGCCGAAATTTTCCGTAAAATCCGGGTGTTAGAAATTTTTTTCAAGTTTTAATTTTTTTTATAACTTGTTTTGATTACTAACTTTTAAAGTTAGGAAGCCGTTCGGAGTAAGTTAGTGGAAGCGTAGTTATGACTTTATAAATGGAATTTCATTGTTTTATAAGTTGGTAACTTTGAATAAAATATATCTAATGTTGAATTCTATACTTAGTTTCTTTTCCTTTCTTTTCCCTTCTTTTCCTTTTCGAGGACGAAAAGTTTTGAGTGGGGGAGAGTGTAACGACCCGTAAATTTTCGATAATTAAAATAGCTAACTTAATAAGATTTCTTGATTTAGTGATAGAAAGAAATTGTAAGTCATTTGGAATAATAATAAATGTTGAATCTATTGGGATTATAATAGAGTTAATAAGATTTTTAAAACTGGATTTATTGGATAAATTGAATAACGGGTTTAATATGATTAAAAATGATTTGTAAAATTTTATTTTATCATATTGGAGTTATAGTGATGTTATAGAACTTTTAAAACTGAATTTAAAATTTATTTGTGAAAATTGAATATTTTAATATTTAATTATCGCCTGAAAAATAGCCAATTTTTGAACAGTCTCAGAATTGGACGAAACTAGTTCTATTGGATTCGTAATAGTTAGTTATTATCGGATTTCAATTTTCGTAGCAATCGGAGTTGTCGTTTGACCGTGGCAGCTCGAAACGCGTTGAAATTGTTTAATATTAATTTGGCGAGTTAAAAATAGTCATTTTTCAAACGGTCTCGGATTTCGACGAAACTAGTTTCATTGGATCCGTAATGTTATATTATTGTAAGGTTTCAAATTTCAAGTCAAACGGATTTACCGTTTGTCCGGAGCAAGACAAAACGCATAGTAATTCGGTTAATCGGTTTAATGTAAAATTGATCGTTTATTTCCGTAACTCTCACATATGATCGAATTAGGCCTTGAAACTAGTTCCATTGCGTCCGGAATGGGGGTAAAACCTTATAAACGCCTGGCGGCACGTCTCGATTGGAGTTCGGATGATTTTGGACCTACCTATATAAATACGCACGCAAACCGAGGCAGTTTTATTATTATTTTAATCCAGAAACCCTAATTGACTTCAGCCCTAGCCGCCATTTCCTGAATCAATGGCCACGAAATTCGAAACTTCTTCCTCATTTTCCTCTCAATCCATCAACAATTAGCAAAAACTCTTAACTACAAAGTTGTAGAGCACGATGAAAGCTTCAAATCCATACGGAGATGATCAAAAACGGAGCCACGGATCGACGGGAAATCACGTTCAAACCTGCTGCGTTTTTCACGTTTTTCGAGGTAAAATAGGAGGCCGAGTTCCACCATCTTACAGCCGAAGGTAGCCTTCGTCGTGAGCTTCAAAACCATGGTCGTTGATCGGCCTGAAGTTGATCGTGGTGGTCACAATATTTAACCCTAGGTGATGGCTTATGGGTTCATGTTGTTCGGTTTCTTCCTGTAGAATGAACGTGAGATGGAAGAAAGAAGGAGCGGTGGAGATTTGCAGAGGAGGGATCTAGTGGCTGAGATTTGAGTTAGGTAAAATTATAAAGAAGGTTGTAAATTTAGTTAATATAAAATCGTGTAAACTTGTAAAAATCATATCTTTTTCATACGAGGTCGGATTCGGACGAAACTTTTTGCGTTGGAATCGTTTTGACGAGCTCTTCGCAAAGGAGCTGGATTGGAATCGTTTGGAGCTAGAGAAAATTTTGGGTTAAATCGAACGTCGTTCGATTTGATTTGAAATCGTAAAATCAAGGTGAGTGTTTTATAACGCTCACAACGTACTAAATATCTTTATGCTAGTTAAATTGACATTATGAAGTGATATGAATGTTATTTGTCGTTGTTTGATATGAATTTAATTGTCGTATAGCTTGTTATTTGAATTAACCGTTGAAAAATTAAATTGACAGTTAAATTGAAATTGAAATTGAATTGCGATTACATTACCTGACCTTGATAACTATGAAATTGCCATGGATTGTATTGTCTATTGGATGATTTATTTCGATGGATGTTATTGGTTGATATTTAAATGTTTGGATGTTTATTGCTTATATATAACCTGTTATGCATACATATGATACTGTGATTTAATTTAAGTAATGTATACTCATCCCTGACATTTAATTGAAATAAATAATTACTTGGCCATAGGATAGAAAATTATATACGGACACCGAATTGGCTAAATTAATAATTTTTAAAATCGTCGATTTGAAATTTATTTATATGTTTGTTTAAAAGTTATAAATAGACATAAATTTATAGAAATCGAATTTATCGAAATTTGGGTTTGGAACGTTGAAATAAATTTGGTTAAAAGAAATTGTTAAGTAATATAAGTCGAGACTTTGAAATTTAAAATTTGGGATTTGATTTAAATTCGAAAAGTGATTTGTTTAAAGATTTAACCCTAATTCGGGCTTTGAATATTACTATGTAAAAGCGATATAAAATGATATTTGAAATGGATTTGATTTTTAAAGCGAACATGATATTTTGATATCAATTATGAATCGATTTGAAATGTAAAAGAGCCAACGGTGTAATAATACGTAGTTATTAAAGAGACCGGGATCGGATATGGACATACTCTCTGTCGATACCGAAAACCACTTTAATAACTATTATACGCGGAGTGTTGATCCAGAATGAAGTGGATGGTTTGGTGAACGCGTTGACTGAAGAAAGAGAACGATTATTGGATGACCCCTGACATGACTAAAACAGGAGCCGCGCCGGGCCATTGAGGTTCGCCACCTCTAGCGGACACACTTCTTCGATACCATATCTATTACATTTGTGATGCGATTTGGGTGCACCCCTTGATTTGGGAGTGTTGTTTCGCGGTGTTGGGGTAGCTGCTGGCTATGCCCAACACCAGTCCGGATCACGCAACTACTAGTATCCTAGTTGGTATTGCCTCATGTACCTTGTCATACTGATTATCCTATTCGCGACCACTACGTTTTGATTTGTACCTTGAGTATATGGATTGCCCTCTGGTGACTTCCGGTTTTGGGGAAACTACGGTCTTGTATATGCTTTTGGGAATATAAAAATGTGTTAAGGGGGATTATGGTAACGCCTTAACGCTATTTTGATACTTTATATTACTGATAGGCATTATCTACTTAGCGTATATTACTACATAGTAGATATTTTCACGGATCCTTGAGAGATGGAAAATCCCGTAACATCTCTTAAGTTATTGCACTCACGTTAACACTGGATAAGAGATGTCAAAACCCGTAAACATCTCCGACGCCGTTACACTCATATTTATTTACGATTGATTTCACTTTCATAAGGATATTTTAGTCCTGACTCGAGTGTTTTGTCTTTTCATTACGCTCGGGTCAGTCCTGAGTTTTCAGATTTTTGAGGATCTATTTCTGGAGGATGAAGACGAAGATTTGGTATATTATCTACTACTATTATATTCATTCCATTCCGCTGCATTGTTGTATGATATTTGCTGTGTATGTAACTCTGATAAATGTTGTATAATAATAATCAAATGTATTCATTTCAAATGTATTCATTTAATTAACAGCTTCATGAACTGTTATTTTATTATTATACTTTAGCCTTCCGCTGTGAGATTCTGTGTTGTTTCATTTCCTTTATTTCCCTTCCTTTTCTTTTCTTAATTACCCCAATAACTATCTGCCCTTTTAATGGTTTGGAATCGACATGTGTATTTGATCGTCGGTTTAAACTGTCCAAAAAGGCGGGTCGTTACAAACACACATTATTGCAATTAATTTACAACCTATAACCAATTATAACTTTTTTATTTCAGTTAATTGGATTTAAATTTAAAGCAGTTATCAATTGCCTTAATTTAATACTATTACATTTCATTCCAAATATATTCTCATTATTATATCCCAAATTTTTATTTATACCAACATTAAATCACAAAACCCTATTAAATTAACTATTTTTATTTATCGAAAATTACGAGTCGTTACATACACTGTTGATATAAGCATATGGAAATGTTTTCTAATATGGAAAGATTTGAAATGGTTTTGAGGAAATATCTTTTTAAAGATAATTTGAAGCAAATATTTAGAACTTTATTTAATTAATAAAGATTAATTTAATAGGCCTAGTGATTGCTTATGGCGCTAGATTTGTTTGTTTGCTTTGATAGTTAAATAGTTGAGAGACTGGGGTCGGATTTATCCGATAACCCCGTCGGACTAATTTGTGCGTTTAAACGTGCAGATTTATGATTATGTTTTTGAAGACGAAGATCTTCATGATGCAATGCAACTTGCCATTATTCCCTCGAGGTGAAATTTACCATATCATATATTTATAGTGGCAGTAGTCCTTCATTATGAAAATATATGATATGTAAGGACTTCTCCCTACTAATTCTAAGGGAAATTTTCCGAAAGGATGTGGTAGGATAACGCCTTCGGTTTATCTTGTTCTTGGAAAACTTGTTTGGATGGATGTCTGACATTGCATTTTTGAGATCACATTGTTGGCTTTTACAAACGTGCATCTGTTTAGTGGCGGAGAAGGCAGCTTCTCTTTGCTTAACACACTTCTCTGAAACGTACGAGCTTGGAGGTTGTATGATCATGATTGTCAATAGTGATCGAAGGAATGGCGACTTAGCATTCACAGTGAAATGTGTTATGTGAAAGTTAATCGTGACCTTATTCCTCATTACCTAGAAATGACAGAAATAAGGTAGAAGCGGTAGGGCTACGTGGGTTGCTCCCATAAGGATATGGTCATCACCTTTCTGGATTACCCTATATATTTGAGTGTTGTATGTTGTGTGTAACGACCCGTAAATTTTCAATAATTAAAAATTTGTTCATGTAATAAAATTTTATGATTTAATATTAGGAGAAACAAAATTTTGTTATTTATTTGTGAAATTATAACTAAAATGAAAGGCAACAATGTTAATTAAAGTTAATTATTAACAACTTGAATGGAATTCCAATCAATTGAAATAATGTAAAGGTTATACTTAGTTATAAATTTGATATAAGAAAACAAATGTAAACATTGAATTAACTAATGAAATAATATGTAAGCAACGGTAACATCTATTTGTAAATAATATTATAATAGTATTAAAAGTTAATGGTAACAATTATTATAAGTTACCTATTTATTTAGTCTGTTAAGTTAAATTGGAAATCAATTAATTGAATGGAATTAAATGTTACACTATGTGATATAATATAATAACAGAAAAGTGTGAATGTAACATCCCGTTTTTTTATACGCTTTAAATCGACGATAAACCACGCACGTCAGACTCAAATCATATAGAAGGGCGTATTGTTATTGGGGTGAATAAGAAAAAGTAGAGAAAGAAAAAAAAACAAAACAGAATCTTGCATTGGAACAAAAAAATATAATAATCGAATAAACAGTTCATGAAGCTATTTTACAAAACATTTGATTATACTTTACAATATAGATACAGAGTTACACATACCAAAAATAATAAATGACAATGCAATGAAACAATGGTAAATAATAGTAACAATACAATCTTCGTCTTCGTCCTCTAAAAATAAAGTCTTCAAATCCTGAAATGCTCAAAGTGACCCGAGCGAATTGAAAAGACAAAACACTCGAGTCAGAACTAAAAGATCTTATGTAAGTTAAATCAATGGTAAAAAATATGAGTGGAACGGCATCAGAGATGTTTACGCGATTTGACATCTCCTATCCAGTGTGAACGTGAGTGCAGTAACTTAAGAGATGCTCAGGATTCACATCTCCTAAGGATCCGTTAAACTATTTACTATGTAGTAATATACGCTATTATAATAATGTCTAAAAGTAAAATAAACTTACTTTAAAATAGCATTAAGGGGTTACCCATATAGCCCTTAACGCGTAATAGTGCCAATAGTCTATACAGTACCGTAATACCTCTTGATGGGGAGGCTAACAGAGGATACTCCATAGGTACGAAACAAATCAAACTCATACAAGGCGCGCTAGTGTAGGTGACACGACACAACTAGGCAATGTCAAGGTAGATATACCAATTACGCTTCCGGGCCGGTGGTAACGCGTAGTGCGCAGCTACTGCTCACCTCGAGTCATACCCCCAAATCAAAAATCAAAAGGGCCACCAAATCAATCCAAAAGTTAGAGTATAATATCGAAGGGATGTGTCCGATCAAAGGAGCTACCTCATTAGCCCATCAATCGCTCCTGTTTTAGCCACCTTATGCCAACTCACGGGAGCCGGGTCCACGTATATACCTCAAAGGAACGCGCCCCCATCCTACTTCATTTTGGAATATCCACCGTGTACACGGTTGTTAAATTGGTTTTTGTAGTTGGTAGAGAGTATGACAACTTCCTATCCCAGTCTCTTTAACAACCAAATGTTAATACAACACCGTGGTCATTTAAAAATAGTTTATACTTCAAAACAAAAATATCATTGCCATTTCAAAACCAAATACGATATCATTTACATTTCAAACATTTCCTTTTCCACAATCATAGCACTTTCAAAGCTATAACATTTCGAAACCAAAACACTTGAAATTATAACACTTTCAAAACATAATACTTTGAAATTCATAACTTTGAAACATAACCTCCACCACTTAAAGGGTTTAGATATTAAAATACTTTATATAATAAAATAGCCTCTTCAATTTCACAATTCAATTCCAAAACAACTCGAATTCCAAAAATTTAAATCTAACCAAATCCCAAGTCATAAATTTCAATTCAATTTAGTTCTCAAATAAACTATCCCAGATTATATCGATTTCAAAACATATTTGTTCCACAGAATAACCATTTCAAATTCAACATATTTCAAACTTTAAGTATTCAACAATTTAAAAACTAAGTTTGGTAATTACGATTCAAAAATTCAATTTTCTATTGTTTAGTTTTCAAATATTTCACTTAATAAATTCATTATCATTTAAATAAAACTCAAGTTACAAATAACTAAATATTTCCTTCAATTTATTTATACTTGAAATATTCGTTTAATTCACCTTAAACCAAAATCAAGTTATAAACATCATACCTTCTAAAATTTCAAATTTAATAAATTTCACATCAAGCATATTAGAGTTTAATTCTTAAATAAATTCAATTTCAAATAAATTTCAAATTTTCCAACATTAATTAATTTAAATCATTATAAACTCTATATTAAAGTATAGTTTAAATACTTAACCATATTATTTTCGATAAAAATCAAACTTATTATTAAGCTTATTCTATATTAAAAACAAATTATACATAGCTCAAAATCAAGAATAAATAACATATATATAATATCTAAAATCAATATTTATCTAAAATTATATATTTCTTTATAGAAACTATAGAAATCATTTCAAAATATTTTCTATATATAGGCCACGGTGTCTGTATATATAATTTTCTACCCTATGGTCAAGTGATACAGATATATATCATTTCAATCTGCAATTTAAAATATAAATACGGTTATGTATAATTTCAAATCATAATCCCAAATGAAATAAAAATCCATAACAACTTGCAGTCTATAACAATATAAAATACAACATCCATTCATCCAATTTCGATCATCAAACATTTATCACAAACATCATCCAATTCAATGAATAACATCAACATAGAACAGATATTAAATAATAGTTATTTACTGGCAGTTCATATTCGATAATAAATTAAATAACTATTTTATCCAAATAAATTTTAATAAACTAAGATGATGATTCAAAATATGCCAAACAGTCATATATAAATTTCTAATCACATCATAAATAAATTTAACAAACATAAGAAATTTTAGAAGTTGTGAGTGGGTTAAAACACTCACCTTTGAATTTAAATTGAATTTAAATCGAATTTAAACCCAAAATTTGAACAGTCTCAGAATCTGTCCAAACAAGCGGCAAAAGGACCGGAATTTTAATACGATCCCAATGCAAGAAACCACGCATAAATCGGACCTCGTATATAAAAGTTATACATGTTAGAACGAGTTGAAATTTTAAATAAACAATAAAATAAACAACGAATAGGATATGGCCACGTCACCTACTTCCTCTATCACGCAACCACCCTTAAATGTAATGCCCCACCCCGAGACCCACCTTAGCAAAGAGAATTAACAAGTAATTCCGTCTACTAAAGCAGAGAATAGGGCTGGTTAAGGGCGACCATCTATAATTTTGTCTTAAACATCCATGGAATACGTCGATAAATGCATTATAATTTTTCAACTCAAGTGGATCGACATACCCAGTAAATGGTTAATCCAAAACTATAGGTGGCTAACGGATCTATCAGAACAAAATCCAATAAATGAATGTAAATCACATCATAGAACAGTAACCAACATCATATATATACATACACACTGATACACATTCAGTACAATACAATATGAATACAATAAAGGTGGTACACGACCACACCATATACATCGAATCAAATGTAAAAACATCAGAGTATGCAGAAGAAATAAACTACTCAAGAGAAAGAAGAGGTGTTATCTAACATTAACTTCAAGCTAAGCCCAATAGATGATACCTGAAACAACTCGGTCTGACTCGAGTGAAAACACACGGGTCAGGCTAGCTAAAACCATCAGTTAAACAGAATAGTCGATAAGGATAATTAGGCGAAAGCTATGGTATCCTTTTTCATAAAGGATGCCATGCCCTAAACGGGGTTTCAACATCATAAGAAAGGACAACATCTCTTCTTGGCAAGTAGGAGAGATAATGATGATAAAGTCATACTTAAGTGGCATAACATACACTTATGAAAATGGAACATCGCCGAGCAAAATTCTAAAGATAAGATTCAATAAACATCGCTTTCACCTCATATCATCAGCGGTATAAAAAAATATGGATAATGACTTCAAATGAATCAATTATCTTCTTAGAAGTGCTCGTCAATATAACAATACATCAGAGGTACATATCCTTTATACATAGAATAAAACGCATATGGATGTGCCTCATCTTATTGGCGCATCCCAATGATCATTCAAGGAAATATAAAACCCAATCATAAAAGAATCATTATACTTATTCATACCTCATCTCATCCGTAGGAATATAGATACATCTCAAATCCATCACTAAAACTCATCATAAAAGATTCTTCATAATCATTTATACCTCATCTCATTAGTATACATTTATAAATACATCTCAACTCCATCTTAACATCAAGTAGTCTATAAAATCGTCAAATCATCGATCCATAATGGAAATAATGGTATAAATATAAATATATCTTAAATCTATTATCAAAACTCATCATAAAAGCATTACCATAATTTATCTTGATAGAACCCGGAAAGAATCCAAACATCATATTCGAAATCACAAATAAAACCATGTATGTCAATAAGCCTTTTTCTTACATAAGGCTATACTAAAGCATCATCATCAAAATAGTGAAATCGAAACACCTAAAACCTCATGGAAAACAGCACATGCATTTACATCTTGACTAGTACTACCATTATTTGGTACCATTCATCGTGATGACTTGGGGTCACATAAAATCATAACATCGTGATCATCTTGATTGACTATAGTCGAAAACATCTTGATGACACCCAGCCACAAAAAAACCCGAGTAATAACAACGTGATGATTGGAGTCGAGTAATAACATCATGAACATCGTGATGACTCTAATCGAGTACTCGGTCTGTAGTACTAGTAAACATCGTGAATGTGTCTCAACTTCTCGGATAGGAACCCAATAGGTGATAACATACGTCCCACACCATACGTTCGCCCCTAATGGTTTACTAGCCGTTAGTTGGTACCACACAAGTAAAACATCATAAATATCAAGAAAATATACCCGACCACGTCTCATAAGCGAGTAAATACAATACTATGCTCGTCTCATCTCATTGACGAGTACTAGGGGCATCGTGACTTGTCTCTTCTCATCGACAAGTAAAAACTATCATAATACATCTCAACATCGTAAAATCATCATAAAGAAGCTTACCTTATCTCATTGGCAAGTAAAAATAACGTCTAGATGGTTATTTATAACCATAATTCCAAATAGGAATTTCTAGCTCTTAATTTATCTCATTTCATCGGCGATTAAGAAACACATCTTATAATGGTCCTTCATCGAATATACTCCTAAATTGCAGTTCTCGGACCATATAATCAACCCAAAATTTAATAACATCTTAAATCATCTTAAATAGTTCATCGAAAGGGTTTTGATCATGTAAGTCTGGTATTAAGCGATAAGGCAAATCCATGTGTCCCATACCACATATTATACTTTACCGTTTAATTATCCCTCTTATAAATCCGAAATTCATAAAAATAAGTAATTTTATTTATAAAATAATTTTATTAGAGAAATAGAAATTTAAAATGATTTTCCGAAAATGATTATTAAAATCAATATTTGAAATTCCTTTATTATAGGAAATAAATCAATCTTTATTTAAAAAGATAATTAAAAAAATACTATGTAATAATAATTTGAAATGTCCATGTATTTCAAAAATGGTTTAGTAAAAACCGTTCTCGAAAGCAATGAAAACTAAGAGTGATATCTCAAAACCGATAACTTGAATTCAATACGAATTCAATTCAAATTTAACCCAAAATCAATTCAAATTCCATTTAAATTTGAATATCAAATTCTCTAAATATATCTAGCCTAATGGTAGGCATCATAGCTCTCAAAATATCTCAAAAATATCTCAAAAACATCATCAAAACCGAAGAGAATGAGAGAAAAAACGAGCTAATACAATCTAAGGTCAACGATTGTTGTTGCTGTCATTTTGCTCTCAGGACAGCAACATACAACCATAATTATGACCAAGCAAACTTCAAAATTCTAGAAAATACAATGAATAAAACATGTAGCACATGATCTAAGCTTTCTAAAACATCCAAAATTATCAAATTTGGTTAAGAAACAAAGAAGTAATGGTCAAATTCATTTCGGTTTCAAACACAGAGCAAATATTGATTTTGCTCTCGGGTTAGCAGTAGAAAAATTAGATTTTGACATAGCTAACCTTAAAATTATAGAAACTCAAAACATGAAAGTTGTAACACATGATTTATTCTTTCAGGAACATCTAAAATTATAAAAATCGGTTAAGAAACGAAAAAGTTATGCCCAATTTCGTTTCAGCTTCAAGGACAGAGCAAAAATTGGTTTTTGCTCTTGTGATAACAGTATAAAAATTTGATTTTGACATAGCTAACCACCAAATTACAGAAAACTCAATACAAGAAAGTTTTAGCACATGATTTAAGCTTTCCGAAACATCCAAATTATTAAAATCGGTTAAGAAACGAATGAGTTATGGCCAAAATAATTTCTTAGACTTGTGATTGTTGTTGCTATCATTTGCTCTCAGGACAACAACAAACAAGCACGATTTTGATCAAGCAAACTTCAAAATTTTAAAAACTCAAAACATGAAACTTGTAACCCTTTGTCTATGCTTTCCAGAACACCAAAATTATGAAATTTGGGTAAAACATGAAAAGGTTATGGCCAAAACAATGTGGCAACATGAAACAGAAAATAACAAAGACGAAACGTAACATTATTAATACGAAAATTCAACTCAAAACCTTGTTTTGGCTAGCATTTGCAAGCTTTTACACTTACCTATTGGTTTTTAGTGAATAAGTAAGGATTTGCAAGCAAGGTTGAGACTTTAGCATAAGATTGAAGCCCTAAACGCCTGAAAATAGAAAAAAACAGTACATGCAAAGAAAATTATTTAGGCTGATATACATAGGTTTTAAACCATTTTTAACATAACTTTCTCATATTAACTTCTTTTTACATGAGACAAAATGCATTCTTTATATTTTAACAAGGTGAACATGATTAACACAATAATTTTTTTTACACTTGAAAATATTATTTTCCCAATAAACTATTAATTTACACAATAGTTGACAATATTGTTGTTTTTAGACAAAAAACCACAGTTTTAAACAATCTGAGTCAAATAAAAATTATTTCTTAACTCAAATAAGTGTATTAAATGTTTTAACACTTTCTAAAATATTACAACACTATTGTGAATCATTAATACACTTCGCAAAATTCATTTTCTTCTCATTTGCCCTTTTTATTCACTATAAAAGGCTATTATTGGAATAAAATTCCAATACTTCCCATTTTGACTCAGTAAATAACTAACATCATTTATTTTCAATCCAATTTCACAAATAAATATTCTATGCTTATTTTCACTCATTTATATTTATTCCAACCATCAATATGTTGAAATAACATCTTATGAGATAAATTAACTCACATAAATTAAAAATCCAAGTTTTATTCATCAAAACATTGTTTATATTAAATAAACAATATTAACTCACATTTCATTCCTCCAATTCATTTATAATCACAATATTAAATTATTATTTGCATTATAATTTAATATTAATGGTAATCTCCAAAATCCAGGTTGTTACAGACTCCCCTCCTTAACCAAATTGCGTCCTCGCAATTTCTAGAGGAAAAAGGCCGTAAACAACACTAAAGATACAATCATCGAAGGATAAAGACAAGCTCGTATTCCAAACAATTCATACTCTCAATATAGAATGGTAGAAAGAAACAAGGAAAAACTCACTTGGTTAATTCAATGGCCTTTCATATATAGTATAGTGATTAGCAAACAATCGAATTTTCCAAGCAACTCGAAAGAATTTCGAAGATCTCCCGTCTTGAATCAAAACACAATAAGATTCTCAACAAATAATCAATCAAAAATTATTGATTGCTCAAAACTCTATGAATAGAGTCAGGATCAAACTCACTCAAACCCGAACTCTAAACAATAAAGAAATCATCAACAATATTTTTCGCATAATAATACGGAAAGAACATCCTCACAACAAGATAAACAAAATAGACAAGATTGATAAATCACAAGATGGCTTCTCACAAGGCCACCCACTCGAATGACCGTGAAAAATGCACGTCGTTAATAATAGCTCAAAGATAGAATATACTCAAGAACAAGGATATAGGCTCGAATTAACTTTTAATCCAAGATATTTAGAATTTTTAAATCTCAACACCTTTTAAATATTAAATCTCAATTTTCAACATTTGAAAAATTTCAAACTTTTTACTATATTACTTAGTAAGTTATTTAAAACTCAAATTAAAAGTCCAAATTTCATCTCTTACTTCAAATTTAATTTCCAAAGAAATTTGTAAATGCATAATAATATTCCTCAAAATAAATTAAGGGTTTAAATTCTCTTTACTCTTTTTATTAAACCACTTAAATAGTTTAAAAACGATCTTCAAACTCTCTTATAACTCATCTCTTAGAGCCCAAATCAAAAAGCCCCAATTTGGCTTTGGGTTTCGAAAATTCGAGGGTTTGACTGCAATTTGCCGTTTATTCGATCATCAATTCAAAAAAAGAACACTTGACGTAAATTCATATTGTCGAGATATTCGATATATAATTTTTCTAAATTTTTTTGAGAAGTTTGAATTTTTTTGATTTGTAATTTGATTTGGATTTGCAATTGGGAATTAGGTTTTGTCTGCCATTGGAATGAGGAGAAGCAACTGTAATTGTATGTACAGAAATGAGAAATAGAAAGGCTACTAGGTGTTTATAATCGGATATATATAGGTAGGGCTGAGAAATAGAGGAACGGATACGATTGGTTTGGACCGTTGAACGATAAATGGCCCGAACAGCCCGTTCTGACTTCGGAATGAAATTGGATCATCCCATATATCAAATTAGATGTTTTAAAATATTTTAAAATTAATGAAATAGGTTACAGGTCCAAATTCCATCATATGAAGAAGTTATGCTAAAATCATGTTATTTCAAATGGATTTCAATTGATTTCAATTAAATTGATTTCTAGGCATTTCGAGCCCCGTACGATCAAACGACAAGTCCAATCGCTACGAAACTTGAAATCCTACAATTGTTCATCGTTACGGATCCGATGAAACTAGTTTCGTCGAAATCCGAGCAGTGGCCAAACTAGCTATTTTCCAATTAATTAAATAATTCAATATTAAATTAATTAATCACTTCTCCAATTCAAATTTAATTATTTACTAATTTTATCGTTCTGGATTACTTGGTAAATTTAGAATCCTTTAAACAAATTTCCATGTTAATTTATTATGGGATATTCCACCAATTTCAATGTTTAAATTTCAATCAATTCAGTAATTACAAATTAAATTCCCAATAATCCAATTTAATTGAACTTTCATCCTATTATTCAATCCATTATTATCTAATGGATGAAATTAACATTGGTTCATATCTTGGCATGTTGATGTTCTCCAATTTTTATCTAAATTTCAAATAACGAAAAATATAAATACTTAATTTCATTTACTTGCAATTAATCTAATTATTAAAATTTAAATTTCAGTAAATCGATAAGTCTTGTTACCTATTCTCTTTATTCAACAAATTATCATAATATGAATAAAATTAACACTATTCCAATAGTTCCCTAAATTTGCATTAACATAACATTTAGTTTTGGTTTATTGCAACTGATTACCAGTTTTAATTTAATAGACTAAATAAATGGTTAACTTATAATAATTGTTACCATTAATGTTTAATTACACTTATAAGTTATTACTAACAAACAAATGTTAAAATTGATTACATAACACTGTTCTTATCCAATTATCATTAATTTTATACCAATTCATCAATTTGTTCAATATCTACACTTGTTTCCTTATATTCAATTCATAGTCAAGCATAACATTTAAATTATTTTAATAAGTTGGAGTTTCATTCAAATCGTTAACGATTAACTTTAATTGACATTGTTACTTTTTATTTTTAACATTCACTTCATTATAAATTATAAAGTTTTATTTCTTTCTAAATTTAATTACAAAAATCTTATTGAATTAACTAGTTTAATTATCGAAATTTACGGGTCGATTCACTCTCCCCCACTCAAAACTTTTCGTCCTCGAAAAAGAAAAAGGGAGGGAAAGAAGGAATTAAGTAAACAATACATCTTATTCAAAATATTAACCTTATATACAAATAAATTTACAAGATAAAATAATTTAAATAAAATATACCAATTTATAACCATTAAATCTTTTTATACTTAAATTAATAAAATTTGGAAAACATTTCAAAAAAATTCCGAGTCCAAAATTTATGAATTTTTTTGGCAGAGTCACCTTTGTACGGGGAGGCTCGGGAGAAATTATAATATCAAATATAACAATATATATCATATATCTTCCGAAGTAATACATATCCCAACACGGGAAAAACAATATAATAACGTTATAAAACCGTAATCCGGGAACTTACCTATTTGTCGGGCAATTAACGCTTATTTATGAAACCAGAAGCAGTAGCAATTGCTTCCATAACCTGTATTTCACTTATATAATCCAAAAGGAGTTAATAATGATTATAAGATGAAATATTTAAAGTTTTTTCAATCGATAAAAAACAAATCAATACAACATAGCAACCATTATTTGCAAACAAGCATACATTCATCACAAGGAATCAAGGTAATCAACCATTCATCCATAGTAAGCAAAAAAAAATGGTTTATTTTGGTCCAAAAACTTTTAATCGTATAGAATGGCGAACAAACTACTAAGTGCACCATTTACTGAACAGCCATAGGTAAAACTCAATAGATTATTCATACATCTTATCAATTAGAAGTATCCTATCCCAAACAACCCAAAAGCTAAACAATCATCAAAATTCCAAGCAATAAATCAGATTCATTCTTTTTAATTTCATTTCTAAATGATAATTTCTTTAGTTTATATTTATTTCTTGCAAAATTCAGTTTCCATTCATTCATTTATTACTTAATTTCATTTATTCATTTATTTATAGCATTCGTGTGCAATTCAATTACTTAGCATATCAATACATTAACTTAAGTCTAAAATCGCATATTTACCGTATTCGTCTTTTCTATTTATTTTATTTATAAAATCTTCAAACATTTACTTAAGTTTATTATCATTTATTTATACTACTTACATTTCTATTACATTAAATTAGTAGCATTTCAATCATAACTTAAGTTTATAACCAATATAACATCAAATTCTTGTTTATAAAAGTAATTCATTGAACCTTTCTATTGCATAAGTCATACTTGTAAATTTCCCATTACATTTTCTTATCAGACATTTCAAATTTTAAATCTTTTGGTAATATATATATATATATATATATATGCTTTTTAAGAATGCAATTGAAAATTATACAAATTTATCTTATTTCTTTTAATAAATTAAACGTTCAATAATCATATCTTTTGTTTTTATAGGTTACATATTTAAACTTTTTGGAAAATTCATTTATAACCTAACATTTAATTTTTATTTTAATTAAAGGTTTCAATTATTAATTAGTTACATTCCATTTCACTACAATAATCGAAACTATTAATTAACGGAAACTTAAGAACTAAATACCGGGTTAAATTTCAAATCATTTTAAAATAATAGATAGATGTATACACTTACAATTTATATATGCGATTATATTTAAAACAATTTGAAATTTATATTTGTTTATCAAAATAAATCTATAGTAAAACTACTACAGTGGCCTTCCTACTTCAAAACTCAAAAATGAATGTCGATGATGCGTACACCCATCACCGAAATTATTTTCCGGTGACAGAGAGGGGAGTGCAGAATTTATTTCTTTCCAAAGTTTATTTAAACCATTCATTCAAATTATACTGAAATATTTATATCAGAAAATACTTTTAATAACATCATTATATCCCAAAATTATTCAAAAAAAAGTTTCAAAACCCAGAACTTAAGTTCTAAATTTCCAATTTTTCTTTATTTTTATTTGTAAATTTTATTTTACAACCAATACTTATAAATTTCACTGCCTACCAACAAATATATATTACGACCAAATATCTCATTTATAAAACTATTATTTATATATAAAAATATACAATAGGCAAAATTATTTCATTTACCTATATTTTAAAACAAATATTGTGTCGATCTGTCCTATTAAATGTTTAGAAATCCCTATTGATGTCATAGCGTCCTATGCACCAACCAGAATTTATAAATACAAAACAGAACAAATTAACACAATATCAAAACCTTTTTATAACACTAACAAATACACTCTCTCATATATATACACTCAACGACTCATCATAGGGTATTACTACCCTATTAGTAATGAGTCAGACCCCACAAACCTAAGGTATATCTCTAAACCAAAGCTATGATACCAAATTTAACATCCCGCCTTTTTATACACTTTAAATCGACGATAAACTACACACGATAGAATAAAACCATATAGAAGGGCGAATTGTTATTGGGGTGAATAAGAAAAAGAAGAGAAAGAAAAAAACAAAACAAAGTCTTGCGACGGAACGACAAAATATAATAATCAAATAAATAGTTCATGAAGCTGTTTTACAAAACATTTTATTATACTTTACAAAACAGAATCAGAGTTACACATATGAAAAATAATAAATGACAATGCAGCGGAACAATGGTAAATAATAGTAATAATACAATCTTCGTCTTCGTCCTCTAGAAATAAAGTCTTCGAATCCTGACCCGAGTGAATAAAAAAGACAAAACACTCGAGTCAGAACTAGAAGATCTTATGTAAGTTAAATCAATGGTAAATAATATGATTGGAACGGCGTCAGAGATGTTTACTGGATTTGACATCTCCTATCCAGTGTCAACGTGAGTGCAGTAACTTAAGAGATGCTCGGGATTCACATCTCCTAAGGATCCGTTAAACTATTTACTATGTAGTAATATACGCTATTATAATAGTGTCTAAGTAAAATAAACTAACTTTAAAATAATGTTAAGGGGTTACCCATATAGCCCTTAACATGTAATGGTGCCAATAGTCTATGCAGTACCATAATACCTCCTGATCCGGAGGCTACCAGAGGATACTTCATAGGTACGACACAAATCAAACTCGTATAGGGCGCGTTAGGGTAAGTGACACGGCACAACTAGGCAATGCCAGGGTAGATATACCAATTACGCTTCCGGGCCGGTGGTAACGCGTAGCGCGCAGCTACCGCCCACCTCGAGCCAACCTCCAAATCAAAAATCAAAAGTGGCACCGACTCAATCCAAAAGTCAGAGTATAATATCGAAAGGATGTGTCCGATCAAAAGAGCTACCTCATTTGCCCGTCAATCGCTCTTGTTTTAGCCACTTTATGCCAACTCACGGGAGTCGGGTCCACGTATATACCTCAAAGGAATGCCGCCACCATCCTCTTTCATTCGAGAATCTCCTCCGCGTACACGGTTGTTAAAGTGGTTTTAGAAGTTGGCAGAGAGTATGTCAACTTTCGATCCCGGTCTCTTTAACAACCAAACGTTATTATAACATCGTGGTCATTTCAAAATAGTTTATATTTCAAAACTAAAATATCATTGCCATTTCAAAACCAAATACGATATCATTTACATTTCAATATATATCCTCTTCCAAAATCATAGCACTTTCAAAGTTATAACATTTCGAAACCAAAACACTTGAAATTATAACACTTTCAAAACATAATGCTTTGAAATTCATAACTTTGAAACATAACCTCCCCCACTTAAACAGTTTAGATGTTAAAATACTTTATATAATAAAAAGCCTCTTCAATTTCACAATGCAATTCCAAAACAACTCGAATTCCAAAAATTTAAATCTAACTAAATCCTAAGTCATAAATTTCAATTTAATTCAGTTCCCAAATAAACTATCCCAGATTATATCGATTTCAAAACAGATTTGATCCATAGAATAAACCATTTCAAATTCAACATATTTCAAACTTTAAGTATTCAACAATTTCAAAACTAAGTTTGGCAACAATTCAATTTTCTGTTGTTTAGTTTTGAAATATTTCACTTAATGAATCCGTTATCATTTAAATAAAACTCAAGTTACAAACAACAAAATATTTCCTTCACTTTATTTGTACTTGAAATATTCGTTTAATTCACCTTAAACCAAAATCAAGTTATAAACAGCATACCTTCAAAAATTTCAATTTTAATAAATTTCACATCTTATTAGAGTTTAATTCTTAAATAAATTCAACTTCAAATAAATTTCAAATTTTCTTCCAACCTTAATTTATTTAAACCATTATAAACTCTATATTAAAATATAGTTTAAGTACTTAACCATATTATCTTCAATAAAAAATCAAACTTATTATTATACTTATTCTATATTAAAAACAAATATACATAGCTCGAAATCAAGAATAAATAACATGTATATAATATCTAAAATCAATATTTATCTAAAACCATATATTTCTTTACAAAAACCATAGAAATCATTTCAAAATATTTTTTTATATACGGGCCATGGTGTTTGTATATAATTTTTCTATCCAGTGGCCAAGTGATACGAATATTTATCATTTCAATCCGTAATTTAAAATATAAATACGGTTATATATCATTTCAGACCGCAATCCCGAATGAAATAAAAATCCATAACAACTTGCAGTATATAACAGTATAAAATACAACATCCATTCATCCAATATCAATCATCAAACATTTATCACAAACATCATCCAATTCAATCAATAACATCAATATAGAATAGATAATAAATAACAGGTATTTACTAGCAGTTCATATTCAATAATAAATTAAATAACTATTTTATGCAAATAAATTCCAATAAATCGAGATGATGATTCAAAATATGCCAAACAGTGATAAATAAATTTCTAATCACATCATAAATCAATTTAACAAACATAAGAAATTTTAAAAGTTGTGAGTGGGTTAAAACACTCATCTTTGAATTTAAATTGAATTTAAATCCAATTTAAACCCAAAATTTGAACAGTCTCAGAATCCGTCCAACCAGCGTCAAAAAGTCTGAAATTTCAATACGATCCCAATGCAAGAAACCGCGTGTAAATCAGACCTCGTATATAAAAGTTATAAGTGTTAGAACGAGTTGAAATTTCAAATAGACAATAAAATAAACAACGAATAGGATATGGCCATGTCACCTACTTCCTCTATCACGCAACCACCCAGAAACGTTCGAACCCATTTTATGCTCAAACCTCCGCCCTTTGACCGTGAAATCAGACCACCTCCGACCACTGTTCGACATGCCGCAGCCACCATTTTGCTTGTCTTCCCCTCCTCCATCTAGCGCACCCCCTCCGGTCACCTTAGATGCCAAGCGTCGCCCCATGAAAGCTACGGTTTTCAAACCCTAGTTTGCCAATTTTGACCGTCTTCGGTAGTGTTAGGTCACAAGACCACCGACAATCGACTCCTCATGCTGCACTCTTCAAAACCCATATTCCAATTTCATCGATTAGAGCCCAAATCAAAAATCCCCAATTTGGCTTAGGGTTTTGAAAATTCGAGGGTCTGACCATGAGTCGCCGTTGATTTGAGCATAAATTCCAAAAAAGAACACTTGACCCAGATTCGTATTGTCGAGATATTCAATATATAATTTTTCTGAATTTTTTTGAGGAGTTTGAATTTTTTGATTTGTAATTTGATTTGGATTTGCAATTGGGAATTAGGTTTTGTCTGCCATTGGAATGAGGAGAAGAAACTGGAATTGTATATATAGAAATGAGAAATAGAAAGGCTACTAGGGTTTATAACCGGATATATATGTATATATATGTGTGTGTGTGTGTGTGTGTGTGTGTGTGTAGGTTTGAGAAATAGAGGAACGGATACGATTGGTTTGGACCGTTGAACGATAAATGACCCGAAAAGCCCGTTCTGATTCCGAAATGAAATTGGGTCATGTAACAGCCCTAGTTTTTAGATATTTATTTTATTATTAATTATTTAATTTTAAAAATGTATTTATATAAATTGTGTTTAACAATATAGTTAATTATTTAATTTGAAGATATATTTTATAAAATTGTATATGTCAATAAAATTTAATATTAACTGTAAAAAATTTAAGCTATGTTTAAACTGTAAAATTTCGCGTTTAAAAGACGCGTCAAATTTTAGGGTATAAAGCAACGTAATAAAACGTGTGTTTTTAAAATGTTATTTTACAGAAATTTTTGATATTTTGACTGCGTCTGTTTAACGTAGTGTAAAAAATCGTGTTTCCAAATATTTTGGAGAGAAACATCAGTCAGTGATTTTATACCAAACATTATTTTATTATTCGTTAACTGACCGATTGATAAAATAAATTGTATTACATACGTTCATCCCTACATCAGTGCAAAATCAACCCCTGTGTACAAATCTTTTTGTTACCGTTCACATCTAAGAAAATCAACTCTCCCTCTTTTAAATTTCCGTTTCAGTTTTGATTTTTAAGTAACGTTCAAATCCCTCTCTGATATTTTTCCTTTGCACTTATATCAGCCATCAAACTTAAATCACGCATACATTAAATCCAGTTGTGTAACTGCCTAAATCTTATATCACACTGTTTAGTTTGCAACAAATGGGATATTAAAAGTTTGCATGTCTAAAGATAAATCAACGTATGCCTTAAACCAAGCTTTTGCGTTACAGCCAAGACATATTATTGGAAGCAAATTCCAACCTTTCCCATTTTCTGCTTGCAAATGGCTCTACCTTAAATCACGCATATAACACATTTACCTTCCTATAAACTAATAGCTCTCTCTCCCTTTGACCGTGCAACAGTTTAAAACATTCAAGTGCAAGGTTAGAAATTGTTAATTATTTGAAACGGTTAACATTTACCATTCTTATGTGACATGCTAAATCAGGGGTTTCCTTAATCACGTAATATACTCATTTACACTTGCCTCCGCATGTCAGTTTTCTTTCATAAATTAATTCTTAAGTCTGGCCATTTCATTTATTTTAATCAAACTAAATAAGGGATTTAAAGCATGCTGAAATCACGCATTCATATTTACATATTTTTAAACTTTATATGTGGTGTAACTCTCGGTCCCTCCCTTTATTTCATTCCTTTTGTAACTGATGTCATAAACCACTGATTGCTCTTCCTCTGATCTTGCCACAGATCATATTTTTCCAATTTTGCAACGTCCAAATACATTTGTAAACATATTTAATACAAATCAAAATTTATTTAAAAATAAATGAATCATCACACACGTATTCATATTTACACAGTTAAAAATAAAACTGATACTTAAGAAAACAAATAAAACTGAGACGAATCAAATGCATGGTCCAAATATTTGTCAGTATAAAAATCAAGTTTTCTACTAGAAACGTTCGAACCTCTTACCTATTTTTAAAGAATAACTGATGCACTCCTTCCTTTCAGCCATGTAACTCACTGACTTTTGCATTCACACATATTTTCATACAAAGATTTAAACCACTATTTATCAACAAATCAAGGCTTGCAATTCTGGCATCTCGCATAAATTATAACTATTGATTTATCTCCTCCACTGATGTAGCTCATCAGTTACATTCAAACCACTATATATCTATCCCATTCCTTAAATCACGTAAGTAAAAGAAACTGATGCCTCAAAAAATTAAGTTTTACTATATAACGTTCGAACTATGCACCTATTCATAGCCTATATACATATCAAAAGTACAATCACACATGAAAAAGCTCTTTAAAAACTGATGCGTTATCTACACTTATGATCCCCATGGAACTTCACAAACATCATCTATATTTACACCAGCTCTTTTTCCCTTCCACTATTCGCTCTGCCTTGCCTCCTTCTTGAGCCCGAGATCTATCAGGTAATAGCATTTTTTCCTTTCGTCCAGATTTGCTTCTTCTTCATTTTCTGATTTTCTTCATCACCTTGCTCGGCCTCCCCATGTTGTACGAGTTATGTCCATAATTATTGTGTGTAGATCTGTGACTTGTTGTCTAGGCTAGGAAGTTTGGCAAGTCTGCATATGATTATGATATAGATGTTATTAGTTTTAAGTTTTAAACTGGTAGGAACAGACAGTAATTGCGATTTGTTTTAAATTGATAACCACTAATACTTTCATAACTTTGTTCTTTTTAAATTGATAATAACAGATACTATTTGGGTTGTTTTAAAATTGTCAAGAACAGATACTACTTGGTTTTGTTTTAATTCTAATAAGAACAGATACTATTTGATTTTTTTTTTTGTTTAAACTGTTAAGAACAAATGATATCAATTTTTGATTTAAACTGATAAGAACAGCTGCACCAAGTTTTTGTTTTTAAATTGATAAGTTGGTAAGTGCAGATGCTACTAAAATATTTTGTTTAACTAAGTAGTTGAAGTGCATAATTGTTCTTGTAATAAAGATATGTACTGAGTATTGCATGCCTCATGTTGCTCCAGTCTTCATTTCCATTTTGTTTGCCTATTTGTATTGCATTTTCTTGGCATTGACTTGTATTCAGTCACATTGCACTGTCCATGCATGATGATCCTCACTTTGCACTTTGAATTGTTGTATGCATTTGAGTTCACCCTCATTCGAATTGTTGCAGTCTTGTACAGGTATTAATAGCTTGTCCCTTATAACCTGGTTGCATTATTGATCCATTTTTTTTTGACAGTCTGCATTAGTTGGTTTATTTGAGTTGGGTATTTTCACTTGAATTGGTCTTGTGGCAGTTTGCATGTCAAGTTGCACACTACTGTCTTATATTACTTTGATAAAATGTGAAATGTTACATGTTGCTTCGTACCATGCTTTAGTTGTCTGCATCCCATATCTCTGCTCTTACAATATGAACAGACCCTTGAAACCATATGTTATCTTGTTGTTTGAATCATAGCTTGATGTTATATATGTATGTAGATAGTGTGTCTGCTTGTCTGCATTGAGGTTGTATTCATATATACCTGCTACTGTTGCATTATTTGCTTCACTTGAGTTTTGTAACTGTAGCCTATTGGGTTCATTTTGAAACTTTGTATTTTCAAAATTTTTGATATGTTCAGTCTTCATATCCATTCCAGTTTACATTATCTAATATGTTTCAGTTTCATATCTATATTGCATCCATAATGTTGCACTTTGGTCTGGTCATTGTTTTCCTGGGTGTTGAAGTCTTCATCTCCATTTTATGTACTGTTAGTACTTCATCCCTGTTGTGCATGTCTGCATATTTAGTAATACATGCCTGCATATTTAGTTAGTATCAGCCTGGGTAGAAATGGGGAACAACTAGGTTTTAAAAAAAAAAAAAAAAAAAAGAAAAAAAAAAAAAGAGAAAAAAAAAAAGAAAAAAAAAAAAAAAATCTGATGGTGAAGCTGAATTCTAGAAGTAAATATGAGTTAGAAGATAGTTGGGCAACACAAACATGGGCATCTGTAAGTATTCGGATAACAGAGAAATAGGGATAAGTGTTCACCAGTTTTGCATATGACCCGTAGATTTGACATATTTAACTCGAAGCAATATAGGTGCTGACTCGAAGCAACGACTTGCTTGGCCCGAAGCAGTTGAGTTTTTCTCAGGGTAAAAATTTTGGACACAGGGAAGTGTTATGTTCTATTCATGGCGTGAGTTTGCATGGGATACGAGTGTGCACATGTACAAAGTATAGAGTAGGAAAACTTCACCTTCTGTCAGTCAGCCTTTAGAAATTTTGTCGTAGTTTAGTGTTACCCGGTTCTCGTTTAGGGTATGTTTTGGTCACGGTACACGGTGGAGTGGTCGAGCAAAGCAAACAAACCCCGTTCTATTCTCATTTTCTTTGATCGTAAATTTTTAAGTCACGTATTCCATAATTGAAATTTTGTTCTAGATTTGAATCTACGTCAGAAGAATTTGATCGTTATTCTCTGTCGTGCTTTATCGGTGAATCGTCGTTTTGTATTCAAATTTTCTGCAACTTTCAGGTGAGTTTTTCTCACCAGACATATGTACATATATTGTGTAAATTATCGCAAGTGTATGTGTAAACATTCTATTTAGATATTATCTGTCTGTAGTATGATGTAGAATGATGAACCCATTTAAATTGACATCTCATCAGTTATTTATCTGTTATATTATTTCTGCAGTTATATTATTAATTGTTATTTACTGCTTAAATCACCACTGCAAGTTCCCTGTTAAAGTTGGATTGTTATGGGCTGAAATAATGATTATTGTTAAACTAGTCTGTTAACTGCTTAACTGATAACTTGGGATTGCGGGTTTGAAATGATAGAACCCGGGGTTTTGTAAATTACGGGTTGAAATGATATAAATCCGTATCACTTGACCTAGGCTAGAGAACTATATACAGGCCCGTGGTTCTTATAATATTTTCTGAAATATTTAAAAATTATTTTGGAAGTTAAATATTTGATTTAATATCTTTAAAGGATTTTATTTTAATTTTTGAATGAGTTATAAATGTTAATAAGTAAATAGATAAATAAGTTATATTTGGAAATATTTATTTAGTTAATCAATCTGCTACAGCATTTTAAAAATGCGGTCTTTTTGAAATTGGACTAGTTTTACCCGTAACTTTAGGTAGCATTTCCTAAGTGCTACAGAATCTAGAATTGATTGTTTTAAAACTCATGGAATTTGAGAAATTTTATTTTATGTTAAGTTTTGGAAAATCTTAAGATATGATATTTATAACTGGATTTTCCTTAATAAATTTAAGATGAATATTCTAGTATTAAGTGAATTTTGAAGATATTAAATGACTAACATTGGGAGTTTATTTATGGAATTTATGGGAATATTCAAGACTAAATAATAAAACATTGATTTGTTGAAAGAATAAAATCCAAATTTAGTTTTGAATAGGAAATACTCCAATTGGATATATATATATAGGAATTGTAACGGATTTGAGGACATAAAGTGATATTTAAATTATGGTTTAAACTTTAAATAAAGAAATATATTTGTAAAGCTATATAAATTATCTTCTTCACAAAGTAACCATAAAGTTAAACCATTTATTCTATATACCGTTGAATATCCAAACCATTTGTGTGTTGGGAGTTATGATTTAAAGTAAAAATTCCAAATATTATGTTTTGAAGATATATTTCAAATATTCGGCTTCCAGATATTATAAATTTTAAGCAGTATGGTTTTGGAAAGAATTATATTTGAATATAACGATATCATATTGTTTTGGGTTTTAAAATGATATCGTATTTATAGTTTTGAAATGGAAATGTTTATTTTGGTTTTAAAGTATAAAATGTTTTAAATGACCGCGGGTTATAATAACGATGGGTTGGCAAAGAGACCGGGATCGGATATGGACATACTCTCTGTCGATACCGAAAACCACTTTGACCAACCGTGTACGCGGCGGAGATTCCAGAATGAAGTAGGTCGGTGGTGGCGTTTCCTGTAAGGTAAATACGTGGACCCGACTCCCGTGAGTTGGCATAAGGTGGCTAAAACAGGAGCAATTCCAGGCCAATGAGGTCATTCCTCTGATCGGACGCTCCTCTTCGATATTATACTATGATTTTGGATTGATTCGGTGGCCACCTCTATATTTTGATTTTGGGGAGTTAGTCCGAGGTGGGCGGTAACTGCGGCTACGCGTTTCCACCAGCCTGGATAGCAATTGGTATATCTACCCTGGCATTGCCTAGTTGTGCCGTGTCATCTACCATACCGAGCCTTGTACGAGTTTAGATTTCTCCCGTAGCCCGTGTGGTATCCTCTAGTTGCTTCCCGATCAGGAGGAGCTATGATATTGGATGGACTACTGGGACTATTACGTGTTAAGGGCTATATGGGTAACCCCTTAATGCTAAGAAAAAAGTATGTTTATTTTATAAATAGACACTATTATAATAGCGCAATATACTACATAGTAAATAGTTTAACGGATCCTTAGAGGATGGGCGGTCCCAAGCATCCTTTAAGTTACTTGCTCTATATTACAGTACACTTGAATTAGCTTACATTATATAAGTATGTATGTCCTGACTCGAGTGTTATGTTTTATTTTACGCTCGGGTCAGCCTGAGTTGCGGTTTTCAGTTCTATCTGGAGCTAGGACATCCCGTAGATCATTCGTGCTGCTGGAAGCCTTTTCAGTCTTTATCTTTTTGCAAGCAAGGCTTTGGAAGACTCTGTTCCTATGTATGTCTAAAGCTGTATTGCAGATTCTAAACTATGTAAATTCTGTTGATCAAAGATTTGTAGTGGCTTCATGAACCACTGAAATTTTATTTCCGCTGTAAGTTCTGATATCTGTGTATGTGATTCTGTGATTTTATTTACTGCATATTCTGAGTTTTGCCAAATTTATTCTACAACGCAGTACCTTGAACACTTCAAGTCCGACATGAGCGGATGCGAAGGGTTGAAAATACTGGGTCATTACATTTGGTATCAGAGCTTTGGTTCTAGGCAAAACTTAGAATATATGGTAAATTGGATTTACAGAATCACCTTCATTAGAGATTGAACCATTCTCTTTTCGAGTTCTGGAACGTCCCCTACGGTTCCAAAGTTCATTCGTGTCCCTCACTTTTCATCTTCCTTAAATTCTGGAGTATTCCATAACTCCACTTCGAATGATCTTCATAGTAAATTTGCGGTCTCGCCATCATTCTAATAAAGGGGTGAAACTCCTTTACAATTAGCATTTATTCACCGGAGATTTATATTTATCATTGGTTTATATGCTAGTATCTTTGGTTATTCCGAACTCTACCTCTTCGGATCAAATGTAGATTTACCCCAACCACATCGATCCGATTCTTTAAGTCACGGTTGACCCGGTCAAGGTTGTCCGCGATTATATAGACTTACCCAGTTTCCTTATTCTGATTTTTAATCACCGGATTTTCTGATTTCAACTCATCTTGAATTCTATTTGATTTGAGTTCATCAAAAATTTGAATCACTATCCTTGACTTGAAAGTTTTATTTCTGTATTTGAAAATAAAATCTAATATATATATAAGTATAATTTTCAGAACTCTATAATTAATTTGACTAGTTGTCAAGAGATAATAGTTTTGATTTTATATATGAGTTTGTAAGCCATGTGTTTTGTCATATATAAATAATTGAACTATAAAACAATGGTTACAAATAGAAATGAAGTTAAAACTAGAACTTGAGAATTAAACTTCCGATGATTTCAAACCTTGTATTTAAAGTTTAAAAGGATATAATAAGTATTTTCGAATAGAAATTTGTTTCCGAAATTTTTTAAAATCTAGTGCTTTTCTCTTTGTCGCTGGAAAATAATTTCGGTGATGACTGCAGCATCATCGACTTTCATTTTCGAGTTTCGAAGTGAAGGGACCACCCTGTAGTCTGGCTACAGTGTACCTTGAGATTTTTGATTTGAATTTCTAAAGTATGACTTAATATATATAATTTATATTTGATTTGACATATTATGTATATATATTTATTTATCTCTAAATGGTTTGAAGAAGAATCAGAAATTTAATTCTTAAGTTTTATCTTGAGGAATAATTTAATAAAAATAAATTTGAATAAGAAATTCCAACAGGAAATAATTGAATTTGAAAGTTTAGTTGTATAATACTCAATTCCATTCAATATAACTTACCTTGAGTTTCAAAAGTTAACAATGTAATTGGATAATATACATTATAAAAAGGGGATTTTATAATTAAAATTTAGGTGGTTATAATAAATGTTATACACTAAAATTTTAGTTGTAAAAGATAAATAGAGGTAGATATAGAAAAAGGAATTTAAGAAATTTATTCAAAGGAACCTAATAATCAAAGTTGATTTAACATGGAACCTTAAATCTAACTAAGAAATTCTAATTAAAGTTATTCCCTAAGTGAATAATTATGATTTGAATAGTTAGGACATATTCTAATATTGCTAAATTTGATAATTGAGATTTTGGGTTTCGGATAAAAATTTTTATTGAAGGAATATCTTATTTTTTAAAATAGGTATTTCAAATAAAGTGGTTAGGATATTTGTTAAGAATTTAGAGTTAAGAAAATAATAAACTGATTAGGAATACTATCATATCTACTATAACATATTATCAGTGCTGCTATTCTAAAAATATAATGTTTGAAAATTTATAATTGAATAAATGAAGATTATTTTAAAAGGGTTATGATTTTAGTAGTATGATTTCCAAATGATAATATCTATAAATCGTAATGATTTTCAAAATATTATGATCTCAAATTTATTATCTTATTTTGTTTTGAACTATCTTTAAATGTCCTTGGTTTCCTTATCTGCTACGGATTGGGATGCTATCGCTTATACCAGTCTATTTATAAATCTTTCTATAATCTTTGAGATCTTTGTTACTCATCGGGACCTGAGCACCGCTGAGCACCCATAGACTGACAGTCAAACTGAAGGGGTAAAACCAATTCTAGAGAACCTTCTTCGTGCTTCAAATCCGGAACTATCCGTTTAAGATTCTTGTCTATCTAGCTTATCTTCTTTGTTTCTCTTCTTTCGTTCCTTTTCGAGGACGAAAAGTTCTTAAGTGGGGGAGAGTGTAACAGCCCTAGTTTTTAGATATTTATTTTATTATTAATTATTTAATTTTAAAAATGTATTTATATAAATTGTGTTTAACAATATAGTTAATTATTTAATTTGAAGATATATTTTATAAAATTGTATATGTCAATAAAATTTAATATTAACTGTAAAAAATTTAAGCTATGTTTAAACTGTAAAATTTCGCGTTTAAAAGACGCGTCAAATTTTAGGGTATAAAGCAACGTAATAAAACGTGTGTTTTTAAAATGTTATTTTACAGAAATTTTTGATATTTTGACTGCGTCTGTTTAACGTAGTGTAAAAAATCGTGTTTCCAAATATTTTGGAGAGAAACATCAGTCAGTGATTTTATACCAAACATTATTTTATTATTCGTTAACTGACCGATTGATAAAATAAATTGTATTACATACGTTCATCCCTACATCAGTGCAAAATCAACCCCTGTGTACAAATCTTTTTGTTACCGTTCACATCTAAGAAAATCAACTCTCCCTCTTTTAAATTTCCGTTTCAGTTTTGATTTTTAAGTAACGTTCAAATCCCTCTCTGATATTTTTCCTTTGCACTTATATCAGCCATCAAACTTAAATCACGCATACATTAAATCCAGTTGTGTAACTGCCTAAATCTTATATCACACTGTTTAGTTTGCAACAAATGGGATATTAAAAGTTTGCATGTCTAAAGATAAATCAACGTATGCCTTAAACCAAGCTTTTGCGTTACAGCCAAGACATATTATTGGAAGCAAATTCCAACCTTTCCCATTTTCTGCTTGCAAATGGCTCTACCTTAAATCACGCATATAACACATTTACCTTCCTATAAACTAATAGCTCTCTCTCCCTTTGACCGTGCAACAGTTTAAAACATTCAAGTGCAAGGTTAGAAATTGTTAATTATTTGAAACGGTTAACATTTACCATTCTTATGTGACATGCTAAATCAGGGGTTTCCTTAATCACGTAATATACTCATTTACACTTGCCTCCGCATGTCAGTTTTCTTTCATAAATTAATTCTTAAGTCTGGCCATTTCATTTATTTTAATCAAACTAAATAAGGGATTTAAAGCATGCTGAAATCACGCATTCATATTTACATATTTTTAAACTTTATATGTGGTGTAACTCTCGGTCCCTCCCTTTATTTCATTCCTTTTGTAACTGATGTCATAAACCACTGATTGCTCTTCCTCTGATCTTGCCACAGATCATATTTTTCCAATTTTGCAACGTCCAAATACATTTGTAAACATATTTAATACAAATCAAAATTTATTTAAAAATAAATGAATCATCACACACGTATTCATATTTACACAGTTAAAAATAAAACTGATACTTAAGAAAACAAATAAAACTGAGACGAATCAAATGCATGGTCCAAATATTTGTCAGTATAAAAATCAAGTTTTCTACTAGAAACGTTCGAACCTCTTACCTATTTTTAAAGAATAACTGATGCACTCCTTCCTTTCAGCCATGTAACTCACTGACTTTTGCATTCACACATATTTTCATACAAAGATTTAAACCACTATTTATCAACAAATCAAGGCTTGCAATTCTGGCATCTCGCATAAATTATAACTATTGATTTATCTCCTCCACTGATGTAGCTCATCAGTTACATTCAAACCACTATATATCTATCCCATTCCTTAAATCACGTAAGTAAAAGAAACTGATGCCTCAAAAAATTAAGTTTTACTATATAACGTTCGAACTATGCACCTATTCATAGCCTATATACATATCAAAAGTACAATCACACATGAAAAAGCTCTTTAAAAACTGATGCGTTATCTACACTTATGATCCCCATGGAACTTCACAAACATCATCTATATTTACACCAGCTCTTTTTCCCTTCCACTATTCGCTCTGCCTTGCCTCCTTCTTGAGCCCGAGATCTATCAGGTAATAGCATTTTTTCCTTTCGTCCAGATTTGCTTCTTCTTCATTTTCTGATTTTCTTCATCACCTTGCTCGGCCTCCCCATGTTGTACGAGTTATGTCCATAATTATTGTGTGTAGATCTGTGACTTGTTGTCTAGGCTAGGAAGTTTGGCAAGTCTGCATATGATTATGATATAGATGTTATTAGTTTTAAGTTTTAAACTGGTAGGAACAGACAGTAATTGCGATTTGTTTTAAATTGATAACCACTAATACTTTCATAACTTTGTTCTTTTTAAATTGATAATAACAGATACTATTTGGGTTGTTTTAAAATTGTCAAGAACAGATACTACTTGGTTTTGTTTTAATTCTAATAAGAACAGATACTATTTGATTTTTTTTTTGTTTAAACTGTTAAGAACAAATGATATCAATTTTTGATTTAAACTGATAAGAACAGCTGCACCAAGTTTTTGTTTTTAAATTGATAAGTTGGTAAGTGCAGATGCTACTAAAATATTTTGTTTAACTAAGTAGTTGAAGTGCATAATTGTTCTTGTAATAAAGATATGTACTGAGTATTGCATGCCTCATGTTGCTCCAGTCTTCATTTCCATTTTGTTTGCCTATTTGTATTGCATTTTCTTGGCATTGACTTGTATTCAGTCACATTGCACTGTCCATGCATGATGATCCTCACTTTGCACTTTGAATTGTTGTATGCATTTGAGTTCACCCTCATTCGAATTGTTGCAGTCTTGTACAGGTATTAATAGCTTGTCCCTTATAACCTGGTTGCATTATTGATCCATTTTTTTTTGACAGTCTGCATTAGTTGGTTTATTTGAGTTGGGTATTTTCACTTGAATTGGTCTTGTGGCAGTTTGCATGTCAAGTTGCACACTACTGTCTTATATTACTTTGATAAAATGTGAAATGTTACATGTTGCTTCGTACCATGCTTTAGTTGTCTGCATCCCATATCTCTGCTCTTACAATATGAACAGACCCTTGAAACCATATGTTATCTTGTTGTTTGAATCATAGCTTGATGTTATATATGTATGTAGATAGTGTGTCTGCTTGTCTGCATTGAGGTTGTATTCATATATACCTGCTACTGTTGCATTATTTGCTTCACTTGAGTTTTGTAACTGTAGCCTATTGGGTTCATTTTGAAACTTTGTATTTTCAAAATTTTTGATATGTTCAGTCTTCATATCCATTCCAGTTTACATTATCTAATATGTTTCAGTTTCATATCTATATTGCATCCATAATGTTGCACTTTGGTCTGGTCATTGTTTTCCTGGGTGTTGAAGTCTTCATCTCCATTTTATGTACTGTTAGTACTTCATCCCTGTTGTGCATGTCTGCATATTTAGTAATACATGCCTGCATATTTAGTTAGTATCAGCCTGGGTAGAAATGGGGAACAACTAGGTTTTAAAAAAAAAAAAAAAAAAAAGAAAAAAAAAAAAAAGAGAAAAAAAAAAAGAAAAAAAAAAAAAAAATCTGATGGTGAAGCTGAATTCTAGAAGTAAATATGAGTTAGAAGATAGTTGGGCAACACAAACATGGGCATCTGTAAGTATTCGGATAACAGAGAAATAGGGATAAGTGTTCACCAGTTTTGCATATGACCCGTAGATTTGACATATTTAACTCGAAGCAATATAGGTGCTGACTCGAAGCAACGACTTGCTTGGCCCGAAGCAGTTGAGTTTTTCTCAGGGTAAAAATTTTGGACACAGGGAAGTGTTATGTTCTATTCATGGCGTGAGTTTGCATGGGATACGAGTGTGCACATGTACAAAGTATAGAGTAGGAAAACTTCACCTTCTGTCAGTCAGCCTTTAGAAATTTTGTCGTAGTTTAGTGTTACCCGGTTCTCGTTTAGGGTATGTTTTGGTCACGGTACACGGTGGAGTGGTCGAGCAAAGCAAACAAACCCCGTTCTATTCTCATTTTCTTTGATCGTAAATTTTTAAGTCACGTATTCCATAATTGAAATTTTGTTCTAGATTTGAATCTACGTCAGAAGAATTTGATCGTTATTCTCTGTCGTGCTTTATCGGTGAATCGTCGTTTTGTATTCAAATTTTCTGCAACTTTCAGGTGAGTTTTTCTCACCAGACATATGTACATATATTGTGTAAATTATCGCAAGTGTATGTGTAAACATTCTATTTAGATATTATCTGTCTGTAGTATGATGTAGAATGATGAACCCATTTAAATTGACATCTCATCAGTTATTTATCTGTTATATTATTTCTGCAGTTATATTATTAATTGTTATTTACTGCTTAAATCACCACTGCAAGTTCCCTGTTAAAGTTGGATTGTTATGGGCTGAAATAATGATTATTGTTAAACTAGTCTGTTAACTGCTTAACTGATAACTTGGGATTGCGGGTTTGAAATGATAGAACCCGGGGTTTTGTAAATTACGGGTTGAAATGATATAAATCCGTATCACTTGACCTAGGCTAGAGAACTATATACAGGCCCGTGGTTCTTATAATATTTTCTGAAATATTTAAAAATTATTTTGGAAGTTAAATATTTGATTTAATATCTTTAAAGGATTTTATTTTAATTTTTGAATGAGTTATAAATGTTAATAAGTAAATAGATAAATAAGTTATATTTGGAAATATTTATTTAGTTAATCAATCTGCTACAGCATTTTAAAAATGCGGTCTTTTTGAAATTGGACTAGTTTTACCCGTAACTTTAGGTAGCATTTCCTAAGTGCTACAGAATCTAGAATTGATTGTTTTAAAACTCATGGAATTTGAGAAATTTTATTTTATGTTAAGTTTTGGAAAATCTTAAGATATGATATTTATAACTGGATTTTCCTTAATAAATTTAAGATGAATATTCTAGTATTAAGTGAATTTTGAAGATATTAAATGACTAACATTGGGAGTTTATTTATGGAATTTATGGGAATATTCAAGACTAAATAATAAAACATTGATTTGTTGAAAGAATAAAATCCAAATTTAGTTTTGAATAGGAAATACTCCAATTGGATATATATATATAGGAATTGTAACGGATTTGAGGACATAAAGTGATATTTAAATTATGGTTTAAACTTTAAATAAAGAAATATATTTGTAAAGCTATATAAATTATCTTCTTCACAAAGTAACCATAAAGTTAAACCATTTATTCTATATACCGTTGAATATCCAAACCATTTGTGTGTTGGGAGTTATGATTTAAAGTAAAAATTCCAAATATTATGTTTTGAAGATATATTTCAAATATTCGGCTTCCAGATATTATAAATTTTAAGCAGTATGGTTTTGGAAAGAATTATATTTGAATATAACGATATCATATTGTTTTGGGTTTTAAAATGATATCGTATTTATAGTTTTGAAATGGAAATGTTTATTTTGGTTTTAAAGTATAAAATGTTTTAAATGACCACGGGTTATAATAACGATGGGTTGGCAAAGAGACCGGGATCGGATATGGACATACTCTCTGTCGATACCGAAAACCACTTTGACCAACCGTGTACGCGGCGGAGATTCCAGAATGAAGTAGGTCGGTGGTGGCGTTTCCTGTAAGGTAAATACGTGGACCCGACTCCCGTGAGTTGGCATAAGGTGGCTAAAACAGGAGCAATTCCAGGCCAATGAGGTCATTCCTCTGATCGGACGCTCCTCTTCGATATTATACTATGATTTTGGATTGATTCGGTGGCCACCTCTATATTTTGATTTTGGGGAGTTAGTCCGAGGTGGGCGGTAACTGCGGCTACGCGTTTCCACCAGCCTGGATAGCAATTGGTATATCTACCCTGGCATTGCCTAGTTGTGCCGTGTCATCTACCATACCGAGCCTTGTACGAGTTTAGATTTCTCCCGTAGCCCGTGTGGTATCCTCTAGTTGCTTCCCGATCAGGAGGAGCTATGATATTGGATGGACTACTGGGACTATTACGTGTTAAGGGCTATATGGGTAACCCCTTAATGCTAAGAAAAAAGTATGTTTATTTTATAAATAGACACTATTATAATAGCGCAATATACTACATAGTAAATAGTTTAACGGATCCTTAGAGGATGGGCGGTCCCAAGCATCCTTTAAGTTACTTGCTCTATATTACAGTACACTTGAATTAGCTTACATTATATAAGTATGTATGTCCTGACTCGAGTGTTATGTTTTATTTTACGCTCGGGTCAGCCTGAGTTGCGGTTTTCAGTTCTATCTGGAGCTAGGACATCCCGTAGATCATTCGTGCTGCTGGAAGCCTTTTCAGTCTTTATCTTTTTGCAAGCAAGGCTTTGGAAGACTCTGTTCCTATGTATGTCTAAAGCTGTATTGCAGATTCTAAACTATGTAAATTCTGTTGATCAAAGATTTGTAGTGGCTTCATGAACCACTGAAATTTTATTTCCGCTGTAAGTTCTGATATCTGTGTATGTGATTCTGTGATTTTATTTACTGCATATTCTGAGTTTTGCCAAATTTATTCTACAACGCAGTACCTTGAACACTTCAAGTCCGACATGAGCGGATGCGAAGGGTTGAAAATACTGGGTCATTACAGGTCATCTCATATATCAAAATAGATGTTTTAAAATATTTTAAAATCAATGGAATGGGTTACAGATCCAAATTCCATCGTTTAAAGAAGTTATGCTAAAATCAAGTTATTTCAAAATTGATTTCAATTAAAATGATTTCTAGGCGTTTCGAGCCCGTACGATCAAACGACAAGTCCAATCGCTACGAAACTTGAAATCCTGCAATAATTTACTGTTACGGATTGGATGAAACTGGTTTTGTCGAAATCCGAGTCAGTGGCCAACATGGCTATTTTCCAATTAATTAAATAATTTAATATTAAACTAATTAATCACTTCTTCAATTCAAATTTAATTGTTTACCAATTTTACCATTCTAAATTACATGGTAAATTTAAAATCCTTTAAACAAATTTCCATGTTAATTTATTATGGGATATTCCACCAATTTCAATGTTTAAATTTCAATTTCAATCAATTCAGTAATTACAAATTAAATTCCCAATAATCCAATTTAATTGAACTTTCATCCTATTATTCAATCCATTATTATCAAATAGAGGAAATTAACGTTGGTTTATATCTTAGCATGTTGATATTCTCCAATTTTTATCTAAATTTCAAATAACGAAATATATAAATACTTAATTTCATTTACTTGCAATTAATCTAATTATTAAACTTTAAATTTCAGTAAATTGATAAGTCTTGTTACGCATTCCCTTAATTAAACAAATTGTCATAATATGAATAAAATTAACACTATTCCCAATAATTCTCTAAATTTGCGTTAACATAACATTTAATTTGCATTTATTGCAACTGATTACCAGTTTTAATTTAATAGACTAAATAAATGGTTAACTTATAATAATTGTTACCATTAACGTTTAATTACACTTATAAGTTATTACTAACAAACAAATGTTAAAATTGATTAAACAACACTGTTCCTATCCAATTATCATTAATTTTATACTAACTCATCAATTAGTTCAATATCTACACTTGTTTCCTTATATTCAATTCATAGTCAAGCATAACATTTAAATTATTCTAATAAATTGGAGTTTCATTCAAATCGTTAACGATTAACTTTAATTGACATTGCTACGTTTTATTCTTAACATTCACTTCATTATAAATTATAAATTTTTTATTTCTTTCTAAATTTAGTTACAAAAATCTTATTAAATCAACTAGTTTAATATCGAAATTTACGGGTCGTTATAGTGAATATAATTATATATATATATAAATGTAAATTATATTCATAAGGAAATAATTGATCTAATAAAAGATTTGAATCAAGATAAACGAATCAATTGGGGTCTTAAATTTTAATTAAGGTATAAATTTGACAAAGATTCAAATGTAAGTGGAAATATAGTAGTTAATACAAATAAGATGAAATTGGAGGATATTAATGAAATGAAAGACAAAACAACATTAACTATGTTATTAGAGTAATAGTTAAATGAATAATAAGGTTTAAAAATTAATAAATGGATTATTGGAATTTTATTTATAATTACTGAATTTACTGAAATTGAAATTAAACACTGAAATTGGTAAATTAATTAACTGTGAATTGATATCTAGATTTGTTTTAACTTATGGTAAATGTTTAAGAAATCTAAAATGACAGAAATTGTAAAGTAGTATATTTGAATTGAAAAGTCATTTAAGTAATTTATTTAATTAACTTGAAAAATAGCCATTTTGGGCACTGCCTCGGATTTCGAGGAAACTAGTTTCATCGGATCCGTAACAGTGAATTATTGTAGGATTTCAAATTTCATAGCGATCGGACTTGTCATTCGATCGTAAGGACTCGAAATACCTAGAAATCAATTTAAATGAAATCAATTTGAAATAAGTTGATTTTAACATTACTTTTCGGGTCGTTTATCCTTTAACGTGTAAATCAAGCTGGTCCATTCTTTCTATTTTCAGCTTTGCCTATAAATAGCCCGTTATAATCCCTAATTGTTTTTAATTCCATTTGTCTGTACGTACATTTCGTCTGTCCACTTCTCCTTCTCAATGGCAGAAAAACAAATCCCCAACTCAACTTTAAATCAAATTTCAATAAAAAATTAACACTCATCAAAATATACCGAATTATATATCGATTTGAAGCTCTCGATGAGCGCAAGTTGAATTTGCTATCCGTTTTTCGATTTCGGTTTCTGTGTGGCTAGAACTGGGCGAACTATTCTCGATCGTTCATTGATCGTCGATCAACTTCGACTGATCATTGAATCAATGATGCAGTTTGGTAGGGAGGACCGAGGGGACTTCATCGGCGTGGTTTGTTGGACGAGATGACGGTTGGATCATCGCCGCTAATTGGATTAGGTTTTTATTTGAGTGGCGGCTGCTGGTGTTTGATGTCATCGATCAACTACGTGGCGGAGTCGCTATGGTCAGGGGAGTGTCGCGGAGAGTAGCTCTTCGCTTGGGGGGTGCGTGCTTGAGTGCGGCTGGCCGTGGCAGTGGTGAAAAATGAAGGATCGTGGCAGTTTTTGTTGTTTGAACGGGAGGACTACGCGTGCTATGGTTCCTCAATTTTGCAAAGGTTACATGTAGTATTACGTGTATTTTATTTATTTATTTTCTAATTTTAATCATCTAACTTCAAAACTTAATATTTTTTGCATACGAACTCGGATTCACACATGGTTTTTTCCGCTCGAATCATATCGAAATTTGGGACATTTTGACACTTGTTAAGTTGAATTATGAGATTGTTCAAATTTGTGCCCTAAATTGGATTTAAATTCAAAGGCGGGCGACCCACTCACAACTTCTAAAATTTCTTATGTTTGTTAAATTTAATTTCGGATGCGAATAGAAATTTGTTGATCAATGTTTGGTATATTTAAATTGTCATTCTGATTTAATATCTTATTAATGCATTTAAATATCATTTAATTGAATATTGAATTTTAAATTGTCAATTCAATACCTGCATTGATTATCAGTTATCTATTGATGTCCATTGTTTGATTTGGATGATGATTAAGATGTATGCCTGATTTGTTGATATTGGACAACTGAATGTTGCATTTCATATTGTTATAACATTGCAAGTTCCCTATGGGTTGAAATGATACAAACCCGAACAATCTATAGATTAGGGGAAAATCATTATGGTTGAAATGGTAGAACCGAGCGATTTTATGGATTTCATTTAATTTGGGATCACGGTTTGAAATGATATATAACTGTAAAATTTTAAATTGCGGATTGAAATGATAAATATCTGTATCGGTTGACCCTAAGGTAAAGAATTATATGCAGACGTCAAATTGGTTAAACTAAATGATTTTAAAGCCTTAATTTTTGAATCCAGTTAAATGATATTTTTAAATAAAAATTGATTTATATAAAGTAAATTATTTCAAAATTCAAGTTTTATGTTCAAATTGGAATTGGTTTAAACAAATTAGTTAAAAGAATTTAATTGAAAATTTCAAAGTTGAATTTGGAATATAAGTGAAATTTATCAGAATTGAGTTATTTGAATTGTTTGAAATATAACTTTGTAATGTTTTGAAATTGGAATAATTTAAATTGATATTTCAAAAACGGATTGAAATCAATATAATATTTGATCAGTTTTTTGAGTGTTTGAATTGAAAGATAAAAATTGGGTTTTGTGATTTAGAAATGTGAAATGGTCCATATATGTTGAAATAAAATAAATAGTTAAATTTATATAAATTCCAAATTCATATTTAATATAAACTGTAATATATATATATATATATATATATATATAATTTTAAAATTTCTAATTATTAAGATTTCAAAATTATTAAACTATTTTAATCTATATTAACTATATAAATTGTTTTAACCTATTTAAACCAATTTAATTTGTTTTAAACTAATTTAACCATTTAATTTAATTAATCTATTTTAAAGCTATTTAATCTATTTTAATTGTATTTAAACTATTTTAAACCTATTCAACTATCTTAAATCAAGTTAAAACTATTTTAATCTATTTCTAAATTATTTTTGAGTACTTTACCTATTTATAGCTATTTAAACTATCTTTCAAATTCCAAACTAAATACATTAGATGTATTTATATTTTAAATCCTCGATTTTTAACGTGAATATGGTTACATGATAATACAACCTATGTTGGGATTTATATAATTATTTGAGTAAATAAGACGGTTTTGAAATGAGGATTTACCCTTTTTGAAATATGATTTCGAAAGTAGATATAATTTCGTAAGTGATATGGTTTTGAGAAAGTGATATTTGGATATAAATTGTGAATTGGCTTTTGAAATGTAAAAAAACCATCCGGCCTGAAACTAGCATTTGGTTGTTAAAGAGATCGGGATCAGATATTGTCATACTCTCTGGCAATACCGAAAACTACTTTAACAGCTGTGTACGTGATGGAGATTCTAGAAATGATGTAGGATGGTTTGGTGAACGATTTCTGTATGAGGTATAAGGTAACCCTGACTCCCGCGAGTCAGTTTAGATGTGACTAAAACAAGATCCATGTCGGGCCAAGCGAGGTCATTCCTCCTATCGGACACACTTCTTCGATCTATAATCTGACTTTGTGCTTGATTCGGTGGCCACCCTCTGATTTTGATTTGGGAGTGTGTACCGAGGTGGGCGGTAGTAGCTCTACGCGTTACCACCAGTTCGGATCCGCAATTGGTATATTTACCCTGGCATTGCCTCGAGTGCCGTGTTCACATTCTCTAGAGCGCCTTCTACGAGTTTGTTTTGTATCGTACTTATGATGTGCTCCCTGATAGCCCACCTGTGGGTGGAGTTTATAGTATCTGTGCAGACTATGGCATTATAAAAATATGTTAAGTGGTATATGGTAACGCCTTGACGCTATTTTAATACTTTACTGTAGACACTATTATAATAGCGTATTGTACTACAAAGTAGATAGTTTAATGGATCCTTAGGAGATGGAAATCCGAACATCTCTTAAGTTAGTACACCCACGTTAGACACTGGATAGGAGATGTCAAACCCCGTAGACATGTCTGATGCTGTCACATGCATATTTACCGTTGATTTAACTTACATAAGATCTTTTAGTTCTGACTCGAGTGTTTTGTCTTTTCATTTCGCTCGAGTCAGCCTGAGCATTTCAGGGTTGAAGACCTTATTTTTGAAGGACGAAGATGAAGGTTTTTACTTGTATTATTTATCATATTCCACCGCATCATGTTGTTCCGCTACATTTATTTATTTATTCATGTTTATATAACTCTGATGCTTGTGTTGTAACGAATAATCAAATATATTTTTAAAACAGCTTCATGAACTGTTATTTGATTATTATATTTTGTCATTCCGCAGCGAGATCCTGTATTTGTTTTTTTTCGTTCTCTTTCTCTTAATTACCCCATAAGAATCTGCCCTTTTGAATGGTTTGACCTTGACATGTGTGTCTGCTTAAAATATCCAAAAGGTGTGTCGTTACACTATGGCTACCGATAGGTCGAGAACAACTGGGGTGATGTCATAATCGGCACTATCCAGATGGAAGGGGAAGGTTGGTTCTATGTTGGTTTAGACGTTCAGCATATGGACCCCAAGTACATTTTTCTAGAGATGTATTGTACGGAAGGTAGTACCTCACCTTGTCATTTATATGGAATCCAATCTCCAATACGTGCTTGCCATTTTGTTCATAAACTTACTGTAACATCCTATTTAAATAAAATTCAAATTAGAAATTAATTTAATTTTTGAAATTAAATGGTGAATTAATTTGGTATTTTCCAAATTTAAATAGATATTTGTTTGTTTATCAATATAAATGAATATGACTTTAAATTGAATTTCTAAGTCGGAAATTCAAAAAATAAATATTTTGAATAATATTTTAATTATAAATTTAATTGTGGATTAATTTGAAGATTTGAATATATATATATATCAAAAGATTGTATACAAAGGAATTTATTTGAAAATTTCTAGTTTAAAAATATATGTGCATATAGATTGATTTATAAATAGAATTTGGATTAGAAATTTAAAGATAAGTGTTTTTAAAATAAAAATTGTATTTATTACTTGTTATTTCTAAGGGACTAATATATATAAATATTTATTAATAATGAACAATTTAATTTCAAAGCATTTGTCTTAAGGTTATTTAAAAAGTTATATAAGTGTAAATATAGGAAAAAAGTATGAATAAAATATACACATTTTTAATAACTTGAATTTAAAATGTAAAATAAGATTTCATAAAAGATTTAAATTACTTTTCTTTTATATATTTGGAAATCAGTAAGATGAACATTTGTAAAATACACATATGTAAATAAACATTTAAGCTTTGATATGAATATATCTTTCGAAATATAAGTATAAGAATTAAAGTACACATGAGACAAATTAATTCAAAAATTAATAAAGGATTTAAAGTAAAATCTATAAATTAAATAAAATAAAGGGGTAAACTTAAATTTATAAATAAAAATGAAGTAAGGGTTTAAAAAACAAAAATCTTTGCTTGTGACATTTGTAAAATAAGGGAATGCATTCATATTACAAGTGTTAACATATTTTAGCAAGTGGCAATATAATAATTTTCTTCTAATTAAAATTTATAAACATGCATAAAAAAAATCAGGATGTTTTCATTTTCAAAACTTCTCAAATCTGAGAAATCAAGTTTAAAGCAAAACAAATCTGAAAACAAATAACAAAACAAAGTTCAGGTCAGTTTAAACTTCTCAGATTTAAAAGAAAACTAGAATTTTTTTATTATCAAAACCTGTTAAATTCAAAAATATGAAGCATTTCAAGGAAAATCAAATTCAAACAAAGATTAGTTTCAAGATCTTATGGCAAATCAGATTCAACTGAAAATCCGAAGCCATGAATCCAAATCAAACCCAGATAAACCAAAACCTGAAAAGAAAATTCAAAGCATCTAAACTAAAATCTAAGATCAAAAGAGAAGAAATCAAAAAGTTAAAAGCATCAATCTGGAAGCTACAACCTGAAGCAAAGAAGATCAAGTTTCCAGATCAAAAGAAAGGAAATTCAACTTGGGATTAAATCTTCATCAAAGCTGCAAGAAATTAATATTGGAAGTCAAACAACAATAGCATCAAGCAGGGACCAAGTTTGGAAACTAAGCCAGGCTTTAGAATAAAACAAGATCAAACAGTAAAAAGATCAGATCAATTTTCAAGTCCAAAATAAAAATTCCAGTTCTCTGCTTTGTCATACTCCAGGTGAGCAGAATTTGTTTTAAACCCAGATTTTCTTAATAATTTTCTTATGTCTGTGATGATTTTGACTTATAAGTGTTGTACGAATATAAATATATTAGTAAGTATATGTATTTACATGTGTGAATTTAAGTATGCATGTCTGTGTATATGCATTATCCCTCCCTATTGTTTTACAGGCAGAAATTTTTCATAGAAAAATCATATCTCAAAATATAAACAGGTTTCGGCGATAAATTTTAAATGAAAATTTATCATAATAGTGTAATACAAATTTTAGAAATATTTTCAAATGTATTTATGGAATAAATATCAAGAAAATTTGAGTATTGAAGTAATAAAAATTTTATATTAGAAATTAAAGTATTATGATTTTAGGTTTCAGTCATATTACTGGATTCGTGCTTGAATTTTATGAATTTTGATAATAATATTGAGATTTTTAAGTTTAAAATTGATGGGAATTTACGAGTTGATTGATATTGGGATTTTAGCAATTTTTGGTGATTGCGGAGGTTTGGATTCTCGTGTTTGTGATTAGAGGGGGATTGTAAGCTGGCGAACATCAGAAAAATAACCGAAAAAATTAAAAGTTGTCGTGGCGAAGCTCTAGTAGGATTTTAGGAGGAGGTCTGTTCGATTGGGTTTGCAGGACTATTCCATTATCGACGTTACTCCAGGATGCATCGCACTGGAGGGGAAATGTTTGTGGGCTAGTGGAGAAGCTCTGGTAAAAATGATGTGGTCAATGTTGGCCGGGGTTGTCATAACGAGGAGGGTTTGTAGTCGGCATTTGGTTTCAAGGAATACGTGATAGCTCGATTTTTTTACTCCAGTCGAAATTGATCGATTTGAGTGGTTATTTGGGATGTGGTGATTGTCGTTGACTTATCGATGGTAGCATGGTCGATCGAAAATGGACGGGGTGGCGTGCAACATGCACGCTTAAAAGTTTGTGCATCAGGAAAATGAGGTGGGTTGTGAGTTTGGGGAAGAAGAAGCTTACTCGAGTTTGTACTTGGAAAAAAGGAGTTTTGTCTCAGGTTCATTGCCGAGTTGTTCGAAAGTGATTATATCAAGTTTTAATTTTTAAATGTAACAAGTTTTAAAAAGCAATGCCTCGGGGGGTTTTGAGATTTTACTCAAAGGAGATCTCGGGGAAACTGGGTTGTAGCTCGAGGATATCTTGGGTTGTTATAAAACAGTTTTAAAATTTTAAACGAATTTAAATTTAAACATGCTTAACTCATTTAATTTTAAAAGAACTGTAATTTGTTTAAATTTGGGATTAGTAAAGGGTTTTGAAAATAAATCATTTTAAAATTGTTAAGTTTAAAATGTTTTTTTTTAAATGTTTTAAAAATATATATAACCTTTGTTTTTAAAAGTTTATTTTAAATAAACTTGATAATGAAATTAAGAAGTTAATCAAACATTTTTAAAATGAAGTTAACTTATATTGTTAATGATGATAAAATATAAGGTTTATTAATTAAAGATTAAATGATTAATGATTTTAATTACTTGATAATTAAAAAGAAATTAATAAAAGTATAATTAGTTTATGGGGTTATTAATTAAGGTTAATTGATCAAGGGATTAAAGGATAATTACTTAATGTAATTAGTTTCATGATTTAATAATATAAATGATTAGGTTAATCACTTATTATGATAATTAATTAATGATTAAGGTTGATTTATTAAGTGATTAGGGATAATCACTTATTGTAATTAATTAAGGATAATTAATTAAATAGTGATTAATTAAGGGTTAATTAACTTAATTATTAATTAACTAAAGGTAATTAATTAAAGAATAATTAAATAATTAGGGGTTAATTATTTAATGATTAAAGATGGATTTATTTATTAATTAAAGTTGATTTATTAATAATTAAAGGTTAATTAATAAATGATTAAAGGTTAATTAATGACTAAAGTTTGTACTTAATTAATTTGTTAATTAACCTAGATTAGCGTTTAATCTGGTTTCAATTAATCAGATGATCAACTAATCTTACTTTTGGATGACTATATTCTATTGAATGTTGTGAATTGTTTGATATTTCTACTGTGTGATGTTTTGTAATATGAATTGTTTTAATTCAAGGTGTGATGAATGTAATTTATTTTATTTGTGATAAATGTATATTATTTATCTGTGAATCTGTGAATGGAAGATAAGCATTATAGGAGTATACCGCTTATCTATTATTGTTGTGCTTGAATCTGTGATGATTGATGATGTCGCACTATTGTGTAAAACCCCTGGACTACACCATACACACACAACTATGGATTGCATGAGGAAATTGGTTAAGTCATGGATTTTTGAAATAATTTTTGAAATAGTTTTAAAGTTGAAATTTTGAATCCAAACGGTTTTGGAATGGAATTGGGTTGAATTGAAAAGCTTTTGAAAGGAATTTTGAAGATAAAAGTTATTTTGAATGACTTGATAAAGTTTTGAAATTTAAATAATTTGATTTAAATTTGAATTCAAAATTTGAAATTGAATTATATGTTTTGAAACTATAGTTTAAAGATGTTATACAAGTTATAAATGTGTTTATATGGGTTAAACCATTTTAAAGGTATTAATTTGGGAATTTGAATTTAACTCGAGAGCTTTAACTTGTACAAATGGAATCGAATTCTTCCGAAATGAAAACTATTTGTTTTTAAATAATAAAAGCTTTCATATAAGGAAAGAATTTCCAATTTTTGTTAAAGGGATTTCAAGTTTGAAATGAAAATGGTTTTTCAAGTTATGAATGAACCTTTGGAAATGATTTTGGAAGCTATGAATTAAATCTTTGATTTAAAGATTGGATGAGTTAATCCAAATTGAAATAGAAATTGTTTTGAAATTTGTGAATGGGTCTTTGTGAAAATTGGGTAAACTTTGTGAAGTAAATCTTTTTGTTTAAAGATTTGAAAATGGTAATTTTTCGAAAGGAAAGTTTTGGATAATAAGTTGTGACTTAACTGAGATCCGATTATCCATATGTTTTTAAATATTGCGCTCATTATTCGGTTTAGCCGGGAGAGGACCTTGTGTCATATAACCCATTCTGAATAATGATACAATGATATGGATAACATTTGAAGACCGGTGGTGTAGATCGGTATTTTCGAGAACGAAAGGATAACCCGTCGAATGACTCTACATCGATTTGCGCCCGGTATAAAGATCTCCATATGTGATGGGGAGTCCGATCGGGATTGGGAATTCCTGAAGTGCAAGGACTTCTTTGGAAGTGCCTTCGGTTCTGTTCGAACGCGAAACAGACTTGTATGGGTGTGTGTATGACGTTACACTTTAAGATGTAAAGCTTGTTTCTATCAAATACATTTATGTTTTGTGGTGGAGATTTATTCTCTTAGCTTAACACCCTTCTCGAAGACGTACGATGTCACGACCCGAACTCGATGTCCGACAAACAACATCAAATTCGTATCGCGGGAGCTTGTAACACCCATTAGATGATAAATAACACAGCGGGAAAAAAATGATATCGCTGATACAACATGAATACAATATCCAATACATAAGCTTGACACAATGATAATTCATCAACATCAGAGAATACACAATACAGAATACAGGGGAACACGATAAAATATGAGATAATTCTTCATAGAATCCAATACTGCAACTCTGATCCAAAAGATCCAAAGCTAGAACTCCAAACTTCAAGCTCGATCCACCATGAAGGTTACACCAAGACAAGCAAGTTCAGTCGTCCACGGACTGAACTAGCTCCAGATAATCTACTAAACCTGACTATTTGAAAAATCAAACTCTAGACTGCCCGTGTGGAAAATTGTGGGCACCCAGAGTTTAGGAAAGGAACAATAAACTCTGAGTCAGTCATGGGACTGGTGTGAGCAAACAAAAACATTTGGTCTTTTAAACAATCAAAAGATTTTAAAATTTAAAATCTGTAATGCTTTTGGAAAATGAAACTACCACAAGGCCTCCCGCTATACACACATTGCAAATGCAGAATTAGAGGAGATTTCTCCTTATGATAGTCAAACATGCTTGATACGCAAAATCCTTTAATATTATTATTGTTAGTGCATTGTGGAAAACAATTCGAAAATATAATATTAATCTTAGCCAGCATAGGTACCATTATATTATGTTAGCTGTAGCTACCATTTTAAATAGAAGGTTCTACAACTAAAACCGTACAGGGCGCGTATTGTTTCTTTGGGATTTTCCAACAAATGGTCAGGCTAAGGAACTTTCTATTTCCACATAGGAACGCCTCTAGCGGGACGCCTCGAGAACCTACCCGGCTCTCTACCAACAAGGCCGGCTACCCCCTTCCCGGGAAGTAAGAAACCTGAGATATGCCACCCCCGGTCCTTTGGGACCTTTATACGAGGTACCTCTGCACCAACAACATCACATAGTAATGAATATATTACAGTGCCCACATGAGTAAGTATCTGGGCTCCATACCATGATACTACCCTTTTCCAGAAGGAATGGTCACACCCTAGGGGAGCTACCCCTAAAACCTTGCCGCATCATTCCTGTTTCGACCATTACCGGTTTGTGAGGCTCGATGAGGTTTCATCCACAAAGATACGCTTTTCACAAAATCCACGGTTTGATCACAAATGATCAACAAATGATCATCAACACACAGCAGTACTCAGCTTGCCACACTACCAAATTGGGAGTATATCGCTGATAACCTTCAACTACATAACCTCTGAGCTCATACGTCATAGAGAAGGGTGTTTGTGAAGACCCAAAATTTTTGAGAATAAAAATTACTTTAAAGAAAAAAAATAGGAAATGGAAAATAAATACCAAGAATGAATAAAGTAAATAAGTGAGAGAATGATAGTTAGAGAAAATAAAAATGGGGAGAAAAATAGTTGAGTAAAGAGGAGCATTATATTCACATATTTTATGTGTATATATATATGTATTATATAAATAATTAAAGAATAAAAATAGCTTGAAAATGGATATCAGAAGTGAGTGCAGTAATTATGCAAGGGGAATATTTTTTATTTTATATACAATGATGAGAGGAAAATGATTAAGTATAAAAATGAACTCTAAAATTCACATGACTAATATATATGTGACGCCCCACCTCTATACCCACGCTAGCCAAGAACATTACGGTGTAATGCTGTCAACTAGCGCGGAGAATAAGGCTGTTGAGGAGCGGCCATCCGTAGTTAGTCCTTACACTAGTATTGGTTATCTCGATAGAAGTGGTATATTTACTCCCATCGACATACCCCAATTCCAGTATAAAACGAACTACGATGGTTTATAATAGTTTAGGACAAAATATAGAATAATAACACAGATAATATAAATGCAGAACACAGATAAAAACAGAAAGTCTCATTTATATAATAACTGATTTCAGTTACAATACATTTGACACAATACATATGATACAACTACAACTGTCGACTCTGGAAGTTATATATATACAAGTACATTATCGACTAATATACATGAATACATATCAACCTATACTGTGACACGGCAACTCCAAAAGACATGAAAAGTCTTCGTACTTCAAACAGCAATCCAAAGCAAGATATCTACAACCTGAAATAACTCGGGTCTAACCCGAGTATTAAATTCAAAAGAAAATAATACACGGGTCAGTCTAATTCAAACTCAGTTATTAATGCACAGAAGCAATAATAATCAAATATCAAATAGACGACAGTCAAAATAAATTTCGTCTATCTGATCTTTAAATAAAGAAATCGGATAACAATAAATATAACACGTAACAGTGTTAAACAACAAATCAGCAAATTAAAACAAATCAGAATACAATTCAGAATATTGAATTGAATAAACAAAACAGTTCAAGCTATTGAAATATCAATTAAAATATTAATTCGAGTAGGGCTGCAGTACACGCACGCGTGCACTGCCTCTCCACTACAGCATATGAAATATGCTAAAGATCAATAAATCAAAACAAAATAGAATATCATAAAAGCCATATCGTGTGGCTGCAGTTCACGCTTGCGTGCACTGCCTTGCCACTTCAGTGATGATGTACCAAAAACTCAATACCGTGTGGCTGCAGTTCATGCTTGCGTGCACTGCCTTGCCACTACAGTGATGATGTACACAAAAGCTCAATGAGTCAGAAATAAATAGCATCAGATCAAATCAAAATGCACATATGATGAAATCAGTGCCAACAACAAATGGCAGCAACTCAATCATTATGATGTGTAACCTGGACTACCTGAACTCAATGTACATATGAATGCTATAGTCAAAGTATCCATATATACACGTCAACCAGGCAGAAATAAAGTGAAATTCAACAGACTCACATAAACCAGGAATCAAGACAAAATTCAAACCCATAAACAATATCCAACAACTAGAACTTGAAGTGTGGATACAAGGAAACAACAACTAGACCAAACCAAAGAGTTCATCACAAACACGAAATGAATCAGACTTCAAGATGACACAAAACATGTCAACAGGTGGAACAAAGAACAGACTAACCAGTTAAACAACGCAGGTTCAAATTGAATCATGCACAAATATAGTCTCAACAAAGAACTGCAGTTCAAAATAATGCTCAAGATATGGAAACTAAATAATACAAAAACTGCAACAAACACAAGTATATGAGACAGGAGTATGCAAGTGCAACAATAGGCAAGTGAACCCGAAGTGCTACAGAAAAAATCAAGTGGTCAGCAAGGATATCAAATTGAAGCTCAAAGACGTCACACATGTACGACCTTGACATATGATCAGTGGCAAGCAGATAAAGTGGCAAGTGCAACAGCAAATCAATAAATAAAGCAAACCACTTACTCACATACACCAGTGACACAAGTGATACAAGATAGGGTGCAAACAATCAATACACTGCATATACAAGTTCAAGTGTGCTACAGGGAAAATACGACATGAATCTATATAATGCGAATGTCAGGTTTGACTGGACAGCCTCATCATTGAAATGGACATGTTTATAATTTGATACCAGGAACTATACAACCAAGAATCATAAGCATGTATATGGTCAAGTGAGTTTCGAATCATGCCAGTGATCAGCAAGCAACAATTCACACTATAGACTACAAGTCAAATGCCAGTGAAACATGTGCAGACACAACCACAAAACTGAATACAAGTATGTACACAGTAAAAACATTCACATGACTTAATCAATGGTGAAGCAACCAGACTGTACAAAAGTGCTTCAGCCATATACAGGTGTGTAGTGACAATATACCTGAATCAAGATGCAAGACTACATGAATCAGACTCGAATACACAGTGCAGACACAAATAGAAATGTGTTATACAAATCAGAAGCATACACGAGTCAATGTACAGTATGAACTGAACCAACAATCTTCAACCAAGTCGTAAACATAAAAAAAACAAAACTACAAGAGACAAGAAGTAATCAACATCAAGTCATGACAGCAACCACTGGATCAAGGTGGTATAAAGACTACAAGGACAATACATATATATACCTACATAGATGTATGTATACACATGGTTTCAATGCATATTCAAGTGCACATAAACTGTTCAAACAACAATGAAGTCAACTACGAACAAGTGAAAATTATCGCCTAAACAAAGGCAGTAAAACAGATGTGCACAGAGAAGGTTCAAGTGCCCAAAAGCATTTAGCAGCAGTTTCGAAATAATCAAGACAACAGTAGTTTCAAAGAATTTGCTAAATAAGTTCAAGGCCGAAGATTAAGAAATGCCACAGGAAACTTCAAAAATCAAAGTCAGACCAAAGTCAACAAAAAAAATCAGGTTAAATACCAGAAAAACAACATCGTGATGACCAAGGTAGCAAGTCGTGACACGAAAATCAAACAGATCAAAATCAACACAAAACAACTTAAATCGAACTGCAATCGAAATAAATCGACAACTCAAACAATTGAACACAAACGAAATCACAGAATTCGATCATTAAATTAACTCGAGATGTGAATTAGATGTGAGAATTACTCACTTTTGTTCGGAGCGGCCGAGACTCAAGCAAGGAGAAGGTATCGATCGCAAAAGCAAAGCCAAAGCCTTCATTCGATCGAGCGTCAGTAGTCGGTGACTTCGATTCTCGCGAGCCTAATTTTTTCACAAAGGAACGAAGAAGAGGGACGAACAAAAATCGAGCAGCCATTTATTTTCCATCATTTTGTTTTTAGGTTTCGAACGAAAATTAAAAAAGGGGGCCGCAATTTATTTTTCTTCGTTCAATTTTTTATTTTAGGTTTACAAACGATTGAAAATGATAAAGGAACGGGTCGAATTCAAATAAGAAGGGAACGGTCACATGCCTTTATTAATAGTCACGGCATCAACAGAGAAAACATGGGCCAATACGATTTTAAAGCCCACTAACCTTTAACCATTTTATTTTATCAAAGGAATTTCAACTTGAATTAAAAATCCAAAACAGCAATTAGCTAGGAAAAGAAATCGTGCAAAGACAATAATTAATCGGTACGAAATACCGGGTTGTTACAGACTTTCCTCCTTAAAGAAATTGCGTCCTCGCAATCATAAGGAATAAATGGACAAAAGGTAACAACCATAAAAGCATATCATCACAAAATGAAGAAATTTGAAATAGGAAGTTCACCGTATAGAGCATGAAAGAGAAAGCCTGAACGTGTTTGCTCGATGAATTCTCTGGATTCCTAAGAGAAATCCCTAGAATTTGAGAACCATTGAGAATCTCCATAAGGGAAACATCTTTATTTCGAAGGTGCTCAACCTCCGAAGTAATGATGTGAATAGAATGTTGCCCAAAGTCAAATCTGGTGAAACTTCAATTTCTTCAATAACACAGGGCTCAAGAATAAAAATCGAAAATCCATAAGGCATTTCGGTAATTGGAAGACGTGGAAAACGTCATGAATAGCAGAAACTTGAGCCGGTCCACCAGCGTAGTACAATAACAACACCAAAGAAATCTTTTAATTTCATAAAAGAAATTCACAAATTCTCTACAAAATTTAATTATCAAATAGATAATCAGAATAAAGAAATCACAAAACAGCAATATCTAATTATCGATACGATAATTAGAAGACTGCAAAATCTAATTATCAACAAAGATAATTAGAAAACAAAAATCACAAGTCGCAAAATTGCAAATATCTACTTACCAAAAACGTAATTAGAAATTACCACAACGGAAATCAAATTTCAAATCAACAAATATTTAATTATCAAAATGATAATCAAATCTTAAATCACAAATATTTAATTATCACAAACGATAATTAAATCTCAAATATCTAATTATCACAAGCGATAATTAGAAACAACAAATATTTGATTATCAAAAACGATAATCAGAAATCACAAATCAATGAATATTTAATTATCACAATTGATAATCAAATCTCAAATCACAAATATCTGATTATCAAAAACGATAATTAGAAATCACAAATATCCGATTATCAAAAACGATAATCAGAAATCACAAACATCCGATTATCAAAAACGATAATCAGAAACCACAAATATCCGATTATCAAAAACGATAATCAGAAATCACAAATATCCGATTATCAAAAACGATACTCAGAAATCACAATCCTCTGATTATCAAAAACGATAATCAGAAACCACAAATATCCGATTATCAAAACGATAATCAGAAATTACAAATATCCGATTATCAAAAACGATAATCAGAAATCACAAACATCCGATTATCAAAAACGACAATCAGAAACCACAAAGATCTGATTATCAAAAACGATAATCAGAAATCACAAACATCCGATTATCAAGAACGATAATCAGAAATCACAAATATTCAATTAACGAGTCCGGAATTAACCGAAATAGCAAACGCACATGTCCCATAACCACGAGTTTTACTAAATCGTTTAATTCACTTCATCATTTTCTTGTAAGTGCATAATTGTGTATTTTAAAAATAACATTTCACATTCTCAAACGGACAAGTCCGGAATTAAGCGAATCAGTAAAAGAAAGGGGTCATAGTCCTCGATTTTTCCGAATCGTTTAAATTGCTTCCTCATTCTTTTGAAAGCGTAAACTGCAAAAATTTTGAAAACAATTTTGATTTATATTTTAAAACAATTTTTAAAAATAACATTTTTTTTATTTTTTTAAAAAACACGTGATTAAAACAGCAACATCAGTAGCAACTTCGACAAGGAAATTTCACTTCTCAAAATACCGTAAAAAGGGACAACAAAATACGCATTGCGGGATAACCGCTTGAAAATTCATTTTAAAATTGACGGTTACTGAAGTTAATATGTCAAAATCTCATCAAGATAATTGGCATCAAAATATAATACCAATGAATTTTCATTCATCAAAAATGTCACAAGAATCTTCTCAAAGACAGAAAGGGGTATCATACCCTAAACTTGTATTCATAACAAGTCAATGACACACGAATTCACCAATGCACAAAAATTGATAAAACTTATCAATAGAAATCACGAAAATTAGTGAAGCACAAATTCTAGAAATCATCATAAGAAATCCAGAAAACACAAATTCTAGAAATCTACACAAGAAATCCAGAAAACACGAAGAGGGAAAGAGGCCAATCACATGACGATCCGAAGACCATGGGGAGCTACCCCATATGGGTGAGTCGGAATCACCCAGATGAGGTCTAGACTAACCAAAAATCAACAAGGTATGTGTGAGTGGAATCACACAAGTGGTGTCTAGTCTAACCTCGCAAACAAAAAGAAAGTATGTGTGATTGGAATCACACAGATGAGGTCTAGGCTAACCAAAAAGCAAAAAGGTATGTGTGAGTGGAATCACACAAATGTTGTCTAGCCTAACCTTGCAACAAAAAGGTATGTGTGAGTGGAATCACACAATTGGTGTCTAGGCTAACCAAAAAGCAAAAAGGTATGTTTGAGTGGAATCACACAAATGGTGTCTAGCCTAACCTTGCAAACAAAGAGACATCGCACAATCGCTAGTCTAAATCGTAAAAAGGGGAAGGCCTATCACAAAATGGGAGCATGAAATTCACCAACCGGTATCACAAAATGAGACGCTATCTCATGGTGGCCAACCATTAAATTTTGATACACGAATGGTCCGAAGACCGTGGGGCGCTACCCCACATATGTGATGGCGGAACATCTCACAAATGCGATGGCGAAACATCACAAGAGCGGGGTCTAGTCTCCCTCGCAGACAAAGAGACATCGCACAGTTGCTAGTCTAAATCACAAAAATGATCTTCATGATCATCAAGAAGTGTCAATTACACTAAGTTAGTAAATATAAAAGTTTAGCTTCATGTCCCATAACCACTTGCTTAACTTAAATATTTACGAACAAACTGTAAATCTTCACTAGAAAATTGTCACAAAAGATTCAATCGAACAAGTCCAAGAATTAACCGACGAAGCAAACGCAAGCATTTCATACCACTTGTTTTACTAAGCCGTTTAATTCAATTTCTCATACGAGTGAGGTAAAGGTTTGTATATACTAATAGATTGGAAAATGGTTTAGGAAAAGAGCTTTGTAGTAAAATAGTTTTGAAATCGTTTGGAAAAAAGGGTTTTGATATTTACTACTAGTATAGAAAACCTTTATATTTTTAAAGTGACAAATCACAAAAATGATTGTAGAAACAATCAATCACAAGAATTCACATACAAAGATGTGAATAGAATCCAAAGAAATCGATACCGAATCCTTCAAAAAGTATGTTCACAAAAATCCCGAAGAAAATGTCATCAAAGTTGCTAATAAATGATAGCACCAAATCGGGGAAATAATCAAGAAGTGATTAAATTTGAAAACCAAATCAATTGACTAAAATTCACATTCGAAGACGTGAATAAAACCCAAAGAATTTAATTCCAAATCCATCAAAGTAGGAATACCCAGAAATTCCAGACATAGAAGTTATCAAAGTCGACAAAGGTGATAACAACTAATCGGAAAAGAAGAATCGATTAACAATTGGAAAAAACAAAGCAAAATGAGCATAAATGCATAAATGACTTCAACAAAAGTAAAAATCAAGTCAATGTCGAAGTTAACAAGTAATGGCCACAGTCGAGTACAAAACGAATCAACATCGGCTAAATCAATTCAAAGCCGAAAACACAAGAACAAAATCCTTTCTTCAAAAACTCAACTTGAGTTCGAAAAGCAAACGGAGGCCGAAGCCAAAATACTTTCACGAAATCAAAATCAAACGCGCATAATTAAGCGTTAGGAATTCATACCTAACAAGCAAAGATAATCATAGGCAAAGATGAGAGATAAAACGTCGACAAATAGTTGTAACACATGTTCCATCTAAGTTATGTTTTATATTATGTCCATAAACCCTAGGCTTTGATACCAAGCTGTGACACCCCACCTCTATACCCACGCTAGCCAAGAACACTACGGTGTAATGCTGTCAACTTGCATGGAGAATAAGGCTGTTGAGGAGCGGCCATCCGTAGTTTGGCCTTACACTAGTATTGGTTATCTCGATAGGAGTGGTATATTTACTCCCGTCGACATACCGCAATTCCAGTATAAAACGAACTACGTTGGTTCATAATAGTTTAGGACAAAATATAGAATAATAACACAGATAATATAAATGCGGAACACAGATAAAAACAGAAAGTCTCATATATATAATAACTGATGTCAGTTACAATACATTTGACACAATACATATGATACAACTACAACTGTCGACTCTGGAAGTTATATATATACAAGTACATTATCGACTAATATACATGAATACATATCAACCTATACTGTGACACGACAACTCCAAAAGACATGAAAAGTCTTCATAGCTCAAACAGCAACCCAAAGCAAGATATCTACAACCTGAAATAACTCGGGTCTGACCCGAGTATTAAATTCAAAAGAAAATAATACACGGGTCAGTCTAATTCAAACTCAGTTATTAATGCACAGAAGCAACAATAATCAAATATCAAATAGACGACAGTCAAAATAAATTTCGTCTATCCGATCTTTAAATAAAGAAATCGGATAACGATAAATATAACACGTAACAGTGTTAAACAACAAATCAGCAAATTAAAATAAATCAGAATACAATCCAAAATATTGAATTGAATAAACAAAACAGTTCAAGCCATTGAAATATCAATTAAAATATTAATTCGAGTAGGGCTGCAGTACATGCACGCGTGCACTGCCTCGCCACTACAGCATATGGAATATGCTAAAAATCAATAAATCAAAACAAAATAGAATATCATAAAAGCCATATCGTGTGGCTATAGCTCAGGCTTGCGTGCACTGCCTCGCCACTTCAGTGATGATGTACCAAAAACTCAATACCGTGTGGCTGCAGTTCACGCTTGCGTGCACTACCTTGCCACTACACAAAAGCTCAATGAGTCAGAAATAAATAGCATCAGATCAAATCAAGATGGACATATGGTGAAATCAGTGCCAACAACAAAGGCAGCAACTCAATCATTATGATGTGTAACATGGACTACCTGAACTCAATGTACATATGAATGCTATAGTCAAAGTATCCATATATACACGTCAACCAGGCAGCAATAAAGTGAAACTCAACAGACTCACATAAACCAGGAATCAAGACCAAATTCAAACCCAAAAACAATATCCAACAACTAAAACTTGAAGTTTGGATACAAGGAAACAACAACTAGACCAAACTAAAGAGTTCATCACAAACATGAAATGAATCAGACTTTAAGATGACACAAAACATGTCAACAGGTGGAACAAACAATAGACTAACCATTTAAACAATGCAGTTTCGAATTGAATCATGCACAAATATAGTCTCAACAAAGAATTGCAGTTCAAAACAATGCACAAGATATGGAAACTCAACAATACAAAAACTTCAACAAACACAAGTATATGAGACAGCAGTATGCAAGTGCAACAATAGGCAAGTGAAACCGAAGTGCTACAGGAAAAATCAAGTGGTCAGCAAGGATATCAAAGTGAAGCTCAAAGACGTCAACATGTACGACCTTGACATATGATCAGTGGCAAGCAGATAAAGTGGCAAGTGCAACAGCAAATCAATAAATAAAGCAAACCACTAACTCACATACACTAGTGACACAAGTGATACAAGATAGGGTACAGACAATCAATACACTGCATATACAAGTTCAAGTGTGCTACAGGGAAAATACGACATGAATCTGTACAATGCGAATGTCAGGTTTAACTAGACGGCCTCATCATTGAAATGGACATGTTTATAATTTGATACCAGGAACTATACAACCCAGAATCATAAGCATTTATATGGTCAAGTGCAAAGTCAAGTGAGTTTCGAATCATGCCCGTGATCAGCAAGCAGCAATTCACACTATAGACTACAAGTCAAATGCCAGTGAAACATGTGCAGACACAACCACAAAACTGAATACAAGTATGTACACAGTAAAAACATTCACATGACTTAATCAATGGTGAAGCAACCAGACTGTACAAAAGTGCTTCAGCCATATACAGGTGTGTAGTGACAATATACCTGAATCATGATGCAAGACTACATGAATCAGACTCGAATACACAGTGCAGACACAAATAGAAATGTGTTATACAGATCAGAAGCATACACGAGTCAAAGTACAATATGAACTGAACCAACAATGTTCAACCAAGTCGTAAACATAAAAAAAACAAAACTGCAAGAGACAAGAAGTAATCAACATCAAGTCATGACAGCAACCACTAGATCAAGGTGGAATAAAGACTACAAGGACAATACATATATATACCTACATAGATGTATGTATACACATGGTTTCAGTGCATATTCAAGTGCACATAAAACTATTCAAACAACAATGAAGTCAACTACGAACAAGTGAAAATTATCGCCTAAACAAAGGCAGTAAAACAGACGTGCACAGAGAAGGTTCAAGTGCCCAAAAGCATTTAGCAGCAGTTTCGAAATAATCAAGACAACAGTAGTTTCAAAGAATTTGCTAAATAAGTTCAAGGCCGAAGATTAAGAAATGCCACAGGAAACTTCAAAAATCAAAGTCAGACCGAAGTCAACAAAAAAAATCAGGTTAAATACCAGAAAAACAACATCGTGATGACCAAGGTAGTAAGTCGTGACACGAAAATCAAACAGATCAAAATCAATGCAAAACAAATTAAATCGAACTGCAATCGAAATAAATCGACAACTTAAACAATTGAATACGAACGAAATCACAGTATTCGATCATTAAATTAACTCGAGATGTGAATTAGACGTGAGAATTACTCACTTTTGTTCGGAGCGGCCGAGACTCAAGCAAGGAGAAGGTATCGATCGCAAAAGCAAAGCCAAAGCCTTCATTCGATCGAGCTTCAGTAGTTGGTGACTTCGATTCTCGCGAACCCAAGTTTTTCACAGAGGAACGAAGAAGAGGGATGAATAAAAATCGAGCAGCCATTTATTTTCCATCATTTTTTTTAGGTTTCGAACGAAAATGAAAAAAGAGGGGCCGCCATTTATTTTTCTTCGTTCATTTTTTTATTTTAGTTTACAAACGATTGAAAATGATAAAGGTATGGGTCGAATTCAAATAAGAAGGGAACGGTCACATGCCTTTTTTAATAGTCACGGCATCAACAGAGAAAACATGGGCCAATACGATTTTAAAGCCCACTAACCTTTAACCAATTTATTTTATCAAAGGAATTTCAACTTGAATTAAAAATGCCAAACAACAATTAGCTAGGAAAAGAAATCGTGCAAAGACAATAATTAATTGGTACGAAATACCGGGTTGTTACAATATATGTGAACATTGTATAGAAAGTATATACATATGATCAGAGAAGTATGGGATGATAAAATAAAAATCCTCTTGATAATTGAAATGCATAGAAAACAGTCAAGAAATATTTATGAGTGTGAATGCATTTTTGAAATAAATCAAGAGAGAAATAATTGATAAAATAGGTCAACTGAAAATTAAACTTATAAAAAGAAACATGAGAATTAACTTGGGTATGATAAGATACATTGTGAAATTAAGTCATATAAAAACAATGTGCAGATAAAAGCATGAAAAAAGCATGTGCACAGAAAAGCAGTGAGATAACTGCTTTTACCCGAAATAGAAATTAAAAAGAAAATGGCAAGATTAGTCATAAGCATATACACTTGATTCTCTAAACTATATGGGGATAGAATGGGCTTTTAGGGGGGGTAACAGTTTGTTTCTGGGAAGAAAACAGAGAAATTATTATAAGAAAAAAAAGCAGAACTCACATTGCCTTCAAACTCAAACATTCTCGGGGAAGAAGTGGAAGGTGAGTGATAATCATAGATGAAGTTTGAGGCATTAAGACCCATGCTAAGGGCAGCCAAGTAATTTTTCTTATATAGAAATTATAATATTATTTTCTGTTGATTTTTCTGAATGAATGATTATTGATCATGGATGGTTTTTTCTGGTTTAACTTTTGGTTGAGACTTTAATTTATTTTGGTCTGATTGATGACTTTAACTTCTAATTTGAAATGCACTTGAGCTAATACTTATCTTGATCGCAGAAATGGATTTTTGTAATCCAGTTCTTATTAGAAAATGAGTTAAGCATTTTTCTGAGAAGAAGGATAATAAAGAAATAAAGGAAATAGGCAGTGTGAATAAGGAGGTTCATGCTTATGTCTAGTTCATTAAAAATTGATATGAACAAAGCAATATTATGTATGTGCTGATTAGTTCAGAACATAAACCAATATGTTTTATGGGCTTTTCTCAAAAACCATACCCTATGTTCACAGAAGAATAAATCTAGATTTTTACATGATTTTATCAATTTAAACAAGCACTGGAAAAACCACTAGAAAATGTGTATGAGCAGATTTTTGGAAAATTTGAATAAGTACAATCTCTGATTATAAGCAGTGGAATTTTATATGAAGGCTTGTATGTTTGGATGTACTCTTTAAGTGAGATCAATGATTTTTAATTTATGAAATGAAGAAAAGAGCACAAGCATTTTTGGAAATTAAAAGAAAAGTTCCTTATAAAATAAATACTCATGGTCTCTAAATCATAACATGATTTAGGAGAAGTGCCTCGATATGCTCATCATCAGGAGGACGAAGGGTATGTGCATGACTTGCTTAAGTCCTGTAGGCCTCTGTGTAAAGGGTTAACAGAACTGAGCCCCTTTACAATGCACACATGGTGTTCAATGGCAAGGAGTTAGACCAAAACAAAAATGTAAAAATGAGATTGATCAATCAGGCTATGGAAATTAGAGATTAATCCGTAGGAGCATGTTCATGAATGTCTGAATGAAGGGTATGAATGGTTGCATGGGTGTATGATTAATAGATAAACTTACCCATGCTCAGATTGAGTATGAATTAGTGTATTATTGAACTAACATGTTCTCTGTGCAGTTCTAGGAATTTAAAAAAAAAATGTTTTAATTTATGATTTTCACTCACACCATAAATTTATTTCTGAACCTATTTGTTGCTTTGTGACATTTGGGGTGTCCCATTTTTATTGAGGCAGCTCTAGATGTTGCTGCAGGAAAGGAAGCATGAGAAACTTGCTTGCATGGATATTTGGAAGATTTACTTGAGTTTTAAACACTTAAGGAATATGACAGAAATATTATAGTGAATAAGCTAGGCAAAAAGCTTCATTATGTTCTCAGTATATCTAGAGTTGATGTTGTTTGTTTCTCGGTGTAAAGACTATGTAAAGGTTAAAGTATTATATGTGTAAATGGAAGTGTCTATTTTGAGCATCTGGTCTGAGTATTTTCCTAGTGAAGTATGATGAAGGAAATTATGCCATATAATTTAATATGTGGTCATACTTTCTTTGGTAATGTCTGCTAAATAATTGATAGTAAAATTGATATGGTTTTATATAAAGCATGTAATATATCTGTTAAGTATTGAGTTGAAACTAGTCTGGGTTAACCAAGTAAGGCTTGATCATGACTTGTAATTAATATGAGTACATGTCAAGTTTAGAAACCAAGGCCTATAATCCTCAACCTGGGCAATAAGTCTATTGTAGAAATTCGTGTTGTTTGGTGTAGTAAGTTCATGTGCATTTCTGGAGTTTGTAAACTTCACTGCTACAATACTCAACAAACCTTACTATCTAGATACATGGCCCAAGTCTGATTGCATTTGGTCATGATAAACCTGAGGCAGTTTAAGTAATATGTAGTCTAACCTAGATAATAAGCATGTCAGTAAATCCACTGTTTAAATTGATCACAAACATTTGTTTCACAATTTGAGGATTTGTCAGTAACCTTTACTATATGTCCATTTGAAAGTTTTGCAAAAGTCTAATTTTGATACTACTTTAATCATACTATTTTCAATTATATGCTGGTCTTCATTGACATGATAAATTGAGTTAACATTCTGTTCATGTGAATTGTTTTTACTACTTGGCCTTTAAACTGATTTACTCTCTTGATATTCATCAGATTGTCGCATACTTTATAAAATGTGACATAATCAATTTTCTTAACATAAAAATTACTTGAGTTTAAGAATAGAATCCCCGGGATAGACAAACATGTATGAGTTGAACTAACACCCTGTATCAATCAAATTATCTAGTATCAAATCCCTAAATCCTATGGATCAAATAACCAGCTTGTAAAACCCAGGAATTAATTAATCTGAGTTATAGAACAGGCTAGGAAATTAGACAAGAAAATGATGTGATTATTTTAGGATTAGAAATCAAGTCTGAGTTCAAAAAAATAAAATAATAAATAGACAAAATGGCTATGTGACACAAAAGTCCCTCAATTATGGGGAACAAAGTGTGAATGAGATTCTTTGCTATTTCAATTGCTCTGATAAGCAAAGAACCATTTATATATCTCATATATATAAATGACTTGATTTGGTTTATATACTGACATTTTTATATTAGTTAAATTCTGGGTCTTGGGAGAATGAATTTAAAGAAGTGATCACTTATATATATATGGAAAAAAACTCAATAAAAATCACATAAACTAGAGTCAAAAGAAGTGGGTCACTTCAGTTGGTATCAGAGCTATGTTGTTAAAACATAGCATAAATATATTATCCAATCTTCTTGTATGGATATAATTCTAAAAAAAAATATAATACATATATACAATAATGATAGAAATAAATATTCCCGGTAGAAATAAATTGCAGAAAATAATTAAATTAGAAATATGACTAACTAGCTATGCAATTGAATAGTGAATCATGGTAGGAAGACCACCAAGCACTGGAGCAGGACCCTCAAATGCTGCACCATTAGTTAACTTGCAAGATTTGGTGAGAGCGTTAAGGGAAGGAGCAGTGCAGAGGGAAGAAAATCCTCATGAGGAATTAGCTAAGCTATTGAAGACATTCTCAAATTTAGGAGGCAAGGATTTTGAAGGCACTGAGGGAGTTATTGGAGGGCAGGCATGGTTGAAAACTTTGGAAAGAATATTTACAGATATGCAAATTAATGACCAAAGAAAGAGGCAGATAGCTTCAAGAAGGCTTAACGGAGCAGCACTAGATTGGTGGGAGGTAATCATCACAAGGAGGCCAGAAAATGAGATAACATGGGATCAATTCAAGGAGATGCTTGAAGCAAGATTTGTTCCAGCAACAGCTAAGGCAACATTGCTTGAGGAATTCATAAGGCTAAGGCAAGGACCAATGAGTATGACTGAGTACACTAAATTTTTTTAGAGTTTTTCTAAGTATGGTACAATGCTCATAGGAAATGAAGAATCAAAGAATTCAAGATTCGTTTAAGGACTCAATGCTAGTTTGAGTAGAGCAACGTTACCATACAAAGACAAGACATTTGATTAAGTCATAGATCTTACTCTTTCCTTTGAACAACATGATAATGCCAGAGAAAAGTTTAGGAATATGAGGGCAAATAGTCAAAAGAAAGGGAAAAATAGGACACATCCTTATGATAAAAAGAATGCAGACAAGAATGTTGAAGGAGCAACTAGTGGGGAAGCTAAGAAGAAGATTACTTGTATAGCTGTGGCAAAGAAGGACACATGAGTAATAGGTGTCAAGCAGCCAAGAAGACACCATTTAGCTGCTATAACTGTGGGAAAGAAGGTCATATTAAAAGAAACTGCCCAGAGTTTAAGAAAGGAGCAAAGGTAGGAGCATTGGAAACAAAGGAAAAGGCAAATGCAGGAGGAAGCTCTGGACAATTGGAAGGTATACTTCTAATTAAAAATTACCCAATCACAGTTATATATGACACTGGAGCCACACATTCTCTAATCTCTTAAGACATAGTGGATAAATTAGCTCTCACATGCAATACAGTTGAAAACCCTTGTTTATTCAAAGTCCCATATGTAGTTCTTGTCTGCTAGGACTAAAATGTTTGGGAGTAGAATTAAACATAGGAGGAAATGTGTTTAAATCTGATTTGTTTGTATTGAAATACCCTGGAATAGGAATTATTTTAGGGGTAGATTGGTTGAGTAAATTCAAAGCAATTTTGAATTTAGAAAATTTCACTATATCTTTGAAAACAGAAAATGGTAAAAATATTTTAGTCATGAGTGAAATAGATAAAACAAATTGTCTTAATCAAATATGGAATATGATTGAGAAGGAGTTAATTTTAGAAAACATAGAAGTAATAAGAGAGTATTTAGATGTTTTTGGAGAGGTGGTAGGGGTACCAGACAATAGACCAGTTGAATTTCAAATAAGGTTAATTCCTGGATCAAGTCCTATCATTAAGAAACCTACTAGAATGGGTCCAAAAGAATTAATAGAATTGAAGCAACAGCTGGAAGAATTGGAGAAGAAAGGCTTCATAAGGCCAAGCAGTTCAAACTGGGGTTCTCCAGTGGTGTTTGTGAAAAAGCATGATGGTACACTAAGAATGTGTATTGATTATAGAGAACTAAATAAATTCACCATAAATAACAAATACCCACTCCCCAGAATTGATGATCTATTTGATCAATTAAATGGGGCAAAGATCTTTTCAAGGCTAGACTTAGCCTCTAGGTTTCATCAGATGAAGGTAGAGGAAGAAAGCATTAAGTATACTGCCTTCAATACAAGGTATGGATTGTATGAACTTTTGGTGATGCCTTTTGGATTGACAAATGCACCATCATATTTTGTAGATTTAATGAATAAAACATTTAGAGATTTTCTAGACAAATTTGTGGTTGTCTTTATTGATGACATATTAGTGTATTCAAGATCAGAAGAGGAACATGCAAGGCATTTGCATCTGACTTTGTCAAGACTAAGAGCACATAATTTAAAGGCAAAATTTAATAAGTGCACCTTTTGGCAAAATGAAGTAAAGTTTTTGGGGCATATTATTTCTCAATAAGGAATTAGTGTAGACCCAAGTAAGGTTATGGAAGTTCAATCATGGAACAGACCCAAATCAGTGACTGAGGTGAGATCATTTTTAGGAATGGCGGGCTATTATAGGAGATTTATAAAAGACTTTGCAAGAATAGCATTCCATTGACCAAGCTAACTAGAAAGGAGCAGCCATATGTGTGGACAGAGAAATGTGAACATGCCTTTACATTATTGAAGAAAGCGTTGATGGAAGCTCTAGTTTTACAAGTACTAGAGGGAAATGAAGGATTAGTATTCTACACAGATGCTAGTGGATCTGGACTAGGGGCAGTGCTCATGCAACATGGTAGAGTCATAGCATATGCATCAAGGCAACTCAAGCCAAATGAAACTAGGTATGCTACACATGATTTAGAACTAGCTGCTGTAGTATATGCATTGAAGCAATGGAGACACTATTTATTAGGTGCTAAGTTTGAATTGTTTATAGACCATAAGTCACTTAAATACTTGTTTTCCCAAAAAGACTTAAACATGAGGCAACATAGGTGGGTAGAATTTCTAGCTGCCTATGATCTTGATGTATTATACACCCCAGGAAAAGCTAATAAAGTGGCAGATGCATTAAGTAGACATCAAGCAAAATTGGCAAGCTTAATGATGCCTGAGTTCAAGGATTTGACAATCCTTAGTGAGGTGGAAGTGAAATAAGAAACTAGTGTATCAGATAAGACACACAGTGAGATGATTGAGTATGGTAAATTAAGCCTCATTTCTTTAAAGTCAACACTGGTTGATAAAATAGGACAAATGCAGAATCAAGATACAAATTTGAAGGAGAAAAAGAACATGATATCACAAGGCATGACAGTGGAAAACTATGAGGTAGATGATAAAGGATACTTAAGGAAAAAGGGGAAACTCTGCATACCAAATGTAGAGGAACTGAAGCAAGAAGTTATAGGTGAGCATCACAAAACAAAATATACTATACATCCAGGTGGTACAAAAATGTACCATGATCTTAAGAGGAATTACTGGTGGCCAGGGATGAAAGGAGCAGTAGCAAAATATGTGGCAAATTGCTTGGCATGCCAACAAGTAAAGGCAGATTATCAAAGACCCTCAGGCCTACTGCAACCTTTGGAGGTACCTACTTGGAAGTGGGAGAGCATTTCAATGGATTTTGTGGATGGTCTGCCAAGAACAAGAAGAAGTAATGATAGCATTTGGGTAGTGGTTGATAGGCTTACAAAAACAGGACACTTCATTCCTATAAATTCAAACAGAAATACCCATAAACTAGCTCAATTGTTTGTGAAAGAGATAGTGAGATTGCATGGCGTCCCCAAGACTATCATTAGTGATAGAGATACTTTGTTTACTTCAAGGTTTTGGAGTAGCTTTCAAGAAGCTATGGGGACAGAACTAAGCCTAAGCACAACCTACCATCCACAAACAGATGGGCAAACTGAGATTGTTAATAAGGTTTTAGAAGATTTTCTTAGAGCATGCATACTTGATTTCGGAGGCAATTGGGAGGATCATATTTATTTAGCTGAATTTGCTTATAATAATAGCTACCATTCCACCATAGGAATGGCTTCATTTGAGGCTTTGTATGGAAAGCCTTGTTTATCTCATGCATGTTGGACGGAGGTTGGTGAAAGAGTGTTGCTTGGACCAGACAATGTAAAAGAAACTTCTACAAGAATTGAATTAGTGAGGCAAAGAATGAGAGTAGCTCAAGAGAGACAGAAAGCATATGCAGATAAAAGGAGAAGGCCAGTAGAATTTGAGGTGGGAGACTATGTGTTTCTCAAAGTTTCACCAATGAGGAAAATATTGAGATTTGGCAAAACAGGGAAACTATCACCAAGGTATATAGGACCATATGAAATTGTTCAAAGAATAGGGACTTTTGCTTATAGGTTGAAGTTACCAGAGGAATTGAGCAACATACATGATGTATTTCATGTGTCTCAATTGAGGAAATGGGTGCATGATAAGGAGACCATCCTTGAATCTCCTACACATGTTGAAATTCAAGAAAATCAGGTTTATAAAAAGGAACCAGTGGGTATTGTGGCTAGAGAAGAAAAGAAATTGAGAAATAAAATAATTAAACTAGTTAAAATCCAATGGTGTTTAGATGGAAATGACTGCACAGGGGAGGCTGAAGATAGGATGAAGGATAAGTACCCTAATCTATTTTCTGCTTGAAGGTATGTCTAGAACTGTAATAACTTTAAATATTACCTAAGTGTATTTAACTGATCTTAGATGAATGAATTTCTGATATGTTTGAAATATACTAATAAACCAATATATAATTGTGGGACACCATTCCTTTTAGGAGAAGAGTATGTGAAGACCCAAAAATTTTGAGAATAAAAATTACTTTAAAGAAAAAAAAATAGGAAATGGAAAATAAATACCAAGAATGAATGAAGTAAATAAGTGAGAGAATGATAGTTAGAGAAAATAAAAATGGGGAGAAAAATAGCTGAGTAAAGAGGAGCATTATATTCACATATTTTATGTGTGTATATATATGTATTATATAAATAATTAAAGAATAAAAATAGCTTGAAAATGGATATCAGAACTGAGTGCAGTAATTATGCAAGGGGATAATTATTTATTTTATATACAATGATGAGAGGAAATGATTAAGTATAAAAATGAACTCTAAAATTCACATGACTTATATATATGTGAATATTGTATAGAAAGTATATACATATGATCAGAGAAGTATGGGATGATAAAATAAAAATCCTCTTGATAATTGAAATGCATAGAAAACAGTCAAGAAATATTTATGAGTGTGAATGCATTTTTAAAATAAATCAAGAGAGAAATAAATGATAAAATAGGTCAACTGAAAATTAAACTTATAAAAAGAAACATGAGAATTAACTTGGGTATGATAAGATACATTGTGAAATTAAGTCATATAAAAACAATGTGCAGATAAAAGCATGCAAAAAGCATGTGCACAGAAAAGCAGCGAGATAACTGCTTTTACCCGAAATAGAAATTAAAAAGAAAATGGAAAGATTAGTGATAAGCATATACGCATGATTCTCTAAATTATATAGGGATAGAATGGGCTTTTCCTCTATTAAAACCCTAGCTAAATGATTTAAATCAAGGGGGGGTAACAGTTTGTTTCTGGGAAGAAAACAGAGAAATTATTATAAGAAGAAAAAAAAGCAGAACTCGCATTGCCTTCAAACTCAAGCATTCTCGGGGAAGATGGGGAAGGTGAGTGATAATCATAGATGAAGTTTGAGGCATTAAGACCCATGCTAAGGGCAGCCAAGTAATTTTTCTTATATAGAAATTATAATATTGTTTTCTGTTGATTTTTCTGAATGAATGATTATTGATCATGGATGGTATTTTCTGGTTGAATTTTTGGTTGAGACTTTAATTTATTTTGGTCTGATATGATGACTTTAACTTCTAATTTGAAATGCACTTGAGCTAATACTTATCTTGATCATAGAAATGGGATTTTGTAATCCAGTTTTTATTAGAAAATGAGTTATGCATTTTTATGAGAAGTAGGGTATCAAAGAAATAAAGGAAATAGGCAGTGTGAATAAGGAGGTTCATGCTTATGTCTAGTTCATTAAAAACTGATATGAACAAAGCAATATTATGTATGTGCTGATTTGTTCAGATCATAAACCAATATGTTTTATGGGCTTTTCTCAAAAACCATACCCTATGTTCACAGAAGAATAAATCTAGATTTTTACATGATTTTATCAATTTAAACAAGCACTGGAAAAACCACTAGAAAATGTGTATGAGCAGATTTTTGGAAAATTTGAATAAGTACAATCTCTGATTATAAGCAGTGGAATTTTATATGAAGGCTTGTATGTTTGGATGTACTCTTTAAGTGAGATCAATGATTTTTAATTTATGAAATGAAGAAAAGAGCACAAGCATTTTTGGAAATTAAAAGAAAAGTTCCTTATAAAATAAATACTCATGGTCTCTAAATCATAACATGATTTAGGAGAAGTGCCTCGATATGCTCATCATCAGGAGGACGAAGGGTATGTGCATGACTTGCTTAAGTCCTGTAGGCCTCTGTGTAAAGGGTTAACAGAACTGAGCCCCTTTACAATGCACACATGGTGTTCAATGGCAAGGAGTTAGACCAAAACAAAAATGTAAAAATGAGATTGATCAATCAGGCTATGGAAATTAGAGATTAATCCGTAGGAGCATGTTCATGAATGTCTGAATGAAGGGTATGAATGGTTGCATGGGTGTATGATTAATAGATAAACTTACCCATACTCTGATTGAGTATGAATTAGTGTATTATTGAACTAACATGTTCTCTGTGCAGTTCTAGGAATTAAAAAAAATGTTTTAATTTATGATTTTCACTCGCACCATAAATTTATTTCTGACCCTATTTGTTGCTTTGTGACATTTGGGGTGTCCCATTTTTATTGAGGCAGCTCTAGATGTTGCTGCAGGAAAGGAAGCATGAGAAACTTGCTTGCATGGATATTTGGAAGATTTACTTGAGTTTTAAACACTTAAGGAATATGACAGAAATATTGTAGTGAATAAGCTAGGCAAAAAGCATCATTATGTTCTCAGTATACCTAGAGTTGATGTTGTTTGTTTCTCTGTGTAAAGACTATGTAAAGGTTAAAGTATTATGTGTGTGAATGGGAGTGTCTATTTTAAGCATCTGATCTGAGTATTTTTCTAGTGAAGTATGATGAAGGAAATTATGCCATATAATTTAATATGCGGTCATACTTTCTTTGGTAATGTCTGCTAAATAATTGATAGCAAAATTGATATGGTTTTAGAAAAAGCATGTAATATATCTATTAAGTATTGAGTTGAAACTGGTCTGGGTTAACCAAGTAAGGCTTGATCATGACTTGTAATTAATATGAGTACATGTCAAGTTTAGAAACCAAGGCCAATAATCCTCAACCTGGCAATAAGTCTATTGTAGAAATTCGTGTTGCTTGGTGTAGTAAGTTCATGTGCATTTCTGGAGTTTGTAAACTTCACTGCTACAATACTCAACAAACCTTACTATCTAGATACATGGCCCAAGTCTGATTGCATTTGGTCACGATAAACCTGAGGCAGTTTAAGTAACATGTAGTCTTACCTAGATACTAAGTATGTCAGTAAATCCACTGTTTAAATTGATCACAAACATTTGTTTCACAATTTGAGGATTTGTCAGTAACCTTTACTATATGTCCATTTGAAAGTTTTGCAACAGTCTAATTTTGATACTGCTTTAATCATACTATTTTCAAGTATATGCTGGTCTTCATTGACATGATAAATTGAGTTAACATTTTGTTCATGTGCATTGTTTTCACTGCTTGGCCTTTAAACTAATTTACGGTCTTGATATTCATCAGATCATTGCATACTTTGTAAAATATGACATAAGCAATTTTCTTAACATAAAAATTACTTGAGTTTAAGAATAGAATCCTCAGGATAGACAAACATGTATGGGTTGAACTGACACCCTGTGTCAATCAAATTATCTAGTATCAAATCCCTAAATCCTATGGATCAAATAACCAGCTTGTAAAACCCAGGAATTAATTAATCTGAGTTATAGAACAGGCTAGGAAATTAGACAAGAAAATGATGTGATTATTTTAGGATTAGAAATCAAGTCTGAGTTCAAAAAAATAAAAACATAAATAGACAAAATGGCTATGTGACACAAAAGTCCCTTAATTATGGGGAACAAAGTGTGAATGAGATTCTTCACTATTTTAATTGCTCTGATAAGAAAAGAACCATTTATATATCTTCACATATATAAATGACATGATTTGGTTTATATACTGATATTTTTATCTTAGTTAAATTCTGGATCTTGGGAGAATGAATTTAAAGAAGTGATCACTTATATATATATGAAGAAAAAAACTCACTAAAAATCACATAAATTAGAGTCAAAAGAAGTGGGTCACTTCAGTGTTAAGCTAAGTGAATAAATTCTCCTTTACCAACAGATATGTATCTGAAAGAAATCTGCTCTATATTTCAAAGTGTAGTGTCAGACATACAACCATACAAATCTGTCCCGGGTTCGAACAGAACCAAAGGCACTTCCGAAGAAGCCCTTTCAAATCCGGGTATCCACAATCCCGATCGGACTTCCCATCAATTAGGAAATCTCTATACCGTAGCTACTCAGTGCAGAGACAATCGATAGGTCATCCTATCGTTCTCGTAAAGACCCGGTCTTCACCACCGCTCTTCAGTGTTATCCATAAACGACGTATCATTATTCGGAATGGGTTATATGACACAAAGTCCTCTCCCGGGTAAACCGAATAATGAGCGCAATATTTTAAAAACATAGGGATATGGGATTTCAATTAAGTCACAACTTAATTATTCCAAACTTTATTTCAAATGGTTTAAACCAATTACCATTTCAAATCTTTTAAACAAAAAGATTTATTCCACAAATTCACTCAGTTTAACAAAGATCCATTCACGGATTTCAAACAATTTTTCATTCCAACCGGATTAATTTATTTAAATCTTTAAATCAAAATTTAGTTTATAGCTTTCAAAACTCGTTTCCAAATATTCACTTTCAAAACAAGATTCCAAATATTCATCTATAACTTGGAAAACTATTTCAATTCAAACTTGAAACCCTTTAATACAAATTGGAAATTCCTTACTTATGTGAAAGCTTTTATCATTTGGAAACAACAGTTTTATTTCGGGAAAATCCAATTTCATTTATACAAGTTAAAAATCTTTGGGTTGATTCAAATTCCTAAAACACACTTAAAAAACAGTATAAAACCCGTATAACTTGTATAATTCTTTTTAAGTCATAAATACTAAATATAGAATTCAATTTCAGATACTGAATTCCAGTTTGAATCAAATTATTCAAATTTCAAATCTTTATTAAGTTATTCAAAATAACTTTCATTTTTAAAACATCCTTTCAAAAGCTTTTCAATTTAATCAAATTCCAATTCCAAAACCGTTTGGATTTAAAATTCAACTTTTAAAACAATTTTGAATTAAATTCAAATATCCGTGACTTAACCGATTTCCACGTGCAATCCATATTTGTGTGTGTACAAGTGTATTCCAGGGGTTTTATACAATAGTGCACAACATCAATCATCACAGACATATCAATATCGATAAGCGGTATAACCCATAACGCTTATCTTCATTCACAGTTTCACAGATAAGATAAATTTATCAATCACAAGGATTCATCATTACAATTTGATGTGTGTTTCGGATAACCAACTGGAATCCGACTCCCTGTCGCATCGAAATTTAAATGTCGTTTTACGGGCAAATGGGGATTTCACATACATACAGAAACAAGTCACACTCATAGTTCAGCAAAAGGCAATCTACATCACACAGTATTACAAACACGAACGGAGATATCAATTCAATACACAACATCTGATGATAGTCAATCGTTTTCAATTTAAGGTAAAGGTGATTTAAAAGAATTTACCACATAACTATTTTTATTGATTTATTTAAATCAATGATTAACTATTCTTAATAATAAATTAATTAAATTTTCAATTGACTATGCTTTAATCAATTATGACTACTAATCATAAATTAATCAACTTTAAATCATCTAATTAACAATTCTTCATTACCAATCAATTGAGTACTTAATTTTAAATTAACCAAATCTTTAATTTCAAATTGACAAATCTCTAGTCACTTAGTTAATTACGATTTTAAAATTAATTGTCCATTCTTAATTACCCTTTTTAAACAATTAATAAATAATAATTTATCTTAATTAACATTTAAAAATCTTCTTTAAACTTTGAAAACAAATTATTATTAATTATAAAAACTTTAATGTTAATTAACTTTAACATTTAACTTAAATTATTTACTTGATTAAAACATTAATTTAGATTTAAAAACATTCTAACGTATTCACTTGGTTAATTCAAATTTGAAACAAATTCTTAACTCAAAGTAATCAAACATTTATTACCTTGTTAACACTAAAACTTGTTGAACATTTTTATCTTTAAATCTGTAAGGCTTAAACCCATTTACAACAAACCCGAGATTTACCCAGTTTCACTCGAGAAATGCTTCGAGTTTCCTTCCATCATCCATGAGTCATCCCTCTCTCCCTCTCGAGTTCGTTCTTCTTCTTCTTGTTTTTTCTTTCTTTTTCCAGTTGAGTAAGTTTAAACGTAAACTTCATAAGCAGGTACGCTATAGGACTTACGCGAGCAAGTAGAAAATTTTCTCGAGAGAATCACCTTCTTCCCCGAGTAAACTTTCGAGAACCAAACACCTGCTCAACCCCCAACGTGCTCACGACCCACCGTGCACGTGCACGGCGTTGGGCCGCCGCTACGGCGAGTTCCAAATCCTTCGACAAGTCGCAAATCATCGCAGCACTCAAAATTGAAGTTAAATTCAAAGCCAAACCTACTGAATCAAAATTTAGAATTTCGTTTGAATCTTGGAACTCACGACAACCCAAAAATTGCTTCGCCTCAGTCGCCCCCACCACTGGAATCGCCACGGGTTCGGCCATGCCTTCGTCCATATCTCAAGAACATTCTCTCCAAATTTGGCTACGCTCGACGCATTGAAGAGCGTGCACGAGCTCAAAACCCAAACGCCACTCTACACAGTCCTTAAACCCTAGTTTCACTTCGTCTTATCAATTCTTGCAACAAAATTTTTTTTTTTCATTTTTCCTGAAGTCATTAGTCAACCAGCTAACTTCAAATTAAAATCCAACATATGAAATTTGTTTATCGTTAGAAATTGATTAAAAAGCATATTTTGATCAACTCTAAACTGCTCCTAGTTTGAGCAACTAAAAATCACCAAATTGGTTTTATAAATTCAATCTTTGTATGCTTATTCAAATTATATAATCAAATCAACGATTTAAAACACTAGAATTTATCACATGATTTCTTTGTTTTACTATAAACCAAGTTTACAGAGTCAAGTTCATTCTTTTTCAAGCAAAACTTCTGGAACATGGTTTAAGTTTAAATATACTTGTTTTGTATAAAAATCTCAAATTAGAAATATTGATATAAATATTTTTTAGATTTTTTTCTTTCCAATCTGCTTTGCTCTGAACTGGAAATGAAGAAGAGCAGGCCATATAAAAAGTTGCAGTACAACAGAAAATACTAGATCTTCTTCTTTACAATGTACAGCAACATAAGTAATTCATAAATCAACATATAAATTTAAAAACAGTTTGTCTACTCACTTCAAATTGAAGAACAGAGAACCCTTGTTATTTGAAAACTGCAGTATTGATTTTCCCTTGAATCCTGTTTTTGCTTTGAACGGTAATGATGTTAAGTTACACTACTTTTTTTTTCTTTTCTCCTGGTTTGCTTAATATCTTTACTGAACAACTAGAATAGGATGAATACATATATATATATATATATATATATATATATATATATATATATATATATATATATATATATATAATAACAGTTTGTATATAAGAAGGTATTATCTGGTTAGGCCTCATTTGGTTTGAACGGTATTTTTTCTTTGGTTTGACTAAAGATATTTTGATATGAAGTTTATATTTCAGCTGAAAGGATTTATTTTGTGCTGAGAAGATGTGATACTTAAATGCATGCTTCTATTTTTAGTTACAAACTTATCTTATTTAATTATGTATGTACTTACAGGTTTGTTTTGTAACATTTTTTTTTCTGTTTTTTTGTTTGTTTATCTTCTTATGCAAGCTTCATTACATAGATACATTTTCTTGTTTTATTATTTTCTTGCTTGCCTTTTGTATTATTTGCATTTCATTTGTTATTATTTTATCACATAGATGTTTTTTGGTATGTAGATATTATTTCTTCTTTGTTTACTGAAATGACTCTTGAACTTGCTTGCCTAATTCACATATCATATACATGTATTATTTTGTAGTTTGATTTTGTTTTATGTTGCCTTATAACCATAAAATTCTATTATTAACCTAAATTCTTGAATTTTATTCTATTTAAAGCTTAACTTTCAAACATTAATTTATATCCTCATATTTTTATACTTATATTAATTATTGATAAGATAAATTTTATTTTAAACATTAGTGTCTATATTGCATTCGATAGTTAATCATACATATAATATATTTTATCAAAGTATAATATTTAAATTCAATTCATTTAAATACATTTTTTTATTTCCAATCAAAATTTATTTTTAATTCAATTCAATTGAAGACATTTATTTTGAGCTTCAATTCCAATTTATAAAACAAATTAGTATATGCATCTTATTAAATTTGAAAAAAAATCAAACGAATCCAAAATTTAACCCAAAATTTAATTTAATTACAAATTTAAATTCATCTTTAAACTGGGATCGTTACAGATTCCCCCCTTAAGAAATTTCGTCCCCAAAATTTTCCAAGGAGACAACTAAGAATGGATAACATATAGAGAAATATCTTTCCAAATTAAACTGAATGTTTATTCTGCATTTGGCTTACCAAATCACCATATCAACAATAGATGTGAGAACAAACTCAATCAACTACGAAACAATTGGGTTATCTGATCTACGAAGTATACAGGGGTATTGGTTAGTTCGAAGGGATAACTAACCATTCGTAGATTTTTATCGAAACCCAATGAAATAGATAGAATTAGATTCGATTACGATTTCAGATTCAAGATTTAATTCATTTACGATTTGCTGAGAAATAAAACTAAGGGTAGTTCGCATGTCGAACAAAATTCGAACAATTTAATCATAAACGAGATAGTTACCTTATAAAATTTCTTTTCCTTAATTAGCTTTTGAGGTTGAAGAATCATCTCTGATTGCGTACACTTTCTTTTCTACAGTTTGCTCCTTTACTGGACAGTGGATGATCCTATGTCCTGGCTTGCGGCGGTAATAACATCTTGTAGATTCCTGATCTGGCCTCATAAATGGCTCTCTCGTTCCTGGCTTCCAAGAATTCTTGCATTTATCCGAGTAGTGGCCTTTCTCCAAACAATTGAGACAAGTAACATTCTTCACCTTTTTCTTCTGCATATTCTTCTTTCCTTTATCTTTCCTTGACTTCTTTCTACCAAACTTCCTTTTTCTCCAATTCAGATTACTTGTATCTCCATTTTCCTCTGGATCTTCTTGCTTATCCAGACTATCATATCGATAGCCCATATTAATTAATTCAGAAAAAGATTCCTTTACGTGAGTAGTCATCCTTTCCTGAAATTCCTTGTTCATTCCCCGAATAAACTTTTCATTCTTCCTTAACGGTGCATTCACCAATTCTGGACGAAATCGGGATAATACATTAAATTTGTTTAAGTGTTCTTCAAATGATAAACTTCCTTGCTTCAAATTTATAAACTCCTGGTACATTCTAGAGATATCGGCAGATGGCATATATCGCTACTCGAACACTTCTTTGAAACGATTCCAGGTAAATTCATCTGCCGGCTCATCCAATGTAACTGTTTCCCACCAAGCTAAAGCCTCTTCCTGAAGTTGCCAAGAAGCTATCAAACACATCTGATCATCTTATAACTTTAATCCCTTGAAAATGTATTGCTTATATTGGAAAGGAGAAACCACAGTCTGCGTGAAACCATAATTTGACAAGTGGCATCGATACTCCTGCATCCAACTGTCAAGTAATTATTTACACCGGAAGTTGTCAAATAAACGTTTGCCTTCTTCCTCTTTAAAGCACGATTATTATAATTCCTCCAAATCAAGCACAGTATTTTTCTTTCTTTTGCAACACTCACGTGACATAATTTAGTTACGGATTAGTATTCGTCTCCATAATTCTTCATTTCGATTTGCATCCCATCGTCGTTCATGCAAGTATGTTTACTCCCTGCCCCTTTCTGTTTACTTAGTCCATATTTTCTGGTTGTACAATTCATTTGAACATGAAATGCTAATTCGCATTGTTTAGAATATAGTAGCAGTCCTAAAAGTTCATATTTATCTCTATCTTTCATTAATCATACCCCTTTACTGTTCTCTAGCATAAATATTACTGTTGTAGGTTATGTTGTTGATGAATTTTCACAATAACAATCAGTTCAATATTTGAAGTTGTAAGTACTGTTTATCGTATCTTTACTTTTTAGTAACAAACTCCTGCTTCAAACTTTGTTTTCCACGTGATCCATACAAATTGGGAGGCGGTTTCTGTACTACGCCTGGTTTTACATTACTACCTTAATTACTCAGTCTCAAACAGTCAAATATAGACATTGTATAGGTCTTTCTTTGGTATTTTTTTTAGTGCAATGGAAAATAAAGTTTCTATGTGCCACAGTAATTGCCAACTATTGAAAATGATTAAATCATAAGCCTGAAATTGTAAATTTGGAGGGCATATTCCCTACGAAATCTACTGAGGTCATTACAAAGTCTGTAAGTGACATATCTTCACATATCTTATATGCTCCCACTGCTTAGATATTTCACTTTTCGCTCTATTTAATTAGCCAGTAAGGATGCAATATAATTACTTCCCTTTTTATTTTCGTCTATGATTTGTAGATCAATATTAGTTTGTACGGTTTCTACCCTTTAATATTACAGTCTTTTGAATAATGTATGTATGGGTTAATAGTTAATACATTATCCGATGTTATATAAATACATATTTAACAATCTATGTTCTACAATTTCAATCTGTTATTTTTTTCTTTTTTGCTTTTAATTCTTCCATTTAACAAGAATGAAGTGCGGCTTTTTAAAAAACAAAGTTTCTTCATGGAAATTGATAAAGTGACATCTTTATCCACAATAGCCTTGAAATAATGAACAATTTGAGTAAATAATTCGAGTTGATTACAATTTGAAAAAAGATTAGAGTCTCTAAAGATTGTAGTTTCTAGAAGTAATACGGGTGAACTTTTTTGTCTCACATTGCAAAGTTTAATATCGTTTATAAATTTTTTTATTTGAAGTTTTTTCACCCCCGCTTCAAATATTTCATTATGATCATGCAATCTCTATCTTTGGGTTTTCTAATGAAATCGGGTAATTTAATTATTTTAAGTTCCTCTGTGTTGTAACATATATCTTCCCAACAGTCATACCCGTTTGCTGTTTAAATTCAAATTCGAACAGCAAACCAAAATGTACCGTTTTCGGACAGGGCGCTGCTCCACACCTCGCCATGGGGCACTGCCCCTTGGACGCCTGCAATCTGATCGGGCAGGTCAACCACCGTCAATGTAGTCGTTGCCCCAGCACCCCCACCTAAGGGGGTTGCCACCCCTAGACCCCATTCACAGTGGTAATAAATTTAACCAATTTTATGAAAAACTTCCAACATTCCACAAGTAAGTGTTTCATTACTATCCTTCGAAAGAACTTTTCATTCATAGTATGTAGTTCACTGTTTTACGTTAACTTCAATAGATGCTTGACCCTTGTGTGGTGTCATTACTTCAAGAAAAAAAGTACAAAAGGTATATATTTTATACATGCAATAAATAGGAATACAAATTATGTAAAATGAATTAGCTAATCACATCTACCTTTTTTAGTGATAAATACTTGCATATATTGATTTTGAATGAAGATCTTCTCCATTATTTCTTCATTTGTTACAAATCTTGAAAAAAAATTCCATACAATGGTTCTACCGAGAGTTTTCGGTCTTAAGAAAATTATACATAAAGTAGAAATTGCAAGCCTTATTAATATTATTGTTGCATAACTTCTATTTTTATCAATGAGTGTATTTTAACTATCTTCACACATGTTGGAATAAAAAGAAGCAATGAAAGGTTAAGACCGTAGCAAAGGAAATAAACTCAGTTTTGATGCACTTTTCCCTCATGTGGAAGCCTATGTGCTTAAAACAAGTTCATTGGAATCTGGTTTCATGATTAATCAACAAACTAAAATTGCTTAAAATTGTTATGGAGTTAAAATTTGCCAAAATAAAATCGATAGCACTAGATGCATAATATAACTAAACAGTTGCTAACAATCAATTTTTTAATCAAATAAGTTTAGGCCACTTTGAAATATATTACTCGATCAACAAATTTACTGAAGTGGATAAGTTATCTCAAGGACAAAATATTTTTCCTATTTTATTTTGAAGGACAACCTCTTTCGTTATTCACATAAATGGCAGCTTTTAAGTTTTAATCTGATAAATCTAAATATTTTAAATCAAGGACACACATCGACATTTCACAAATTATAAAAATTAATTATGAAACCATTTTTTTAATGTGGGAAAAAAGAATATAATAAATAATAAAACTAATTATGAAAACATTTTTTTTAATACTGTGAAAAAAAATAACATAGGATAAACAATATAGAAAACTGATGTATATATCTTTATTAATTGCAACAAACATTTTTTCAAATCCTAAATGAGAAAAGATTTCCAACTTGCTTAGTTCTATATTTTAAGTGATATATTATAACGTTATTTTCAAAGTTATAAAGCTATATTTCCAACTTTAATCAGTTAATTTTTTTTGAAATTGCTTTTCTTTCTTGCAATTTCAAGTGTCATTCTTTACTTTTAACTAATTTAGTGAAGATGCATAATTAAAATGAACTTAAGGTTTACATAATCTAATATGGTCTTCGGCCTTAATCTAAAAGTTTGTTGTCATTGGATGGAATTGTTTTATAAAATGCGTCCTTAAAACTAAATACTCCTTTAATAATTTATTATGTTGGTTATTTGTTTTGCAAGATATGTATTATTTGAGACGATCTCCTATGTTTATTTTTCGAGCATCCACCCAGTAGGTTGCATACAGGCTTAAATAGATTAGTAATAATAGAAGAGCATATTTATCGTTGCTGCTAAAAAAACAATATTTTTAAAGCAATCAATAATAGTTATATAAGCAATCAATAACTGTTCTCAGCAGAAAAGCATTAATCCCATCATATAAAATCCAAAGGAATGTAAATCATGTTGCATGACACAGTATTTTGGTTAATTTTTTTTCTACAGACAACAATGTAGTTGAAGCGTTCAATAAATCGAATTGTGATGTTGATTATATTTGTTCAGTTGATAGGCTTATTCATGCAACTCATTTTTAATGTGTTAATTGATGGAAGAATATTGTTCGGTGTCACTTAAACAAGTTTGCTAATGATGTTGAAATATAGACATATTTGTCAACATATTTTTGAAAAAGCGTATCACATGACTACATTTGTCAACATTCCCGACGCTGATTGATTTCAGATTCCCCAAAAATATGGAAATTTTTCGCATGTAGCATGAAATATTATGCATCAAATGTCGATTCCATAGACCAAGTACACTATTACTTTAGGTATAATTGAATTCTATAAAAGCTATGAAGGAACTGAAAATTGTAAAATGCAACTTGAATATTGAAACATAGCATACAAAACTTGAGTTGAAGGAAGCAAAGAAAGAGCTCAAAGCACTATTCAAAGGCATTAGGCCAATACAGATATTTTTCACACTTGCGTTAATAAATTATATTACAATTAGTATATGTTCAAAAGAAATTTTACATTGAATTTAGGATTAATAAGTCAGACAGTAACAAATTTAATTCTTATAATTTATGGTTATTTTGTTTACAATTCTGTAGCGATTTTTATTGTAGCAACATGCAGAAATCTAATAAATTTTATTAAGTTATATACTTAATAGGTGCTATGAAATAAGAAATGAGCGATGCACAAAGAGTTAAGAATGAATAGAATCTAAACAAAACTGAAGCACGGAAAGCTCAAAAACTGCAGCCATTGTAAGACAATTTTACCTTCACTTTGTGCAGTATATAGTCCACTATTGTTTGACCGATACAGTTAATACATATATTGTATAACAAGCTTAGTGCGCACGACATGGAGGGAAGGTAAATTTGTGTTAGAGATTGAGGATGTTTATTACTAAATTTGTGAATTATTGCATACGCAAGTTGAAGCGAAGTATTAAAACCAAGTTTGATAGTTTCCCCATACTCTCATATATTGTATTATTTAAAACCAAATTGATACTTTCTCCATATTCTCATATTTTGTATTATTCTTTTCGAAAGTTGACTAAGAGATGAGTGTTGTTTACCCTCGCTCCATATTCACAATTATCACATGTATTATACACACTCGAATGTTTTTATTGCTGGTGTATACTATCCAAAAACAGTAAGTAGAATTATGTTTATCGACGTCATTCCAAATATTTCCAAATCCATTTGCTCATTATTTGTTTAGTTTATGAACTCAGTTTTTAAATTTACCTGAATGCTCAAATAAATTCATTGTCTGTGGAAATTATATCTGACACTTCTCAAGATTATTCTTCAAAATTAAATTTGACTAATGTACTTTTATTTTTGGTGATGTACAAACTATTTATTCCCATGGCTTGGTGACCTGGAAGTAGTTATTATTCTGGTCTATCCAAAATAAAAATAATGAAAGACTAAAGCAACATTGAAATTTTGTGCCTACTTTCAACATTGGTGGTCTGCCACAAGAGTAATGGTGTTTAAGCATTTGTGCAGTATATTTATTTACCCAAAAAAAGATCAATTCTCTTGAACCTAGCTAGAGTAATGCAACTGACTGGTACACCTGACTTAATGTAATTGTTTTATATTATCACTTTGAACTCAGGCTTGCCATTGAAGGTGTCATGTGTTTCAAGTTCCCTATGTTTCATGTTTGATAGCTTGCACTATTCTCCCATTCCATTATTTATGATGCAAAGAGCAATGTAGAGGACAAAGAGCATGAGAAACACTCCCAGTTTAAGTGGTAATTTCAAATATTCATTGAGGTTTAAATAAATCGAATAGGTAGTTCTTCATGAAATGTTTTACGATGAATTGTAAATATTACCCTTCATCATCCTCTTCTTCCTAATATGTCAATTTATTGAAAAGTTTGATGGAAGGATCAGCTGAGATTTTGTTCAACTCAATTTGTCAAAGTACAACTATACATCTTTAAGAAGTTGCTATTGTAGTATGTAGTACTAATGGGAATGTTTTGACTTGAATAATGATAAGTTTTCTGCTGTGGTTGCTGCTAAGTTAACTGAGACATGGCGCTTGGTTCTGGGTGGTTGTTGAGTTTTTTAGTCAGATAACAAGGATATTAGTGTTATATCTTTGTAATTATATATTACCCTTGAGTTAATTTTTGGTTTATTAATTGGTAATCTATAAATAAATTGTAGACAGATGGATTATCTCAGGAAGATGCTTGCTTTTTGTTGTAAAAAATAATTAATATCCTGGAATATTTGCTAAATAAGAGGTTTATCTCCATCTCCACAGAGACGTCAAATCCTTTTCCATTTTCATGACGTTTTTTCCATGTTAGAAAAAAATGTATCTATAATCTTATCTTCCTAACAAAATTAATAATAATAATACTTTATTGCCTTTTATTGGGAAAAATGCATGGCATTATAAGCTTGCAACTCATTTATTTGATTTGTATTGACTTCTGGAACTCATAACTTTAATATTTTAGTATTGTAACATTTAATGTTTTCGGTTTTCCATTTTTTTTACACATTTCATTGTCCATGGATTAGATAAGTAAGAAAGGGATATTTTTTCTAGATTAGTAAGAGTTGAAGCATTCTATTTTCAAAAAGAGTTCGATGCCTTAATAATTTCTAAACTGAGTCTGCTCATAATTTTTTTTTCATAACCATGTTTTTTTCTACACTTCTTGCGCTACATTTTATTATATTATTTTTTGAAGTAAACGGGATTGCTCATATTTTCATAATTGGAAGGTTTTGAACAGATGCTTCTAGATGCTAGCTATTGACCTTCGCTGGGTCTTAGCTTCTTACCTATGACCTTGTCAGTAGCTTATGTGACCCGGCCATGATGTGGTGAAAGATATAGAGACGCCCTTAGTTTGCAAGTACATAAAAAATGCGCTTATGCAACATGATTGTAGCATTCTTATACACGTGGGCAATTTGCATGATTGTAGCATTCTTATACACGTTGGCAATTTGATGTAATTAGACATCATAAACCAAATTTGTTTCCAAGGGTTACTATTTGGAGTTTGCAATAAAAACCAAATGTCTATAGTCAACGTATTATAGGTAGTGCACACAATTTTTTCTTCTTTATTTTCCATAAAAAGACAGACACTTGCAATTTGAGCTGATAAATGCTTACACTTGATTTTTCTTACAGTAACTCACAATATACACCAGCACATTATTATCAAGATAGCAATGTTGGAAAGCTTAAAAAATATGTCCGATAAATACGGTAAGAGAACAACGTACTTCAAATATACATACACCGTTTTTACCTCACCTGCGGCCCTTTTTTTAAATGAGTTGAATTGACATAACTAGTGAAAATGGTGATAATGTTTATAAATATAGCACCATCAAATTTAACTATTTAATTAAATAGTTATAAATGGATATCACATTTTTTCCCATTTAATAAAAATTTTGAATTTTTTTATTTTATGATTCTGGAAAGAGGAATTGAGAGATTGTGACCTAAATATTTAAAATTTGAAATACAAAAAGTTTTGAAAATTGAAATTTGAATCTTAAATTTTTAAACTTGAAAATTCAAAATTTTTAAACTAGAATTCCAGAAGTCTATCAAGGACCTTTAGTTTAAGCACCAAGTGGTATTGAATTGGAGGCTGAGTTTATATAAGTCATTGATCGAATCACCTAGAAATGAAATGTGTACTCTACTTGAATAGAATATCAATCACTTATTATAAAAAGAAAGTTCCAACATTTTGAGTTTTGACAAACTTAACTTTGAACTCGACTTTTAAGTTCTAAGTTTTGAATTTTGAATTTTGAACTTTGAATTTGTGAATGTGAATTTTATACTTAATTTGAGTTTTAATTTATGTTTGAATGTTTGTGTGTTTAAATTTAGAATTTTTACTTCAGTTTTTAAATTTAGGAATTGAACATTACAATGTGAAAATTTGAATACTGAATTAGTATTTGAAAAAATGGTATGAAAATTTGAATTTGACTTTCAAATTTTGATTGCCTTTTAAACCTTAAACTAAAACGTAAAATTTTAGGTTTTTATTTTTATCAACGAAATATAATGGCTTAAATAAATTATTTATATATTAAATGTGTTGGTTCATATTAACAATGTCATTAAGTAAGTTGAACGAGTTGGGTTATAATTGGGGCTGGGTCAATTTTGACCCGACCATTTTGTGATTCGACCCTATCCAAAGCTTATGAATTATAAAAAAAATATAAACTTCATCGTTGCCTATTTCGTTAGGACAAACAAAAATCAACAACACATTACAAACATAGGATCCCACAAAATGTTGGTTACAATATGGTTGACGACGCTGCCCGTGTGCGTAGCACGGGCCACACACTAGTCCTTTCAAAAGATCGAATCCAGGCTTGTGCTTCGATAACAGATTCTTTGCCCATGAATGGTTTTCCACCAAGTCTAGAAAAATTTCGATATAAATCAGCCAAATTTGACTGAGATCGAATAGGAATATCTGTCGTTGCAGGGATTTGACCAGCTGAAGTGGTACTTCCCTGTCCCTTATCTCGCCCTCTTCTTCCATTCATTCTTACTATCGATAAATAGTAAGAAAACCGATTTAGGCATTTGGACGAAATATCTTAGAGGATAACAACAGATAAAGAGAATAGACTGAGAATTTTGAATTTTGGTTTCACTGGTTATACTCATTCTAGAGTAGACTTCACCCTATCTCTAATGAGCCATCTAATGTGTTACACTCCGTAGCTAAAGTTTTTACTCAACCTATAGCTCTGATACCAAAATGTCATGACCCGAACTCGATGTCCGACAAACAACATCAAATTCGTATCATGGGAGCTTGTAACACCCATTAGATGATAAATAACACAGCGGGAAAAAAATGATATCACTGATACAACATGAATACAATATCCAATACATCAGTTTGATGCAATGATAATTCATCAACATTAGAGAATATACAATACAGAATACAACGGAACACAATAAAATATGAGATAAGTCTTCATAGAATCCAATACTGCAACTCTGATCCAAAAGCTCCAAAGCTAGAACTCCAAACTTCAAGCTCGATCCACCATCAAGGTTGCACCAAGACAAGCACGGTCAGTCGTCCACGGACTGAACTAGCTCCAAATAATCTACTAAACCTGACTATCTGAAAAATCATACTCTAGACTGCCCGTGTGAAAAATTGTGGGCACCCAGAGTTTAGGAAAGGAACAATAAACTCCGAGTCGGTCATGGGACTGGTCTAAGCAAATAAAAACATTTGGTCTTTTAAACAATCAAAAGATTTTAAAATTTAAAATCCGCAATGCTTTTGGAAAATTAAACTACCATAAGGCCTCCCGCCACTCACACCATGCAAACGCAGAACTGGAGGAGATTTCTCCTAATGATAGTCAAACATGTTTGATACGCAAAATCCTTTGATATTATTATTATTAGTGCATAGTGGAAAACAATTCGAAAATATAATATTAATCTTAGCCAGCATAGGTACCATTATACTGTGCCAGCTATAGCTACCATTTTAAATGGCAGTTCTACAACTAAAACCGTACAGGACGCGTATTCTTCTTTTGGATTTTCCAACAAATGGTCAGGCTAAGGAACTTTCTATTTCCACATGGGAAAGCCTCTGGCGAGACGCCCCGAGAACCTACCCGGCTCTCTACCAACAAGGCCGGCTACCCCTTTCCCGGGAAGTAAGAAACCTGAGATATGCCATCCCCGGTCCTTTGTGACCTTTATACGAGGTACCTCTACACCAACAACATCACACAGTAATGAATATATTGCAGTGTCCACATGAGTAAGTATCTGGGCTCCATACCATGATACTACCCTTTTCCAGAAGGAATGGTCACACCCTAGGGGAGCTACCCCTGAAACCTTGCCGCATCATTCCTGTTTCGACCATTACTGGTTTGTGAGGCTCGATGAGGTTTCGTCCACAAATCTACACTTTTCACAAAAGCCATGCTTTGATCACAAATGATCAACAAATGATCATCAATACACAGCAGCACTCAGCATGCCACACTACCAAACTGGGAGTATATCGCTGATAACCTTCAACTACATAACCTCTGAGCTCGTACGTCTCAGAGAAGGGTGTTGAGCTAAGAGAATAAATTCTCCGCCACCAACAGATATGTATTTGAAAGAAATCTTCTCTATATCTCGAAGTGTAGTGTCAGACATACAACCATACAAGTCTGTCCCGGGTTCGAACAGAACCGAAGGCACTTCCGAAGAAGCCCTTGCAAATCTGAGTATCCACAATCCCGATCGGACTTCCCATCACTTAGGAAATCTCTATACCGTAGCTACTCGGTGCAGAGACAATCGATAGGTCATCCTATCGCTCTCGCAAATACCCGGTCTTCACCATCGGTCTTCAATGCTATCCATAACGACGTATCATTATTCGAAATGGGTTATATAACACAAAGTCCTCTCCCGGCTAAACCGAATAATGAGCGCAATATTTTAAAAACATATGGATAGGGGATTTCAATTAAGTCACAACTTAATGATTCCAAACTTTCTTTCAAATGGTTTAAACCAATTACCATTTCAAATCTTTTAAACGAAAAGATTTATTCCACAAAGTTCACTCAGTTTCACAAAGTCCATTTATGGATTTCAAACAATTTTTCATTCCAGCTGGATTAATTTATTTAAATCTTTAAATCAAAATTTAGCTTATAGCTCTCAAAACTCGTTTCCAAATATTCACTTTCAAAACTTGTTTCCAAATATTCATCTATAACTTGGAAAACTATTTCGATTCAAACTTGAAATCCCTTAATACAAATTGGAAATTCCTTTCTTATGTGAAAGCTTTTATCATTTGGAAACAACAGTTTTATTTCGGGAAAATTCGATTTCATTTATACAAGTTAAAAATCTTTGGGTTAATTCAAATTCCTAAAACTCACTTAAAAACAGTTTAAAACCCGTATAACTTGTATAATTCTTTTTAAATCATACATACTGAATATAAAATTCAATTTCAGATATTGAATTCAAATTTGAATCAAATTATTCAAATTTAAAATCTTTATTAAGTTATTCAAAATAACTTTCATTTTTAAAAAAACTATTCAAAAGCTTTTCACTTTAATCAAATTCCATTTCCAAAACCGTTTGGATTTAAAATTCAACTTTTAAAACTATTTTGAATTAAATTCAAATATCTGTGACTTAACTGATTTCCACGTGCAATCCATATTTGTGTGTGTACAAGTGTAGTCCAGGGGTTTAACACAATAGTGCACAACATCAATCATCACAGACATATCAATATCGATAAGTGGTATAACCCATAACGCTTATCTTCATTCACAGTTTCATAGATAAGATAAATTTATCAATCACAAAGATTCATCATTACAATTTGATGTGTGTTTTGGATAACCAACTGGAATCCGACTCCCTGTCGCATTGAAATTCTAATGTCGTTTTACGGGCAAAGGGGATTTCGCATACATACAGAAACAAGTCACACTCATAGTTCAGCAAAAGGCAATCTACATCACACAGTATTACAATCACGAACAGAAATATCAATTCAATACACAACATCTGATGATAGTCAATCGTTTTCAATTTAAGGTAAAGGTGATTTAAAAGAATTTACCACATAACTATTTTTATTTATTTATTTAAATCAATGATTAACTATTCTTAATAAAAAATTAATTAAATTTTCAATTGATTATGCTTTAATCAATTATGACTGCTAATCATAAATTAATCAACTTTAAATCATCTAATTAACAATTCTTCATTACAAATCAATTAAATACTTAATTTTAAATTAACCAAATCTTTAATTTCAAATTGACAAATCTCTAGTCACTTAGTTAATTACGATTTTAAAATTAATTTTCCATTCTTAATTACCCTTTTTAAACAATTAATAAATAATAATTTATCTTAATTAACATTTAAAATTCTTCTTTAAACTTTTAACACAAATTATTATTAATTATAAAAACTTTAATGTTAATTAACTTTAACATTTAACTTAAATTATTTACTTAATTAAAACATTAATTTAGATTTTAAAAACATTCTAACATATTCACTTGGTTAATTTAAATTTGAAATAAACTTTAAATCAAAGTAATCAAACATCTATTACCTTGTTAACACTAAAAATTGTTGAACATTTTTATCTTTAAATCTGTAAGGCTTAAACCCATTTACAACAAACCCGAGATTTACCCGGTTTCACTCGAGAAACGCTTCGAGTTTCCTTCTATCATCCACGAGTCATCCAGCTCTCCCTCTCGCGTTCGTTCTTCTTTTTCTTCTTTTTTCTTTCTTTTTCCAGTTGAGTAAGTTTAAACGTAGACTTCATAAGTAGGTACGTTGTAGGACTTACGCGAGCAAGTAAAAAATTTGCTTCATAGAATCACCTTCTTCCCCAAGTAAACTCTCGAAAACCCAACACCTGCTCAACCCCCAACGTGCTCACGACCCACCATGCACATGCATGGCATTGCGTCGCCACTACGACGAGTTCCAAATTCTTCGGCAAGTCGCAAATCATCGCAGCACTCAAAATTGAAGTTAAATTCAAAGCCAAACCTACTGAATCAAAATTTAGCATTTCGTTTGAATCCTAGAACTCGACCACAACCCAAAAATTGCTTCGCCTCAGTCTCCCCCACTACTGAAATCGCCACGGCTTCGGCCATGCCTTCGTCCATATCTCAAGAACATTCTCTCTAAATTTGGCTACGCTCCACGCATTGATGAGCGTGCACGAGCTCGAAACCCAAACGCCACTCTACATAGTCCTTAAACCTTAGTTTCACTTCGTCTTATCAATTCTTGCAAAAAATAATTTTGTTTTCATTTTTCCTGAAGTCATTAGTCAACCAGCTAACTTAAAATTAAAATCCAACATCTGAAATTTGTTTGATCGTTAGAAATTGATTAAAAGGCATATTTTGATCAACTCTAAACTGCTCCTAGTTTGAGCAACTAAAAATCACCGAATTGGTTTTAAAAATCCTATCTTTATATGCTTATTCAAATTATATATCAAATCAACGATTTAAAACATTAGAATTTATCACATGATTTCTTTGTTTTACTGTAAACCAAGTTGACAGAGTCAAGTTCATTCTTTTTCAAGAAAAACTTCTGGAACATGGTTTAAGTCTAAATATACTTGTTTTGCATAAAAATCTCAAATTAAAATTATTTATATAAAGATCTTTTAGATTTTTTTCTTTCCAATCTGCTTTGCTCTGATCTGGAAATGAAGAAGAGCAGACCATATAAAAAGTTGCAGCACAACAGAAAATACCAGAGCTTCTTCTTTACAATGTACAGAGACATAAGTAATTCATAAATCAACATATAAATTCAAAATTTAAAAATAGTTTGTCTACTCACTTCAAATTGAAGAATAGAGAACCCTTGTTATTTGAAAACTGCAGTATTGATTTTCGCTTGAATCCTGTTTTTGCTTTGAACTGGAATGATGTTAAGTTACCCTTCTTTTCTTTTTTTTCTTTTCTCCTGGTTTGCTTAATCTCTTTACTGAACAACTAGAATAGGATGAATACATACATACATACATACATACATACATACATACATATATATATATATATATATATATATATAGAAGATAACAGTTTGTATATAAGCAGGTATTATCTGGTTAGGCCTCATTTGGTTTGAACAGTATTTTTTCTTTGGTTTGACTAAAGATATTTTCATATGAGGTTTATATTTCAGCTGAAAGGATTTATTTTATGCTGAGAAGATGTGATACTTAAATGCATGCTTCTATTTTTAGTTACAAACTTATCTTATTTAATTATGTATGTACTTACAGGTTTGTATTGTAACATTTTTTTTATTTTTTTTTGTTTGTTTATCTTCTTGTGCAAGCTTCATTACATAGATACATTTTCTTGTTTTATTATTTTCTTGCTTGCCTTTTGTATTATTTGCATTTCATTTGTTATTATTTTATCACATAGATGTTTATTGGTATGTAGATATTATTTCTTCTTTGTTTGCTGAAATGACTCTTGAACTTGCTTGCCTAATTCACATATCATATACATGTATTATTTTGTAGTTTGATTTTGTTTTATGTTGCCTTATAACCATAAAATTCTATTATTAACATAAATTCTTGAATTTTATTCTATTTAAAGCTTAACTTTCAAACATTAATTTATATCCTCATATTTTTATACTTATATTAATTATTGATAAGATAAATTTTATTTTAAACATTAGTGTCTATATTGCATTCGATAGTTAATCATACATATAATATATATTTTCAAAGTATAATATTTAAATTCAATTCATTTAAATACATTTTTTTATTTCCAATCAAAATTTATTTCTAATTCAATTCAATTGAAGACATTTATTTTGAGCATCAATTCCAATTTATAAAATAAATTAGTATATACATCTTATTAAATTTGAAAAAAATCAAACGAATCCACAATTTAACCCAAAATTTAATTTAATTACAAATTTAAATTCATCTTTAAACTGGGATCGTTACATACGAGCTCAGAGGTTATGTAGTTGATGGTTACTAGTGATACATTCCCAATTTGGTAATGTGGCATACGAAGTGCTGCTGATCATTTTTTGATCGAAGCATGGCTTTGTGAAAAAGCGTAGCTTTTTGGACGAGACTGTATCAAGACCTCACACCGCGGAAATGGTCGAAACAGGAAAGATGCGGCAAGGTTGCAGGGGTCGCGCCCCTAGGGTATGTCCATTCCTTCTGGAAAAGGGTGGTATCATGGTATGGAGCCTAGATACTTAACTCATGTGGACACTGTAAATTTATTACTATATGATGTTGCTTTGTGGTTGAGGATCCTCGGATAAAGGTTGCAAACGACCGGGGATGTCATATTTTTAGGTATTACTCCCGGGCAGGGAGGAAACCTGCTTTGTGTTGGCAGAGAGCCGGGTAGGTTCTCGTGTGTCTCTCCAGAGGCGTACCCATGTGGCAATGGGAAGTTTCTTGGCCTGACCATTTGTTGGAAATCCAATCCCCAATACGCGCCTTGTACGGTTTTAGTTGTATAACCTGCCATTTACTTATGGTGGTCACCACTTTTAGATGGTAGCCATAGTAGGCATAGTTTGAAATGTCTACGCTGGCTAAGATTAATATTATACTTGCAAATGTTATTCACTATGTGCTAATAAAAATATCAAAATGGTTTTCGCGTATCAAGCATGTTTGACTGTCATAAGGAGAAATCTTCTCCAATTCTACGTTTGCATGGTGTGTGTGGCAGGAGGCCTTATGGTAGTTTCATTTTCCAAAAAGACATTGCGGATTTCAATGTTTTAAAATCTTTTGTTGTTTTTTTTAAAGATAAAATTATTTTTGTTTGCTCATACCAGTCACATGACTGACCCAGAGTTTATTGTTCCCTTACTAAACTCCGGTGCCCACAATTTTCCACACGGGCAGTCTAGAGTTGGGTTTTTCAGATAATCCAATGATAGGAATAGATTCGATAGCCTTCGAAGCCTTCAGTTTGGTAGCATCTGGAGATCTTCTTCGGCTTTTGGATCTTTGAAGTTTTTGGTTTGGCAATCTCGTTTGGGATAGCATTTACTACAAGTTCAGCTTGATGGTGGTTCGAGCTTGAAGTTTTAAATCTTTGGCTTTGGAGCTTTTGGTTTGGAGTTGTAAATTTTGGATTCACTCTTTATCGAAGATCATGTTTGAGTTATCTCTTCCGTTGTTATCATATTCCACTATTGTATATTTGTCTCTGATATTGTTGTATCGTATTGTATTAGATATTGTACTCATTGTTGTTTCATTGATATTATTCATTTTCTTCCGCTGTGTTGTTATATTTACCGTGTTATACGCTCCAGCGAGCAAGATTCGGCATTTGAATCTACGGCATTCGAGTACAAGTGAAGTACCAGTGTCCATTTTTGAAGGTCGAGTCAGGGTCGTTACACTTATTACGCCCCAATTTCACCAATGTAACAATTTCGGCCATTTGAATATTATTTGTATACTAGACACTAGTATAATATCACTTTATTTTGAAATGAAATGTTTTGGTTATCGTAAGCTAAAAATCCATCCATGTTTATGTGTTGGCATGTCTTATAAGATACCTTTGTTTTGATAAAAGAACGCTTTTATGACTTTAAAAATAAATTCAGTTGAGATATGTTTTATCACGCTGGTTTACCAGACTGATCCGGACGTTCTTCCCTTTCAATGCTCAAGTCAGATCGAGTATATTTACATATGTAGATTTGGATGCTTTGGAGCTTCAGTAGGCGAGCTGGAAGTCTTCAGGTCGTATTCCACGTATATATTTATTTTCTGCTACATTGTTGTTTGAATTATCAGCATTTGTGAGGAGATGTTATTATAACTGTCCAAGCTGATGATTAGTGATTGATTGGTGTACTCTGATTGATGTATGTGTGTGTGTTTGTGTGTGTGTGTGTGTATTACTATTTTGTAAAGATCATTGATATGATATTATATGTTTTTACACTGCGATTGTGAGATTCAGTAATTGTTTTTAGTTTCTTTTGTTTTATCTTCCGTTCTTCTTCTCTTCCATTTTCTTCCCTCTTCTCTTTCTTCTTCTCTTCTCTCCTTTTCTTTCTCTTCTCTTTTCTTCTTTCTCTCTTCTTCTTCTTTCTTTTCTTTCTTTTTCTTCTTCTCTTCTTTCTTTCCCATAAAGATCTTGTTTCCCATTCGGTTTGGGTTGGACATGTGCGGTTTATTGTCAGTTCGAACTGGGCAGATTTTCGGCCCTTTACAATATCAATCTTGCACTTAGATTTAAGTAAACTATAACAAATACCTCAAAAGAAAAGAAGAACGATAAGTATTACAACCTTTAAAAACTGAAATTGATTAAAATAAAGAGTGGATAAGAGTTCATTTAACATACCTTGATTTTCTATTGATTTTCTATATTTTCTTTCAATTTTAAAATCTAGATTTTGAAGAAGCTAGTTTTTGAGAAACAAGAGGAAAATGGTTTCTCAGTTTATTGTACTAGAGAAAATGAATGTACACTAAACTGCTACAAGGAGTTTTCTTCTTTGCTACAATGTTTTTGGGACTTGGGTTGTAATAAAACCCAATAAGAAAGAAATTGATTTTATTTCTTTATAAATCCATACTAATATCTTTATAAACAAAAAATCTAAGTGTTTAAACTATAGCCTAACAAGTAAAATGACTTACAAAAGGATCTTTAAAGCCAAAAATAATTACATAAAATGTAGCGTCTATTAATCCCAATTTCTTTTATCTAGAAAAATAAAAGAAATAAAATCAATTTTATCTTTTTATGATCTTTCTAGTTATTATTACACTTTATATTATAGCTATCCTTTAGTACACCTCTTTAAATAACATTCCTAATTGCACTTCACAAAACATTTACAAAATATTTGTTGGACATATTATTCTTTAATAAAACTTGAAACTTCCATCTTAAAATAATTCATCATCTTTTATATAAGAATCTTAGTTCAAATTTCTCAAATAAATCTTTAATTTACACCATTATCTATTTTATTAGAGTGACACAACATAGGGTTGTTACGTAGTCTAAATGGGATGATAAGCAAGAATCGATGCTATGTCAGTGTGTTGGTACTATATTAGGGAGTAGGAGCTGTATATATGTCGAGAAAGTCATCGGTCCTAAGAGGTCGACGGGAAAGATAAGGCTTACACCTAAAAGGGCTGCACCTCCTACTAGTGTAGGTTACATTTAGGTCATGCACCATCATAGTTGTTTGCTAGTTTGTTTATTGAGGGTAAGGCTAGATAAACTTTAAGTGAGGTCTTTCAAAATGAGTGAGGTAGTCCAAGTTGCTGAGTCCTCTATATTTCATGGAACCGAGTCCATAGTAAGAAGCATACAAGTAGTAATTCCCAAAGGCGAGGTAGAATACGGCTAAATTATTGTAACGCCGTTATTAGGCATTATAAGAGTTGTTTAGTATGCACCATGATAAGGGTGTGATAATACATTGATGATGGATCCTGATGGGGTGCTGGAGTGCGGATACCATTGGTAATAGTATCTAGAACCAAAGGGGGACTATGGTACTTATGTGTGTGTGTGTGTGTGTATAGTTATGTCTACCTTTGTAGATAGGGTGTATAATATGCATACATAGAGTTGAGACGTCTAAGTAAAATAAAAAAAGATAGCATGTGATGGAAGACAATCCACATAAGCTAGTGTTATATGTAAAATGTATAATTTACCACTCAGTAGAACGTTATTATGATCCCTCTCCTCATTACAACCTACATGATAGCTATAGAGGGATATGTACTGGTGCTAGGCGGGAGCAGTGAAAGAACGGGTTCTCTAACGCATGCTCGATACTGACAAGGATAATAGATATTGGAAGTGTCAATCTTGGTCAGTAACCATATAATTTATTATATTTTGCTATTTTGCTATTATAACGACCTGCTTTTTTGACCATCAAAAGTCGACACCAAATACATCCATGGTATTGCAAAGCTATACGTTCAACCATCCGCAAAACAGGTTATTATAGTAAAATAGAAACCAACAGAGGAAACATAATCTCACAGTGGAAACGACAACATATAATATAATAAAGACAATATAAACTATCACTTCAAGATACCAAGTACATCAGAGTTAAAAAGAAACCTCATCTGCTGGATAGTTATAAATTTCTGACTTGACAATTGCTGATAGGTATATATAATAATAAAGCAGAAAATAAAAATATTGTGGCAGGTGAACATACAGCTCTACTTCATGTGCTCTATGTTTGCAATACCCCCACTTCTACAACCCTACTACTCAAGAGTATTACTAAGTAATATTATCGAGGAATACAGAGAATGAAGCTATATGGGGCGCATACATGAATATTACCTTGGACCAACACCAGTGCATGCCACACATATCAATATCACTTAGCATTTTCTTACACAGTTTTAGAATAAGGCAATAATCACGTATGCCTCCACGATAGAACAAAACAAAATGTGTAATTATTACTTGAGAACACGTAGTCAATAAATGCTGCAATAATACATAACAGAAAATATATACTATCTATAAAAATACAATACCTGAATTGTATTCTACTTCATGGTTTTAGTGAATCATACAATAAAGTCCTATTCTCCTTCTATGCCCGAGCATCCATAGACTAGCCAATTTGTCCCTGAGCCTAAAATGTCTCGGACTGACCCGAGTGTTATAAATAACACACATGTCAGATTATATCTATATCAAGGGTTAATTATCTTTATGATTCAATATTCCATTGTATAATAACGGTAATACCCTTAATGTTAATAAATACGAGATAATATATACATACACATTGAGTATTTAATCACAAAATCATAAATAATCCCAAATTTACATTTGATTCCAAATGTCTCAAATCATACATAGAGATGTCATTATCCATCTCAAAGTAAATCAAATAAAAAATCATAAAGTCAACTACCAATGGGTAAATCTTCCAAATCCAGAAATCATAATTATCAAAATCAAGAAATAATTAATAAGGAGATATCATTAAGTATTATTGGATTAATTCACAATAAATCCCAAACATATATTTCAATTGCAATAATAAGAATATCATCATTAATATAAAAAAATAGGATAGGCTGCCTATCAAAACATAATAAAATATATGAGAACCAACATACTTTGGACACCTATCTAGATATAATCTCATCTCCTCATGTATGAGTAAATCAAAATAATGTGGATATATGGGGATAGACTAAACTTTAGACGCATAGTCTCTATAACAGTCAACTTATGATAGGATAGGGACATATAAATCAATCCACTACCACCACACATATACTAGAACTAGATGGGAGACTGTCAGCATGTCTGCTTGCTCCAAGAGCCACATGTGGTCCATATGACACGACTCCAAAAGTCATTGGTTACATGTACCTCTCCCTTCTTTGTATCATAACAATGATCCATTATAGGCTAGGCAATACATAGCCTATTCGGCCACGACTATTGACACTTATGCCCAAGGGTAACTGACCGTGGGCCTATGCGACATAGAGGCACCATACAACACTATCGCAAGGCTAACATAACATAAGCAAGGTATCGTAGATTGGGGACACGACCGATCAATCAGCCCGTCAGGGTTGATACTGGCCAATCTGGTTCACTCCCAAAACATAAAGGGAGCCAGACACAATGTGGATGGCATATAGTATCCCAAACCTATATCCACTCATAGCTCTAGACATATGCCGTGTTAGTTCCCGAGATGATAGTTTTGATGATAACTACCTAGGACATGTTATAAAATATAAATACTAATATCTTTGTCTAGAGATATATGTATATGCAGGATATATATATGTGTAGGAAGTGAGAATGAAAACTGTAGAATATAGAGATTCAAGACTGACGAATTCAAGATTGAAGAAATCAAGACCGAAGACTCATGAGTATCAAAAGTTCAAGAGTTCAAGATATCAAGATAAGTAACAGAGTCTAGATTTATGTTAAAACTTCATAATAGAACTAAAATCTTTATTTAGGTTTTAACTGGGAAATGGAAACCACCTTCTCGCTTTAATAGTGGGATGAAACCCATGAACTCTTTAGCGGGATGGTACCAACAACCTTTTCTAGTGGAATGGAACCCACGAAATATTCAAAATAATTTATTTTAACTATTTTTCCAAAAACTATATTTTTAAAAGTCTTCTCTATCAATTTAAATATTTTGCCTTAACAAAAACTAATCTTATCATCTTTTAATATTTTGATCTCAAAATCATCTCTTATTTTTTAAACTACCTCTTGATTTTAATAATTTAGCTTTAAATCCAAATAATATTTTTTAAAGAAGTCTATACTTAGTTTTTAATATTACTTTTATATTATACATTATATATTTTAAGATTATTTTCTAAAACTCTTTTATAAGTTTAAACTATATTCAAAATGGTTTAAAAAATTTAGCAATTGTTTTGACAAGTTTAGAATAGAAATCATTTTAAAACAAAATCAATTTTCAAAAATAACATAAGCATATCGACATCCCTATAACCCCCATATCTGCAAGGTAGCCATAGATTTCAATTTTCAAATTTTCAAAAGAAGTGTCTATTTGTCATAACCTTTCGCTTAATGGACATGACCGTTGTTCTCCTATATATACTAGTTGTTTTCAATGAATTTTAAGTTAATTTTTTCTTCATTCGTAACTCCTTCTCAACTCAAATATTCTCCTATATTTCAAATGCTTTAACAAAATTCTACCAAAATCCTAAGTGAATCAAACTTAGTTATCTCGAGTTAGATTCTCTACCACTCTCTCTCAAAGATCTGGTGCTATTTAGAGTTATAGAATCATTTGTAATCAAAATCGAAAAATCGAAGTATATCGAGTCTTTCTCTATTAAAGTGTGATTGGAAACGATGTTATTATAGCCCATAAATCAATTGGGTGTGATTATAGCCTGTAAATCAATTAGGTGATCCTGTAGCCTAGTTAAATCAAGAGAGTTTACCCTAGACTTGGAGGCAGGCGGGTGTATCTCATGGCCTTAAAATCGAGGTTACAATATCGACATTACATTTGAAAAGAAATCTGCACAAGAAATTGTGTAGGACTGGATATAGGGTAACTCCAAACCCGTATTAAATTCCGATGATCTTTCCTTTACTGCTTTTATTTACTATTTGCATATGTGTCTAGTTCTGTGATTGTCTCAGTGTTTGTGAATTGCTTCTGTTTGTGTTTAATTTGAAAAGGTTTCTAAATTCCATAAAAACCATTAAACGCTATTCACCCCCACTAGTCTTAATCCAACCTTAAGATCCGTAATCCGCATTTCAAACATTTGGTATTAGAGCATTGGTTTTCAAAGTTTTCATAGTCTGATTTTTGATGAGTTTTCAAATGGCTGCCAACACTGGTAATGTTAACACTATCACTAGTTCATTTTTAGAGGTTTAGTCTATTGCTAGACCACCACTTTTTAATGGCAGTAACTATGCATATTGGGTATGCAGAATGAAAATCTATTTACAATCAATAGAATTAGACACTTAGAATATCACACAAACTGAGTACATTGAACCCCCAACTGATTTTGCTTAGTGGACCGTTGAGCAAAAGACTATTGCTCAAAATAATTCAAAAGCCATGAATATTCTATTCTGTTCTGTTGATAGGAATGAGTTTAATAGAGTGTTTGTTAGTTTGTTTGCATTTGAGATCTGCAAAACTTTGCAAGTTACTCAAGAAGGAACAAGCAAAGTTAAACAGACCAAAATATATACCTTGACCAATCAGTTTTAGTTATTCAAGATGAATCAAAATGAGTCCATTTCAGACATGTACAGTAGGTTTCAAGACATTATGCCCTCACTATTTGCATTAGGGAAGAACTTTTCTGAAGAAGATCAAGTTAGAAAAATTCTGAATTCACTCACTCCGGAATGGGATCAGAAGACTTTAGCAATTGAAGAGGCTAATTGTATTAGTACTCTAAAAATTGAAGAATTAATTGGGAATTTGATGTCATTTGAATTACAAATGCAATGGAGAAGTGAAAGTAAGGCATCAAAAAAGAAATCAGTAGCGTTCAATGCAATAACAGATGGTTCAGATTCAAACAGTGACGACGATGAAGAAATAGCCTTGATGACAAGGAATTTTAGAAAGTTTTTGAAATACAGAAAGATGAACAATTACAAGATAAATGATCACAATAATTCTGGAAATAGTAATGAGACTTAAAAAATGTTAGATACTACAATTGTGATGAGCAGGCTACTTAAAAAGAGATTGTTTGAATCCGTATAAAGAGAAATTTTCTCCAAGTAATGATTCATCAAAGAAAAGAAAGAGAGCATGTATTGCTACACTAGACGATTCAGACTCATCCTCTAGTGATTTAGATCAAGAGATGGAAAATTCAAACACGTGCTTTACAGCTATTCATGAGTCTAATGATATCGGATATATGGATTTAAAAATAGGTACACATTTAAATTATATTGATTAAAATTGCTTGTTTGAATGTTTGGTTGTTTGCATGTTTTGAAATTGCTTGTTGTTTGAATTAAAAAATTTGATTTTCAAAATAATATTATTTTAATAATATTTTAATACTAAAATATTAATATTAAAGTGTTATTATATTTAGTATTATTTCAAATAAAATATAAATTAGATTATAGGATATATAGATATTAAATAAAGTAGTAAAATAAGTAAAATGATTTAGGAGATCCATGTTGACATGACCCTACCCCCATGTCGACATCCATACCAAAAACTTGAAGTTCAAATTTAAATTCAAAACTTTGAATTTCCCTCCACCTTTACTCCAATTCCAAAGCTCTAAAAAGGTATCTGTTGACCAGAGAACATGGCTCTTAGATATATATTTATCTCCTTAACTTTATCCTATCTTTTCACTTTCATTTCAAAAGAAAAAATTCAAACTCTCAAGCCCTCTACTTTTTTCAAAAATGGCTTCCTCAAGCACTCCATCCACCATAAGACTATCCAAGGCCACTAAAGAGTTCCTTTACAATGATCTGGAAGCTATCTAAGCTTACATTAGCTATATAAAGTTTGGAAAAGTCCATATGGGAAAACTTGCTCTCTTTAGTGATTTTCCTTCATATGAGATCAATGTTCTTTTCGAACAGAATCAAATTCTTAGCTTAATTTATGATTCTCAAAATGATTTTGTTTGTTATCCGCATCTTGACAAAATGTTTTATTCAAATTTGAATTATGGTTTGTATGAAGGAAATGAAGGGGAAGTATGGAGTAGCGTTAAAGGAACGCGTATTGTTTTAAATAGTTAGATTTTGGGTAACATTCTTAGTTGTATGAGTACGGGAATGGATCTTTTAGATTTTAAATTGATGAACATGATCATGAGATATTTCATCACATTATAGAATTGTAAACCTTCTTTTTCAACATACCATAACTCTAAGATCGGAAAATTTCAATCACCCGACCTTAAAAGTTTGTAAGGCTTTTTTTGCTATTTTTGGGCACTATGACAATAATTGGGCACAAGTGATTTTGGAAGGACTTTGTCCTAATTTTTTTATTTTAGATGAAAACACTTTATACCATGGAGTTTATCTCACTCTATAACAACCCCCCTTTCATTCCACAAGAAGATGCATCATTATTAAGAAAGAAAGGGATAGAAAAGAGAAAAGATAGAAAAGAAAGCACTAAACAATATCAGAATCTCACAACGGAATGAATAAAATATATTTCATCACATAGTATATTACCTAATATCATATATATCAGAGTTATACAGCTTATAAAACACAAATTAGACAGTTGTAAAGACATGTCTAATTATTACAACTCTAGTACAACTAGACATCAATACAAAGATCAACACAGCGGAACCACTATATATCTACAAATGCTGAAGCCTCATGCTCCATATCTCCTCCAGAAACTTGTCAAAGATAACCTGAATCCCTTGACTACTCATAAAAATTTGACTACCCAAGAGTTTAATGAAACAGAAAATAAACTCCAGGTCAGACATGAGTTTGGTGTGAGTAAACGGGTTAAAGTTGCTTAACTTCGAAAACCTTTGAAAACAAAAGGTATCTCGTAATACTTCTCGCACATAAATACGGAAAAGTTTTTACCTTACGATAACCAAAACATTTGATAGGAAATCCAGTTATATTATAATAGTGTCTAGGGTTTTCAAGTAAAATACAGAAATAGTTAGAATGCATACATCTCACGTTCCAATATAGTTGGGTACAATCAAAACGTACGGCACTTATTGGAGATTGGATTTCATATAATGGTAGGGCTACTGGAGTAATGCCCATGACAGTACGTAGCCTAGATCACCATACCGAAGATCCACACTAAATCCCCTGCAACACAAAGCCGGGACCATCCCTTACTGGATAGTCTCGAACAAGACAACCCCGTAGTTGTTCATGAACCAACTGCCCACTAAGCCGAATAAAAAGGGACCTCTAGATAGGGGAAATCTCATCCTACTTGGGCGCAACCCACTTAGCCTTGCTGCACAACCCCTGTTTTAGCCATTTCTGGTTGATGAGGCTTGAGGCTACGATTACCTTTTTAGAACACATCTATCTTAGAATGCTCATCATCCTCCATTGACGATGTTCTGAAAGCGTTCAATCCATACAGTTCATTCCGGGTTCGAATGAAACCAAAGGCACTATCTCGTTACACTCATTTTGGAATCACCCTCAGAGTTAACAACAATAGCCCTTGCATTCCGAATCTTCATCTCGAATTTGAAACTACTATCTCCGTTAAACTTGTATTGGAATCAACCTCAGAGTATTAACGACAAATAGTCCTTACACTTCTAGTCTTCATCTTCACTTGAGATTTCACGACCTATCATATAATTTGGATCGATGTGGTTTTCAGAATTCCAAATTTGGAAATCCGATCCCGTCTCACCGAAATCCAAAACACCGTCTTAAAGCCCCAGTTGTTTAAGTTTAAATAATTTAATTCAACTTAATACATTGAATTCACATAGCATCATTCACAGATAAGTATTACACATTTATCGTAACTATAACCAATATCACATCACAGGATATCACAGTTTATCAAACTATAGGTATCAATTAATCCAGACATTCTACTCAAATAATCATCCACACACAGCAATTATTAATCCATATTATAATTAATTTAATTAACTAAAATTAAATTAATTACTCGAGAATTAATCACTAACCCGGCTTAATAAATCATTAATTAATTACAACCATTTAATTAATTAATTATTCTTTAATTAGCTTATAAACCAATTAATTAATCTTTAATTACAGATTAATTATCCTTTAATTATTCTCTTACTTAATCATTCCTTGATTAATTATTCTTTAATTACATTAAGTAATTATCCTTAAATTAATTACACAAATCAATTATTCTTTAACCCTTCACATTATTAACTTTTAATTTCTCTCATTAATTAATTAACTATAATTAATTACATTGATCTTTATTTAATTACAATAACTAACTATACTATAATTACTTCCATTGATTTATCTTTTAATTAATCTCATTCATTAATCAACTAACCCTTTAGTTATTCTCATTAATTACATTAATTAATGATCTTCTAATTACTCTCATTAATTAATTATTCTTCTAATTACATTTAATAATTGATCTTTAATTAATAACGTTCATTAATCCTTGATTAATCACATTCAGTAATTAACTATCCTTAATTACTTACATTACTTAATTAACTTCTTAATTAATTATATTAATTAATCCTTTAATTAATTACACTGAGTAATAAATCCTTAATTACTTTCACTAAGTAATTATTCTTATTTACTTTCCATTAAGTAATTCCCCTTTAATTACATCCAGTAATTGCACATTAATTACTTACACTATGTAATTACACTTTATTAATTACATTAAGTAATTATACTTAACCAATCATCAAGTGATTATCTTTAAGTAATTAAACTAATTAATTAACTTAAATTAACCATATTACATTAATTAATTACATCGAGTAATTCATTCCTTTAAATTACTTCATTAAGTAATCACTTTTCAATTAATTACCTTTAATTATTTAGAATAATTAACCCTTAATTAATCAATAATTAACTATCCTTAATTTATTAAACCAATTATCTTAAATTAATTACATTAATTAATTATCTCATTGGAAAACATTTAGAGATCAATTACATGAATAAAATATCTAATTTTCTTTAAATAAAACAAATTTTAAACATTGAATTTTAACATTTAAAATATTTATAAAACCTTTTCAAACTTGTTTAATAAATTAAATAAATATTATTCTTGAAACTTACTTATCATATCTTTTAAAAACATATTTATCTCAAATATATCTTAAAACTTGGTTAACATTTTCTTTTGCCCTTTTAATAAAACTTATTGGATTATTATTTAAACCAAAGAAATCTTAAAGAAAACATTTAACTTTAGAATTAAATTTTGCAACTAGTTTTTAAACTTGATTATCTTCCTTTGAAAAATTATTTCATTTAATACACTTTAAATTGCATTAGCTTTAACTTAATATCTTTGCATTCCAACCTTGGAAACACAATTACATCACCATTGCATTACAAGCTATACCTGGAACAAAACTACCCAAGCCAAAAAGCAAAACCCGAGACAACTACAAATCCCCCTCGAGTCACTCTCGCAAAACAACATGAAAACGACCCAAGCACACTTGCGTGCATCCTTCCCCGAGTCATCACGAACAATACTTCGAGCAAAACCCGAACAAAACTCTACCCAACACAAACAAAACCCAGACCAAAACAACTCGTACACGCATGCACGTGTACGCCACAACCACTCTGCTCCGACCATCGATACGATCCTCGGCAAGTCGCCGACACTCCCATTGTCCCTCCCGACCTCTCAGATCGCCCAAATCGCCAGAGGAACAAAAACGAGCTAATGAACACACTGCACCCAAAAACTCGATCAACACAAATACCTGCAAAGGTGAACACCACCACCATAAGACCTGCGGCCTCGAACACAGTCGCGTCTCGAAATCTTATATCCATTACCCAGCTCACGATTCGATCTGATTCATCAACGATGTCGAGTTCGCCTCAACTTCGACCCAGACAAAAATAGGTCACTTAACCCTAGATCGCCGACATCCCACCACGTTCATCATAAAAAACTTCACATATTTTTCCCAAGAACCTCTATACCCCAGCCTCCTCCAGCAGTGGTCTCGATCCCCCCTTACCGCCAATCGATGGCAATCGACCAATTACCCAAAAACGATTAACCCACTAATTCATGGCACATACCATCTTAAAAGTCACGAAACTCATATTAAAATTCATGATTCACTTACACGAAATAGATTCTAAAATCCAAAGATGAAAACATACGCATTGATTTTCAATTTATATTAGATTTTAACTGCAAATCTTAAATTTCCATAATATTTAGTAAATAAAAACACTTAAAATAGTTTTTAAAAACAAGATTACATTGTTATTATCATTTTCTTATGATCCTAATCTAACGGTGATGTTTTAGGAAGATAGGAATTTTTTTTCATGATGAACTTGAGCTTGATACTTGTAACAGAGCACAAATATAAATACACAGAGACAATATACAGACATGTTATACTTATACACACACATTCATATCCAAAAATTCATGTAAGCATTATAGACTATATTTCTACAAGATTTCTGCACATGCAACAAGGTTTCATCACATATTTTTAAACTGTTTTTTTTAAAGTATACTCACCAGAAACTGAAAGAACTAGAGAACATATCTGTCTCTTTTGTTTCGTAGAACTTTCTTTTTGATCTGGCATTTTGAATTGATTTGCTTGTTTTTGATCTGGCATTTGAATCCTATTTGTTTAAGTTGAGTTTCCTTGTTGAATTTGAAACCTTTGTTTGTTGAAATTGCTGTCTGAACCAGAGGAGCTTGAAGTTGTGTTTTGATTTAAATTTTGTTTTGGTTTTGTTTATATGTTTAAGAAGGAAAAAAGAAAGAACTGAGGAAAATTTGGACTGAAGAAACAAAACAGGCTTTCGTTTTTTAAACATTAGTTATATACTTAATTTTTTAAAAACAAGGTGTTTGCCACTTGTTAATTTAAGTCGTAAAATGCTTACAAATGTCTCTAAACAATATTAGGTGAATGACAAATGTTAAAATCTCCTTTTTAGTTAGTTTCTTATGTTTACAAATGTTTTACATCTTTATTAATTATTTTCTTTAATACTTAAGTTTTAGATAAATTATGTAATGTGTTTATGTCTTTTTTAAGTATATACTTTTATGTGTATAAAGTTTTATATATTTGCAAACTTCTTAGATCAAGAGATATTTAAAAAGAAAGTATATTTAAATCTTTATATTTATTTAAAAACCATTTTAGCTAAAGTAAAGCATAATAAACCTTTTTGTTAAATATTTCTCTTAAGTTTTATTTTTTTTAAACTATAAATAAACTATGCTTTATTTCAAATATAAAAGAAAAGTGTTTATTTCAAATAAATTTTTAAAGGAAAATGTTTTAAAACTTTTTATTAAATCTTATTTAAACTTAAGCTAAAATACTTTTAATTAACATATATATGTCTTGAATATATAGAATTTATTTTAACTAGCTTTGAAAATTATTAACTTGAATTTAAAATATAACTTCCAAATCACAATATATATTTATAATTTGAAAACATCATTTTTATTAAATTGAAACCAAACTTTTATTCACAATGTATATACATATATACATTATAAATAGAATACTTTTTATTAGTTTAGAAAGATAAATTTTTATCAATTAAATATTATTAAATTTAAAAAGAATAAAATTTTCCTAATTAAATTATTATTAGTTTTGGAAAGAATAAACTAGCCAATATAAAATAATTATTAATGAAGATTATTTAATAAATATTGCCTAAAATTTCAAGAATCACATTCCTCCCCCCTTATTCGTCCCCAAAATTTAAAAGAAAAGATAATTTAATAATCCAACAAAGTTTTAATTTTTTAATACCAAGCATAGATTATCAACCGTGTACTAGCAACCATAGAAACCAATTTATCCAAACGAATCTAACTATCTAGACAAAATTATGGATAGAACTTCCTAATATTATCTAGAGTTTCCCAGGTACAAATACTGGAATACTCGCTCTACTGAATCTAAACTAGCTACACCACTCTGATCCTGAGCCCCTTTATATCTAGATTTACAATCTCAACAGGATACCTGACCACAAACAAGTCCTGATCAACTTTCAAATCCCCCTCAACTGCTAGTTCTAAAATCAGTGATGGATCATACACATACTCCCTTAAAGATACGAGAAATACATCGTAAATCCTAACCATCCGGACTGGCCATTCAATCCTATAGACCAAAGTACTTAACCTTATGAGAATACTGAAAGATCCAATGCATTTCTGAGCTAGCTTTCCAATCTTGCCAAATCTTATTGCTCTTACGATCGGAGAAAACTTATCCAAAATTAAATCTCCAACTTCGAATTCTGAATTCCTTCGTATCGTATCCACCAAAACTCTTCTGCCGATCCTGGGCTGCCTTAATCCTTCCTGATCAACTCAATCTTTGCAGATGCCTCATGAAATAAACCTAGACCGAGAACAAGACGATCTTCGGATCCTACCCAACCAGATGGTGCTCCTAAGATTCATCGAAATCCAGTACAACGACTTTACTCCACAATCATCAGTAGACTTCGGACTTACTTCTCCAATCCGTAGTAGCCGAACAGGTGTACTAGACAACCTAGTCTTCAGATTCCGAATGAACTTCCTGTAGAAACCCTCTAACCCAAGACAAACACAAACTTCCGAGGAGTCCGAGGTTGCTTCTATTCTAAAATAACTGCCACCTTGCTTTCGCTGCACAACTCTAAGCTGAAGAAGATGAGAATGTTGTCGATGAACACAAGCACAGACTTGTCTAACACATCCCGGAAACATTGTCTATCAAATTCCACAAAATATTAGTAACATATCCGAATTGGTCACAAGCACCACAGCAAAAATCCGGCCAGAAAACTAGATCCGATCAATCCTGGACTACTTCACCAGTCCTCTCTCTAGGAGCCCTACTTCTACTAGGCTGAATCACCGGTATAGCTCCAAGAACCAAGCTGACACAGAACTCAATCTCCTGATGTGGATGCAAACCTTGACTTCTTCGAAGATATCTGAAAATCTCTGACAACTTCCATAGTTCCAACTTCTTCTTGAGACACCTCGATCCCATACCAAAGATTATCCAAGGGAACACTCAACTATTGTAAGTCACTTTTGCGATCTTACCCAAATCAGTTTCCAAAAACACTTTTCTCTTTTTACTAATCAGAACAGCTTATGTCAGTCCGTTGGAGAAATGGATTCACTCTGCTGGTTCTGGATTCTTCCTTTAGGATACTTCTAAGCCAGAGAACCTTCCTATTAACATGCATAAACACTTCCCCGGAGCACTGTTGCCTCCGGGTTTCCCTTCACCTTGCTTCTTCCAATTCAGTTTGAATTTCCCACTTGGATCTGCCACTGATGCCAACGACTTCTTATCCATAAGCTCTTCTATCCTAAAAACCATATCAACCATTCCACAAAGAGTCTTTGAGATGGCAGACATCTTCTTAAGAAAATCGGCCTCAAACCAAGCACAAACATCTCGTCGAACTGAGTCTCATACTTTGATACAGACAAAACTCCTTCCTACAGTTGCCACGATACCATCACTTGCTTCAGCACTTCCGACTGATCCAAACTCTAGTAAATCCTCTCGCTCGACCTCAACCAAGCTTACATTCCAAAGGTGGACTCCAAACCTTAAATAGCTTCCCTCCGAGATTGGTGAAATCCTTAGACTGTACTATAAACTTACTCAAGATGCCCAATACCGCCTTGGCAGATACTCTTCCATCTTCAACCCTCGGACTTCTTCCATTGGTAGTCGTGCTACACACACCACTACCTCAACCAAAGAACTTATGTTGGAAAACCCGAACAGGTAACCCAACAAATTAGGAATATATATATGTGTGTGTGTGTGTGTGTGTGTATAAATACAAGTACGCTCTCTCAGAAAGAAATCACCCCAAAGCCTAAGTATTCACTCAACCTCGCTATGATACCACAATGTAACAACCCGCCTTTCATTCCATAGAAAGACGCATAATTATTAAGAAAGAAAGGGATAGAAAAGAGAAAAGATAGAAAATAAAGAACTAAACAATATCACAATCTCACAGCAGAACGAAAATTATATATTTCATCACATAGTATATTACCTAGTATCATATACATCAGAGTTATACAGCTTACACAACACAAATTAGACAGTGGAACCACTATATATCTACAAATGCTGAAGCCTCCTGCTCCATATCTCCTCCAGAAACTCGTCAAAGCTAAGCTAAATCCCTTGACTACTCATAAAAATTTGAGTACCCAAGAGTTTAATAAAACAGAAAATAAACTCCGGGTCAGACATGGGTTTGGTGTGAGTAAACGGGTTAATGTTGCTTAACTTCGAAAACCTTTGAAAACAAAAGGTATCTCGTAAGACTTCCCACACATTAGCATGGAAATTTTTTTACCTTACGATAACCAAAACATTTGATAGAAAATCCGGTTATATTATAATAGTGTTTAGGGTTTTCAAGTAAAATACAAAAATAGCTGGAATGCTTACATCTCACGTTCCAACATAGTTGGGCACAATCAAAATGTACGACACTTATTGGAGATTGGATTCCATACAACGGCAGAGCTACTGGGGTACCATCCATCATAGTACGTGGCCTATATCACCGTAACGAGGATCCACCCTAAATCCCCTGCAACACAAGGCCGGAACCACCCCTTACTGGATAGTCCCAAATAAGACAACCCCGCAGTTGTTCATGAACCAACTTCCCACTAAGCCGAATAAAAAGGGACCTCTAGACAGGGGAAATCTCATCCCACTTAGGTGCGACCCACTTAGCCTTACTGCACCTCCCCTGTTTTAGCCATTCCCGGTTGATGAGGCTTGAGGTCGCGATTGCCTTTTTTGAACACATCTATCTTAGAATGCTCATCGTCCTCCAATGACGATGTTCTGAAAGCATTCAATCTATATACGTTTGTTCCGGGTTCGAACGAAACCGAAGGCACTATCTCGTTACACTCATTTTGGAATCACCCTCAGAGTTAACGGCAATAGCCCATGCACTATAAATCTTCATCTCGAATCTGAAAGTACTATCTCCATTAAATTCGTATTGGAATCACCCTCAAAGTTTTAATGACAAATAGTCCTTACACTTTGAGTCTTCATCTTCACTTGAGATTTCACGACCTATCGTATAATTTGGATCGATGTGGTTTTCGGAATCCCAAATTTGGAAATCTGATCTCGGTCTCACCGAAATCCAAAACGCCATCTTAAAGTCCATGTTGTTTAAGTTTAAATAATTTAATTCAAATTAATACATTGAATTCACACAACATCATTCATAGATAAATATCACACATTTATCATAGCTATAACCAATATCACATCACAGGATATCACAGGTTATCAAACTATAGGTATTAATCAATCCAGACATTCCACTCAAAAAATCGTCCGCACACAGGAATTATTAATCCATATTATAATTAATTAAATTAAATTAAATTAAATTAATTACTTGAGAACTAATTTCCAACCCTGCTTAATAAATCATTAATTAAGTACAACTATTTAATTAATTAATCATTCTTTAATTACCTTACAAACCAATTAATTAATGTTTAATTACAGATTAATTATCCTTTAATTATTCTCTTAATTAATCATTCCTTGATTAATTATTCTTTAAGTACATTAAGTAATTATCCTTAAATTAATTACACAAATCAATTATTCTTTAACCCTTCACATTAATTAACTTTTAATTACTCTCATTAATTAATTAGCTATAATTAACTTTATTAATCCTTAATTAATTATAATAATTAATTATACTATAATTACTTCCAATGATTAATTATCTTTTAATTAATCTCATTCATTAATCAACTAACCCTTTAAATATTCTCATTAATTACACTAATTAATGATCCTCTAATTACTCTCATTAATTAATTATTCTTCTAATTACATTTAATAATTTGTAACGATCTCGGATTTAAATTGAGTATGAATTTATAATTAATTTAATTTTTGAACAAAATTGTGAAATATAATGGTAAATTACTTTGAATTTCTTAAAATTCGTATAAAAAGATATGTGTTAAATCAGTTGAATTTAAAGTTTAAGTAAATGGTTTAAATTGAATGATTTAAGTAGAAATCAATTTATGAAATAATAATAAGTATAATTAATAAGTAAATTAAGTATTTGATAGTTAAGTTTGATGAAAAATAAAAGAGAAATAATAAGCATGTATATTTGAATAGAACTAAATACCTAAGTTAAATTTTATAACAATGACTAAAATGACTCTATATCTATATACATAAGTATATAAATAACAAAGCAATGGAGTGTTGCCTGTAAAGTAAATATGAAACATACATATGGAAGTATTGCAAAACAAAAAAAAGAAGATGTATATTCAAGTATGAAACAAAAGAAGAATTGTAAATATATTCAATGGCTTGCAAAAGAAGGAACAATATAAAAAAGTAGGTACACATGAAAATAAAGACTTGAGAAAACAAACAAAGATAAATTAATGTAGCACACCACATAGATCTTTTACAGCCGAAATAAAGGAAAAAAATAAGTATATTGTACAAAGTAATAAATGCAACATACCTCAGGCATTAAATGCTAGCATAACATATTTTCTATCAGCCGAAACAAGAAGTAAAGTAAAGATCATTTTAAACTTAAACAATCAAACAATTATTCATCTTAAACCACCAAGCATAAAACAGAGAAGATAATAAAAATGCATTCTTATTACAAAGTGTAATTCAAGAAGGAAAAAAAAGAGACAAGTTAGTACACATGAGGATAGCAATAGTGCAGTAGCCTCCCACTAGCAAAAAAAGAACATTGACAAAGTAAAATATACATGTACAAACAAATAATAAGATAAGTATAGAAATATAGGGTACATATGCATTAAATACCATACCTCTAGCATACAAAAGTAGGAGTACCATAGCATACAAAACTTTGAAAATCTCCGATGAAAGATTTATAAACAATTTCTAGTACAAAAATAAAATCAACAGCCGGGATCTTGTTTGATAAAACAAAGAAAAGAAAAATGATCCTCTTATACAAAACAATATAATAACCTGTAACTTGTTTCCTATATATCAATATCAACCTTCCTCGTCTTAGTTTCGATAATCAAAAGCTAAGAAAAGAAAAAAAATGTTTCAAACCTGGAAGCTTTAAACAATTCAAAGCAGAATAAATCAATTCAAATCTGGAAGTTCAACTTCAAAAGCAACTCAAACAAACCTGAAGCCTTAGAGATCCAATACTTCAAACTAAAACAAAAACAAAACATACAATCTCATTGAAAACCAGAGATTCAAGAGGGAGGGCTTCAGCTTGCAAACTCACTTCTTATCTCAACATAAAAGAACTCTGTCCGTTTCAAAAAGAATCAGGTGAGTAAACAAGCTATCCTTCATACCCAAACATTATTTATCTACGACCATGTTAGACTGAGTTGCTGTAATAATTAAATCATGCTGTTTAACATTTGAAGCTCTGTGAATTGATTCCTCCTCTATTCTTGAAGTTCACTATGTGATCCCACATGTTTTGATCACTATCAAGCTCGGGTTTCAAAACAAATGTGTATTTGAGAAAGAATTTTATTATAAAAATAGTTCAAAAAGAAGAACAATAATATACAGTATGAAATTTCAAAATTTTACAGGAAACTTATCAAGATGAAAATTTCGAACATGCTGAATTGTCATTTCAAATACATCACATGAATACTTATTCGAAGATAGGATTTTTAAAACTATATTGATGATTTTTAATGTTGGGGTTAGGAAGCAGTGGTTAGTTGAACAAAAATTGGATTTTTGTCAATTCCCAGTAATTAAATAAATTTTGATCGCTGAAACTTTGCACGAAGTAGGCCTGATAATCGATTATAATGGGAAAAATGCTAAATAATTTTTCTATTGAAAGGATTGAAGGAACAAATGAAGTTTAGGGTTTAGCTGTTGTTTTTAGTTGAGGTCGGAGATGAGGTGTTTCCTCTATCTCTGGTGGATCGAGCTGCGTGGGATAGAAGGGGAGGGTAGAGGCTGAAGTGACGAGGTGATGGCCGAGGCTTCGCGTGTTCCGGTGATCGGAGACGTCGTATTCAAGACAATTTCTGGTGATGGGATGGTTGCCTGTTTCATCTGTGGGTCTCGATTTCAATCTGTAGCTCGTGCGTGTAATTCGCAGGTAGGGATCGAAAGTATGGATGATAAGTGGTTTGCTGAAGGAATCATCAGAGGTCGGAGGTAGCTTTGGTGATGGTGTATGTGCACGGTGATTTCGTGCACGTCTTGGTGTTCGGGAAGCTTGGGTCCCTGAGTATATACTCGGGTAAGGGGAGAGATTGCCTCGGGTGAAACCTAGGTGCGTGAGTGTGTTCGCGTGCTACCGCAGTTGATAAGAGAGAGAAAAAAAGAAGAAGAAGAAATGTATTTGAGGAAGAAAGAGAGGTCTCAGGGAAAAGTAAAGAGAACCGAGTTGTTTACTCGAGTAAACATAGGGATTGTTCGGATTTGATTCACAATCCTGCAACGTAATAATAGTAAGTTGAGTAAACTGTTTAAACAAAATTTATGTGGTGATGACTAATTAATGTATGACAATTTTAAGTCAAGACCTTATTACAAGTTAAAGAATTAAGTAAATACTTAACAAAGTTTTAAAATCCAATTAATACTTCAATTAAGTAGTTAATGTAAAACAAGTGTTGAGATTTAATTGCCATTAGTTTTCAAGTTAGTAATAAATTGATTTCAAAGTTTGAAGAAGATTTTGAGATATTGATTAAGATAAATAATCATTATTAATGAATTGTTCAAAAAGGGTAATTAAGAATGATTAATTAATAATTGGAATTTACTAAGTAATTAAAGATTTATCAATTTGTAATTAAAGATTGGTCAAATTAATAATCAAGTGTTTAACTAGTTTGTAATTAAGAATTGTTAATTAGATAATCAAAGTTAATTAATTTATAATTAGTAATTAATTAGGATAATTAATTAAGGATTAATTAATTAAAGATAATTAATTAAAAAGTGAGTTAAATAATTAAAGGTTAATTATTTGAATTAAAGGTTGATTAATTATAGGTTAATTAATTTATTATTAATAGTTAATAAATAAATGATTAAAGGATAATTAATCAAAATAATTTGTAATTAATAAATCAGAATTGGATAATTAATTCATCAGTAATTAATTCAATTGGAAATAAATTGAATTTAATTAGGATTTAACAATTAAATTAATCCTGCTTATAAATGATTATTAAATGACCTTACTTATGGATGTTTATATTATATAAGATGCTTTAAATTGATTGTCCTATCTGATCTGTAATATTTTGTTCTGTAAATTGAGCTGTGTGAAATTTATTCATTTATTTATATACATTTGTATATTATCTGTGAATCTGTGAATGGACGATAAGCGTTATAGTTTATATCGCTTATCAACTATTTTTCTGTGTTTGATCTGTGATGATTGAATGATGTTGCACTATTGTGTTAAACCCCTAGACCATACTTATACACACACCAATATGGATTTCACGAGGAAATCGATTAAGTCACAGATTTTTGAATAGTTTTAAATTTGAATATTTGAATTCAAATGTTTTGGAAATGGATTGAGTATAAAGTGAAAAACTTTTGAAATGGAATTTCAAAGATGAAGTTTATTTTTAATAACTTGATTGAATTTTGTAATTTAAATATTTTGATTTAAATTTGAATTCAATATTTGAAATTGAATTCTATGATCTGGAAACTAGGGACTAAAGATGTTATACCAGTTTATATGGGTTAAACAATTTTAAAGATATTGATTTGAAAATTTGAATTTAAATTCAAATGCTTTAACTCGTGTAAATAAAATTGGATCTTTCTGAGATGAAAACTATTTGTTTCCAAATAATAAAAGCTTTTATATAGGAAGTGAACTTCCAAATTGTGTTAAAAGGATTTCAAGTTAAAAATGAAAATGATTTCCCAAGTTATCGAAACTGTTTGAAAGCTATAAGATAAAATCTTGATTTAAAGATTTAAATGAATTAATCCAATTAAGATGAATTTGTTTTGAAATCCCGGAATGAATCTTTGTGAAAATGGGTGAACTTAGTGAAATAAATCTTTTGTTTAAAAGATTTGAAAATGGTAATTTGTTTAAACCATTTGAAAGAAAGTTTTGAATTATTAAGTTGTGACTTAATTGAAATCCCATATCCATATGTTTTAAATGTTGCGCTCACTATTCGGGTTAGCTGGGAAAGGACCTTTGGGTCGTATAACCCATTCTGAATATGTGATGCGTCGTTATGGATAGCATTTGAAGACCGGTGGTGAAGACCGGGTATTTGCGAGAACGATAGGATGACCTATCGATTATCTCTGCACTGAGTTGCTCCGGTATAGAGACTCCCTAAGTGATGGGAAGTCCGATCGGGATTGTGAATACCCGGATTGCAAGGACTTCTTTGGAAGTGCCTTCGGTTCTGTTCGAACCTAGAACAGACTTGTATGGATTGTATGTCCGACATTACAAATTGAGATATAAAGCAGGTTTCTTTCAAATATATTACCGTCGGTGGCGGAGAATTTATTCTCTTAGCTTAACACTCTTAGAGGTTATGTAGTTGAAAGTTATCAGCGATATATTCCCAATTTGGTAATGTGGCATGCTGAGTGTTGCTGATCATTTGTTGATCGAAGCATGGCTTTGTGAAAAGCGTAGCTTTGTGGACGAGACTTCGTTGGACCTCACACCCCGAAATGGTCGAAACAGGAAAGATGTGACAAGGTTATTGGGGGTAGCACCCCTTAGGGTATGTGCATTTCCTTCTGGATAGAAGTGGTATCATGGTATGGAGTCCAGATACTTAACTTATGTTGATATCACAGATATATATATGTATTACTTTGTGATTTGTTGCTGGGGCCCCGGATAAAGGTTGGTTACGACCGGGGGATGGCATACTCGTGTCAGTAGTTACCCAGTTTGAAAGGTAACCCGGCCTTGTGTTGGCAGAGATCCGGTTAGGTTCTCAGGGATGTCCTTCCAGAGACGTTCTCATGTGGCAATGGGAAATTCCTTGGCCTGACCATTCGTTGGAAATCCAAAGAAACAATACGAACCCTGTACGGTTTTAGTTGTATAACCTGCCATGGAATGTGGCAGTAACCTGCTATTGAACATGGTAGCTATAGTAGGCATAAGTGCGAAATGCCTATGCTGGCTAAGATTTATATTCTACTTTTGAAATGTTTTCTTCACTTTGCATTATAGTAATAATATCAAAGGAATTCGCGTATGAAGCATATTTGACTATCGTAAGGAGAAATCTCCTTTGATTCTGCGTTTGCATTGTGTGTGTGTGCGGGAGGCTTTATGGTAGTCTCATTTTCTAAAAGCATTGCAAATCTAATTTAAAATTCTCTTGCTGTTTGTTTTCAAAAGATAAACTGTTTTAGTTGCTCACACCAGTCCCTTGACTGATCCGGAGTTTATTGTTTCTTTCCTGAACTCTGGGTGCTTAAATTTTTTTTCTGCACGAGCAGTCTAGAGTTGGGTTTTTCAGATAGTCAGATGTAGTGGATTATCTGGAGTTAGTTCAGTTTTTGGATCAGACTGCATTTGCTTATCTTTGTGCATACTTATTGGGAGTTCGAGTTACTGCTGGATTGGATTTTGGAAATGGAGTTGCAGTTTTTGGAGTTCTTCCTTGAAGACTATCTTAGAGTTATTTGTTTCGCTACTGGTGTTATCATTTTCTTTTCCGCTACTATTTTATTGTATCATGTCTCTGATGTATATTGATATCTATTGGACCATCTGTTGTATCAGATTTTGTATCAAAGCTGTATATCAATGTATTATTCTTTTATTCCGTTGTGTTGTTTACTTAATGTTGTTATAAGCTCCGGCGAATCGGATTTGAACGGTCGAATCTATGGCATTCAAATACGATATGAAGTATGGATGTCGATTTTCGAGCGCGAAAATCCCTTTCGTCACATAATTAATCTTTAATTAATCACACTCATTAATCCTTGATTAATCACATTCAGTAATTAACTATCCTTAGTTACTTACATTACTTAATTAACTTCTTAATTAATCCTTTAATTAATTACACAAAGTAATTAACCCTTAATTACTTCCACTAAGTAAATATTCTTTAATTACTTTCCATCAAGTAATTCCCCTTTTATTACATCCAGTAATCACCCATTAATTACTTACACTATGTAATTACACTTTATTAATTACATTAAGTAATTATACTTAACCAATCATCAAATGATTATCTTTAACTAATTAAACTAATTAATTAACTTAAATTAACCGCACTAAATTAATTAATTACAATGAGTAATTCGTTCCTTTAAATTAAAACATTAAGTAATCACTCTTCAATTAATTACCTTTAAATATTTAGATTAATTAACCCTTAATTAACCAGTAATTAACTATCCTTAATTTATTAAACCAAATATCTTAAATTAATTACATTAGTTAATTATCTCATTAGAAAACATTTAGAGATCAATTACATGATTAAAATATCTAATTTTCTTTAAATATAAAAAATTTTAAACATTGAATTTTAACATTTAAAATCTATGAAAACCTTTCCAAACTTGTTTAATTAATTAAATAAATACTTATTCTTGAAACTTACTTATCCTGTCTTTTAAAAACTTATTTATCTTAAATATATCTTAAAACTTGGTTAACGTTTTCTTTTGCCTTTTTAATTAAACTTGTTGAATTATTATTTATACCAAAGAAATCTTAAAGAAAATATTAACTTTAGAATTAAGCTTTGCAACTAGTTTTTAAACTTGACTATCTTCCTTTGAAAACTTATTTAATTTAATACACTTTAAATTGCATTAGCTTTAACTTAATATCTTTACATTCCAACCCTGGAAACACAATTACATCACAATTGCATTACAAACTATAATTGGAACAAAACTATCCAAGCCATAAAGAAAAACCCGAGACAACTACAAATCCCCTCCAAGTCTCTCTCGCAAAATAAGACGAAAATGACCCGAGCATACTCGCATGCATCCTTCCCTGAGTCATCACGAACAATACTTCAAGCAAAACTTGAACAAAACTCTACCCAACCCAAACAAAAACCCAAACCAGAACAACTTGTACACACGCACACGTGTACGCCGCAGCCACTCTGGTCCGATCATCGATATGATCCTCGACAAGTCGCTGACACTCCCATCATCCCTTACGACCTCTCAGATCTCCTAAATCGCTAGAGGAACAAAAACGAGCTAATGAACACACAGCACCTAAAAACTCGATCAACACAAACACCTACCGACGCTGAACACCAACACCAGAAGACCTGCCGCCTCGACCACAGTCGCATCTCGAACCCCTGTATCCATTCCCCTGCTCGCGATTCGACCCGATGCATCAACGACGTCGAGTTCGCCTCGACTTCGACCTAGACAAAAATAGGTCACTTAACCCTAGATCGCCTCTGACATCCCTTCATGTTCATCAGAAAAAACTTCACATGTTTTTCCCGAGAACTTCTATACCCCAGCATCCTCCAGCAATGGTTTCGATCCTCCCCTTGCCACCGATCGACGGCAATCAACCAATTACCCAAAAACGATCAACCCACTAATTCACAGCACGTACCATCTCAAAAATCACAAAACTCATATTAAAATTCATGATTCACTTACACGAATCAGGTTCTAAAATCTAAAGATGAAAACATACACAATGATTTTCAACTTATATTAGATTTTAACTATAAATCTTAAATTTCTAGAATATTTATTAAATATAAACACTTAAAATAATTTTTAAAAACAAGATTACATTATTATTATCATTTTCTTTTTTGTGATCCTAATCTAATAGTGATGTTTTGGGAAGATAGGTGTAACGACCCGCCGCTCTGACCGCCTCTAGTCGGTAATTAAACCAACTAGAAACGTTCAAAATGACGAATTGTTAGTCAGTTTATAAAGTTTAAACAGAATCAGCCACAGAATCACAGAATAATCATAATATTATTCATAATTGAACTTTTCTTACATACATATATCAGAGTTTGCACAATGCATTTAAATTTTTATACAGCGGAATATATCTTTTTAGAGTACAAAGAAAATTTTTACTGAAAACTTTAGTAGAGTGCTTTAATCCCCCTCTCTCTAACTTCGCGGCCTGAAAATCTTCAAGCTGTAAAAATACTCGGTCTGACCCGAGCGTTAATTGCAAAACACAAAAACACTCGAGTCAGGATTAATCTTAACTCAAGTAAATAAATTTGAAATGAACTGAATAAAATGGATCACATGAATCAATTTTAATCTATTATGGATTTTCATATTAACCACTTTAATTTTTAAAATCTGTCAATCCCGTGTGGCTGCAGTACACACGTGTACTTTGCACACATGTGCACTGCCTCGCCAACACATATACACCAAACCAAAAATAGCAAGTGTGCAAGCACGACTTCAACAACTAGACAATGCACTACGCAATGTACAACAAGTTCAAACAGCCCAAACGAACAACAAAAGGGCAAAGTTCAATGCACATGAAACCAAAGGACTAACGAACAAAGGACATAGACCAAGCAATGGCCAAGACTACAAGTACAAGCTGCAACTCGGACAAATCACTGCAAAGAAAGGGCTCAAGGCAAAAAGTGGCTTCTAGAAACACATCTAGAAGTATTTTCGGGAAAATATGCAGTTTTTGGTGCAAATAAATGCAAATATCTACAAAACAAATATTTGCAGCTTTTACTGTAAATATTTGCTGAAAAGAAAAAAAAAATGCAACTACGTGCATTAAAACTGGAAATTTTCGCTGCTGAGTTGACAGTGTCATGAAGCATCAAATATTAGCAGATGGAATGTGCCACTTAAATCCCAAAATGAAATCATTGGAGATGAACATATAAAAAATATGGCAAGGCAGCAGCGCTCCTGCAACTGTTGGTTCTGACTAAAATTGTGTTACATCTTTCAGTTATTTGTTAAGTCTATAAAATGAGGCAATAATGATTTGCCTGTAGAAACATAAAATTACTTCGTGCATGCTAGCACAGACCTTTTTTTTTTTCAAGTTTTGTGTTTCTGCATTTTCAGTATGTATTTTAAAAAACATGGAAGAGGAGCAGAGAGTGGAAAAATTATAACCATTACAACAAAAGGGGAAAATAGTAAAGGGGAGAGATCTTTATGTTTCCCAAAATGCAGAAAATAAGAATAAGTGATATTCCATTTTATATGTTAAAATGCAGGCCTGAAAACCGCAAACCAAACAAGTACAGGCAGCAGTAATACAAAGGCCAGAACAAAGCCCAAACAAAGAACTTCAACCAAACAGGGTTACAACAGGGACAATAGTTTTAAAATTTATGTTGTTTCTAAACTGCAGTACAGGGCACACTGCACACCAAAACAGGTTCAAATTACACAAGCTCGAGATGAAAGTGTCGAAGTTACCCGAAGTCAACAGCAATTCATGTATTATGAATTTACACAATGCAGTACAACTACAGGACAAGGCTAAATGTCCAATGAATGCAACTACAGGATTGCAACAGGTCAACAGAAGTTCTGAAGCAAACATAATCAGGGCTAGTTGATAACAGGGAACTAAAATACAGGCATGTTCATATTACCCAGAGGAATGTATAAATCCCAATACTCCTCATTTTGTTCAAAACAGAAATGCTCACACAACAGTTCACTAAAAATTGTGATATTTGTTTTAAAAATCATGATTTCTAAAATGCATTCAAGTTCTAAACTTATTTCAATGATTTAAGATGGTTTTGATTTTTCATATTTGGAACATAACTGGTCCTGTTGTTTACAGAGACAACAGTTCTTAAATAAAGCTAGATTTTGATTTATAGCCAAGATTTTACACTGAACAAACAATTTTTGTTAACTTGTCAAACCAAACAGAGAAACAAACCAAGTGGAAATGAATTTCCATTAAGAATCTGGGTTTTAAGGCAGAGATAAGTATGCAAATGGGTTTCTGGCACCAGCTATTCATACATACATATTTATATATGTATACACAAACATTATCACAAACAAGATCAAATAACATGTTTACTTCTATCAGAACACCTGCACCACTAATTTAAAGCAACCCTTAAAAATTGTGAAGTTATTCTTCAAATGCAGGCAATGCAGTTTCAAATCATAGCAGTTTTGATTTTTTTTCAAATGACAGTTTACTTTTAACTTAAGTTCTAATGCTTGCTCAAGCATTGATTTTTTTTAAAAGTGAAGAACTGTTTTTTTAAAAAGAAGTTTACTCACAGTGACATGCATATGCATAAATACATAATCACATAATGGTTCCAAGAACTTTAGCATGAATCATTTTCATCAAACAATTTGTTTAAACTTGTAAATTTTGTTATTTTCAGATTATAAGATGTTCAGACCTTTATTACTAAGGTCATTCATATATAGACATGCAAGCATGATACACAGCAAAACATCAAACCATAGGGGGGTTTATAGGCACATATATACAACACATGCAGCAACATAAACAAGCAAAGTTTTTGGCATAGCATCTGTTCTTATCAATTGTAAAAAAAACAAAACCAATTAGCATTTGTTCTTATCAGTAAAAAAAAAAAACAATTTACACATATCAAAAATTGAGTAGAATCTGTTCTTATCAATTTAAAAATACAATTTATAACATCCATTCTCATCAGTTTAATTAAAAATCAAGTAGCATCAGTTCTTATTAGTTTTAAAAACAAAATTTGGTAGCATCTGTTCTTATTAATTTAAATAAAAAAACAAATTTCAGTATCTGTTCTTATAAATTTTAAAACAAAATTTCAGTATCTGTTCTCAACAGTTTAAAATCGAACTATCAGAGCAACAATGGTAAATAACCCCAACAACCATACATGCAACTTAACCGAGCAAATAGAAGCCAAATAACACAAATTCATAGCATGAAATCAAGCACGTATCTGTTCTTATCAGTTAAAGTTCAAGAAATCGAGCAAGTGACAGCAAAAGCCCCAAATCATAGCATGCAAATTAACCGAGCAATTGATAACCAATAACCCCCATGCAACCAAAATTCAATGCAAACAAATTTAAATACTTGCATTAAGATAATCGTGAGCCAAAAGACTCACCTTTCACTGAATCGAAATGGAGCGCACGCGAGAGATTTGAAGCAAGTAACAAAGAACCGATCGAGCAAGGCAACACCAAACAATCCAGAGAATCGATCGAATCTAATAGGCGCTTTGAAAAAGCCCTAATTTGTTGAAGGTCGGCGAAGAAGATTTACACGGCCGCCATTTTTTCCTTTCTTTTTTTTTTATTTCGTATGAATGAATAATGGGGAGAGGGCCGGGTATAAAATAGAAAAGAGGCGACGTGCAATTACGTGATGAAAGGCATGGAACACGGCATGTATCATGGGTATGGAGGAATGCTCAAAGTAAGGTAAGGTTTACTTTTTTTTTTATTTATTTATTTTATTTTATTTTATTTTATTTTCTCTTTTAAATTTAATTAGTTTTTTTTTTTATATAATTTGTTTGCTTTGTTTTTATTTTGTTATAATTATGTTGTTAAAATTTTAACTAAATATATGTTCTTTATTTATTTTATTATATATATATTTTTATTTATTTTTATATTATATTTTCTTTCTTATTTTAAATCCAAACTATTTTTCTAAATCATTAATTCAAATTTAAAATATAAGTTCAATATTAAATTTCAACTTCAAAGTCAAAATTCAAATTTCTATTCAACTTTTAAATAGATTAAATTCTAAATTTTAATCACCAATTCATTCTGATAATTTGAAATTTAAGTCAAATTATCATTTAAATATTTAAATTAAATTAAATATTTACAAATTAAATTGTTCAAAATTTAAGATCGTTACAGTCTCCCCTACTTAAAAGAATTTCGTCCCGAAATTATAAGTTAGGAAAACGATTGCTAAAATCTCACCGATATTTATATCCTACATAATTTCACTCAGTTTCAAACTCATAAATAAATATAGGATTCATTCCATTTATTTCATTTTACTAGTTTTGTTTATCGATTTCAATAATCAAGACACAAAAGTCTTTCACTAATTCTTTTGATTTACAAAACTCAGATTTTTAAACTTGAAATCTTTCATGCTAAATATTTGCATAATACATCTTATCCAAAACTGTGGACTTTCAAGATATTCAAAAAGATCTTCTTCCTTAATTCATTAAGTTAGAATTATGTAATTCTAATTTCAGATTATTGATTTTCTATTCAAAGTTTTGAAAATACTTGATAACTCAAAGTTTAACAAGTCTATCGTCGTTCTCACAGACTTTAGGCATACGCTGGCCAGGCGCAAGACTAAAAATCTCCAAGTACTAAACATACTTGCTTCAACTCCCAGTGAAAATACTTTTAAAAATTCTTTTAAAAATTCTTTTAAAAATGGATATGGAAAGTCCGTTCCCCCATGGATCACAGTCACCCGGCGGTTCCGCTACTATCTCAGTAGAATCGCTTGTAACTTAGATTTCTCATCACCCCTGAATTTCGCCATGGTTGTCGCCTTAGATCGCGGTCCACACGGCGGTTACGCTACTATCTCAGTAGAATCGCTCGTAGCCTTAGGCATCACGCCCCTCGAATTACGCTTCGGTTCCCAGATCGCAGTTTACTCGGCGGTTGCGCCACTATCTCAATGGAATCGCTTGTAACTTTAGGTATCACACCCCTCGAATTACGCCAGCATCAATCACATAATCCCAACACAATGGGATATCAAATCAGTCCCATTGGACATTCCACTAAGGAAATTCTACGTAGCTACGATTTACACTGGACACTCCACCGTGTTCCAATCACCTTCACACATAATAAATTGGAAGGTACATTTCCATATCCTCAGTTTTTAGAAAACATATGTCATATACATATAGTACTTCATTCACATTTCGTACTTATCATATCTATGTAACCCTACACCGGATTTTCATAATAATGATTTTTCTAAACTGATAGTTTTCGATTATATTCACATATATAAGTTACGAAAACTCATTTCACATTCACAACAAATAGAGGATTCAAAATTTTCTATCACGTTTAAAATTTTCCTCTCAATCGATTTGAAAATTTAAGGTTATCTCAAACCAAATTCACATTCACAATCCAATTCATTATCGATTTCACATTCGATTTGGATTTCACGTTACATCGTCAATTCTCAACACATAATTGATGTCTATCGATATATAACCTCTAAGCTCGTATGTCTCAGAGAAGGGTGTTAAGCTAAAAGAATAAATTCTCCGCCACCACAGATATATATTTAATAGAGATCAAATGATATGTCATCAATTCACAATGCTAGACATACAATCCCAATCGACTATCCAAAATTCAAAGCTGAACTTATACTGTTTTTGGTGTCAAAGTTAAACTCAATTTAACTCAAAATTCAATTCTTTGAAAAATTTCCAAGTTGAACTAATTGTTCAAATTTCTCAAAATAATATCTTTACAAGATATATAATTTTTCACACTTAATCATTTGAAACTAATTTCAAATATTCATTTTTCAATTTATCTTTAAAAGATAAAATTTCAAACCTTTCATTTCACATTGGAAAATATTTCCATACTTATTCAATAATAAGTAATTCACAAATTCATTCATTTTCAACACTTTGAAAATATTCAATATACTTGAATCAAAATTAAGTATATATTTCATTCTTTAAGGAAATCATTCTTTTAAACACATTTATTTGAGTTAAAACGAATGTTACGTAAAACATCGTTACGACGACTCAAAATCACTAGTATAAGGATTCGGATTTAAGATAGATATATAAATCCCAATACTATCAACAATATTTCCTTCCGGAAACCATTTACTATAACAACAGTGTTATAGTCCACCATTTCCTTAATTTTTCTCGAAAAACGTCTATTTCAACAATTGAATGTTGAAATCTATGTATTCGATAGTTAATGCTTTTTAAAACATCTTTAAAGCTATTAACTTTTTCTACTTCACTTAATTCATAGTTTGAATTTCTCCCTAAAACATATCCGTTTTATTCATTAATATATTCACTAATTCACTTAACTCATATTTCATTTTTTCATAAATCTCAATAATTCGATAATGAGTTTCTGAACGATTGAAACTCAAGTCTAACGAGACCTCACCGAATATAAACTATCGCAAACTCACATTTAGAGAGGGGAATTTTCAAAATAATTTTAATTTCCAAAATACTTTTTAAAGAAAACAATTTTTTATACTTCTTTAAATTTGAAAAACACTTTCTTTATAGTGGTTCTAGTAACTATTCATATTAAACATCATAAACTGAGCTTTGAGTAAACCAAAGCTCTGATACCACTTTTGTAACGACCCGCCGCTCTGACCGCCTCTAGTCGGTAATTAAACCAACTAGAAACGTTCAAAATGACGAATTGTTAGTCAGTTTATAAAGTTTAAACAGAATCAGCCACAGAATCACAGAATAATCATAATATTATTCATAATTGAACTTTTCTTACATACATATATCAGAGTTTGCACAATGCATTTAAATTTTTATACAGCGGAATATATCTTTTTAGAGTACAAAGAAAATTTTTACTGAAAACTTTAGTAGAGTGCTTTAATCCCCCTCTCTCTAACTTCGCGGCCTGAAAATCTTCAAGCTGTAAAAATACTCGGTCTGACCCGAGCGTTAATTGCAAAACACAAAAACACTCGAGTCAGGATTAATCTTAACTCAAGTAAATAAATTTGAAATGAACTGAATAAAATGGATCACATGAATCAATTTTAATCTATTATGGATTTTCATATTAACCACTTTAATTTTTAAAATCTGTCAATCCCGTGTGGCTGCAGTACACACGTGTACTTTGCACACATGTGCACTGCCTCGCCAACACATATACACCAAACCAAAAATAGCAAGTGTGCAAGCACGACTTCAACAACTAGACAATGCACTACGCAATGTACAACAAGTTCAAACAGCCCAAACGAACAACAAAAGGGCAAAGTTCAATGCACATGAAACCAAAGGACTAACGAACAAAGGACATAGACCAAGCAATGGCCAAGACTACAAGTACAAGCTGCAACTCGGACAAATCACTGCAAAGAAAAGGCTCAAGGCAAAAAGTGGCTTCTAGAAACACATCTAGAAGTATTTTCGGGAAAATATGCAGTTTTTGGTGCAAATAAATGCAAATATCTACAAAACAAATATTTGCAGCTTTTACTGTAAATATTTGCTGAAAAGAAAAAAAAAATGCAACTACGTGCATTAAAACTGGAAATTTTCGCTGCTGAGTTGACAGTGTCATGAAGCATCAAATATTAGCAGATGGAATGTGCCACTTAAATCCCAAAATGAAATCATTGGAGATGAACATATAAAAAATATGGCAAGGCAGCAGCGCTCCTGCAACTGTTGGTTCTGACTAAAATTGTGTTACATCTTTCAGTTATTTGTTAAGTCTATAAAATGAGGCAATAATGATTTGCCTGTAGAAACATAAAATTACTTCGTGCATGCTAGCACAGACCTTTTTTTTTTTTCAAGTTTTGTGTTTCTGCATTTTCAGAATGTATTTTAAAAAACATGGAAGAGGAGCAGAGAGTGGAAAAATTATAACCATTACAACAAAAAGGGAAAATAGTAAAGGGGAGAGATCTTTATGTTTCCCAAAATGCAGAAAATAAGAATAAGTGATATTCCATTTTATATGTTAAAATGCAGGCCTGAAAACCGCAAACCAAACAAGTACAGGCAGCAGTAATACAAAGGCCAGAACAAAGCCCAAACAAAGAACTTCAACCAAACAGGGTTACAACAGGGACAATAGTTTTAAAATTTATGTTGTTTCTAAACTGCAGTACAGGGCACAATGCACACCAAAACAGGTTCAAATTACACAAGCTCGAGATGAAAGTGTCGAAGTTACCCGAAGTCAACAGCAATTCATGTATTATGAATTTACACAATGCAGTACAACTACAGGACAAGGCTAAATGTCCAATGAATGCAACTACAGGATTGCAACAGGTCAACAGAAGTTCTGAAGCAAACATAATCAGGGCTAGTTGATAACAGGGAACTAAAATACAGGCATGTTCATATTACCCAGAGGAATGTATAAATCCCAATACTCCTCATTTTGTTCAAAACAGAAATGCTCACACAACAGTTCACTAAAAATTGTGATATTTGTTTTAAAAATCATGATTTCTAAAATGCATTCAAGTTCTAAACTTATTTCAATGATTTAAGATGGTTTTGATTTTTCATATTTGGAACATAACTGGTCCTGTTGTTTACAGAGACAACAGTTCTTAAATAAAGCTAGATTTTGATTTATAGCCAAGATTTTACACTGAACAAACAATTTTTGTTAACTTGTCAAACCAAACAGAGAAACAAACCAAGTGGAAATGAATTTCCATTAAGAATCTGGGTTTTAAGGCAGAGATAAGTATGCAAATGGGTTTCTGGCACCAGCTATTCATACATACATATTTATATATGTATACACAAACATTATCACAAACAAGATCAAATAACATGTTTACTTCTATCAGAACACCTGCACCACTAATTTAAAGCAACCCTTAAAAATTGTGAAGTTATTCTTCAAATGCAGGCAATGCAGTTTCAAATCATAGCAGTTTTGATTTTTTTTCAAATGACAGTTTACTTTTAACTTAAGTTCTAATGCTTGCTCAAGCATTGATTTTTTTTAAAAGTGAAGAACTGTTTTTTTAAAAAGAAGTTTACTCACAGTGACATGCATATGCATAAATACATAATCACATAATGGTTCCAAGAACTTTAGCATGAATCATTTTCATCAAACAATTTGTTTAAACTTGTAAATTTTGTTATTTTCAGATTATAAGATGTTCAGACCTTTATTACTAAGGTCATTCATATATAGACATGCAAGCATGATACACAGCAAAACATCAAACCATAGGGGGGTTTATAGGCACATATATACAACACATGCAGCAACATAAACAAGCAAAGTTTTTGGCATAGCATCTGTTCTTATCAATTGTAAAAAAAACAAAACCAATTAGCATTTGTTCTTATCAGTAAAAAAAAAAAACAATTTACACATATCAAAAATTGAGTAGAATCTGTTCTTATCAATTTAAAAATACAATTTATAACATCCATTCTCATCAGTTTAATTAAAAATCAAGTAGCATCAGTTCTTATTAGTTTTAAAAACAAAATTTGGTAGCATCTGTTCTTATTAATTTAAATAAAAAAACAAATTTCAGTATCTGTTCTTATAAATTTTAAAACAAAATTTCAGTATCTGTTCTCAACAGTTTAAAATCGAAATATCAGAGCAACAATGGTAAATAACCCCAACAACCATACATGCAACTTAACCGAGCAAATAGAAGCCAAATAACACAAATTCATAGCATGAAATCAAGCACGTATCTGTTCTTATCAGTTAAAGTTCAAGAAATCGAGCAAGTGACAGCAAAAGCCCCAAATCATAGCATGCAAATTAACCGAGCAATTGATAACCAATAACCCCCATGCAACCAAAATTCAATGCAAACAAATTTAAATACTTGCATTAAGATAATCGTGAGCCAAAAGACTCACCTTTCACTGAATCGAAATGGAGCGCACGCGAGAGATTTGAAGCAAGTAACAAAGAACCGATCGAGCAAGGCAACACCAAACAATCCAGAGAATCGATCGAATCTAATAGGCGCTTTGAAAAAGCCCTAATTTGTTGAAGGTCGGCGAAGAAGATTTACACGGCCGCCATTTTTTCCTTTCTTTTTTTTTTTATTTCGTATGAATGAATAATGGGGAGAGGGCCGGGTATAAAATAGAAAAGAGGCGACGTGCAATTACGTGATGAAAGGCATGGAACACGGCATGTATCATGGGTATGGAGGAATGGTCAAAGTAAGGTAAGGTTTACTTTTTATTTATTTATTTATTTTATTTTATTTTATTTTATTTTCTCTTTTAAATTTAATTAGTTTTTTTTATATATATATAATTTGTTTGCTTTGTTTTTATTTTGTTATAATTATGTTGTTAAAATTTTAACTAAATATATGTTCTTTATTTATTTTATTATATATATATTTTTATTTATTTTTATATTATATTTTCTTTCTTACTTTAAATCCAAACTATTTTTCTAAATCATTAATTCAAATTTAAAATATAAGTTCAATATTAAATTTCAACTTCAAAGTCAAAATTCAAATTTCTATTCAACTTTTAAATAGATTAAATTCTAAATTTTAATCACCAATTCATTCTGATAATTTGAAATTTAAGTCAAATTATCATTCAAATATTTAAATTAAATTAAATATTTACAAATTAAATTGTTCAAAATTTAAGATCGTTACAATAGGAATTTTTTTTCATGATGAATTTAGGCCTGTTACTTATAACAGAGCACAAATATAAATACACAGAGACAATATACAGACGTGTTATACTTATATACAAACATTCATATCCAAAAATTCATGCAAGCATTATAGACTATATTTCTACAAGATTTCCCCACATGCAACAAGGTTTCATCATAGATTTTTAAACTATTTTTTAAAAAAAAAGTATACTCACCAGAAACTGAAAGAAGCAGAGAACAAATCCGTTTCTTTTGTTTCCTAGAACTTTGTTTTCGATCTGGAATTTTGAATTGATTTGCTTGTTTTAGATCTGGCATTTGAATCTTGTTTGTTTAAGTTGAGTTTGCTTGTTGAATTTGAAACCTTTGTAGTTGAAATTGCTGTCTGAACCAAAGGAGCTTGCAGTTGTGTTTTGATTTAAATTTTGTTTTGGTTTTGTTTATATGTATAAGAAGGAAGAAAGAAAGAACTGAGGAAAATTTGAACTGAATAAAAAAAACAGGCTTTCCTTTTTTAAACATTAGTTATATACTTAAATTTTTAAAAACAAGGTGTTTGCCACTTGTTAATTTAAGTTGTAAAATGCTTACAAATGTCTCTGAACAATATTAGGTGAGTGACAAATGTTAAAATCTTCTTTTTAATTAATTTCTTATGTTTACAAATGTTCTACATCTTTATTAATTATTTTCCTTGGTACTTATGTTTTTAATAAATAGTGTAATGTGTTTATATCTTTATTAAGTATATATTTTTATGTTTATAAAGATTTATATATTTGCAAACTTCTTACATCAAGAGATATTTAAAAAGAAAGTATATTTAAATCCTTATATTTTAGAAACCATTGTAGCTAAACTAAAGCGTAATAAACCTTTTTGTTAAATATTTCTCTCAAGTTTTATTTGTTTTTAAACTATAAATAAACTATGATTTATTTCAAATATAAAAGAAAAGTGTTTTATTTCAAATAAAATTCTCAAAGAAAGTGTTTAAACCTTTTTATTAAATCTTATTTAAACTTAAGCTAAAATACTTTTAAATAACATATATATTGTCTTGAAAATATAGAATTTATTTTAACTAACTTTGAAAATTATTAACTTGAATTTAATATATAACTTCCAGATCACAATATATATATATATACACATATACATTATAATTCGAAAACATAATTTTTATTAAATTGAAACCAAACTTTTATTCATAATGTATATACATATATACATTATAAATAGAATACTTTTTATTAGCTTAGAAAGATAAATTTTTATCAAATTAATATTATTAACTTTAAAAAGAATAAAATTTTCCTAATTAAATTATTATTAGTTTTGGAAAGAATAAACTAGCCAATTTAAAATAATTATTAATGAAGATTATTAAATAAATATTGCCTAAAATTTTGAGACATCACACACTCGGATTTTCAACTACTTTGGTTTTGATTATAAGAGAGAGGAGTTCATTTCCAGAAAACTGTTTAACCATCCTAACATCTTTATCATGAGAATTTCGTTTGTGTTTCAACCATATGAAACACTTGCCTAAAAGTATTAGAGATTGGCTTATGAAGAGACGGAAGAAGAAGAGGAGGAGGAGAAAGAAGGGGAGGAGATGGAAATTGAAGAAGAAGGAGAGGATGAGGAAGAGACTTTACTAGAAAGCATTGAATACCCTATCACTCCTACCAATCCAAAACTCTTCTCAAGAACTAAAAGATTATCATAGAAAATCAAAGGATTCTCAAAAGATCCGTTTGTAAAAAGTAGGACAAGATTTCCACCAAAATGAACTAAGTGAGAATCTTGAAGAAACTCTCAATTCCTTCAAGAGCATAATTACTTTTGTCCTTCGCAATCAACGACACTTAGAATTAAGCCAAATGTAGATGATAGAGGAACAAGAAAGGCACTTCGATGTCATTCGATGGATGATCTATGCCCTCAACAAGGAAGAACATGAAGCGAATCCAGAAGGAGCTTTGAAAAAATATAATGAAGAATGGGATGCTATAAAGGCATATCATATCTTCGATGAAGATGGATGGGTTCAAGTTCCAAGAAATGTTTGATTTGACATATGTGGTTTGATTTACTTTGATATGGTATGAATTGTTTGGTTTAGATTAGTATGGTTTGGATTGATTTGAATATGGTGTATAATATATGATTGAACATGGTGTGGTTTGATAAGAACATGAGTCTATATTGATTGATTATGTTTAAAATTTCATATCTCTCACATTTACCTTACGATATTATTTTATGTCTCATTTACATTCTACTATATTGTGTTATTATCATATACGGTGCTATAGTTTAAGATTTAGGGGGAGTTATGCAGTTTAGGAATAATTTTTTTTGATGAAAAATGGGGAGAAATATAAAATAGGTTAGATAGGCTTATTTTAAGGGTGAGTTAGTAGATTAAGTGGGATTTGTTGGAATTAGGAGGAGTTGAAGTAGAATCGAAATTTATTGGAGTAGATTTTAAAAACAAAGGTTGTCATCATCAAAAAGGGGGAGATTGTTAGTTCCTAAGATAATGGTTTTGTTGACAACAACCATAGGACTTGTTATAAAATATAAATACTAATATCTTTGTCCAAATATATATGTATATGCAGGATATATATATATATATATATATATATATATATATATATGCAGGTACTGAGAATGAAAACTGCACAGTATGGAGATTCAAGACTGACGAATTCAAGATTGAAGAAATCAAGACTGAAGACCCATGAGTATAAATAGTTCAAGATATCAAGGTAAGTTATAGAGTCCAGATTTATGTTAAAACTTCATAATAGCATAAAATCTTCATTCGGATTTTAATTATGGAATGGAATCCACCTTCTCGTTTAATAGTGCGATGTAACCCACGACCTCTTTAGTGGGATGTAAACCACGACTTTCTCTAGTGGAATGAAATCCATGAAATATTCAAAATAACACATTTTTACTATTTTTCCAAAAATATATCTTTCATCTCTATCAATTTAAATATTTTAGCCTTAATTCAAAAACTATTTTTATCATCTTTTAATATTTTGATCTCAAAATCATCTCTTGTTTTTTAAACTATCTATTGACTTTAATATTTTAGCTTTAAATCTAAAAATATATTTTAAAGAAATTTGTACTTAGGTTTTAATATTACTTTTATATTATACACTATATATTTTAAGATTACTTTCTAAAACTCTTTTATAAGTTTAAAATATATTCAAAATGGTTTACAAAGTTTAGAAATTGTTTTGACAAGTTTTAGAATAGAAATCATTTTAAAGCAAAATTAATTTCCAAAAATAAAATACGCATGTCAACATCCATATTCCTTCCATGTCGACATGGTAGCCATAGATTTCAAATTTCAAATTTTCAAAAGGAGTGTCTACTCGTCAAAACCTTTCGCAAATGGACATGACTGTTGTTCTCCTATACATACCAGTCGTTTTCAATGAATTTTAGGTTAGTTTTTCGTCATTTCTTTACTCCTTCTTCTCCACTGCAATATTCTATATTTCAAATGCTTTAACAAAATTCTATAGAAATCCTAAGTTAATCAAACTTGATCGTCTCTAATTTGATTCTCTGCCACTCTCTCTTAAAAATCTCAGTGCTATCTAGAGTTATAGGATCGTTGTAATCGAAGATCGAAAGATGGAAGTGTATCAAGTCTCTCTCTATCAAAATGTGATTGGAAACGGTGTGGTTGTGGCCCGTAAATCAATTGGGCATGATTGTAGCCCGTAAATCAATTAGATGATCTTGTAGCCTGGTTAAATCAAGAGAGTTCGTACTGGATTCGGAGACAAGATGGTGTATCTCGTGGCTTTGAAATTGAGGTTGTATTAACGACATTATATTTGAAAATAAATCTTCACAAGAAATTGTGTGGGACTAGATGTAGGGTAACTCCGAACCAGCATAAAATTCAAGTATGTTCTTTTCTTTACTGCTTTTATTTACTATTTGCGTCTGTTTCTAGTTCAATGATTGTCTTTATGTTTGTGAATTGCATCTGCTTGTGTATAATTTGAAAAGATTTCAAAAATCCCATAACATCCATTAAACACTATTCATCCCCCCTCTTCTAGTGTTAATCCAGCCTTAAGATCCGTAATCCGTATTTCCAACAACTGACACTCAGCTCCATATAAGTCAACAAATGACTAAGTGTACTAGAGCTCTATTTGGCCGGCACATGGCTTCAACCATAACCAACAATGACTAAAATATACCCAACGTGGCGAGTATCACCACGTACACATGAGCGTATCCTTATTTGAGTGGCGATTACTTGCAAAGGATAATCAAACAAATAACATAACGACATCTGATACCACCGCATGTTACTCGAATATTTATTCAATGCTCATAAACTACAGTTAATCCACACTCGATATCTCTGTATGACAAATTTGATGAATAACTAAAAAGGTATTACTAAAAGTCCCATACCAAACGGTATCACTATTCCGTTTGTCCAAATCTCTCATCGCACGGAAATAAATCCCATACGACCGACAAAATGATGTCATCACCATATCATATCAAAGCATTATTAAATTAGTATCGGTGGTGAATCATAAATATTATCCAATTCAATATATATACAAGGAAAGAATGCAAAGAAAAGTAATATAAAATAGATTATTTAATAATAAAAAATATAATAACAAATCGATATAATAAATAATTGTATTATTTGGCATTATATAACAAAATAAATACTTAAATGGATTGTGAGAAATGCGGAATAAGGATCTTAAGGCTAGGATTAAAACTAGAGGGGGTGAATAGTGTTTTAAGGAATTATTAAATCTTTTTGAGTTTTTGTTAATTTGAACACAAATGTATGCAATATTCAGACACAGATATGATCACATAAACAAACACAGATGTAGAAATAAAGTAAAAGCAATAAAGGAAAGAACACACCGAATTTTATACTGGTTCAGAGTTACCCTACATCTAGTCTCACACACAAGTATGGATTTCCTTTCAAAAGCTATTGTAGAATTACAACCCTCGATTTCAAGGGCATGAGGTACACCACTCAGGATTCACAATCCTCTGGGTAGAGATACTGATTTCACGGGCAACTAGTTCACCCAGTTGATTTCCAAGGCTACAATCACACCTTTTCTCACTTGATTGATTTCACAGGCTGCAATCACACCTTTTCTCGCTTAGTTTATTACAAAGAAGCCTATTACTCTGAATAGCACTGAGGTCTTGTTGAGATAGTGATAGAGATCAAACCAGAGATGATCTAGTTAGATTCAGTGTTGATTTCGGCAGAGTAATGGTAAAAATGTGTATAAAGAAATGTGGAAGAAGAAGAGGAGTGAAATCAGAGAAAATATGAATACAAATTTGTTCGAAACTACCTCTATTTATAGTAGAACAACAGCTACGTCCATTCATGAAAGGATATGACGAATAGGCATTTCTTTTGAAATTCAAATTTTTGAAATAAACTACTACTATGTCGACAAGGGGTACTTGAGGATGTCGACATGCCTAAGTTATTTTTGGTAATTTGCTTTTCTTTGAAAATAACTTCTATCTTGTATTAAAACTATTTTAAACTTTATAAATATACTTAACTATAGCTAAAATACATAAGTAAATATAAAGAATAATATTTTGATATATATATAAAATTTTACTATAGTTTTATATTTAAATATAAGTAAAAATATTAAAAGTTAAATATATTATTATTAAAAGATAGTTTAAAACCAAGGATAATTTGATTTTGAAAACAAAAATTTATTTTGAGGCTAAAAATATTTAAAAATAGGATAGATGTTTTTGATTCTTTTAAAAGGAAGGTTTTTAAATCATTTTGAAAACAAGATATAATTTTGTAAAAAACATTTGAATAATAGTTGGTGGATACAAAACAATGTTCCACTAGATTTTTCGTGTGTTCCATCCTACTTAGGGTTCCATCCCTTTAACAGGCTCGAAGTGGATTCCATTCCACAAATAAATTTACAAGATGCCGGTACTTTTCTAAGAGTTTTAACAAAATTCCTAATTAAATCACTTATTATTGAAATCTTGAACTCTTGATAATCTTGATACTCATGAGTCTTCAATTTTGATATCTTGAATCTCTATACTACACAGTCTTCATTCTTGGTACCTGCATGGTTAAATCCTGCATATACATATTTATCTAAACTATAATGTTAGTTTATAATCTTATTCTAAGGTTGTTGTCATCAAGACCATCATCTCAAGGACTAACTGGATAATATTATTTATACATTAATTTTAAATAATAAGTTAACTAAACTTAAATATAATAGATTCGATATAATAAACAACAAGTTTCTTATCTTTTACAAGATTAATTAGTAATTTAACATACATTTGAATAACATATATATATATATATATATATATATATATATATATATATATATATATATATATATATTCAGAAAGCATATATTCTACTTTAGAGCTCTACAAATAAATAGATCATAAAACCAAATATTCAATAAATAGATTATAAAACCAAATTTTATGTATAACATTCATTCTATAATTGTCTTTCGCTAATTTCCCATATTAATAATTAACATCCAAACTAAATAAATATAATTATATTTAAATCAACCATATATATATACACACACATTACAAAATCTAAATAATCGATATATAAAAATTTAACTAAAGCTTGCACACAAAAATATATATACAAATAAATAGTAAATAATATGGTTTACAGTTCCTTCAATAATGCATACTTACCGCATTACATAAATCATAATTACTAAATAGTGCTTTCTTTATATTAGTAGCAATGAAATAAAATTGGAAGCAAAAAATCTTAACAATAAAGAATATTTAACATAGGAATAAACAGGCAAGCGCTAACTAGACTTACTAGAAAGGATGGACAACTATATACTAATTTATGTTTAATGTATAATGCTTCCACTAACAGGTTATCCTGAAAACTAAATAGGAATGGAGGTTTTCTCTGAATAATATCAGTAAAATCTCTTTAAAACTGTAACATTCTCGGATTTTAGCCAAATTAAATTGATAATTAATTTAATTTTTGAAATTAAATTGTGAATTAAATTGAGTTTTCCAAAATTAAATATTTGTTTATTGAATTTGAATTTAAAAACTCAAAAAAATAAAAAAAATAAATATATTGGAAATAAATTGGATTTAAAATTTTATTTTTAAGTTAATAAGAATTTGTTTTCTAATTATATTAAATATGCATTTTGATTTGAAAATGATATTTTGAATTTAATATAATAGATTTTTCAAAGGCTAATTAAGAATTAAATTTTAATATATTTATTCATGTGTAATTAAATTAAAAAAATTTCTTTAAAAGGTTATATAAATGATTAGTAAAGAAAATGTATTTATTTAAATAGGAAATATAATATAAAGTTATATTTAAAATATTATTTGAAGTGTTTAAAATATAAACATAAGTGCTTAATTTAAACAAGGTTTTAAAAATATTTAAAAAATATAAATAAAAGATTTATAGATATAATACATTTGTAATTATATTTCATAAGCTATAATAGCATAAGGGGTATAAAACATGATTTGTAAATTTAAATAAAGTAAGGATTTAAACACAATTTTATTTCATTTAACATTTGTAAAACATGTAACTTAAGATTTAACAAGTGCAAAGATTTTTAAATTCAATTTACAAGTGTTAATATACAAAGAACAAGTGGCATATCATATAATTCAAAGTATAAATATAGTATAAAAAAGAAAGAAACTAGCCACATTCTTCTTCTTTCATTCATCCCAAATATGAAACCAGAAAAACATATTTGAATCAAAACTGAAATTAAAAGCTTCAGTTTCAAACCTGGAAAACAAAACATAAACCAGAGAATCAAATCAAACCTGAGAAAAATCATCTCTTCAGTTTTCAAAGAATTCAAACAAAATCAAAACAGAACTAGGAAAGATTCAATGCATTGATCAAAGCCTGGAAGTAATTCAAGATCAAATCAGGCAACAAAAAAAATTCAACAGGAAATCAAGTCTCATCTTTAAAGCAAAGAACAGATAATCATCAAAAAAAATTCAAAACTCCAAATCAAGAAAGCAAAACTTTTTCTCTGTTCTTCTCTGTCTCAACACCTTAGGTGAGCAAACTCACTTATCCTTGCCTATAACCTTTGATATGGTGATTGATGTTTGAAGTGTGATATGAAAATGTGGTTTATTTTTTCCTGCATGTTGAATATACAGATATATATTCATATGCATGTCTGTGTGAATAAGTTAAGCTTGTTTTTAAGTTACATGTTCACTCTCATCAAAGACAAATCAGTATTTCCTTGTCTCAACATTTTCTAGCCAAGATTTCTAAATGAAAAATGATCATAAGAATATGATATCAATTTTAAAAATAATCCCAAGTATTTTTTTTTTTGAAATAATCCCATGTATTTAAATTTAGCAAATACTTTAAATTTATGGAAAGCACATTGAAGACCGTTATAATCAGGAAAATCAATGATCATAATTTTATAATTCGATCTCATAAGTTGATTCGCGCTAGCAAATGATGAATTTTGATACAGATATCTTGAATTTTAAGATTGGGATTATTGTGATATTAAGGGTTGAACGAGATGCATATTTATCAAATTCCGACAGTCGACGAGGATCGGTGACTCATGCTTTGGGCTGAAGGGACCTTGGTTGGTGTAGAGGCTGGGAAAAATGTTCAGTGATTTTTTCGATCACTGGAAAGGCAATGCGGAGAGATTCTAGGGTTTTAGGGCTCGTCTTGGACGATGGAAAAAACGAGATTGCTGCGACGTCGTCAAGATGATCTAGGAGATCGGACCGGGGAGGAAAGGTTCGTGGGTGAGTGGCTGAGCTATGGTCAAGCTCGTGCGGATTTTGGTGATCTTAGGCAGCATGGTGAAGAGGTTTTTGGTCGAATGGTGGGTTTCGGTATTTAATCGTGTAGCTTAAATCTCGATTTCCGATGGGCGTCGGAATTAGGTAGTCAAGTTCGTTGTCGAGGTCAAGATGGGCTAGTGGATGAGCGCGACATGGATCATAAGACGTCAGGCAACTTGTACACGTGCATCCATGTACGTGTGTATCTGCTGCTATTTGAAGTTTTGGGGAAGAAATGGATTCTCGGGTTCAAGCACGAGAAAATGTAGGATCGACTCAAAGTAGTTGAAAGCGTGGGTCGCCCGAAGTAAGGATCGGGTAAAATGAGAATTGGCCTGGGTTTGTGAAATCAAGCACAATGCAGGTTTAAACTTTTAAAACGAATCAAGTTAATTTAAAATAAAATTTTGTGAAAGCAAGTTCTTTTGGTAAATAATAAAGTTTTATCTAAGTGTGAATTGGTTTAAAGTTTTTTTTTATAAAATTATTTTATTCAACCAAGTTTAAAAATGTTTTTAAGTTCATTTCAAATAAACTCGGTAATATTAAGAAGTTAATTATGAAAGATGTTTAATTTGTTAATTAACTTTTAAAATCTAAGTAATTTAATTTGATAATGAAAATTAAATACGTGGTTTATTAAATAAAGAGTTTTTTATGATAATTAGGTAATTAATTAAGATAAAAGGGATTATCTTTTAATTTGATTAAAGTCTTAAGTGATTAAAGACTAATTACTTGATTTAAGTTATAAAAATAAATATACTTAATATAAGTACTTTAAAAGAATAACTATTTAATTAATGATTGATTAAAAATTAATTAAAGTTTGATTTATGACAAATTAAAGTTTGATTTAAGGTTAACTGATTTATGATTAAAGGTTAATTAATTTATGAAGGTGATTAAGGGATGATTTATAGATTAAGGGACAATTAATTTATGTGATTACTTAAGGGATAATTAATCAAGGTGATTAATTTATTTATGTGATAGATTAAAGGTTAATTAATTAGGATAATTAATTAACAGATAATTAATTAAAGAGTTAATTAATTAATTTGATAATTTAAGATTAATTTATTAATTAAAGATCACTACTTAATGAAAGTAATTAAATGTTAATTACTTAATAGTTAAAGGTTATTAATTAAAGTAATTAATAAAAGGATAATTAATTTAATGTGATTAATTAAGGAATAATTAATTAAGTAAAGGTAATTAATTAAGATAAATGATTATTGAATGCTTGGATTGCTTATGAATGTTTGTATTGTATGAGATGCCTTGAATTGATTATCCTATCCGATCTGTGATATTTTATTCTGTGGATTGAGCTGTGTATAATTTATTCATTTATTTGTGATACATTTGTATATTATCTGTGAATCTGTGAATGAACGATAAGTGTTATAGACTATACCGCTTATTGATTTTGCTATACTTGAATCTGTGATGGTTGTTGATGTTGCACTATTGTGTAAAACCCTTGGACTACAACATACACACACAAATATGGATTGTACGAGGAAATTGGTTATGTCACAGATATTTAATTTTTATGAGAAGGTTTTAAAAGATGAATTTTGAATCCAAAATTGTTTTGTGTCACGACCTGTCTTCCATCTACCAGAAAGACGCATCATGATTTAAGAAAGAAAGGGATAGAAGAAGAAAAGATAGAAAAGAAGAAACTCAGCAACATCAGATACTCACAGAGGAACGAATGAAATATAATATATCACCTAAAATATTACATAATATCATATACATCAGAGTTACACAGCCTATACAGCATATTAGACAGTTATAAACATCTGTCTATCATCCAACTCAAGTACATCAATACAAGATACAGACACAACACAAGCACAGCAGAACCATTATATATCTACATGTTGAAGCCTCCTGCTCTAAAAACTCCTCCAGAATTCATCAACCTAACCTGAATCCCTCGACTACTCATACATAATATGAGTACCCAAGAGTTTAATAAAACAGAAAATAAACACTTGGGTCAGACAGGGGCCTGGTGTGAGTAAACGGTTTCAAATTGCTTAACTTTAGAAAATCCATTGAAATGAAAAGGTATCACGTAAGACTTCCCACACATAAACATGGAAAAGTTTTTACCTTACGCAAACCAAAACATTTGATAGGAAATCCAGTGATAGTATAATAGTGTCTAGGGTTTTCAAGTAAATAATAAATAGCTGAAATTGTTACATTCATTAAATTCCATCTACTGGCCACAAAAGTGGGCAATACAAATCAAAACCGTAGGGTCTTGTAGGAAGAATGGGTTTCCATCAATGGCAGGGCTATTGGGGTACCGCCTGTCACAGTACGTGGCCTAGATCACCGTACCGATGATCCACCCTAAATCCCCTGCAACACAAGACCGGAACCATCCCTTACTGGACAGTCCCGAACAAGACCACCCCGTGGTTGGCGCGACCAACCACACACTAAGCCAAAATAGAAAGGGACCTCTAGACAGGGGTAAATCTCATCCTACTTGGGCATGACCCACTTAACCTGGCTGCACCTCCCCTGTTTTAGCCATTCTCGGTTGATGAGGCTTGAGGCTGCGATTACCTTTATAGAACACATTTATCTTAGAATGTTCATCGTCCACCTGACGATATTCTGAAAGCATTCAATCTATACAAGTTCGTTCCGGGTTCGAACGAAACCGAAGGCACTATCTCATTACACTCACTTTGGAATCACCCTCAGAGTTAATGACCATAGCCCTTGCATTCTGAATCACCATCTCGAACCTGAAAGTACTATCCCCGTTAACTCATCTTAGAATCACCCTTAGAGTTTATAACGATGAATAGTTCTTACACCTCGAGTCTTCACTTGAACTCCACTTGGATTCACGACCTAACATTTAATTTGGATCGATGTGGTTTTCGGATGTCCAAATATGGAAACCCGATCCCGATCTCACCGAAATCCAAACGCCATTTTAATGTCCAAGTTGTTTAAAGTTTTAAACAATTAAACTTATATTCAGAATAACATAAACAAATAGATGATTCACATTATCACAATAGATAATTCATATCAACCAATCATCTCACAAAGCATCACATATCACATATCATAGATATCACATACAAATCATCCAATATCAATCAATCATCCAATATCAATCATCCAATATAAATCAATCATCTATAAGCAAGTTTGATTCTTTCTTAATCAATTGGATTACCTTAATCCTTCTTTCTCAACATTAATTAATTACAAATTAATTAATTAATCACCTCTTAATGATCTTCCTTAATTAATCTCCCTCGATTAATTATCCTTTAATTACATTCAAGTAATTAGCCTTTAATTAGTTACACAAATTAATTATCCTTAACCATATACAGTAATTAACCTTTAATTACTATCGTTAATTACATTAATTAATGATCCTTCATTTACTTCCATTAATTAATTAATTATAATTAATTACGCTTGATCCTTAATTAATTACAATTAATTAATCATACTTTAATTAATCACTTTCATTAATCAATCTTGATTAATTTCATTAATTATATTCACTAGTGATCTTTATTAATTAATTAACCCTTTAACTAAATAATTAATTTGTAATTAACCATCTCATTAATTATTCTTAATTAATCATAAACAGTAATTAACAAACTTGTAATTACTTATCTTAATTAATTAACTTCTGAATTAATCCTTTGATTAATTACTCTAATTAATTAATCTTTAATTACTTCATTACGTAATCATTAATTAATTACATTAATTAATAACCCTTAATTAATTACTTCATTGATTAATCACATTTTAATTAATTACATTTAGTAATTAATCTTAAATTAATCACATTCATTAACTAATTAATCACATTAATTAATGAACTAAATAAACTAAGTAATTAACCCTTAATTACTTCCATAAATAGTTATCCTCTAATTACTTTCATTAGTTAATTACTCTCTTAATTAATTACCTTAACAAGTAGTTAATCCCACCATTAATTTACCTTAATTCTTTAATTAATTAATCACTCTTTAATTAATTAACTCCAAATAAATTATATTAATTAATCCTTAGATTAATAACATCAAATGATTATCCCTTAATCACTTTCACTCAATTACTTCCATAAGTAATTTTCCACTAATTACTTCCATAAGTAATTATTCTTAATTACCAATAAGTAATTAAGCTTAAATTTATTTTATTAATTAATTATTCTCAATTAATCTCTACTTAACTAATTAAGAATAAACTTTACATTTATTAAATATTTTCTCAAATCATTTACCACATTAAAACCAATTTAAAATAAATTTGAATTAGGGTTTTATTTTTAATTCAAACAATTAATTTTAATATACTTGAAATCTTTGAATATCCTTTCAAACATATTAAATTAGATTAAACAATTATTTAACCTTGAAAATCTAAATTTTCATATCCTTTAAACTTATTCATTTAATATAAATTTTAAAATCTAATTTAAACATTCCTTTATAATTACCTTGGATATATCTTTATATTTATTTCAAACTCATTTGGACTTTCTTAATCTTGATCTAATATTTTAAATTGAAAATATCTTGAATTATAATTCAAAATTAATTTAATTAACTACTTTGAAATCAATCATCTTATACATTTTTTATTCGAAAATATATTTGACTAAACTCCCTTAAAATCTTGATTTCCATTTGTTTGAAAAGCTTGTTTTACAATTTAAAACTTTCTTCCTTTCTATAGAACATTGCTTATTTTTTAAAAACAAAACACTGAAAACAAACATCCAGCTCAAACTCGAGACAACCCCTAAGATCCCCCGACCTTGCTCCGAGACAACCCTCAGTCTCACTACTTCGAAACTAGCACGAGAAAATATGAAGACAAACCCGAGCCCAGCCTTCATTCCCAAAGGCAATCCTTCACCGGTCGCCAAAACGTGCACGTGCACCGGCAAATCCGGCCATCGAGATCGGGGAGACGATCCTCAACAACCCCACGAACCCATGCGAACATGAATACGAACCCATATACAATGATCAACTCACAAATCGAAATCAAGAATTTCGATCGAAGCTGGAAACCCACTGCCTCCAGTAAACCTTCACTTTCCATCGACTCTCACTCCGATGAACTTCGCCGACACCCACATCAATTCGTCTCGACTTCCAGCTCAACACTCCACCATCGCGATCGCATCCGATTACTTGACCATGACGAAAAATCTCGACATTGCCAACTACCCAAAACCCGATACTAAACCCTACTAGACCAAATTATGACCACCACGTCGCACTAAAAATCAAGCGACTATTTTTCCTTCGATCGCCGATCTACCCTCCTCCTCCAGACCAAAGCCCAATGTCCACTGCCCAATGCCCAATGCCTCTTCGTTCGTCGGAATTTGGCGAAAGTGCCAATTTCGATCATCTTAGAAAATCACAATGAATATTAACCTAAAAATCATGATTGCATCATCTAAATTCATGATTTCCTGCTATGAACACAATCATGCCTTCCGAAACTGAAATTAAGATGGTTGATTTTTATCATAATTATGCATTTCCCTGTTATCTTCCTTTTAAACATTACTTGTTACATTTAATATCCTGTAACTATTTTTAAAATCTTCATTATACATCAACAAACAAATTTCCTTTATATACCCAAAGCTAATATGGATTTGATTCGTAGATATTGAATTTTTAAAGCAGAACATCCACACTGAATCAACAGAGAACAGATTTGAATGGGTGTAAACAGACAGGCTCACACAACATATATATATATATACCAATTCATATAAATTCAAGTTAAAAAACTTCAATTACCAAAATCATCACATGCATTGTAGTTAAAACAAGATCAAACTGTTTTAAAAAAAATTACTCACATTTTGAAAAGGCAGAGAGCAGGTTCTATATTTTTCCAGGTTTTGAAATTTTATCTGGAAAGTTCTTTTGAATTTCTTTGCTGTTGAAATCCTTTGCATGCTTGTTAATTGTTGATTTAAGTGTTGAAACTTGCTGAGTTGATTCTTTACATGCTTTGAAGCTTTGAAACTGAAGTACTGGAATTTGATTATCTGTTTACTTTGATTTCCAGGATTTTCAACTTCTTTCTCCTATTTTTATTTTGTTTTAAATTTTGAAAAGATGAGAAGAAAATGATTTGAGGTAAAAAGAATTTTCTAAAATCAGATTTTCTCTCAAAACACTAATTAGTACAAATTTAGTTTCTAATGAAAAATTTCTTTGCCACTTGTAAATTCAAATCACCCTTAGCTTACACATGTTTAAATCTATTGTTATCATTTTACAAATGTCATAAGCTGGCTTAAATTATTCACAAGTGTTAACTTTCCTTTTTTATTAATTCATTTAAGACATAAATGTAGTTATGAAGTATATTTATGTGTATAAGAATTGTTTGTCTTCTTATAAATAAGCTTTTAAATTTTAATAAATATACAAGTGTGAAATTTTGCAAACATTTGTTTATAAATATCTTATGTTTTTAAGTCAAATAAATGTATTATATGTTTTCCTTTAAATTGTGTAATATGAATTTGTATTTATATTTATGTAAATGTGAATTTAGTAATTTATTTATATATTACTTATGTTTACAAATTATTCTAGTTTATATTTTAAAAAGAAGGCTAATTTAAAACTATATATATATATATTTATAACCACTTTAGTTTAGTATATATATTTTTAAAGAAAAGAAAATAAAATAAATCTTATTTAAACTATCACAATTTAAAAATAAATAATTATCTTATACTTTGAAAATATAGAATTAACCTTAAATTAGCCTTTGAAAAATATTAAACTTAAAACAAAGCTTCAAATCACAATATATATTATAATTTGAAAATATATTTCTCTTATTAAATTTTAACCAAAGCTTCCTATTATAATGTTATATATACATATATACATGATCAATAGATTATATTAAATTTCAAAACAACTTCAAATTATAACATATACATACATATATATTACAATTTGAAAATACATTTTTATTTAACAAAAGACCTCATATTCACAATATATATACCAAATATATATTATAAATAGAATATAATTTTTATTAGCTTTGAAAGATAAATCTTATCAATTTTAAATTGTTAGAAAGATATTGACCAATATTGCCAGATTAAATACTTATTAACCTTTAAAAGATTAAATTTACCAATTTTAATTAAAATTATAAAGGAAAATTATCAAATCAATTTAATTATTAATACAGATTATTAAATTTATATTGCCTAAAATTCCAGGCCGTCACATTCCTCTCCCTTAAAAGAATTTCGTCCCCGAAATTTAAAAGCAAAGATAATTTAATAACCCAACAAAGATTATTTCAAACAGCAAAGCATACCTAACATCCAGTTACTAACAACCAAAGCAACCAATCAAACAAACAAATCTAACTAATTATCCTGACACAAATCAGGATAGATCTTCATAACACTATCTAGAGTTTCCCAAGTATAAATCATTGGGAGACTTGCTCTACAGAAGCTAAACTAACTAAACCACCATAATCCAGAGCTCCTCTCATCTCTAGATCCACCAATCTAAACAAAACATTGGACTATACTCAAGTCTAGCACAACTTTCAAATCCCACTGAGCTGTTGATTCTATCAAAAACACAGATAAGAAATCCCAAATACCTCAGAAATAGCCTTCCAATCTTCTCCAATTACTGCTTTCTTAACCAGAGAAACCTTAACCACACGAAGTCTCGAACTTTGAATTCCAAATTTATCCATTATCCATACAATCTTCAGATGATCCTGGACTGCCTATCTTTATCCTGATCAACTTAACCTATGCTAATGCTTCCAGAAACAACTAGACCAAAACAAACTAGTTTCTGGATCCTACTCAACAAAAGGTCTTCCAAGATTCGCCAATATCCAGAACACAAGCTCTACTTCCCAAGCAATAGCAAACCGAACTTGCTTCCTTCCTCGCACAGCTGCTACCTCGATTCCGCTGCACAACTCTGATTCTAAAATAGATGAGAATACTGTTGATAAACACGAGTAAAAACTTATCCAATATATCCAGGAAACTTTGTCCATCAGATTTATAAAATCTTAGTGACCCGTCTGACTCGGTCACACAACCTTACAGCAGAATCCAACTCAAAAACTAGATCTGGCCAATCTACCTCCAAAAATTCCTGAGCTTCTATACCAACTCTTCTTTCTCCAAGAACCATCCTACTACCAGGCTAACCACCAGTATCGCTTCTAGAACCAATTCAATATGGAACTCAACTCTAGATGTAGACAAACTTCTGACTTCCTTGATGACGCTCGAAAAAATCTCTGACTACTCCGTAGCTCCTATTTCCACAGAGAACCTCTGTCTCAAACAAAAGGTTTCCCAAGATAAATTCCCAAATTAATCGCAAGTCACTTTTGCGATCCTACCTAGTTCGGATTCTAAAGAAACTGTTCTCACTTGACTGATTAGATCAGCCTTAAGCTTCTCCAAACCAGGTTAACCCTTCAAGAAAGCATTCACCATCTGCCCGGACTGCTGAAAGAAGAACCACAAAGATTCCTGAACTATTGGAGAAATGACTCATACTACTGCTTCCAAACTCTATCTCTAGGACACTACCAAGCCAGAAGACCTTCTTGTTGGCACACAAACACCTCCGAGCTGAAACTGCTACCACGGCTAACCAAAGACTTCTAATCCAAAGTCTCCTTGAACCCCAAAACCATCAACAAACTATGCCAAAGACCGTTCGAGATGGCAGACAACCTCTCAAGAAACTCAGGCTCCAAACCAAGTATCAACATCTCGACCTCCTTAAGGGTGACGATGAGACCATGTCGAAACGAAGCAACTTATATACCTTAGTCTCATATTCCAAAACAGCCAACCTCCTTGCTAGAGATCCAGATAACTTCTACACAGACGAGTCTTCCCTGCGGTAGGTAAAGACTGCTCCTCAACCACTTCTAAAACTGCTTCAAGAGAAAACATTTTCGGAAATACCCATGGATACTGCATCTCACCACGTAGCTGTCAAGATACCATCACTTGCTTCTGCACTTTTGACAAATCCAAACTTTATAAAATCCGCTCACCTGAGCGCAACCAAACTTATACTTCAAAGATGGACTCTGAATCTTTTAAAAAGATTTCCTTCGGAGATCGGAGAAATCCTTACTCCAAGTTGCAAAGCTTACTCGAGACGGTATTAGGTCTACAGGCTCGACAAATACACCTCCAACCTCAACATATGGACCTCTTCCATTAGTGGTAGTCGTGTTACACACACACCACTGCTCCATCTACCTCTAAAACTTATGTTAGAAAACTCGAACAAGTAACCCAACAAATCAGGTATATATATATATATATATATATATATATATATATATATATTTATATATATATATATATTACAAGTACGCTCTCTCAAGAAAGATAGAAATCACTCCAAAGCCTAGGTATTCACTTATCCTAGCGCACTGATACCAACTGTCATGACCCGTCTTCCATCTACCAGAAAGACGCATCATGATTTAAGAAAGAAAGGGATAGAAGAAGACAAGATAGAAAAGAAGAAACTCAACAACATCAGATACTCACAGCGGAACGAATGAAATATAATATATCACATAAAATATTACATAGTATCATATACATTAGAGTTACACAGCTTATACAACACATATTAGACAGTTATAAACTTCTATCTATCATCCAACTCAAGTACATCAATACAAGATGCGGACACAACACAAACATAGCGGAACCATTATATATCTACACGTTGAAGCCTCCTGCTCCAAAAACTCCTCCAGAATTCATCAACCTAACCTCAATCCCTCGACTACTCATACATAATATGAGTACCCAAGAGTTTAATAAAACAGAAAATAAACACTTGGGTCAGACAGGGGTCTGGTGTGAGTAAATGGTTTAAAATTGCTTAACATTAGAAAATCCTTTGGAAAGAAAAGGTGTCACGTAAGACTTCCCATACATAAACATGGAAAAGTTTTTACCTTACGCTAACCAAAACATTTGATAGGAAATCCAGTGATATTATAATAGTGTCTAGGGTTTTCAAGTAAATAAAAAATAGCTGAAATTGTTACATTCATTAAATTCCAGCTGCTAGCCACAAAAGTGGGTAATACAAATCAAAACCGTAGGGTCTCGTAGGAAGAATGGGTTTACATTAATGGCAGGGCTACTGGGGTACTGCCCGTCACAGTACGAGGCCTAGATCACCGTACCGAGGATCCACCCTAAATCCCCTGCAACACAAGGCCGGAACCATCCCTTACTGGACAGTCCCGAACAAGACCACCCCGTGGTTGGCGCGACCAACCACACACTAAGCCGAAATAGAAAGGGACCTCTAGACAAGGGTAAATCTCGTCCTACTTGGGCATGACCCGCTTAACCTTGATGCACCTCCCCTGTTTTAGCCATTCCCGGTTGATGAGGCTTGAGGCTGCGATTACCTTTATAGAACATATCTATCTTAGAATGCTCATCGTCGACCTGACGATGTTCTGAAAGCATTCAATCCATACAAGTTCGTTCCGGGTTCGAACGAAACCGAAGGCACTATCTCGTTACACTCATTTTGGAATCACCTTCATAGTTAACGACCATAGCCCTTGCACTCTGAATCACCATCTCGAACATGAAAGTACTATCCCCGTTAACTCATCTTGGAATCATCCTCAGAGTTTATAACGATGAATAGTTCTTACACCTCGAGTCTTCACTTGAACTCTACTTGGATTCACGACCTAACGTTTAATTTGGATCGATGTGGTTTTCGGATATCCAAATATGGAAACCCGATCCTGGTCTCACCGAAATCCAAACGCCATTTTAATGTCCATGTTGTTTAAAGTTTTAAACAATTAAACTTATATTCAGAATAACATAAACAGATAGATGATTCACATTATCACAATAGATAATTCATATCAACCAATCATCTCACAAAGCAGCACATATCACATATCAAAGATATCACATCCAAATCATCCAATATTGATCAATCATCCAATATCAATCATCCAATATCAATCAATCATCTATAAGCAGGTTTGATTATTTCTTAATCAATTGGATTACCTTAATCGTTCTTTCTCAACATTAATTAATTACAAATTAATTAATTAATCACCTCTTAATGATCTTCCTTAATTAATCTCCCTTGATTAATTATCCTTTAATTGCACTCAAGTAATTAGCCTTTAATTAATTGCACAAATTAATTATCCTTAACCGTATACAGTAATTAACCTTTAATTACTATCATTAATTACATTAATTAATGATCCTTCATTTACTTCCATTAATTAATTAATTATAATTAATTACATTTGATCCTTAATTAATTACAATTAATTAATCATACTTTAATTAATCACTTTCATTAATCAACCTTGATTAATTTCATTAATTATATTAACTAATGATCCTTATTAATTAATTAACCCTTTAATTAATTAAATAATTAATTTGTAATTGACCATCTCATTAATTAGTCTTAATTGATCATAAACAGTAATTAACAAACTTGTAATTACTTATCTTAATTAATTAACTTCTTAATTAATCCTTTGATTAATTACTCTAATTAAGTAATCTTCAATTACTTCATTACGTAATCATTAATTAATTACATTAATTAATAACCTATAATTAATTACTTCATTGATTAATCACATTTTAATTAATTACATTTATTAAAATCTTAAATTAATCACATTCATTAACTAATTAATCACATTAATTAATTAACTAAATTAACTAAGTAATTAACCCTTAATTACTTCCATAAATAGTTATCCTCTAATTACTTTCATTAGTTAATTACTCTCTTAATTAATTACCTTAACAAGTAATTAATCCCACTATTAATTTACCTTAATTTTTAATTAATTAATCACTCTTTAATTAATTAATTTCAAATCAATTATATTAATTAATCCTTAAATTAATAACATCAAGTGATTATCCCTTAATCACTTTCACTCAATTACTTCCATAAGTAATTTTCCACTAATTACTTCCATAAGTAATTATTCTTAATTACCAATAAGTAATTAAGCTTAAATTTATTTTATTAATTAATTATTCTTAATTAATCTCTACTTAACTAATTAAGAATAAACTTTACATTTATTGAATATTTTCTCAAATCACTTACTTCATTAAAACCAATTTAAAATTAATTTGAAATAGGGTTTTATTTTTAATTCAAACAATTAATTTTAATATTCTTGAAATCTTTGAATATCCTTTCAAACATATTAAATTAGATTAAACAATTATTTAACCTTGAAAATCCAAATTTTCATATCCTTTAAACTTATTCATTCAAAATAAATTTTAAAATCTAATTTAAACATTCCTTTATAATTACCTTGGATATATCTTAATTCTTATTTCTAACTCATTTGGACTTTCTTAATCTTGATCTAATATTTTAAATTGAAAATATCTTGAATTAAAATTCAAAATTAATTTAATTAACTACTTTGAAATCAATCATCTTATACATTTTGAATTAGAAAATATATTTTTACTAAACTCCCTTAAAATCTTGATTTCCATTTGTTTGAAAAGCTTAATTTACAGTTTAAAACTTGCTTCCTTTCTACAGAACATTGCTTATGTTTTAAAAACAAAACACTGAAAACAAACATCCAGCTCAAACTCGAGACAACCTCTAAGATCCCCTGACCTTGCTCCGAGACAACCCTCAGTTTTATCTACTTCGAGACTAGCACGAGAATATGAAGACAAACCCGAGCCCAGCCTTCGTTCCCAAACCAAATCCTTCACCTGCCGCCAAAACGTGCACGTGCACTTGCACCGGCAACTCCGGCCACCGACGATCGGCGCGACGATCCTCAACAGCCCCACGAACCCATGCGAACACGAATACGAACCCAGATACAATGATCAACTCGCAAATCGGAATCAAGAATTTAGATTGAAAATGGAAACCCACTGCCCCCAGTAAACCTTCACTTGTCGTCAACTCTCACTCCGATGAACTTCGCCGATACCCACAACAATTCATCTCGACTTCCAGCACAACACTCCACCATCGCGATCGCACCCGATTACTTGACAGTGACGAAAAATCTCGACAATGCCAACTACCCAAAACCCGATACTAAACCCTACTAGACCAAATTCCGACCACCACGTCGCACTAAAATTCAAGCGATTATTTTTCCTCCGATCACCGATCTACCCTCCTCCTCTAGACCAAGGCCCAATGCCAATACCTCTTCGTTCGCCGGAATTTGGCGAAAGTGACAATTTCGATCATCTCAGAAAATCACAATGAATATTAAACTAAAAATCATGATTGCATCATCTAAATTCATGATTTCCTGCTACGAACACAATCATGCCTTTCAAAAATGAAATTAAGATGGTTGATTTTTATCATAAATATGCATTTCTCTGTTATCTTCCTTTTAAAAATTATTTGTTACATTTAAAATCCTGTAACTATTTTTAAAATCTTCATTATACATCAATAAACAAATTTCCTTTATATACCCAAAGCTAATATGGATTTGATTCGTAGACATTGAATTTTGAAAGCAGAACATCCACACTGCATCAACAGAGAACATACTTGAATGGGTATAAACAAACAGGCTCACACAACATATATATATATACCAATTCATATAAGTTCAAGTTAAAAAACTTCAATTACAAGCAAAAATCATCACATGCATTGTAGTTAAAACAGGATCAAACAATTTTTAAAAAAATTACTCACATTTTGAAAAGGCATGGAGGAGGTTCTATATTTTTCAAGGTTTTGAAATTTTATCTGGAAAGTGCTTTTGAATTTCTTTGCTGTTGAAATCCTTTGCATGCTTGTTAATTGTTGATTTAAGTGTTCAAACTTGCTGAGTTGATTCTTTACATGCTTTGAAGCTTTGAAACTGAAGTACTGGAATTTGATTTTCTGTTTACTTTGATTTCCAGGATTTCCAACTTCTTTCTCCTATTTTTATTTGTTTTAAATTTTGAAAAGATGAGAAGAAAATGATTTGAGGTAGAAAAGAATTTTCTGAAATCAGATTTTCTCTCAAAACACTAATTAGTAAAAATTTAGTTTCTAATGAAGAATTTCTTTGCCACTTGTAAATTCAAATCACCCTTAGCTTACACATGTTTAAATCTATTGTTATCATTTTACAAATGTCAAAAGCTAGCTTAACTTATTCACAAGTGTTAACTTTCTTTTTTAATTAATTCATTTAAGTCATAAATATATTTATGATGTATATTTGTGTGTATAAGAATTGTTTATCTTCTTATAAATAATCTTTTAAATTTTAATAAGTATACAAGTGTGAAATTTTGTAAACATTTGTTTATAAATAGCTTATGTTTTTAAATCAAATAAATGTATTATATGTTTTCCTTTAAATTGTGCAATATGAATTTGTATTTATATTTATGTAAATGTGAATTTAGTAATTTATTTATATATTACTTATGTATACGAACTATTCTAGTTTAAGAGATATTTTAAAATGAAGGCTTATTTAAAACTATATATATATAACCACTTTAGTTTAGTATATATATATATTTTTTAAAAGAAAACAAAACAAAATAAATCTTATTTAAACTATCACATTTTAAAAATAAATAATTATCTTATACTTTGAAAATATAGAATTAACCTTAAATTAGCCTTTGAAAAATATTAAATTTAAAACAAAGCTACAAATCACAATATATATTATAATTTGAAAATATATTTCTCTTATTAAATTTTAACTAAAGCTTCCTATTATAATGTATATATATACATATATATATATTATTAATAGATTATATTAAATTTCAAAACAACTTCAAATTATAACATATACATACATATATATTACAATTTGAAAATACATCTTTAATTTAACAAAAGACCTCATATTCACAATATATATACCAAATATATATTATAAATAGAATATAATTTTTATTAGCTTTAAAAGATAAATCTTATCAATTTTAAATTGTTAGAAAGACATTGACCAATATTGCCAGATTAAATAGTTATTAACCTTTAAAAGATTAAATTTACCAAATTAAATTAAAATTATAAAGGAAAATTATCAAATCAATTTAATTATTAATACAGATTATTAAATTGATATTGCCTTAAATTCTGGGTCGTCACATTTTGGAAATGGAAGTGGGTTAAATATGAAAAGCTTTTGAAAAGAAGTTTTAAAAGATTAAACTTATTTTGAATAACATGATAAAGTTTTGAAATTTAAATAGTTTGATTTGAATTTAAATTCAAGATTTGAAATTTAATTCTGTGTTTGGAAATTATGGTTTAAAAAGGTTATACAAGTTATAAATGTGTTTATATGGGTATTAAACCATTTTAAAAAAAATTAGGAATTTATATTTAACCCAAGTTTTATACTTTAAAAGATATAGCTTGTGCAAATGTAATCGGATTTTTCCGAAACAAAAAGTATTTTTTTTCAAATATTAATAGCTTTCAATTTGTGTTGAAAGAATTTCAAGTTTGAAATGAAAATAGTTTGAAAGCTATGAATGAATGTTCGTGAAAGATGGTTGAACCTTGTTTTGGAATTAAAAAGGATTTTAAATGGTGAGTTTTGAATTGTGAATTGTTTTGAAAGATTTAATTGAATCTTTGTGGAAGTTGTTGAACTTTGAATTTGAAAAGATCTTAAAAGGTATCTTTTGTATAAAAGTTTTGGAATTGAAATGGAATTGTTTCGAAAGGCTATAAATGTATCTTTGTGAAAGATTGATGAACTTTGTGAAGTGAATCTTTTTGTTTAAAAGATTTAAAATGGTAATTTGTTTAAACCATTTGAAAGAAAAGTTTTGGATAATAAGTTGTGACTTAACTGAGATCCCATTATCCATATGGTTTTAAAAATTGCGCTCATTATTCGGTTTAGCCGGAAGAGGACCTTGTGTCATGTAACCCATTTCGAAGAATAATATGACGTTATGGATAGCATTTGAAGACCGGTGGTGATGACCAGATATTTTCAAAAGGTGATAGGATTACCCATCGAATGTCTCTGCATCGACTGGTCCCCGGTATAGAGATTTGATCACCCTTTGTGATGGGGAGTCTGGACATGATTAGGAATTATCCGGATTGCAAGGGCTTCTTTTGAAGTGCCTTTGGTTCTGTTCGAACCGAGAACATACTTGTATGGATGTGTGTCTGATGTTACACTTTGAGATGTAAAGCTGGTTTCTATCAAATACATTTCTGTTAGGTGGCGGAGAAATTATTCTCTTAGCTTAACACCCTTCTCTGAGACGTATGGGATCAGAGGTTATGTAGTTGATGGTTACTAGTGATACATTCCCAATTTGGTAGTGTGGCATGCTGAGTGTTGTTGAGTGTTGCTGATATTTGTTGATCGAAGCATGGCTTTGTGAAAAAGTATAGCTTTGTGGATGAGACTTCGTCGGACCTCATAACCCGAAAATGGTCAAAAAAGGAAAAATGCGGCAAGGTTGTCAGGGGTCGCGCCCCTAGGGTATGTCCATTTCTTCTGAAAAAAGGTGGCATCATGGTATGGAGCCCAGATACTTAACTTATGTGGTCACTGCTAATTAATTTATTACTTTGTGGTTGTTGCTTTATGGTTGAGGGCCCTTGGATAAAGGTCGCAAACGACCGGTGATGGCATACTTGTATGTGTTTCTTTCGGGCAGGGGTAACCCGACCTTGTGTTGGCAGAGATCCAGGTAGGTCCTCGGGGCGTCCCTCAAGAGGCGTACCCATGTGACAATATGAAGTTCCTTAGCCTGAACATTTGTTGGAAATACAATCTCCAATACGCGCCCTACACGATTGACATTGTATAACCTGCCATTCTTAAATAGTAGCTATAGCAGGCATAATATAATGGTACCTATGCTGGCTCAGATTAAAATTATACTTTCGAAAGGTTTTTCTACATTATGCACTAATAATAATATTATCAAAAGGATTTGCGTATCAAGCATGTTTGACTATCATAAGTAGAAATCTCCCCCCAAGTGTGCGATTGTATGGTGTGTGTGCCGGGAGGTCTTATGGTAGTTTCATTTTCCAAAAAGCATTGCGGATTTCAATCTTAAATTCTTTGTTGTTTGTTTTTGTTTAAAACTGTTGTTGTTTGCTCATACCAGTCTCGTGACTAACCTGGAGTTTATTGTTCCCTTCCTAAACTCTGGGTGCCCACAATTTTCCATACGTACAGTCTATAGTTAGATTTTTCAGATAGTCAGATAATAGATGTAGATTCGATACCTTTCGAAGCCTCTGGTTTGGTAGCACTTGGAATCTTCTTTAGTCTTTCGATTTCGACGATCGCATTCATGACTGACCTTGCTTAATACAACGTGATGGTGGTTCGAGCTATTTTCTAGATTGGTTCTTTGGAGATGGAGATTGCTGATATTGGAGTTCCTTCTTTGGAGTTCAAGTTTATACTATTGTTCCGCTGCTGGTATTGTGTATCTTCCGCTGCGATTTGTAGTATCATATCTCTGATATACGTTGGGGGGTTGTATCATTGTTGTATATCATTGGATATTTTATTCATTGGAGTTATATGATATTCATTTCTTCCACTGTGCGTTGTACTTAATGTGTTTTAAGCTCCGGCGGGATCGGATTTGCACGTTTGAATCTGCGGCATTCGAATACGAGTAAAGTATGGATGTCGATTTTTGAACGCAAAAATCAGGACCGTCGCATTCAGTATCAGAGCTAAAGGTTGAAATTTAGCTGTTGGAGTATAACACATTAAGTAACTCATTAGAGATAAGGTTAAGTATACCCTAGAATGAGTTTATCCCTAAGATATCCGTCTAGATGCCTCAGTAAATTCTCTTACTATCCGCTGATAGTGAGTATGAATGCAAGAAGAGGACGAGATAGGGGATAGGGAAGTACCACTACAAATGGTCAATACCCTGCAACAACAAGGAAACAGTCTTTTCTCTATCAATCTCCTTTGATCATGTTTCAATTCTTTGATTGCTTCGTGGCGGCTACAAGGAGAAGCTTTGGTGCGATGGTGGCACTGCGAATCATGTAAATAAGCTCCTAATTCGTATTCTCTTCATCGATTTCTTATCTGTTTTTCGTTTTTAACTCTAATAAATTTGAAATTTATTTGAAATAAATTGGTTAATAAAATATAAAATTAAAATTGATTTGTATCAATAAAACGATTTCGATTAAAACCCAAATTTGAAATTCTTTTATAATTTCTTGTATGGATCAAAGTCCAAAGAGGGACAAGCTCGTGTAAACTTTGGGGTATTTCGACCTGAGTTTAGAATTCGTGCCTAGTATTTGAGAATTGTGGAAAATTGAATCCATTTTCTATTCTGTGGGGTCCAGATATATGCTACGAATGATTAGTTATCCCTTCGAACTAACCAATGCCCTGTATATCTTCGTAGATCTGATGACCCGAGTATCTTGTGAAGTATAGAACAAGTTGTTCTTGAATTTAATGTTTATATTCTGATTTGGTAAGCCAGATGCAGAATAAATATTCATTTTGATTTGGAAAGAAACTTCTCTATCTTTCATCTGTTCTTTGTTGTCTCTCTTGCAAATTTCGAGGACGAAATTTTCTTAAGGGGGAATTTGTAACATTCCTAGATTTGGCCAAATTTAAATTGATAATTAATTTAATTTTTGAAATTAAATTGTGAATTAAATTGAGTTTTTCCAAAATAAAATATTTGTTTATTGAAATTTGAATTTGAAAACTTAAAAAAAAATTGGAAATATATTGGAATTAAAATTTTATTTTTAAGTTAATAAGAATTTGTTTTCTAATTAAATTAAATATGCATTTTTATTTGAAAATGATATTTTGAATTTAATATAATAAATTTTTCATAGGCTAATTAAGAATTAAATTTTAATATATTTATTCATGTGCAATTAAATTTAAAAAAAACATTTTCTTTAAAAGATTATATAAATGATTAATAAAGAAAATGTATTTATTTAAATAGGAAATATAATATAAAGTTATATTTAAAATATTTGAAGTGTTTAAAATATAAACATAAGTACTTAATTCAAACAAGGGTTTAAAAATATTTTAAAAATATAAATAAAAGATATATAGATATAATACATATGTAATTATATTTCATAAGCTATAATAGCATAAGGGGTTTAAAACATGATTTGTAAATTAAAATAAAGCAAGGATTTAAACACAATTTTAATTCATTTAACATTTGTAAAACATGTAACTTAAGATTTAACAAGTGCAAAGAATTTTAAATTCAATTTACAAGTGTTAATATACAAAGTGGCATATCATATAATTCAAATCATAGATATATGTATAAAAAAGAAAGAAACTGGCCACATTCTTCTTCTTTCATTCATCCTAAATATGAAACCAGAAAAACAAATTTGAATCAAAACTGAAATTAAAAGCTCTACTTCAAACCTGGAAAACAAAATATAAACCAGAGAATCAAATCAAACCTGAGAAAAATCAACACTTCAGTTTTCAAAGAATTCAAACAAAATCAAAACAGTGCCAGGAAAGATTTAATGCATAGATCAAAGCCTGGAAGTAATTCAAGATCAAATCAGTCAACAAAAAAAATTCAACTGGAAATCAAGTCTCGGCTTTAAAGCAAAGAAGAGATAATCATCAAAACAAATTCAAAACTCCTGATCAACAAAGCAAAACATTTTCTCTACTCTTCTCTGTCACAACACCTCAGGTGAGCAAACTCACTTATCCTTTCCTATAACCTTTGATATGGTGATTGATGTTTGAAGTGTGATATGAAAATGTGGTTTATTTTTGCCTGCATGTTGAATATATAGATATATATTGATATGCATGTATGTGTGAATAAGTTAAGCCTGTTATTAAGTTACAGGTTCACTCTCATCAAAGACAAATCAATATTTCCTTGTCTCAACATTTTCTGGCCAAGATTTCTAAATGAAAAATGATTATAAGAATATGATATCAATTTTAAAAATAATCCCAAGTATTTAAATTTAGCAAATACTTTAAATTTATGGAAAGCACGGTGAAGACCTTTATAATCAGGAAAATCAACGATCATAATTTTATAATTCGATCTCATAAGTTGATTTGCGCTAACAAATGACGAATTTTGATATAGATATCTTGAATTTTAAGATTGGGATTATTGTGATATTAAGGCTTGAACGGGAAATGCATATTTATCAAATTCTGATAGTCGACGAGGATCGGTGACATGTGCTTTGTGCTGAAGGGACCATGGTCGATGTAGAGGCTAGGAAAAATGTTCAGTGATTTTTCCGATCACTGGAATGGCAATACTGGGAGATTCTAGGGTATAAGGGCACGTCTTGGATGATGGAAAAAATGAGATTACTGCGACATCGTCAAGATGATCCAGGAGATCGAACCAGGGGGAAAGCTTCGCTGGTGAGTGGCTGAGCTTTGGTCAAGCTCGCGGGGATTCTAGTGATCTTGTGCGGCGTGGCGAAGAGGTTTTTCATCGAAAGGTGTGTTCCAGTGTTTAATCGTGTCGCTTAAATCTTGATTTTTCGATGGGATCATCGGAATTAGGTAGTCAAGTTCGTTGTCGAGGTCAGGATGGGCTAGTGGATGAGCGCGACATTGATCGGAAGACGTCAGACGACTTGTACAAGTGCACCCATGTACATGTGTATCTGCTGCTATTTGAAGTTTTGGGGAAGAAAAGGATTCTCGGGTTCAAGCACGAGAAAATGTAGGATCGGCTCGAAGTAGGTGAAAGGGTGGGTTGCCCGAAGTAAGGCTCGAGTAAAATGAGAATTGGCCCGGGTTTGTGAAATCAAGCATAATGCAGGTTTAAACTTTTAAAACGAATCAAGTTAATTTAAAATAAAATTTTGTAAAAGCAAGTTCTTTTGGTAAATAATAAAAAAAATTCTAAATTTGAATTGGTTTAAAGTTTTTTTTATAAAATTATTTTATTTAACCAAGTTTAAAAATGTTTTTAAAGTTTATTTTAAATAAACTCAGTAATATTAAGAAGTTAATTATGAAAGATGTTTAATTTGTTAATTAACTTTTAAAATCTAAGTAATTTATTTTGATAATGAAAATTAAATATATGGTTTATTAAATAAAGATTTTTTTACGATAATTAGGTAATTAATTAAGATAAAAGGGATTGTCTTTTAATTTAATTAAAGTCTTAAGTGATTAAAGACTAATTACTTGATTTAAGATATAAAAATAAATAATTACTTAATATAAGTAATTTAAAAGAATAACAACTTAATTAATGATTGACTAAAAATTAATTAAAGTTTGATTTATGGTAAATTAAAGGTTGATTTAAGGTTAACTGATTTATGATTAAAGGTTAATTAATTTATGAAGGTGATTAAGGGATGTTTATAGATTAAGGGACAACTAATTTATGTGATTAATTAAAGGATAATTAATCAAGGTGATTAATTTATTTAAGTGATAGATTAAAGGTTAATTAATTAGGATAATTAATTAACAGATAATTAATTAAAGAGTTAATTAATTAATGTGATAAATTAAGATTAATTTATTAATTAAAGATCACTACTTAATGAAAGTAATTAATGGTTAATTACTTAATAATTAAAGGTTACTAATTAAAGTAATTAATAAAAGGATAATTAATTTAATGTGATTGATTAAGGAATGATTAATTAAGTAAAGGTAATTAATTAAGATAAATAATTATGGTTGATTAATTTCATTAATTTATATCAGATGATTTGTAATTAAGTAATCAAGAATTGATAATTAATTCATAAGTAATTAATTTGATTGGAAATTAGATTGAATTAATTAGGATTCGAACAATTAATTAATCCTGCTTATAAATGATTATTGAATGCTTGGATTGCTTATGAATGTTTGTATTATATGAGATGCCATGAATTTATTGTCCTATCTGATCTGTGATATTTTATTTTATGGATTGAGTTGTGTATAATTTGTTCATTTATTGGTGATACATTTGTATATTATCTGTGGATCTATGAATGAACGATAAGCGTTATAGATTATACCGCTTATTGATTTTGCTATACCTGAATCTGTGATGGTTATTGATGTTGCACTATTGTGTAAAACCCTTGGACTACACCATACATACATAAATATGGATTGCACGAGGAAATTGGTTAAGTCACAGATGTTTGATTTTAATAAGAAGGTCTTAAAATATGAATTTTGAATCCAAAATGGTTTTGGAAATGGAATTGGGTTAAACATGAAAAGCTTTGAAAAGAAGTTTTAAAAGATTAAAGTTATTTTAAATAGTTTGATTTGAATTTAAATTCAAGATTTGAAATTGAATTCTGTGTTTGGAAATTATGGTTTAAAAAGGTTATACAACTTATAAATGTGTTTATATGGGTTTTAAACCATTTTAAAAGATTTTTTGGGAATTTATATTTAACCTAAGTTTTATACTTTAAAAGATATAGCTTGTGAAAATGTAATCGAATTTTTCCGAAATGAAAAGTAATTGTTTTCAAATATTAATAACTTTCAATTTGTGTTGAAAGAATTTCAAGTTTGAAATGAAAATAGTTTGAAAGCTATGTATGAATCTTCTTGAAAGATGGTTGAACCTTGTTTTGAAATTGAAGAGGATTTCAAATGGTGTATCTTTTATATAAAAGATTTGAATTGTGAATTATTTTGAAAGCTATAATTGATTCTTTTTGGAAGATTGTTGAACTTTGAATTTGAAATTGAAAAATATCTTAAAAGGTATCTTTTGCATAAAAGTTTGGGATTGAAATGGAATTGTTTCGAAGGGCTATAAATGAAACTTTGTGAAAGATTGGTGAACTTTGTGAAGTGAATCTTTTTGTTTAAATAATTTCAAATGGTAATTTGTTTAACCCATTTGAAAGAAAAGTTTTGGATAATAAGTTGTGACTTAACTGAGATCCTATTATCCATATGGTTTTAAAATATTGCGCTCATTATTCGGTTTAGCCGGGAGAGGACCTTGTGTCATATAACCCATTCCGAATAATGATACGACGTTATGGATAGCATTTGAAGACCGGCGGTGAAGACAGGTTATTTTCGAAAAGTGAAAGGATAACCCGCCGAATGTCTCTGCACCGATTGGTCCCCAGTATAGAGATTTGATCACCCTTTGTGATGGGGAGTCTGGATATGATTAGGCATTATCCGGATTGCAAGGGCTTCTTTTGAAGTGTCTTTGGTTCTGTTCGAACCCGAAACAGACTTGTATGGATGTGTGTCTGATGTTACACTTTGAGATGTAAAGCTAGTTTCTATCAAATACATTCCTGTTTGGTGGGGGAGAAATTATTCTCTTAGCTTAACACCCTTCTTTTAGACATGTGAGCTCAGAAGTTATGTAGTTTATGGTTACTAGTGATACATTCCCAATTTGGTAGTGTGGCATGCTGAGTGCTGCTGAGTGTTGTTGATCATTTGTTGATCGAAGCATGGTTTGTGAAAAAGTGTAGCTTTGTGGACAAGACTTCATCGGACCCCACAACCCGAAATGGTCGAAAAAGGAAAGATGCGGCAAGGTTGTCGAGGGTCAGGCCCCTAGGGTATGTCCATTTCTTCTGGAAAAGGGTGGTATCATGGTATGGAGCCCAGATACTTAACTCATGTGGTCACTGCAAATTTATTACTTTGTGGTTGTTGCTTTTTGGTTGAGGGACCTTGGATAAAGATTGCAAGCGACCGAGGATGGCATACTTGTAGGTGTTACTTCCAGGCAGGGGTAATCCGGTCTTGTGTTGGTAGAGATTCGGGTAGGTTCTCGGGGCGTCCCTCCAGAGGCGTACGCATGTGGCAATAGGATGTTCCTCAGCCTAACCATTTGTTAGAAATACAATCTCCAATAAGCGTCTTTTACGATTGCAATTGTGTAACCTGCCATTCTTGAATGGTGGCTATAGCAGGCATAATATAATGGTACATATGCTGGCTAAGATTAATATTATACTTTCGAAAGGTTTTTCTGCACTATGCACTAATAATAATATTATCAAAAGGATTTGCGTATCAAGCATGTTTGACTATCATAAGGAGAAATCTCCCCTAAGTGTGCGATTGCATAGTGTGTGCCACGAGGCTTTATGGTAGTTTTATTTTCAAAAAGCATTGTGGATTTCAATCTTAAATTCTTTGTTGTTTGTTTTTGTTTAAAATTGTTTTTGTTTGCTCATACCAGTCCCATGACTGGTCTGGAGTTTATTGTTCCCTTCCGAAACTCTGGGTGCCTACAATTTTCCATACAGGCAGTCTAGAGTTAGATTTTTCAGATAGTCAGATAATAGATGTAGATTCGATATCATTCGAAGCCTTTGGTTTGGTAGCACTTGGAATCTTCCTCAGTCTTTGGATTTCGGCGATCGCATTCATGACTAACCTTGCTTAATACAACGTGGTGGTGGTTCGAGCTATTTTCTGGATTGGTGCTTTGGAGATGGAGATTGCTGATATTGGAGTTCCTTCTTTGGAGTTCATGTTCATATTATTATTCCGCTGCTGGTATTGTGTATCTTCCGCTTTGATTTGTAGTATCATATCTCTGATATACGTTGGGGGGTTGTATCATTGTTGTATATCATTGGATATTGTATTCATTGGAATTATATGATATTCTTTTCTTCCACTGTGTGTTATACTTAATGTGTTATAAGCTCCGACGGGATCGGATTTGCAAGTTTGAATCTACGGCATTCGAATACGAGTGAAGTATGGATGTCGATTTTTGAACGCGAAAATCAGGACCATCACAAAACATTGAACACGAAACTAAATAAACTGAAACGCGTTCAGATTTCAGAACAATGGATAATAAATTGGCTATGGGGATGAATTAAATGATAAAAGTTCCTAGATCTATAGTACATTATATTGAATACAATAAGACTGAATTAAGAATGTAGGGATCACTATCCATCTTGGTGTGGTGACATTAGTCTTGATTATGATGATAAGATAAGTGCTAGTATTTGATAAGTCTTCCAAAATCAACATTTTACATTTTTAGTTTCACCTTTTTATGATTTTTTATCACTATAAAATTAATATAATCAAACAATTCAAATTACTTGTTTGTCTTACCGTATTTTATTTAGTAGCATTTCATCTAAAGGAATATTTCCAACAATAAGCTGATAAGCATGTCTCCAAGATTAAGAAATGTTCACAGCATATTATTGCTGAAACACCCCACACCCCTTAGTATTTCCAAAAAAAGCACACCAAAGGATGTTGTCCGTTATAGGTATAGCTAAAGCATCATAGAGAATAAGATTCATGAGACAAATAAGTAAAAACAGCGGAAACATTAAATTAATAACATATCATTCAAAATTTAACTTCATCTCAAAATAAGTCATAAAAACATAACATATCTCAAAAACTCAAAATGTCTCATGTCTTAGGAAAATACATCTCGGTCTCATAAAGTCAGAGTATAAAGATAACAATAATAATCCCTCTTACAAGTGCCTATCCATCGTAAACTAAATGAAAAAGAAGAAAAGGAAGAATACATCTAAAATGAGAAAACTCCGAAAATGAATCTCTAACCAGCCCAAATCAACTATACTCAACTCTGCTGACCTATTAGGGGAAAAGGAAAGAAAGAGGAGTGGGCCAGACAATAAGTTTGGTGAGTGAAAGTTATTACTAGCATTTCTAAGAAAGATAAAGATAATTGACTAAGAAATAGTTCTAGCTTGAAAGGAAAATACAGAAAAGATAAAACTCGGATAAAATATTGTTTCTGATTCTATTTAACTATTTGCTTTGATTGTTTGAATGTTTGCACTATTGTGATTGGGCTAAAATCCTAATCCTATCTCAACTGATAACATAATTAGGCTGAAATCTGAATCCTACCCATTGATCGTCCTTTCCTATCTCTGTTATGCCTCTGTGAACCAATCTTGTTGCTCACAGCAAAAAACACCTCTTTAGCGCTTAGGACGCAGTAGCGAATTATTTACCCTAATCGATGTCGCATGCTCGGTCATCTCTGGTACACATTAACTGTCGCCCTCTATTTGACCATTTATTTACCATAATCAGCATAAACGTGCCAAGCGTCGCCTAGTGTGAGACCATCAGTCCTTGACTTGAAAGGGAACGCAATCGGTACCGGTCCTAATAACAAAATCTTCTAGCTTTGCGCCCCTTGCCCAAATCCCTAGATTTGAGCCTCTATCTATTGGCCACTTATTTACCCTAATCAGCATAAGCGTGTCCCAGCCTCACCTACGTGTGAAACCATCAGTCCTAGACTTAAAAAGGAATGCTGCCGGTACAGGCCCTACTTCTGTATTTTCTTATCAACTTAATCCAAGATTTAATTTGAAAATAAGTCTCTTCTATTATCTCTTCTTTCTAATTATAACCTACGTGTTATAATTGTTCTCGTAACTATTACTTCTTTACTTTCTCTTTTTAGTTATAACCACCTATTATCATTATACTTGCAAATATCTTAAATTTGGCTATTTTAGTTCATCTCTATTTTTGCTTCATTTTTTATCATTTACTATTTATTTCTGTAAATTTATTGTTATTCTATTTTAATCCCTATTTGCGAATTCTTCCCTTTTTAATATTTTATTCGCGTAAAAAAGGATTAAATCTCTAAAAGAAACTAACATTTACAGGCTAAATTCCAAATTAAAACAGATGTAAAAAATTGTAAATAACTACAATTAACTGTAAATAACTGAATAAAATATTTGAATAAAAATAGAATGAAAAGAACTTATGAAATTTACTTAAAATCTGACTATAAATAAACTTACATAAAAACTGTCTGAAAATTGTAGAAAAACTACAACTATTGAGAACCCTATTACTTTAAATTGCTTACAAATCTAAAATAATTACAATACACTCACCTATGGTCCTTAGCTTTATTCTTGAGCCTTCCTAGATCCGCTTCTAGGCCGTAGAATATTTTTATCAAAAAGATTTCCTTTCTAGAAAATTCTTCTCTTTTGGTTCAGCCTCAGGCAATGAACCTAATTGGGAGAAAATATGAATGAGAGAATAGCTAGTCCTAGGGTTCTATTTGTATTATGGCTTAGGGATCTCAGGCCATCGGATTTAAAGATTAAGTCTGATGTAACCACGTCATAGGCTCACTAGGAACTGCTGGATGCAGCTACGAACACATATGATTAACCTAAAATCAAATTTTAAGGTGTTCGGCTCGTACCTGGACGAAATAGCGTCCAGGCAAAATGGCGGGTCGACCTATGTATATTAGGGGTCGACCCATTGTCGACTTGGCCCACGCATGGGTCGACCTATTCCTTTGTATTTTTTTTTCATTTTTGTTTATTTAATTATGATTTCTTGTCTCACTCATAATTTTCCATATTGACTCGGATTTCCACAAGTTATATATGAAAATTGCCTAGAAAATTACCATGAACTCAATGGTCCAATTTCCGTGGCTTGATTCTGAAGATTTCACAAACTTATTCTATTGTTTAATTAATTCGTTAATTAATCATTATAGCTAAAATTTTGGGTTGTTACATTCTCCCCTCCTTAAAGGATTTCGTCCTCGAAATCTCCAAGGACAGAAGAATGAAATAAATATTTTCATCCAAATTCTACAACCACATATTCAACCGTTATCTGTTACATCCATTGTCCTTAAGTTTTCTAATGCAAGTTATGTTATATGTAATAGTGTAGTGTCAATGTCCCTAACTAATGCAAAAGATTAGACGGTCTACTGATTTAGTCGACCTCCTTTACATGCAATCATGTCCGTGCCATGTATCCAAATGAATGCAAGTTTCCTAATGATAACAATCCTATGATAATCAAGCATTATAGAAACCATAGAAATAAAATAAAAATGGAAGTGCACACACGTCCATATGCATATGCTTTAGTGAACTAATTAGGCTGCTCCCTAAGAGATAATAGTGCCTAGTGTGTGTATATGCGTCCATTAGCATACACTAGCAAACACTTACAACCACTAGCGTCCAACATACATAACATGTTCTAGTAACATGTTTACGTTTATTCCTACCATCCATAGGTAAAATCCTAAGATCTACCCTCCCAAAAGATACCAAAGGAAATAACTTATTCAAAGCTATAGATGGAATTATAAAATTCAAGACGTGCCATGAAAAAGATGAGGATAATAGGTACGTATTTTCTCCTCAGCCTCCCATGTAGCGTCCTCAATACTATCTCCCCACTGCACCTTAACAAAAGGGACTTCCTATATCCTAAGCTTCTAGATATCATGCCCAACGATCTTGGTAGGAATGTGACGAACCGATGCTTCTCTCTCCACTTCAACTTCCTCAAATAGGCTAGGTTCCACTACCTCTGTTGAATCATGTAAGCACTTTCTCAAGTATGAAACATGAAAAACATCATGAACTCCAGCCAGCCTCTTCGGTAGCTTTATTTGATACGCCATATTTCCAACCCTTTCCACAATGGGGAATGGTCCTATGAATTTGGGAGCAAGTTTCCCACTTGATCCAAATCTCACTACCTTTCTTAGTAGAGACGTCTTAATAAAAAAAATACCTACCCCGAACTCAATATCCTTTCTCCGCTTATCTGCCTAGGATTTTTTTCTATCTTGGGCCATCTTCATTCTTCTTCTAATCGAATCAATCTTTTCTGAAGTCTCTTTTACCATGCCAGGACCAAGTAGCAATCTTTCTATAAAATCTAACCAACATGAAGGCGACTTGCAAGGTCTTCCATAAAGCGGTTCAAAAGGAGCCATCCCAATGCTAGCCTGAAAACTATTGTTATAAGCGAGTTCCACAAAAAGAAGGTGCTCCTCCCAAGTTCCTCGAAAATCAAAAATGCACATCCTTAATAAATCCTCAAGAAATATATTAACTCTCTCTGTTTGATCATCCGTTTGAGGGTGATAGGCTGTACTCAATCTAAGTTATGTCCCTAAAGCCTCATGCAAGCTCCTCCAAAACTCGCTAGTAAAGATAGGGTCTCTATCGCTCACTGTGCTAGAGGGAACTCCATGAAGTCGGACTATCTCACGAACGTATATGGATGCCAAATAAGGTGTTGTCCTCTTACTCTTGACCGGAATGAAGTGGACTCTCTTAGTCAAATAGTCTACAATCAGCCAAATACTGGTATTCCCCTTCCTAGATCGGGGTATACCATCTACGAAGTCCATCGAAACACTATCCCACTTCCATTCGGGTACACCTAATGGTTGAAGCATTCCACCAGGCCTCTTCTACTCTGCCTTAACCCTTTGTTACACAAGACAATTAGCCACAAATTCTGCTACATCATTCTTTATGCCACTCCAATAAAACACTCTCTTCATGTCCTTATACATCTTATCACTACACGGATGAATAATCATCCAAGATTGGTGTGCCTCTGCCAGAACTACTCTCATCAAATCACTAGTGCAGGGGGCAAAAAGTCTTCCTTCTCTCCTTAGTCACCCTTTACTATCGATGGAATAGCGTTAGAGATGTCTAAAGACCTCTCCTCCGCTAATCCTATCCAGAATATCCACAAGCACTAAATGCTCTCGCTGCCTTGAGCCAATCTGATCTATGAAGGTAGGCTCAACCTCAAGTGCAGCCAATAACCCAGGAGTGATGTCTGTAGAGGGTTTTAAATCAAAGGTGGAAATAAACTCTAGGCTTTTCCACTCAACAAACATTGGACTAAGGGTTTCTCTCTTTCTACTTAATGCATCTACAACCACGTTCCCCTTGCTAGGAGTGTAAGCTATCTCTAATTCATATGATGCCAAAAAATCCATCCAATGTTCCCGCCTCAAGTTTAAATCCTTTTGTGAGAACAGGTAATTCAATGATTTGTGGTCACTAAAAAGCTCAAACCTCTCTCCTAGTAGGTAATGTCTCCAAGACTTGAACACGAAAACAATAGCAGCCAACTCCAAATCATTGGTGGTGTAGTTATTGTCATGAGTTCTCAACTGTCTACTCCCATAGCATACTACCCTTCCCTCCTGCATCAGTACTGCCCCAAGGCCAGTCTCACATGCATCAGTGTATACTGTAAAAGGCTTAGCTCCGTCGACTAAAACTAACACTGGTGCACTAGTAAGGGATCTCTTTGGCATCTTGAAGGAATCCTCACAATCCACGTCCCACACGAATGCCGCATTCTTCTTAGTGAGGCGAGTAAACGGTGTTGAAATTTTAGCAAAATCTCTGATAAACTTCCTATAATAACCAGCAAACCTAGGAAGCATCCAACTTCAGTAGCATTCTTGGGGGCTTTTCAATGCTGTACTGCTACTATCTTAGTGGGATCCATAGCTAAACCCTCTTTTGAGACTACATGCCCTAAGAAATGCACCTCCTCACGCCAAAAGTGACACTTCGAGAATTTTGCTTTCAACTGATGCACACGAAGTATGTGAAGAACCTTCTCAAGATGAATAGCATGCTCTTCCATACTCTTGGGAAACACCAGAATGTCGTCTACAAATACTACAACAAACTTATTTAGGACATCTCGAAAAACACGGCTCATCAGATCTACAAAATAGGCTGGGGCATTGGTTAGCCCAAAGACCTAACCAACCACTCAAAGAATCCATCGAGTGTCCTAAATGCTATCTTATCGATGCTATCGCTAGCGACCCTAAGATGATGAAATCTAGCGGCTAAGTCAAGCTGAGAAAATACTAAAGAGCCAACCAGCTGATCAAAAAGATCATCTATCCTATGAAGTGGGTAATGGTTCTTCTTCATGAGCTTATTCAACCCTCTATAGTCTATGCAAAGTTGAAAGGAACCATCCGCCTTTGTAGCGAAGACGAATGGCACTCACCACTCAGATATGCTCCATCTGATGAAGCCTTTCTCTATGTTAACGAAAAAATTTAAACGCTAACACCCTGGTGTATAAGATGTGATTGTGAAAGCACCACCCGTTTGTACGGGAAACAGAAATAAGCAGAAAGTATGTAGAAAAACGGTAAGAGACACAGTATTTATAGTGGTTCGGCTTATAATCCAGCCTACGTCCACTTTAATCTTTTTATCACTAGTTTGATTACAATTCTTTACAAGATCTTTCAATTACAACACACTTCAAGTGATAGGGTATGTGAAACAAGTAGCTCAAGCTTTGATGTTGACAATCATCTTCAAATCCATGGTGAATGTGGATGATTCCTTCATGGAGTTCCTTTAGAAGTTTGTTGGATCTAAAAAGCTTTGAAGTCGTCTGGAATTCGGCAGAGTAATGGCGCTTGAAGAGAATGAGCCCAAAAGTCCCCTTCATGTTGAAGGTAGGGTGGTATTTATAGGCAAAGATTAGGCTCGGTCTTAACTCCTCACCGACCCAGTTAAGTCGCAGCCGGCTTATAGGAGCTCTGATATGGTCAAGCTGTGTTGATCCTTCTTCGCTGAATTTGCACAAGTCCAAAGTCGTTACCGGGTCAAGCTAGGTCGCGACCGACTTATCTTATCCCTTCGCCGATCTAACGAGTCAAGCCCTACGACTTAATGGAAACAAGCTAGGTCGCTACCGAGTTAGTATGTCACATGCTAAACTGCCCCGCTACTCCATCCTTTACACCCTTAGATCGGTTACGACTTACTATAAGTCGGTAAAGTCCTCGAGTTGCTAGATCGGAGCATACACTAGGTCGGCTTCCATACTAGGTCGGAACTTTCCTTAGGTCGGCATAGCCTCGTTAGACCGGGATCCCTTCAAGCCTTAGGTCGGAATTTCTTCATGCCTTAGGTCGGTATTTCTTCATGCCTTAGGTCGGTATCTATGGGAAAGCATTGGATCGGCGCGTTTCTTAACTAATTAGGTCGGCACCGAACTAAGTCGGCCACCTTGTTAATTGGTTAGGTCGGCAAAGTCTTTGGGTTGTTAGGTCGGCAACTCTTCTGAGTCGGCATCTCTTGAGTCGGCGCCATCTCCACGTACTAGACCTGCTGAGTCGTAACCGAGATAGGGTTAACATTTGCCCCTCGAAGTATACGCCTTAGGCTTAAGTCGTGTGCTTCGAAACATCTCTTATCTCGGCCCTTCACTGAGTCGGCACGTTATTAGATCGGGCACGGTCCAAATGTTAAGCCGGCGAATTGCCGCTTCAGTTCCTTTCACTACGAGGTATAAATCATATCCCCTTCTTCTTTCTCATTACCTGCTCTCTTAACTCCGCCATTAAAATTCTCTTGAGTCCTTTAAGGCGATTCCATCCTACCTGATCACCAGCAATTCCTACTATTCAGAGCGTAAGTGAATCCGTCCCCTTCTCGATCATAGATTGCTATTGGTTCATGAATTCTGTCACTTGAATACGAATTGTCTCTTCGCGCAACGTTCCATCACGAATCTCACTATACCTGTAGTCGATGAAGTTTAGGTTACTCGATTTTGGCTTCAGATGATCGTTGAGATGATGAAGAAGGTTTTATCACTCAGGTTCAATGATCTCTGAAGGCAGAGCAACGGACTTATGCGATTTGGAGCTGTTTTATTGGATGATCCGATAGCTTGAATGAAAGGCTGCTGTTGAAGAAATGGCTATTGGGTTATCGGGTTTAATGCTATGGGATGTTGGCTCGAAGGCGAGTTAGTGGGTTTAGGTGGCTTAGCCTTCGACCGATCTAGCTCTTACACGACCTTAAATCGTGGTTGAGATAATGCTTGAAAGAATCTCGCCGACCTAAACATTAAAGCTTAGATCGTGACCGAGTTAAGACTTGGAGGAATTCCTGCCTTTCGACTTGGAGCTTGCCTTCTTATCTCCCCCGTGCGAACTAGAGGAAATGAGTCGCCAAGCTGAACCACCTAGATTTTGACCCGTTACCGACTCAGTCTTATCTCGCATGAGAATTTTTGAATCGTAGCCGAGCTAACACTTGGGCTCTGGACGTATTGACACTTAGAAACATAGGCCTTCTTCAAGTATTTTAACCCGGACTACCGAACTAAATTGAATAAACCTTGAACCGGGATTAAGATTTGAAATGCCCCAACTTTAAATTTGTTTGAATGTCATTGTGTCACTTCACATATCATTCTCACTTTTGAGTTGTAAACCTGTTGATAATAACATACAAACAAAGAAAACCAAGGCGCACATACTGCCATTGACTGCCCATATCAAATGACAGATTAGTTAAGACAAGATAAGAGATATGAACATATTGCATGAAATGTTGTAAATTAATTGACTAAAGTAGAATATTAATGCAAAGTATCAACAATTTGAACTGATTTGTTTGCATCAACATTGTATTTGCATATTCAAACTCAAAACAAAGATTCCTGGTTTTTATAACTAACAAATGTTTGCTAGGTTTTATTCCAGTTACCTTTGCTTATTGTTTGATTGATACTTGTACAACACTTCACACACTTTAGGAAACGTGCACCTTCATGTTTGAATATCCAATTGCTTGTGTAGAATGACTTCCCATCAAGGAGAAGAAGCAGCAAGTCAAGAAGAAGAAACTTTCCCGATAGCTGTTCCTATAGAGAATCCTCCGGAAAGAACTTCGACTATTCTATCTTCGAGAACATTTATTCAGTTGCGTACTCAATTCGGCTTTGCTGAAGATGATGTCATATTTCCTGGACCGAATGATACTGCTGACAGACCTCCCTATGGTTTTGTCGCGGTTAATCGTCAAATGTGCTTAAGTGGGGCGATCCCACCTTTCAATGACTTTCTTCGAATTCTTCTTCTTCGGATGTCAATTTCTCCGTTCCAACTTCATCCTAATGGTTACGCTATCTTGATGGGGTTGGGTGTTTTGTTCAGAAGAAATCTTGACCGACTGCCGAGCTTCGAAGAAATTCGCTACTTATGCTCGTTTGCAAAGAGCAAAGACCATCCTTCTCTTATCATTGTGAGAAGTGCAAGAAACCGCAAGCTCATTCTTGATCTTACTGAAAGTGTCCATGGATTTTTAAACCAATTTTTCTTTGCCCGCAGTCCCCCAGAGTTTTATGCTTCTTGGAGAGTAGGAAGTAAGATCATTTATTTCCGTCTTTCCACTTTCTTTCTTAACTCTTTTCGGGGTCCAAATTGCTAATCTCATTCTTTGCTTTTTTCAGCACTTCCCCTTCCCTCTAGAGATCCGATACATAGGCAGACTTTTGATAGACTGAGCGCTGTAGCCGCAGAAGAGAGAAGTATCAAGTTTCTACTAAGCGACGAATTTCTACATCAATACGAACTTCTCCACCCTTCTCGCTATACTCAGCTTTGTGAAGCTCCGACTGAAGTTCCCGATTCCCCGACTGAAGCATCGGATGCCCCCGTTACTATCGAACAACCCTCATCAAAAGAGTCTAACATCGAAGCTTCATTGGTGAAATGTTCCACCCCTACCGACATTATGGGGTCATCTAGTAAGACGGCACTTGCCCCGATTGAGGAAGAAGAAGAACCTTCACAGCCTCTCGGGGGATTAGCTGATGTAGGAACTGAGAAAACAAGTCTCACCGAGCATGATGGTGACGATGTTTATGATGGGTTGAGCGACATAATAGTGACCTCACAGGAGCTTTTTAGAGATGACGTGTCTAAAACTATCTCTCCTATAGTTGAGGCGACGTCCCTTCTTCGACTAACACCAACACAAACACCAACTCCTCATACCCAAGCTATCATCACCTCTACACCAATGAGTGGTTTGTAGCTTAATGCGCGTAGCTTGCACATCACACAACACTTAGGATTTTTTGGCATTTGTTCACATTTAACTTCTTTTCTCCGGAAGTTTCTAAGACTTGCTATTTTTGCCTTTTCAGATTCCTCTATGGGGCGCAGCGGCAGCGGTTCTTATTACAAAGACTTTCGACGCTATGGAGGGCGTGGCAGCTATGATTACAAGCAATACTATACCGATCCCAGAGAGACCAATGAGCAGAGAGCTGCGCGAAAAGCTGAAGAGAGGAGAAGGTATGAAGAACGTCATGAGGGAGCGGGCACGCGACATGAATCTTTCCCAAGGGATGATGATTCCCATAAACGTAAAACGCACGATGATAGGGGGAAGAGCCATATTGAGGATTCGAGAAAGCGGACCAAACTTGGCGAGGAGCACGTGCCCGTGACATCTGAGAGACCTGGTGCCTCAGTTTCTATTGACATCCCTTCCAAATCTCCTGCTCTTGAAGGAAGTGCCATCCAAACACTTCTTAACAGGCCTTCATACCATGTTGAAAGGGGCCCCCCGACTTTGCAGAGCCGATTCCCGAACTGGTGTTTGAGGGGGGTACGCTTCGACCTTGATTTGGTCCCCATCGACAAAGAAGCTATGTACAGAAATCTCGATGCTGTCAAGCTTGATATCGATAGAATGTCTGGATGGCAAAAGCTGGTTGATGAACTTCAAAGAGTTAATCGGGCTAACATCGAAGCAATGCTGACCATGGAAAATGACAAATCAGAATGGCAGAAGATTCTTGATCAACACAACACTGAGATGAAGGAGATAGCCGAATACAATGAAAAACTCGAAGCTGAAGTAAAGCAGCTCAAAGATGATCTTGCCTCTTCTACTAATACTTACACCCAAAGAGAAGAGGTATTGCAAAAACAAGTGCGAGATGCGCACGCCAGCCAGAGGGACGCTGAAGCTAAAGCTGAGAGGTTGGAACAAGCTGTAGAGAACCACCGCACTGATGTCACCCAGCTGCAGAATAAACTGAGCGCCCGGGACATGGAGATTGAAGCGCTAAAAGCCCAGCTTGCTCAGACCGAAAAAGATCGAGATGAGGCCATGGCTGGCAAAATTGCAGCCGAAGAAACTGCTCAGACCATGGAAAACGATATCAATTCGACTTTATTCGATTTTTATTTACATTGTGTCTTGGGACGCGGCAGCCTCTCTTTTCTTGGTCCTAAGTATGAAATCACCCTGGCCGAGGTGTGGGAAGCTGCTCTTAACATGTTTAAAGACGCCGGGTATGGCGATGAAGATTTTGAGGCGCGTTACCTGGATGAGGGAGCTCGCGCTGCTCTTGCGAAGGGGCGAGAACAACTTGCCAGGATGAGAACTGGAATGGCGGAAGAGGAATGTTCTGGAAAGGAATTAACGCTTATTTCCTCTGTCCATCCTCCAGTTTCTCCTGTGGTTGACATCACGGGTTCGAGCTCCTCTACTCCGCCTGCAACTAAGACAGTAACTGAAACTACAAGTGCACAAGGCGGGGATGAAGGTGGTGAAAGCAACGAAGCACAGCGATATGAAATCAGCCTCAGAGATCCAACTACCCCAGGTAAACTTGACACCGGACCAGCTCAAGTGGTGAACTGCTCGTTCGCTCCTTGTGAACTTGACGATCTTCTTGATTATTTTTCAAATGTCAATGAATTCCCGACTTTTGATGAGCCGTCATCCCCTCTCTTTTCGAAAGATACTGATATTTTAAGTTTTTTCTCCTTTGTAGAGAAAGCACCGAGTCAAACTCAAGCTTCTTCTCCCCCGGTGATCCTTCCTCCATCTCTTCAAGTGGCGCCTCCCTCTGCTTCTCAACCTGGGTCACAAGAAGAACAAATAGAAGCTCTCCATGGCCTGGATGATCCCGTTGCTTCGCAAGAGCAAAAAGATGAGGGACTTGAGGGAGGTGACATATCTCCGGAGCGGACTCCTTCTGACGATATAACTTTATCTAAACTTGCCACTCCAGGAAGTGAGTCTTCCTCAAAGAGGAGAAGGAAGCAAGGAGCATCAAGGAGGAGAGGGAAGATAATCACTGCCACTGAAGAGGAGCCAGAAGTTGGGCCAGCTGCGCCTGCCTCTCCTTCCTCCCTTATACCCACTGGTCGACCTGAAAAGCTGATCATTCGGCCGGGTAAAGGGTCTAAAGGCAGCAAAAAGAAGTGAAGATCTTCAGTTTCTAGTTTTTTTTGTGTTTTGCATGTACTGGCCGAGAATTGTGCGGGTACCGGCCCCCGCTTTTCTTTATTTTGAAACCTGTACCTGCGTTGTAATTGAATAAAATGATTCCTTGAATAAAATGATTCCTCGTTTGTACAAACTTTTGTTTGAATTAAAGAATACATTTGTTATTTGTTTTGGCATGAGTTTATCTGATATTGCAGCGAGCTTATGGTATGTTACTTGAGCGTTACCTTTTGCTGGTTTAGTTATACCATATTGTGTGTAATTATACTATATTGCCCCCATTCCATAAGTATGCTGCAATATTCTATACCTCGAGGGGACTTACACTCTTATTTGCTAAAGAATAATTATTTTATTCTTTAAAGAAAATTTTATAGAGTACAACTCCCTTCGTATAAGTTTTTACGCTTGGTCGTTCGAAGAAATCACTTTTTTCTTTTGCTTATGTGCATATCTCATCAAGTGAATTCCTCTATGTGGTAAAGCGGACCTCTGAAGGGTACTTTAACTTCTTTTCTTTTTACGATCATTTCCCACAGTAGGCAAATTACTTTTCCTTTGAAAGTTAAAGTACGCTTTTGATGAGGATTTTTTTTTTTTTTTTTTTTTTTTTTTTTTTTTTTTTTTTATAGAAAGTTGTACCTCTGAGGAGGGATTTTTTCACGTTTCAACACTTGGAAGTTTTATTTCAATCTCGGTGAAACGTGTACCTCCAAAGAGTTATGCTTTAGAAATCCTTTTCACGTTTCAACACTTGGAAGTTTTATTTCAATCTCGGTGAAACGTGGGTTTCCAAAGAGGTCTTTTTTCTTAATTGTGTTCCCGGGAGGGGGTTGTACCTCTGAGGAGGGATTTCTCACGTTCCAACACTTGGAAGTTTTATTTCAATCTTGGTGAAACGTGTACCCCCAAAGAGTTGTGCCTTTGAAGAAAGCCTTTTCACGTTTCAACACTTGGAAGTTTTATTTCAATCTCGGTGAAACGTGTGCTTTCAAGAAGGTCTTTGTTTTTACATTTCAACTTTGGTGAAGTGAAATTCCGAAGAGCGGCTGCTACACTTCAACTCCTGGCGAAATGGGCCTCCGAAGAGGGCTTTTATTTTGTTTACATTTCAACTCTGGTGAAGTGAAATCCCGAAGAGCGGTTATAACACTTCAACTCCTGGTGAAATGGGCCTCCGAAGAGGGCTTTTATTTTGTTTACATTTCAACTCTGGTGAAGTGAAATCCCGAAGAGCGGTTATAACACTTCAACTCCTGGTGAAATGTGCCTCAGAGAGGGTTTTCATCGCCTGGAAGTTACTCTCTCATGGTTGGAGGGTCATGACTCCTCCAATCTTTTTTGTTGAGTAGAGAACTTTCTTTTTTGTGGCATATGACCCATTAGAGGTCTTTTATTATCCGAAGAGTTGTGCCTCCGAAGAGGACTTGTGGCGCTGATGGTAGCTTTGGTTGTTCCTCTGTTCACTTGCTTATGCCTTTTCAGCGACCCCCCTTTTTCTCACAAGTGGCTTGTTTACTCCAAGGAAGTGTACTTCATTGCCAGGCAAGTTCGTGAGAACGGGCACTAGCTTCCTAATTGGATGTTTGTTTGTTTAAACAATCTCAATTTATCAGCAAGGGCTCGTTCCTATCGAAATCATTAGCCGTTCAATTGAAGCATTTCCTATCTAGGATTTGAATTCGGGGTCTTTGTGACTTGAAATTTGTTTGTTGAATGATGGTGAGAATCGCTCGGTCTTATTATGCGCAAGTTTTATCTCCACTGTCTGCAAAAATTTAAATCGATATTTCAGCAATACATTTTGTGTATTTTTATATCGAAAACAAAGCAAACATATAATGATAATAAGGAACACAAGATTTATAGTGGTTCGGCCATGAAATTGGGCCTACATCCACTTTATATTCTTTCATTATTTACTTGCATCAGTTTCACAATTGCTTTCAATTACAGGAATCATACATTCATAATTCTTTTTACAATGTTTCAACAAAATTTTCAAGTAAAGTATGGACGCAAGTGATTGCTGTTCCATGCCCTTGGAATTTGATCTCCATCAACTGTGGTGAGCTTGAATGTGCCGTCAAGAAGTTTCTGACCTATCACATACGGTCCTTCCCAATTTGGCCCAAACACACCTGTCGCTGTCATAATTCTTTTTAGGACTAGATCTCCAATTTCAAAGCTGCGTTGACGAACTTTGGAATTGAAATGTCTGGCTATCCTTTGCTGATGAGCTGCAACTCTGAGGTTAGCTTCATCTCTTTTTTCATCAAGGAGATCCAGCGCTTCAAGTTGCAGCTTTTCATTTTCTGCTTGATTGAAATGGATTCTTCTGTGTGAAGGGACCTCTGTTTCAACCGGGATCATTGCTTCCGATCCGTATGCTAACGAAAAAGGAGTATGCCCAGTTGCAGTTTTGTGAGTAGTTCTGTATGCCCATAGTGCAAGCGGTAGTTTATCGACCCAACCACCTTTTGCTCTTTCGAGTTGCTTTTTGATGGTTGATTTGATGATCTTGTTCACTGCTTCCACTTGCCCGTTTGCCTGCGGATGAGCTACTGCCGAAAAGCTTTTCTGGATTTTGAATCGCTTGCAAAAATCCTGGAATTCCTCGCTTTCAAACTGAGTACCATTGTCTGTGATTATTTTCTGAGGCACACCGTATCTGCAAATGATATTCTTAGTCACAAAATTTATCATCTTTTTGGAGGTGATAGTTGCCAATGGTTCAGCTTCAGCCCATTTAGTGAAATAATCTACAGCAACAATGGCATATTTGATTCCAGATTTGGCGGTTGGTAAAGGTCCGATCAAATCTATTCCCCAAATCGCAAACGGCCACGGACTGGTCATTTGTGTGAGCTCAGTAGAAGGTGCTCTAGGAATTTTGGCAAATCTTTGACATCTGTCACATTTTCGAGAGTAATCTGCAGCATCTCGATTAATTTCTGGCCAAAAATATCCATATCGGAGAATTTTCTTTGCTAAAGTTTGACCACCTGAATGATCCCCACATTCTCCTCCATGTACCTCTGATAGGATTATTTTGGCTTCTTCTTTGGATACACATCGAAGCAATGGCATTGAGAATCCTCGTCTGTATAATTGACCATCCTGGATTATATATCGAGAAGCTTTTCTCAGTAGCTTTTGTCGTTCTTTAGAGTTTTCTGGTAAAGAGCCATTGAGTAGATACTTTGTTATTGGAGTCATCCATGATTCTTGCTCTTGCGACATACTCATAACCCAATCGATATCCATTTCATCAATGCTCGGATTTGACAAAACTTCCACTGGAACTAACCCTAAGGATTGGGCTTCGCCAGAACTTGAGTATTTTGCGAGAGAATCTGCTTTCATGTTTTCTTCTCGAGGAATATGACTTATCGTGTAATGGTCGAATTCACATAAAAGTTCCCAAGCCTTTGACACATAAGCGGGCAGATTTCCTCCTTTCGTTTGAAACTCCTTCTTGACTTGACATACTATAAGCTGCGAATCACTGAAGATCTGTAACGCTCGAATGTTTAGTTCTTTAGCAATTTTCAAACCAGCGATCAGAGCTTCATATTCTGCTTCATTGTTTGTTGAAGGAAATTCTAATCTTAGCGCATAGCATAATGACCGGCCTTCAGGAGTTTCAAGAACAATTCCAGCACCTGAACAGTAATCATTTCTTGCGCCATCTACAAATAACTTCCATTGGGTTGGGGAGTTCTCGATTGTTTCTTCCTCGCTGTTACCCTTGTCTGTAAATTCTGCAATAAAATCTGCCAAAGCTTGTCCGTTGATCGCTTTTCTAGGATGATAAGTGATGTCATATTGGCTCAATTCAATATTCCACTTTAAAAGGCGGCCCGAAGTCTCAGGGCGAAACAAGACTTGCTTTAAAGGTTGATCAGTGAGGACTTTGATAGGATGAGCCTGGAAATATTGCCTCAACTTTCTTGAGGCAATCAATAGACAATAGGCGAGTTTTTCCAACTTGAAGTAATTCATTTCTGCCCCAGTGAGTCTTTTGCTGATATAGTAAACTGGATGTTGAATCCTTTTGTCTTCCCGTACCAGCGCTGCACTTAAAGCATGAGATGAAACTGCCAAGTATATAAGAAGATCCTCGCCATCGCCGGGCCTGGAAAGTATTGGAGGCGTTTCCATATGTTGAATCAATTCTTCAAAAGCTTTCTGGCATTCGGGAGTCCAGTCAAAGTTTTTCTTTCCTTTCTTTAGAGCGTCGAAGAATGGAATGCATTTATCAGTAGCTTTGGATATGAACCGACTTAAGGCGGCAATTTTTCCATTGAGACTTTGCAATTCCCTCTTTGTTTTAGGAGCTTTGACTTCTTTTAGAGCAGTGATTTGAGCTGGACTAGCTTCAATGCCCCTAGCGCTCACGATGAAACCCAAGAACTTCCCAGATTCTACCCCGAAAGAACATTTTAAAGGGTTAAGCTTCATTCCGTATCTTCGGAGAATTGCGAACATTTCTGCTAAGTGTTCGATGTGATCCACTGCTTTCTTAGATTTTACTAGCATGTCATCAACGTAAACTTCCATAGTCTTTCCCAACTGCGGTTTGAACATAGCATTTACCAGTCTTTGGTATGTTGCCCCCGCATTCTTCAACCCAAAGGGCATAACTCTGTAACAGTAAAGACCGACATCGGTGATAAAGCTTGTGTCCTCCTGATCTGGCTCATGCATCATGATCTGATTATATCCGGAGTAGGCATCCATAAAAGATAACAATTCATGACCCGCTGTTCCATCTACCAGTTGATCGATCCTGGGTAATGGGAAGCAGTCTTTGGGACAGGCCTTGTTTAGATCTGAAAAGTCGATGCACACTCTCCATTTACCATTGGCTTTCTTAACTAGCACTGGATTTGAAACCCAATTTGGATAGGTAGATTCTCTGATGAAATTATTCTCCATGAGCCGGTCAACTTCCTCTTTCAATGCTGTCGACCTTTCTAGACCTTGGATTCTTCTTTTCTGCTTTACTGGCGTGAACTTTGGGTCAATATTCAGAGCATGTACCGCAACTTCTGGGGATATTCCGCACATATCGGCATGGGTCCAAGCGAAAACATCCAGGTTTGCTTTCAAAAAAGATATCAAGGCATTCTGAACTGACACATTAAGTTGTGAACCCACATTCAGCACCTTGTTTGGGTCCTTCAGATCAACGGGCACCGGTATCGTTGTTTCTGCTGGTACCACCCTACTCTCCCCCGCACTGGCCTTTCTAGGATCCATCACTTTTCGTGCCCCGCTATGCTCGCCAGTGCAGGGTCCGCCCTGTAGTTGCTATAGGGTTGGTGTTTTGATGCGGATTGGGGTTGCCGCATCTTTCCCCATTTCTCTCTTCCTTGTTTCTCGCAGCTCTGTCATATAACATTCTCGCCCAGCGTTCTGGTCTCCTTTAATAACTCCTACCCCATTGTCTGTAGGGAATTTAATAGTAAGACACCATGGGGCAAGGACAGCTTTGAATGCAGCAAGAATAGGTCGACCAAAGAAAGCATTATAAGCAGAAAATTCATCTACTATCACAAAAGTCTGCTTGCGAACTACTTTTCTTTCTCCTTCTCCGAGTTCCACAAGCAAGTCAATGGTTCCTACTGGTTGCTTTGGCTCCCCAGTGAAGCCAACAATCTTCTGAGATGAGGCTTGCACATCCGCCATCGGGATTCTCATCTGGTCAAACGTTTTCTTGAAGAGGATGTTGCAAGATGCGCCGCAATCAATAAGAACTCTTCTGACAATAGCCGGTCCAATACCGGCCGAGATGACTAACGGGTCCAAAGTAGGGGCCTCAATGCCCGTGGAATCTCTAGCCCTGAACACAATATCATCATTAAAAGTCCTTTGTTGTTTCAGGGGTGTAGAGTCCTCTAAAACAAAGACATTCTCTTCAGTTGGCATATGTTTCAGAGCTCGAGTGTACCTCTCCATTTCACCCCAGCTTCTGCCTGCTGGGTGGGGTCCTCCTGTGATGACATTAATAACTGGCCTTCCAGATTCATGTCCTGCGGCCTTCTCATTTGTCCTGGGCTGATGAGCAAGAGCTTGTTGCCCCTGACTTGACGAAGCAGGATCATTACCACTCTTCTTCACAAATTGCTGCAGCTTATTTTCTCTTAGCAATTCTTCGATTATATTTTTCAATTGACGGCAGTCGTCTGTGTCATGACCAGGCTGATTATGGAAGCGACAGAACTTCCCACCTTGCACAGCTTTTCTTCCGGTTCTGAGAACAGGAGGTTTGGGATACTCAAAAGAATCTTTTGTAGCCAGGTAGATGCGCTCTGGTGTTTCTAACAAAGGAGTATATTCTGATGGCTTGAAGGATCGAGGCTTCTTCGAATTGTGTTGTTTCCTTCCATCATTATTTTCTCTTTTCTGTCCCACAGATCCATTCTTACGTGGCGCAGCAGTGTTGTCTTCAGCTTTCTCTACTGTTGCCTTTGCCGGGACAGGACGGCTTTCCAAACGCATGAATTCATCCGCCTTTTTGTAGAACTTTTCCAGAGAATTTGGCTCCTTCATGTTCAGCCACTTTCCGAATTCACTTGACTTATCAATAGCTCTCATCAAATAGGTCAAGACCATGCGGGGTTCTGCATTATCCACCTCAGCTAACGCTATATTAAAGCGATTTAGAAAAGACTTGATAGTTTCCCCCGGATTCTGTTCCAAACCGGATAACGACATGATGTCTTTTGCCTTTGAAGCATATAGCCTAAATTGCTCTTTAAATTTCCTGGTTAGGTCTGAAAACTGATCGATGGACCGGACAGGTAGTTTTGTGAACCAAAGCAGAGCTACCCCTTCCAAATACACAGGAAAATAGCGGCATTTTATCTCGTCAGAAGCTCTGGCACCTGTCATGTGCCAATCATATTTGTACAGGAACTCATTTGGATCACTTGTCCCTTTGTAAGCTGGAATGGTCGGAGGGACGAACTTCCTTGGGAATTCAGCTTTTAGGATCTTTTCAGTAAACGGAGTCTTGCTCGGAGCGAAACCCCACTCTTTCTCATCTTCGACCCTTTGCATACTTTCTTTCATAATCTGTCGAACCATACCAGAAAGATATTCTTCGTCATTCCTATTTCTGGATCCTCCAGCCTCAGGCAATGTCTGTTCAAAGGGGCTAGCAGCCCTTTCGGGAATGTTTCTAGTTTCAGCATCATGGACATTACCGACAAAGTTCCTTTCATTATTCGCAGGTTGACGGTTTGCCCCGAGCAGATCGTTTAACCTATTCAGAATCAGAGCATTCTGAGCATTCTGAGCTTCCAATTGCGCGTTCTGGGCATTTATTTGCTGATTCAACCCAAAGATAGCAGCGTCCAATTCCGCTTTTGAAACTCCAACAGCTGGAGTGGCTTGATTTGGTGTTGGGGAAGTGGAGGTTCCCTCTTGAATGTTTGCAGATCTCACAGATTTACTTTTCCTTCCAGGAGCCATGATTTCGGATAGACTTCTGGTTCTTAAAGAAACTCTATCTACAAATCTTTCTGAAACAATGATGATAGATGTCCTGAGTTCAGTTCTCAGTGAAAGCACCAAAATGTTAACGAAAAAATTTAAACGCTAACACCCTGGTGTATAAGATGTGATTGTGAAAGCACCACCCGTTTGTACGGGAAACAGAAATAAGCAGAAAGTATGTAGAAAAACGGTAAGAGACACAGTATTTATAGTGGTTCGGCTTATAATCCAGCCTACGTCCACTTTAATCTTTTTATCACTAGTTTGATTACAATTCTTTACAAGATCTTTCAATTACAACACACTTCAAGTGATAGGGTATGTGAAACAAGTAGCTCAAGCTTTGATGTTGACAATCATCTTCAAATCCATGGTGAATGTGGATGATTCCTTCATGGAGTTCCTTTAGAAGTTTGTTGGATCTAAAAAGCTTTGAAGTCGTCTGGAATTCGGCAGAGTAATGGCGCTTGAAGAGAATGAGCCCAAAAGTCCCCTTCATGTTGAAGGTAGGGTGGTATTTATAGGCAAAGATTAGGCTCGGTCTTAACTCCTCACCGACCCAGTTAAGTCGCAGCCGGCTTATAGGAGCTCTGATATGGTCAAGCTGTGTTGATCCTTCTTCGCTGAATTTGCACAAGTCCAAAGTCGTTACCGGGTCAAGCTAGGTCGCGACCGACTTATCTTATCCCTTCGCCGATCTAACGAGTCAAGCCCTACGACTTAATGGAAACAAGCTAGGTCGCTACCGAGTTAGTATGTCACATGCTAAACTGCCCCGCTACTCCATCCTTTACACCCTTAGATCGGTTACGACTTACTATAAGTCGGTAAAGTCCTCGAGTTGCTAGATCGGAGCATACACTAGGTCGGCTTCCATACTAGGTCGGAACTTTCCTTAGGTCGGCATAGCCTCGTTAGACCGGCATCCCTTCAAGCCTTAGGTCGGAATTTCTTCATGCCTTAGGTCGGTATTTCTTCATGCCTTAGGTCGGTATCTATGGGAAAGCATTGGATCGGCGCGTTTCTTAACTAATTAGGTCGGCACCGAACTAAGTCGGCCACCTTGTTAATTGGTTAGGTCGGCAAAGTCTTTGGGTTGTTAGGTCGGCAACTCTTCTGAGTCGGCATCTCTTGAGTCGGCGCCATCTCCACGTACTAGACCTGCTGAGTCGTAACCGAGATAGGGTTAACACTCTAGTAGCTCACTGATCTTCTTACTTAACTCCTTCCTCTCCCTAGGAGCCATATGTCTCACAGGCAATGCCACTGGCTTAGCATTATCATTGAGATAGATCCTTAAGTCGATCTCTCTCTTAGTGGGTAGTCCCCTAACCTCCTCAAAAACGTTTGAAAAATCTCTAACAACTGGAACTGAATCTAACTCTCCAAGTGATGAATCAAGGAAATAAAGGAAGCTCAACATGACCAACACCTGTGGATTGCAAGAAACATCGAGAGTCCGTCCACTACATGTCTCTAGTCTAACTACTCACCCCTCGTAGTCCAATATCGCACCATAAGTGGATAACTAGTCCATCCCAAAATCATCCCATACCCTAAAAATCTCAGTACATAAGCGTCATAATCAAACTCTATGCCTAGTATAAAAAATTTCAAACCCCTACAAATCATGGATAAATGTGTCGATCCTCCTATGGGGTTTGAAACAACATAAGGTCTACAACTAAAGAAATATCTAAGTGCAAACAATCAACCAAGAAACTAAAAATAAAAGAATGTGATGCTCTAGAGTCAAAGAAAGTTCGAATAGGAAAATTTGAAATAGAGATCAAACCTTTTGTAGAGACTTTCCTACCTGATCCGGCCTACTACTAGAAGTTGCTGCATCCAAAGCCGTAGTTGCACCATAGGTGCACCTGCTCTCTGCTCTGTCTTCTGAGGACAAGCTCTGCTAACGTGTATAGGCTGCCCATGATTGTAACACCTCCCCTTCATCGTGTCCTTCTTACAGTCCTTTGAGTAATGTCCAACCAATCCATAATTATGACACTTCTCGCCCTTCTTGATCTGTCACTTTTGAGGTCCTCCTCCTTTCTTCTTGTCCTTATCCTTCTTCTTCTTCCATCATTACTTCTTAGAGTTTTTTGATTTAGGAACCTCCTTAAACTCCTCTTCCTTAGCAACATCTGATATGAGAGCCATTTCCACAAGTGATTCATATGTCGCTCCCATAGGTACATGTGCCAATGCCAACCCTTGGAGGGGCTGGTTCAAACCCTTAGCAAACTTGGAAGCCTTTTTATGCGGTGTATTAACAAGCTCCATCCCGAACCATGATAGCTCATTAAATTGATTTATATACTTTTCACCGAAAGAATCACCTGCTTCAAACTAATGAACTTTTTCAAATACATGATTTCCTCGACTTGCGACAAGAACTTTCTATCAAACCTCTTCCGAAATCCAAACCAATCAATGTCTCTGCCCTCCATTTCTACAATCTCCCACCAGCAAGAAGCCTCTCCCTTCAGCTGTCAAGTTGCAAGTTGAACTCTCTGCTGGTCCTCCAATCCCAACAGCCCAAATATCCACTCCATATTCCTTAACCAAGCTTATGCCTCTACGAAATCATCCATGCCAGAAAACGTCTTGCCTCTTAGACTAGCGAAGTCCATGCATAGCTTAGAAAATTGGCTACTGCAGGTGATTAACGAGACCTCCACCCGCCGGTGCTGCATTGGGCGCTTGCCCTTGCACCTCTGGTGTCATAGCTTGGAGGTATCCGTGGAACCAGCTAGGATCTTGGACACCCATTGAAAGATTTGGGACATTCGCCATACAATGCAAAGAAGAAGAAAAATTAGACTCGAAAGAAGGTTGAACTGGACTTTGAAGGGATTTTTATAAAAACTCTTTTATACTTTAAAACTATTTCTATAATAAGAGTTTCGTTCTAAAAAATACTTTTAGTTTGAAGATCTGTTACCTTTTAAAAATGCTTTACTATTAAAACAAGCTTTTATGAATCCTGTAACCTTAGGCTCTAATACCAAATGAAACACCTCAAACCCCTTAATATTCCAAAAACGACACACCAAAGGATGTGATGCATTATAGGTATAGCTAAAGCATTATAGAGACTAAGATTCGCAAGACAAATAAGTAAAAACAACGAAAAAATTTAAATAATAACTTATCATTCAAAATTAAACTTCATCTCAAAATAGGTCACAAAAACAAAACATATGTCATAAACTCAAAATGTCTTATGTCTCATGAAAATACATCTCAGTCTCATAAAATTAGAGTATAAAGATAGCGATAATAATCCCTCTCACGAGTACCAGTCCATCATAAACCAAATGAAAAAGATGAAAAGCAGAAGAATACATCTGAAATGAGAAAACTCCAAAAATGAATCTCCAAGCAACTTGAATGAACTATCCTCAACTTTTCTAGCCTATTGGGGGAAAAGGAAAGATAGAGGAGTGGGTTAGACAATAAGTCTGGTGAATGAAAGTAATTACTAGCATTTCTAAGCAATATAAAGATAATAGACTAAATAATAGTTCTAGCTTGAAAGGAAAATATAGAAAATATAAAACTCGGATAAAATACCGTTTCTGATTCTTTTTGACTGTTTGCTTTGATTGTTTGATAGTTTGCACTATTGTGATTAAGCTAAATCCCTAATCCTATCTCAATTGCTAAATTAATTAGGCTGAAATCCTACCCATTGATCGGCCTTTCCTATCTCTATTGTGCCACTGCGAACCAATCTTATTGGTTACAGCAAAAGATACTTCTCTAGCGCTTAGGACGCAGTTGCGAATTATTTACCCTAATCGATGACGCACGTTAGGTCATCGTCGGTACACACTAATTGTCACCTCCTATTTGACTCTTTATTTACCTTAATCAGCATAAGCATGCCTATCCTCACCTATTGTGAGACCATCAAACCTTGACCTAAAAGGGAATGTTGTCGATCACTGGTCCTAACAAACAAATCTTCTAGCTTTGCACCCCTTGCCCAAATCCCTATCTTTGAGCCTTTATCTATTGGCCACTTATTTTCCCTAATTAGCATAAACGTGTCCCAACCTCACCTACGTGTGAAAGCATCAGCCCTAGAACTGAAAGGGAATGTTGTTGGTATGGGACTTATTTCTATATTTGCATATTAACTTAATCAAAGATCTAAGTTTTAAAATAAGCCTCTTCTGTTATCTCTTCTTTCTAATTATAACCTACATGTTATAGTTGTTCTTGCAACTGTTACTCTTTTATTTTCAGTTTTAGTTATAACCACTTGTTATAATTACGATTGCAAATATCTTAAATTTTCCTATTTCGGTCCATCTCTATTTTTATTTTGGTTTTCCTCATTTTATGTCTGATTTCTGTAAATTTAGTGTTATTCTATTTTAATCCATATTTATGAATTCTTCTCTTTTTAATATTTTATTCGCGTCAGAAAGGACTAAATCTATAAAAGAAACTAACATTTACTGGCTAAATTCCAACTTAAAATAGATGTAAATAACTATAAATAACCGAATAAAATATCCGAATAAAAATAGAATGAAAAGAACTTCTGAAATTTACTTAAAAATGATTGTAAATTAACTTACATAAAAACTATCTCAAAATTATAGAAAAACTACAACTATTAAGAACCCTATTATTTTAAATTGCTTACAAATCTAAGATAATCATAAAACACTCACTTATGGTCCTTAGCTATATTCCTGGGCCTTCCTGGTTCCGCTTCTAAGGCGTAGAATATTTTTATCATAAAGATTTCCTCCCCAGAATAATTTTCTATTTAGGGTTCAGCTTCAGGGCAATGAACCCAATTGGGAGAAAATTTGAATGAGAAAAATAGCTAGACTTAGGCTTCGGATTTGAAGATAAAATATGGTGCAACCACGTCATAGGCTCAATAGGAACCGTTGGATGCAACTATGAACGCACAAGATTAACCAAAATTCAAATTTTAAGGTGTTCGGCTCGTACCTGGATGAAATAGCATCTTAACAAAATGGCGGGTCGACCTATGTATATTAAGGGTTGACCTATAGGTCGACCTATATTTTGTATTATTATTTTTTCATTTTTGTTTATTTAATTCTGATTTCTTGTTCTCTCATAACTTCTCCATACCGACGCAGATTTCGACAAGTTATTTATGAAAATTGCTCAAAAATTTACCATGGACCCAATGGTGCAACTTCCATGGCTCGATTCTGACGATTTCACAAACTTATTCTATTATTTATTTAATTAATTAATTAATTATAGCTCAAATTTTAGGTTGTTACAATTGCACTACGATATAAATGGTGAAATATACCCAAACATGATCCAAAAACCCACATCTCCTCGTAAGTAGCAGACCGACCTACAGCGCATGTGCACACCTTCTTCCCCCTCTGTTCTTTTCTTCACAGCTTGTATATATCACAAAGTACCCTTAATGATGTGCACATAAAGTATATATTTTTACTCCCATATTTAATCTTCTTTTATTTAAATAAATGAGCATATTAGGGTATTTTACACGTTTAAACCAAAATCAAAATTATTTTCAAATCATCATTCATTCATCTTCAGTTGGAAGCAAAATGGAAGCTTTGTGTATGGTTTAATTTTGGGAAAATTTATTTGCACATTTTTATTTTTATTTCTAGAAAATTAAGTGCAAATTGGATGGAGCTTCATGGATATATGTATGCACAAATGTTCAGGGCCAAAAGAATGTAAAAAATAAAAGAATTCATGCAACATAGAGGAGCCCAAGTGCCCACTAACTAATGGTCCATATTTAAAATCACATGCACATGTTAATAGAGACTTAAAGGCAAGTTAGTAGGGATCAATTAATTATCTAATGATTACTTGGAGATTACACTATCTCAAGGGAATTTTAGTAGTCCACTAAAAATGAATCATGGTTCTAAGCATGTATAAATACCCCTTATGTTTCATGTAACCATTTTCTTCTCTTTTATGCAAAGTTGTAGCACAAAATTAATTATAAATAAAATATCTCTTTAACGGCTCCTTAGCCTTGTTCTTTACTCTCATACAATTTTTATTTCATGTTTTCTTTAATTGCTTTTTTATTTTATGCTCTCTTATTTCATGTTAGTAGCTTAGATTAATTCTTACAATTAGTTTAGTTTTATTTCATGCAAGTTGTTAGCTCTCTATCCTTTTAATTAGCTCTCATTTTCCTACTTTTCTTTATGTTGAAATCACTTTATATTAAGATGTATTCAAATATAAGAAGCTAAACCCGTTCAATTTAGGGTTAATGAAGCTCTCATGAAACATATTAAATTAAGATAATGATTTCATTTATGATCTCATTTTTGTGCTTAATGGAAATTATGAATGATGGTACTTTTTGTTTCTTTTTTTAGTGAAATTGATAATCTATGTTGACATCTCAAATAGACTATGCTTAATCCAACATAAACATAAACTCTTTAATTATTTGCCTAAGTGATTTTCAGGACGAAATTCAAACTAGAATCAAAATTTGATGATCTATGTTACTAGTCCATAGTAAATAGAACATGCTTAAAATAGACTTTATTTCTAATTTCAAGTCATTTTCATGAGAATTTATCAGTGGTTTTGAATGGTATGTTAGAGATTGGTGGTTTATGTTGTGCTAATTAATAGCACAAATAAATCATACTTATAATAAACATATCTATCATTTCTACAAAAAATTAAAAGGAGAGATTGTAGATAAATTTTGTGTTGATTTATATGAACGATTGGAAGTGAATTTGCCTCTAAATTGCTTCATATTCTCATAGTTTTATTCACTTTTGCTCTAGTTTATTTTCTACAATTTTCTTAGTTTAAAACAACTTCAAAACTTTGGTCTAATTTGATCGAGGAATATTAGAATTTAATTCTTTTTGTCGATCGATCCGTATTCGCATCGTACTACGATTGTATGCCGTGAGCTTGCGGTTTTTATAAGATTATTGTAACGACTCGAATTTTGCCCGCTCGAAAATCGACATCCATACTTCAAATCGTATTCGAATGCCATAGATTCGACCGTTCAAATCCAATTCGCCGGAGCTTATAACAACATTAAGTAAACAACATAGCGGAATAAGAGAATAATACATTGATATACATCTTTGATACAATATCTGATACAACAGATGATCCAATAGATATCAATATACATCAGAGATATGATACAATAAAACAGCAGCGGAAAGAAAATAGATAACATCTAGCAGCGGAACAAATATAACTCTAAGATAGTCTTCAAAAGAGAACTCCGAGAACTGCAACTCCATTTCCAAGAATTAATCCAGCAATAGCTCGAACCCCCAATAACAATGCACCAAGCTCAGCAAGACTGGTGTGGTCCAAAGACTGAACTAACTCCAGATAATCCAATATATCTAACTATCTGAAAAACCCAACTCTAGACTGCTCGTGTAGAAAGTAATGAGCACCCGGAGTTTAGGAAAGAAAGGATAAACTCCGGATCAGTCGTGGGACTGGTGTGAGCAACAAAAACAGTTTATCTTTTAAAACATTCAAAAAAAGATTTCAAAGTCAATTCGCAATGCTTTTTAAAAAATGAGACTACCATAAGACCTCCCGCCACACACACAATGCAAACGCAGACTTGGAGGAGATTTCTTCTTATGTTAGTCAAAGATGCTTGATACGCATTAAAAAGAAACATTTGATATTATTACTAGTGCATAGTGTAGAACAAATCATTTCGAAAGTAGAATATAAATCTTAGCCAGCATAGGTACCATTATATTATGCCTACTATAGCTACCATATTAAATGGCAGGTTCTACAACTAAAACCGTACAAGTCTCGTATTGTTTCTTTGGATTTCCAACGAATGATCAGGCCAAGGAACTTCCCATTGCCACATGAGAATGCCTCTTGAAGGACATCCCTGAGAACCAAAACGGATCTCTACCAACACAAGGCCGGGTTACCCCTAACTGAGTAACAACTGACCGAATATGCCATCCCCCGGTCCTTTGGGACCTTTCACCGAGCGCTCGTAATCAATTCACACAATCATAAAGTGTTTTCAACATGAGTAAGTATCTGGGCTCCATACCATGATACCACCCTTTTCCAGAAGGAAACGCACATATCCTAAAGGGCGCTACCCCTCATAACCTTGCTGCATCTTTCCTGTTTTGACCATTCCCGAGGTGTGAGGCTCGACGAAGTCACGTCCACAAAAACATACTTTATACAAAAGCCATGCTTTGGGTCAACAAATGATCATAGAAATGATCACAAAGATAGACGATCAAATAAATGATCCTATCACAAATAATCAACACAATGATCATTTCACAGCAACACTCAGCATGTCACATTACCAAATTGGGAATATATCGCTGATAACCATCAACTATATAACCTCTGAGCTCGTACGTCTTAGAGAAGGGTGTTAAGCTGAGAGAATAAATTCTCCGCCACCAACAGAAATATATTTGAAAGAAATCGGCTTTATATCTCAATTTGTAATGTTAGACATACTATCCATACAAGTCTGTTCTGGGTTCGAACAGAACTGAAGGCACTTACAAAGAAGTCCTTGCAATCCGGATATTCACAATCCCGATCGGATTTCCCATCACTTAGGGAGTTTCTATACCGGCGCGACTCGGTGCAGAAACAATCGATAGGTCATCCTATCACTTTCGCAAATACCCGGTCTTCATCACCGGTCTTCAAATGCTATCCATAATGACGTATCACATATTCGGAATGGGTTATACGACACAAAGGTCCTTTCCCGGCTAAACCGAATAGTGAGCACGATATTTCAAAAACATATGGATATGGGATTTCAATTAAGTCACAACTTATTACCCAAAACTTTTCTTCAAATGGCTTAACAAATTACCATTTTCAATCTTTAAACAAAAAGATTCATTTTCACAACCTTTAACGGTTTTAAACAATTTTCACATTTTAATCTTTTAAATAAAAGATTCATTCACAGATTTTCCAAATCAATTTTCATTTCAATTTGATTAACTCGTTAAATCTTTAAATCAAAGATTTAACTTATAGTCTTCAAAACAATTTCATTTCAATTTGATTTAAACAAATCATCAATTTAAATCTGTTAAAAATAAACATATTTAATTCATAGTTTTCAAAAAGAATTCATTCACAACTTAGGAAAATCATTTCTCTATTCAATCTTGAAATTCCCCTAATTAACTGGAATCTAGGTTCTTATCTAAAAGTGTTTGTCATTTGAAAACAACAGTTTTCATTTTGGAAATCTGATTCATTTATACGAGTTGAAATCCTTGGGTTAAATTCAAATTCTCAAAAATAATACTTTAAAAATGATTTAACTCATAATGACTAGTATAATATCATTAATCCCTAGTTTCAAATTACAGAATTCAATTTGAATATTGAATTCAAATTTAAATTAAAGTATTTAAATTCCAACACTTAATCCAGTTATTCAAAATAAACTTCCATCTTTGAAATTCCATTTCAAAAGCTTTTCACTTCTATTCCAATTCCCTTTCCAAAACATTTGAATTTAAAAATTCAAATTCAAAACTATTTCAAATATCTGTGACTTAACCGATTTCCTCGTGAAATCCATAATTGTGTGTGTATAGTGTGGTCTAGGGGTTTAACACACAATAGTGCACACATCAATCATTACAGAGATATCAATATCGATAAGCGATATAATCAATAACGCTTATCTTTATTCACAGATTCATAAATAAATTGATTTATCAATCACAAAGATTTATCATTACAATTCGATGTGGGTTTCGGATAACTAACTGGAATCCGACTCCCTGTCGCATCGAAGTTTAAATGCCGTTTTACGGGCAAACAGGGTTTTCACATCAATACAGAGCAAATTACAATTACAGTGTAGTACATGGCAATCTACATCACACAGCATCACAATCAGAACAGAAATATCAATACGGTGCACAACAATAGTTAATTATTTACCAATCAAAGCGAATGAGATAAATTATCCAAATAATCATTTTATCGATTTTTTTTAAATCATGGATTTATTATTCTGAATGATAAATTAATTTATCTTTACCATCTTGATACATTGATTATCCCTTATTTGATTATTTTAATTAATCGTCAACTAAAATTAATCAGCTTAATTTATATAATCAACAAACTCTTAATTTCAAATTTATTTAAGTACTTAATTGTTTATTAAATTAATTTTAATTACAAATTTTAAATCATTCTAAATCTCTTTTCCAAACTATTAATATAAATTGTTTATCTTAGTTATCATTTGAAAATTTCTTATACTTTAAGAATTTATTTATTGTTACATTAAAATTTAATTTAAATAAATTTTTAAATCTTTCTTTTTAAATTTAATCATTAAATTAAAGGGTTAATTAAAATTTTATTTTAAAATTTCCTTGCTTAATTTAAAGAATTTACAAATTCTAATTACCATTTGTTTTCATATTTTATTTACAAATATCATTTGTTTATTCAGAAAATAAATTTTTACTTGTGTTCAAAAATTTGGTTGAAACTGGGTTTGCTGCTTTCACTTACTCACCCGAGGCTTGCTTCGGGTCATCCCCGATAAAAACAGCACCCTGCTTCGAGTTTTTTAACCAACTAACCCGAGTACTAAAACTTTTTCAAAAAATTTGTTTAAGTCCAAATCATCCCGATACAACTGTAACGACCCGCCGCTCTGACCGCCTCTAGTCGGTAATTAAACCAACTAGAAACGTTCAAAATGACGAATTGTTAGTCAGTTTATAAAGTTTAAACAGAATCAGCCACAGAATCACAGAATAATCATAATATTATTCATAAATGAATTTTTTCTTACATACATATATCAGAGTTTTTACAATGCATAAATTTTTATACAGCGGAATATATCCTTTATTAAATACAAGAAAAATTTTACTGAAAACTTTAGTGGAGTGCTTTCCCCTCTCTCTAACTTCGCGGCCTGAAAATCTTCAAGCTGTAAAAATACTCGGTCTGACCCGAGCGTTAATTGCAAAACACAAAAACACTCGAGTCAGGATTAATCTTAACTCAAGTAAATAAATTTGCAATGAACTGAATAAAATGGATCGCATGAATCAATTCAAAATCTATTATGGATTTTCATATTAACAACTTTAACTTTTAAAATCTGTCAATCTCGTGTGGCTGCAGTACACACGTGTACTTTGCATACATGTGCACTGCCTCGCCGACACGCGTGCGAGCGCAAATCAGACAAATCACTGCAATGAAAATGCTCAAGGCAAAACCAGAGCCAATTTGAACAAAACAGTAAACAAACAACATGCAGCAGCAGCAAAAATGCACACGGATCGTGCACAGGTAGTGAAGCAAGTACAGTGAACAAATGCAGGCCAACTATAGTGCAACTGAGAAGCACACAACTGTGTGTATACAAATGATCAGTGAGAAAAAAAACCAGGCACAACAATGCAGTCAACTCAGCAGCTCACGGCAGAGCATATGAAACATAAATAACAAGTGTATCATGATACAAAGCTTTGAGTTTGTACAGAAAAATCAAAGACCCAGTACACATACAAATCAATGCAGCTAACCAGTAAATGAACAAAGGCAACAATGTCAGGATTTTTAAAATGCTCAAATATGCTATGCAGACTTAGTGAAGTAAATGTAGAGAACAAGCTACATGAAAACAACAAATATTAGCAGATGGAATGTGCCACTTAAATCCCAAAATGAAATCATTGGAGATGAACATATAAAAATTAATATGGCAAGGCAGCAGTGCTCCTGCAACTTTTGGTTCTGACTAAAATTGTGTTACATCTTTCACTTATTTGTTAAGTCTATAACATGAGGCAATAATGACTTGCCTGTAGAAACATAAAATTACTTCATGCATGCTAGCACAGACCCTTTTGGTTTGGACTTCAAGTTTTGTATTTTTGCATTTTCAGTATGTATTTTAAAAAAACATGGAAGAGAAGCAGAAAGTGGAAAAATCATAGCCATTACAACAAAAGGGAAAATAGTAAAAGGGGAGAGATCTTTATGTTTTCCAAAATGCAGAAATAAGAATAAGTGATATTCAATTTTTAAATGACAGCACTGTAACTAAAAAAAAACTCAAATGCATGGAGCATGGCAGCAAGTACAAGGTACAGGCCGCAGTTTTTTTTTTTTTTAAATAACATAGTGCAAACAGCACTGTCGAAGACTATCAAAGGAAGTGGCTCAGAAATGCCAAAGCCATGAAAACATAAACAACAACAAGTGCAAGACCCACTGCACAAATGACACAGCAGAAGTAATCAAGGATATCTGCAAAATTTGATACAACAAATCAAACTGCAGTCATCATAAAGGCACAAAGGCACAAAGGTCATACTCAAACCAAAAGAAAACTCAGTGACAATCAAATGCAATGTAACAATGTCTTGCATACATATGAAGCAATTTCATATGTACAACAACATCTAAACAATGCAACCTGAACCCGCAACTCAAAAAATGCAAGTCGAAGCTGCAAAACAAATCCAACTACAAGTAGACACTGCATAAACATGTATACATAACATGTATGACAGCAAAAACTCAAACCAGGCCTATAAAATGACCAGAGCAGGTTTCATAAAAAAAAAATCATAGTTCAGTGAAACTCAAATGCAAAATAATTAAATGGTCTAATGGTTACCAGGCATGGGACAAACATGCCAGTTTAAATTCATAATGCAATTGTTTGCAAACAGTTTCCAAGCAAGATATTCAGTAGCATCTGTACTTATCAATTTGAAATTAAGGTTGCTTCTGTTCTTATCAATAAAAAAAACAAAACCAATTATACAGTGTGTTATCTGTTCCTATCAGTTTAGAATTCAAAGTAGCCGAGCAACTGAAAACCACCAATCATCAAAACACAGCATGCCAATTAACCCAGCAGATGACAACGAACAACCCCCAAATTCATAGTATGAAATCAAGCACGTATCTGTTCTTATCAGTTACAGTTCAAGAAATCGAGCAAGTGACTGCAAAAGCCCCAAATCATAGCATGCAATTAACCGAGCAATTGATAACCAATAACCCCCCAAAACAGTAGCATGCCACCCAAAATTCAATGCAAACAAATCTAAATACTTGCATTAAGATAATCGTGAGCCAAAAGACTCACCTTTGCAAATGAATCGAAATGGAGTAACTCAATTTAGAACGAGGCCGCGAGCAGATTTGATGCCGAGCGAACCTAATTCCAAAAAGCCCCAAATTTGTGAAGATGAAGAACGAACACTCGTGCGACAATTTAGAGAGAGGCCGCCATTTTTTTCTTTGTTTAGATTAGGTTTCTGTGTAAAGGAGGAAAGGGGTAGGGTTATAAAATAGAAAGAAGAACGTGGTTTTGGCGTGATAAAAGGCATGGAACACGGCATGTATTATGGGTATGGAGGAATGCTCAAAGTAAGGTAATGTTTACTTCTTTTTTTTATTATTTTTTTTTATTTGATTTGATTTTATTTTATTTTATATTCTCTTTTAAATTTAATTATTATTTTTTTTTTTTGTTAATTGTTTGCTTTGTTTTTATTTTGTTAAAATTATGTTTGTTAAAAAATTTTAACTAGTATATTCTTTATTTATTTTATTATATATATATATTTTTATTTATTTTCATATTATATTTTCATTCTTATTTTAAATCCAAACTATTTTTCTAAATCATTAATTCAAATTTAAAATATAAGTTCAATATTAAATTTCAACTTCAAAGTCAAAATTCAAATTTCTATTCAACTTTTAAATAGATTAAATTCTAAATTTTAATCACCAATTCATTCTGATAATTTGAAATTTAAGTCAAATTATCATTTAAATATTTAAATTAAATTAAATATTTACAAATTAAATTGTTCAAAATTTAGGATCGTTACAACAACCCTGAAACCACCCGAGTGCCCCTTCGAGTTTCTGCCCCACTTCCCCGATCAAAACTTCGAGTCAGCCCACACGAGTGTAAACCTGAAACACTCCAGGCTATCGTATTTCTAGGTCATCAATTCGTGCACGTGCACAGTGACTTTACCCACCTTCGACCATCCCCGATGGTCCATCCACGTCGGCGGCAACCTCCACCTTCAAACACCATTATCTGGCTACCTCCAATTCAACTCGAATTTAAATTCGAGTTTCGATTCAAACCTGGGAAACTCAAAAACTACATCACCTCAAAGCCTGGCAACACTTCGTGCTCGATGCTCTGACCACCAGTGGCTACCCAATTCCGGCCATAGCTTCAACTACCCGCCTACTACCATCTCTCTGAAGCTCGCTGCACTCGATCTCCCCTAATCATCGAACGAGACCAAACAAAACTACGTCAAAAAAACTAGGTTTAAAAAATTAAATTGTTCGCTGCCGCCGCCACAACCCTCTGACCACCACCGCACTATTTTTTCGAGGACCACTGGTCACTCCTCTATCCTCCTCGAGAAGCCCGACCTCCTTCATCGGCGCGATCGCCCGAGCTTGACAAAGGAAAGAAAATTCGAACCACGTGAACTGCTCTCTCATCAGTCATCTAAAAATCATGGTTTAAACTTTTAAAATCACGTTTTAGTATAAAGGTTTCATTCGCATACCTGAATTTGTAAATCATGAAGTTTGAAATTTAACCCATTGAAGAATGTTGTTAGATTTCTTGAGTTCCTAAGCTAAAAATAGTTTGTTTTTGCTTGAATAAAATCTTAATCCCAAATATAGGCTATACCAATCACTTTTTGTTTTAACCATACATCCAGAAAGTAACTAGATTGGAAGAGAAGGATTTATGAAATCAAATTTTGTGTTTTGAAACTAAGACAGAGAAAAAAAAAACAAATAGCAGCTTGCATACAGATGCCTCCATCATTCACAGAGCATCTATATATATACAGATACATTCATACCCATTCACAAGTGTATCCACAACAATTTCATCCCCTTAAAATTAAAATTATAGTTACTTACTTTGAAATATGTTGACAAAGAACAGAGAACTTCATTTATGTTTAATCATCTCTCTTTTGAATTCCTAAGTCTATCAAAATTTGAAGATGAGATATAGGGATTTTAATCAGATTATTTTTTTTCTTTTTCCCAGCTCTGTAACTACACAGAGTTGATATCAGACATTTCATCCATATATATATATATATAATCCATACTTAAACACATGCAGGCATATTAACAACCACTCCAGAGCATCATCAATATGATATCACAGAGTATAAGCAAATGAAAGTGGGTTTGCTCACAAATATACCTATATATATATATATATATATATATATATATATAAGCAACAGTTTTATACTTTAAAAGTATCTAAAAAGAATAAGTTACTCACTTGTTAAAGAAGATGAACAGAGCTCATCATTCATGTTGAAACAGGCTAGAGATTTTATTTGCTGAAGCTTCCCTCTTTGATTCTCTGATTGGTATTGTTGTTTTGTTTTGTTCAAGTTGTTTCTCATTTCAGTTTTACTCAGCTTTTGTAAGTGAACGAACTGAAATGAATTTTGTTTGAAGTATGGAAAGAAGCTACTAGTTGATATCACTTTGTACAGGTGATAGAATAGTGTTTGTACAATACTAGGCATGCTTGCATTACTACTCTTTACCATACTTGTATATAATAAGGTCTGACACCTTTGTTGCTTCATTTCTTTTTTATACTTTATTTGTTTTGCTTTTCATTTGCTCGACTGAGAATCTTCTTTTGTACTTTGCTTCGTTTAAATATATGTTTATTATCTTGGTTTTACTATCTTACTTTGCCTAACTATCCTATAGGCAACATACTTTATTTTGTCTACTGAAATGAAGCTATTATCTTGGCTGATGATATGTCCTTGTGTGCTAACATTTATTCCTCTTCCTATTTATTACTGATCTCTTTTATATTTGTTAGCAAGCTTAGTTATATATCTTATATTTGTATTTGTTTGAATTTATTCTTTTGCTTTGTTCCTTATTTTATTTGTTTGAATACTTATTGATTATGTTGTCTTTATTTATTTATTTATTTTCTACACATTTATTTCCATAGTTTATATTTTATTTCTTTTGTTTCATAATTTTACATTGTGTCTTGTTATTTGTTTTATTAATGTGCATTGATTTTATAACATAATGTTAATTGTTTGTTATTTTTACAATTTATCTTATAATTATATTTGTTTGATATATTTGTTTAACATCAACACAACTTCATTCTACTGTTTTATAATTTTTCAAATACTCGATTATTAAAATTTTACTAACAGTTTGTATAAATTACTAAATATTTTAACAATTTTTACCCAAAATAGAAATTTATTAAAATTGAAATTCGGGATCATTACAAACTTCCCCCCTTAAAAGAATTTCGTCCTCGAAATTCGCAGCCACGAAAACAAGACAGAGATAGACAGATTCGATCTCCCATAATTCCTCAAACTTAAGATATGAATTCCAAACTCAAGTCGGAATATCTCAGAATACATACCAATTTGTCCCTCTACGGACTTCGATATTCACAAGAAATCACAACAGAATTTCAAAATTTGGTTTTAAACAAAATCGTGTTATCGATATAATTCAATTTATCCTTCATATTCTATTAATCAATTTAACTCAATTTAAAATTTCCAATTTATTTTAAAGTTTCCAATTCATTTATTAGAGTTTAAATCGAAAAGCCGATAAGAAATTGATGAAGATACAAAGCAAAAATTTCCTACAACGATTCGTAGAGCATCACCGCACCGAAACTTTTTCTTGTAGCTGTCACGAATCAATCAAAAGAATTTAGAGATGAATAAAAGAAATTTGATAAGAAAGATGTTTCCACTGTTGTTACAGAGTATCGACCAATTATAGTCGTATTTCCCTGTCCCCTATCTCGTTTTCTTCTTGTACTCATACTTACTATCAGTGGATAGTAAGAGAATTTACTGAGGCATTCAAACGGATATCTTAGGGATTACTCATTCTAAGGTTTACTTCACCCTATCTCTAATGAGTTACTTAATGTGTTATACTCCTGAGCTAAAGTTCAACCTTAGCTCTGATACCAAATGTAACGACTCGAATTTTGCCCGCTCGAAAATCGACATCCATACTTCAAATCGTATTCGAATGCCATAGATTCGACCGTTCAAATCCGATTCGCCGGAGCTTATAACAACATTAAGTAAACAACATAGCGGAATAAGAGAATAATACATTGATATACAGCTTTGATACAATATCTGATACAACAGATGATCCAATAGATATCAATATACATCAGAGATATGATACAATAAAACAGCAGCGGAAAGAAAATAGATAACATCTAGCAGCGGAACAAATATAACTCTAAGATAGTCTTCAAAAGAGAACTCCGAGAACTGCAACTCCATTTCCAAGAATTAATCCAGCAATAGCTCGAACCCCCAATAATGATGCACCAAGCTCAGCAAGACTGGTGTGGTCCAAAGACTGAACTAACTCCAGATAATCCACTATATCTAACTATCTGAAAAACCCAACTCTAGACTGCTCGTGTAGAAAATAATGAGCACCCAGAGTTTAGGAAAGAAACGATAAACTCCGGATCAGTCGTGGGACTGGTGTGAGCAACAAAAACAGTTTATCTTTTAAAACATTCAACAAAAGATTTCAAAGTCAATTCACAATGCTTTTTAAAAAATGAGACTACCATAAGACCTCCCGCCACACACACAATGCAAACGCAGACTTGGAGGAGATTTCTTCTTATGTTAGTCAAAGATGCTTGATACGCATTAAAAAGAAACATCTGATATTATTACTAGTGCATAGTGTAGAACAAATCATTTCGAAAGTAGAATATAAATCTTAGCCAGCATAGGTACCATTATATTATGCCTACTATAGCTACCATATTAAATGGCAGGTTCTACAACTAAAACCGTACAAGTCTCGTATTGTTTCTTTGGATTTCCAACGAATGATCAGGCCAAGGAACTTCCCATTGCCACATGAGAATGCCTCTGGAAGGACATCCCCGAGAACCAAACCGGATCTCTACCAACACAAGGCCGGGTTACCCCTAACTGAGTAACAACTGACCGAATATGCCATCCCCCGGTCCTTTGGGACCTTTCACCGAGCGCTCGTAATCAATTCACACAATCATAAAGTGTTTTCAACATGAGTAAGTATCTGGGCTCCTTACCATGATACCACCCTTTTCCAGAAGGAAATGCACATATCCTAAAGGGCGCTACCCCTCATAACCTTGCTGCATCTTTCCTGTTTTGACCATTCCCGAGGTGTGAGGCTCGACGAAGTCACGTCCACAAAAACATACTTTATACAAAAGCCATGCTTTGGGTCAACAAATGATAATAGAAATGATCACAAAGATAGACGATCAAATAAATGATCCTATCACAAATAATCAACACAATGATCATTTCACAGCAACACTCAGCATGTCACATTACCAAATTGGGAATATATCGCTGATAACCATCAACTATATAACCTCTGAGCTCGTACGTCTCAGAGAAGGGTGTTAAGCTGAGAGAATAAATTCTCCGCCACCAACAGAAATATATTTGAAAGAAATCGGCTTTATATCTCAATTTGTAATGTTAGATATACTATCCATACAAGTCTGTTCTGGGTTCGAACAGAACCGAAGGCACTTACAAAGAAGTCCTTGCAATCCGGATATTCACAATCCCGATCGGATTTCCCATCACTTAGGGAGTTTCTATAGCGGCGCGACTCGGTGCAGAAACAATCGATAGGTCATCCTATCGCTTTCGCAAATACCCGGTCTTCATCACCGGTCTTCAAATGCTATCCATAATGACGTATCACATATTCGGAATGGGTTATACGACACAAAGGTCCTTTCCCGGCTAAACCGAATAGTGAGCACGATATTTCAAAAATATATGGATATGGGATTTCAATTAAGTCACGACTTATTACCCAAAACTTTTCTTCAAATGGCTTAACAAATTACCATTTTCAATCTTTAAACAAAAAGATTCATTTTCACAACCTTTAACGGTTTTAAACAATTTTCACATTTTAATCTTTTAAATAAAAGATTCATTCACAGATTTTCCAAATCAATTTTCATTTCAATTTGATTAACTCGTTAAATCATTAAATCAAAGATTTAACTTATAGTCTTCAAAACAATTTCATTTCAATTTGATTTAAACAAATCATCAATTTAAATCTGTTAAAAATAAACAGATTTAATTCATAGTTTTCAAAAAGAATTCATTCATAACTTAGGAAAATCATTTCTCTATTCAATCTTGAAATTCCCCTAATTAACTGGAACCTCGGTTCTTATCTAAAAGCGTTTGTCATTTGAAAACAACAGTTTTCATTTTGGAAATCTGATTCATTTATACGAGTTGAAATCCTTGGGTTAAATTCAAATTCTCAAAAATAATACTTTAAAAATGATTTAACTCATAATGACTAGTATAATATCATTAATCCCTAGTTTCAAATTACAGAATTCAATTTGAATATTGAATTCAAATTTAAATTAAAGTATTTAAATTCCAACACTTAATCCAGTTATTCAAAATAAACTTCCATCTTTGAAATTCCATTTCAAAAGCTTTTCACTTCTATTCCAATTCCCTTTCCAAAACATTTGAATTTAAAAATTCAAATTCAAAACTATTTCAAATATCTGTGACTTAACCGATTTCCTCGTGAAATCCATAATTGTGTGTGTATAGTGTGGTCTAGGGGTTTAACACACAATAGTGCACACATCAATCATTACAGAGATATCAATATCGATAAGCGATATAATCAATAACGCTTATCTTTATTCACAGATTCATAAATAAATTGATTTATCAATCACAAAAATTTATCATTACAATTCGATGTGGGTTTCGGATAACTAACTGGAATCCGACTCCCTGTCGCATCGAAGTTTAAATGCCGTTTTACGGGCAAACAGGGTTTTCACATCAATACAGAGCAAATTACAATTACAGTGTAGTACATGGCAATCTACATCACACAGCATCACAATCAGAACAGAAATATAAATACGGTGCACAACAATAGTTAATTATTTACCAATCAAAGCGAATGAGATAAATTATCCAAATAACCATTTTATCGATTTTTTAAATCATGGATTTATTATTCTGAATGATAAATTAATTTATCTTTACCATCTTGATACATTGATTATCCCTTATTTGATTATTTTAATTAATCGTCAACTAAAATTAATCAGCTTAATTTATATAATCAACAAACTCTTAATTTCAAATTTGTTTAAGTACTTAATTGTTTATTAAATTAATTTTAATTACAAATTTTAAATCATTCTAAATCTCTTTTCCAAACTATTAATATAAATTGTTTATCTTAGTTATCATTTGAAAATTTCTTATACTTTAAGAATTTATTTATTGTTACATTAAAATTTAATGTAAATAAATTTTTAAATCTTTCTTTTTAAATTTAATCATTAAATTAAAGGGTTAATTAAAATTTTATTTTAAACTTTCCATGCTTAATTTAAAGAATTTACAAATTCTAATTACCATTTGTTTTCATATTTTATTTACAAATATCATTTGTTTATTCAGAAAATAAATTTTTACTTGTGTTCAAAAATTTGGTTGAAACTGGGTTTGCTGCTTTCACTTACTCACCCGAGGCTTGCTTCGGGTCATCCCCGATAAAAACAGCACCCTGCTTCGAGTTTTTTAACCAACTAACCCGAGTACTAAAACTTTTTCAAAAAATTTGTTTAAGTCCAAATCATCCCGATACAACCCTGAAACCACCCGAGTGCCCCTTCGAGTTTCTGCCCTACTTCCCCGATCAAAACTTCGAGTCAGCCCACACGAGTGTAAACCCGAAACACTCCAGGCTATCGTATTTCTAGGTCATCAATTCGTGCACGTGCACAGTGACTTTACCCACCTTCGACCATCCCCGATGGTCCATCCACGTCGGCGGCAACCTCCACCTTCAAACACCATTATCTGGCTACCTCCAATTCAACTCGAATTTAAATTCGAGTTTCGATTCAAACCTGGGAAACTCAAAAACTACATCACCTCAAAGCCTGGCAACGCTTCGTGCTCGATGCTCCGACCACCAGTGGCTACCCAATTCCGGCCATAGCTTCAACTACCCGCCTACTACCATCTCTCTGAAGCTCGCTGCACTCGATCTCCCCTAATCATCGAACGAGACCAAACAAAACTACGTCAAAAAAACTAGGTTTAAAAAATTAAATTGTTCGCTGCCGCCGCCACAACCCTCTGACCACAACCGCACTATTTTTTCGAGGACCACTGGTCACTCCTCTATCCTCCCCGAGAAGCCCGACCTCCTTCATCGGCGCGATCGCCCGAGCTTGACAAAGGAAAGAAAATTCGAACCACCTGAACTGCTCTCTCATCAGTCATCTAAAAATCATGGTTTAAACTTTTAAAATCACGTTTTAGTATAAAGGTTTCATTCGCATACCTGAATTTGTAAATCATGAAGTTTGAAATTTAACCCATTGAAGAATGTTGTTAGATTTCTTGAGTTCCTAAGCTAAAAACAGTTTGTTTTTGCTTGAATAAAATCTTAATCCCAAATATAGGCTATACCAATCACTTTTTGTTTTAACCATACATCCAGAAAGTAACTAGATTGGAAGAGAAGGATTTATGAAATCAAATTTTGTGTTTTGAAACTAAGACAGAGAAAAAAAAACAAATAGCAGCTTGCATACAGATGCCTCCATCATTCACAGAGCATCTATATATATACAGATACATTCATACCCATTCACAAGTGTATCCACAACAATTTCATCCCCTTAAAATTTTAAAAATATAGTTACTTACTTTGAAATATGTTGACAAAGAACAGAGAACTTCATTTATGTTTAATCATCTCTCTTTTGAATTCCTAAGTCTATCAAAATTTGAAGATGAGATATAGGGATTTTAATCAGATTATTTTTTTTCTTTTTCCCAGCTCTGTAACTACATAGAGTTGATATCAGACATTTCATCCATATATATATATATATATATAATCCATACTTAAACACATGCAGGCATATTAACAACCACTCCAGAGCATCATCAATATGATATCACAGAGTATAAGCAAATGAAAGTGGGTTTGCTCACAAATATACCTATATATATATATATATATATACATATATAAGCAACAGTTTTATACTTTAAAAGTATCTAAAAAGAATAAGTTACTCACTTGTTAAAGAAGATGAACAGAGCTCATCATTCATGTTGAAACAGGCTAGAGATTTTATTTGCTGAAGCTTCCCTCTTTGATTCTCTGATTGGTATTGTTGTTTTGTTTTGTTCAAGTTGTTTCTCATTTCAGTTTTACTCAGCTTTTGTAAGTGAACGAACTGAAATGAATTTTGTTTGAAGTATGGAAAGAAGCTACTAGTTGATATCACTTTGTACAGGTGATAGAATAGTGTTTGTACAATACTAGGCATGCTTGCATTACTACTCTTTACCATACTTGTATATAATAAGGTCTGACACCTTTGTTGCTTCATTTCTTTTTTATACTTTATTTGTTTTGCTTTTCATTTGCTCGACTGAGAATCTTCTTTTGTACTTTGCTTCAGTTAAATATATGTTTATTATCTTGGTTTTACTATCTTACTTTGCCTAACTATCCTATAGGCAACATACTTTATTTTGTCTACTGAAATGAAGCTATTATCTTGGCTGATGATATGTCCTTGTGTGCTAACATTTATTCGTCTGCCTATTTATTACTGATCTCTTTTCTATTTGTTAGCAAGCTTAGTTATATATCTTATATTTGTATTTGTTTGAATTTATTCTTTTGCTTTGTTCCTTATTTTATTTGTTTGAATACTTATTGATTATATTGTCTTTATTTATTTATTTATTATCTACACATTTATTTCCATAGTTTATATTTTATTTCTTTTGTTTCATAATTTTACATTGTGTCTTGTTATTTGTTTTATTAATGTGCATTGATTTTATAACATAATGTTAATTGTTTGTTATTTTTATAATTTATCTTATAATTATATTTGTTTGAAATATTTGTTTGACATCAACACAACTTCATTCTACTGTTTTATAATTTTTCAAATACTCGATTATTAAAATTTTACTTACAGTTTGTATAAATTACTAAATATTTTAACAATTTTTACCCAAAATAGAAATTTATTAAAATTGAAATTCGGGGTCGTTACAATTATAATTTTTTGATGGTTTTCTAATCGGTAGAAAATCCGCCGTCAAACAAGCTTTTGGCGTCGTTGCCGGAATTGCAATTTGATTTTGATTTTACTCTTCGAATTAATTTTCATTTATTTTGTATTTTCTTCTCTTAAAATAATAATAATACAGGCTTCATTTCATTGTTTGCCTTTGTGTACTTCAATCCGTATTCGTTCCTGTGCCTCTTGTTTTTCGCTTGTTCACTTTGCAATTGCATTTCATTTCATTGCTTGTTCACTTGCAATCACACTTCCTACTTCAGCTAACACATCAGCCTCCTTCCTTCATTCCTTCCTTCAACAACTATAGCACCTCCCTTAAACTGCGTTGTTCAACATCCTTAATCATCTCCAAACATACAACAAGCTAATGAAAACAACTTGCTAATCGCCCTCTTTCTATACCCACTTCATTTCCCCCCATGTCCTTCACCAACACCTCCACCATCTCCCTGTACAGACTGCTCCTGCAGTCTGCAAACACAAAATCAACCTTCACCTTACCTTACTTTAACCACCATATATAACTGGCTACAGCCTTCTCTGACAACCAACTGCCTACCGCCTCTATAAACACTACATTAACCCAGAAAAGTTCAACTGCTCCTCCTTCATATACAAGTCAATCACTTCACCCAAACCCACCTCATTCTACCACACTGCAAAATTCCCCTTCCTCTGCCTGAACTACCATTGCCAGCTACTCCACCTTAACCTGCAAACTCATCCAAACTCTGTTCACCACTAACTTCCTCTAACCTAATCCCCAATCCTCTTTAATCACGTCACCTCCACAATTCAACCTCTGATCGCCGCATCCAAACTCCAAACGTGACAATCCCAATCACTGCGATATGTACCCGCCACTCGTAAACCCAAATCAAACACTATCTCACGTCAATCGCCTGAACCCAAGCAATTTTATCTTAGAATTTGATTTTTGTTTTTGGGAATTCCCAAACAATCACTGGAATTTCCTAACAAACAAGTGATTTCTAATTTTAAGAATTGAGTTTTTGATTTAGGTGAAGAATTTTTAATTACATTGCGTTTTCTTTTGTTTTCGTCGTGTTTTAAATATAGGGAAGTAAGACGTGTTGTGGGTATTTGGGTTGTAGCATACTAGCATAGTGGGTTTGTGGGTAATTGTTTTTGTTGGGCCGAGGTTAATAATTTTATTTTGTTTTGTTTTATTTTTTTTTCTTAATGTAACTTCATGTTAGTTTAAAAAACATTTCTCTTTTGTTAATTAAAAAATAAAAATCTTACCTTTTTCTGTAAGTTGCGAATAGAAGAAAAATTGACACAAAAGGAGTTGCTGCTAAAAATTATGCTGCTTGCTTATTTGCTTTAAAATAAATTTTGCTAATAATTTTGCATGCTTTGGCATCGTGTTCTTGACTCTTGTGTTTATTTTCTTTACTTTTGTTGGTTGCTTGCATTTTGAAAATCCAAAAACAAAAACAAAATCAAATTTCATTCATAGTTGCATTGTTAATGCATGTTTAATTTCTGTTTTGCATTCATTTCATCTTATTTTTCTTTTTTAAGGGAAACACCCAACTTCACATAAGATGCGAGATTTCATCACCCCTTCCTTAGCCTATAAATTGCATATCAACTTAGAATTTGACTAATAATCATGGTTAGACGTTGGATTTAAGGGAGTCGTGAGGTCATCTAGGCCTTATTTATATCTCGACGAGTTGCCTTCTTTCAACAATCTAATTTCTTGGTATCTAGGCTACGGTAGGGAAATAATCATTTATAAATATTACGGTGATTCATAAATATTATAGTGATTGTTTCTCTGAAGGTACTTAAAACTTCGGCTGCATTGTTATGGTGATTCGTGGTGCACCAATAACTCATATCTGTTACCTGGCTAAGAACTATTTTGTTGGATTAAGTCAAAATATGATTATACAATTTTAGGTTAGGAGCTGCTAAGGACAGAAAATTTGTAATTAAGCTCTTACATTCATTTAGTTGCATTAGTTCATGCATATGTAAAAAAACAAAATCCAAAAGTAATTTTTTTTTTTTACATTTTCCTTGACTTAGTTTTTAAACATAAATCCAAAAGAAAAATCTTTACAAATATTTTCCTTTGAAAAAAAATCAAAAAAAATCAAAAATCTATAAAACAAGCATTTTATTTAATTTAGTTTTCTTCTAAAACCAAGAATCCAAAAGAAAAAAAATAAATAAAATTCTTTCAAAAACAAAAACAAAAACAAAAAAATTAAAAAAAAGAAGAAAAAATATTAAAACCCAAAAGAAAAAACAAAAATTAAATCTCCCTTTTAAAAAATTAAATTCCTTTTGGTAAATATTTTTCCTTTTAAAAAAACAAAAGAAAAGAATTTTTTCACTTCATTTCATTCTCTAAAACTTCTTTCATTCTCGTAACCCTGGTTTTCATGTCTTTCACTCCTTGATCTTTTCACTTGTGTATGAGTACCTGGTCTCGTGACACCACAACGAATCGTTTAACTCGAACGAACAATCCACCAACGATGGTGAATTAAAACGCTCCATGAACTCTCATGGATAGCATTTTCCTGACCGAGTTTCTATCACTTCTTGTGTCACGTTACCCACCCCAACAGGTACTCACTTCAAAATTCATTCCAATCACATTACCACGCTCTCAAAATTTTGCAATTTTGAACAAGATGACCCATAAATCTTCTTAACAAAATTCAAACAAGTATTTGCAACCATTAAACTCTAATAATTAAGTGATGATGGAATCAAACTTTGGTTAATTCCATTCGCCCTTACCGATTACGCTGAAAAATGGTTGTATAGCTTACCTCAAACTCAATCAAAACTTAGGACGAAATCTTTAACGTTTTCTTAAAAATATTCTACCTCTTTGAAAAAATAACTAAAATCCGAAATTAAATTGTGTATTTTCATCAATTCAGGGCTGAACCTTTCGAAAAATCCTTCAAAAGGTTTAAAGAGCTTTTGATAAAATGTCCATACCATAATTTTGAAAAATAGACTCTTTGCCAAATCTTATACGATGGACTTTAAAATAGTTCACGAACCATACTTGAATCGATGCGCTTAGGCAATTTTCTCACCCAACAACATGACGATGCTTGGCAATTCCTTAAAATTTGGCCAGAAAGTCATCCCAATGGAAACATTCTAACGAAAAATCCATTTACTCATGATCGAGCGCACACTCGATAGGATCATCTTGGCTTTGGAATCCAAAATTGATGCAATATCAATAAATTTGACAACGTTTTCTTGTCCAATCAAATTAACCAAGCTTCACAACCATTGTGTTATAAATGCAACAATTTGAATCACATCTCCGATTAGTGTCCTTATTCAGTAGAACAAACCAATGCTTTTAGAATGACCCGTTTTCGCCAACATATAATCTCGGTTGGAGAAATCATCCAAATTTTGCATGGAACCCAAATGATTCTAAAACGAATTTGGTTTGTCCCAATTTTCAAGTATTTCCGAACAATGCTTCGAATCCTCCCTTTCAGCCCAACCACTTTCAATAAGTGCCATCTCAAAATCAACCGCAATAATCTTTTGCTCCCCAAGACGATAAAGGATTGACTTCACTTGAGAAAAGACTTGAAACTTTGCTAAAGCAACCACTTAAAACAACCAATCAAATAGCAATTTGTAAAAAAATTTAAAACCTCATACATGCGGAACTGTAACATCCCATATCTTAAGGCTCAAAACTAAGCGCTACATATGTTGTAGTCATCTAGAGTATTAACTTCTAGTAACAAAATAAGGTAATTTTAATGTTATCTATAATATCAGAAGCACATGAATATGAAATAAAATCAAGATCGATTTCGAAAACAACTTTTCTGATTACTTTCAAATTCATATATTTCATATTCAGTTACATAATCCCAAAATGATTCCCATGTTTTGGTCAAATATAATTTTTACAAATTACGTCAAGAGTGACATATGAATACGCCCTCTTGGATGATTAGAGTACTAGATAGACATACTAGTCACAATTACATCACAGCGGAAATAATATTAAGTAACTTCTACATAGCTAGCTTTGCCTCCTGCATGTCTTCGAAAGCTTATTCGTCCAACCTACTAAAGCTGGAAAGTCTTTAACTCTCAATATACTCAAATTAATTTTGAGCATCCAAGAGTTTAAGGGGAAAAACATAAACTTCAAGCCAAACATAAAGCCTGGTGTTAATAATACACTTACATCTCGATTTACTAATATTGAGTGAGACCACGCCGCTTAACAGAACGAGTTTCCCCTCACTAATATCCTTTTAAAAGCATAACTTTTGCAAATCATATCCTACAATCAAACTGATTATAACAATAATAGCAATTACATATATGCATGAAAATCAGGAAATTAATGGACTATCTGTCCACACTATAGTTTTATCTGGCTAACTATTAACCATTAGCTGACTCGGGCCTACCAGACATAATCATTATCTAACTTCTCTCAAACACAGCATTGGGCCGACTGCCCTTAACATTCTTCTTCTAAGGTCAACTAAACCTAATGATTTTGCAGGTTCACCAATAACCTATCGTTATTTTGTATATTCCCTTCTGTGTGTAACACTATTTTAGTCCCGTCTGTAGCAAACCCCACGACGCTAGAATTTTGGACTTATATTATCTAGGGGCTACTAGTTAAAGCATAGGGTGCAATCCTACACTAGTCCCATCTAGTCTTCTAATATCTAAGCCATGAACTTAGGGTTAACAACCCTATTCATATTTCCTATCATATACTTGGTGTTGACTACCCTATTCAAATTTCATTTCCTTTTAAACAACCTTTGCAAATGATTTACCCTTTGAAACTGTTGAATAACTAGTTTTGATTCATGGCAAAGCAAGTTAGAAGGAAAAAGAGAATACACGATGAATCTAGACAAAAAGAGACAATCAAAGGACTATGGGTATATAAAGACTTTTAATCTATGTTTTTCACTGTCTACTGCTTATGGTCGAGTCTTAGAAATTTGTTAAAATCTATCCTCAAGTAGTCTGCACTTCATATTTCTCATAATTAATCAAAACAGAGCATATTGTGTAAAAACACCACAGCCAGTCGACTGGCTATAATCACCCAGTCGATTGACTGTGTACATGTACGATATGCACTGCTTATTTTTTTAAAACCTATTGCATAGTCAGTCGACTGACCAAGAATGACCAGTCGACTGACCTGAGACCAACTGTCATATTTTTGAAAAGACATCTTCTTCTACGAAAGAAAGCAATCCTTCTCTGAACGGAAATGGATGCTTCTTTTCATCAGAACCCTTCACCAATGGCAGTAACTCTTCAACTACTATATATACATGTTCCCAAATACTTCACATTCACTGATTTTCATTCTAACTCTCTAATATTCTTCTTGTGCATTAATATTTGCATTCAAACAGCGAACAAACGTTTTACTGCTTTGAATCTACAAATAACTTTCATAATCTTCGATTCTTAGCATTACTTCTCTTCATATCTTCACATACACTTCATATACTTGAGGATTTGATTATAGGAGGTTTGTACTATCAGAGACAAATCGGTGTTATCAAGAACACACAGTGTCGGATATTATTTTGTATTAGTGAAGTCCTCTTCTGCTGAGGCGAAAATCCTGTTCTGTTGCTCCGGTGTCTGTTCCGCTGCTCAGACTGTATATACCTGTTCCTTCGGGTTAAGTGAGGGTTATTGTAGTTGAAATTCCAAAAGGATTTTGGGACTGGACGTAGAACGGGAAGTTCGAACCAGTATAAAAAATTTTGGTGTGCTTGTTTTGTTTTACTTATTTCCATTTACTTTGCTATTATCATCTGTTTCCACATTTAGAGTTAATTATATTCCATACTACACGATCCTAAACACTTTCATTTGGTATCAGAGAAAGACATCTTATAACCGTTACACAGTTATCTGATATTTTGCTAATATGGAAAACAACACCAACACTACCACTAACACTGTCACTAACACTAGTTTTATTAAAGTCAATCCACTGCACGACCTCCATTTTTCAATGGTTTGGACTATAATTCTTAGGCTACTCGTATGAGAATCTATATGCAATCAAATAGCTTTGAATCATGGAATATTACACAAAATGAATACACTCTTCCTACCGGAGAATACTCTACTTGGTCAAACACACAAAAATTAGATGCTACTGCTAAAGCTATGAACATGTTATTCTATGCACTAGATAGAAATGAATTTAATCGTGTTAGCATGTGTCAAACTGCTTATGAAATATGGAGAATGCTTAAAATCACTCAGGAAGGAACTAAAAAAGTCAAACAAAGCAAAATCTCCATGCTCAAAAATCAGTTTCAAAACTTTAGAATGAAACAAGATGAATCCATCAATGATATGTACTCTAGATTTCAAGATATCTACATTCACTATTAGGATTAGGAGAAAAGTACACTGACTTTGATATTGTATCAAAATCCTAAACTCTTTAATGGATGAATGGGAAAGAAAAGTCTTGGCTATAGAAGAAGCTAATGACCTCTCAACCATAAAACCTGAAGAGTTAATAGGAAATCTAATGTCCTATGAAGTGAATTTACAGGCAAAACGAGTACAAGCACAAGATAAAAAGAATATACCTTTCCATGCTGAAGAAGAAAAAGATGAAGATTCAGATGAAGAAGATCTAGCATTTATTTCCAAAAATTTCAAAAAGTTCTTGAAATTCCGGAAAAACAATAGAAATAATGGAAAAAGGAACTTTCTGAACAAACCATCATCTTCAGTTATAGAATGTTTTAATTGCCATACGAAAGGTCATATTCAGAAAGAATGTCCAGAACTAAAGAAAAAATACTTCAACAAGGGCAGAAAAGATAAGAAAAAGAAAGCATTATCTGTAACGTGGGATGATTCAGATACTTCTTCATCAGATAACAGTACTGACAGTGAAAACGAGCAAGCAAATGTCTGTTTCATAGCTATTGAAAACGAGGTTAGTGATTTTACTTTTAATGATATGATAGAGATAAATTCAAAGCTAGTTGATACTCTGAAAAATCTCAAAAGAAAATGTAAGGAGACTCGTGAACATCAGAACAAAGCAGAATTCGAAAGAGTTATGCTTAAAGATGAGAAGAAAATACTAGAGGAAGAACTTGAAAAATTACAAGAATCATTTTATGATATCAATTCTCAACTCACTTTTTTGAGTCAAGAAATTGAAACTCAAAAAGAGAAGAATGACGCTGTTGTTTCTGAAAATCATGAACTAAAACTAAGGTAAAATTGATAGAATTGGATAATACTAGTCTCAAAACTAAGTTAGAAAGCATCATCAAAAATATTTCAAACTTTAATAAAGGAAGAGAAACTTTATCTAAAATTATTAATAGCTCTCAATCTGTTTCAAGTAGAAAATGATTATGATATGTCAAGAAAACAACAGCTTCACCTAAAAAGAAAATTAGGAGAAATATTAATCCTACTACAGTATAGACAAAAAGGAATTCTTACCCAAAAAGTATAAAAGTCTGGGTTTCTAAAACAAACAACAATTTGATTAGGAAGAAATATATAAACACCTTTTTAGAAACTGTTCATAAAAATAAAAATTACATCTTTAAATGGGATACCGAGCCCTCTTGGGTTTGGTTTCCTAAGATTTAAATCTTAGGACCCTATTGAAAAAAGTGGGCACCAATGTTATCTCATATTTTTTTGTAGGTCGCACTCAAGAAAAGAGGAAAATGGATACTCGACAGTAGTTGCCCAAAACATATGACAGGAGACAAAGATATGCTATCAAATATTACTTACTCAGATGGAGGCTCCGTCACTTTTGGAGACAACTCCAAAGGATTTATCATCGGCAAAGGCGATGTGAGCAATAAAGGTATTTCGAATTTACCTCTTATTTCAAATGTTTTACTAGTCAAAAATTTAAAACATAATTTACTTAGTATCAGCCAATTGTGTGACAAAGGATTCAAAATCACCTTTTCTGAAAACAAATGTAGTATTTTTGATCAAAATCAAAATCTTATCTTCGAAGGAAATAGAGACAGAAATATCTATGTTCTGAATATGAAAATAAATCATAATTCAAATATGTGTTTAATAGCCAAAGAAAATGATCCTTGGTTATGGCACAAATGATTCTGTCATATTGACTTCAAAGCTATAAACAAGCTTTCTAAAAATGATTTAGTAAAAGGTCTACCAAAAATGAATTTTAAAATTGATCATATTTGTGATGCATGTCAGTTAGGAAAATTAACTAAATCATCTTTTAAATCTAAAATGGTTATTTCAACTTTACAACCACTTGAATTACTATATATGGATTTATTTGGACCAACACAAGTACAATCCATTAATCATAGTAAATATGTGTTTGTAATTGTTGATGATTTTTCTATATATACTTGGACTATTTTTATGAAAAATAAAAGCGATGCCTTTGATAATTTCAAAACTTTTGCCAAAAGAATTCAAAAGTTTAAAGGTTTGAAAATCAAAAACATAAGAAGTGATCATGGAGGTGAATTCGAAAACGAAGCCTTTGAACATTTTTATAAGAAAAAGGGAATATTCCATAATTTTTCATTTCCTAGAACTCCACAACAAAATGAAGTTGTAGAACGTAAAAATAGAATCTTAAAAGAATGTGCAAGGACTTTTTTAAATGGAAGTACGTTACTAAAACATTTCTGGGCAGAAGTAGTTGCAACAGCCTGTTATGTTTTGAATCGTGTTTCTATTCGACCACTAACTAAGAATACTCCTTATGAACTTAATGGACGAAAACCAAATATTTCTTATTTTAAATTTTTCGGTTCAAAATGTTTTGTTTTAAACATAAAAGATCAGCTTGGCAAATTCGATCCAAAATTCGATGAAGGAATCTTTTTAGGATATTCATATCGAAGCAAAGCTTATCGAATTTTTAACAAAAGAACAAATATCATCGAAGAAACACTTCATGTATCCTTCGATGAAAATTTTAAACAAATTTCAAGTATAAGAGATGATGAAGCATTCCCTGATAATATCACAAATACAGAAATTTCAAATCTTGAAAATAATAAAAACATTGTTCATAATAACAATGAATTAAGATCTCCACGTAGATTATTATGAGATCATCCTTCTGTTAATGTTATTGGAGAACTCAATTCATCTGTTAGAACACGAAGTCAATTAAATCAAATGGGTCATGTAGCTTTCCTTTCTCATATTGAACCTAAAAATATTAAAGAAGCATCTACAGATGAAAATTGGTTAATCGCTATGCAAGAAAAGCTAAACCAATTCAAAAGAAATAACGTTTGGGATTTAGTTTCATGGCCTAGTGATCAATCAGTTATCGGTACAAAATTGGTCTTCAAAAATAAAGCAGATGAACAAGGAAATATTACTAGAAATAAAGCTAGATTAGTTGCTCAAGGATATAATCAAGAAGAAGGGATTGACTATGAAGAAACGTTTTCTCCAGTCGCTAGACTAGAAGCAATATGAATCTTACTAGCATTTGCATGTTTTCATAACTTTAAATTATATCAAATGGATGTCAAAAGTGCTTTTTTAAATGGTTTTATAAAAGAAAATGTCTACGTTGAACAACCTCCATTATTCATACACGAACAATTTCCTGACCATGTCTATAAGCTTAAAAAGGCCTTATACGGTTTGAAACAAGCACCCCGTGCTTGGTACGATTGTCTTAAAAGATATTTAATAGATTCTGCTTTTGAAATTGGAAAGATTGATCAAACTCTTTTTACTAAAAGAAATAAGTAGGATACTTTAATTGTTCAAATATATGTTGATGATATTATTTTTGGATCTACAAATGAAAAACTATGTCAAGATTTTTCTAAAATAATGACTAGAGAATTTGATATGTCACATACGGGTGAGTTAAATTATTTTCTTGGCTTACAAATAAAATAGTTAGAAAATGTTATTTTAATAAATCAAGAAAAATATTGTAACAATCTAATTAAACGCTTTGGTATGGAAAATACTTCTACCAAACCAACTCCTATGTGTACAACCATACATCTTGATAAAGATGAAAGTAGCAAAGGTATTGACCAAAAATTATATCGAAGTATGATTGGATCGTTACTATATTTAACAGCTAGTAGACCTGACGTAATGATGAGTGTTTGCTTGTGTGCACGATTTCAAGCTGATCCCACGGAATCACATTTACAAGCAGTGAAACACATATTAGGATATCTTAATAAAACCAAGGACTTTGGACTATTCTATCCAAAGGAATGTCCTTTTGAATCAGTGTCATATAGTGACGCTGATTTTGAAGGAAGCCGGGCAGATAGAAAAAGCGCAAGTGAGACTTATCACTTCATTGGACGGTCTCCTGTATCTTGGTTTAGTAAGAAACAAAACTGTGTTTCATTATCGATATGTGAAGCAGAATATATTTCTGCAGCTCTGGCATGTGCTCAAGTTATCTATATGCAACAAACACTACAAGATTTTGGTTTTAATTTATTTAAGTCAACTATTTACTTTGATAATTCTAGTGCTATAAATTTATCTAAAAATCCTGTCAATCACTCACGGACAAAACACATTAACATTCATCATCATTTTCTTCTTGATAATATTGAAAAGGATTTGATAAATCTAGAATTTTTTTCCTTTGATAAACAATTGGCAGATATTTTTACAAAACCTTTGAATGAAAATACTTTCATCAATTTAAGACGAGAACTTGGAATCGTCTCTTTTAAAGATTTATAATTTTTATATATATATATACTATTTTTTTTTGTAGTTTTCATAACACAATTTGATAAAATATATATATAAACTTTCATTCAAATTTTTGTCAAAATAATTTTTTTTTCTTTGACTCTACAGAGACTTGAACTCATGACCTCTTGGTTGTGGAATTATAATTTCTTCTTGCCATTTGAGCTATGTATTTTTCTTGTTTCAACTAGAAGCTAGATTCTAATTATTCTGGAAAATTTCGTTCAAAAAAAAATTGTAGCTGCTGGAGCTCGAACTCTGGTCTCATGATCGATAACTCCATGCTTTACCAGTTGTGCTATATGTTATTTATTGTCGAGTCTTATTCTTTATCAGCTCATGACCATTAATCTTTAAATCATTTCTCATCCATTCCCTCTATAGGTTTTTTCTCTGGTTATTAGTTTATTGCTATTTCTGACCACACAAACTCAGCTCAATCTCCTCTATAAATCTGCATTCTTTTCACTTTTGCAATCATCCTTACAGTTACAATTTTCAAACTTTAAACTTCAAGCTCCTCAATATCTTTCAATAGCCTCTCACGATTCCTACGACTCCTCTAACCCCAAATTATCTTTTGCTATACCAACATCCTCTAGTAGCTATCATTCTTCCAATAACTCCACTCCGTCTTTACCAACTCCTACTCCTAGAAATGAACAAGCTCAATATCACACTGGGTATTCTCCAAAAAGTAAGAAGTCACGAAGATCCCTGGTTGTTTCTCCAAAAACTAAACAAAAAATTGATGACATCCATCATTATCAAAAGGAGCAAATCAATTTACAAAGAGACTGTATTATGAACAACGGATGAATACAAGACATCTTAGCCTTATTAATCAATTGCCCTCAAATTTTGTGGCAAATCACCAAAGCATGACGTTGTTGAACCTTCAGCATCTCGTCAACCAAATTCATCTGGCTGGAATCAATGGGAGCAAACTCCACAACAACCTCCGGCATCTCTAAACTCTTGGGAACGTCAAAACTATTGGTCTCCTTTGCGTCCTCATGTTGAGATCACCAACTTTGAACCACATGAATGCTCTCCTAAAACTCCTAAATAATTAATTTTCTTATGTTTTATTGTTCTATACTTACTTTTATTTCATGTATGTATATGTTTGTTTTAATGATTCTTGAATAAAATTTTGGCCCATGCTTAACTGCATTTCTTGACTTCAGCCAGTCGACTGAAATATATAACCAGTCGACTGTTTACAGGGGAAAAAACTCTCGGGTTGTCAACCGGTCGACTGAGTCATATAGGTCAGTCGACTGATTGCAGGGTAAAAATCTCTCGGGTTAGCAACCAGTCCACTGACCTACCCCGATCAGTCGACTGGCTATACAAAATAACCACTGCCTTTTCATTTTTTGACCCTTTTTACCCGTCTATTCACTTTACCTTCTTCATTTTTTACTTCCTCCAAAACCCTAGCCCCCATTTTTCTTTCAATTTATTCTCAATACCATCAAATTAATGGCTCCTCCAAGATCAAAACGCTCAAAACAAGCTTCTTCATCTTTTGTTGATACTCATGTTGCTCATTGGCTATATGATGCAACTGCAATTGAACGATGGGAGAAGATGAAACATTCTAGAATTTTTGAAGGCTCATTCATGGTTTATTCTGATTTTGAAGCTTACTCTCTTTAAGAATTAATGCAGAGATGTGGATTAGAGTCGCTCCTCGACTACAATTCAAATCGCCACAACATTAATCATCTTATGGTAAAACTTTTCTTTGAAAATCTTAATCTTGGCTACCAAAAATCATCTAATCCAAATAATTGTGTATGGAGCTTGATCTGTGGTCAACAAGTTTTATTTTCTATGGATAGAATGGCATATATCCTTCAATCACCAAATGAAGGTATAGATTTAAATGATGTCGAATGCAATCGAAGAAAAAGAGATAGAATTAGTCATATGTTCATGAGTGACGACATGACTGAATTGCGTTCTAAGCTTCTTCATCCTAAAGCAAGAATTTTGCACAAGACATCATGCCATCTATTCTCCCATGAACCGGCTCATATGAATTAATATATTCGTAAAATTTCAAAGCTCTCTATGCCATATGGGGAAATATATGCGTAAATTGGTTACGTCGTATTATGGATGAATTTCTCAATGTGCATGTTATCTACTTCGGAGAATATATTATGAGACTTCTTTTAGATGCTGGTGTTCGTCAACCAGATTCCGAATTCTCTACTGTCGGAATGATAAATATAAGGACCATCAGTCTTATGAAGCTACCAACAAGACCTCCACCTATTACTGCATATGAAGATTGGAAGCATCAACAAACTCAACAACAACAATCTGAAGGTCCTACAATTAGAGAACCGGAAGCACAACAAGAAGAAGGCAATATTCGCTTAGCTACTTCCTCCAGCACTCGTGAATCCATTGAAATTCTCTCCAGAAATCAACTTAGTTTGGATAAAAGGCTTCTTTTCTACTTTATGGGATGCATTATCATGTTCTTCTTCCACTGCTGCCACATCTGTCGCCCAAGGAAAGTGTCCAACACCTCGATTTACATGGTCTACATCAGAGGAGCATACTAGTAGCGACACTAATGGAGCAGGTAGTGGTGCTCAAGGCACTTCTAGACTAGGAAAAGAGCCTGCACCAGAAGGAGAATATAATTGGGATCTTGATGAGTAGGTTTTTGGTGGGTGAGTATGGTATGAACTATTTGCTTATTTGAAACTTTATTGTCAGTTTAAAACATTTGAATGTGTGTTTGCTAATTATTTATCTTTGGGATTTGTACTAATTAGTCTCACTTTGATATTCCCGTGCTTTATATTGAAACTTTTTTGCTATATCTCCTTTTTGTCGATGACAAAGGGGGAGAAGAATTGTCCTACTCATTTTTATGCAGGTACAAGAAGTGTCATATATTCAGGGGGAGTTTTTATATTTGTTCTCTAGGATCTTTTATATACAGGTTTGTCATCAATCAAAAAGGGGGAGAATGTTGAATCACTAGTTTTGATTCAAGACAAAACAATTTGAAAGGAAAAAGAGAATAAACGATGAATCTAGACAAAATGAGACAATCAAAAGACTATGGGTATATAAAGACTTTTAATCTATGTTTTTCACTGCCTATTGTTTATGGTTGAGTCTTAGAAATTTGTTAAAATCTATCCTCAAGTAGACCACACTTCATATTTCTCATAATTAATCAAAACAGAGCATACTGTGTAAAAACACCACAGCCAGTCAACTGGCCGTAATCACCCAGTCGACTGACTGTGTACATATACGATATGCACTGCTTATTTTTTTTAAAACCTGATCCATAGTCAGTCGACTGACCAAGAACGACCATTCGACTGACCTGAGACAACTGTCATATTTTTGAAAAGACATCTTCTCCTGCGAAATAAAGCAATCCTTCTCTGAATGGAAATGGATGCTCCTTTTCATCAGAACCCTTCACCAATGGCAGTATCTCTTCAACTACTATATATACATGTTACCAAACACTTTAATTCACTGATTTTCATTCTAACTCTCTAATATTCTTCTTGTGCTTTAATATTTGCATTCAAACAGTGAACAAACATTTTACTGCTTTGAATCTACAAATAACATTCATAATTTTCGGGTTAAGTGAGGGTTATTGTAGTTGAAATTCCAGAAGGAGTCTGGGACTGGACGTAGAATGGGAAGTTCGAACCAGTATAAAAATTCCTGGTGTGCTTGTTTTATTTTACTTATTTCCATTTACTTTGCTATTATCATCTGTTTCCACATTTAGGGTTAATTATATTCCATACTACATGATCCTAAACACTTTCAGAAACCATATCTTTATAAAACAAGTAAATCATATACTTTGCTTTACTCAAAACACTTATGCCATGATATATGCTTTACACAGAACAAAGTTGATGAAATCTTATCAATGGGATTATCTATCCCTTCATAATAAGTTAAAACCTCTTTCTAACTTAGAAAGCTTTAGGCTACAAGGCCAAAACAATACCTTCAAAACCTTTGGTTAAAACCTTAAACAATCCCTTTTGAATTCGTTGAAAGTACCCCTTTCAAAATAAGTTAACCCCTTTAACCTTGAAACAATAGGCCAAAAAGCCAAAACATACCTTTCGGATGTATCGAAAATAGACCTTTCAAAATCATTATTTAAACCTTAGAAATCCTCTTTTGAAACCATTAAACTTGTCTTTCGAAAGCATTGGAAATCTTCTTTTCATAACATTAAAACAAATTTTCTGGTACGCTTAATATACCTTTCAAAAACGTTAGGGTTTTCTCTTCAAAACATTTATAATACAGCTTTCGAAAGAATTGGAATCCTTCACTTTAAACATACCTTTCGAAAGTATTGGGTTCAAGTAGAAGTTTGTGGAAACATTGCTTCGAAACCTTTTAAAATTATCTCTTTTGAAATGATTGGGTTTAACATATAATATAACTATAGGTCGTAGAAAACTTAGGTGAAAGCACTGCTTTCAAAAGCATAAATCCCAAGTAAAACAAAGAGGATAATTTCGATACCATCCCTTTCGAAACCACTACCTCCAAAACCATTTAAAAGTAGCTATAATACCCCTTTTGAAAGCATTAAGAAGGCGGGTTAAAATTATAAAGGTGAAAGCACCCTTTCGAATACATTGCTTTAAGGCTATAAAGAAAATCAGCCCTGACTAGTTCGAAGGTAAGAAAGAGGTAGCATGGGTATTGAATAGGTTTAAAGTGCTATCCTTTCAAAAGCTTCTTTTATAAACAGAAGTATTAATGGAGTTGAAAGCATTGAAGAATAACTTATACCCCTTCGAAAGCAAGGTTTCCACGTTGTGCCTTCTGCCTTTCTCTAATGTGTTACGTATCAATTGCTTGATACCATGTGCATTGGTTTCGAATGGGTTCTTTAGCAGAGGCATGGTGTCGAAAGCCAAAAGATGGAAGTGGCAAAGTAGTAAATCAAAGCGAATTGATTTTTGGCCTTTAAAAGAAATTTATTTTCACCTAACTTGCCTTATTTGTCAAATTTTAATTGGTTACCATTTCTCTATCAAAAATTCTTTTCAAAAAGTGCTTTCAATTCATAATTTTCAATTAAAAATGTTTTAACAAATAAATCCTTCTTCTTGATAAAACATTTAAGTTCCTTAACTTAAATAATTTTATAACTATACTAAAATATTTACGAAAATAACCCAAAATTCGACATAATTCACTTTTAATATGTTTTCTAACATATTTAAATTTAGACGCAAATCCGCTATATAATTGCTTTAAATAATTTGAACCCAATATTACATATTTTCTTTCATAGAAAATTCATAATAAATCCACAACAACTTAGAAAATTATGAAATTTAAAACCCACTTCTAAAATAAGATTTTTGACCATGTCTCAAAAATTCAAGTCATTTGAATGTCGTTTAGTTTGTTTTCTCAATCTAAATTTATCATAAAATATATATGAAACAATACAAATCATCAACAAGCACATATATCTAGTTAAACAAATTTTACATGGCATACTATTTGCAAAAAAACCGGATCCAACCTTGAATACAAAATCATTAACAAAAATAAGGTGGAAATCAAATTATCTACCTTAGCTTAGTGATAAGAAGGTTGAGATTTGTTCTTTGATTTGCCCTCTACTTGAATCTTACCTTTTCTTCTCCTTGAACCTTCTTTATGGCGGCCGACCAAGCTTGTAAAGTTTTAGTTTTGTTTGGAAATGTCAAAATGAATAAGAGATGAAGGATATAAGGGTTTAGGGTATAAAAACAAAGTCTATTCCTATTTTGCCCATATCATATTCCTCCTACTTATCTTTAATTCTCTTTTTCATACATATCCATTAAGGCATGACTCTTTTATTAATTTAAAAATCTCAATCCCACAGCCATCTACATTATTTCATTTAATTTATCTAATTAAATGCCCTAAATTATGTTAGTCAAAATTAGGGTCATTACAAGAACACAAGTCAATTAATTGCTATACTTGAAGTGCAAATGAGTCAATTAGCCACCTTTGTGAGTAACTAAACGAGGCACTTTACCAAGTTAGCTAGTTCCGACCTTAGAAATCAAAGTACAAATTCGAATCAAGCATATATTGTTCAAGATAGCAATGTGAAACAAGTGAATGTTGTCACCACTTTGTGTTTCGGTAAACAAGTCGATAACTACATGGTTAATCCAAATGATTTACCGTAAGTTCCTCTTGACACTTCCAAATTGACAAGAAATTCTGAGAAAAATATCGAGTCAAATATCGAATCAAATTCCAATCCGAATTCTTCTTCTAATCAAGTAAATAGACCTACTGGGTATCAAATTCCATTTCCTCATCGACTTCGACCCAAGAAACATTCTTAGTAAATAGAAAAGATGTTGGAAATTTTCAAACAAGTCAAAGTGAACATCCTCTTCTTGATATCGTTTGACAAGTCCCAACTTATGCTAAATACTTGAAAGACTTATGTACTCAAAAACGACACGCTCATGTACTCAAGAAAGTTTTCATAGCTGGCGGTCTTAGTGAAGTTTTGTCTTAGTCAGTCCTCGTAAAATACAAAGATCCTTGATGTACGACAATCACGTGCACGATAAAAGACAAGATGATTAATAAGTGCTTAATAGACTTGGGTGCGAGTGTTAATTTGATTCCTTATTCAGTTTATCGGCGACTTGGCTTTGGTGAGACAAAACCAACAAAAGTAACTCTTTGATTAGTTGATCGTTCAATAATGGGAGAAATTGAGGATGTACTCATAAAAATTGTTCAATTCATAATCCCTGTCAATTTCATCATCGTAGAGACATAGCTTGTGAATAATCCGTTGAGTCAAATTCCACTTATTCTAGGACGTCCTTTCTTAGCTACTTCAAATGCCCTAATCAATTGTCGAAATGGTTCGATGAATTTTTTTTTGAAAACATGACTTGGATCTTAAAATTTTCAATCTCGAAAATCAATAGAACGAATCACTTGACCAAACGTTGAAGTTAGCTCCATTAAAAAAAATCGACAATGAAACAGTTGACCTTAATAATGAACACAATATTGAATATGAATAATTGTTTCAATAAAAGCCTAACAAAATTGAAAATGCACTTCAGTTTGAACCCCTCGCGGTTGAGTCAAAACTTCAACCAAATTCTTCGAATGAGCAACCACCTAGGTTGGAACTCAAACCTCTTCCTAATCACCTTAAGTACGTATACTTAGGTGACAATGAAGCATTTCCTGTCATAATCTCTTCAAATCTTTCTCTTGATTAAGAAACTTCCCTTCTTTCAATTATGTCGAAAAAAAGAGGCAATTGGATGGTCGATTACCGATATAAAGAGAATTAGTCCCGCTCTTGTTTAGCATCGCATTCATTTAGCCGACGAAGCCAAGCTTATACGTGACGCACAGTGAAGGCTTAACCCAAAATGAAGGATGCAGTTTGAGACAAAATTCTTAAACTCCTTGATAACGGAATCATAAATCCCATTTCTGACAGTCATTGGTTAGCCCAAATCATGCCGTGCCTAAGAAGTCCGGACTTACGGTTATCATGAACAACGCTAACGAAATCATTCCAACTCGTACCTTAAATGTTGCAACATGTAAAGATCACTTCTCTTTTCCCTTCATCGACCAAATGCTTGAATGATTAGCCGGCCACCAATTCTATTGTTTTCTTAATGGTTATTCCGGTTATAACCAAATTATGATAGCTCTAGAAGACCAAGAGAAAACAACTTCACATGTCCCTTTAGCACCTTTGCATATTGATATATGCCATTTGGCCCTTGCAATTCTCCTGCTAAGTTCCAAAGATGCATGGTCAGCATCTTTTCTGACATGATCGCATGCTTTCTAGAAGTGTTTATGAATGATTTTCCATCTTTGGAAACTCATTTTCCGAGTGCTTATACCATCTCGAGATGGTTCTAAATCAATGCAAGGACAAACATTTAACATTAAATTGCAAAATATATCATTTTTATGGTCAAACATAGCATTGTTCTTAGGCACGTCATTTAAAACAAAGGCATTCAGGTAGATAAAGCAAAAGCTGACGTAATTGCAAATCTGTCCATTCCTAAATCTATCAAAGGCATTCGTTCATTTCTCGGACACGCTTGTTTCTATCGATGCTTTGTAAAGGACTTTAGTAAAACTGTTCGACCCCCGATGAATCTTCGTGGAAAAGACGTTCCATTTGACTTTAATTCTGACCATATTTCTGCTTTTGAACATTTCAAAAATGAACTCATTTCCACTCCCATCATTTACTCATCCAATTGGGATCTTCCTTCATAAATAATGTGTAACACTTCTAACTTTGCAGTTGGTGTTGTCTTAAGACAACGAATCAACAAAATTCTTCACGCCATCTACTATGCTAGTTCGACTTTAAACGATGCTCAACACAATTACATGACCATTGAAAAAGATCTTTTAGCGGTATCCTTTGCGCTCGAAAAGTTCGACCTTAGTTGATTGTATCACACATTACGGTTTACATTGACCACTCCGCTCTTAGGTACCTTTTCACTAAAAAGGATGCAAATTCCCGTTTGATCCATTGGATCCTGTTACTCCAAGAATTTGACCTTATGATCAAAGACAAACAAGGATCCGACAACATCATTTCTGATCATCTGAAACGTCTTCCAAACGCGCCGCCTCCTTTTTCGATCAATGGGAACTTTCTTGATGAATAACTTCTTTCCGTTTTCGTCGATCCATGGTATGCCGATATAGTGAACTATTTAATCACTAAGGAAACTCCTTCATTTTGGTTGAAACAAGATCAATATAAATTTCTTTCCTAAGTCAATTACTTCTATTGGGATGATCCATACTTGTTTAAGTATTGTTCCAACCATTAATGTTGCACACTAGATTGCGGAATTAAGAGTGTTCTTTCGTTTTATCATGACTGAGCTTGTGGTGGTTACTTCGGTCCTAAAAAACAGCGAAAAAGGTGCTTCAATGTTCTTTTTACTAGCCTAAGCTTTTTAAAAATGCATTCAAGTTCTGTAAAACTTGTGATCGCTGCCAAATGTTAGGTAAAATCTCTCGATGAAACATGATGCCTTCGAACACCATTCCTACGATCCAAATCTTTGACATTTGGGGCATTGACTTTACAAGACTGTTTCCCAACTCTTTTTAAAATATATACATTCTTCTTGTTGTTGATTACGTCTCTAAATGGGATGAAGCCATTCCTTGTAAAAGAAATGACCATAAAGTTGTTGTGAAATTCATAAAAGGAAACATCTTTTTAGTTTGGAACACCACGCACAATAATAACCGATAATGGAACCCATTTCTATAATCATCATTTGAAACACTAATGAAGAAATACTGGATAACCCACAAATTATCCACCCCTTATCATCCTCAAACTTATGGTCAAGTTGAAGTTTCAAATTTTCAAATCAAGCAAATTTGGGAGAAAACTGTACATAAAAATAAAAAAGTTTGGTCACAAAAATTGATAGATGCGCTTTGGGCTTACAGTACATATAAAACCAATCTTGGGATGTCTCCTTTTAGGCTAGTATATGATGAAGCGTGCCCTTTACCCATCCAACTTGAACATAAAGCATTATGGGCAATTAAGAATATAAATTTTGATCTTGAGAAAGCAGATGAAAATAGAAAATTGCAACTCAAAGAATTAAAAAGAAAGAATAAAAGTTTTTCATGACAAGTCAATCCTAAAGAAAACATTTACGCCAAATCAAAAGGTTTTTTGCATGACTGTCAACTTCAATTGTTCCTTAAGAAATTAAAATCAGGGTGGATAGGACTATATATGATGCGTACTGTTTTTTCACACGGTGACATAAAAATAGAAAACCCTGGGGATGGATCGATTTTTAATGTCAATGGTAATCGTTTAAAACCTTACTTGGAGTTGGTGAGTTATCGAGAGGAGGAGCTCATGATTCTTTATGAGCCACACCGCGTCTAGTATGAAATTCTAACCATCCGTTGTAAACATGCACATACTTTTCTCCGTTACACTCGTTATATCATGCATTGATTGTGGGAACATAGTCAAAATCAAGTGTGGGGAGGGAGCAGTCTCATGTTTATTTTTATTTTTCATGGTTTATATTTTGCATTCTCTTTCTAAAAACAAAAAGAAATTCAAAACAAAATTTTCTTTTTAACGTATTGATTTAGTTTTGAAAAAACACGATGTGATAAGTATACATTTTTGGTTATTAAAAATTATTGAAAATTTACTCGTCTTAACAAAAATTAAAAGAAAAGTTTGATTACAAGTAGATATGGTGTAATTAGTATATAGGAAGGTTCATAGGTGATAATTATGAAGTATATCCTAATTGTAATCTTTGTTTAAATAAATGGTTGATTTAAAGTAAACGCGATAACATCTTTTGATCTTCTAAGTTAAGTGGTGCTAAAATGATTTTGCATAGCTCTCTCTTTCAAAGAAAAGAATATTTCATAAAAATAATAAACACCTAGAGTCATGTGTTCACACGCAAGTGTGCACACTCGCCATGCATTGTATTCTTCTCACGTAAGCCCAATAGGTAGAGCGTGAATGATATATCTAGCCTCAGTTTATCCGAATTAGGTGTATGTTAATAAAATTAAAATAATAATAATAAACACCTAGAGTCATGTGTTCATAAATAAGTGTGTGCACTCGCCACGCTCTGTACTCTTCTCCTCGAAAAGCGGTGCATGATTGGTATATCTAGCCTCAGTTTATCTGTGTTAGGTGTATAAATAATAATGTTAATATTTTTCAAAATAGAGAGGGAAAGTAATTGAAACCCAAGCACTATCTTTACTTATTTTGATTCGACTTGTTAATCAAAAGAAATAAAAATGCCACTTTGTAAAACTTTGGTAATCAAAGAAAGGATTCAATTCATAGTTGCACTATGTTATCAACCGAAACAACTAGCCAAACTAAAGTTTAATTATGATGATAATTTAATTTTTGTTGGACGTTTTGATGAGTAAAAAGGCTAAAATTTCTTTGATAATAACCAAAACTTATATGTAACATACTCATGTCAATTTAAAAGTAAATTCTTCATCTATAAATATTTTTGAAAACTTGCATTATGTAGTCGCATTAGAATTTTCATATCGCATTTGGATTTTGTGGGCATGAAAACTCTCACGAGGCAACACTTGTCCTTCTAAGAACACCTAGAGGTTTAACGACTTGTTGCATACGCTCAATGCAATCGTATTTCCTATGAAAATGGATTTATCTTAGTTTTAGTTTATTCGAGGATGAATAAAAAGATAAGTATGGGGGTATTTGACGTGTATGAAAAAGTGTATATTTTTACTCCCATATTTAATCTTCTTTTATTTAAATAAATGAGCATACTAGGGTATTTTACATGTTTAAATCAACTAAATTGTTTTCAAATCATTATTCATTCATCTCCATTTGGAGGCAAAATAGCAATATTGTGTATGACTTAATTTTGAGAAAATTTGTTTGCACATTTTTGTTTTTATTTACAGAAAATTGAGTGCAAATTGGATGGAACTTTTTGGATATATGCATGCACAAATGTTCAACGCCAAGTGGATGTACAGAATAAAAGAATTCATGCAACATGGAGGAGCCCATATGTTCACTAACTAATGGTCCATAATTAAGATCACATGCACATGTTAATGGAGACTTAAAGGCATGTTAGTAGAGAATAATTAATTCTCTAATCATTACTTGGACATTACACTATCTCAAGGGCATTTTTGTTAGTCCCTTAAAAATGAATTAGGGTTTCATGCATGTATAAATATCACTTATGTTTTATGTAACCATCTCCTTCTCTTTTATGCAAAGTTGTAGCATAAAATTAATGATAAATAAAATATCCCTTTAATGATTTCTCAGACTTGCTCTTTACTTTCGTGCAATTTTTATTTCATGCTTTCTTTTATTGCTATTTTATTTTATGCTATCTTATTTAGTTTATGCTATCCTATTTAGTTTATGCTTTCTTATTTCATGTTAGTAACATAGATCTAACTCTTGTAATTAGTTTAGTTTTATTTCATACAAGTAGCTAGCTCCCTTTTCCTTTAATTAGCTCTCATTTTCCTTATTTTCTTTATGTTTAAATCACTTTATTTTAAGATGTATTCAAATATGGGAAGCTAAACCAATTCAAGTTAAGGGTAAATAAGCTCTCATGAAATATATTAAATTAACATAATAATTTCATTTATGATCTCTCTACTGTGCTTAATAGAAATTATGGATGATGGTAGTTTATGTATTTTTAGTGAATTTGATAGTTTATGTTGACATCTCAAATTGGCTATTCTTAATCTAATATAAACATAAACTATTTGATCATTTGCCTAAGTGATTTTGATGATGAAAGTCAAACTAGAATCGAAATTTGATAATTTATATTACTAGTTCGTAGTAAATAGATCTTGCTTAAAATAGATTTTATTTTAAATTTCATGTCATTTTCATGAGAATTTACAAGTGGGTTTGAATGGTGTGTTAGGGTTTGGTAGTCTAAGGTATGCTAATTAATAGCACAAATAAATCATACTTATAATAAACACATCTATAATTTCTACTTAAAATTAAAAGGAGAGATTATAGATAAATTTTATGTTGATCTATATGAAAGATCGGAAGTGATTTGCCTCTACATTGCTCCTTAATCTCATTGTTTTATTCACTTTTTCTGTAGTTTATTTTCTATAATTTTCTTAGTTTAAAACAATTTCAAAACTTTGGGCCAATTTGATTGAGTAATATCAAAATTTAATTCTTTCCCTATTGATCTACCCGTACTCACATACGTAACGATTATGCGCTGGGCACTTGCAGTTTTTGTAATGATTATATTTTTCGACAGTTTTTAATCGATAGAAAATCCACGATCAAACACTTAACGTGCACAGAATCATAGTGATATGGAGCTAGAGACCATGAGTTCACTTTTCGTCTTCGCTAATCACTCTCTCTTTACCGTCTCGACTCGCCTGTGCCATCGCCAACATTCTCAGAGCAGCTAATCAAAATGCATCACTCCCTTTTGGCTATAGGCAACAAGAAAAAAAATGTGAGCCAAACTACGACCTTACCTGCCTAGAATTGCACTTAAGGTGCTCCTCTAGACTACGAATCCAACGCTATGGCCACTTTGTGCTAACTCCGCCAGAATTCTTGCCAATGTTTAACCCTAGTTCGGATCCCATAACTTCGACCTTCATCGTATAACCTATGACACCCCGCACCTCTAGGCACCTCGAAAATCAGACATGGACTAGAAGCACGGGTGGTCGTGTGAAATAAAAGTCCATAACATAGCACAAATACTAAGGTAACAACATAAAATGATTAAAATATTACAGCGGAGAAAATTTCACTAATTATAAATTAATAGTAAAATAGCTTCATTAAAAACAACTTTAAATTTATTTCTGAAACCAACAGTATCTAGTAGTCTCCACCAAAACATAAAACATAACAAAGTTCACAATATAGATCTGTATACTTCGAGTAAAGTACGGAAAAGAGAAACAAAGTACACGAAACAAAAGAAACAAAAGCTGAAGATAAAACCTGCTCCAATGACCCTTCACGCTACAAAGAACTGCAACCTAGACCTGCACTCCTGTGATTTGGGAAAAATAGGAAATATAGAAATGGGTCAGACATAAAGTCTGGTGAATAAGAAATAAAATGAAGCAGAAATAATAAATCAGTTTATTTCCAGGTCTTCCTCGGATAGCGTAGAGGGTGAATAATATAATGCGATGAATCCTTCTCAAATACAGTTCCTAAGAAGCCCAAGCTCATGGTCACTCTAGAAAAGTCAACCATGCAGTAATACTAAACGTCAATCTGCCTATCGGACCTGATGTCCTTACCTATTCAAGTGCTACAGCATAAAATTCATACTCTTCACCGGTGCACTATGATTAAATGCCTCTTACGCCTTACGAACGCCGACTCAAACAACCTCCCAGGACCCCGAAGTTGCGCTCAGGCTCCGCCAAACTAGACTCATGTCCTCTAATCTCCTCGATCACCAATGTGGACTTGCCCCTATCCAAAGTGTCGGATCTCCGAAAGAGCGCCTGCAGCTGGGTCGGCTGCGCAAAATCCTCTAACGAACTGCCTAAAAAAGCCTATGTCATAGCACACTTGTCTTGTTCCGTCCACGTCGATCTGCCTAAGGAAGCCTATGACTGCGGATGCAGAAACGACCCTGACTCGACCTTCGAAAATCGGCATCCGTACTTCACTTGTACTTGAATGCCACAGATTCAAACGCCGAATCTGGCTCGCCGAAGCTTATAACACATTAAGTATAACAACATAGCGGAAGAAAATGAACAATATCATTAATATACAACATATACAATAGTTGATTCAATAATGATACACATGATATCGATATCTATCAAAGATACAAGACACAACAGCGGAATAAAGTCTTTGACAAAAGAACACCAATATTAACTTTAATAGAAGAGAGATAACATCAGCAGCAGTAGCAGAACACAACATCTCCAAAGCCAATCTCCAAAGCTCTCAAGCTATAAGCTCGAATCCCCATCATTGTTGAACTTATAGCAAACGCGATCCCGAAAATCCAAAGACTCCAACGATTTCCAAAAGCTATCAAACCGAAGGCTGATGGCTATCGAATCTACACCTACTATTGGATTATCTAAAAAACCCAACTCTAGACTGCCCGTGTGGAAAATTGATGGCATCCAGAGTTTAGCAAGGGAACAATAAACTCCGGGTCAGTCATGAGACTGGTATGAGCAAACAAAAATAGTTTATCTTTAAAACAAACAACAAAAGAATTTAAAAATTGAAATCTGCAATGCTTTTTGGAAAATGAAACTACCATAAGGCCTCCCCACACACACACAATGCAAGTGCACAGTTGGAGGAGATTTCTCCTTATGATAGTCAAAAATGCTTGATACGCGAAAACCATTTGATATTATTATTAGTGCATAGTGGAAAACATTTGCAAGTATAATATTAATCATAGCCAGCATACGTACCATTATAGTACGCCTACTATAGCTACCATATTAGACGGTAGGTTCTACAACTAAAACCGTACAAGGCACATATAGGAGATTGGATTTCCAATAAATGGTCAAGCAAAGGAACTTCCTGGGCCACATGGGAATGCCTCTGGAGGGACGCCTTGAGAACCTACCCGTCTCTCTGCTAACACAAGGCCGGTTTACTTCCTTCCCAGGAGTAAAACCTAAGATATGCCATCCCCGGTGTTTGCGACCTTTATCCGAGAATCCTCAACCACAAAGCAACATCACACAGTAATAAATTTACAGTGTCCACATGAGTTAAGTATCTGGACTCCATACCATGATACCACCCTTTTCCAGAAGGAATGGATATACCTTAGAGGCACGACCCTTGCAACCTTGCCGCATCTTTCCTATTTCGACCATTTCCGGGGTGTGAGGTCCTGATGCAGTCTCGTCCACAAAGCCATGCTTCGATTAATAAATGATCAGCAGCACTTCGTACGCCACATTACCAAATTGGGAATGTATCACTAGTAACCATCAACTACATAACCTATGAGCTCGTACGTCTCAGAGAAGGGTTTTGAGCTAAGAGAATAAATCTCCGCTACCAAAAAGAAATGTATTTGATAGAAACCAGCTTTACATCTCAAAGTGTAACGTTAGACACACATCCATATAAGTCTATTCCGGGTTCGAACAGAACCGAAGGCACTTCCAAAGAAGCCCTTGCAAATCTGGATAATCCCAAATCACGTCCGGACTTCCCATCACATATGGAGATCTCTATACCGGGGCCATTCGGTGCAGAGACATTCGACAGGTTATCCTTTCACTTTCAAAAATATTCGGTCTTGATCACCGGTCTTCAAATGCTGTCCATAACGTCGTATCATTATTTGGAATGGGTTATATGACACAAAGGTCCTCTCCCGGCTAAATCGAACAATGAGTGCAGTATTTAAAAACATATGGATATTAGGATTTCAGTTAAGTCACAACTTAAAATCCAAAACTTTCCTTTCAAATGGTTTAAACAAATTACCATTCCCAAATCTTTAAACAAAAAGATTCACTTCACAAAGTTGACCCATCTTTCACAAAGATTTATTCACAACTTTCAAACCAATTTCTTTTCAAATTGGATTATCTCATCCAATCATTACATCAAAGATTCAATTCATAGCTTTTAAAACAATCCCCATTTCAACTCTTTTATATAAAAGATACACCATTTAAAATCCTCTTCAATCTCAAAACAAGGTTTAACCATCTTTCACAAAGGTTTATTGTTAGCTTTCAAAACGATTCACTTTCAAATTTGAAATTTTTTCCATCCAAATAGGAAATCCTTCTTTATATGAAAGCTGTTATTATTCGAAAACAATTAGTTTTCGTTTTGAAAAAATCTTATTACATTTGCACAAATTAAAACCCTTCAAATATAAAACCTGGGTTAGATTCAAATTTCCAAAATAATGATTTAAAACCCATATAAACACATTATATAACTTGTTCAACCATAATTCAAATCTTGAATTCAAATTCAAATCAACTATTTCAATTTCAAAACTTAATCAAGTTATTCAAAATAACTTTTGTCTTCAAAACTTCCTTTTCAGAACTTTCCATATTTGATTCAATTTCATTTCCAAAACCATTTGGATTCAAAATTTAACTTTAAAATCATTTTAAAATGTTTAATTCAAATATCTGTGACTTAACTGATTTTCTCATGCAATCCATATTTGTCTGTGTATGGTGTAGCCTAGGGGTTTTACCACCACAGATTAAATCATATCAATATTGATAAGCGGTATGATCTATAACACTTATCTTCCATTCACAGATTCACAGATAAACGTATCACGGATAAACAAATAAAATAAATTTCACACAGCTCAAGTCACAGAACATAATATACAGTCCAGAGATAACAATCAATTCGAGGCATTTCATACAACGCAAACATTCATAAGCAATCCAAGCATTCAATAATCATTTTATAAACAGGATTATTTAATTATTTAATCCTAAACTAATTAAATTTTAATTTCCAATTAAATTAATTACTTATGAATTAATTACTTAATCTTGATTAATTAATTACAACTCATTTAATATTAATTAATTAATAAATAAGTCCTTAATTATCCATCTTAATTAATTACCTTTAATTAATTAATTAGTCCTTAATTAATCACATTAATTAAATTAATCTTTAAGTTAATTACATAATTAATTAACCCTTAATTATTAATTAATTCTTTGATTAATTATCCTTAGTTAATTACAATAATTAATTAATTAATCCTTAATTAATAATTATCCCTTAATTACTTTACAAATTAACTAACAAAATAAATTACTCTTAAATTTATTACCTTAATTACATTGATTAATTATCCTTAAATTAATTAGCTTTAAACACTTGATTAATAAGTTTTAAATTATTAATTTATTTAACTTAATTAATCTTAAATTAATTACATGAATTAATTCCTTTTAAGTAATTAAGTAATTAATCATTTAATCATTTAAACATTTTTATCTACCTTAATCAACCATTTAATTACATTATTAAGCTAATTTAAAATAACTTTTTAAAAAAAGGTTATATGTATTTAAATACTTTAAACTCAAAATAATTTTACCTCAACCCTTTAATAAGTTCCAGTTTAAATAAACCTTAATTATTTTAAATGAAGTGGTTAGTAAATTGTTTGAACTTGATTAAGTTTTAAGCTTTAAAACATTAAAACTTGTTCCTTTAACTGGCTTTGAAACTTACTTTTAAAACTTGATCAATACTTAAATTTGGAAAACTTGTTCACTATATATAAAATATAGAATTAATATTATTTTAAAAATTGGTTGTAGTAAAAAACTGAAACAGGTTTTGCTTTTAAAATTAAAAAACTGTTATGCCTCAAACCTGGTTTCAATCTAAGCTATCCCGATAGCAACTTTGAGCTGTATCATCATTTTCCCGATAGCAATCTCGAGAACGAATACGAGACATCCCCTTATTTCCCTGAGGCAACTCCTTCTTCCAAACATCAAGACCACCCAGGCACGCAGATGCACGGTGCACGTGCATAGTCACACGGCGATGCTTCAACCACCATCGCGATCACCCCCACATCATCAATGGCCAATACAAACATCGCAAACTCCCAATTTTCTTTGAAATTGCCCGAAATCGATTTTTGAACCATCGACCTTCACCTGGAAACGAACTTGAACCATGGATCCACCTTGCCAACGACGTTTTCGACTACTTAGAACCATGCTATCCTGGCCATAACAAAGTCACAACCTACGCGTCATTTTCCCCCTAGTCCTGCGACACGCGGTTCACCAGAGACGCCGTGGTGATCTGCTTTCCGACCTTAACAAAAGAACGAGCTAAAACCCTAATTCGACTCAAATCGCCCAGTACGATGATCTGGAATTAAATCAAGCATTTTCCCCATCCTTAGCCACCACTAAGGCACATACAGCCCAAAGCACAAGCCTCCGTTCGTCGTTGATCACCAGGAAACGAGAAAAAAATCTTTTCAGTTCAACTCGAAATTTCACAAAAACTATTAACTTAAAAATCTTAATTTTGGTATCAAAATTAATAAATTTCCAGTGCGAACCATGCCATGTAACTGAAACTTGGAATTTCGATATTTGAATTTCTGAAAAAAATGTTTATTACTGTAATACCCAAATTTTAAAATATGTATTCCATAAATATATTTGCAACTATTTTTAAAATTAGCATTAAACTGTTGTGATCAACTTTCATTTAGATATCATCACCTAAATCTATTTATAATCTGAGATACAAATTTTTTCTGGAGTTTCGCTATCCTGTTACTAAACAGAACCCTATCAATAACATAGACATGCATGCACATCCATTTCATGCGTATACACACATATTCATATGCATACCGGAGATTTTCACAGTATCAACATCAAGCATTCATCACAACATATCAACAAAAAGATAGTTTTCTCACCTTGCTTTGAAGAACAGAGAGGATCAGAGAAACTACTTAAGCCCTTTTCATATAATCTGGATTTGGATTTTAATTCATCTTTCTTTTGTTTTCTGGTTTTCAGGTTGAAAATTTTGAGTTGAATCTGGTCTTAGCTTTGAATTGAGTTGGAGATGCTTTTTGAATCTTAGCTTCTAGGTTGGAGAATTGGAAATAGATTTTGTTTGCTTTGAAATGCTTTACATTTAATATCTGGTTTTGATCTGATTTCCAGATTTAGATTTTGATTTGAATTTGCATGCTTCAGGTTGAGATGCGACTCGATCTAGTTTTTGATTCAACCTTTCTTTTCAATTCCAAGTTTCTATTCCTCATTACAGGTTTTGAATTGAATTTGTAACCTAATTTGTTTTAGGTTTTGACCTGAAAATTTGTTTCAAATTTGAGATGATTTTTTTTCTTTTATTTTTTTTATTTTATGATTTCAGTTTGAAGATATGAGAGAAAAAAATGAATGTAGTTTAATTCTCATTTTTCAATTTAAATTTAATTTAATTCATATTAAACAAAACTAATGCCACTTGTCCATTTAATTATTCTTGTACAATTACTCATTTTCATGTCCTACGATTGTTAAAAACTATAAAAATCATGTTTACCCATTTTTTAAAATTAATTTATAGTTTATGTTTTAACCCCTTTATGCATTTATATTTTCACATCTTAACGTATCGTTTTTGTTTTAAATGTTTATGTTTTTATCTATACAATTTCTATTATTAAATAAATGTATTCTCCTGTATAAAATCTTAAGAAAAAAATTGAATTTTAAAAAAATTATACTTTAATGAATAATCACACATATGTAAATTATAAAATTTAGCTTTGAAACAACATTCAAACTTTTACTATATGTTAAACATTACAAATAATATTTTAAATATAACTTAATATCATATCTCCCATTTAAATAAATACATTTTCTTTATTAATCATTTATAAAATCTTTTAAAGCAAAATGGTTTTACAATTTAATTACACATGAATAAATTAATTTTATTCTTAATTGGCCTTTGAAAAATTTATAATCAAATTCAAAATATCATTTTCAAATCCAAATGCATATTTAAATAAAATTAGAAACAAATTCTTATTAGCTTAAAAATAATATTTTAAATCCAACTTATTTCCAATATATTTGTTTTTAAAGCCAAAAGAATACTTATCCTTAAATTTCAGACCAAAATTCTATTTATAATCTAATTTTTTATTTATTCTGGAAATTTTCTAATTATTTCACATTTAAATTCACAATTTAATTCCAAAATTAAATTAATTGCCAATTTGAATTTGATTTAAAAATAGGAATGTTATAGATTCCCCCCTTAAGAAAATTTCGTCCTCGAAATTTGCAAGGGAGACAAAAAAGATAGATACACAAAGTTGGAGAATCGACTCATCAATCAAACTGAATATCTATTCTGCATTTGGTTCACCAAATCAGAATATCAACAATATGCGAACAACATTCAATATTACACAAGATACTCGGGTCATCCGGTCTACGAAATATGCAGGGCATCGGTCAGTTTGAAGGACAACTAACCATTCATAGAATGTATCTAGACCCAAAAGAACATATAATGGATCTAATCTTCGATAATTTTCAAACACTAGTTATGAATTCCAAACTTAGGTCGGAATGCCCCAAAGTATACATCAACTTATCCCCCTTCGGACTTTGATCCACACAAGGAATTACAATAGAATTTCAAATTTTTTTTGACCGAAATTGTTTTATCAATTACAAATCTTCATATTTAACTTCATATTTAATTTACCAATTTATTCCAATAAAATTTCATTTTCGTTAAAGTTATAAATGAAAAAATGATAGAAATTTGATGAAGAGAATATGAGATAGAAACTTATCTACAAGATTCGCAGGGCCACCATCACACCGAAGCTTCATTTTGTAGCTGCCACGAAGCAATCAAAGAATCGAAATTGAATGGTGATCAACGAGATTTGATAGGAAAAGATTGTTTCCTTTTTTGCAGGGTATTGACCATTTGTAGTGGTACTTCCCTGTCCCCTATCTCGTCCTCTTCTTGCACCCATACTTACTATCGGTGAATAGTAAGAGAATATACTGAGGCACACGGATGGATATCTTAGGGATATACCCATTCTAGGGTATACTTCACCCTATCTCTAATGAGTTACCTAATGTGTTATACTCCTGAGCTAAAGTTTCAATCTTCAGCTCCGATACCGAAATGTAACGGTCTAGGCTTTTCAACGATCGACAACGGCCACTCTTGACTGGTAGGCTGTTCAACCATCCCAGCCCCACCGTGGCATAAAATGGTACCCTACCCTTGCTTTTACAGCCAGCCTTTCGACTTCTGCACCTACCCGATTAACCAACCCCTCCGCGGGGACATGTAGGGGTAAGAGTCTCCCGTTCGCTACAAAACGCAAAGCGAGAACCCTCTATCACATTGTATTAAGCAAGGTCAGTCATGAGACAGGTACGAGCAAACAAAAATAGTTTGTCTTTAAAAAAACAACAAAAGAATTAAAAATTGAAATCCGCAATGCTTTTCGAAAAATGAAACTACCGTAAGGCCTCCCGGCACACACACAATGCAAGTGCACAGTTGGAGGAGATTTCCCCTTATGATAGTCAAAAATGCTTGATACGTGAAAACCATTTGATATTATTATTCGTGCATAGTGGAAAACATTTGCAAGTATAATATTAGTCTTAGCCAGCATACGTATCACTATAGTATGCCTACTATAGCTACCATATTAGATAGCAGGTTCTACAACTAAAACCGTACAAGGCGCGTATTGGAGATTAGATTTCCAACAAATGGCCAGCCAAAGGAACTTCCTGGGCCAAATGGGAAACCTCTGGAGGGACGCCACGAGAACCTACCCGGCTCTCTGCGAACACAAGGACGATTTACTCTCTTCCTGGGAGAAAACCTAAGATATGCCATCCTCGGTCGTTTGCGACCTTTATCCGAGAATCCTCAACCACAAAGCAACATCACACAGTAATAAATTTACAGTGTCCACATGTGTTAAGTATCTGGGCTCCATACCATGATACCACCATTTTCCAGAAGGAATGGACATACCCTAGGGGCACGACCCCTACAACCTTGTCGCATCTTTCCTGTTTCGACCATTCCCGGGGTATGAGATCCTGATGCAGTCTCATCCACAAAGCTACGCTTTTTCACAAAGCCATGCTTCGATCAACAATTGATCAGCGGCACTTCGTATGCCACATTGCCAAACTGGGAATGTATCACTAGTAATCATCAACTACATAACCTCTGAGCTCGTACGTCTCAAAGAAGGGTGTTAAGCTTAGGGAATAAATCTCCGCCACCAAACAGAAATGTATTTGATAGCAACCTGCTTTACATCATAAAGTGTAATGTCAAACACACATCCATACAAGTCTGCTCCGGGTTCAAACACAACCGAAGGTACTTCCAAAGAAGCCCTTGCAAATCCGGATAATCCCTAATCATGTCTGGATTTCCCATCACATATGGAGATCTCTATACTGGGGTAATTCGGTGTAGACACATTCGACGGGTTATCCTTTCACTTTCAAAAATATCCAGTCTTCACCACCGGTCTTTAAATGTTATCCATAACGTCGTATCATTATTCGGAATGGGTTATACGACAGAAAGGTCCTCTCTCGGCTACACCGAATAATGAGCGTAATATTTAAAAACATATGGATATTGGGATTTCAGTTAAGTCACAACTTGAAATCCAAAACTTTCCTTACAAATGGTTTAAACAAATTACCATCTCCAAATCTTTAAAGAAAAAGATTCACTTCACAAAGTTCACCCATCTTTCACAAATATTTATTCATAACTTTCAATCCTATTTCTTTCCAAATTGGATTATCTCATCTAATCATTACATCAAAGATTCAATTCATAGCTTTCAAAAAAAATACCCATTTCAAATCTTTTGTATAAAAGATACACCATTTAAAATCCTTTTAAATCTCAAAAAAGGTTTAACCATCTTTCACAAAGGTTTATTCTTAGCTTTCAAAACGATTCAATTTGAAATTGGAAAAAATTTCAATCCAACTAGGAAATCCATCTTTATATGAAAGCGGTTATTATTTGAAAACAATTAGTTTTCATTTCGAAAAAATCCGACTACATTTGCACAAATTAAAACCCTTCTAATATAAAACCTGGGTTAGATTCAAATTTCCAAAATAATGATTTAAAACCCATATAAACACATTATATAACTTGTTCAACCATAATTCAAATCTTGAATTCAAATTCAAACCAACTATTTCAATTTCAAAACTTAATCAAGTTATTCAAAATAACTTTTATCTTCAAAACTCCCTTTTCAAAACTTTCCATATTTGATTCAATTTCATTTCCAAAACCATTTGGATTCAAAATTCAACTTTAAAATCATTTTAAAATATTTAATTCAAATATCTGTGACTTAACCGATTTCCTCGTGCAATCCATATTTGTGTGTGTATGGTGTAGCCCAGGGGTTTTACACAATAGTGCAACATCATTCAATCATGACAGATTAAATCACATCAATATTGATAAGCAGTATAATCTATAACGCTTGTCTTTCATTCACAGATTCACAGATAAATGTATCACATATAAACAAATAAAATAAATTTCACACAGCTCAATTCACATAACAGAATATTACAGTCCAGAGATAACAATCAATTCAAAGCATTTCATACAATGCAAACATTCATAAGCAATCCAAGCATTCAATAATCATTTATAAACAGGATTAATTAATTGTTTAATCCTAAATTAATTAAATTTTAATTTCCTATTAAATTAATTACTTATGAATTAATCACTTAATCTTGATTAATTAATCACAAATCATTTAATATTAATTAATTAATAATAAGTCCTTAATTATCCATCTTAATTAATTACCTTTAATTAATTAATCCTTAATTAATCACATTAATTAAATTAATCTTTAAGTTAATTACATAATTAATTAACCCTTAATTATTAATTAATTCTTTGATTAATTATCCTTAGTTAATTACAATAATTAATTAATTAATCCTTAACTAATAATCATACCTTAATTACTTTTATTAATTAACTAACCTTTAATTAATAAATTACTCTTAAATTTATTACCTTAATTACATTGATTAATCATCCTTAAATTAATTAACCTTTAAACACTTGATTGATAAGTCCTAAATTACTAATTTATTTACCTGAATTAATCTTGAATTAATTACATAAATTAATTCCTTTTAAGTAATTAACTAATTGATCATTTAATTATTTAAACATTTTTATTTTCCTTAATCAACCATTTAATTACATTATTAAGCTTATTTAAAATAACTTTTTAAATAAAGGTTATATGTATTGAAATGCTTTAAACTCAAAATAATTTTACCCTCAACCTTTTAATAATTTCCAGTTTAAATAAACCTTAATTATTTTAAATGAAGCGGTTTGTAAATTGTTTGAACTTGATTAAGTTTTAAGCTTTAAAACTTTAAAACTTGTTCCTTTAACTAGCTTTGAAACTTACTTTTAAAACTTGATCAATACTTAAATTTGGAAAACTTGTTCACTATATATAAAATATGGAATCAATATTATTTTCAAAACTGGCTGTAGTTAAAACCTGAAACAGGTTTTGCTTTTAAAATTAAAAAACTGTTATGCCTCAAACCTGGTTTCAACCTAAACTACCCCGATAGCAACTTCGAGCTTTATCATCATTTTTCGATAGCAATCTCGAGAAGGAATATGAGACATCCCCTTATTTCCCTGAGGCAACTACTTCTTCCAAACATCAAGACCACCCAGGCACGCAGATGCACGGTGCACGTGCATAGTCACACGACGATGCTTTAGCCACCATCGCGATCACCCCCACATCATCAATGGCCAATACAAACATCGCAACCTCCCGGTTTTCTTTGAAATCGCCTGAAATCGATTTTTGAACCATCGACCTTCACTGGAAACGAACTCGAACCACGGATCCACCTTGCCAACGATGTTTTCGACTACCTAGAAAAATGTTGTCCTGGCCATAGCGACGTCACAACCTACGCGTCATTTTCCCCTGGTCCTGCGACACGCGGTTCACCAGAGACGCCGCGGTGATTTGTTTTCCGACCTTAACAAAAACACTAGCGAAAACCCTAGTTCGACTTAAATCGTCCAGTACGATGATCTGGAATTAAATCGAGCATTTTTTCCATCCTTAGCCACCACTAAGGCACCTATAGCCCAAAGCATAAGCCTCCGTTCATCGTTGATCAACAGGAAACGAGCAAAAACTCTTTTCAGTTCAACTCGAAATTTCACAAAAACTATTAACTTAAAAATCTTAATTTTGGTATCAAAATTAGTAAATTTCCAGCAAGAACCACGCCATATAACTGAAACTTGGAATTTCGATATTTGAATTTCTGGAAAAAAATGTTTATTACTGTAATACTCAAATTTTAAAATATTTATTCCATAAATATATTTGCAACTACCTTTAAAATTAGCATTAAACTGTTGTGATCAACTTTCATTTAGATATCATCATCTAAATCTATTTATAATCTAAGATACAAATTTTTTCTGGAGTTTCGCTATCCTGTTACTAAACAAAACCCTATCAATAACATAGACAGGCATGCACATCCATTTCATACGTATAAACACATATTCATATGCATACCAAAGATTTTCACAGTATCAACATCAAGCATTCATCACAACATATCAACAAAAAGATAGTTTGCTCACCTTGCTTTGAAGAACAGAGAGGATCAGAGAACTACTTAAGCTCTTGTCATATGATCTGGATTTGGATTTTAATTCATCTTTCTTTTGTTTTCTGGTTTTCAGGTTGAAAATTTTGAGTTGAATCTGGTCTTAGCTTTGAATTGAGTTGGAGATGCTTTTTGAATCTTAGCTTCCAGGTTAAAGAATTGGAAATAGATTTTGTTTGCTTTGAAATGCTTTACATTTAATATCTGGTTTTGATCTGATTTCCAGATTTAGATTTTGATTTGAATTTGCAAGCTTCAGGTTGAGATGCGACTCGATCTAGTTTTTGATTCAACCTTTCTTTTGAATTCCAAGTTTCTATTCCTCATTACAGGTTTTGAATTGAATTTGTAACCTAATTTTTATAGGTTTTGATCTGAAAATTTGTTTCAAATTTGAGATGATTTTTTTTATTTTATTTTTTTTATTTTATGATTTCAGTTTGAAGATATGAGAGAAAAAAATGAATGTAGTTTAATTCTCATTTTTCAATATAAATTTAATTAAATTCATATTAAGCAAAACTAATGCCACTTGTCCATTTAATTATTCTTGTACAATTACTCATTTTCATGTCTTACGATTGTTAAAAATTATAAAAATCATGTTTACCCATTTGTTTAAATTAATTTATAGCTTTTGTTTTAACCCCTTTATGCATTTATATTTTCACATCTTAACATATGGTTTTTGTTTTAAATGTTTATGTTTTTATCTATACAATTTCTATTATTAAATAAATGTATTCTCCTTTATAAAATCTTAAGAAAACAAATTGAATTTTAAAACAAATTATACTTTAGTAAATAATCACACATATGTAAATTATAAAATTTAGCTTTGAAACAACATTCAAACTTTTACTATATGTTAAACATTACAAATAATATTTTAAATATAACTTAATATCATATCTCCCATTTAAATAAATACATTTTCTTTATTAATCATTTATAAAATCTTTTAAAGAAAAATGGTTTTACAATTTAATTACACATGAATAAATAAATTTTATTCTTAATTGGGCTTTGAAAAATTTATAATCAAATTCAAAATATCATTTTCAAATCAAAATGCATATTTAAATAAAATTAGAAACAAATTCTTATTAGCTTAAAAATAAAATTTTAAATCCACTTTATTTCCAATATATATATTTTAAAAGCCAACAAAAATACTTATCCTTAAATTTCAAACCAAAATTCTATTTATAATCTAATTTTTTTTATTTATTCTCGAAATTTGCTAATTAATTCACAAATAAATTCACAATTTAATTCCAAAATTAAATTAATTGCCAATTTGAATTTGATTTAAAAATAGGAATGTTACAGATTCCCCCCTCAAGAAAATTTCTTCCTCGAAATTTTCCAAGGAGACAACAAAGATGGATACACAAAGTTCGAGAATCGACTCATCAATCAAACTGAATATCTATTCTGCATTTGGTTCACCAAATCAGAATATCAATAATATGGGAACAAACTCATTCAATATTACACAAGATACTCGGGTCATCTGGTCTACGAAATATGCAGGGCATCGGTCAGTTTGAAGGACAACTAACCATTCATAGAATGTATCTAGACCCAAAAAAACAGATAATGGATCTAATCTTCCATAATTTTCAAACACTAGTTATGAATTCCAAACTTAGGTCGGAATGCCCCAAAGTATACATCAACTTGTCCCCCTTCGGACTTTGATCTACACAAGGAATTACAATAGAATTCAAATTTTTGTTTTGACCGAAATTGTTTTATCAATTACAAATCTTCATATTTAACTTCATATTTAATTTACCAATCTATTCCAATAAAATTTCATTTTCGTTAAAGTTAAAAATGAAAATTTGATAGAAATTTGATGAAGAGCGTATGAGATAGAAACTTATCTACAAGATTAACAGGGCCACCATCACACCGAAGCTTCATTTTGTAGCTGCCACGAAGCAATCAAAGAATCGAAATTGAATGGTGAGCAAAGAGATTTGATAGGAAATGATTGTTTCCGTTGTTGCAGGGTATTGACCATTTGTAGTGGTACTTCCCTGTCCCCTATCTCGTCCTCTTCTTGCACTCATACTTATTATTAATGAATAGTAAGAGAATATACTGATGCACACGGACAGATATCTTAGGGATATACTCACTCTAGGGTATACTTCACCCTATCTCTAATGAGTTACCTAATGTGTTATACTCCTGAGCTAAAGTTTCAATCTTCAGCTCTGATACCAAAATGTAACGGTCTAGGCTTTTCAACCATCGACAGCGGCCACTCTTGACTGGTAGGCTGTTCAACCATCCCAGCCCCACCGTGGCATACAATGGTACCCTGCCCTTGCTTTTACGGCAAGCCTTTCGACTTCTTCACCTACTCGGTTAACCAACCCCTCCCAGGGAACATGTAGGGGTAAGAGTCTCCCATTCGCTACCAAACGCAAAGCGAGAACCCTCTATCACGTTGTATTAAGCAAGGTCAGTCATGAGACTGGTACGAGCAAACAAAAACAGTTTCTTTTTAAAAAACGACAAAAGAATTAAAAATTGATATCCGCAATGCTTTTCGAAAAATGGAACTACCATAAGGCCTCCCCGCACACACACAATGCAAGCACACGATTGGAGGAGATTTCTCCTTATGATAGTCAAAAATGCTTGATACGCGAAAACCATTTGATATTATTATTAGTGCATAGTGGAAAACATTTGCAAGTATAATATTAATCTTAGCCAGCATACGTATCATTATAGTATGCCTACTATAGCTACCATATTAGATGGCAGGTTCTACAACTAAACCGTACAAGACACGTATTGGATATTAGATTTCCAACAAATGGTCGGGCAAAGGAACTTCCTGGGCCAAATGGAAAGCCTCCGGAGGGACGCCCCGAGAACCTACACGGCTCTCTGCTAACACAAGGCCGGTTTACTCCCTTCCCAGGAGTAAAACCTAAGATATGCCATCCTCGGTCGTTTGCGACCTTTATCCGAGAATCCTCAACCACAAAGCAACATCACACAGTAATAAATTTACAGTGTCCACATGAGTTAAGTATCTGGGCTCCATAACATGATACCACCATTTTCCAGAAGGAATGGACACACCCTAGGGGCACGACCCCTGCAACCTTTTCGCATCTTTCCCGTTTCGACCATTTCCAAGGTGTGAGATCCTGATGCAGTCTCGTCCACAAAGCTACGCTTGTTCTCAAAGCCATGCTTCGATGAACAAATGATCGGCGGCACTTCGTATGCCACATTGCCAAACTGGGAATGTATCACTAGTAACCATCAACTACATAACATCTGAGCTCGTACGTCTCAGAGAAGGGTGTTAAGCTAAGGGAATAAATTTCCGCCACCAAATAGAAATGTATTTGATAGAAACCAGCTTTACATCATAAAGTGTAATGTCAAACACACATCCATACATGTCTGCTCCGGGTTCGAACAAAACCGAAGGCACTTCCAAAGAAGCCCTTGCAAATCCGGATAATCCCTAATCTCGTCTGGATTTCCCATCACATAAGGAGATCTCTATACTGGGGCTACTCGGTGCAGACACATTCGACGGGTTGTCCTTTCACTTTCAAAAATATCCGGTTTTCACCACCGGTCTTTAAATGTTATCCATAACGTCGTATCATTATTCGGAATAGGTTATACGACAGAAAGGTCCTCTCTCGGCTACACCGAATAATGAGCATAATATTTAAAAACATATGGATATTGGGATTTCAGTTAAGTCACAACTTGAAATCCAAAACTTTCCTTACAAATGGTTTAAACAAATTACCATTTCCAAATGTTTAAACAAAAAGATTCACTTCACAAAGTTCACCAATCTTTCACAAAGATTTATTCATAAATTTCAAACCAATTTCTTTTCAAATTGGATTATCTCATCTAATCATTACATCAAAGATTCAATTCATAGCTTTCAAAAAAAATCCCCATTTCAAATCTTTTGTATAAAATATACACCATTTAAAATCCTTTTAAATCTCAAAAAAAGGTTTAACCATCTTTCACAAAGGTTTATTCTTAGCTTTCAAAACGATTCACTTTCAAATTTGAAAATTTTTCAATCCAAATAGGAAATCCATCTTTATATGAAAGCGGTTATTATTTGAAAACAATTTGTTTTCATTTCGAAAAAATCCGATTACATTTGCACAAATTAAAATCCTTCTAATATAAAACCTGGGTTAGATTCAAATTTCCAAAATAATGATTTAAAACCCATATAAACACATTATACAGCCTGTTCAACCATAATTCAAATCTTGAATTCAAATTCAAAGCAACTATTTCAATTTCAAAACTTAATCAAGTTATTCAAAATAAGTTTTATCTTCAAAACTCCCTTTTCAAAACTTTCCATATTTGATTCAATTTCATTTACAAAACCATTTGGATTCAAAATTCAACTTTAAAATCATTTTAAAATATTTAATTCAAATATCTGTGACTTAACCGATTTCCTCGTGCAATCCATATTTGTGTGTGTATGGTGTAGCCCAGGGGTTTTACACAATAGTGCAACATCATTCAATCATCACAGATTAAATCACATCAATATTGATAAGCAGTATAATCTATAACGCTTATCTTCCATTCACAGATTGACAGATAAATGTATCACATATAAACAAATAAAATAAATTTCACACAGCTCAATTCACATAACAGAATATTACAGTCCAGAGATAACAATCAATTCAAGGCAATTCAACAATGCAAACATTCATAAGCAATCCAAGCATTCAATAATCATTTATAAAAAGGATTAATTAATTGTTTAATCCTAATTTAATTAAATTTTAATTTCCAATTAAATTAATTACTTATGAATTAATTACTTAATCTTGATTAATTAATTACAAATCATTTAATATTAATTAATTAATAATAAGTCCTTAATTATCCATCTTAATTAATTACCTTTAATTAATTAATCCTTAATTAATCACATTAATTAAATTAATCTTTAAGTTAATTACATATTTAATTAACCCTTAATTGTTAATTAATTCTTTGATTAATTATCCTTAGTTAATTACAATAATTAATTAATTAATCCTTAATTAATAATCATCCCTTAATTACTTTTATTAATTAACTAACCTTTAATTAATAAATTGCTCTTAAATTTATTACCTCAATTACATTGATTAATTATCCTTAAATTAATTAACCTTTAAACACTTGATTAATAAGTCTTAAATTACTAATTTATTTACCTGAATTAATCTTAAATTAATTACATGAATTAATTCTGTAACGACCCGCTATTTTGGACTATTCGCATCCGCACATGTCGGACTTGAATAATTCAAAATACCGAATTGTTAATTTAAATTTGGCAAAACTCAGATATATAGTAAATAAATAATCACATAATCACAAACACAGAGTAGTAATATGCAGCGGAAGTAAAAGAGATAGTAGTTCATGAAGCTACTATATAAATATATAAGATACATCAGAGTTAAATAAGTTACAACAAAAGTCTCGAATACAACAGTCAAATATAAGAATCAGAATACATCACTGGAATCATCGAATATCTGAAAGCTGGATAGATAGCTGGATCTCCAGGCGAAGCTCCAACTCCAAAGATAAGCCTCGAAAGCTGGTACCCTCAGTCTGACCCGAGCGTAAAGCAAAACACAAAACACTCGAGTCAGGATTAATATTCTCATATCAATAAATCCAACTCAAGTGAAATAGCAATCGAAATACAAGTAACTCAAAGGATGTTGGAATCACCATCCTCTAAGGATCCGTTAAACTATCTACTATGTAGTAGTGTACGCTAAATAGATAATGTCTATCAGTAATCTAAAATATCAAAATAGTGCTAAGGCGTTACCATTATCACCCTTAACACGTTTTTTATAAATGTCATAGTCTATACAACACTGTAAACTCCACCGTAAACTAGTGGGATATCAAGGGGTACTCCATAGGTATAACACAAAACAAATTCGTAGTGGTCGCATATATAGGGATACAAGTATGACAAGGCACATGAGGCAATACCCAAGGTAGTGAAACTACCGTTCGCCTGATCCGGACTGGTGAAAACGCATCGCTGCAACGATCGCAACACCGCGAAACAACACTCCTGAAATTCCGAGGGTGCACCAATCAATCACAAATAATGAGTGATAGTTACGAAGAAGTGTGTTTGCTCGAGGTGGCTAACCCCATTTGGCCCGGCACGGCTCTTGATTTTAGTCATTTCCAATTTGACACAAGTGTCAAGGCTATCCATTATCGTTCTCTTCCTTCAGTCATCACGTACATCATTCCAACCACTTCATTCTGGATCATCACTCCGCGTACAGTTATTAATGTGGTTTTCGGTTTAGATAGAGAGTATATCCTTAACCGATTCCAGTCTCTTTAATAACTTTCGTAATTATTACACCGATTGGTCGTATAATAAATTTCAAAACCAAATCAATTTCAATTTCAATTTGAATTTATAAATCAACATTTCGTTTGTCTTTCGATATCGATTTCCAAAGTTTACGTTTCAAAACTTCCAAATTACCATTTCAAAATCTTATAATTCGATTTCAACTTTTATTTAGACAATTCAATTATTGATTCAAATTCACATATGAATTTTATTTCGAAATCATTTAAATAAATTAATTTAACACTCAAATCAATTTCAAATTCATTTATCGATTTCATTCAATATTCGTTAAGTTACTTTATCATTCAAAACAATTTTACTTAATTCCCAATTCATTAAATCAATTACTTACGTTCATCTTCATTATATCAAAACTTCAAATTTAACTAAATTAGATTCCGTCAAATGAAATTTCCAAAATTACAAGTCTTACATTAATTTCAATAAATCAAATTTTATTTCTTGTTAAAGAAATTCAATTTCATTTATTTACTTACTCGGTTACACATTTCAAACTCAATTAATCAAGAACTAAATTTCATATATTCAAGAAGTTCAATTTCACTTATCATCTTACTTAAATTTTCCAAAACTTAACTAATAAAGAAACAATTCATTTTCTAACGAAGTTCAAATTCACTTATTCAAAAGTTCAATTTCTCTTATCAAAGAATTCAAATTTTATTCAATTATCAAACAATTCAATCTTATTCAATTATTAAATAATTTCAACTTAATTAAAAATTCAAACTTAACTATTAAATCATTTCAAACTTAATTCAATGAATAGTTCCAAATTTAATTGTTAAATCATTAAATTCAAAACAACGTTCTTTCATCAGTTATTACATTAATATTTTGTTTCAGATTTCAATATTAACATTTTCCTTTATCAAAGTTTACGTTCCAAATTTTATTTCAAAACCTTATTATTCAAATAAAATCTTTATTTTATTTCAAATCAAATTATTGACCAATCGGTTTATTTAATTCTCTATCCTAAGCCAAGTTCATTTTGGGTATTTATCATTTCAACCCGATTCCAATTCAATTCACAAATCAAAGCATAGCAAAGGGAACTTGCAGTGTGATAACAAGGATGGTGTCAAAGTAAATAAACAAGCAATAACACAATCAATAACAATCCAATAATTAATTCAAATAATCTCGAAATAATCGTATTAATTAAATTGATGGTTTAGAATTTTTCTATGAAAAAATATTTTGGTTTTGAAAACGTTTTATTTTCATCGCTTTTTAACTGATTAAATTGAAGTAAATTTATGCGCGAAATAAACTTTCATGTTTTCGGACGAAAATTTACCGGTTGCTATGTTTAACTGGACGCATTTCAAATATCAAATTTATATTTCAAAATTTTATCGTTTATATTATTTTTTTATTTTCTCACAAAAACGGTTAATTAAATGAAATAAAATCGTTAAAATATCCGGATTGTTACACTCTCCCCCACTCAAAACTTTTCGTCCCCGAAAAGGAAGGAAATAGGAGAATAGAAACAACCAAAAGAAAATAAATTTGAATTACAAAATAAACAATTAGTTCAAACCATATATATTTCAATTTTAATAATATTTATATTCAACAACTAGTCTTTAAATTCAAGGCTTCCATTAATTTTTTTCATTTCCCATTTATTAATGTTAGATACAAAAGGTTTCTTCCAAAACGAAATTAAATTTAAACTTGATTGATTCAAGATACTCCCTTAAGTTAATTTAATTAAATTTATTAACTTCCAATACAAATCTTCTTCTACTAATCATACCTATTATTTATCTAACTTATTATTCTATTTATCTCCATAAACATTTATAATTAAAATTTTGTGACGGCCCGAAAATTTTAACGATTTAAATTGGAATAATAAATTGATTTTAAATATTTAAAAGTTAATTTTCAACCTGAATTCAAATATTATTATTGTTATTAACAATAGCAATTCAGTTATTAGGTTTAATAAGGAATTGGGTAACTTATTGAATTCTTCAGTTTTAAGCCTGTTAAATAATTTGAAGGCTTATAAAATTTTAAATGATAACAAACGAGACGATTGAAAGTTTTATAATTTAATAAAATCAACAAGTGAAGATATTTTGTTAACACACAAGCGTAATCAGGAAGCTTCCCCCAACCTCTAATTTATAACCGCCCTCTCTAATCTTCAATGGGAAGGCCGAACTCATAATAAAAAACAAAATAAAAAGAAGAAACGAATGAAATTCGTTCGAAGATAAAATCAAAATCTTTTCGGTATTTCCTCATTTTCGATTTCAATCGAATTCAAGCCAAGAAGTCGCGTCGAAGAGCAAGCTTTCGCGAGAATCTAGGGCATCGTGTGAATAGGTGGAGTTTGGCTCGAACTCGAATTCATCTGCAAGAAGGGAGGTCGCTCTCTCTTTCTTGTCCTCTGGATGCAAATCGATCGCGATTAGGGGGATTGCCGTGAATTTTGTTTGAGGCCGTGTTCGAATTAGGGACTGCATCGAGGTCGCGTTCGACTTTGGCGGGGCCGCGACAGGAAGTAGCTCGCGTCCTTGAGATAGGGGTGTAGGCTTTGGAGCTGGAGGTTGGTCTCTTGGTTCGAGGTTAGTGCGTCGACCTGGGAAAGGCTACGCGTTCGAAGATGGTTCTTTTGAAGCCGATGCTGGATCGAGCTTATGGTAACCCCTTTTCTAAATTTTTACAAATTAATTTAAATATATATATGTATGGTTAGAGGACAGATGATGTATATTAAGATCAACCCATTTTTTTATTTGAAGAAGGTTTTACGTTAAAAGACGGATGTGTAGGTATAACAACAGTAAACAGAAATTCATATAAATATAAGTGCACATATGGTTTCAAATTAAGTATGTATAAGATGTTGGGATAAAAGATAGGAAAATTTATCTTTTTGTAAAAGGGAAACATACTAGTCCGAATTTAAATTATTAAGTTAGAATAAATTCATTAAATGGAACTTAGTTGTTTAATAAGTTCAGTTATTAATAAATTATAAAATGTTTATGCAAGGTTATAATCCGGGAAACCAAGTCGAGAATGAAGTGGATTTGCAAATTTAAGAGGCAAAGGTGAGTAACCCTCACATTTCTGAATTATCATTTAAATTTAAATGCTTAAATTCAAATGATTAGTTGAATGGTTTAATTGGATTGATGTGCTATATTATATAGTATTATATAGTACATACTGGAATGATTGATATCCTGTGATGAATATTTTTAGTAATTGGATTGCTTGAATATTCGGTACTCTGAGTTATCGAAATATATAAATTGGATTTTTGCAAGGAATGATTTGGTTGACTAATTTAGTAATTAAAGATTTGAATTAATTAATGAAGATTTAAGTTAATTAATGAAGTGAAAATATAATCATTGGGTGGTTTAATAAGTAATTGCTTAATATAATTAATAAAATAGAATTACTTTGTGTAATTAATCAAGAGATTAATTAAAATAACAAATTACGGAGAAATTAATTTATTAATGAAGTAAATAAGAAGATAGTTAATTACAAGTTGAGGATGATCGAGAATGATTAATATTGTGGTCGAATTAAAGTAAAATATAATTGGGAATCATTAATTTATGTAATTAATGAAGTAATTAAAGATTTGATTAATTGAGATAATTTAATTCATGATAAGTGACTTACGAGAAATCAATTAATATAAGTAATTCAAAACTAGTGTAATTAATTATAGTTAATTAATTTGTGAAGTAATTAAAGATTACTCGTTGATTTGGTAAGAATAATTAATATCGTGGAATTAATTAAAGAAAATTACCTGAATTGATTTGGAAGATAATTAAGCCAGGGTTGTTAATTAAGATGAATGGATATGGAAGAGTTGATTGATTAATTAATTGATTTTGGAATTCATCAATGAAGTAATCTAGGAGAATGTGGTTAGAAATTCAATTTGAATCAATTGAATTGATTTGTATGTGATGGATGCTTGATTGGCATTGGATGTTTTGCATGTGTTGATATCCCTGATATGAATGTTGTGTATTTCATTCGAATAACTTGTAGTAGGATAACACGTGTCTCGAAGAGACCGGGGTCGGGTATTGCGAAATACCCGAAACCACTTCGACCTTTTATAAATTGATCTGTGAAATCAATAGACTGGAATGAAATGTTTAAGTGAATTGGATTATTTTATCTAAAGTTTGGTACTTAGAAGTTTATATGTGAAATAAGTGTTGTTTATAACAACTTGTGAATTGATATAAGTTACCCCGTGTTATATAAGTTGTTTGCTTTGTTATTACATGTTAGTTGGGATTACTCACGCTGGTTTCCAGCCTGACCCGGGTATTACTTTGGTGTAATGCTCAGGTCAGACCGAGTATTACAGATTTTCAGGTAGGTACGTTCTGGAGCTCAGGAGGCGAGCTGGATGGCTAACGTATGGGGTATTTCCGCTGTAGTATATTATTGTGCATCTGAGACATGATTTGTATATGTCCATTATCTGTATATATGAGTAACTCTGATGTATATTAAATGTAATTAGCAAATATAGTATTCTTTTGTAAACTATTATTTATTATTATATTTTATCCGCTGCGAATGTGAGTTGTTGATGTTTCTTTTCTTCTTCTTCTTCTATCTCTTTCTTCTTTTTCATAACTATCTGGAATTTTCGGGTTCAAAAATTTTGGGTCGTTATAGTTGGTATCAGAGTAGAAGGTTAAGCGAGAACCTTGGCTCTAGTGGGAATTACTCATTAATAGAGTCCAAAGTACTCTAGAATGAGTTGAGTGTATATATATATATATATATATATATATATATATATATATGAGCGCGTACTTGTTATTTTCTTATATAAAGGTTTTTAATGATTTTATATAAAAATATATTTTGATATATAAAGGAATATTTCATTCTAATAAATATTAAGGCGATTGGTTGTTAAATTATTGAAATTAAAATTAAGAAATAATATAATACAACCAAACTGAAATTTAATAAAGATAAGTTTGAAATGGATTCAAACTGAAGCTGAAGTTTAGGATTGGAATCAAATTAAGGAGGAATAAAAATACAACTAAATTAAAATTTAAGTGATTGAAAATGAAATTCTAAATCTATCCCAGAATTTGAAATTTTGGTTTCAAAGTAATGAAAATAATAAATAAGTATTATTTGGATAACCGGGATTTGTTGAAGTAATGGGTTGTTTGAAATTGATTTGAATTTAAAACCGAAGGTGGTTTAAAATTTTAAAACATGGCTGGAAGGGCCAAGAAATAAATATGTATGTATGGGTATACATGATATCAAAGATAATTTGAAGTAAACTCTAAGGGGTTGAGTTTTGATTTTTCCCGGAAATGTGATATTAAAACCCAAAGTGATATAAGTTTTGAACTTATAAAAGGGAAAGAATTTGAAGTTGAAGTGGGAAATTCAATGTGAGAATGAGGTTGACTGGACTAAGTAAATTGAATTTAACTTGGAAGAAGTTAAATAAGTTTGAATGAACAACTTGGATTGAAAATTTTAAGATGAAATTGGAATTTAACTTGGAAAGATAAATGGTTGATTGGAATTGGGAATGTGTGTGATCTCAAACAGTTTGAGATTTAAATATGAAAATGGATAATGTTTTCAAATAAATTGGATGTTATCATCCTATTGTTAATAAAAATCTTTAAATTGGGAATGGAATTGTATAAATAAAATAAGTTTGAATAATTGAATTGTAACATAAACTTGTTAAGAACTGGCTTCAAACTGGAAAATTAGATTGAATAATAAATTAAAATTTTAAAATAAAATTGTATTGAATCTTGAAATACATAAGTAAAAATAATTTAAAATGAGAATTTTGAGAAATTGGGCTCAGAAATTAAAATGATTAAACACTTTGATTTAAAGGTTAATTTAGTTTAAAGAGTTAAACCAACCTTTGAGAATTTAACTCGAATTTCTATACTTCGAGATAGTTTAAATTCAAGATTTAATTGAATTAGTTTAAAATTGAATTTGGTTTGAAGAAGTTGGATTGGAGATTGAAGATTTATAAGTTCAAAGATTTAATGGAAGATTTGAATTGGATTGAATTGAAATGATTGAAATTGAAGTGGGTTCAATTGAATGGATACTAGTCCAAAGTAATTAGAATAATTTCGGAATTGTTATTTAAGTGGAATTGGTTTAAAATCAAAAAGGAATTTGAAATATAGATTGTAAATGAAATTCATAAATTGAAATAAACTTTATAAATAAATGAGATTATAAGTTGAAATAGAATCCCAGAGAATATTTGAAAATAAAGTAAGATGAAAATTCCAGGGTAATGTTTAAATATGAATTGGATGGATTGGGAATTTGGAATTTTTGGGAAAATTAAAAATTCCTTTGGATTTGAAAGTGGTTTCAAAAGGTTTTGGAGAAATAATAGTATTATTTCAAAAATATTTTGTGTTGAACTTGAAATCTGGAAGATTTGAAATTAAAAATGTTTGGAAATGTTTTTAAAGAGATAAAAGCATTGAACTCTTTCAGTCACTGGAAAATAACGTTGGTGATGACTGCAGCATCTTCGATGTTTATTTTCGAGTTTCTAAAAGAGAAATTGCTACCAAATTGTTTTAAATTGGGATTGTTTGTGAATTGGGTTTGATTTTGAAATTCAAAGGGATAATTGAATTTGCCAAAGAATTTTGGATATAGTTGCATTCTAAGGTGATATTGAAATTTTGGAAATTTGTTTAAACTCTGGAATCTTGATTAAATGTTTATGGAATAATAAAAATATATTGGCTACATAAAATGTATAATTCTAAGTTAAAAGTAAATGTGAATGTAACTGATTATAAATAGAAGGTGTAAAATTGAAATTATACTTAAGGTTGTAAGTTTAAAGATCAAATGGAATTTGATCTGAAATTGGAAGGAAATTGAGAATCAATTCAATTTGAATTGGGAATGAATCAAGTCCAATGGAAATTGGAGTTAATTAAATTGGGATTGGGTTAATCTAAATGGAGTGGAAATTTAAATTGGATTGTTGGGAAGTGAAAAGTTTTGACTCTAGACCATTTTCAATGTAAATTGTTTTAATATAAATAGTTTTAAGTCTATTTTCTTATCTATTTACTATAAAACTTTCTTTTTAAAACCTAAACTATTTTATACTGGTTTTGCCACTACTTTTGGAACTCTTTACCTATTTTACAACTGTTTTATAAACTAATTATTAATTTTCAACTAAGTTATGAATTAATTACTATTTTACAATTATTTTGCAATTATCTAAAATTTCTGAAACTATTTAGCTATTTTTCAACTATTTTATAATTAGTTAACTATTTACGGTTATTTTGCAAACTATTAATTATTTTTCAATGTATTTATCTATTTTTAAAATTTTCAAGCTATTTTCTAAATATAAACTGGTCGGAGTTTAAACTTTTTATGATTAAATACCCAGCTGGGATAAGAATTTGGGTGATAATCCAAAAGGGGATTAAGGCAAATGTGAATAAGTGAATGAAAATTTAAGTGATTGTGAATAGAAAGGAATTGATATTGGAAAGAGTAATCAAATGTGAATATTTGATTTTGGGTAAACAAAGTTATCTCTTTGTTATATATTCTTCCCTTGTTGAATCTATTGTGGGAAGAAAAAGGATTTTGGAAGTGTTTGAAGTATAAAAGGAATTTTATACGAGTTTGAAGTGATCCAAGGTTTTAAAAATTATATATCTGTATATATATAAGGGATCTATGAGGATTTTGGAAAAGGTTTTGGGAACCTTTGGATTTGGAAAGGCTTTTGATTTTTGGGTAAAATCAATATTGAATTTGGAAAGCCTAGTTTGAGAATTATCGATTTTGGAATAATCGATTTTGTGTAAAGAAGCGTTGATGAAATTCATACTAGGTGTATGATTTGAAAAATACTATATGTGTATAGTATAAAGTGTTTTAATGATAGCTCTGGGAAAAAAGGCACTCCCTTGAAATGGACTTCTCAGGAGTGCCACCGAGTGGTGCTGCCTTGAGCCCAAGGGGGGTTCTAAAGTTGATCCCGTGAGGAGTTCGGACAAAACTAGTTCCTGAGGATTATGAGTTGAGTTACCATAGCGTAAGTTGTGTGTGCCGCGGAGAGCCAAAAGTTACATGGACTTTTGTTGTGACTGCAACGTAACCCAGGATGTAACTGCGACCTATGGTAACATAGCAAAAGTCGTGTGTGCCGCTGAGAGCCAACAGTCTGCGTTTGAGTTTATCTCGGTAGACTGCGACCTATGTAGGAGTGGAGAAGTTTCGTTTCGACAGCGAAAATCAGAGTGCCGCGGAGAGCCTGCAGTTACATGGACTTTTGCTGCGACGGCAACGTAACCCTGGATGTAACTGTGATCTGTTGTGTGGGTTCCATCGAGAGTGCCGCGGAGAGCCTGCAGTTACATGGACTTTTGTTGCGACTGCAACGTAACCCTGGTATGTAACTGTGACCATGGAATGGGGGTGATGATTTCCAGAGCATCCTCATTAAAAAAATATTTCCTCTATTTTCAAAATTGTTTTCTATATTTTCAATAAAATTATTTTCCAAGTATTTTCACTGGATGTTGAAAACGAGTTTGCCAAGTACTTATAGATTTTCAGTCCTACGCCTGATCAACGTATGATTGAATTTCTATGAGAACAAGGATGGACTGGTTGAGACATCGAGTTATGAGAAATATTTTATAAAAAGCTATTTTAATTGTATTATCCGAATTTAAGGCATTTCTAAATCTTCAAGTAAAAAGGGAATCCAAACTGGAATTATAAAACAAAACCGAATTCAGGAAAAATTTAATGAAGTGATTTTTGTAAATTAAGTTGGAGGGAAGCTAATCAGCTAAATAAATTATTTAATGGAGTATGTTAATAAAATTTAACTTTGGTTAATAAATGGATTGTAAATTAATAATGGAGTTTGGAAATGAATTCAAATTGTAAATAGAACTCGACTTGGATTTAATAATGAAATAAATTAGAAGAGATGTTGTAAAAATAAAATAGGGTTGGATTGAAAAAGAAATGTGATGGTTTGAATTATAAATAAAATTCAAGGGTGATTTGAATAATATTTAATGAGGTTTGCAAGTAGATTGGATATAAGAGAATTGATTATAATAGAAATAGTTTGAGTTGCAAAGCAAAATCCAAGTGAATAGAAATAAATTGAGAGTGGCCTTGTATTAATAAAATAAATTCGATAACAAATTAAGTAAGCAATTAAAAATTTTAAATGGGTTTATTGAGTTAAATAATAAATGGATGAAGTCTGATAAAACAAAAACTAAATCAAAATTGTGATTGGCATAAGATTATCAGACTGAACTTAAATTTGGTGGTATATTAATTGAAAGTATAAATGAGATAAGTATGTGGTTGGACATTATTTTGGAAATTGTGAAGGTGAATTTAAAATCAAAATTTAAAATGGATAAGTTAACTAAATTTAATGGAAGTTGCTTAAATGAGAATCAAATAAAGGCAAACCTAAGTTTAATGTTGGAATAAATTAAAGTAAATTAATTTAAGCTTAAAACTATGGAAGTTTGGCTTCGAATCAGAGTGAAAGCCCATTAAATAAAGCTTGGATTGAATTAATTTGGGAATGGCTAGTAGTATACAAGAATGGAATGTGTCGAGCTAAATAAAATAATTGTGAATAAATTAAAATGGAATTGAAGTAAATAAAATTGAGTTGGAATCAATTTTAATAGGTTATAAAACTTAAGTAATTATTTATTCACGTGGATGTTATCAAATTGCGTAGAAATAATTGTTGTCTAATGTAAACTGGATTTAATTAAATTTTATGGATTAGTGGAAGCAAATATAATTGATTTTTGAGTTAATTGAAGTGAATATGAGTTTGTTTTGCTTAAAAATGAATTGAATGTGAATGATTGCTTTGTAAACCATTAGAATTGAATGTAATGGCATATAAATTTGGTTGAAAGCAATTGGATTAGCTTTAAATTATATAAATCGCTTGTGGTAAGCGTTTGGTGTTTGATGTTTTTGAAATGCTTGTGTTTAGCCATTGAAAGTAAGTGAAATGCTAATAGAATTTCTATATATGGCACCGACATATTTAAACTGAGTAAGTACAGGTACAGGGAAGCCGTTTGGCTAGATTTGGGGTATGTTAAGTGCTAAAATAAATAAGCTGCTTGCTTAAAAGCTAACTAAAGGTACGCCTACGCAATTAAAATAGGAAATATGAACTGTTTTTGCTTTTTCCGACCGTGTGGGTCGATGTATACATATTTATATCTTTTGTCAAATTGCAAAAGCTCCTCCGTACAAAGGAGACTCTGTCAAAAATTTTTGAAAATTTTGGGAGTTAGAAATTTTTTGGAAAATTGGTGAACGACAAAAAAATTTCAAATTGGAAATTAAAGTAAACTAGTAAATGAAACTAACATGAATCAGTTTTAATGAAAGATAAAATTCAATATTAGAAATCGAAATAAAATTGAATTCATATGAAAACGGAAACAACAAAATTGAATAGCGGTATATGTGAAAACCTATATATGAGAAGGTATAAAATAATTTGTAAGGTTGCGATTGGATATTGTTGCTAAGTGAGATATGCGGGTACTAAAGGGAAATGAAATTGGATTTGGTTCCATGAGATAAATGTGGATTGCCCGACAAAGGTATGTATTTAAATTCTGTATTGTAACGTCCCGAAAATTTTCAACTTTCGAAAATTCAACATCGATACTCACTTTATCGACTGCCGAGAAATCGAAGGCCGGAAACCCGAAATGTTATGGTTTAAGAAAAGGAAAGAGGTGGAAGAAGAGAGAGAAAGATAGAAAACAGAGAGAAAAGAAAATAGAAAGAACAGAAAGAAAACAACAGAACAATAACAGAATCTCACAATTCGCAGCGGAACAACATATAATAATAAATGAATAATCTTTAAACAAAGAACTATATCAGTTATTACATTTTATACATTACATTACATCATCATCAGAGTGTACAACAACATACAACAACAAACAGTGCAGCGGAAAAAGAAATACTATATACTAGTAATACGCCATGCCATCCATCTTGCCTCCAGCAACTCCAGAATATCCTGATAAACCTTAACTCTTGACTGCCGGTGTGGAAATTGGTGGGCACCCAGAGTTTAGGAAGGAAAACAATAAACCCCGAGTCAGTCATGTGACTGGTGTGGGAACTCAAAACAGTTTATTTATCTTTAAAATCAAAATAGAAGAATATTTTTAAAGTCAATTCGCAATGCTTTTAAAATGAGACTACCATAAGGCCTCCCGCACACACACACAATGCAAACGCAGAATCGGAGGAGATTTCTCCTTATGATAGTCAAAGATGCTTGATACGCATTTAAAAGAAACATTTGATTTGATATTATTACTAGTGCATAGTGTAGGAAACATTTCGAAAGTAGAATATAAATCTTAGCCAACATAGACATTTCGAACTATGCCTACTATAGCTACCATCCAAAAAGTGGGGCGCCACCATAAGTAGATGGCAGGTAATACAACTAATACCGTACAAGGCTCGTATTTGAAGAATGGATTTTCCAACAAATGGTCATGCCAAGGAACTTCCCATTGCCACATGGAAACGCCTCTGGAAGGACGCCTCGAGAACCCAACTGGATCTCTGCCAAACAAGGCCAGGAACCCCTTTTCCCAAGGGATATTACAAACCCTCAGATATGCCACCCCCGGTCCATTAGGACCTTTAAACGAGAGCTCTCTAACCAACATCACACCATAATAATAAGTGTTTCAACATGAGTAAGTATATGGGCTCCATACCATGATACTACCCTTTTCCAGAAGGAATGGTCATACCCTAGGGAAGTTATCCCTGAAAACCTTGCCGCACAATTCCTGTTTCGACCATTACCGGTTTGTGAGGCTCGACGAAGTCTCGTCCACAAAAACACACTTTATACAAAAGCCGTGCTTTGGGTCAACAAATGATCATAGAAATGATCACAAAGATAGACGATCAAACAAATGATCCTATCACAAATAATCAACACAATGATCATTTCACGGCAACACTCAGCATGTCACATTACCAAATTGGGAATATATCGTTGATAACCTTCAACTACATAACCTTTGAGCTCGTACGTCTCAGAGAAGGGTGTTAAGCTAAGAGAATAAATTCTCCGCCACCAACAGAAATATATTTGAAAAAAATCGGCTTTATATCTCAATTTGTAATGTCAGACATACAATCCATACAAGTCTGTTCCGGGCTCGAACAGAACCGTAGGCACTTACAAAGAAGTCCTTGCAATCCGGATAATCTCTAATCACGTCCGGACTTCCCATCACATAGGGAGTCTCTATACCGTAGCTACTCGGTGCAAAGACAATCGACGAGTTGTCCTTTCGCTTTCAAAAAGATCTGGTCTTCAACACCGATCTTCAAATGCAATTCATAACGACGTATCGCATATTCGGAATGGGTTATACGACCCCATGGTCCTTTCCCGGTTAACCCGAATAGTGAGCGCTTATTTAAAAATAAGTGTGGCATTCAAATTCAAACAAATCACATCAATTACCCATTCAAAGGGAAATAGTGATAGTCGGTTATTGAACTATCAATGGATATGCACAACATCACCAGATTCCAAATAATTTTCCAAATTATTTATTTTCCAAACTATCTTTACAAGATATATTATTTTCAATACTTCAAAAATAAATCAATATTTATTTTTAAACAAGTTCCCCTTTCTTTTATAAATTCCATAGTGAATTTATATTCACAATATCTACTGATATACGATTTTCAATAGGTTTCAATATTCCTTTTCAATTTATCTTCAAAAAGATAAATTCTCAAAATATTCACTTTATATTGGAAAACATTTCCATACTTATTAAATAAGTAATTCATGAACCTATTTATTTTCAACACTTGGAAAATATTCAATATACTTAAATCGAGATTAAGTATATATTTCATTTTTAAGGAAATCATTCTCTTAAACATAGTTATTTGGGCCAAAATGAATGTTACGTAAAACATCGTTACAACGTCCCAAAATCACTAGTATAGGGATTCGAATTTAAGATAGATATATAAATCCAAATACTAAACAAAACATTTCCTTTCGGAAATCATTTACTATAACAACAGTGTTATAGTCAACCATTTCCTTCTATTTCTCGAAAACGTCTATTTCAACAATGAATGTTGAAATCTATGGTTTCGAATCTCAACGCATTTTAAAACATCGTTAGATCGTTTTAATTCTATTTAAAACATCACATTCAAAACAATTTCTTTAACATACTATTCACTATTCAAAAACGTGAATATAACTCCATTAATAAGTTATAACAATTTACTTATCAAAATAAGTCGTTGCGAATTTATGAAACAACGTTTATAAATTCCATTTCTATTCATTTTATAACAACTTCCTTTTATAAATTCCTTTATTAACCTATTCAATTTATAACTCAATTATAAAACAAAAGTTCACATTATAAGTTAAATGCTTATAAAACGATTATTTTACAAAATTGTTCTTTTTAAGACTTCCAAAGTTATAAATCTTATAACTTATAAGATCCATTTATTTACCCAAATATATTCTTTAATAACTTCACAAAATTTATAAATCTTACTATTTATAAATTTCATTCATAACTTCACCATTTATAATTTTATAAATTCCATTCACTTATGCAATCCATTTTCACTTCATTCAAACACCTATAAAAACTCGTTTTATAATTCAAATGTTTTAATTTATAAATATCTATTTATAAATCCTTTATAAAATCAATTTATACTATTATTTTAAAACATCTTTAATCTCCTTTATAATTTCACCATTCTCTTGATTTATAAAAAAATCAAATTTTATAAATCCTATTTTTAAACTTTTTATAATAAATTCAAAAATCCAATTTTTTTTTTATATAAAAACATTAACCCCATATTTTCAAAAATCAATCTTTAACCGTATTTCTCAAAATCATAATTTTTTATAACTTTAAAAATTATAACGTTTATTTGTTTAAAATGGATCAATTCCAAAAATATTTTATAAACGTATACTTTCAAAAATCACTTTAAAATCATTTTAAAATCCCAAAATTTGGTTCAATGATGCTACACACCAAATAGTCAATCACGACTACAACGATATCATATATCGATATGATAATCAATCAAATATCAAAATATCTGAAATCAAATAAATACTGTTGAGGAATCCAGTTGGATGCCTCCAACCTATTTTCCTGCATCCACAAACATTAGCACAATACCAATTTCGCTCCAGTACGAAATTATCGCGGTATATGGGATTTAAAATATTATCCGCTTAATAGATGGCGCAATAGGGTCTCATCCGCTATACAAATGCGGGAAATTAATAACTGCAATATATACATATGCCAATATATATATATATTGTTATTATATATAATACCAATTTCACTGTTTATGAAATATTCGCGGTATATGTTTTTAATAAATAACATCCGCTTACTAACGGCGCATAATGTCTATTTTAACAATCAATAGATAACAATCATCATTCAAACATGCATTCAAATATTTTAAATCTAACTATTTAAAATAAAAATCGAAACTGATTCGATTGAGTGAGAAGTTCTCACCTTGATTTCAATTCCGTTTTAGCGATTTATTTCGAATAAAATTAAACGGACGTTTAATTTTACATGAAATTTTCACTAACTCCAAACGACTCCAATCCAATTCTATAGCGTAGTGCTCGCCCATACGATCCCAATGAAACTGGTTTCGCACGTTTTCGACCTCGTATGAAAAAGATATGATTTTATGAAGTTTATACGAATTTAAACTTAATAATTACAACATATATTTCTATTTTAAAACCAAACAGAATCATCACCGTTAGATCTCCATCCCCCCATCATAGCCTTGCGCTTCATCTCCTTCTTCACGCACGTTCACATCTCCAGTAAACTACACGCACAAATAACCCACCAACCACGAAATTAGGGTTAATAAATTCGACCACCACACTCGCTTTTGCTCTGATCAAGAACCACCACAAGGACCGCCTTCGCACCCTCTACCACCGGCCAGAGCAGGGCTGAGCTCGGCCCCCCCTTACGCTCGAAATGCGTGCGCCACCTACAGAGAACGCGGCCCACTGCCCTCCTCCACGCGACGCCAAACCACATCATCACCGTACAGATATAAAGCTCTCACAATGCTCTTCCTTTCATTAGTTGAACACTTCTCCTAATTGTCTACGAATTTAGAGAAATTGAGAGAGAAAGGAACGACATTTTCTGGCCGTCGAATTGATGGTGGCGGCTGCGTCTAGAAACTAGGGTTTGGTTTTTTTTTTTTATTTGTGAATGAAGGCTATTTATAGAGAATCGAACGAAACACTATTCATTCCGGAAATTCGAAACTCCGATTCACGCGCCGTAACCAGCGTTTCTAGGGTTTACCCCGCGTTCCGGACACAATGGAATAGGTTTCGAAAGCTAATTCGGACATCTGTGCGAGTAATGGCGATAAACGTTCAATTTGAATTAAACCGATTTAAACGATTTTCTAGGCGTTTTAATTTGTACCGGACAAACGGTAAATCCAATTGACACGAAATTTGAAACCTTATAACAATATCACATTACAGATCCGATGAAACTGGTTTCGTCGAAATCCGAGACTTTTTGAAAAATGGCTATTTTAACTCGCCAAATTAATATTAAAAACAATTTGATGCCTTTTGAGCTGCCACGATCAAACGATAACTACGATTGCTACGAAAATTGAAATCCGGTAATAACTAACTATTATGGATCCAATGGAACTGGTCTCGTCCAATTCTGAGACTGTTCAAAAATTGACTATTTTCACTAGTCGTTTTAAATATTAAAATATTCAATTTTCACAAATTAACTTTTAATTCAATTTTAAAAGTTCTAAAATATCATTCTAACTTCAATATGATAAAATAAAATTTTACAAATCATTTTCAATCATATTTATCTCAATTTTCAATTATTTCCATAATTTAACATATTAAATTATCGATTTAATTATTCAATTAAATCCAATTATTCGAATAAAAATTTATTCGACTTATATATTTCACTTATTAATATTTAAAATTAATTAAATATTCAATTTTAAATTACTAAAAATCCTGGGTCGTTACTTGTATGATATTGGATTGGGTTTTTGATGTAGCCACTTGGCTTTTTTTTTCTTTTTGGAATTTGGGGAGCCGTAGAGGCCTTTTGTAGTTGTACCGAGCTAGCCGCGCAAAGGAGACGCTGGCAAAATTTCTCGGAAATTTAGGGAGTTAGAAAAATTTTGAGAAAATTTTGATAATTTTAAAATTTGATTTTAAATTGAAATTTGAATATTTGAGGAAAAGAGTATTGTTGAGAAACCGTGGAAGAGTTTGGAAAGTTAGTACCAACTGATAGTGGGTCTTTAATAAAAGATAGTTGGTAGGATGTTGAATTGGGAATTTTGGGAAAAGGTAAACGGGTTTGGAATCATTCTTCCTAACTAATAATTTCGGGGACGAAATTCTTTTAAGGGGAAGGAATGTGACGGCCCGGAAATTTTAACGATTTTAATTGGAATAATAAATTGATTTTAAATATTTAAAAGTTAATTTTCAACTTGAATTCAAATATTATTATTATTATTAACAATGGCAATTCAGTTATTAGGTTTAATAATGAATTGGGTAACTTATTGAATTCTTCAATTTTATGCCTGTTAAATAATTTGAAGGCTTATAAAATTTTAAATAATAACAAACGAGACGATTGAAAGTTTTATAATTTAATAAAATCAACAAGTCAAGATATTTTGCTAACACACAAGCGTAATCAGGAAGCTTCCCCCAACCTCTAATTTATAACCGCCCTCTCTAATCTTCAGTGGGAAGGTCGAACTCATAATAAAAAAAAACGAACGAAATTCGTTCGAAGATAAAATCAAAATCTTTTCGGTATTTCCTCATTTTCGATTTCAATCGAATTCAAGCCAAGAAGTCGCGTCGAAGGGCAAGCTTTCGCGAGAATCTAGGGCATCGTGTGAATAGGTGGAGTTCGGCTCGAACTCGAATTCATCTACAAGAAGGGAGGTCGCTCTCTCTCTCTCTCCTGTCGTCTGGATGCAAATCGATCGCGATTAGGGGGATTGCCGTGAATTTTGTTTGAGGCCGTGTTCGAATTAGGGACTACATCGAGGTCGCGTTCGACTTTGGCGGGGCCGCGACAGGAAGTAGCTCGCGTCCTCGAGATAGGGGTGTAGGCTTTGGAGCTGGAGGTCGGTCTCTGGGTTCGAGGTTAGTGGGTCGACCTGGGAAAGGCTACGCGTTCGAAGATGGTTCTGTTGAAGCCGATGCTGGATCGAGCTTATGGTAACCCCTTTTCTAAATTTTTACAAATTAATTTAAATATATATCTATGTATGGTTAGAGGACAGATGATGTATATTAAGATCAACCCATTTTTTTATTTGAAGAAGGTTTTACGTTAAAAGACGGATGTGTAGGTATAACAACAGTAAACAGAAATTCATATAAATATAAGTGCACATATGGTTTCAAATTAAGTATGTATAAGATGTTAGGATAAAAGATAAGAAAATTTATCTTTTTGTAAAAGGGAAACATACTAGTCCGAATTTAAATTATTAAGTTAGAATAAATTCATTAAACGGAACTTAATTGTTTAATAAGTTCAGTTATTAATAAATTATAAAATGTTTATGCAAGGTTATAATCCAGGAAACTAAGTCGAGAATGAAGTGGATTTGCAAATTTAAGAGGCAAAGGTGAGTAACCCTCACATTTCTGAATTATCATTTAAATTTAAATGGTTAAATTCAAATGATTAGTTGAATGGTTTAATTGGATTGATGTGCTATATTATATAGTACTATATAGTACATACTAGAATGATTGATAACCTGTGATGAATATTTTTAGTAATTGGATTGCTTGAATATTCGGTACTCTGAGTTATCGAAATATATAAATTGGATTTATGCAAGGAATGATTTGGTTGATTAATTTAGTAATTAAAGATTTGAATTAATTAATGAAGATTTAAGTTAATTAATGAAGTGAAAATATAATCATTGGGTGGTTTAATAAGTAATTTCTTAATATAATTAATAAAATAGAATTACTTTGTGTAATTAATCAAGAGATTAATTAAAATAACACATTACGGAGAAATTAATTGATTAATGAAGTAAATAAGAAGATGGCTAATTACAAGTTGAGGATGATCGAGAATGATTAATATTGTGGTCGAATTAAAGTAAAATATAATTGGGAATCATTAATTTATGTAATTAATGAAGTAATTAAAGATTTGATTAATTGAGATAATTTAATTCATGATAAGTGACTTATGAGAAATCAATTAATATAAGTAATTCAAAACTAGTGTAATTAATTATAGTTAATTAATTTGTGAAGTAATTAAAGGTTACTCGTTGATTTGGTAAGAATAATTAATATCGTGGAATTAATTAAAGAAAATTACCTGAATTGATTTGGAAGATAATTAATCCAGGGTTGTTAATTAAGATGAATGGATATGGAAGAGTTGATTGATTAATTAATTGATTTTGGAATTCATTAATGAGGGAATCTAGGAGAATGTGGTTAGAAATTCAATTTGAATCAATTGAATTGATTTGTATGTGATGGATGCTTGATTGGCATTGGATGTTTTCCATGTGTTGATATCCCTGATATGAATGTTGTGTATTTCATTCGAATAACTTGGGGTAGGATAACACGTGTCTCGAAGAGACCGGGGTCGGGTATTGGGAAATACCCGAAACCACTTCGAACTTTTATAAATTGATCTGTGAAATCAATAGACTGGAATGAAATGTTTAAGTGAATTGGATTATTTTATCTAAAGTTTGGTACTTAGAAGTTTATATGTGAAATAAGTGTTGTTTATAACAACTTGTGAATTGATATAAGTTACCCCGGGTTATATAAGTTGTTTGCGTTGTTATTACATGTTAGTTGGGATTACTCACGCTGGTTTCCAGCCTGACCCGGGTGTTACTTTGGTGTAATGCTCGGGTCAGAGCGACTATTACAGCTTTTCAGGTAGGTACGTTCTGGAGCTCAGGAGGTGAGCTGGATGGCTAACGTATGGGGTATTTCCGCTGTAGTATATTATTGTGTATCTGAGACATGATTTTTATATGTCCATTATCTGTATATATGAGTAACTCTGATGTATATTAAATGTAATCAACAAATATAGTATTCTTTTGTAAACTATTATTTATTATTATATTTTATCCGCTGCGAATGTGAGTTGTTGATGTTTCTTTTCTTCTTCTTCTTCTATCTCTTTCTTCTTTTTCATAACTATCTGGAATTTTCGGGTTCGAAAATTTCGGGTCGTTACAAATTTAGTGAACAACATTTATTATACACACTCACTTTTTTATTTATGAAGACAATTTATATTGTATATTATCCAATTATCTCAAATTAACAATTTCAAAGATCATAAATTTGAATAGTCATTTATTATAATCATACTTTATTCGACAAATTTAATTCTTCTTTATTCCAAATTATTATTAAATTTATTCTACTTAATATATCCTATCACATATGTATTGAGTATATTTACATTTATTGTAACTACTCAAATTTATTTAAAATTTCCTTTGATATCATTTTATATTATATAATATTCAATTGCATAGTCAGCTTTTGAAAATTTTAGGTAAGTTATATATAATGAAATTGAGTATTATGCAATCAAATTTTACAATTTACTTATTTGAAGTTAAGTATGTTTAGCCAAAACTTTTGGTTTCATTGAAAATCGTCTTTAATCATAAATTTAATAATTTTAAATTTTCGATTTCCATTTAAACCATTTAGAGATAATTTATGTATATGCTATATATATCAAATCAAACTATAGTTAAAATAATATACCTATATACGTATAAATCAAATCATAATTAAGAAATTTAAATCGATTAAATTTCCAAATCAAAACAGTAGCAAAACTACGAATTGGTCTCTCCACTTCGAAACTTGAAAATAAATGTCGATGATGCGGCCGTCATTACCGAAATTATTTTCCAGCGACAAAGAGAAGAGCACTGATCTAAACATCTAAAATTTCTTTCAAATGATTTCTATTCGAAAATACTTTAAATAACATACCTTTTAAAACTTTAAATACAAGGTTTGAAATCTATGGGAAATTAAATTCCCAAATTCTTGTTTTAAATTCATTTAAATTTTAAATCAAATTATATCCAAGTTTTATAAATTCATTTATTTATATTATACAATAGCCAATGGTTTATACATAAATGAAAATTTAATATTATCATTTCGGACCACGGATTCGTTAACCATTTAATTTCAGGAAAACTATACTTATATAATATAATTATACACAATTTATTTCGTTTACCAAATTGAAAACAATATTGTGTCAATTTGCTCTGTTCAAGTGTTTTTGAAATCCTATCGATAGCGTTGATCAGACGAATCGATCAAAGACCCAAATCAACATCAACAACTCAAACAACACAATATATTTTTCTTATTTTTAATATTGATTCACAAATACACTTTCTCGCTCGACGATACAAGAATGGTTTTCAAAATAAGTATAGAGATTCAAATTTGATGGAAATCAAATCAAAGAGAATTTTGATTCGATATAAGTTCGAAAGAAAAGATAAAATAATTCAATTAACAGGGTCGGGAGATGGATAAGCTTATTTTATTCATGGGCAACCTTAACCGGGTTGACCGTAACTTCAAGAATAAGATCGATGCTGAATTTTGAGGCAAATCGGCACCAGATCATAAGAAATAAAATTCAGGTATAGTAGGGAATAGATAGCATCATAAACCGAGGATACAGAAATCTCCGGTAAATTAATGTCTATTATAAAGGAATTTCATCCATTTTCAAATAATTCGGAGGTTGGCGAGACCGCCGATTTCTTATAAAGATCATTCGAAGAGGAGTCATGGGATGCTCCAAAATTGAAAGAAGACGAATAGTGAGGGACAAGAATGAATTTTAGAACCGAGGGAACGTTCCAAAATTCAAAGGAATTGAGTTAAAAGCAAAATTAAACTCGAATGAGAGTGATTCTGTAAATACATTTACCATATATACTAAGTTCTGCCTAGAGCTACCAAAGCTCTGATACCAACTGTAACGACCCGCTATTTTGGACTATTTGCATCCGCACATGTCGGACTTGAATAATTTAAAATACCGAATTGTTAATTTAAATTTGGCAAAACTCAGATATATAGTAAATAAATAATCACATAATCACAAACACAAAGTAGTAATATGCAGCGGAAGTAAAAGAGATAGTAGTTCATGAAGCTACTATATAAATATATAAGATACATCAGAGTTAAATAAGTTACAACAAAAGTCTCGAATACAACAGTCAAATATAAGAATCAGAATACATCACTGGAATCATCGAATACCTGAAAGCTGGATAGATAGTTGGATCCCCAGGCGAAGCTCCAACTCCAAAGATAAGCCTCGAAAGCTAGTACACTCAGTCTGATCCGAGCGTAAAGCAAAACAAAAACACTCGAGTCAGGATTAATATTCTCATATCAATAAATCCAACTCAAGTGAAATAGCAATCGAAATACAAGCAACTCAAAGGATGTTGGAATCACCATCCTCTAAGGATCCGTTAAACTATCTACTATGTAGTAGTGTACGCTAAATAGATAATGTCTATCAGTAATCTAAAATATCAAAATAGTGTTAAGGCGTTACAATTATCCCCCTTAACACGTTTTTTATAAATGTCATAGTCTATACAGCACTGTAAACTCCACCGTAAACTAGTGGGATATCAGGGAGTACTCCATAGGTATAACACAAAACAAATTAGTAGTGGTCGCGTATATAGGGATACAAGTATGACAAGGCACATGAGGCAATACCCAAGGTAGTGAAACTACCGTTCGCCTGATCCGGACTGGTGAAAACGCATCGCCGCAACCATCGCAACACCGCGAAACAACACTCCTGAAATTCCGAGGGTGCACCAATCAATCACAAGTAATGAGTAATAGTTACGAAGAAGTGTGTTCGCTCGAGGTGGCTAACCCCATTTGGCCCGGCACGGCTCCTGATTTTAGTCATTTCCAATTTGACACAAGTGTCAAGGCTATCCATTATCGTTCTCTTCCTTCAGTCATCACGTACATCATTCCAACCACTTCATTCTGGATCATCACTCCGCGTATAGTTATTAAAGTGGTTTTCGGTTTAGATAGAGAGTATATCCATAACCGATTCCGGTCTCTTTAATAACTTTCGTAATTATTACACCGATTGGTCGTATAATAAATTTCAAAACCAAATCAATTTCAATTTCAATTTGAATTTATAAATCAACATTTCGTTTGTCTTTCGATATCGATTTCTAAAGTTTACGTTTCAAAACTTCCAAATTACCATTTCAATATCTTATAATTCGATTTCAACTTTTATTTAGACAATTCAATTACTGATTCAAATTCACATATGAATTTTATTTCGAAATCATTTAAATAAATTAATTTAACACTCAAATCAATTTCAAATTCATTTATCGATTTCATTCAATATTCGTTAAGTTACTTTATCATTCAAAACAATTTTACTTAATTCCCAATTCATTAAATCAATTACTTACGCTCATCTTCATTATATCAAAACTTCAAATTTAACTAAATTAGATTCGTCAAATCAAATTTCCAAAATTACAAGTCTTACAATAATTTCAATAAATCACATTTTATTTCTTGTTAAAGAAATTCAATTTCATTTATTTACTTACTCGGTTACACATTTCAAACTCAATTAATCAAGAACTAAATTTCATATATTCAAGAAGTTCAATTTCACTTATCATCTTACTTAAATTTTCCAAAACTTAACTAATAAAGAAACAAAATTTCATTTTCTAACGAAGTTCAAATTCACTTATTGAAAAGTTCAATTTCTCTTATCAAAGAATTCAAATTTTATTCAATTATCAAATAATTCAATCTTATTCACTTATTAAATAATTTCAACTTAATTATAAATTCAAACTTAACAATTAAATCATTTCAAACTTAATTTAATGAATAGTTCCAAATGTAATTGTTAAATCATTAAATTCAAAACAACGTTCTTTCATCAGTTATTACATTAATATTTTGTTTCAGATTTCAATATTAACATTTTCCTTTATCAAAATTTACGTTCCAAATTTTATTTCAAAACCTTATTATTCAAATAAAATCTTTATTTTATTTCAAATCAAATTATTGACCAATCGGTTTATTTAATTCTCTATCCTAAGCCAAGTTCATTTTGGGTATTTATCATTTCAACCCGATTCCAATTCAATTCACAAATCAAAGCATAGCAAAGGGAACTTGCAGTGTGATAACAGGGATGGTGTCAAAGTAAATAAACAAGCAATAACACAATCAATAACAATCCAATAATTAATTCAAATAATCCCGAAGTAATCGTATTAATTCGCGTTGTTAGTTGTGCGAATTAATATAATTATCTCTAGAATCTACACTATCATTTCATGTAGATTAAAGATTATTACATTACGGTTTTTCCCACTTGTCGTTCAATTTCAATTTCAAATTTTATTCTACAATAATTGTAACGACCCGTATTTTACGTATCGATAGATCGTAAAATTTACAGGTTGTTAGTGTTGTTTATGTTGTCTCTAGCATGAGTCGTAGGGGGAGTTAACTCGTGTGTTAAGTGTTGAGTCGTGACCGACTCATAGGTTTAGCTGACTTAAGGATTGAACGAGTCACGGCTTATAGGGTTTGGATGAGTTAAAGGGTGGCCGACTCATGAGGGTATACGACCTAAGATTTGTGACCATGTTAGAATCTGACCGACTCATGGGATAAGTCGTGACCGACTCATAGAGGTAGCGACCTATAGATTTGGCCGAGTTAGTGAGTTGCCGAGTTAACAGGTCAAGGTAGTGAGCGACGCAGTGTTAAGTCGTTTGACCGACTTATAGGTAGAGCAGCTTAAGGGGTTAAGGCTTAGGTCGTGGATAGTTGAGTCGGTGGGGTTTTGAGTCGGTAGGGGGCTTAGGTCGGCAGGGTGTGTGTGTTGTGTAGTTGGGTCGGTATACTAGTTAAGTCGGCAGCGACCTAAGTTAGGTCGGAGGCCTTTGTATTGTGTAGGTCGTTGGGTCAAAGTACTGCCTGTGTTTGAGTCGTATGAGAGTTAGGTCGGCTATGCCGATGAGTCGTGTGGCAGATAGGTCGTTGGGTCGGCAGAGGCTAGTTGAGCTTGTGTCGGTAGGATTGGCTTGAGTCGTGGACGACTCATGGGTTAGGTCGGGGCCGACCTAAGGGGCGACGACTCAGGGGAAAATCAGCCTATAAATAGAGGACTTTGGCTCACTTTTTGGCACCGGTTTTTGAAGCAACGAAGTGCTGCCATTTTGGGAACTTGACTACAACATTTCTTCATCTTCTTTTCTCCATTCCAATCTAATTCTAACATCCATCCAAGATCAAAGATCGAGATTGAAGATCCAAGAGACAAAGTTGAAGATCTTCATCCAACGAAGCTAGATTTCATCGTTTGAAGCGAAATATTGCCGGATCAAGCCTTGATCTTCGCTGTCCAGATCTGTAGTGATTAGTTTTTGAGGTGTTTGGGTGATTTGGTGAGTGGTAGTTATCTCTCACGCGGACCCAAAGGAGTATATAGGATTGGTGGTTTGTTGGAGTGTTGTAGATAGTGATTTTGTGCATTTTCCTTAGATCCAAGTGTAGATCCTTTGTTTGTGAAGATGTTTACCTATGCAAGTTCATTTATTAAGTTATAGAAGCAAAACCCATGTTTTATATTTGATAGATCTATGCTAAAAACCTATGATTCATGTATGTTAGACTTATGCTCATTTATTTACGAAATTTCCATTATGGTTGATATTGCTTATTAGATCTTGTTTGGATGCTTAAATGTTTGAATGTATGATCCATTTGTTTGTTTCAAGTTAGCTAGTAGTTGATTTGGAACAAGATGGTTGAAGGTGATTCAAAAGCTAAGTGGAAAGGCTCTTGAATGTTGAAAGCTGCCTATGGCATATGAAGCGGATGTGGAAGCTCATATGGATGGATTCGATGATGATGGACTTTGCCATGATGCGAGAAGGAAAAGCATGAGATTGAGATGGGACTTTGCTATGATGCGATGAGGCAAAGTGTGATGTTGAGATGGGACGGGTCATGATGACGTTCCAAGCACGGGCTACGACGACGTGCAAAGTTATGTTGATAACTCGGTGATGCGATCCGGGTTGGTGATAATGGTTAGCTTGAGAGGCGCTTGAGCTAGTATGGGAATAGTCGTCGAGGAGGATGGCTAGGAGGCTGAGATCTTATCGTTGTTGAAGGTTCTAGCATGCTCAAAGCAAGAGTACGTTGGAACGGGCTGCGACGACGTTCCAAGCACGGGCTGCGACGACGTGCTAGTACTCTGGGTAGTTGCGAAAATTCCTAGGCACGGGCTGCGACGACGTGCGGAGTTATGTCTAGAACCGGGGTTACCATTAGCCCTTGACAGGTGGTCATTCAATTAACGGTGAAATCATGGAAATGATAACAGTGATAGCCAGAGTCATGGATGTTTGGTTGTATTATCATTCGGTCTCGAGAGCGGTATTTTCTGGGTGCTTATCTGATCTTGGTTTAGGCCTTGGGGGTTTGTATTTGGAAAGCATCGCCCTTGACCCGAGTGATTATTGTTTTACTTTAATTGTCTGCCATGTTATACTTGATTCTCCTTAGTGTGTGTCTGGGGGCTATCACTGTAGAAAGAGGTGGAGTGGGATGGTTTGGTTCCTATTCCTTTTATTCTTTATGCTCTTTTGGTATGTTTGATAGTTAATTTACCGCTCACTATTTGTCTGACTCAAGGTTTTATGTCTCCTCTTATTACCTTAGGCTGTTCATCCATGTTGGGATGGGCAGACTAGGTAGCAGGTGACAGGTGCTGTTCTTGGAGATCTACGCTGATGATGACGAAGACGAGCAGGAGGCTTTTGCATATTATTTCTTATTATATGTACTGGGTATCCGCTGCTGTATTTGATTGAGTGCTATGTAGTGAGGCTTTGATGTATGGATGATTCACATGTTTGTGTAAAACTACTATGATGCTTATATGATGATTTTCTGTTATAAAGCTTCACTATATATTTCTCTATTGTATTTTATCCATGCGCTGTGAGTTATGCGATAGAGTTTCTGTTTTATTTTACCCTGACTATCGTCCATGGCTGCCTGGCACGCTTTTCAGCACTCTTTTCTCTTGTTTTAGTGTGGGAGTCACGGGCGGTCGTCACATTTGGTATCAAAGCTTTGGTTAATCGATTTTAGCCAACGCTCGCTGACGTAACTACGTATGAGAGACGTAATTGTATTTTGATGGGTGATTACTATATGTAATATAGTAACTTAGAAGGATTTGAACTCCTTATGCAGTTGTTTCTTAAGGTGTTCTAATCATTCTTTTTGACAGATATTAAGGATGAGTCGAAGAGGGAGACCAGCTGCAAGGGAAAGCCGTGCTACTGAAGGAGCTGTTGATTATGGAACCATGTTCGAAGCAATGATGACTTCGATCATGAGAAGGATACCAGCTCCAGGGCCATCTGTAGATGTTGGAGTTCAAGTTCAAGCTCCAAGACCGGTGGATTTTGCTAAGCTTTGCAAGGATTATACTTCTCTTGGAGGAAAGGTTTTCTTGGGAACGGAATCTACTATTGAGGTGCAGAGATGGATTGATGCATGTCAAAGGATCTTTGGTGACTTAGGGATTGAGGATGCAACTAAGAGGAAGCTTGCATCGAGACAGCTTCAGGGAAGAGCTGCTGATTGGTGGAATTCTATCACCATCGATACTCCAGAAGAAGAGATTACTTAGGAGCAATTCCAAGTTAGATTTGAAGCTAAGTTTATCTCTACGGCTCAGAAATCTGTCTTGTTTAAGAGGTTTGTGGAGCTCAAGCAGGGTGGGAGGTCCATTCTGGAGTATGTTTCCGAGTTTGAAGCTTTGTCCAAGTATGCCAGATCGTACATTGATTCTCCCTATCAGAAGAATGATAAGTTTGTGACTGGTCTGGATGCTTATCTTGGGAGGCAGTTAGTGGATCATTTGGATGATCCGTTTGAGAAGCTTGTGGAGAAAGCTCTCAGGCACGAGAGTTTGTTTCCTAAGGAAAGTTCTGTTGTTGCTGTAACCAGGGAAGGATCTAAACCCCAGCAGGATGGAAACAAGAAGAGGAAGCAGCAGCAACAGAGGGGTAGGGATGGCCAGAAGAAGCCGAAGGGCGAAGTGACTTGCTATAATTGCCAGCAGAAGGGCCATCTCTCCAAGGATTGTAGGAATCCAAAGGTGCCTGCGAAATGCCACAACTGTGATAAACCAGGGCATTTCAGGAAGGACTGTCCAGAACCGAGGAAGGACAGGCAGATTGTGCAAGCTTATGCTTTGGGAGCTGTGCCGTCATCTTCAAAAGCTCCTACTGCTGAAGAGAAGGGGAAGAGTGTGGTGGTTCAAGGTACTCTTTCTATTTGTGGTGTTCCAGTTAGAGTGTTGTTTGATACTGGAGCGTCGCATTCTTTTGTTTGTAATGATTTGGTAGACCGGTTAGGTTTGAGACCGGATATTGTTGATAGGCCATTGGTTGTGACTAATCTAGTTGGGGGTTCGTCATGTTTGTGTATGGTATGCCGTGGTCTAGTTGTGTCGAGTCATGATTGCTCGTTTGTTTGTGATTGCTTTGTTCTGAACTTTGCGGGGTTCGGAATTATTTTGGGTATGGACTGGCTTAGGAAATATGCGGCAAGGATTGATTGTGAGAGGCTTGAGGTGACAGTCGGGATTGTGGAAGGGCGAAAGGTTGTGATACGATGTAAGCATGAGGAAGACGTCTTCATGAGCTTCATGTATTCGCTGGTTGTTCCACGGGATGGACTGTCATCGGTGCCTATTGTGAATGGATTTGAGGATGTCTTTGACGAAGTCAAAGGGTTGCCGCCGCATAGGGAGATCGAGTTTCGTATCGATCTAGTTAAGGGAGCCAGACCTGTTGTGATGCCTCTTAGGCGGATGGCGCCTAGAGAGCAGTTAGAGTTGAAGGTGCAGGTTGATGACCTTTTGCAGAAAGGATTTATTCGGCGTAGTGTGTCCGAATGGGGTGCACCAGTTGTGTTCGCAACCAAAGCGGATGGATCGTTGAGGTTGTGTGTGGATTATCGTGAGCTGAATAAGTTGACTAGGAAGAACAAGTATCCATTGCCGAGAATAGATGACTTGTTTGATCAGCTTCACGAGGCTAAGGTGTTTTCTCAGATGGATTTGGCAACGGGATTTCACCAGTTGAGAGTGGCGAAGGATAGTGTGCCAAAGACTGCTTTCAGGACACCATCCGGTTTTTATGAGTGGCTGGTAATGCCGTTTGGATTAACTAACGCACCAGCATATTTTGTGGATCTTATGAATAGAGTGTTCAGAGATCAGTTGAATAAGTTCGTGCTTGTGTTCGTGGATGATATTCTGATTTATTCCAGAACTGAGGAAGAGCACAAGACACACTTGAGGATTGTTTTGGGGATCTTACGGAAACATCAGCTGAAGGCTAAGTTTTCGAAGTGTCACTTCTGGAAGAGTGAAGTGAGGTTCTTAGGCCATGTTATCTCGGGAAATGGAATAGCGGTTGATCCCGCTAAGGTGGCAGCAATCCAGGATTGGGTTAGACCTAAGAATGCGTCTGATGTGAGAAGTTTTCTTGGATTAGCAGGATATTATCGTCGGTTTATTAAAGACTTTTCCAAGATAGCTGCACCGTTGACAGGATTGACGAAAAAGAACCAAGTGTTCAGATGGGATGATAAGTGTGAGCAAGCTTTCGTAATCCTGAAAGAGCGACTGACGAGTGCTCCTGTTTTGACTCTTCCTAGTGGGAATGATGAGATGGTGGTTTACACCGATGCATGTGGCACTGGACTTGGAGCAGTGCTAATGCAGAAGGATAAAGTTGTTGCGTATGCTAGTCGACAACTGAAGCCGCATGAAAGGAATTATCCGACTCATGACTTAGAGTTAGCAGCGATTGTGTTTGCTTTGAAGATATGGAGACATTACCTATTGGGAGTTCGATTTGAGTTGTTTACGGATCATAAGTCGTTGAAGTATCTGTTCTCCCAAAAGGATTTGAATCTTCGACAGCAAAGATGGCTAGAGTTCCTAGCATCATATGATTTTGGTATAGCCTATACTCCGGGAAAAGGAAACGCAGTGGCAGATGCGTTAAGTCGAAGACATGCAGGATTGGGAGCCATGTTTTCGGAGTGGAAGAGTCTCGAGTATTTGGCTGGATTTGACTTCAGGCCTAGATGTGAATTGGAACCTGAGATGTTGGCAAACTTATCGATAAGACCTACTCTTGTGGAAAAGATTGGCGAGACCCAAAAGAGAGATGATAAGCTTGTCAAGATTATCCGTGATTTGGAATCTGGATTGGAACCAGAGAAGGATAAAGGATTCGAGGTCGATCGAGAGGGTTGGCTTCGGAAGCAAGGACGATTGGTTGTTCCCGATGTAGATGGATTGAGAGATGAAGTTCTGAGGGAAAGTCATCACTCGAAGTTGACAATTCATCCAGGTGGAAATAAGATGTATCGGGATATGAAGAGAGCTTACTACTGGGAAGGTATGAAGAAGGATGTTGGAAATTTTATTTCCAAGTGTATGAACTGCCAGTTGGTGAAAGCTGAGCAGAAGAAGCCTAGTGGATTACTTCAGCCATTGGAGGTTCCTACATGGAAGTGGGAGCAAGTGTCAATGGATTTTATCGATGGTCTACCTAGGACAAAAGCAGGAAATGAAGGGATTTGGGTCATAGTAGATCGTTTGACAAAGAGTGCAAGATTCATTCCTGTTCGATCAACTAGGACTGCATCGAAGTTGGCTGAATTGTATGTTAAGTGGATAGTTCGATTCCATGGTATTCCGAAGAGTATAGTGAGCGATCGAGACCCATTGTTCACTAGTGGATTTTGGAAGAGCTTCCAGGAAGTTTTGGGAACTGAGTTGTGTTTGAGTACAGCTTATCACCCTCAAACAGATGGTCAGACTGAGAGAGTTAACCGAGTTTTGGAAGATCTTCTCAGAGCTTGTGTTTTGGACTTCGGAGGATCATGGGAAGATCATCTTCATTTGGTGGAGTTTGCATATAATAACAGTTATCAGTCGAGTATCGGTATGGCACCATATGAGGCATTATATGGAAGACCGTGTAACTCTCCGACATGTTGGTTGGAAACTGGAGAAAAGCTGATACTTGGGCCAGAGATGATTCGACAGACTTCGGATTGTATAGAGATCATTCGGCAACGAATGAAAGCAGCCCAAGATCGTCAGAAAAGTTATGCCGATAATCGTCGTAAGGATTTGGAATTCGACGTAGGTGAGATGGTTTTTGTGAAGATTTCTCCATTAAAGAGTGCTATTAGATTCGGAAAGAAAGGAAAGTTAACTCCGAGATTTGTTGGACCATTCCCGATTATAGAGCGAATTGGAAAGCTCGCTTATAGATTAAAGTTGCCGGAAAAGACGGCGGGTGTGCACAATGTTTTTCATGTATCTTATCTACGGAAGTATGTGCATGATCCAACTACAGTGGTTTCTGCTGATAGCTGTGAAGATTTGGAGGTTGATCCAGTGGTTACGAAACCTCGTAAGCCGCTTCGTATTGTTGAAACCGATACGAAACAGCTTAGGAGGAAGACGATTACGTTGCTCAAGGTACAATGGAGTGATGATGTTAACGACTGTACGTGGGAGGAGGAAGAGAGGATGAAGGCAGCTCATCCCGGACTCTTCGAGGTATGGCCCTAAAGTGTCGTGACATCTCATGAATTTGTAGCTTGTTCTAAGTCTTAGAATTCTGCATGCTAGGCTAGAATTGGATGCATGGTTTGTTGATTGCTATGGATGGTAGGCATGCAGAATATCTTTGATTGCTGTTGTTTGCTTGGAATTTCGGGGGCGAAATTCCTAAGGGGGAGAGAATGTAACGACCCGTATTTTACGTATCGATAGATCGTAAAATTTACAGGTTGTTAGTGTTGTTTATGTTGTCTCTAGCATGAGTCGTAGGGGGAGTTAACTCGTGTGTTAAGTGTTGAGTCGTGACCGACTCATAGGCTTAGCTGACTTAAGGATTGAACGAGTCACGGCTTATAGGGTTTGGATGAGTTAAAGGGTGGCCGACTCATGAGGGTATACGACCTAAGATTTGTGACCATGTTAGAATCTGACCGACTCATGGGATAAGTCGTGACCGACTCATAGAGGTAGCGACCTATAGATTTGGCCGAGTTAGTGAGTTGCCGAGTTAACAGGTCAAGGTAGTGAGCGACGCAGTGTTAAGTCGTTTGACCGACTTATAGGTAGAGCGGCTTAAGGGGTTAAGGCTTAGGTCGTGGATAGTTGAGTCGGTGGGGTTTTGAGTCGGTAGGGGGCTTAGGTCGGCAGGGTGTGTGTGTGTTGTGTAGTTGGGTCGGTATACTAGTTAAGTCGGCAGCGACCTAAGTTAGGTCGGAGGCCTTTGTATTGTGTAGGTCGTTGGGTCAAAGTACTGCTTGTGTTTGAGTCGTATGAGAGTTAGGTCGGCTATGCCGATGAGTCGTGTGGCAGATAGGTCGTTGGGTCGGCAGAGGCTAGTTGAGCTTGTGTCGGTAGGATTGGCTTGAGTCGTGGACGACTCATGGGTTAGGTCGGGGCCGACCTAAGGGGCGACGACTCAGGGGAAAATCAGCCTATAAATAGAGGACTTTGGCTCACTTTTTGGCACCGGTTTTTGAAGCAACGAAGTGCTGCCATTTTGGGAACTCGACTACAACATTTCTTCATCTTCTTTTCTCCATTCCAATCTAATTCTAACATCCATCCAAGATCGAAGATCGAGATTGAAGATCCAAGAGACAAAGTTGAAGATCTTCATCCAACGAAGCTAGATTTCATCGTTTGAAGCGAAATATTGCCGGATCAAGCCTTGATCTTCGCTGTACAGATCTGTAGTGATTAGTTTTTGAGGTGTTTGGGTGATTTGGTGAGTGGTAGTTATCTCTCACGCGGACCCAAAGGAGTATATAGGATTGGTGGTTTGTTGGAGTGTTGTAGATAGTGATTTTGTGCATTTTCCTTAGATCCAAGTGTAGATCCTTTGTTTGTGAAGATGTTTACCTATGCAAGTTCATTTATTAAGTTATAGAAGCAAAACCCATGTTTTATATTTGATAGATCTATGCTAAAAACCTATGATTCATGTATGTTAGACTTATGCTCATTTATTTACGAAATTTCCATTATGGTTGATATTGCTTATTAGATCTTGTTTGGATGCTTAAATGTTTGAATGTATGATCCATTTGTTTGTTTCAAGTTAGCTAGTAGTTGATTTGGAACAAGATGGTTGAAGGTGATTCAAAAGCTAAGTGGAAAGGCTCTTGAATGTTGAAAGCTGCCTATGGCATATGAAGCGGATGTGGAAGCTCATATGGATGGATTCGATGATGATGGACTTTGCCATGATGCGAGAAGGCAAAGCATGAGATTGAGATGGGACTTTGCTATGATGCGATGAGGCAAAGTATGATGTTGAGATGGGACGGGTCATGATGACGTTCCAAGCACGGGCTACGACGATGTGCAAAGTTATGTTGATAACTCGGTGATGCGATCCGGGTTGGTGATAATGGTTAGCTTGAGAGGCGCTTGAGCTAGTATGGGAATAGTCGTCGAGGAGGATGGCTAGGAGGCTGAGATCTTATCGTTGTTGAAGGTTCTAGCATGCTCAAAGCAAGAGTACGTTGGAACGGGCTGCGACGACGTTCCAAGCACGGGCTGCGACGACGTGCTAGTACTCTGGGTAGTTGCGAAAATTCCTAGGCACGGGCTACGACGACGTGCGGAGTTATGTCTAGAACCGGGGTTACCATTAGCCCTTGACAGGTGGTCATTCAATTAACGGTGAAATCATGGAAATGATAACAGTGATAGCCAGAGTCATGGATGTTTGGTTGTATTATCATTCGGTCTCGAGAGCGGTATTTTCTGGGTGCTTATCTGATCTTGGTTTAGGCCTTGGGGGTTTGTATTTGGAAAGCATCGCCCTTGACCCGAGTGATTATTGTTTTACTTTAATTGTCTGCCATGTTATACTTGCTTCTCCTTAGTGTGTGTCTGGGGGCTATCACTGTAGAAAGAGGTGGAGTGGGATGGTTTGGTTCCTATTCCTTTTATTCTTTATGCTCTTTTGGTATGTTTGATAGTTAATTTACCGCTCACTAAGACTTTGTCTGACTCAAGGTTTTATGTCTCCTCTTATTACCTTGGGCTGTTCATCCATGTTGGGATGGGCAGACTAGGTAGCAGGTGACAGGTGCTGTTCTTGGAGATCTACGCTGATGATGACGAAGACGAGCAGGAGGCTTTTGCATATTATTTCTTATTATATGTACTGGGTATCCGCTGCTGTATTTGATTGAGTGCTATGTAGTGAGGCTTTGATGTATGGATGATTCACATGTTTGTGTAAAACTACTATGATGCTTATATGATGATTTTCTGTTATAAAGCTTCACTATATATTTCTCTATTGTATTTTATCCATGCGTTGTGAGTTATGCGATAGGGTTTCTGTTTTATTTTACCCTGACTATCGTCCATGGCTGCCTGGCATGCTTTTCAGCACTCTTTTCTCTTGTTTTAGTGTGGGAGTCACGGGCGGTCGTCACAATAATTATTCCAATATACGTTCAAAGGTTCAAAATATAATTTATCAAATTCTACGTGTCAATTAACTTAACAATTAAAAGGGGTCATATTATTCAAATTAATTAATCAAATCCAACACATATGTCAATTCAAAATTTTTAAACTATCCTACGTCAAATTCAATTGCATAATATCTATCACTTTATACATTACAATTTACATCCAATATTAACAGCAAACAATCAATCAATTATCAACCAAACTAGATTATTATTGCATACATAACAGATAACGGCGTCAAATGTCAAAAGTGAACTGATACATAAACAATAGTGCAATAAATAACAGCAGTATATTTCAATTGTCGTTCCAATTGAAATCAAATTTAATAAATAAAAGAATATTAATCGTGAGTGATTACTCACCTTTCGAGGCTAGAGAATACAGAAGGTGACACAGATACGCACATTGAAACAGACATAAAAATTGAATTGCGAATCCAAGCAAAGCGAAATCAGCACGAATTCAATGATCAAAGCTGATTAGCACGAATTTGATGAGCAAAGCAGATAAAAAAATCGATGAGACAAATCAAAATTTGTTTAATAGAATTTAGACGAGATGTACATTATGAAATTTTCAAATACGTATAATTTTTTTTTTTTACCTTAAATCAACACTTAAAACATATATACAAATAGACCACAAATACAGCTCACTTCTATATAAACTCAAACTAAAATTTATAAACTTGTTATATACATAAGATATAGTATGCATTTATAAAACGCAAGCCGTAAACAACTATGGACCTCATGTACACAGGCAAAGATATGCAGGCTTAAATTTAATTGCAATTTAGTATTTATACATACATATCCCTTATATGCAGACTGACATCATAGCTAGAAAAACAACATATAATTATGTGCCGCAACATCGAAAATGAGCTTAAGATTTAATATAAAAACATGTACAGATAGTTACGTGTAACATAAATAGTAATATGTAATTACTAACGTATGCAGGCTACTTTGTGTGCAGACACAGGAATTATAGACAAACATGTACATGCAAACTAGTATCTTACAGAGCACGTCATATATATAATTCTTGCTATACTCAACATTTTTTTTTGAATGAATAAACTGTACTGACCCATACTTTAAAATATATGCAATTTTATCTTTAAAATATGCTACTGCTAACACTGTAAAGTTATACGCATATACAGCTCATACAGTGAAGTTCTGCAAGTCATATTTATAATACAAGAAACCAAATATAGACTAATATTAAGAATATGTATAACTACTTACTTATAATCAAACAGAATGTATAAACCTTTATAGATATATTTTACTTCAATATATAACTTCCTTAACTACATGCCAGCACCCTATGTAACTTACAAAACCGATACAGTAAAATCTAAACTGTCACCCAAAACAAACCAAAAATAATACTAATGAAAATAATAATAAATAAAATGCATGCAACCTAATGACTCTATATACGTACAAATCTATTTTCAAATACATTATACTATTTTCCAACGAAAGTAAACTAGAGAGGAGAGGGGATTACTGACCGTGGCGGCTGAGGAGGATTTGGTCCGAGGAAGAAAAAAAAATGGCGAAGAGTTTGACACTGCTGTTAGAGGCGGTGCTTGCAACTTGCCTTGCTGATGTTGCCGTGGGTTTGGACTGGAGAGGCGGGGTGCGGTGGTCAGTGGGCGAAGTTCAGCGGCTGCCATGGATGCCCGGGTGCGTGGTTAGTGAAATCGGCAACGGTGGAGGCTCGTGGTCGTGAGGTGGAGGTCAGGCGAGACTGTTGGCGTGGAGATGCGGTGGAGGAGAGGGAGAACACGCGGCAGAGTTGGTGTTTGCGCTGAAGAGAGAAGGGAAAGAGGAGAGAGGGGTGAGGCACGGCTACTATTGGATCAGGCGACGTTGTTGCCTGGTGGGGCCGAGACGTGGTGGGAGGAGGCAGTCGATGGACGACTTGTGTGTGGAGGAATGGAAAGTGAGGAGAGATGAAAAGGAAGAAGGTGGAAGGCAAGAAGATGAAGGAGAGGGAAGAGGAGCTGCAGGCATTTTTTATTTTTTTTTGCTTTTGATGTATATTTTGTTTTTGATTTTGAAACAACTAATAGGTTCACAATAAAAGTAAACATGGAATATACAAACTTACAAACGTACAGCAAGGAAAATGAAAGGACATGAGTTTTGTATTATAATGTCACTTTATCAGGGAAGAGAGCGAATTCAGGTATTTTACATAAATATCAAACCTGGGGAAGAGCAGCAGCCAATTGTTGAATGAAGTGCTTATATTAAAAGAAAACGGCTACTTGTTTTCTCCCAAGGTGAATGGAACAAACCAAAAGATTTAAAAAGGATATCGATACGGATAACTGTTTCGTACTTTTAGTCGTGCACCAGATACCGAAATACACAACTGAATATACTGCAGTGATCGGTGCGACGAGACGGTCAAAACAGAATAAAAATATCAGTGGTTTGATCAAAAAAAATTCGAATTTTTATACTAGAGGAAAAATGCATGAAAATCGCAGAAAAATAAGATCGACGGGGCCAAAGATGTCCAAATTTGAAAAAACGACAAACTGACAACTTGTCCAAATTTATTACCTTAATTACATTGATTAATTATCCTTAAATTAATTAACCTTTAAACACTTGATTAATAAGTCTTAAATTACTAATTTATTTACCTGAATTAATCTTAAATTAATTACGTGAATTAATTCCTTTTAAGTAATTAACTAATTGATCATTTAATTATTTAAACATTTTTATTTTCCTTAATCAACCATTTAATTACATTATTAAGCTTATTTAAAATAACTTTTTAAATAAAGGTTATATGTATTGAAATATTTTAAAATTAAAATAAATTTACCCTCAACTTTTTAAAAAGTTCCAGTTTAAATAAACCTTAATTATTTTAAATGAAGTGGTTAGTAAATTGTTTGAACTTGATTAAGTTTTAAGTTTTAAAACTTTAGAACTTGTTCCTTTAACCGGCTTTGAAACTTACTTTTAAAACTTGATCAATACTTAAATTTGGAAAACTTGTTCACTATATATAAAATATGGAATCAATATTATTTTCAAAACTGGCTGCAGTTAAAACCTGAAACAGGTTTTGCTTTTAAAATTAAAAAACTGTTATGCCTCAAACCTGGTTTCAACCTAAACTACCCCGATAGCAACTTCGAGCTGTATCATCATTTCCCGACAGCAATCTCGAGAACAAATACGAGACATCCCCTTATTTCCCTGTGGCAACTCCTTCTTCCAAACATCAAGACCATCCAGGCACGTAGATGCACGGTGCACGTGCACAGTCACACGGCGATGCTTCGGCCACCATCGCGATCACCCCCACATCATCAATGGCCAATACAAACATCGCAACCTCCCAGTTTTCTTTGAAATCGCCTGAAATCAATTTTTGAACCATCGACCTTCACTGGAAACGAACTCGAACCACGGATCCACCTTGCCAACGACGTTTTCGACTACCTAGAACCATGCCGTCCTGGCCATAGCGACGTCATAACCTACGCGTCATTTTCCCCCGGTCCTGTGACACGCGGTTCACCAGAGACGCCGCGGTGATTTTTTTTCCGACCTTAATAAAAACACTAGCCAAAACCCTAATTCGACTCAAATCGCCCAGTACGATGATCTGGAATTAAATCGAGCATTTTTTCCATCCTTAGCCACCACTAAGGCACCTAGAGCCCAAAGCACAAGCCACCGTTCGTCGTTGATCACCAGGAAATGAGCAAAAACTCTTTTCAATTAAATTCGAAATTTCACAAAAACTATTGACTTAAAAATCTTAATTTTGGTATCAAAATTAATAAATTTCCAGCACGAACCACGCCATATAACTGAAACTTGGAATTTCGATATTTGAATTTCTGAAAAAAATGTTTATTACTGCAATACTCAAATTTTAAAATATTTATTCCATAAATTTATTTGCAACTATTTTTAAAATTAACATTAAACTATTGTGATCAACTTTCATTTAGATATCATCACCTAAATCTATTTATAATCTGAGATACAAATTTTTTATGGAGTTTCGCTATCCTTTTATTAAACAGAACCCTATCAATAACATAGACAGGCATGCACATCCATTTCATACGTATACACATATTCATATGCATGCCAGAGATTTTCACAGCATCAACATCAAGCATTCATCACAACATATCAACAAAAAGATAGTTTGCTCACCTTGCTTTGAAGAACAGAGAGGATCAGAGAAACTACTTAAGCCCTTTTCAAATGACCTGGATTTGGATTTTAATTCATCTTTCTTTTGTTTTCTAGTTTTCAGGTTGAAAATTTTGATTTGAATCTGGTCTTAGCTTTGAATTGAGTTGGAGATGCTTTTTGAGTCTTAGCTTCCAGGTTGAAGAATTGGAAATAGATTTTGTTTTCTTTGAAATGCTTTACATTTAATATCTGGTTTTGATCTGATTTCCAGATTTAGATTTTGATTTGAATTTGCATGCTTCAGGTTGAGATGTGACTCGATCTAGTTTTTTATTCAACCTTTCTTTTGAATTCCAGGTTTCTATTCCTCATTACAGGTTTTGAATTGAATTTGTAACCTCATTTGTTTTAGGTTTTGATCTGAAAATTTGTTTCAAATTTGAGATGATTTTTTTTTCATTTTTTTTTATTTTATGATTCCAGTTTTGAAGATATGAGAGAGAAAAAATGAATGTAGTTTGATTCTCATTTTTCAATATAACTTTAATTAAATTCATATTAAACAAAACTAATGCCACTTGTCCATTTAATTACTCTTGTACAATTACTCATTTTCATGTTTTACGATTGTTAAAAATTATAAAAAACATGTTTACCCCTTTGTTTAAATTAATTTATAGTTTATGTTTTAACCCCTTTATGCATTTATATTTTCATGTCTTAACATATGGTTTTTGTTTTAAATGGTTTTTTGTTTTCATCTATACAATTTCTATTATTAAATAAATGTATTCTCCTTTATAAAATCTTAAGAAAAAAAATTGAATTTTAAAACAAATTATACTTTAATAAATAATCACACATATGTAAATTATAAAATTTAGCTTTGAAACAACATTAAAACTTTTACTATATGTTAAACATTACAAACAATATTTTAAATATAACATAATATCATATCTCCCATTTAAATAAATACATTTTCTTTATTAATCATTTATAAAATCTTTTAAAGCAAAATGTTTTTACAATTTAATTACACATAAAATAAATAAATTTTATTCTTAACTCGCCTTTGAAAAATTTATAATCAAATTCAAAATATCATTTTCAAATCAAAATGCATATTTAAATAAAATTAGAAAGAAATTCTTATTAGCTTAAAAATAAAATTTTAAATCCAATTTATTTCCAATTTATTTATTTTTAAAGCCAACAAAAGTACTTATCCTTAAATTTCAAACCAAAATTCTATTTATAATCTAAATTTTTTTATTTATTCTGGAAATTTTCCAATTAATTCACAAATAAATTCACAATTTTATTCCAAAATTAAATTAATTGCCAATTTGAATTTGATTTAAAAATAGGAATGTTACGGATTCCCCCCTTAAGAAAATTTCGTCCTCAAAATTTGCCAGGGAGACAACTAAGATGGATACACAAAGTTAGAGAATCGACTCATCAATCAAACTGAATATCTATTCTGCGTTTGGTTCACCAAATCAAAATATCAACAATATGAGAACAAACTCATTCAATATTACACAAGATACTCGGGTCACCCGGTCTACGAAATATGCAGGGCATCGGTCGGTTTGAAGGACAACTAACCATTCATAGAATGTATCTAGACCCAAAAGAACAGATAATGGATCTAATCTTCCATAATTTTCAAACACTAATCAGGAATTCCAAACTTAGGTCCGAATGCCCCAAAGTATACATCAACTTGTCCCCTTCGGACTTTGATCCGCACAAGGAATTACAATAGAATTTCAAATTTTTGTTTTGACTGAAATTGTTTTATCAATTACAAATCTTCATATTTAACTTCATATTTAATTTACTAATCTATTCCAATAAAATTTCATTTTCGTTAAAGTTAAAAATGAAAAACTAATAGAAATTTGATGAAGAAAATATGAGATAGAAACTTATCTACAAGATTCACAGGGCCACCACCACACCGAAGCTTCATTTTGTAGCTGCCACGAAGCAATCAAAGAATCGAAATTGAATGGTGAGAAAAGAGATTTGATAGGAAAAGATTGTTTCCGTTGTTGCAGGGTATTGACCATTTATAGTGGTACTTTCCTGTCCCCTATCTTATCCTCTTCTTGCACTCATACTTACTATCAGTGAATAGTAAGAGAATATACTGAGGCACACGGACGGATATCTTAGGGATATACTCATTCTAGGGTATACTTCACCCTATCTCTAATGAGTTACCTACTGTGTTATACTCCTGAGCTAAAGTTTTAATCTTAAGCTTTGATACCAAAATGTAACGGTCTAGGCTTTTCAACCATCGACAGCGGCCACTCTTGACTGGTGGCTGTTTAACCATCCCAGCCCCACCGTGGCATACAATGGTACCCTTCCCTTGCTTTTATGGCCAGCCTTCAACTTCTTCACCTACCCGGTTAACCAACCCCTCCTCAGGGACATGTAGGGGTAAGAGTCTCCCGTTCGCTACCAAACGCAAAGCGAGAACCTTCTATCACGTTGTATTAAGCAAGGTCAGTCATGGGACTGGTACGACCAAACAAAAACAGTTTATCTTTAAAAAACAACAAAAGAATTAAAAATTGAAATCCTCAATGCTTTTCGAAAAGTGAAACTACCATAAGGCCTCCTCGCACACACACAATGCAAGCGCACAGTTGGAGGAGATTTCTCCTTATGATAGTAAAAAATGATTGACACGCGAAAACCATTTGATATTATTGTTAGTGCATAGTGGAAAACATTTGCAAGTATAATATTAATCTTAGCCAACATACATATCATTATAGTATGCCTACTATAGCTACCATATTAGATGGCAGGTTCTACAACTAAAACCGTACAAGACACGTATTGGATATTAGATTTCCAACAAATGGTCAGGCAAAGGAACTTCCTGGGCCAAATGGAAAGCCTCCGGAGGGACGCCCCGAGAACCTACACGGCTCTCTGCTAACACAAGGCCGGTTTACTCCCTTCCCAGGAGTAAAACCTAAGATATGCCGTCCTCGGTCGTTTGCGACCTTTATCCGAGAATCCTTAACCACAAAGCAACATCACACAGTAATAAATTTACAGTGTCCACATGAGTTAAGTATCTGAGCTCCATACCATGATACCACCATTTTCCAGAAGGAATGGACATACCTTAGGGGCACGACCCCTGCAACCTTGTCGCATCTTTCCTATTTCGACCATTTCCGGGGTGTGAGATCCTGATGCAGTCTCGTCCACAAAGCTATGCTTTTTCACAAAGCCATGCTTTGATCAACAAATGATCAGCGGCACTTCGTTTGCCACAATTCCAAACTGGGAATGTATCACTAGTAACCATCAACTACATAACCTCTGAGCTCGTACGTCTCAGAGAAGGGTGTTAAGCTAAGGGAATAAATCTCAGCCACCAAACAGAAATGTATTTGATAGAAACCAGCTTTACATCATAAAGTGTAATGTCAAACACACATCCATACATGTCTGCTCCGGGTTTGAACAATACCGAAGGCACTTCCAAAGAAGCCCTTGCAAATCTGGATAATCCCTAATCACGTCCGGATTTCCCATCACATATGGAGATCTCTATACTAGGGCCATTCGGTGCAGACACATTCGACGGGTTATCCTTTCACTTTCAAAAATATCCGGTCTTCACCACCGGTCTTTAAATGTTATCCATAATGTCGTATCATTATTCAGAATGGGTTATACGACAGAAAGGTCCTCTCTCGGCTAAAAAGAATAATGAGCGCAATATTTAAAAACATATGGATATTGGGATTTCAGTTAAGTCACAACTTGAAATCCAAAACTTTCCTTACAAATGGTTTAAAAAAATTACCATTTCCAAATCTTTAAACAAAAAGATTCACTTCACAAAGTTCACCCATCTTTCACAAAGATTTATTCACAACTTTCAAACCAATTTCTTTTCAAATTGGATTATCTCATCTAATCATTACATCAAAGATTCAATTCATAGCTTTGAAAAAAAATCCCCATTTCAAATCTTTTGTATAAAAGATACACCATTTAAAATCCTTTTAAATCTCAAAAAAAGGTTTAACCATTTTTCACAAAGGTTTATTCTTAGCTTTCAAAACGATTCACTTTCAAATTTGAAAATTTTTCAATCCAAATAGGAAATCCATCTTTATATGAAAGCTGTTATTATTTGAAAACAGTTAGTTTTCATTTCGAAAAAATCCGATTACATTTGCACAAATTAAAATCCTTCAAATATAAAACCTGGATTAGATTAAAATTTCCAAAATAATGATTTAAAACCCATATAAACACATTATATAACTTGTTCAACCATAATTCAAATCTTGAATTCAAATTCAAATCAACTATTTCAATTTAAAAACTTAATCAAGTTATTCAAAATAACTTTTATCTTCAAAACTCCCTTTTCAAAACTTTCCATATTTGATTCAATTTCATTTCCAAAACCGTTTGGATTCAAAATTCAACTTTAAAATCATTTTGAAATATTTAAGTCAAATATCTGTGACTTAACCGATTTCCTCATGCAATCCATATTTGTGTGTGTATGGTGTATCCCAGGGGTTTTACGCTATAGTGCAACATCATTCAATCATCACAGATTAAATCACATCAATATTGATAAGCAGTATAATCTATAACGCTTATCTTCCATTCACAGATTCACAGATAAAAGTATCACATATAAACAAATAAAATAAATTTCACACAGCTCAATTCACAGAACAGAATATTACAGTCCAGAGATAACAATCAATTCAAGGCATTTCATACAATGCAAACATTCATAAGCAATCCAAGCATTCAATAATCATTTATAAACAGGATTAATTAATTGTTTAATCCTAAATTAATTAAATTTTAATTTCCAATTAAATTAATTACTTATGAATTAATTACTTAATCTTGATTAATTAATTACAAATCATTTAATATTAATTAATTAATAATAAGTCCTTTATTATTCATCTTAATTAATTACCTTTAATTAATTAATTAATCCTTAATTAATCACATTAATTAAATTAATATTTAAGTTAATTACATAATTAATTAACCCTTAATTATTAATTAATTCTTTGATTAATTATCCTTAGTTAATTACAATAATTAATTAATTAATCCTTAATTAATAATCATCCCTTAATTACTTTTATTAATTAACTAACCTTTAATTAATAATTTACTCTTAAATTTATTACCTTAATTACATTGATTAATTATCCTTAAATTAATTAACCTTTAAACACTTGATTAATAAGTTTTAAATTACTAATTTATTTACCTGAATTAATCTTAAATTAATTACATGAATTAATTCCTTTTAAGTAATTAACTAATTGATCATTTAATTATTTAAACATTTTATTTTCCTTAATCAACCATTTAATTACATTATTAAGCTTTATTAAAATAACTTTTTAAATAAAGGTTATATGTATTGAAATACTTTAAACTCAAAATAATTTTACCCTCAACCTTTTAATAAGTTCCAATTTAAATAAACCTTAATTATTTTAAATGAAGTGGTTAGTAAATTGTTTGAACTTGATTAAGTTTTAAGCTTTAAAACTTTAAAACTTGTTCCTTTAACTAGCTTTGAAACTTACTTTTAAAACTTGATCAATACTTAAATTTGGGAAACTTGTTCACTATATATAAAATCTGGAATCAATATTATTTTCAAAACTGGTTGCAGTTAAAACCAGAAACAGGTTCTGCTTTTAAAATAAAAAACTATTACGCCTCAAACCTTGTTTCGACGCAAACTACCCCGATAGCAACTTCGAGCTGTATCATCATTTTCCCGATAGCAATCTCGAGAACGAACATGAGACATCCCCTTATTTCCCCGAGCTAACTCCTTCCAGACATCAAGACCACCTAGGCATGCAGATGCACGGTGCACGTGCACAATCGCACGGCGATGCTCCGGCCACCAATGCGATCACCCTTACATCATCGATGACCCATACAAACATCGCAACCTCCTAGTTTTCTTTCAAATATCCTGAAATTGATTTTTGAACCATCGACCTTCACCTGGAAACGAACTCGAACCACGAATCCACCTTGCCAACGACGTTTTCGACTACCTAGAACCGCGCCGTCTTGGCCACAGCGACGTCACAACCTACGCGTCATTTTCACCCTGGTCTTGCGACGCGCGGTTCACTAGAGACGCCGCGGTGATTTGTTTTTCTACCTTAACAAAAACACTAGCTAAAACCCTAATTCGACTCCAATCGCCCACTATGATGATCTGGAATTAAATCGAGCATTTTTTCCATCCTTAGCCATCACCAAGGCACCTTCAGCCTAAAGCACGAGCCTCCATTCGTCGTTGATCACCAGGAAACGAGAAAAAACTCTTTTCAGTTCAACTCGAAATTTCACAAAAACTATTGACATAAAAATCTTAATTTTGTTATCAAAATTCATAAATTTCCAGCACGAATCACGCCATATAACTGAAACTTGGAATTTCGATACTTGAATTTCTGAAATTTTTTCATTAACGTGATACTCAAATTTTAAAATATTTGTTCCATAAATATATTTACAACTATTTTTAAAATTAGCATTAAACTGTTATGATCAACTTTCATTTAGATATCATCATCTAAATCTATTTATAATCGGAGATTCAATTTTTTTTTGAGTTTGGCTATCCTGTTACTAAACAGAACCCTATCAATAACATAGACAGGCATGCACATCCATTTCATACGTATACACACATATTCATATGCATACCAGAAATTTTCACAGTATCAACATCAAGCATTCATCACAACATATCAACAAAAAGATAGTTTGCTCACCTTGCTTTGAAGAACAAAGAGGAACAGAGAAACTGCTTAAGCCCTTTTCAAATGATCTTGACTAGGATTTTAATTCATCTTGCTTTTGTTTTCTGATTTTCAGGTTGAAATTTTTGAGTTGAATCTGGTCTTAGCTTTGAATTCAGTTGGAGATTCTTTTTGAATCTTAGCTTCCAGGTTGAAGAATTGGAAATAGATTTGTTTGCTTTGAAATGCTTTACATTTAATCTCTGGTTTTGATCTGATTTTCAGATTTTGATTTGAATTTTCATGCTTCAGGTTGAGATGCTACTCGATCTAGTTTTTGATTCAACGTTTCTTTTGAATTCCAGGTTTCTATTCCTCATTACAAGTTTTGAATTGAATTTGTAACCTGATTTGTTTCAGGTTTTAATCTGAAAATTTATTTCAAATTTGAGATTTTTTTTTGTTTCTTTAATTTTTTTTATTTTTTGATTTCGTTTTTAAAGATATGAGAAAAAAAGAAATGTAGTTTAGTTCTCATTTTTCAATACCAAATTTAATTTAATTCATCTTAAACAAAACTATTGCCATTCCATTTAATTACACTTATACCATCACTCATTTTCATGTTTTACAATTGTTAAAAATCATAAAAATTATGTTCACCCCTTTGTTTAAATTAATTTATAGTTTATGTTTTAACCCCTTTATGCATTTATATTTTCACATCTTAACATATGGTTTTTGTTTTAAATGTTTATGTTTTTATCTATATAATTTCTATTATTAAATAAATGTATTCTCCTTTATAAAATCTTAAGAAAAAAATTGATTTTTAAAACAAATTATACTTTAATAAATAATCACACATATGTAAATTATAAAATTTAGCTTCTAAACAACATTCAAATTGTTACTATATGTTAAACATTAAAAATAATATTTTAAATATAACTTAATATCATATCTCCAATTTAAATAAATACATTTTCTTTATTAACCATTTACGAAATCTTTTAAAGCAAAATGGTTTTACAATTTAATTACACATGAATAAAGAAATTTTATTCTTAATTGGCCTTTGAAAAATTTATAATCAAATTCAAAATATCATTTTCAAATCAAAATGCATATTTAAATAAAATTAAACAAATTCTTATCAGCTTAAAAATGAAATTTTAAATCCAATTTATTTCCAATATATTTATTTTTAAATCCAACAAAAATACTTATCCTTAAATTTCAAACCAAAATTCTTTTTATAATCTATTTTTTATATTTATTTTGGAAATTTTCTTATTAATTCACAATTTAATTCCAAAATTAAATTAGTTGCCAATTTGGATTTGATTTAAAAACAGGAATGTTACAGATGCTATCTGTCCTATATACTAGCAACCTATGAAAGGTAACAAACATCCTTGTGAACCTACTTGTTCGCTCCTAGTACTTACAGCCAAAACTATATTTTGGTTTTAACTGAATGAAACACCTTTCCAGACCGATACAAGGTCTGCCTACCAAATCGCTTCCAGATTAATTAATTTTACTGTTACGTTTTACATGCTGTTTATTTCCATTAATCTTTTTTGGGCAATTTTTACACTCGATTTGGTTATTTCATAATTTCATTTTTTCTTACATAAATGGTATTTCAATTTCACGTCTGTCCAATCCGTATGGTTTGTTTGAAATTTTTTATAACATTTTGTTACAGATTTACACTAGCCTTTAGGGTCCATTTAATTTACATTTTTTTCCACTCTAATTTATGTTCTCCTTTTAGAGATTTAATCTGTACAAAAATTTTATCCCATAGCCACAAACCATTTAATTACACAAAATTCCACTTATACATTTTTAGGTCATATACGAAACAAACAATTATGCCAATTAGACTTCCCAATTTGGTTCCAAAATCATATTCAAAATTATGTAATTATATCAATCAAAACCACAATTTTATTCAAGTAACATATTCTGAATTTATTCAACTAACCTGTTCTACCATTAGAAATTGAATAACAATTCTAATTCGATTTAATTAAACCAATCTTATTTATGCCACGAAACTTGAATAACGATTTGTTTGTTTCAAATTTCAACCCAAACATGAACTAGAATTGAGAAGTGGAAGAAGAAGATAAAATAATTTACATAAATTTCAATCTTACTTATGCCATAAAACGTGAATAAACAATTTATATGTCCCATATTTTAAACCAAACATAATTAGATTTTAGAAGTGGAAGAAGAAGTTGCAATAATTAACATCTATTCTCAATTAATAACAGAAATCAATTCATATTAACATGTCAGAAAAGAACTGAAATTGAACTACTTTATTTTTCTATTTCATATAATTCCCATTCACCTGGCACTTGAGCTTGCATGAATTTGAAAAAAAAACTTTGCTTTAATCTTTCTCCCTTTGATTCTTTTAAATTCCCTAAATTTCTTGAATATATATAGATAATTTAATCTCGTTGAGATTTGTTTATTTAGTAGAGAAAAGGAGGAAGAATGATACACGCTAATTTTACTGTAGAATTATAGGGACGGCTGAATAGAAGATTAGGTTTAGGTTAGATGGTTTATTTATAGATTGTTTAAGTGAATATAATCCATTAGATTATTTTAGATTAAACATGGTTCTTTCATACATTTAATGGTTATCCATTCTAGCCCATATACATCATCAACCAATAAAATTTAGTCGTCCCATACTATTACATCACTGGAGCGAATGAGAAGTCGCCGCATATCAGAAACAATGCTGAAATATGTAGGAAAATTGCTGGAAAAGAACCCGTTAAAAAAAACATCGCTCCAAATTTTGGGCGACAACAGGACTTGATCCCTAGTCACTAAAGAAGTCAACATGCGCCTTTACCATTGTACCAAATGCGCTTTTAATTATATTTTCCATAAGATATCGGGGTGTTACTCTCCTCCCCTCTTAAAGAATTTCATCCCCGAAATCTCCAAAGACAAAAGAACGTAACTAACAACCAGCAACCAAGAACTACATCTATCTACTCGACCATCATCTATTTCTACCATTGTCCTTATTTTTAACTAATGCAATTTATGGTTTATGCAAAGTGAAATGCATATGAACTTACCTACTGCGAAAAAGTAGTCGGTCTACTAATTCAGTTGACCTCTTTTCATGCAAGTATGCTTATGCAATCCAATCAAATGTATGCAATTACCCTAGTATAATTGATAGTCCTATATGTATGTTTCAATCACTCACCCAAATGCACCATCCATATACAACATCCATTTATACACACAAACACACATATATACAACCATGTGCAACTGAAATAGATAACAAGCGTGCATATGAAAGTGTATGTACCTAGTTGGCCGATTATCCTAATAAATATCTATCTAGTGCATGCAATGCCTCCATTTGCAAACATTGGCATTCACTTGCAATCATTTTCGTCCATCAAACATAACATGCCCTAATGACATGTTTGCAACCAAGCTACCATCCATAGGTTTCACCTAAGGATTATCAAAAAGACCCTAACTAAGGAAAGATCAAAGATCAAAGATAGGATAATTGAAGTGTACCTTCAAATAACAAAGGATAAGAAGTTCGAATTCTCTCCTTAGATTCCCATATGTACTCCTTGGGGTCATCTCTTCACTGAACCTTCACTAGACGAACTTTCTTGTTGTGTAATCTCTTGATGCCATGTTCAATATATGGGTAAGTGTATGGCGCACAAGTGATTCGCACTCTACCTTGAATTCCTTTAGCAAATTGGGTTCTACTACTACTAGAATCATGTACACACTTCCTCAGATGAGAAACATTAAAAACATCGTGAAATCCTGCCAACTTATCTGGAAGTTCAACTCTGAATGCCACTATTCCAATTTGTGTGGTAATAGGGAAGGGTCCTACAAATCTCGGTGCCAACTTACCCAATAAGCGAAATCTCATAACTTTTCTCAGAGGAGAAACCTTGACAAAAACTATATCTCCAACCTTAAACTCCAAATCTGAACGTATTCTGTTGGCATATGATTTTTGTCTATTTTGTGCACTCTTCAGCCTCTTGCGAATCAAATCCACCTTCTCGGAAGTTTCCCTCACCAAGTATGGTCCAAGCAAGATCCTACAGGTGATATCCCACCAGCAGGCTGGAGATCAATATGGTATGCCATAGAGGGCCTCGAATGGTGCCATCCCAATGCTTTCTTGTTAACTATTATTATACGCGAACTCCACCAAAGGTAAGTGGCCTTCCCAAGAGCCTTAAAAGTCAATGTTGCACAATCCGAGCAAATCTTCCGAAACTCTATTTACCCTCTCAGTCTTCCATCTGTTTGAGGTTGATATGCCATGCTCAGATTCAGTACCATTCCCAAGGCTTGCCGAAGACTCCTCCAAAACTCGTTGGTGAATAATGGATCTCTGTCGCAACTCCATGAAGCCTAACTATCTCCCTTACATAAAGAGTCGCCAAAGAAGCTGTCGTCCTATTACTCTTAATAGGTATAAAATGAGTGCGCTTCGTCAGTCTGTCCACAATGACCCAAATGATCATGTTCCCTCTCCCTGACCTTGGTAATCCATTCACGAAGTCTATAGAGACGCTCTCCCATTTCCATAATGGAACATCTAATGGCTACAACAGTCCTCCGGGCTTCTTCTGTTTCGCCTTTACCCTCTGGCAAGTGATGCGCTTTGATACATACTCCACAACCCCCTTCTTCATTCCGGGCCAATAGAATACCTTGTTCATATCTCGATACATCTTAACACCACCGGGGTGCACTATCATCCTAGAATGATGTGACTTGGCCAACATCGCACCTACTAAACCCTCACTACAGGGAACACAAAGTCTACCATCCCTTCGAAGCCATCCCCTAGTGTCCATGGTATAGCGCCTAAGATGTAGAGATGACTCTCCTCTACCAAGCTGATCTAAAATGTCCTTTAATTCTTCGTCCTCACCTTGCCTTGCTCCAATCTGCTCCATCAAAGTAGGCTGGACGTCATGGGCTGCTAGCAATACTAGAGCTAAATCAGATGGAGGTCTAAAATCAAAGGTAACAATGTACTCCAAATGCTTCCATTCTAAAAATAGAGAACTTAAAACCACTTTACGTCTAGCCAACGCATCTCTCACTACATTACCCTTGCCAGGGGTATAGGAAATCTCAAAGTCATAAGAGGCTAAAAACTCCATCCATCTTTGCTGTCTCAAATTCAAGTCTTTCTGAGAGAATAGATACTTCAAAAACTTATGATCCATGGAATGCTCAAATCTTTCTCCTAAGAGATAGTGCCTCTAAGACTTGAGAGCAAAAACTATAGCTGCCAACTCAAGATCATGCGTCGGGTATTTCTTCTCATGCTTTTTCAACTATCTACTCGCATAGCACGCTACCCTACCCTCTTGCATTAGTATCGACCCTAGCCCCATACCACAAGCATCCATACAAGTCGAGAAAGGCTTGGTTCCATCCGGTAATACCAATACGGGTGTGGTAGTCAAAGCTTCCTTCAATGGACCAAAGGCATCCTCACACTTGGCATCCCAAACAAAAGCTGAGATCTTCTTGGTAAGGCAAGTAAGTGGAACTGATATCCTAGCGAAGTCTTTAATGAACTTCCTATAGTGGCCCGCAAGACAAAGAAAACTCCTTACATTCATGGCATTCTTAGGGGTCTGCCAATCCTGTATTGTTGCCACTTTCACCGGATCTACTGCAAGTCCATCCTTCGAAACGATGTGTCCCAAAAAGCAAACCTTATCCCTCCAAAAGTGGCACTTAGAGAACTTCGCCTTCAACTTATGTGCTCACATGGTCCTAAGCACTTCTTCCAAGTGAATAGTATGCTGCCCTTACTTCAATAATAAACCAAAACGTCATTGACGAACACTGCCATAAACTTGTTCAACGATTCGTGAAATACTCGACTCATCTGGTCCATAGAATATGCCGAAGCATTGGTTAGCCCAAATGGCTTGACTAACCACTCAAATAACCCATTCGGAGTCCTAAACGTTGTCTTCTCGATGCTATCCTCTACCGCACACAACTGATGAAATCCCATGGCCAAATTGAGCTGCGAAAATACCTTGGCTCCTACTAGTCGGTTGAAGAGATCGTCTATATAGAGAAGAGGATAATGATTCTTCTTGTCAGCTTATTAAGCTCCCTATAATCCATGCAAAGTCTGAGAGAGCCATTCACCTTAGTGGCAAAGAAGACTGTTGCACCCCACTCAGAAATGCTCCTACAAATGAATCCTTACTCTAAAAGCTCTCCAATCTGCTTTCTCAACTCACGACATTCCTCAGAAGCCATATGCCTTACCAGTAAAGTAATCGGTTTGGCACTGTCGACAAGATAAAACTTGAACTCGATCTCTCTTCGAGGAGGAAGGCCAACAACCTCCTCGAACACATCTGGAAAGTCTCTAACAACGGGTACCTACTCAAACTATCGGGCGATAAGTGAAGCGAATAAAAGTAGCTCAACATGACTGATCCTCTAGGATCACAAGATACCTCCAAGGTACATCCACTACAAGTGCCTAACCTTACTACCCTCTCATTGCAATCAAGAACATCACCATACATGGATAGCCATTCCATACCAAGAATCAACCCGAACCCCAAAAATCCCAATACAAAGGCGCTACAGTCAAACTCAACCCCTAAAATAAGCAATTTAAAATACCGATATAACATGGACAAATAGGCTGATCCTCCTACAGGATTTGATACCAGTACCGGGCCGGTCACTAAGCAAGCTTCAAGACCAAGACACTCTACAAGAGTACTAGATATAAAAGAGTGCGAAGCTCCTGAATCAAATAGGGTACGAATAGGAAAATCGAAATAAATAACGCACCTTCGATGATCACCTTCTTTCCCTTGTCCACAACTGGACGAGTACTAGAGGAAGGAGCTGCCTCTAGTGCATAAGCCTGAGCAGGCTATGAAGGTGTTTGTGAACTTTCCTTGGGCTTCGGTGGACAGTCCCTTTTCATATGCCCCACTTGATCGCAAAGCTACTACCGCAGTCTCGGTCGCTCTCCTGCTCCTCTACAATCCTTAGCAAGATGATCCGGTTTCCCACAAGTATTGCACTTCCAGTCCTTCCTTGGAACTTTCCTTTTTCCACCTGACCCTCCACCTCCTCTCCTCTTCCCTTTCCACTGCTTCTTCCCATCAATCTTCTATGCCACATTTCCTTTCTTCTTAGTATCAACAAGTAAAGCCATCTCTACTAATCCCTCAAAAGTGGCTCCCATCGGAATGTGGCTCACCGCCAAACACTACAGTGGCTGACTCAAACCTTTAGCGAACTTCAACGCGTTCTTAGGAGGAGTATTGATTAGATGTAGTCCAAATCAGCAAAGCTCATTGAATTGATTGACATATTCCTTAACTGTCATATCCCCTTGCTTGAGCTGTATAGATTTCTCTAGCTGCACTCCCTCTTCAGCCTGCGATAAGAATTTCCTCTCGAACCTAGTACGAAAATCCGTCCAAGTCAAATTATCAGCCTCAGCCTCCACATTCTCCCACCAACAGAGAGCCTCTCCCTACAACTACCATGAAGCTGACTGCGTTCGAACCAAATCCTTTAATCCCATAAGTTCAAACATCCGCTCACAACTATGGATCCAAGCTCTCGCCTTAGTTTATGAATAGATGCCAAGAAATGGCTTACCTCCTAAGTTGGTGTAGTCCTTGCATAACTTAGGAAAATCGGGAATGCTTTGCGGACGGGCTGGAGCCCCTTCCACTGGATCAGCATCCCTAGCTAATGGCTCTGCTCGTGTAGTAGCCTGCAAATAACGTTTGAACCAAGCAGGCATATTAAGGCTAAGAACTTCGGGGATATCTTGCAGTTCAGACATTTCTATCTGTAGATATTAAAAAGATGGATTAGATACTCCATAAATAGTTCAATAGATAGGGAGGAAGAGATACAAGGGACCCATTTCTAAAATTTCTTTTCTTTCCAAATTATATACATATACTTTTAAAAGTATTATTTGGAATATCCTTTAAAAATTATTCGAAAGCCTTTACATTTTTAAAATATTTTTAGGATTACCGAAACCTTGGCTCTGATACCAACCATGACACCCCCACCTTTACGCATGCCGAAAGTCGGACATGACTAGAAGCACGAGTGGTCGGGTGAAATAAAAATGCATAACATAGCTCAAAGACTAAGGCAACAACATAAAATTATTAAAATATTATAACAGATGAAAACTTCACTAATTATAAATTAATAGCAAAATAGCTTCATTATAAACAACTTTATTCCAAATTTATTTCTGAAACCCAAAGTACAAAGTAGTCTCCACTAAAACATAAAATATAACAAAGTTCACAATATAGGTTCCCATATATAGAGTAAAGTACGGAAAAGAGAAATGAATTACATGAAATATAAGAAACAAAAGCTGAAGGTAACAACTGCTCCAATGACCCTTCAAGCTGCAAAGAACTGCAACCTAGACCTGCCCTCCATGCTTTAGGGAAAATAGAAAAAAAAGGAATGGTTAAACATAAAGTCTGGTGAATGAGAAATAAATTGAAGCAGAAAGAACAAAACAGTTTACTTCTAGGTCTTCCTCGGATATCGCAGAGGGTAACTAATATAATGTAGTGAATCATTCTTAGATACAGTTCCTAAGAAGCTCAAGTCCATGGTCACTCTAGGGAAGTCAACCATGCAGTAATACTAAACGTCGATCACATTTCGGTCATGCTGTCATTACTTATCCACGTGCTACAACGTGAAAGTCATGCTTTTCATCCATGCACTGCGACTAAATGCCTCTTTCGTCTGACCGCGCTGACTAAACATCCTCCTATCTCCTCGGTCACCAACATGGATTGCTTCTATCCAACGTGTTGGTCCTCCAGAAGAGCACCCGCATCTGGGTCGGCCGTCCAAAATCTTCCAACGACCTGCCTAAAGAAACCAACGTCGGAGAATACTTGTCCTATTCCGTCTGCGTCGATCTACCTGAAGAAGTCTACAATTGCGGATGTTATCTATCCTACATACTAGCAACCTATGAAAGGCAATAAACATCCTTGCATATCATTTTGTTACAGATTTACACTAGGCTTTAAGGTCCATTTAGTTTACATTTTTTCCACCCTAATTTACGTTCTCCTTTTAGCGATTTAATCTGTACAAAATTTTTATCCAATAGTCACAAACCATTTAGTTACACAAAATTCCACTTTTACATTTTTAGGCCACATACGAAACAAACAGTTATGTCAATTAGACTTCCCAATTTGGTTCAAAAACCATACTAAAAATTATGTAATTATATCAATCAAAACCATAATTTTGTTCAAGTAACATATTCTAAATTTATTCAACTAACCTGTTCTACCATTAGAAATTGAATGACAATTCTAACTAGATTTAATTAAACCAAAATTATTTAAGCCATGAAACGTCAATAATTATTTGTTTGTTCCAAATTTCAACTCAAACATGAACTAGAATTGAGAAGTGGAAGAAGAAGATAAAATAATTTACATAAATTTCAATCTTACTTATGCCACGAAACGTGAATAGACAATTTATGTGTCCCATATTTTAAACCAAACATAATTAGATTTTAGAAGTGGTGGAAGAAGAAGAAGTTGCAATAATTAACATTTATTCTCAATTAATAACAGAAATCAATTCATATTAACGTGCCAGAAAAGAACTAAAATTGAACTACTTTATTTTTCTATTTCATATTAATTCCCATTCACTTGGCACTTGAGCTTGCATGAATTTGAAAAAAACTTTGCTTTAATCTTTCTCCCTTTGATTCTTCTAAATTCCTCAAATTGCTTGAATATATACAGATAGTTTAATTTAGTAGCGATTTGTTTATTTAGTAGAGAAAAGGAGGAAGAATGATACACACTAATTTTACTGTAGAATTATGGCGATGGCTGAATAAGAGATTAGGTTTAGGTTAGATGGTTTATTTATAGATTGTTTGAGTGAATATAATCCACTAGATTATTTTTGATTAAATCTGGTTCTTTCATATACTTAATGGTTATCCATTCTAGCCCATACACATCACTCAACCAATAAAATTAAGCCAGCTCATCCTATTACATCACTATAGCGAATGGGAAACTGACACATGTCAGAAACAACGCTGAAATACGTAGGAAAATCACTGGAAACGAACCAGCTAATAAAAAATCGCTCCAGATTTTGGATGACAACGGGACTTGATCCTTGGTCACTAAGGAAGTAAACATGCGCCTTTACCACTATACCAAATTCGCTTTTAATTTCTTTTTAATTATATTTCCCTTAAATCATTAAGGTGGTACACAACCCCATATTCTTACCAAAAAATTCTCCATTCCTAATCTAATGCCGCAGAAGCCATCGTTTACTTCTTTGTTGTTTGGGCAACATTATTTTGTTAAGTAAATAAGCCATTTCATTTTAAAAGGGAAAACTCGTAAATAAATTTTTCACTGTTTATCCTTCAATTTATGCAATTCCTCCATTGCTTGATTAATGTCTGCAACATAGCTTAATGTAAAACTTCGATTTCAGTTTGGAGATTTATTAACATTCACTAGGAATTAATATGTAAAAGGGATTATAGTATTTAAGTGATATTTATAATTCTTCTCTCCACGTCCCTAATGAAATCGTATGAGTTATATTTATAGAAGGGGATGAAATATCATGAAATAGAATTGTCCGGAGATTGAAGAAATTAAGAAACTTGAATTCTCGGTTTTGGATTGGGCTTTATTTCAATAATTCACTTGTTTTTCTATCTTTATTTTCTTTTGCATTAGGAAACAAACACAAATTCAAGCCCAAACACTAATAAATTCTATATTGAGTCACCATCTAAATATTCCATGATTTATTTTATAAAATTATTTTCTATAATTTTATTTGTTTATTTTATTTTTTTAATTAACCATTTTATTTAAATCGTTCACTTATTAAATTCTTTAACTATATAAATAAAATTTTATTTTCTTGTCAAAAGAAACTTTATATTTACTAAATTTAATATATCGCTTTTTCTAAATAATTTATTCTTATTTTCATATACCAAAATATGAAATAAACTATTAAAGCATTATTCTTTATATACAATCAATTCTTTACATTTTGAAGCAATCTCTCTTAACATTTCCAAATCACTAATTTAATTTCAAATAATTAATTCTAATCCCAATTAATTTATCATTTATTATCATTTAATTATTGATTACTTGCCTCTCGATGGCGGATTGTTATAGACTCCCTGTTAAAAAATTACGTCCTTGCAATTTCTTAGGAGGATTCTATAGCAAATCTAATAACTCTTCCATCAGTTATTATAATAACCCTCATAATACTCTTTTTTCTCTTAAACTTCAATCACATTATCACAAGATCTTTTTCACCCCAAATAACCTTACATCTAACTAGATTTCGAAATATTGATTCCAAATCACTTTGTCTTATACATGATACTTCTTTTTTATTAAAACTATCTATATTAATACTTCATATGGTTAATTTCAAAAATTCCTATAAAATTATCCATAAAGCCTTTTATATAGTTTCTTATATAAAATAACTATTAATTTATACCATATTTGATCAATCCTATACTTCGCTATAATACTTTCGATTCAAAGTATATGTGTATTTATATGTATATGTATATGTATATGTATATGTATATGTATATGTATATGTATATGTATATGTATATGTATATGTATATATATATGTATATGTATATGTATATGTATATGTATAAGCAGTAGATAACAAATACGTCCTTAGATGATTACTTCCATTTATCATCATATACTCCTACTATACCCAATTATTGGGTATCTTCGCAAAACACTCAAAGGTATAGGGACTTTAAGTCTCATCTAGGGTCACAACTCGTGTTCTTTGATATACAATGAATTATTCTAAGCCCTGCTCTGATACTATTTGTAACGCCCCTAATTCTATATCCATACTACTCATGAGTATTACTAAGCGATACCGTCGAGTAATATGGAGAATGACACGATATGGGGAACTACATGAATATTACCTTGGACCAACATTGGTTCATATCAAAGATATCAATATTACATACCATTTTCATATACGGTATTATAGAAAAGCAATAATCATGTATGCCTCTAGGATGGAGTAATATAAATTGTATAAATATTACTAGAGGATACATAGTCAATAAACGCTGCAATAATATACAATAGAAAATATATAGTATTTTTATAAAATACAATACCTAAATTAAATATTCTATATTATAGTTTTAACGCATTATATAATATAAGTCATATTCTCCTTCTATGCCCAAGCTTCCATAGACTAATCAATTTGTCCCTAAACCTGAAATGTCTTAGACCGACCCAGGTAAAATAACACATGGGTGAGACTATGTCTCAATCAAAGGTTAATTATCTTTATGATTTAATATTCCATAATGTTAATAAATAAGGAACAATACATACATACATACCGAGTATTTAATCACAACATCATAAATAATCCCAAATGTATTATATATTTCCAATTGTCTCAAATCATACATATAGATGTCATCACCCATCTCAAAGTGAATAAAATAATAAATCACAAAATGAACTACCAATGGGTAAATCATCCAAACCCAAAAATCATCATTATCAAAATCAAGAAATTATTGATAAGGATATATAATCAAGTATTGTTGGATTAACTTACAATAAATCCCAAACATATCTTTCAATTGCAATAATAAGAGTATCATCAAGGATAGGCTGCCTATCAAAACATATTAAAATATATGAGGATCCACGATATTCTGGACACCAATCTTGATATAATCTCATCTCCTCATGTATGAATAAATCAGAATAGTGTGGATATATGGGGACTGACTAAACTTTAGACACATACTCTTTAGAATAGTCAACTTATGATAGGATAGGAATACATCTGTCAATCCACTACTATACACTCATGCACATACCGGAACTAGACGAGGGACTGATAGCTTCGAAAGCCACACGTGGTCCATATGAAATGACTCCTATAGTCAAGCTTACCCTTACCTCTTCCCTCTCTGTATCGTGAAAATGATCCATCATAGGCTAGATTCGACCATGACTACTGACACTTATTCCCCAAAGGTAACTAACTGTTAGCCTATGTGACGTAGAGGCACCACATAACACCTGCACAAGGCTAACATAGCATAAATAGGGTGTCAAGGATTGGAAGCGCGAACCCTCAGTCAGCCCGCCACGGCAGATACTGGCCAATTTGGTTCACTCTTGAAACATAAAGGGAGCCAACCTGATTCTTTTCTTTTGCATTACGAAACAAATACAAATAGAAGACCGAATACTGATCAATTCTCTCATTAAGTCACTTTCTATATATTCCATGATTTATTTTATAAAATTATTTTCTATAATTTTATTAATTTAATTAATCATTTTATTTAAATCACTCACTAATTAAATTTCTTAAGTATACTAATAAAATTTTATTCCCTTATCAAAAATAAACTTTACATTTACTAAATTTAATCTACCATTATTTCTAAATAATTTATCCTTACTTTCAAATACTAAAATATTAAATAAATTATTGAACCATTATTCTTTATATATAATCAATTCTGCATATTTCTAAGCAATCTCTGTTAACAATTACTAAATCACTAATTTAATTTGAAATAATTAATTCTAATCCCAATAAATTTATTATTATTTAATCACAAATTTATTATCTCTGGATGAAGGTTTGTTACAATATCCTACTAAAGTCAATCTGGAAAAATACGTGGTTTGACCCGAACATTGTAGTAAAATAACACCCGGATCGGTTTGGAAAACTACCGTGAGAAAACTCAAGTATTACGATCAACATATGATAATTCTATGAGACCACCTCGCTAAACACGGAACTTACCACACAAGAACAACTCCCATACATGAAGAAATGGAAACAAATCGCCAAACACGTATCACTCTCGGGAACTTCCAAGCTGGACCCTGCTTCACACAAGCATCTGAATATAATCACATTAACGCATGCATGCTACACAACTTTCTAGATAAATGTGAATATATCCTAATGAGTGCGACCCACATAGCTTGGCTCCCATTCGCTCTTTGATTTTAGTTATCCATAGTGTTGGATGTCAACATTCAAAATAAGCGACAAATCGTCTTAGATTAACAGAGCACAAGCAATGATATCTAAATCAATAGTTAAGAAAAACGACTATCAAATGTAAACAAATGATTATGTATGAGAATTAGATCACATACACTTTTCACAATAAACGAAATGTTTGAGACATTTGATTCTTACTCGTGCTTGATTTTCACATCACAAATGTTGGTAAAACATTTTAGAACCACTCTTAAAATATTCATTAGAAAGGGCAAATTATATTTCTAAGTGTATTAAAATGTTACACCTGGCTTTGATTTTAAACATTCCACTTTAAAGATTTTCACATTTGTAAACTATCATCTATAAATTTAAAAACCATATTAATTAAGACAACAATCAAGTTGTAATCCTTTTATATATTTATACATCTTTAATTATCCCTAAAATATCAACCAATTTTTATTATCATTTATAAATTTAAAACAACATTAATTATCTTAAAAGATAATAAATCAAATTTATAATGAGTTATAAATTTAAAACAATGATAATTATCTTAAAAAATAATAAATTAAATTCAAAATCTTTTATTAATTAAAACTACATTAATTATCCCGAGGGAAAATAAATCAAATTTATAATCTTTTATAAACTTAAACCATTTCAATTAACCGTAAAGACAATTAATCAAATTTATAATCACTTTTATAAATTTTAGACAATGCTTATCCTATATTTTCAAAATTCAAAAAATATTTGAAATATAGTTTAAACCATTTCAAAATGCCAAAACCCGATCAAACGTTTATTTAGTAAAAATACACACAAGATTAACACATACAAGGGTTTAAGGAGATGAGGTTTCATAAGTGATGGTATGCTAAAAATTGCTATAACGATACTTACACGATTCAAATAGTATGTCATAAATATTTCATCTAAACATCAATATAAGCAATAAAAGAATATAAATAAGATGCTACCAATAGTAAATAAGTGATGCCGAGAAACCTCTTAGCGTCTCCCTACAAAAGTACCCTGTAAATCTCATACATACCCACACTTCGAAGTTTCTCGTAGCGACATATTGGCTGAGAAAACACTCTAATTTCTTTTTTTGTCCTCCGCAACACAATGGTGATTTATGCCATCACCTATCAAGTAGGAATTCAAATCCAATTGAACAATTAAATAATAATAATTTTTTTCCTTTTCGAATACAAAACGGTGATTTATTCTGCTACATGGTTGTCAAAATAATCTAATCAATTTTATTGAAGAAAAACAGGGTTTTATTAAGTGTAATTAAATTTAATCACTATACATTATAACTAAATTATATTTCGTTAAAATTATGAAATATCATCACAGAATTCAACAACGATTTATAACAACATAGGAATCATATAGTTTATTTAAAGGTAAGTTAACTCATCGAAATTCCAATTGACGCTTTCGCGTTCCACCTTTGGCTTCGATTTTAGCCAAAAATTCTACTAGATTCAAATACAATGAGTTTAGTTCCCACCTGAAAAAGATATAATACCACACCCATGCCTATCCTTCGACCAACAAATTCCTCTCTTTTACTCAACGAAATCGCACATAGACTTCACCGTTTATGTAACGACCCAGAATTTTGAACAATTTAATTTGAAAATATTTAATTAATTTTAAATATTTGAATGATGGTTTGAATTGAATTTCAAACTATCAGAATGAATTTGGCGATTAAATTATAGAATTTAATCTATTGAAGTTGAATAAAAATTTGAATCTTCAATTTTAAGCCAATTAAAAATATTTCAAAGGATTGTAAAATTCATATTGATAATATTGTAGATTATAGAAGCTTCAGAATTGAATTTGAAACTGCTTTGTTCAGTTTTGAAATTTTAATCGTTTGAATCGATATTTAAAAATAGCCGTTCGAGGCACAGTCTCGGAATTCGACGAAACCAATTCCATTGGGTCCGTAATATTGAATTATTCTCGGATTTCAAATTTCGTATTTTTCAAAGTTGTTATGTGAGTGTACGACACATAAACGCGTTGAAAGTTCTATCGAAACAAATTGAATTTAAATTTTAAATTTAAATTTGAATTAAATACCTCAAGCCTAAAATCACTCCTTCGATCACGCCTAAAATCGTGTAAGCATGGCCGAGCATACTCCTTCCAATTTTAAATACCCCTCTCCCTCTCTCAGAAATCAAAATCACAGAAACGAAAATAAAAATGGCCGAAGCCCTATTCGACTCAGGAAACAAAAATAAAAAAAATATAATTTAACAACGGCCGCGACATCAAAATCGAAAGGGGGGAGGGCTCGAGTTCGAGTGCTTCACGTTCACGCGTATGGGGATGAGGCGGCGGCGACTTTGAGGAAGGGGATCGAGAATCCAATCGGCATCGCGCGCGTAGGCCAAGGCGTCGCGATTCGTGGAGGCTCGAGGCAGGAAGCAAGGGGTAGCGAATCAATGGCTGCAGTGGGTTGTCGAAGTCGAGGGGCGGTGGCATTCGCGAGGCTAAGGAGGGGGATGAAGCTCGAGCGAGGCGCGCGCAATTGGGTTGTCACGCTATGGCGGCGCTCGGCAAAGCAGCTAGGGCGTGGGTTTGGCGATAGCAGCAACTTCGTTTTCGTGGTCGCGTGTACAGCGAGGTATTAATTTTTATTTTTTTTGGTTAATTCAAATTTTAAATTACAGTTATTCATTTAGATTTAAAACGTGATAATGTGTATATCGATAAGAATTTTCGATTGAAAAAAAAGGGGAAAGTTAACATGCAGAAGAGTTTTGGAAAAAAAATATATGAAGATATATGAAACAGTTGTTTAATTTAATATATATACACAAATATATACATGTAGTGGATTATAATATATGTATAAAAAAAATTAAACAGTAAACAGAGAAAATATTTACAGTAATAAAAATAGAAATTTGTTTAAAATTTAAGGTGTTATTTTAAAATAAAAAAACTATGGGTTAATTTAAAGTATTTTTATTCACTAAAAGATATTCCTAAAAAAAAGGGAATTAATAAATAAAATTAATTAAGTTATTTAATGGTAAGTGATTTTTCACTTAGTTCAAATGTTCTATTTAAAAGGAAAAATTTATTTATAACAAATTTAATAGTTAAAACAAAAATTTGTTAGTTGATTTAGTTTATTTAAGTGAGAAATTAAAATTTTCGTCTAGTTCAAATATTTATAAATCGTATAATGTTTATATAACTTAAATGAAAGTATCAAAGAAAATTTAGTTCTTAAATTAAATTTTTATTTAAATAAATTTATTAAAGAAGAAATTAGTTTAAAAAAAAATCATCAGTTAATTTAACTATTAAAATGAAATCACCGATGAATCAAAATTATCAAATAAAAAAAAATTATTCGATTTTTCGAATATTAATAAATTGTGTAAATATTTATACAAGGTATAAATCAAGGAAATCGATACAAGATGGGAAACAGATGGCAAGTAAAGCAAAGGTGAGAACTTCTCACTCAAAAGGATTTATTTAAAATTTTAAATAGTTAGATTTAAAATTGTTAGTTGTGTTGATTGAATGCTTGAATGATGATTGTTAGTTATGTATATATATATATATATATATAGGATGTGAATAGACCCTATACGCCGTTAGTAAGCGGAGGTTATTTATTACACACGTATACCGCGATATTCCACCTTGAAGGGGAATTGGTATTATATTAGTATATAGCAATATATATATATATATATATATATATATATTGGCATATGTATATATTACAGTTGATTGATTTCCCGCATTGTATAGCGGATGAGACCCTATTGCGCCGTTAGTAAGCGGATAATATTTTATAAATCCCATATACCGCGATATTCCACCTCGAAGTGGAATGGGTATTGTGCTAATGTCTGTGGATGCAGGGAAACAGGTTGGAGGGATCCAACTGGATTCCTCACAAATATTTATTTGATTTTAGATATTGTGATGTTTGATTGTTTATCATATCGATATATGATGTTTAAAAGTCGTGATTGACTATTAGATGTGTTGCATCATCGGATCCAATTTTGAAGTTTAAAAATAACGATTTTGATTTTTAAGGGATTTCTAAAGTGATTTTTGAAAATATATGTTTATAAAATATTTTTTGAATTGATTCATCTTAAATAAATAAACGATATAATTTTTAAATGTTATAAATTTATGATTTTTGAGAAATATAGTTAAAAGTTGATTTTTGAAAATATGAGATTAATGGTTTTATAAAATAGTTTAAATTGGGAAATTTGAATTTATTGTGGAAGGTTTAAAAATAGGATTTATAAAATTTGATCATTTTATAAAAATCCAAATGATGAAATTAATAAAGGAGTTGAAAGACGTTTTAAAAGAATAATATAAATTGATCCATATAAAAGATTTATAAATTGATATTTATAAATTTAGAATATGTTGAATTATAAAACGAGCTTTTATAGGAGTTAGAATGAATTGTGAATGAATTTCATAAATGAATGAAATTTATAGAATTATAAACGGTGAAGTTATAAATGGAATTTTATAAGCAGTAGATTTATAAAATTTATAAAGTTATTTAGGGAATAGATTTGGATAAATAAATGAATCTTATAAGTTATAAGATTTATAATTATGAAGTTTAAAGGAACGATTTTGCAAACAAATAAATTATAAACATTTAACTTATAATATGGACTTTTGGTATATAATTGAGTTATAAATCGAATAAGTTAATAAAGGAATTTTATAAGAGGAAGTGTTATAAAATAAATAGAAATGGAATTTATAAACATTATTTTATAAATCCGCAACGACTTATTTTGATAAGTAAATTGTTGTAATTTATTAATGGAGTTATATTCACGTTTTAGACAGTGAATAATCCTGTAAAATAAAATGAATAGAAATGATAAAATTTGTTAACAAATATATTCACGTTTTTGAATAGTGAATAATATGTTAAAGAAATGTTTTGGATGTGATGTTTTAAATAGAATTAAAACGATCTAAAGATGTTTTAAAATGTATTAACTATCGAAACCATAGATTTCAACATTCATTGTTGAAATAGACGTTTTCGAGAAATAGAAGGAAATGGTGGACTATAACACTGTTGTTATAGTAAATGATTTCCGAAAGGAAATGTTTTGTTTAGTATTGGGATTTATATATCTATCTTAAATTCGAATCCCTATACTAGTGATTTTAGGACGTTGTAACGATGTTTTACGTAACATTCGTTTTGGCCCAAATAAATATGTTTAAGAGAATGATTTCCTTAAAGAATGAAATATATGCTTAATTTCGATTTGAGTATATTGAATATTTTACAAGCATAGAAAATAAAAAGATATTATGAATTACTTATAAATAAATAAGTATGGAAATGTTTTTTCAATATTAAGTGAATATAGAGAATTTATCTTTTTAAAGATAAATTGAAAATGAATAGTAGAATTCGAATGGAAATCGTATACTCATGAAAATATTTTGGAAATGTAAATTCAATATGGAATTTATAAATGAAATTGGAAAATGGGTTTAAAAATAAATATTGATTTATTTTTGAAGAATGGAAAATATATATCTTGTAAAGATATTTTTGAAAAATAAATAATTTAGAAAATTATTTGGAATCTGGTAATGTTGTGCATATCTATTGATAGTTCAATAACCGACTATCAATATTTACCTTTAAATAGGTATTTGTTGTGATTTGCTTGAAATTGAATGCCACACTTATTATTTTTAAAATAAGCGCTCACTATTCGGGTTAGCCGGGAAAGGACCTTGGGTTCGTATAACCCATTCCGAATATGTGATACGTCGTTATGAATTGCATTTGAAGATCGGTGTTGAAGACCGGATATTTTCAAAAGCGAAAGGACAACTCGTCGATTGTCTTTGCACCGAGTAGCTACGGTATAGAGACTCCATATGTGATGGGAAGTTCGGACGTGATTAGAGATTATCTGGATTGCAAGGACTTCTTTGTAAGTGCCTTCGGTTCTGTTCAAGCCCGGAACAGACTTGTATGGATTGTATGTCTGACATTGCAAATTGAGATATAAAGCTGGTTTCTTTCAAATATATTTCTGTTGGTGGCGGAGAATTTATTCTCTTAGCTTAACACCCTTCTCTGAGACGTACGAGCTCAGAGGTTATGTAGTTGAAGGTTATCAGCGATATATTCCTAATTTGGTAATGTGACATGCTGAGTGTTGCTGTGAAATGATCATCGTGTTGATTATTTGTGATAGGATCATTTGTTTGATCGTCTATCTTGGTGATCATTTCTATGATCATTTGTTGACCCAAAGCATGACTTTGTATAAAGCGTGGCTTTGTGGACGAGACTTCGTCGAGCCTCACAAACCGGTAATGGTCGAAACAGGAATTGTGCGGCAAGGTTTTCAGGGATAGCGTCCCTAGGGTATGACCATTCCTTCTGGAAAAGGGTAGTATCATGGTATGGAGCCCAGATACTTACTCATGTTGAAACACTTATTATTATGGTGTGATGTTGGTTAGAGAGCTCTCGTTTAAAGGTCCCAAAGGACCGGGGGTGGCATATCTGAGGGTTTATAATATCCCTTGGGAAAAGGGGTTCCCGGCCTTGTTTGGCAGAGATCCAGTTGGGTTCTCGGGGCGTCCTTCCAGAGGCGTTTCCATGTGGCAATGGAAAGTTCCTTGGCCTGACCATTTGTTGGAAAATCCATTCTTCAAATACTAGCCTTGTACGGTATTAGTTGTATTACCTGCCATCTACTTATGGTGGCGTCCCACTGTTTGGATGGTTGCTATAGTAGGCATAGTTCGAAATGTCTATGTTGGCTAAGATTTATATTCTACTTTCGAAATGTTTCCTACACTATGCACTAGTAATAATATCAAATGTTTCTTTTAAATGCGTATCAAGCATCTTTGACTATCATAAGGAGAAATCTCCTCCGATTCTGCGTTTGCATTGTGTGTGTGTGCGGGAGGCCTTATGGTAGTCTCATTTTTAAAAGCATTGCGAATTGACTTTAAAAATATTCCTCTATTTTGATTTTAAAGATAAATAAAATGTTTTGAGTTCTCACACCAGTCTCATGACTGACTCGGAGTTTATTGTTTTCCTTCCTAAACTCTGGGTGCCCACCAATTTTCACACGGGCAGTCAAGAGTTAAGGTTTATCAGGATATTCTGGAATTCTGGAGTTGCTGGAGGCAAGTTGGATGGCATGGCGTATTTACTAGTATATAATACTTCTTTTTCCGCTGCATTGTTTGTTGTTGTACACTCTGATGTAATGAAATGAAATGTGATGTAATGTAATAACTAATATAGTTCTTTGTTCAAAGATTATTCATTTATCTATTATATGTTGTTCCGCTGCGAAATGTGAGATTCTGATATTGTTCTGTTATTTCTTTCAGTTCTATTTTCTTTTCTCCCTATTTTCTATTCTTTCTCTCTTCTTCTACCTCTTTCTTCTTCTTTTCTCTTTCTTAAACCCTCAGTGTTCGGTTTTCCGGCTTCCGACTGATCGGCATTCGATACAGTGGACGTATTGATGTCGATATTCGGTTGTCGAAGAATCGGGTCTTGACAATGTGGTATCAGAGCATATGGTTAAGCGACAGCCATGGCTCTGTTGGGTATTACTCATTAGAGATAGAGTCAGCAGTACTCTAGAATGAGTTTGAGTGTAATAATAGATTTGAGCGCGTATTTGTTAGTGAATATAAAATTATTTTGAATTGGGTAAATAAGATAATTTTGCCCAAAATTATTTTTGTATAGAAAAGAAATGATTTTCTATGAATTATTATAGTATATGGTTGCACGATTGTTAGGAAGTGATAATATTAAATTAGTATCATTATTATATGGAGTTAAATAATAAAATAAAATGGATTGAATTCAAGTAAACTAACTTGATAAATTATAAATTCTTGGACTAATGAATTGGAATTTGAATTGGTTAAATTAAAGTTTAGTCGTGAGCTAAATTTGAAGATAAATTTGAAATTGTATATAAATTCAAGTATGTAAAAGAAATAAATTGAAATTTAAAATGAATAAGTGAATGTACTAATTGAATATGAATTAGTAAATGAAAGTTAATCGTTAGAATTCAATATTTAGAATTGAGAATTGAATTCGAATGGAATTTAAATTATGAATTGAATTCAAATAGAATTGAAATTGTGAATTGAATTCAAATGAGATTGAAATGTAAAATTGAATGAGAATGAATATGTAACTTCAATAGTGAAGTAAAAATGTATAAGAAGCATATATTGGAAATTTTGTAATAGAATTGGCAAAATAGTTTGAATGTTGGAATTGGATATTATGAATAGCAGGATATACAGGTATTATAAAGGGATTGGATTTAGATTTCGAAGATAATTTAAATGGCTCGACAAAAAGGTACGTATTTGAATTTCAGTATGAAATTTGATGATTTTCTTCTCCAGCCACTTGGCTTTCTCTTTTCTTTTTAATTCTGAGGGGCCGTGGTGCCATTTTGTAGTCGTATCGAGCTAGCTGCGCAAAGGAGATGCTGGCGAAATTTTTTGAAAATTTAGGGTGTTAGAAAAATTTTGAGAAAATTTGGAAGTTTAAAATTTGAATTTAAATTTAAATTTGAATTGTTAGGAGAACAATGTTGTTTGGAACCTATAATTGAAGTTGGAAAGCTAGTTGAAATGATAATGAATCTCTAGTAAAATGATTTGTTTTAGAAAGTTGATAAAACTATTTAGATTGTGAAAAAAAAAATAGACGGGATATGGGCATTCTTCTTAACTTGTAATTTCGGGACGAAATTCTTTTAGGGGGGGAAGATTGTAACGACCCAGAATTTTGAACAATTTAATTTGAAAATATTTAATTAATTTTAAATATTTGAATGATGGTTTGAATTGAATTTCAAATTATCAGAATGAATTTGGCGATTAAATTATAGAATTTAATCTATTGAAGTTGAATACAAAATTTGAATCTTCAATTTTAAGCCAATTAAAAATATTTCAAAGGATTGTAAAATTCATATTGATAATATTGAAGATTATAGAAGCTTCAGAATTGAATTTGAAACTGCTTTGTTCAGTTTTGAAATTTTAATCGTTTGAATCGATATTTAAAAATAGCCGTCCGAGGCACAGTCTCGGAATTTGACGAAACCAGTTCCATTGGGTCCATAATATTGAATTATTCTCGGATTTCAAATTTCGTATTTTTCAGAGTTGTTATGTGAGCGTACGACACATAAACGCGTTGAAAGTTCTATCGAAACAAATTGAATTTAAAATTTAAATTTAAATTTAAATTAAATAAAAGACAGCATCCTTAACCTCAAGCCTAAAATCACTCCTTCGATCACGCCTAAAATCGTGTAAGCATGGCCGAGCATACTCCTTCCAATTTTAAATAGCCCTCTCCCTCTCTCAGAAATCAAAATCACAGAAACGAAAATAAAAATGGCCGAAGCCCTATTCGACTCAGGAAACAAAAATAAAAAAATAATAAATATAATTTAACAACGGCCACGACATCAAAATCGAAAGGGGGGAGGGCTCGAGTTCGAGCGCTTCACGTTCACGCGTATGGGGATGAGGCGGCGGCGACTTTGAGGAAGGGGATCGAGAATCCAATCGGCATCGCGCGCGTAGGCCAAGGCGTCGCGATTCGTGGAGGCTCGAGGCAGGAAGCAAGGGGTAGCGAATCAATGGCTGCAGTGGGTTGTCGAAGTCGAGGGGCGGTGGCATTCGCGAGGCCAAGGAGGGGGAGGAAGCTCGAGCGAGGCGCGCGCATTTGGGTTGTCACGCTATGGCGGCGCTCGGCAAAGCAGCTAGGGCGTGGGTTTGGCGATAGCAGCAACTTCGTTTTCGTGGTCGCGTGTACAACGAGGTATTAATTTTTATTTTTATTTTGGTTAATTCAAAATTTAAATTATAGTTATTCATTTAGATTTAAAACGTGATAATGTGTATATCGATAAGAATTTTCGATTGAAAAAAAAAGGGGAAAGTTAACATGCAGAAGAGTTTTGGAAAAAAAAATATATGAAGATATATGAAACAGTTGTTTAATTTAATATATATACACAAATATATACATATAGTGGATTATAATATATGTATAAAAAAAATTAAACAGTAAACAGAGAATATATTTACAGTAATAAAAATAGAAATTTGTTTAAAATTTAAGGTGTTATTTTAAAATAAAAAAACTATGGGTTAATTTAAAGTATTTTTATTCACTAAAAGATATTCCTAAAAAAAAGGGAATTAATAAATAAAATTAATTAAGTTATTTAATGGTAAGTGATTTTTCACTTAGTTCAAATATTCTATTTAAAAGGAAAAATTTATTTATAACAAATTTAATAGTTAAAACCAAAATTTGTTAGTTGATTTAATTTATTTAAGTGAGAAATTAAAATTTTCGTCTAGTTCAAATATTTATAAATCGTATAATGTTTATATACCTTAAATGAAAGTATCAAAGAAAATTTAGTTCTTAAATTAAATTTTTATTTAAATAAATTTATTAAAGAAGAAATTAGTTTAAAACAAAATCATCAGTTAATTTAACTATTAAAATGAAATCACCGATGAATCAAAATTATCAAATAAAAAAAAAATTATTCGTGTTCGAATATTTATAAATTGTGTAAATATTTATACAAGGTATAAATCAAGGAAATCGAGACAAGATGGGAAACAGATTGCAAGTAAAGCAAAGGTGAGAACTTCTCACTCAAAAGGATTTATTTAAAATTTTAAATAGTTAGATTTAAAATTGTTAGTTGTGTTGATTGAATGCTTGAATGATGATTGTTATATATATATATATATATATATATATATATATATATATATATATTGGATGTGAACAGACCCTATACGCCGTTAGTAAGCGGAGGTTATTTATTACACACATATACCGCGATATTCCACCTTGAAGGGGAATTGGTATTATATTAGTATATAGCAATATATATATATATATTGGCATTTGTATATATTATAGTTGATTGATTTCCCGCATTGTATAGCGGATGAGACCCTATTGCGCCGTTAGTAAGCAGATAATATTTTATAAATCCCATATACCGCGATATTCCACCTCGAAGTGGAATGGGTATTGTGCTAATGTCTGTGGATGCAGGGAAACAGGTTGGAGGGATCCAACTGGATTCCTCACAAATATTTATTTGATTTTAGATATTGTGATGTTTGATTGTTTATCATATCGATATATGATGTTTAAAAGTCGTGATTGACTATTAGATGTGTTGCATCATCGGATCCAATTTTGAAGTTTAAAAATAACGATTTTGATTTTTAAGGGATTTCTAAAGTGATTTTTGAAAATATATGTTTATAAAATATTTTTTGAATTGATTCATCTTAAATAAATAAACGATATAATTTTTAAATGTTATAAATTTATGATTTTTGAGAAATATAGTTAAAAGTTGATTTTTGAAAATATGAGATTAATGGTTTTATAAAATAGTTTAAATTGGGAAATTTGAATTTATTGTGGAAGGTTTAAAAATAGGATTTATAAAATTTGATCATTTTATAAAAATCCAAATGATGAAATTATAAAGGAGTTGAAAGACGTTTTAAAAGAATAATATAAATTGATCCATATAAAAGATTTATAAATTGATATTTATAAATTTAGAATATGTTGAATTATAAAACGAGCTTTTATAGGAGTTAGAATGAATTGTGAATGAATTTCATAAATGAATGAAATTTATAGAATTATAAACGGTGAAGTTATAAATGGAATTTTATAAGCAGTAGATTTATAAAATTTATAAAGTTATTTAGGGAATAGATTTGGATAAATTGAATCTTATATGTTATAAGATTTATAATTATGAAGTTTAAAGGAACGATTTTGCAAACAAATAAATTATAAGCATTTAACTTATAATATGGACTTTCGGTATATAATTGAGTTATAAATCGAATAAGTTAATAAAGGAATTTTATAAGAGGAAGTGTTATAAATAAATAGAAATAGAATTTATAAACATTATTTTATAAATCCGCAACGACTTATTTTGATAAGTAAATTGTTGTAATTTATTAATGGAGTTATATTCACGTTTTAGACAGTGAATAATCCTGTAAAATAAAATGAATAGAAATGATAAAATTTGTTAACAAATATATTCACGTTTTTGAATAGTGAATAATATGTTAAAGAAATGTTTTGGATGTGATGTTTTAAATAGAATTAAAACGATCTAAAGATGTTTTAAAATGTATTAATTATCGAAACCATAGATTTCAACATTCATTGTTGAAATAGACGTTTTTGAGAAATAGAAGGAAATGGTGGACTATAACACTGTTGTTATAGTAAATGATTTCCGAAAGGAAATGTTTTGTTTAGTATTGGGATTTATATATCTATCTTAAATTCGAATCCCTATACTAGTGATTTTGGGACGTTGTAACGATGTTTTACGTAACATTCGTTTTGGCCCAAATAAATATGTTTAAGAGAATGATTTCCTTAAAGAATGAAATATATGCTTAACTTCGATTTGAGTATATTGAATATTTTCCAAGCATAGAAAATAAAAAGATATTATGAATTACTTATAAATAAATAAGTATGGAAATGTTTTTTCAATATTAAGTGAATATAGAGAATTTATCTTTTTAAAGGTAAATTGAAAATGAATAGTAGAATTCGAATGGAAATCGTATACTCATGAAAATATTTTGGAAATGTAAATTCAATATGGAATTTATAAATGAAATTGGAAAATGGGTTTAAAAATAAATATTAATTTATTTTTGAAGAATGGAAAATATATATCTTGTAAAGATATTTTTGGAAAATAAATAATTTAGAAAATTATTTGGAATCTGGTAATGTTGTGCATATCTATTGATAGTTCAATAACCGACTATCAATATTTACCTTTAAATAGGTATTTGTTGTGATTTGCTTGAAATTGAATGCCACACTTATTTTTTTTAAAATAAGCGCTCACTATTCGGGTTAGCCGGGAAAGGACCTTGGGGTCGTATAACCCATTCCGAATATGTGATACGTCGTTATGAATTGCATTTGAAGATCGGTGTTGAAGACCGGATATTTTCAAAAGCGAAATGACAACTCGTCGATTGTCTTTGCACCGAGTAGCTACGGTATAGAGACTCCATATGTGATGGGAAGTTCGGACGTGATTAGAGATTATCTGGATTGCAAGGACTTCTTTGTAAGTGCCTTCGGTTCTGTTCAAGCCCAGAACAGACTTGTATGGATTGTATGTCTGACATTGCAAATTGAGATATAAAGCTGGTTTCTTTCAAATATATTTCTGTTGGTGGCGGAGAATTTATTCTCTTAGCTTAACACCCTTCTCTGAGACGTACGAGCTCAGAGGTTATGTAGTTGAAGGTTATCAGCGATATATTCCCAATTTGGTAATGTGACATGCTGAGTGTTGCTGTGAAATGATCATCGTGTTGATTATTTGTGATAGGATCATTTGTTTGATCGTCTATCTTGGTGATCATTTCTACGATCATTTGTTGACCCAAAGCATGACTTTGTATAAAGCGTGGCTTTGTGGACGAGACTTCGTTGAGCCTCACAAACCGGTAATGGTCGAAACAGGAATTGTGCGACAAGGTTTTCAGGGATAGCGTCCCTAGGGTATGACCATTCCTTCTGGAAAAGGGTAGTATCATGGTATGGAGCCCAGATACTTACTCATGTTGAAACACTTATTATTATGGTGTGATGTTGGTTAGAGAGCTCTCGTTTAAAGGTCCCAAAGGACCGGGGGTGGCATATCTGAGGGTTTATAATATCCCTTGGGAAAAGGGGTTCCCGTCCTTGTTTGGCAGAGATCCAGTTTGGTTCTCGGGGCGTCCTTCTAGAGGCGTTTCCATGTGGCAATGGAAAGTTCCTTGGCCTGACCATTTGTTGGAAAATCCATTCTTCAAATACTAGCCTTGTACGGTATTAGTTGTATTACCTGCCATCTACTTATGGTGGCGTCCCACTGTTTGGATGGTTGCTATAGTAGGCATAGTTCGAAATGTCTATGTTGGCTAAGATTTATATTCTACTTTCGAAATGTTTCCTACACTATGCACTAGTAATAATATCAAATGTTTCTTTTAAATGCGTATCAAGCATCTTTGACTATCATAAGGAGAAATCTCCTCCGATTCTGCGTTTGCATTGTGTGTGTGTGCGGGAGGCCTTATGGTAGTCTCATTTTTAAAAGCATTGCGAATTGACTTTAAAAATATTCCTCTATTTTGATTTTAAAGATAAATAAAATGTTTTAAGTTCTCACACCAGTCTCATGACTGACTCGGAGTTTATTGTTTTCCTTCCTAAACTCTGGGTGCCCACCAATTTTCACACGGGCAGTCAAGAGTTAAGGTTTATCAGGATATTCTGGAATTCTGGAGTTGCTGGAGGCTAGTTGGATGGCATGGCGTATTTACTAGTATATAGTACTTCTTTTTCCGCTGCATTGTTTGTTGTTGTACACTCTGATGTAATGAAATGAAATGTGATGTAATGTAGTAACTGATATAGTTCTTTGTTCAAAGATTATTCATTTATCTATTATATGTTGTTCCGCTACGAATTGTGAGATTCTGATATTGTTCTGTTATTTCTTTCTGTTCTATTTTCTTTTCTCCCTATTTTCTATTCTTTCTCTCTTCTTCTACCTCTTTCTTCTTCTTTTCTCTTTCTTAAACCCTCAGTGTTCGGTTTTCCGGCCTCCGACTGATCGGCATTCGATACAGTGGACGTATTGATGTCGATATTCGGGAGTCGAAGAATCGGGTCTTGACAGTTTAACTCCACGCCGCACGAGCTCTCAGGCAATCATCAACACACCTAGCACGATGACTCACTTGTCAAATCGACCCGACAACCCATACACTAAACCCTTAATGACCCAATGAACCAGAAGGAGCCACAACCTCCATAACTTCTACCATCGACTCATCTTTGTTAAAGAAGAAAGAATCCAACAAGAATCCAAACTCCTTTTCGCCTAAACCTTAGGTCATCGTCCTATCGTCAAGCACTAGCAATGATGACCATACACAATTTCGAGTGTATAGGATTGGAGTTCATATTTAAACGAAGCAAAAGAATCTAACTTTAAGATTTTAGTAAAGTGTGGGTTTCGATTTGGATTTCTAAAGTTTAATTGACATTCTTTTGTTTACTGGGTATGGGAAATGAGGGAGAGGAGAAAGAAGGAAGTGGACAATGAGGTAAAGGAATAAGTTCAATTACTTAATTTATAAACAAAAATTATTTTTTTACTTCTAGCGCAAGTAAAACAAGATTCCTAACTAAGCCAATATACCCAAGCCAACATCACATCTTAGTTGACTAATTCGAATTTTAATGTTGATCTTAAAAGATTTTGAAAAGAATTATTCATTGTACTCAACTACACAATATTTCATTCGCGTACGAATTACAAATGTCAGAAGAAAAAAATGACCGTGCACCAAAATGCGACACGATCCTAAAACAACAATAAAATACACAAGTTATTTTAATCTATGAAATTTTAAAAATTTCATCATTTTCCAAAAATTCGTCAAATGAAAATTTAAATATTTTGAAATTAAAAATTATGAAAAAATATTATAAATTAAATTAAAAATATTACAATAAAAATCAAGTCACTTTATTGACAACTGATTTTCTACTCGTTCATCAATTAAAAGTAGCTAAATAAGGTTATTTAATTCATTTAATTAATATTTAATTCATAATTTAAATATTTAAATAATCCCTATAATTGAATTCAAGTTACTAATCCTTTAAAACCAATTATTTAAATATTTAAAATAAACTAGATCTTCAAAATCAAGATGATAAAATTCTGGGATGTTCCATTCTCTTGCTTAAAGGATTTTATCCCCGAAATCCCAATTGGAAAAAAATGTCTCCAAACCCTTAAGTTTAAAAACTATTAATGAAAATAAATTATTAAGCTTCTAAAGTCCTTTATATTACGGAAAATTTTGACATCGCCTCATTTGCGCTTGATTTTTATTTTGCAAGCAACTTACTATCTCGATGCAATTACAGGTGTGCAAGAAATCAAACAATAATCTCTTCCTTCCATTACCTATCTTGTATTTACACAATTCAAAAGGGAATCATGATGACAAAGAGCAATACACTAGCAATATAAATAATATACAACCATATGCAACACAAGTACAAAAAATACTCTATAATAAAATACTAAGCATCTAATCTTTTTGAACTAAATGCCAGGTTTTTATATTCAAAATATAATTTCAAATTCCTAAAAAAGAAAAATATATCAAAACCAAAATTAATTATGACAAGTAGCGGGCTCCTCCTACAGAAGCATGGTATAACTCTAGAATCAAAATAATACGGAGCAATAGATGGTATTTTGGTTCCTCCTAAAGAACAACGTCTACAATAAATGAATAAACGTGGCAAGTCCTCCAAATTGGAAAACTCCCACTGCCCTACTTTAGTACTAACAAAAAAGAATTTGAAAAAAACACTCCATAATTCTTTTTCAAATCTCCTAAAACAACAATATTTCACCATAATTTCAAAATAACGAAAAGTCCCCCATTAAATTTAGTACCAGAGCTGAAGGTTAAGCAAGAACCTTGGCTTTGGTGGGGATAACTCATTAGAGATATGGTAAGTGACACCCTAGAGTGAGTTTGAGTGTATACATATGAGCACGTATTTGTTAGTGATTATCAAACGTTTTATATTGTGTTGATTTATCGGTTTAGTGGATTATGAACTATGGTCGATACAGGGTGTACAACTGTACCGATAGAGGTTTCTAAACATTTAAACTAGGCAAATCGACATAGTATTGTTTTGGAATTAGTTAAATAAAATAATTTCACCCAAGGTATATTTTACATATAAAGAATGATTTTCACAAATAGTGCAATATAATTAGTTGAAGTGTTAGGAGATAAATATATATTATCATTTAGTGTTTATTTAATCATACTCATCTAGTTGAGCATTGACTATTGTTAGTATGTTCCCTTTTAAGATTTGGTTTTGGTAGATAAGGATTGGGAAAAATATAGAAACAAACACATTGTGAATTAAGTTTCACAATTTGACTAAAAGGCATTCGATGTTAATGTCGAGGTAGAATTTGATATTAAAGTTAGAATATTTGGGATAAATATTTAAAAATTGTTTAATAGAAGTGATTTATAAAATGGGTTCATAAAAATGTATCATTTAAGTTGGAAGAAATTATGGTTGAAAACTTGAGAGCTTAAATCCTGATGCTTTTGAAAAATGATTTTCAAGGTTTTGGAAAAATAATAATAATAATAATAATAATAATTGAGGCCAATTTGGTTTAAGTCTAAATTTTTAGGAACAAAAGTGTAAGAAAGTTATCTTTGGATTGGTTTGGGGAACAAGTCTTGATTGTTTTGTGATGATCAGAATAATCTTCTATGAGACGATCAAATGTTTGCCTAGATGAACATTGTGGGGGTACTTAGTTAGTTATTCTCTTTACCATTGTACGATTGAAACAAGTTCAACACGAATAAACCCAATGTGAGTTGGTGATATATGTTGTTGGAAAATGTAAAGTATTATTTCAAAAATGAGTATTTGGAAATAAAAGGAATATTTTTAAGTTAACTAGTTCGAGTGGCTCGAAAATAACTTAAAATTGGGAAAGTGAAATGTTCATATTATAAACACTTCTCTTGAATATTACCCTTCTTAGTTACTCGGGCTATGTCTATATACTTGTATGATTTGAAGTATGGAGTTCCATTTCAAAAAGTTTTTGAAAATAGAGCTGGGTATTTGGATCTTGAATTTGCTTAGGAAAATAAAAGCAAAATGGAATGATGGAATCAAATAGGGATATATGATCTTAGGATGTGGTGGAGTAGAATACGAGTTGAATCTAAGAATAGTTTATGAAATTTTTTCATAAATAATTTGGTGAAAATATAATCGGTATTAAGGAGAACCAATTAAGTAAGTGCGTAAGTTAGACGTAGTGTAGAATACAATAGCCAATGATTTTTGTTCAATGATTATGAACGTGTGTATATATATATATATATATTCGTTTAAATGTATTTGTTCTTGTACTATTTTATTTTTCACATAATTAAATAAATATTTGTTGAATAAAATAGAAAACTCAAAATTCATATTCAAGTAAATATTTTATTCGAACAAATATTTTATTACAAATTCAAATAGTACAAATTTGAGCTCTTACTACATATATACATTTTCAATTACAACACATCTTTCAGTTTACAACTTTCACCTTACTACATATTCACTCAACACTAGTATTTGATCTTCAACTCTATTCCAATTTTGTATCCCGCATCTGAATTATCTATAAAATAAACACTAACGTGGTAAAATTGAAAAAGAAATATTTTTGTAGTGTAAAATAAAGTGTGTGTTTTGAAAATATTATTTTCCTCGGTTATTTGGGTTGTTCATCATCATTTTTTATCTTACACGAACAACTTATGACATGCACAGTGTATCACTGTACATGCCATATGGTCGTGCACACCGATATACCCTTGCTTGATAAAATTGCAGGGATAGATGAGCATAAAGTCAAACCCAAACTGTGGCTGGATTCAGCTCAGGTGAAATACAATAGCAAAACAAAATAGCAACAACAGTTTCGAATACAGGTGCACAAGACCAAGTGTGCACCAATTCTATACATATGCAACAGAGGCATACAAACTCAGTACACATACAAAAAGCAGCAACTCAATGGATGCAGCAAAGTGAAGCACAAGGATATGTCTCAAACATACTTGAATCAAGTGATCGGACAACTCGACCAACCAGTGTGGATGTGCATGGAAAACAGTTGAAAAGCAAGTTCATATGCAAGCATTCAGTTTCAACATGACAACATTCATGAAATCAAAAAGCCTCAGACATATCAGCTTCAAAAGGACCCAGCAATATGCAACCAAGACAGTAGCTCACCATACAATGCAACACAAAACAAGAAATGAAATAACTCGAAGCAACTAGAAATTTAACTCGAAATGATCCAAGTTTTATCAACCCAGACCAAAACTGGACTTAATGCAACAAGGAACCAAACCACCAAATGGAACAAGGCACCAAGCACATAAAGATTCAACACATACAACGTGTAGAACCAGACTACAATAACTAGGTCAGTACACTGAAATGCAGACACACACATGCATCAAAATCAAAATTCAGGCACAAGCATAGGGACTTGAAGCAAATGCAAAACTAACTGAGCTTGGTCCAGAAGCAGGAACCACATAACAAGATAGTCAGTTACTCAATAAAAATGTAAATACATCATACAAAGTGAAACCAGTCAACATAACATGAATGCAAAGCTTCCACTAGACCGGACTTAAGAGTTCAGACATGTATATATGCAGTGACAACCAGACATTCAAGTGAAACAAGATTACAAGAAATAGTCCAGATTGCAAATGTACAAAGGTAGACTAAGTACACATGAACTCTACATGATACATGATTCGAGAATAAGACCATGCCAACATTCAAAATCAACCAGACCAGATCAAAACACCAGTTCAACATGAGTAGACTTGAAGCATACGATGCAGTTTTCATAAAGCTATGAGTTATATCATGATGAACAAGCTAGAGAGCCAAGTCCTTCTCGAAGTCAAATGCTAACAAGTCTAAGAATGGAAGAGAAGGTAAAACAATGCCAAGGTATAAAAGTTCAAAATTTAATGCCAGCAAAAACGGAATCAGTAAACAAGCCAGAAAGTCAAAATATATCTTAAATATTCAAATGCCAAAGTCGCGGTTCAATATAAGGAGCGGTTTTGAAAAAGAAATGATCAAGCCAAAGTGGAGAAAGTTCAAATTCGTGAAGCAAAGTATCAACGAAATGAATAAGTCAAAAATTATCATAAGCATTCAAGTAATAATCGTATGGCTAAGAAAAATAATAGACAGATTTAAAGCAAAATATACGAACGTATATTTAGGGATGTTATCCCTATAAATTAAAACCCAATCTCATCATCAACATTCATGAGTTCGAGCCCAAGAAAATTAACAGAGCAATCAAGTTGGGCTTAATTAAAATCAAAAAGGGGCAAAAATCAATTACCAATCTCTATCCATTCGAACTCATCACTTGAAGCAGCCGTGAAAGAATTAAACTGATCGAAGAAGCTTCAAATGGAATAGAGAGTATACCATAAGCGGATTCAAGCTTCTATTCTCCAAGAAGCAATTGAAATAGAAAACCCTGGTAGCAAAATGAAAAAGAAATAAGGCGAGAAGAGCATACAAATTGAAAATAAAAGAGAGCAGCCCCGAAAGCTAAAGAGGAAGTCTTCATTTATTTACAAATTAGGCCGGGCTTTATTTTCTGTATTGAGTTACAATTTTTAATTGAGTTTTATTTTTTTTAGTATTTGATTTGTCATTTCTTTTTAAATTCAAGTCAAACTCTAGTTGTGTAACAAGGTTACGAACTACGGTGGTGTAGTTCGAGAATTCGCAACTCAGTGGCTGAGTTGTGGCAGGATTTTGAGCATAGAGTTAGGTTAGTCATTAGCGGGTGTCGCAAGTTTACGTGTGTAAGCGTCTAACTACTTAATTTCTAGTAGAAACCTTGGAGGAAACACGTAGGCATGGTTTTGCCGAAGTTGGATAAATTTATGTGCGATCTCTTCTATATTATTTTCTACTATTGATTTTTATTTCCACATTAATTTTTATTATTATTAGTATCACCCTATTCAACCCCCCTTTTGGGTGAAAACGATCCTACAAGTGGTATCAAAGCTAGGAACTAAAACTAATTTTTATTTTAAATTTTTGGTTTTTTTAAATGGCTTCTTTTTATAATGCTTTTGCTTAGGGTCAGTCCACAGTTAGACCACCCATGTTCAATGGTGAATATGCTTATTGAAAAATAGAATGATTTTTTAAAAAAAAACCATAGATGCATTGAATATTGTTGAGATGGGATATAGCACACCAATAATAATGGTAGATAATCAAGAAGTTGAAAAACCTATGGATCAATGGACGGTTCTTGAAAATAAACTAAAAAATGCTAATGCAAAAGCTATGAATTCTATTATTTATTTATTAGATCAAATTGAATTTAATCATTCCTCATATTGTCTAAATGCATAGGAAATCTGGCACACACTTGAAGTGACTCATTGTGGAACCTCCCAGGTTAAAGAATCTAACCTTGCCATGCTTAGCACCGAGTCCGAGAACTTTACAATGGCAAAGGATAAACTGTCAAAGAAATATATGGACGACTTTCTGATCTTGTATACAAGTCAAAATCTCCTAGAAGACTATACATAGAATTGGAAATAGTCGAAAAAATTCTCATAATTCTTCCACAAAATTTTGAAGCGAAAGTGACTGCCATTCAGGAATTAAAGGATCTAAAACAGGTTAAAGTTGAAGAAATCATTGGAAATCACACCACTTATGAGATAAAAATCTAGTTCGAAGAAGAACGTAAAGGATGAGACACACAAAAAAATTAGTAGTTCTCAAAAGAAAAAACGAAAAGTGAAGATGACGATGACGATGAAGGAGCGGCTAAAATGGCACCGATAATAAAGAGATTCAAAAAGGTGGAACTGCAAATATGGAAATTCAACCCTAAATCAACAACTAAAGAGTAGAGTCATCGAAGCTCTAGACAACTCAAAAAAGCAGGAGATCATTTGTCACGAGTACAATAAACCTGGTCATATCAAGCTAAATTGTCCTCAAAATCGACCCCGCAAAGGAAGGAAACCAAAAAGGAGAAGTTTTGCAGCTATTTGGGATGAAAGTGATGAAGTTGATAAGAGCACTGGCAGTGAGAGCGATACAACAAATCTGTATCTTCAAGGAGAAACAAGTGACAGCAATGACGACGAGCCAAGTGAGGTATCAAAACTTACTCACTCGCAATTACTTATATATTTTCATGAAGTAAATGGCTGTTTTGAATGACTTAGGGAGAAGTACTCTAAAATTGAATCACAAAGGGATAGTTTGATGGATCTAAATAAGTAGCTTAATCAATTGGTTAAAAACTATTGAAATAAGAGCCCTAAGTGTGATAAGTGTCCATTGTTAGAGGAGGAAATAAAAAAAATCTGAAAATAAAATTAAATCGCTTGAAAATGAAATTATGATTTTTAAAGAAAATGAAAATACTAGGAGAGAAAATTCTATTAAAAGGTGCACTCTGTTATTGGATGAAAATGAATCTCTCAAAATACAAGTCCAACAATTGTCTACAACTTTAGGAAAATTCTCCAAAGGAGAAAGTTCACTAAATATTCTATTAGGGAAACAAACTATTAATACTGTTAGAAAAGGAGTTGGGTATACTCAATCTGAAAGAGTTAGAAATGAAACTAATCATGTAAACTCCAAGTGCACGATTTGTAGAAAAATTGAACACAAACACAATAATTGTTGGTATAGATCCAAACACACAAAGACCATACCAATTTGGGTTTCTAAAGGCACAAATGTAAAATCCCTTGAAGTCAAACAAATCTAGGTGCCAAAAGGAGCAAACATAGACAGTCTTGATTCTACACAAACTTATTTTTCAAAATCGTTTATGACTAACAATCATGGACTTATGAAAACAAATAGGTCACAAAATTCTTTCCTCGTGTAGGTGTGTTGGCAGGCTAAGGAACAACTACAGTGGTACCTGGATTTTGAATGTTTCAGGCACATGACGAGCAACAAATCAAAGTTCCTTAGCCTAGAGAACTACAATGGTGGCAGAGTCACAATGGGTAACAACGAAAAATTACCGGTAAAGGTAAAATAGCTAATGCTACATTTATCTTAAACGATATATTATATGCTGAAAATATGCACCATAATCTGATTTCAATGAGCCAGTTATGAATGTTGTTTTTGCTTTAGATTTGTGCAAAAATATTGACTGAACGATATTGCAAGCTTAGGTGGTAAAAGATGTTGTTTTCTATTGGTAGATGATTACTCTAGATACACATGAGTATGTTTCTTTATCTTACTGCGTCTAGACATGAAAACTATGTTCACTGTTTGTTTATGCGCACAGTTTCTGTAACAACCCGAACTCCAATGGGTCTGTATTTTTCGCGAAACCGCTAAAACCCAAGCCTACTGAAACCCGATTTGGGAATCTGGTATCCTACAAGTAGGCAAAGATAATTATATCAAAGCTCAATTAACTATCTCACAGCGAAATTGATTAAAGTAATAGCAAGTAAATACTCACCCAAATAATGACACTTCCTAAGCAAGTGTCACATAGCTAAGAAGTCTCTTCCATCTACCTAACCTGTAGGATGTTATGAGGAGGGGGTCAGAATAAAAGTTGTGGTGAATGGACAAACTATATACTTCTACGCTTAATTCTACATATAACATTTTATCTTCATTTACTCTTATATTAGGTTCATTAGGTTACAATATTCACGCCTCTATTCGTGAACCGTGAACATCTACTTCATAGTAGATTAAAACCTAACAACTAATATATACATATATGGAGCTATATACCCAATGACCATAATGGTACTAGGTACCACCATGGTACCTTCTGTATCCTCCTCGAATTAGGATCCATGGTCTTACTTTGAGAGTGTTCTGTAACTACATCTGTAAAGGACTATTTTGTAAGGCCTACAATACAGACGCTCCATAGTTATATCTGTAAAGGACTGCATCGTAAGGCCTACAATACAGATACTCTATCATTTTGCTCCGCAAGCGTTTCGTAGCTACATCTGTAAAGGACTGCTTCGTAATACTTACAATACAAATGCTCCACTACTTACTATGAAAATGTAAATCACGTCTGCACTAGTCTATACCAGTGCTCGGACATCCACAGTGTACCACCCAGTGCGTCCATTAAGGACTATGTAATCGTTCTGTCTACTATCTGAATCCTACCAACAAGGTCTACCATGTATGAAACTCAGTCGGGGATATTCTATATTTGTAAAGGACTGCTTCGAAGGCCTACAATACAGATATTCTAGTTGGTCTGTCTCTTTCTCATCGTGGCTAAGGCCCCACACAGCCACCCCTAAACTAATCGAAAGACTTCTAAAGAGTTAATTGGTCATGCCCTTCCGCTAACAATCTATCATCCAATTACGGTGCCCCCTCATCGAGTGTCTCGATAGTGAAAGAATCATTGGTGGTTTAACTCTAGTCTTTCCCGAAATCGCTCTTGGTCTTGATGTTGGCCGATATCTGCATGCGAAAATCCCTAAACTTACTTGCAAGTACTGAACATACGAATACCCTACTCCGAACATCAAGCCCTTCTGAATACCTACAAAGGTTTGCTTCGTTAAGCCTATAATGGAAATGCAGTCAAGGTATACTCTCTTGATGGAACACCTACAGACCAGCCTCCAGGAATATAGCTCCGTTAGGCCTACCTAGAGGGTCATCCTAGAGTATCCTCACGTCCGTTGAAGTCTCGTACTTCCTTGAAGCCCAAAAACACTAAGTTGGACGTACTTCTCCAGTGCTTAAATCCGTGATGAACTGCTTCCTTAAGCGATTCATCCATTGGGCTGCTCCAAACGCATTTCAATTATTTTATTAGACCCTAAGTCTAATCTTTTAATTTGCGTTTAGTTTGCTTTCTTATTCTGTTGGCTACTTATTTTAATTAAATTAGCATATCCTTGCCCTCATCTCACTTCTAATTATTGTGAGATAACCATAGGTCTAATAGGGAATGCTGTTAGTATGAGCCACATTCGTTATCTTGCTTATATAACTTAATATATAAATCCTTAAGTTCAATAAAATAAGCCTCCTTTATTAATTCTTGTCTGCTTTTATAGTCTGTTATATAATTGCCGGCGTTTCTTGTCTGCTCTTGTCTGCCTTTTTTTATTCTGATATAGAATTTTCTTTAATTCTCTAACATTATATAATTCACTTATCGTAATAGTTGCCTAGTTAAAAAGCCAACGCGGTAAATTTAGACTTAGGCTCCTTAATAGCCTCAAATTCTTAAATTAATAATTTTCTTGTTTCAAAACATACTTTATTTTACTGTCCGCTACTTTAGGAAGTAATTCTATTTTATTTAGTTGGTTATGAAAACTACATAATCCATTTCCATATCTTAATATTGGATAATACTACAAACAATAATCCGTAACGGCAAGATATCTCTTTTACTACTTTGGAGTAGTATAAAATACAATGGTTTCTCTATTCTATACTAATTCCCTCTTTTTATTTCTTTTATTCTGGTAGTTATTTTTATCGTTATCTCTTAGATATTAAGTTATGGAAATGTATCCTATTTTCTAAACCAACTAATTAATCTAATATTTACTCCCAAATTAACTTTTTCCATTTAATGCAAATTATTACAGTAATTATATTCCTCAACTTTTATTATTTACATCTGATTGCCTTCATTTCAGTTTTCTTAATTATTTAATCCACATTCGCATTTAAGCTATTCTAATCCATACATGAAGAAAAAGGAGGGGATAAAAGAAAACTAATGCTTGCATAAAAATCCAAAACGTAGAAAAAGATGTAAATAAGGCATAGAAACGTATAAATCTAATATTGTAAATAAACTGCAAGTTTTCTTATAGTTCAGCTAATTTAATTAATATGATTAATTACTGAATAAAATTTTCTAAACGGGAATCGAACGATAATATATTATAAACTTAAAAGATATATAAATAAATCCACTCACATATCATCCTTAGCTTCGCTTGTGCTCCGCTTGGTTCCATATTCCTTCTGGATCCCCTTCTTCCAAGGTGCATAATATTTTAATTTAGAAGATCTTCTCCCCAGAAATTATTTTCTTTTTAGGGTTTAGCCTTAGTCCATAAACCTAAGGAAATATTTTCTATTTAGTGTTTAGCCTTGGGCAATGAACCCATGGGAGAAAATCTAATTGTGAGAAGATAGTTAGGCCTAGGGTCCTATTTATATTGGAGCTTAGGGATCTCAGACTGTTGGATTCTTGAATTGAACCTGGATCCACCACGTCAAAGGGTCGTTCGGAGCCACAGGATCAAAGAACGTATGACTCAGATTGTGCAAAAACAAGAAAACACGTCACTAAACATACCTGGATGAAAATTCATCTGGGTCGTAAGCGGGTCGAGTGGGCGTTTGACTGCCTCTTAGCACCTGTCAACCGTGTGGTCGACCTGCGTGCCCACTAGGTCGACCTATGGTCGTCCCATATGCATATATATTTATTTTTTCATTTTGTTTCTTGTTTTAATGTCATTCATAACTTCTTCATATTGGTTCAGATTTTGATAAGTTATATATGGAAATTGATCAGAAAATCGCTCTGAACGCAATGGTATAAGTTTCGAAGCCATACTCTAATAATTACAAATTATTTATTTTCATTACTTATCGTTACACGTTGCATTTTAACTATATAAAAATATGGAGTGTTACATTCTCCCACCCTTAGGAAATTTCGTCCCTGAAATTTGAAAAGGGTAAAATTTATATAACCTCTTACATTAATTACAACCATTTTGTGTACGTCCAATTTTGCAACCATCCATGCTTTTGTGCAAAAGTGCTTATCAAGACAAAATATATGCATGTACATAAATCTCTAAACAGTACCTCCTATATGAATGCTTTTTATTTTAAAAGTCTGCTTTTAAAACATGATGCACACAGCCTAAATATACTTGCAATTTCTATATGAATGCAATTTTTTGAAAAATTAAAATATTTTTCACCCAATTATTCCCACTTTCCTATTAAATAGGGGTGTAGTTTAACCAATTTTTCATTCATATCCTAACACGCAACTTTTAATATTTGAACTTCGAAAAAAATCTAATTTTATGAATTCTTGTTCTTATGTTAGAAAGAAGATAGAAAACGGAGAGGCTTTATTTTTCTCCAATTTCCTTTTTCATACATCTTTCCCCATACTTGGAATTTTAGGGTTGCTATCCTATAAAAATCCCCTTTTATTTTTCCCAAGCATAGTTTACATAAGAAAATAGCTTTTTAAATCTTTAGTTGATGTTTTCGTTGCCTCTTTAATTTAATGTTTTCCCATTTTTTTGTTATTCTTATTTCTGCTCTTACATTTTATAATGACGTTCTTATGTCTTTATTCTCCATTTGTGAATATCATCACAAAAATAAGGAGAAAAGGCATCGATACTGATATACTACCATAGAATTTTAAATGCATGCATAAGAGTAAAATTTTATAACTAAAAAGAGAAAACAAACCCTACTACAATACGATACTAGATAGATGACATACATAGGCTAACATACCCATCATCTCGGGCTAGAGGCCTATGCCCCTATTCACCCTGACATAGGAAGGCTCTAATAAAGGAATCCAAACAGCTAAGGCTCTCCTCCTACCACCTAGTGCTCGCCTCAACCTTACGCCGAGACCTAGCTAACTCATCCAGTCTCCTAATCACCTCCTGCTGCCCTTGTAGAATCTTTGTATGCTCCCTAGCGAGTCGCTCTTACCTCTCAAAAAGGGCCCTATACTAATCCCCGTAGCTCATCAGTTGAGGGGGCTAAGAGGGTCCTACTTCCTCTTCTCCAGATCCATATCCACGTCCATACCCCCACATACTCTACGTCGCGAGCTCAATTGGCCAAGCAGGCCATGGTGAATCGGTATGTCTAACGCTACCTCCAAACGGTGGCAAGGGAAAGTGTCGATGCCCATGAAAGTACTGGGGTGCCTGCCAATGTGGTGAGGGATGTGGTGATGGTTGCTGCTCGGGCTCCTACACCTCCCGTGGAGCCTGAATCTAGGCCAATCCTATATGCATCCTCCTCAGAGTGGATGAATCTATCATGGGGTGGGCCTGCTCACTATAAGTCTCTCTCTCCATCTCAACCAGGCCCACCTGTAGACCCGTGTCCAAAGGTGATAGTAAACCATAGTAGATCTGTGAAGTTCGGTCACTGTGATATACTGGACCATAATCGTCCTAGCCCAGTACACCTGTAATCTTCCAAATATGGCGTAGGTGGCCCGCCTTACAATAGGGTATATCTGATCAAAACACCCCGTCTTGGGAAAAAGGTTATGCTATAGAATGCAGATAACTAACCTAGCTAATGGGTCAACAACCCAGCGCTCCAGTCGGGGTGCTGGGGTTCTAAAAGAATCTGCTGCAAAACGGCCATGTCCATCGTCTCAATCTGCCCTACCTCTAAGCCATACCGTCTGATATCTAAAATACTAGCCAACTGAGACTAGGTGAAAGCTATCCTAACTCCCTTGACCTCCGACTGGAAGGCCAACTTCTCATCCTCATCGCTAGTGCATAAGTTTGCATCAAAAAGACGTACTAACCTAAGATACGCTCACTGCTCGAACGTCTCATGGCTAAGAATCTATCGCTGCCCCATGTCCAAGAAGAGTTGCTCTAAACGTGTGCTGGGAAAATCAGCAAACTTCCCCGCCCTTCCTTTCAGAAACTAGTACTTGGCTGTATTGGAGTAAGACTGCACTATCCTCCTATCACTCTAACACCAACCAATCTATCGTGGTGTGAGGTGGGGAAAAAGGGAAATAGAGAGGGTCTTGGTGGCATGGTGAAAAACTCTCAGATCTATGGAAATAGAGTATGGATCCAAGTAGATCCTACGACGCGCTTTGATTTGGCACTAACGATGAGTTAAACGATGGAGTTTAGGAGGAATTTAGGTGGTTGGAAGGGGTGATTTTTGGGTGCGGTCGCTGTCTTCAGGGAGGAAGTAAAAATGAATAACAGAGGCCAAAGCATGCGTTTATACGCATGCAGTTTGCATTAGGGCGGTCGACCCACCTTAGCTATAGGTCGACCGCTCGGTCGACCTGGTCGATTTGTGTTATATATTTTTTTTTCAAGTTGCCACGTCACTCGCCTCCCCTTAACTAATCGAAGCCTAAGCAAATTCTACTTACTACCGGGCTGTCCGAGTCGCGGTTACGACTTAGGCTAAATATCCGTGTCTGCTCTCCACCTTTCAAGTGGAGTCTTGACGTGTTTTATACTTCAACTGAACCTATATTAATATCCATAGGCTTGCTCCAACCACTTAAATCATCCGACCCATAAAATTTATTTTTCAAAACAGCTTAAATTTCTTTACAGTTGGAAAAATATTTTACGTATTTATAAACCTTTTCGTACTTAAATAAGGATTTCAACAATACATTTCTACCTGGCTAAGACAGATGTTGCGTAAAATATCGTTACTACAGCTCAAAATACTAGTTTTCAATTAAATTTAATAATACCTATATTTTTCTAAACTATATATTTCTCTATTTTCAAATTCAAAAATGCTTTAAAGTTGTTTTTCTCCAACTTCCCATATTTAAATTAATAAAATCATAAAGCTGTAAACTTCTAGACTTAAAACTTGAAAATCTTCTAAAACATTTCAAATTCTTAAGAGTTTAATTGTTGGGCTAGACTAAAAGGTGGTTTTTAATTTGTTTTCACCTTTCCAAATATCCCTTGCTAAATCCAAAAATCTTTGCCATATGAGGTCTTTTATCTTTTGGAATTTCCTCGTTCCAAGTTTTGATATACTAAATTATTTTCCAAACTTTCTCCAAATATTGATTTACTCAAAAGAATGGACTTCTCTTTGGGGTATTAAGAGTGTGAATATATATATGTGTGTGTGTGTGTGTGTGTGTGTGTGTGTGTGTGTATGTATATGTATGTATGTATGTATGTATGTATGTATGTATTAAAAATACAAATACGTTCACTCACTATCACCTAGGAATATAAACCTGGCTTTGATACCACATGTAACAACTCGAACTCTAGTGGGTCCAGAATTTTCATGAAAATGCTAAATCCCAAGCCCGTTGAACCTATGCAGTTAAAGCGCCTTGCCGCTCTATAGCGTTTGAGGTGTGAAAAGTTGTAGCGAAGATATATTGGGGATATAGGAGGATATAGCGGACGACTTGAAAAAGAGGAATGATGAACATTCTACATTAAAAAGAGGAACAAGTATTACTTATTATTTCCCACCAAGCAAAAAAAGTTATAATAAAGTAAAAATAAACAATGTTGACACTTAAAAAGTAAGAACTAGTTATAATAACCAATAGTGTGTATCATTGTTACATCAACTTTGAAGTTACCATAAAATTTAAAAGCAAGACATCAAGAAAAATGCTTATTTATAAGAAAGGGGGTTATAGCGGGGCAAAAAAATCGAGGATATAGCGGATTATTTCCACAATATCAGGGATAATAGCGGATCCGCTATATTGGGCCGCTACATAGGAATATCGTTGCCCCAGAAGTCCGCTATGGGATATATCGGGGATATATCGGGCAATATCGGGGAATTGACTACACAGCGTTGAACCTAAGTTGGGAATCTTTTATCCTGCAAATGGGAAAAGATTGTTATATCAGAGCTCAATTAACAATCTCACAGCGGAATTGATTAAAATATAATAGTAAGTAAATAGTCACCTAAATAATGACACTTCCTAAGCAAGTGTCACATAGTTGAGAAGTCTATGCCATTTATCTAACATGTACGATGTTATGAGGAGGGGGTCAGAACAAAAGTTCTGGTGAACGGATAAGTTATATACTTCTAGGCTTAATTCTATATATATATATATATATATATATATATATATCATTTTATCTCCATTTACTCTTATATTAGGTTCATTAGGTTACAATATTCTTACCTCTATTCGTGAACCGTGCCCATCTACTCCATAGTAGATTAAAACCTAATAACTAATATAAACATATATGTAGCTATATACCCAATGGCCATATTGGTCCTAGGTGCCACCTATGGTAACTTTCGTATCCTCCTCGAAAAGGGCTCCATCTTCTTGCTTCGACAGCGTTCCGTAACTACATCTATAAAGAACTGCTTCATAAGGTCTACAATATAGAAGCTCTATCGTCTTGCTCCATAGTTATATCTGTAAAGGACTGCTTTATAAGGCCTACAATAAAGATACTCCATCCTTTTGCTCCGCGAGCATTTCGTAGCTACATCTATAAAGGACTTCTTTGTAAGGCCTACAATGCCGCTACTCCACTACTTACTATGAAAACGTAAATCACGTCCACACTAGTTTATACCAGTGCTCGGACATCCATAATGTACCACCCAGTGCGTACATTGAGGACCACGTAATCATTTTGTCTACTATCTGAATCCTGCCAACAAGGTCCACCTTGTAAAGAAATCAGTCGGGAATTTTCTATATCTGTAAAGGACTACTTCGTTAGGCCTATAATACAAATATTCTAGTTAGTCTATCTCTTTCTTATCGTGGCTATGGCCCCACGCAGCCACCCCTCAACTAATCGAAAGACTTCTAAAGAGTTAAGTGGTCATGGCCTACTGCAAACAATCTAAAAAACCAATTGGCAGTGCCCTTCATCCAATGTCTTGATAGTGAAAGAATCATCGGCCTGTTGGTTTAACTCTAGTCATTCTCAAAATCGCTCTTGGTTTTGATGCTGGCCGATATCCGCATGCGACTATCCTTAAACTTACTTGCAAGTACTGGACATACGAATACCCTATTCCAAACACCAAGCCCTTCTGACTGCCTACAAACGTTTGCTTCGTTAGGCCTACAATGCAAATGCAGTCAAGGCAAACTCTCTTGATGGAACACCTATAGACCTGCCTCCAGGGATACAGCGTTGTTAGGCCTACCTAGATGTCCATCATAGAGTATCCTCATGTCCCGTTGAAGTCTCGTACTTCCTTGAAGCCCAAATATACTAAGTTGGATGTGCTTCTCCATTGCTGAAATCCGCGATGAACTGCTTCGTTAGGCGCTTCATCCTTTGGGCTCCTCTATACACATTTCGATTCTTTTTATTGGACACTATGTCTAATCTTTTAATTTGCATTTAGTTTGCTTTCTTATTCTGTTGGCTACTTATTTTAATTTAATTAGCATATCCTTTCCATCATCTCACTTTTAACTATTGTGAGATAACCAAAGGTCTAATAGGGAATGTTGTTAGTATGAGTCACATTCGTTATCTTGCTTAAATAACTTAATATATAAATCCTTAAGTTCAATAAAATAAGCCTCCTTTATTAGTTCTGCGTTATTTGCTTATCAACTTATATAAGTTGTTCAAATGAGCTTCTATCATTATTCTCTACTATCAGTGCTTACCAAAAAGTTTTACAATAAGCTTTTCCGTTCTTATTTCATAATTATAACTTATGTTTTAATCTACTCGTAATTGTTACTTTTCTTCTTTAATAGTCCGTTATTAATTACAATCGCTTCTTGTCTGCTTTAGTCTGCCTTCTTTTATTATGATATAGAATTTTATTTAATTCTCTAATGTTACATAATTCACTTATCATAATAGTTACCTAGTTAAATAGCCTGCGCAGTAAATGCAGATTTACGCTCCTTAATTGCCTCAAATTCTTAAATTAACAATTTTCTTGTTTGAAAACATACTTTACTTTGTTGTCCGCTATTTTAGGAAGTAATTCTATTTTATCTGGTTGGTTATGAAAACTACATAATCCATTTCCATATCATAATATTGGATAATACTATAAACAATAATCCGTAACTGCATGATATCTCTTTTACTATTTTGGAGTAGTATAAAATACAGTGGTTTCTCCATTCTACACTAATTCCCTCTTTTTATTTAGTTTATTCTAGCAATTACGTTTATCATTATCTCTTAGATATTAAGTTATGGAAATGTATCATGTTTTCTAAACCAACCAATTAATCTAATAATTACTTCCAAATTAACTTTTCTCGTTTTAGTGCAATTTATTGCAGTAATTATATTCCTCAACTTTTATTATTTTACATCTAATTTCCTTCATTTCAGTTTTCATAATTATTTTATCCATATTCGCATTTAATTTATTCTAATCCATACGCAAAGAAAAAGGAGGGGATAGAAGAAAACTGATTCTTGCATAAAAATCCAAAATGTAGAAAAAGATGTAAATAAGGCATATAAAACAGTGTATAAATACTAATACTGAAAATAAACTACAAGTTTTCTTATAGTTCATGTGACGCCTCACCCCAAGACCCATATTAACAATGAGAATTACTAGGTAATTAAGTCTGCTAATGCGGAGGATAGGGCTGGTTAAGGGCGACCATCATAGTCTTATAGTAGAAAAGAGCTAAGTATGTCGATTTTGTATTCATTTTTTTTCATTTTATCTCAAGAGTTCGACATATTTAATTTTCTATCTAATACACTACTATGGTGGCTATAGAATCAATTCAGATACAAAATATAATAACAATAGTAGTCTCAAGTCACAGAACAACAATATAGATAATATACATATACACACACATCAAATGTTATACAACTTGCCACAAGTGGTATTCAACCAAAATATATACATACATCTCCACAAAAGAATAGATACAACACAAAGTTTCCAACAAAAGACTACTACATTAAAACTAAGCCATATCCAAAGCGATGGTTAAATCCAAAAGGTAAAGCTAACATAGGTCCAAAAGCTATCCAGCAACTCGGTTTGATCCAAGTAATGAATAAACAGGGTAGGCTAACTAGAACTTGATATTAGCAAAAGATAAAGGAATATAAGTGCATAAGGGAGACATTTCTTCAAAGATAAACGAATGATATAGGTAAAGTCTATTGATACAACTAAGAACAGGTGTTCCATAAAGGCTTAAAGTTAATCACATGATAGGGTTTAACATGCATGGATGTTTCACATTCAAAGGGCTATACAATGTAAGCGAACAAAGAAACATATAAGCCATAAGTGAAATCATCGAACTTTCCAAATAAAAACTCATGAAACTCGATAAGAATTCATAATCCCAATATCAAAATCACCATAAAACATATATAAGCCTTTTTCTAACTCAAGGCTATAAGTAAATTCATCATCTCAAATTGATTAAATCGAAATCAAAAACTCATATAAATGCCTTGGATTGGCTAAATCCCATTTGCATGCCGAAGCGATGCTGCACATACCATCCCACTAGTACTATATATATATATATATATATGTATATATATATATATTAGGTACCTCTCCTAGATGACGGAAGTCATAATCCCAAATGACCAGATGGACTATAGTACTGGCAATCCCAGAATGTGTCACAAACTCCCATATAGGAAATTGAAAAGTGTTAACATGCATCCCATACTACACGTTCACACTTAACGGTTTACTAACCGCTATTCAATGCCATATTAGAAAACAGAAATCATCATAAAATCTCAAAGCTGGGAAAACTCAGACTTGCCTCATCTAATCGGCAAGTAAAACACTATAATGGATTCTCATATATCATACTCCTAGAATAGGAGATCTTGAACCACAACTCGCCAAATATTGGCCTTCCTAGATAATTCCTAAAGATAGGAATTATAACCTCAAAAACTTGCCATAAATTAGCTAAATAACTCAAAAATCAACAATCCAGAATAGTTTTGAAATTGATCGATAAAGTAAACTCACATGTCCCATACCATGTGTTTTACCAACCGTTTAATTATCTTTCTCATATGTCTGAAAAGCGTAAAATAATGTGTATTATTTGTAAAATAATTTACTTGAGAAAATGGGATTTTAAAATAATTTTTGGAAATCATTTTGAAGACATTTTATTGAAAATTTTGCTTAAATATATTTAAAATACTTTTAAATAATTTAATATAATGTAAAAATAATTTGAAAATATTTTATAATAAAGATTTCAAAAACCAAACTTTTTAAAAAATTTCTCAAAATTTATTTGGAAGAAAAAATGCTTGAAGTCGAAGAAATACGAAGGAAATACACTAGATCGATATTCAAATTCAAATCAAATTTGATCCAAATTTTTAAATTTTGAATTCTTCCAAAACACGGCTAATCCATTGACGGATATCATAGCCCATAACCGTTATCAACAACATCTTGAAAACTGCAAAAGAATTGGCCACAAAACCATAACAAATGAGGGTCAAGTGCTGTGAAGAACTAAAGAAACAAGGCGAAGCTACATACATGAATGGGTCGAAAAGGGGTCAACCCTATGCACCTTCAGGTCAACCGCCAGGTTACCCCTATGTTGATCAGGTTGATAGGCCGGTCGACCTGGTGAAGTGCTGGGGTCGACCCCCCCCCTGTTGACCCAAGCTACGGAAATGCTGCAGTTCCAATTTTCTGCTCCATATTGATTTTCCAGCGGTAAGTTGATATAGCAAACAACAATATTTTGAGATGAAAATTTAAATGAAATAAGATTAGCAACTAAACTACAAGCTGGAAAAGATTCGTAGCAATTCGGGTGAAAATCAAGGAGTTATGGCCATTCAAAGTGGCAACTAGAAATGAGAAACTTAATAAAACAACTAACAGAAAGCTATACATAAATAGAAGTTTATACAGAGCAGTTTCTTTACAAGAAACACATATTCTAGTTAGAAAATGTGAATTCTTACTCACCTCTGTGGTTTGGAAAAGAAATTGGTTGAAAGATGCAAGCTTTTGAGGAGAATGGAGCTCTAATAACCTGTAAAAACTGAAAAGGAAGCATGCACAGCAAAAACAAAACTGTTACAGACAATCATACCTAGATTCTAAGATTTTTGATGAAATAACTTTGGTATTGGTAGAGATTACCTTTTATTTTCTTATTCAAGTGATTTTTTTCTTTTATTGTGAACAAATTTGATCAAATTTGGTTTTAACTTGAAGAAGCCATTGATTTTCTTCTTTTCACTTACTGTATATTGTTTTTGGAAAGGAAGATGAGAAAACTAATGTACTGTTAGTTTCCTTTCTCACCAGAAGTACACATAATTATTAGATGGATCCAAATACCAAACACATAAAGCCCGAACCTTAAAATAAATAGAGAAAATTGAGTTACACATAATTCTAACCTATATAATCAACATATACACACTTTTCTTCATTTTAAGGCCAAATAAATTGTATACATCTATTTGTTTGCAAGTAAAATTGTTATTTTGACAATATAAAATTTATTTCAATAATAAAAAGTCATTTTTAACAATAAAACCTTATTTTCAAAAATATATTACAATTTTATTACAAAACACTATTTTCAATCCAATAATTATGTACAAAAATTGTTTTCTTGTCAAATAAATTACCATAAATTGTTTTAACTCTTTGTAATCATCAAACTATTATTTTTAACACAAATTTCACTCTTTTATATCAATAAATACATAATTAATTCATATTCTCCTTTTTAAAATCGATAAAAGATTAATATTGGCAATATTTTCCAGTATTGTTGTACTTACCTAAATAAAATTGTAATTTGATGATTTTCTACTCAAATTCTCAAATAAAAAATTTTAAACTTTATTTCCACTACTTTAGATTTATTTCAACAATTTAACGTCGAAATACATCACATAATCAATTTATTAGCTCCAAACTAATAAATAACCAATATTTCAATTTATTTAAACCAAATACTTATCCAATCAATCTTTAATCCCATATTTATTCCCAAATAAATGAAATAAAGTTCCAAACTTTATTTTCCCCATTTTATTTACAAAATGCATTGTTTACTCAAAATAAACAATTTAAAATTTCCAATTATATTTTAGTTTACAATATTAAATTATAACGTCTATTATAATTTAATATATACGGGTAATCTCCAAACCAAGGTTGTTACAGTTCGGCCTAATTTAATTAATATGATTAGTTATGAAATAAAATATTCTAAACAAGAATCTAGTGATTATATATATTAAACTTAAAAGATATATAAATAAATCAACTCACCTGTTGTCCTTAGCTTCGCTTGTGCTCCGCTTGGCTCTACAGTCCTTTTGGATAACCTTCTTCCAAGGTGTATAATATTTTGATTTAGAAGATCTTCTTCCCAGAAATTATTTTCTTTTTAAGGTTCAGCCTTAGGCCCAGAACCTAAAGAAATATTTTCTATTTAGGGTTCAACCTTGGGCAATGAACCCATGGGAGAAAATCTAATTACGAGAAGATAGCTAGGCCTAGGGCCCTATTTATATTGGAGCTTGGGAATCTCAGACCGTTGAATTCTTGGATTGAACCCTGAGCCACCATGTCACAGGGTCATTCGGAGCCATAGCATCAAAGAAAATATGGCTCAAATCGCGTAATAACAAGAAAACACATCATTATACGCATCCTTGATGAAAATATGTCCAGGTCGTACGTGGGTCGACCGGGTGGTCGACCTCCTCTAAGCACTGGTCGACCGTGCAGTCGACCTGCGTTCCCATTGGGTCGACCTATGGTCGGCACATATGCATGTGTGTGTATTCATTATTCTTCTTGTTTTTGTGTCGTTTATAACTTTTTTATATTGGTTCAGATTTTGACAAGTCATATATAGAAACTGATCAGAAAATCGCCCTGGACGCAACGGTACAAGTTGCGGAGCCATATTCCGATAATTCTAAAATTATTTATTTTCATTACATATTATCATATGTTATATTTTGACTATATATAAGTGCAGGGTGTTACAGTTTCAAATAGATCCAAAAGAATCTCATTAAAAAGCTGTAAAAAGGATTATAAGATATTTGTTGCATACTCTACGGTTTGGTCTATGGTATCCAACCTTGAGTTAAAAGGTTATTTAGATGCAGATTATACTGTTGGTCTAGTTGATAGAAAAATTACTAGTGTAATGTCTTTTATGTAGGGACATTCATTAGGCGCATCCATTCACAAAGAGAATATCTGCGTAATTTTCGTTTCAATTGATTTTCAATTGGCAGACATTTTTAAAAACCCCTTCAGAAAATAGTTTCTATAGGCTTCATTTTAGATTAGGCATTCTAGAAAATATTTATTTTTGGATTTTATCTTAAATGAATATATTAACTAATCTGACTCCCTATCGATTATGGATAAGATAAATAGTGACCGAAAATTGATGAGTGTTGATATTGATCATCTATTATGACTTGAGATAGTATATTTAGTAAATTTCTTTAAAAAATTTAAAAAAAATTGTATTAACTTTGGTTGGTAAAAATTCCATTACCATCTCTGTTTCTATCGTATTTCTAACGAACATCACTTATCAAAATCCACTATAGTATGTCAAAAATGTGGTATTTAAATAGGAATTTTTTTTAAATATAAACAGCAATAAAAATATCCAAATTACTCACTCTCATTTAAAAGTTCTCACGGTTATGCATGGGCTAACTACTTGGAATCTTTGATTATGTGCTTTCATGCTCATTTAAAAGTCCTCATGGTTATGCATGGTTAGAAGATACTTGAAATTCATTTTTTTAAATAAAAATAAAAAATGGGAATAAAACTAAACTCATTTAAGAGTCCTAACTGTTATGCATGGTTAGTAAGTATTCAAAATCCTGTCATAAATATACCACAAATAGACACAACTATAAGGTTTTTCTATACCGACATCACCTCTATCACTCTAAAATGGATATGTGCTTAGCAGATTATTTATGATTTTTGCTGGATTTTTTATTGAAATAAAATATATATACTCAATTAGGTATTAATGTTGTATTAATGTCTGTCACTTATCTCTATTTTCTAACACTATTACTCTTTTACTGATAACAAAAGAGAGAGAGAGAGAGAAGTGAAGATTTTGGCAAATAAGTCAAGTCATATTTTTATTTGCATATTCCCATCTAGTTCCATTGCATATTTTTATTTATTTTTCATGCACACATGAAGGGGGATCTTGGTTATAAGGGGAGCATTTCAAATAGGGGAAGCTAATGGAATTCATCAAAATTAAATACATTTAATAGAGTTAAAATCTTAATATATGTTTGTTATCATCAAAAGGGGGAGATTTTAGAATACAATAGCCTATGATTTTTGTTTGATGATAATAAACATATATATATATATATATATATATTCGTTTAAATGTATTTTTATTGTATTATTATATTTGTCACATAATTAAATAAATATTTGCTGAATAAAATAAATAACTCAAAATTCATATTCAAACAAATATTATATTCAAACAAATATTATATTCAAACAAATATATTATTACAAATTCATATAGTACAAATTTGAGCTCTCAATACACATATACATTTTCAATTAAAACACATATTTTAATTTACAACTTTCAGGCTCACTACATATTCACTCAACACTCGTATTTGATCTTCAACTTTATTCCAGTTTGTATCCCGCATTTGAATTATCTGCAAAATAAACATGGACGCAATAAATTAAAAAAGAAATATTTTTGTAGTGTAAAATAAAGTATGTGTTTTGAAAATATTATTTTCCTCGGTTATTTGGGTTGTACGTCATTATTTTTTTATCTTACACGAACAACTAGTGACATGCACGGTGTATCATTGTACATGCCACAAAGTCGTGCACACTGATATACACTTGCTTGATAAAATTGCAGGGATAGGTCAGCGGGAAGTCAAACCCAAACCGAGGTTGAATTCAACTTAGGGCCAAAACAAGAGCAAAACAAAACAGCAACAACAATTCAGAATATAAGTGCACAATATCAAGTGTGCACCAGTTCTATACATATGCAACAAAGGCATATAAACTCAGAACATATACAAAAACCAGCAACTCAATGGATGCAGCAAAGCGAAGCACAAGGATATGCCTCAAACAGACTTGAATCAAGTGATCAGACAACTCAACCAACCAGTGTGGATGTGCATGGAAAACACTTGAAAAGAAAGTTATACAAGCATTCAGTTTCAACATGGCAACATGCATGAATATAAAAAGCCTCAGACTTGTCAGCTTCAAAAGGAACCCAACTATATGCAACCAAGATAGCAACTCACCACACAATGCAATACAGACCATGAAATGAATTAACTCAAAGCAATTGGAAATCAATCGAAACAATCCAAGTTTTATCAACCCAGACCAAAATTGGACTCAATGCAAAAAGGAACTAGACCACCAAATGGAATAAGGCACTAGAAAAATAAAGATTCAACATATACAACATGTAGGACTAAACTACAATAACCAGGTCAGTACACTAAAATATAGAAATGTAGACACACACATGCATCAAAATCAAAATTTAGGCTCAAGCATAGGGACTCAAAGAAAAATGCAAAACTAACCAAGGTCGGTCCAAAATCAGGAACCACATAGCAAGACAGTGAGTTACTCAATACAAATGTAGATATAGCATACAAAGTGAAACCAGTCGACATAACATGAATGCAAAGCTTCCACTGGACCATACCTAAGAGCTTAGACATGTATATATGTAGTGACAACCAGACATGCACATGAAACCAAACTACAAGAAATAGTCCTGACCGCAAATGTACAAAGGCAGAACTATGTACACATGAACTCTACATGATACATGACTCAAGAACAAGACTATGTCAACATGCAATATCAACCAGACCAAAGAAACACACCAGTTCCACATGTGACAATAGAATCGATGCAGACTAGGGCAGTGAACAAAACAAAAGATGCAATAGTTCAACAAGAATAACATCGAAGCACACAATGTAGTTTTCATGAAGCTATGAGTTATATCATAATGAACAATTCGGAGAGTCAAGTCCTTCTCAAAGTCAAATGCCAACAACTCAAAGAATGGAATAGAGGGTGAAACAATGCCAAGTATAAAAGTTCAAAAATTGAATGCCAGCAAAAATGGAATCAGTAAACAAGCCAGAAAGTGGAAATATATCTCATATATTCCAATGTCAAAGTCACAGTTCAAAATAAGGAGTAGTTTTGAAAAAGAAATGATCAAGCCGAAGTCATAGGAGAAAGAACAGAGAAATTTCCAACTCGTGAAGCAATGTATCAATGAAATGAATAAGTCAAGAATTATCATATGCATTCAACTAATTATCGTATGGCCGAGCAAAATAATAGAAAGATTCAAAGAAAAACATACAAACGTATATTTAGGGATGTTATCCCTATAAATTAAAACCCAATCTAATCATCGGCATTCATGAGTTTGAGCCCAAGAAAATTAACAGAGCAATCAAGTCAAGCTTAATTAAAATAGAAATGGGGAAAAAATCAATTACCAATTTCTCTCCATTCGAACTCATCACTTGAAGCAGCTATGAAAGAATTAAAATGATCGAAGAAGCTTCAAATTGAATTGAGAGTATACCATCAGAGGATTCGAGCTTCTAATCTCCAAGTGGTGATTCAAATAGAAAACCATAATAGAAAAATGAAAAAGAAATAAGGCGGCCAGAGTATTCGAATTTAAGACAAAAGGGAGCGGCCACAAAAACTAAAGAGAAATCTTCATTTATTTACAAATTGGGCCAGGCTTTATTTTTTGTATTGATTTACAATTTTTAATAGGGTTTTATTTTTTATAGTTTGTTTTATTCGTAATTTCTTTTTAAATTCAAGTCAAACTCTAGTTGTGTAACTAGGCTACGAACAACGGTGGTGTAGTTCGAGAATTCGCAACTCAGTAGCTGAGTTGTGGCAGGGTTTTGAGTGTAGAGCTAGGTTAGTCATTAGCGGGTGTCGCAAGTTTACATGTGTAAGCGTCTGACTACTTAATTTCTTGTAGAAACCTTGGGGGGCAGCATGTACGCAGGTTTTTTCCGAAGCTGGTAAATTTGTGTGATATTTCTTTTGCATTATTTTTTGCTATTGATTTTTATTTATACATTAATTTTTATTATTATTAGTATCACCCTATTCAACCCCCCTTCTAGAGTGAAATCGATCCAACACGTAGATCATTTCTCTTTCCGTATAAAGCGATCCAAGATTTGAGTACAGGGCTTTGAGATGTTGCACCGTTCCGAATAAGGATCTATCACTCGAACTTTGATGGCGAGCACTTGTGAGGGTTCTTGTTGTGGGACCAAGGTTTTCTATCATATTTACAACTAGGCAAGAAGAATAGAGGTTCCAAATCAAGTAGCCTGATGGAGTCGCACTAAGAATTGGGTGAGCCATACTAGTTTAGAGGGAAAGTTATGTCTTCGAGTTGAGATCGAATCAGATTTTGCATAGGAATGATCTATGTACATCATACGAACTGATGTATAGTGTTAAGTGTTTTCTAGGATATGTCGAGGTGTAATTTGGGGGAAGAAATTGTTTTAACGGGGGAAGAATGAAACGATAATGAATTTTACTACTTTGATTAGTGAATATTTATTTAATTTTAAAAATTAAATATGTAGGTTTTATAATGAAAATAAACTCATTTTAATAAATTAATAATAATGATAAAATCATTTTCAAAATTTGTTTACTAAATTAAATAGTTCGTAGAAAAATAGGAAATGTGACTAAAGAACGTTTTTTGAAATTTCGACCTTCCGACACCGGAAAGTTGTCAGGAACGTTGTTCGTCTTTGTGCACCATATACACATATATATAAGAGTTCATTAACTAAAAAATAATACACTTAGAAATAAATTATCTTATGTTAATTTGGATTTGGATTAGTAAGTGATGTGATGAGGCATAGTTTTAAAAATAATAAAATTATGTATATAAATATATATATATAAGTATTATCACATCTTAGATTATATATATATATATATATTATGAATTGTCACATCTATGACTATAATCATTAACCATCATTATCCCTTGTTTCTTCTAAAATTTAGTTAATAATCTAACTTATATATATATAAAAAGAAAGTGATGTGAGTAAACATAATTATATATATATATATATAAGAGTGATGTGATTAAACATAATTATATATATACATATATTATAAAAGATTTGTGATGTGATAAGATATGATTATGACAGGCTATATTATTTAATTCATTTTGCCTATATATATACCCATCTGTTCTTTTTTTTCTTCTTACCTCCATTTCCTTCTTTTCCTTGTTAAATTTTTTTCGTGTCTTTTTCTTTTAGCCATGAGAGAAGAAAAAGAAATCCTTAAAAAACTTGTTCAAAACACACTCAAAATCTTCTCCATTTTCATCCTACTTCCTTTGTTCACAACATCCACCTTTCTACTCCAAATCATGATTTTTTTAACCGTATAAAAATTCAGTGGCTACAACTTTCATATTGACCACTTTCTAAAAAAATTAGTCTAGCTATGCCAAAAATGCTTGTCATTAAGACCCATTTTCGGACTTATGTTTTGAAGACCGAAAATACTACCTCTTCCATTGACCATAACTTTCTCGAAAATGATCCAAATCGAGCGATTCTTTTTTGAAATGAAAGGGAAAAGAATTTACTAAAACTTTTAGGTTGATTACTTTTCAAAATTCTGAGAGTAAAATAGTGAAAAGCCGAGAGCAAGATGACCTTTTTTCGAGTTACTTTTTTGGAGTTGTGAAGCTTTTCAAGTTCTAAAATATTTCAAGATTAGGAAAGCTTAATGGTGAGTAAATTCTAATCATTTTGAAAAATATTTTGTCTATATATATGTTTGTCATTATGGCTAAATGGATTATGTTTGTTGTATGGATTATGACTTGGTTTTGATAGACATATATGTGCTAATATGTGGTTAGCATTAGATATGAAAACAATGGTTTGAGTGCTATGTTTGGATATAAAGTTGTAAACTTGATGTGTCATGCAAATGATATGCTTGTGTATATGAGATCTTTGATTTTGGTCAAATGGTTATGAAAAGATCAGTAGTTTGGAATGTTGGAAGGACTTGAGAACCTTTTGGAAATCTAATCATTTACTAGTTTTGAGTTAGTAAATGTTTTTGTTTAAATTCTAACTCGAGTTAAGGTTTTCAAAACCCTTTCTTTTTTGTATTAAAAGATAATACAATGTGGAAGGTTAAAGTTTTAAATGGTAACATAGAGAAGCAAATTCTAAGTTAGCGCATCCATAGCAATAGTCGCTATGGATGCAGTTCGGAAAAGTTCGATTCCTAACTTTAAAGTTTTCTAAAAATGATTTGAAACCTATTTTCAAACATTATTCGCGACATATAAGTTAATTATAACTTGATTAAATATGTTTAATAATTAATTAGTTTATTAATTAAGGATAATTATTTATTAGTTAGTTAGTAATTAGGTTAAGTAATAAGTGACTATTTAGTGATAATTAAGTAAGTTAATAAGAAGTTTAATTAATGATTAATTAAGTTAAAACGGGTAATTATTTTTATTTAATCAAGTTTAATTATTATTTAATTAAAATTGAATTATTTAATTAATTATTATTTAATTAAAGATGAATTATTTACTTAATTATTACTTAATTAGGGATTAATTTTAAGTAAATGTTTATTTGTTTAAAGTTTAATTATTAATTTACTTTTAGTTAAATAAGACTTAATTATGATTTGATTTTTATTATTTAAGACTTAATTAAGCTTTAATTTATATTAGATTATGATTTAATTTTCAAAAGTTATTTTAAACTTTATCGGTTATGTTTTAAGTTGGGTTCTATTCTAAGTGGTTTGATTTTAACCATCCATGATATTAAATAGACAAACAACTGTGAATAAGTTATTATGTGATTGTTTGTGTTGCATGGACATTCATTAGCAGAATAAAACACCATTATGCTCTAGGGTAACTGTTTGGATTGTTTGGATATGTGTGTAGTAAGATAAATTCCCGTTCTGCTATTAATTGATTAAATTATTTTGGACATCTATTTAGCAGGACAAATCACCATCCTTTTATTATGTTCTTTAGACATGTATATGCTAGTTGAGTTTGATTGACATGTTATTCCTTGATTTGATAATTCGTTGAATTTACATATATGTTGGCTTATGTAGATAATTGATAAGTGCCTTGGAATTAAATTGAAATACAATGGTAATTTAAATCAATACCATTGGGACTGCTAAGCCTCATTTGGAATTTATAAAGCATGGTTTTGAATTTACATAAATTCTTTAATCAATTTGAGACTAATGGTTTATAAATGGTATTTCAAGTTATATAATTCTTATAAAGGCATTTATAAATGGTACTTATTTATAGAAAGAGATTTTACTATAGGAAAAGATTATTAAGGTGTTTTACAAATGATGTTTTGTAAATGATATTTATAAAGGAGTATAGAAAGGTTTATATAAAGAGTTTTAAAAATAGAAAAAAGGTTTATAAATCATTTTATAGATTTGGAAAGAGGTTTATAAATTGACTTAAGGGTTTATAAAAGTGGGTTATAACTTTATTTTGAAAGTTACAAGTTAATTGAAATATGAGATGAGCATTTAAAAAGGGAATTTTTGATAGAGGATAAGCGAGACGTTTTATTTGGAAGAAATGTTTGGTTGTTTAATATGGGATTTGGAAAGTAGAAAACTTTGAAAAGTTTGTTAATATACTTATACCGATATGACAAGTATATAATTTTGTTTTCAAGGCATGAAAGGTAAAATATTTTGGTAATATAATTATTCCGTTAAGATATGTATATAAATGTTTTTCAAGTATAAAAGGAAATGTAAGGGGTTTGAGAATAGTCTTTTGAAAGATCTTGTGATCGGGTTTTATAAAGTGGTTTTATAAATTAAAGAGAATTAATAAAGGCTTAGTGGATCCCATATGAAAATTAAACCATGATTGGATGTTTTTTATTTGATTGTTAAATAACTAACTATCAAATCTGGACAAAACGTAACTTTGAAAATATCTAGGAGAAACACGAGAATCATATGGTGTAGTTACCGACAAAGGTGCTATACTATACGTATAAACTTGTTTCGTTCTTCTAGGATAAATGGTAAGGAAATCCATCCACTAACGGTTAGGATGTGAACTCCATTCTTATCTTTGTTTGTTTATTTTCTAAAGAACCGATATTGAGTTACCGGAACTACCGAAAGTTGTTTCGAAGAGACTGGGATCAGATATGCTATCGGAACAACTTCGATCCAGCTCAAGCATTTCGAAATGAAGACATCTTGAAGCATGGGATCGAAGATAGAGCCATTGAAGTGCAAGGGCTACATGCTACTAATCCTGTGGGTGGTCCAAAATGGATGTAGTAGAATTAGTGCCTTCAGTTTGTCTTTATCCTGGACAACTTTTATGGATGAATGCTAGTATTGCATTACTGCATGAGGGCAGTGTTAGCATTCCAAGAGGGATTGCTATTAAAAAAGGTAAAACGTAGCCTCAAGCCTCATCAACAGGGAATGACTAAAACATGAGAGATGCAGCAAGGCTATGTAGGTCACACCCATTTGTGTATGTTAGAACCCTTCTAGATATGGTACATCTACATTTCTATAGATTGGTTGTGAATGAGAGCTCGATATGAAAAGGGTTGTAAAGCAACTGGGTGATGACACATTGGACACTATCTATTAAGAGGTAGGCCGATCTTGTGCTGGCAGGGGTTATTAGGTACGATCTCGGTACATTTTCTAGACATGTACTGTGATGGGCAGTGCCCCAGTAGCCCAGTCATTAGTTGGAATCCATTCTCCAATACAAGCTTTATAGTTTTAGTTGTATGCTAAATATGTTGGAATGTGAGATGCAAGCATTCCAGCTATTTTGATAATTTACTTTGAACACTTATACATTATTATAATATCACTGAATTTCTATAGAAGTGTTTTTGGTTATCGTTAGGTATAAACCCATCCTTGTTTATGTGCGGTGTGGTCTAACAAGGTACCTTTGATTTTAAAAGAGTTTTGAAAGTAATAATTCAGTTGCTTTGAGTTTACTCACACCAGACTCATGTCCGACCAAGAGTTTTATTCTTTCCCTAAAAATTTTGGGTGCTTAAATTTTTACGAGCAGCTAAGTAGTTCAGATTTCTACGAATGCATAATTTTTGCGGTGCTTGGAGCAAAAGGCTTCATCATAGATAGATATCATCTTGTTCTACTGTATATTATGTACTCTATATCTGTGTATAAGGACAGACTGTTATAACTGTCCTAAGTAAGAAATTGTATTAGTATGACTCTGATGTATCATTTTGTAAATGACTTTGTAATGTATTATGTGATTGATATGTGTTATTCTGTTGCATTATGAGACTATGCATTTGTTCTTAGTTCTTTTTTCTTCTATCTTCTTCTTTCTTTCATCTAGCGATCGATGTTTTTGGGCACTTGAATATTCGACATGTTATACAATGGACGTATTAGTGTCGATCGTTACACCTCACTATCAATCAAATCAAGTTCCATAAAGGAATAAACTAACACTATTTAAAATGTTAAATGCTTAGGTTCACAACTTTCAAAAGTCACACAATATGTATATAAATATATTTAAGTTCGTATGATGTAAATAAATTACCCTTATGCACTATATGAACTGATCACTTGCTCAGATGCATAACTTCACTTCTGAACTAGTATCGCTCACTCCACCTCTCTAGTGCAGACTCAATCAGGTTCCACAATTAGAAAACTCCATTCTCCTTGCATAGCTATATACTATAATAGAAAACCTCAGTATTATACCAAGAACTTGAATCAAGTGTTTGCTAACAACAATCAAGTGAGAAATCCTTTTTCGGACTGGTGTGAATCACTCCGAAGCTATGTATTCGAATCCTAGATCTAGAACTGTGCATATAAAATGATCTACATATAACTACGTACTTAATCTGGTTGGTTTCTTAATTACACCATTATTTTCTAAATCACTTTCAATTTTATTTATGGTATTTCATTCCATACTATAATTATGTATGAATTGCTCCTTAAATTTTCACTTAAGTTTGCAAATATTCAATAAAGATTCATCTTTATAAAACCTTAAATTGAAAACTTGCTCCGCACTTACTGTACATGACATGCCACTAAATTCTAAGAGTACATACAAAATATTATTTTTCTAATATTTTTGTTATTATTTATTTTCAAAATTCAAACGGAGGCCCAACATTGGTCTTTAAAACCGAGTCAACCCTTCAACGCCTTTACCTTAGAGTGTTCTAAGGAAAGTTGTTTATAGGTTGGCCCAATATCACCAAATAGTTTACACAACTTAGATGATTTAACAAAGCTATGGTTTGATCAAAACAATGCTTATTAAAACCTTCCAATCCAAATTATCCCATTTAAAACTTAAGTTAACTTATCTCTTTTGTAACGACCCACTTTTTTAGACGATTTAAATCGACAATAAACCACATATGTCTAATTCAAACCATTCAAAAGGAAGGATTGTTAATGGTGTAAATAAGAAAATAATAAAAAAGGAGGAAAAAACTAAACACAGAATGTCCAGCGGAATGACAAAATATAATAATCAAATAAACAGTTCATGAAGCTGTTTTACATATGACATTTGATTATACCTTTCCAATTCAAATCAAAGTTTTACATACATCATAAAATAATAAAAAATGTAGCGGAACACAATAAGCAGTGGAATAATAATAAATAGCAATAATATACTAAATCTTTGTTTTCGTCCTCCAGAAAATAAAATGGTCTTCAATACACTGAAAAAGCTCAGACTGACCCGAGCATAATGAAAAACAATACACTCGAGTCAGAACTAAAAATTTCTGTGTAAGTCAAATCAATCTCAAATAAAAATATGAGTGCAATGGCTTCAGAGATGTTATGGGATTTTTCATCTCCTATCAAGTGTACAGTGTGAGTGGAGTGATTTACGAGATTTCGAATAATTCAAAAAAAATTAGCCGCTTTATTTAAAATAAATCCGAAGTTTAAATTAAAAAATTAAACTACTTAAATAATTCAGCTTCAATAAATAATCCAAATTCAAGAAATTGTATGGGTATATATAATTTCAACCCATAATTTAAATGTCTTAATTATCCAATTCTAAAATGATTCAGAGGACCACTTAATTGATGTCAATAATATGCAAGGTGTTAACAGGGACATATTAAAATAAATAAACATACATCCAACATACCAATCAATAAGCATCCATTTCAAACAACATCCAAATCAACCAATATATTTCAACATATAATAGTTATCAATATCGGGGTTTAACTATCAATTAAATTGCAATATAAAATTTAATGTCAGTTCAAATTCAATATCAATTCAAATGTCAACTTAAATCAATAAACAACAATAAATATTTATATATTACATCATATATTTTATTTAACTTGTAATGGAATTTTTAGTATTGCGTGAGTTGGTTGAATCACTCACCTTTTTGCTTTCCCTTTTCTAGCCAAATTTGGATCTGCAACTACTTTCTCATTTTGTTTTGTTTTCTTGCTATATTAATCTTTTTTTATAAAAAGTTTTGGAGAGAAGATTATATAGATCTGGATTTAAAGAAAAAGACATGGAAAGAAGTGAAGGTTTGAAAAAGAAAAAAATTAAAAAAGAATAAGAATTGAAAAAAAAAAGGAAGCTTTGAAAAAGAAGAAGAAGATTTGAAGAAGAAGAAGAAGAAGAAAAGGGAGAAAAAAAGCTTTTGAAAAAAGGAGAGAAAGGAGATTTAAAGAAGAAACATGAAAAAAAGGAAGGAGGAAGGTGAAGAGAGACAAAAATTGAAGCTATGGAAGATGATATTTAAAAATATGAGATGAAGCTATAAGAATAAAGATTGAAACTAATAAAAAGCTAATAATGCTAAATATAAACAAAGTATGAATGGAAATAAAGTAAAAATATGAACAACCCTAAAAAAATGGTAGGTATTAAAAGAGGTGAAGGAAAGAATTAAAAATCTGAAAAGTAGGTAACGTTCATGAAATGAAAAGGCTTTAGACAATGTAAATGGAAATGAGTAATGGAACAAATGAAGGAAACAAAGAAAAAAAGTGTGATAATTATTAATTAGAAAGGTAATGAATGGGCCAACTCTACTCTATGAACAAACTTTTGGAATTCAAATTTCAAAACATCTATTCACTCAATTAATTTTGCTAACCCCAAACATACAAAATTTGACATTCATTAAAGATTTAATTACCACAATATAACTAAATTTGAACACACCAATTTACATAATGGGAAACGTCGCTACATAAAATAAAGTATGAACCATGATTTAAAAATTCAAATTTAATAACAACATTTCTCGACACTAATTATGAACTCAAATATTTAGTTTATTATAAATTTCAAGGTTAGAAATAAAATCATGTTCATGCAACCTTTGCGTGCTATTTAACTACCGTAAAATGTGGTTTTAAAAATTCAATTTTGTCCTTTTACAACGTTATAGTTATATTCAAAATGGAAACGTTCACTTTATTTTCCTTAAACATTCTTTTATTTTCCTTAAAATTCTTATTCGTTACTTGCAATTCAAAAATGTAAACATTCTTATATTCCAAAATGTTCAACTTATACAATATTAAATCCATTCTTATATTCCCAAATAATGTACATTCCAAATGAAAACATTCTTACATTAAATTTAGTGATTGCACTTTGTTTCTTTTTCCTATTTCAATTGAAAGATTTCAATAAATTTATTTCCAATTAATTTTAATCTTCTACTTCAAAACAGACCCTAATTGATGAAATCAACTAAATAAATACATGAACATTGTAATCCTTACTTATAGTCATGCAAACACGTTTATAACATTATAGTATCCAACAAGCATTAAATTACATACTAAATAAATGTTTTTCTATATCAATCAATATTAATTTAACTCATCATTAAAACTGGCATTTATTATTCCAATTCCTGTTATTGGATTATGTTCTAATATGCGTTAGAACCTTCCACTTCATTGCTTCATTGCAGTTTATTGTTTTAGAATTTTATTTATGGTCCAAACTTATGATCTAATAACATAGTTAACATTTGTTTTACATTTCATTACGTTAATATACTCCAATATCCATCCTTTATTTGTATTAACTACTATATTTCCATTTTATTGAATTTTGGTCAATTTCACATATTAATTATAATTAAAGTCTCAGTTAATTAATTTATCTCGGTTTCATTCTCTTATTAAATCAATTATTACCTTACATGCATAGTCAACATTGTTATATCTTCCATTACATCAATATTTTACCATTTCAACATACCTTTTGTTTACATAACCTTTTATTTCATTGATTGTAATAAATTCACTTATTAAAATTTCCAATTCAATAAATTTGAGTAAACTGATTTCCATCTTTTTATTCAAATCAAAGGTCATACTATGATAAAAAATTTCATTGGTTACATTGTATAGAATCAATCTTTTTACCATTATCAATTAAACCTACATTAACTGCACTAATTAAAGGGACTAATTGTCATTTATTTCCAATTAAATTCAATTGGCCAAATAAATAGGTAACATATTGTTTGCACCAAAATTGGGCACAACACTCTTCGGATGTGTTTGAAGAGATAAAATGAAGAGAATAAGTGTAAAATGAAGCAGATCTAACAAACACACCAATAAACATATAAGAAAATTCATAGAAACACAGAGTTTTAGAGTGGTTCGGCGTGTTGCCTACATCCACTATGAAGTTTTATCACTTTATTGCTTGATACTTGAAGATTACAAGTTTTTGATAACGAAGTACAGCAGATAATAAGCTTAAATTCGAGATCAATGGCAGTAATGGCGTTCTGGAGTGAACATGGCAGAGTCCGGGCGCTCTTTTACTCTCAAAATTCTCTGATCCCCTTTCTGAATGACCAGGGGCTCTATTTATAGGTGTAGGAGGCTGATATTTCGCCTAAAATCCGGGGAGACTGCTTCTAGCACGTGAGGGGGCCCACATGCCCGGCCTTAGGAGAGTGGAGCCCGTTCCGGGATCGATTCGAACTCAATTTCGAATCGATCAGGATTTGATCAGATTGTGCTGAAATTTGGCATGAACATTCCTCATGTTGGCAGTAAGCTACTGTGAAAATTTCGTATCATTTGGACTTGTAGATCTCGAGATATGATCGATGCAAGTTGGTCCGTGATCGATACGACGCGACTTCGAATCGATCAAGAATTCATCCGATGGAGCTGAAATTTGGCATGAACATTCCTCATGTTGGCAGTAAGCTACTGTGAAAATTTCGTATCATTTGGACTTGTAGATCTCGAGATATGATCGATGCAAGTTGGTCCGTGATCGATACGACGCAACTTCGAATCGATCAAGAATTCATCCGATGGAGCTGAAATTTGGCATGAACATTCCTCATGTTGGCAGTAAGCTCCTGTCCAAATTTGGTGGCATTTGGACTTATAGATCTCGAGATATGATCGATGCAAGTTGGTCCGTGGTCGATACGATGCAACTTCGAATCGATCAAGAATTCATCCGATGGAGCTGAAATTTGGCGTGAACATTCTTTAGGTTGCCAGTCGGCTCCTGTCCAAATTTGGTGGCATTTGGACTTATAAATCTCGAGATATGATCGATGCAATTTTGGATTTCTCAACCGTGATCCATCAATATCTTGAGCATACGAACTCCGATTGACTTGAAATTTGGAACATTGGCTTTCTCAGCTTTGCTTTTCATGTCTTATAAATTGTAGCTCGGTCCGGATTCGAAAAAAATTTACCGACATCCATAGTAGACCTATGTATAACTGATCTCCAGGACGAACCATCCTTGGTTTCTAGTCAAGTTCTTGGTGTGACGGCCTTGCCAAAAGGCGGGATAACATTTGCCCCCCAAAGTACGTCTTGTGTGAACATGACGTGCTTTGAAAGGCTTCCATCTTCATTCTGAAAAGTTCTATCCAATTCACTGAGTAGTTGCTATCTTTTCGTCAAAAGATGTTGCCTTTGGTTGATCTTTAGTGACGTAGATGTCAAACTATTAATTGTCAATGATCATGAAGTGTTTTGTTGTAACTGAGTGTTGAGCACTAGCGATTTGCTGTTCATCGTTCTGATTGTCATCAGGTAAGCACTCAATTCCTGGTAAATTTGAAAATTGAGTGCTAGTTTGGCATACATGCACATATGTTAGGTTGACACCTATTCATGTTTGCACATTTGTGGGTCGTCATCAAGTTCTTTAGTTGTTGTTTGGATTGAGTTTATATCGATCCTCTCCTGGATCGAAGTGAAATTTGAGTTGTAACAACGCTCGATGGTTGTTTTAAGTCATTCCTTTCGTATCGATCCTCTCCTGGATCGATTTGAGACGTTAGAATGTATGCTTTGTATCGATGGATACGTAATATTAGGTCTTGGATTGATGGATATATTGCGTGAATGATTGAGCCTAGCTTTCACTGTGTTTATACTATAGTCCAAGTTGTAAGAGCTAGAGTTGTTTGATAAAAGATCAAATTATACTCATATCATTTCTCATGCATGCCCCCAAGTATGGGGAATATCTCGATAAGCAGCAAGGTAGATAATGTTCGCTTCAATTTCGCACTCTATCCCATTGAACCGTGATATCGAGTTAACCGATGGAAGGCCGAGCCGTGCCATATTCTGCTTTCTGTCCTAGTTCTTTCCTCTAGGTAGAATACTTCGTTGCCTCATCGACATTCACTTTGTTGCTTATGTCGTCATACTCCGGGCAAAAATTGAAGAGTGAACGTCCAGTAAGATCCAATGTAGGATTGATACTTCCCTTATCGGATTGAGGGTAAGAATCGGTGCGTGGACAGTTCTGTTGCACTCGTTGTGAATAGCTCGTTTAGTCGGATCATGGTAAGAGTCGAAGAATGAATGGTCGCATTGCATTCTTTCGGAGTTGGGCGATCAACCACGTCCTATTCGATTTAGGTTCTTCCGTCAGATCTACGGACAAAATCAGCTCAAATGCAGTCAAGTCATGCTCATCCAGTCTTATGCTCTTCCTGGCGGATCGAAGGAGGGCGACGAGGATGAATGGTCAAGTTACACTCATTCGTGGTTCTATCCATGCTCTGGTGGTCGAAGGTATTCGATGGGCGCTCGTGTCACATCGATTTGTAATTGAAGAGGATCGGTATTGGTCGTCGATTTAGCGGCACAATGTAGAATGTACGGACCTCATTGCCTATCGACCCATTGGTATGATATGAAAGGTGCAGATCGATATTGCCCATCGATCTCGCGGTACGATATAATTGGCTCCCCGTAACTTCGAGCATCATTCTGATTGGTTAGCATTAAGGCCTCCTTGCCGTCGTTGCCTTAAGTTGCAAAGGAATCTGAATAGCTAGCAATGTAGCAAGTCTCATTTCTCTTCTTTCAATGATTTGTTCTTCTGCCCCTAGTCTTGGGTTAGCAGAGTTAGTTTGTGGACGGTCCAATTGCATCTGTAGCGAGTTTATACTCCTCTCGTCGACTTTAGGTCGGAGTTGGTGAATGAATGGTCGAATCACATTCTTCATCTGTCTATGGTCGCAGTCGCACTCTGGGGACTAGAGGCAGTTGAAGGGCCATTAGTCACACCTAATTGATGTTCATACCCATGTCCCCACTCTGGGGACCAAGAATTTTAGCAGAAAATGGTCAACCGCATTTTCCTCGATTAATTCCTCTGGCACTTGTCAATGGCGAAAGTCGAAGGGTAGTCGGTCACATTGCGGCAACTTTAATTTGATGTCTCTCCGACTGAATTGGAGGAAGGAGTTGATTGGCAGATGGTTGGGTCACATCCGTCCACGTTGCATGCACAACTCGCTAGATTGTTGGCTAGAGTTAGTGGATGAACGGTCGTGTCATGTTCATTTGCGGTAGGATGGGTAGTCCCATCCATTTAGAATAAGGCATTCAGCTAGGTCTGTTTTGTGAATCTACATCTCCCTGTCGAATCAAGGAAGAAATCTTGTCTTGCTGGGTTGGAGTGCATCCCTAAAGGATTATGTTATAGGTCCCGTGCCGGGAATAAGTGTTGATGCATGAATGGTCATGTCGTGCCCGCTTAGTGCTAGATAGTCGGATCACAACCGATTTTTTATGATAAGTGTGCCCCCATGTCAGGGGAAGAGTTGAAAGAAGAAAGTCTAACCACATCCGCTTTTTGTACTACAGAACTTGCTGCGGAATTAGAATTGATAGATGGACAATAAAATCGCATCCCTTCTGGTATTTATATTCCAATCCATGCTTCGAGGATTGGAGTTGGTTGATGGGTGGTATGTCACGTCCACTAGGTCTGTTCACTTCAGTCTGTGCTTTCGGGACCAGAGTTAGTTGATGTTTACAATCCAGTTCACACTCTGGATATCTGGAATTAGTTGATGGGTGGTTAGTCACACCCATTTGGCATTCGTGCTCCAATCCGTGCTCTCAGGACTTGAGTGAGTCGTTGTTTTATATTCCAATTCATCCTTTGGGAATCTGGAGTTTATTGATGTTTATACTCCAGTTCGCACTCTGGGAATCTGGAGTTAATTGATGTGTGGTCGATCACACCCATTTTAGTGTTTATACTACAGTCCGCACTCTGGGGACTTAGAGTTATTAAATGTTTATAATCCAGTTCGCAACTTTGACTTGGCATTCGCACTCTAATTCACACTCTGCGAATTTGGAGTTGACATTTTATTTTGGTCCGCGCTCCGGGAACCAGGAATTGATGTTTATACTCCACTTCACGCTCTGGGGAATCGGAGTTAACATTTGTATTTTCTGGTTCGCGCTCCGGGAACCTGGAATTGATGCTTATACTCCACTTCACGCTCTGGGAATTTGGAGTTAGCATGTACGTTTTGGGTTCGCACTCCGGGAACCTGGAATTGATGTTTATCCTCCAATTCACGCTCTGGGAACTTGGAGCTAGCATTGACGTTTCGGTTCATGCTCCGGGAACCTGGAATTGATGTTTGTACTCCGACTCGCGCTCTGGGAATCTGGAGTTAGCATTTGCATTTTGGTTCACACTCCGGGAACCTGGAATCGATGTTTGTACTCCGACTCGCGCTCTGGGAATTTGGAGTTAGCATGGGTGCTTCGGGAATGATTTATTAGATGTTTATACTCCAATTCACACTCTGGGAAGTTGGAGTCCGTTCGCACTCTGGGAACGATTTATTGGATGTTTATACTCCAATTCACACTCTGGGAAGTTGGAGTCCGTTCGCACTCTGGGAACGATTTATTGGATGTTTATACTCAATTCACACTCTGGGAAGTTGGAGTCCGTTCGCACTCTGGGAACGATGGATTTGATGTTTATACTCAAATTCGCACTCTGGGAAGTTGGAGTCCGTTCGCACTCTGGGAACGATGGATTTGATGTTTATACTCAAATTCGCACTCTGGGAAGTTGGAGTCCATTCGCACTCTGGGAACGATTTATTGGATGTTTATACTCCAATTCACACTCTGGGAAGTTGGAGTCAGCCGATAGATGGTCGGTCACACCTATTTGGGCTTTTTAGGAATTCGTTCACACTCTGGGAACGATGGATTTGATGTTTATACTCCAATTCGCACTCTGGGAAGTTGGAGTCCGTTCACACTCTGGAAACGATTTAATGGTTGTTTATACTCCAATTCACACTCTGGGAAGTTGGAGTCCGTTCACACTCTGGGAACGATTTATTGGATGTTTATACTCCAATTCACACTCTAGGAAGTTGGAGTCCGTTCGCACTCTGGGAACGATTTATTGGATGTTTATACTCCAATTCACACTCTAGGAAGTTGGAGTCCGTTCGCACTCTGGGAACGATGGATTTGATGTTTATACTCCAATTCGTACTCTGGGAAGTTGGAGTCCGTTCGCACTCTGGGAACGATTTATTGGATGTTTATACTCCAATTCACACTCTGGGAAGTTCGAGTCCGTTCGCACTCTGGGAACGTTGGATTTGATGTTTATACTCCAATTCGCACTCTGGGAAAGTGGAGTTAGTGTTTATACTCTGGTTCGCACTCTGGGAACCTAGAGTTGATTGTGGGACTGTCGTGTGTCGGTCCGGTTCAGCCTTTGATGCGATGGCTTGTCCTCGAGCTGAGGGTTTCGCTTAGCAAATGATCGGTGGGATCTCGATTACTTTCCACTTATCTGCCATCAATGAAGGATGAGACTTAGTTTATGGACGGATGAATCGCATCCGTGTTCATATGGATCCCGCTTCTGCCAAGCCTAAGGAGTAAGATTAGTGTTCTGGCAAGCTTTGAGCTCGAGCAGAGGAGAGGATGGCTGAACTACATCTGCTTTGAGTTGTGTATTTTCCCTTAAGTTGGGGGCAAGAGTTGGAGAGTAGACGGTCGAGCCACGTCCACTCTACGCTTTGCGCTCTTCCAGTCGAGTTGAGGAAGAGTGTTGGAATGATGGCTCATGATGATTAGCGAGTAAGCAGTCGGTTGTTGATGACTATAAATTGAGGGTTGGCCCTTGATAAAGTCGGTTTGAGGAATGATAGTTTTGTCGAATCATTGATGCAAACTGGGGAGTGAATGGTCAAACCATATCCGCTATAAATATGTGCTCTTAAAAAACCCCAAGTGTCCAATGCAGGATTGGATGCATGGACGGTCACGTCACGTCCATCTTTGGTGTGATTTCGATTTTATTGGGCATCAGAAGAAGCATAAGTATTTTGGCATGCTTCAAGTAAGAGATGGAGAGTGCATGGTTGGGACATATAACTCCACGTCTTTCTGAAATCTCCTAATTAAATTGCATAGGCATGTGAGTGGATGGTCGGTTGCATCCATTTCGTACTGGAGCCCTAAACTGGTTTGTCTCTTCCGCTTTGATGGCCTGCCCCCAAGTCAGGTGCATAGAGCAGCCGGCGAGTGGTTGAATCATGCTTATCATGATGATACCTAAATGACTTTATCATAGTCCACGGAGGTTGTTTTGCACCCATCCTTAAGTACTCGGTTACCTGCATCATTTGCAAGTAGTTTAATTCAAGTCGATTATATTTTGCAACATAAACGAAATAGAAATAATTCAAAAGAGATCGGATAAAATCTCATTGATAAGTGAAGCGGCGTCGTATGCTCGCTATTGCACTTTGGTCTAGCCTTTCACAGTTGGGAGTCTAACGCAAATGGTTCGGTTTGATCAAAGTTTCGATCGAGGTCGGGGCTTCCCGGCTCTTCATTTTATGGGGCTTGAACATATTGCCAGAGCTATCCTTTCTGGAGCAGCCTTATGGCGTTGGCATCCATGATAGTCATATAAAGAAGAGGAGCTTCTCGATTTAGAGTATGGAGCAGGTTCCTTTTATGTCGCCAAGTTGATCCTTCGTCTGATTCATCAACGTAATGTTGGCTTGGACATGTTGGTGTAGTCGTCGGCGACTATCCACCAGTTCTGTTATCAAACTCTGGAAATAAGCTTTTGTGCTGATTTCATTTATCAGTGCTGGCAGCAACGGGCTGTGGATTTTGATCAGTTCATTGGCTGCCAGCTTCTTTATTCCCTTTAGCAATATGAGAAGTAGAAATGATATGCCTAACTACGATTGACAGTCTTCTTTGAGGAATAGGGGATACAACGCATTTGATGGCATCCATCACTTTTCGTGGACTTCATTCACCATTCTCACTTCATGAGGTAGTGGCGGAGGTTGAATTTCCATAGTACACGGACATAGTCGGCATGTTGAATTTTAGTTGGAAATTCTACGTGTGGGATGGTCTCAATGAATAGGTCCTAACTGGGAACGATACTCGAATCAACATTACAAAGTCCATTTTATGGTTACGGGGTCTTGTGATACTGGTGAATGATGTATGCCCGACTGCCTAATGTTCGAGTGGTTGGTAATGTCGATTGGATGGTGAGTAGATTAATATGGGCTCATAGATTGGTGATTACTTCTAATTTTCACCAGGAAGGAGGCTCGCATAAGATAGTTAGGAAGTCCTCTTAGAGTTGTATGTCATGCTTTTAGTCATATGGACGTGGAATGATTAAGATGCGGTGAACAGCTATGTTTTGAGTTGGCAGAGTAGATAAGGCAGGGTAGTCGTTATACTAGCCATCGCACCATAATTGTCAGTTTAGGAGTTTTAAAAGCTGGTCAAGTTGATTAAGTTGAGCTTTGAATTAACTATGCGGGTGCTCTGCGCTGCGGCTAGAGTTTTTAGCCTCTTTTTAGGAAATTTGGATCGTACCCGAATTTTTCTTTTTTTTTTAAATGATGGATACGAAATGTTCGTTCGCATCGATGGTTCGAGCGCTTAAATGATGAATCGAATTAAAGGCAGATAGATGGATACGAACTGCATGTGCGTATCGATGCGAAATGGAGGCAGATGGATGGATACGAAGTACATGTGAGTATCGATTCGAATTGGAGGCAGATGGATGGATACGAAGTAGCGCTCCCTGATGGATACGAAGTAGCGCTCCATGATGGATACGAAGTAGCGCTCCCTGATGGATACGAAGTGGCGCATCCTGATCGATTCGAACGAATGCTTGTTGAGGGCTACGAACAAGGTCGATGCGAAGGAAGCCACCTTTGGATGGATATGAAAATGACCGTATTTTCTGGGTTCGAAAACATGGATACGAAAATGACCATATTTTCTGGGTTCGAAAACATGGGTTCGAAAATGACCATATTTTCTGGGTTCGAAGACATGGATACGAAAATGACCATATTTTCTGGGTTCGAATACATGGGTTCGAAAATGACCATATTTTCTGGGTTCGAAAACATGGATACGAAAATGACCATATTTTCTGGGTTCGAAAACATTGGTTCGAAAATGACCATATTTTCTGGGTTCGAAAACATGGGTACGAAATTCATAATGAATGTGGTTCCTCTTAGATCTGCAGCAATCTGAATAGAATAGAAGGAACCATTGAACGATAGATATGGATCTTCTCCTTAGATTTATGCAATCCGATATCGAAAGTAGATCCAAGGAACGGGAGAAAACCTGGGTTTTTCTCAGTGAAAGCACCAAAGTGTTTGCACCAAAATTGGGCACAACACTCTTCGGATGTGTTTGAAGAGATAAAATGAAGAGAATAAGTGTAAAATGAAGCAGATCTAACAAACACACCAATAAACATATAAGAAAATTCACAGAAACACAGAGTTTTAGAGTGGTTCGGCGTGTTGCCTACATCCACTATGAAGTTTTATCACTTTATTGCTTGATACTTGAAGATTACAAGTTTTTGATACGAAGTACAGCAGATAATAAGCTTAAATTCGAGATCAATGGCAATAATGGCGTTCTGGAGTGAACATGGCAGAGTCCGGGCGCTCTTTTACTCTCAAAATTCTCCGATCCCCTTTCTGAATGACCAGGGGCTCTATTTATAGGTGTAGGAGGCTGATATTTCGCCTAAAATCCGGGGAGACCGCTTCTAGCACGTGAGGGGGCCCACATGCCCGACCTTAGGAGAGTGGAGCCCGTTCCGGGATCGATTCGAACTCAATTTCGAATCGATCAGGATTTGATCAGATTGTGCTGAAATTTGGCATGAACATTCCTCATGTTGGCAGTAAGCTACTGTGACAATTTCGTATCATTTGGACTTGTAGATCTCGAGATATGATCGATGCAAGTTGGTCCGTGATCGATACGACGCAACTTCGAATCGATCAAGAATTCATCCGATGGAGCTGAAATTTGGCATGAACGTTCCTCATGTTGGCAGTAAGCTACTGTGAAAATTTCGTATCATTTGGACTTGTAGATCTCGAGATATGATCGATGCAAGTTGGTCCGTGATCGATACGACGCAACTTCGAATCGATCAAGAATTCATCCGATGGAGCTGAAATTTGGCATGAACATTCCTCATGTTGGCAGTAAGCTACTGTGAAAATTTCGTATCATTTGGACTTGTAGATCTCGAGATATGATCGATGCAAGTTGGTCCGTGATCGATACGACGCAACTTCGAATCGATCAAGAATTCATCCGATGGAGCTGAAATTTGGCATGACCATTCCTCATGTTGGCAGTAAGCTCCTGTCCAAATTTGGTGGCATTTGGACTTATAGATCTCGAGATATGATCGATGCAAGTTGGTCCGTGGTCGATACGATGCAACTTCGAATCGATCAAGAATTCATCCGATGGAGCTGAAATTTGGCGTGAACATTCTTTAGGTTGCCAGTCGGCTCCTGTCCAAATTTGGTGGCATTTGGACTTATAAATTTCGAGCTATGATCGATGCAATTTTGGATTTCTCAACCGTGATCCATCAATATCTTGAGCATACGAACTCCGATTGACTTGAAATTTGGAACATTGGCTTTCTCAGCTTTGCTTTTCATGTCTTATAAATTGTAGCTCGGTCCGGATTCGAAAAAAATTTACCGACATCCATAGTAGACCTATGTATAACTGATCTCCAGGACGAACCATCCTTGGTTTCTAGTCAAGTTCTTGGTGTGACGGCCTTGCCAAAAGGCGGGATAACACATATATAATAATTGTCACCATTAGCCTTTAATTACATGTATAAGTTTATTACTTACAAACAAATGTTACCATTTCTTTCATAACACTAACTTTATTCAATTTCCATTAACAATATATTATTTCATTAATGGATTCAATATTTACATTCTTTTTCCTATGTTCACTTTATAACCGAGTATAACCTTATATTATTTCAATTAATTGGAATTCCATTCGAATTGTTAATAATTAGCTTTAATTAACATTGTTGCAATTCATTTTAGTATTATTCCAGTAATAAATCTTAAATTTTAATTTTTTCCAACATTTTATTACAAAAAATTTATTAAATTTACTATTTTTAATTGTCGAAAATTACGGGTCGTTACACTCTCCCCCGCTCAAAACTTTTCGTCCTCGAAAAGGGAAAAAGAGAAAAGTAGGAATTAAATAATCATTATATCTTATTGAAAATATTAAATTTATAAACAATTTATTTATATAATAAATAATTTAAATAAAATATATTAATTTATAAACAATTAAATCCTTTTATATTCAAATTAACAAAAGTTTGGAAAACATTTCACAAAAAATTTCTAAGTCCAAAATTCACGAAAAATTTCGATGGAGTCTCCTATGCATGGAGAGGCTTGGGAGAAATCATAATATCAAGATAACAAAATATATCAAATATTTTCAAAATAATATTTCCCAACAGCAACGGAAACAATATAATATCGCTAGAAAACCGTAATCCAAGAACGTACCTATTTGTCACGCAAATAACGTTTATTTTATGAAACCAAAAGTAGTAGCAATTGCTTCCATAACATGTATGCCACTTATATAATCCAAAGAGGTTAATAGTTATATAGAAGCGAAATGATTATATTGTTTTAAATTAATAACGAACAATCAACATAACATAACAACAATCACTTTCAACCAAAAGCATACCTTCATCACATAAAATGAAAATAAACCAATACAACATAACAACAATCTTTGCAAACAAGCATACAATCTTCACAAGGGATCAAAGTAGTCCACCATTTCTGAAGTTACAATCATTAAATTTAATATGGTATTCATTTTATTGTTTACTTTAATTGTCAATAGCTTCAAACATTAACTTAAGTTCATAATAATTTGCTTATAATATTCACTTTCTATTCCATTTTATTAAGTAGCACTATAATTATAATTCAAGTTTATAACTATTTCATTTCAAATTTCTTATTTATAAAAGTAAATTTCATTGAACGCTTCCATTATTTAAGTTTTTCTTGTATAATAATCCTATACATATCCTTGTTTTACACTAAACTTTTAATATTCTGGTAAGTTTTATATATATATATATATATATATATATATATATATATATATATGTTTCTAAGAAAGTAATTGAAAGTTACACAAGTTTATCTTATTTCATTTTATTAAATAAATGTTCAATAGTTATCATTTCTTATTTTCATATCCATTTTTTTTACTAGTAACAAATTTCAAATTCCTTATACATTTCATTTACAATTTAGCATTTAATTTCTTACTTTCAACTTTAGAAGTTCCAATTATTAAATAGTTAAAATTTTATTCCATTACAATAATTGAAATTCTAATTTAAATTTACTTTAGTTTATTCTACTAGGTTTTTTTCCTTCTCGTTATTTACTTTTCCATTTATTTATTTATATAGAGATCAGTCACTTACATAATTTTAGGATTTAAGTCGTTAATGAATCATTTCACAAAATATTACTTAAGCTCCTACTACCTTACCTAAATTTACAACTTTTGGTTATTGAATAAAATTTTAAGTTTTTGGTATTTGCTCTTGAAGAGAAAAGAAATATTTTAATTTATCTAAAATTTCAATTAAAACATTTGACCTCATTCATTTAGTAAAAATATAAGATATATTTAAAACATACTCATAGCATTATGCAAAGATTTTTCAAAAGTCTAAAACAATGTTAGAAATTTATATCAAAACATTATATTAAGCTTTAAATAAAGTTCCTTAAATCCGTAAATTTATTAGACTCGTTATGTTTAAAATAAGTATAAATCAAGATTATTAAACTGAAACTAATAGTATACTCAAATCTTACATTAAATTTCTAAATCAAAGTATAAAATTTCATATCTTCTTAATTAATTTTACACACTTGTTTTAAAAATGAATATTCAAATCATGGAAAAATATTTATTATGTTTTAATACAAAATTTTAAATAGTAAATAAACCATTTAATTTACTATTAGTACTTTGAAATCAAATAAATATTCCAAATTATACTTCCAAAATAGAGATTCAAATTTATTTGTCAAGTATATTACTATAAATAAACTTCGCAAATCAATTTTTTTTCCATTTATATAATATCTTTAAATTATACATTCAAAGAAACTTGTATAAATTTTACTTCATTTGAAAGCTTTATTTACAGATCAATCATCTTTAATACTTTAATACTTTTCATAAATTCATTTGTAAAATTTCTTGCTTCGTTTATAAATATCATCTTTATAAATATATGTAAAATATTTGGAAATAATTATTTACATCATTACTTATATTTACAAAGAGGCCATTGAAAACATTAAATCTATTATTTATAAATTTATTAGTTTTATCTCAAGATACTTTTCAAACATTATTAATAAATCAATAATCATTTACCTTAAATATGTTTTATTTAACTAATAGCTTCTAAAATATTTACAACACTAATAATTTATTATTAAACCATGTTGTATATAAATAAACTATATTTTAAACATTTTAGAGTATTTAGAATTGACAAAAATGATCAAAATATCCTTTATATAATACTTTATCAAAATACTTTTATAAGTTGATGTCTTAACAGGATTATCCTCGTTCTTGTAGGCTCTGGCCATGCATGATCAGGCGCAATGCAAGAATTCACCGAGTACTTAGTAGACCTGTTTCAACACCCAGTGAAAAATACCTAAAAATAGGTATGAGAAGTACCGCTCAAAATCCAATGTCAATTGATGATAATACGATAGCAGTGGCCTGTTGCTGATCCAGTATTTACACAATGGACACTAAACTTTCCAGAAGATCCTTTTACCTTTCGGACTCCAAAAAAATATCGTAGCCAGTTCGTAAATAAAGGACCATCGACCCTTGCTGGTGTGGTACACTGTTGATTCAATAATTTACGCAATGGATGCATTTATTTCCCAGAAGATACATAAACAACAGATCCCAGGATCGAAAGCGCCACCATTGGGTAAACGAAAGAACCACCTACCCTGAAAAAAATCGAGGAACTCATGAATTTAAGTCCGAACAACCACATCTGTTCGAATCCATTTCTAAATTCACCCTAGTCCATTAGGGTTATCGGTCGAATCCATTCCTGGATTCCCCAAATCCATCTAGGTCGAAGTATATCATATTATACTTCTTCACGGTGGGTACTTCCCCACACCTCTTACTTCAAAATATAACATACCATATATAATACCGTTTGAAAATCATAACTTCAAATATAACACTTATATAAATTCCATTATATATAAGATTTCATTTTCAAATAAAGTACTTTCCAAAATCAATAATCTCAAATATATGAAATCATTCTCATATAAAATTGTTATATATAAGATTTATCTTTTCAGATCGAATACCTTCCAAAATCAATAGTTTTGAAAATCGCCTTATACTTATATAAAGTCCGTCTTATACAAGAATCAAAAAATTTCAAAATCAATTTCACTATACGGTAAGCCATTTGAGATTCAATATCTTTTCTTTATAAAAGATTCTGAATTTTGAATTGTTTCGTATATAAAATTGTGACGCCCCACCTCTATACCCACGCTAGACAAGAACATTACGGTGAATGCTGTCAACTAGCACGGAGAATAAGGCTGTTGAGGAGCGACCATCCATGTAATTGCTTTGTGCGAGCATCGATATGTCAGATAGTATAACATGCAATACTTAATCAAGTGAAAACCCGACATACCGACACAAACTCAAAGCTACTACACGGTGGCTATAATATCTTCGGAAACAAATACAGAAATAAACATAACCTAAATCAGTCACAGATAATTCATATCACAAAGGAGGAGGAAGATATGAATATATAATAAACACATGGAAGTGTATATCAGAGTAGTGGTCAAAAAGATCCACAATTGTACAAAAGAATAGCAACACGTGCTATACAAAAGAATTCAACTATGAGTCTATATCTCAAGTGTATACAACAAAATAAACTACTAATCTAAGTAGTTTGCCAAAAGTCAGAGTAATGAATCCCTGGGGAGAAGTCAAGCAGAAGCACCTGTAACATCTCGGTCTGACCCGAGTATTATTTAATAAGAAAATAATAAACGGATCAGTCTAACTACAAATATCAGATGAAACGATATAGAGTAAGAGATATGACTAAACACATAATAATCACAATGCCAAGCTGTGATATATATAAGTAGTTGAAAATCATCAAGGGATTAATCAATGTCACAAAATCTACACAAGAATCAAAGAAATGTCATACTCCTTATTTCGTTCATCAAACCACAATTATTGACGATTATATCAATGTCAGTCACAAAAGTCAATGACACACAAATTCACCAATGCACAAATATTGATAAAACTTATCAATGGAAATCACGAAAATTGGTGAAGCATAAATTCTAGAAATCATCTCAAGAAATCCAGCCAATGACACACGAATTCACCTATGCACAAAAATTAATAAATCATATCAATAGAAATCACAAAAATAGGTGAAGAAGAAAATTCCAGAATTCGACACACGAAATCCAGAAGTCACAAGAAAAAGGGGGAGGCCTATCACACGAACGAGAAGCTATCTCATGGTAGCTAGCCATTAATTTTTGACACACGAACGAGAAGCTATCTCATGGTAGCTAGCCATTAATTTTTGACACACGAACGGCCCAAAGGCCATGGGGAGCTACCCCAAAAAGAAATGAGATGAAGCTCAATAAAATGAGTTACTGTCCTCCATGTGGACAAAGAGACATCGCACAATTGCTAGTCTAAATCACAAAAATGATCGTCATGATCATCAAGAAGTGTCAATTACAGTAAGCTAGTAAATATATGAGCTTAGCTTCATGTCCCATAACCACTAGCTTAACTTAAATATTTACGAACAAATTGTAGATTTCCACTAGAAAATTGTCACAAGAGATTCAATCGAACAAGTCCAAGAATTAACCAACGAAGTAAACGCAAGCGTTTCATACCACTTGTTTTACTAAGCCATTTAATTAGATTTCTCATACGAGTGAGGTAAAGGTTTGTATATACTAATAGATTGGAAAATGATTTTATAAACGAATTTGGTATTAAAATAGAATTGAAATCGTTTGAGGAAAGAGTTTTGATATTTACTACTAGTATTGAAACCTTTATATTTTTAAAGTGACAAAGCACGAAAATGATTGTAGAACAATCAACCACCAAAATTCACATTCGAAGACGTGAATAAAAATCCAAAGAAATTGATCTGAATCCATCAAAATGGGTATTCCTAAAAATTCCAAGAATAGAAGTCATTAAAGTCGTAGCAACAACAAGTGGGAAATAACACGAATCGATGGAATTTGGAAACCAAGCAAAAATATGCACAAATATGCACACTTAGGCAAATAGGAGCAGGTCAGTCGACTGACTAAAAGGTCCAGTCGACTGGACCAGAGGCATGAAAAATAATTCCCTACAGTCAGTCGACTGACCTAAAAATTCAGTCGACTGAATGCAGGGAAAACAGAGGACCCGAGCCTCTGTTAGTTGCCTTCGGAATGCCTATGTGCTACAGCCAGTCGACTGACTAGCATCAAGGCTGTTTTCCAGCCTATAAAATGAAGATGCAATCCTCTTCAAAATGCAACCGAGCGAGCACGGTCACTAGGGGTTTATGAAAATCGACTATCCGACCCTATAAGCTCTTCGATGCATCACCAAAACAAGTTCAAACAACAAAGCTATGATTTTTGAAGATTTGAACTCAAAACACTAAAATTTAGAATGTTCACAAAACCTATCCAAATCAAAATCAAATACACAAGAATAAGTATTAGGAATTCATACCTAACAATTAAAGATAATCATAGACCTAGATGTGAGATTAAAAATCTCACCTTTGAACCCAAACGATTGAAGAAGATACTTGAAAGCAAAGGAGAATCAACCACTCTTCAAATGCAACCCAAGAAGCTTGATTCTAAGCTTTAAAAGAAGAACATTCCCAAAGTTAGGTTTAGGAATTTCTGAAATTGATAAGAGATTGAGTTGGAGAAGAAGAAGAGAAGCTTACCAATGGGTTCTTCTATTAATTTGGAGCTAGAACTTGATTTGCAAAAGAAAACTAGGGTTTTGGAGTTTTAATTTCCCATCTCTCCCACCATTGATGCTTTAAAACTGAAAAGAGGAGAAAGTGAGGGTGAATGGGGAGGAGTGGCTCATATTTGAGTATAAGTTAAACATAGGGCTGAGCCCAAACCCAAACCCAAAGTGAAAAAGTAGCAAAAATCAACTTTCTTCAAACATATCAAAGCTTATACTCAAAAAGGTCGCAAACGGCATTTTAAACTCAATGGGAGTGGTCCCGAGTCCTAATTCGACCGTATGCAAAAAGTAGCTTTTCGGACTAAATTCCGAGTATCGATAAAATATTTAAATAAAATATTAAATATAAAATCGATAAATATGCGGGTTGTTACAGACTCCCCTCCTTAAAGAAATTGCGTCCTCGCAATATTTAAGAAGAAAATATAAAGTAACAACCATAAAAGCATATTCAACACAAAAGAAGTTTGAAATAAGTAGTTCACCTCAAAGAGCACGAGAAAGTAAGTCCGGATGTGTTCGCTCGATGAACTCTCTAGATTCCCAAGAACAATCCTTAGGATTTAAAGACCATTGAACTTTAACAAGCGGAACATCTTTATTTCGAAGTCGTTTGACTTCCGAAGCAATGATACGAATAGGATTTTGCTCATAAGTTAAATTAGACGAAACTTCAATCTCTTCCACAACACCGGCTCAAGAATAGAATCGGAATCTCGAAGGCATTTCCGTAATTGAGAAACGTGAAACACGTCATGAATAGCAAAAAAATTGAGCCGGTAATAAAAGGAGATATGCCATGGAACCAATACGTTCAGCGATAGGAAATGGCCCAATATATCGAGGCGCTAACTTTCCCGATCGACTGAAACGTACAACACCTTTCATAGGTGAAACACGAACAAACACAAAATCTCCCACAGAAAATTCTAACTTCCTTCTCCGGTTATCGGCATAGGATCTTTGTCTACTTTGGGCTTCTTTCATCCTATGACGAATAAGGTCAATCTTTTCTGTGGAATCACGAATAAAATCTGGACCTAAAACCAGCTTCTCACCGGCCTCAAGCCAACAAGAAGGAGATCAGCATGGCCTTCCGTAGAGTGCCTCGAAAGGTGCCATACCAATACTAGATTGGAAGCTATTATTATAGGAAAATTCAACAAGTGAAATATGATCTTCCCAACTTCCACCAAAATCAAGAACACATGCACGAAGAAGATCTTCAAGAGTTTGATTCACACGCTCGGTTTGTCCATCGGACTGAGGATGATAAGCGGTGCTAAAATTAAGCTTCGTTCCCAAAGCTTTTTGAAGACTCTTCCAAAATCCAATAGTAAACAATGGATCATGATCACTAACAATAGAAGTAGGAACTCCATGTAATTTAACAATCTCTTTAACAAAGAGCTTGGCCAAAAGAGGAACGGTTCGGTTAGACCGAACGAGAATAAAATGGGCAGTTTTAGTAAGTCTATCAACAATCACCCATAAGCTATCATGACCCGAACGAGAACGGGAAAGGCCATCTATAAAATCCATGGAAATTTGGTCCCGCCTCCAAATTGGAATTTCTAAAGGTTGCAATAACCCACCGGGACTTAGATATTAGGTCCAAACAAGTTGGCAAGTAATGCAACTCTTAATGAAGTTAGCGATGTCAAGTTTCATTCCCTCCAAATAATAAAGTTGCTTCATATCCGCGTACATTTTACTACCGGGATGAATGGTGAATTTAGAACGATGGAATCTTCTAAAATATCTTTACGAAGATCAGCAATATTTGGTACGATAAGTCTACCAAATTTTCGAATGCCGCCACGAAAATTAATATCAAAGCCTTTCAAACCTTCAATATCAATTTTATCCTTAACATTTTAGCCAAGAAGAACCGAGTCGGGATCTAGCCTTCGAGCTTCAAGAATGCGGTCTAAGAGAGAAGGATGAGCCTCAAGGCTACATAAAACAAATAATGAGCATAAATCGGATACACGGTCTCGAATCTCACAAGTGGATAAGGTCTCGAGATCGTTCCATTCGGATATCATCATAGAAACAACCGCTTGTTGCTTTCGACTAAGTGCATCCGCAACGCGATTTCCCTTTCCGGGAGTATAAAGGATATCAAGATCATATGGTGCAAGAAATTCGAGCCAACGCTGTTGACGCAAATTAAGTTCCTTTTGAGAGAATAAATATTCCAAAGATTTATGATCGAGGTGGAGAACAAATTTCTCCCCCAAAAATGATGATGCCAAACTCTAAAAGCAGAAACAATAGCCGCGAGCACTAGACCATGAGCGGCATACCTATTTTTAATCGGCTTTTAATGATTTAGAAGCACAAACGATAGCAAGTTATCTTTTGCAAGAGAACGGCATCCAAACCAATATGACTAGCATTGGTACAAAATATAAAATCTTGGTTCCCTTCGGGAAACACAAGAATAAGAGTATCGGAAAAGAATTCTTTCAAATATTCTTCTTTCTCGAAAAGCTAAAACTTTCAAAATTACATTTATCTTTATGTAATAATCTTTCTAGAAAAATTTACATTTTTACAAGTCAATATATCGTGTCTGATTGTCTCATCAAAGCGTTTAGGAAATTCTTATCGATAACGTTGATCAGGCGCATCGACCAGAATTCTTAAAGCACTCAACGGAAAATACAATCACAAAATCATCTTCTATATGATAAAAATATCTCTTAAAAAGTTTAATAATATTTTTTGCTCGTTTAAGAACAAAATCAAATCGTACTTGTAAATAAATCTTACGAAAAAGATTTACAAAATTTTAAATTTCTATTTTCATCCAAAATCAATAAATACAAAAATGAAGTCATCGAGATATTCATAGAACACTCGATTTATAAAATGGATGAAACAAGATGGGCAAACTGAATGACAAAATAAGTCATTCATAAGAATCGTAACGAGTGTGGAATGCGGTAAGTAGAATGCTAACTCCCGCAACTCGTAGCCAAATGAAAATCGGTGGCAAGGTCGAAATAGAAAGACCTTAACACCACACAAAAGATTTCTTAGGTGATAATCCCAAGACAAGCTTAAAAATTACCGGAAAATTCTCAAACTACATGAATAAGAGAAATAACACTTCCCCCATCATGTGAGCTTAAAGAATAAAATGATGCCTTCAGAAATATGAAATCGGAATCTCAAGAAAAATAGAAATCTGCTTAACAGATAGAAAACGTCGAAGATGAGTAGTCCACACGGAAAATAGGATATGGGCTTCACAACGAGTAAGCCAATCCTTACAAAAAAAAAATCAATTCCGAAGCCTAAGTAGAAATATCGGCTCGGAAAGAAAAATCACATAAAATAGTGTCGACATCAATAGAAAGCAAATTGAGTGTTGTGGACCTACCATCCGGATTCGCAACTCTCAAGGGAGACATCAATCCCAAAATTGTTTAAAGGAAAAGAATCAACAAGTTCTTTTGATATAAAATAGTGAGATGGAATCCATATCAAAAAGAACACGAACAAGAGAATCACAAAGCAAATGTCATCAAGGATTGAATGAGAAATACCTTGACCAAGAGAAGTGTCACAAGGGGCTTGCACGACTTTCAACTTTCCTTCCCTCTTGCTAGGGAGTTTGGGACATGTAGATAAGTAATGACCTGAGCCTTTGCAATAGCGGCAAAAGAGGGGTTTCGGGCACTTAATTACATAATGGTCCGTGGAACCACAATTGTAGCATTGTTTACGACTTGGGGTAGGAGTCTTGGCTGCTGAAGTTTCTTGTTCCACCTTCTTCTTGCTTTGAAGTCTGGGACATGAAGACATATAATGGTCCATACCTTTGCAATAGCGGCAAGAGATAGGTCTAGGACACTTATTTATATAGTGGTCCTTAGAGCCACAATTGTAGCATTCTCCACGATTAGGGATTGGAGTCTTTGCTACATAAGTAGTTTGCTTCACTCTCTTATTGGGATTAAGGCTCTTGAACTTAATATGCCTCTTCTTGGAAGTCCCAATATCATAAACACTTCCTTTACCAACCTCTCCATGAAGAAGAGTAACATCCATAAGCTGATTGAAAGAAACTTCAAGTTTCAAAGGTAGAACCATTTCGGGGTTCTTACTCAAAGCACAGATAAACTCTTGATTCTTTACAAGATCCAAAAGTTGTTGGGCAGACATGAATGCGCCATCCAGAGAAATGCTACCGGATTAACCAGCGCTAGGACTGCTAGAACTAACCATTTCTCTTCCATAAGAAAGAAAGAAAGAAAGAAGAAGAAAAAAGTTATTCACCAAATGAATATCAAGCAATCTTGATAGATAAAACAAGGAATCATAAAGAAAATAGGATGAATCGGAACGAAGACTCGAATAAAATCCTAAAGCATGAATCCTAAGAAAGACTTAGGACGATGATCCTTGTTATAACATTCCATATTGTTCCGAAGTTTTGCTCTGATACCAAGCTGTGACGCCCCACCTCTATACCCACGCTAGACAAGAACATTACGGTGAATGCTGTCAACTAGCACGGAGAATAAGGCTGTTGAGGAGCGACCATCCATGTAATTGCTTTGTGCGAGCATCGATATGTCAGATAGTATAACATGCAATACTTAATCAAGTGAAAACCCGACATACCGACACAAACTCAAAGCTACTACACGGTGGCTATAATATCTTCGGAAACAAATACAGAAATAAACATAACCTAAATCAGTCACAGATAATTCATATCACAAAGGAGGAAGAAGATATGAATATATAGTAAACACATGGAAGTGTATATCAGAGTAGTGGTCAAAAAGATCCACAATTGTACAAAAGAATAGCAACACGTGCTATACAAAAGAATTCAACTATGAGTCTATATCTCAAGTGTATACAACAAAATAAACTACTAATCTAAGTAGTTTGCCAAAAGTCAGAGTAATGAATCCCTGGGGAGAAGTCAAGCAGAAGCACATGTAACATCTCGGTCTGACCCGAGTATTATTTAATAATAAAATAATAAACGGATCAGTCTAACTACAAATATCAGATGAAACGATATAGAGTAAGAGATATGACTAAACACATAATAATCACAATGTCAAGCTGTGATATATATAAGTAGTTGAAAATCATCAAGGGATTAATCAATGTCACAAAATCTACACAAGAATCAAAGAAATGTCATACTCCTTATTTCGTTCATCAAACCACAATTATTGATGATTATATCAATGTCAGTCACAAAAGTCAATGACACACAAATTCACCAATGCACAAATATTGATAAAACTTATCAATGGAAATCACGAAAATTGGTGAAGCATAAATTCTAGAAATCATCTCAAGAAATCCAGCCAATGACACACGAATTCACCTATGCACAAAAATTAATAAATCATATCAATAGAAATCACAAAAATAGGTGAAGAAGAAAATTCCAGAATTCGACACACGAAATCCAGAAGTCACAAGAAAAAGGGGGAGGCCTATCACACGAACGAGAATCTATCTCATGGTAGCTAGCCATTAATTTTTGACACACGAACGAGAAGCTATCTCATGGTAGCTAGCCATAAATTTTTGACACACGAATGAGAAGCTATCTCATGGTAGCTAGCCATTAATTTTTGACACACGAACGGCCCAAAGGCCATGGGGAGCTACCCCAAAAAGAAATGAGACGAAGCTCAATAAAATGAGTTACTGTCCTCCATGTGGACAAAGAGACATCGCACAATTGCTAGTCTAAATCACAAAAATGATCGTCATGATCATCAAGAAGTGTCAATTACAGTAAGCTAGTAAATATATGAGCTTAGCTTCATGTCCCATAACCACTAGCTTAACTTAAATATTTACGAACAAATTGTAGATTTCCACTAGAAAATTGTCACAAGAGATTCAATCGAACAAGTCCAAGAATTAACCGACGAAGTAAACGCAAGCGTTTCATACCACTTGTTTTACTAAGCCATTTAATTAGATTTCTCATACGAGTGAGGTAAAGGTTTGTATATACTAATAGATTGGAAAACGATTTTATAAACGAATTTGGTATTAAAATAGAATTGAAATCATTTGAGGAAAGAGTTTTGATATTTAGTACTAGTATTGAAACCTTTATATTTTTAAAGTGACAAAGCACGAAAATGATTGTAGAACAATCAACCACCAAAATTCACATTCGAAGACGTGAATAAAAATCCAAAGAAATCGATCCGAATCCATCAAAATGGGTATTCCTAAAAATTCCAAGAATAGAAGTAATTAAAGTCGTAGCAACAACAAGTGGAAAATAACACGAATCGATGGAATTTGGAAACCAAGCAAAAATATGCACAAATATGCACACTTAGGCAAATAGGAGCAGGTCAGTCGACTGACTAAAAGGTCCAGTCGACTGGACCAGAGGCATGAAAAATAATTCTCTGCAGTCAGTCGACTGACCTAAAAATTCAGTCGACTGAATGCAGGGAAAACAGAGGACCTGAGCCTCTGTTAGTTGCCTTCGGAATGCCTATGTGCTACAGCCAGTCGACTGACTCAAAGGTCCAGTCGACTGACTGGCATCAAGGCTGTTTTCCAGCCTATAAAATGAAGATGCAATCCTCTTCAAAATGCAATCGAGCGAGCACGGTCACTAGGGGTTTATGCAAATCGACTATCCGGCCCTATAAGCTCTTCGATGCATCACCAAAACAAGTTCAAACAACAAAGCTGATTTTTGAAGATTTGAACTCAAAACACTAAAATTTAGAATGTTCACAAAACCTATCCAAATCAAAATCAAATACACAAGAATAAGTATTAGGAATTCATACCTAACAATTAAAGATAATCATAGACCTAGATGTGAGATTAAAAATCTCACCTTTGAACCCAAACGATTGAAGAAGATGCTTGAAAGCAAAGGAGAATCAACCACTCTTCAAATGCCACCCAAGAAGCTTGATTCTAAGCTTTAAAAGAAGAACATTCCCGAAGTTAGGTTTAGGAATTTCTGAAATTGATAAGAGATTGAGTTGGAGAAGAAGAAGAGAAGCTTACCAATGGGTTCTTCTATTAGTTTGGAGCTAAAACTTGATTTGCAAAAGAAAACTAGGGTTTTGGAGTTTTAATTTCCCATCTCTCCCACCATTGATGCTTTAAAACTGAAAAGAGGAGAAAGTGAGGGTGAATGGGGAGGAGTGGCTCATATTTGAGTATAAGTTAAACATAGGGCTGAGCCCAAACCCAAACCCAAAGTGAAAAAGTAGCAAAAATCAACTTTCTCCAAACATATCGAAGCTTATACTTAAAAAGGTCGCAAACGGCATTTTAAACTCAATGGGAGTGGTCCCGAGTCCTAATTCGACCGTATGCAAAAAGTAGCTTTTCGGACTAAATTCCGAGTATCGATAAAATATTTAAATAAAATATTAAATATAAAATCGATAAATATGCGGGTTGTTACAAAAATCTTTTTGTAAAACAGTTCATACATAAAATAGTTTGTAAATAGTTTGCATATAAAATAGTTTGTAAATAGTTTGTATATAAAATGGTTGTGTAAAATAGTTTGTAAAATAGTTTTGTAAATAAAATAGTTTAAATAATTTGAAAAATGGTTTTAAATTAAAAGTAGTTTGCATAGAAGAAAATTCCAATTTAAATTACAAAGTTATCCATCTCAACAACTTTCAATTTCAGCGCCAAAGCATATCAATGATATTAAAACATAAGACGTATATATGTCATCATTTCGCAAAATTACATTCGATCGCTCACTTGATCACAAGTATGCTTTTAAACTAGTATTGTCCATTCAACTTCCCTAATGCGGACTTCGATATGGTTTCTTAACTAGAAACAATCATTCTCCTTTCATTGCCATATAGTATGATAAAGAATTCTAGAATCAAACCAAAAATCCATATCAAATATTCTCCATCAAAAATTGAATGAAAATCCAAACATGAAATGGTGTAATTCACATAGAACTTGTGTACTCAAATTCAGATCAAATTAATAGTTCGAACAAAATAATATACATACAACTTATGTATTTATTCCAATTTGATTCATCCCAATTACATTTCAATTAAAATCATTTTTTGAATCTCATTGATTAACACAAATGTGATGACCTACACAAGCATCACGACCGCACAGAACCAAGAATCGATCATGAAAATTGAACTCGAGCTACCAAAGCTCCACTGGAACAGAACTCATCATCAAAGAATCGCCTCGACCCGCTATCTACGACCATCAGGAACCTCGCCATCACACCCAAAGCCACGTCACGACATCACGCTTCGATTCCCCCACCACCGATCATCTTCGGTGCCTCGACTATGATGCAGCAGCCCAAAATCTGTCATCGACCAAAACTTTGCTTTAAACCCTAAATCCTTGTCGTCGGGCCACCACGGTGGTTGAGAATTCCACTGAGCATTTTTCCATTGACCACCAGACTTCCACCCACCTACAGCAACGAGCACGATGCTCCTCCACCTCCGATCGTCGAGAAATTGACTCGAACTCAATTTCCGTTCAACCCATAAATTGTCCATGAATTCAAGCTTAAAATTGTTGATATTACCACCAAAATTCAGCATTTCCAAGAATGAATCTAAATATGTGATCAAACCATGAAATCTAGACAGTCGATTTTCTGACTATAATTATTCATCACTGTTATATCTTATTTTTGAAATAAATTCTCAATATATTCACTTAAAACTATTTTTAAAAATCAAATCCGGTTAGTTCTAATATATTTCATTTAGTTCTAAAATAGATTGAGGAAAGAGAGTTTGAACTTTTGAACTTTGTTTTAGCGTATATACTTTAGAACAGAGGAGTATATACATATGTACAGACATGCACATACCAAACCTACATATATACAGACATGCAATCATAATTTACATCATAACTTCAAGGATCAAGATATAAACAGATTTAAGAATTTAAAATGTTAGTTTACTCACCAGTTTTAAATGAACAAAGTGCTTTTTAAACTTAACAATTGGAAATAGAAACCCAGAAAATGTTTTTGCTTTTGAATTTGAGAACTGGAATTTGTTTTGATCTTTAATCTGCTTTGCTTGATGTTTTGAGATGATCTGAATTTTGTTTTGATGGCTTTGTTTTAGTTTTAGTTTCAATTTTCTTAGGTCTGATTTTGAATGTAACAAAGAAAATGGCAAAAGAAGGAGTATAGATATATATATATAGCCTTGTTTTCTTTTTTTATTATTTTTAAAAATGAAAATAAATGTGACATTTGTATTTTGCATGATACAATTTAGTTTACACTTGTAAACACATGTCTTCATAAGCCTACACATGTCTTTATTCATGTAATTAATATTTTCATATAATTTTATATTATATTTTTCAATTTAGTTTCATATTATTTGTATTTTATGTTTTTATATTCGAACTTTTCCTTTATTTATATTCATACAATTTAAAAGAAAATGATTTGAAACTAAATTATACACTAATAAAAATCACATATATATTATTTTTAAATCCAATTTATTTTTTAAGATTATTTATATTGGAATTTCAAAATCAAATTCTTTTTACAGTATATATGTATATATATATAAACAACCCATATTTTATTTGTTTTGGAAAATTTCAAATTAATTCACAAATTAATTCTAAAAATTATATTAACTAATAAATTAAATTTGTCTTAAAAACGAGATCGTTACAACAAATATCACTTCATACTTTAATATTTGTTTCATGGAATTTCTCCATTTAATGTAAAATATTAATATATTCATTCTCATGGTACTGTTTATATTTCTCGTCAATTTAAATTACATTCATTTCTCATGTAATATTTCTCATTTAGTACTACATTTATTTGCAAATCATTTCATAAGGAATTTTATTAAGTTCATAACCAATTTATAAAAGCTTAATTTTTTTTATAAACATTATTTGCGCTTAAAGTTATCACACCTTTAATTATAACTATTTATTGCAACTTACATTTATTCCATAAACAATTTTACAAGGCATGACTTTATTTATATTCATTTCATTTTTAGTTCACCTTTACCTTTCAATTTATTTATGACACATTTCATAAATGTTTATTGACATAAATGTTAACTAAGTACACAGACAAGCACCATTGTCCCAGTGGTTAAGTGATTTGGCTTTGGTGCGAGAGGTCACAAGTTCGAAACTTGCCTAGCGTGATTCGAACGTTTATTGACATGTGATATGTTGTCACAATGATTTATTGTATATAAAGTACCATTTCAAAAAAAAAAACTAAGTACACAATTTCAATTTTTAAATATTATTACATTACATGCCAATAATATATGCAATAATTCTACTCAACTATAACAATTAGCCGTGTTTCACTTGCTTTCAAATTAAGGTTATAAATTCAAGTGCATAATCCAACACAATTTCTAAGTTTCCACTCATATATTAATTCAGAAGGTTTCGATTATCAAAAATATCCAAATATTCCATTTTATTTCAATAGTTGAAACTACCGGTCAACAAACAATAAGTTTCACAACAAAACATTTCAATTCTATAAACAAATATCCTAATTATTCACTTTATTCTCTTTAATACCCCATTATTAAATTAGTGCTTAGTTCATAAATTCAATCAACAATAATAGCCCATGTTTATAATTTTACAAAATACAACAAGTTAACAATAAATGATAATAATTAGATATTACCATTTCATAAAACAAACACATTACAAATAACTATATTAGTTATAAAAATTTATTCCTTTATATATATATATACACACACACATATACATATATATCATATAATATTAGGAAAAATAATTCATTTCAAAACTTATATAAAACATTTTTATAACACTAACAAGTACGCGCTCTAGTATACATATACACTCAGACAAACTCATTCTAGGATATTACTACCCTATCTCTAATGAGTTAACCCCAACAGGCTAAGGTATGTCTAAATCAAAGCTTTGATACCAACTGTAATGACCCACCTTTTTGGATGATTTAAATCGACAATAAAGCACACATGTCTAATTCAAGAGGGAGGATTTTTAATGGGGTAAATAAGAAAATAATAGAAAAGAAGGAAAAAACAAAACATAGAATCTCGCAGCGGAATGACAAAATATAATAATCAAATAAACAGTTCATGAAGCAGTTTTACTTATAACATTTGATTATACTTTTACAGTTCAAACAGTGTTATGCATGCATCATAGAAAAAAATAATGCAGTGGAACACAATAAGCAGTGGAATAATAATAAATAGCAATAATATATTGAATCTTCGTCTTCGTCCTCAAGAAAATAAAATGCTCTTCAATACAATGAAAAAGCTCAAACTGACCCGAGCATAATGAAAAACAATACATTCGAGTTAGAACTAAAAATTTCTATGTAAGTCAAATCAATCTCAAATAAAAATATGAGTGCAATGGCTTCAGAGATGTTATAGGATTTTTCATCTCCTATCAAGTGTACAACGTGAGTGCATTAATTTACGAGATTTCAAATAAATCGAAATACCAATTTTTACCACTTTATTTAAAATAAATCTGAAGTTTAAATTGAAAAATTAAACTACTTAAATAATTCAGTTTTAATAAATAATCCAAATTCAAGTAATTGTATGGGTATATATCATTTCAACCCACAATTTAAATGTCTTAATTAACCAATTCTAAAATGATTCAAAGGACCACTTAAATGATGTCAATAATATACATTTGTTAACAAGGACATATTAAAATAAATAAAAACCATACATCAAACATATCAATCAATAAGCATCTATATCAAACAACATCCAAATCAACCAATATATTTCAACATGTAATAGTTATCAATATCGGGGTTTAACTATCAATTAAATTACTATATAAAATTTAATGTCAATTCAAATCAATATCAATTCAAATGTCAACTTAAATCAACAAACAGCAATAAAAAATTATATATCACATCATATATTTTATTTAACTTCCAATGGAACTATTAGTATTGTGTGAGTTGGTTGAATCACTCACCTTTTTGCTTTCCCTTTTCTAGTCAGATTTGGATCTACAACTACTTTCTCATTTTGTTTTGTTTCCTTGTTATCTTAATCTTTTTTATAGAAAGTTTTGGAGAGAAGATTATATAGATCTAATTTGAAGAAAAAGACATGGAAAGAAGAGAAGGTTTGAAAAACAAAACAAAAAATTAAAGAATAAGAAGAATTGGAAAAAAGGAAGCTTTGAAAAAAAAAGATGATTTGAAGAATAAGAAGAAGAAAAAAGAGAAAAAAAGCTTTGGAAAAAAGGAGAGAAAGGAGATTTGAAGAAGAAACATGAAAAAAAGGAAGGAGGAAGGTGAAGAGAGATAAATTGAAGCTACAGAAGATGAGATTTAAATGAGATGAAGCTACAAGAATAAAGATTGAAACTAGTGAAAAGCTAATAAAGCTAAATATAAATAGTAGGAATTGAAATAAAGTAAACATATGACCAACCCAGGTATTAAAAGAGTGAAGGAAAGAATTAAAAATATGAAAAGTAAGCAACGTTCATGAAATGAAAAGGCTTTAGACAACGTAAACGAAAATGAATAATGGAACAAATGAGGAAACAACGAAAAAAAGTGTGACTATTAATTAGAAAGGGAATGAATGGACCAACTCTACTCTGTAAACAAACTTTTGAAATTCAAATTTCAAAACATTTGTTCACTCAATTAATTTTGTTAACCCCAAACATACAAAATTTGACGTTCGTTAAGATTTAATTACCACAACATAACTAAATTTGAACACACCAATTTACATAATAGGGAACGCCGCTACATAAATTAAAATATGAACCATGATTTAAAAATTCAAATTTAAAAACAACAGTTTTCTCGTCACATAATTATGAGCTCAAATATTTAATTTATTTTAAATTTCAAGGTTAGCAATATATCACTTCCGTGCAACCTATGCCTGTTATTTAACTACCGTAAAATGTTGTTTTAAAAATTCAATTTTCTTATAGTTATATTCAGAATGGAAATGTTCACTTTATTTTCCTCAACCATTCTTTTATTTTCCTAAAAATGCTTATTAGTTACTTGCAATTCAAAAATGTAAACATTCTTATATTCTAAAATGTTCAACTTATACAATATTAAATCCATTCTTATATTTCCAAATAATGTACATTCCAAATGAAAACATTCTTACATTAAATCTATTAATTGCACTTTGTTTCTTTTTCCTATTTCAATTGAAAGATTTCAATACATTTATTTCCAATTAATTTTGATCTTCCACTTCAAAACAGACCCTAATTTATGAAATCAATTAAATAAATACGTGAACATTGTAATACTTATTTATAGTCATGCAAACTTGTTTATAACATTACAGTATCCAACAAGCATTAAATTACATACTAAATAAATGTTTTTCTCTATCAATCAATATTCATTTAACTCATCATTAAAACTGACATTTATTATTCCAATTCCTGTTATTAAATTATATCCTAATACGCGTTAGAACCTTCCACTTCGTTGCTTCATTGTAATTTGTTTTTTTAAGAATTTTATTTATGGTCCAAACTTATGATCTAATAACATAGCTAATATTTGTTTTACATTTCATTACGTTAATATACTCCAATATCCATCCTTTATTTGTATTAACTACTAATTTCCATTTCATTGAATTTTGGTCAATTTCACACATTAGTTATAATTATTGTCTCAATTAATTTATTTACCTTGGTTTCATTCTCTTATTTAATCAATTATTACCTTACATACATAGTCAACATTGTTATATCTTCAATTACATCAATATTTTCCCATTTCATCTTACCTTTTATTTACGTAACCTTTTATTTCATTGGTTGTAATAAATTCACTTATTAAACTTTCTAATTCATTTGAGTAAACTGATTTCCATCTTTTTATTCAAATCAAAGGTCATACTATGATAAAATTTTACATTGGTTACATTATATGGAATCAACCTTTTTACCATTATCAATTAAACCTACATTAGTTGCACTAATTAAGGGGATTAATTGTCATTTATTTCCAATTAAATTTAATAGACCAAATAAATAGGTAATATATATAATAATTATCACCACTAGCCTTCAAATACATTTATGAGTTTATTACTTACAAACCAATGTTACCATTTCTTTCATAACACTAATTTTATTCAATTTCCATTAACAATATATTATTTCATTAATGAATTCAATATTTACATTCTTTTTCCTATGTTCACTTTATAACCAAGTATAACCTTATACTATTTCAATTAATTGGAATTCCATTCAAATTGTTAATAATTAGCTTTAATTAACATTGTTGCATTTCATTTTAGTATTATTCCAGTTATAAATCTTAAATTTTAATTTCTTCTAGAATTTAATTACAAAAATCTTATTAAATTTGCTATTTTTAGTTGTCGAAAATTACGGGTAGTTACATCTTTTCTATCCAAGAGTTTAAAAGTTTTCATTTACCAAATTATTATTTAAAATAGTTTTTAAAAAGAATCAATTTCCTTTAAGGAAACTTAAGAACTAAATACGCAGTTTTATTTCAAATCATTTCTGAAAAAATAATAACATAAATATCTCCCTTCTGTACATAAATTCATAACTTTGAAGTTTAAAACGAAATTTGTTTTACCAATACAATCCTATAGCAAATTACTATGGTAGCATTCCCCCTTTACAAACTCGAAATGTACGCCGATGATGCTGTAAGTCATTACCATAAAAAATTTCAAATGACAGAAGCGAGTTTAATGCTTTCTTATCTCTTTTAAAATCCTTTTTAAAATATTTCTATACATTATTAATTTTAAATAATAATAATATTATTTAATACTAGCGCTTTAGTTCTCAAATTCTCTTCTTAAATCCCTTTTCATTTATAAACTCTATTTATAAATTATACTTATATAATTCACTTTGAAATACTTATTCCCAAAAATACTTCCAAGTAATATTACCATAACTTACTCAAATCCTATTGAAATTATTTCAAACAATACTAGGATTTAAATTCTAAAAACTTCTTTTTACTTTAAAGACACCATTTATAAATCATATAAATCATTTTATATATACCATACTCATATAAGATGTACTTTTAAAAAAATTCTTGTAATATAATGACTTTCGTTTATTTTAACAAAATTTTCTCAAATATTAATTCTCTAAATGTCTTATCTTCCCATTTAGATTATGTACTTACAATTGCCGATGCGTATATATAAAAATACAGCTGAAAATTTAAAATATTATGATAGGTGAAAATTTAGCTCGACTCCATGAGCTCCATGTCCCACCAGCGACAACTTGGAAAAAATACTCAATCGGACTCACGCATTATAATAATATAACACCTGCATCAGTCCGGAAAACCGGCGTAAGAAAACTCAAGTAATAAGGTGAACATTTAAAAAAAAATTGAGACCGTGCCTGTAAAACCCCCTACTTGGAGACCCAAAACTAACAGCTATAGATGTTGCAGTCATCCATAGTTATTAATCCACGGCAACCAAATACGGTGAAGTTAGATTGCTACACAAAAACACATGGATATAGAAAAACAATTTAAACTTCAAACAAAATAAGATTTCATTTCAAAATATTTCCAATTTGTTACATAATCCCAATTTTGCAAATCACGTTCAGAGAAAATATATTTATTACAACATACGCCCAAGAGCGATATATGAAGATGCCCTTGGATGATCAGAGTGTATACAGGCAATATAATAACTTTGCCAATACAAACAACACAGTGGAATCAAAAGAGAAGTGAACTCTAAATAGCTATCGTGCCTCCAGCACATCTTCGAAAGCTTATTGGTCTACAGAAGTACCTGAAAACCTCAACTCTCAAACTACTCAAAATCAATTGAGTACCAGAGACTGTAAGGTAAAACATAAACTTTGAGTCAAACATAAAGCCTGGTATGAATAATAATCTACCATCTCAAATCATTTAGATATCTAGTGAGACCATGCCGCTTAGCGGAATGGGTTTTCCTCTCACTAGTATCTCAAAAACTTTGTAAAACCATATACTGTGCTCCTGCATCCACAATGTTTAAAATAATTCAAAACAGTAAAATATGATGATATGTGAAACAAATTAATTAATTATGGATTACCCATCCCCATTCATTTTAGACTATCTATGTCAACTATAGTTTCTAGGATTACTATTAACCTATTAGTTTTCATGGGTTGACTAATAAGCGGATAAACATTTAAGGACTCCCTGTCCAATTACATAGTTTTCATGGGAACCTATTGGTAACTCCAATATCTCACTCTTACCCTAGCTTTCATGGTTTGATTAGGAACCTATTGGTGACCCCAATATCCTTTCTTCTTACCCTAGTTTTATTGGGCTGACTAGGAACCTATTGATATCTGTTAATATTTTATTTGGATATAGTTTTCATGAACTAACTACAAACCAACTAGCCCCTGTCAGTATCAAATCATAGTTTTCGTGGGCTTACTATGAACCTATCTTTCTGACATCTTCCATTATACATATTTTTCTTGATCTAACTATGAACCAATTGGCCCCTTCCAATATCTTTTCTATATACAGTTTTCATGGGGTTACTGAGAACCAATTGGGCCCTACCAATATCTTTCTTTTATATGCATGTTATATTCTAGTCTTCCTGACCTCCTGAATGCAATTCTACTCATTTAGGGGTTTAATCAATTTATATTCACTACTGGGTTAACCTAGCCAGTTCTTCTACCCTTTGTCCCAAAATGCAGTTATGGGTCTATTATAAAATGAATATATTCATATTTGAAGAAACAACAAAACAACATAGCAATACCACTTCCATGGTTTTAATATAAAAAATGGTTAATCCACTTTAACTATTACTTTACCAAAGAAAGTTTCTTCATAAAACTATTACAAAAATCCTTTAATTTAGCCATGGGTTTTTTCCTTTTAAAATTAGAGTTTGGGTTATAAAACCTTTCAATAACAAGTTTTTGACTTCAAAGAACGACCTTCTTCGAAAGCATTAAATTATATCTTCAAAACATTAGGCCCCTGCCTTTTAATACTTTAAAAACTTCCTTTCGAAACCTTTCGATTATGTTAAAGTTTTGCATTTAACTTTAAAAGTGTAACGAACCAAAATTTTTGATCCCGAAAATTCCAGATAGTTAGGGGAAAGAAGAAAAGAGATAGAAGAAGAAGAAGAAGAAACACCAAAACGTAGTAGATCAAAATATAATATCATATAAAATAGCAGTTATACAAAGGAAAACTGTATCAGAAAATTTACATCAATACATCAGAGTTACAACGTTTTCACAAAACACTGGACAGTTAAAATCAACGTGCCCTAGAATAAACTAATTATCACAACGGAATATACACCATACGTTCCAGCCATCCAACTCGTCTCCTGAGCTTCAGAACGCCGTCAGCTGAAAATTCGTAATACTCGGTCGAATTGATCTTGAATTATGTTGAACTGCTACTATATTTTGATGCCAATTTGAAATTGAGTTGAACTGATTCTAGCTTATCTTGCTTCAGGTTGTATTTGAAAAGTGGTTGCTTTGAATATGTTCATAACTGTATGGATGTTCATATCTGTATACAAAGTAGATACTCTGTTAATTTTACAGATTTCAAAATTTGAACTAAATTCAATATCTTCTTGCCTGATTCATTTTAGACATAGGCATAGAAATGAAACTTATTTGTAATGACAAAATATTTGATCTGAAAATATTTCCATATAGTATTTAAGAGTAGTTTTATCATAAAGGAAGAAGAATAGTAAAATCTTAACTATACCTAAATCTCGACGGTAGTAATTTAGTGTTTCAAAATTATAATCTGATTTGTCATTGAAAACTAGGATTTTTAAAAGAGAAATCATGATTTTTAAGAAAGTATATTGTGAGAACTCGAGGCTTGATCAGATTATGGGTTTTTGGGTTTTCTGATGATCGTGTAGGTCGGAGATTTAGGGATTGGGGCCAGAGGAAGGTGGTAGACCAGGGATGTCGGGAAAAATGCTTGGGAGATTTTTAAATCGTCGTGGAGGTGTGGCGGTACAGATTTAGGGTTTTAGGCCTTTGTTTGGTTGTGAGTGTTTGTTTGGGGATTTCGAGTTCATGAAGACATCGGAATGGACAAGGCATGGGGGAAAGGAAGTGTGGAAGCGTGGCAATGTTTGGGCATAGGGGCGAGGTCACCAGTGGTCGGAGTTTGGCGTCGCGTAAGGGTTTTGGTGATCACGTATTTACGATCGAGGTTAGGTATTTACTGATGGGTTTCGAATTTGCTCGTTTTTCAAATTTCAGCTGAATCTTCGTAACTGATGGTTGGATCATCAGCAAAGGTCGCCATCGACTTATAGGAGACGACGATGTTGATTAAGGTGTTGGCGAAGTGGTGTGCACGTGCACATGGGTCGTTTGGTATCTGATAACAGCAGTGTACTAGAGCTTTGGGAAGAAGAGGGCAGCGAGTCTGATCTCGGGAAGATGGGGTTAGAACTCGAGTTTTGACTCGAGAATTTTGATATGTGGCTCGGGTTGGTCTTGCGATGTTCGTGTGTGTGTTTTTGGTTAGCCTGTTGTTAATTTTAAAAACAAATTTTTTGTTAGAAAGAAAGGGATACGGTGACTCAGGTTTGGAAGTGGAAGTGCTCGGGGTTTTGCTCGGGTAAGATATTGGAATTTTAGATAAAGTTATGTAACTTTTTTTACTTAGATTTTGTTAAATCTTAAGTCCATTTAAAACATAATTAATAATGTAATTAAGTAAGAATTAAAGAGGATGAAGTGTTTTATCATTAAACTTAAGGACTTTTGTAAATTTTCAAGTTAATGATAATTAATCCCAAGTTTATTAATTCTAATAATGATTAAGAAAGTGGTTAAGATAAATGAGTTATCTTAAAATTAATTAAGGTTGGGTAATTAAGATTTATTATTTAATTGTTAACTAAAGATAAATTAATTAATAAAAGTTATTCAGGTTAATTAATTAAGAATTAATTAATCAATAGTTTAGAATTATAATTGGTAATTAGAAATTAATGAATTGGTGATTATAGATGAATTAATGTAAGTAATTGGAGATTAGTTACTTAAATAAAAATTACTTAATGTAAGTAATTAAAGGGAAATTTCTTAATAGAAGTAATTAAGGATTTATTACTTAATGGATTGATTAATTGAGGAAATTAATTAAGTGATAGTTACTTAATGAGCGTGATTAATTTAAGGATAATTAATCAATGTAAGTGATTATAGAATAATTATTTTGAGTAATTAATTAAGGATAAATGTAATTATTGTGAATGGGTAAAGGTTAATTAAGTTGTGTAATTAATTAAAGGCTAATTACTTAATGTAATCAAAGATGATAATTAAGGGATGACTAATTAATGGTTTGTAATTAATTGATGTTAAGTAAGTAGGATTAAAAGTGATTGAAGTAATTAATTTATTTTATTTGAATAAATTAGAAATGGTGTGACTAATTAATCTTGCTTATGGATGATAGGATTATATGAAATGCCTTGAATTCGTTGATATCACTAATATAAAATATTTTGTGATATGATATGTTGGGTTGTACAATGATAATGTGGTTATCTATCAATGATGAATTAACTGTGTAAGTGGCATCCTATATTTAAAATTTGTATTGTATTCACTTGAATACTTGGGTTAAGAATGACATTGGATTCGAAGAGACGGGGTCGGGTATCAGTAAATACCCGAAACCCTTCGATTTGTAATTCATAATAATTCTTTATGAATTTGACTTTGGAATAAATAGGCTGAAGTGGAATAAATAATGTAACCTTGGTCATTTAATCTGAGTAATGATACTCAGATGATTATAGGATGTGTATTTGACTATGGCAAGTTAAAACTTGTAGTGTAGCATGAGTTACCTCGGGTCTTCCAAATAAATTTTATATCTTTGTATTTCATGTTAGATGGGTTTACTCACGCTGGTTTCCAGCCTGACCCGGTTGTTATTTTGATGTAATGCTCGGGTCAGACCGAGTATTACAGATTTTTAGATGAGGGCGTTCTAAAGCTCAGGATGCGAGTTAGTTGGTAGAAACGTATGGAGTATATTCCACTGTGATATTGTAGTTTATTTTGGAACATGTTTATTTTAAATGTCCAATGTTTTGTGAAAATGTTGTAATTCTGATGTAAATTTACCGATACATGTTTCCTCTGTATAACTGCTATTTTATATGATATTATATTTTGATCCGCTGCGAATGTGAGAATTTGTGTTTTGGTGTTTCTTCTTCTTCTTCTTCTTCTCCTATCGCTTTTCTTATTTCCCCTAACTATCTGGAATTTTCGGGATCGAAAATTTCAGGTCCTTACAAGAAGCGTAGCTTCGAAACCCTTTGAAAGTATCCCTTCCAATGCCATTTGAAGTAACACTTACAAATCATTGAAAGTCCTCCTTTCGAAAGCATTTGGTTTATACTTAAAACACTATTTGGGTCAAAGTGAATATATGCGAAAGTATATCTTTCGAAACCATTATTTATTGCATAAAAATACTGGGGAAAACTTGATGGCGTCGGCGCCATCTCTTTTGAAAGGATTTAACACCTGGGTAAAATATTTGAAGGTTGGTGTCGAAACCCCTTTCGAAACCATTACCTTCGAAATCCCTAACCCCTTTCAAAAGCTACAAGAAGTGGCTTATACTTTTAAAACAAAGTATCTTCCGACAGCATTGATGTCTTCAACACCATCGATAGGCTATAGAGCGGCAGCAAGGTGTCGACTAGGTTGGAAGCCCTTCTTCCAAAATATTCTTTCTTAAGTAAAGGAACCCGGTCGAAAGTAATCTTAAGTTAATGGTAACCCTTTCAAAATATTTTAATACCTCTTTCGAAACCATATGCTTTGACTCTGTCGAAGGCTAAAATAAAGCAAAGGAAGGCGCTTTTCTTTAAAAACAAACCAAGGTTTTACTCCTTCGGAAGCTATGCATTCGACACCTTACCTTTCGCCATCCTCCAGTTCACTGCATACCGTCATTGTGATACCTTGTTTATTGCTTTTAAGTTAATAGGTTTCGACTAGGATGAAGGCGGAAGCGTCTGTATGGAAATGTGCTTTCCAAAGTAGACGGAACCAAATTTCTGAGTAAACCTAGTTTAGTTCTTATTAAAGTAAACCTTTCTCTAAGTAACCTGCCACGTGTCAATACCAGATTGGTTGCCATAACCTTTTCAAATTCTTTTCTAAAAATAACTACTGCTAATTTGGATCTAAATTATGGTTAAGTTAATCAATAAAGCCCTTCATTAAGCAAAACCAATTTTGCAAAGAAGTCCCTCTTCTAAAATAATTTATTTTGCATAGAAACTCATTTTGGAAAAATCCTAAAAAATTCCAGAAATTCACTTTAATCATGTTATCTAACATATCAAAATTCCAAACCCAAATTTTCCGCACATTTTCCAAAATAAATTTATAAACCCAAATAACCATATTTTCCTTTGAAAATTCATAATAATCTTTCCATAGCATGGAAATTATCAAAATTGAAACCCAACTCCAAAGTGATGGAAATTATCAGTTCATCTTAAAAACGAATTTATCCCTTAAATCTGAAACATAAGATTCAAACAAAAATAGAGACGGAATTATTATTCACCTTGATCTACATAAGGAGATTGGATTGAGATTGATTTCCCTTAAGCTTGATTCTCTAGATTTTAATTTGTATTCCTCTTGTTCTTTTAATGGCTGACCTTCCTTATGCTTTGATTTTGCGTTTCAAAATGACGTAAGGGATGAAATGGTTGGTACGGAATATATATGTGGGTAAGGATTACGGGCGGCAATTCCTAATATAACCTTATGAAATTTAATTAACCCAAAACCATTCTTTAGCCCATTAATTATTATATTAGGCTCGGCCTTAATTAAATTAATTCAAGTCTCAATCCCCTTATTACTTAACATTTACATTATTTTATTTTATTTATCTAATTAAGTCTCCTGAATAATATTATCAAAAATTAAGGGTGTTATAGGCTCCCTTCTTTAAAGAATTTCATCCCCGAAATTCAGTAAGGACTAAATACTAAACATAACAATCATTTGTAACGAATCATAAGAACCATACTAGTCTACCTAACGAGGAATTATCTATATAAATCTAATATAGGCACACACTCAAAGCAGATTAAGGTAAGTATCTCGAATCCTATCCTCTGCCTCAAAAGTACATTCCTTCTCGTTGTCGCTCCACTGAACTTTCATCAACTTGACTTCCTTGTTCCTAAATCTTTTCTCATCTCTCGCTACAACCCAAACTGGTTGTCTAACAAAGGTCAAATTAGGTTCTACCACCAAATCCTCCAACTCTCTGTCTAAGGAATAGTATCCTCTGGATCATGTATATACTTGCAAAGATGAGACACATGAAATACATTATGGACACCTGCCATACTACTCGACAACTTTACTCTATATGCAAACTTTCCAAACCTTTCTACAATCTGGAATGGACCAACATATTTTGGTGCTAGTTTCCCTGACTTCCCGAACCATACTACACCCTTCATCGGTGATACCTTAATGAAAACCCTGTCTCTCACTGAGAACTCTAGGTCTTTACGTCTCTTATCTACGTAACTCTTCTGTCTGGATTGATCTTCCTTCATCCGTCCTCAGATCAACTCAATCTTCTTTGACACCACCCTTACCATATCTAGACCCAAGACCAATCTGTCTCCACTCTCCAACCAACATGCACGGGATTTGCATGGCCTTCCATACAAAGCATCAAAAGGCGCCATTCCTATACTAGTATGGTAATTATTATTATAGGAAAACTTAATCAAATATAGGTTATCCTCCCAAGATCCACCAAAGTCCAACACACAAGCTCTCAACAAATCCTCGAGCACCTTATTGACTCTCCCTGTCTACCCATCCGTCATGCGTGATATGCAGTACTCATCTTAAGGTTAGTGCCTAACACATCCTATAGACTCTTCTAGAAGTCGCTAGTAAATAAAACATCTCTTCCGCTGACAATGCTACTAGAAACTCCATGAATCTAACTATGTTCTTCATGAACAACTTTGCCAAAACAGGTGCCATCCTGGTCGAGTTTACTGGAATGAAATGGGCACTCTTGATCAAGCTATCCACAATAACCAATGTACTCTCATTTCCTCTCCTTGACCTTGAAAACCCATCTATACAATCCATGGATATCGAATCCCATTTCCATACTGGAATCTCAAAAGGCTGAAGTAACCCAGTTGGCTTTAGATGTTCAGCTTTCACTTGTTGACCGTTTAAGTATTGCCTAATCCACAAGCCAACATCCCTCTTCATGCATTCCTAATAGAAGCTTCTCTTCATATCTTGATACATCTTGGCCCCTCCAGGATGAATCGTAAACTTGGATCGATGAAATTCCTTAAGAACTTATTTTCTCAAGTTCTCCACATTTGAAACTCATAACCGTCCCTTCTTTCTCAACCATCATCTCTGGTCAAAACAAAAATCTTTCAAATCATGGACCTTGATTCCAACCTGAAGCCTTCTGATCCTTTTGGCCAATAATGGATCCTCATACTGTTTAGAAGCAATTCTCTCGATCAACACTGGTCGAACTTCTAAATGTGACAACGTGGCAGTACTCTGACTAGAACTAGCAGTCGTTCTTAACTGCACACCACAACTGGCCAAAGCTTCTAGATCCTTCCATTCTACCAACATAACCAACACCACATTATGATATCTTCTACTAAGAGCATCCGCTCCCTTATTATCTTTCCTAGGAGTATACTCTATTCCAAAATAATAAGCAACCAAAAACTCCAGCCACCTCTGATGTATCATAATCAACTCTTCCTGAGAGAATAAGTATCTTAAAGAATTAAGATTGGTATACAACTCAAATCCCTCCCCTAAGAGATGATGCCTCCAAATCTTCAAGAAAAAAGTTACCACAACCAAATCTAAGTCATGAGTAGGATATCTTACTTTGTGTGGTCTAAGCTGCCTATATGCGTAGGTAATGACTTTGTCCTTCTACATCAACACTGCTACCATTCATGTCCCACAAGCATCAATGTATACTACCAACCCTTGGTTTCCATCTAGAACTACTAACACTGGAGCATTGGTCAACAAATGTTTAACCTAAAGATTGCTTCCTCATATTTGTTACTTCACTTCTTTCCTGGCAAGCTTAGTCAAAGGTGTTGTTACCCGTGAGAAATCCTTGACGAATCTCCGGTAGTAGCCAGCAAGTCCAAGAAAAATTCTGATCTCGATCACTGTCTCTGGTCTCTTCCAATTGTTCATGGCTTCGATCTTATCTAGATTGACTGACAATCCTTCCTCTGAAAGCACATGAGCAATAAATTTAACCTCTTTCTTCTAAAAATGACACTTGGAAACCTTCGCCTTTAGCTGATTCTACTTCAGCGTCTCTAGCACAACTCCAAGATGATCTTCATGCTCTCTCACATCATTAGAGTATATCAAAATGTCATATATAAACACCAACACGAATCTATCAAAATATTCTTGGAAGACTCGGTTCATCAAATCCACAAAGAAAGCAGGTGCATTTGTCAACCCGAATGGCATCACTAACCACTCATAGGAACCATATCTAGTTCGAAATGCTGTCAAAGAAATATTGTCCTCTGCCACTATTAACTAATGGAACCCTATCGCCAAATCCAACTGGCAAAACACTTTGGCTCCACTTAACTGATCAAACAGATCATCTATTCTCGGCAAAAGATTCTTATTCTTTATCGTCCTTTCGTTCATCTTTTGATAGTCAATACACATTCTCAACGGCCCATCTAGTTTCTTCATGAATAGCGCAGCTGCTCCCCAAGGCGAACTGTTTGGTCTAATAAAATTTCCTCCTTCTAGATCCACTAGCTGCACCTTCAATTCGTTCATCTTTGTCGGTGTCATTCTGCTAGGTGTTATACTCATAGGTTCATCTCCTGGTACAAGATCTATCCAAAACTCAACAGCTCATTTCGGTAATGTCCTGTGACTGGCTCAAACACATCTACAATCTCTCTTGCAATTCAAACCTAACTTAGCTCTTCTCCCACTTCCATTACACTTAAAAAAGAACAATTACTCCGGTCAAAATTCTCTATTGAGAATGTAACTAGGTTATGACTATCAGGGTGTCTCAATGATATCTCGCCATCTTCGCAAAATATCCTGGCCTCATACCATCTTAACGAATCCATACCCACAATGATTATGAAATCTACGAAATCGTAAACATACAAACTACATGCAAACTTACGACCTAACAAATCAAGTTCTAACTGATCACATTTCATGCCCAAAGTTTCATACTCTCCTATTGGATTCGCAACCCTTAAGGAAGTAACAAGGTATGTGGGTTCTAAGCATAACCTATCAACCAAACACTGGGATATAAATAAATGTGATGCACTGGTAACAAAAAGTATCCTAACTAGTATACTCTGAATCAAAAACGTACTTTCCATCATAGTCTTTCCTTTATCAGCTACAGTAGGCTTAGTTGATGATCCAATGGAAAAAAATTTCCCTTATCCGCCCTGACTGGCTTTGGACACTGGTTCTTGTAATGCCCAACTTGATTACAGTTAAAGCATTTCACATTCTTCTTGTCTACAGCCTTCTTTCCCTTTAATGACCGAACTCACTTGCATTATGACCCTTGTTTTCACATTTGTAGCAAACTAAATCAGCCTTTGCCTTCTTGCAAGCTCCCCTTTCTGGGCTCCTTTCTTCTTAAAGAATTTCCACTTCTTTCTCTGAGACCCTAGAATTCAACTAGCTTTTTTCTAGTAGAAACTGCAAGCATATCTTCATGGAAAATGGCCATCTACACCATGACATTACTAGGTTCTCAAATATGGGTCATGGTCATTCTAGCAAGCTCGGGTCTCAGTTCTCAAATGAATCTTTCATTCCTTTTGACGTCATTGTCAACCATAGTATATCCATATTAAGACACCTCATCAAACTTAGCAACGTGCTCGATCAGTGACATTTCTCCTTGAACCAGATCCATGAACTTCCTCATCAATGCTGACTTAGAAACCTCAGACAAAAACCTCTACTCAAACCTTCTTCTGAACCAGCCCACGTCAGGTCTTCCTCCAGGACTACGGAGGTTACAATATTCCACCAGTGAAGCGCTGCCCCTTGCAACTGCCTAGAGGCCATCCTTCTCTTTTACCCATCATTCAATCCTAGATAAGTACAGATTCTTTCACGATGCAAAAGACAATTCTCAAATTCAATATCATCCTCAATTCCAACAAATAGTTTTCCACCCAGAATGGTGTAGTCTCTGCTTAGCTTAGCATATTTAATCCCAACTGGATCCACAGGATTAGCTCCTCCAACATCATCAGCTACTCCAGAATGCAAAAGATTAGCCAAAAACTAATATACCTTCCCCTCATCTACTGGCTGATTTCTAGCACCTACATTGGCTTTTGGATTAGCATTAGCCTGTCAACCTTGATTCCTCCTGGTATTAGGCAAGCATTTCTGTTTGTTGTTGTGCTTCCTCCACCTAGATTTCCTCTTTCATTTCCTGCTTTCATATTTTCTTTCTCTTAAATCTGCATACGAGCCTTAGTAAAATACAGAAGAATGATCTAAGAGAAAGAGGAATACGTACTTATATATATATATATAATAAAAATATGTTGCTATAGTGTTAACCCAAACCCCGATCATATTTTCAAATTCATTAGATTATTTTTGAAAATCTTTTAAGTTTAACAATCTTTTAAACTTTCATAAACCTATGCTCTGATACCAACTTGTAACATCCCCCTACTTGAAAGCCTAAAACTAACGGTTATGGATGCTGCAATCATCCCTAATTATTAATCCTCGACGATCAAATATGTCGAAGTTAGATTCATTAATACACAGAAACACATGAATATGGAAAAAAAAATTAAACTTCAACCAAAATCACATTTCATTCAAAAATATTTCCAATTCATTACATAATCCCAAATTCGCAAATCACATTTATAGAAAATATATTTATTACATATAAGCCCAAGAGCGACATAAGAAGATGCCCCTTTTGATGATCAGAGTATAAACAGGCAATATAAGAACTTTGTCATTACAAACAACACAATGGATCGAAAGAAAAGAGAACTCTAAATAGCTATCTTGCTTCCTGCATGTTTCCGGAAGCTTATTCGTCTTAAGAGGTACTTGAAAACCTCAACTCTCAAACTACTCAAAATCAATTAAGTACCCAAGAGTTTAAGGGGAAAACATAAACTTTGAGTCAGACATAAAGCCTGGTATGAATAATAATCTACCATCTCAAATCATTTAGATATCTAGTGAGACCATGCCACTTAGTGGAACGGGTTTTCATGGCTGACTAATGAATAGGATTACTGTTAACCTATTAGTTTTCATGGCTGACTAATGACTGGTTAAACATTTAAGGATTCTCTGCCCAATTACATAGTTTTCATGGGATCATTAAGAAACTATTGGTAACTCCTATATCTTACTCTTATCCTAGTTTTCATGGGTAAACTAGGAACCTATTGGTGACCCTAATATCCTTTCTTCTTATCCTAGTTTTCTTGGGCCGACGAGGAACCTATTGACATCTATCAATATTTCATCCGGATATAGTTGAATGGGTTAACTACGAACCTATTGGCCCCTACCAGTATCAAATCATAGTTTTCATGGGCTTACTATGAACCTATCTTTCTGGCATCTTCCTTTGTACATAGTTTTCATGGGCTAACTATGAACCTATTGGTCCCTGCCAATATCTTTTCTATACACAGTTTTCATGGGCTTACTAAGAACCTATTAGCCTTTGCCAATACCATTTTTTTATATTTTTAGCATCCTATATTATGGTCTTCATGACCTCCTGGATGCAATTCTGCTCAATCAAGAGTTGAATCAATTTATATTCACTACAGGGTTAACCTAGCTGGTTCTTCTACCCTTTATCCCCAAAATGCAGTTATGGGTCCATTATAAGTGAATATATTCATATTTGAAGAAGCTACATAACAACATAGTAATACCACTCATGTGGGTTTAATATAAAACATGGTTAATCCCTTTAACCTATTACTTTATCAAAGAAAGCTTCTTTTTAAAATCATTACAAAACTCCTTTAATTTAGCCATGGTTTTTTTCCTTTTAAAAATAGAGTTTGGGTTATAAAACCTTTCGATGCCTTTGATACCTAGTGTTCGAATTCATAGGATGACCTCCTTCGAAAGCATTAAATTCTATCTTCAAAACATCAGGCCCCTACTTTTTGTTACTTTAAAATCTTCCTTTCGAAACCTTTTGATTATGCTAAAATATTAGCATTTAACTTTAGAAGCATAGTGTCGAAACTAGTTGAAAGTGCCCCTTTCAATGCCACTAGAAGTAATCCTTCCAAAATCATTGAAAGTCCCCCTTTTGAAAGCATTGGGTTTATACTAAAACATTATTTGGTTCAAAGAGAATATAGGTGAAAGCATTTATTTCGAAACCATCCTTTATCATATAAAAATATTGAGGAAAACTTGATGGCGTCGACACCATCTTTTCCGAAAGCGTAACACCTGGATAAAATATTAGAAGGTTGGCGTTGAAACCCCTTTCGAAACTATAGGAAGTGGCTTATACTTATAAAACAAAGTACCTTCCGACAGCATTGATATTTTAACACCATCGATAGGCTATAGTGCGGTAGCAGGGTGTCGACTAGGTTGGAACCCCTACTTTCAAAATATTCTTTAATAAGTAAAGGAACCCGGTCAAAAGCAATCTTAAGTCAATGGCAACCCTTTCGAAACCTTTTAAAACCTCTTTCGAAACCATATGCTTTGACTCCGTCGAAGGCTAAAATAAAACAAAGGCAGGTGCTTTTCTTTTAGAAATAACCAAGGTTTTGACTCCTTCGGAAGTTATGCTTTCGACACCTTACCTTTCTCAATCCACTACATACCATCATTGTGATATCTTATGTATTGGTTTTGAGTTAATAGGTTTCAACTAGGACAAAGGTGAAAGCTTCTGTGTCGAAAGGTGCTTTCCGAAGTAGGCGGAACCAAATTTCTAAGTAAACCTGGTTTAGTTCTTACTAAAGTAAACCTTTCTCTAACTAACCTGACACGTGTCAACACCATATTGGTTGCCTTAGCTTTTTAAAATTATTTTCTAAAAGTAACTACCAGTAATTCAGATATAAACCATAGTTAAGTTAATCAATTAAGCCCTTCCATTAAGTAAAACCAATTTTGCAAAGAAGTCCCTCTTTTAAAATAATTTATTTTGCATAGCAAATCACTTTGGAAAAGTCCCCAAAATTTCTAGAAATTCAGTTTAATCATATTTTCCTTTGAAAATTCACAATAACCTTTCCATAGCTTGGAAGATTATCAAAATTGAAACCCAACTCCAAAATCATTTTTCTCAAAACATAAAATTTTCCCATGTCGTTTAAACATCATTAAATCTTGGGTTGCCCTTAAAACTGTATAAATCCTTTTAAACAACTTCTTTAAATTAAACAAATCAAATCTTAAGTACATCATCATTCAATTCATCTTAAAAACAATTTTATCCCTTAAATCCGAAACATAAGATTCAAACAAAAATAGAGATGGAATTATTATTCACCTTGATCTAGATAAGTAGATTGGATTGAGATTGATTTCCCCTAAGCTTGATTCTCTAGCTTTTAATTTGTATTCCTCTTGTTCTACTAATGGCCGACCTTCCTTCTGCTTTGATTTTGCGTTTCAAAATGACGTGATTACGGGATGAAATGGTAGGAACAAAATATATACATGGGTAAGGATTATGGCGACAATTACTAATATACCCTTATGAAATTTAACTATCCCAAAACCATTCTTTGGCCCATTAATTATTATATTAGGCTCGTCCTTAAATAAATTAATTCAAGTCTCATCCCCTTATCACTAAAAATTTACATTATTCTATTTAATTTATTTAATTAAATCTCCTGGATAATGTTATAAAAAATTAGGAGTGTTGCAATGTCGCTAAAAGCGGAAAAGGTTTTTAACGCACAAGAACAAATCCCATAAATGAAGAAATGAAAAAAAAATTAGAATTACAATTCAAACAGGAAAGGATGAATATAAACAAGATCAAATTTCAAATTTAAAGCATGGACACAAATAATTAACATCAAAAGAGCTCCAGACACTTCTAAATGTAAATAAGAAAACAATTCAAAGATTTGAATCAAATAAGAAAAGGAAAATTTTTCAACAATGACTAAGAGGATGCACCCCCTTACCGAAACAATACCTCTAGATAATATACCTGAGAGGGTCATTCTCTCTTGTGACTCCTCTAGAGAGTTCCACGTCGAACCCCACCAACCTTATCGAGTATTTGAGTATTTCACATCTTCGCAAGCATATAACTGAATCCAATCTAGAGTAGATGTGAAGATACCTTAATGTGAGTAATCCTACATAGCTTGGCCCCACTTGCTTTTAGGTATTAGTAATTTTCGACAAAGGATATCGATGCTCAAATGAGCAACAAATCGTTGTAAATTAACGAAACACAAAAAAAAGAAGAGATTAACTCTAGGGTTCGAATAAAACAAGGAAAATGAATTTATCCAACATCACTAGGAGGTTGCGCCCCATACCCCAGTATAGATAAAATATACTTGAGAGCCTATGCCAAACACGTATCACTCTTGGGAACTTCCAAGCTTGACCCTGCTTCACATGAGTATCCGAATATACTCACATCAACGAATACATGCTACCAGCTTTCTAGATAAATGTGAATATATCCTAATGGGTGCAGTCCACATGGCTTGGCTCCCACTCACTCTTTGGTTTTAGTTATCCATGATGATGGATTTAAACACTCAAAATGAGCGACAAATCGGCTTAGATTAATGAAGAACAAGGAATGATAACAAAATCAATAGTTGGGAAAATAACTATCGAAGGTAAACGAATGATTGTGTATGAGAATTTGATCTTATACAATTATCACCAATAAACGAATTAAGGTTTAAAACATTTGACTCTTACTTATGCTTGATTTTCACATCACAATTGTTGGTAAAACACATAAAAAACACTCTTTAAAATATTATTTCAAAAGGGCAAATTAGATTTCTAAGCGTATTAAAAAGTTACACCTAGCTTTGATTTTAAACATTCCTTTCTAAAGATTTTCACATTTATAAACTATCATTTATAAATTTAAAACCAAACTATTTAAGACGATAAATCAAGTGATAACCTTATATGTATTTAAACATCATTAGTTATCCCGAAAATAATAAATCAAATTTTACTATCATTCATAAATTTAGAACAACATTAATTATCTTAAAAGATAATAAATCAAATTTATAATCATTTGTAAATTTAAAACAACGTCAACTACCATGAAATATAATAAATCAAATTCATAATTTTTCATGAATTTAAAACTACATTAATTATCCCGAAGTAAAATAAACCAAATTTATTGTTATCCAGCATTTTGACCAGGCTATATCCGAACTACTGGACAAGTTAGACTCGACTGTCAGCGAGGCCAATAGCCCAGAGCAATGATTGTAGATTCCAAAAATCAAGCATAGATGATAATATGAAGCAAAAGCATGAATGCTCACCACTCCCAGAAGATGGATTAAGTACAATCCATATTCAACACTATGGATTGTACCGTATCGATTCCACAACTCAATTTTTGCAACGATGATCAGTCAATAACTCAAAATCGACACATGCTATGAACATGAAACTTGGAGTACAAGCTTACAACAACATGTGGAACACCCTCTAGAGATCTTATTTCAGTTGGAGGAAGTTGGAGGGATCAACATAACTCCATTTGGAGAGATCGGGAGAAATCATAATTCAAGCAACACTACTTCACGGAAAATGCGATATCTCATAAACCGTACGTCCAAATTGCAGAAAATTTGGGGAGCAAGTAGCTAATGTCTTGTGGTACACCTCAAAAGAATAGTAGCCCATTTGGACACTATAATAAGATCGGTATCGATCCCTATTGTGGGCCCCAATGGGCCTAGAAATTTTTGGGTGGCCTCGTTTTGGTCTTTTGAACCTTTTACCAAAATTTCATTTTGATCCATGTATATCTTCACATATTAATACAACAAGCATGACTTCAGAAAATGGATCTTTCTACTAAAAATGCTCTTGCAATTTTATTCTTCTTCATTCTTGTACTAATGAATCCTAGCTGATCCAAACATTCTTGTAATCACAATCAAGTGCAAGATCAGCAAAAATATGAAGTGGATGTAACCCAAGATTGTCGAACCACTATAAAAATCTGTGCGTTCATTTATAATATTTACTCCGTTATAATTTCATTCTTCATTTAATCTTGTATAAAATTAAACCATTTTAATTAACACAAAAGATAATTAATCAAATTTGTAACTGGGTTTTGTAAATATTAATCAATATTTATCTTGTATTTTTAGAATTCACAAAATATTTGAAAATCTAGTTTCAACTATCTCAAAGTACAAAAATTGACCAAACATTTATTTAGTAAAAACACAAAGCACAAGATCAACACACACAAGGGTTTAAGGAGATGATGTTTCATAAGTGACGGTATACAGAAATTGCTATAATGACACTTACATAATTCAAACAGAATGTCATAAATATTTCAACTAAATATCAATATAAGCAACAAAAGAATATAAATAAGATATAAATAACGGTGAATAAATAATGACGAGAAACCCCTTAAGGTTACCCTACAAAAGTCCCTTGTAAATCTCTTATACACACACACACACACGTACACGTACACTTCAAAGTGTCCCATGGCGACCTGTTTGCTATAAAAACACTTCGACTTCTTCCATTTTGTCCGCTGTAACACATTAGTTGTGTATGCCATCCACTATTAAGTGGGAATTCAAATCCAAACAAACTATTAAATAATAATAATCCATTTTATGCAAACATAAAATGGTGATTTATTCTGCTTGATAGATGTCCAAATATTTATTATAGCAGAACAGGGTTTTATTATGCTAAATAGATGTCCCAAATGAAGTATACCTAATTTAACTAGTTAACAGTATTAAATTTACAATACTTCTATCACTAAATTATATTTCAATAAAACTATCAACTATCATCCAAGCACTCAACAACAATTTATAATGACACAGGAATCATATAGTTTATATAAAGATGATTAACTCATCGAACTTCTAGCTGACGCTTTCACATACCGGTTTGGCCTAGCCAAAAATTCTGCTAGTTCCAAATCTAACGAAATCAGTTCCAGCCTGAAATAGATATAATGACACACCTATTCCAATCTTTCAACCAACCAAATCTTCTCCTTCACTTAGCAAAATCGTATATAGACTTCACCATTAAAGTCCAAGCCGAACGAGCTCTCTGGCCATCACCAACACATATACACGACGCCTCCATTCTCAAACCAACCCGACAACCCCGTGCCAAACCCTAAATGATGCAATGAACCAAGAGGGCCCATAACCTCCATGAGTTCCACCATTGACTCGTCCTTGCTCAAGAAGCAAGAATCCAAACTCCTTTACGCCTAAAATCACCCTTATCCCCTCCATGCCTAAACCCTAAGTCATTGTCCTATCGCTAAGCACCACCATTGATGACCACACACAATTTTAGTGTATCGGATTGAAGCTCATACTTACACAAAACCCAAGAATCAAATATTAATTTTTTTAGGGAAGTGTAGGTTTCGATTTGGATTTTTAAAGTTTAAGTGACATTTTTTTTTTGTTGGGCATGGAAAACGAGAAAGAGGAGAAAGAAGGAAATGGAAATGGTAAAAACAAAGAGGTAAAGGATCAAGTTCAATTATTAATTTATAAACAAGAATTATTTTCTTACTTCTAACATAAGTGAAAGAAGACTCCCAAGCATACCAAAATGCCTAAGTGAACATCACATCTTCATTGACTAACATGAATTTTGATTTTGATTTTAAAAGGTTTTGAAAAGAATTATTTACGGTATTGCACTGCATAATATTCCATCCGTGTACAAGTTGGGAATGCAGAAATGAAAATAGATTTTGCATCAAAATGCCACACAATCCCAAAATAACAATAAAATACACAAGTAATTTTATTCTATGAGATTTCACAAATATCGCTGTTTGCTGAAAAATCTTCAAATGACAATTTGAAATTTTTTGAAATTAAAAATTATGGAAAAATATTACAATAAAAATCAAGTCATTTCATTAACAATTGATTTTCTAGTTATTTATCAACTAAAAGGAGTTAAATAAGGTTATTCAATCCATTTAATTAATATTTAATTTATAATTCAAATATTTAAATAATCCCTAAATTTGAATTCAATTTATTAATCTATGTCGCAGCGCGGTGCCCCTACATTCTGGATTCAGAACTCAACTTAAAGACGGTGCATTCTATCCGCTTCCCTTACATCGTGAGACTAACTAGGGCATAGAGGATCAAGCGGCAGCTACTGAATTATAGCTAAACAATGGAAAAGGAACTGCTACTCAAACGGTACACCCAAAGGCTGGAGAACCAAGATGATATGACACGAACTAGGATCGGTTACTAGATCAGGCTTCTAGGTTAGATTACGACTGCTCTCAACCAACCAGCTTCGAAACACCCAACTTGCCAACTATGATACAATGGCTTTATGACGACTGCCCTACGCCGCTTATTATGCCACCTTAAAGTATAGCTATCCACCAAAGTCGAACCCAAAGTAGTCACATATTTGACCCGAAGTAAACCCAGGAAGTTCTGTCCCATAGTCAAACTCAGGTAAAACCAAGATTTTCTCCAAGCAAACACCTGTATGACTCCAAGCACCATTCGTCACCTACCCAGTACTCAAATTCAATGACTTTAAGAACCTAGGGGCTGAATCACCAATTCGTCACACGTTGGATAATCATGCATACAAGATTCATAAGCATTACAAACAGCCATAACTTGAAAACGCACCGGACTAATGATGACTCGAGCATTTCCCCTAGTTGAAGCCCATTAACCGAAGCTATTCAATATGTAGAATATCCTAGGAGATTCAATATGCCAATCATGCCAGCGTACTTGGGAAAGGCAAACCCCCGAGAGCATCTTATGAAATATGAAGAGCACATTGATTCTGCCAGAGCGACGAACGCAATTAAATGCTGATTCTTTTCCATATTCCTTAGGTGACTAGCAATCGATTGTGTGATTTACGCGATTACTGCCTAGGTCCATCTCCTTATTTAATCATGTAACGACCCGGTATTTTTAACCATTCGCATCTGCACATGTCGGACTTGAATTGTTCAAAATACCGCGTTGTAAATAAAATTTGGCAAATCTTAGAATATACAGTAAATAAATAATCATAGAATCACAGACATAGAAATCAGAATACTCGCAGCGGAATTTAAAAATAACTTAGTGGTTCATGAAGCCGCTATCGATAGTCTCAAAATAAGAAATTCTTACATAATCTTTAAAACCAAGTATAGTTTGAATCAACCACGGAAAAAATCCCAATATCAATTGTATCGATTACAAAAGCTAAAATAAGAACTGAACAGAAACTTGACAGCAGCTTGAAAAGAGAGATGATCTGCAGAAGTTCTAGCTCCGGGGATGAAGTCCGAATTGAAACTCAGGCTGACCCGTGCGTAAGAAATGAACACAAACACTCGAGTCAGGACATACATAATTAAACAATGTAAGCTAATTCAAGTGAACTGTAATATAGATACAAGTAACTTAGAGGATGCTTGGGACCGCCCATCCTCTAAGGATCCGTTAAACTATTTACTATGTAGTAATATTTCGCTATTATAATAGTGTCTATTGGTAAAGTAAATTTACTTTTAAATAGCGTTAAGGAGTGATCCAATATTCCCCTTAACACGTAATATCCCAGTAGTCCATCCAATATCATAGTCCCATCTGATCGGGAAGCCACCAAAGGATACCATACGGGCTGCGGGAGAAAACCAAACTCGTACAAGGCTCGCTATGGTAGGTGACATGGCACAACTAGGCAATGCCAAGGTAGATATACCAATTACGCATCTGGACCGGGGGTAACGCGTAGCTGCTACTACCGTCCACCTCTAACAACACTCCCAAATCAAAGGTGCGCACCAAACAATCAAAAAGTAATGGGATGGCATACGAAGAAGTGCGTTCGATCAAAGGTGCTACCTCATTAATCCGAGAATCGCTCCTGTTTTAGCCACCTTATGCCAACTCACGGGAGTCGGGTCGATGTATTTACCTCAAAGGAAACGTCACCACCATCCTACTTCATTCTGGAATCTCCACCGCGTACACGGTTGTCAAATTGGTTTTCGGTATCGACAGAGAGTGTGCCCATATCCGATCCCGGTCTCTTTAACAGCCAACGTTATTATTACCCGTGGTTATAAAGAATTCAAAATAGTTTTATGTTTCAATCAAAATACTACATTTAAAACTATTTAAAAGTGAAGTTATAATTCTTACAAAATCCAATATAAATCCCAAAGGTTTAGCCTTAGTTCATTTGTATCAACTACAGCACTTGCGTAGTGCGGTAATATCCTTTACAACAGATTTGAGTAAATTAAATTTTAGACTTCAATATAATTTAAAAAATAATTAAACCTTAAATTAAACCAATTTATCTTATATAATCATAATTTTCACCTTTGCATAGCCATTTAAATTACTCAATAATTTATTATTATTTTAAAGTAAAATTTTCAGATATATATCTAACTTCTCTATACTTTACTTATTAAAATCAAGTGAAAAATTCTCTATAAATTTTACTTAATAATTAAGCTCAATTACCACTTCAAAAATAAACTAAATTTCTAATCAATTTCTTAACTTACCTTTATTCCTAAACCACTTTACATTCTAAATTTGGTTATATTTCAACTTCCATTTTTATCACTTTATTTAACTATTTAATTCATAGACAACTTTACCCTTTATTTATTTACTTATTCAAATTTTAGCCAAAACATCATAATTTATTTCTTAACTTGAATTCCATTTTATTTTACAAATCAAAATTTACAAGAATAAATTTATACTTTAAATTCTGAACATTTATTTATTTACATTTTTAATTTGTACAATATCACTATACTTATAAGAATGATTTTTAAATCAAATTTTTAAAAAAAATATTATAACATTCTAATTTAAAAATATGTAATATTTCTAGAAAAATATATATATATATATATATATATATATATATAACCACGGGTCTGTATAATATTCTCTAACCTAGGTCAAGTTATACGGATAATATATCATTTCAATCCGTAATTTACAAATAAAATCCGGTATCTATCATTTCAAACCCGCAATCCCAAGTTAAATAATAAATAAATAAATAAATAAATAAATAAATAATAACAAATATCGTTCAGTACTATCATTTCAGCCCGTAACGATTCTATTCTACAGGGGACTTGCAGTGATAAACAGTAAATAAATAAATGGTATAACAGCATAATATAACAGTATAAAATATAACTGATGATGGGTAAATTTAATAACGGGGTTTTTTTAAACACCATAAATTTATCACAGGAAAAAAAATCATTCTACAATTTCACTTGTTAATAATTTACAGATCTATAAGTACGTTTGTCGAGTGAGAAATACTCACCTCTATGCTGCTGAAGATTAGACTCAAAACTAGGATAACCACATCGGAAACAGCGTATAGAAAGCACGATCAAATATTGGAAGATGAGATAAACCGATTTCGATCTTGAAACAAGATAAATAAATAAACTGAGTACGCGAATTCAATTACGGACAAAGAAAATTTTAAATAAAACAAAAGTGAAACGGGATTAAATAAAAGATAATTGGACCAAATTTGCTCGACTACTTCACCACACAACTCCCCCAACTCCCCACGTAACCTTCCCTATCCACGCTCACATTATAAAACACATGCATGCACGGTAGGGGAAATCTTCTCTTTTTTCTTTCTTTTTAAATCAAGAGGCTGTAATGAATACAGAGGTGATGCAAGCGTTTTATATCCTCAAATATTTGTTCATAGTTGCTACATGGCTCGGCCACTGCATGTCAGAGGAGAGGTGGTGCAGCTGCGGTGGGGTGGAGGGCTGTAGGTGGTCGAGCATTCGCGTGAGCCAGTGGAACAAGCGTGAAGCAAAAAGGAGAACAAAAGATAATAATAGTAAGAAAAACATGCGCCATTACATGATAGCCCAAAAACTCATGCAAATAGAAGGAAGATGAAGGTTGAAGCAAAATGAGATGCAAGAAATATTTGTGACGTGCTTGAGTATTTATAAGGAGAAGTTTTCGTTGCTTATAAATATGAGAGAGGTTGTACAAATCAAGGCAAACTTTTGGCTAAAATTTTTGAACATGTGAAAAAAAATTAAAAAAATGGCAAGCAAATCTTTGATTGATACGTGATGTTTTCTTTACGTTATTAGGGGTGAAAATGCGCTGATTTAGGTGAGAGAATATAGGCAAGAAAGATTTGAGCGAATATTTACAGTGGTATTGATTGTGTGAATTTAGCAAAAGGAAACTACAAGAAATCTTTGGCAAACATTTTGTACACGTTTAAAATTTATTAGGAAGTAAATGCATTGATTAAAACGCAAGAAATATTTACAAAATGGGAAGGTGGTGAAAATTATTTGCGTACAAGGTTGAGTATTTAAATAAAAACTAGTATTGATTGCTTGGAGAAACGGCAGGAAATAATTTACTTTGAAACTGTCAGGAGGAATTTGCGCGTGATGTTTGATTTAGGAGATAATTGCATTTGTTAAAAATGCAAGAAATAAATATGTTTGAACGGCAAGGAACACGCACGCGAGTAGCTTGTTTATCAGTGGTTGCATTGATCAAGGGGAAGAAAAACGATAAGCAATAAATTTTGAACGTTAGGGGAAATCAAAGATTTCATACTTATTAAACAAATTGAAGTAAAGAAAGTGGGATATCTTTAAATGTAAATGGCAAGTCACGGTTGAATATCCCCCACCCACAAAATGCACGGAAATTTATTTTTCAAATAGCATAGTTAAGGAAAGAATGAGCACGTATTTATTTCAATTTTAGTCGTTACTTATTCATTAAGTAAATAAGCAAAAGAAAATAACGTACTTTTATAGCGTCAAATAAATCAGCCAAACAGATATGAACGTACACTTTAAACGTACAAATTAAAGGTGTAATTAAATAGATTATTTATACACTATAACTTTTAAAATTATAATAAAATATGATTTGCTTACGTCCTTTTTATTCATTTACCATTTACAAAAAAAATTACTACTTAAATGGATGTATATAAGTAAAATATTAACAGGAAATTATTGTCAAGGACAAAATTTCACAGCTTCTTAGCCTCAAGGACAGACCTTTAATATTTTAGCCTGAAGGACAACTTTCTGTAGGTATCAGTTTTTAGTTGTTGATAGCAGTTTTTAGGTATCAGTTTGTAGTTATCGGTAGCAGTTTTTAGGTATCAGTTTTTAGCTTGGTATCAGTTTTGTTGTCCTTATGAATAATTTTGGAAAATGTTTGTCCTCCTAAATAATTTTTAGAAGAATGTTTGTCCTTGTGGTAAAAATATTGAGGTCGTGTCCTTGAGGCAAAAAATATAGAAATTTTTGTCCTTTAAATTAATTCCCCCAAATATTAATTACTTAATTTTAAAAGGTATATAATCCTTTTTTTTAAGAACAAAAAATGAAATAAAATGTTGTTACAAATATATTCAGTTATTATAAAAGATTAGGAATTTAGGACTAAAAATTTAAAACTTCAATTAATGTTAGACTTTAACCAAAATAGGAATTATAGACACTTATTTATATTTATAAAATTTGGGTGATTAAAAATTCAACTTTTTGTTTTAAAATAAAACCCAAAGTTTAAAATAAAAGAATAAAATAAGTTCTTAAGAAAAATATGAAATAAATAAAGAATTTCTTAAATTAATTGAAGTTGGAAATTAGAAATTGTAAACAAAATACAACTGACACTTAAAAATGTCAATTACACTTTTAAAAACGTTTTAAAACCAAAATATATACAAAACAAGTTATTTTACCCCTGAAAACATAAATTAGAACATTACATGACTAAATAAAATATTATTTATATAATTTAAAGTAAACAATTTTGTTAAATACAGCAAATTACACACAATAGTCAAAAAGGTATAACTTTCATATTATAAATAAGATTTCAACTAAGGGAAAGTAGTATTCTTAAAAATTTATTTACTTTCAAAATAAAAGATAAAATTCAAAATTTTCAAATTTTTAAATTTAAAAGTCAAAGTTTGACCATATTGACAAAATTCATATTTCCGGAAAATATTCTATTAATTCATGTGTGGAATTCTAATCCACACCAAAATTTATATTTAAAAAAACAAATTATCTAAATTAAATAAATAAAACATTTATTAAAATTTTTGGGTTGATAGATAGATGGTTTGGATGGCAAGCAAAGTGAGAGTAAATGCTAAGAAACAGAAAAGGCATAAGTTAAGGTGAAAGAAACGTATATATGTTTTATTCTTAAATGCAAATGAAAATGAGAAGTTTTGAAAGTAGAATTAAATCTTCTTGTACATGATTTGCAAATGAGAAATACACGGCTAGGAAAAAGTTTGTATGGCTAAAGCAAGAAATAAAGAAGCCATGTAGAAAAAGGCAAGAAACCAAGCAATGACCTGATGGATTTAATTAATTTCTTTCCTTTGTATTAACAGTTGTTCTTAATTATATTGAATTTGTTAAATGTGTTCATTTATTATGATTGAATCCTCAAATAAATTCATTCGGATAAGTTTCATTCTTTTATATTACCTTATGAATAAAATATGCATTTCCACTTTAACATTCCTTCCTTATTTTATTACAAAGTATATTTTTCATCATATTAAATTACCAAAATTTTATCAATTTAACAATTTTAATTATTAAAAATTTATGGGTCATTACAAATCTGTTTGATGTGATTTTTTGTTTGATGATAACAAACACATATATATCAATATATATATGTGTTTGCAGTTTGGACTATATACAGAAAGGAAGAAATATTCATATTGAATAATTATACTATTGCACAGAATCTATATAATTCAACTAGTATTTTTTATTCAATATAATATTTTATTACAACACTTAAACAATACAAAGTTTTCAGCTCTCTCTATATATATACATACATCAGTTCATACATTTTTCTTTTCTCACTACAACACTCAACACTCAGTTTTTCACTCTATCTGCACATCTGCATCTATCTGCATTGTCCAGCTCCACTTCTCGTCCTGTCTCCTGTGTGCCTGTATAATTAGCAACTACAACAGTAATCTGAAAACAAACAAATTTAAATTTGCAAAAATAAAATTTGTTTGTGTCTCAGATACATGGGTTATTGTCATCATCTTTGATTGTGCAATATCTATGCATATCAGTAATTTTTATCAGGGACAGGCAATTATAAGTGGCTGCAGTACACACGTGTACATTCGTATACGTGTGCACTGCCACGCCAACTCGTGTGCGCAAACTACAACAAAACACAAATTCATTCAAAGCAACATAACAGAGAAGAACAAAGACCAAGTGCAGCATCAGTCACACTTTATCAAAAATATGCAAGACAGTGGTCATGAATGCATTAACAACATCGAGCCAGAAACAGTCAAATATCCCACAAATGTCCAGACCAACAAAAACATGAATACTGCACCAACCAGAATGAACCAGTGATACAAGGCAACAAGTACAACACTGCACAAATTCAACATGAAGCAATGCAAACTCCCAAAGATACAACAGTGAAAGAAACTGCATCACAGCAGTATGAAAAAGTGTATACAACATCAAAATACACAAAATATGGAAACTGCACCAATGCAAATCAGAACATAGTATATATAGTGATGCATAGCAACTGCATAGCAGCTACACAACAAAACACAATGCAACAGAACATGAAGCAGTTCAAATCCAAGTACAAACCCAAGAATATATGCATACACACATACATATGTATGTATGCACATATATAGTAACCAAAGTGCAGTGCAACTACAAAGAAGTCAGTGGCAAGCTACAAACACCAAGTGCAACAGTGAACACAATGTACATGCCAACAACAAGTCATGAAGCAATCAACATGAATATCACAAGAGTCACAGCAAAAAATGAAGACTGCAAACTCAAGTGATAAAACATGTGTCCAGACAATATTTGAGTACATCGAACCAGCTTTCAAATGAAACAAGGAACATAAATACTGCAACTACAACAATGGAACAACAGCTCATACGAACAAGTGTACAAAGGCAACATGAACAAGTGTAGCATCTGTATCAAAGCAAACTATATCAGTAGTAGCCAAATGTTACACATGCAATGCCGAGAAGAACTATGACCATTATCATTGACTCCATTGAACAAAGACACACATGAATATGAAGACCATCAAGTGTCAACCAGACGTCACAATGGTCAGGCAGTATACATGACATAAATGCAACTACAAGAAAGTCCAGAAATCAAGCCGAAGTTAAATCAGTGCAGAAATCAAGCAGAAATCAAATTCGTATTCTAATTTGGAAAAGAATCTCTGCATCAAATCTCTCGACTATATATGGTCAGTAATTAATTCAAATAGGGACCGAGAAAACAAATAAAGGAAGATATCTTCGAATTAATTAATTCGAATACAAATATGGTCAGCAATTATTCGAAATTGAATCAAGAAAGGAATACTCCAAATCCAGAACAAATTCAGGAAAATAATCAACGACGTGAAGAAATCAAATCTGACAGTGGTTATTAGGGTTTCAACCCTATAAATAAACCCCAAGAAATCATCATAGAATACAGAGAAATCGAGTTAAAAGCAAGCAATCAAACGAGCAACAAAAGAAATAATATACCGAATCATCGACAACTCGATCATCAGAGAACGAGCAAGCCTAGCAACGCAATTTCAAAGTCAACAATTAATCATCAGAAATCGAGCACAAGCAAGAGCCGATAGCCGCAATTTGGATCGATGGCGTAAAGCCCTAATTTTTCTCAAAGACTCAAGCCCTAATCTCAAAAGCAAGGCCGACATTATTTTTACAAGGAAAAGAAGGAACGAAGTGGATCGGGTTAAAGAATATTAGACCGGCTTTGTTTAATTATTAAAGGGGTGTTAGTTTTATTTAGGGTTTAAACTTTAAAAGTTTTTTTTAAAGTTGAGCAAAAATTAGGGATTAACATTTATATTTTAATCTTTGCTCCTGCAATTAATTTTGAAGTTGTTTCTTTTCTTTTTGAGTCAAAAGAATTCGTAAATCACCACCTAGGGTTTAGGTGTTGTCAGATTGTCTAGTTAGAATTAGTCCAGTTAGCAGGGTTTGCGAGTTTGCAAAACTCTATAGGCGGTAGCAGGGTTTGCAAGTCTGTTAAAGTGTTTGTAAGAGGGAAACTGTTCAATTCTAATAGAAATCTGGGAATGCAGCAGTAGGCAGGGGTTGCCGAAGCTGGGTAAATTTTGTGTGTGATTTACTTTTCAGCATATTTATTTCTACGGTTTGTTTTTGTGTTTAATTCGGAAAAATTTTCTATAACCCTATTCACGCCCCCCCCCCCCCCTCTAGGGTTAATCTAGATCCTACAAGTGGTATCAGAGCATGGTATTTTACTTTAACTCTAGAGTCATGAATCCACCAAATAATGCTTTTTCTGAGGGGCAATCTATTGCTAGGCCACCCATGTTTAATGGGAATGATTATGCTTATTGGAAAGTTAGAATGAGTATTTATCTTAGTTCTGTCGATTATGATGTTTGGGATATTATTGAAACTGGCTATAAATCTCCCACTATAGTTGTTGGTGATACTGAGATTCCTAAACCTAAGGATAAGTGGGATGCTAACGATAAGAAATTAAAAACTACAAATGCCAAAGCAATGAACGCTTTGATCTGTGCTCTTGATAAAAATGAATTTAATAGAATTTCTCATTGTACAACAGCACAGGAAATTTGGCACACTCTGGAGGTGACACACGAAGGAACTTCTCAAGTCAAGGAGTCACGACTAGCTCTATTTAGCAATGAATACGAAAACTTTGTGATGGAAAAGGGCGAGAGCATAAAAATATGTTTGGACGATTTTCAACTTTGGTGTACAATGCTAGAGCGCTTGGGAAGGTCTTCACTGAAGTAGAGCTTGTACGGAAGATACTGCGAGTCTTACCAATGAACTTTGAGGCAAAAGTCACTGCAATACAAGAATCAAAAGATCTGAGTAAACTAAGCATGGAGGAGTTGATCGGAAACTTGATGACATATGAGCTTGAGCTAAAGGCAAAGGAGGAACGTAACAACTCCGAATCAAAAAAGAAGACGATTGCCTTAAAAAGCAAAGAAGAAAGCGGTAAAGAAGAAGAAGATCCAATTGAAGAGCTTGCGATGGCTGTCAATAATCTTAGAAAATGGTCAAAATTCAGGCCACGCAAGAAGAAAACAAGTGGTAATAAGTCAAAAGATTCTGATGATTCCGATAATGAATTGACATGCTTTAACTGCAAAAAGCCTGGCCACTTCAAACAAAAATGTCCACTTCTCAAAAACAACAAAGGAAAGAAAAAGAAGAAGAAGGCCTTTGCAGCAACTTGGGATGATGAAGAAGGAGAAGAAGTTTCGGATAATAGCTCAGAAGAGGCTAACTTGTGCCTTATGGCAAAATCAGATTCAGAAACAAGTTCAGAGGAATCCAGTGAGGTACGTGACTATTCTTATAAAGAACTTGTTTTGATGTGTTATGATCTTACTAATACAATTGATACTCTTGAAACTAAAATTAAAAAATTGAAGTCTGACAGGAGAGAACTTGTTCATGAGAATACTAGGCTAGAAACTGAACTTGAGAATATTCAAAACCTAGACTGCAAAAAATGTAAAACTTTAGATTCAGAAATATCAAGACTTAAGATGTAACATTCCCGTTTTTGAATCGAATTTAAATTGGAAATTTAATTAATTTTAGAAATTAAATTGTGAATTAACTGGATATTTTTCAAATTTAAGTAGATATTTGTTTGTCATTTATGTAAATGGATATAAAACAAGAAATAAAAATTTAAAAATAATATAAATATAGATAATGATTTATTTAAAAGGTATACTAGTTTTAATTCAAAAATAAAAATAAACTAAGCTTATAAATAATATTGGTTTAAAAAGTAATTTTATAAAATTGATTTAATAAATAAGTTTACAAAAGCTTCATAAACTAAGAAATGTATATATATGTGTGATTTGTTTGTGAGTGTACAAATTGCTTTAAATTCATTTCTTTTTAAAAATTTGTAAAAGTAAAATAAATACATATGTTAGTATCTCAAGTTTAAAATGAGTGTTTTAAAAAAAATGAGTAGCATTTAAAAATTTGTTAAGATATAATATATGTATATATATTAATATACATAAATATTGATTTAATTCTTTTAACATTGAACAATAGTAACAAATAAATGAAAAAAAAAAGAGAAGAACAATTCTTTTAACACGTTGTATATATGTGTACACAAACCAATATAACATGCTTTAAAGGATCTTACATATATGCATATATATCCAAATAGCATCATCACTCTTTATTTTAAATAATCAAGTTTAGAAATGCAATCAAACCATATCTCACAAAATCTGAAACAAACAGTAAAAAGAGATGTGGCCTCACCTATTCCAATACATAAAGCTGTCTAAAGCATAGATATCAAAAAAAGAAAAAAATTGGCAACTCAGTTTACAATTCTCAGATCAAACTAAAAATCTGGAAAATGGAAGAAGGCAATCAAACTTCAATCTAGGTTCAAAGCTCTCTGGAAAATCAAAACCTGAGAAATTAGTGTTAAAGCAAACAAGTACAAGATCAATCTCAGGTAAGTTTTTAACATCAAAAGTAATGAATTTTTGGTTTCAAAAATCAAGTTTTACACAAACAAATTTCAAAACTGCAGTTTAAAATCAGCTACTGCAGCAAAATAATCAAGGAAGAAAAATTGCTTCAGCCTGGGAAGAAAGTGCAGGGTTTCTGAAAGTAAATAAAGGCAAGTGAAATATTTTTTTTAAAATTCGAGTTTGATATTAGTAATTAGTAAATAAAACAAACATTTAAACAACTCTATCATTCTTATGCTGAGGGGATGATAACCCAAACCAAAGGAAATCTGGGATGCAAACCTGGAAACAACAAAATTCCAGTTCTCCACTTTATTTTCTGCTTTTTAAGGTGAGCAAACCTTATTTTGATCTGATTTATGATTTGATGCATGCTTAAAGTAAAGTTGTGAATTTGCTTGAATGTATACCATATATATATACATAGGTGTGTGGCTGTGCATGTTGTTGATTGAGTCCATCTCTGTTTGTAAACTATCAAGTGCTTTTGTCATCTGGAAAACATGTGAGTAAACTCTCCAACCTCTGATCTATTTTTCTAGTGCTTGTGAGCAACTTTCCCTCCTGAAACCTATTTTCTTGTTAATGCTTGTGAGTAACTTTCTTTATAAATTTAAGGGTTAAAACTGTTGCATGCTAAGATAAATAATGTTCATATAATTAATGCCTACTGTCTGATGTATGAAGTACATATGTATATATGCATGCTGTTTACATTGCTATGATCTGTGTGTTTTCTATTTCTAGATTCTAATTAAATTATTATATCATCAATTTGTCTTTGTTGGATTTTAGAATTTAATTATGATGGTAGGGCAGTTTATAGTTTGGACTCTAGAATTTTATTAAAGTAAAATTCAAATTTTACTTACTGGAATAAATACCAGAGCATAGGAAATTTTATAAGTAAAATATATAAAACATTTCAAATCAATGTTGTAAAAGTAGAACTCAAAACATCAAGTGAATGCATGAAATTTTAAATCAAAAATTAGTATTTATAATACTGTAAACCAAGAACAGTTTAAGTTACAGTATTATATATATATTTGACAAACATTGGAATATTGGCATTTGTTTGGATTGAATTTGCTTCTGAAGATGCTGTAACTATCTAAGATTTGTAGGAAATTTTTTAAGTGGATTAAAATTCTATTTTGGGTTTTGTATTTGGGAATTGCAGTAAGAACCATAGTTTACTGGGTTTAAGTGAATTTGGTGCTGCGGCTTCCTCAGTGATTCGAGTCCTATGATTTTGTGGGTATTGGTGGATGGTGAGGTGAAGAAGCTATCACCGGAGTTTGGTCGATGATGTTGGTCGGAGATGAGAGAAATTGGAGTTGACAGGTCTTAGGAAGTTTGGGGGTAAGGCTGTTTCAGGTTTGGGGGTTGGTTTTGGGATAGCAGTGTTTTGACTCGGGATGGACTCGGGTTAACTGAAGGGAAACTCGAAGCATATAAGCTTCTGACTCGAAGCAAAATTTATGGTGACTCGAGTATACCATTTTTGTTTCAGACTTTAATAAACAGAGCAGTTCTGTTTTAAGAATTTTTTAAAATAAAGTCTTAAATTAATCTGGAGATTTAAAATCAGAATTTAAACTTGAATCTTAAGTTGAATTCAAATATTTTGAATTCTGATTTTGAATACTTTAAATGCAGTAATTCAAGTTGTTAAAAAAAAAGAGAGGAACAGAAAAACTGTTTGCAGTTTTTAAAATTGAAAGTGAAAGTTTAAAATGCAAACTCAATTTGGACTTAGGCTTTAAGAACCTGAATTTGAATATGAATTCAAATAAGTTGAATTCTGTTCTTCTGAAATTATTTAATTTCAGGAAAATTCAAAGTTTGATTTTCTTTTTATAAAACAGAAAACTGTTTCTGTTTTTTAAATGTAAGAGGTAGGTTTAAAATTTTTTTAAGTGGAGATTTAAAACTGAGTGTAAGTTTGAAAATTTGAATATGAATTCAAATTTTTAATTGTCTGAAATTTTGAAACCATATTGTGTTTTTAAATTTAAATTTGATTTTAAACTCTCAACTATAAATGCATTGTGTTTTGGCATTTGAATTGAAAGGTTAAATGTTTAAAATTAGGAATTTAAAAATGAATCCAAACTCTGAGTTTTTTTAAATCTATTTTTAAACTTCAGTTTTAAATAAAGATTTAAATTTAAATTGCTTCAAATGATTTACATTTGAATTGAAGGTGTAAATTGTAAAAAAAAGAGTTTTAAAGAATTTAAAACTAAAATGAGAATGGAAGTTATATTTCAATTTTGAAATTTTAAAGTATTTTTTTTATTGATTTGAATTTGATTTGAATTGAAATTTAAATTCTTTACACTTATTAATAAGGTAGATGTTTCTTGTAAACATATAAGATTAAGTTTGTATTGTTTTAAAAATCTTATTTTAAATATATTTAAGTCTTAAAGTTTAAAAGAAATGTTAAATGGAATTTAATATAAATAAATAAAAAAAAAAAAATAAAAATAAAAACATTTTTGTTTTTAAATGCATAATTTAAATAAGGAATGTTTACCTAAAGATAAAGAAAAGTTTAATGATTTGTAATTCATTTAATTATTAAGGTAGTACAAATGGATAATTAATAAAATTAATTAATTAATGAAATGGATAATTAATTAAAGTAATTAAGGGTTTTAATTTGATTAATTAAAGTTTAAGATTAATTTTTCTTAGAATAATTAATTTGTAATTAAGAAATCATTAATTGAATGATATTAGATTTAAAATTTATAATTGAAGATTTATTAATTGAATAAATATGGATAGTTAATTAATTAGGAATAATAAATGAAAGTAATCATGTAGGTAATAAATTTAAAACCACCCAGTTTATTCATCTTAATTGTAGATGCTGGTTGTTATTGAATGTTGTGTGATGGATTGATATATTTGATATGTGATGAGATGCTATGTGATACTTTGTGCTGATCTGCTATATTTATGATGAATATATTGTCATATGAATATGAAACCCCTTGACCCGTTGAATGACATTTGGATTTCGATGCGACAGGGAGTCGGATTCCAGTCGGTTATCCGAAACCCACATCGAATCATATTAGTTAATCTTTGTGAATAATATTTTACTTTATCTATGAATCTGTGAATATAGATAAGCGTTATGGGTTATACCGCTTGTCGATATGATTGAATCTGTGATAATGGATGTTGTGCACTATTGTGTTGAACCCCTGGACCACACTTATACACACACAAATATGGATTGCACGTGGAAATGGGTTAAGTCACAGATTTTGAAATTGTTTTAAAATTTTGAATTTTTGAATCCAAAATAGTTTTGGAATTAGAATTGAAGCTTTTGAATAAAATGAATTTCAAAAAAATAAAAGTTATTTGAATAACTTGATTAAGTTTTGAAATTTAAATAATTTGATTTAAATTTGAATTCAATATTTGAAGTTGAATTCTATAATTTGGGAACTAGGGTTTAAAAAGTTATCCAACTTATAAATGGATTTATATGGGTTTTTAAACCATTTTAAAAAGTGATGTTTGGAATTTAAATTTAACCCAAGATTCTCAACTTGTATAAATCGGACTTTTCTGAAACGAAAACTGTTGTTTCCAAATAATAGAAGCTTTCATATAAGAAATGGATTTCCAATATGTGTTAAAAGGAATTCAAGTTTCAAAATGAAAAATGGTTTTCCAAGTTATGAATAAATCTTTGGAACGTGTTTTGAAAGCTATAAATTAAATCTTTAATTTAAAGATTTATCGAGTTAATCCAATTGGAATGGAAGTTGTTTTGAATCTATAGATAGACCTTTATGAAATTTGGTGAAACTTTGTGAAATTAATCTTTTTATTTAAAGATTTAAAAGGGTAATTTGTTTAACCATTTGAAAGAAAAGCTTTGGATTTTTAAGTTGTGACTTAACCGAAATCCTATATCCATATGTTTTTAAATTTTGCGCTCACTATTCGGTTTAGCCGGGAGAGGACCTTTGTGTCATATAGCCCATTCCGAATACGTGATACGTCGTTATGGATAGCATTGAAGACCGGTGGTGAAGACCGGGTATCTGTGAGAACGATAGGATAACCTATCGATTGACTCTGCACTGAGTTGCTCCGGTATAGGGTTCTCCTTAGTGATGGGAAGTCCGATCGGGATTGGGGATACCCGGATTTGCAAGGGCTTCTTCGGAAGTGCCTTCGGTTCTGTTCGAACCCGGAACAGACTTGTATGGTTATATGTCCGACATTACACTTTGAGATGTTATCTGATTTCTATCAAATACATTTCTGCTTGGTGGCGGAGAATTTATTCTCTTAGCTTAACACCCTTCTCTGAGACGTATGAGCTCAGAGGTTATGTAGTTGATATTTATCAGTGATATTCCCAATTTGGTAATGTGGCATGCTGAGTGCTGCTGTGTGATGATCATTGGTTGATCATTTGTGATATGATCATTTGTTTGATCGTTTATCTTTGTGATCGTTGCTTTGGTCATCTGTTGACCCAAAGCATGGCTTTGTTGCACAAAGCGTAGCTTTGTGGACGAGACTGCATCAGGACCTCACTTCCCGGAAATGGTCGAAACAGGAAAGATGCGGCAAGGTTATGAGGGTCGCTCCCTTTAGGGTATGTCATTCCCTTCTGGTAAAGGGTGGTATCAGGTATGGAGCCCTGATATTTAACCTATGTGGTTGCTCCAATCTCATTTACTGTGTGGTTGTTGCTTTGAGGCGCCTCGGATAAAGGTCCCAAAGGACCGGGGGATGACATATTCGTGTAGTAGTTACCTAGTTACAGAGGTAACCCGGCCTTGTGTTGGCAGAGATCTAACCGTAACGTTAGTTCTCGGGACGTCCCGCCAGAGGCGATCCCATGTGGCAGTAGGAAGTTCCTTAGCCTGACCATTTGTTGGAAATCCATTCATCCAATACGTGCCTTGTACGGTTTTAGTTGTAGAACCTGCCATTTAACATGGCAGCTATAGTAGGCATAGTATCATGGTACCTATGCTGGCTAGGATTTATATTATACTTTCGAAAGATTTTCCACTATGCACTAGTAATAATATCAAAGAATTTTTCTCGTAGTAAGCATGTTTGACTATCATAAGGAGAAATCTCCCCCATGTGTGCGTTTGCATTGTGTGTGTGCCGGGAGGCCTTATGGTAGTTTCATTTTCCAAAAAGCATTGCGGATTTCAAATTTAAATTTTGTTGTTTGTTTTAAAAGACCAAATGTTTTTGTTTGCTCATACCAGTCCCATGACTGACCTGGAGTTTATTGTTCCTTTCCTAAACTCTGGGTGCCCACTATTTCCCACACGGGCAGTCTAGATTTGGGGTTTTCAGATAATCAGTAGTAGGTGTAGATTCGATAGCTTTCAGCCTTAGGATTTGGCAATCGCAAATGGATCGAGTTACTTCTCTTCATCTTGATTTGGGAGTTCGAGCTATTTCTGGATTGATGTCTTGGTGATGAAGATTACCAGTTCTGGAGTTCTTTCTTGAAGACTATTTTGGAGATTTGTTCCGCTGCTAGTGTTATCTTTTCTTTCCGCTGCTATTATCTTGTATCATATCTCTGATGTATATTCATTATATCATCTGTTGTATCATATTGTATCAGTTATTGTATCAAATGTTGTATTTATGATATATGTTATTCATTTCTTCCGCTGTGTTATTTACTTAATGTGTTATAAGCTCCGGCGAACCACGTTCGACGTTTGGATCTGCGGCATTTGAATACGAGTGTCGTATTCGGTGCCGATTTTCGAAGGTCGAGTCAGGGTCGTTATAAGTGGTATCAGAGCTGATGGTTAAAACCTTAGCTCAGGAGTATAACACATTGAGTAGCTCATTAGAGATAGGGTGGAGTATACCCTAGAATGAGTATATCCCTAAGATATCCGTTCGAATGCCTCAGTAAATTCTCTTACTATTCACCGATAGTAAGTATGAGTGCAAGAAGAGAACGAGATAGGGGACAGGGGAGTACCACTATAAATGGTCAATACCCTGCAACAGTGGAAATATCTTTTCTCTATCAATCTCCTTTGATTCGATTTCATATTCTTTTGATTGCTTCATAGCTGCTCCAGAAAGAAGTTTCGGTGTGATGGTAGCCCTACGAATCGTTGTAGAAAATTCTTACTTCGTATCTTCATCGGTTTCTTATCAGCTTTTCGATCTAAACTCTAATGAATTTGAAATTGGAAAAATATTAAATAAATTGGAAATTTTAAATTAAGTAAATTGGTTAACTAATATGAAGATTTGATCTATCTATCTATTCTCTGGGATCCGATATATTCTACGAACGATTAGTTATCCCTTCGAACTAATCAATGCCCTTACATATTCGTAGACCAGTGGACCCAAATATCTTGTGAAATAATTATATGAGTTTGTTCTCATATTGTTGATATTCTGATTTGGTAAACCGAATGCAGAATAAATATCTCGATTCTGATCGGATCAATCATTTCTTTATCTATTATCTTTTCTTTCTCGTCTTCCTGGCAAATTTCGGGGACGAAATTTCTTAAGGAGGGGAACCTGTAACATTCCCGTTTTTGAATCGAATTTAAATTGGAAATTTAATTAATTTTAGAAATTAAATTGTGAATTAACTGGATATTTTTCAAATTTAAGTAGATATTTGTTTGTCATTTATGTAAATGGATATAAAACAAGAAATAAAAATTTAAAAATAATATAAATATAGATAATGATTTATTTAAAAGGTATACTAGTTTTAATTCAAAAATAAAAATAAACTAAGCTTATAAATAATATTGGTTTAAAAAGTAATTTTATAAAATTGATTTAATAAATAAGTTTACAAAAGCTTCATAAACTAAGAAATGTATATATATGTGTGATTTGTTTGTGAGTGTACAAATTGCTTTAAATTCATTTCTTTTTAAAAATTTGTAAAAGTAAAATAAATACATATGTTAGTATCTCAAGTTTAAAATGAGTGTTTTAAAAAAAATGAGTAGCATTTAAAAATTTGTTAAGATATAATATATGTATATATATTAATATACATAAATATTGATTTAATTCTTTTAACATTGAACAATAGTAACAAATAAATGAAAAAAAAAAGAGAAGAACAATTCTTTTAACACATTGTATATATGTGTACACAAACCAATATAACATGCTTTAAAGGATCTTACATATATGCATATATATCCAAATAGCATCATCACTCTTTATTTTAAATAATCAAGTTTAGAAATGCAATCAAACCATATCTCACAAAATCTGAAACAAACAGTAAAAAGAGATGTGGCCTCACCTATTCCAATACATAAAGCTGTCTAAAGCATAGATATCAAAAAAAGAAAAAAATTGGCAACTCAGTTTACAATTCTCAGATCAAACTAAAAATCTGGAAAATGGAAGAAGGCAATCAAACTTCAATCTAGGTTCAAAGCTCTCTGGAAAATCAAAACCTGAGAAATTAGTGTTAAAGCAAACAAGTACAAGATCAATCTCAGGTAAGTTTTTAACATCAAAAGTAATGAATTTTTGGTTTCAAAAATCAAGTTTTACACAAACAAATTTCAAAACTGCAGTTTAAAATCAGCTACTGCAGCAAAATAATCAAGGAAGAAAAATTGCTTCAGCCTGGGAAGAAAGTGCAGGGTTTCTGAAAGTAAATAAAGGCAAGTGAAATATTTTTTTTAAAATTCGAGTTTGATATTAGTAATTAGTAAATAAAACAAACATTTAAACAACTCTATCATTCTTATGCTGAGGGGATGATAACCCAAACCAAAGGAAATCTGGGATGCAAACCTGGAAACAACAAAATTCCAGTTCTCCACTTTATTTTCTGCTTTTTAAGGTGAGCAAACCTTATTTTGATCTGATTTATGATTTGATGCATGCTTAAAGTAAAGTTGTGAATTTGCTTGAATGTATACCATATATATATACATAGGTGTGTGGCTGTGCATGTTGTTGATTGAGTCCATCTCTGTTTGTAAACTATCAAGTGCTTTTGTCATCTGGAAAACATGTGAGTAAACTCTCCAACCTCTGATCTATTTTTCTAGTGCTTGTGAGCAACTTTCCCTCCTGAAACCTATTTTCTTGTTAATGCTTGTGAGTAACTTTCTTTATAAATTTAAGGGTTAAAACTGTTGCATGCTAAGATAAATAATGTTCATATAATTAATGCCTACCGTCTGATGTATGAAGTACATATGTATATATGCATGCTGTTTACATTGCTATGATCTGTGTGTTTTCTATTTCTAGATTCTAATTAAATTATTATATCATCAATTTGTCTTTGTTGGATTTTAGAATTTAATTATGATGGTAGGGCAGTTTATAGTTTGGACTCTAGAATTTTATTAAAGTAAAATTCAAATTTTACTTACTGGAATAAATACCAGAGCATAGGAAATTTTATAAGTAAAATATATAAAACATTTCAAATCAATGTTGTAAAAGTAGAACTCAAAACATCAAGTGAATGCATGAAATTTTAAATCAAAAATTAGTATTTATAATACTGTAAACCAAGAACAGTTTAAGTTACAGTATTATATATATATTTGACAAACATTGGAATATTGGCATTTGTTTGGATTGAATTTGCTTCTGAAGATGCTGTAACTATCTAAGATTTGTAGGAAATTTTTTAAGTGGATTAAAATTCTATTTTGGGTTTTGTATTTGGGAATTGTAGTAAGAACCATAGTTTACTGGGTTTAAGTGAATTTGGTGCTGCGGCTTCCTCAGTGATTCGAGTCCTATGATTTTGTGGGTATTGGTGGATGGTGAGGTGAAGAAGCTATCACCGGAGTTTGGTCGATGATGTTGGTCGGAGATGAGAGAAATTGGAGTTGACAGGTCTTAGGAAGTTTGGGGGTAAGGCTGTTTCAGGTTTGGGGGTTGGTTTTGGGATAGCAGTGTTTTGACTCGGGATGGACTCGGGTTAACTGAAGGGAAACTCGAAGCATATAAGCTTCTGACTCGAAGCAAAATTTATGGTGACTCGAGTATACCATTTTTGTTTCAGACTTTAATAAACAGAGCAGTTCTGTTTTAAGAATTTTTTAAAATAAAGTCTTAAATTAATCTGGAGATTTAAAATCAGAATTTAAACTTGAATCTTAAGTTGAATTCAAATATTTTGAATTCTGATTTTGAATACTTTAAATGCAGTAATTCAAGTTGTTAAAAAAAAAGAGAGGAACAGAAAAACTGTTTGCAGTTTTTAAAATTGAAAGTGAAAGTTTAAAATGCAAACTCAATTTGGACTTAGGCTTTAAGAACCTGAATTTGAATATGAATTCAAATAAGTTGAATTCTGTTCTTCTGAAATTATTTAATTTCAGGAAAATTCAAAGTTTGATTTTCTTTTTATAAAACAGAAAACTGTTTCTGTTTTTTAAATGTAAGAGGTAGGTTTAAAATTTTTTTAAGTGGAGATTTAAAACTGAGTGTAAGTTTGAAAATTTGAATATGAATTCAAATTTTTAATTGTCTGAAATTTTGAAACCATATTGTGTTTTTAAATTTAAATTTGATTTTAAACTCTCAACTATAAATGCATTGTGTTTTGGCATTTGAATTGAAAGGTTAAATGTTTAAAATTAGGAATTTAAAAATGAATCCAAACTCTGAGTTTTTTTAAATCTATTTTTAAACTTCAGTTTTAAATAAAGATTTAAATTTAAATTGCTTCAAATGATTTACATTTGAATTGAAGGTGTAAATTGTAAAAAAAAGAGTTTTAAAGAATTTAAAACTAAAATGAGAATGGAAGTTATATTTCAATTTTGAAATTTTAAAGTATTTTTTTTATTGATTTGAATTTGATTTGAATTGAAATTTAAATTCTTTACACTTATTAATAAGGTAGATGTTTCTTGTAAACATATAAGATTAAGTTTGTATTGTTTTAAAAATCTTATTTTAAATATATTTAAGTCTTAAAGTTTAAAAGAAATGTTAAATGGAATTTAATATAAATAAATAAATTAAAAAAAAAAAAAAAAAAAAAACATTTTTGTTTTTAAATGCATAATTTAAATAAGGAATGTTTACCTAAAGATAAAGAAAAGTTTAATGATTTGTAATTCATTTAATTATTAAGGTAGTACAAATGGATAATTAATAAAATTAATTAATTAATGAAATGGATAATTAATTAAAGTAATTAAGGGTTTTAATTTGATTAATTAAAGTTTAAGATTAATTTTTCTTAGAATAATTAATTTGTAATTAAGAAATCATTAATTGAATGATATTAGATTTAAAATTTATAATTGAAGATTTATTAATTGAATAAATATGGATAGTTAATTAATTAGGAATAATAAATGAAAGTAATCATGTAGGTAATAAATTTAAAACCACCCAGTTTATTCATCTTAATTGTAGATGCTGGTTGTTATTGAATGTTGTGTGATGGATTGATATATTTGATATGTGATGAGATGCTATGTGATACTTTGTGCTGATCTGCTATATTTATGATGAATATATTGTCATATGAATATGAAACCCCTTGACCCGTTGAATGACATTTGGATTTCGATGCGACAGGGAGTCGGATTCCAGTCGGTTATCCGAAACCCACATCGAATCATATTAGTTAATCTTTGTGAATAATATTTTACTTTATCTATGAATCTGTGAATATAGATAAGCGTTATGGGTTATACCGCTTGTCGATATGATTGAATCTGTGATAATGGATGTTGTGCACTATTGTGTTGAACCCCTGGACCACACTTATACACACACAAATATGGATTGCACGTGGAAATGGGTTAAGTCACAGATTTTGAAATTGTTTTAAAATTTTGAATTTTTGAATCCAAAATAGTTTTGGAATTAGAATTGAAGCTTTTGAATAAAATGAATTTCAAAAAAATAAAAGTTATTTGAATAACTTGATTAAGTTTTGAAATTTAAATAATTTGATTTAAATTTGAATTCAATATTTGAAGTTGAATTCTATAATTTGGGAACTAGGGTTTAAAAAGTTATCCAACTTATAAATGGATTTATATGGGTTTTTAAACCATTTTAAAAAGTGATGTTTGGAATTTAAATTTAACCCAAGATTCTCAACTTGTATAAATCGGACTTTTCTGAAACGAAAACTGTTGTTTCCAAATAATAGAAGCTTTCATATAAGAAATGGATTTCCAATATGTGTTAAAAGGAATTCAAGTTTCAAAATGAAAAATGGTTTTCCAAGTTATGAATAAATCTTTGGAACGTGTTTTGAAAGCTATAAATTAAATCTTTAATTTAAAGATTTATCGAGTTAATCCAATTGGAATGGAAGTTGTTTTGAATCTATAGATAGACCTTTATGAAATTTGGTGAAACTTTGTGAAATTAATCTTTTTATTTAAAGATTTAAAAGGGTAATTTGTTTAACCATTTGAAAGAAAAGCTTTGGATTTTTAAGTTGTGACTTAACCGAAATCCCATATCCATATGTTTTTAAATTTTGCGCTCACTATTCGGTTTAGCCGGGAGAGGACCTTTGTGTCATATAGCCCATTCCGAATACGTGATACGTCGTTATGGATAGCATTGAAGACCGGTGGTGAAGACCGGGTATCTGTGAGAACGATAGGATAACCTATCGATTGACTCTGCACTGAGTTGCTCCGGTATAGGGTTCTCCTTAGTGATGGGAAGTCCGATCGGGATTGGGGATACCCGGATTTGCAAGGGCTTCTTCGGAAGTGCCTTCGGTTCTGTTCGAACCCGGAACAGACTTGTATGGTTGTATGTCCGACATTACACTTTGAGATGTTATCTGATTTCTATCAAATACATTTCTGCTTGGTGGCGGAGAATTTATTCTCTTAGCTTAACACCCTTCTCTGAGACGTATGAGCTCAGAGGTTATGTAGTTGATATTTATCAGTGATATTCCCAATTTGGTAATGTGGCATGCTGAGTGCTGCTGTGTGATGATCATTGGTTGATCATTTGTGATATGATCATTTGTTTGATCGTTTATCTTTGTGATCGTTGCTTTGGTCATCTGTTGACCCAAAGCATGGCTTTGTTGCACAAAGCGTAGCTTTGTGGACGAGACTGCATCAGGACCTCACTTCCCGGAAATGGTCGAAACAGGAAAGATGCGGCAAGGTTATGAGGGTCGCTCCCTTTAGGGTATGTCATTCCCTTCTGGTAAAGGGTGGTATCAGGTATGGAGCCCTGATATTTAACCTATGTGGTTGCTCCAATCTCATTTACTGTGTGGTTGTTGCTTTGAGGCGCCTCGGATAAAGGTCCCAAAGGACCGGGGGATGACATATTCGTGTAGTAGTTACCTAGTTACAGAGGTAACCCGGCCTTGTGTTGGCAGAGATCTAACCGTAACGTTAGTTCTCGGGACGTCCCGCCAGAGGCGATCCCATGTGGCAGTAGGAAGTTCCTTAGCCTGACCATTTGTTGGAAATCCATTCATCCAATACGTGCCTTGTACGGTTTTAGTTGTAGAACCTGCCATTTAACATGGCAGCTATAGTAGGCATAGTATCATGGTACCTATGCTGGCTAGGATTTATATTATACTTTCGAAAGATTTTCCACTATGCACTAGTAATAATATCAAAGAATTTTTCTCGTAGTAAGCATGTTTGACTATCATAAGGAGAAATCTCCCCCATGTGTGCGTTTGCATTGTGTGTGTGCCGGGAGGCCTTATGGTAGTTTCATTTTCCAAAAAGCATTGCGGATTTCAAATTTAAATTTTGTTGTTTGTTTTAAAAGACCAAATGTTTTTGTTTGCTCATACCAGTCCCATGACTGACCTGGAGTTTATTGTTCCTTTCCTAAACTCTGGGTGCCCACTATTTCCCACACGGGCAGTCTAGATTTGGGGTTTTCAGATAATCAGTAGTAGGTGTAGATTCGATAGCTTTCAGCCTTAGGATTTGGCAATCGCAAATGGATCGAGTTACTTCTCTTCATCTTGATTTGGGAGTTCGAGCTATTTCTGGATTGATGTCTTGGTGATGAAGATTACCAGTTCTGGAGTTCTTTCTTGAAGACTATTTTGGAGATTTGTTCCGCTGCTAGTGTTATCTTTTCTTTCCGCTGCTATTATCTTGTATCATATCTCTGATGTATATTCATTATATCATCTGTTGTATCATATTGTATCAGTTATTGTATCAAATGTTGTATTTATGATATATGTTATTCATTTCTTCCGCTGTGTTATTTACTTAATGTGTTATAAGCTCCGGCGAACCAGGTTCGACGTTTGGATCTGCGGCATTTGAATACGAGTGTCGTATTCGGTGCCGATTTTCGAAGGTCGAGTCAGGGTCGTTATATAAGAATAGCTTCGATAATCTTGAAAAAGAAAACTCAAGTCTTAAGGAAACCATTGACACTAGGAAAAAGGATTTTATAAATAGATGCACCACACTTGTAACTGAAAATACAACACTAAAAACCAAAGTCCAAAATCTTGAGAAATCTCTGAATAACTTTTCAAGAGGAGAAAAATCGTTTAACATGTTATTGGGAAATCAACTCTTTGCTAACAACAGAAAAGGACCAGGTTTTGGGAAAACACAGGTTGATGATCATGCAAAAGGTAAGAGTGTCTTTGTTAGAAGTGAAATTGGACATCATGTTGAAAATTGTAGTCATAGGAACAATAACACAAAATTTATACAAGTTTGGGTTCCTAAGAATTCTACAAACAAATTTCATGTCTATAGGAACAAAAATAAAAGGACAAAACAAGTTTGGGTTCCAAAGGGATTGTTTGTTCACAATGCTTCAGTTACTAATATCATTGGACCTAAGAGTTTCTCTAGGTCATCCTCCTCTCTCTTTATGTAGGTCTGTTGGCGGGCTAAGGAGCAACAAGAATGGTTTCTAGATTCAGGTTGTTCTAGACATATGACAGGTGATAAATCTAAGTTCCTTAGCCTAGAGAAGTTTAGAGGTGGAAATGTGATCATGGGAGATAATAGCAAGTGTAAGATTATTGGGAAAGGTGAAGTAAGTAATGGTACTTTTTCCTTGACTAATGTTTTATACGTTGATAATTTGCATCACAATCTCATTTCTATTAGCCAACTATGTGACAAAGGTATGAATGTGGTTTTTGATAGTGATACTTGCAAAATCATTGATAAAACTTCTAATAACATTGTTTTTATGGGCAAAAGAAAAGGAAATGTTTACTCACTTTCGTTTGACAATCTAAATCTTTCCAGATGTTTCGTAGCCACTGACGAAGAGGCATCTTTATGGCATAGGAGACTTGGACATGCTAGCATGAGTCTCTTAAGAAATCTTGAAACGAAAGAATTAGTCAGAGGGTTACCACATCATAAATTTAAAGATAACAAAGTGTGTAAAGCATGTTCCTTGGGCAAGCTTAGTCGATCATCATTTCGCCCTAAAAACATTGTTAGCACATCAAGGGTCCTCGAATTAATTCATATGGACTTATTTGGACCAAATGAAATTGCAAGCTTGAATGGAAAACGTTATTGCTATGTATTGGTTGACGATTATTCTAGATTTACATGGGTTTATTTCTTAGCCAAAAAGTCTGAATCTTTTGATTATTTTTCAAAATTTGCTAAACTTGTTCAAAATGAAAAAGGAGTTTCAATTAAAACTTTGAGAAGTGATCATGGAGGCGAATTTGAAAATTCAGAATTTGAAAACTTTTGTGAAGAAAATGGTTTAAAACATGAATTTTCTGCCCCACTAACACCTCAACAAAATGGGGTGGTTGAAAGGAAAAATCGTACATTACAAGAATTGGCTAGATCCATGTTGAGTGAGTATAAACTACCTCTAACTTTTTGGGCAGAGGCGGTGAATACTTCGTGCTACGTAATGAATAGAGTAATGATTAGACCAATACTTGGCAAAACTGCTTATGAAGTATGGCATGAAAGGAAACCTAACATCTCTTATTTTCGTGTTTTTGGATGCCCTTGTTTCATTCTTAACACAGGTGATCAACTTGGAAAATTTGAATCAAAGGCCGATGAGGGAATTTTCATGGGCTATTCAACAAGGAGCAAGGCTTACAGGATATACAACAAACGAACAAAGACAATTGTTGAATCAGTCAATGTGAAATTTGATGAATCTGATCTGGAAAGGACGACTGAAAGAACGGGTGATGATGGGGTAGATCATGAAGGCATTAAAGAAGGGACATCTACTGAGAAAGATGGAAGTAGGACTGTTGATGCTGATAGATTGAAGTTCAAATCCAATCATCCTCCTGAATTGGTTATAGGAGATCCTACGGAAGGTATACGCACTCGCTCTTCATTTGATAAAAATTTGTGTGCGTTTTGTTGTCATAGTGGTTTTATTTCTGAAATAGAACCTGATTCTGTTGAAATGGCTCTTAATGATGAAAGTTGGGTTTTAGCAATGCAAGATGAACTTAATCAATTTGAGAGAAATAAAGTTTGGAAATTAGTTCCTAGGCCTAATGACTATCCAATTGTAGGAACTAAATGGGTGTTCAAAAACAAACTTGATGAATCAGGAAATGTAATTAGAAACAAAGCTAGGTTGGTCGCAAAAGGATATAACCAAATAGAAGGCATAGATTTTGATGAGACATTTGCACCAGTTGCTAGGTTAGAAGCCATTAGGATTTTGCTCAGCTTTGCTTGTTATAAAGGTTTCAAACTTAAACAAATGGATGTAAAAAGTGCATTTCTAAATGGTGATCTGAAAGAAGAAGTTTTTGTTGAACAACCCCCCGGTTTTGAAAATCATGTTTTTCCAAATCATGTGTATAAACTTGAAAAAGCATTATATGGTCTTAAGCAAGCTCCTAGAGCTTGGTATGACTGCCTTTGTACATATCTTTTGGAAAATGGCTTTGAAAAGGGGAGTGCTGACACGACACTGTTTCTATTACATAAAGGAAGTGATTTTTTGATTGTTCAGATTTATGTGGATGATATCATTTATGGTGCTACTAATGAACTCTTGTGTGAGAAATTTGAACAAGTCATGCAGGCTAAATTCGAGATGAGCTTGGTTGGAGAATTGAAATATTTTCTTGGATTTCAAATCAAGCAAAGCAGTGATGGCATTTTCATTTCGCAATCCAAGTATGTGTTGGAACTGTTGAAGAAATTTGGAGTTGAGAACTCCAAACCATTGAGAACTCCTATGAGCCCATCAACAAAGTTGGACAAAGACGAGAAAGGAAGTGCTGTTGATCAGAAAAAATATCGAGGGATAATTGGTTCACTTCTCTATCTTACTGCTTCTAGACCTGATATTATGTTTTCTGTGTGTTTGTGTGCACGTTTTCAATCTAATCCTAAAGAATCTCATTTGAAAGCCACTAAACGAATTTTGAGATATCTTTCACACACACACAAATTTGGATTATGGTACCCTTCTTGTGAAAACTTTGATTTAGTTGGTTATTCTGATGCTGATTATGCTGGTTCATTGGTTGACAGGAAAAGCACCAGTGGGACATGTTTCATGCTAGGACATTCATTAGTTTCATGGTCAAGTCGAAAACAGAATTGTGTTGCATTATCCACCACTGAAGCATAATATATTGCTTTAGGAAGTTGTTGTGCTCAAATTTTATGGATGATGCAAACTCTTTCTGATTTTGGCTTAGTTTATAAACAAGTTCCATTAAAATGTGACAGTAAAAGTGCAATAGACTTATCAAATAATCCTGTTCATCATTCACGCACAAAACACATTGATGTGAGACACCACTTTCTTAGAGATCACATTGCTAAGGAAGACATTTGCATTGAATATATTTCAACTGAGGCTCAACTTGCTGATATTTTCACAAAACCCCTCCCCGAAGACAGATTTTCTAGATTACGTTTGGATTTGGGGATTATAGAAATTGACTAACCATTTTTCATTGTTAGGTTGAAATATTCTTGGATATATACTTTCAACTTCAATTTCTAGGATTCAAACAAGTTTTGGATATTTTCCAAAGATTGATTCGAATATGGTATTCAGTACTGGATATTACATAATATAATTAACTTGGTAACTTATTCCACGATCATTTCTATTTCTACCATCTTTCTATCGTTCATAATGGTTTGATAAAATAAGAAGAGTGAATTATTTTTAAATTAAAAAATAAATAAATAAATAAATAAATAAATAAATAAATTATAATAATAAATAATAATAACTCTCATGCATCCATTCTCATTTAAAAGTCCTTATGGTTATGCATGGATAGAGCATGTGAGTGAATTATTTTTATCATTACTCCATTCTCATTTAAAAGTCCTTATGGTTATGCATGGATGGAGTATGGTAACTAAGTATTCTGGTCTCACTTAATAGTCTGGATGCTTAGACTAATAAGTAACTGCTAATCCCATTTAAAAGTCCTTATGGTTATGCGTGGTTAGTAAGTGCTTATTTTTTTTGTTTTTGTGCTTAAATGTCAAATTAATGTTAAAATATCTCTCTTCTTATTAAAACTGATCATCGATCCATCCTCTACAATATGGAAGTTTTTATCTCGTTATGATATATTATTTTTTGTTCCTACTGTTCCATTGTTTTTTTGTCAGTCTTTTGATAATGACAAAAGGGGGAGAAGAACAAGATTTTGATGAGAAAGTAAATATTTTTTGACCTATTTCAACAAATTTGGTTAAATGTTGTTAGTTAATTTTTCTTTAGTTCTTTTATTCTTTTGTAATTTTTGTTATCTTCTAAATAGGGAGTGGTCTTGGTTGTAAGGGGAGCATTCAAATAGGGGGAGCTGAAAATTTCATGTTCAAACACATGTATTAGCATTTCAAAATCTTTAATATATATGTTTGTCATCATCAAAAGGGGGAGATTGTTTGATGTGATTTTTTGTTTGATGATAACAAACATATATATATCAATATATATATATATGTGTTTGCAGTTTGGACTATATACAGAAAGGAAGAAATATTCATATTGAATAATTATACTATTGCACAGAATCTATATAATTCAACTAGTATTTTTTATTCAATATAATATTTTATTACAACACTTAAACAATACAAAGTTTTCAGCTCTCTCTATATATATACATACATCAGTTCATACATTTTTCTTTTCTCACTACAACACTCAACACTCAGTTTTTCACTCTGTCTGCACATCTGCATCTATCTGCATTGTCCAGCTCCACTTCTCGTCATGTCTCCTGTGTACCTGTATAATTAGCAACTACAACAGTAATCTGAAAACAAACAAATTTAAATTTGCAAAAATAAAATTTGTTTGTGTCTCAGATACATGGGTTATTGTCATCATCTTTGATTGTGCAATATCTATGCATATCAGTAATTTTTATCAGGGACAGGCAATTATAAGTGGCTGCAGTACACACGTGTACATTCGTATACGTGTGCACTGCCACGCCAACTCGTGTGCACAAACTACAACAAAACACAAATTCATTCAAAGCAACATAACAGAGAAGAACAAAGACCAAGTGCAGCATCAGTCACACTTTATCAAAAATATGCAAGACAGTGGTCATGAATGCATTAACAACATCGAGCCAGAAACAGTCAAATATCCCACAAATGTCCAGACCAACAAAAACATGAATACTGCACCAACCAGAATGAACCAGTGATACAAGGCAACAAGTACAACACTGCACAAATTCAACATGAAGCAGTGCAAACTCCCAAAGATACAACAGTGAAAGAAACTGCATCACAGCAGTATGAAAAAGTGTATACAACATCAAAATACACAAAATATGGAAACTGCACCAATGCAAATCAGAACATAGTATATATAGTGATGCATAGCAACTGCATAGCAGCTACACAACAAAACACAATGCAACAGAACATGAAGCAGTTCAAATCCAAGTACAAACCCAAGAATATATGCATACACACATACATATGTATGTATGCACATATATAGTAACCAAAGTGCAGTGCAACTACAAAGAAGTCAGTGGCAAGCTACAAACACCAAGTGCAACAGTGAACACAATGTACATGCCAACAACAAGTCATGAAGCAATCAACATGAATATCACAAGAGTCACAGCAAAAAATGAAGACTGCAAACTCAAGTGATAAAACATGTGTCCAGACAATATTTGAGTACATCGAACCAGCTTTCAAATGAAACAAGGAACATAAATACTGCAACTACAACAATGGAACAACAGCTCATATGAACAAGTGTACAAAGGCAACATGAACAAGTGTAGCATCTGTATCAAAGCAAACTATATCAGTAGTAGCCAAATGTTACACATGCAATGCCGAGAAGAACTATGACCATTATCATTGACTCCATTGAACAAAGACACACATGAATATGAAGACCATCAAGTGTCAACCAGACGTCACAATGGTCAGGCAGTATACATGACATAAATGCAACTACAAGAAAGTCCAGAAATCAAGCCGAAGTTAAATCAGTGCAGAAATCAAGCAGAAATCAAATTCGTATTCTAATTTGGAAAAGAATCTCTGCATCAAATCTCTCGACTATATATGGTCAGTAATTAATTCAAATAGGGACCGAGAAAACAAATAAAGGAAGATATCTTCGAATTAATTAATTCGAATATAAATATGGTCAGCAATTATTCGAAATTGAATCAAGAAAGGAATACTCCAAATCTAGAACAAATTTAGGAAAATAATCAACGACGTGAAGAAATCAAATCTGACAGTGGTTATTAGGGTTTCAACCCTATAAATAAACCCCAAGAAATCATCATAGAATACAGAGAAATCGAGTTAAAAGCAAGCAATCAAACGAGCAACAAAAGAAATAATATACCGAATCATCGACAACTCGATCATCAGAGAACGAGCAAGCCTAGCAACGCAATTTCAAAGTCAACAATTAATCATCAGAAATCGAGCACAAGCAAGAGCCGATGGCCGCAATTTGGATCGATGGCGTAAAGCCCTAATTTTTCTCAAAGACTCAAGCCCTAATCTCAAAAGCAAGGCCGACATTATTTTTACAAGGAAAAGAAGGAACGAAGTGGATCGGGTTAAAGAATATTAGACCGGCTTTGTTTAATTATTAAAGGGGTGTTAGTTTTATTTAGGGTTTAAACTTTAAAAGTTTTTTTTAAAAGTTGAGCAAAAATTAGGGATTAACATTTATATTTTAATCTTTGCTCCTGCAATTAATTTTGAAGTTGTTTCTTTTCTTTTTGAGTCAAAAGAATTCGTAAATCACCACCTAGGGTTTAGGTGTTGTCAGATTGTCTAGTTAGAATTAGTCCAGTTAGCAGGGTTTGCGAGTTTGCAAAACTCTATAGGCGGTAGCAGGGTTTGCAAGTCTGTTAGAGTGTTTGTAAGCGGGAAACTGTTCAATTCTAATAGAAATCTGGGAATGCAGCAGTAGGCAGGGGTTGCCGAAGCTGGGTAAATTTTGTGTGTGATTTACTTTTCAGCATATTTATTTCTACGGTTTGTTTTTGTGTTTAATTCGGAAAAATTTGCTATAACCCTATTCACCCCCCCCTCTAGGGTTAATCTAGATCCTACAAAATCAACTGGCTAAGAAGTTCACCGAGCAATTCGTAATGCATGCTACTCATCCCATGGTTGCAATGTGGTTATCCAACTTATCCCAAGTGTCAGGCGAGCAGCTCAAAGACTTTTGGTAGAAAATTAACACCATTATCACTAAAGTGAGCAATGCCAATGAGAATATCATACCGATGGTGTTGATAAGGGTAATTAACCTCAAGACAGACTTTGGAGATTGGTGAGCTGGAGAGCCTTCATCGACCTTGGATCGTTTTTGTTACAAAGTGAGTTAAAACCAACGCAAGGAGGAGGTAAAGTAGACTAGGAGAAAGAACAATGCATGCTCATTGGCTAAAGAAAGTCAAAGCAAGGGCAGCATTAAGGCCTTAGGTAAGGACTCAGATTCCAAGAGACGACCGAAAATCCCAAAATCTGACTTATATACTCCTTTGAATGCGATCAAAAACATCTACTTGGAGACTTATGACTCGAAGCAGTACTGGAAACCAGCCTCGAAAGAGTACATCGAAACTCAAAAGAAATCTGAAAAATGCTGTATATTTCAAGATACACGCGGTCGTAACACCAGCGATTGCAGACACCTTTGAGATGTGATCAAAAAGAAGATCTAAAAGGGAATGCTTCAACAATATGTGCAAGCCCCGTAGAGTGGCGGGCGAGGAACATCTGACTCTTACCAATAATGACATTTGATTACTAATTGGACCACCTAAGGTCGACTTCTAGCCGAGGAAAATTGGGGCAAAGTGGAATAGCGAGCACTCGACTCTGCTTCACTTATCGGTAAGATTTATTTAATTTTCAATTATGTTGCAAACTATGATCAACTTGAATTGAACTACTTCCAAATGATGCAGGTGAACAAGTAATTAGATTTGGGTGCCACCAACCTCCACGGACCATGATCGGACCTTTGGAGGATCATCAAGACGAGCAAGATTCAACCGCTTATCAGCTTCCATATGCCCCTGACTTGGGGGCAAGGACTTAAAATAGAAAGTAGGTGTGACTCAACCATGCACTTCCTACTCTGTGCTTCAATTTGAAAACACTGGACTTGAAGACCGGAGTAACACTTGGAGTGGATACAACCGGTCCATCCACTCCCAACACAAACTTAAAGTTCGCCAAAATACTTATGCCTCTTTCGAAGTTCAACACGACCAAGGTGCAACTAAAGTGGATGCGATTTGAGTGTCCATACATTAACTCCTGTCGTAGAAACAAGAAACAGTTTGGAAGCTCGACTTAAAGTAGGCATGACTGGCTGCCTACTCATCAACCACCGCCTTCAACATGTGGACGGAACTATAGCTTGAGGTGGATGTGACTTGATCGTCTACCTGAAAGCTCTCTCCCTCGACTTGCTGGAAGGAGTACCGAGCAAATTGGATAAGACACGATCGTCTAAAATAGGCATGGATGTGATCTAGCCATCCATTACTTACTACTTTCCACGACTTGATTGGAGGAGCTACAATCACCAAGTGGACATGAATTGATTGTCCATTTGTCATGTTTTTCCCTTGATGCTGGAGGAAGAATTCCATTTCATAGATGAACGTGGTTCAACTGTTTATTCAACAACTCTTACCTCGACTTGATAACTGGAGTCTAAATCAAAAATGGATGTGACTGACCACACATTGACTGACACTGGTTTCCAAAGTGCGGACTGGAGTATAAACACCATAAAATTGGATGCGGTACGACCATCCGTCAACCAACTTAGGTCCCCAGAGGTGCAAACTGGAGTATAAACACTGGATGGGTGTGATTAACCACCTATCAACCAACTCCGAATCCCAGAGCGCGGACTGGAGTATAAACATCAAATGGGTGTGACTGACCATCCATTATAAAACTCTGGTCCCTGGAGCATGGACCGGAGTATAAACACAAAAAGATGGACACGGTTCGACCAACTATCGATCAACTCTTGTCTCTTAGTATGGTCTGGATTGTAAATACCATAAAAAGTGGACGTAGTTCGACCGTCCACTCCTCAACTCTTGCCCTTGACTTGGGGGCAAGGACACGACTCAAAGTGGATGCGATCTAACCATCTCCTCTGCTGCTCGAGCTCGAAGTTCTTCAGAACACTCATCTTGCTCCCAAGGCTCGGTATAAACATGATCCAAATTGAAGTGGACATAGTCCGTCCTTCCACGCATCGACTCCTGCCCTGGATGAAGGGGGCAGTTGAGATCCCAAGCATAAATTAGATGTGGTTTGACCATCTAATCTAAGGAGGATGTGATACGTCCATCCACAACCTTGTTTTCGCCTGAGGTATGACGAACTATCCAAGCCTTGCCTGAACATTTTCAGGCCCAAAATCCAAACCAAGACATGGGCACGGTTCGACCGTCCAGCAAATAACTCTGGTCCCCTTGTGTGGATTAGAGCACAAACACCAATTGGGTGTGGTTCGACCACTCGCCAACAAACTCTTATCCCCAGAGCGCGGATATGAGTATAAACAAATAGATGAGTGCAGTTTGACCACTCAATATTCCATAAACTCCAACATGAACTTGATAGGAGGAGTATAAACTCATTACGGATGGAATTCGACCATTCACGAGTAAATTCTGCTAAACAAAGAATGGTAATAAGTACACGAAGTACTGCAAGCTGAGTACGACATCTTACTATAGCTCTGGCTGGGTGATCTTTACAACTTAAGGCAATGACTGCAAGGAGGCCTCAATACAAAACCAATCGAAACAACGTCTAAAGTTACGGTGATTGACTATATCGTACCATCAGATCGAGAGTCAATATTGATCTGGACCAACCACAAATATGTGATCTGAACGTCCATCGAATTACTTCGGTCACTAGAGCATGGATAGGAGAATAAGCCATGAATGAGTGAGACTTGATCATTAATTCTCTAGCACCTTCCTTCGCTCCATCCAGAGGAGTATGAAACTGGATGAGCGTGGCCCGACTGCACCTGAGCCAACTCTATCCCTATATCTGGAAGGAGAATATGAATCATAATGGACGCAACTGACCATCCATCTCCGAATGAATGTGACACGACCATTCGTTCGTTGAATCTTACCATGATCCGACTAGAAGAGCAATACGAAACATGCATGGATCGAACTTCCGCACACTGATCCTTGCCCTTGGTCTGGTAGGGAGAGCATTAATCATTGATTGGACATGACTTTAAGCATTAATCATTGATTGGGCACAAGCGAGAAACAAGATGAATATGAACCGACCATTCATCGATCAACTCTAAGTCTGTGGAACTTAGGTAGGAGTAGAAACACGACTAGGATGTGACTCAATCATCCATGTAGTACATTTATCAACCAGAGACCAGGGATGGAAGTGTTATCATCCAAAGATTGACTGCGATAGTTCAATACTATGATTTATACCTAGTGTTTACAACGACTCAATGACCAAAAGGATGCTTAGGGATAGAATCATCGAATCAATGCCCAAGCTCCTGGGCAATTGATCATCATTCCAACCCAAACGAGGAGTAACGAAACATGAGTATGTTGAATGGAAAGTACGTTACTCAACTGTACAAGTAGATTCAAACTCAAAGCATGGGTCGGCTATGCAGTTGCATGCAACACGAGGATGAACCCTACTCAACATTTGATTCAACATGCTTCTAAGCCTGACCTTCAGCCATTTGTGGATAATCGCTCAAAGCATTTAGAGACCTTCACTATTAGATTCAATAATTCATGACAAGACTCTAGGATTCGACCGGAGTAACCGCCATCATTGACTGTTCCAATCTGATTTCATGTTGATTATTACACAAAATAGTTACGTTTGAACTTAAGGAATCTAAGGCTGCGCCCGTTGAGCTGACAATCGACATTACAATCAGCCATAATGACCCATCATGCGTACTGAAGATCGGATCACAGCTCAGTGCAATGTTGATGAAGGAATTAGCTGGCATTCCCTGAATGAATCTTGATGTGTTCGCTCGGACCCATTCTAACATGCATGTGATCTCACCGACTATAGCGAGCCATGCAATGAATATCGACCTGAGGCATGTCCCAGTGAAACAAAAGCAATGCGGTATGGATCTAGAGGGACTTGCTGCACTTAAAAGGAAGGGGATAAACTCAAAAACAATAGGTATGCCCATGACGCCCTCTACCCGAAATGGGTATCCAATCCATTTCTTACAAGAAAAGCTAATGGAAAGTATCGATCATCCATCGACTACTCAAACCTGAACAAGGCGTGCAGGAAAGATAGCTTTCCACTTCTGCGATCGACCAGCTAGTAGACTCAACCACTAGATGCTTACATTTATGGATGTGTACTCCGGATACAACCAGATCCCAATGCAAGTCCCCGACCATAAGCACACCAGCTTCATTACCGATCTTGGGCTATATTTTTATGTTGTGATGCCGTTTGAACTAAATAATGTTGTAATTACTTACTAGATACTAGTCAATAGGATATTCAAAGACCAGATCGAGCGATTGACAGAACAATATATGGAAGATATGCTCGTGAAGTCATGACGATCAAATGGCCACATCGATGAATTAGCAGAGATGTTCAGTGTTTTATGAAAATATGGAATGAAACTAATTCACTTGGAATGCTCTTTCGGCATTGCGTTAGGAAAATTTTAGGGTTTCATCATCTACTCTCGTAGAATCGAAGCCGGTCCCAATAAGATTCAAGCATTTCGAAATATTAAAGTGTTGAAAATGACTAAACAGACATAGAGCTTAATGAGAAGGTTGCCGCTTAAGCCGCTTCATCTCCAGGGCTATCGACAAATGTGTATTTTTCTCCAACTTGATCAGAAGAGGGACTTTGAATGGATGCAGGATTGCATAGATGCGTTTCAAGTTCTAGTAGATCAGTTAGAGAAACCTCCCATTTTATCCAAGCCACTAGATCCTAAAGAATTATACATCTATTTAGCAATGTCATTACACTCCATAAGCGCCATACTGTTAAATAAAGAGAACTAGATCTAGAGGCCTATATATTATGTTAGCAAGTGATTGATAGGTATTGACAGAAACTACCTAAAGCTGGAAAAGCTCGCGTACTGCTTGTTGATTGCATCACGAAAGCTTTGCCATCACATCCAGGCTCACCAAATCAATGTCTACACTAACCAGTCATTACGATAGGTCCTACAGCAACCTTAGACATCTGAAAGGTTGCTCAAATAGAATGTCGAGCTAAGAAAATTCGATATCACTTATCTCCTTTAGAGATCTAACCAGGAATAGACATTAGCAGACTTTATATCTGAATTCACTACATCAAACGACTATATGAAGAGCGGTGGAGAACCGACCAATCAATGGAAAATGTACGCGGATGGAGCATCCAATGATCGGTGTTCTAGTGCCAAATGTTAATGACTTCTGAGGAACCATCAATCCGCTACGCCCTAAAACTCGACTTCCCCGCAACAAATAACGAAGCTAAGGTTGAAGCCTTGATCGCCAGGCTCAACTGGCTAGAGAACTGGAAGTGGAAACTTTACATATCTTTTATGATTCCTGGTTAGTAGTATGCCATGTTAGGGAAGGTTATCTTGCTAGGGAGCAGCGTCTTGCTCCTTATCTCGGTCGGGTCCAAAAGCTACTAGCCCACTTCGAGTATTACACCATTACATACATCCTCAATGAACAAAATTAAAAAGCCGAGTCACTAGCCATGCTGGCCTGTTCTGGGGATGTGCAATAAATAGACTGTGTCCCAGTTGAAGTACTTAACATTCCAAGCATTGGTAGATAAAGATCGACTAGATCTTGGAGAAGAAGCGAGAAAAGGAGTCATGGATGACTCCTATCAAAGACTATCTACAATGGGGGTTTCTTCCTAGATGAAGGAATGAAAAGCGAAAGATCCTCCTCAAAGCTTTATGTTGAATCATCAAGAAGGAGTCATGTATAGAAAGGGTTTCTTTGCTCCCTTGCTTTGGTGTATCATCCATGATGAGATCAAACGAGCCTTGAAAGAAGTCCATAAAGAAGAATGTGGCGATTACACCAAGGGGCAAACTCTGATAAAGAAAATACTCTACAAAGGGTATTATTGGCCAACAGTAAATTAAGATGCAGCTAACCATGCTAGACAATGCAAGAGTGCTAGATGTTTGCAAAAATTCTAAGAGCGCCGCCAATGGAAATTACTCAAATGGCCAATTCATAGTCGTTTGCCACTTGACATCATCAGCTTCTTACCGATTTTAAAGGTGGTGCGAAATACGCCATCATAGCAGTTGATTACTTCACCAAATACGCCGAAGCAGAACTTTTAACCATGATCACAACAATGAAAATAAACAATTACATTGTCTGGAACATCATTTATCATCTTGGCCTTCCACGAAAATTTATAACTAGTAATAGAACCCAATTCGATAGCGCTAAGTTAAAGACTTCAACTGTCGGCATCATATTGAAAGAGATTTGCGGCAGTTGCACATCCTCGTGCAAATGGACAGTTTGAAGCTGTGAACAAAACCATATAGTCCATACTGAAGAAACATTTGGAAAAGGTTAGAGGAAAGTGGGTGGATGAACGTCCAAGAGCATTATGGGCTTACAGAACCACTAACAAGTACACGACCAACCATACTCCATTCACCCTTGCTTTTGGCTCCAAGGCCGTCATCACTGTAGAACTTGAAGTCCTCTCTCATCGATTGACTTATTACAACCCCTATTTCATTATAAAAAATAAAAAATAACCAAGGAATTTCAATTGAATTGCAATTAAACTAGAAGGAAATGGTGATGACACGTGTGCGTACGAAACACATCCGGGAACCAATGATAAAAACATGTACCTGAACGTGCACGTGTATATTCAATAAATTTGATTTCTTGAAATTGACAGAAATTGAATTTTCACCTGGAGTTATTAAAGAAAAGACTAGATTAGATTGCCAAATTTTACTAGCTCTATAGAAAAGGGTATAAATAACAGCTGATGGAATACAACTGAGAATTTATACTATTGGAAATCGACTAAGCGTCATGACCACCAAAGAGAGATTATACACTTTGGGAAGATAATTCAACAGAAGGATAGCAACTATTCAGGAAACTGGATGGAATTCTTCTCGGCGACTCTAACTTGTTTCGATTCAACGCACCTCATGTAAGCAACAAGACGTACTCTAAGGGGAAAATGTTATCCGACATTTTGACCCTACTATACCCGAACAGACTGGACAAGTCGGACTCGACTGTGATCAAGGACAGTATCCCCGAGCGATGATTGTGGGGCCTAAAAGTCAAGCATAGATAACAATATGATGTAGAAACATGAAAGCTCACTACTCACATAAGATGGATTAGGTACAATCCATATTCAACACTATGGATCGTATCGTATCAATTTCAATTTTGCAGTGATGATTGGTCAATAACTCAAAATCTACACATGTTATCAACATGAAACTTAAAGTTCAAGATTACTACAACATGTGGAACATCCTCTAAGGATCTCATTCCAATTGGAGGAAGTTGTAGGGATTGGCATAACTCTCTTTGGAGAGATCGGCAGAAATCAGAATTCAAGCAACACTACTTCATGGAAAATGCGATATCTCACAAACCGTACGTCGGAATTACACGAAATTTAGGAAGCAAGCAGCTAACATCATGGGGCACACCTCAATAGGATTTTTGTCCATTTGGATGCACTAATAGGGATCCATACCAATCCCAATTGTGGGCCCTGATAGGCATGGAAATTTTTGGGTGGCCTCGTCTTTGTCTTCCGAACCTTCTATCAAAATTTCATTCCGATCCATGTACATCTTCACCTATAAATGCAGCAGGCATGGAATCAGAAAAATAATCCTTCTTTCTACTAAAAATACTCTTCCATTGTTATTCTTCTTCATTCCTGTACTGATGGATCCTAGCTGATCCAAACATTCTTGTAATCGTAATCAAGTGCAATATCAATAAAAATATGAAGTGGACATAAGCCAAGATCGTCGAACCACTATAAAAATCTGTGTATTCATTTATGATATTTACTCTATTTTATTTTCATTATTCATTTAATATTGTACAAACTTAAATCGTTTTAATTAACCGAAATGATAATTAATCAAATTTAAAACTTCTTTTATAAATTGTAATCAAAGTTTATCCTGTATTTTTAGAATTCACAAAATATTGAAAATATAGTTTCGACTATTTCAAAGTGCAAAAACGCGACCAAATATTTATTTAGTAAAAACATAAGCACAAGATCAATACACACAAGAGTTTAAGGAGATGATTTTCATAAATGACGGCTAGACAAATTGTTATAATGACACTTACATAATTCAAACAGTATGTCATAAATATTTCAAATAAACAACAATATAAGCAATAAAAGAATATAAATAAGATACAGATAACAGTAAATAAATAATGACGAGAAAACCCTTAGAATCTCCCTACAAAAGTCCCTTGTAAATCTCATACACACACGCGCGCGCTTCGAAGCGTCCCACAACGACCTATTCGCTATGAAAAAACTTTGCCTTCTTTTATTTTGTCCCCTGTAACACATTAGTTATTTAAGCCATCCACTATCAAGTAGAATTCAAATCCAAACAGACTATTAAATAATAATAATAATCCTTTTTACTTTACAAACATAGAGTGGCGATTTCTTCTGCTTGATGGATGTCCAAATATTTACTATAGCAGAATGGGGTTTTATTCTGCTAAATAGATGTCTCAAACGAAGTGTACCTAATTTAACTAGTTAAGCGTATTTAAATTTAATTACTATACTTTTATCACTAAATTATGTTTCGCTAAAATTATCGACTATCATCCATACACTCAACAACAATTTATAGCAACATAAGAATCATATAGTTTGTTTAAAGTTGAGTAAACTCATCGAACTTCTAGTTAATGCTTTCACATTCCCGTTTGGCCTAGCGTAAAATTCTATTAGTTCTAAATCCAACGAAATTAGTTCCTGCCTGAAACTGATACAGTGACAAACTCATGCCAATCCTTCAGGAAACCAATTCTTCTCTTCCACATAGCAAAATCGCATGTAGACTTCACCATTTAACTCCACACCAAGCGAGCTCTCTGACCATCACCAACACACCTTCACAACATCTTATAAATTAAACTAAAATATTACAATAAAAACCAAGACGTTTCATTAACAATTGATTTTCTAGTTATTTATCAACTAAAGGAGTTAAATAAGGTTATTCAGTCCATTTAATTTACAATTCAAATATATAAGCACTCCCTATATTAGAATTCAAGTTACTAATCCTTTAAAACCAACTGCTTAAGTATTTAAAATTTATACTATTATATTATTATTACCGAGTTGCATTTCAAGAATGCAGAAGCCCTCTTGAGAATTTTTGGAAATGAACAGTGACGGTTCATTTTCTCTACGCTTTATTGCTGTTTTTGTCTCGCATTTTCATCCCTGAACATAAAGATCGTTCTTTAATTGTTCTCTCTTTCATCATCTCATCAATCCCAAAATATTCATTTCCATACCCATTGAATTGCATCGCCCCAAATTTGAGCCCTTTCTTCCCGTCATTATTGAATTGCATCGCCCTTTTAGCCCCGAATCACCACCGTATCAACCGAGCTGCCACTATGAAGTTCCATGTTCTTCTTACTAGGCTAGCTCCAAACTTTCAGCCCCTTTCTGGTCGCCGTCTGTAGGTATATCGAAAATTGGGGTTTTTTTCCATCTTCCTATCAGAAGCCTGGAGTATGTTAACTTACTGAGCCGTGATGATTTATTTTTTACAGCTTGATTGTTGTAGAAGCTTTGATACGTCATTCTTCATGTAGAACATTAGATTAAAGACTTTCATAATTATGTTGCTATAAACTTTTGGCATTACTTAATACATAGTGTTTTAGTAGAAATTTATCTGATATTACTTTAGTTTGTTGGCTATGTAATGAATAGAATGGTATGCCAACATACATGATTACGCTCCATTAAAAATGAATAGCAACACTTAAGTTTGACTGCCCAGTTAAATCTATTGTTTAGCAGAAACATATATAATTCTGCTAATCAACCTATACTCCTAGTTGTTTTTTATTCATATAGGCTGTACATTTTCTATGTGAGTTTGGTTCTTACACTTCATGCAATGATTTAAAACACTTTGACTTTAGAAAACTTTCTAATTTCAATGATCAAACTCTATCCATTTATCTTTACTACGTGGTGTCGAACTCAGACATGTTTTTAATGGAATGAGCGAATTTTGATTGTATCGAATAGCATGAACAGAACACTTATGTTAATCCTTCTCTACATTACTATTTTTACTTCCATTGTTCTATACACATATTGACTCTTTTTTTCTTCCTGTGCCCCTTCAAGTAAGATTTAAGATCTAATTTGTGATTCTTGGATATTACTTGTGATGTTGTAACCTGATATGTGATATTCTGATCAGATTTGACTTTGAGAGCAGATAATGGCTATTTCACCTATGTTTCCGCAGTGTTATGTGTTGAATTTTGAAAATCATATACCTTTATTTTTTTATCATGTTATTTTCTATTCACTTGAATTTGGAAGCAGAATGCTAGAAAGATGATGAGAAATTAAATGTTGTTCATCAGGTATTATATGTAATTATTCGTTGATTGTTTTAATCGAAAACTTGAGCATGGAATAAAAATCTGTCATTATGCAGGGGAGTTCTACCATTGTGAATGAACAAAAGGGAGTTAGCACATTGGATAATATGAGAAATTCTGGTCTGTTCTCGACTGAAACTAACCATGAATTAGTAAAAAAAGTGATTTTGATTTTTGTTACTGCTTATATAATTGTGCCTTCTTCAATTGTGAAATTCGTGTATTAATTTGTTATTTTATTATATATAGAGGTGCCAATCAAGAATCATAAGGAGTGAAAATCCAGGGAACTATCAGCGGAGAAAACTTAGTTACAGGAGCATATAGTCCAACAAGTAAATGAGGAAGAGGGTTTACATTATTTTAGGCCTAGATCTCAAGATAGTAAACTAATAATTTTATGATCTTCGTTATTTTTTCCTTATACCTTTGCCCATGTTAAAGCTCCACGCCTCTATCTATATATAATTGTACTACAATAATGGATTTTGAAATTTGGTGTAAACAAAAAAATGCTGGTTATTTGATTGTTTCCCATTACCAAGAATGTTGTAATCCATACATCATGTACTTCAAGTGCATGGATAGGTGAATGTCAATTGATTAGGCACCCAAACTCTTTGTGCATATCCATTCCTAAGAATAAAAGTTATAGGGCTGTGATTTATACCAGTTTAACTTTTAAGCAATCACACACTTTTTTCTTTAGTAGATAGTTTTTGAAATAGTAAAATGTCAAATACTCATTACAAAGTACATTAATATCATAGGCTATATGTTAGAATAGTGACTCAAGCTGATATAGTCAAGTTAGCCTGATGATCTTGATGATAAAATAAGAGCATTTTATGGAGCAGAAAGATTATGAGTCTCCTACAAAAAAATGATTTTTTTGATAACCTTGCAATACTTGATTACTTTGAATTGGTTTGTCTATTAAAGCAAGACACTATTTTCATTAGTATTTAAATTGATGTTTTATCTTATTCTCCCCTGTAATATATGTTACAAATTTCTTACTTTGGTTCACGAATTTTCATAATCTACGGCCCTATACTATATCTATACTATAATTTGATTATCGAGTTGCATTTCAAGAGCGCTCAGACCTCCTCGCGGTACTTTTTTGAAATGAACAATCGTATTTTTTAATTTCTTATATTCATGCCTAGCTATTCGCTTCTTATCCTCCAAACCCTACACATTAACGTCCCCACAATTGTGCCTTTTCCATACGACGACGTTGACCGCCAATCCCACCACCGTTGCCACCTCTTCAACTTCGAATCTTCCCTCTTTTGGATATTAAGTTAGGATTAGAGAGCAGTGATCAACATTGATAATGTAAGAAATTATATTCCTACTCTTATATGTTGGAAATATCTGTTGGACGTGTTTTGCATTTGAACTGCATAGGTATTCTTCTACGTAAATAGTAAATTGTTACTTATTTGATTCATACATACTAAGAAGATTCACTGCTTTTTTATCTTTGTTTCAGATTCAGTGCAATAGCGTTGAAACTAATGAAATAAAGAATCAAGGAAGAACAAGTAAGTTTATGAATACAATTTATAAAGGTATGTTGAAGAAACCTTAACAGTTATAATCCTGCTAAGTATGATGGGGTAAATTAATACGGTGGTCAACAAAAATGCATTTTAGATGCTGACTTCATCTTGAACATTCATCGTATAATATGTAGTCCTTGCATTTCTTTGACCTATTCTCTCTTAAATGGATTTATGATTGTTGTTACTACCTATAAACTTTGGTTATGCTAGATAATTGCTGTTGATTTAATGTTTTTTTTCATGTATATAATTTCAACACTGTTATTTTGTAATAATTCTGAATCCTGCAATTCTTCTAGGTACAATAAACATACATAAATTTTGAGCAGCGTCTATCTTCCAAATAATTGCTACTATGTGTTTTTCCTTTGGATTTCACCTTTTGGTAATTCCTAACTCCTTTACTTACAATGAAGTTTTAAGTATAAATTCATTTTAATTTTTGTGTAGTAAATGAATTTGATAATTATGGAGTAATATATTTTATCTAATTTAAAAATAAATCGGTTGACTGAATGTTTTGCACTTTATAATTATGCTTTGATTCTTATTTCTCATTTTTGTTATCATGGGACATTCTATATGCTTAGGCTTATCCCATAACCATTTAACCATTTAGATATGATATTTTTTCTTAGCTATTCTTCGATTCTTTGTAAAGCTACTAAAACCTATATCTAATTAATGTATATTAATCTAAGTTGTTTTTGATTTGCAACTAATCTTCTTCAGGAAATTCATGATGCAAGAAGGTTGTAAGTCAGTTTTGTTCAATCACAATGTGCTTTCTTTAAATAAAACTATATGCATGTCTTTGATTGGATTTATAGTAACAAATTTAGATATGGGCAAATATTAATTCTAGATGAGAAAATCAAAGGGATATGTAGGAAATTTGAAACATTTAGGTTAGAAAAGTGGACTAAGTTGTGGCACAAATGAAGGTATGTACAGATTTTAAGCTAAGCTAATCCACTTTCCATTTGATAAATTATAATTCTTTTTAAAAGCAAATAATATTGATCAACCAGTAGTCCCCCATCACTGCTACAAAGAATTGCTTCCCAAAGAACTAGCTTAGTCTTGTGATATTACTGTAATTTGGGTGTATTAAAATTTATATAATTACACGACATTGCCAAAATTTGTGTAACGCTTTTTTTTGCACGTCAGGTTTAATAAAATAAACTACGAGGAAGTAATTATATATATTGCCTTATTATTATGATATTTATTTATAAAAAAGGTATTAAAATTAATAACCTTAACAATTCTCTATCATGACAGGCAATTTATCATTAGTGAATGCCTCTGAGTCCCTTGAACCAGTACACACTAAGCATAATTGTCATTCTATTAATACAAATATCGTTGCAGATGTAAAAATTGGAATCTCACAATATCATGCATAATCAAATCGGTTTTCCTAAAGAAACAAGATATTTTCCACAAAAGCAAGATAACGACATGTAGGTTTTCCAAAAAACAAAACTGAACAACCTGTACGCTCATGTGCTTTGATTATGCAGGGCATTTTTAATATTTGGAGTTTTCTAGATGTAATATACTTAATGCTATTTCATGGTTTTTTCCTTTGATATCCTTGATATTATGTGGTGATCCTTAATGAAGTATTCTCAATAGCGAAAAAATGATACATTTATCTTTGATGATCTGTTTAGACAAAACATAAATACACACCTGTAATATAATGGAATTTAGTTTTAAATGTTTGCCTGGTTTTAATACATAATTGGTTTATCTTACTATTCGACATTATTTTCTCTAAGATGCTGCTCAAACTTTAATATGCATGTTGATATGTAAAACATATAATATATTATTATGGTTACCTCATACAAGGACTCCTCTTTTTCCAACTGGGGCATATTAGCCCCATTCTTGATGAAAACCAACAACCTCCATATGATAGTAAGGTGTACATTTTTCCTTCTTCTACTAGGATGGCATCAACAAAGAGATGGTATGTTGCTGGTATAGGTTTGCTAATTTTACAAACGATAGTCAAGTCATGACTGCTTTGAATGCTATATAAGGTCAATGCAATTTGCTGAGACATATAGGTTCATTTTAGCCACTATATTTCGATTTGAGCAACCCTGCACGTAATAGTGCTTTCCCATCGCTGGCTACATTATTTGTCCTTTCACCTATTAGGAATTCTCTAAAAAGCATCTTCACGGAAATTTCTTGACATCCATGATACATTATAGGATGATTTTTATTTTATCTTTAATGCTAAACCATTCACTAAAATCCTTTATTCTGTCTTTAATGCTAAACAATCCTTAAATTTTGGGTTTAGATGATTTAACTCAACAAGATAATTGAAATTCAAATCAACGAACCGGTCAGCTTAAATCAGAAATCCTTTGTTATATCTTGACCCGTTTGAGTCTTTTAAATTGAACCTAATTTACATGTTTTGATTTTTTGGATCATTTCTTTTCTATATATTGATTAAAAAATTGTTATGCATCAGAGAACTTATGAGAGGTGGCTTTAAAATAGTTTTTCTTTATATAGTCATAGTTGATAATTAAGTTACCTGTAATGCGAAAGGTAAAGAATACAAATATTCATATCTTCTTTCTGGCTCTATACACACACATACAAACATACAGATAGATATATACATATACATACATAAATATACATGCATACGTATATGCACGTCTGTGTGCACGTGTGTATGTACATACATATATATTTTTTAATGGATGTATGTTTGCGTATATATATGTAGACATTTACTTGCATATATTTTTAACGGATATCCACTATTGGTAATTGATGCCTAATAGTTTGATTATAAGGACATCGACCGGTCTCTCCCATTAATATTTATTTTACTAATGAACAACAACGATATTAATGTCTTTTCAGAACGTTGACGAAACTTAAGTTCTTAATTATTAAGTTTCAACTATAGTAAGCTTTAAGCTATTATGTAAAAGGTTCATACTATTCATTAGAAACTTTTCTAATATCAACTATAAATAACCTTTTTGACATAGGGCATTATGTCACATGGCATTTACAAACAATTATAAATATTACCTTAAAATAAAAGTGTCCAACATTTGTTCATATGCCATCGTTAATAGTTTGTAACAGGTATGTGATATTTATATAGTAAAGATTTAACTAATTAATGAAGGTTCCTAGGTTGTTAATAGGTTTTTTTATTTGTCTAGTAAAGCTGTAACATTAAATGTGATTCAAGATCCTGGGTTGCTAACAATTTGGGATGTTTTTCAAAAACAATTATGAATAGAATGATAATACTTAAGGCTTCTTCAGTGTAAGGACAATGGAGTCAAGTAATATTAATTATATAAGAATAATGAAACTTTATTCTATTTCTGGATATCAATCATTGCTATAACATTGTAGAGATATAATTTGTGTTCTTTCTGTAATCAACGTTAGCTTAAATGTAGTCAATAATGATAAGGGGAATGAGTTCGATAAAGGATTTGCTATCAATTGTTCATTGATTTATTATTCACAAATTCATTTTACTTTTTCCAATATAGAGCTTTAAATGGAAAAGCAAATGATTATTATGCTCTATGTGATATCCCGGAATTTTTGACAATATCAATTTAATAATCTTTATATAAAACTAAATTGATATTGACAATACTGATTAATAAAATATGTTTTGGTTTAATAATCAGATTTAATAAATATTTAGTTTGTGATTTTATCTTTTAAAAAGCTAAAATAAATGTTTAAATTATAATGTATATATATGTATTTGTATATATATTATAGTTTATCTTTGTTTTGGAATTTAATAAATAAATAAGGTTTTGTTTTTAAATTCTAATAATATATCTAGTAATTAGGAAATTATGTTTTAAATTAATATTAAGCTTTTAAAAATCTATTTAAATTAGTAATTATATGGTTTGATAATATTTAAAATAAATGTAATTGTTTAAAATTTGTCTTAGCTTAATTTTTGTTTTAAAATTTAAATAAAAGTTGATTTTATTTCTTTTTAAATATTATTTGAGTAATATGATTTGAGTATATTTTATATAAGTCTAAATATAAAATAGCATATGATTTAAATTCATTTGATAATAAAAGTGATTTATAATTTCTTTATAAATCATATAAAATTTGTTAATTAGTTATTTTAAGCCATATTAATAAATGTATTATTTTTCATAAATATAAAGAAGAATTAAAATAAGGAAATAGAATCTTCATTTTGAATTTGAATAAATTAATTTTAATTTGGAATTCAAAAATTTAATTTGAATTGAAATTGTTTTTGAAATTCAAATTAATCGATTCTTTAAAATATTTGTATAAGTTTAAATTATAATTTGTTATATTTAAATTTTCTTTAAATAAGTAATTCACATGTATATTTACATAAATATAAATAAATTAAGTTTAAAAGCTTTATCTAACATTTAAATAAAAAGAAAATATAACTAAATTAAATAAAAGATAAATGTTAACAATTAAACAATCTAAGCTACAAGTGTTTAGTTGTAAAACAAACAAATGACAGGTGTCATTGTTTTGTCTTTCTTTTATTGTTATTAAAGTATTTTCAGCCCTTAATCATTTTTATTTTTTTCCATTCATCCTCTTTTCTAAATCAAAGAAAACATTTCACTTAAAAATCTGAAAATCCCTCAAAAACAAAATCTGCAAATTCATTTCAAAAAGCAAATCTAAGATCTAAATCACTCCTTAAAACCAAATCTGCATGCAACTACATTTGCATCTCTAGAAGATCAACTGCATTTTCAAAATCAATCAACCAGATATCAACCTGCAAAATGAATTCCTGCATCTTTATCAAGGCCTGCATGCATCTAGGTTGGTCAGGAATTCAAATGCAAAATCTGGAATCAACTTTGAATCAGGCCTGCATGCATCTAACATGGGTCAGAGTTTTAAATTGCAAGTCTGCATACATGAAGTTTTAACAGAAATCTGAGGCTTTCCTAAAATCATGATGGCTCTGTTAAGATCAGGTGAGTAACATTTTGAAATTTAATTAAGTTAACTTTGGTTTCCTAATTCATCTCTAGAAGAAAAAAAAAATTGTTGTGTATGAACATTTGATGAATATGTGTATATTTATTTTAATACTGCAAATCACTCTGTTTCCAGGATTCAAGTTTTATTTAATTCCTGAGCTCTTGATTCTAATTATAGTTAGTAATTATGTTACAAGCAAATTTATTTATGTGCTCATATAATTAAGTTTGAAATTTTAATTTAGTTAAGATAAAATCAAACCTGCTTTGGAAACAAAAAGGATATGGGAACGTGAATTTGTTTGAAACATAAATTACTTAATTTATTAAATTTAGATTGTGATCTTAAACCATTCAAGGAAACAAGATTTTTAAATCAGAATACACAATCTATAGCTTAAGATTTTGGGGTAGTCCACTTTTATTTGGAAAATGTAAATTTGGAAAATCCTGATGATTTTGGAAATTTGGAAGTTTGAAATTTCTTCTGTTTGTAGTTGAGAGTTTAAGCATTCCGGGAAAATTACCAACTTGATGGATAAATTTTTGGATAGGCAGTGATGAGGGTTTTTGGGTTCTGTAACCCTAGTTCTTGATCTTATTCAAATTTGGATCGTTCTCTCACTCTGGTTGACCGAGTGTGAAGCTGTTTTGGGGAAGTGTAGTTGGGACTATGACAAGGTTGTGGCTGAAGTTTCGACTTAAACGATGGTCGGAGGGAGGTGAGTTCGTCGTTGACAGGGTTGTGGGGTTCTGGGTGTATTGTGTTCCAGTTTTTTTAAAAAGGGAAGCTGCTCTGTTTGTGTTTGGGAAAATGGAAGTATTCTGATGCTTAGGTGTTCAAGTTGGATTCAAGGATGGATGATGGATGTGGATGATCATCATTGATGATCGGAAGTTGCCCATGGATTTTGTGCATGTGCACAGTGGTCAATGGAGGTGATTTGGTTTCTGGAATATGGTGAAGATGTAGTGCTTGGGTCATTTCAGTTTTTGCTCGAAGTTAAGGTAAGGGTGACTCGAAGTAAGATAGGGTTGAACTCGTGTAGTTTTTTTAGTTGTAGGGTTTGTTCCTGAAACCTGAACTGCTTCAGGTTTTTAAAAATTTTAAAACTAAATAAAAAGAAGCAAAGCAAGTTTAAATCTAAACTTAAAAGCAAGATTAAATTATGAATTCAAATAGGTTTGAATTCCAGATTTTAAATAAACAGATTTGCAGAAATGAAATATTTAAAAACTGAAACCTTCACGGTTTTTATATAAAGTGATTTATAAATCTGGAAATATGATTTAAAACATGATTTAAATTTTAAGTTAAAATCTGAATTTGAAATCCCGAATTCAAACTAGAATTTGAATCTGGAAGTTTAGAAGGGAAATAAGTTGATAAATTCAAATGTTATAATTCAAGTTGAATATTTTTGTATTTTATAACATATGTTGTATAAATCTGAAATGAAATTTAAAAAAGGATTTTAAATTTAAATTTTTGAATCTGAAAACTGAAACACGATTTAAATTTTAGCTGTAATATAAATAAGATTTGAATTTAAATGTTTCAAAAAAATCACTTGAATATATTTAAAGTATGATTTAAATTTATTTAAATTGATTATGGATTAAAAACTATTTTTAAAATTTGCCTTAGGAGATGAGCAATCCTTTTAAAAAGATTTTAAATAATTAAACCTTGTTTAAGTTTAAATTTGATTTCATTTTAATTTTAATTTAAAATGGAATTAAAGAGAAATTTAAAAGCAATTTGTTTTTAAATTACTTTGATAATGATAATTTAATCATTAATGAGATTAATGATTTTCATTGTTTTGAACTTAATAATTTATTATTTGATCAAGGTAATTAAGATTTTAATTAATTTAATTAATTAATTAATAATTAGGTTAATTAATTAAATAATTAAGGGTTTTATTTAATTAATTAAAAGTATTAAGTAAGTTAATTAAACTTGATTAAAGTGTGATTTAGAAATTAATTAAATAAGATTTGATTAATTTAATTAATGAATTGAATTTATTAATCAAGTAATTAATAATTAATTAAGTTTTTAATTATCACTTGATTAATTAAATAATTAGAAATAAATTAATGAGTTTTATAAATAAATTAAGAATTGATATTGATTAATTCAGTTAATTACTTTGGAAAAAGTAAATAAAGATTTGTTATTGATTAATGAAGGTCATTAACTTAGTATTATTTTATAATTAATTAATGTAATTAATTTTAATGATTAATTGTATTAATTAGTTTAAAAATAATCATTTGAGAATTATTTAAGTGTAATTACTTAATGTAAGTAATTAAGGAAATTAATTACTAACTGTAATTAATTGAATTATTGATTAATTAAGTTAATTAATTAAGTTTAATTAATTTAAATTAATCGCTGGTTGATTTGAGAGTAATTGCCAATGTAATTAAAAATGAATAATTACTTAGTGAAGTAATTAAGAAGATAAATTACTTGATGTAATTTAATTGAAGGATACTTGGATAATGGAGGAGTTTTGGAAATTAATTACTTTTTGTAATTAATATGTAATTTGTATGTTGAATAATTACTTAAAGTAAGTAATTAATAATTAATTACTTAGTGCAATTAATTTAGGTTTTGATAATTAAGTTATTTAAAGATAATTAAAGATGAAATTGATATAGTTAATTACTTAATGTGATTAATCCAGAATGGTTAATCAATATGGATAATTGATAATTAATTTAAATAGGATAATTATAAATAAAATAATTTGGGATCATTAATTTTAAATAATTAATGATATAATTAAGGATTGATTAATAAGAACAATTAATCAATGAAGAAAATTAATTAATATAATTAATTAAGGATTAATGTAATTAATTATTAATTAATTAATGAAGTAATTACAAGTTAATTACTGATTTGGTTTGGAATAATTAATTTGTGAAATTAATTAAACATTAATTACTCGAATGTAATTAAAGGATAATTAATCAAGATGATTAATTAGGGTAACTTGTTGAGAGTAATTAATTGATTGATTTATAATTAATTGATGTGTAAGCAAGATTTATATGGATGAGTAATTAATTTAATTCATTTTAAATTAATTAAGGAAGAAGTAATTAATTTAATTCATTTTAAATTAATTATAGAATGAATTAATAAGTCATTGCTTATGAATGATGATTGATATTTATTACCCTGAATGGTTGAAATCTCAGATATGGGATATATGGTGTTGTGTGATTTGGATGCTATGGTTGCATTGAGTTGATGATATAGATTATCTGTTGTGATGATAATATTGATTATCTATTGTGATGTTGTGTATTATCTATCTGTGTGTATATAGATAATATTGAATCGAATTGTTTTAAACCTTAAAACAACTTGGACATAAAAGACACGCTTTGGATTTCGATGAGACCGAGATCGGGTTTCCATATTTGGATTTCCGAAAACCACATCGATCCAAATTAATGATAGGTCAAGAATCTTATGTGAAGAGTGAAGACTCGAGGTGTAAGGACTATACGTCAGTATAACTCTGGGGTGATTCCGTGATGAGTTTGACGGAACTAGTTCTTATAGGTTCGAGATGGTGATTTAGAGTGCAAGGGTTATCGTCGTTAACTCTGAGGGTTATTCCAAAATGAGTGTAACGAGATAATGCCTTCGGTTTCGTTCGAACCCGGAACGGACTTGTATGGATTGAATGCTTTCAGAACATCGTCAGGTGGACGATGAGCATTCTAAGAGATGTGTTCTCTAAAGGTAACCGTAGCCTCAAGCCTCATCAACCGGGAATGGCTAAAACAGGGGAGGTGCAGTAAGGCTTCGTGGGTAGCTCCCACTGGAGAGCGAGATTGATCCCTGTCTAGAAGTCTCTTTATATTCGGCTGTGTGGGCAGTTGGTTGCAAACAACTGTGGGGTTGTCTTATTTGGAACTGTTCAGTAAGGAATGGTTCCGGCCTTGTGTTGCAGGGGAGCGGGCGTACTCCTCGGTACGGTGATCTAGGCCACGTACTGTGATGGATGGTACCCCAGTAGCCCTGCCATTGTATGGAATCCACAACCCAATAAGTGCCAACGGTTTTGATTGTATTACCCACTTTTGTGGCTAGTAGCTGGAATTTAATAGATGTAACAATTTCAACTATTTCATATTTACTTGAAAACCCTAGACACTATTATAATATCATCGGATTTCCTATCAAATGTTTTGGTTAGCGTAAGGTAAAAACTTTTCCATGTTTATGTGTGGGAAGTCTTACGTGATACCTTTCATTTAAAAAAGGTTTTTTAAAAGTTAAACAACCTTAACCTGTTACTCACACCAGACCCATGTTTGACCCAGAGTTTATCTTTGTTTTCTTAAACTCTTGGGTACTCAAATTTTTACGAGTAGCCAAGGGATTCAGGTTAGCTTTGACGAATAATGGAGGAGCAATGGAGCAGGAGGCTTTTGCGTTGTAGATATATAGTTCCGCTGTGTGTTCTCTGTGTTGTGATTGTATTGAGTTGTAAATACTAGACAGGTGTTTATAACTGTCTAGTATATGTGATGTGTATATGGTGTAACTCTGATTGGTATTGTATATTATGTAAATACTTATGTTATTAATATAATTTATTCGTTCCGCTGTTGAGATTCTAGTGTTGTTTCTTCTTTTTCTTCTTTCTTTTCTTCTTCTATCCCTTTCTTTCTTAATAGATGATGCGATTTTCTGGGAGTGGAAAGTCGGGTCGTCACAGTTGGTATTAGAGCATTAGGTTGAGTGAATACCTAGGCTCTGGAGTGGTGTCTATCTTGAGAGAGCGTATTTGTAATTTTATTATATTTATTTTATTCTACCTATCTATTGGGTTACATGTTCGGGTTTTCTAATATGGGTTATAAGGTAGATTGAGGTAGTGGTGTGTATAACACAACTACTAATTGGTTGGAGTTTGAATGTTTGAGGTTGGAAGTGTATTTGTCGAGACTGTAGAACTAATGCCGTCTCGAGTGAGATTTGCAGTGGTGCAAGGACTTCATTGATCTCTGAAGGTAACCAGTTAAGGTTCGGAGTTCATCTTTGAAGTTGGATGCGTAGAGTTTGAATCTGTTGACTGAGCAGAAGCGAGTGGTGATATCTTGATACCTCAGGAAATAGTAGCTGCGTGATGAGAGGCAGTGACTATGGATGTTTCCAAAGATATTTCTTTTGAACAAGTTTAAGATAGTAGGTCTGCTTCGGTGTTGTGGCTGAGTTCAGCAGGATGTTTCTGTTTGATTTGAAGTCCGAGTTTCTTGAAGAGCTTTGGATTGAGAATTCTTAGGCATTGGTATCAGCAGTGCAGCTCAGAGTGTGTTGTGTGGCAGAATTTTCTGGCTTAGCAGTTTTCTGGAGAAGGAGTTCAGAAGCAGTAGAGTAGAATCCATTTCTTCGATGGATTGGCAAGACCAGCATAAGCTGTTCTGATTGGTAAAGTGAGAACAGTTTTCTTTGGATTTTAGTTTGGATTGATCGCAAAAGTGATTTGCGATGATTGAGTATTCTCTTGTATTGTTGGAGATTTTTCTGGATGTTTTCAGGGAAGTCAGAAGTTGTCCGCATCTAGAGATTCAGTTTTCTTATCGACCAAGATTCCAAGTGTGGTACCGGTGGTTCAACTAGTTGAAGGTTGGTTCCTTGAGATGGAGTTTGTTGAAGCAACTCAGGATTTGAGGAACTTCTGAATTTTCTCTTGGTTATTACAGATGTTCTTGGTTTTGCTGTCCAGGTGTGCTTGTGTTCTTCATCAACATTCTTTTCTACTCCAGATCAGAGTTGTGCAGCGGAAGCAGTTTGGGAGTGCATCTGCTTTTCTTTTCCGGATAGGAGAAGATTGTTTTCTTATGATGGTGGTGAGTGGAGTTGTTCTTGATCTTGATTGATCGTGGAGGACCATTCTGGTGGTTTGGATTTGGTCTAGTTTGTTTCTTGTGACATCAGCAAGGGTTGAGCTGATCAGGTAAGAAGTAGGCAGCCCGAGATAGTCCGAACAGTTTTGTGAATCTGAAGTCGAAGATCTGATTTTGGATAATTTTCTCAGTTTTTAGGAGCTATAAATTTTGGTAAGGTTGGGAAAGCTAGCTCCGAAATATTTTGGATTTCTTCTGTGTTCTGTTTTGGATAAGTGTTTAATTTTATGGATTGAATTGCCAGTTTGGACAACTGGAATTCGATGTGTTTCACGTATCTCTAAGGGAGTATGTGTATGATCTACCTCTGGTTTTGGAATCAGTTGTTTTGGGAGATTTGGTGGTTGAGTCAGACTTGTCTGTAGTCTGATGTTTTATTCAGTTGTAGATCTAGATGAGTAGGAGTTCTGTAGTTTAGTGGTGTCGATTGTTCGGATTGTATAGAGCGAGTATCCCGGTGTTTACTTGGGAAACTCGAGGAAACTCTATCTAGAATTTTGTCTGGATAGTTAATTTTGTTTGATTGGATGAATTGATTGCTATGGTTGTTAGCATATGTTTGATATATGCTTGGTTTTAAAATTTAAAATCTTCAATAGGTTATTAAATTACATTTGTTTTAAATTTCGGGGACGAAATTCTTTTAAGGGGGAAGGAATGTGATATCCCGGAATTTTTGACAATATCAATTTAATAATCTTTATATAAAATTAAATTGATATTGACAATACTGATTAATAAAATATGTTTTGGTTTAATAATCTGATTTAATAAATATTTAATTTGTGATTTTATCTTTTAAAAAGCTAAAATAAATGTTTAAATTATGATGTATATATATATATATATATGTATTTGTATATATATTATAGTTTATCTTTGTTTTGGAATTTAATAAATAAATAAAGTTTTGTTTTTAAATTCTAATAATATATCTAGTAATTAGGAAATTATGTTTTAAATTAATATTAAGCTTTTAAAAATCTATTTAAATGAGTAATTATATGGTTTGATAATATTTAAAATAAATGTAATTGTGTAAAATTTGTCTTAGCTTAATTTTTGTTTTAAAATTTAAATAAAAGTTGATTTTATTTCTCTTTAAATATTATTTGAGTAATATGATTTGAGTATATTTTATATAAGTCTAAATATATAATAGCATATGATTTAAATTCATTTGATAATAAAAGTGATTTATAATTTCTTTATAAATCATATAAAATTTGTTAATTAGTTATTTTAAGCCATATTAATAAATGTACTATTTTTCATAAATATAAAGAAGAATTAAAATAGGAAATAGAATCTTCATTTTTAATTTGAATAAATTGATTTTAATTTGGAATTCAAAAATTTAATTTGAATTGAAATTGTTTTTGAAATTCAAATTAATTGATTCTTTAAAATATTTGTATAAGTTTAAATTATAATTTGTTATATTTACATTTTCTTTAAATAAGTAATTCACATGTATATTTACATAAATATAAATAAATTAAGTTTAAAAGCTTTATCTAACATTTAAATAAAAAGAAAATATAACTAAATTAAGTAAAAGATAAATGTTAACAATTTAACAATCTAAGCTACAAGTGTTTAGTTGTAAAACAAACAAATGACAAGTGTCATTGTTTTGTCTTTCTTTTATTTTTATTAAAGTATTTTCAGCCCTTAATCATTTTTATTTTTTTTCATTCATCCTCTTTTCTAAATCAAAGAAAACATTTCACTTAAAAATCTGAAAATCCCTCAAAAACAAAATCTGCAAATTCATTTCAAAAAGCAAATCTAAGATCTAAATCACTCCTCAAAACCAAATCTGCATGCAACTACATTTGCATCTCTGGAAGATCAACTGCATTTTCAAAATCAATCAACCAGAATATCAACCTGCAAAATGAATTCCTGCATCTTTATCAAGGCCTGCATGCATCTAGGTTGGTCAGGAATTCAAATGAAAAATCTAGAATCAACTTTGAATCAGGCCTGCATGCATCTAATATGGGTCAGAGTTTTAAATTGCAAGTCTGCATACATGAAGTTTTAACAAAAATCTGAGGCTTTCCTAAAATCATGATGGCTCTGTTAAGATCAGGTGAGTAAAATTTTGAAATTTAATTAAGTTAACTTTGGTTGCCTAATTTATCTCTAGAAGAAAAAAAAATTTGTTGTGTATGAACATTTGATGAATATGTGTATATTTATTTTAATACTGCAAATCACTCTGTTTCCAGGATTCAAGTTTTATTTAATTCCTGAGCTCTTGATTCTAATTATAGTTAGTAATTATGTTACAAGAAAATTTATTTATGTGCTCATATAATTAAGTTTGAAATTTTAATTTAGTTAAGATAAAATCAAACCTGCTCTGGAAACAAAAAGGATATGGGAACATGAATTTGTTTGAAATATAAATTACTTAATTTATTAAATTTAGATTGTGTATCTTAAACCATTCAAGGAAACAAGATTTTTAAATCAGAATACACAATCTATAGCTTAAGATTTTGGGGTAGTCCACTTTTATTTGGAAAATGTAAATTTGGAAAATCCTGATGATTTTGGAAATTTGGAAGTTTGAAATTTCTTCTGTTTGTAGTTGAGAGTTTAAGCATTCCGGGAAAATTACCAACTTGATGGATAAATTTTTGGATAGGCAGTGATGAGGGTTTTTGGGTTCTATAACCCTAGTTCTTGATCTTATTCAAATTTGGATCGTTCTCTCACTCTGGTTGACCGAGTGTGAAGCTGTTTTGGGGAAGTGTAGCTGGGACTATGACAAGGTTGTGGCTGAAGTTTCGACTTAAACGATGGTCGGAGGGAGGTGAGTTCGTCGTTTACAGTGTTGTGGGGTTCTGGGTGTATTGTGTTCCAGTTTTTTTAAAAAGGGAAGCTGCTCTGTTTGTGTTTGGGAAAATGGAAGTATTCTGATGCTTAGGTGTTCAATTTGGATTCAAGGGTGGATGATGGATGTGGATGATCATCACTGATGATCGAAAGTTGCCCATGAATTTTGTGCATGTGCACAGTGGTCACATGGAGGTGATTTGGTTTCTGGAATATGGTGAAGATGTAGGGCTCGAGTCATTTCAGTTTTTGCTCGAAGTTAAGGTAAGGGTGACTCGAAGTAAGATAGGGTTGAACTTGGGTAGTTTTTTTAGTTGCAGGGTTTGTTCCTGAAACCTGAACTGCTTCAGGTTTTTTAAAATTTTAAAACTAAAAAAAAAGAAGCAAAGAAAGTTTAAATCTAAACTTAAAAGCAAGATTAAATTATGAATTCAAGTAGGTTTGAATTCCAGATTTTAAATAAACAGATTTGCAGAAATGAAATATTTAAAAACTGAAACCTACACAGTTTTTATATAAAGTGATTTATAAATCTGGAAATATGATTTAAAACAAGATTTAAATTTTAAGTTAAAATCTGAATTTGAAATCCCGAATTCAAATTAGAATTTAAATCTGGAGTTTAGAAGGGAAATAAGTTGATAAATTCAAATGTTATAATTTAAGTTGAATATTTTAGTTTTTTATAACATATGTTGTATAAATCTGAAATGAAATTTAAAACAGGATTTTAAATTTAAATTTTTGAATCTGAAAACTGAAACACAATTTAAATTTTAGTTTTAATATAAATAAGATTTGAATTTAAATGTTTCAAAAAAATCACTTGAATATATTTAAAGTATGATTTAAATTTATTTAAATTGATTATGGATTAAAAACTATTTTTAAAATTTGCCTTAGGAGATGAGCAATCCTTTTAAAAAGATTTTAAATAATTAAACTTTGTTTAAGTTTAAATTTGATTTCATTTTAATTTTAATTTAAAATGGAATTTAGAGAAATTTGAAAGCAATTTTTTTTTAAATTACTTTGATAATGATAATTTAATCATTAATGAGATTAATGATTTTCATTGTTTTGAGCTTAATAATTTATTATTTGATCAAGGTAATTAAGATTTTAATTAATTAATTTAATTAATTAATAATTAGGTTAATTAATTAAATAATTAAGGGTTTTATTTAATTAATTAAAAGGATTAAGTAAGTTAATTAAACTTGATTAAAGTGTGATTTAGAAATTAATTAAATAAGATTTGATTAATTTAATTAATTAATTGAATTTATTAATCAAGTAATTAATAATTAATTAATTTTTAAATTATCAATTGATTAATTAAATAATTAGAAATAAATTAATGAGTTTTATAAATAAATTAAGAATTGATATTGATTAATTCAGTTAATTACTTTGGAAAAAACTAATTAAAGATTTGTTATTGATTAATGAAGGTCATTAACTTAGTATTATTTTATAATTAATTAATGTAATTGATTTTAATGATTGATTGTATTAATTAGTTTAAAAATAATCATTTGAGAATTATTTAAGTGTAATTAATTAATGTAAGTAATTAAGGAAATTAATTACTAATTGTAATTAATTAAATTGTTGATTAATTAAGTTAATTAATTAAGTTTAATTAATTTAAATTAATCACTGGTTGATTTGAGAGTAATTACCAATGTAATTAAAAATGAATAATTACTTAGTCAAGTAATTAATAAGATAAATTACTTGATGTAATTTAATTGAAGGATACTTGGATAATGGAGGAGTTTTGGAAATTAATTACTTTGTGTAATTAATATGTAATTTGTATATTGAATAATCACTTAAAGTAAGTAATTAATAATTAATTACTTAGTGTAATTAATTTAGTTTTTGATAATTAAGTTATTTATAGGTAATTAAAGATGAAATTGCTATAGTTAATTACTTAATGTGATTAATCCAGAATGGTTGATTAATATGGATAATTGATAATTAATTTAAATAGGATAATTATAAATAAAATAATTTGGGATCATTAATTTTAAATAATTAATGATATAATTAAGGATTGATTAATAAGAACAATTAATCAATGAAGAAAATTAATTAATGTAATTAATTAAGGATTAATGTAATTAATTATTAATTAATTAATGAAGTAATTGCAAGTTAATTACTGATTTGGTTTGGAATAATTAATTTGTGAAATTAATTAAAGATTAATTACTCGAATGTAATTAAAGGATAATTAATCAAGATGATTAATTAGGGTAACTTGTTGAGCGTAATTAATTGATTGATTTATAATTAATTGATGTGTAAGCAAGATTTATATGGATGAGTAATTAATTTAATTCATTTCAAATTAATTAAGGAATAAGTAATTAATTTAATTCATTTTAAATTAATTATAGAATGAATTAATAAGTCATTGCTTATGAATGATGATTGATATTCATTTCCCTGAATGGTTAAAATCTCAGATATGGGATATATGATGTTGTGTGATTTGGATGCTATGGTTGCATTGAGTTGATGATATAGATTATCTGTTGTGATGATAATATTGATTATCTATTGTGATGTTGTGTATTATCTATCTGTGTGTATATAGATAATATTGAATCGAATTGTTTTAAACTTTAAAACAACTTGGACCTAAACGACACGCTTTGGATTTCGATGAGACCGGGATCGGGTTTCTATATTTGGATATCCGAAAACCACATCGATCCAAATTAACGATAGGTCGAGAATCTTATGTGAAGAGTGAAGACTCGAGGTGTAAGGACTATACGTCAGTATAACTCTGGGGGTGATTCCGTGATGAATTTGACGGAACTAGTTCTTATAGGTTCGAGATGGTGATTTAGAGTGCAAGGGTTATCGTCGTTAACTATGAGGGTGATTCCAAAATGAGTGTAACGAGATAATGCCTTCGGTTTCGTTCGAACCCGGAACGAACTTGTATGGATTGAATGCTTTCAGAACATCGTCAGGTGGACAATGAGCATTCTAAGAGCTGTGTTCTCTCAAGGTAATTGCAGCCTCAAGCCTCATCAACCGGGAATGGCTAAAACATGGGAGGTGCAGCAAGGCTTCGTGGGTAGCTCCCACTGGAGAGCGAGATTGATCCTTGTCTAGAAGTCCCTTTATATTCGGCTGTGTGGGCAGTTGGTTGCAAACAACTTCGGGGTTGTCTTGTTTGGAACTGTTCAGTAAGGAATGGTTCCGGCCTTGTGTTGCAGGGGAGCGGGCATACTCCTCGGTACGGTGATCTAGGCCACGTACTGTGACGGGCGGTACCCCAGTAGCCTTGCCATTGTATGGAATCCACAATCCAATAAGTGCCAACGGTTTTGATTGTATTACCCACTTTTGTGGCTGGTAGCTGGACTATTTCATATTTACTTGAAAACCCTAGACACTATTATAATATCATCGGATTTCCTATCAAATGTTTTGGTTAGCGAAAGGTAAAAACTTTTCCATGTTCATGTGTGGGAAGTCTTACGTGATACCTTTCTTTTAAAAAAGGTTTTTTAAAAGTTAAACAACCTTAACCTGTTACTCACACCAGACCCATGTCTGACCCAGAGTTTATCTTTGTTTTCTTAAACTCTTAGGTACTCAAATTTTTATGAGTAGCTAAGGGATTCAGGTTAGCTTTGACGAATAATGGAGGAGCAATGGAGCAGGAGGCTTTTGCGTTGTAGATATATAGTTTCGCTGCGTGTTCTCTGTGTTGTGATTGTATTGAGTTGTAAATACTAGACAGGTGTTTATAACTGTCTAGTATATGTGATGTGTATATGGTGTAACTCTGATTAGTATTGTATATTATGTAAATACTTATGTTATTAATATAATTTATTCATTCCGCTGTTGAGATTCTAGTGTTGTTTCTTCTTTCTCTTCTTTCTTTTCTTCTTCTATCCCTTTCTTTCTTAATAGATGGTGTGATTTTCTGGGAGTGGAAAGTCGGGTCGTCACACTCTAAATCTAAATTAGTTTGCTCTATTTGCCAAACAATAATAGCTTAATTAAGAGCAAATGGTAGATGAATTATATAGTCCAATGGATCAAAATATTAAATGGCAGTCCTATGTTATTTAACAAGGTATAAAGTAATATAGTCTAGATTCTAATAAAATTTCCAATTTTATTATATGATTTGCATGTTTTAAAAATGGAAGTCTGAATTTTTTGGCTAATGGGTTGTAAAAATAGGACGCCTGCTACAAGATTGTGAGAAAATTATGTTTGGAGTTTTCTACATGTCATGTTGTTTTTTTCCTTATGAATCCAAAATTCATTCATGCATTTATAGTGCAGTATGTCTCTGTTACTAATATTATTAATGAGTTACTAAAATTATTCATTATAAATGCAGATGGAGGTTCTACATCCTGCTGTGTAAGGTTGGGATATGGAAGGCCTAATTACGATTGGGGAAACTATTTGAAAAAGTAATCTGAACTTCATCATTTTCATTTTCCCAAATTAGCACAATTTAATTTGTTATGAAAATTTATAATGGAACTTTAATTTTTCGAACTTTTATTGGTCACATGGCATGTAAAATTTGTCAACTTTCCGTTCATGCGCATAACTATGGATTTAAAATGTAGATTCATTGGTTTTAGTTTTTAGCCAATTACTTTTTCAGTTATTGCATGTTTCCATTAACATTCTTTTTTATTATACTTAATTATATGTTTATTATTGACTTTCCATGTGATCACTTAATATGCATGTGCAAGAACGGCAGGTCAACTCCTACATATTTATTGCTATGATTCTTTGTTGCGCCTATTGAAAAGATCTATCTTTTGCATTAAAGTTAAATGAAAGATGCGTCTGTTCTATGCCCTCTGTTTGCTTAATGGGCATGTAGCCAGGTTTAGCTATTTATTTGATTTGGTTGGTGGTGTATATTTTTAGGGGATTTTTGTGTACAAATTTTAAGACTTATATCTTTATTAATTATTGGCTTGGGACCACAAAATTTTTGTCCTATCGTGGACTTTCCAAAATACCCGTTAGTTATATATAACTTAGTTGTTATATATTTTTTCATGTACAAGTACCTAAAATGAATTGGTAAAATCCTAATAAAATACAGATGTTATTTTTATTACTTTCAGCCTATTATTTCTACGCTAAGCTGGAATTATTCATACTAAGTTAAAACAGTTAATTTTTTAAAAAAATTCAAACTATTCCTCTATGCTTAAGATTTGGATCTAACAAATAAATAACATTTAAACAAATAAACATCATTTACAAATTTGTTGTTGATTAACTAATGACATAAATAAAATTTAAACTAACGAAAATTTAAATGTGGCAACTTAAAAATAAAAATTTAAATTAACTATACATGATTTCAACATAAAAACATGATAAATATTTTTGCAAATCATTTTCTCTTTAATGTGTTAATCATATCTAAATTGTAGAAGTACAATTGACGTGTAAAACACATGCCATTTTGTCATCTATGTACTAAGCTCAACTATCGAGATCCAGAAGGTATTTAAGTGAGTTTAGTGTTTGAGAATTCAATACATATACTTCTCATACTAAGGTATAAATTTGATCATTTCAACATTTGCTTTAGGTCTACATTCAATTTCTGACTAAAAATTTAAAATGTTCTACTTCTAGTGTTTTTGGCTTCATTTTAGGCAGTGTACTAAATTTGTTCAATCCTATATTTACAGGCATTTGTTACTTATCCAACTTGCTCTTAATACTTTAGATAAGCTTTACAAATATAAACGAAACAAAGCATGCTATTAGCCTTTACCTGAAAGTTTCCAACCTGAGGCGCAATGATTATTATTATATTTCAACTTTTTTCCATCTGTTGGCATTCAAAAAAATTATAAAACAAAGTTTTCTGATACTACAATGCAGTTGTCCTTTTGTTGTATTATGTATCAAGCTCGTGGGTTTCCCATAATTTTATATAAACTATATAGAAATTAGTTATGCCTAATTACTAAAATATTATCTTCGTCGTCTAATAATAAAAGATGAATAAGTCTGTGATGTCTTAATCTAAAATTCATTTCAAGCTCACTTTTTGGGTCAGTTTTGTAATTTTTATCCATAATATACATCTGTGGTGGCCACTATTATATTGATGATTTTTCATGGAATTATGTGCTGCTTATAATTACATTATACTATTTTGACAACTAACCCTAATGTACATTGATATCAAAGGGTGATTTCATTGCATTTGGTGTACTAACATCTGTTTCTTCTATATGCCCTCAAGCAATTATTTATAGTTTAAAATAGACTAATTAGGCTACAATGTTGCGCCCTTAGTCTATAAATCTTTATTCTCGAATTTTTGTTATGCTGAAACTAGCGGGTTAAATATATCATGTATTTACAATCCGAGTTGCTAGTTGACATACTTTCTATACCACACGTTATTGTTTCCTTATACATTTTACGATGCTTCTTTTCATGATAAATAAATTAAATATATCCTTTGAAAAATGTTGAACTTTGTATATTAATTATGCAATGAATTAAAAATAAGCAAAATAATAAACAAAATATGGTCCTAATCAGGCGACCTACGTGTTTGATATTTGTATTCTGGACGTGGTACAAATTTTCTTGCATACCTATTTTAACAGTTTTCCTACAAAATAATACATAATAATAATATGTCCACCACATCCGTGTGTGAAGCACGGGTTCGCATTAGTTAATTAAATATTCGAAATCAGGATCATAAATTTTCGAGATGTTACAGCCGTGAGATATATCGTTAGCGCTCTGATATGAATTTACTTGTCTATTTGTAGGAGACCAAATCAATAATCCGTACTTATGTGGATCTAGGTTTTCGATTTAACAAAAATTCAGGCCCAATGGGGTGTGAATTGTTACAGGTTCGCTAATCAATATAAATTGGTACTGATCATTAGAAATAAGGTAGGAGCTATTGCTTTAGGATGAATCAAGCCATAGGAGAAAGCGTGCTTGTCGTTGATTTTGGTTTTCAAAACTATATAGTAACATATGTAGTGTAAGTCGCATTGCATACATAGGCATCACATATTCTTTCTTAAGAGACCAATCATTCTTATTACAACTTATTAGAATGAACCGACCAATTGTAATATATCTAGGACTACTATTTCTGGAGTAGAACAAGGAGTGGGCACTAAGGCGGTAGTGAACCCTGATATGCTGGCTATGTTCAACAATATAATGAGGAACATGATACAAAACACCTAAGGAATTGCTCTGGTTGTTATGGGTGTTGGAGCTCCGGTGCAAGCGACAAGAGCTGACTTTGTTAATTTAAATAAGACACCTGGTAAAGTCAATGTAGTTGCCGATACTTTGAGTAGGAATCACGCTGTTCTTTCTCATCTTGTTGTCACTCCTACTCTCCTTGAAAAGGTCGCTAGCCGATAAAAAGATGACAAGTTTCTTCGAGGTATTTATAGGAGAATTCTTCGAGGCGAAGATACCAGTTTTGAAACCAATCATAGTGGAATTATTAGATTGAAAGGCAGGATGTGTGTTCCAGACATCCTGGATTTGAAACGTGAGATTTTGGACGAGTGTCACATGTCTAAACTCAGTATCCATCCAGGAGTTAATAAGATGTATAGAGACATCAAAAGAACTTTCTGCTGGAAGATAATGAAAAGGGATATATCTATTTATGTGAGTCGTTGTGCTACCTATCAGCAAATTAAAAGTTATCAAAAGAAAGTAGCCGGTTTACTCCAACCTTAGGAGGTACCCAAGTGGAAATGGGATCAAGTATCGATGGGTTTTATTGACGGGTTGCTTCGCACTCGAAAGGGGAATGAAGTAATTTGGGTTATTGTGGACCATTCGACTAAAACAGCCCATTTCATTCCAGTGAAATCTACCCGTATAGCAGCAAATTTGGCTGATTTATATGTCAAAGAAATTGTTCGTCTCCACGGTATACCTAGCAGTATAGTGAGTGATCATGATCCAATCTTCACCAGTAGATTTTATGAGGCGTTTCAAGCCGCATTGGGAACCAAACTGAACTTCAGCAATGCTTGTCACCCATAGTCTGACGGGCAGTGTGACGTCTCAAAAATCCGTACACTTTGAATCGACAATAATCCACAGTCCGACCCAAAAAGCAAAGACTGACAGAAAGTCAAGAGAAAGAAAGGAAGAGAGAAGAAGAGAAGAGAAGAAAGAGAGAAGATAGAAAAAAAGCACAATACAGAATCTCATATCGCAGCGGAAACATATAATATCATATCATTGATCTTTACAAAATAGAAACTGTACATATACATACATAAATCAGAGTTCAACAATCAAACAATAATTATCAGCTTGAACAGTTATAATAATCTGTCCTCACAAATGCCGATAATTTAAACAACTAAGCACAGCGGATAATCAATAATCAAAACAGATGCGCGTATACGAAATGAAGATCTCCAGCTCTCCTGCTGAAGCTTCAAAAGCACCAAATCTAAACCTGTAAATATACTCGGTCTGACCCGAGCATTGAAAGGGAAGAACGTCCGGATCAGTCTGGTAAACCAACGTGAGAAACACACTCAACTGAATTTGTTAAATTACCAAATTTTTCCTTTATCAAAATAAAAGTATCTCGTAAAACAAGTCCACACATAAACACGGACATGTTTTTACCTTACGATAACTAAATCATTTCATATCAAACTCATGTGATATTATACTAGTGTCTAGTATACAAATAATATTTAAAATAGTCGAAATTGTTGCCATTATTAAATTCCAGCATACTAGGCTCTACAAATAAAATGGCAGGTACGTAGTAGAGTTTGGATTTCCATACAAATGACCAGGTGAAGGAACTACCTGCCGAAGGGGTACACCTCTAGATGGATGTCCCAAGGCACATAACATCTGCCCTCTAGCAACACAAGACCGTCCCAACTCTGTAACTAGATGGTACCGAATATGACATCCTTCGGTCGTTACCGGCCTTTACTGAGGGCCCTCTAGCATACAAACCACAATAATCAGATACACAACATCATAGCGTGTAAAGATATATCTAGAAGAGGATGATCATATCCTACTTAGGAATGACCCACTTAGCCTTTCCGCATCTAACCCTGTTTTGGTCATTTCCGGTTGATGAGGCCTGATGAGGTAACTATTACCTTTCACAATCACATATCACATCACTTTGAATGCCACGTGGCCATTTCCGTTGACTTCTAATTGCCTTCCACAAAAATACAACCCTTAAGCTCATACGTCTCAAGGAGGATGTTAAGCTAAGATAAGTTGCCTTCTCCGCCACCACTGATGTACGTTTGTAAAAACCAATGTTCGTAATCTTTAGAAATGCAATGTCAGAAAAACATCCATACAAGTTGTCCAGGAACAGGACAAACCGAAGGTACTTTCCTACCACATCCTATCAGGAAATCCCTAGGTTTAGTAGCGAATAGTCGTTGCATCGGGTATTTCATAATGAAGAGACCACTGCTACTGGATGTATATTGGGATTTGAACCCCAAAAGATCAACAAGCAGTCCCCCACTATGAAACTTCGGAATATCAATATCATCACAAGCAACCTACATAATCATCGCATATATGTTGGTCCAAAGTGATTTTCAGATAAATCTGATCCCGGTCTCTTCGCACTAACAACGCAAAAGCGTTTCTCAACCTCACATAGAAACTAAGTCTCATAAACTTATCACGTCTCCAACTTTCAACTTGCTATCCTTCGTCCAAGAAGGAAGCTCGATAGACTGGAGTAATACTCCGCACTGTACGAATTAACATCCTCAATACAAACGATAATCAAGCCTACACAGAAGGCTACGTACTAAATGTACGACTAAATAGTTCCCACATCAAGTCGAGGAACTAAAATTTGGCTAATGTTTGTTTTTTTTTTGAGAAAAATGTGTGATCCTCTAAAGAAGATTATTTGGCTAATGTTTGATAGTCGGTTATTTAACTATCAAAGCAAACAAACAAATATTCAGCACCATAACAATCACTAGGCCCTTTTTAATTAATCTTTTATTAATTAAATCATTTGCCAAATATTCACTTTAAATTATCTTTTAAAAGATATAATCTCAAAACATTTCAACATTGGAAAACATTTCCTTATACTTATAAAATAATAAGTAATTCACAAATCAATTTATTTCCAACACTTAGAAAATATTGCATATAATTAAATCACGATTGAGTATATATTTTATTCTTTAAGGAAAACATTCTTATTAAACATATTTATTCGGGTCAAAACGAATGTTGCGTAAAACATCGTTACGACAACCCAAAATCACTAGTATAGGGATTCGATATTAAGATAGATATATAAATCCCAATACTATACAAAATATTTTCTTTTGAAAATCATTTACTATAACAACAATGTTATAGTCCATCATTTCCTTATTTCTCGAAAACATCTATTTCAAAAATGAATGTTGAAATCTATAGTTTCGGTCCTTAATACATTTTAAAACATCTTTTAACCATTTTAAATCCATTTAAAATATCACTTCCAAAACATTTATTTAATTCAAAAGGTTATTCACTTTGCAAAGCATATCATTTTATTCAATATATTATTCACTGTCCAAAATCATGAATATTGTTCATTTAATCCAATTCAATGTTTCTACACATTTATTAAAGGATAATCCACTATCCAAAATCATGGATATAATTCTCTAACCAAAATCAATACTATTGCACATTAAATTTAAAAGGATAATTCACGGTCCAAAATCGTGAATATAATCCCTTTAAAAAAACTTCTATATTTAACTTATCAAATTCAATTGATTTCGGATATATAAAACAATGTTTATAAATTCCATTTATATTTTATAAAAACTTCAATATACAAAATTCCTTTACTAACCAATTCCATTTATAACTCATTTATATACCAAAAAGCCAAATTATAAGTTAATAACTTATAATTCATTTATTTTACAAAATCATTCATTTTATAACTTCACAATTATAAATCTTATTCACTTATAAACTCCATTTATAACTTCATTTTAACATTTACAAATCTCCTTTACAATTTCATCATTTCGATTTATAAAAATCCAATTTTATAAATCTTATATAGAAACCTTTTATAATAAATTCAAAAATCACCATTTAAACTATTTATAAAAAAATCAATTTCATATTTCCAAAAATCACATTTCAATTATATTTCTCAAAAACCATAATTTCAATTATATTTCACAAATATCATAATTTTTATAACATAAAAATTAGAACATTTATTTATTTAAAATAAATCCATTCCTTTAACACTTTAAAATTCAACAAAACATATATTTTCAAAATCATTTTAAAATCCTTTTAAATTTGGAAATCATCAAATAAACATTTTTAAATTAAAAAATATGGCCCAATGCTGCAACGGTACCAAATACAACAATCACGACATCCAAAACATTATGTATCATATGATAACAGAATATATAACAATATCTGTAAATAAATCAATACTGGTGAGGAATCCAGTTGGATCCATTCAACCTGTCACCTGCAACAAATATACATATTAGATTATGTGTACAATGTCCGCTTCAAGGCAGACGCGCGTACAAAGGGTCATCCGCTCATACACGGTAACGTATAGGGTCATCTGCTCCACCAAGCAGGTATATATCCAAGTACCAATTAATATATAGATATATCATCCAAACAATCATCAGTTATCATAAATGATATTTATTCTCACTTATATAAAAATATCGGTGAGTCATAAAGAGTGAGTTGTACTCACATTGCTTGTAGTCGTCGCGATAGCGATTTATTACGATTAAATTAAACAAGCATTTAATTTCAACCAAAATTTTCACTAGCTCAAATAAATCCCAATCTAGCTCCATAATGTAGTGCTCGTCAATATGAACCCAACGCAATTCGTTTCGTGCGAAACAAACCCCGTATGAAAAGGTTATAGCATCTTAAAGTTTGTACGTTTTTATAATATAATAATTAATCAATTTATCTTTTTTTTTTCTAAAACCTTTGTCAATCCTGGCCGTATATTTTCATTTCCCTCAGATCTAAACTATCCTCCCCTTCTTCTTCATCATGTTCCTTTGCACATGTGAAACCCAACCTAGCCACCAATTTCCTTGAATTTTTGCATCGCCTATGACCAACTAGAAGATGATCAGAGACCGCCATATCGAAGCGCTACTCAAGCACCACCATCAGCCCGAGTATGGTGAAGCTTGGCTATGTATTTTTCTTGAAAAATGTACGTGACCTGACAACAAACGTGGCCTATTTGACGTCGATTCGTTGCGTGAAATCCAATCATAACTGTTGGATTGATAGCTCTCATCGTACTCTACAACTTCGTAGGTGAAAGTTTCTTGAATCGATTTGTAGATTGGAAGATAATTGTAGAAGATTGTAATGAAATTCTGGCCATAGAAATAAAAATGGCGGCCAGCCCTAATCTCGTTTAGGGTTAAGTGAAAACAATGAAATATGGAGGCCTTTTATAGAAAATTGCAAAACACTATTCATCTCAAAAATTTTCGAACTTGAAACGAAGCGTGCCGCCCAGCATTAATAATGTTTTACCCATATTATGAATACAATGGAATATATATCAAGAGCCAATTCGATCGTATTTGAAAGATAGGTTTTCGAACTGAATTATTTTAAATTTAAAATTCACTTAAACAGTTTTCTACGCGTTTTAGCTTGCCTCGGACAAACCGTAAATCCGATTGACACGAAATTTGAAATCTTACGACAATATAACATTACGAATTCAATGAAACTAGTTTCGTCAAAATCCAAGACTGTTTGAAAAATGGCTATTTTTACTCGTCAATTAAATATTAAAATATTCAATTTCTAGAATTTAACTTTTAATCAATTTTAAAAGTTCTCTAACATCATTCTAATTCAAATAAGACTTTATTACAACTTTATAAAACATTTTTATTTACATTAAATCCACATATCAATTATTTTCACAATTTCAAATATTAAATTAACAATTTAATTATCCAATTAAGTCCAGATATTCGAAATAAAATCTATTCAGCTTATATAATTAACTTGTGAATATTTAAAATCAATTAAATATACGAATTTCAAATGACTGAAATTCTGGTTCGTTACAGGCAGACTAAAAGGATTAATCAAATATTAGAAGATATTTTGCGCGCTTGTATTCTCGACTTTGGTGGTTCTTGGGAGGACCATTTACATCTGGTTGAATTCTGATATAACAACAGCTATCAGGCCAGTATTAAGATGGCTCCTTTTGAAGCTTTATATGGTCGTCCATGTCGATCACCTGCATGCTAGATCGAGTCAGGTGATACACTCGTCCTTGGACCAGATATGATTAAGGAAGCCACTAAAAAAGTGTATTTTATTCGAAAGAAGTTGAAAACGGCTCAAAGTCGTCAGAAGAGTTATTACAACCGCAGAAGAAGAGATTTGGAATTCCAAGTTGAAGATTCTGTATTCCTAAAAGTGTCTCAAATGCGAGATGTGTTGAGATTTGGGATAATTGGTAAGATGGCACCGCATTATATTGGTCCTTTCCCTATATTGGAAAGGATCGGTCTTTTAGCGTACCGAGTGCAACTATCCAACTAGTTATCTGGTATATACGATGTATTTCACGTTTCACATCTTCGGAGATATGTGCACGATCTAGATAGTATTACCGACGAGGTTGCTCGGCAGAATTTGGAAATCACACCAAATTTGGCAGTAAAGAGAGAACCGATAAAGATTATAGATCATGATGAAAAGCAATTGAGGAATAAAGTTGTGAAACTAGTCAAAGTGCAATGGAGCGGTGATCCAAAGGACTGTACTTGGGAAACAAAGGATAGCACGCAGAAGTCCTATCCCAATTGCAGAGTAGATATCTCGGCATAATCTGGTAAGCCATTTTCTATCTTTTTCTGTATTCATATATTCTTTGTTCATCTTTCTCTCTCTTTCAAATTTCGAGGGCGAAATTTTCTTAAGGGGGGAATCTGTAACATTCTCAAAATTTTATCAATTTAAAATTTAGTAAATAATGTGAATTTTGGAATAAATTGTGGAATTAATTCGAATTTTTCAAAATAAATAAAATACGTGTTGATTTATATATATAAATAAGATTGTAAAATTGCATTTGAATTTAAGAATTCAAATATATATATATATATATATATATATTAAAACTATTTGAATTTAAATTATATGAGTATATATACAAATAGATTATAATTCAAATTTGTAATTGAATTGAATTTGATTTGAATTTAAAATTTAGATAAATGTCTTAGAAAAATATCTTGCATTTAAAATAATAAATATGTAATTTATTTAATGTGAAATTAGTTCTAAAACATTTATTCTTTAAATTTGTATGTAAAAATAAATAGGAAATGTATTTATAAAATAAGGTAAATATGATATAAAATTTATTTAAAATTCTTTTATCTATGTGAAATACAAGTGTTAAGCATGTAACAAGAAATAATACTAGTGTTATTCATATGATAAGTGTTTTAACAAATGTAATCATTTTGGACAAGTGCCATTTTATTTCATCTTTGAGAATTTTTTTTAACAAAAATAGAAAACAAAATTTTATAAACCATTTCCTCCTCTCTCTCTTTTCTTTTACCATCATTTTCAAAAGACAAAGTCTGTAAACTTTCTAAAGCTAGGAAACAAAATTCTTAAAGAAAAATGAATCAGAAAATTTATTAAAAACAAACTGAACTCAATTCAATCTGAAGCTATAATCTATCTTAAACCAGAAATTAAGCAAGCAAGATCATCTCTATCAAGTAAATCAAAGTTTTTCAGCAATCAAGAAAAGCAGAGCTTCAAAAATTCAAGTGTGTAAGAAAAAAAAATCTGAAGCAAGCAGCAGTTCAACAATCAAGCATTCCAGACTAAAACCATAAACTGGTTCAGATCAAAATTTTGAAATCAATCTCAGCAACCAACATACTTTCCCAAACCTTCAAACAACTTCCAAGTCCCTTTGTTCAAAATACTCGTGTGAGTAAACTTTTTGATCTGGATTCTAGCTTGTTGTTTGAAAAATCATGTTGAAGTACGATTGAAAATTTTTGTGTGCATGTATATTTATACATGAAGATGATATGTGCATGTCTGTAAATAAGGACATAAGCCCTGTTCCAGGGTCAGGAATTCGAAATCCTGTATAAAATCCAACTTCTTTTTCTCTGATCATCATTAGGCCTTAGGATCTAAACAAGATTGATTTGTTTAAACATGCTTTAAGTTCTAAAAATTAATTTAAGCAAAAAGAAATTAAGATTTTCTCTGGAAATGAAAAATACAGGAAAAGTTCAAAATGGGTAAAAATTCAAACATCATGGATTATAATTTCAGGCATACTATCTAAAAGGGTTTTGAAAAAAAGATTTTTAAAAGTAAAATCATTTTTTTAAGTATGAATTCACTGTTTTATTTGAGGATGATCGAAATTGGGGGAATCGTCAAATTCCGGTCACCGGCGTGATGAGGATGGTCAAGGTTGTGGCTGGAGATGGCTGAGTTGTTGGGGGTTCGGGGAAAAATACTCAAAGAATTTTAATTTGATTGTGATGGCCAAACGACGTTCATCTAGGGTTTAAAACCCATATATACTCTTAGTCAAAAAAGGTATTGTTGCGTCATCGTTTGTCGACCGGAGTCGATCGCACCAATGCAAATCGAAGTATCAGATATCGAGGAAGTTTCAAATACGACCACGTGACCTCTGATGGCCAGAGATGGAAGAACGAGGCATTTTTGTGTTGATCGTTTTGGTTCCAGTATTGGTCAGAAAGCTCGATTGCGAATTCGATGTAGATCATGGTTCCTGGGTGGTCTAGAGGTGTGATCAGGTGGTCGATGACTTGATGATAGCCGAAGCTTCGACCAGAGATGGTCGTTCCGTTTTGCACGTGCACATGCCGGGGGGGATGTGTCAGTAACCTGGAATGGAGGAGAAGGGTTCGACTCGAAGGCATCTTCGGGGTGTTCGTGCACTGGCTCGAGTTTGAGTCCAGGCATTTTCAAGTGTGTATCGGGTTGTATAAAAACTTAAACAAATTTTTAAGTTTGCAAAGCGTACGGGTCATTTTGAGAAGAAACTCGAAGTAAATGATGTTCTGACTCGGAGGCATACCCGAAGTAGGTCTCGGTATAAAGCATTTTTTTACTTTAAATCAAAATTAAAAATTTTTAAACATTTTTTAAACCATGTTTTAAATAATCATTTTAATTTAAGTATTGGATTAATAAAAGTTTAAGAAAGATATTTTTATAAGTAATCAAATTTAATTTATTCAATTGTGACATTGTTTATTAATTATTTTAAATAAAAAATTAAAAGTAAATTAAGATGAAATATTGATTTTTAACTCCTAATTAACCTTACCTTCTTATATTAATGATAATTAATTATATGGTGTATTAAGTAAAGGTTTGTAATAATGATTGAAAAATAATTGTATAATTAATGATTTGTAATTACTTAATAATTTAAAAATAATTAATTAAAGGGTAATTAATTATTACTTAAAGTTAATTAATTTATTATTAAGGATAAATAAATTAAGGTAATCAATTGGGATAAAAATTAATTAATGAAAGCAATTAAGATTTAATTAATTAACAATTAAGGATTTAATTGTTAAATAATTAATACTTAATTAATAATTAAGGATTAATTAATTTAAAATCAAGGATAATTCATCATTAATTAAAGATAAATAATGAAAAATATTTATGTGATTAATTGATTATAATCACACCATTAATTCATCTCATTATTATATGAGTGAATATTATTGAAGTGCTTTGAGCTAATTGATACCCCTGTTATGTGATTGTGATACTTTGTGATGTGAATTACTTTGTACTGAGTTGTGATATCTGTGATTTGTTTCTGTGTGAATGTGAAAGCATATTGGCCCGTAAAACGACAATTGAATTTCGATGCGACAGGGAGTCGGATTCCAGTTGGTTATCTGAAACCCATATCGAACCCTGAAAGTGAAACTTTGTGATTAATATATCCACGTGTTTTTAAATTGAGCGCTCACTATTCGGTTTAGCCGGAAGAGGACCTTTATGTCTTATAACTCATTCCGACTAGTGATACGACGAAATGGAAACCATTTGAAGAAGGTGGTAAAGACCGGGTGTCTTCGAGAACAATAGGATAACCTGTCGAATGACTCTGCACTGAGTTGCTCCGATATAGAGATCTAAAGCTGATCTCTTTCAAATACATTTCTGTTGGTGGCGGAGAATTTATTTTCTTAGCTTAACACCATTCTCTGAGACGTACGAGCTCAGAGGTTATATAGTTGATGGTTATTAGTGATATACTCCCAATTTGGTAGTGTGGCATGCTGAGTGCTGCTGGTCATTTGTTGATCGAAGCATGGCTTTTGTGAAAAGCGTAGGTTTGTGGACGAGATTTGTCGAACCTCACAGCCCGGTAATGGTCGAAACAGGAATGTTGCGGCAAGGATTTTAGAGGTCGCACCCCTAGGGTATGTCCATTTTCTTCTGGATAAGAGGTGATATCATGATATGGAGCCCAGATATTTATCTGTGTGGTTGTTGCTATTTGTTGGTGAATCCCAAGATAAAGGTCGGTCACGACCGGAAATGGCTTACTTGTAGGTGTTACCTAGTTACGGAGGTAACCCGTCCTTATGTTGGTAAGGAACCGGTTTGGTTCTTTGGGGTGTCCCTCCAAGGGCATCCTATTTTGTAAGGAAGTTCCTTAGCCTGACCATTTGTTGGAAATCCAATCACCAATACGAACTCAATACGGTTATAGTTGTAGAACCTGCCATCTAATATGGTAGCTATAGTAGGCATACTATAGTGGTATGTATGCTGGCTAAGATTAATATTATATTTTCGAAATGTTTTCACACTATGCACTAATAATAATATCAAAGAATTTTCTGGTATCAAGCATATTTGACTATCATAAGGAGAAATCTCCCCCAAGTATGCGATTACATTGTGTGTGTGTGCCGGGAGGCCTTATGGTAGTTTCATTTTCCAAAAGCATGAACGGATTTCTTTTATAAGCTGTTTTTGTACAAACAACCATTTTTGTTTACTCATACCAGTCCCATGACTGACCCGGATTTTATTGTTCCCTTTCTAAACTCTGGATTCCCATTATTTCCGCATGGACAGCCTAGAAGCAGGTTATCTGTGTTTTGGAGTTAGCTTGGAATCTTCTGAAGTCTTTTGGAAGCTTTTGGCCTTGGAAATCTTTAGAAGTGTTTGGAGTTCTTGTAGGTTCTTCTCAAAGTCGAAGTATGTTAGAAACTCACTTGAAGTTGAGATAAATTTGTTATCGCTTTGTAGTTATATCATGTATATGAACTCTGATGATTATAATCGAATATGGTGGTAATGTTGTATCTGTGTGGTGATTAATGATATTCATTTTGTTCCGCTGTTTATATTCATCTATTTTGTTATAAGCTCCATTCGAACTGGAGTTCAACGTTTGAATCTCTGGCAGTCCAATACAAGTGAGGTATTTGATGTCGATTTTCAATCGCTGGATTTCGGGTCATGACATAAAACCTCACAAATCATGTTTCAAGCATTGCTAAAGAGATTACTCGACCCGGCATAGTCTTATGCAACATAGCACACATGAAGGTCATTATGGCTACATAAGATTGCTCGCAACTTGATTACATACACATATGGATATATCCATAAGCATGTAAAATTATTTTCACAATTAAACAAATGTTATCAACAATCCAAACTATTCAGCAATTCTTCCAACACGCCACACTACGCATCCTCTCCACGATCATCCCTAACATGTCAAGCTCGCCTCTTGTAATGACCCTCTTTTTTGAAGATTGAAAGTCGATACCAAATACATCCATGGCACTCTAATGTCGCACATTCAATCGTCGAAAAAACATATTTTAAGATAAAATAAAACGAACAAATAGAGGAAACAGAATCTCACAGCGGAAATGATAACATATGATATAAATAAGACAGTATAAACAATCACTCCAAGATACAAAGTACATTAGAGTTAAAAACAAACCTTATCAACTGGACAATTATAAATTTTAGTCCTTACAATTACTGATAGGTATTAATGATGATAAAGTGGAAAATAAAAAATATTACAAACATGTGAACATCCAACTCTACTCCATGAGCTCCATGTCCCACCAAGGACAACCTGAAAAAATACTCGGTATAAACCAAGCATAATTATAAAATAACACCTGGATTAGTCTGGAAAACCAACGTGAGAAAACTCAAGTAATAAGGTGAATATTTATTAATTCTGTAGGATCATATTGCTAAACACGGAATGGGTTTTTACCGTACAATAATAACATCCATGGATGAAAAAATGAAAAAAAAATCAAAACATCAATCTAAACATAAAGAATGGACACAAATTAATAAACATCAAGAAGAGCTCTAGAAGCTTCTTGATGCAATTAAGAAAGCAATTCAAAGATTTGAATTAAATAAGAAAAGGGAAATTTGCCAGCAATGAATAGGAGGGTACGCCCCCTTTACAAAAAGTATACCTCTAAACAACATACTTGAGAGGGCCATTTTCTCTATGACTCTCTCAAAAATGTATAAGCCAGATCCTGCAAACTTACCAAGAATCCAAGTATTTCACATCTCCACGCATACAATCTAATCCGTCTTAGAGTAGATATGAAGATAACCTAATAAGAGTAACCCTACATAGCTTAACATCCACTTGCTCTTTAATTTTAGTCATTTTCAAAGGATGTCAATGCTCTAATAAATCTTCTTGGATTGACGAAACACAAAAGAAGAAAGATTAATTCCAAGGTTCGAACTGAAACAAGAAAAATGAATTTATCCAACATGGCTAAGATGGCGTGCCCTATGAAAGTTTATCTCGATAAAATACACTAGAGAGCCCATGCCAAACACGCATCACTCTTGGCAACATTCAAGATGGACCCTGTCTCACACGAGCATCCAAATATACTCACATCAACGCATGTATGCTACCAACAAGTTTCTAGCTAAATGTGAATATATCCCAATGGGTGCGACCCATATGGCTTTGCTTCTACTCGCTCTTTGGTTTTTGTTATCCATGGTATTGGATGGCAATGCTCAAAATGAGCGAAAAATTGTTTTGGTTGACGAAGCATAAGGAATGATATCAAAATTGATAGTTAAGAAATCAACTACCAAAGTAAATGAATGATTGTATATGAGAATTAGATCGCATAACTTATCACTGATAAACGAGTCAAGATTCAAAACATTTGATTCTTACTTGTGCTTGATTTTCTCATCACAAATATTTAATAAACACTCTTTAAAATATATTTTTATGGAGGCAAATTATATTTCTATGTGTATTAAAAAGTAACATGTAGCTTTATTTTTAAACATTATTTTTTTTTAATATTTTAAAATTTCTAAACTATCATTTATAAATTTAAGAACCATATTATTCGAGACAATAGATTAGGTTCTAATCTTTTTGTGTATTTAAGGATCATTCATTATGCCAAAATTAATAAATCAAATTTATTATTATCTATAAATTTAAAACAACATTAATTATCGTGAAAGATAATGTAACAACCCTAATTTTGAAGATTACCTATTAATATTAAATTATAACGGTAGTTATAATTTAATATTTTTAATTAAAATAAAATTGGAGATTTATATTGTTTATATGGAATAAACAATGAATTTTGGAATTTAATTGTGAAAATAAAATTTGGAACTTTATTTTATTTTGTTTGGGTTGATAATAGATGGAAAATAGGTTTTATTTAGTGAAAATGCAATAATTTCATTAATTATTGCCAATTGCTTCTTTTAATAATTTTTAAAAGAGGTATTTGATTTTTAAAGGGTGTTTATTTAAAAAAGATGGAATTTGGTATAAAAATGAGTTTTAATTATAAATTTGAGTTTAGAATGGTTGGTTATATTTTTCTAAGCAAGAAAAAAAAATTGTTGAATTTTAGAAGTTAAAAATTTAGACTTTTACATTTATTTGGTGAAAATTGTTTATTATTATAAAATAAAGGTTTTTCATAATAAAAATATTTTAAAAATATAAATTTATCTGTTTATATGGTGGAAAATGTTTTATTTTTTAAGTATGTAAGTTCACATATTTTTCTTGTATAAAAATTGGAAGAAAATGCATTTTATTTTTTAATATAGTGTAATGTATGTTTGCGTTAGATTTAAGTGTGAATTAGTTCTTTTAGCAAAATGGTGTTCTTTTAATTTTAAGTCCCTTAGGCCCATTAGTTCAATTACCTGATATTAAGAAAAAGAAGAAAAAAACTTACTGTACGTTCATTTTGCATTGCTCATCTTCTTCTTCCTTCCTGTAAACAAAATACAGTAAAAAGAAAATCTACCATTTCCTCAAATCAAGCTCAAACCTTCAAGTTAATTCAACAAACTAAATCTTTTTCAATCTAGAGTGATAATCTAAAGGTAATCAATATCTAAACCTTATAATTTCATCAAATTCTAGATTTGAGAAGGAGGTTTCTAATTTACTTTATATTTCTGTTTGCATGTTCTGTATCTTCTTCCTACAGGTTCTGCAGGGTAAAATCTCAAGCCAAGCTTCAGTCTTTCCTCCTAAATCAGAGTATTTGCATTCAAACAGCGTGGTGAGTTGAAATAATCACGTAATCTAGCTGAGCCTAGGTCAAAAATTTGCAAAAGCAGTCAAAATTTAGCTTCTGTAAATAATTTTTTGTAGTAGTTTATCTCTGTTTGAAATCCGTTTCATATTGCCTCTTTGAAAGCCTATAGCTTTTGATTTCAGCAACGAAATTCTACCGAATTTCTTGCATTTGGTAGCTTGCATGTTAAACTTCTTCTTTGCAAATTTTGGTTGAAAAATATTTTCATTGGGATTTTCAAAATAGTGGTAGAAAATCAACTCAAACACAGACTTTTGCCTGTAGAAATTTTGTTTTATGAGTGGCTGCAAACATGGCCTGAGTCCATGTTTGAGATAGCATAACTCTTTCATTCTTAATGAAATTCATAGACTCTTTTTTTGTTTGAAAGATAAAGTTTTCTACTACATGCACATCAATTTTCAGCTCAATATGATGTCGTTTAGCCCTCTGTATCATGCCTGAAGTGGTACCTGAGATGGGTTTCAAGCCTGTACATTTTTGGTTTTTTTGAACTGTTGCAAACATTGCTTGAGTCAATGCTTGAGACAGTGTAATTTTTGTAGGATCTAGATTAACCCTAGAGGGGGGGGTGAATAGGGTTATAGCAAATTTTCTCAAATTAAACACAGAAATATAATTGCAGAAATAAATATGCTGAAAAGTAAATCACACACAAAATTTACCCAGCTTCGGCAACCCCTGCCTACTGCTGCATTCCCAGATTTCTATTAGAATTAAACAATATCACGCTTACAAACACTCTACTAGACTCGCAGACCCTTTTGCTCCCGCTCACAAACACTCTACTAGACTCGCACACCCTGCTCCCGCCTATAGAGTTTCGCTCACTCGCAAACACTGCTCCCGCCTATAGAGCTTTGCAAACTCGCACTCCCTGCTCACTGAACTAATTCTAAATAGACAATCTGACACTACCTAATCCCTAGGTGGTGATTTACAAATTCTTCGACTCGAAAATCAAAAATAACACCGGAGCAAAAATTAAACTACAACTTGAATGCTGATTTTCGCTCAAAATAAAATAACTAAAAAACCCTTTATTAATTGAACCCTAAACAAAGAACTTAAGCCCTTTTAAAAAAAACAAGGCCGGCCCCTTGTTTTTATTAACCCGATCCACTTTGGCTTTGACCCGTTCCTTCTTTTGCTTGTAAAAATGTCGGCCTTTCTATGTCGAATTAGGGCTTCGGCTTCTTTCTCAAATTAGGGCTTCGTTCTGATGATCGATCTCTGATTTGTGACCGATGGCTTGCGTCGCTTGTTCTCTGATAATTGATTCTTGTTGCTAGCTTGTTCTCTGATGATCGATTTGCGTTCTGGTGATCGAGTTGTTGATGATTCGGTATGTTATTTCTTTTCGTTGCTGGTTTTAATGATTTGCCTGACTCTATAACTCGATGCCGATGATGAACTTGGGTTTGTGTTTGGATTTGATTCGATTTTCTTCCTACAGCCGATGATGATTTTGGGATTGTATTTATATGAATTCTGGACACTTGATTTTGCTTGTATCGATTCTATACTTTCCTAAATTATGCTTTCCTGATTTTAATTATACCTTGATACGCACGGCTTTGATTGTGTTGCGTTCGATTTTCTTGATTCACACGGCATTAAAACTTCCCCTTTTTCATTGCTGACTTTTTCAAAGACGAATATATTTGTTGAATTCTCTTGTCTTGACTTTAGCATCCTATTTTCGAAAATTCTGACTTCACTGCTTCGGCCATCTTGTTGTTAACCCCGCTGAAACTTGGACCGACTCATTTACTCAACTAATACCGACTCATCCATATAGAGGGAAGAACGACTCATCTATCTAAATCCGACTCATCTAGGACCGACACATCTGGTCCCGACTCATCCACTTAAGGTCCTTACGACTCATTGGATATACGACTCAAGGGATTAGCGGTTCGTAAGAAAAGGCTGACTCAGCAGGACCCCGGCTCAATAACCTCAGCGACTCATCTAGTCCCCGACTCAACGAGTTAACGACCTAAAGTCCAAGGCGACTTAAAGGACTCAAGGAGAGATTGTACGACTCAGGGGATCTGACGGGTAAGGAAGGCCAGCAAGGTAAAACATTAACGACTCATGAAAGTTTACGACTTAAAGGGTGATACGACCTAAGGCTTCAGGGACAAGTTCAAAACCATACTGAAATGAGATAACTCGTTGACTAGCTACGGCCGTGATGAGTCGTATACGACTTATGCTAGCATAAAAGGAGTTATGTTCGGTTGACTCGTGAACGACTTATCTCTTTGGACCAAGCCAGTAGTTCGGCCTTGAGTTAACATGAGACGACTTACCATGACTCGCCCACGACTTAAAGTCGTTAAGTCGTAACCCATTGCCACAATGCCTATGCCAAGGAAGATTGACTCGGACACGACTCAAGACTTGTCATAAAATCCAGCAGAGGAATAAGCATTGGAGGAGTGAAGGGATGATTCTATGAGTCGGCCACAACCTAATTTGACACGGCCACGAGTTAGGCATGAGCCGGGTACGACTCACGACTTAAGGCTGAAAACTCCTATAAATACAAGGCCACCTCCAACATTCAAAGGACTTTGGGGCTCACTCTCTTCAAGCGCCGATACTCTGCTGCATTCCGAACCAATTTAACACTTGGAGCTCTCAAGACACTAAGAACGCTGCAAACATCTTCAAGGAGAGATCACATACATCCAACATGGATTCGAAAACTCTCATCTTCATCGAAGTTTAGGCTACTTGTTCTAAGTCTCTTGTAATTCAAAGTGTATTGTACTTGGGAAGAATTGTATCAGCTTGTAACGAGATTATTAATAAAAGTACTTAAAGTGGACGTAGGCTATACCCTTAAGCCGAACCACTATAAAATTGTTGTTGTTTACCGCTTTTCTGCTATTATCTGCTTGTAATCTGTTCCCGAGTTGTCGGGTGGTGCTTTCACAACTACAACTCATACACCGGGGTGTTAGCGTTCAAATTTTAGCGTTAACACTTGTGTTTTCCCCTGTCTTCATCTCTGGCCATCTTCACTATCACTTAGTACTGCTGTATCCATTCTGTTGCACTTTGATGTTGTATATGTGATGCATTCATTACTGCAATACTTGTTGCACTTTAGTTGTTCACCATGTTGCATTCACTCCATTTTGCATTGCATTTGTGATTGATGCAGTTTTGACATTTGGTCATGTTGCAGTATTCATTGTTGTTGTGTTACTCACTGATGCATTGTTGTAACTCCATCTTGACTTGGGCTTTTTCACTGTAACAGATGCTACACTTGTTCATGTATATATTACTTTGTTTCACTGGTGGCCTATGTGCATGCTTCACTGTTCTTTGCATTTGTTCATATGAGTGTGCTCACTTGATCTATCACACTGTTGCATACATTTGCATTGTATATATTCTATTCCTGTTTGCATTTGAGTTTGTAGCTTGGTGTCATGTTTGTTTTGAGTCTGCAACTTGTAGCTGGACTTGATTTGTGCCTTGTCCATTCTCATGTGTTCATCCCTGTAGTATATGTTAGTGATACATCTTGGAGTTGGTTCATGTTGCACTGCACTTTGATGTTGTAGTCTCTGACTTGAGCATGTTTATATTGAACTGCCTCCTGTACTTGCAGTTTGGTCCATGGAGTTGTTGCAATTGAATTCAAGTTTCTTGTACTTGTGCACTGTTGTGTCTGGTTCTTTGCAACTCAAATGTTTCACTCTGTTATGTTTGTGCATTTTCCACTGAGCTTGATTCATGCTTACTGTCACTACTGCTTCGAGTCGGTTTCATGGTCACTTATGCCACTGACTTTGGTTCTTCGCTTGCATCGTTGTAGTTGCATTTATGTCACGCAGTTGCATACTTTGACTTGATGCTGCATATATGTTTGTTGCAGTCCCTTTTTGCTGTTGCTATGCAGTTACTATGCTTTGCTTGGTCTCTGATCTCTGTTGCTTCACCACTGAACATTTGTCACTTCACTGTTGCACTTTTGTGCTTTGAGTCAGTTTCATTGTTGCTCTATGTTCATGTTCTTGCAGTCTTCATGACTGTACTGTTGCAGTCGAGTTGTATTCATGTACACTTGTGGCTTGAACTTGATTCACTTCATGTTGTTGTTTGGACATTTGCATTTGTACACTCCATACTTGGTCGTGCTGGAGTCTTCAAGCATGTTGCTGCTGCATTTGTTAGTGGCTTTAGTTTTGAACTGTTGGTAGTCAATTGCTTTGTCTATTTGCCTTGAGTTGAACCTATCTTGGGTTTGACCTTGTTTTTGATTTCTGTGCTTTTGTTTGAATTTTTTTGTACACGAGTTGGCGAGGCAGTGCACACGTATACGAATGTACACGTGTGTACTGCAGCCAATTATAGTTACCTGTCCCTGATAAAAATACTGATATGCACAGATATTGCACAGTCAAAAATGATGACGAACAACCCAAATAACTGAGGCAAACAATGTTTTCAAAATCATCGTTTCTTTCAAATTTCAAAAATATTTCTCTTTCAATTTTACTGCGTTTGAAAATATTTTTGCAGATTACTCAGATGCTGGATTCAAACCGGAATGCAGTTGAAGACAAAATACGAGTGTGAGTGATATGTAGTGAGGTTAACTGTAAATGTGAAATGCGATGTGATTGTAATCAAAAATGTATATGTACAGTGAGAGCATGAAATTGTACTATTTAAAAATTGTAATAAATATTAGTTTGAATAAAATATTCGTTTGAATTCAAAATCTGTGTAATTTGTTCTGTTTGAATTCAAATTCAAATTCTGTGTAATTTATTTTATTCAACAAATATTTATTTAATCTATGAAAAACAAAATAGTACATTACCAAATACATTTAAATGAATATATATGTTTATTATCATCAAACAAAAAACATATAAGCGCATATTCAACAATCTCCCCCTTTTGATGATGACAAACATATATTTAAGATTTTGACCGTGTTAAATGTATTTGACCAATTATATACTCTAATTGCTCCCCCTATTTAAATGCTTCCTCTCTACATGATGCTCCCCCTACATATATGCATACAAATAGAAATATATTCAAATGAGCCTAGATGCATATGGAAAAATTATTTGACCTTTGCTTGATTCTATTTGACAAAATCTTAACTTTTCTCTCCCCCTTTTGTTATCAGCAAAAGAATAATAGTGTGAGAGAAAAATAGAGATAAAGTGATCGATATTAATCCAACATTAAACTCAAATTGAATATAAATAGTAAACTTCAATAAGAATCAAACAAAAAACCATAATTACCCTTGTTAGGCGCATATTCCACTTTTAGAAATGATGGATATGGTGTTCATATAAAATCATACAGTTGAATCAACTTGTGGTACATTTATATCAGGAATTTGAATATCTACTAATCATGCATAACCGTTAGGACTTTTAAATGAGATTAGTAGTATTCGAATTTAATTTTAAAAATGAAATCAAGTATCTTCTAACCACGCATAACCGTGAGGACTTTTAAATGGGATTAGAATCAACTTGTCTATTTAAGCAATTAATTTTGATATGCGTTCCATACATGCATAACCGTAAGGACTTTTAAATGAGCATGGAAGCACATGATCAAAAATCCAAGTAATTCACCCATGCATAACCGTGAGGACTTTTAAATGAGAGTGAATACTTTGGATATTTATTATTATTATTATTATTATTATTTTTAAAATATGACATGAAAAACAAATGATTCCTGATTATAGTACCACATATCGACAAACTATATTGAATATTTGATAAACCATGGTCGATAGAAATAATGATAGATATAGAAATGGTCATGGAATCTTTACCCAACAAAAAGTTTTATAATTCTTGTTTTAATTCCTAAAGAAATTTTCCAAATATACTCTCTTGAGTAATGTATGTTAAATATCAACACTCATCACTTTTTCAATCACTATTTATCTCTTTGATAATTAGTAGGGAGTCGGATCAGTCAAAATTTGTCATTTAAAATCAAATAAAAAAAATATGGTCAAACAATTATTTTCTCGAAGGGGTTATATGAGAAAAAAATTCTGCTAAATGAAAAATTATTTCAAGTGAAAAATATGCAGATATTTTCTTTAAAAAAAAAAAAAAAACGATGCAGCAAATGAATGTTTCAAAAATTAATCACGTTCAACTCGTAAGATTTCTATCAACTAGATTACCAGTATGAACTGCATCTGAATTTCTTTTTCAATCCAAAATATCACTAACTGGATTTGGTAAACCATACATGAAGTGTGCATCAAAAATTTCAAACCCAATTTTTAGCAACAATTTAAATGACATTCTTTGGATTTTGAATTGAAGCCATGTTCACACTCAAACAAATATCATGGTTTTAAACTTAGAAACCATAGGATGAACAACTATCAACAGTCATTAAAACTTCATTATTATTTCAAAAACAATTTCTTGAAGTTTCAACAATTTCTTAAAATCCTTTTTCGCATGAATTTGAAATCGTGCAAATTTACAAGCAGTGATCAAAATGTCAAAATATATCTACGTGTAGCATGAGTAGACAGTAATCAATCAACATCATAATTTGAGCAAACAGATTAAGTTCAATGATGAAAGGATGGTTGGTCTACTTTTAAGCACAAATCAAAGTAAGAAAAAGTCAAAGGAAAAATCATATCAATAAGTCAGAATTAAAGACATCATCACATCATTATCACAATTTTGGCTGATTTTATTCAGAATATGGTGCAGATTATACCTTCACCTGTTTTACCTTTACGATAATTTCTCGTGATTGCCCATTGTGATTCTGTCACTTTTATATTAGGCTAAGGAACTTTGCTATGTTGCCCGTTGTGTTTCTGGAACAGCCAAAATCCAGAGAACACCGTTGTTGTTCCTTAGCCTGCACCACACCTACACGATGAAAGATTTTCGTGACCTATTTCTAGGTCCATGATTGTTAGTGGTAGAAACATTATGAATAAACAAACCCTTTGGAAGCCAAACTTGTTTAGTCCTTTTATTCTTGTTCCAATAGACATGAAATTTGTTTGTAGAATTCCTAGGAACCCAAACTTGTATAAATTTTGTGTTCTTGTTCCTATGACTACAATTTTCAACATGATGTCCAGTTATTTCACATTTATCAAAGACACTTTTCCCTTTTGCATTATCCTCAGCTTGTGTTTTCCCAAAACCAAGTCCTTTTCTGTTGTTAGCAAAAATTTGATTTCCCAATAGCATGTTGAAAGATTTTTCGCCTCTTGAAAAGTTATTCAAAGATTTCTCAAGATTTTGGACTTTGGTTTTTAGTGTTGTATTTTCAGTGACGAGTGAGGTGCATCGATTTATAAAATCCTTTTTCCTAGTGTCGATGGTTTCCTTAAGATTCAAGTTTTCTTTTTCAAGATTCTCAGAGTTATTCTTAAGTCTTGTCAATTCTGAATCTAAAACTTTACATCTTTTACATTCTAGGTTTTGAATATTTTCAAGTTCAGTTTCTAACCTAAATTTTTTACGAGCAAGTTCTCTCCTATCAGTTTTCAGTTTTTCAATTTTAGATTCAAGAGCATCAACTACTTTAGTAAGATCAGAACACATAAAAACAAGATCTCTATAGGAATACTCACCTTCCTCACTAGATTCCTCTAAGCTTGAATCTGTATTTGATTTCGCCATAAGACACAAGTTAGCCTCCTCTGAGTTGCTATCCGAAGCTTCTTCTCCTTCTTCATCATCCCAAGTCGCTGCAAATACCTTCTTCGCCTTTTTCTTTCCTTTGTTGTTTTTGAGAAGTGGGCATTTTGGTTTGATGTGGCCAGGCTTGTTGCAGTTATAACACGTCAGTTCATTATCGGAATTTTGGGAATCTTTTGACCTATTGCCCTTTGTTTTCTTCTTGCGTGGCTTGAATCTAGACCATCTTCTAAGATTATTGACAGCCATTGCAAGCTCTTCAATTGGATCTTCTTCATCGCTTTCTTCTTTGCTCTTTAAGGCAATCGTCTTCTTCTTTGGTTCGTAGTTGTTGCGTTCTTCCTTTGCTTTTAGCTCAAGCTCGTATGTCATCAAGTTACCAATCAACTCCTCCACGCTTAATTTACTCAAATCTTTCGATTCTTGGATTGCCGTGACTTTTGCCTCAAAGTTCATCGGTAAGACTCGTAGTATCTTCTGCACAAGCTCTACCTCAGTGAATACCTTCCCAAGTGCTCTAGCATTGTACACCAAAGTTGAAAAGCGTCCAAACATGTCCTTTATGCTCTCGCCTTTGTCCATCACAAAGTTCTCGTATTCATTGCTGAATAGGGCTAGACGAGACTCCTTGACTTGAGAAGTTCCTTCGTGTGTCACCTCCAAAGTGTGCCAAATTTCCTGTGCTGTTGTACAATGAGAAATTCTATTAAATTCATTTTTATCAAGAGCACATATCAAAGCATTCATGGCTTTAGCATTTGTCGTTTTCAATCTCTTATCGTTAGCATCCCACCTATCCTTAGGTTTAGGAATCTCAGTATCACCAACGATTATAGTGGGAGGTTTATAGTCAGTTTCAATAATATCCCAAACATCATAATCAACGGAACTAAGGTAAATACTCATCCTAACTTTCCAATAAGCATAATCGTTCCCGTTAAACATGGGTGGCCTAACAATAGATTGCCCCTCAGAAAAAGCATTATTTGATGGATTCATGACTCTAGAGTTAAATAAAAATACCAGGCTCTGATACCACTTGTAGGATCTAGATTAACCCTAGAGGGGGGGGGGTGAATAGGGTTATAGCAAATTTTCTCAAATTAAACACAGAAATATAATTGCAGAAATAAATATGCTGAAAAGTAAATCACACACAAAATTTACCCAGCTTCGGCAACCCCTGCCTACTGCTGCATTCCCAGATTTCTATTAGAATTAAACAGTATCACGCTTACAAACACTCTACTAGACTCGCAGACCCTTTTGCTCCCGCTCACAAACACTCTACTAGACTCGCACACCCTACTCCCGCCTATAGAGTTTCGCTCACTCGCAAACACTGCTCTCGCCTATAGAGCTTTGCAAACTCGCACTCCCTGCTCACTGAACTAATTCTAAATAGACAATCTGACACTACCTAATCCCTAGGTGGTGATTTACAAATTCTTCGACTCGAAAAGAAAAAACAACTTCAAAAATAACACCGGAGCAAAAATTAAACTACAACTTGAATGCTGATTTTTGCTCAAAATAAAATAACTAAAGAACCCTTTATTAATTGAACCCTAAACAAAGAACTTAAGCCCTTTTAAAAAAAACAAGGCCGGCCCCTTGTTTTTATTAACCCGATCCACTTTGGCTTTGACCCGTTCCTTCTTTTGCTTGTAAAAATGTCGGCCTTTCTATGTCGAATTAGGGCTTCGGCTTCTTTCTCAAATTAGGGCTTCGTTCTGATGATCGATCTCTGATTTGTGACCGATGGCTTGCGTCGCTTGTTCTCTGATAATTGATTCTTGTTGCTAGCTTGTTCTCTGATGATCGATTTGCGTTCTGGTGATCGAGTTGTTGATGATTCGGTATGTTATTTCTTTTCGTTGCCGGTTTCAATGATTTGCTTGACTCTATAACTCGATGCCGATGATGAACTTGGGTTTGTATTTGGATTTGATTTGATTTTCTTCCTACAGCCGATGATGATTTTGGGATTGTATTTATATGAATTCTGGACACTTGATTTTGCTTGTATCGATTCTATACTTTCCTAAATTATGCTTTCCTGATTTTAATTATACCTTGATACGCACGGCTTTGATTGTGTTGCGTTCGATTTTCTTGATTCACACGGCATTAAAACTTCCCCTTTTTCATTGCTGACTTTTTCAAAGACGAATATATTTGTTGAATTCTCTTGTCTTGACTTTAGCATCCTATTTTCGAAAATTCTGACTTCACTGCTTCGGCCATCTTGTGTTTGCCCCTGTCTTCATCTCTGGCCATCTTCACTATCACTTGGTACTGATGTATCCATTCTGTTGCACTTTGATGTTGTATATGTGATGCATTCATTACTGCAATACTTGTTGCAGTTTAGTTGTTCACCATGTTGCATTCACTCCATTTTGCATTGCATTTGTGATTGATGCAGTTTTGACATTTGGTCATGTTGCAGTATTCATTGTTGTTGTGTTACTCACTGATGCATTGTTGTAACTCCATCTTGACTTGGGCTTTTTCACTGTAACAGATGCTACACTTGTTCATGTATATATTACTTTGTTTCACTGGTGGCCTATGTGCATGCTTCACTGTTCTTTGCATTTGTTCATATGAGTGTGCTCACTTGATCTATCACACTGTTGCATACATTTGCATTGTATATATTCTATTCCTGTTTGCATTTGAGTTTGTAGCTTGGTGTCATGTTTGTTTTGAGTCTGCAACTTGTAGCTGGACTTGATTTGTGCCTTGTCCATTCTCATGTGTTCATCCCTGTAGTATATGTTAGTGATACATCTTGGAGTTGGTTCATGTTGCACTGCACTTTGATGTTGTAGTCTCTGACTTGAGCATGTTTATATTGAACTGCCTCCTGTACTTGCAGTTTGGTCCATGGAGTTGTTGCAATTGAATTCAAGTTTCTTGTACTTGTGCACTGTTGTGTCTGGTTCTTTGCAACTCAAATGTTTCACTCTGTTATGTTTGTGCATTTTCCACTGAGCTTGATTCATGCTTACTGTCACTACTGCTTCGAGTCGGTTTCATGGTCACTTATGCCACTGACTTTGGTTCTTCGCTTGCATCGTTGTAGTTGCATTTATGTCACGCAGTTGCATACTTTGACTTGATGCTGCATATATGTTTGTTGCAGTCCCTTTTTGCTGTTGCTATGCAGTTACTATGCTTTGCTTGGTCTCTGATCTCTGTTGCTTCACCACTGAACATTTGTCACTTCACTGTTGCACTTTTGTGCTTTGAGTCAGTTTCATTGTTGCTCTATGTTCATGTTCTTGCAGTCTTCATGACTGTACTGTTGCAGTCGAGTTGTATTCATGTACACTTGTGGCTTGAACTTGATTCACTTCATGTTGTTGTTTGGACATTTGCATTTGTACACTCCATACTTGGTCGTGCTGGAGTCTTCAAGCATGTTGCTGTTGCATTTGTTAGTGGCTTTAGTCTTGAACTGTTGGTAGTCAATTGCTTTGTCTAGTTGCCTTGAGTTGAACCTATCTTGGGTTTGACCTTGTTTTTTATTTCTGTGCTTTTGTTTGATTTTTTTTGTACATGAGTTGGCGAGGCAGTGCACACGTATACGAATGTACACGTGTGTACTGCAGCCACTTATAGTTACCTGTCCCTGATAAAAATACTGATATGCACAGATATTGCACAGTCAAAAATGATGACGAACAACCCAAATAACTGAGGCAAACAATGTTTTCAAAATCATCGTTTCTTTCAAATTTCAAAAATATTTCTCTTTCAATTTTACTGCGTTTGAAAATATTTTTGCAGATTACTCAGATGCTGGATTCAAACCGGAATGCAGTTGAAGACAAAATACGAGTGTGAGTGATATGTAGTGAGGTTAACTGTAAATGTGAAATGCGATGTGATTGTAATCAAAAATGTATATGTATAGTGAGAGCATGAAATTGTACTATTTAAAAATTGTAATAAATATCAGTTTGAATAAAATATTCGTTTGAATTCAAAATCTATGTAACTTGTTCTGTTTGAATTCAAATTCAAATTCTGTGTAATTTATTTTATTCAATAAATATTTATTTAATCTATGAAAAACAAAATAGTACATTAACAAATACATTTAAATGAATATATATGTTTATTATCATCAAACAAAAAACATATAAGCGCATATTCAACAATTTTTTCATTTCCAGTCGAAATTCATTGATTTTTCTTTTGAAAGATGAAGTTTTTTACTATATCCAAATCAATTTTTAGCTCAATATGAGGTCATTTGGTCCTTTCTTTTAGGCCTGTAAGTTGAACCCAATATGGTTTTCAGGCCTGGGCACGTTTTTTGAACTGTTGCAAACATGGCCCGAGTGCATGTTCGAGACTCCGTAACCTTTTGGTTTCCAATCGGAATTTATTGATTCTTTCTTGTTTGAAAGCTGAGTTTTCTACTATGTGCACACTAATTTTTAGTTCAATTAGAGGTCGTTTGGCCACCTGTTTCATGTCTGAAAGTTGAACCCAGAGAAGATTTTAGACCTGGGTATTATTTGGCCTATGCATTTTAATGTTCTTTTTCCGTTCGACTTATGACTTTTACTTCATGATTTTGTGATATCTCTGAATTTTTTAAAGGCTATGATGCCTATCAATAGGCGAGCCTAGTTTTGATGAATTTGAAATTCAAATTTGAATTGAATTTGATTGACAGTTTTGAGTGATTTCTTTGATTTCGAGCATGGATTCTTCCAAACGATTTTGAAATAATTTTTAAAATAAATGGGCATTTCAAATAATTATTGTATGATATTTTTAAGGTACGTATTTTCAAATATAAAATCTACTTATTCTCTATAATAAGGGAATTTTCAAATACGGTTTTCAAAATTGATTTCGAAGATTGGTTTTAAAAGCTTGTTTTCTCAAGTAAATTATTTTATATATATAATACACGTTTTTGCACTACTCAAGCAAATGAGAAGAAGAATTAAACAGTAAGGTAAAATACATGGCAGGGACACATGCGTTTATTTATCGTTTAATTCCTGACTTGTCCGTTTGATCGTTTTGACCTTCGAGTCAAGTTTATCGATGAGATGAGGTAGACTTTTTACGAATTTGGATGTGAAATTTACTAACAGTCAGTAAACTGTTTAGTGCCAGCGTGGTATGGCACACACGTTAACACTGTTCGGATTCCTATCCAAAAGTTTGTGACACATTAGTCTTAGAGACGTATAAGCCAGCACTGGACCTCCCGGTCATTTGTCCTTCGAGATGTTTGTCTAAGAGACGTTTGTCATTGCGATGTATTTGTCCTTTGGCGTGTTTGTCTAAGAGACGTATTTATTTGTTCTTGGGGACGTTTTTCTAAGAGACGTGGCGCCTTATTTTAAGAGAGAAGTACTTGGTAGGCTTCGGCCATATGCACGTGCTATATCTTAGAGATGATTTCACTAATATTTGTAAGTTCCCTAGTGTATCGCCCTTTTTTCAAAATCGGCCCTTTGAACCATTCGATATACATTTATGCCGATTACCTTTCGAGAATTTGAACTCTTGGGAGTTCTAATTTCGAGATTTGAGTTGCCTACACTGGCATTATATGAGATTTGCCTTTTGGCGTTTACTTGAGATTTTATTCTCCTCTTTGGAGATATATTTACCTTATGGCGTGTTTGAGATAGGATCTTTTTATGCATGTTTTGGTTTTGCCAAGATGGCGGGTTTAGGTTTTTCCCTAAACCATATTTGATGTTTTATGAATACCGATGATATGAGGCTCGCTAATTTTAACGCGTTATGGGTATTTTATCTCCTTTGAGATTATACATTTGTGTAGTGGTACCATATTATCACTCGATGTAATCATACACTTTAGATTGTTCCATCCCATTTGGGAATATTATCACATTATCCTTATGCTCGTATTATCGCTTATCCTTGTAAACGATTTATTTAGCTAGACTGACCTATGTATTTTATACTCGGCTCATATCGATGTGTTTCAGGTTAGGTACATTTAGATTTAGCCTATTTTGCTTCCGCATGGACTATTCTACTAGCTCTTTTTGTTATGGCTTTTTGTGTAGTCCTTTTGTTGCTACTTTGATATGTATATTGTTTTGATTTGTGTATATTATGGTCGTCATACCACATATGTGATGTATCGTTTTGTATACTCTGTGGTGTATCTGTATATGTGTATATATTTGGTTATTTGTTGTTCTGTGACGTGTTTTGCATTTGAGTTATTGTATTTTGTTCTGATAGATCCTATAGTCACCTATGGCTTTGTATTAAGTATTTATTGGATATGTTGATCCACTTGAATTATAGAAAAATATGTAGAGCATTTATCGACGTATTCAATAGATATTTAAGACAAGGCTATAGATGGTCGCTCCTAACCAACCATATTCTCCTCATTAGCGGATGGTATTACCTAGTAATACTCTTTGTTAATGTGGATCTCGGGTGGGGTATCACAGATAATTAATCAAAATTGTAAACACTTCTATAAATTTTAATCAATACTTATCCTGTATATTCAAAATTCGCAAAATATTTGAAAATATAGTTTAAACAATTTTCAAAGTGCAAAAGTACGACCATATATTTATTTAGTAAAAATTCAAGCACGAGATCAACACAAACAAGGATTTAAGGAGATGATATTTTATAAGTGAGGTACATCGAAGATTACAATAGCGACACTTATATAATTCAAACAATAGATCACAAATATTTCAACTAAACATAAATATAAGAAATAAGAGAATATAAATAAGACGCTGATAACAGTAAATAAATAACGGCGAGAAACATTTTTGGGTCTTTTTATAGAAATCCCTGTAAATCACACACACAGATATATATATGTGTGTGTGTGTGTGTGTGTGTTTTTCGAAGTGTTCCGTGATGATCTATTTGCTATTTGCTACGAAAACACTATGACTTCTCCTTTTTATCCCCTGCAACAAAACAGCTATTTATGCTATCCGCTATCAAGCATGAATTGGAATCCATACAAACAGTCAAATAATAAACTTTTTACTTTACAAGCATAAAATGATGATTTATCCTACTCGATAGATATCCAAATAACCTATTCAATTTTAATATAACAGAACGGGGTTTTATTCTGCTAAATTGATGTCCTAATCGAAGTATAACTAATTTAAATACTTTAAGCGTAATTAAATTTAATCACTATAATTTATCACTATATTATATTTCAATAAAATTATCAACTATCATACATGCATTCAATAATAACTTATAACAACACATGAATCATATAGTTATTTAAAGGTGAATAAACTGACCAAAATTCCGATTGAAGCTTCCGCGTTCGGGTTCGGTCTAAAATCGAACGGCGTTCAATTTTAGCTCAAAATTTCATGTGTTGCAAATTCCTCGAATCAAATTCCAATGCAAAATAACAATTCCATGAGTGTAATGCAGCTATCCACGTCCTAATACGACATTGTATGGGCGAGATGTGAATTAATTACTAAAAATGATTTTAAATTACTAATTTAATTAACCTATTAGAAATCCTTACACCAAAAAACTCAACCCAAGGCTCATCAACTACCTACTTATCATCTTCCTTAAACGAATAATCAATTCGCCTTAAACAAGCACCTGCTCACGAAAACAGACATGGTCATGCACATCATCTGACGCCTCTCCATTAATCCTCAACGAAAACGAACCAAATGAAAAGCAATCAACCCCTCCTCGGTAGATCTATGCCATGGACCCTCCAAGAGGAAGCTTGGCCAAGTATATCAAAATGTGATCTTCTCCCACCTATACGCAACCCAAATTGTTGCGTCCTACCCTAAGCCACCGCACTTCCCCAAAACACGGCCACCGAGGCTCTAGCACATCATGAACTCACTACAACCCTCAGCGATGCCCAAAATCGCCCATCACTTGCCCGAATTAAACCCTAGCACCATTGGAAAAAGTCATGTTTCTCAAAATATCATCGTACACAACAAAACGAACATAGTTTTTCGTAGAGCTCCTCGATATGATGCCAAAGGAACTCTTTTGGTGATTTTTAGTTGAGAGGATGATTCAATTTTAGTTTTTGAATACACGACCTTATATTTTTCTCACCAAAAATGCGTAAGTGATGAACAAAAGTAGAGAGAAGGGAAAGATTTGAATGATTTTGATTTTTATAAACAATATGGATTTTCTTTTACTTGAAAAACAAGTTAACCAAAATTTTAAAGTTAACTAATATACCCAGCAACACACTATATCAACCAAATCATTAGAAAGTTAATTTGAAAATTTGAAATTTGATTTTTGATTAAAAAATGTTTCAAAATTAAATATTTGCGATGCTCCGCTACACAATATTCTGTTCGCATACGGATCGCGAATGATAGAAATAAAAATACGATTGTGCACCAAAATGCAACACGATCACAAATCAACAATAAAATATATAGATTATTTTATTCTGTGAAATTTAAAAAATTCCATCATTCGCCGTAAAGCACGCCAAATGATAATTTAGATATTTTCTAAATTAAAAATTACGAAAAAAATCAATTAAATTGAAATAAAAATACATCATCGAAATTGAATCGTCTTACAAACACTGATTCTTTTGTTATTTATTCGAACTATTTATTATTGTAAACAAATTACAATAATAAGCTTGCAACAATTATTTCTTAATTAAAAGGAGTTAAACAAACTATTTAATCTATATAATTAATATTCTATTCACAATTCAAATATTTAAATAATCACAATATTTTGAATTCAATTTGTAAAACTTAAAAAACCAATTATTTCAATATTTAAAATTAATTAAATATCCAAAATCTACGAAAAAATTCGAGATTTCTACCCCTTTGGTAGTCCAATCTAACGTTTTACCCCCTTTTCAACCTAACAAATGTTGCGATCACCATTTCAACGCCGAAGAAGCCGAGGTTAGTATAGGAAGTTGTGCGATGCTGAGAGAAAAACAACCGTACTCACCATTTTACCCAACTCTCCCTCAAACATTGACCAATGCCAACCCTATTCATGGCCAAAAATGCCGTCCTCGTCGAAGCATCATGGCACATGACCACTCGACTATGGATGAGTAGCCCTCCTCCCAATGAGTCCAATGCATCTTATTTCATCGCTCATCGTGTACCGTAGCTTTATGTATCAAAGTAAACCCTATTACCAACTTTATTGGAACCACTAGAAGTGAGCACCTGAGAATTATCTTTAGTGTGGGGGATGAATATATATATATATATATATATATATATATATTAAATTATATATTTTTATTTGATTTCTCAATTAAATCATCACATGTTTTGATTTCGCAAAATCATGCAACACATTGAATTGCCATAAAACTCATCGGCATACATCATCTCATTTTTCTAGTTCCATCGGCATGCATTTTGGGGTCGTTTTGGCCATCAATGGTCCGATTCCAAAAAATCTTCAATTGTGTGTCTCATAATGATGTCCTGATACTAGAACACAAGCTATTATTTGAGATCCCATTAGATTCGACTATGCATTTATTTTTATAAAATCGTATACAATACATAAATTAGGAAAATACCGTAATTCCGAATATAGCAATATTACCTAATTTGATTCGCAACGTCGATCAGGACACAATGGAGCTGGTCTCGAGTCCTAATTCGACCATATGTGAATAATCATATTTTGGACCTTCAATTCAGTAACGATTCAATATTTAAATTAATTATTTAAATATTCGATCGTTAAAAAATCCGGGTTATTACATTCTTTGCTCCTTAAAAGGATTTCATCCTCGATATTCCCAAAGTAAGGAAATGTCTTCCAAACCTTGGGTTATCAAAACCTCTCTTGTTTCAGAAAAATTCGACCGCACTTCCTCTACATGGTTAGGTCCAAAAAAATCCCATAAAAACATAGATATATATACACACCTCATATCTAAGGCATCTAATTTCTAGGGACATACAAGCATATATACCCAAGTCTATACTAGAGAACTTATGTACCACTTTCATTGCAATAGCTTACCATTTAGATGTGAACAGAACCAAGTAAGCATCCAAATAGTCAACAACTTCTTCCATGTAGCTAAACATGTACTCAACAACAAGGATTAATTACCACTACGATATTAACTAGCGATATAAGCATGTTAAATCATATATACCAATTATCTAATGTGAATATGCAATATCAAACTGTGTAATTTGCATTTCTGATGCAATGGAAAATTTAAACATTCATTGTTGTAACGTAGTAGCTGATACTGTCCCAACTATAAATGCATATCAATTGGAAAGTAAGCTCGTTAGAACCTTATACTTTGATGTTTTGATAGTGACAACTATACAGGCATATATTGTACATACTAAACATTTTTGCAGGAAATCATATCAACTTTACAAAAAGACAACTATATCGACAAGATTGATGCTACAAAGAACCATCAGTCATCTTGTCTATATCTATAAGTATAAAGTTGTTAAAATCTCTCCTATGTGATATATACACATACATGCACAGTCTTTCATTGAAATTTATAAAACATCCCAAGAAATTTGAATATCAGCCGATTAAAATACCTAAGCCAGTTGCCTCAATCTGTGCACATGCACATATTAGTTTTGAATATTCAGCCAACTAACTGACAATATTCAGCCAGTTGAAAATGGGCTAAAATGAACTATTTTATTGCTGTTTTAAAAAATTGTTGATTCAGATGGCTGCCAAATTTTATTCAACCGGCTGAAACTGTATGACTGCAAGTTTCTAAAAGGGTAACTCTTCATCATGAAGAGGTGCATCTCTTAAATCAAGAGTTGCAGTCATAACTTTTCCCTATTTCTTTTAACGAAAAATTGAAACTATTAAACTCTATAAAAAGAAATTCATTTCATTGTTTCAACAACGAATTCTACTTATAATTCTTTCTACTTTTCTATTGAATTCTCAAGCATTTGATTCCAAACTGCTTTATATTTTTTGATCACACAATCTTTCAAGAATATTATCTTGTGATCGAAATTACTTTCTTTTTTCACAAACTACACGATATACCACAAAGGGAAAGGTTACAGGAAGGGTGAACCTTATTGACTTATTAGTGCTATTCAAAAGCATATTCAGTCAAATACTTTTATGTTGTTTATAGTTGAAGTCCTATTGTAGTATCCTCAGGTGGTTGAAGTCCTATTTGGTTGTCTAGGTGGTTGAAGTCATGTTCAACTGCTCAGGTGTTGTAATACCTTTTCCTTCGGGTTAAGTGAGGGTATCGATTAAATCCAGAAAGAGTCTTGGACTGAACGTAGAATGGGAAGTTCGAACTAGTATAAAAATCTCAGGTGTCATTTACTTTATTACTTCTAATTTTATATTTATATTCTGCATAAGTAGATAGTTTAGTAAATATTTCACATCACACGATCCTTAGTCACTTTCATTTGGTATCAGGGCCTGGAATTCTATCGATCGTCGCAACATCATGGAATAATGGACTGAAAAAGATCCGATCGAAATACAATAAATAAAATCCCTATCAAAGCCACCAACGAGGACTAAAAAATGTGCTTTCTGATTTACATATTTTAGTAAATGATAATACTGAATTAGTTAGTATAAGCGATAAGATCTCAAAGCTTAATTTTATTTTTTAGAAAAGACGAAATATGTCGAACTTGAAAATGAGAAATTAAATTTAGAAAATCAGCTTGTGTTTTGAAATATAATTTTATACCTCTTAAAGAATTTCTAGATGAAAACACCTTACTTGAAAAAGGGAGGAAAAATTTCAAAAGAAAATTTTGATTTAAAAAGACAAAATGGTTTATTACAATCCATTTTAGTAATTCAGAATCTCAAAATTTTCTTCTCAAAAACAAAAACTGTATGTTAGAAAAAGAATTCTGAATTAAATGAGAAGATTGATAATTTGAAAAATAGTAATATTTCTTTTGAAAACAACAATTATGACTTTAAAATTAAATTTGAAAAATGTAAAAACGAATTCGTGAAGTTTAATAAAGGTCAAAATGGTTTAAACAAGATTTTATCTAGTTCTAGACCTTTACATGATAAAAGTGATTTAAGATATAATAAACTGATCGTAGAAATAGCACCAGGTACACTTTCAAGTATAGTAAAAATGTTAGCGTTAGTACAAGATTTCGAGTAATGTCCAAATCCAATTTTTATTGAAATTCAAGTACTACTACGACCAATAATGTTTATAATATCACTAGAAGTACAAAATCATTGACCAGAAATATGAATAAAAATTATCTAAGTATTTGGGTTCTCGTTAATTGGAAAAACAAAGAAAAATACATTGATGATTACTTCGATATGGTAATTAATAATGAAAATATATTTTTAAATGTTCCACTTAATTCTCTTGGATATGGTTACCTATGCCCTAACCTTGGGCCCTAACGTAGGAAGTGGGTACCAAAATATAGAATTTTTTTCAAGTACCCAAGAAAGATAAAAGGATGAGGTGGATTTCGAATAACAAATGTTCAGTGCATATGATGGCGAAAGAGCATTAATGGAAAATGGAAACGTAGCAAGTTCGGTATATCTAATCATTTCTTTATAATTAGTTTGGGACAGGTATTTTTATTAGAGTATCAAAAAGGAATAGTTTTAAAATAAATAAATTAGATACTCATTTTATACAATATGTTGATGTCAAAGGTGCTAGAATTATAGTGTGAAGTATTATTTCAAGGAAAATAAAATTATTTTTTGAAGGAAAAAAATATTTTAAAAAAAGGTACAACTATGCTTCATATTGTTTAGAATCATTTTTTTGTACCTAACATTAGCCAATATTATGTACATTTTGTTAAACTATTTTTTTGAAAATTGGCTAATAATTACAGATTTTCAAACTTTTTGTTGATCATAAAGGGGGAAAAAATTGGATATGTTGATAGGGGGCATATGTAATTTAGGGGGAGCTATTTAATCTATATTCACTTGTGTTTTAATCTTTTTTTATCAATGACAAAAGGGGAGAGAAAAGTAAGGTTATATCGATAGGGGGAGTAAAAAGTTAAGGGGAGAATAACTAAATTTAAAACTAAACTTATGTAGTTGTCATCATAAAAAATGGGGAGAATGTTAGAACCTTATATTTTGATATTTTGATAGTGACAACTATACAAGTATATATTGTATATACTAACCATTTTTGCAGGAAATCATTTCAACTTTACAAAGAGACAACTATATCAAAATGAAGATAAGATTGACGCTACGAAGAACTATTAGTCATCGTGTCTATATCTGAAGTATAAAGTAGTTAAAATCTCTCCTATGTGACACAAATACACATGCACAATCTTTCATTGAAATTTACAAAACATCCCAAGTAATTTGAATTACAACCGGCTGAAGTACCCAAGTCAGCCGATTGAATCTGTGCACATGCACATATTATTTTTGAATATTCAGCAAACCGACTGACAATATTCAGCTAGCTAAAAATGGTGTAAAATAAACTGTTTTCTTGCTATTTTAAAAAAAATGATTCAGATGGCTGACAAATTTTATTCAGCTGGTCGAATCTGTATAACGGCATGTTTTCTGAAAGGGTACCTCTTCATCTTGAAGAGATACATCTCTTAAACCAAGAGTTGCAGCCATAACTTTTCCCTATTTCTTTTCCACAAATGATTGCAACTATTAAACTCTATATACTGCAATTCATTCATTGTTTCAATAACGAATTCCTCTTATTCTTTATCTTCTCCATTGAATTCTCAAGCATTCAATTCCAAACTGCTTTATATTTTTTGATCACACGATCTTTCAAGAATATTATCTTGTGATCAAATGTAAGGACCCGATTCTTCGTCTTTCGAAAATTCAACATCGATACTCACTTTATCGACTGCCGAGCAATCGAACGACGGAAAACCGAACACTTAGGGTTTTAAGAAAAAGAAAAAGACAGAAAAGATAGAGATAAGAAGATAGAAAATAGAGAGAAAAAAACATAGAAAATAGAACGGAAAAGAAAATAACAGAACAACATCAGAATCTCACAATCGCAGCGGAACAACATATAATAAATAAATGATCTTTAAACAAAGAACTATATCAGTTATTACATTTTATACATTACATTTCATTACATCATCAGAGTGTACAACATCATACAACAATAAACAGCGGAAAAGAAATACTATATACTAGTAATACGCCATGCCATCCAGCTTGCCTCCAGCAACTCCAGAATATCCAGAATATCCTGATAAACCTTAACTCTTGACTGCCCGTGTAGAAATTGGTGGGCACCCAGAGTTTAGGAAGGAAAACAATAAACTCCGAGTCAGTCATGTGACTGGTGTGAGAACTCAAAACAGTTTATTTATCTTTGAAAACAAAATAGATGAATATTTTTAAAGTCAATTCGCAATGCTTTTTAAAAATGAGACTACCATAAGGCCTCCCGCACACACACACAATGCAAACGCAGAATCGGAGGAGATTTCTCCTTATGATAGTCAAAGATGCTTGATACGTATTAAAAAGGACATTTGATATTATTACTAGTGCATAGTGTAGGAAAATATTTCGAAAGTAGAACATAAATCTAAGCCAACATACGACCATTATCGTATGCCTACTATAGCTACCATCTAAACAGTGGTGACCACCATAAGTAAATGGCAGGTTCTACAACTAATACCGTACAAGGTTTCGTATTGGGAATTGGATTTCCAACGAATGATCAGGCCAAGGAACTTCCCATTGCCACATGAGAATGCCTCTGGATGGACATCCCCGAGAACCAAACCGGATCTCTACCAACACAAGGCCGGGTTACCCCTAACTGAGTAACAACTGACCGAATATGTCATCCCCCGGTCCTTTGGGACCTTTCAACCGAGCGCTCGCAATCAATTCACACAATCATAAAGTGTTTTCAACATGAGTAAGTATCTGGGCTCCATACCATGATACCACCCTTTTCCAGAAGGAAATGCACATATCCTAAAGGGCGCTACCCCTCATAACCTTGCTGCATCTTTCCTGTTTTGGCCATTCCCGAGGTGTGAGGCTCGACGAAGTCACGTCCACAAAAACATACTTTATACAAAAGCCATGCTTTGGGTCAACAAATGATCATAGAAATGATCACCAGGATAGACGATCAAGCAAATGATCCTATCACAAATAATCAACACAATGATCGTTTCACAGCAACACTCGGCATGTCACATTACCAAATTGGGAATATATTGCTGATAACCTTCAACTACATAACCTCTGAGCTCGTACGTCTCAGAGAAGGGTGTTAAGCTAAAAGAATAAATTCTCCGCCACCAACAGAAATATATTTGAAAGAAATCTGCTTTATATCTCAATTTGTAACGTCAGACATACAATCCATACAAGTCTGTTCCGGGCTCGAACAAAACCGAAGGCACTTACAAAGAAGTCCTTGCAATCCGGATATGCACAATCCTGATCGGATTTCCCATCACATATGGAGAACTCAATACCGGAGCAACTCGGTGCAGAGTCAATCGACAGGTCATCCTATCGCTCTCGCAAATACCGGTCTTCAACACCGATCTTCAAATGCAATTCATAACGACGTATCACATATTCGGAATGGGTTATACGACCCCATGGTCCTTTCCCGGTTAACCCGAATAGTGAGCGCTTATTCAAAAATAAGTGTGGCATTCAAATTCAAGCAAATCACAATAAATACCCATTCAAAGGGAAATATTGATAGTTGGTTATTGAACTATCAATGGATATGCACACATCACCAGTTTCCAAATAATTTTCCATATTATTTATTTTCCAAAATATCTTTACAAGATATATTATTTCAATATGTCAAAAATAAATCAATATTTATTTTTAGACAAATTCCCCTTTCCTTTATAAATTCCATAGTGAATTTATATTCCAAAATATCTATGAATATACGATTTCAATTATTCATTTCAATTTATCTTCAAAAAGATAAATTCTCTAAAATATTCACTTTATATTGGAAAACATTTCCATACTTATTTATTCATAAGTAATTCACAGATTTTATTTATTTTCAACACTTAGAAAATATTCAATATACCTCAATCGAAATTAAGTATATATTTCATTCTTTAAGGAAATCATTCTTTTAAACATATTTATTTGGGCCAAAACTAATGTTGCGTAAAACATCGTTACGACAACCCAAAATCACTAGTATAGGGATTCGAAATTAAAATAGATATATAAATCCCAATACTATACAAAACATTTCCTTTCGGAAATCATTTACTATAACAACAGTGTTGTAGTCCATTATTTCCTTTTATTTCTCAAAAACGTCTATTTCAACAATAAATGTTGAAATCTATGATTTCGAATCTCAACACATTTTAAAACATCGTTAGATCATTTTAATTTTGTTTAAAATATCACACCCTAAACATTTTCTTTAACATATTATTCACTATTCAAAAACGTGAATATGCTACGTTAACCAATTTCATCATTTCTATACATTTCATTTTAAAGGATTATTCACTGTCTAAAACGTGAATATAGCTCCATAAATAAGTTATAAAAATTAACTTATCAAAATAAGTCGTTTGCGAATTTATAGAACAACGTTTATAAATTCCTTTATTTTCCTATATTCAATTCATAACTCAATTATATACCAAAGGTTCATATTATAAGTTAAATATTTATAATTTATTTGTTTGCAAAAATCGTTCCTTTGAACTTCATAACTATAAATCTTATAACTTATAAGATTCAATTATTTATCCAAAACCATTCTTTTAATAACTTTATAAATTTTATAAACCTACTGCTTATAAAATTCCATTTATAACTTCACCGTTTATAATTCTATAAATTTCATTCATTTATGAAATTCATTCACAATTCATTCTAACATTTACAAAAACTCGTTTTATAATTCAGATATTTTTAATTTATAAATATCAATTTATAAATTCTTTTATATAAATCAATTTATATTATTCTTTTAAAACGTCTTTAATCTCCTTTATTATTTCACCATTTCGACTCATAAAATAATTAAATTTTATAAATCCTATATTTAAACTTTTCACAATAAATTCTAAAATCCCAATTTAACTATTTTATAAAATCATTAACCCCATATTTTCAAAAAATCAGTTTTTAACTATATTTCTCAAAAATATAATTTTTATAACATTAAAAATTATAACATTTATTTATTTATAATGGATCAATTCAAAAAAAAATATTTTATAAACGTATACTTTCAAAAATCACTTTGAAATCCTTTTTAAAATCCCAAAATTTGGTCTAATGATGCTACATACCAAATAGTCAATCACGACAACAACGATATCATATATCGATATGATAATCCATCAAATATCAAAATATCTGAAATCAAATAAATACTGTTGAGGAATCCAGTTGGATCCCTCAAACCTGTTTTCCTGCATCCACAAACATTAGCACAATACCAATTTCGCTCCAGTACGAAATTATCGCGGTATATGGGATTTAAAATATTATCCGCTTAATAGACGGCGCAATAGGGTCTCATACTAAAAAATGCGGGGAATCAACAACTCCAATATATACATATGCCAATATATATATATTGCTATTATATATAATACCAATTTCACCGTTTATGAAATATTCGTGGTATATGTTTTTAATAAATAACATCCGCTTACTAACGGCGCATAATGTCTATTTTAACAATCAATAGATAACAATCATCATTCAAACATGCATTCAAATATTTTAAATCTAACTATTTAAAATAAAATCGAAACCGATTCGATTGAGTGAGAAGTTCTCACCTTGATTTCAATTTCGTTTTAGCGATTTATTTCGAATAAAATTAAACGGACGTTTAATTTTACCCGAAATTTTCACTAACTCCAAACGAATCCAATCCAATTCCATCGCGTAGTGCTCGTCCATTCGATTCCAACGCAACTGGTTTCGCGCGTTTTCGACCTCGTATGAAAAAGTTATGAATTTATGAGGTTTACTCGATTTCTATATAAACAAATTTACCAAAATTTTTTTTATTTATAACCTAACTTTTAATCACGGCCCTCCATCTCAAACCCAAACACATCAGGCCACACACCCCCCCATCTTCTTCATCACGCATGCAACTTTGCCTCCAGGAAACAAACGCAAGCCCAAACCCATGAACACAAAACTAGGGTTCCATCTTGCTCCTCCAATACTCGACTAAACTTCATCAAACCACCTCCATATTGAAGCCCATTGCAAGAGCTACCTCCACCATGAACGACTTGAAGTTCGGCCCCCTCCCTATGCGCGCGCACGAAGATGAACGGCCACGCATGCACCCCCTAGCTCCCTCCACGTCGCGCCATACCCCATCATCGCCGTATAGATTGAAAGCTCTCTTCGCGCTCTTCGACTTCCGTGTTGAACACTTTGGCTAATTATCGACGGATTGGAAGTAGTTGAGGAGGAAAGGAGGATGATTTCTGGCCTTTGAATATGTTAGAGGCAGCTAGGGTTTACATTTTAGGGTTTATATTTTTTTTTAATTTATGAAGGGAGGTGGGCTATTTATAGAGAACCGAACGAACACTATTCATCCGGGAATTCCGAACTCCGATTTACGCGCCGTAACCAGCGTTTCTAGAGTTTACCCCGCGTTCCGGACACAATGGAACAGGTTTCGAAAGCTAATTCGGACATCTATGCGAGTTATGGCAATAAACGTTCAATTTAAATTAAACCGATTTAAACGATTTTCTAGGCGTTTTAATTTGTACCGGACAAACGGTAAATCCAATTGACACGAAATTTGAAACCTTACAATAATATCACATTACTTATCCGATGAAACTGGTTTCGTCGAAATCCGAGACTTTTTGAAAACTGGCTATTTTAACTCGCCAAATTAATATTAAAAATAATTCGATGCGTTTCGAGCTGCCACGATCAAACGATAACCCCGATTGCTACGAAAAATGAAATACGGTAATAACTAACTATTACGGATCCAATGGTACTGGTCTCGTCCAATTCTGAGACTGTTCAAAAAATTGACTATTTTCACTAGTCGATTTAATATTAAAATATTCAATTTTCACAAATTAACTTTTAATTCGATTTTAAAAGTTTTAAAATATCATTCTAACTTCAATATGATAAAATAAAATTTTACAAATTATTTTCAATCATATTTAACTCAATTTTCAATTAGTTCCATAATTTCACATATTAAATTATCGATTTAATTATCCAATTAAATCCAATAATTCAAAATAAAATTTATTCGACTTATAAATTCACTTATTAATATTTAAAATTAATTAAATATTCAAATTTTAATTACTAAAAATCCTGGGTCGTTACAATCTTTCCCCCTTAAAAGAATTTCGTCCTCGAAATTAACAAGTAAGAAAAATTACAGAATCTATTAATTTTCCATAAATCCATAGTTAAACTTCTTACAAAACTTTACTAAGTTTTCAAATCATACTTAGTTATCTTTTCAAAAACAACTACCATTGTTTAACTTTCAATTCTAAATCAAAGTTATAGTTTTCAAAAATTTTCAATTTTCTCAAATTTTTTCGAACGCCTTAAATTTTCGGAAAAATTCGCCATAGTCTCCTTTGCGCGGCTCGATCCGAAAAAAAATGACAGTATATATATCACAAATATACATCTCATCAAGTAATAAGGCATCCCGAAGGGAAAAAAGTATAAAAGTACGGTATGTAATCCGAGATATGTACCTTATATTTTATTAGCAAGCATATACGGCTAATATAGCGCGAAAGCGAGCTCCAAATGCGAAGCAAACGCGATCCGCACCTACTAATCACTCAACAAACAACATGAGAACATGCATATATGAAAATAATCTCAATATACAACATATATCTCCATATGCTAACATAGCAAATGCAATAAAAGCTATATATTCAACCATCAACCAACTAGCATTCATAACCAATAAATATTCATTCATATTCTCTTTAATATTCAATGAAATGGTTTTTTTTTTCAATTTAATCACATTTGATTCATTAATAGTGGATGTTGTTACTAACATTCGTTTTCAATTAGTTTATGTTCACTAATTCATATTCAAGTTGGTTCACTTCCAAATCAAATTCAATTCTATTTAAGATTCACTTAACTTGCAATTGAATTTCAATTACTTTAGCTTTCAATTTCATTAACACTTAATGAATTATATACAATCATCTAACAACCACATAACAATCAATGTATATTAATTACAACCAAATTCCTTTGCTTATATCCATTCAATTTGGTTTAACACCTTTACTTTCAATTGGTTAACATTTAATCCATTAATTCAATTCAATTACAAAGTTGAATTTCATTTATATAACTCAAGTTCACATTCATCACTTAACTTTAATAATTTACTTCGATACCAATATCAACTTCATTCAATATCACTTAAGTTATACTTCCATTTTTACAAACATTACTTTGTTTTACTTAACTTAAATTCCCACTTATAAATCAATTCAGCTTCCAATTCTAAAGTAAATTTCCATTTAACCTTAAATTCATTTTTATTTATAACTCATATTCATAAATATATCCATATAGTTTCACTTCTCATATATATAAGTTTATTTCACAATTGTAAATTACTTTAATTATAATTCAATTCTTATAATTCTTTTGCGTATACAATTATTTTTTTTATTTAGATTATTCAAACAACTAAACAATCAACTTATATACACTTTAATAATTCTGAAAAATTATTTCTTTATATAAAAATATACTCAAGGTAAAATTATTTCATTTACCCAATTTAAAAACAATATCGTGTCGAATTGTTCTATTCAAGTGTTTAGAGATCCCTATCAACAACGTTAATTACTCGTATTAACCAGAATCTATATACCACTCAATAAACCAATCATCACAATATAAAACAATTTTATATTCACTAACAAATACGCTCTCATATCTATTATTACACTCAAACTCATTCTAGAGTACTACTGACTCTATCTCTAATGAGTAATACCCAACAGAACCATGGTTGTCGCTTAACCATAAGCTCCGATACCAGATGTAAGGACCCGATTCTTCGTCTTTCGAAAATTCAACATCGATACTCACTTTATCCACTGCCGAGCAATCGAACGACGGAAAACCGAACACTTAGGGTTTTAAGAAAAAGAAAAAGACAGAAAAGATAGAGATAAGAAGATAGAAAATAGAGAGAAAAGAACATAGAAAATAGAACGGAAAAGAAAACAACAGAACAACATCAGAATCTCACAATCGCAGCGGAACAACATATAATAAATAAATGATCTTTAAACAAAGAACTATATCAGTTATTACATTTTATACATTACATTTCATTACATCATCAGAGTGTACAACATCATACAACAACAAACAGCGGAAAAGAAATACTATATACTAGTAATACGCCATGCCATCCAGCTTGCCTCCAGCAACTCCAGAATATCCAGAATATCCTGATAAACCTTAACTCTTGACTGCCCGTGTAGAAATTGGTGAGCACCCAGAGTTTAGGAAGGAAAACAATAAACTCCGAGTCAGTCATGTGACTGGTGTGAGAACTCAAAACAGTTTATTTATCTTTGAAAACAAAATAGATGAATATTTTTAAAGTCAATTCGCAATGCTTTTCAAAAATGAGACTACCATAAGGCCTCCCGCACACACACACAATGCAAACGCAGAATCGGAGGAGATTTCTCCTTATGATAGTCAAAGATGCTTGATACGTATTAAAAAAGACATTTGATATTATTACTAGTGCATAGTGTAGGAAAATATTTCGAAAGTAGAATATAAATCTTAGCCAACATACGACCATTATCGTATGCCTACTATAGCTACCATCTAAACAGTGGTGACCACCATAAGTAAATGGCAGGTTCTACAACTAATACGATACAAGGTTTCGTATTGGGAATTGGATTTCCAACGAATAATCAGGCCAATGAACTTCCCATTGCCACATGAGAATGCCTCTGGATGGACATCCCCGAGAACCAAACCGGATCTCTACCAACACAAGGCCGGGTTACCCCTAACTGAGTAACAACTGACCGAATATGCCATCCTCCGGTCCTTTGGGACCTTTCAACCGAGCGCTCGCAATCAATTCACACAATCATAAAGTATTTTCAACATGAGTAAGTATCTAGGCTCCATACCATGATACCACCCTTTTCCAGAAGGAAATGCACATATCCTAAAGGGCGCTACCCCTCATAACCTTGCTGCATCTTTCCTGTTTTGACCATTCCCGAGGTGTGAGGCTCGACGAAGTCACGTCCATAAAAACATACTTTATACAAAAGCCATGCTTTGGGTCAACAAATGATCATAGAAATGATCACCATGATAGACGATCAAACAAATGATCCTATCACAAATAATCAACACAATGATCATTTCACAGCAACACTCAGCATGTCACATTACCAAATTGGGAATATATTGCTGATAACCTTCAACTACATAACCTCTGAGCTCGTACGTCTCAGAGAAGGGTGTTAAGCTAAAAGAATAAATTCTCCGCCACCAACAGAAATATATTTGAAAGAAATCTGCTTTATATCTCAATTTGTAACGTCAGACATACAATCCATACAAGTCTGTTCCGGGCTCGAACAAAACCGAAGGCACTTACAAAGAAGTCCTTGCAATCCGGATATCCACAATCCTGATCGGATTTCCCATCACATATGGAGAACTCAATACCGGAGCAACTCGGTGCAGAGTCAATCGACAGGTCATCCTATCGCTCTCGCAAATACCGGTCTTCAACACCGATCTTCAAATGCAATTCATAACGACGTATCACATATTCGGAATGGGTTATACGACCCCATGGTCCTTTCCCGGTTAACCCGAATAGTGAGCGCTTATTCAAAAATAAGTGTGGCATTCAAATTCAAGCAAATCACAATAAATACCCATTCAAAGAGAAATATTGATAGTCAGTTATTAAACTATCAATGGATATGCACACATCACCAGTTTCCAAATAATTTTTCAAATTATTTATTTTCCAAAATATCTTTACAAGATATATTATTTCAATATGTCAAAAATAAATCAATATTTATTTTTAGACAAATTCCCCTTTCCTTTATAAATTCCATAGTGAATTTATATTCCAAAATATCTATGAATATACGATTTCAATTATTCATTTCAATTTATCTTCAAAAAGATAAATTCTCTAAAATATTCACTTTATATTGGAAAACATTTCCATACTTATTTATTCATAAGTAATTCACATATTTTATTTATTTTCAACACTTAGAAAATATTCAATATACCTCAATCGAAATTAAGTATATATTTCATTCTTTAAGGAAATCATTCTTTTAAACATATTTATTTGGGCCAAAACGAATGTTGTGTAAAACATCGTTACGACAACCCAAAATCACTAGTATAGGGATTCGAAATTAAAATAGATTTATAAATCCCAATACTATACAAAACATTTCCTTTCGGAAATCATTTACTATAACAACAGTGTTGTAGTCCATTATTTCCTTTTATTTCTCGAAAACGTCTATTTCAACAATAAATGTTGAAATCTATGATTTCGAATCTCAACACATTTTAAAACATCGTTAGATCGTTTTAATTTTGTTTAAAATATCACACCCTAAACATTTTCTTTAACATATTATTCACTATTCAAAAACGTGAATATACTACGTTAACCAATTTCATCATTTCTATACATTTCATTTTAAAGGATTATTCACTGTCTAAAACGTGAATATAGCTCCATAAATAAGTTATAAAAATTAACTTATCAAAATAAGTCGTTTGCGAATTTATAGAACAACGTTTATAAATTCCTTTATTTTCCTATATTCAATTCATAACTCAATCATATACCAAAGGTTCATATTATAAGTTAAATACTTATAATTTATTTGTTTGCAAAAATCGTTCCTTTGAACTTCATAATTATAAATCTTATAACTTATAAGATTCAATTATTTATCCAAAACCATTCTTTTAATAACTTTATAAATTTTATAAACCTACTGCTTATAAAATTCCATTTATAACTTCACCGTTTATAATTCTATAAATTTCATTCATTTATGAAATTCATTCACAATTCATTCTAACACTTATAAAAACTCGTTTTATAATTCAGATATTTTTAATTTATAAATATCAATTTATAAATTCTTTTATATAAATCAATTTATATTATTCTTTTAAAACGTCTTTAATCTCCTTTATTATTTCACCATTTTGATTCATAAAATAATTAAATTTTATAAATCCTATATTTAAACTTTTCACAATAAATTCTAAAATCCCAATTTAACTATTTTATAAAATCATTAACCCCATATTTTCAAAAAATCAGTTTTTAACTATATTTCTCAAAAATATAATTTTTATAACATTAAAAATTATAACATTTATTTATTTATAATGGATCAATTCAAAAAATATATTTTATAAACGAAAACTTTCAAAAATCACTTTGAAATCCTTTTTAAAATCCCAAAATTTGGTCCAATGATGCTACATACCAAATAGTCAATCACGACAACAACGATATCATATATCGATATGATAATCCATCAAATATCAAAATATCTGAAATCAAATAAATATTGTTGAGGAATCCAGTTGGATTCCTCCAACCTGTTTTCCTGCATCCACAAACATTAGCACAATACCAATTTCGCTCCAGTACGAAATTATCGCGGTATATGGGATTTAAAATATTATCCGCTTAATAGACGGCGCAATAGGGTCTCATCCGCTAAAAAATGCGGGGAATCAACAACTCCAATATATACATATGCCAATATATCTATATTGCTATTATATATAATACCAATTTCACTGTTTATGAAATATTCGCGGTACATGTTTTTAATAAATAACATCCGCTTACTAACGGCGCATAATGTCTATTTTAACAATCAATAGATAACAATCATCATTCAAACATGCATTCAAATATTTTAAATCTAACTATTTAAAATAAAATCGAAACCGATTCGATTGAGTGAGAAGTTCTCACCTTGATTTCAATTTCTTTTAGCGATTTATTTCGAATAAAATTAAACGGACGTTTAATTTTACCCGAAATTTTCACTAACTCCAAACGACTCCAATCCAATTCCATCGCGTAGTGCTCGTCCATACGATTCCAACGCAACTGGTTTCGCGCGTTTTCGACCTCGTATGAAAAAGTTATGAATTTATGAGGTTTACTCGATTTCTATATAAACAAATTTACAAAAAAAAAATTTATTTATAACCTAACTTTTAATCACGGCCCTCCATCTCAAACCCAAATACATCAGGCCGCACACCCCCCCCCCCCCCCCCCCCCGCCCATCTTCTTCATCACGCATGCAACTTTGCCTCCAGGAAACAAACGCAAGCCCAAACCCATGAACACAAAACTAGGGTTCCATCTTGCTCCTCCAATAGTCGACTAAACTTCATCAAACCACCTCCATATTGAAGCCCATTGCAAGAGCTACCTCCACCATGAACGACTTGAAGTTCGGCCCCCTCCCTATGCGCGCGCACGAAGATGAACGGCCACGCACGCACCCCCTAGCTCCCTCCACGTCGCGCCATACCCCATCATCACCGTATAGATTGAAAGCTCCCTTCAAGCTCTTCGACATCCGTGTTGAACACTTTGGCTAATTATCGACGGATTGGAAGTAATTGAGGAGGAAAGGAGGATGATTTCTGGCCTTTGAATATGTTAGAGGCGGCTAGGGTTTAGATTTTAGGGTTTATATTTTTTTTTAATTTATGAAGGGAGGTGGGCTATTTATAGAGAACCGAAAGAACACTATTCATCCGGGAATTCCGAACTCCGATTTACGCGCCGTAACCAGCGTTTCTAGGGTTTACCCCGCGTTCCGGACACAATGGAACAGGTTTCGGAAGCTAATTCGGACATCTATGCGAGTTATGGTAATAAACGTTTAATTTAAATTAAACCGATTTAAACGATTTTCTAGGCGTTTTAATTTGTACCGGACAAACGGTAAATCCAATTGACACGAAATTTGAAACCTTACAATAATATCACATTACGGATCTGATGAAACTTGTTTCGTCAAAATCCGAGACTTTTTGAAAAATGGCTATTTTAACTCGCCAAATTAATATTAAAAATAATTCGATGCGTTTCGAGCTGCCACGATCAAACGATAATTCCGATTGCTACGAAAATTGAAATCCAGTAATAACTAACTATTACGGATCCAATGGAACTGGTCTCGTCCAATTCTGAAACTATTCAAAAAATTGACTATTTTCACTAGTCGATTTAATATTAAAATATTCAATTTTCACAAATTAACTTTTAATTCGATTTTAAAAGTTCTAAAATATCATTCTAACTTCAATATGATAAAATAAAATTTTACAAATCATTTTCAATCATATTTAACTCAATTTTCAATTAGTTCCATAATTTCACATATTAAATTATCGATTTAATTATCCAATTAAATCCAATAATTCAAAATAAAATTTATTCGACTTATAAATTCACTTATTAATATTTAAAATTAATTAAATATTCAAATTTTAATTACTAAAAATCCTGGGTCGTTACATCAAAATTACTTCCTTTGTTCAGAAACTACACGATATACCACAAAGGGGAAGGTTAATGGAAGGGTGTATGTTATTGACTTATCAGTGCTATTCAAAAGCATACTCAGTCAAATACTTTTCCGTTGTTTATAGTTGAAATCCTATTGTAGTATCCTCAGATGGTTGTACTCGGTTGTCTAGGTGGTTGAAGTTATGTTCAGTTGCTTAGGCGGTGTAATACCTGTTCTTCTAGGTTAGGTTAGAGTATCGATTAAATACAGAAGGAGTCCGGGACTTATCGTAGAACAGGAAGTTCGAACCAGTATAATTATCTCTTGTGTCATTTGTTTATTACTTTTACATTTATATTTATATTCCGCACAAGTAGATAGTTTAGTTAATATTTCATATTACATGATTCTTAGTCACTTTTAGCAACAACTTAACAACGAACCGATACATCATCCTCATATCTACTGGTGGGGTTCCAGCACCTACGTTGGCATTTGCATTTTGATTAGCAATTTCCTGTCTACCCTGGTTTCTCCTGGTATTTGGTAGGGCAAATCTGTTAGCTGTAACGCTTCCTCCACCTAAATTCACTGTTCCATTTCCCGCTTTCATAACTTTCTTTCTCATAAATCTACATACGAGCATTAGTAAGATACAAAAGAACGGTCTAAGAGAGAGGGCATTAAGTACTCATATATAACAAAATACAAGTATGTTCTTATAGTGTTATCCCAACCCAATATTATTCACTGATTCAATGGATTATGTTTTCAAAATCTTTTAGGTTTATATTCGTTTAAAGTTTACATAAATCAATGCTTTGATGTCCAACTGTAACAACCCCATTTTGAGGCATTACAACAAACATGGGCTTTCATAGCGTTTGAAAAACGCTATTACACCTTACTATAGCGTTTCCGAGAACGCTAAGGAACGACATGCTATAATAGGTCTTCAGCTTTAAATAACAGAACAAAAATGCTATGAAAATAAATTTACTATAGCGTTTTTCCAGTGCTTCTAAGCTAAAACGCCATTGGAAATATTATCCCATTGTTACGTTCTACAGCGTTTTACGTGAATATTTTATAGCGTTTTATATGATACTTCTATAGCATTGGTTTGCATATTTCTATAGCGTCTTTTGTACATATTTTTATAACGTTTACTTAGTTATTATAAGGTTTAGTTAATAATATCCCAAGTTACTTTCTATAGTGTTTATGAAACGACAGCGTTTCTGGAACTCTATTAGATGTAATATTTATTTATAGAATTTATTTATCGTTATTTCATCTTTTTCACATATAATATCCATTTACTCAATTCTTCTTTGCATATAAATATAACATATTTTCACAAACAAAAAATATTTAAACTACAGCACAATATTTCATACATATTCAAACAACTTTTCCCATATACTAACATAATATTTCATAAATATCTTTCTAGCAACTTTTCCCATGTCCATGGATAACATTTCATACGTATTTGCATCAATTTACCTGGAGACTAGTCAAACAGTTGATTTAATCTTGCTTTGCATTTGGTATTTTCTCTCTAACATCTACAATACAAATAAGCAATCAAGATGTTAACAGTTGTTATGTCAAAAATTCACAAAATAAAAGGGTCCCAAAGGAAGAAAAATATGTAGGTATAACTTAAAATATGACACGGAAGGCCAATGCAGTGGGTACTTTATGTAATCAGACTAGATGTATGCAAACATCGTTGGCAACTGTTAGTCAATCGAGTTGGTGCTAAAATGCATATCATTAATAACTTGCTTGAGAGGACAAAACATCACTGCCATATCAAAGTAGATTATGGAAAATGATCCTAAATAAGCAAAGAAGATAATTAATTAGTATTACAAAAAAAATTAAAGTAAATTTAAGAAGTTTGATATAAAAAAAATTCTAGTGGACCAAACGTATGTAAAGAGTGACAATATTATCCACATTGAATTTACAAGTAAACATTAAATACACCAAACGAGTTCTCGGCTCTTAATAGCCTCAATTTCAACTTCGTCTTGTATTATAAACAAGATACACAATTAAATCAAGCTTTGTAATGTGAACGATAAAATTATGGAAGTACAAACTCAAAAATAAATCAAATATAGATGGAAGAGTAGTACATTAAATCACATTGTTCTAATATATTGTTCAAAATATTACGCATAATAATGATGATAAGATTAATGGAACAACATCAATGTTGTCTCGATTTAATTGAGCCAGCCTCGGTTTAATAGAAGCAATTGCCTTAGTTAAAACCGAGGCAATCACCTCATTTTAAGTGACGCAATCGCCTCAGTCAATATTGTGGCAGCTACAGTATTGACTGAACCGATTGCCTCAGTCAAAATTAAGTGATTGCCTCAGTTGAAATGTCTCTGTTTTAACTAAGACGATATGCCTCATTTTAACCGAGACAAATTCCTTATTTTAACTGGCTAGTAAATGGATGAATAACAAATTTTGTTATACCACGAACTGCAAATTGAATAAAGTCATAAACTATTGATTGTCCACTCTGTCTACTGCAAATAATCATTGCTGAAACCCAATCTCCAGTATAAGAAAACAATTTCCATCCATCCAATACATCAAGTCACCAATCCAATATGCTCAGGACATTGTAAAGCTAAAAATGATGAAAGATACAGTAACTTTTTCCTGATTTCAATATTCAACCATGCCATTTTGGAATCAGTTATGGTCGTTATACACATGCTGCATTTGTACCAGTGCCTAATATCATACCTGCTATAATATCGTCATTATAGTATTTCCCGCAAGCCAAAGTCCTTGTTGTATCATTGATCTATAGCGATGCAGCAGTTCAAGAACTTCTGATCCTGTCATCCAAAACCATGGAGCACTCAAGACTTCTAACCAAAATAGTTTTGTAAATGACGAGCAACATATTCTAATTGCAAACTAAAACCTGCTCGAAATGATGCACATAAATAACATGCACTGATTGTTTATACCACAAGTTCATCTTTTATACAACACACACACACAAAAAAGAAAAGTTGCATTATATTTGCTCTTCATATTTTTTTCTTCGTACTCTGCTGTTTATGCTGCAGATATTAAACTTGTTTGTCCAGTGCTTATTTTTCTTTTTGTGGAAGTGGATTACATACCATATATGGTTTATTATTTCAGATTAATGTACCAACAACTCTTCTTATTTAATATAAAAAAAATTAATATTTGGCAGAGAGAACCAATCAACTCGCAACAAATGATGTGATTGGTGTAGATGGCATAGGTATATTATCTTTTATTCCTGCTATTTTTACATAAAAATGCAACATAAGAAATAATAGACTTGCTTAAGTAAAGGCTACTGTGATGTGTAGATTGTGGATTCAAATGCCGCTGCCAATCCTGTAAAGCTTCACGCAGAAATCTATGCCTACGTGCATGCAACACGTGTTGCTAGAGATGAAATTGCATGCCTCCTAGTACTTTTGGAAGTAAAGATGCCCATCCTTGCTATATTAATATGAGAACTCCTGGAGGCCGCCCCATCGTTTATTTCTGATATGGTGGAAGCATTGCTATAAAAATTTATTTACGTATATGTGTTTTCGGTCTATGTATGTATAGGTATACAAATCAATCATATTACAGAAACAAAAAAGAATGTCCTCCGTATTATTCTTGGTTCACTCTATCTACCTTTGCTTCTATCAGCCCAGCCATTGGGTACTTACCCTGTTTACTAGTGAATTAGCTGTTATGCTTTCGATTTAACAATTCTGTTCACAGGTATACTCCTGTGGATATAAATGCTCTCAGTTATTCAATACTGCCAAATTTGATTACATCCATCATTTATTGCATCCATCACTGAATTCCATGTTTAGGAGCACTTCCACATGTTAATAAGCCCAAGTCTCATCACTTAATGGTGAATTTGATGATTTAAGCATATAGTAGATAGGTATCTACTAACTAAGAAAGATAGAGGCCAAGGGAATACTTAAGAACAATAATGAAGGAATAAAAACTGAATTCGCTAAAAATAACGGTACCAAAATCCAAAAAATAAATTGTACATGAAGCATATGCACAAACTTATAATACAGGTATCTCGCTAAAAATATAGATATCATTACAGATAATGAAATTGATCGCCGACAAGGCGCGTGGGGAATTGCTGGCTCAAATAAAAGGAAAACTATAGAGTTGGGTTCTAAATTCCTCTCATTTTTCAAAAGAGTGGAACTTGTCCACACAGTTATCATCGAAGATTCTCTTTTATGCAATGACCTGACATTTCGAACCATTCAAATCGAAAATAATTTACACATGTCAGATTTGAATTTCTCAAAACAATATATTGTCAATTTATATTTAGCAAAACTTAGCATATACAGTAAATAAATTAATCACAAAATCACAGACATGAAGTATTACAACAGTATACAGCGGTATAGATAAATAGTGATTCATGAAGCTGCCACTGAACGTCAGAGTCTAAAACAAAATACAACAGAAATCCCAAGTACATAGAAGTCTCAATATACTAAAGCAAATGACAAGTCTGAACATAAACAACTGGTAACAAATGAAAGCTGAATGGATAAAAGATAGATCTCCAAGCAAAGTCCAAGCTCCAAAGGTGAGTCTCAAATGTTGTGACACTCAGGCTGACCCGAGCATAAAGCAAAACACAAAACACTCGAGGCAGGATTAACATTCTTATGCAAGTAAATCAACTCAACTAAAATGTCCAAGCAAAAAGTAATATAACTTAAAGGATGTTGGGATTCCAACATTTAAGGATCCATGAAACTATTTACATACATAATACAACACGCTATATAGATAATGTCTACAGTAAAGTAAAATATTAAAATAGCATTAAGGCTTTACCCATATCCCTCATAACACATTTTTATATTAAATGTCATAGTCTATATAGTACCGTAATTCCTCCATAAATTCGAGGGCTATCAAAGGGCACTCCATAGTGTACGAAACAAACAAAACTCGTGGCGTGCACGATAAGGCATATAAAAAGGCATGTGAGGAAATGCCAGGGAAGGATTCTACCAGTTACACTCTCGGACTAGTGATAACGGATAGCAGCTACTACCGCCCACCTTGGAACAAACTTCCATAATCAAATCGAAGGTGACCACCAAATCGATCAAAAAGTAACAGATATGGTATCGAAGAAGCATGTTCGATCGGAGGAGCGACCCCACTTGGCCCGATATAGCTCTTGTATTAGTCATATCAAGCTGACTCGAGGAGGTCAGGGTTGTGTTCATACCTCATACAGAATCGTTCGCCAAACCTTCCTACTTCGTTCTAGATTCTCCACAACGTGCACAGTTGTTAAAGTGGTTTTCGGTATTGGCAGAGAGTTTGACAATATCCGATCCCGGTCTCTTTAACAACCAAATGCTTATTTCACATCTGCTAGTTCTTTTACTTTTCAAACAGTTCATACTTCATATCAAAATATCATATTCATTTGAAAATCATATCATTTTCGAAATCATAATTTACTTCAAAATCATATTTGCTTTCGAAATCATAACCACAAAATAATTTAAACTATCATATCAATGTATTCGCATTTAAATCCATTAAATCAAAATCATAACAGTTCCAACTTAAACAGTTTGAATATTGGAAGTACTTTATATATTGGAATAGCTATACATTAAATATAGTTTATATTTAAAAGTAGGTTATAGATTAAAATAGTTTATATATTCAAAATAGTTTGTATATTAAAATATATATATATATATGCTTAAAATTGTTTATAAATTTAAAATAGTATATATTAAAATAGTTTATATATTTAAAAGAGTTTATATCGAAAATAGTTTCAAATTAGTGTTGTTTCTTCCAATTTCACAAATCAACTATAAATCAATCTTTAGTTCAAAAACTTAATTTAAGTCATCAGTTCAACAATTTAAATTAAAAGGCTGAGGTTCAATTCAAATTCTCATTAAAACCATTTTAATTTATATTGATTTCAAATCTAGGTTTGAACTAAAAATAAAAACCACTTCAAATTCAATAGGTTTCAAATTTTAAATATTCAAACATTTATAATAACTCAATTCGATAAATGTCATTTATATTTCAAAATTCAACTTTAATTTTATTAAATTTTGAAAATATTCGCCTAATCAATTTAATAACATTTAAATAAAATCTAAAATTACAAATTTAAATCAATATTAAATGTTCAATTTCAATTTCATTTAAATTTGAAAATATTCATATAATCACCTTTATTCTAAATCACGTTATCAAGTTATAACATCATATCTTTAAAATCTCAAAATCAATAAGTTTCAAATCAATTTAAATATAATACAATTCTTAACGTATTAAATTACATATCAACTTAAATTTATCTTTCCAACCTTAATTTATTAAAGTTACTACATAAATCTATTCTCAAAATATTAATATAATTTTAAGTAAATACTTAAACATATTATGTATTTGTTAATTAAATTAAATTTTATTATATTAGATTTTTATTAAATTTATACTAAATCTTATTATATATATTTAAAAATAATAATAATATTTTAAGTAAAATCTTAAAATATACATTTTTCATACTCAACTTATAATTTTAAAATTTCCAAAACATATAATTTAAAAATCTAACTCTTACAGACATATTAAAAATAAAATAAATCTTTAAAGATCAATATTTATTAAAACCTGTCTATTTCCTTTCAAAACTTTGAAAATCAATTTTCAAAATAGACTAACGGTGTCCATATATAATTTTCTATCCTATGGTCAAGTGATACGGATATTTATTATTTCAATCCGTAATAATTTAAATTTTACGGGTATATATCATTTCAACCCGGAATCCAAAAATTTCGAAATCAATAAAATCACTTAGGTTTATCATTTCAACCCATAAAAAATTTCCCCTAATCTACAAGATCGTTCAAGCATGTATCATTTCAACCCATGAGAAATTCCTAACAAATAGGGAACTTGCAGTGTGAGAACAATGGAATGATAATATAATATAGCATAACATATCAATTGGCAAGCATATATCATAACTAACAATTTAAACATAATGTACATACTAACAGGTTATTGGTGTCAAATGTCAATTCACATAGGTGCACAATTTAAAATCTTAACATATCATACTAAACAATTAAATTACTAACAAATTCAAATTTAACAACATATTCAATCGTCATTTAATCTGAAATAAATTTAATAAGCATATGAATGCTAATCGTGAGTGATTGCTCACTTCTGAGGGTAGAGAAACAATGAGAATGAAAGCAAATGGACACGGACAAGCATATGGATTAGCGACAAATCACCAAATAGATACAGATAAGCACAGATTGACAATGGGACAACGATAAAGCAAAGCAATAACTGCTGTAAATCCAGACTGCGAGCACACAAGGTATAGCAAAGCAAAGTGACCGAACTTGAATTCGATGAAAATAATATATATATATACACACACACACACACACACACACACACACACACACACACACACACATGTATGCATATATGTATATATATAACATATATATTCCTTTCTTTTTTATCATAAAGAGGAAGAGAAGCTGCCTGAAGGGTATCTTGAGCACAGTGGTAAGGTGGAGAGGGGACAAGGCTGTGGTGGCAGAAATGGCACACGGTCGGCTGCGCTGTCAAGTGTGATGGTGGGCGGAGAAATGGTGGCTGAGAGGGAAGGGCGGCGTTCGGGTTCAGGCGTGGTGGAGAAAGGTTTGAAGGAGGTGGTCGGTGGCTATAAGGGCAAGGGAGTGGAAGACTAGGTGGCAATGAAAGGCTACTGCCCGGGTCTGGTTTCGATAGTGAGCAAGGGATAGGCGGAGGCAGGTTCTCTGGTGGTGCTGACATCGTGTGGCCGGAAGGAGGAGGATAAGCTGACATGTTTCAATGTTGGGAAGATTTGATGGCACTGCAGGGCAAGGCTTGAGGGATTTTGGAGGGAAAGTAAGGCACGGGTGGATGAGGTTGATGCGGGGAGAAGGACTGTTGCATGGGAGGAAGGTGCGGAGGAGGAAAAGGTGGAGGAAGATAGAGAGGCACTGGTAGAGAGTCGGGCTAGAGAGAGGTAAGGTGAAGTTGGGTGTGTTCGGTAGTGGGCAATGGCGCATAGGATCTGGGTGGAGCGAGGCTGTCTGGTGCTATTTGGTGTAAGGCGGCTGGTGGATAGGCGATGGTAGCGGAGAGGGTGGAGGTCTGTGAAATGGTCGGTATGGGAATTTAGGGAAGGAAGGAGGAAGGCGATGGGTTTGGCTAGGTATAAGGATGGACGAGCAAGATGGAAAGTGACGAGGCCGACAAAAAGAAGAAGAACAAGTTTCTCAAACCAAAATATATATGCTTTATATATATATATATATATATATATATATATATATATATATATGGAAGGTAAGAACAGAGAGAAAGCTGAAAGGAAAAGAAACAAGAAAGTGAAAGGACAAGCCAATATATAAATTGAAACTAGGGAATATTGAAAGTCAGTAATTGAATTCATAGAATATTAATAACTAATCCGTTTGTTTCAACCGATGGACAAATGGAAGGTTATAAGGAAACCGAAAGGCTTAAATGCGGAACCGACATGGTTAATCATTTTATAGATTTTGCCACGTACCAGACACTAAAACACACAAATGAATACACTTGAAGATTAGCGCGATGAGACGAACAAGATGGTACACAGATATTAACGACATCACCAACCTATCAAAACTCGATTTTCGCTGCCGAAAATGCTGCAAAAACATCGAAAATAATATAAACGGAGCTAGAGCAGTCCAAATTTGGCGATACGACAACTTACTCAGAAAATGGTTTTTATTATGTAAAAATATTTAGATTTCAAAAATATTTTATTTTCATCAAATTTAACTGATTTTAAATTTTAAATTGAAATTTCACAATAAAACAAACTTATAAATTTTCCAATGAAAATCTGACACTTGCTACGTTTAAATAGACGTATACCAAATATCAAAATTTTATTGCTATAATTTAAATTGTTTATTTTCATGAAAAATTTAGTTAATTGCGTTATTTAAATCGTTGAAATTTCTAGGTCGTTACACTCTCCCCCACTCAAAACTTTTCATCCCCAAAAAGGAACGAGATAGGGGAATAGAAGCAATAGATAGGAAAGATAGATTCGAAACACATTCAAACTTTTTCTATGTAAGTTATATTAATATTTTCAAACGTAATTAAGCACTATACCAATTTACCTTTTACAACGTTCCTATTAAGAAAAATTTAGTTTGAACGTTTTTATTACTTAAGTTTTCCTTTGTATAACCTTCAATTACATATTCACACTAATATTTTAACTTTTTGAATATTTCAGGTAAGTTATATATGCTTAGAATGCAATTGAGTATCATAAAAATAAATTTTATCCTAGTTCAACTGTTTCAAATTGTATCAATTCCATTTCTTATTTTAGAAACTCCATTTATTCAAAAAAAGTTGCTTCATTTCAATAATTGAAAACCACACTTAACATAAAACTTAAGATTTAAATTTTCGGTTTCACATTAGACCATTTTGAAATAAATATATATATACATACGTACATACATACATACATACACACACACACACGCACATATATATATACACATTGTACATCAAATCATACTCAAGAAATTCAAATCAAATTCATTTTCCTTAACAAAAGCGTAGCAATGCTACTAAGTGATCTCTCCACTTTGAAACTCGAAAATGAATGTCGATGATGCTACAGTCATCATCGAAATTATTTTCTAGCGACATAAAAGGAGAGTATTGCCTTAATTTTTTTAATTCTTTGAAAACAATTTTATTCGAAAATACTTTCAAATAATATATTCGTAAAAAATACTTCCAAATTTTGAAAAGCACCAAAAAAAATAATTCTCAAATTCTTAATTTAAATTCATTTCATTTGTAAATCAGATTTATAAACCATGTTTATAAAATTCCATCTCCTTATAACATGCAACAATAGTTAATGATTTAGGAATGTTGACAAAACAGTAAATGATTATCTAGTACTATCATTTCTAACGACCAATTCGTTTAACTTTCTAATTTCGAAAAATTATACTTTAATATATAAAATATAATCATACATAAAATTGTTTCATTTACCAATTTCGAAAACAATATTACATCATTTTGCTCCGTTCAAGTGTTTTAGAATTCCTATCGTTAGCGTTAGTTAGACGAATCGTTCGAAACCTGAAATTCAAACATAATAACTAAAACAATGCAATATAAAACATTTTTGTATCAATTAAAAATACGCTCTCTCTCATAAGATGATTCATGAATGGATTTTAAAACAATGATAGAGATTCAAATTTAAAGGGACCTAATCAAAGAGAAGTCTAACTAAGAAGATAGGCTCGAAAGGAAGATAAGATAATTAAATTACAAAAGAGGAAAGATGGATTGACTTACATTAATCATGGCGACCTTAATTGTGTTAACCGAGACTCTATTTTTAGGAACAATGTGCCTAAGGAATCGGCCTTTATCCCTCCAGAAATGACATTTAGAAAATTTGGCTTTCAACTAATGGCTACTAAGAGTTTCCAACACATAGCCAAGTGTGACTCATGTTCCTTCTCAGACTTAAAAAAGACAAGAATATCATCGATGAAAATGTGGACAAACTTGTTAAGAACATCATGGAAAACGCGATTCATGAGATCGATGAAGAAGGCAGGAGCATTGGTTAATCCAAAGGGCATGACTAACCATTCATAGAAACGATTCTCTGTTCGAAAAGATGTCTTGGGAATTCTCTCCTTAGCTACCCGAAGCTGGTGAAAACCGGTAGCAAGTTCAAGTTGAGAGAATACTTTAGCTCCATAGAGCAGATCAAATATATCATTAATACGAGGCATAGGATATCCGTTCTTAAGAGTAAGCTTGTTCAGCTCTTTATAATCAACACACATCCTCAAAGAACCATCAGATTTGGTGATAAAGACCACAGCTGCCCCCTATTCAGAAAAACTTTGCTTAATCAAACCCTTGGAAAACAAGTCTTCGATCTGCTTTCATAACTCCACTTTCTCTTTGGGTGCCATCCATCCATGAGGAAGAACAACAGGTCAAGCTTCAGGAATAAGATTGATGTGGAATTCAATTTCCTCTTAGGAGGAAGAGAAGTGACTTCACCAAAGACATACGGAAAGAGTTGGACAACAAGGCCGGAGTCAAGATCACTAGGCTGGGAATCAACTGAAAAGATAAAACTGCATGCATAATCCTGAGGCATTCGACATTCGATCACAAAAGAATTACCCTGGTCGTCTACTAGATAAATGGTTTGGGCTTTGCAAGAAATGACAACGTCATATCGCTTTAACCAATCACCTCCAAGTAAGATATCAAATGCATCAAAACCGAGGACATAGAAATCTCCGGTGAATCGATGAATGTTGTAAAGGAATTTGACCCCTTTATAAATCAACTACAGTAGGCGGGATCGCCGATGGGATTAGTCACACATAAGGATGAAGTTGCCAATTAAGGATGCAATACATGCTCAAATTTATTACATAGATCAACAAAAATAAAGCTATGGATGCTCCAATATCAAGAAGAATACGAACAGAAAAAGACAAGAATGGTTTTTAGAAGAAGGATAAAGTTCCAAAATTCAAAAGAAATCCTAATCAAAGTGGATCCTAACTAAAATTTCAAGCTCGAACGAAGATGGTTCTATAATTAATTTTACTCATTCTGTGGTACTATTGCCCTATCTCTAATGAATTTTTACTCCATATGCTAAGTTTTTGCCTAAACCTGGCACGATACCACTTGCAACGACCTGCCGTTTTGAACCATTTAAATTGACAATAACCTATACATGTCAGACTTGAATTGCTCAAAACAGCAGATTGCTAATTTATTTTTGTCAAAACATAGCATATACAGTAAATAAATCAATCGCGGAATCACAGGCACGGAGTATTACAACAATATGCAATGGAATAGGTAAATAGTAGTTCATGAAGCTACAATAAAACCTTTGAGCCTAAAACAAAATATAACAGAAATCCCAAGTACATAGAAGTCTCAATACATAAGCAAATGACAAAGCTGAACATAAGCAACTTGTAACAACTGAAAGTTAAATGGAAAAAAGATAGATCTCTAAGCAAAGCTCCAAGCTCCAAAGGTGAGTCTCAAATGTTGTGGCTCAAGCTGACCCGAGCATAAAGAAAAACAAAAAACACTAAAGTCAGGATTAACATTCTTGTACAAGTAAATCAAATCAAGTGAAATGTCCAGGTGAAATCCAATATAACTTAAAGGATGTTGGGATTCTATCCTTTAAGGATTCATGAAACTATCTACATACATAATATAATAAGCTATATATATAATGTCTATAGTAAAGTAAAATATTAAAATAGCATTAAGGCGTTATCCATATCCCCATTAACACATTTTTATATAAATGCCGTAGTCTATACGAAACTATAATTCGTCTGTAAATTGGAGAGCTATCAGAGGGCACTCCATAGTGTAAGACACAAACCAAACTCGTAGTGGACACGATAAGGCATATGACAAGACATGCGAGGCAATGCCACAGTAGGATTCTACCATTTGCACTCCCGGACTGATGGTAACGGATAGCAGCTACTACCCTTAACTTGGAATAGACTCCTATAATCAAATCGATGGTAGCCACCAAATCAATCAAAAAGTAACAGATATGGTATCGAAGAAGCATGTCCAATCAGAGGAGCAACCTCATTTGGCCCGATATAGCTCCTGTATTCATCATATCAAGCTGACCCGAGGAGGTCAGGGTTGCATTCATGCTTTATACAGAATCGTTCGTCAAACCATCCTACTTCATTCTAGATTCTCTACCATGTGCTCAGTTGTTAAAGTGGTTTTCGGTATTGGCAGAGAGTTTGACAATATCTGACCCCGGTCCTTTTAACAACCAAATGCTTATTTCACACCTGTTGGTCTTTTACTTATCAAACATTTCATACTTCATATCAAAATATTATATTCATTTCAAAATCATATCATTTTCGAAAACATAATTTACTTCAAAATCATATTTACTTTCGAAGTCATAACCACAAAAGAAGTTAAACTATCATATCAAAGTATTCGCATTCAAATCCATCAAAACAAAATCATAACAGTTCCAACTTAAACAATTAAAATATTCAGGCATGGTGGAGAAAGGTTTGAAGGTGGTGGTCGGTGTATGTGTAGGCAACGAAGGGGAGGACTAGGTGGCAATGAAAGGCTACTGCTCTGGTCGAGTTTGAGTAGTGAGTAAGGGAGAGGCGGAGGTGGTTTCTCTGGTGGTGCTGACATCGTAAGGCAGAGGGAGGAGGATGAGCTGACGTATTTCGGTGATAGGACAATTCGGTGGCACGGTAGGGCAAGGCTAGAGGGTTATCGAAGGGAAAGGAAGGCACAAGCGGATGTGGTTGATGCGGGAAGGAGGACAACTTCGTGGGCGGAAGGTGCGGAGGAGGAAAATGCATAGGAAGGTAGAGAGGCACTGGTGAAGAGTTGTGGTGTGATGCTATCATGACCCGAAATCCAGCGATTGAAAATCGACATCAAATACCTCACTTGTATTCGACTGCCGGAGATTCAAACGTTGAACTCCAGTTCGGATGGAGCTTATAACAACATTAGATGAAAATAAACAGCAGAAACAAAAGAAGATCTCAAATATCACGACACAGATACAACACCATCACAATATTCGATTACAACAATTTAATCCCATTATTAGAGTGATATACACAAGATACAATAATAGGATGAAAACATCATAGCGGAACAATAACAGTTTCGTCAAATATTTCCAACATACTTTGATTTTGATAAGGTCTTCTCAAAAACTCCAAACACTTATAAAGGTTTCCAAAGCCAAAAGCTTCCAAAATCCGATAGCTTGCAAAAGACTTCAAAAGATTCCAAGCTAGCTCCAAAAACACAGATAACTTGCTTCTAGGCTGCCCGTGTGGAAATTATGGGCACCCAGAGTTTAGGAACGGAACAATAAACTCTAGGTCGGTTACGGGACTGGTATGAGTAAACAAAAATAGTTGTTTGTACGAAAACAATTTTTAAAAGAAATTCCATATTCTTTTGAAAAATGAAACTAACATAAGACCTCCCGCCATATACACAATACAATCGCACAATTGGAGGAGATTTCTTCTTATGATAGTCAAATATGCTTGATAAGAGAAAACTCTTTTAATATTATTATTAGTGCATAGTGTAGAAAACATTTCAAAAGTATAATATTAATCTTAGCCAGCATAGACATTTCAAACTATGACTACTATAGCTACCATGTAAGCAGTGAGGTGCCACCATAAGTAAATGGCAGGTTATACAACTAAAACCGTACAGGGCTCGTATTATTTCATTGGATTTTCCAACAATGGTCAGGCTAAGGAACTTCCTTACCAAATGGAACACCTCTGGAGGGGCGCCCCCAAGAACAAACCAGATCTGTGCCAATACAAGGTCAGGTTATCTCTATAACTAGGTAACACCTACAAGTATGCCATCCTTGGTCGTTACCGACCTTTGTCCCAGGATTCACTAATAAATAACAACCACCACACAGTTAATTATCTGGGCTCCATACCATGATACCACCTCTTATCCAGAACAAAGTGGACATATCCTAGGGGCGTGACTCCTAAAAACCTTGCCGCGACATTCCTGTTTCGACCATTATCGTGTTGTCAGGTTTGATGAAGTATCGTCCACAAAGCTACGCTTTTCACAGAATCCATGCTTCGATCAACAATTGATCAGTAGCACTCGGCATGTCACACTACCAAATTGGGAGTATATCACTAATAACCATCAACTACATAACCTCTGAGCTCGTACGTCTCTAAGAAGAGTTTTAAGCTAAGAGAATAAATTCTCCGCCACCAAACAGAAATGTATTTGATAGAGATCAGCTTTATATTTCAAAGTGTAATGTCAGACATACAACCATACAAGTCTGTTTCGGGTTCGAACAGAATCGAAGGCACTTCCAAAGAAGCCCTTGCAATCCAGGCATCCACAATCCCGATCGGACTCCCCATCACATATGGAGATCTCTATACCGGAGCAACTAAGTGCAGAGTCATTTGACAGGTTATCCTATCGTTCTTGCAGACACCCGGTCTTCACCACCGTCTTTAAATGCTTTCCATTTCATCGTATCACCATTCGGAATGGGTTATATGACATAAAGTCCTCTCTCGGCTAAACCGAATAGTGAGAGTTTAATTTCAAAAACATATGGATATATCATTCACAAAGATTCACCATTAAGGTTCAATGTGGGTTTCGGATAACCAACTGGAATCTGACTCCCTATCGCATCGAAATTCACATGTCATTATACGGGTCAATGAGTTTTCACATTCACACAGAAACAAATCACAGATATCACAGCTTAGCATAAAGCAATTCATATCACATAGTATCACAATCACATATAACAGATATCAATCAATACAAAGAATTCAATACCAATCATCTACAATTAAGATGAATTAATCGTGTGATTATAATCAATCAATCACATAATTATTTTCATTAATTATCCTTGATTAATGACTAATTATTCTTAATTAATAAATTAAATAGTCTTTAGTTACTAATTCATAAATCTTAATTACTTTAATTAATTAAATATTTCTTAATTAATTACTTTAATCAATTACTCCTTAATTATAAATTAATTAACCCTAAATTTATAGTTAATTAACCTGTAATTAATTATTCTTTAACTACTTAAGTAATTGTAAATCATTGATCTTAATTAATCATTTAATTATTATCAAAAACTTTAATTAATAAAACTTATAATTAATCATCATTAACATAAGAGATTAAGGTTAATTAAGAATAAAAAATCAATATTTCATCTTAATTTACTTTTAATTATTTATTTAAAATAATTAATTAATAAATAATGTCATAATTAAATAAGTTAAACTTTATTACTTATAAAGATATCCTTCTTAAACTTTTATTACTCCAATACTTAAATTAAAGCCATTATTTAAAACATGGATTCAAAATGTTTAAAGATTTGAATTTTGATTTAAAGTAAAAACTGCTTCCTTTCAGCAACCCGAGACCAACTCGAGTCCACCCCCGAGCAAGAACATCATTCACTTCGAGTTTCTTCCCAAACCAACCTGAGTCACTTTCCAAAAACTTAATTTTTCGTTTAAGTTTTATGAAACCCGATACGCACACCAACTACTCGAACCAGAACTCGAGCCAGTAATTCAATTACCCGAAGATAACGTCGAGTTAAAGTCGTTCGTTCCCAAACTTAACCCACTGACACATACCAGGGGTATGTGCATGTGAACGTGAGCTTCGATGAACTCCGGTCGAATTCGCCACCTTCCACAAGTCCATGACCATCTACTTAAGCTTTACGATCACCCAAAACCCTTGATTGACGGTGAAAACACGATCGAGCTATACAACCCAAACTTGGAATGAAACTGTTCCACCAACAACCACCTCGTTCTTCCATCTCTAACCATTAGAGGTCACGTAAACATGTCCAGAGCTGAGCCGACTCATCACAAAACTATCCCCGCTGGAGCGATCAACTCCGGTGCTCTGATGAAGCCGTGGCGATCATATTCCTGCTTCGACCAAAATGTGGGTTAAAACCACAAATCCTTGCCGTGCCATCGCCACAGCGTAATATAAAATTATCGAACATTTTTCTAATGAACTCCGACCTCCCAGCAAGCCATGACTTCGATCTCGAGAATCGGTGCCTTACAGATCACCAGAATTTGGTATCCTCATGTTTCATAGAGGATACATTATTAAAAAATTTGGATTTTCTTTTAAAAATAATTGATTTTAAAAGCGTTTTGAATCATATACTTGAAATCAAGAATTATCATAATTAAGTTTCAACATGTTTTGGGTTTACCTATATTTTATAATTTCCAGGGAAAACTTAAGTTAATTTACTTAAATTTTTTTAAACCTTAAACCATGGTTAAACAAACAAAATTTGTTTAGATCTTAAAGTCTAATAAGGATCAGAGGAAGAGAAGTTGAATTTTATATAGGTTTTGGAAACCTGGGAACAACCGGAGGCAAATGTGCCTGTAATTCAAACATGCACACTCCTCTCTGCATATAAATATCTACATATATTTGCATGCATATTAATACTTTACAATTCATTTTGAACATCATCACATATAATACATAATACTTCATATCTTTAAGGGTTTACTCACCTGTTTTTTTTAATAGAGGAAACTATCTGGGTTTAAAACTTGAAGGCTGGAATAGGTTTTGATTACCGAGTTTTTGATTTTGAGTTTGAAAATCTGATGTTGATCTTAAATTGGAATTATTTGAATTGATGGCTTGCTTGATTGTTGAGTTGAAATCTCTACTTGTTTGACATTTGAAACTGTTTCTTGATTTACTGGATAGAGATGCTTTCCATGCTTTAGATTTTAAAGTGTTTTAATTTCTAGGTTTTTTTGTCTTTGTTTTGAAATTTGTTTGATGATTTTTTTTTTCTTTCTTTTCTGTTTGAGAAAGTTATACGGGCTTTTTCTTTTATTTGTAGTTTGCAAATGTTAAAAGAAATGAGAGGGACGAGAGTAGGAAGTTTATATAACTATGTTTTCTATTTTTGTTAATTTCTTTCTCAAAAATAAAACTAAATGACACTTGTCCAAATTAATTGTAAAATCATTACATTTGTTAGAACAGTTATTAAATGAATTACACTTGTATTATTTCTTGTTACATGCTTACCACTTGTATTTCGCATGAATTAAAGACTTTTAAATAAATCTTATATCATATTTTCCTTATTTTATAAATACATCCATTATTATATATAATTTTAAAGAAGAAATGTTTTAAACTAACTTTACATTAAATAAATTACATATTTATTATTTTAAATGCAAATTATTTTTCTAAGATATTTATTTGAATTTTAAATTCAAATTCAAATTCGATTACAAATTTGAATTACAATCTATTTATATATGAATAAATCAATGCAAATTCTATTTGCCTTGAAAATATTCAAATTAATTCCAAATTAAATTCCAGAAATTCAAATAAATTATTAATTTTAAATTGATAAAATTTGGGGATGTTACAGATTCCCCACCTATATGCTCACACAAACGAACAACATTACTGGGTAATGCCATCAATTAGTACGAAGAATAAGGCTGTTGAGAAGCGATAACCTGTATAATTGATTTGAGCGAGAACCGATATGTCAGATAGTAAGTCATGCATTTCATGTCAAGAGTAAATCCGACATATCCAATCCAAACTCAAATCTACTATACGGTAGCTAAGCAGCCTTTGGAATCTATATAAAATAAGCATAACAAAAAATCAATCACTTATATTCATATCATTATGGCGGAAATAGAAATGAATATAACACATAGAAATGAACATCATAATAGTGGTCATAAAAGATCCACTACAAGCCAAAATAATAGGTACATGTACTACACAAAAGAATATGCATACATCAAATAGTCTCTATCTCGTATACATGAAAGACAAAAACTACTAAGCTAAAGTAGTTGCCAAAAGTCAGAAGATAGTCCCTGCTAAGAAGTCAGGTGAAGCACCTAAAACACCTCGATCTGATCCGCGTATTGTTTAAAAGAAAAATAATAAACAGACCAGTCAAGCTATAATTATCATGTAAGATGAGATAGGATAAGAGGTATGACAAAAACATATGATAACAATAATACCATATTGTGACAAGTATATATTTGATAACAATGAAAATCATGTAATATTTCAATTCTCAAATACCAAAAATGAATATCATATTCTTTAGCTTATTCACCAAAACCTCAAATATTGACAAAACATATCAATGCAAATCACAAAAACTAGTGAAACATAAATTCTAGAAATCAATAATTAGAATCCAAAAAACACAAAAAGGGAGGCCTATCACAAATGGGAGCATGAAAACTCACCAACTCGTGTGTCAAAAACGGGACGCTATCCCATGGTTGCTAACCCATAAAATTTGGGCCGAAGCTCCTCAAACGGCCCGAAGACCATGGGTCGCTACCCCACCAAATTGAATCGAAGCTCTATCGAAATGGGGTTTAATCACCTACGCGGACAAAGAGACATTGCACATCGCTTGTTTAAGTTACAAAATGATCATCATTGATCAACAAGTGTAAATTGCACTAAGCTAGTAAATAAATGAGTTAAGCTTCATGTCCCATAACCATTGGCTTAACTTAAATATTTACAAACAGATTGTAGACTTCGATTCGAAAATTGTCACGAGATTTCAATCGAACAAGTCCGAGAATTAATCGATAAAGTAAACGCAAGCATTTCATACTACTTGTTTTGCTAAGTCGTTTAATTGGATTTCTCACATGAATGAGACAAAGGTTTGTATATACTAATAGATTGGAAGACGGTTTTGAAATGAGTTTTGTATCAAAAATAGTATTGAAATCGTTTTTGTGATAGAATTTTAGTATTTACTACTAGTGTAAAAACCTTTATATTTTAAAGTGGTAAATAAAAGAAACGTTTGTAAAAACAATCTATCACCAAAAATTCACATTCGACGATGTAAATTAAAAACATGAAAATCGATGTCAAATCCATCAAATGGAACCACCAAAAATCCAGAAAAGAAATCATCAAAGTCTGTATTGATTAATAATAGCTATGCGGATCGTCGAAGATCGATAAAAATTGGATATCCACTCAAAAGTAGGAAAAATAGACAAAATTCAACAGAACCAGACGTTTGACTAGTTTAACCAAACGTCTAACCCTAGGTTCTGGAAATTTATATTTTTTATCCTTTTTCTTTTTATTTCCTGAAGCCTCATAGACGTTTGGTTGGTTTTAACCAGACATCTTGTCCTGGACTCTGCCATTTTATTTTTTATCGTTTCTTTTTTTCTTAGGAGCCCCAACCAGACGTTCGGATTTTTCAACCAGACGCCTGATTGCCTGTGCTGGGGAAAATTTGCTTAGGCCATTGATGGCCAAATCAATTCGAAGGTGACCGGACAAGCGATGGAGGCTAGGGATTTATGTCAACCAACAACCCAGCCTTATAGACTCTTCGATACACCCCAAATAACACGTCCAAACATCCACAGTAACATTTTCATAAATTTTGACTTCGAAACCAAAATTGGAAAATTCACCAAACCAATTTAAATCAAAAGTAATTAAACATGAAATAGATGTTAAAAATTCATACCTAACAACAATGAAAGCTAAAGACACAATGCGAGTTGAAGAATTCACCATTAAACTTAAAAACAGCGAATGAGAAGCTCTAAAACACAAGACCCGTTCCTCTTCACTACACCTCTAGAATCTTCAATCTATTATCAAATGCAAAGTTTTTCCTAAGTTAAGTTATAGGAAAAATCAAGAATTGAAGAGGGATTGAGATGGAGAAGATGAATAGGATGCTTACCTGAGCTTTTCCTTAATTTTGGAACTTGAATTTGAATTTCCTAAAAGACCTAGGGCTTAGGAATTTCTAATCTCCTCTCCTTCCCCCCAATTTTCATTTAGCTTGAGTGTTGGGAAGTATTGTGAGTAGAACGAATGAAGAAAAGGGGAGTTGGGGCATGTGGTAGAAGAGTTTGGGTTAACTTATTGGGTTAATGGGCTAGAACCCAACCTAGAGCCGAAATGAAGATACCAAAATCCTAATCAACTCCAAACATATCGATGTTTATACATAAATAAGTTGTAAACGTCGATTTATACTCAATGGAAGTGGTCTTAAGTTCGGATTCGAATTTTTACAAAAAGTCACATTTCAGACATTAAATTCAACTGACAGTGCTATATTTAAATAAAATATTTAAATATACAATTGTAAAATATGCGGGTTATTGCAAACTCCCCTCCTTAAAGAAATTGCATCCTCACAATATTTAAAAAGGAAAAAAGGAGTAACAACCATTCCATCACAAAATAACACAGAAGGAAAAATTGAAATAAGAAGTTCACCTTAAGGAGAGCGAGAGAGTAAATCAAGAAGTGTTCGCTCGATGAATTCTCTTGTTTTCCTAGAACAATCCTTAGAGTTTGAGAACCATTGAAATTTAAAAAGCAGAACATCTTTATTATGAAGGCGTTTAACCTCCATAGCAATGATGCGAATATGATGTTGCTCATAAGTCAAATTAAGTGAAATCTCAATTTCTTCAATAACTACGGGCCCAAGAGTAGAATTTGAATTTCTAAGGAATTTCCGTACTTGTGAAATATGGAATACATTATGAATAGTAGAAAATTGAGCTGGTAATAAAAGGCGGTAAGCCACTGAACCAATGAGTTTGGTGATGGGAAATGGGCCAATATATCGAGGTGCTAATTTTCCTAAACGACTGAAACACACAACACCCTTCATAGGTGAAACACGAATGAACACTAAATCTTCCATAGAAAATTCTTAATTCCTCATTCGGTTATCGGCATAGGATTTACGTCTACTTTGAGCTTCTTTCATCCTATGGTGAATAAGATCAATCTCTTCTGTGGAATAACGAATAAAATCTAGACCTAAAACCAGCTTCTCACCGGCTTCAAGCCAACATAAAGGGGATCGGCATGGCCTTCCCTAGAGTGCCTCGAAAGGTGCCATACCAATATTAGATTGGATGCTATTATTGTAAGAAAACTAAATAAGAGAAATATGATCTTCCCAACTTCCACCAAAATCAAGAAGATATGCACGAAGAGGAATTTCAAGAGTTTGATTCACACGCTTTGTTTGTCCATTGGGCCGAGGATGATAAATTAAGCTTCGTTCCCAAAGCATTATGAAGACCTTTTCAAAATCCACTAGTAAATAATGGATCATGATCGCTAACAGTAGAAGTAATAACTCCATGCAATTTAACAATTTCTTTAACGTAGAGTTTAGCCAAAAGAGGTATGGTCCGGTTGGAACAAACGAGAAGAAAATAGGTGGATTTTGTAAGTCTATCTACTATTACCCGTAAACTGTCATGACATGAACGAGAACGTGGAAGATTGTCAATAAAGTCCATGGAAATTTGATCCCACTTCCAAACACAAATGTGTAAAGGTTGTAATAATCCACCAGGCCTTTGATGCTCCGCCTTTATGAGTTGGAAAGTCATGCAACACTTAATAAAATTAGAAATATCAGATTTCATTCCATCCCAGTAATAAAGTCATTTCATGTCCGCATACGTTTTACTACTACCGGATGAATGGTAAATTTAGAACGATGAGAATCTTCTAAAATTTCTTTACGAAGATCACTAATATTTGGCACAAAAAGTCTACTAAATTTTTGAATGCCTCCACGAGCATCGATTTTAAAGTCTTTCATACCATCAATATTATCTTTATCCCTACAACTTTGGAAGATTAGCCAACTCGGGATCATGCTTCTGAGCTTCAAGAATGCAGTCTAATAACGATGGATGAGCCTCAAGACTACATAAAATAAGAGATGAACACAAATCAGATTCATGATCTCGAATATCTTAAGTAGAGAAAGTCTCGAGATCATTCCATTGGGATATCATTATGGAAATAACCACTTGTTGCTTACAACTAAGGGCATCAGCAACACGATTTCCCTTTCCGAAAGTATAGAGAATACAAGATCATAAGATGTAAGGAATTCGAGCAAACGTTGTTGATGCAAATTAAGTTCCTTTTGAAAGAACAAAATTTCAAAGATTTATGATCGGTGTAGAAAATAAAATTTCTTTCCCAAAAGATAATGACGCCAAAGTCTAAGGGCGAAAACAATGTCCGCAAGCTCTAAATCATGAGTGGCATGTCTAATCTTGGCAGGCTTTAATTGCCTAGAAGCATAACCGATAACACAATTCCATTGTATGAGAACAGCTCCCAAACCAACACGACTAGTATCGGTACAAACAATCAAGTCTTGGTTCCCTTCGGGAATCACAAGAATACGAGCATCAGAAAAGAGTTCTTTTAATATGAAAAGCAGCTTCACATTTGTCTGACCAAATGTACTTAACTCTCTTCTTTGCCAAACTAGTATGAAGTATGGAAATTTTAGAAAAATCTTTTATAAACCGACGGTAATAGCCTGCCAATCCAAAAAAGCTACGAATTTCCGTTACACTCTCCGATCTCTTTCAATTTTGAATTGCCTCAATCTTTGAAGGATCCATGAAAATTTCAAAATAAAAAATAATGTGTCCCAAAAATTTCATACAGTAATGCCAAAAGTGGCACTTAGAGAATTTTTCTTTCAATTGATTGCTTCTAAGGGTTTTCAACACAATTTGAAGATGTTTTTCATGCTCTTCCTTGGTGTTAGAATAAACAAGAATATCATCTATGAAGATGAGAACAAATCGATCGAGAAAGTCTTTGAAAACTCGATTCATTAGGTCAACAAAATATGCCGAAACATTTGTTAAACCAAATGGCAAAACAAGACATTCATAAGATTCACAACGAGTATGGAAGATGTCAAAGGAATATTATCTTCTGCAATTCGGAGCTGATGAAAACCGATTGCTAAATCTAAATGTGAAAAGACTCTAGCACTGCGAAGTTGATCGAATAAATCATCAATTCGAGGTAAGGATATTTATTCTTGATGGTGAGATCATTAGGTTTGCGGTGGTCAACGCAAAGCCTAAGTGTTCCATCAGATTTCTTCACAAAGATAGCTGAAGTTCCCTAAGGAGAGAAACTAGATCGAATAAACTTTTTCGCTTCCAATTCGGATAATTGTTTACGCATCTCCTCATTTTCCTTATTGGACGTACGATAAGAAGGACGAGTATAGGTTGAGCTCCGGGGATAAGATTAATTTTGAACTCAGTTGCTCGCTTAAGTGGTAATCCTAAAATGGGCTCAAATATATCAAGAAATTCATGAATGATATGAATAAGGGAAATGACATCTTCCTCATCGTCATTATTGTCACATTTTGTGGATTTAGAGAATATATGGATGCCATCGAATTGGAATCTCAATCTTTAAGAACAATAGAAATCCTCTTAACAAAACTGAGATGTCGAAGATGGGTAGTTCTCTCGGGACATAGGATGTGGGCTTCATAATGATTAATCCAATCCATTCCCAAAATCATTCTGCAACCTAAGTAACACATAACATGTAAAACGGCATGGAAAGCATAATCACATAAAATAATTTCTAAATACTTAGAAAATAAACTGAGTGTTGTAGATCCACCAACTAGATTCACAATTTTTAATGAAGTCATTAAGCCTATAACATTCAAAAAAGTATCAATAGTTCTTTTGATATAAAAGAGTGAATGCACCTGTATCAAAAAGAACCCGAATAGGATGATCACGAAGCATAATAATGCCATCAAGGACAGAATGAGAAATACATTGACAAAGAGAAGTGTTACTAGGGGCTTGCACAACATTCAGCTTTCCCTCTTTCTTGCTTTGAAGTTTGGGTGACGAACATTTAGGATGACTCGAAATTTTGCAATAGCGACAAGTAAGGGGCTTCGAACACTTATTTGCATAGTGGTCCTTAAATCTACAATTGTAGCATTCTCCACGATTAAGGGTAGGAATCATTGCTACCGAAGTTGTTTACTTCCCTTTCTTGTTGGGATTAGGTTTGAACTTATTATTGGGATTTATCTTTCTGTTGTTGTTGAAGTTATGTATGGAACCCCCAACATCACCTTCACTTTCTTTATCGGCCTCTTTAAGTCGAAGAGCGATATCTACAAGGTGATCGAAAGGAACTTCTAGTTTCGAAAGTAAAGCCTTTTTGAGGTTCTTATTCAAACCATAGATAAACCTCTGATTTTTCTTCAATAGGGTATTAATATACTCGACCCCATATTTAGAGAGGGATTCAATAGATGCGACATAATATGTCATAGAATATTCACCTTGAACAAGGTCAATAAAGCGTCGAGCTAATGTTACCTTTTTAGCTTCCGGCATAAACTTCAACTCGAACCTTTCCCGAAATTGCTCCCAAGTAAGATTCGCTTCAACAATTTCCAAAATCAAAAGCTCATACAAATCTAACACTTTCTCCTGGAGTATGCTAGGAGCCACTTGGACTCGATGTAGATCCACAAGATTCATTCGAGAAAAAACACGATCTCATGTTCTAAGCCAAGCTTGGACTTCTATAACGCTTTTGGTACCCTTGAATGGCCTTCCACACAAATTGGTATAATCATTGCACAAATGCGCAAACCCAAATTTAGGATGAGTAGGCTCTAGAATGGGTTCGGCAGCTTGGGCATTCTTTACAAGAACCAAAAGCTATTGAGCAGACATGAATACGCCATCCTGAGGAGTAGCACTGGATTGAGCGGCGCTAGGATATCCAGGTCTAACCATTTCTCTTCTTTAAGAAAGAAGGAAAAAATAGGAAAAGGGTTATTCTCAGAATGAATTTATATAAATTAGATTGATAAACAAGGCATCATAAAAGGAAATAGGATAGAATAGGTTTTAAGACTCGAACTGTATCCTAAGATACGATTCTTAAGAGAGACTTAGAACAATGATCCTTGCTAGATTATTCTACATTGTTCTGAAGTTTGTCTCTGACACCAAGTTATGATGCCCAACCTCTATATTCACATTAACCAAGAACACTACTGGGTAATGCCGTCAATTAGTATGAAGAATGTGGCCATCGAGAAGCGAACAACTGTATAATTGATTTGAGCGAGAACCGATATGTCAGATAGTAAATCATAAATTTCATTTCAAGAGGAAATCCGATATATCCAATCCAAACTCAAATCTACTACACAGTGGCTAAGTGGCCTTCGGAATCAATATAAAATAAACACGATACAAAATCAGTCATATATTTTCATATCACTAAGGCGAAGACAGATATGAATCTAACACATAGAAACGAACATCATAATAGTGGTCATACAAGATCCACTACAAGCCAAAAGAATAGGTACATGTACTACATAGAAGAATAAGTATACATCAAAGAGTCTCTATCTCATATGCATGAAAGACAAAAACTACTAAGCTAAAGTAGTTAGCCAAAAGTCAGAAGATAGTCCCTGCTAAGAAGTTGAGTGGAAGCTCATGAAAAACCTCGGTCTGACCTAAGTATTATTTAAGAAGGAAAATAATAAACAGACCAGTCTAGCTATAATTATCATTTAAGATGAGATAGGATAAGAGATATGACAAAAACATATGATAACAATAATACCATGTTGAGATAACTATATATTTGACAACAGTGAAAATCATACAATATCTCAAATTTTTTCAAACACCAAAAAAGAATATCATATTCTTTAGCTTATTCACCAAACCTCAAATATCAACAAAACATATCAACGCAGATCATAAAAATTACTGAAACGCAAATTCTAGAAATCAATAATTAGAATCCAGAAAATACAAAGGGGAGGCCTATCACAAACGGAAGCATAAAAACTCACCAAAACATGTATCACAAATGGGATTCTATCCCATGGCCGCTAACTTATAAAATTTGGACCGAAGCTCCTTAAATAGCCCGAAGACCATGGGTTACTGCCCCACCAAATTGAACCGAAGCTCCATCAAAATGGGGTTTAGTCCGCTACGCAGATAAAGAGACATCGCACATCGCTAGTCTAAATTACAAAATGATCATCATTGATCAATAAGTGTAAATTACACTAAGCTAGTAAATAAATAAGTTAGGCTTCATGTCCCATAACCACTAGTTAACTTAAATATTTACGAAGAGATTATAGATTTCCATCAAAAATTATGACGAGATTTCAATCGAACAAGTCGAAGAATTAACCAACAAAGTAAACGAAAGCATTTCATACCACTTGTTTTGCTACGTCGTTTAGCTGGATTTCTCATACAAATGAGTTTAAGGTTTGTATATACTAATAGATTAGAAAATGGGTTAAAACAAGTTTTTATTAAAAATAGTGTCGAAAATGTTTTTTTGAAAGAATTTTAGTATTTACTACTTGTATAAAAACCTTTATATTTTTAAGTGACAAATCACAGAAATGATTGTAAAACCAATCTATCACTAAAAATCCACATTTGACGACGTGAATTAAAACCATGAAAATCAATATCAAATTCATCAACTGGAAAGACCAAAAATTCAGAAGAAAAAAGTCATCAAAGTTGGTATTGATTGAAAATAGCTATTCAGATTGTAAAAGATTGATAAAAATTGGAAATCCACTCTAAAATAGGCAAAATTCACCAGAACCAGACGTCTGACCCTAGGTCCTGGAAATTTTTATTTTTTTCTCATTTTTCCTTTTATTTCCCAAAGCCTCCCAGAAGTTGGGTCATGGGCTCTACCATTTTATTTTTTACTGTTTCTTTTCTTTTTTTAGGAGCCCCAAACAGACTTTTGGATTTTTCAACTAGATATCTAGTTGGCTGTGCTAGGCAAAAATTTGCATAGGCCATTGATCGCCAAATCAATTCAAAGGCAACCAGACGAGCGATGGAGGCTAGGGATTTATGTCAAGCTACAATCTAGCCCTATAGGCTCTTCGATACACCCCAAATAATATGTCCTAACATCCATAATAGGATTTTCATAAATTTTGACTTCAAAATCAAAATTGGAAAATTCACCAAACCAATTCAAATCAAAAGCAATTGAACATGAAATAGATGTTAGGAATTCATACCTAGCAATAATGAAAGCTATAGACATAGGTGTTAGTTCAAGAACTCACCTTTAAATTTAAAAATAATGAATGAGAAGCTCTAAAACAAAGCAAGATCAATTCCTCTTCACTACACCTCTAGAATCTTTAATCTATTATCAAATGCAAAGTTTTTTCTAAGTTAGGTTATAGGAAAATCAAGAATGGAAGAGGTATTGAGATGCAGAAGATAAAGAGGATGCTTACCTAAGCTTGTCCTTTATTTTGGAACTTGAATTTGAATTTCCTAAGAGAACTAGGGCTTAGGAATTTCTAATTTCCTCTCTTTCTCCCATTTTTCATTTAGCTTGAGTGTTAGGAATTATTATGAGTTAAATGAATGAAGGGGAGAGGAGTTAGGGTATTTAGTAGAAGAGTTTGGGTTAGCTTATTTGGTTAATTGGCTAGAATCCAACCTAAATCCAAAATTAAAATACCCAAATCCTAGTCAACCCCAAACATATCGATGTTTATACTTAAACAAGTTGTAAACGTCATTTTAAACTCAATGGAAGTGGTCTTGAGTCTGGATTCGATAGTTTACAAAAATTCACATTTCTGACTTTAAATTCGACTAATGATGCTACATTTAAATAAAATATTTAAATATGTAATCGTAAAATATGTGGGTTGTTACATGCGGCCAGATGGAGGTAAGGTGAAGCTGGGTGTGTTCGATGGTGGGCATTGGCGCTTGGGGTCTGCGCGGAGCGAGGTTAACAGTTGCTATTGGGTGTAATGTGGCTGGTGGCTTAGGGATGGGAGCGAAGAGGGTTGATGGTGAGGGTGGAGGTTTGTGATATGGTCGGCATGGGCAGTTAGGGAAGGAGGGAGGAAGGCGATTGGTTCGGCTACATGTAAGGATGAACGAGCAAGATGGAAAGTGACGAGGCACGCAAAAAGAAGAAGAACAAGTTTCTCATGCCAAAATATTATATATTATTTAGAAGGTAAGAACAGAGCAAAAGCTGAAAGCAGAGAAAAATGAAAGTGAAAGGACAAGCCAACATATAAATTGAAACCGAGGAATATTGAAAGTCTGCAATTGAATTCATAGAATAATAATAACCGGTGGCCATTTTTTCAGCCGACTGACAAATGGAGGATCATAAGGAAACTAAAAGGCTCTAATACGGAACAGATATGGCAAATCGTTTCATTGATTCCACCGCATACCGGACGTCAAAACACACAAATGAATATACTGTGGAGATCAACGTGATGAGATAAAAAAGATGGTACATAGGTATCAACGGCATGATCTACCTATCAAAACTCTAATTTTGCTGCCGAAAATTCTTCTAAAACATCGAAAATAATATAAATGGAGCTAGAGCAGTCCTAATTTGACGAAACAAAATAGGACGTCTCACTCAGAAATTGGTTTACATTTTTATTATGTAAAAATATTCAGATTTCAAAAATATTTTATTTTCATCAAATTTAACTGATTGTAAATTTAAAAATGAAATTTCACAACAGAACAAACTTACAAATTTTCCAATGAAATCTGACACTTGTTACGTTTAAATAGACGTATAAAAAATATCAATTTTTCATCGCTATAATTTAAATTATTTAATTTCATGAAAAATTTAGTTAATTATGTTATTTAAATCGTTAAGATTTTCGGATCATTACATTTTGGGTCCAAACTTTTTAAATTCCTAGTGCTTCGGCATCCGAAATCAATAGTTCTTATGCTAATTTCATATGGAGGGGTGAAGCGCATAAAATTAGTTATGGCACTTTATTAGGAAAAAGAGGAAAGGGGGTGTGGGCCATAATTTAAACTCTCATAAAAATCTACAACGAAAAGCTAGCTTGGAATAGTCTTTGGGTTCAGTGGACGAAGGTGCGATACATGAAACTGTAATTTCTGGAATGTGTATGGGTAATAATGCCTCAATGTCTTGGAAACCTATCCTGAAATCAAGTGATAAATTGGATTTGCAACTTGAAAGTCAGTTGGCTAATGGATTAACCACTTCAGTCTGGTTTGATCCATGGGATAAAAGCCAAAAACTTGTTGACCTATGTAACGACCCGCAAATTTCGATAATTGAATTAGTTGATTAAACAAGATTTTTGTAATTAAATTTAGAAAGAAATAAAAACTTTAAAATTTATAATGAAGTGAATGTTAAAAATGAAATTTAACAATGGTAATTAAAGCTAATTATTGATAGATTGAATGAAATTACAATAAATGAAATAGTGTAAGTGTTATACTAGGTTATAAATTGAATATAAAAAAACAAACGTAAATATTGAATTTATATATGAATTAATATATAATGAATACGGTATTATGTAAGTAATTATGATAATATTTGAATACAAAATAAACTTAAGTGTAAATTTAAGGTTATGATAGCAATTATTATAAATTACTTAATTAATTTGTCAATGAAATTAATTGGAAAGCAATTTCATTTAAATGTTAAGTAAATGAAAGGTAAACAATAGTAACTAGGTTTATAGAGTAATAATGGACTTAATATAAATATTGGAATTTAATCAAATCAAATTTATTTGGAATTAATTATAATTAATTGGAATTAATTATAATTAATTGGAATTCAAATTTTAATAAATGAATTTATTGTAAATGAAATTAAATACTACATAACTGGAATTAAGATGAAATTGGGGAAACATTAATGTGCTAACATATAAACTAATGTTAGTTATACTCTTATTGTAATGAAAGACTTGAATAACAAGGTTTTAAAATTTAATAAATGGATTTTGGAATTTAATTTACAATCTAAATTTAATGAAATTGAAATTTAACACTGAATTTGATGGATTAATCAACTCTAAATTGACATCTAAATTTGTTTAAATTATTGAAATTGTTCAAGAAATCAAAAATGATAAAGATTGGTAATTAAAATTGGAATTGAAAATTTGATATAATTAATTTAATATTAATTTATTGATTTATTGGAAAATAGCCATTTTGGCCACTGACTCGGATTTCGACGAAACTAGTTTCATCGGATCTGTAACGGTGAATTATTGTTGGATTTCAAGTTTCGTATCGATCGGACTTGTCGTTTGATCGTACGGGCTCGAAACGCTTAGAAATCAATTTAATTGAAATCAATTTGAAATAACTTGATTTTAGCATTACTTCTTCATACGATGGAGTTTGGACTTGAAACCTATTCCATTGCGTTTAAAATATTTAAAAACATCTATTTTGATATATGGGATGACCCATTTTCGTTTCGGAGGTAGAACGGGCTTTTAGGCCGATATCTTTCAATCAAATCTGGTCTGTTCTTTCTATTTTCAACTCTACCTATATATATCCAGTTATAAACCCTAGCAGCCTTTCTATTTCTCATTTCTATACGTGCAAAAATTTCTATTGCTCCTCTTTCTCAATGGCAGACAAAACCAAATTCCCAAACTTCAAATTCAATTCCAAATTCAACTTCGAAATGTAAACTCTACAAACTATATCAAATTATATGTCGATTTAAAGCTCTCGACGAGTTCATCTCACATCTGTAATTCATTTTCCTATTTGAATCACTGTCTAACTAGTAATTGAAGAACAAATTTCGGCTGTCCATTGGTGGAGGTTTGATCGCGCGGTGGATTTTCGTCGAAACGACGATCGGGTTGCGCTGCACTGTAGAAGACGTCGAGCAGGCTTCGGGAATGTAGTCGCTCGTTTTAAAGTGGCCAGAATTAGCCAATTTTGGCACTTGGAGATGATCGAATTCGATGGCGCTTGAGGGTAGCATGTGGCCGCGCGTTGGGCCTAGAGGGGCGGCCGAGCCTGGCGACGACAGTGGTGAGCTACGATTAGCAAGATAGTGGAAAAGGGGTCGTGCGTTTTCGAGTTTTGGATGGTGGCTAGGATTACAGGGCCGGTCGCGTGAACGTAGAGGGTGGAGAAAGCACAGCTGACGTGGCGCGCTGAGATAGGTCGGTGCTGTTTTGTTTTCTATTATTTTAATTTCTATTTCAACGTGTTCTAATCACAATAACTTTTGCATACGAGGTCCGATTCACGAGCGGTTCCTCCCGCTGGGATCGTGCTTAAACTCCGAACTTTTGACGCTGGTTTGGACGAATTCGCAGACTGTTTGAATTTTGGATTTAAATTGGATTTAAATTCAATTTAAATTCAAAAGGTGAATGTTTTAACCCACTCACAACTTTTAAAATTTCTTATGTTTGTTAAATTAATTTATGATGTGATTAGAAATTTATTTATGACTGTTTGGCATATTTTGAATCATCATCTCAGTTTATTTGAATTTATTTGGATAAAATAGTTATTTAATTTATTATTGAATACAAAATGTCAGTTAATACCTGTTATTTATTATCTGTTCTATATTGATGTTATTGATTGAATTGGATGATGATTGTGATAAATGTTTGATGATTGATATTGGATGAATGGATGTTGTATTTTATATTGTTATAAACTGCAAGTTGCTATGAATTTTTATTTCATTTGAGATTGCAGTTTGAAATGATATATAACCGTATTTATATTTTAAATTACGGAGAAATGATAAATATCTGTATTACTTGACCATAGGATAGAAAATTATATACAGACACTGTGGTCTATATATAAAAATATTTTGAAATGACTATGTTTTTGTAAAGAAATATATGGTTTTAGATAAATATTAATTTTTGATATTTTATATATTTTATTTTATCCTTGATTTTAAGCTATGTATAATGTGTTTTAATATAGAATAAGCTTAATAATACGTTTGATTTTTATTGAAGATAATATGGTTAAGTATTTAAATTTTAGTTTGATATAGAGTTTATAATGATTTAAATTAATTAAGGTTGGAAGATAAATCTGAAATTTATTCAAATTGAAAATTTAAAAGGTATGATTTAATCATCTGATTTTAGGTTCAAGTGAAAATAATGAATATTTTGAGTATAAATAAATTGAGGAAAATATTTAGTTATTTGAAATCTAGGTTGCATTTAAATGATAATGGATTTATTAAGTAAAATATTTCAAGACTAAATAATAGAAAAATGAATTTAATATATATATATACACATATATATATATGAAATTACCAAACTTAGTTTTGAAATTGTTGAATGCCTAAAGTATGAAATATATTAAATTTGAAATGGTTTGTTCTGTGGATCAAATCTGTTTTGAAATTGATATAATTTGAAATAGTTTATTTGGAAAGTGAATCGTATTGAAATTTGTGATTTGGGATTTGGTTAAATTTAAATTTTAGAAATTCGAGTTGTTTTGGAACTGATTTGTGAAATTGAAGAAGCTATTTTATTATAAAATAATTAAAATGTTTAAACCATTTAAGGGGTGGAGGTTATGTTTCAAATTTATGAGTTTCAAGGTATTAAAATTTGAAAGTGTTATATTTCAAGTGTTTGATTTCAAAATGTTATAACTTTGAAAGTGTTATGATTTTACAAAAGGATATATTTGAAATGAAAATGATACCGTATTGATTTGGTTTTTAGAAGGGTATGATATTTTCTTTTAAAGTATAAACTATTTTGAAAATGATCACTGTGTTATAATAACGTTGGTTGTTAAACAGACCGGGATCGGAAGTTGTCGTACTCTATGACAACTCTGAAAACCACTTTAACAACTGTGTAAACGGTGGAGATTCTAGAATAAAGTAGGATGGTGGCGGCGTTCCTTTGAGGCATATACGTGGACCCGACTCTCGTGAGTTGGCATAAGGTGGCTAAAATAGGAGCATTCCGGGCCAATGAGGTAGCTCCTCTTATCGGACGCAGTCCTTCGATGCCATTCTATTACTTTGTGATTGATTGGGGCCCTTTGATTTCCTTTTTGGGGGTGTGGCTCGAGGTGGGCGGTAGCTGTGCGCTATGCGCCACCACTAGTCCGGATAGTAATTTGTATATCTACCCTGGCTTTGCCTAGTTGTACCGTTTCACCTACCCTAGCACGCCTTGTACGATTTTGGATTTCTCCCGTAGCCCGTGGAGTATTTAGGGTAGTCTCTCGATCTGGAGATGCGCTGATACTGAATGGACTACTGGTACTATTACGTGGTAAGGGCTATATGGGTAACCCCTTAACGCTATTTTAAAGGAAGTTTATTTTACTAATAGACATTATTATAATAGCGTATACTACTACATAGTAGATAGTTTAACGGATCCATAGGAGATGTAAATCTCGAACATCTCTAAGTTACTACACTCACGTTATACACTGGATAGGAGATGTCAAACACCGTAAAAATTTCTGACGCTGTCCCACTCATATTTTACCGTTGATTTGACGTACATAAGATCTTTTAGTTCTAACTCGAGTGCTTTGTCTTTTCAATTCGCTCAGGTCAGCCTGAGCATTTCAGGATTTGAAGACTTTATTTCTGGAGAACGAAGACGAAGATTGTATTACTATTATATATTATATTATTCCATTACATCACATTGTCCCGCTGCATTGTTATTTATCATTCTTTGGTATATGAACTCTGATCTATGTTGTATAAATATAATCAAATGTTTTTGTAAAACAGCTTCATGAACTGTTATTTAATTATTATATTTTGTCATTCCGCTATGAGATTCTGTTTTGTTTTCTTTCTTTCTCTGCTTTTCTTATTCACCCCAATAACAATCCACTCTTTTGTATGGTTTGAGTCTGACATGTGTGGTTTATCATTGATTTAAAATTTACAAAAAGGCAGGATGTTACAACCTATTGTGTTAGGATTCGTACTCAACTGTTGGAGGTATGGCCTGCACAGTTAGTAACCTGATTTCTAATTGTGAGTGGGACAAGGAGAATAAACTAGAAGGAAATTTGGCATGTTGTATAAAGTGTATTCCTCTTCAGGTAGGCGTCATGACATATGGGCTTGGAAACATAACACTAAGGGGGATTTTCATTCAAAACTATCTATGAAATTGTTTGAGAACGTCATTTATGAGTGGATTGGCATAGCATCATCCGGGCTAGAGCTAATAATCCTATAATGGGTATGTACACTTATAAGGCTATAAATGGCAGGTTATTAACGAGGAATAGAATGTTAAATTGGGGAATATTGATTAATAATCAATGCGTGCTATGCAAGCAAGTCCCTAGAAATCATGATCATCTATTCAACTCATACAACTATAGAAACTCGATTTAGAGCCACTTCGAAACTAAACTAAAAGTATAGATCTGTAATGTGGATAATATTAGAGAAGAAGTTCTAGATCTCACACAACGATCCCCTCTGTCAGCCTTGCGAAGGAGCTGGCCTCTATTGCTTTCACAGTGGTAACATGGCATCTGTGGAAGGGTGTAATGAGCCGTAATTTTCGATAATTAAAGACATTTAATTTAATAAGATCTTGTATTTAATATTGGAAGAAATTAAAATTTTATAATTTATTTATAAGAAAAATAAGAAGAATGAAATTTGATGATGTTAATTTAAAGTAACCGACGACTACTCTAATGCATTCAATTAATTGAAATGATTGTAGATTTAAAATTGGTTAAAAATTGTAAATAAGTAAAAGCAAAATGTTGTATTTAAGTGGTTAAATTACACATAGTTAATTAGAATTGGTTAATATAGAATAATAAACCAATATTTGAATTAATTTGTTTTGTTTGTTAACAATAAACATGGACATATGTTTGAATTAGTTGGTTGTAATAATGGTTTGATTTTAAATTCACAATTTAATTTGTAGAAATAAATTGTAATCAATCTACTTAAATAGATTAGTTAATGTAAATTAAAGGGATAACTGTAGAAGATTAATGTGATAAAATGTAAACAAATGTTAAGTATAGCCATGAATGATTGATGGAATAATAAGGTATAAATCAAAATAAATGGATTTAATTGAATTTAAATTAAACACTGTAATTAGTGTAATATTTAACATTGTATTAGAACCTAGTAACTAGACCAATATTAATAATTGAATTGACACGGAAAAATTAATTTTATAGATTTTAAATTCTAATTAAACAAAAATGATAAAATTTGTTAGTTATAAATTTTTCATATACAAAGTGATTTAAATAATTTGATAATAATTTATTTAATTAATGTGAAAATAGCCATTTTGGCCACTATCTCGAATTTGGACGAAACTAGTTTCATCAGATCCGCAGCAGCGAATTATTGTAGGATTTCAAGTTTCATAGCAACCGGACTTGTCTTTTTATCACGCACTCAAGACGTGTAGAAGTCAATTTGAAATAAGCAGATTTTAAAAGCTAACTTCTTTATACAGTGGAATTAGGACTTGAAACCTATTCTATTGAGTTTAAAAATATCGAAAACATCTACTTTAATATACAAGATGTCCCACTTTCGTTTCGGAAGCATAATGGGCTTTACGGGTCGTTATTGTCATTCGTACCGATTCGATATGTGTTCATTTTTCTTATCGGGCTTTGTTTATATAAATAGTTTTGTTCTAACCCTAGTAGCCATTTTATTTCTTATTACTGTACGTACTAAAATTTCTGTCATTTCTCCCTTCTCAATGGCTGAAAACCTAAATCCCCAAATCCAAATTCAAATCAAAATCAATTTCAAAAATTCAAACTACTCCAAACCCTAACGTATTTTATACCGTTTCGAAGCACTTGATGAGCGTAACTCATTGTAATGATTCATTTCTTGAATTGAATCATCATTTGGCCAGAAATCGGTGTTTTATTCTTGGCCGTCCATTGGCCATAATTTCGGTTAATACTGGATTTGCGAAGAGGGGTCGGTCGGAGGGCATGGGCACGTAAAGGGTAATGAGCAGGTTCGATCCATGCGGCTACTTAGTTCTGGAGGTGTTTGGATTCGCCGTGATGGGCGTTTGAAGGGAGCAGTGGCCGTACATATATGCGACGCTGGAGTAACGAGTCTCAGGTAGTGTGTGCTGCTCTGGCGAGTGGGAGGTTGGCATTGCTTGACCGTAGTGATAGCAGACGTTGGCGGTGGCATTTTGACGGAACGATGGTGGCATACGTTCATCCTAGGTCGAGTATGAGATGTGTTAGGATTTGAGTTGGGGAGACTTGCTGATGCAGTAAGGTAATGTTGTTTTATTTTATTTTATTTATTTTACAACGTAAATCTCAATATTCAAATGTGTATAACTTTTGCATCCGAACTTGAATTTGGGCACGGTTTGTTAGTTAGGATCGTATCGAAATTTCGGACGTTATGGAATTCGTTTGGACGAATTCTGAGACTGTTTAATTTTGGGCCTTATTTGGATTTCAAATCAATTTGAAATCAAATGTGAGTGTTTTAATATACTAACAACAATTAAATTATCTTATGTTAATTAAATTATATTTACGATGTGATTAGATATTGATTGGTTGATGTTTGTTATATTTAAATTGCCGTTACGCGACCCATAATTTTTGATGATTAAATTATTTAATAAAATGATACCTTAGTAAATTAATATTGAAAGAAATGAAAAAAAAAACTTGTAACTTATTAATGAAATAATAACCAGAATAAAGTGTTAATGTAAGTAAATTTGTAATAAATTGGATGGACTTCCATATTAATTGAGAAAAAATATTACAACTTGGTTATGAACTCAATATAAGATAAGCGAATGTAATTATTGAAGTATGTAATGAAAGGGTATCTGTAAGAACCCGCATATTTTACGATTATATATTTAAATATTTTATTTAAATATAGCATCATCAGTCAAATTAAATACCGAAATGCTACTTTTTGCAAACAGTCGAATTAGGATTGAAGACCACTTCCATTGTGTCCAAAATGGCATTTGCGACCTTTTGAATATAAATATCGACATGTTTGGAGTTGACTAGAATTTCGCTATTTTTCTATTTGGCTTTAGGTTTGGGTTTCAGCCCACTAACTCATCTAATATCCTAACTCCTTCTCTAACTCCTCTCCATTCTTTCTATTATTTCCTAACTCTCAAGGTAAAGTAAAAATGGCTCTCAAGCTAAAGAAAAAATGGGGGAAAGAAGAGGAAATTAAAATTCCTAAACCCTACATTACTAGGAATTCCAAGATTCTAGCTCCAAAATCAATGAGAAGCTTAGGTAAGCATCCTCTTCAACTTCTCCATCTCAATCTCTCTTCAATTCTCAGAAATTCCTAAACCCTAACTTAGGAAAAACTTCTCCTTTGATAATAGATTGAAGATCTTAGAGGAGAAGTTGAAGAGGAATTCTTCTTGCCTCATTTTAGAGCTTCTCATTTATATATTTGGGTTTAAAGGTGATTTTTTTAACTCACATCTACGTTTATAACTTTCATTATTATTAGGTATGAATTCCTAACATCTATTCATATCCATTTGCTTTTGATTTGAATTGAATTGGTGAATTTTCCAAATTTTGGTGTTTTGAAGTCCAAATCTTTAAAGTCCTATCTTGGATGTTTGAACATATTATTTTTGCGTATCGAAGAACCTATACTGTTGGGTTGTCGATTGGCATAAATCCCTAGCATCCATCGCTCGTTCGATCGCATTCCAGTTAGGATTTGGCATTTTTGGACAAGGCAGTTTTTTGCCTAGCAGAAAATTCAGAAGTCTAAAACTAAATTCAGACATTTGAAACCAAATTCCGATATTTGGTTGAAATTTTCAGACGTCTGAAATGGTTTTGGAAATAGAAAAAAAGGGCAGAGACAAAATCCAGACGTCTGAAACAAAATTCAGAAGTTTGAAACCAAATTTAGACGTCTGGTTGAAAATTTCAGCCCTTTGAAATGGACCTGAATGTAAACAGAGAAAGGAGAAAGACACATATTGCGACGTCCCGCTTTTCATTCCACAGAAAGACGCATCATCAATAAGGAAGGAAATAGGTAGAAATAGAAAAGAAAGAAAGAAAGAATAACAATATCAAAGTCTCACAACGGAAACGGAACAAAATATAATATTTCACATTACCATTACATAGTATTACGCATTAGAGTACATTCAGTAATACAACTTCATTACATTAGACAGTTATAAAGACATGTCTATCCATTACATCCAAAATACAACAGTCAACACAGCAGATAGATAGATATAACTGCGTCAGGCTCCTGCTTCAAGCTATCCAAAATTCGTCAAGCAAGAGCTGATCACTTGGCTACTCATAAATTTGGAGTGCCCAAGAGTTTAAGAAAACAGAATAAACTCCGGGTCAGACATGGGTCTGGTGTTAGTAAACGGTTAAAGTTGTTTAACTTTAAAGATCATTTGAAAACAAAGGTATCACGTAAGACATCCCACACATAAACATGGGTATGTTTTTACCTTATTCTATCGAAATAATTTTATAGAAAATCCAGTGATATTATAATAGGGTCTAGGGTTTTCAATATAAAATACAGAAATAGTTGGAATGCTTATATCTCACGTTCCAACATAGTTGGGCATAATCAAAACCGTACAGCACTTATTGGAGATTGGATTCCATACAATGGCAAGGCTACTGAGGTATCGTCTGTCACAGTACGTGGCCTAGAGATCAACATACCGAGGATACACCCTAAATCCCCTACAACACAAGGAGGGAATCATCCCTAATTGGACAGTCCCGAACAAGACAACCCTACAATTATGGCCAACAAATGCCCACACAACCGAAATAAAAGGGACCTCTAGACAGTGGTAAATCTCGTCCTACTTCGGTGCTACCCACTTAACCTTGCTGCACCTCCCCTGTTTTAGCCACTTCCGGTTGATGTGGCTTGAGGCTACGATTACCTTTACAAGGAAACATCTTGGAATTCTCATCGTCCTCCATTGACGATGGTCTGATAGCATTCATCCATACAAGTTCGTTCCGGGTTCGAACGAAACCGAAGGCATTATCTCGTTACACTAATTTTGGAATCACCCTCAGAGTTAACGACAATAACCCTTGCATTCTAAAACTCCATCTCGATCTTCACTTGAGATTTCACGACCTAACTTTTAACCTGGATCGATGTGGTTTTCGGATAATCAAACTGGATATCTGATCCCGGTGTCATCGAAATCCAAATGCCATCTTAAAGGTCAAGTTGTTTAAGGTTTAACAATTCAATTCAATTTAAAATATTGAATCCACACAGCATTTATCTCAGATAAACAACATCCATTTATTACTGATATAACCAATATCACATCACAGAATATCATAGATAATCATCCAATAGATATCAACCAATCCAGACATTCTACTCAAAACAATCATCCATAAGCATGATTCTTTAATTGATATTATAATTAATTTAATTGATTCAAATTAAATTAATTACTTAAAAATTAATATAGTAGTTTAGGTACCTTTGTCTAGCTCATGTGCTTTCTTTTTTCCTTTTGGGTATCTTGCCCATTTAGTTGTTCTGTGCAAGTGCAGAGCACCTGTTCTTCCATTATAATACAGTGGCACGACCCACTATAAAGCCAGCTAGCTTTGCTAAAAAACTTACTTAAGAATTAATCACTTAACCTTGCTTAATCAATCATAATTAATTACAATCATTTAATTAATTAATCACTCCTTAATTAACCTTAAAATCAATTAATTATCTTTAATTAATTAATTAATTATCCTTTAACTATTAATTAATAATCTTAATTATTAATTAATAAAATGTAATTCAAAATTAATTAATCCTTAAATACTGGTTAATCAATCCTTAATTATCAGTTAATTAATCCTTAATTAAGAGTTAATTAATCCTTAATTACTTAATTAATTAATTTCAAATTATAAATTAATTTTTCTTAATTAACTAATTAATTATCCATAATTAATTAACCCTAATTACTTGATAATCTATTCTTAATTATTAATTATTTAATCACTAATCACTTAGTTAATTAATTTCTAATCAATGATTAATTTATCTTTAACTATCTAATTAATTAATCTCTAATTATCAATTAATTAATCTTATTTTCTTAGTTAATTAATTCTTAATTAATAATGAATTAATTCTTATTTACTTAACTAAACACCTATAAATTAATAAACCTTAAATTATTAATAGATTAAATTAATTAATAAAACTTTAATTACTTTATTAAATTAATCATAATTATTAATCCTTAACTAACTTTCAAGATAAAACATATACACTATTACCTAACTTTAATTAATACATGTTTTAAAAACATTTCATCCTTTTTAATTTAAACTTAATTACTTTTAAAAATTAATTTTTTTTAAAAAAAAATACTTATGCATTTCTCAAATTTATGTTAACAAAGCATAAAACTTCTTTAATCAAATAGTTTAAACATTTATCATATAATAGTTCTAACCAGTTTTAATTTAAATTTTAAGAAGAGCTTTTCAAAACTTTTAAAAACATGTTCAAACTCTGCTTCGGGTTCGACACGACCTTGGCTCGAGTCCTGACTCGAGTTTTCCCTCTTCTTCCATTTCTTTTAAAATTGTAGTTTAAGTTTTAAAAACAGGAAAGACAACACTCACGAACACAAGTTCCAACCCAAGACAAACTTCATCTCTCCCGTGCTTCGACTCGAGGCAAAACCCTCCCATGCTTCACCTCTGGCAAGTCATCGATTGACACGACCATCAATTCCGATCAACCATTCAATCCCATAAATCCTAAATCAAAATTGAGCTTCTCACGCAAACCTGGAAACGCAACCTCACCAGAAAATTTCCTCGAATCACCCATGCCGACCACCGGAGTCTCTAGGACTTCGGCCACCCCCTCATTCATGACCCAAGCACGTTTCCCCCACATCTGGCCTAGCTTGATGCTCCGACGAAGGAGAAAACCCCAAAAACTCGATCACGTATTATTTGGATTCTAAAACCCTAATTCCACCAATTGCCAATGCCACGACAAATGATCCTCAGCTCCGCCATTTTTCCTGACAACTCCAAAAACCAAACAAGCTTCGACGAAAACCTTGATGACCAAGTGTTTGTCGATCGCCAGGAAATGGTCAAAATCCAATCTCTGTTCAACTTCGAACTACTCCTTCAATCCCTAACTAAAAATCGATATTTTGGTTTTAAAAAACATAGTTTGAAAAGGAATTCAAATTGTATATACATATATATTAACAAATCATTGTATTTGATTTTTTTACATATACTTAAGTTCCTCTGTTCTTTTTTTTCCAAATAAAATTTCCATTTATTATTCTTAAAAATATTTTTAAATCTTAATTTAGTTTTAAACAAACATATTTTGTTTAAATACCTAAGCCTAACAAAGATTAGAGTGAGAAGAATTGGAATTTTAATCTATGTTTTAAATCTCTGAAACTTAAACAGAGATGATCACTTATATTTCCAGACATACACAGAGTATCTTCCTTCATATAAACACATATTCCCAACTAAAAAAACATATATACACTTTTTCTAACATGCATCAAAATTTCACTTCAACATCTATCATGTTCATCGATTTTAAAAAGTTTATGCTTTAGTTTACTCACCAGAATTTAGAACAGAGAAGACTGGAAAAAAAATTAACTTTTGAAGTCTGGAATGCTTAGTTGAATTGGAACTTGATCTTGCTCTAGACTAGATTTGCCTACTAATCGAGAATTACTTGAATTGATCTTGCTTCGGTTTGGAAATTGGATGAAATGCTTGAATTTCTTGGATTCTTTTTGTTTTTGTTTTACTGGATTTTGAATTACAGGTTATTTCTATTACTTAGTCTTGAAAAAGAACTGGTAAAGAAAATGAGAGAGGAGAGTGGAGAGGTTTTATATATCTTAAATTTATCTTTATTTAATTTTTAAAAAAATAAAAAGAATTTAAAGGCACTTGTACAATTTTGTTAACACTTGTCATTTTCTTTAGATAATTTGCTAACAGTTGCAATTTGATAATGTCATTAGTTTACATGTGTATTAATGTTGTAAAAATAGTTTTTAATGTATATTTATTTTACAATTTAAATTTGTTTTATATTTAAAAAATACCTTACGTGTATAAATATTTAAACCATCTCTTTATTTATCAATACAAAATTTAAAAGAAAATAATAAAAATTCCAATTGGACATTTAGAAATAATTATACTACTTTAATATATCTTTTATAAAATCTTTTAAATCTCAAATTTAAATTCAAATTCAAATTCAACTTAACATCCAAATTAAAATCAATTTGATATATATATATTTAAACAAATACGATTTCAACTTGAAATTAATAGTTCCATTTAAAAATTTATTTATTTATTTATATTTTAAACAACACATTTATTATTATTGTTTGAAGATAACAATTTTGCCAATTTTAATTAATTTACACAAGGGATTATCACATTTAATTTTCCTTGAAATTTCAGGGATATCATATTCCTCCCCTCTTAAAAGAATTTCGTCCCCGAAATTTAAAACAAAAGATAATCTAAAAATTTATTTTATTTCAACAGTTCAAGCATACATATCATCCATACATTAGCAACCAAACAAACAATTCATCCAAACAAACAATTCATTTAACAGACATCACTAGCTGTCCGGACACAAATCTGGATAGGCCATCCTAAAACTATCTAGATTCTCCCAGGTTCAATCTCTGGGATCCTCGCTCCACTGGAACTTGACAAGCTTCACCACCGGACCTTGACAAGCTTCACCACCTTACTCCCGAGTAGCCTCTCTTCTTGATCAATGATTTGGACAGGATGCTTGACAATAGATAAGTCTAGCTCAATCTCTAAGTCTTCTTCCACAGCTGGCTCCACAACAAGAGATGGATCGTGCATGTATTTCCTCAGATGAGATACGTGAAAAACGTTGTGAATTCCAACCTTCCGGACTGGCAATTCAATCCTGTAGGCCACAACACCAATCCTCTCGAGCACACAGAATGGGCCGATATACCTTGGGGCAAGTATTCCCGTCTTTCCAAATCTTTTGCTCCTTAAATCGGGGAAACATTAACAAAGACTAAATCTCCAATCTCAAATTCTAATTTTCTTCGTCTCTTGTCCGCATACTTCTTCAGGCGATTCTGCGCTACTCTTATTCTCTTCTTGATAAGCTCTACATTCATAAATGCCTCGTGGATCAAAGCTGGACCGAGAACTAGTCGATCCCCGGACTCTAACTAACAGGATGGGGATCTACAAGGTCTTCTATATAAAGCTTCATAGAGAGCTATCTTGATAATCGCCTGGTAACTGTTATTGTACGAGAATTCTACTAGATATAGATGGTCTTCCCAAGATCCACCAAAATCCAATACATAAGCCCTCATCATATCTTCTAGAATTCGCTTAAGCCTTTCTGTCTGCCCATCTGTCTGGGGTTGATATGATGTACTCAAACTTAATCTTGTTCTCGGAGCTGCCTGTAGAGCCTCCCAGAATTTTTTGGTGAAGACAGGATCACGGTCACCAGCTATACTGACTGGAACACCATGCAATTTGACAACCTCTCTCAAGAAAATCTCTACCAAAGAAGCTGCAGTATGGGTTGCCTTAACCAGAATAAAATGGCGCTCTTGGTTAGACGGTCCACAATTATCCACATTCCTTCGTTTCCCTTCTTGGTTCTCGGCAAACCGTCGATGAAATCCATTGAAATCATTTCCCACTTCCACTTTGGAACTTCCAAAGTCTGCAATAATCTGGCTGTCTTCTGTTGATCTCCCTTCACCTACTGGCAGATCGCACATCCATTAACAAAAGCAGCAATATCCTTCTTCATGCCCGACCACCAGAAGACTCTCATCATATCCTTATACATCTTTGAAATCCCTGGGTAGATACTCAACTTTGATTTGTGGCCTTCCCTTAAGACTTCCTGCCTCAAACCATCCACATCTGGCATACACAAACGACCGTTGATCCTCAAAGCTACTTGATTGTCTACCCCGAAATCTGAATATCAACCATCCTTGGTTCCAAGAATTAATTCCTCAAAAGATCTATCCTTCATTTGACTTCTTATGATTCTTTCTTGTAGAGACAGAACAACATCCAAAGGAGACAGAACTGCATTCCTACTGAGAGCATCCACCATAATGTTTGCCTTCCCTTGGTATAGAGGATATCCAAATCATACGATGCCAAAAACTCAACCCATCGATGCTGCCTCAGATTAAGATCTTTCTAGGAGAAAGGTACTACAAAGGTTTGTGATCCGTGAATAGCTCGAACTTCTCTACCAAAAGATAGTGCCTCCAGATCTTCAAAGCAAAAACGATAACCAACAACTCCAAATCGTGAGTAGCGTAATTCCTTTCATGTGGCTTCAATTGCCGACTCACGTACGCAATTACTCTTCCATTTTGCATCAGAACTACACCCAGCCCAACTATTCAGGAATCCGTATAAACCTCAAACTTACTCTTCCTATCCGGAATAGCCAACATAGGAGCACTTGTTAGCTCTGCTTTCATATTCTGAAAAGCTTCCTCACATTCAGGGGCCCACTTGAACTTTGCTTCTTTCCTTGTCAACTTAGTTAGGTGCGAAGAGATCTTGGAATAATCCTTGATGAACTTCCTGTAGTAGCCAGTTAAACCAAGAAAAATGCGGACTTCAGTCAGAGTCTACGGCTGCTTCCACTCCAGAATAGTTGCTACCTTAGCTGGATCCACTAAAATACCTTCTACAGAAATAATATGCCCTAAAAATTTGACTTTCGATTTCCAAAAATGGCGTTTAGAAAATTTCGCCTTCAGAACATGCCTCCTCAGAGTCTCTAACTATGCCCAAATGTTGCTTTTGCTTTTCTTCAGACTTAGAGTAGACCAGAATATCATCAATGAACACGACTACGAACTTATTCAGCACATCTTGAAAAACTCGGTTCATAAGGTTAACAAAGTAGGCTGGAGCGTTGGTCAGCCCGAAAGGCATTACCAACCACTCATAGAAATAATTAGGCCCTCTAAACACGGTTAAGGGAATACTGTCCTCAGCTACCCTTAACTGGTGGAAACCCGATGCTAAATCCAGTTGGGAGAAAACAGAAGCTCCATGTAGTAGATCAAAGAGGTCATCTATACGAGGCAAATGATACTTATTTCGGATGGTCAGTTTGTTCAACTCTCGATAATCAACACAGAACCTTAGAGACCCATCCGACTTGGTGACGAACACTGCAGCAGAACCCCAACAAGAAAAACTGGGCCCAATCAATCCCTTCTCCAACAGATCCTAAGTCTGCTTCACTAGCTCCTTCCTCTCTCTAGGGGCCATCCTCTTGCTAGGATGAATCACTGGTACTGCTCCTGAAACTAAATCAATACGAAACTCTATGTCCCGGTGTGGATCTGAAAAATCTTGGACCACTTCGTTACCTCCAACCTCCTCTTGAGAAGTCTCAATTGCATGTAAAAGACTACTTAACTGAACCACAGAATTATCACACATCACTTTCACAATCCTACCCTTATCAATTTCCAACGAAACTGTTCCTTCTTCATAATTCAGGACAGCCTTATACTGATCAAGCCAATCCATACCCAATATAAGGTCAAACCCCTTAAAATCCAACACATAAGGGTCACATGAAAACTATAGGATTGATAGAAAATTCTCAAATCCTTACAGATCATATCTAACTTGGTTACTCCTCCTGTAGGATTAGATACAAGAATGGGGTGGTCTACAATACTAGGGGTGAGATGAAATTTCTCTACTAATTCCAAAGAGAAAAAATTAAGAGAGGCACCTAAATCAAACAATACTTTAACATACTTGCCATCTAAAAGTAATGTACCTTCCAATACTCCTTTGCCCTTAGAAGAAGTTGATGGTGTACCCTCCAAAGAAAACACCTTGTTCTGCGGAGCTTTTTTAAGTAGCGGGCAAGCTCTCACCATAAGGCTCGGTTGGTGACAATTGAAGCATAATGATTTCTGAACCATTACTGATCCTGGTCCATTCTGACGCGGCTGCTGCTGCTGCTGAGTTCTACCATGAGGACAGTGATTAGCCAAATGCCCAACTTGCTGACAATTATAACATTTTCGAGGTCCGTTGTTGCTTTTGAGTTTCTTCTTACTATACTTCTTCCAATTAGGATTGAACTTTCCGTTATTTGGGTTGGAAGAATTCCCTTCGGATGCTGCTACAGATGCCACTGGTTTCTTATTCATCAAATCCTCATATCTCAGTGCCATATCAATCAACACTACAAAAGATCCCTTCAAATGCGCTGTCATCTTTTCATGAAACTCTGGCCTTAATCCTTGCACAAACATTTCATTCTTTTTTAGGGGAGTGTCTATGAGTCCTGGACCATAGCGAGATAGTTCATTAAATTTGGTCTCATACTCTACTATAGTCATGCTTCCCTGCTTCAAATCCAGAAAATCTCGGTACAGATAAGTTTTCTCTGATATTGGCATGAACTGTTCCTCAAACAGCTCCTTAAATCTACTCCAAGAAATGTCGTCCTTTGAGATATTTGCTGTTACTGCATCCCACCAAGCTGCAGCACCTTCTTGCAGTTGCCATGATGCCATTACTCTTTTCCGCTCGTCAGACAAACCAAACTCTTAAAGATGTCCTCGCATGAGCGTAGCCAAGCCTGAACCTCAATTATAGTCTCTGATCCTTTAAATGGTCTTCCTCCAAGGTTGGTGAAGTCCTTGCATAAAGCGGCAAAACTAACTCGAGGCGGTGCTGGATTAATAGCCTCATTAGCAGTCTGACCTCTTCCACTATTGGTCGACGTGCTTCCTACAACTCTGCCTCTCCTGCGTCTTGAACTCATTTTGGCTACCTGGACAGGTAACCCAACAAATTTAGATAGGGATATAGTTATATAAAAAATTACAAATACACACTTTCAATACAAATACTACTCCAGAGCCTAGGTATTTCTCAACCTATGCTTTGATACCAATTGCGACGACCCGCATTTCATTGCACAGAAAGACGCATCATCAATAGGGAAAGAAATATGTAGAAATAGAAAAGATAGAAAGAAAGAATAACAATATCAGAATCTCACAAAGGAAACGGAACAAAATATAATATTTCACATAACCATTACATAATATTATACATCAAAGTACATTCAGTAATACAACTTCATTACAATAGACAGTTATAAAGACCTGTCTATCCATTACATCCAAAATACAATAGTCAAAAGGGATTAATACAAAGCGGATAGATAGATATAGGTATGCCAGACTCCTGCTCCAAGCTATCCAAAATTCTTCTAGCAAGACCTGATCACTTGGCTACTCATAAAAATTTGAGTACCCAAGAGTTTAAGAAAATAGAATAAACTCCGGTTCAGACATGGGTCTAGTGTAAGTAAACGGGTTATAGTTGTTTAACTTTAAAAATCATTTGAAAACAAAGGTATCACATAAGACTTCCCACACATAAACGTGGGTAAGTTTTTACCTTACGCTGACCAAATCATTTGATAGAAATCCAGTGATATTATAATAGGGTCTAGGATTTTCAATATAAAATATAGAAATAGCTGGAATGCTTACATCTCACGTTCCAACATAGTTGGGCACAATCATAACCGTAAGGCACTATTGGAGATTGGATTCCAAATAATAACAGGGCTACTGGGGTATGTTCGTCACAATACATGGTCTAGATCAACGTACCAAGGATCCACCGTAAATCCCTTGTAACACAAGGCCTGAACCATCCCTTACTGGACAGTCCCGAACAAGACAACCCCGCATTTGTGGCCAACAACTTCCCACACAGCCGAAATAAAAGGGACCTCTGGACAGGGGTAAATCTCGTCCTACGTGGATGCTACCTACTTAACCTTGCTGTACCTTCTCTGTTTTAGCCATTCCCTATTGATGAGGATTGAGGCTATGATTACCTTTACAAGAACACATCTTGGAATGCTCGTCGTCCTCCATTGACGATGGTCTGATAGCATTCATCCATACAAGTTCGTTCCGGGTTCAAATGAAACCGAAGGCATTATCTCGTTGCACTTATTTTAGAATCACCCTCAGAGTTAACGACAATAACCCTTGCATTCTGAAACTCCATCTCGATCTTCACTTGAGATTTCACGACCTAACGTTTAACTTGGATCGATATGGTTTTCGGATAATCAAACTTGATATCCAATCTCGGTCTCATCGAAATACAAACGCCATCTTAAAGGTCAAGTTGTTTAAGGTTTAACAGTTCAATTCAATTTAAAATATTGAATCCACACAGCATTTATCTCTGATAAACAACTTCCATTTATTAATAATATAACCAATATCACATCATAGAATATCATAGATAATCATCCAATAGGTATCAACCAATCCACACATTCTACTCAAAACAATCATCCATAAGCAAGAATCTTTAATCCATATTATAATTAATTTAATTAATTCAAATTAAATTAATTACTTAAAAATTAATCACTTAACCTTGCTTAATCAATCATTAATTAATTACAATCATTTAATTAATTAATCACTTCTTAATTAAACTTAAAATCAATTAATTAATCTTTAATTAATTAATTATCCTTCAACTATTAATTAGTAATGTTAATTATTAATTAATAAAACTTAATTATAAATTAATTAATCCTTAATTACTGGTTAATCAATCCTTAATTATCAGTTAATTAATCCTTAATCAACAATTAATTAATCCTTAATTACTTAATTAATTAATTTCAAAATATAAATTAATTTATCTTAATTACCTAATTAATTATCCATAATTAATTAACCATAATTACTTGATTAATCTATTCTTAATTATTAATTAATTAGTGACTAATCACTTAATTAATTAATTTCTAATCATTGATTAATTAATCTTTAATTATCTAATTAATTAACCTCTAATTATCAATTAATTAATATTATTTTATTAATTAATTAATTATTCATTAGTAATTAATTAATTCTTATTTACTTAACTAAACCCTTATAAATTAATAAACCTTATATTATTAATTAATGAAACTTTAATTACTTTGTTAAATTAATCATAATCCTTAATCCTTAACTAACTTTCAAGATAAAACATTTACATTAATTACCTAACTTTAATTAATACATGTTTTAAAAAAATTTCATCCTTTTTAATTTAAACTTAATTACTTTTGAAAATGAAGTTTTTTTTAAATACTTAAGCATTTCCCGAATTTATGTTAACAAAGAAGATTAGTTTAAACATTTATCATATAATAGTTCAAACCAGTTTTAATTTAAATTTTAGAACTAGCTTTTCAAAACTTTTAAAAACGTGTTCAAACTCTGCTTCGGGTTCGACTCGACCTTGGCTCGAGTCTTGACTGGAGTTTTCCCCATTCTTCCGTTTCTTTTAAAATTTTCGTTCAAGTCTTAAAAACAGGAAAGACAACAATCACGAACACGAATTCCAACCCGAAACAAACTTCATCTCTCCCGTGCTTCGACTGGAGATAAAACCCTACTCACAAATCTCACTGACACATAGAATATCAGCGCACGTGCACAGTGCCAAGGCGGTGTTCCGGCAATCTTCACCACCTTTGGCAAGTCACCGATCGACATGACCATCAATTCCGATCAACCATTCAATCCTATGAATCCCAAATCAAAATCGAGCTTCTCACGCAAACCTGCAAACCCAACCTCACCAGAAAACTTCCTCGAATCACCCACGCCGACCACCAGAGTCTCTGGGACTTCGGCCACCCCTTCTTTCACGACCGAAGCACGTTTCCCCCATGTCTGGCCTGGCTCGACGCTTCGACGACGAAGAAAAACCCCAAAACCAGACCACGTCTCATTTGGGTTCTAAAACCCTAATTCCATCAATTGCCATTGCCACGATGAATGATCATCACCTCCGCCATTTTTCCTGACATCTCCAAACATAAACAAGCTCCGACGAAAACCTTGACGATCAAGTGTTCGCCGATCGCAAGGAAATGGTCAAAATCCAATTTCTGTTCAACTTCGAACTGCTCCTTTAATTCCTAGCTAAAAATCGAGATTTTGGTTTTAAAAATCATAGTTTGAAAACAAGATTCAGATTATATATATGAATTAACAAATCATTGTATTTGATTTTTCTACATATACTTAAGTTCCTCTGTTCTTATTATTTTCCAAATTAAATTTCTATTTATTATTCTCAAAAATATTTTTAAATCTTAGTTTAGTTCTAAACCAATATATCTTGTTTAAATACCTAAGCCTAACAAAGATTAGAGTGAGAAGAATTGGAATTTTAATCTAAGTTTTAAATCACCGAAACATAAAACAGAGAAGATCACTTATATGTCCAGACATACACACAGTATCTTCCTTTATATAAACATATATTCAGAACTAAAAAAAACATGCATATACATTTTCAAACATGCATCAAAATTTCACTTCAACATTTATCATATTCATCAATTTTAAAAAGTTTATGCTTTAGTTTACTCACCAGAATTTAAAATAGAGAAGACTGAAAAAAAAATTAGCTTTTGAACTCTGGAATGCTTAGTTGAACTGAAACTTGATCTTGCTCTAGACTAGATTTTCCTATTGATCTGAGAATTACTTGAATTGGTCTTGCTTCAGTTTGGAAATTGGATGAAATGCTTGAATTTCTTGGATTTTTTGTTTTAGTTTTACCGGATTTTGAATTACAGGTTATTTCTTTTACTTAGTTTTGAAAAAGAACTGGTAAAAAAATGAGAGAGGAGAGTGGAGAGGTTTTATATATCTTAATTTTATATTTATTTATTTTTTAAAAAAATAAAAAGAATTTAAAGACACTTGTACAATTTTGTTAACACTTATCATTAACTTTAAATAATTTGCTAGCACTTGTAATTTGATAATGTCATTAGTTTACATGTGTATTAATTTGTATAAATAGTTTTTAACGTATATTTATTTTACAATTTAAATTTTGTTTTATATTTAAAAAATACCTTAAGTGTATAAATATTTAAACTATCTCTTTATTTATCAATACAAAATTTAAAAGAAAGTAATAAAAATTCCATTTATACATTTAGAAATAAGTATACTAGTTTAATATATATTTTATAAAATCTATTGAATCTGGAATTTGAATTCAAATTCAAATTCAATTTAAAATCCAAATTAAAATCAATTTGATGTGTGTGTGTGTATATTCAAAAAAAGACAATTTCAACTTGAAATTAATAATTCCATTCAAAATTTATTTATTTATATTTTAAACAACACATTTATTATTATTATTTGAAGATAAAAATTTTGCCAATTTTAATTAATTCACAAAAGAGATTATCACATTTAATTTTGCTTGAAATTTCCGGGATATCACACATATACTTCCAGAACCTAGGGCCAAATGTCTAGAAATACCTACCAGACGTCTAGAACTGTCAATTTTGCCTATTTTGGCTGTTTTAAGTGAATTTCCAACTTTAATCGATTTTTGTTGATCCAATTAGTTGCTGTCACTTATTATCGACTTTGATGACTTCATTTATGGATTTTTTGTAATATCCATTTGATTTGGATTTGATATCGACTTTTATGGTTTGAATTCATGTCGTCGAATGTGAATTTTTGTGATAGATTGTTTTTATGTAACGACCCAATTTTTTCGACGCACAAAAGTCGACATCGATACGTCCACTGTATCAAATGTCGCACAGTCAAATGACCAAAAACCTAACCGTTAGGGCTAAAGAAGAAGAGGTAGAAGAAGAAATAGAAACAACAATAGAATCTCACATATCGCTGCGGAACAAATATAATAGATAAATAAATATCTTTGAACAGAATTACTATATCAGTTATTACATTACATCACATCACATTATCAGAGTTTACAACAACAAACAGCGGAAAGAAATATTACATATATAAGTGATACGCCTCGCCATCCAGCTCCAACTCCTGATTCCACACCAACTTCTTGACTTTGCTCCCGAATAACTGCAAACCTGACTCTAGGCTGCCCGTGTGGAAAATTATGGGCACCCAGAGTTAGAAAGGGAACAATAAACTCCAGGTCAGTCATATGACTAGTGTGAGATCTTAAAAAATGGTTATTTTCACAAAGAAAATAAAAAGAAATCCGCTATGCTTTTGGAAAATGAAACTACCACAAGGCCTCCCGCCACACACACAATGCAAACGCAAAATTGTAGGAGATTTCTCCTTATGATAGTCAAACATTCTTAATACGAAAAATCCTTTCGATATTATTATTATTAGTGCATAGTGCAGAAAACATTTCGAAAGTATTATATTAATATTAGCCGACATAGACATTCTGAACTATGCCTACTATAGCTACCATCTATGTAGCGACCCGAAATTCCACTTCCGGAAAATCGCATCACTAATTAAGAAAGAAAGGGATAGAAGAAGAAAAGAAAGAGAAGAAAGAGAAAACAACACATCAGAATCTCACAGCGGAACGATTTAAATATAATATAGAACATATACAGAGTATCATATACATCAGAGTACACAACTAAACATCTCAAATTAGACAGTTATAACATTTCTGTCTAATACAATACAAGACATCATACAGAAACAACACAGCGGAAACTCTAACCATATATCTACACGCTGAAGCCTCCTGCTCCAAAGCTCCTCCAGAATTCGTCAAGAGATAACCTGAATCACTTGACTACTCATATAGAATATGAGTACCCAAGAGTTTAATAAAACAGAAAATAAACACTCGGGTCAGACAGGGGTCTGGTGTGAGTAAACGGTTTAAGATTGCTTAACTTTAGAAAATCCTTTGAAAACAAAAGGTATCACGTAAGACTTCCCACACATAAACATGGAAAAGTTTTTACCTTACGCTAACCAAAACATTTGATAGGAAATCCAGTGATATTATAATAGTGTCTAGGGTTTTCAAGTAAATAAGAAATAGCCGAAATTGTTACATTCATTAAATTCCAGCTACTAGCCACAAAAGTGGGTAATACAAACAAAACCGTAGGGTCTCGTAGGGAAAATGGGTTTCCAACAATGGCAGGGCTACTGGGGTACCGCCCGTCACAGTACGTGGCCTAGATCACCGTACCGAGGATTACTCCCTTCATCCCCTGCAACACAAGACCGGAACCATTCCTTACTGAACAGTCCCGAACAAGACCACCCCGCAGTTGGCTGCAGTTCCAACTGCCCACACAGCCGAAATATAAAGGGACCTCTAGACAGGGATGTATCTTGCTCTCCAGTGGGCGCGACCCACGAAGCCTTGCTGCACCTCCCCTGTTTTAGCCATTCCCGGTTGATGAGGCTTGAGGCTGCGATTACCTTTATAGGACCAATTATCTTAGAATGCTCATCGTCCGCCTGACGATGTGCTGAAAGCATTCAATCCATACAAGTTCGTTCCGGGTTCGAACGAAACCGAAGGCACTATCTCGTTGCACTCATTTTGGAATCACCCTCAGAGTCAACGACCATAGCCCTTGCACTCTAAAACCACCATCTCGAACCTATAAGCACTATTTCGTCAAACTCATTACGGAATCACCCACAGAGTTATACTGACGTATAGCCCTTACACCTCGAGTCTTCACTCGCTCCACTTGGATTAACGTCCAACGTTTAATTGGAATCGATGTGGTTTTCGGATATCCAAATATGGAAACCCGATCCCGGTCTCATCGAAACCAAACGCCATTTTAATGTCCAAGTTGTACTTAAGGGATTTAAACAATAGATATTTCATAAAATATCACTTAACATAAATGGATGTATTCATAACACAGATTGATAAGCATCTAATATCACATGCATCTATACATATCACAAAGCAGCATATATATCACAATCAGATATAGCATATACATATCATCATCCATCAATCAATGCCATCCAACAACATCCAATATCATTAACTCATCCAATGATATATCATCCAATCATTAATCATTCATAAACAAATTTGATTCAACCTTGATTAATTTAATTAATCCTTAAATTAAATTAATTCTTCATTAAACACTTGGATTATCTTCAATCCAATACTATTCATTAATTAATTACAAATTAATTAACTAACATCACTTAATTACCCAACTCAATTAATCTTCCCTGATTAATTATCACTTAATTACTATAAGTAATTATTGCTTAATTACCAAATTAATTAATCATCCTGATTAATTACTCCCAAAATTATTCTAAGTAATTACCTCTTAATTACTTCTAAATTAATCAACCTTGATTAATTATTCTCTAATTATTCTGATAATTATTCCTTAATTATCTTTAATCAATTACACTTGATTAATCATTTTTAATTAATCACACTTGATTATTTACTTTTAAATTAATCACCTTTGATTAATTACTATTAAATTAATCACCTTTGATTAATTACTATTAAATTAATCACCTTTGATTAATTACTTTTAATTACATTTAGTAATTAAAACTTAATTATAAATTAATTATTCTTAAATTATTAATTAACAATTAATTAATTATTTTCATTAATTAATGATTACATCATTAATTAAATTCCTTCTTAATTAATTACTTTCACAAGTAATTAATTACTTAATTAATTATTCTTAATTCTTTGATTAATCAATCATTAACCAAATAATTTAAATCTTTAACTAATTATTAATTAATTCTTTAATTAATAACTAAAGTGATTAATACCTAATCACATTACTTAATTACTTTTAATAAAGTAATTATCCCTTACTTAATTACCTTCTGTAATTAATCTCTTATTTACTTTAATTACTTCCCTAAGTAATTAGATTAATCCAAAGTGATTATCTTAATTAATCACAAATTAATCATTTAATTAATTATTTAACTTAATCATTTAAAATAAATTAAATGATTCTTAACTTATTATATTAAAAGATTCTTAATTAAGAAACCTTATCTTAATTAAATCATTTATTCATAATTAAAACTTGATAATTAAAAATAATTTAATTATCTCAATTATCTTTACAAATTTAATTATCTTTAATTAAATCAAATTCAAAATAACTAAAAATAATTCTTATTACAATTGATTATCAAATTCTAAATCATTAAACTTAATTTAAATAAAATATAATGATTTAGAAATCAATTAAATTTAAACATATTTTAAATTGAACTTTAAATCTTTTAAACTTTTCCCAAATCTATTTAAATAAAGTTTAACATAAACTTTATTTCAAACCCACCTATTTTATTTTAAAATTTCCATATTTAAAATATATATATAATCATGTTTTTAAGACACAACTTTGAAAACAAATTTAATCTGAAACTTGTTTAACCCATTTCGATTAAAAACCTTATTCCTAAAAACAAATTCTTTGAGTTACAACTTAAACATCAAGTCCTAAAGTCTGGATATTAGAATATTCGAGTAACCAAGTTATAACTCGAGTAACCCAACAAAACACCCAGTAACATCCCGAGTCTCCCCTGCCTTCCCTTTGCTTCGAGTTCCACATCACAAAACACGGTGCCTGCTTCGAGTTCTTCACCATCTTCTCCCATTCAACCCAACAGCAACTGATACCACCCCACCGTGCAACGTGCACCGAGTTCCCCATCGCCAACGACCACCATTCCGACCACCACAAGTCACGTTCATCTCCTCCACTCCAATGCTCAACCCAGAAATCCAATTCGAATCACACACGAAAATATCACGCTCGAACCCAACAGACTCGAAACACAATAGCCAGAAAATTTCCCACCGCCGACCATCCCCTTCACCGGAGACCACGCCACCATCACCGCAGCTTCCTCTCACTTCCCCTCATCTCCCTAACCCCTCGCGATAGCCTCACGATTGCCCACGAAGTCGCGATTTAAAAAAAATGAACAGAGATAGAATGAACTGGAAGCAAAACCCTATTTGATCGAATCACGGCCATCACGCTCAACAGAAAATTCATGGACCATTTTTCGTGTGTTCATAGAAGTCTACTCCATCTCCGAGTTCAACTACGACGTCAACCTCGCCGTAGTTTGCCGTGATTTGGCAAAAGTTCCCAAATCATTAAATCCCAAATTGCTCACAAATTACTCCTTTAAAAATTGTGATTCAAACACTAAAAATCATTACTTTCCATTCTCAATCCAATTATGAATCCAAAATTTAAAATTGAATTCATGAAATTTTGACTAAATTTGACATTCACTGTAAATCCAATTATTTTAAATAAACTATTCAATGTAAAATCTTGAAATTATTTTTAGATGATGACTTATGTGATTTCAATCAACATTAGTAAACAAAACTCAAGCAGATTTGCATTCAAATCCAAGTTATTGAATTTATTTGAAACCTGCTATAGTTTACAGAGCATATTTATGGTTAGAGACATCTAAATATCATAAATCTTTCATACTTCATCATGCAACAATTAAATCCAAGAATCAAATCAATCCATCAAGATTCCATACACAAGAACAAAAGGAAATTAAAAATTTAAAACTGTTTTTAAAAATTCGTTTTACTCACCTGATTAATGCAGAGGACAGGGAACTGCATTTCTTCTTTCCAGGCTTATTGAATTCCACTGCATGCTCATGAATTAGAACTAGCTACTGTATTTTGGTTTTGCATGTTGATAAATCTTCTGAATTGCTTGATTTCAGATTGCATTGATGTTGTTTATATATTCTACAGTTGCTATTGAAAATTTTTCTACATATTCTCTGATTTGAACATGCCTCCATCTTCTTATTTCCAGATTTAACAAGTTTCAGATTTCTTTACAGTTTACTTCTTTCAACTTTGTTTTGATTTGCATTTTTGTTGGAATGAGAAAATATTCAGCTGAAGAATAAAATCCATCTTTTAATTACAATTAAAATTTTAAATTATGTTATTAAAGAAAAGGACATTTGTCACCTTAATGTTATAAGAATCTTACACCTAAGCCTATATGTTGACAAGTGTTATTTTCAATGTTTATTAAATGTTTTATAAATATTTTTGTGTTTAATCCATATTTACAAATGTTATTTCTTATGTTTATAAATGTTTAAAATAAAATCTTCTTTTTAATAATCTATTTAGGTTATGTACAATGTATTTATGAAATATTATAAAAATGTTTTTATCATGTACAAATAAACTTTAGACTTTAGTAAATACCTTAAAAGTAAACTCATAATGGAATAACTTATATTTTAAATCAATTTAATGTTTATCATTTGTTTATAAATTGAAAAACTTAGTTTATCTCTTTATATAAATTTTTAAAACAACTTTTATCTTATTAAAAACAAAAGTTAAAATATATGTTTATAAAATAAGAAATTAACTTTATTATTTAAAATTTAAATCTTAAATATCATTTCAAAGACATTAAATCAAATTATCATTTCAAATCTCAAATTATATACATATTAAAGTTTGAAAATCTCTTGTTGAATTTAAATTAAAAATTCTTCTATTTCAAATATATATATACAAATATATATATATACACATTTCAAATAGAAACATTATAATATTAAATTTATTAATTTCCAAATTAAATTTTAAAACAAATACCAAATCACAATATATATACATTCATATATATTATAATTTGAATACAAAGTTTATTACATTAAAACTTCTTATTTACCAAAATAAATAATTCCAAATCAGATTATTATAAATTTCAAAAGAATTAAATTTGCCAATTCATATTGCAAAGAAAAATATTAATAGATATTAACAAATTATTATCATTTATTTTTAATATAAATTTAACTTGTCAATTTATAATATAAAATGATCAAATCAATTTAATTATTATCAAAGATTATTAAATTGATATTGCTCAAAATTCCGGGTCGTCACATTCCTCCCCCCTTAAAAGAATTTCGTCCCCGAAATTTAAAAGCAAAGATAATTTAATAACCCAGTTAAAGAATTTAAATTCCTATCAGCAAATCAAACAATCAATCATAGCAACCAATTCAAACAAACAAACAAATAATTTATCTATCCAGAAAAATTCTGAATAGAACTTCCTAATATTATCTAGAGTTTCCAGATACCTATACTGGAATACTCTCTCTACAAATCTTAACTAACTACACTACTAAAACCAAGAACTTCCTCATCTGATTCTACAAATCTGAACAAGATACCAGACTAATCCCAAAACCAACTCAACTACCAGATTCCTTCTGAACTGCTGATTCTATTACTCAAAGAATCATACACATATTCCCCAGAGATATGTGAAATACAATGAATTCCAGCTATCCAAACTGGCAATTCAATCCTGTTGATCAAAATCAAATCTCTAGAGATCACAGATAAAACTCCAAATACCTCCGGAGCCAACTCTCCAGTTTTACCAAACCTTGTATCTCCTTTGATTGGATAAAACCCAATCAATATTCAAAATCTAACTGCACATTCCAAAATCTCCTCAATTCTATCTGCACAACTCTTCAGATGCTCTGAGTCACCTTCAATATTCCTGATCAGCCTAACCCTTGCTGACTGCTTCAAGAAACAACAGCACCAGCTCAAACCAAATCTCCAGGTCCTACTCAACAAAATGGCTTTTCCAAAAATAATTTGCTGAAATCCATTCCACATCTCTATACCATAAACATCAGAGGACTTCAAACATACCTCTCCTATCTGGAATAGCCAACAGTTGTACTTGACAACCTTGCCTTCAAATCTAGAAAATTCCTCATACTTGAATTTCCTGTAGAAATCTCTTACTGCAACATCCGGTTGCTCCATTCTATAATAATTCTCAACTTGCTTCCGCTGCACAACTCTGATCTAGAGCAGATAAGAATGCTATCGAAGAACACAAGCAAAAATCTTTTTCCATACACAGTTCATCCGACTCATAAAAATCTCAGTGACCATTCCACTTGGTCAAAATATCTTAGCAGAATCTTAACTTGGAATAAGATGATCAATCCAAAGAATCCTGAGCCGCCTCACCAAACTCTTCTCGCTTTAAGAGTCATCCTACTATAAGATTAGACCATCAATACTGCTCCTAGAAATCCAAGTTGATAAGAAATCTCAATCTCCGATTCAGGTAGACTTCTGAATTCCTCAAAAAAAGTATCTAGAGAATCCCCTGACTACTAAAGCAGTCTATACCTTCATATGAGATATCTCAATCTCAAACCAAGAATACTCCAAGCTTCCCAAGCTAATCGCAAGTCACTTTTGCGATCCTACTCAGTTCTGATTTCAAAGAACTGTCTCCCTAACTAGAACAGCTTTTCCTATCCAAGACTAATCTTCAAGAATGGCTTACCTATCAGAAACTGATAGATCCCTTCCAACAAATATCTCGCTTTGCTGAGCCTCCCAAAGAAAAGAATAAGCCTTCACCATCTGCCTAGTCTGTCGATAGTAGAATTCCAAAGATTACTGAATCATCGAAGAAACAGATCCATGCTGCTACTTCCAAACTTTACTTCAATGATACAGCTAAACCAAAAGATCATCCTTAACCAGAAGCTTCTTGAAACTCAAAACTAACACCCAAATCCTCTAAAAATTCTTGAGACGGGTCGACATCTCCTCAAGAAACTCGGCTCCAAAAGAAACATCTTCAGAACCATCTATGGATACTGCATCTCATCACACAGCTATTCCTTCTTGAAGTCACCACTAGCTTCGGCTTAGCTGACAACTCAACTCAAGGAAATCCCGCTCACTCGAGAGCAAATCAACCTCACACTTCAAGAATATACTCCAATTCTTGGAAAAAGACTTCCTCTGGACTCAAAGAAATCCTTTCTACAATCCACAAAACTTATTCGAGACAGTATCAGGTCTACAATCTCGATAAACACCTCCAACCACAACATATAAACCTCAACCAATAGTGGTAGTCGTGTTCTACACACTCCTACCTTTATAACCTATGTTGGCAAATCCGAGCAGATAACCCAACAGATTAGGTAGTTATATAAATATATATATAAAAATTACAAGTACGCTCTCTCAAGATAGACACCACTCCAGAGCCTAGGTATTCACTCAACCTAACGCTCTGATACCAACTGTAGCGACCCGAAATTCCACTTCCGGAAAATCGCATCACTAATTAAGAAAGAAAGGGATAGAAGAAGAAAAGAAAGAGAAGAAAGAGAAAACAACACATCAGAATCTCACAGCGGAACGATTTAAATATAATATAGAACATATACAGAGTATCATATACATCAGAGTACACAACTAAACATCTCAAATTAGACAGTTATAACATTTCTGTCTAATACAATACAAGACATCATACAGAAACAACACAGCGGAAACTCTAACCATATATCTACACGCTGAAGCCTCCTGCTCCAAAGCTCCTCCAGAATTCGTCAAGAGATAACCTGAATCACTTGACTACTCATATAGAATATGAGTACCCAAGAGTTTAATAAAACAGAAAATAAACACTCGGGTCAGACAGGGGTCTGGTGTGAGTAAACGGTTTAAGATTGCTTAACTTTAGAAAATCCTTTGAAAACAAAAGGTATCACGTAAGACTTCCCACACATAAACATGGAAAAGTTTTTACCTTACGCTAACCAAAACATTTGATAGGAAATCCAGTGATATTATAATAGTGTCTAGGGTTTTCAAGTAAATAAGAAATAGCCGAAATTGTTACATTCATTAAATTCCAGCTACTAGCCACAAAAGTGGGTAATACAAACAAAACCGTAGGGTCTCGTAGGGAAAATGGGTTTCCAACAATGGCAGGGCTACTGGGGTACCGCCCGTCACAGTACGTGGCCTAGATCACCGTACCGAGGATTACTCCCTTCATCCCCTGCAACACAAGACCGGAACCATTCCTTACTGAACAGTCCCGAACAAGACCACCCCGCAGTTGGCTGCAGTTCCAACTGCCCACACAGCCGAAATATAAAGGGACCTCTAGACAGGGATGTATCTTGCTCTCCAGTGGGCGCGACCCACGAAGCCTTGCTGCACCTCCCCTGTTTTAGCCATTCCCGGTTGATGAGGCTTGAGGCTGCGATTACCTTTATAGGACCAATTATCTTAGAATGCTCATCGTCCGCCTGACGATGTGCTGAAAGCATTCAATCCATACAAGTTCGTTCCGGGTTCGAACGAAACCGAAGGCACTATCTCGTTGCACTCATTTTGGAATCACCCTCAGAGTCAACGACCATAGCCCTTGCACTCTAAAACCACCATCTCGAACCTATAAGCACTATTTCGTCAAACTCATTACGGAATCACCCACAGAGTTATACTGACGTATAGCCCTTACACCTCGAGTCTTCACTCGCTCCACTTGGATTAACGTCCAACGTTTAATTGGAATCGATGTGGTTTTCGGATATCCAAATATGGAAACCCGATCCCGGTCTCATCGAAACCAAACGCCATTTTAATGTCCAAGTTGTACTTAAGGGATTTAAACAATAGATATTTCATAAAATATCACTTAACATAAATGGATGTATTCATAACACAGATTGATAAGCATCTAATATCACATGCATCTATACATATCACAAAGCAGCATATATATCACAATCAGATATAGCATATACATATCATCATCCATCAATCAATGCCATCCAACAACATCCAATATCATTAACTCATCCAATGATATATCATCCAATCATTAATCATTCATAAACAAATTTGATTCAACCTTGATTAATTTAATTAATCCTTAAATTAAATTAATTCTTCATTAAACACTTGGATTATCTTCAATCCAATACTATTCATTAATTAATTACAAATTAATTAACTAACATCACTTAATTACCCAACTCAATTAATCTTCCCTGATTAATTATCACTTAATTACTATAAGTAATTATTGCTTAATTACCAAATTAATTAATCATCCTGATTAATTACTCCCAAAATTATTCTAAGTAATTACCTCTTAATTACTTCTAAATTAATCAACCTTGATTAATTATTCTCTAATTATTCTGATAATTATTCCTTAATTATCTTTAATCAATTACACTTGATTAATCATTTTTAATTAATCACACTTGATTATTTACTTTTAAATTAATCACCTTTGATTAATTACTATTAAATTAATCACCTTTGATTAATTACTATTAAATTAATCACCTTTGATTAATTACTTTTAATTACATTTAGTAATTAAAACTTAATTATAAATTAATTATTCTTAAATTATTAATTAACAATTAATTAATTATTTTCATTAATTAATGATTACATCATTAATTAAATTCCTTCTTAATTAATTACTTTCACAAGTAATTAATTACTTAATTAATTATTCTTAATTCTTTGATTAATCAATCATTAACCAAATAATTTAAATCTTTAACTAATTATTAATTAATTCTTTAATTAATAACTAAAGTGATTAATACCTAATCACATTACTTAATTACTTTTAATAAAGTAATTATCCCTTACTTAATTACCTTCTGTAATTAATCTCTTATTTACTTTAATTACTTCCCTAAGTAATTAGATTAATCCAAAGTGATTATCTTAATTAATCACAAATTAATCATTTAATTAATTATTTAACTTAATCATTTAAAATAAATTAAATGATTCTTAACTTATTATATTAAAAGATTCTTAATTAAGAAACCTTATCTTAATTAAATCATTTATTCATAATTAAAACTTGATAATTAAAAATAATTTAATTATCTCAATTATCTTTACAAATTTAATTATCTTTAATTAAATCAAATTCAAAATAACTAAAGATAATTCTTATTACAATTGATTATCAAATTCTAAATCATTAAACTTAATTTAAATAAAATATAATGATTTAGAAATCAATTAAATTTAAACATATTTTAAATTGAACTTTAAATCTTTTAAACTTTTCCCAAATCTATTTAAATAAAGTTTAACATAAACTTTATTTCAAACCCACCTATTTTATTTTAAAATTTCCATATTTAAAATATATATATAATCATGTTTTTAAGACACAACTTTGAAAACAAATTTAATCTGAAACTTGTTTAACCCATTTCGATTAAAAACCTTATTCCTAAAAACAAATTCTTTGAGTTACAACTTAAACATCAAGTCCTAAAGTCTGGATATTAGAATATTCGAGTAACCAAGTTATAACTCGAGTAACCCAACAAAACACCCAGTAACATCCCGAGTCTCCCCTGCCTTCCCTTTGCTTCGAGTTCCACATCACAAAACACGGTGCCTGCTTCGAGTTCTTCACCATCTTCTCCCATTCAACCCAACAGCAACTGATACCACCCCACCGTGCAACGTGCACCGAGTTCCCCATCGCCAACGACCACCATTCCGACCACCACAAGTCACGTTCATCTCCTCCACTCCAATGCTCAACCCAGAAATCCAATTCGAATCACACACGAAAATATCACGCTCGAACCCAACAGACTCGAAACACAATAGCCAGAAAATTTCCCACCGCCGACCATCCCCTTCACCGGAGACCACGCCACCATCACCGCAGCTTCCTCTCACTTCCCCTCATCTCCCTAACCCCTCGCGATAGCCTCACGATTGCCCACGAAGTCGCGATTTAAAAAAAATGAACAGAGATAGAATGAACTGGAAGCAAAACCCTATTTGATCGAATCACGGCCATCACGCTCAACAGAAAATTCATGGACCATTTTTCGTGTGTTCATAGAAGTCTACTCCATCTCCGAGTTCAACTACGACGTCAACCTCGCCGTAGTTTGCCGTGATTTGGCAAAAGTTCCCAAATCATTAAATCCCAAATTGCTCACAAATTACTCCTTTAAAAATTGTGATTCAAACACTAAAAATCATTACTTTCCATTCTCAATCCAATTATGAATCCAAAATTTAAAATTGAATTCATGAAATTTTGACTAAATTTGACATTCACTGTAAATCCAATTATTTTAAATAAACTATTCAATGTAAAATCTTGAAATTATTTTTAGATGATGACTTATGTGATTTCAATCAACATTAGTAAACAAAACTCAAGCAGATTTGCATTCAAATCCAAGTTATTGAATTTATTTGAAACCTGCTATAGTTTACAGAGCATATTTATGGTTAGAGACATCTAAATATCATAAATCTTTCATACTTCATCATGCAACAATTAAATCCAAGAATCAAATCAATCCATCAAGATTCCATACACAAGAACAAAAGGAAATTAAAAATTTAAAACTGTTTTTAAAAATTCGTTTTACTCACCTGATTAATGCAGAGGACAGGGAACTGCATTTCTTCTTTCCAGGCTTATTGAATTCCACTGCATGCTCATGAATTAGAACTAGCTACTGTATTTTGGTTTTGCATGTTGATAAATCTTCTGAATTGCTTGATTTCAGATTGCATTGATGTTGTTTATATATTCTACAGTTGCTATTGAAAATTTTTCTACATATTCTCTGATTTGAACATGCCTCCATCTTCTTATTTCCAGATTTAACAAGTTTCAGATTTCTTTACAGTTTACTTCTTTCAACTTTGTTTTGATTTGCATTTTTGTTGGAATGAGAAAATATTCAGCTGAAGAATAAAATCCATCTTTTAATTACAATTAAAATTTTAAATTATGTTATTAAAGAAAAGGACATTTGTCACCTTAATGTTATAAGAATCTTACACCTAAGCCTATATGTTGACAAGTGTTATTTTCAATGTTTATTAAATGTTTTATAAATATTTTTGTGTTTAATCCATATTTACAAATGTTATTTCTTATGTTTATAAATGTTTAAAATAAAATCTTCTTTTTAATAATCTATTTAGGTTATGTACAATGTATTTATGAAATATTATAAAAATGTTTTTATCATGTACAAATAAACTTTAGACTTTAGTAAATACCTTAAAAGTAAACTCATAATGGAATAACTTATATTTTAAATCAATTTAATGTTTATCATTTGTTTATAAATTGAAAAACTTAGTTTATCTCTTTATATAAATTTTTAAAACAACTTTTATCTTATTAAAAACAAAAGTTAAAATATATGTTTATAAAATAAGAAATTAACTTTATTATTTAAAATTTAAATCTTAAATATCATTTCAAAGACATTAAATCAAATTATCATTTCAAATCTCAAATTATATACATATTAAAGTTTGAAAATCTCTTGTTGAATTTAAATTAAAAATTCTTCTATTTCAAATATATATATACAAATATATATATATACACATTTCAAATAGAAACATTATAATATTAAATTTATTAATTTCCAAATTAAATTTTAAAACAAATACCAAATCACAATATATATACATTCATATATATTATAATTTGAATACAAAGTTTATTACATTAAAACTTCTTATTTACCAAAATAAATAATTCCAAATCAGATTATTATAAATTTCAAAAGAATTAAATTTGCCAATTCATATTGCAAAGAAAAATATTAATAGATATTAACAAATTATTATCATTTATTTTTAATATAAATTTAACTTGTCAATTTATAATATAAAATGATCAAATCAATTTAATTATTATCAAAGATTATTAAATTGATATTGCTCAAAATTCCGGGTCATCACAATCTAAACAGTGGGGAGCCACCATAAGTAGATGGCAGGTTATACAACTAAAACCGCACAGGGCGCGCGTTGTTTTGTTTGGATTTCCAACAAATGGTCAGGCTAAGGAACTTTCTATTGTCACATGGGTACGCCTCTGGAGGGACGTCCCGTGAACTTAACCAGCTCACTGCCAACAAAAGGCTGGGTTACCTCTGTAACTAGGTAACTACTATACGAATATGCCATCCACCGGTCCTTTGGGACCTTTATCCGAGGATCCTCTACACCAACAACCACAAAGAAAAGTATTTGCAGTAACCACATATGTTAAATATCAGGGCTCCATACCTGACACCACCCTTTTCCAGAAGGAAATGACATACCCTAAAGGGCACGACCCTCATAACCTTGCCGCATCTTTCCTGTTTTGACCATTTCCGGGGTGTGAGGTCCGATGTGGTCTCGTCCACAAAGCTACACTTTTCACAAAGTCATGCTTTGATCAACAAATGATCAGCAGCACTTCGTATGCCACATTACCAGTTTGGGAATATATCACTAGTAACCATCAACTGCATAACCTTTGAGCTCGTACATCTCAGAGAAGGGTGTTAAGCTAAGAGAATAAATTCTCCACCACTAACAGAAATGTATTTGATAGAAACCATCTTTACATCTCAAAGTGTAATGTTGGACACACATCCATACAAGTCCATTCTGGGATCGAACGAAACCAAAGGCGCTTCAAAGAAGCCCTTGCAAATCCGGATATTCACTAATCACATCCGTAATCCCCATCAAAAAGGGAGATAGAATCTTTATACCGAAGAAATCCGATGCAGAGACAATCGACAGGTAATCCTTTCGCTAACAAAAATACCCAGTCTTCAACACCGTCTTTAAATGCATCCTATTTCGTCGTATCATTATTCGGAATGGGTTTTATGACACAAGGTTCTCTTCCGGCTAATCCGAATAATGAGCGCTTATTTTTAAAAATAAGTGTTCATTCAGATTTCAAACAAATCACAACAATTTCCACTTCGATCTTTTAAATAAAAGATCTATCACAAATCACAAAGGTTCGATGTAGTGTTCGGATATCCTCTTGGAATCCAACCCCAGGTCGCATCGAAATTCAAATTCCATTTAAAAGGTCAATATTGATAGTCAGTTATTTAACTATCGATAAATACTCACAACAATCGCTAAGTTTTAAATAATTTTCCCAATTATTTATTTTAAAAATATCTTTGCAAGATATATTTCACACTTCAACCATTCGAAAACAAATTTCAAATTATTATTTCACCTTTTAATACTTTGAAAACAAATTAAAAATCACTTTTCCCTTTGCGGAATACATTCCCAAATATTTATTCATTTTCGCTGGAAATCTGCCGAGTTAAAATACTTTTAAAATAATTAAATTACTTATCCAAACATATATACTTGGAAATATTTAAAATAAAACTATTTTAAAACACTTACCTAAATATTAGATATGAAAATATTATATAAAAATTTCGTATAAAAATTTAAGGCCAAACTAATTTTAAACAAAATTAGTAGATAGGATATAACTATTTAAATATCCGTTTTCTAAAAAATATATCAATTTCCTTTATAAATTCCCATGGAGAATTTAAACTTCTAAATATCCATTGATATACGATTGATCTCTAGATTTATTTTCAAATACCAAATTAATTTCCAAAATTGATTTCTAAATTTATTTTCAAATAACAAATTAATTTTCTTTTAAAACAATTCCTTCTTTTGAATTTATTTAATTTCCTAAAATTAATTTACTATAAATTTTGTACTAAATTTCAAAAATCAAATTTTATTTGTTTCTGGTATCCTACGATACCAAAAATATATTTGGCCAAATTATAGCCTTCATAGTTTCAATCACAGTATAATCACACACAGATTATAATAATCAACATACAAAATACGAAACAAATTAAATATTTGAGGAATCCAGTTGGATCCCACCAATCTGTTTTCCCTGCATCCACAGACATTAGCACAACAATTAAATAAAAATTCCACTTCGAGGTGGAATATCGCGATATATGGGATTTATAAAATATCATCCGCTATTATGCGGCGCAATAGGGTCTCATCCGCTATATAATGCAGCGCAATAGGGTCTAAACTAATATACTGATGATAAATTAATCATCCAAGTACACAACCAACAATTAAATTTAACTATCACAATTCAATCATCAATCAATAACTGAAATTTTCAATTATTGTAATTTTGAGTGAGAAGATCTCACCTTTTCTTAGCATGCAATCCGATTTCAATTCCAACTTGTTTTTCTCCACTCTAGACCTGACTTTTACTCACAGCATCTCAGATTAGAAGCAGTTCACGTTTATCTCATAGCAACACGACCTGAACGGCTTTGATCGGAGTCAGGTGATTCAAGCGAACCCAGATCTGGTACGCAAGCAGTAATTTTTCTTGAGCGTTAAGTCTTGAGCAACCATAGTCAATAGGATCATCCACCCTTTCTATTAGCATAATAATTGTGAGCATCTCATGCATCACAAACATCAAGAATCGAAACAATCAAGCAATAATTGTCTCGAAGCATAGTGTATCATCCTCTTAAAGATGTGCAGTAGCAAATGCTTGAGACGAAGGCATTGAGATTTCGATCAGATTCCATGCAAAGTCTCTGTAGACATCACCTATTTAGATATGCGAGCGTCATTGTATTAAAGCAGATCCATATGCGATCAGATCTAGATTGGCATTAGTTTCACCATCACATGTTGGACTCATATTTCTAGATCCAGGAAGCAGTCGACGTTAAGTTTTGAAAGGGCACACGATAACATCATTACCTCCAGCAAGCAGTGTCTCGGGCTACAGCGATGACGTAACTTCTAGGTGGTGGTGAATTAAATTGGTGGCGCCATGTTCTTGTTTTTTTTTTCTAATCTGAAGAGAAAGGGGCTTCGCCCATTTTATTCCATCTGAAAGAAGAAAGAGGTTTTTGGATTCCATTGCAAGGAAGTGTCGTGCATTTGAAAGAAGGGCAGAACAAACATTAGCGTGATGAAGACGCTTTGCTACTGTAGCCCGAGGTGAATAAAAAGACAACTGATATGAAGGAATTTCGACTGATGTTTGACCAGGATATAAATATAGTTTAAATTTAAATCCAAATTCAAATTGACTCTATTAAAGCTGCTTAAAATCGCGAACTCCTATCGAGGCGTGCATCAGGATTTCATAATGTTATACCCCTATTTTGAACGCAATAGAAAAGGTTCTGGATCCTAATTTGATCGTATGGAGAAGATAGCTTTTTGAACCCGTTATTAAATTAAATTTTGATTTAATTTTCAACGCGTTTGCCTATCGTACGGCTAAACGACAACTCCGAATGCTACGAAAATTGAAATTCGATAATAATACAATATTATGGATCCAATGGAACTGGTTTCGCTGAATTCCGAGACTGTGCCTTGGAAAGCTATTTTCAAATATCGATTTAAACGATATAATTTCAAAACTGAACAAAGTATTTCCAAATCAAATTCTGAAGCTTCCATTAACCTCAGTATTATCAATATAAATTTTATAGCCATCAAATTATTTTTAACAAGCTTAAAATTGAAAATTCAAATTTTTTACCCATCATTAATAAATCAAATTCAATACAAATTCATATTTATATTCGAAATTCAAGTTAAACTAACTTCCAATATTTACAATCAATTAAATATTTCATTTCAAATGGTCGAAATTCTGGGTCGTCACATCCTTCCCCCTTAAAAGAATTTCGTCCCGAAATTTCTAGTTAGGAAGAATGATCCTCAACCCGTTTAATATTTTCCCAAAACTAAACAGTCTTATCAACTTACCAAAACAAATCTTTCTTATCAAAGATCTTATGAATTCAACTAGCTTTCCAACTTCAATTATGAGTTCCAAACAACATTGTTTTCTTAACAATTCAAATTCAAATTTCAAACTTTCAAAATTTTCTCAAAAATTTTCTAACTAGCTAAATTTTCGAAAAATTTCGCCAGCGTCTCCTTTGCGCGGCTAGCTCGATACGACTACAAAATGGCACCATAGGACCTCAGATTCAAAAAGAAAACGAAAAGCCAAGCAGCTAGACAAGAAAATCACCAAATTTCATACTGAAATTTGAATACATACCTTTTTGTCGAGCAATTCAATTTTATCTTTGAAATCAAAGTCCCAATTCCATTTCCCTGTACACATCTGTATATTCTGATATCCATATTTCCAATTACAACATTCAAATATCATTTTGCACATTCCTTTACAGAAGTTTCATATTTATTTCTATTCAAATTAGTTTTCTCATTACCATATGAATTCAATTTATCTTCAACTCTGAATATCGAAATTTTTTATCTTTCAATTATAACTGAATCATATCATTATTTTAATTTAATTTCATTCACTAATTTACTTCAATTTAAAATTTGAAATCATTTATCGCTAACAAAAAAAATTGCAAAAATTTTCTAACTCCCAAAATTTTGGCAGAGTCCCCTTTGTACGGAGGAGCTTTTGAAATTTTACAAAAGATATAAATGTATATACATCGACCCACCCGATCGAAAAAACAAAAACAGTTCATATTTCCTATTTTTATGGCGTAGGCGTACCTTATTAGCATTTTTAAGCAAGGGCTTATTTAATTAGCATTTTGCGCAATCAAGTCCAGCCAAACGGCCCCCCTGATCTATACTTACTCAATTACGTAAGTGTCATATATAGGAAATCTATTTACATTTCACTTATTTTCAATAATGAACACATAGTTTTCATAAGCAATGCACTCAAAATAATTCACATAAGCAATTTATAAGGTTTCAATACAAATTTAATTGCTTACAACTACATTCCATATCATTCTATTCAATTCAAGCGATTTACAATTCACTTTCTTTCATTCAATTCATTTTTTAAAAACGAAATGAACTCATATCCATTTCATAAACCTCATTTATGTATATTCAACAAACCAAGTATGCATTCACTATGCAATTATAACTTACAAAACAACTATACTTGGCATCAATTTTTAAAACCAAGTTTTTCTCTTTTTTTATTGACATTCAAATTCACATCATATTAATTCAATAGTTCATTGTCAATATTTATACTTGCATTTTTAGTTCTAATCCATTCATTTTCATTTCATTAATCAAACAAGTTTCATTCACAACCATTCCATAAAACTTGACAACAACCATTTCACAATTTTACTTAAGTCGAGCTTTTATCCAATATTTGCTTAAGTTATTTCAATTCAAAATTCAAATTTATTTTTCCTTGTAACACTTCCAAACTTAAATCCTTGATTTGATTTTCATTTATCAAATCCATTCCATCGAATAATTTAATTAAATTAGTTTTACTAACTTATCCATTTTAAATTTAAACTTTCCATTCTCAATTCATCTCGAATTTATTTTATCAATAACAAGGAAATTTTCAATTTATTTATACTTACTTGAATTTATCTGCAAATTTAGCTCACAAATGAATTTTAATTTAACTAATTCAACTTTCCTATTTCACGAATTAATTAATTATCATATTAGTTTACTTGAATTCAATCCATTTTTATTTTTATTTTTCCAAAGTTCGGATTTTTATTCAACTTGATCCAAGTCAAATCTCATCCCATTTTTCAATTCCAATTCATTTACTCACAAATGTTAAATCATTTGTTTATTCACAAATTTATTCCATACTTACTTTTATTTATCCCTTTTCAATGTGAATCTTATTCGAATCAAATTTCAAATATATTTTTTATGAGTTATCAAACTTATTTAGATATCGTAACATTTTAAAGATTTCCAGAGTCTTTTCACCTTTTCCAAAACCATTGTTGAAAAAAATTCAAATTATCCTTTGAATTTCAAATCCAAACCCAAATTTTCCTAACAACTTCCATTCAAAACAATTTGGCAGCAATTACTCTTTTGGAAACCCGAAAATGAACACCGATGATGTCGTGATCATCACCAGAATTATTTTCCAGTGGCCGAAAAGAGTTTAGAGATTTTATCCCTCCAAAAAATTTTTTTCAAACCCTTGAAAACTATTTCCAATTCCAAAAGGAATTCAATTTCCAAACTTTTCGAATTTCAAATATTTTCAAGAATATTTCCAAATATTTCTCTGGAATTCTATTTCAAATTATAAATCACATTTACAATTTACATTCTCTATTTGTGTATGGATTTATTTCTTAACTTTGGTGTTACGATTTCAATTTCCTATTCAAATGACAATAATATTATCACTTCCTAACAATCAAGCAACCATATATTATAATAATACACAAAGATTACTTCCTTTATATACGAAAATAGTTTTGGGTAAAATTATTTCATTTACCCTACTTTAAAATAATATCGTGCCGAATTTGTTCTGTGCGAGTGTTTAGAGATCCCTATCAATAACGTTAATTACTCGTATTGACCAGAATCCATATACCGCTCAACAAACCAATCAACACAATATAAAACAATTTTATATTCACTAACAAATACATGCTCATATTTATTAATACTCTCAAACTCATTCTAGAGTACTACTGACTCTATCTCTAATGAGTAACACCCAACAGAGCCAAGGTTATCGCTTAACCAAATGCTCTGATTTTTTCGATGCCCGAAAGTTGACATCGATACGTCCACTGTATCAAATGCCGCACAGTTGAATGCCCAAAAATTGAACCGTTAGGGTTAAAGAAGAAGAGGTAGAAGAAGAAACAGAAACAGTAACAGAATCTCACATATCATAGCAGATCAAATATAATAGATAAATAAATATCTTTAAAAAGAATTATTATATCAGTTATTACATTACATCACATTACATTATCAGAGTTTACAACAACAAACAGCGGAAAGAAATATTACATATATAAGTGATACGCCTCGCCATCCAGCTCCAACTCCTGATTCCACAAATACTTCATGACTTTGCTCTCGAATAACTGCTAACCTGACTCCAAGCAGCCCGTGTGGAAAATTATGGGCACCCAGAGTTCAGAAATGGAACAATAAACTCCAGGTCAGTCATGGGACTGGTGTGAGATCTTAAAAAACAGTTATTTTCACAAAGAAAATAAAAAAAATCTGCTATGCTTTTGGAAAATGAAACTACCATAATGCCTCCCGCCACACACACAATGCAAACGCAGAATTGGAGGAAATTTCTCCTTATGATAGTCAAACATGCTTAACATGCAAAATCCTCTCGATATTATTATAATTAGTGCATAGTGCAGAAAAAATTTCGAAAGTATAATATTAATCTTAGCCAGCATAGACATTCCGAACTATGCCTACTGTAGCTACCATCTAAACAGTGGGGCGCCACCATAAATAGACGGCAGGTTATACAACTAAAACCATACAGGGCGCATATTGTTTTGTTTGGACTTCCAACAAATGGTCAGGCTGAGGAACTTCCTACTGCCACATGGGGACGCCTCTGGAGGGACGTCCCGAGAACTTAACCAGCTCTCTACCAACAAAAGGCCGGGTTACCTCTTTAACTAGGTAACTACTACACGAATATGCCATCCACCGGTCCTTTGGGACCTTTATCCGAGGATCCTCTACACCAACAACCACAAAGAAAAGTATTTGCAGTAACCACAAATGTTAAATATTAAGGCACCATACTTGACACCACCCTTTTCCAGAAGGAAATGACATACCCTAAACGACGCGACCCTCATAACCTTGCCGCATCTTTCCTGTTTTGACCATTTCCAGGGTGTGAGGTCCGATGAGGTCTCGTCCACAAAGCTACACTTTTCATAAAGTCATGCTTTGATCAACAAATGATCAGCAGCACTTTGTATGCCACGTTACCAGTTAGGGAATATATCACTAGTAACCATCAACTGCATAACCTCTGAGCTCGTACGTCTCAGAGAAGGGTGTTAAGCTAAGAGAATAAATTCTCCGCCACCAATAGAAATGTATTTGATAGAAACCAGCTTTACATCTCAAAGTGTAATGTTGGACATACATCCATACAAGTCCGTTCTGGGATCGAACGGAACCGAAGGCAATTCAAAGAAGCCCTCGCAAATCCGGATATTCACTAATCACGTCCGGAATCCCCATAAAAAAGGGTGATAGAATCTCTATACTGGAGAAACCCGGTGCAGAGACAATCGACATGTAATCCTTTCGCTTTCGAAAATACCCGGTCTTCAACACCGTCTTTAAATGCATCCCATTTCGTCGTATCACTATTCGAAACGGGTTTTATGACATAAGCTCCTCTCCCGGCTAATCCGAATAATGAGCGCTTATTTTTAAAAATAAGTGTTTATTCAGATTTCAAAAAAATCACAACAATTTCCACTACGATCTTTTAAATAAAAGATCTATCACAAATCACAAAGGTTCGATGTGGTTTTTGGATATCCACTTGGAAGCCGACCCCAGGTCGCATCGAAATTCAAATGCCATTTAAAAGGCCAATATTGATAGTCGGTTATTTAACTATCAATAAATATTCACAACAATCACCAAGATTTAAATAATTTTCCCAATTATTTATTTTCAAAATATCTTTGCAAGATATATTTCACACTTCAACCATTCGAAAAAAAAATTCAAATTATTTTTTCACCTTTTAATACTTTGAAAACAAATTAAAAATCACTTTTCCCTTCGTGGAATACATTACCAAATATTTATTCATTTTCGTTCGAAATCTGCCGAGTTAAAATACTTTTAAAATAATTAAATTACTTATCCAAACATATATACTAGGAATTATTTAAAATAAAACTATTTTAAAACACTTACCTCAATATTAGATATGAAAATATTATATATAGATTTCGCATAAAAATTTAAGGCCAAACTAATTTTAAATAAAATCAGTAGATAGGATATAACTATTTAAATATCCATTTTCTAAAACAAATATCAATTTCCTTTATAAATTCCCATGGAGAATTTAAACTTCTAAATATCCATTGATATACGATTGAACTCTAGATTTATTTTCAAATACCAAATTAATTTCCAAAATTGATTTCTAAATTTATTTTTAAATACCAAATTAATTTCCAAAATTGATTTCTAAATTTATTTTCAAATACCAAATTAATTATCTTTTAAAACAATTCCTTCTTTTGAATTTATTTTTAATTTCCTAAAATTAATTACTACAAATTTTCTAATAAATTTCAAAAATCAAATTTTATTTATTTTTAGTATCCTACGATACCAAAAATATATTTGGCTAAATTATAGCCTTCATAGTTCAATCACAATATAATCACACACAGATTATGATAATCAACATAAAAAATACGAAACAAATTAAATATTTGAGGAATCCAGTTGGATCCCTCCAACCTGTTTTCCCTGCATCCACAGACGTTAGCACAACAACTAAATAACACTTCCACTTCGAGGTGGAATATTGCGATATATGGGGTTTATAAAATATCATTCGCTATTATGCGACGCATTAGGGTCTCATCCGCTATATAATGCGGCGCAATAGGGTCTAAACTAATATACGGATGATAAATTAATCATCCAAGCACACAACCAACAATTAAATTTAATTAACACAATTCAATCATCAATTAATAACTGAAATTTTAAATCATTATAATTTTGAGCGAGAAGATCTCACCTTTGCTTTGCATGCAATAAGTTTTCAATTCCAACTTGTTTTTTCCACTTTAGACCTGACTTTTACTCACAACATCTCAGATTAGAAGCGGTTCACGTTTATCTCATAGCAACACGACCTGAACGACTTTGATCGGAGTCAGGTGATTCAAGCGAACCCAGATCTTGTACGCAAGCAGTAATTTTTCTTGAGCCTTAAGTCCTGAGCAACCATCGTATTAGTCAACAGGATCATCTACCCTTTCTATTAGCATAAGAATTATGAGCATCTCATGCATAACTAACATCAAGAATCGAACAATCAAGCAATAATTGTCTCGAAGCATAGTGTATCATCCTCTTAAAGATGTGCAGTAACAAACACTTCAGACGAAGGCATTGAGAATTCGATCAGATTCCATGCAAAGTCGCTGTAGACATCAGCTATTTAGATATGCGAGCGTCGTTCTATTAAAGCAGCTCCATATGCGATCAGATCTAGATTGGCATCAGTTTCACCATCACGTGTTGGACTCATATTTCTAGATCCAGGAAGCAGTCGACGTTAAGTTTTGAAAGGGCACACGATAACATCATTACCTCCAGCAAGCAGTGCCTCAGGCTACAGTGATGACGTAACTTCTAGGTGGTGGTGAATTAAATTGGTGGCGCCATGTTCTTGTTTTTTTTTCTAATCTGAGGAGAAAGGGGCTTCGCCCATTTTATTCTATCTGAAAGAAGAAAGAGGTTTTTGGATTCCATTGCAAGGAAGTGTCGTGCATTTGAAAGAAGGGCAGAACAAACATTAGCGTGATGAAGATGCTTTGCTACTGTAGCCCGAAGTGAATAAAAAGACAATTGATATGACGGAATTTCGACTGATGTTTGACCAGGATATAAATATAGTTTAAATTTAAATCCAAATTCAAATTGTCTCGATTAACGCAGCTTAAAATCGCGAACTCCTATCGAGGCTGCCACCAGGATTTCATAATGTTATACCCCTATTTTGAACGCAATGGAAAAGGTTCTGAATCCTAGTTTGATCGTATGGAGAAGATAGCTTTTTTAACCCATTATTACGTTAAATTTTGATTTAATTTTCAATGCGTTTGCCTATCGTACGGCTAAACGACAACTCTGAATGCTATGAAAATTGAAATCCGATAATAATACAATATTATGGATCCAATGGAATTGGTTTCATTGAATTCCGAGATTGTGCCTTGGAAAGCTATTTTCAAATATCTATTTAAACAATATAATTTCAAAAATGAACAAAGTATTTCCAAAATTCTAAAGCTTCCATTAACCTCAGTATTATCAATATAAATTTTATAAGCCATCAAATTATTTTTAACAAGCTTAAAATTGAAAATTCAAATTTTTTACCCGTCATTAATAAATCAAATTCAATAGAAATTCATATTTATATTCAAAATTCAAGTTAAACTAACTTCCAAATATTTACAATCAATTAAATATTTCATTTCAAATGGTCGAAATTCTGGGTTGTCACATTTTACAATCATTTCTATGATTTGTCACTTTTAAATATAAAGGTTTCTATACTAGTAGTAAATACTCAAACTCTTTCACAAAAATGATTTCAACTTTATTTTTAATACAAAGCTCACCTTTAAAACCGTTTTCCAATCTATTAGTATATAAAAACCTTTACCTCATTCGTATGAGAAATCTAATTAAACGACTTAGCAAAAAAGGTAGTATGAAACACTTGCGTTTACTTTGTCGGTTAATTCTTAGACTTGTTCGATTGATTCTTGCGGAAACTTTCGAGTGGAAATCTACAATTTGTTCGTAAATATTTAAGTTAAGCCAGTGGTTATGGGACATAAAGCTAAACTCATTTATTTACTAGTTTAGTGTAATTTACACTTATCGATCAATGATGATCATTTTGTGATTTAGACTAGCGATGTGCGATGTCTCTTCGTCCACGCGGGGGACTGTACCTCGTTTTATGGAGCTTCGGCTCATTTTTTATGGGCTAGCGACCCATGGTCTTTGGACCGTTCGTGGAGCAATCGGCTCGATAAGTCGGACATGGGGCGTATCTTTCTAGAGCGTCGATGTTCGACTGTGCATAGGGTGTATCTTTCTAGGTGCGTCGATATTTGTTTATGCATGGGGCGTATCTTTCTAGGTGCGTCGATGTTTTTTATGCATGGGGCGTATATATTTAGGTGCTTCGATATTCGACTATGCATGGGCCGTATCTTTTTTGGTGCGTAGCTGTTCGGTTATGGAATAGTGTTCCATTTGTGATACACGTGTTGGTGAGCTTTCATGCTCCCATTTGTGATAGGCTTTCCCCTTTTTGTGATTTCTGAATTTCTAGTTGATGATTTCTAGAATTTGTGTTTCATCAATTTTTGTTTCACTAATTTTTGTGATTTCCATTGATAAGTTTTTACAATACTTGTGGTTTGGTCAATAAAATAATGAATATGACATTCTTTTTTGTGTTTGATTAGAATTGAGATATTGTATGATTTTTTGCTGTTGTTTAATGTATACTTGTCACAGTATGGCATTTTTGTTATCATACTTTTTAATCATATCTCTTATCCTATCTCATTTTATCTGACATTTATAGCTAGACTGATCCGTTTATTATTTTCATATTAAATAATACTCGGGTCAGACCAAGGTATTTCAAGTGTTTCTGCTTGACTTCTTATCATGGTCCTTCATCTGACTTTTGGCTAACTACTTTAGCTTAATAGTATTTGTTTTATACATTCGAGATAGAGACTCCTTGATGTATACATATTAATTTGTCTAGCACTTGTACCTATTCTTTTGTGATGTAGTGGATCTTGTATGACACTACTTTGACGTACACTTTCATGCGTTATATTTATGCCTGTTTCTGCCATTTCTATGATTGATTTATGCTATGTTTATTTTATATTTGTTTTCGAAGATCACATAGCCACTATGTAGTAGTTTTGAGTTTGTGATTGATGTGTCAGATTTCCTCTTGAAATGAAATGCATGTAATACTATATGACATATCGGTATCAACACAAAGCAATTACATAGATGATCGCTCCTCAACAGCCTTATTCTTCGTGCTAGTTGACGGCATTACTCCATAGTGTCCTTGGCTAGTGTGAGTATAGAGGTGGGGTGTCAAAGCTTAGTATCAAAGCCAAACTTCGGAACAATATAGAATATTATAGCAAGGATCATTGTCCAAAGTCTTTCTTAGGAATCGTGCCTTAGGATTTATCCGAGTCTTAGAACCCATTCTATCCTAATTTCTTTTATGATGGCTTGTTTTATCAACCAAGTTTGTTTGATATTCATTTTGAGAATAACATTTTTCCTCTTCTTTCTCTTTCTTTAAGAAGAAGAGATGGCTAGATCTGGCAGTGCTAGCGCTGGTCAATCTAGTAGTCCTTCTTTGGATGGTGTATTCATGTCTGCCTAACAACTTTGGGATCTTGTAAAGAATCAACGATTTATCTATGCTTTGAGTAAGAACCCCAAAAAGGTTTTACCTTCGAAACTAGAAGTTCCTTTAAATCATCTTGTAGATATCACTCTTCGATTAGAAGAGGCCGAAAAAGGAAGTGACAGTGATGTTGGAGGTTCCAAAAAGAGCCTCAATAACAACAGAAGAGGCATATTAAGTTCAAAAGCCCTAATCCTAATAAGAAAGGGAGGCAAGCAACTTCAGTAGCAAAGACTTCTACCTCTAGTCATGGACAATGCTACAATTGTGGTTCTATGGACCACTATGCAAACGAGTGCCCGAAACCCCTTACTTGTCGCTATTGCAAAGGTTTGGGTCACCTTTTATCTTCATGTCCTAATCTTTCAACCAAAAAAGAGGAAAACTAAATGTTGTGCAAGTCCCTAGTAACACTTCTCTTGGTCAAAGTATTTTTCATTCAATCCTTGATGGCATTACTTTATTCCATGATCTTCCTATTCGAGTTCTTTTTGATACTGATGCATCTCACTCTTTTATATCAAAAGAACTTGTCGATACTTTTTCTTTAAATAGTTTGGGCTTGTTGACTTCACTGAGAATTGCGAATTCGGTTGGTGGATCCGCAAAGCTCAGTTTACTTTGTAAAAATAACGAGATTATTTTTTTTATTATGCTTTCCGATCCAATTTGCATGTTATGTGCTACTTAGATTTCGGAATTGATTTTTTGTAAAAGGATTGGCTTAATCATTATGAAGCCATATCCTATGTCCCAAGTGGACTATGCATCTTCGAAATTTTCAATCTGTCAAGCAGATTTCTATTTTTCTTAATGATTTCATTTCCAATTTGGTGGCATCATTTTATTCTCTAGACCCATTTGTTGAAGAAGATGTTATTCCCCTCATTCAAGTAGTTCGAGAGTTTCCCGGTATCTTTGAGCTTGTCTTAGGATGATCACCTAAGCAATCTTTTGAGTGGTGCTAAGGTCTTTTCAGATCGACCTTTCCATCGGTTTTCATTAGCAACGAGTTGAGAAGGACAGCGTTCCACTTACTACATTCCACACTTGTTATGATTCTTATGAGTGACTCGTGATGTCATTCGAGTTGTCCAGCTTATTTCATCCATCTTATGAATCGAGTATTCTGTGAATATTTCGACGAGACTGTCCTTGAATTCATTTGTTTTGGATGAAAGAAAAAATTTAAAATTTGCGAATCTTTTCATAAGATATATTTATAAGTATAATTTGATTTTGTTCTTAAACGAGCAAAGAATATTCGTAAATATTTTAAGAGACATGTTTATCATACGGAAGATGATTTTGTATTGTCCTGCACATTGAGTGCTTTAAGAATTCTAGTCGATGCGCTTGATCAACGTTATCGATAGGAATCTCCTAAACGCCATGATGAGACAGTCAGACACAGTAAATTGTAAATTTTTCTAAAAAGAAGATTTCATAAAGATAATTATAATTTTTGAAAGTCTTAACTTTTCGGGAAAGAGGAACAATTGAAAGAACTCCTTTACGGTACTCCTATTCTTATGATTCCCAAAGGGAACCAAGACTTCATTGTTTATACCAATGCTAGTCGTGTTGGTTTGGAAGCCATTCTCTTGTGAAAGGGAACATGCTATCACTTATGCTTCTAAACAATTAAAGCCTACAGAGACGAGCTATGCCACTCATGATCTAGTGCTCGCGGCCATTGTTTTCGCTTTTAGAAATTGGCATCATTGTCTTTTGGAGAGAAATTTGTTCTCTACACCGATCATAAATCTTTGTAATATTTATTTTCTCAAAAGGAACTTGATTTGTGTCAACAACGTTGGATCGAGTTCCTTGCATCTTATGATCTTGATATTCTGTATACTCCCGATAAGCGAAATCGTGTTGTCGATGCCCTTAGTCGTAAGCAACAAGCGGTTGTTTCTATAATGATATTTGAACGTAATGATCTCGAGACTTCGTCCACTTGTGAGATTCGAGATCGTGAATCCAATTCACATTCATCTCCTGTTCTATGTAGCCTTGAGGCTCATCCATCTCTTTTAGACCGCATTCTTAATGCTCAAAAGCATGATCCCGAATTGGCTCATCTTGGCCAAAGTTGTAGGAACAGGAATACTGATGGTTTGAAATACTTTAAAATCGATGCTAGTGGTGGCATTTGAAAATTTGGTAGGCTTATCGTGCCAAATATTAGTGATCTTCGTAAAGACATTTCGGAAGATTCTCATCATTCTAAATTTACCATTCATCTCGGTAGCAGTCAAATGTATGTGGATATGAATTTATTATTGGGATGGAATGAAATCTGATATTTCTAACTTCATTAAGCATTACATGACTTGCCAACTCATAAAGGCCAAGCATCAAAGGCCCGATGGGTTATTGCAACCTTTAGACATTCCAGTTTGGAAGAGGGATCAAGTCTCTATGGACTTTGTTGATGGTCTTCCCCATTCTCAATCAGGTCATGACAGTTTATGGATGATTGTTGATAGACTTACAAAATCCGCCCATTTTATTCCCGTTCGGTCTAATCGGACCGTATCTCTTTTGGCCAAACTCTATGTTAGAGAATTATTAAATTGCATGGAGTTCCTATTTCTATTGTTCATGATCCATTATTTACTAGTTGATTTTGAAAGATTCTTCAAAACATCTTTTAGAACGAAGCTTAATTCTAGCACTGCTTATCACCCTTAGTCCGATGGACAAACCGAGCATGTGTATCTCTTGAAGATCTTCATCATGCATATGTTCTTGATTTTTAGTGGAAGTTGTGAAGATCATATTTCCCTTATTGAGTGTTCTTATAATAATAGCTTCCAACTATTGGTATGGCACCTTTCGAGGCACTCTACGGAAGGCCATGCCGATCTCCATCTTATTGGCTTGAAGCCGGTGAGAAGCTTATTTTAGGTCCATATTTTATTCGTGATTCCATAGAAAAGATTGACCTTATTCGTCATACGGTGAAAGAAGGTCAATATAGGAAAAAATCCTATGCCGATAATCGAAGAAGGAGTTTAGAATTTTCTATCGGAGATATGGTGTTCATTCGTGTTTCACCAATGAAGGGTGTTGTGCATTTCAGTTGATCGGGAAAATTAGCACCTCGATATATTGGTCCATTTTCCATCACCGAATGCATTGGTTCCATGGCTTATCGCCTTTTATTACCGGCTCAATTTTATATTATCCATGACATATTCCATGTCTCTCGACAACGGAAATGGCTAAGGGATTCTGATTCTATTCTTGTGCCCGGTGTTGTTGAAGAAATTGAAGTTTCACCTAATTTGACTTATGAGCAACATCCCATTCGTATCATTTCTTCGGAGGTTAAACACCTTCGAAATAAATAGGTTCCTCTTGTGGAAGTTCAATGGTCCTCAAATCCTAAGGATTGTCCTTCGGAATCTACAGAATTCATGGAGCGAACACATCCAGACTTACTCTCTCGTGCCCTTTAAGGTGAACTTCTTACCTCAAATTTTCTTTTGCGTTGATATGCTTTTGTGGTTGTTACTCTTTGTTTTCTTCTTAAGTATTGCAAGGACACAATTTCTTTAAGGAGGGAAGTCATTAACATCCCGCATATTATGCGATTACATACTTAAATATTTTATTTAAATATAACATCGTTAGTCAGATTAAAGTCTGAAATGTTACTTTTTGCAAACAGTTGAATTAGGACTCAAGAACACTTCCATTGAGTCCAAAATGGTGTTTGCGACCTTTTTGAGTTAAACATCGATATGTTTGGAGTTGACTAGAATTTCGCTATTTTTCTATTGGGCTTTGGTTTGGGTTTCAGCCCACTAACTCATCTAATATCCTGACTCCTCCTCCAACTCCTCTCCATTCATTCTACTATTTCCTAACTCTCAAGCTAAAGTAAAAATGGGGGAAAGAAAAGGGAATTAAAATTCCTAAACCCTAGATTACTAAGAAATTCAAGGTTCTAGCTACAAAATCAAAGAGAAGCTTAGTTAAGCATCCTCTTCATCTTCTCCATCTCAATCTCTCTTAAATTCTCAGAAATTCCTAAACCCTAACTTAGGAAAAACTTCACCTTTGATAATAGATTGAAGATCTTAGAGGAGTAGTTGAAGAGGAATTCATCTTGCCTTGTTTTAAAGCTTCTCATTTCTAAAATTGGATTTAAAGGTGAGTCTTTTTTAACTCACATCTACGTCTATAACTTTCGTTATTGTTAGGTATGAATTCCTAACATATATTCATGTCCATTTGCTTTTGATTTGAATTGATTTGGTGAATTTTCCAAATTTAGGTGATTTGAAGTCAAAATCTTTAAAGATCCTATCTTGGATGCTTGAACATTTATTTGTTGCGTATCAAAAAGCCTATAGTGATCGTTGTCGATTGGCATAAATCCCTAGCATCTATTGCTCGTTCAATCGCATTTCGCTTTGGATTTGGCCTTTTTGGGCAAGGTTGTTTTTTCGCATAGCAGAAAAATTTAGACGCCTGAAACCAAATTCAGACGTCTGAAACCAAATTCAGATGTCTGGTTGAAAATTTCAGACGTCTGAAATGGTTCTGGAAATAGAAAAAAAGGCAGAGACAAAATCCAAACGTCTGAAACAAAATTCAGTTTGAAACCAAATTCAGACATCTGGTTGAAAATTTCAGACGTCTGAAATGGACCTGGAAGTAAACAGAGAAAGGAGAAAGTCACATATACTTCTAGAACCTAGGGCCAGACGTCTGGAAATACCTACCAGACGTCTGGAACTTCCAATTTTTCCTATTTTGGCTGTTTTTAAGTGAATTTCCAATTTTAATCGATTTTTGTTGATCTGGTTAGTTGTTGTCACTTATTATCGACTTTGATGACTTCATTTACGGATTTTTTTAGGAATATCCATTTGATTTGGATTTTGTTTCGACTTTTACGGTTTGAATTCACGTTGTCGAATGTGAATTTTTGGTGATAGATTGTTTTTACAATCATTTCTGTGATTTATCACTTTTAAATACAAAGGTTTCTACACTAGTAGTAAATACTCAAACTCTTTCACAAAATGATTTCAACGTTATATTTAATAAAAATCTCATCTTTAAAACCACTTTCAAATCTATTGTGTATACAAAGCTTTACCTCATTCGTATGATAAATCTAATTAAACAACTTAGCAAAACAAGTGGTATGAAATGCTTGTGTTTACTTTGTCGGTTAATTCTTGGACTTGTTCGATTGAATTCTTGTGACAACTTTCGAGTGGAAATCTATGATTTGTTCGTAAATATTTAAGTTAAGCCAGTGGTTATGGGACATGAAGCTAAACTCATTTATTTACTAGCTTAGTGTAATTTACACTTATCGATCAATGATGATCATTTTGTGATTTAGGACAGCGATGTGCGATGTCTCTTTGCCCATGCGAGGGACTGTACCTCATTTTATGGAGCTTCGGCTCATTTTTCATGGGCTAGCGACCCATGGTCTTTAGATCGTTCGTGGAACAATCGGCTCGATAAGTTGAAGCGTGGGGCATATCTTTCTAGGTGCGTCGATGTCGACTGTGCATGGGACGTATCTTTCTAGGTGCGTCGATGCTTGTTTATGCATGGTGCGTATCTTTCTAGGTGCATCGATGTTTGTTTATGCATGGGGCGTATCTATTTAGGTGCGTCGATGTTCTATTCTGCATGGGGCGTATCTTTTTTGGTGCGTAGATGTTCGGTTATGGAATAGCGTTCCATTTGTGATACACGTATTGGTGAGTTTTCATGCTCCCATTTGTGATAGGCCTTCCCCTTTTTGTGATTTCTGGATTTTTAGTTGATGATTTATAGAATTTGTGTTTCACCAATTTTTGTGATTTTCATTAATAAGTTATGCCAATACTTGTGGTTTGGTAAATAAAATAAAGAATGTGACATTCTTTTTGGTGTTTGATTAGGTTTGGCATATTGTATGATTCTTTGTTATTATTTAATGTATACTTGTCACAGTATGACATTTTTGTTATCGTACTTTTTTATCATATCTCTTATTCTATCTCATTTTATCTGATATTTATAGCTAGACTGATCCATTTATTAATTCTTTATTAAATATACTCAGGTCAGACCGAGGTATTTCAGGTGCTTCTGCTTGACTTCTTATCATGGTCATTCATCTGACTTTTGGCTAACTACTTTAGCTTAGTAATTTTTATTTTTATACATTCGAGATAGAGACTCCTTGATGTATACATATTATTTTGTCTAGCACTTATTACCTATTCTTTTGTGATGTAGTGGATCTTGTATGACCACTACTTTGATGTACACTTTCATGCGTTATATTCATATATGTTTCTGTCTTTGTGATATGAATATTTATGACTTATATATGTTATGTTTATTTCATATTTGGTTTCGAAGATCATATAGCCACTGTGTAGTAGTTTTGAATTTGTAACTGATCTATCAGATTTTCTCCTGAAACGAAATGCATGTAATACTATCTGAAATATCGATATCAACACAAAGCAATTACACAGATGGTCGCTCCTCAACAGCCTTATTCTTCGTGCTAGTTAACGGCATTACTCCATAGCGTCCTTGGCTAGTGTTTGTATAAAGGTGGGGTGTCACAGTATCATAAATAGAAATGAAATATAGTGTTATATGTGAAATTATAACCTGTGTTGGTAAGTAATAGACTTATAAGTGTAATTAAAAGTAAATAGGTGATAATATTTGGATTAATTGCAATTAAATGAAACCAAATATTTAATTACTATGTTAATAGATATTAAGATAAAATTTGAGAATATTAGTGTAATATATCATGAAGCAATGTCAATTTCATAATAATTTATTGAATAATAGGATTTAAAATCTAATGAATGGATTTATTGGAATTTCAAGTGATAATTAATGAATTTACTAAAACTGAAATTAGACACTGTAACTGTGAATTAATTAACTTTAAACTGATATAGAAATTTGTTATAAAGGATTTTAAACTATTAAAGTAATCCAAGATGATAAAATTATAAATTATAGAATTTGAACGAAAAAGTGATTTAATTAATTAAATATTAATTTAATTTAATAATGTGAAATATAGCCATTTTGGTCACTTACACGGATTTGAACGAAACCAGTTTCATTGAATCCGTTACGGTGAACTATTATAGGTTTTCAAGTTTCGTAACGATCGGACTTGTCGTTTGGTCGTACGGGCTCGAAACGCCTAAAAAATCAATGAAATTGGAATTAATTGAAATCAATTTGAAATAAGTTGATTTTAGCATAACTTCTTCATACGATGGAATTAGGACTTGAAACCTATTCCATTGAGTTTAAAATATTTAAAAACATCTATTTTGATATATGAGTTGACCCATTTTCAACCGGAGTCGAAACGGGCTTTTCGAGTCGTTATCATTCAATCAAATCTTATCCATCTATTCTATTTTCAACTTTGTCTATAATACCTTGTTATAAATCCTAGACTATTTCTTATGTTCATTATTCTGCACATACAATTCCAATGGCTCCTCCTTATTCTAATGGCAGACAAAACCAAAATTCCAATTGCAATTTCAAATAAAATTCAAAGCCAAAAATTCAAATTCCTCAAATAATATCGAATTATATACCAATCTGAAGCTCGAGACGAACCCATGTCAGATCTGTAATTCATTTACTAATTTGAACCTCAGTTTGTCCAAAAATTGAAAAACGAATATTGGTCGTTCATCGCGTTTAGATGAACGTCGTTGGATCGTCAAATCACTTGTACCGTTATGTAGAGGGGACCGAGGGGACGTCATCGGCGTGATTCGTTCAATGATTGGACGGCTTGATGGTGCTGCAAAATTCGATTAGAGTTAGCAAAACTTCGATGGCACCATGATTTTTCTTGGCCAATTGGCGATGTGGCGTGCATCGGAGGCATAGGGAAGGTGCCGGAAGGCACGGCGCGAGCCGTGGTTCGATTGTCTCGGCCGTGCAGTGGCGATCGAAGAGTGGAGGCGGTGGCTAGTTTTGAATGCAATGTAGCAGGGTTTCGTAATAGCCTGGAAGATGACGAGTGATGATGCTCTGCTACTCGATTACATGGCACGGTAATGAACGTTTATTTTACTTTATTTTTCTTTGTTTATTTTTATTCAATTTAATTTTCAAATGTTCTAGTCTTAATAACTTTTTCATATGACGGCCGATTTGGACACGGTTTGTTTAATTAGGATCATTTCGAAATTCTGGACTTTTTGATACGAGTATGGATAAATTCTAAGACCGTTTGTATTTTGGGTTTAAATTGTATTTAAATTCAATTTAAATTCAATGGTGAGTGTTTTAACCCACTCAGAATTTCTAAAATTTCTTATGTCTGTGAAATTAAATTTATGATGTGATTAAGAATTTATTTATGACTGTTTGGTATATTTTTAATCATCATCTCAATTAATTTTAATGTATTTAAATTAAATCATAATTTAATTTATTATTAAATATAAACTGCCATTTAATAACTATTATACATTTTCAGTTCTATATCGATATTGATTGATAGTTTTGGATGGTGATTGTGATTGATGTTGATTAGTGATATTGGTTGAATGGATGTTTTATTTTATATCATTATAATCGGCAAGTTCTTTATGGATTTATTATTATTAATTTGGGATTGCGGTTTGAAATGATATGTTACTCCCCATTCCGAGAGCCTCATTAACAAAGAGTATTATATGGATAATACCGTCTGCTAATGCGAACAATAGAGTATAATGGAAGCGACCATGTGTATATTACTTTAACTATCTACTGAACACGTCGAAAAGTGGAATCTATTTTTTTCCCCATCCCATGTGGCTCGACATATTCAATAAATACTTAAAGCAAAACTACAATGGCTAAAAGATCTATCAGAACAAAGCATAATAGAAAAATGAACATCATCACAGAACAGCATCAGATAATAAGCAAATAGTCTCGGCACAATACAACATCAAGTATAGATCCAAATATAAAAGTGGGTACAAAGCCACTACTCACACATCCGTGAGTCAAAAGAATATACACATGATGTAACGACCCAGTATTTTCAACCATTCGCATCCGCACATGTCGGACTTGAATTGTTCAAAATACCGCGTTGTAAATAAAATTTGGCAAATCTCAAAATATACAGTAAATAATTAATCACAGAATCACAGACACAGAATCAGAATACTCACAGCGGAATTTAATATACTTAGTGGTTCATGAAGCCACTATAAATAGTCTCAACAAATACAATTTACAAAGTCTTCCATCCCAAATATAGTTTAAATCATCAAATAAAAATCCCAAAGTCTTGATTTCATAAATAAGATAGCGGACAGAAAGAAGCCAGCAACTTGAAAGGATCTACAGAAGTCCTAGCTCCGGGATGATGACTGAACTGCAACTCAGGCTGACCCGAGCGTAAAATAAAACATAAACACTCGAGTCAGGACATACATACTTATATAGTGTAAGCTAATTTAAGTGTACTGTAATATAGAGCAAGTAACTTAAAGGATGCTTGGGACCGCCCATCCTCTAAGGATCCGTTAAACTATTTACTATGTAGTAATATTTTCGCTATTATAATAGTGTCTATTAGTAAAATAAACTTACTTTAAAATAGCGTTAAGGGGTTACCCATATAGCCCTTAACACAAATAATGCCAATAGTCTATACAGTACCGTAATACCTCCTGATCGGGAGGCTACCAGAGGATACTCCATAGGTACGACACAAATAGAAACTCGTAGAAGGCTCGCTATGGTAGGTGACACGGCACAACTAGGCAATGCCAGGGTATATATACCAATTGCTATCCGGACCGATGGAAACGCGCTGCGCGCAGCTGCCGCCCACCTCGAACAACACTCCCAAATCAAAGGTGCGCACCAAAACAATCACAAGAGTAATAGAATGGCATACGAAGAAGTGCGTCCGATCAGAGGTGCTACCTCATTAATCCGAGAATCGCTCCTGTTTTAGCCACCTTATGCCAGCTCACGGGAGTCGGGTCCACGTATTTACCTCAAGGAAAAAGTCACCACCATCCTACTTCATTCTGGAATCTCCACCGCGTACACGGTTGGTAAAGTGGTTTTCGGTATCGACAGAGAGTATGCCAGATATCCGATCCCGGTCTCTTTCACAACCAAACGTTATTATAACCCGTGGTTACAGCTTTTAAAAATGGTATTTATACTTTGAAATCAAAATAAATTTCAAATACCTTCAATATCAAATATTGTTTGTAAACATTGGTCATTTTATAAAATACCATTTAAATCTATTCAATTTAATTAGAAATTTATTTGTCCTTTTCCTCCCTTTTTAAATTTAAATTCTTCCATTTAAAACCATTCAAAGTCAATTCCTTATTTTTATTAATTACATATTAACTTCCAAAATTTAAACCCATTTCCCCAAAGATTATTTCCATAAATTTATTTTTTAAAAATTAAAATCCCAGTTTCTGTAGCACTTATGAAATGCTACCTAAAGTCTATAGGTTAAAACAGTTCGTTTATAAAAGACAGCATTTAAGTGCTGTAATAGACTGTTAACTTAACCATCAAGTTTTAAATATCCAAAATAAAACTTAATATCAATTATTTTACTTAACTAAAATCTCACTTTTAACAAAAATTCATAATTTTCCAAAATAAGATATACTCCAAAATTTTACATAAACATTCATTTATTTAACATTTGACTCATTCAAAAATCATTATAAATAAATAAAAAATAAAATCCTTCAAATACATTTAAACCAGAAAATTATAAACTTTCTATTTAAAAATATTTTTTAAAAACATTTCATAAAAATATTATATAAACCACGGGTCTGTATATAGTTTCCTATCCTAGGTCAAGTGATACGGATATATATCATTTCAATCCGCAATTTACAAAAACCCCGGGTTCTATCATTTCAAACCCGCAATCCCAAGTTAAATATTTAAAATTAAACAATTAAATAAATGAATGAATAGATAATTATCGTATAGCCTTATCATTTCAGCCTATAACGATCTCAATTTACAGGGAACTTGCAGTGATGATTTAATAGTAAATAAGCATTAAATAATATAACTGCAACTATATTACAACAGATAAACAACTGATGAGGTGTCAATTTAAAATGGGGTTTAACATCATACGTTATATTACGGACAGATGACATTTAATAAATAATTTACAAATACACTTGCGATAATTCAAATAAATATAGGTATGTTTGTCTGGTGAGAAATACTCACCTTAAACTGCAGATAATCAGATTCAAACAATTTTACCACTTGATAAAGGATCGTACAAATGGCACGATTAGGTTTCCGCGGATGCCACGCCTTGATTCAAATCTAAAATAAGATCCAAATACCAAATACGCGACTTTTAAAATTTCGGTCAAAGCAAAATTTTCGAAACAACTGGAACGAATAGAATAAAAGAAATTTTGGTTCAGCTTTTGCTCGACTGCCTCACCCCACATCCCGACCCCAACTTCATAGGCTTGGCAATACTGTTTATTATTATTATACATTTTATTATTATTATTATTATTATTATTATTTCCCACCGGCATACCCTAACTTATCTAGTTTTGAAAAATATGTATTTACACAAACCTGCGTCTCTGCCTAACTATTCTTCAATGCAAACTCTCTCTGTTTCTTAATTACAACACGCCTCTGCCACTTCAATTTAAAAACATTGTCGAATTCAAAAACATTAAAATTTAATTTTTTAACCATTCTTAACTTTAAAAATCATATTCCTACTTCAGAAAAATGTTCATTTGGATACCATTTATCTTATGATTAAATAAAATAAATTTTATAAATAAAATATCCAAATTTACTATGAATTATTTGTAAGTCAGAATTTCCCAATTTTATTTAACTTGTACATATATTTTTCCAAATAACTTTATACTTAATCTAAAAATACCCACTTCCTAAATAAAACTAAATTCTCATTTATTTACTTAACTTAACAATTTTATTTAAAACCCAATTTCAAATTTTCAAGTTAAGTCATAAATTGAAATTTCACCCTTCCATTTGAAAACAACATTTTCAATTATTTACTTACAAAACACATCCGTTCCATAATTTTTCTTTTCTTTTCATAGTTAATATACACTAAATTTTCTTCACAACTTTATTCATTTAGACATCAATCCAACTACGATTCAAGTTAAATAAAAGTTATTCCAAAATGTTCCATTTCAATCGTCTTTCATTTTATCAATTTAAAGTACATTATTTATTATACCAAACATATCCATTTTCGGAAATAACTTTTATTAAAATTTCTAGGTTATATTTCAACTCCATATTAAATCAAATTTAATTATTATGTCATTTATCGTAAATAAAATCTTTAAATTCACTTTAAAACCAATTATTAACTTACAAAAATTTAACTTAAAAAAAAACACCTTTAAAATTTTAAAGCCTTAAGTCAAATTTTTAGTTAAATTACATAAATTTTATTTCAAAAATACTTAATAATTTTTAGAAAAATATTATAATATATTAACCATGGGCTTGTTCGGGATATAAGCTCGGTTATGAAAACTTAGAGGGACGTGACGTGGTGGAGAAGTAGCCGAGCAAGGCAAAAGGGAAACAGAGAACAACAAGAAGAAGAAAGTAAAACTGGAAGAAGAAAAGAAAAAGACAAAGAAAAAACCATTACCTGATTTGAAGCTCTGTACGCAAGAAGGAGATAATACAAGCTATAGGAGATGCAAAGGTATTTGGAATAGCTGGTATATATAAATGCGCTTCAGGTTTTAAAGTGGTCACGGCAGGGGAAAAATTTATAAAGTGGCAACATATCTTGATTGAGAAGCAATAAATTTCGTATTAAAACAAAGGAAGGCAGAGAGATTAATTTCCAGTTTCTTCATGTTTGAACGTTACACGAAAATTGTGATAAATGCATGCGTGATTAAAGTGGATAACAGTAAGCAATTATAATTTGCTTTGCACTGAATAGGCAACGAAATAATGTTTACAAAAATTTCTTGATCAGTTACCAGATTGGTTGCAAGATTTCTTTTTGTTGAATGGATAAGACTGCGTGATTTATGTTTCCCCTTGATAAAAGATATTGGCAAGAACAAATTTGCAGAGAGATATATATAGTAGGCAGGTTTGAAATTATATTGTAGACCAGAAAACGTAAGAGATAAATTGATAAAGGAAACGAATATAAGGAGGCAAGTGATAAAAGATTGTGATTTCTTTCCAGTTTCTTTAGCTTGAACGGATAAGTCTGCGTGAATTTATATTGCCAATTTATGAAAATTTGATTTCAACATTTGATACCATTTAATAGTGGCGTGATTTTGAATGCAGACCATCAAGATGATATTTAGGCAAGAGATTTGATTGTAGATTGAAGAAACGGCATCACGTTTCTTTTTTTTTATATTTATTTGAAATAGATAGGCAAATAAGATTTGCGTGATTATAGGAACCAGAGAGATATAATGGGCATGCGAGAATTTGAAAAGATAGGCAAGGTTAAATTTCAACTAAATAGTCAGAACATACAAGGCAACACTAAAATATGTTTTAAAGTTATATGGAAAAAGTAACATTTTCTATAAAACTACTGACTGATATTTTAATTCATATAGATGTTGAAATATGATTTTTAAAATACGCCAAACTGACGCAATACATAACACCCAAGATTTATATAAAAATAACGTTTTAAATTTATACGTTTATTATGTTACTTATACCATAAATTTTACGCGTCCTTTAAACGCGAAATCCAACAGTTCATAAATACACTAAATTCTTCAAAATTATTACTTAACAAACTTAATTGGTTTTCACATATTATATATATATACACAAAATTCCTTTTATTAAAATTCAAATGGAGTTGTCTTTTAACAAAATTAACTGTTTCACAACTTTAGATTTCCATATTTAGTATTTTAAGGAAATGATTTAAATCAAATTATATGTGTATATAAATTGGGAAGTAAATTTTACTGAAAGAAGAAAAATAACGTAAGAGATACGAGTAAAGAGAAAAACGCATATGAAATAGGCAAGCAGATAGGAGAACGGATACTGCGCATGACTGAGATTTAGGAGAAAAAAATGTTTTTTTTGAAAAATGCAAGAAATAAATTTTGTTGAATGGAAAAGAAAAAAAAATCTATGAAATCAAAATTTTAAAGTAATGCGTTGAATTTAGAGGCAACATATTTGATTTGAATGCTAGAATATTCCTTCCCTCTAAAACACATGCCACTGATAAATTTACTCATTTACGCTAAGGTCATATTTTTAAGAATGTGTACCATAGCCATAATATTTTATGCCCAAAATATACCGAAATAACGGATTAAAATTCTATACGTTTTCTTATATATATATATATATATATATATATATATATATATATACGGTATTTGTTCCCTAAATTTACGCGCCCTTTATAACGCGTAATTACCCAGTTCTTTTATATACTAAAAAAATTCGAAATTCTGACTGTGCTGAGACTCGAACTCGTGACCTGTCGTGAATAGCCCAGATGTCTTAACCACCTAAGCTAGTAATATTTTCTTAATTGAAACTTGATTTTGCTAGAAATTAAGTTATTTACCATCTTCGACAATACCCAAATTACCAAATAAAAGTTAATTCTTAACCATGTCAAAATTTCAGAGATTTTATTATTTAATTAAAAATTTGGTCAATTGTTTTTATTTTTTTATTTTTAATCACTTTAAATAAACCCCAAAGTTTTTAAAATACAAATGAAAAATACTCGTTAAAAAATTGGGCTGTTACACTTGATAGTCATAATATCAGAGTATCATAAAGGATGGATAACAAGTAAAGCTATCTGTAGTATAGCGGATATATCCAAAGCGGAAGCATCGAAGCAAGCTAATTCCAAAGCGACCTAACCTGAAACAACTCGGTCTGACCCGAGCATAAAATACTCGGGTCAGGCTAGCTAAACAAATCAGCTAGATAAACTGAACAATAATCATGATAAGATAATGAGGCAACATATAACATAATAATCTCCAAAAGAGAAATATATATCATGGTAATAAAGACCAAAATCTCTTACATAGAGAAGAAACAAACATCTAAGTGGAGATGTATAACAAGCCTCATGTCATTGGCATAACATAAACACAAGTGCTGGTGTAGGCGTAAAATAAGTTCCACAAGGTAGTCGCGCTTATATCATGTGGTCACATAAAACCATAACCGAATGGCACCACACGAGGGAATATAAATCTCACAGGAAAACATTAGCGCGCTAGTACTGTACTCAATCACACAGGAAATATACCCCAGTGACACACCTATCACTTCAGCTAAGGGGCAACACTTAAATGAGACCGTCCGAAGACACTATCCAGAAGGTGATGAGCCAGATGGAGACAGTCTGAAGACACTATCCTAAAGGCAATAAACCCAAGGGAGACAGTCCGAGGACATTATCCTAAAGGTATCACTTAGGAAACACGCCGTAGTGGTAAAGGCTCGTAGGCCCATTACTCGTTTACCACTAACCGTAGGAATGTGTCACGAACTCTTAGCAAGGAACCTGTAAAGCAGTAACGTGAGTCGCATACCCCAACGTTCACACTAAATAGTTTACTAACCAATCGTAAGCTTCCATACTCAAAGAAGTATAAAAGTTCACCTTATGTCATCGGTAAACTAGGCCAGAAGGCCAAAACGATCAATCGAATAGGTCGATGATTAATCAAAAAGATAAATGCATGGATTCATGGTCCATGTTTTACCTAACCATTTAATCACCTTTCCACTTCGCTTGAAGTGCAGAAGAGTGTATATTTCACTTAGAAAATAGTTGGAGAAAGAGGATTTTAAATCGTTTGAAAACCTCTTGTAATGACCCGTATTGTTCGAAAAGAAGAAAATTCAAAATTTAGAATTTAATACAGTAAGAAATTAAAAAATTATGATTTTAAATCAAATTTACTTTGAATTATAACATCTGATTTTGATTTAACAAAGTGATAATTATTTTAAGTGATTTCAAACGTATGGGTTAATAAAAGTTTAATTGGATAGATTTAATATTATGTAAAGCATGAAATCAATTATAGTTAAATAGAATTGGGTTTTAATTGTAAATTAACTTCTAATCTATTTGTAAACAATAAATGTATAATTATGTCTTCAAACTTATTTAAATTTTAGTCTTGATTTTCGCTCATCTTACATATCAACCTATTGAAATTAATTTGTTAATAAAATTTAGTATAATTGGATTTTAAATAAAAGGAAAGAAGTTTAATTTTAATTTAATAAGACTTAATTAATTATTAAGGAATTGAGAAGATAAAGTTGAATTAATTGAAATTGTATTTAATTAAGAACTCTACTAAATTTAATCGAATTTAAACTATTGAAGTTTGGTGAAGTTATCAATAATAATAAAATATAAATATAAATTTTGTTGTTTGTATGTCATTGATACTATTTAAGCAAGTTAATTTATAACTCTTATATGTAAACAAAAATTCCACAAATGTATTTAAGTTAATGTAAAAAAAAGATTTCAATTGTTTTATTTATCTTATGTAAACAACAATTCTATAAATGTATTTAAGTTACTGTAAAAAAAGAATCCAATTGTTTTAATTATCTATGTGTAAACAACAATTCTATAAATGTATTTAAGTTACTGTAAAAAGATTTCAATTGTTTTAATTATCTATCCATTAATTATGTTCCGTTTTAAATTCTAATGTTGAAATTTATTTCCGTTAATTTAACTTGGAATCTTTGAATAAAAGGGAAAGAGAATTTAACTGAAATTAAAGATGTTTAATGAAAGAAATGTATGTTCATTAGGATCCGCTTTAAAGTGTAATTTTGAAATTAATTACAATTATGTCGATTTAGAATCTTTCAATATTAAAATGGCAAAGAAAAGAAATACATTAATTGTAATTAATGGATTTAACGAAAGAAACATATGTTATTGTTAAAATAAAAAGGATGTTTTAATGAAAACAAAATGAATGTTATTGTTTTTAAAGTAAGCATAATTTTATAAAAGAGAAAAATTGAATAATGAAGCAACATTTTACAATCGTCAAATAGTAGTCTTTGATAGTATAGAGGTATAATGCCAATCGTAAAATTTAGAATAAATTAAATATTTTATGTTCATGATTGTGCACTGAGAAAAAGTCGATCTTGATTTGAATTTGGAATCATGGTTCATCTTTTATTTATGTAGCGGTGGTCCCCTTTACCTTGGTTGGTGTGTTTAAAAAAAATTTGTATGTTAATAAAAATTTAAATAGGCGTAAATTTGAGTTGATTTGGGATTAACGAAATTAATTGAATTGAAATATATTTCCATTTTGGATTAATGTGGCATTATATTCATTTTGAAGCATGAAAGGCGATGTTCATCACGAATTCATATTCATGACATTTCATATTCTATTGCATTTTTTTCTAACTACTATCTCATTCATGTTTTTTTGCCTTGTTCACTTTCACATTTCAAATATTCACAAAAAAAACCTCTCTCTTTATTTTATAAAACTTTCATTTATCCTCTGTATATTCATTTTCCATTTTCTAACTACTAAGTGTTTACCGGTACAGTTGAGCTGCTATTGGTCTATTTTGTGTGAGTGGATAATTTATAAAACTAAAACAGGCAAATTTCGAGGACGAAATTTCTTAAGGAGGGGAATCTGTAACGATCTCGGATTTTGACTAAATTTAATTGGGAATTAATTTAATTTTTGAATAAAATTGCAAAATTAATCGGTAAATAGATTCGAGTTCCTTCGAATTTAAATTTAATATGTGTTAATTAATTTGAAATTAAATCTTATATATATGTGACCTAAGTAGGACAATAAATATCTAAGGAAATGTGTATGCAAGGCAATTTAAATACTTAAGTTAGAAATATAATTATACACATAAGATAAATTACAAAATATGAAATAAACAAATTTGTTAAATTTTAACAACTTAATAAAAATAGAACTTCATTAAATTTCAAATTAACAAGACCAAAACAAAATTCAACATACGACATATATATATATATATATATATATATATATAAGACAAAAAGAAGAAATACAAACAAAATAAAATTCATATGTATAAGCAACACAAAAGAAACAAATCATTCAAAACAAAAGAGGTAAGCATAAAGAAGACAATAACCATATATTCAACTAAAGCAAAGGACTCTAGCAATTAATGTTTGCATTTCTAAGAACATACCCTATCTCTTCAGCTCCATATAGAAAATGTACCTGCTGTACAAACAAGTAGTAACTTCTCCATAATGCAAGCATTTTTAGCCATGCCTATTGTATAAACAAACATAAATAGTATACCCCGCTGTACAAAGATGATACCAACTTGTAAAGTTTTCTTTGATATATATTAGCCTTCTTAGTTCGTTCATCAAGATGAGTAAACACCATTTCAAAACTTCAACATAAATTACAATTTATATCAATACAAATCTCTAGCCAGAGAATCAAAAGAAGATTTTAGCTTCCAGTTTCAAAGACTGTTTCAAAAGAAAAAGAAGGCCCTGTCATTTCTAAAACAAAGATATGGAAGGTGAGTAACATCTTTTTTAAAAAAAAACTTTAGCATATGAATCTGATTGCATGGTTAAGATCTGAAATAAGTATGCTTGTATATGCGTATTTTTCCTGTGTATAGGGATGATGGTTGTGTATAGGTTATAGTCTCTGTAACAAAACTGTTGTAGTTTCCAAGCTCGAATTTTGGTTCAAACTTATTACCTCTTGATCTGATAACTTTAAGGACTTAGAATACAAACCAAATTTGCTTGTTTCATCATAGCTTAAAATTTTAAATTTTATTTAAGTTGAAATGAATGTGAATCTTGCTCTGGAAAATCAAAACAGCAGGGTGAACTTGAATAGCAGTAAAACTCAAACATTTTAATTTATTAATTCAGGACCATAAATTAAATCCTTAACCTATAACATGATTTTTAAACCAAACATCATCATTTTTAGTTTGGAATTATAGGAGCACTTTTGGGTTGAGCAAAATATGAAATTTTGGTTTTCTCTGATGATCTTCGTGACTGGAGAGGTCGGGGTTCTGCCTGATGCCGGAGAAGTGATTGTAGCATCAAGGAAAAATGGTGGATAGTGATGCAATCCACAATGGAAGTTGCGAATGCGAGATTCATTCTGGAACCCTAAATTTAAATGGGTTGAATGAATCGATCACCATGGCTTGTGTTGGTGATCGAGTTCGACGTGGTTTGGGGGATTGGTGGAGGAGGTGTTGAGAAATGGATGGCCAAAGTTTCGTGATTTTCGGTGATCGGAGCAGGAAGAATGAGGGGATTTCCTGGTTTCAAGTGTTGTTCCAGGTTGTGAAGTTGTTCTAGTTTTGAGCTTTGGTGCTCGATTTTGATTTCGAACTGGATTCCAATATTGAGTGGGTGGGATCGTGAGTAGTGGTGATCGTCATTGTATTGGAAGCGTCGGTGGTGGTCTGAGTCGTCGCGGTCAATGGTGCAGGTGCACGAGGCTGGTGCTGTATCAGTGTTGGGGAATTGAGTGAACTAGAAGTAATGCAATGCTTTGCTCGAAGAGAAGGCAGGTTGGACTCGAAGCAAAATAGGTTAGTCTCGGGTATGTGAAATTCCAGGTTTAAATAAAAATAGAACCTGCTCTGTTTAAACTGAGGATATAAATCAAGTTTAAACTGAGGATATAAATCAAGTTTAAACCGAGGATATAAATCAAGTTTAAACTAAGGATATAAATCAAGCTTAATCTGAGGATACAAATCAAAGTTTGAATGAAAATCTGAGTGTAGTTTGAAACTTAGTTAGAAACAAAGTTTTAATTTATTTTCAAATTTGTTTTCATAACCTTAAAGTGTTTAGCAATTTAAAAAGAGTTGAATTTAAAACCTTGAATCTGATTGGTAAGAAAGATTTAGGCAAAGTTAAAACAAAATCTAAAGCCTGGACGTGAGTCTGAGTTTGAATTTTAGAGTTTGAAATAAAATGAAGTTTTATAAATTTTAATATTTAAATAAGTTTAAAAATGTTAGAATAACCTTTGTTATGTGAATTCTAAGAGAAGTGGATTTTTATTCTTTAAACTTCTTTATAACAAAAGTGATACTTTAGCAAACAATTAATTTTAAAACTTTATAAAAAAATCAATTGGTATTCATTTTAAAATCCTGAAATTTAAAATGAAATTTAAAAGAAAATTTGGAAATGAATGTTTTCAAACATGTTTATAAGTGATAACCAAATCATTAAATAGAATGAGTTTTACCCTAAATTTAAAAAGATTTAATTATTAGAATATATAAATTTTTACATTTATTTGAATAGATAATTAATGATTTGTTATAACCAAATGAGTAATTATAAGTTTAAAGTTATAAATTAAGTTTTGAGTTAATTAGGTAAGGAAATATTAAATTGTAAGTAAGGGCTAATTAAGTTACTATTAGCATTTAATTAATTAAATAATTAGGATTAATTAATGAGTTCTTATTGGTTAATCAATTTATAATCAATGATGATTTAATATAGGTAAATGTCTTGAGCAAAGTAATTAAAGAAATTTTTATTGTTGATGAAGGTCATTAACAAAGATTTATTTAATAATTAAAGGTCAACTGATTCATTAATAAAGGATAATTGATTTATAATTAATGGTTGATTTATTTAAGTAATAAATGATTAAAGGACAATCAATGAAATGATTTGAAATTTATTTATGTTAATTAGCCATGATTGACGACTTACCTGATTTGAATTAATCAGATAATAAATTGAGCCTACTTATGGATGTTTGGATTATATTGGATGTTGAATTGAATTAATTGTCAAATTGTTTGATATCCCTGATATGTGATGCTTTGTGATATATTCTAATTGTGTTTTGATTTGTAGTTCATTTATCTGGGATGAATGTAATTAATTATCTATGATATATATATATATATATATATGTATGAGAGATAAGCGTTATAGCTTATACCGCTTATCAACCATATTTCTGTATTTGAATCTGTGATGATAGAATGATGTTGCACTATTGTGTGTAAAACCCCTGGACTACACCCTACACATACAAATATGGATTTCATGAGGAAATCGATTAAGTCACAGATTTTTAACAATTTTAAAGATTTAGTTCTTGAATCCAAAATAGTTTTGGAATTGGAATTGAAAGTTTTGAAAACAAGAGTTATTTTAAGTAACATAATAAAACTTCAAATTTAAATAATTTGATTTGAATTTGAATTCAATGATTTGAAAATTTTAGTCTAAAAAGGATTATGCAAATTATAAAGGTGTTTATATGGGTTTTTAACTGTTTTAAAAAAAAGTATGGTTTAGGAATCTAAATCTAAATCCATGTTTTATACTTGAATGGTTTTAACTAATGTAATTGTAATCAGTTTTTCCCAAAACAAAACCTATTTGTTTTCAAATAATAATAGGTTTCATTTAAAAAGAAAAGATTTCCAAATTATGTTGAAAGGTTTCAAGTTGAAATAAAATTGAAATGTTTTGAAATCTATGAAACGAGTCTTCGATCCAAAGACCGAATGAGTTAATCCAACTTGAATTGGAATTGTTTTGAAAGGCTATGAATGAATCTTTGGAAACGAGTTTGAAAGTTATAAATTAAATCTTAATTTAAAGGTTTAACGAGTTAATCCAATTGAAATGGAAATTGTTTTGAAATCCATGAATGGGTCTTTGTGAACGGGGTGAACTTTGTGAATTAAATCTTTCGTTTAAAAGATTAAAAGTGAGGAAATTGTTTAAACCATTGAAGGTTGTTGAAATGAATTTTTTGTTCAAAAGATTGGAAATGGTAATTTGTTTTAACCATTTGAATGAAAAGTTTTGAGCTTTAAGCTGTGATTTAACTGAGACCCCAGTATCCATTTGATTTTTAATATTGCACTCGTTATTCGGTTTAGCCGAGGGAGGACCTTTGTGTCATATAACCCATTTCGAATAATGATACGTCGTTATGATAGCATTTGAAGACCGGTGGTGAAGACCGAGTATTTTCGAGAACGAAAGGATAACCCGTCGATTGCCTCTACACCGAGTCGCGTCGGTATAGAGATTCCCTAAGTGATGGGAAGTCCGATCGGGATTGTGAATACCCGGATTGCAAGGATTTCTTTGGAAGTGCCTTCGGTTCCGTTCGAACCCAGAACAGACTTGTATGGATTGTGTTTCTGACATTACATTTTGAGATATAAAGAAGATTTCTTTCAAATACATTTCTGTCGGTGGCGGAGAATTTATTCTCTTAGCTTAACACCCTTCTTTGAGACGTACGAGCTCAGAGGTTATGTAGTTGAAGGTTATCAGCGATATACTCCCAACTTGGTAATGTGGCATGCTGAGTGCTGCTGATCATTTGTTGATCAAAGCGTGGCTTTTGTGAAAAGCGTAGCTTTGTGGACGAGACTTCGTCGAACCTCACAAACCGGTAATGGTCAAAACAGGAAGAATGCAGCAAGGTTATTTGGGGATAGCGCCCCCTGAGGGTGTGTTCATTTCCTTCTGAATAGAAGTGGCATCATGGTATGGAGCCCAGATACTTAACTTATGTGATAACGCAGATATATATATATATATATATATATATATATATATATATATATTACTTTGTGATTGTTGTTGGGGCCCCGAATAAAAGTTGGTTACAACTAGAGGATGGCATACTCGTGTCAGTAGTTACCTAGTTAGGGGTAACCCGGCCTTGTGTTGGCAGAGACCCAGTTAGGTTTTCGGGGCGTCCCTCCAGAGGCGTACCCATGTGGCAATGGGAAGTTCCTTGTCCCGACCATTTTTGTTGGAAATCCAAAGAAACAATACGAGCCTTGTACGGTTTTAGTTGTATAACCTGTCATGGAATGTGGTGGTAACCTGCTATTGAACATGGTAGCTATAGTAGGCATAAGTGAGAAATGCCTATGCTGGCTAAGATTTATATTCATTTTCGAAATGTTTTCCTACACTTTGCACTTATAGTAATAATATCAAAGAAATTTGCGTATCAAGCATGTTTAACTATCATAAGGAGAAATCTCCTCTGATTCTGCATTGTGTGTATGTGCGGGAGGCCTTATGGTAGTTTCATTTTCCAAAAGCATTGCGTATCTATTTTAAAATATTTCTTTGTTTGTTTTTAAAGATAAACTGCTTTTTGTTACTCATACCAGTCACACGACTAACCTGGAGTTTATTATTTCTTTCCTAAACTCTAGATGCTCACTATTTTCCACACGGGCAGTTTAGATTTGGGTTTTTCAGATAGTCAGGTTTAGTAGGTTATCTGAAGCTAGTTCAGTCAAGTGTTATAGTCATTGGGAGTTCGAGCTACTACTGGAGTTCTTCCTTGAAGACCATCTTAGAGTTATTTGTTCCGCTGCGGGTGTTATCTATTTTTCTTTCCCGCTGCTATTTTATTATATCATATCTCTAATGTTATCATCTGTTGTATCAGATATTGTATCAATGTTGTATATCAATGTATTATTGTTTTTCTTCCGCTGTGTTGTTATACTTAATTGTGTTATAAGCTCCGGCGACTTGGATTTGATGTTTGAATCTGCGGCATTTGAATATGAGTGTTGTATTCGGTGTCGATTTTGGAAGGTCGAGTCAGGATCGTTATAATTGGTATCAGGGCTGAGGGTTAAAAACTTTAGCTCAGGAGTATAACACATTAAGTAGCTCATTAGAGATAGGGTGAAGTATACCCTAGAATGAGTATATCCCTAAGATATCCGTTCGAATGCCTCAGTAAATTCTCTTACTATCCACTGATAGTGAGTATGAGTGCAAGAAGAAAATGAGATAGGGGACAGGGGAATACGATTATAAGTAGTCAATACCCTGTAACAATAAGGAAACAATTTTTTCTCTATCACTCTTTTCTGTTCAGCATTTTTCTTAATTCTTAGATAGTTTCTGGTAGATCTAGGAATTTTTTTTGATATATTTGAATGAGACATAAACTCCAAATGGTCAGTATTATTGTTTAGACGTAATTGATTGTTTTGGTTCCTATGGTTGATAGGTATATTTTGGTTTTTAAACTAAAAGTTTTGAAATTGTATCCATATATCTATCTATTGTTTGAGGTTCGATATAGGCTACGAATGGTTAGTGTCCCTTCAAACTAATCAGTGCCTTGCATATTTCGTAGATCTAGATGACCCGAGTATATTGTGAAAAACTTAATAGATTCTTTCCTGTATCTATTGTTGATATTCTGATTTGGTAAGCCAAATGCAGAATAGATATTCAGTTTGATTTGATGAATCATTTTTCATCTGTCTTTGGATTTTAATTTTGATTTTAGAGACCCATAGCATCAGCCGAGATGGAGCAACCTCAAAGGCCAGAAGAGTTGGTGATTATGGTTCGGCTAGTCAGATTCATGAGTCGTCTATGGATGAGGAAGTACCAGAAAAACCCGAGGAGGTATTCGACGATGAAGAGGAATTCGAGGTCGAGGAAGGACTCGAAGAGGACGAGGAAGAGTTTGAGGACGAAGAAGAATTTGAAGATGAGGGATATTAGTAGAGTCAGAAGATGATGAAGCAATTATTTGGGATTTAGATGATGCCATTGAGGAGCTAGATGGTGGAGGTTTTATCCCTGTAGTACCTGATCCAGTGGAAGTTTTGGAAACAGACAGTGAGGCGGAGATCTGGGAATTGTCAGGGCCTGAAAGGGAAAGCTCTGATAGTGAGGATCTGTAGATGATTAGGATGTTTCCTTTTGGGTACGGTATGCTTTATATATGTATTTTGAATCAGAATGTCGTGAATGCAAGATGTATGTATATGTATGGTTGGATGAATGACTATAACATCTGTATGAATGCCCTTAGTAACACTTAATATAAAGTGTATTATGATTTAACTGTAAGAATCTATGTGTTTACCGGTATAGTTAAGCTATTATTGGTTTATTTTGTGTGAGTGGATAATTTATAAAACTAAAACAAGCAAATTTCGAGGACGAAATTTCTTAAGGAGGGGAATCTGCAACGATCCCGGATTTTCACTAAATTTAATTGGGAATTAATTTAATTTTTGAATAAAATTGCAAAATTAATCGGTAAATAGATTCGAGTTTCTTCGAATTTAAATTTAATATGTGTTAATTCATTTGAAATTAAATCTTATATATATGTGACCTAAGTAGAAAAATAAATATCTAAGGAAATGTGTATGTAAGGCAATTTAAATACTTAAGTTAGAAATATAATTATACACATAAGATAAATTACAAAATATGAAGTAAACAAATTTGTTAAATTTTAACAACTTAATAAAAATAGAACTTCATTAAATTTCAAATTAACAAGACCAAAACAAAATTCAACACAAGACATATATATTATATATATATATATATATATAAGACAAAAAGAAGAAATACAAACAAAATAAAATTCATATGTATAAGCAATGCAAAAGAAACAAATCATTCAAAACAAAAGAGGTAAGCATAAAGAAGACAATAACCATATATTCAACTAAAGAAAAGGACTCTAGCAATTAATGTTTGCATTTCTAAGAACATACCCTATCTCTTCAGCTCCATATAGAAAAAGTACCTGATGTACAAACAAGTAGTAACTTCTCCATAATGCAAGCATTTTCAGCCATGCCTATTGTACAAACAAACATAAATAATATACCCTGATGTACAAAGATGATGTCAACCTGTAAAGTTTTCTTTGATATATATTAGCCTTCTCAGTTCATTCATCAAGCTGAGTAAACACCATTTCAAAACTTCAACATAAATTACAATTTATACCAATACAAATCTCAAGCCAAAGAATCAAAAGAAGATTTTAGCTTCCAGTTTCAAAGACTGTTTGAAAAGAAAAAGAAGGCCCTGTCATTTCTAAAACAAAGATGTGGAAGGTGGGTAACATCTTTTTAAAAAAAAACTTTATCATATGAATCTGATTGCATGGTTAAGATCTGAAATAAGTATGCTAGTATATGTGTATTTTTCCTGTGTATAGGGATGATGGTTGTGTATAGGTTATAGTCTCTGTAACAAAACTGTTGTAGTTTCCAAGCTCGAATTTTGGTTCAAACTTATTACCTCTTGATCTGATAACTTTAGGGACTTAGAATACAAACCAAATTAGCTTGTTTCATCATAGCTTAAAATTTAAAATTTTATTTATGTTGAAATAAATGTGAATCTTGCTCTGAAAAATCAAAACAGTAGGGTGAACTTGAATAGGAGTAAAACTCAAACATTTTAATTTATTAATTCAGGACCATAAATTAAATCCTTAACCTATAACATGATTTTTAAACCAAACATCATCATTTTTAGTTTGGAATTATAGGACATTTTTGGGTTGAACAAAATACGAAATTTTGGGTTCCTTTGATGATCTTCGTGACTGGAGAGGTCGGGTTCTGCCTGGTGCCGGAGAAGTGATTGTAGCATCAAGGTAAAATGGTGGATAGTGATGTAATCCACCATGAAAGTTGCTAATGCGAGATTCATCCTGGAACCCTAAATTTTAATGGGTTGAATTAATTGATCACCATGGCTTGTGTTGGTGATCGAGTTCGACGTGGTTTGGGGGATTGGTGGAGGAGGTGTTGAGAAATGGATGGCAAATGTTTCATGATTTTCGGTGATCGGAGCAGGAAGAACGAGGGGATTTCCTGGTTTCAAGTGTTGTTCCAGGTTGTGATGTTGTTCCAGTTTTGAGCTTTGATGCTCGATTTTGATTTCGACCTGGATTCCAATATTGAGTGGGTGGGATCGTGAGTAGTGGTGATCGTCGTTGTATTGGAAGCGTCGGCGGTGGTCTGAGTCGTCGCGGTCAATGGTGCAGGTGCAAGAGGCTAGTGGTGTATCAGTGTTGGGGAACTGAGTAAACTCGAAGTAATGCAATGCTTTGCTCGAAGAGAAGACAGGTTGGACTCGAAGCAAAATAGGTTAGTCTCGGGTATGTGAAATTCCAGGTTTAAATAAAAACAGAACCTGCTCTGTTTAAACTGAGGATATAAATCAAGTTTAAACTGAGGATATAAATCAGGTTTAAACTGAGGATATAAATCAAGTTTAAACTGATGATATAAATCAAAGTTTGAATGAAAATCTAAGTGTAGTTTGAAACTTAGTTAGAAACAAAGTTTTAATTTATTTTCAAATTTGTTTTCATAACCTTAAAGTGTTAAGAAATTTAAAAAGGGTTGAATTTAAAACCTTGAATCTGATTGGTAAAAGAAAGATTTAGGCAGAGATAGAACAAAATCTGAAGCCTGGACGTGAGTCTGAGTTTGAATTTTAGAGTTTGAAATAAAATGAAGTTTTATAAATTTTAATATTTAAATAAGTTTAAAATTGTTAGAATACCCTTTGTTATGTGAATTCTAAGAGAAGTGGATTTTTATTCTTTAAACTTCTTTATAACAAAAGTGATACTTTAGCAAACAATTAATTTTAAAACTTTATAAAAAATCAATTGGTATTCATTTTAAAATCCTGAAATTTAAAATGAAATTTAAAAGAAAATTTGGAAATGAATGTTTTCAAACATGTTTACAAATGATAACTAAATCATTAAATAGAATGAGTTTTAAAATTTAAGAAGATTTAATGATTGGAATTTATAAATTATTAAATTAATTTGAATAGATAATTAATGATTTGTTATAATCAAATGAGTAACTATAACTTTAAAGTTATAAGTTAAGGTTTGAGTTAATTAAGTAAAGAAATATTAAATTTTAAGTAAGAGCTAATTAAGTTACAATTAGCATTTAATTAATTAAATAATTAGGATTAATTAATAAGTTCTTATTGGTTAATCAATTTATAATCAATGATGATTTAATATAGGTAAATTTCTTGGGAAAAGTAATTAAAGAAATTTTTATTGTTGATGAAGGTCATTAACTAAGATTTATTTAATAATTAAAGGTCAAGTGATTCATTAATAAAGGATAATTGATCTATAATCAAAGGTTGATTTATTTAAGTAATAAATGATTAAAGGACAATCAATGAAATGATTTGAAACTTATTTATGTTAATTAGGCATGATTGACGACTTACCTGATTTAAATTAATCAGATAATAAATTGAGCCTACTTATGGATGTTTGGATTATATTTGATGTTGAATTGAATTAATTGTCAAATTGTTTGATATCTCTGTTATGTGATGCTTTGTGATATATTCTGATTGTGTTGTGATTTGTAATTCATCTATCTGGGATGAATGTAATCAATTATCTATGATATATATCTGTGTATGAGAGATAAGCGTTACAACATATACCGCTTATCAACCACATTTCTGTATTTGAATCTATGATGATAGAATGATGTTGCACTATTGTGTGTAAAACCCCTGGACTACACCCTACACACACAAATATGGATTTCACGAGGAAATCAGTTAAGTCACAGATTTTTAACAATTTTAGATTTAGTTCATGAATCCAAAATAGTTTTGGAATTGGAATTGAAAGTTTTGAAAATAAGAGTTATTTTAAATAACTTAATAAAACTTCAAATTTAAATAATTTGATTTGAATTTGAATTCAATATTCGAAATTGAATTCAATGATTTGAAAATTTTAGTCTAAAAAGGATTATGCAAATTATAAAGGTGTTTATATGGGTTTTTAACCGTTATTTAAAAAAAATTATAGTTTGGGAAATCTAAATCTAAATCCAAGTTTTATACTTGAATGGTTTTAACTAATGTAATTGTAATCATTTTTTCCCAAAACAAAACCTATTCGTTTTCAAATAATAATAGCTTTCATTTAAAAAAAAAGATTTCCAAATTATGTTGAAAGGTTTCAAGTTGAAATAGAATTGAAATGTTTTGAAAGCTATGAAACGAGTCTTTGATTCAAAGACCGAATGAGTTAATCCAACTTGAATTGGAATTGTTTTGAAAGGCTATGAATGAATCTTTGGAAACGAGTTTGAAAGTTATAAATTAAATCTTAATTTAAAGGTTTAACGAGTTAATCCAATTGAAATGGAAATTGTTTTGAAATCCATGAATGGGTCTTTGTGAACGGGGTGAACTTTGTGAATTAAATCTTTTGTTTAAAAGATTAAAAGTGAGGAAATTCTTTAAAGCATTGAAGGTTGTTGAAATGAATCTTTTTGTTCAAAAGATTGGAAATGGTAATTTTTTTTAACCATTTGAATGAAAAGTTTTGAGCTTTAAGCTGTGATTTAACTGAGACCCCAATATCCATATGATTTTTAATATTGTGCTCGTTATTCGGTTTAGCCGGGGGAGGACCTTTGTGTCATATAACCCATTCCGAATAATGATACGTCGTTATGGATAGCATTTGAAGACTGGTGGTGAAGACCGAGTATTTTCGAGAACGAAAGGATAACCCGTCGATTGTCTCTGCACCGAGTCGCGCCGGTATAGAGATTCCCTAAGTGATGGGAAGTCCGATCGAGATTGTGAATACCCGGATTGCAAGGACTTCTTCAGAGGTGCCTTCGGTTCTATTCGAACCCAGAACAGACTTGTATAGATTGTGTGTCTGACATTACATTTTGAGATATAAAGCAGATTTCTTTCAAATACATTTCTGTTGATGGCGGAGAATTTATTCTCTTAGCTTAACAACCTTCTCTGAGACGTATGAGCTCAGAGGTTGTGTAGTTGAAGGTTATCAGCGATGTACTCCCAACTTGGTAACGTGGCATGCTGAGTGTTGCTGATCATTTGTTGATCAAAGCGTGGCTTTTGTGAAAAGCGTAGCTTTGTGGACGAGACTTCGTCGAACCTCACAACCCGATAATGGTCAAAACAGGAAGAATGCAGCAAGGTTATTTGGGGATAGCGCCCTCTGAGGGTGTGTTCATTTCCTTCTGGGTAGAAGTGGTATCATGGTATGGAGCCCAGATACTTAACTTATGTGGATATCGCAGATATATATATATATATATATATATATATATATATATATATATATTACTTTGTGATTGTTGTTGGGGCCCCGGATAAAGGTTGGTTACAACCTGGGGATGGCATACTCATGTCAGTAGTTAACTAGTTAGGGGTAACCAGGCCTTGTGTTGGCAGAGATCTGGTTAGGTTCTCGGGGCATTCCTCCAGAGGCGTACCCATGTGGCAATGGGAAGTTTCTTGGCCTGACCATTTGTTGGGAATCCAAAGAAACAATACGAGCCTTGTATGGTTTTAGTTGTATAACCTGCCATGGAATGCGGTGGTAACCTGCTATTGAGTACGGTAGCTATAGTAGGCATAAGTGCGAAATGCCTATGCTGGCTAAGATTTATATTCTATTTTCGAAATGTTTTCCTACACATTTCACTTATAGTAATAATATCAAAGAAATTTGCGTATCAATCATGTTTAACTATCATAAGAAGAAATCTCCTCCGATTCTGCGTCTGCATTGTGTGTGTGTGTGGGAGGCCTTATGGTAGTTTCATTATCCAAAAGCATTGCGTATCTATTTTGAAATATTTCTATGTTTGTTTTTAAAGATAAACTATTTTTTGTTACTCATACCAGTCTCACGACTGACCTGGACTTTATTGTTTCTTTCCTAAACTCTGGGTGCTCGCTATTTTTCGCACGGGCCGTTTAGAGTTGGGTTTCTCAGGTAGTCAGGTATAGTCGGTTATCTGGAGCTAGTTCAGTTAAGTGTTATAGTCATTGGGAGTTCGAGCTACTGCTGGAGTTCTTCCTTGAAGGCCATCTTAGAGTTATTTGTTCTGCTACTGGTGTTATCTATTTTTTTCCGCTGCTATTTTATTGTATCATGTCTCTGATGTATATTGATATCTATTGTATCATCTGTTGTATCAGATATTGTATAAATGCTGTATATCAATGTATTATTGTTTTTCTTCCGCAGTGTTGTTATACCTAATTGTGTTATAAGCTCCGGCGACTCGGATTTGACGTTTGAATCTGCGGCATTTGAATACGAGTGTCGTATTCGGTGCCGATCTTCGAAGGTCGAGTCACGAACGTTATAATTTATTTCTTCTCGTTCTCATTATTTTGTCTCTTTCTTCCGACATTTATACCTTCTGCATGCTTTAAACAAAAAGAATACGCACGAGTGCCTAATTTAGTGTTTTTCCAATCCTTCCTCTAGGAATTTGGTAATATGAGCCAATAAATGTTTTATTTTATATATTTTCTTATTAAATTTGTATACATACATATATATACACTATTTTATTAATATTTCATATAACTTGAATTTGAGTTTCGAATCATCTTTTATTTTGTGCAACGTTACATTGGTTGTTGTATTCAAATTTATTTATTATATGTTAATTTGTTCAAAATGGGTGTATAAAAAGTATATTTGCTGCTATTATATTTAATTGAGTGAAACATGCAATTAATTAAATCCTAAGTGGTCCCTTCATTTCCTTATTATTCAATACACCTGCTACTATTTCCACATTTTTGTTTTATTGCTTTCTTTTATTAAATACATGCCTCATTTGGTTTTTCACTAGAGAACAAAACCAAAGTACGTACATATTGTTTCTCATTACTCTATCTGAAGCTTTCTTCTCACACTTTCTCCTTCTTCCTCATAAATACAGAAACTTCAAAATTCCTAAATCCACAAATTCCCAAATTTCAAACTCCATCCCTCGTCTCTTCAAACGCCAAACTGCATCACTCCTCTCTTGCTTCATCTCTCTAAAAAAAAACTCAGTTTGTTCGACTTGCGTTGTCATGATTTGCTTTGCTATTGGATTGTTGCTATGGATAGGATTGGTTAGCTTGTCGTGTTTGGATTTATCTAGAATCTATCAATTTGTGTTGTCAAAAACTCTCTAACCTCAGAAGGTGAGCAATCACTCAAGATTAATATTTTTATTGTTAGGTAAATAACATTGATTGAAATGTTTTCTTTAGATATGAATATGTGATATATGTTGTTATGTTCCCTTGAACTTGTGTTATAACATTCACATGCACATGTTGTTTTATATATCAAAAATAGTATATTATATTGATTTGATTGATTTCCACATATGTATGTTAAATATGTCACATATGAGATGTAAAAAAATGTGTTATGCTAGAAATTTTTTATATTCCCTGTATTGAAATACGTCACATACGCTTTGTTAAAAAAAATGAGTTAGTTAATAAAATCATATGTTATACATACTACGCTAATAATATGTCACATATGCTATGTGTGAATAATGTGTTATGTTTGGAAAAAATGAGATGTCATGTTATTTCACCTTGCAAGTTCCTTGTATATATGCCGTGTTATATGTTTATAAGTTATGTTAGTGTATGACATGTCAGAATTTGAAATATTCACTTATGTTGTTTACAATATGTGACACATGTGATATGTTAGTTATGCATGTGTATATATTAAGTTGTTGATTATGCACGCATGTTGATCAGCGACATGATATGTTATGTATGTTATTAATGTTCTCATACTTCAAGTTCTCTTTAACAAAATCACTTTGGATTGAAATTTTGTATATCCAATATAAAACAACTTTGGGTTTAAATAAATTGATTTAGAAGTAAAATTGGAATATTGTAAGTTTGAATTTATGTTTGAACTTAAAATTATGAAACAGAAATTTAATCAATTTTTTTTATTGGATCTTTAGATTTAAACTTGTTTGATTTATAACTTAATAGCTTTAAGAGAAAAATTGAAATCTGAAGTTAGATTTAATAATAAATAGATTGGAAATGAACATAAAGTCGTATTTGAACTGAACCAATTTATAGTGTGAAAGATGATGTTTATTTAAACCTAAGTATTTTACTTATTGAGTTATCTGTACATTTCACTTGAGTTTACCTACTTACATAAGAATGTTAGACCTGACTCAAGTGTTTTTGCTTTACTTTACGCTCTGGTCAGACCGAGTATTTTAGTTTGGCAAAGACACTTATTCTGAAGACAAAGACGGAGTCGAGGACCGTATCTACTATTATTATAGAAATGTTTATTCTGTTTAAAAAAATGTAAATTCTGATTTTGTTGAAAATAGTTTCATGAACTATTTATGTATTTATTTTTGTATAATATTTCATCCTTCCGCTGCGAGATTCTATGTTTTATTTTTCCTCCTTTTCTTTTATTTTCTTATTTACCCCATTAACAATCCACTCTTTTGAATGGTTTTAATTAGACATGTGTAGTTTATTGTCTATTTAAACCGTCCAAAAAGTTGGGTCATTACAGTTGGTATCAGAGCTTTGGCTTAGACATACCTTATCCTGTTGGGGTTAACTCATTAGGGATAGGGTAGTAATACCCTAGAATGAGTTGTCTGAGTGTATATACGAGAGCACGTATTTGTTAGTGTTATAAAAATGTTTTGTATAAATTTTGAAATAAAATTATTTTTCCTAATATTAAATGATATATATAAAGGAACAATATTTTATGACTAATATAGTAATTTGTAATGTGTTTGATTTATGAAATGGTAATATTTAATTTTATCATTTTTGTTGACTTGTTGTATTTAATCAAATTATAAACATTGTTAATTATTGTTGATTGAATTAATGGACTAAACATTAGCTAATAATGGTGTATTAAAGAGAATGAAATGAATAATTAGGATATTTGTTTATGAAATTCAAATGTTGAATTTTGTTGTTTGTTGATATGCAGTTTCAACTATTGAAAAAATGGAATATTTGGATATTTTGGATAACCGAAACCTTTTGAATTAATTTATGAGTGAAACTTGATAATTGGGTTGAATTATATAGTTGAATTGATAACCTTAATTTTAAAGCAAGTAAAACAAGGTTTAATTTGTTATATCTATGTTTAGTAAATGAATAGAATTAGGGTATACATTCTTGGCATGTAGTGTAATAATATACAAGTGTGGGCTTTAAGCCTTGGGATCTTTAAATTGAAATTGTGATTAAGGAAATGTTGTAAATGAGATTAAATTGGAAAAATATGTTTATAAACTTAATTAACATTTATGAAACGTGTCATAAATAAATTGAAAGGTAAAGGTGAAACTAAATGGAATAAGCAAATATGAATTGAAATTGAAATTGAAATTGAAATGACTACAAATAAAGCCATGACTTGTAAATTATTATGAAATAAATGGACGTTGAAATAAATGGTTATAGATAAAGTTGTGATAACTTTAAACTCGAACAATGTCTTATAAAAAGGAATTAAGTTTAATAAATTGGTTATAAACGTAAGAAAATTCCTTATGAAATGATTTGCAAATAAATGTAGTATAAATGAGAAATATTACATGTGAAATGAATGTAATTTAAATATTATGAGAATGGATATATTAATGTTTATATCAAAAGGAGAAATTCTATGAAACAAATATGAAGTATGATTATATTCTATATATAAAAGAGAAACTGCTTTCGATAAGGATTATATACCTTTTTAAAAAAACTAGAATTTGAAGTTTTGAAAAGATTTGAAATTTTGAAAATTATATAAGAAATTAATGTATATAAAAATGAATTATAACTGAAGGATTTTAAATTGGAAATTCGAGGAGTTGAATTCCGGTATTTTGAAATTGGTTTTAAGATTTTGAAAATATATAATAATGTGATTCGAATGTATTTTCCGAATAAGAAATGTTTTAATCGACTTCCAATGATTTCCAATGATTTCAAAGAATTTAAAAGAAGTTTTCAAGAAAATAGAAGTCCAGAACTCACTTGTGTCGTTGGAAAATAATTTTGGTGATGAGTGCACGCATCATCGACATTAATTTTCGAGTTTCAAAGTGGGGGAGAGGCCACTTTAATAGCTTCGCTATGCGAGTGATTTTGTGAAACCAAATTTCAATTTCAAATTTCGAAGTATGATTTGATATTCGAAAGATATATGTATATATATATTTGAAATGATTTGAAATGAACCGGTGTTCAGTCCTCGAGTTTCGAATTCTGATTTGGTATAAACCTATCTTTTGGAAATTGATTTACTAATTGGTTGTTGATTTCCAACTCTTAAATTGGAAATTTGATTTCTCCAACTATTTTGAATGTTCAAACACTTCCAAATCAAGGTTTAATTTTCAAAGCTAATAAATTTCGAAAGTATAAATCATTTGATATAGTATATAAGTTTAGTTGGTATATTTAAGTATGAAGTAATATGGTTTAAATAAATTGAACTATACTGATATGAAACTTAGTCTGAAATGTTTGAATAAAATTTAGTTTAAATGTTTTAACTTAGTATCATCTTTTATAAAATCATAAATATAGAGCAATAGTATTCAGAAAGGTGTATTCGATATTTCAAATAGAAATAAATAGTTCAAAGGTTTAAAAGGGATGGTTATAAATTTGGAAATCATTTGGGTATAATTTATTTTAGAAAATATTTGGTTTCGAAAAATAAGATTTGGAACTTAAAACCCAGTATTTATATGATGATTTTGGAAATAAATTTTATTGACCTAAATTATGTTGATCTGAAACTAGGATTATATTCTAAACCTATTATTTTGGAAATTTTGAAACTGAAGATATTAAATATGGAAGAAATAATTTGGTGAAATCATATATGATTTTGTAACCGAAACGATATTGAAAGAAATTGAAATTGAGAATCTTGTTTTACTAAATACTTGATTTGGAAGTTATCGGAATTATATAAAATTGATTTGTATAAGTATAAAATTGATTTGAAAACTATTGATTTGGAAAGGTACTTAATTTGAAAGGTGCAATCTTATATAGGCGAAGTATATATAAGTGTGATTTGATATACTATTGATTTTGGAAAGTATTCGATTTGAAAATGAAATCCTATATAATGGACTTTATATAAGTATGATATTTAAAAGTGATTTGAAAAGGTACTATATGATATATATTTTCGAAATAAAGATATGGAAAGTGTCTTCTGCTTGATATCCGATTTGTGGCCACATCTTGGAATCATTCTATTGATATTATTCTCTTTGATTTTGGTTTTTCGGATGTGAAACTTGTAATATCCCGGAATTTCAGGAGTTTAAAATATTGATAATCTCTTAATTTAAATTATTTGAAATTGATAAATTGTTATTTTCAAAGATAATTAACCAGGTAATATTTTAATTATGGTTATAAATTGGTATATTGTTTTCAAAATTTATAAGTGTGTTTAAAAAGCATTTATATTTGTATATTTAAATCTGTGTATTTTAAATTGATTTTAAAATAGGATAAATTATTTGTAAATAATAATGAGCTTATTTTAAAATAGTTGTTTATATTTATTTAAATTTATTTTAGAGTTGATTTTTAAATTTGACTTTGAAATGAATATAAATTTAAATTCAAGAATATACATACATTTTAAAATAAATAATATACATAATTTGGTTTTAAAATATATAGATAATATTTTAATTAGAAATAAGATTTTGTTTTATTTTTCTTTTATAGAAGTTTATCTAAACAAATTTGATTTGTGTTTATTTAATAAAATGAATACAAAGGCTTTTTAAAATAGTATTTAAAATAAGTTTGAAATGTTGTATATAATTTTATTTAAATTATATTTAGTTGCATTTCTTTTTAAAGATTGTATTTTATATAGATTTAGCATACACTTATAAATGTATAAATGCATTTGTTTGTTAGATATTTAATTAAAGAGTAACTTTTAAATGAAGAAAACATGTTTACTTTTAAAACACATTAGTAATTAGGAAAATTAATTTTAAAAGCTTTTAAATTTCCTTAGAATTAAAAATAAACTCAATATTGACAAATGTTCGTTTCTTAAACACCTTGTTAACAAGTGTAAAAACATTTGTGTAAGTAAAGAGACATGTGTCCATTTATTTCTAATTTTCTTTTTAATTTGTAAAATCTGAAAATTTGCTTATATAAACATCTTATCTCTTCACTTTATTTTTCTTTAAACATTTTGTTCATTCCTAAGAGAAACTTGAACTATCAATGCAACATTTATTCATTCCAAAATCAAAAATTCTTCAAAACAATCCTCAAATTTAAATCTGAAAACTTTCCTCAAGTTCAAATCTAAAACCTGAATTACATTCTCTGTTCAAACCAATATCATGTAAATCTCTCAAGTTCAAATGCAATCTGAAATTTATCAAACTCAAACACCTTCCAAAAATCAAGCCTGTAACCCTTTTTTTTTAGCAAATTAAACTACATGCCTGCAGTTTTCCTCAAAACAAAATCTGCATTTAAATTCCTCAAACCCAAGTATCTGCCTCAAACTTCAAGTGCATGCAAGTCTCAAGGCTTCAGTTTCTAAAGCTTCAAGCTCAAATGTTTCTAAGTTTTCAAAATGCAATCTGGAAGGCAATTTTTAAAAAGGGGCTGTGGGCATTTCTGTTTTAAGGCTTCAAGTTCAATTCTTTTTCAAATTTTCAGTCATCTTCAAACCTCTGCACTTCATAAATAAGGTGAGTAAACAACAACTTAAAGGCTTAAGTGATTACTGATCTGTTGCTTGTTTAACGTCTGAAATAATTAATGCTTTCATATTTATATGATTGGTGATTGACCTTTGTATATGAATGTTGAGCATGCATGCTAGTTAAACTGCTACTCTCTGTTATTTTTATGTACAGAGATTAAATGAACCAAAAGACTAAAACTCTTTATCAAATCACTTTAAAGTTTTGATTATCAAACAGGTTAATTTGGTTTAAATATCATCTAGTTTTTAAAAGACAAGTTCAAGTATTCTTATTTTTATTTTTAGTTTGGAAATATACCGGAACATAGATAATGCAATAAATCTAAGATATTTGATAAAATCCAATGTTAAATTATGTTGATTGGAATATACAACTTGAATCATCTTTAGTAAAGTATTGAATGTGAATTTGGGGGTTTTCTGCAATTTGGGATTTTGCAAATTTTGTTGATTATGTGCATTTGGGTGACACGTGATTGTTGTTGGAGCTAGAATCATGTTTGAGGATTTCAGCAAAAATAGTTGAAGAATTTACAAATCATTGTGGAATTGGATTTTGACAGAGATTTAATTTAAACCTAGTTTTGGAAGCTTACTGTAAATTGGCTGCTGTAGCTACATCTTTGCATCGAGTTGGGTGAAAATTTGTGAGAAGGAAGCATGGTGGGTCAGTGGACCATGGCCGGAGTGGTGGCTTTTGTAGTTGATCGGAGTCGTGGAAATTTGGGGTTTTGGTGATGTTGGTTTTGGGTTCAGACCATCTTGAGCATTCGATTTCGAATCGAGGTGGGAAGTGATGATGGGTTGGTCGTGAACGTTTATAGGATGAAGGAGTGGAGTGTCGGAGGTGTTGACGTTGGTTGGAGGGGAGCCGGCATCGGTGCAGGTTGCACGGAGGTGGGTGTTGTCAGTGAGATTGGGTTTGTTGGGGTTGTCTTGTTTTCTCGAAGCAGGTCTCGGGTAGTTGGGAAGATAGCTCGGGTAATTCTCGCATGGTCATAGGGGTTGTGTTACAGTGTTAAACTGTTAGTTTAACAGTTTTAAATTTTAAAATTAAAACAGTTTTAAACTTTAAAATGGGGCAGATTGTTTTAAGTATGTGTGCTCATACTTAAATTCGAGTTACATGGGTTGCATCCAATTTAATGTTCAACCAGGTTTTAATTTAAAATAAATAAAGTTTTAAACTTTAAATAATTTAAGCTTAGTTAAATTCTTATTTTAGATTGATTTGTTTTATAATTGAATTTGCATGATTTGTTTAAATGTTTTAAGTTAATATTATTTCAAAACTTATTTTGAAATATAAAAGAGAATTTTAAATAAATGTTTTATTAATTAGTGTAAAATGATTTATAAATTAACAATTAAAGTTTTCAAAGTGGTTTATTTGAAATTAAGGATTGTTAATTAATAAAGAGGTAAGTAATTAATGATTACTTTATATTTTAAAACTTAATTAAAGATTTAATTAAGTTAAGTTAGTTGTTAAGATAAAATGTTTTCAAAATAATTAAAGATAATGTTTTATCTTAAAGATAATTAAGATTAATGAGTCATAATTAATTAAGTTAATTAAGAAATTTTAAGTCTAATTAATTAAATTAATTAATTATTTTAAAAGGGGTTAATTAAGTAATTAATTAAGGATAATTACTAATTTGACTAACTAATAATTATGATAGATTAATTAATGATTAGACGTTAACTAATATGTAATTAGAAATTAATTAATTAAGTAACTAAAGGATAATTAAACTAGTAATTAAGTTTATTAAGAAGTTATTAATCTATAAATGCTAATTAATTAAGAATTAATTAACTATTTTTATTTAAGGTTAATTAATTTTAGTTAAGGATTAATTAATTATATTTATGGATTAATTAATTTGTAATTAAGATTGTTAATTAATAATTAAGTTTATTAATTAATGATTAAGAGTTGATTAATTAATTAATTAAGTTTAATTAATTATAAAAGTAATTAGTAATTAATTACTTTGTAATTAAAGAATTGATTAATAATTAAGGTTTCTTAATTAATAATTGAAGGTTAATTAATCTGATAATTTAAGATTAATTGGTTAAAGAGTAATTAAGTAATGAATTACTCAATTTTGTTTTATGAGATAAGTGTGATCAACTAAGTTAATTAATTTGTTAATTGATTAAATATAGTCACTTGATAAATGATTAAGTATGTTACTTAATAAGTTTTGATAAGGCTAATTACTTAAGATAAGTAATTGAGGAATTACAGAGGTAATTGAGTTAAGGTAAAATTACTGATTGGAAAGTAATTTTAAATTGGGTGATTACTTGTTAAAATAATTAAAGGTTTTATTTGATTAATTAAAAGCAATTAATCTAAGCATGATTTATTAATTTAGGTTCATTAATTGATATGATTAATGAAAATAATTAAGGATTAATTACTTGATTTAAGAGTTAATTAATCATGGTTGATTATTTAGGATGGTGATTTAGTAATTGGTTTAACTAATGGTTATTTAAGCAAGATTTATTTTGATGAAGGTAATTAATTTAATTAATTTTAAATTAATTAAGAAGTAATTAATTTAATTCACTTTAAATTAATTAGAGATGGAGATAGTTAATTTAATTCATTTTAAATTAATTATATTGTGGTACGAGTAAGTCATTGCTTATGTATGATTGGATGACATTGATTGTCTTGAATGCTGTGTGATCTCAGAAATGAGATAAGTATGTTTGTGTGATATGAATGCTTGGTTGCATTGTGATGATTACATAGATTATCAATTGGGATGTTGATATATGGATTATCTATTATGATATTGATAATGTGGATTACCTGTTATTTGATAATGCTGATTATCAATTATTGATATGTGAGTTATCTATCTATATGTAATTGAATTGTTTTAAACCTTTAAAACAACTTGGACTTAAAAGACACGCTTTGGATTTCGATGAGACCGGGATCGGATTTCCATATTTGGATATCCGAAAACCACATCGATTCCAATTAAACGTTAGGTCGTTAATCCAAGTGGAGCAAGTGAAGACTCGAGGTGTAAGGGCTATACGTCAATATAACTCTGTGGGTGATTCCGTAATGGGTTGAAGGAATAGATCTTATAGGTTCGAGATGGAGATTCAGAGTGCAAGGGTTATTGTCGTTAACTCTGAGGGTGATTCCAAAATGAGTGTAACGAGATAATGCCTTCGGTTTCGTTCGAACCCAGAACGAACTTGTATGGATTGAATGCTTTCAGAACATCGTCAGGTGGACGATGAGCATTCTAAGTGATGTATTCACTAAAGGTAATCGTAACCTCAAGCCTCATCAACCGGGAATGGCTAAAACAGGGGAGGTGCAGCAAGGCTTCCTAGGTAGTCCCCACTTGGGAGTAAGATTTACCCCTGTCTAGAGGTCCCTTTTTATATTCGGTTGTGTGGGTGATTGATAGCTAGAATCGTCGGGGTTGTCTTATTCGGAACTGTTCAGTAAGGAATGGGTCCGGCTTTGTGTTGCAGGGGATCGGGAGTGGTCCTCGGTACGGTGATCTAGGCCACGTATTGTGACGGGCGGTACCCCAGTAGCCCTGCCATTGTATGGAATCCAAAATCCAATAAGTGTCGTACGTATTAGTTGTGCCCAGCTATGTTGGAACGTGAGATGTAAGCATGCCAGCTATTTCTGTATTTTACTTGAAAACCCTAGACACTATTATAATACCACATAATTTCCTATCAAATGTTTTGGTTAGCGTAAGGTAAAAACTTTTCCATGTTTATGTGTGGGAAGTCTTACGTGATACCTTTTCTTTCAAAAGGTTTTTGAAAGTTAAACAACTTTAACCGTTTACTCACACCAGACCCATGTCTGACCCGGAGTTTGTTCTGTTTTTCTTAAAATCTTGGGTACTCAAATTTTTACGAGTAGCCAAGGGATTCAGGTTAGGATTTTATGTTGGCTTGACGTATTCTGAAGGAACAAATGGAGCAGGAGGCTTTTGCGTATAGCTATAGAGTATTCCGCTGTGTGTTCTCTGAGTTGTTGTATTGAGTTGTATAACTAGAAAGGTGTTTATAACTGTCTAGTATGAGTTGATTATGCTGTGTATCTCTGATGTATATGATATTATGTAATGTTTATGTTATTAATATAATTTATTCGTTCCGCTGTTTAGATTCTGATGTCGTTTCTTTCTTCTTCTCTATCTTTTCTCTTTTCTATCCCTTTCTTTCTTAAAGATGACGCGATTTTCTGGTGGTAGAAAGTCGAGTCGTCTCACTTGGTACCAGAGCGTTAGGTTGAGTGAATACCTAGGCTCTGTAGTGGTGTCTTTCTTGAGAGAGCGTACTTGTAATGTTTATATAACTATATATATATATATATATATATATATATATATATATATATACCTATCGGTTGGGTTACCTGTTCGGGTTTTCCAACATAAGTTATAAAGGTAGATGAGGTAGTGGTGTGTGTAACACGACTACCATTAGTTGGAGTTTGAATGTTGGAGGTTGGAAGTGTATTTGTCGAAACTGTAGACCTAATACGGTCTCAAGTAATCTTTGTTGTTTGGTGTAAGATTTCATTTGATCTCTGAAGGAAACCTGTTAAGATTCGGAGTTCACCTTTGAAGTATAAGTCTGGTTGCGCTCGTGTGAGCGGATTTTTGAGAATTTGGAATTGTCGGTTGGGCAGAAGCGAGTAATGGTATCTTGGCAACCTCAGGAAGTAGTAGCTGCATGATGAGATGCAGTGACTATGGATGTCTCCGGAGTTGTTTTCTTTTGGAGCAAGTTTAAGGAAGTATGTTTGCTTTGGGGTTGTAGCTGAGTTTAGCAGGATGTATGTGTTTAGTTGAAGGTCTGAGTTTTTCAAAGAACTTTGGATAAGAAGTCTTTGGCATCTGTGTTAGCGGTGCAGCTCGGGAGTGTTCTGTGTTTCAGCAGGAAGATCTTTTTGGCTTAGAATTTCCTAGAGGTGGAATTCAGAAGCAGCAGTGAGGACCTGTTTCTTCGATGGATTAGTTGGATAAGGATAAATTGTTCTGATTAGTGGAAAGAGAACGGTATCTTGGATATTGGATTGGGTTGATCGCAAAAGTGACTTGCGATGGTTTGAAGATTATCTTAGATAGTCTTTGCTTAGATTGTGGCATTTCTAGAAGATGTAGAAGTTATGGGATTGCTGAAGATTTTTCTGGATATATCTTCAAGGAGAGTTAGAGATTTCCCGCATTGGAGATTGAGTTCTGAATCGACTTGATAGGAGTGATATCGGTGATTCAGCTGGATAGAAGGTTGTTTCCTAGGTTGGTTGTTTGGTGTAGCAGCTCTATATCTCTTGGAATTTATGTTGAACCTTATTTCCGAGATGTGATGTTTGGTCGGTGCTTATGTTCATTCGACGACATTTTCATCTGCTCCAGATCAGAGCTGTGCAGCGAAAGCATGGTGGCTGTTGTTCTTGAGAAGAAGCATCTGGGAATTTCAGTATTTTGGATTAAAGAGTTTCTACTGAATTTATTTTTCAGGATCCGAGGCAAGTTGGCGAGTGATTCTGTTCTATCTTTTCCGGATAGGAGAAGTTGTTTTCTTCTGTTGATAGTGAAGTTTGGTTTTGATTTTGGATTGATCTTGTGAGGATCAGTTTGTGAGTTGATCCAGTTTGTTTATGGAAGCATCATCGAAGGTTGAGTTGATCAGGAAGGATCTGTTGGTAGCCGGATCGTTCGGAAAGTTTTGAGGTTAAGTAATGGAAGAATTAGGAATTCGAAGTTGGAGACTTCGATGTTGTTAAGATTTTCTCTGGTAAAGGAAGCAATAAGTTTTGTAAGCTTCGAGGCATATTGGATTCTTCTGAATTTTTGTAGAGATCAGTGCTTTGGTTTGAAGAGTTGAATTGCCAGTTTGGAAGACTGGAATTCAAAGTATTTCGCGTGTCTCTAAGGGAGTACGTGTTTTGGTATCACTGGTTTTGAGACCCGTAGTTTTGTGAGGTTTTAGATGTTGATCAGACTTGTCTATGGTCTGGTATCTTGGGTTGATTATAGATCTAGCTGAGTGGGAACTCAGTAGCTTATAAGTATAGCTAGTTTGGGTTTAGTAGAGCGAGTATCCCTGTGTCTATATTGAGGAAACTCGAGATATTTTAGGAAGTTTATCCGGATCTGTGTACGGATAGCTGGTGTTATTTATTTAAATAGGTTGTTTGGATGAAATTGTTTGTTTGATTGATAGTGTATAGCTGATATGTATGTTCGAATTTGTTCAAATAAGAAATTAAACTTTGGATTATCTTCATTTTAAATTTCGAGGACGAAATTCTGTTAAGGGGGGAGGATTGTAATATCCCGGAATTTCTAGGAGTTTAAAATGTTGATAATCTCTTAATTTAAATTATTTGAAATTGATAAATTGTTATTTTCAAAGATAATTAACCAGGTAATATTTTAATTATGGTTATAAATTGGTATATTGTTTTCAAAATTTATAAGTGTGTTTAAAATGCATTTATATCTGTATATTTAAATCTGTGTATTTTAAATTGATTTTAAAATAGGATAAATTATTTGTAAATAATAATGAGCTTATTTTAAAATAGTTGTTTATATTTATTTAAATTTATTTTAGATTTGATTTTTAAATTTGACTTTGAAATGAATATAAACTTGAATTCAAGAATATACATATATTTTAAAATAAATAATATATATATAATTTGGTTTTAAAATATATAGATAATATTTTAATTAGAAATAAGATTTTGTTTTATTTTTCTTTTATAGAAGTTTATCTAAACAAATTTGATTTGTGTTTATTTAATAAAATGAATACAAAGGCTTTTTAAAATAGTATTTAAAATAAGTTTGAAATGTTGTATATAATTTTATTTAAATTATATTTAGTTGCATTTCTTTTTAAAGATTGTATTTTATATAGATTTAGCATACACTTATAAATGTATAAATGCATTTGTTTGTTAGATATTTAATTAAAGAGTAACTTTTAAATGAAGAAAACATGTTTACTTTTAAAACACATTAGTAATTAGGAAAATTAATTTTAAAAGCTTTTAAATTTCCTTAGAATTAAAAATAAACTCAATATTGACAAATGTTCGTTTCTTAAACACCTTGTTAACAAGTGTAAAAACATTTGTGTAAGTAAAGAGACATGTGTCCATTTATTTCTAATTTTCTTTTTAATTTGTAAAATCTGAAAATTTGCTTATATAAACATCTTATCTCTTCACTTTATTTTTCTTTAAACATTTTGTTCATTCCTAAGAGAAACTTGAACTATCAATGCAACATTTATTCATTCCAAAATCAAAAATTCTTCAAAACAATCCTCAAATTTAAATCTGAAAACTTTCCTCAAGTTCAAATCTAAAACCTGAATTACATTCTCTGTTCAAACCAATATCATGTAAATCTCTCAAGTTCAAATGCAATCTGAAATTTATCAAACTCAAACACCTTCCAAAAATCAAGCCTGTAACCCTTTTTTTTTAGCAAATTAAACTACATGCCTGCAGTTTTCCTCAAAACAAAATCTGCATTTAAATTCCTCAAACCCAAGTATCTGCCTCAAACTTCAAGTGCATGCAAGTCTCAAGGCTTCAGTTTCTAAAGCTTCAAGCTCAAATGTTTCTAAGTTTTCAAAATGCAATCTGGAAGGCAATTTTTAAAAAGGGGCTGTGGGCATTTCTGTTTTAAGGCTTCAAGTTCAATTCTTTTTCAAATTTCCAGTCATCTTCAAACCTCTGCACTTCATAAATAAGGTGAGTAAACAACAACTTAAAGGCTTAAGTGATTACTGATCTGTTGCTTGTTTAACGTCTGAAATAATTAATGCTTTCATATTTATATGATTGTTGATTGATTTGTGTATATGAATGTTGAGCATGCATGCTAGTTAAACTGCTACTCTCTGTTATTTTTATGTACAGAGATTAAATGAACAAAAAGACCAAAACTCTTTATCAAATCACTTTAAAGTTTTGATTCTCAAACAGGTTAATTTGGTTTAAACAACATCTAGTTTTTAAAAGACAAGTTCAAGTATTTTTATTTTTATTTTTAGTTTGGAATTTTACCGGAACATAGATAATGCAGTAAATCTAAGATATTTGATAAAATCCAATGTTAAATTATATTGATTGGAATATACAACTTGAATCATCTTCGAAAGTTATGATTTTTAAAATCAAAATAACACTTTTTAGTAAAGTATTGAATGTGAATTTGGGGGTTTTCTTCAATTTGTGATTTTGCAAATTTTGTTGATTCTGTGCATTTGGGTGACACGTGATTGTTGTTGGAGCTAGAATCATGTTTGAGGATTTCGGCATAAATAGTTGAAGAATTTACAAATCATTATGGAATTGGATTTTGATAGAGATTTAATTTAAACCTAGTTTTGGAAGCTTACTGTAAATTGGCTGCTGTAGCTACATCTTTGCATCGAGTTGGGTGAAAATTTGTGAGAAGGAAGCATGGTGGGTCAGTGGACCATGGCCGGAGTGGTGGCTTTTGTAGTTGATCGGAGTCGTGGAAATTTGGGGTTTTGGTGATGTTGGTTTTGGGTTCAGACCAACTTGAGCACTCGATTTCGAATCGAGGTGGGAAGTGATGATGGGTTGGTCGTGAACGTTTATAGGATGAAGGAATGGAGTGTCGGAGGTGTTGACGTTGGTTGGAGGGGAGCCGGCATCGGTGCAGGTTGCAAGGAGGTGGGTGTTGTCAGTGAGATTGGGTTTGTTGGGGCTGTCTTGTTTTCTCGAAGCAGGTCTCGGGTAGTTGGGAAGATAGCTCGGGTAATTCTCGCATGGTCATAGGGGTTGTGTGTTACAGTGTTAAACTGTTAGTTTAACAGTTTTAAGTTTTAAAATTAAAACAGTTTTAAACTTTAAAAAGGGCCCGATTGTTTTAAGTATGTGTGCTCATACTTAAATTCAAGTTACATGGGTTGCATTCAATTTAATGTTCAACCAGGTTTTAATTTAAAATAAATAAAGTTTTAAACTTTAAATAATTTAAGCTTAGTTAAATTCTTATTTTAGATTGATTTGTTTTATAATTGAATTTGCATGATTTGTTTAAATGTTTTAAGTTAATATTATTTCAAAACTTATTTTGAAATATAAAAGAGAATTTTAAATAAATGTTTTATTAATTAGTGTAAAATGATTTATAAATTAACAATTAAAGTTTTCCAAGTGGTTTATTTGAAATTAAGGATTGTTAATTAATAAAGAGGTAAGTAATTAATGATTACTTTATATTTTAATACTTAATTAAAGATTTAATTAAGTTAAGTTAGTTGTTAAGATAAAATGTTTTCAAAATAATTAAAGATAATGTTTTATCTTAAAGATATTTAAGTTTAATGAGTTATAATTAATTAAATTAATTAAGAAATTTTAAGTCTAATTAATTAAATTAATTAATTATTTTAAAAGGGGTTAATTAAGTAATTAATTAAGGATAATTACTAATTTGATTAACTAATAATTATGATGGATTAATTAATGATTAGAGGTTAATTAATATGTAATTAGAAATTAATTAATTAAGTAATTAAAGGATAATTAAACTAGTAATTAAGTTTAATTAAGAAGTTATTAATCTATAAATGCTAATTAATTAAGAATTAATTAACTATTTTTATTTAAGGTTAATTAATTTTAATTAAGGATTAATTAACTATATTTATGGATTAATTAATTTGTAATTAAGATTGTTAATTAATAATTAAGTTTATTAATTAATGATTAAAAGTTGATTAATTAATTAATTAAGTTTAATTAATTATAAAAGTAATTAGTAATTAATTACTTTGTAATTAAAGAATTGATTAATAATTAAGGTTTATTAATTAATAATTGAAGGTTAATTAATCTGATAATTTAAGATTAATTGGTTAAAGAATAATTAAGGAATGAATTACTCAATTTTGTTTTACGAGATAAGTGTGATCAACTAAGTTAATTAATTTGTTAATTGATTAAATATAGTCACTTGATAAATGATTAAGTATGTTACTTAATAAGTTTTGATAAGGCTAATTACTTAAGATAAGTAATTGATGAAATACAGAGGTAATTGAGTTAAGGTAAAATTACTGATTGGAAAGTAATTTTAAATTGGGTAATTACTTGTTAAAATAATTAAAGGTTTTATTTGATTAATTAAAAGCAATTAATCTAAGCATGATTTATTAATTTAGGTTCATTAATTGATATGATTAATGAAAATAATTAAGTATTAATTACTTGATTTAAGAGTTAATTAATCATGGTTGATTATTTAGGATGGTGATTTAGTAATTGGTTTAACTAATGGTTATTTAAGCAAGATTTATTTTGATGAAGGTAATTAATTTAATTAATTTTAAATTAATTAAGAAGTAATTAATTTAATTCACTTTAAATTAAATAGAGATGGAGATAGTTAATTTAATTCATTTTAAATTAATTATATTGTGGTACGAGTAAGTCATTGCTTATGTATGATTGGATGACATTGATTGTCTTGAATGCTGTGTGATCTCAGAAATGACATAAGTATGTTTGTGTGATATGAATGCTTGGTTGCATTGTGATGATTACATAGATTATCAATTGGGATGTTGATATATGGATTATCTATTATGATATTGATAATGTGGATTACCTGTTATTTGATAATGCTGATTATCAATTATTGATATGTGAGTTGTCTATCTGTATGTATATAGATACTGTATTGAATTGTTTTAAACCTTTAAAACAACTTGGACTTAAAAGACACGCTTTGCATTCCGATGAGACCGGGATCGGATTTCCATATTTGGATATCCGAAAACCACATCGATTCCAATTAAACGTTAGGTCGTTAATCCAAGTGGAGCAAGTGAAGACTCGAGGTGTAAGGGGTATACGTCAATATAACTCTGTGGGTGATTCCGTAATGAGTTGACGGAATAGATCTTGTAGGTTCGAGATGGAGATTCAGAGTGCAAGGGTTATTGTCGTTAACTCTGAGGGTGATTCCAAAATGAGTGTAACGAGATAATGCCTTCGGTTTGGTTCGAACCCGGAACGAACTTGTATGGATTGAATGCTTTCAGAAGATCATCAGGTGGACGATGAGCATTCTAAGCGATGTGTTCACTAAAGGTAATCGTAACCTCAAGCCTCATCAACCGGGAATGGCTAAAACAGGGGAGGTGCAGCAAGGCTTCGTAGGTAGCCCCCACTTGAGAGTAAGATTTACCCTTGTCTAGAGGTCCCTTTTTATATTCGGTTGTGTGGACGATTGATAGCTAGAATCGCCGGGGTTGTCTTATTCGGAACTGTTCAGTAAGGAATGGGTCCGGCTTTGTGTTGCACGGGATCGGGAGTGGTCCTCGGTATTGTGATCTATGCCACGTACTGTGACGGGCGGTACCCCAGTAGCCCTGCCATTGTATGGAATCCAAAATCCAATAAGTGTCGTACGTATTAGTTGTGCCCAACTATGTTGGAACGTGAGATGTAAGCATTCCAGCTATTTCTGTATTTTACTTAAAAACCCTAGACACTATTATAATATCACAGAATTTCCTATTAAATGTTTTGGTTAGCGTAAGGGAAAAACTTTTCCATGTTTATGTGTGGGAAGTCTTACGTGATACCTTTTCTTTCAAAAGGTTTTTGAAAGTTAAGCAACTTTAACCGTTAACTCACACCAGACCCATGTCTGACCCGGAGTTTATTCTGTTTTTCTTAAACTCTTGGGTACTCAAATTTTTACGAGTAGCCAAGGGATTCAGGTTAGGATTTTAAGTTGGCTTGACGTATTCTGAAGGAGCAAATGGAGCAGGAGGCTTCTGCGTATAGCTATAGAGTAATCCGCTGTGTGTTCTCTGAGTTGTTGTATTGAGTTGTATAACTAGACAGGTGTTTATAACTGTCTAGTATGAGTTGATTATGCTGTGTATCTCTGATGTATATGATATTATGTAATGTTTATGTTATTAATATAATTTATTCGTTCCGCTGTTTAGATTCTGATGTTGTTTCTTTCTTCTTCTCAATCTTTTCTCTTTTCTATCCCTTTCTTTCTTAAAGATGATGCGATTTTCTGGTGGTAGAAAGTCGGGTCGTCTCAATACTCGAATGTCCTACCGTGGCGTAACCCATGGTTTTTCTTTTCTTGGCGCGACTGCATAGCGTAATTTGCCTGGCTGAGATGGCCCAGGGGTACGGATGTTTCCTTGAGGATTCAGGCGTAACCATTGTGTATCCTGTGATCTACGTAGGTCGTTTTTAGTAGCAAAATCCACAGGACTGAGAAAGCTTACGAATATGGATGTTTCCTAGGGGATTCAGGCGTAACCTTTGTGTATCTACGGTCTACTAGTCATCATGGCGAAATTCGCAGGGTTGAGAAAGCTTACGAATACGGATGTTTCCTGGGGGATTCAGGCGTAACCTTTGTGTATCTACGATCCATGGTTGGACAAATGGTTTGGTTGATTTGTTTGGATTGTACTTTCAATATCTGTTTTTCAAAAGTTTTTCAAGTATTTTCACTGGGTGTTGAAACAAGTCTACTAAGTACTTGAAGAATTCTAGCTTTGCGCCCGATCAACGCATGGCCAGAGTCTGCAAGAACGAGGATAAACTTGTTGAAACATCGAGTTATAGAAGTATTTTCGAAAGGAAAATTTGTTTCGATATAAAGGTATTTTATTATAATGGTATTTCCAACAAAGAAAGTTTGTATTGGATTAACTATTCATGCCCGATACTATTTTTTCGAATCTACCTTATCTGCTCGGTTTATTTATTCACCTATATTCTATTTTTCCGAATCTACCTTCTTTTCCTTATTGACTGTATCCTTTTTAAATATTGTTTATTTATATACTACATTGTTTAATAGAAAATTTTAGTGTTATAAATATTTTAGAAGTTATTAATTAAAACATATTTAAAGTAAATGATTATTGATTTACTAATAATATTTGAAAAGTATCTTGAGATAAAATTTATAAACTTATGAACTATGGATTAATGTTTTCAACAGCTTCTTTGTAAATATAAGTAATGACGTAAATAATTGTTTTCAAATATTTTTCATATATTTATAAAGGTGTTATTTAGAAATATAAATGATATTTTTAGGGGAAGTAGGAAATTTTACAAATGGGTTTCGAAAAGTATGAATATTTCAGGTAAAATTTATATAGTTTCAAATTAGTTTTAAATTTTAACTTTCAATGTGACGCCCCACCTCTATACTCACGCTAGCCAAGGACACTACGGGGTAATGCCGTCAACTAGCGTGGAGGATAAGGCTGTTGAGGAGCGACCATCCGTGTAATTGCTTTATGCGAGCACCCATATGTCGGATAGTACTATATGCATCTGGTTTCAGGAGGAAATCCGACATACCGATGCAAGCTCAAAGCTACTACACAGTGGCTATATATATTCTTCGAAAACAAATATAGAAATAAACATAACACAAATCCGTCACAGACATCCATATCACAAAGGTGGAAATAGATATGAATATATATATATAACACATGAAAGTGTACATCCGAGTAGTGGTCAGACAAGATCCACAATGTCACGAAAGAATACCTACAAGTGCTAGACAAAAGAATATGGATACATCAATGAGTCTATATATCAAATGTATACAGCAAAAACTACTAATCTAAGTAGTTAGCCAAAAGTCAGGGTGATAATCCCAGATGTGAAGTCAAGCAGAAGCACCTGTAACATCTCGGTCTGACCCGGGTATTATTTAATAAGAAAATAATAAACGGATCAGTCTAGCTATAAATATCAAATAAAATTATGTAGAATAAGAGATATGACATAAAAATATGATAACCATAAAGGCATACTGTGATAAGTATGTAATTGAAAATCAATAAGAGATTAATCAATATCACAATAATCTTCTCAAAATCAAAAAAAATAAATGTCATAATCTATATTTTTATTCACAAAAAAGTTAATGACACACAAATGCACAAATATTGATAAGACTTATCAATGTAAATCACGAAAATTGGTGAAACACAAAATTCTAGAAATCATCAATGGAAATCCAGAAATCACAAAAAGGGGGAGGCCTATCACAAAACGGGAGCATGAAAACTCAGCAACACGTGTATCACAAAATGGTATGCTATTCCATGGTTGCTAACCATTAATTTTGAGCCGAAGCTCCACAAAACGGCCCGAAGACCATGGTTCGCTACCCCACCAAATTGAGCCGAAGCTCCACAGAAACAGGGTTTAGTCTCCCTCGTAGACAAAGAGACATCGCACATTTGCTAGTCTAAATCACAAAAATGATCATCAAGAAGTGTCAATTACAGTAAGCTAGTAAATATATAAGCTTAGCCTCATGTCCCATAACCACTAGCTTAACTTAAATATTTATGAACAAATTGTAGATCTCCACTCGAAAATTGTCACAAGAGATTCAATCAGACAAGTCCAAGAATTAACCGGCGAAGTAAATGCAAGCGTTTCATACCATTTGTTTTAATAAGCCGTTTAATTAGTTTCTCGTACGAGTGAGATAAAGTGACAAATCACAAAAATGATTGTAGAAACAATAAATCACAAAAATTCACATTCGAAGACGTGAATAAAATCCAAAGAATTCGCTTCCAAATCCATCAAAGTGGAAATACCCTTGCAACCTAACATCCACGACTTACGACTTAACATAAGTCAACACAAGAGATCAGCAGCCCAACGTATGCGACTACACGGCGTATGACCTAAGAGATCAGCGACATAAGAAATAGCATGCGGCTTAAAGCAGGGGCGACTTAAAGGGTGGCGCAACCTAACTGCATGCGACCTAATGAATGGCGCGACCCATAGCATGGGCGACTTAACAGGGCAAGCAGGCCGAGCGACCTAAGGAGGTCAGTGACCAATAGGCAGGCCGACTCATTGCAAGGAGAGCGATCTAGGGGTTGCGACCTAAGGCAGGCCGACCCAACAGTAAGGCAAGCGGCCTATGGGGTTGCGACCTATGGGATGGAACGTCCAAAGGGGGGTAAGGATAGGCCGAGCGACTTAAGGTAGAGCGCGACCTAAGGGGCTAGCGGCATAAAAGAAGGCCGAGCGACCAAGGGAACGTGCGACTTAACAGAAAGCGTGCGGCCAAACATGGTGCGACCTAGGTGGTGCGAGTTATACCAGGAGCGACCTAGCATGGTGCGACCAAATCAATCTCGAGCATCTTAAGCAACTTGCGGCTTAAGGAGGTGAGCGGCCTAAGGATGGTGCGACCTATATGCACGCGCGACTTAATGGGCCGAGCGACCTAACACGAAATGACCTAAGGGGTAGAAGAAGGCCGAGCGACCTAACGACCTATGGGTTGCGACCTATGGCAGGCCGACCTAACTGCAGGGAGAGAATCATCCATGTGCAGGCTGAGCGACCTAGGGGTTTGAACTGCAAAAACTCTATCAATTTGCAACCGATCAAGCACGAACGCTAGGGGATTACGCCCATCGGCTACCCGGTCGTATTGGCTCCTCGATGCATCACCAAAAACGTGTTCAAACATCAAAGATTGGATTTTTAAAGATTGAACCCATAACGCTAAAAATTGGGATTTTCACCAATTCAATCCAAATCAAAAGCAAATGCACATGAATAAGTGTTAGGAATTCATACCTAACAATCAAAGATAGTTATAGACAAAGATGTGAGATAAAAATCTCACCTTTACACAAAATCAATGAAGAAGAAGCTTGAAAGAAAAGGTAGAATCAATGGCTTCTCTTTGAATTTGATGTTAGATGTTGGATTTGCAAATGAACTAGGGCTTGGAGTTTTAATTTCTCATTCCTTCCTCCATTTTTGATAAAGCTTGAGTGTTAGGAAATGAAAGTGAAGTTATGAAGGGAAGGGGGTTGAGCTAGAATTAATAGTTTAGGCTAATGGCTAAACCAAACCCAAAGCCCAAAGTGAATAAGTGGCAAAATTCCACTAACTCCAAACATATCAAAGTTTATACTCTAAAAGATCGCAAACGGTGTTCTGAACTCAATGGAAGTGGTCCCGAGTCCTAATTCGACCGTATGCAAAAAGTAACTTTTCGGACTAAATCCGACTAACGATAAAATATTTAAATAAAATATTTAAATATTCAATCGTAAAATATGTGGGTTGTTACATTCAATCTAGTTTTATTTCTGGTTGTTCTATTCTCCTACCTCCTTCCTTTTTGGGGACGAAAAGTTTTGAGTGAGGGAGAGTGTAACGACTCGTAATTTTCACAAAGAAGAAAATTCAAATTTTAGAATTTAATACAGTAAGAAATTAAAAATTTATGATTTTAAATAAAATTTACTTTGAATTATAACATCTGATTTTGATTTAATAAAGTGATAACTATTTTATGTGATTTCAACCGTATGGTTTAATAAAAGTTTAATTGGATAGAATTTAATATTATATAAAGCATGAAATCAATTATAATTAACTAGAATTGGGTTTCAATTGTAAATTAACTTCCAATCTATTTGTAAACAATAAATGTATAATTATGTATTTAAACTTATTTAAATTTTAGTCTTGATTTTCGCTCATCTTACATATCAACCTATTGAATAAAATTTAGTATAACTGGATTTTACATAAAAGGAAAGAAGTATAAATTTTAATTTAATAAGACTTAATTAGTTAAACGACTCAGGAATTGAGAAGATAAAGTTGAGTTAATTGAAATTGTATTTAATTAAGAACTCTACTAAATTTAATCGAATTTAAACTACTGAAGTTTGGTGAAATTATCGATAATAATAAAATATAAATGCATATTTTGTTATTTATATGTCATTGATACTATTTAAGCAAGTTAATTTATAACTCTTATATGTAAACAACAATTCTACAAATGTATTTAAGTTACTGTAAAAAATATATTTCAATTATTTTAATTATCTTATGTAAACAACAATTCTATAAATGTATTTAAGTTGCTGTAAAAAAAGAATCCAATTGTTTTAATTATCTTATGTGTAAACAACAATTCTATAAATGTATTTAAGTTACTGTAAAAAGATTTCAATTGTTTTAATTATCTATCCATTAATTATATTCCTTTTTAAATTCTAATGTTGAAATTTATTGCCATTAATTTAACTTGGAATCTTTGAATAAAAGGGAAAGAGAATTTAACTGAAATTAATGATGTTTAATGAAAGAAATGTACGTTGGTTAGGATCCACTTTAAAGTGTAATTTTGAAATTAATTACAATTATGTCGGTTTGGAATCTTTCAATATTAGAAAGGAAAAAAAAGACATACATTAATTGTAAATAATGGATTTAACGAAAGAAACATACATTATTGTTAAAATAAAAAGGATGTTTTAATGAAAATAAAATGAATGTTATTGTTTTTCAAGTAAGCGTAATTTTATAAAAGAGAGAAATTGAATATTGAAGCAACATTTTATGGTCGTTAAATAGTAGTCTTTGATAGTATAGAGGTATAATGCTAATCATAAAATTTAGAATAAAGTAAATATTTTATGCTTATGATTGTGCACTGAGAAAAACACTGATTTTGATTTGAATTTGGAATCATGGTTCATCTTTTATTTATGTAGCGGTGATCCCCGTTACCTTGGTTGGTGTGTTTAAATTTTTTTTGTATGTTAATAAAACTTTTAAATAGGCGTAAATTTGAGTTGATTTGGGATTAACGAAATTAATTGAATTGAAATATATTTCCATATTGGATTAATGTGGCATTATGTTCATTTTGAAGTATGTAAGGCGGTCATCACGAATTCATATTCATGCACATTTCGTATTCTATTACTTTTTTTTGATACTATCTCATTCATATTTTTTTGCCTTGTTCACTTTCACATTTCAAATATTCACAAATAAAAGCCTCTCTCTTTATTTCATAAAACTTTTATTTACCTTTGTATATTCATTTTCCATTTTTATTATTAGATATACATTCTCGCACCTACTTTTATTAGGCCTAATTCTTATATACCTCTTGTATTTGCATCTAAGCATTTATTATTGCATGTTACAACTTTTAGTATTCATTCTTTTTCATAACTTCTGCCTGCACTAATTCATCTATTAACAATTCATATTTAATGCACATGCATCATTCATGCTAGCATGTTCATGTTTATATTTATTAAACACATAACCACATCGTTTCTTTGAAAAGCTTACTGTTTTTTATATTCTTTTGTCACCTCCTCCTTTCGAAACCTATGTTGCTCTTCCAATTTTATTCCTTCTCATTCTCATTATTTTGTCTCTTTCTTCCAACATTTATACCTTCTGCATGCTTTAAACAAAAGAATACGCACGAGTGCCTAATTTAGTATTTTCCAATCCTTCCCCTAGGTATTTGGTAATATGACCAATAAATGTTTTATTTTATATATTTTCTTATTAAATTTGTATGTATATATATACACTATTTTGTTAATATTTCGTATAACTTGAATTTAAGTTTCAGACCATCTTTTATTTTGTGTAACGTTACATCGGTTGTTGTATTCAAATTTATTTATTATATGTTGATTTTGTTTAAAACGGGTGTATAAAAAGTATATTTGGTGCTATTATATTTAATTGAGTGGAACATGCAATTAATTAAATCCTAAGTGGTCCTTTCATTTCCTTATTATTCAATACACCTGCCACTATTTCCACATTTTGGTTTTATTGCTTTCTTTTATTAAATACATGCCTCTTTTGGTTTTCCATTAGAGAACAAAACCAAAGTACGTACAGATTGTTTCTCATTACTCTATCTGAAGCTTTCTGCTCAAACTTTCTCCTTCTTCCTCATAAATACAGAAACTTCAAAAAATTTAAATCCACAAATTCTCAAATTACAAACTCCATCCCTTCTCTCTTCAAACGTCAAACAGCATCCCTCCTCTCTTTCTTCATCTCTCTAAAAAAACTCAGTTTGTTTGACTTGCGTTGTCATGATTTGCTTTGCCATTGGATTGTTGCTATAGATAGGATTGGTTAGCTTGTCATGTTTGGATTTCATCTAGAATCTATCAATTTTTGTTGTCAAAAACTCTCTAACATCAAAAGGTTAGCAATCGCTCACGATTAACATTTTTATTGTTAGGTAAATAACATTGATTGAAATGTTTGCTTTAGATATGAATATGTGATATATGTTGTTATGTTCCCTTGAACTTGTGTTATAACATTCACATGCACATGTTGTTTTATATGTCACAAATAGTATGTTATGTTGATTTGATTAATTTCCACATATGTATGTTAAATATGTCACATATGAGATGTAAAAAAAAATGTGTTATGTTAGAAATTTTTTATATGCCGTGTATTGAAATACGTCACATATGCTTTGTTAAAAAAATGAGTTAGTTAATAAAATCATATGTTATACATGCTATGTTAATAATATGCCACCTATGTCATGTGTAAATAATGTGTTATGTTTGGAGAAAATGAGATGCCATGTTATTTCACCTTGCAAGTTCCTTGTATATATGTCGTGTTATATGTTTATATGTTATGTTAGTGTATGACATGTCAAAATTTGAAATATTCACTTATGTTGTTTACGATATGTGACACATGTGATATGTCAGTTATGCATGTGTATATATTAAGTTGTTAATTATGCACGCATGTTGATCAGTGACATGTTATGTTATGTATGTTATTATTGTTCTCACACTTCAAGTTCTCTTTAACAAAATCACTTTGGATTGAAATGATGTATACCCAATATAAAACAACTTTGGGTTTAAATAAATTGATTTAGAAATAAAATTGGAATATTGTAAGTTTGAATTTATGTTTGAACTTAAAATAATTAAATTGAAATTTAATCAATTTTTTTATTGGATCTTTAGATTTAAAATTGTTTGATTTATAACTTAATAGCTTTAAGAGAAAAACTGAAATCTGAAGTTAGATTTAATAATAAATAGATTGGAAATGAACATAAAGTCGGTATTTGAACTGAACAGATTTATAGTGTGAAAGATGATATTTATTTAAACCTAAGTATTTCACTTATTGAGTTGTCTGTACATTTCACTTGAGTTAACTACTTACATAAGAATGTTAGTCCTGACTCGAGTGTTTTTGTTTTACTTTACGCTTGGGTCAGACCGAGTATTTTAGTTTAGCGGTTATTTCTGAAGGCGAAGACGGAGTCGAGGACCGTATCTACTATTATTATAGCAATTGTTTATTCTGTCTGAAAAAATGTAAATTCTAATTTTGTTGAAAATTGTTTCATGAACTAATTATGTATTTAATTTTTGTATTATATTTCATCCTTCCGCTGCGAGATTCTGTGTTTTATTTTTCCTCCTTTTCTTTTATTTTCTTATTTACCCCACTAACAATTCCCTCTTTTGAATGGTTTGAATTAGACATGTGTTGTTTATTTTCGATTTAAAGTATCCAAAAAGGTGGGTCGTTACACCTTCTTAGAAATAGCCTTTAAAATTCTCCTATTATGGAGTAATTAATTTAATATTTTTGATAATACTAAATAATAGTTTCAAAATTTAATTTGATGTAAAATCATTTTAAAATGATTTATAAAATCCGTGCATGAAATCTAGAGACAAATCTCACAGAAATTAGAAAATCTCAAAAAAATAGTCGAAATTATACCAAGTATAAAATCGTTGAAAACAAGTCAAAGTCACTAGTTCGACGGCGTATTTAAACCTACAAACGGAGTCCAAATGGCATGAAAATTGGCATTCTTGTAGAATAGCATCCCTGCTCCAAATTGTAAAAAGAACCGGGCAATTCGGACATGAAATGAAGAAATGGCGTCGTCCCAAATTCGGACAAAAAGCACAAAACTCTGACGTGTCAAAACAGTGCAAAGGTCCAACTTTAACGACATGATCAAAGGGTCATATGAACACAGATCTTGATGAAAATTTGCATGAGCGTAGTACAGTACTCCTACATTGATATGCAACCAGAATCGTTCGCTTCCGACATGAAAAATAAGAAATGGCAACGTCTCAAAGTTGGTCTGATGATAACTCAAAATGATCACTTTTGTAAAACAGTTTCTGGGTGCTACTTCGGCAATAGAAACGAAGTATCTAACATACCCAGATCTAAACCAAACTTTGTAGGGTTGAAGATGTCAGGACCCGATTCTTCGTCTTCCGAAAATTCAACATCGATACTCACTTTATCGACTGCCGAGTAATCGAACGACGGAAAACCGAACACTGAGGGTTTTAAGAAAGAAGAAAAGAAGAAAAAGAGGGAAAAAGATAGAAAATAGAACGGAATAGAAACAACAGAACAACAACAGAATCTCACAATTCGCAGCGGAACAACATATAATAATAAATGAATAATCTTTAAACAAAGAACTATATCAGTTATTACATCACATTACATTACATCAGAGTGTACAACAACATACATCAACAAACAGCGGAAAAAGAAATACTATATACTAGTAATACGCCATGCCATCCAGCTTGCCTCCAGCAGCTCCAGAATATCCTGAATATCCTGATAAACCTAACTCTTAACTGCCCGTGTGGAAATTGGTGGGCACCTAGAGTTTAGGAAGGAAAACAATAAACTCCGAGTCAGTCATGTGACTGGTGTGAGAACTCAAAACAGTTTATTTATCTTTAAAATCAAAATAGAGGAATATTTTTAAAGTCAATTCGCAATGCTTTTAAAAATGAGACTACCATAAGGCCTCCCACACACACACACAATGCAAACGCAGAATCGGAGGAGATTTCTCCTTATGATAGTCAAAGATGCTTGATACGCATTTAAAATAACATTTGATATTATTACTAGTGTATAGTGTAGAAAAAATTCATTTCGAAAGTAGAATATAAATCTTAGCCAACATACGACCATTATCGTATGCCTACTATAGCTACCATCCAAACAGTGGGGCGCCACCATAAGTGAATGATAGGTTCTACAACTAATACCGTACAAGTCACGTATTGTTTCTTTGGATTTCCAACGAATGATCAGGCCAAGGAACTTCCCATTGCCACATGAGAATGCCTCTGGATGGACATCCCCGAGAACCAAACCGGATCTCTACCAACACAAGGCCGGCTTACCCCTAACTGAGTAACAACTGACCGAATATGCCATCCCTTGGTACTTTGGGACCTTTCACCGAGCGCTCGCAATCAATTCACACAATCATAACAAAGTGTTTTCAACATGAGTAAGTATCTGGGCTCCATACCATGATACCACCCTTTTCCAGAAGGAAATGCACACATCCTAAAGGGCGCTACCCCTCATAACCTTGCTGCTTCTTTCCTGTTTTGATCATTCACGGGGTGTGAGGCTCGACGAAGTCACGTCCACAAAAACATACTTTATACAAAAGCCATGCTTTGGGTCAACAAATGATCATAGAAATGATCACCAGGATAGACGATCAAATAAACGATCCTATCACAAATAATCAACACAATGATCATTTACAGCAACACTCAGCATGTCACATTACCAAATTGGGAATATATCGCTGATAACATTCAACTACATAACCTCTGAGCTCGTACGTCTCAGAGAAGGGTGTTAAGCTAAAGAATAAATTCTCCGCCACCAACAGAAATATATTTGAAAGAAATCGGCTTTACATCTCAATTTGTAATGTCAGACATACAATCCATACAAGTCTGTTCCGGGCTCGAACAAAACCGAAGGCACTTCTTACGAAGCCCTTGCAATCTGGGTATTCACAATCCCGATTGAATTTCCCATCACTTAGGGAATCTCTATACCAGGAGCTACCCAGTGTAGAGACAATCGATAGGTCATCCTATCGCTTTCACAAATACTCGGTCTTCAACACCGATCTTCAATGCAATTCATAACGACGTATCACATATTCGGAATGGGTTATACGACCCCATGGTCCTTTCCCGGTTAACCCGAATAGTGAGCGCTTATTCAAAAATAAGTGTGGCATTCAAATTCAAACAATTCACATCAATTACCTATTCAAAGGGAAATATTGATAGTCGGTTATTGAACTATCAATGGATATGCACACATCACCAGTTTCCAAATAATTTTCCAAATTATTTATTTCACAAAATATCTTTACAAGATATATAATTTCACACTTCAAAAATAAATCAATATTTATTTTTAAACAAATTCTCCTTTTCATTCATAAATTCTATAGTGAATTTATATTTCACAATATCCATGCATATACGATTTCAATTATCCATTTCAATTTATCTTCAAAAAGATAAATTCTCTAATATTCACTTTATATTGGAAAACATTTCCATACTTATTAAAAATAAGTAATTCACGAATCTTTTATTTTCAACACTTGGAAAATATTCAATATACTTCAATCGAAATTAAGTATATATTTCATTCTTTAAGGAAATCATTCTTTTAAACATATTTATTTGGGCCAAAACGAATGTTGCGTAAAACATCGTTACGACAACCCAAAATCACTAGTATAGGCGAAATTAAAATAGATATATAAATCCCAATACTATACAAAACATTTCCTTTCGGAAATCATTTACTATAACAACAGTGTTATAGTCCACCATTTCCTTTTATTTCTCGAAAACGTCTATTTCAACAATGAATGTTGAAATCTATGGTTTTGAATCTCAACACATTTAAAACATCGTTAGATCGTTTTAATTCAATTTAAAATATCACATTCTAAACAAATTCTTTAACATATTATTCACTATTCAAAAACGTGAATATACTTCATTATCCAATTTCATCATTTCTATACCTTTTATTTTAAAGGATTATTCACAGTCTAAAACGTGAATATAACTCCATTAATAGGTTTCAACAATTTTCTTATTAAAATAAGTCGTTTGCGAATTTATAAAACAATGTTTATAAATTCCTTTATTTACCTATTCAATTCATAACTCAATTATATATCAAACGTTCATATTATAAGTCAAATGCTTATAAAACGATTATTTTACAAAATCGTTCCTTTAAAGACTTTCCAAATCATAAATCTTATAACTTATAAGATTCATTTATTTAACCAAATCTATTCTTCAATTAACTTTTCAAATTTTATAAACCTACTGCTTATAAAATTCCATTTATAACTTCACCGTTTATAATTCTATAAATTTCATTCATTTATAAAATTCATTCACAATTCATTCTAACACTTATCAAAACTCGTTTTATAATCCAAATATTTTAATTTATAAATATCAATTTATAAATCCTTTATAAAAATCAATTTATACTATTATTTTAAAACATCTTTAATCCCCTTTATAATTTCACCATTTTTGATTTATAAAATAATCAAATTTTATAAATCTTATTTTTTAAACTTTTTATAATAAATTCAGAGATCCAATTTAAACTATTTTATAAAATCATTAATCCCATATTTCTCAAAAATCAACTTTAACCGTATTTCTCAAAAATCATAATTTTTATAACCTTTAAAAATTATAACGTTTATTTATTTAAAATAAATCAATTCCAAAAATATTTTATAAACGTATACTTTCAAAAATCACTTTAAAAATCATTTTAAAATCCCAAAATCTGGGTCCAATGATGCTACACACCCAATAGTCAATCACGACAACAACGACATCATATATCGATATGATAATCCATCAAATATCAAAATATCTGAAATCAAATAAATACTGTTGAGGAATCCAGTTGGATCCCTCCAACCTGTTTTCCTGCATTCACAAACATTAGCACAATACCAATTTCGCTCCAATACGAAATTATCGCGGTATATGGGATTTAATAATATTATCCGCTTAATAACGGCGCAATAGGGTCTCATCCGCAAAACAAAAAATGCGGGAAATCAATAACTCCAATATATACATATGCCAATATATATATATTGCTATTATATATAATACCAATTTCACTGTTTATGAAATATTCGCGGTATATGTTTTTAATAAATAACATCCGCTTACTAACGGCGCATAATGTCTATTTTAACAATCAATAGATAACAATCATCATTCAAACATGCATTCAAATATTTTAAATCTAACTATTTAAAATAAAATCGAAACTGATTCGATTGAGTGAGAAGTTCTCACCTTGGTTTTAATTTCGTTTTAGCGATTTATTTCGAATAAAATTAAACGCGCGTTTAATTTTACCCAAAATTCTCACTAACTCCAAACGACTCCAATCCAATTTCATCGCGTAGTGCTCGTCCATACGATTCCAACGCAACTGGTTTCGCGCGATTTCGACCTCGTATGAAAAAGATATGATTTTTTAAAGATTATACGATTTTATATAACAATTTTCAACATAATTTCTTATTTTTTTTAACCTTCATAATATCATAGCCGTCCATCACATAATCAAACACATCAGGGCCGCACCCTCATCCATCTTCCTCCCTCCAGATTTTTACACGCGAGACCGAACCCAACATTCACGTGAAAACCCTCCAAGTCGCACCTTATACCAACACTTCTAGGTCGATCAACTACGACCACCACGAAGCCAACGACGAGCTCCATCTACACCAGAAGACTGGTCGTGTGCGGCGGCCCCTGCGCGTGGGAAAACGTGTTTGAACGCACGGCTTTGAGCCCTGATTTCGACCACCACGTAGATTTTCGCATCGACCCACCGTACGGATGTGAAGCATACACCCTCCCCTTCGATTTCCTAGTTGAAAGCTTCTGGAATCGTTGTGTAGATTTGAAGATATTGAGGAGGAAAATCTGCAAATTTTCGGCCATCCATTGATAAGCGGCGGCTGTGAATAGATTAGGGTTAGGGTTTTTTTTTATTTTTATTTTTTTTTAGAATTTATGGTGTATTTATAGGAAAAAATCGAACACTATTCATCCGGAAATTCCGAACTCCGATTTACGCGCCGTAACCAGCGTTTCTAGGGTTTACCCCGCGTTCCGGACACAATGGAATAGGTTTCGAAAGCTAATTCGGACATCTGTGCGAGTTATGGCTGCAAACGTTCAATTTAAATTAAACCGATTTAAGCGATTTTCTAGGCGTTTTAATTTGTACCGGACAAACGGTAAATCCAATGGACTTGAAATTTGAAACCTTACAATAATATCACATTACGGATCCGATGAAACTGGTTTCGTCGAAATCCGAGAATTTGAAAAATGGCTATTTTAACTCGCCAAATTAAATTTAAAAATAATTCGATGCGTTTCGAGCTGCCACGATCAAACGGTAACTCCGATTGACACGAAATTTGAAATCCGGTAATAACTAACTATTACGGATCCAATGGAACTAGTTTCGTTCAATTCTGAGACTGTTCAAAAATTGACTATTTTCACTAGTCGATTTTAATATTAAAATATTCAATTTTCACAAATAAACTTTTAATTCGATTTTAAAAGTTCTAAAATATCATTCTAACTTCAATATGATAAAATAAAATTTTACAAATCATTTTCAATCATATTTAACTCAATTTTCAATTATTTCCATAATTTAACATATTAAATTATCGATTTAATAATCCAATTAAATTCAATAATTCAAATAAAAATTTATTTGACTTATAAATTCACTTATTAATACTTAAAATTAATTAAATATTAAATTTTTAATTAATAAAAATCCTGGGTCGTTACAATCTTCCCCCCTTAAAAGAATTTCGTCCTCGAAATTATTAAGTAAGAAAAGTTATAGAATTTATTAACTTTCCATAAAATCCATAATTAAATTTCTTATAATACTTTACTAAGTTTTCAATATCATACTTAGTTATCTTTTCAAAAAAAACTACTAATGTTTAACCTTCAACTCCAAAATCAAAGTTAAAGTTTTCAAAAATTTCCAATTTTCTCAAATTTTCTCTAACGCCTTAAATTTTCGGAAAAATTCGCCATAGTCTCCTTTGCGCGGCTCGATCCGAAAAAAAATGACAGTATATATATCACAAATATACATCTCATCAAGTAATGAGGCATCCCGAAGGGAAAAAAGTATAAAAGTACGGTATGTAATCCGAGATATGTACCTTATATTTTATTAGCAAGCATATACGGCTAATATAGCGCGAAAGCGAGCTCCAAATGCGAAGCAAACGCGATCCGCACCTACTAATCACTCAACAAACAACATGAGAATCATGCATATAGGCAATAGTATCAATATACAACATATAGCAACATAATAACTATATATACCAACATAGCAAATGTAGTAAAAGCAACAAATGCAAACATCAACCAACTAGCATTCAACTAATTCATAACCACTATATATTCATTCATATTCTCATTAATATTCAATGAAATAGGTTTTTCAATTTAAATCACATTTGATTCATTAACAGTGGATGTTTACTAACATTCATTTTCAATTAGTTTATATTCAAGTTGGTTCACTTCCAATTCACATTCAATTCTATTCAAATTTATTTACTTTCAATTGAATTTCAATTACTTTAGCTTTCAATTTCGCTAATTCACTTTCATTAACACTTAATGAACTTATATTCAATCAATTAACTAACAACCATATAACAATCAATGTTTATTAATTACAACCAAATTACTTTGCTTATATTCATTCTATTTGGTTTAACACCATTACTTTCAATTGGTTTAATAAATTGATTTTTATTCAACTATTCAACTTTCCAATAACATTAGATTTTAATGAATTAACACTTATATTCATTATTCCATTCCAATTTAATTCACATTCAATTGATTAACATTCAATCCATTCATTAATTCAATTCAATTTCAAAGTTGAATTTGCATTTATATAACTTAAGTTCACATTTATCAATCAATTCAGCTTCCAAATTCTAAAGTAAATTTTTATTTAACTTTAAATTCATTTTTATTTCAACTCATATTTATAAATATATATTCATATAGTTTCACTTTTTATATATATATAAGTTTATTTCACAATTATAAATCACTTTAATTATAATTCAATTCTTATAATTCTTTTGCTTATACAATACTTCTTCAATTTAGATTATTCAAACATCTAAACAATCAACTTATATACACTTTAATAATTTTGAAAAATTATTTCTTTATATACAAAATATAATCAAGGTAAAATTATTTCATTTACCCATTTTTAAAACAATATTGTGTCGAATTGTTCTAATCAAGTGTTTAGAAACCCCTTCGATTCAGTTTCGAGGCTGCGCCGACGAAGGTTCATATGCCACTCAACAAACCAATCATCACAATATAAAACAATTTTATATTCACTAACAAATACGCACTCATATCTATTATTACACTCAAACTCATTCTAGAGTACTACTGACTCTATCTCTAATGAGTAATACCCAACAGAACCATGGTTGTCGCTTAACCATATGCTCTGATACCACATTGTCAGGACCCGATTCTTCGTCTTCCGAAAATTCAACATCGATACTCACTTTATCGACTGCCGAGTAATCGAACAACGGAAAACCGAACACTGAGGGTTTTAAGAAAGAAGAAAAGAAGAAAAAGAGGGAAAAAGATAGAAAATAGAACGGAATAGAAACAACAGAACAACAACAGAATCTCACAATTCGCAGCGGAACAACATATAATAATAAATGAATAATCTTTAAACAAAGAACTATATCAGTTATTACATCACATTACATTACATCAGAGTGTACAACAACATACATCAACAAACAGCGGAAAAAGAAATACTATATACTAGTAATACGCCATGCCATCCAGCTTGCCTCCAGCAGCTCCAGAATATCCTGAATATCCTGATAAACCTAACTCTTAACTGCCCGTGTGGAAATTGGTGGGCACCTAGAGTTTAGGAAGGAAAACAATAAACTCCGAGTCAGTCATGTGACTGGTGTGAGAACTCAAAACAGTTTATTTATCTTTAAAATCAAAATAGAGGAATATTTTTAAAGTCAATTCGCAATGCTTTTAAAAATGAGACTACCATAAGGCCTCCCGCACACACACACACAATGCAAACGCAGAATCGGAGGAGATTTCTCCTTATGATAGTCAAAGATGCTTGATACGCATTTAAAATAACATTTGATATTATTACTAGTGTATAGTGTAGAAAAAATTCATTTCGAAAGTAGAATATAAATCTTAGCCAACATACGACCATTATCGTATGCCTACTATAGCTACCATCCAAACAGTGAGGCGCCACCATAATTGAATGATAGGTTCTACAACTAATACCGTACAAGTCACGTATTGTTTTTTTGGATTTCCAACGAATGATCAGGCCAAGGAACTTCCCATTGCCACATGAGAATGCCTCTGGATGGACATCCCCGAGAACCAAACCGGATCTCTACCAACACAAGGCCGGGTTACCCCTAACTGAGTAACAACTGACCGAATATGCCATCCCCCGGTCCTTTGGGACCTTTCACCGAGCGCTCGCAATCAATTCACACAATCATAACAAAGTGTTTTCAACATGAGTAAGTATCTGGGCTCCATACCATGATACCACCCTTTTCCAGAAGGAAATGCACACATCCTAAAGGGCGCTACCCCTCATAACCTTGCTGCTTCTTTCCTGTTTTGACCATTCACGGGGTGTGAGGCTCGACGAAGTCACGTCCACAAAAACATACTTTATACAAAAGCCATGCTTTGGGTCAACAAATGATCATAGAAATGATCACCAGGATAGACGATCAAATAAACGATCCTATCACAAATAATCAACACAATGATCATTTACAGCAACACTCAGCATGTCACATTACCAAATTGGGAATATATCGCTGATAACATTCAACTACATAACCTCTGAGCTCGTACGTCTCAGAGAAGGGTGTTAAGCTAAAGAATAAATTCTCCGCCACCAACAGAAATATATTTGAAAGAAATCGGCTTTACATCTCAATTTGTAATGTCAGACATACAATCCATACAAGTCTGTTCCGGGCTCGAACAAAACCGAAGGCACTTCTTACGAAGCCCTTGCAATCCGGGTATTCACAATCTCGATTGAATTTCCCATCACTTAGGGAATCTCTATACCAGGAGCTACCCAGTGCAGAGACAATCGATAGGTCATCCTATCGCTTTCACAAATACTCGGTCTTTAACACCGATCTTCAATGCAATTCATAACGACGTATCACATATTCGGAATGGGTTATACGACCCCATGGTCCTTTCCCGGTTAACCCGAATAGTGAGCGCTTATTCAAAAATAAGTGTGGCATTCAAATTCAAACAATTCACATCAATTACCCATTCAAAGGGAAATATTGATAGTCGGTTATTGAACTATCAATGGATATGCACACAGCACCAGTTTCCAAATAATTTTCCAAATTATTTATTTCACAAAATATCTTTACAAGATATATAATTTCACACTTCAAAAATAAATCAATATTTATTTTTAAAAAAATTCTCCTTTTCATTCATAAATTCTATAGTGAATTTATATTTCACAATATCCATGCATATACGATTTCAATTATCCATTTCAATTTATCTTCAAAAAGATAAATTCTCTAATATTCACTTTATATTGGAAAACATTTCCATACTTATTAAAAATAAGTAATTCACGAATTTTTTATTTTCAACACTTGGAAAATATTCAATATACTTCAATCGAAATTAAGTATATATTTCATTCTTTAAGGAAATCATTCTTTTAAACATATTTATTTGGGCCAAAACGAATGTTGCGTAAAACATCGTTACGACAACCCAAAATCACTAGTATAGGGATTCGAAATTAAAATAGATATATAAATCCCAATACTATACAAAACATTTCCTTTCGGAAATCATTTACTATAACAACAGTGTTATAGTCCACCATTTCCTTTTATTTCTCGAAAACGTCTATTTCAACAATGAATGTTGAAATCTATGGTTTCGAATCTCAACACATTTAAAACATCGTTAGATCATTTTAATTCAATTTAAAATATCACATTCTAAACAAATTCTTTAACATATTATTCACTATTCAAAAACGTGAATATACTTCATTATCCAATTTCATCATTTCTATACCTTTTATTTTAAAGGATTATTCACAGTCTAAAACGTGAATATAACTCCATTAATAGGTTTCAACAATTTTCTTATTAAAATAAGTCGTTTGCGAATTTATAAAACAATGTTTATAAATTCCTTTATTTACCTATTCAATTCATAACTCAATTATATATCAAACGTTCATATTATAAGTCAAATGCTTATAAAACGATTATTTTACAAAATCGTTCCTTTAAAGACTTTCCAAATCATAAATCTTATAACTTATAAGATTCATTTATTTAACCAAATCTATTCTTCAATTAACTTTTCAAATTTTATAAACCTACTGCTTATAAAATTCCTTTTATAACTTCACCATTTATAATTCTATAAATTTCATTCATTTATAAAATTCATTCACAATTCATTCTAACACTTATCAAAACTCGTTTTATAATCCAAATATTTTAATTTATAAATATCAATTTATAAATCCTTTATAAAAATCAATTTATACTATTATTTTAAAACATCTTTAATCCCCTTTATAATTTCACCATTTTTGATTTATAAAATAATCAAATTTTATAAATCTTATTTTTTAAACTTTTTATAATAAATTCAGAGATCCAATTTAAACTATTTTATAAAATCATTAATCCCATATTTCTCAAAAATCAACTTTAACCGTATTTCTCAAAAATCATAATTTTTATAACCTTTAAAAATTATAACGTTTATTTATTTAAAATAAATCAATTCCACAAATATTTTATAAACATATACTTTCAAAAATCACTTTAAAAATCATTTTAAAATCCCAAAATCTGGGTCCAATGATGCTACACACCCAATAGTCAATCACGACAACAACGACATCATATATCGATATGATAATCCATCAAATATCAAAATATATGAAATCAAATAAATACTGTTGAGGAATCCAGTTGGATCCCTCCAACCTGTTTTCCTGCATTCACAAACATTAGCACAATACCAATTTCGCTCCAGTACGAAATTATCGCGGTATATTGGATTTAATAATATTATCCTCTTAATAACGGTGCAATAGGGTCTCATCCGCTAAACAAAAAATGCGGGAAATCAATAACTCCAATATATACATATGCCAATATATATATATATTGCTATTATATATAATACCAATTTCACTGTTTATGAAATATTCGCGGTATATGTTTTTAATAAATAACATCCGCTTACTAACGGCGCATAATGTCTATTTTAACAATCAATAGATAACAATCATCATTCAAACATGCATTCAAATATTTTAAATCTAACTATTTAAAATAAAATCGAAACTGATTCGATTGAGTGAGAAGTTCTCACCTTGGTTTTAATTTCGTTTTAGCGATATATTTTGAATAAAATTAAACGCGCGTTTAATTTTACCCAAAATTCTCACTAACTCCAAACGACTCCAATCCAATTTCATCGCGTAGTGCTCGTCCATACGATTCCAACGCAACTGGTTTCGCGCGTTTTTGACCTCGTATGAAAAAGATATGATTTTTTAAAGATTATACGATTTTATATAACAATTTTCAACATAATTTCTTATTTTTTTTAACCTTCATAATATCATAGCCGTCCATCACATAATCAAACACATCAGGGCCGCACCCTCATCCATCTTCCTCCCTCCAGATTTTTACACGCGAGACCGAACCCAACATTCACGTGAAAACCCTCCAAGTCGCACCTTATACCAACACTTCTAGGTCGATCAACTACGACCACCACAAAGCCAACGACGAGCTCCATCTACACCAGAAGACCGGTCGTGTGCGGCGGCCCCTGCGCGTGGGAAAACATGTTTGAACGCACGGCTTTGAGCCCTGATTTCGACCACCACGTAGATTTTCGCATCGACCCACCGTACGGATGTGAAGCATACACCCTCCCCTTCGATTTCCTAGTTGAAAGCTTCTGGAATCGTTGTGTAGATTTGAAGATATTGAGGAGAGAAATCTGCAAATTTTCGGCCATCCATTGATAAGCGGCGGCTGTGAATAGATTAGGGTTAGGGTTTTTTTTTATTTTTATTTTTTTGAGAATTTATGGTGTATTTATAGGAAAAAATCGAACACTATTCATCCGGAAATTCCGAACTCCGATTTACGCGCCGTAACCAGCGTTTCTAGGGTTTACCCCGCGTTCTGGACACAATGGAATAGGTTTCGAAAGCTAATTCGGACATCTGTGCGAGTTATGGTGCAAACGTTCAATTTAAATTAAACCGATTTAAGCGATTTTCTAGGCGTTTTAATTTGTACCGGACAAACGGTAAATCCAATTGACTTGAAATTTGAAACCTTACAATAATATCACATTACGGATCCGATGAAACTGGATTCGTAGAAATCCGAGACTTTTTGAAAAATGGCTATTTTAACTCGCCAAATTAAATTTAAAAATAATTCGATGCGTTTCGAGCTGCCACGATCAAACGGTAACTCCGATTGACACGAAATTTGAAATCCGGTAATAACTAACTATTACGGATCCAATGGAACTAGTTTCGTTCAATTCTGAGACTGTTCAAAAATTGACTATTTTCACTAGTCGATTTTAATATTAAAATATTCAATTTTCACAAGTAAACTTTTAATTCGATTTTAAAAGTTCTAAAATATCATTCTAACTTCAATATGATAAAATAAAATTTTACAAATCATTTTCAATCATATTTAACTCAATTTTCAATTATTTCCATAATTTAACATATTAAATTATCGATTTAATAATCCAATTAAATTCAATAATTCAAATAAAAATTTATTTGACTTATAAATTTACTTATTAATACTTAAAATTAATTAAAAATTAAATTTTTAATTAATAAAAATCCTGGGTCGTTACAATCTTCCCCCATTAAAAGAATTTCGTCCTCGAAATTATTAAGTAAGAAAAGTTATAGAATTTATTAACTTTCCATAAAATCCATAATTAAATTTCTTACAATACTTTACTAAGTTTTCAATATCATACTTAGTTATCCTTTCAAAAAAAACTACTAATGTTTAACCTTCAACTCCAAAATCAAAGTTAAAGTTTTCAAAATTTTCCAATTTTCTCAAATTTTCTCTAACGCCTTAAATTTTCGGAAAAATTCGCCATAGTCTCCTTTGCGCGGCTCGATCCGAAAAAAAAATGACAGTATATATATCACAAATATACATCTCATCAAGTAATGAGGCATCCCGAAGGGAAAAAAGTATAAAAGTACGGTATGTAATCCGAGATATGTACCTTATATTTTATTAGCAAGCATATACGGCTAATATAGCGCGAAAGCGAGCTCCAAATGCGAAGCAAACGCGATCCGCACCTACTAATCACTCAACAAACAACATGAGAATCATGCATATAGGCAATAGTATCAATATACAACATATAGCAACATAATAACTATATATGCCAACATAGCAAATGTAGTAAAAGCAACAAATGCAAACATCAACCAACTATCATTCAACTAATTCATAACCACTATATATTCATTCATATTCTCATTAATATTCAATGAAATAGGTTTTTCAATTTAAATCACATTTGATTCATTAACAGTGGATGTTTACTAACATTCATTTTCAATTAGTTTATATTCAAGTTGGTTCACTTCCAATTCACATTCAATTCTATTCAAATTTATTTACTTTCAATTGAATTTCAATTACTTTAGCTTTCAATTTCGCTAATTCACTTTCATTAACACTTAATGAACTTATATTCAATCAATTAACTAACAACCATATAACAATCAATGTTTATTAATTACAACCAAATTACTTTGCTTATATTCATTCTATTTGGTTTAACACCATTACTTTCAATTGGTTTAATAAATTGATTTTTATTCAACTATTCAACTTTCCAATAACATTAGATTTTAATGAATTAACACTTATATTCATTATTCCATTCCAATTTAATTCACATTCAATTGATTAACATTCAATCCATTCATTAATTCAATTCAATTTCAAAGTTGAATTTGCATTTATATAACTTAAGTTCACATTTATCAATCAATTCAGCTTCCAAATTCTAAAGTAAATTTTTATTTAACTTTAAATTCATTTTTATTTCAACTCATATTTATAAATATATATTCATATAGTTTCACTTCTTATATATATATAAGTTTATTTCACAATTGTAAATCACTTCAATTATAATTCAATTCTTATAATTCTTTTGCTTATACAATACTTCTTCAATTTAGATTATTCAAACATCTAAACAATCAACTTATATACACTTTAATAATTTTGAAAAATTATTTCTTTATATACAAAATATAATCAAGGTAAAATTATTTCATTTACCCATTTTTAAAACAATATTGTGTTGAATTGTTCTATTCAAGTGTTTATAAACCCCTTCGATTCAGTTTCGAGGCTGCGCCGACGAAGGTTCATATGCCACTCAACAAACCAATCATCACAATATAAAACAATTTTATATTCACTAACAAATACGCACTCATATCTATTATTACACTCAAACTCATTCTAGAGTACTACTGACTCTATCTCTAATGAGTAATACCCAACAGAACCATGGTTGTCGCTTAACCATATGCTCTGATACCACATTGTCAGGAACCGATTCTTCGTCTTTCGAAAATTCAACATCGATACTCACTTTATCGACTGCCGAGTAATCGAACGACGGAAAACCGAACACTGAGGGTTTTAAGAAAGAAGAAAAGAAGAAAAAGAGGGAAAAAGATAGAAAATAGAACGGAATAGAAACAACAGAACAACAACAGAATCTCACAATTCGCAGCGGAACAACATATAATAATAAATGAATAATCTTTAAACAAAGAACTATATCAGTTATTACATCACATTACATTACATCAGAGTGTACAACAACATACATCAACAAACAACGGAAAAAGAAATACTATATACTAGTAATACGCCATGCCATCCAGCTTGCCTCCAGCAGCTCCAGAATATCCTGAATATCCTGATAAACCTAACTCTTAACTGCCCGTGTGGAAATTGGTGGGCACCCAGAGTTTAGGAAGGAAAACAATAAACTCCGAGTCAGTCATGTGACTGGTGTGAGAACTCAAAACAGTTTATTTATCTTTAAAATCAAAATAGAGGAATATTTTTAAAGTCAATTCGCAATGCTTTTAAAAATGAGACTACCATAAGGCCTCCCGCACACACACACAATGCAAACGCAGAATCGGAGGAGATTTCTCCTTATGATAGTCAAAGATGCTTGATACGCATTTAAAATAACATTTGATATTATTACTAGTGTATAGTGTAGAAAAAATTCATTTCGAAAGTAGAATATAAATCTTAGCCAACATACGACCATTATCGTATGCCTACTATAGCTACCATCCAAACAGTGGGGCGCCACCATAAGTGAATGATAGGTTCTACAACTAATACCGTACAAGTCACGTATTGTTTCTTTGGATTTCCAACGAATGATCAGGCCAAGGAACTTCCCATTGCCACATGAGAATGCCTCTGGATGGACATCCCCGAGAACCAAACCGGATCTCTACCAACACAAGGCCGGGTTACCCCTAACTGAGTAACAACTGATCGAATATGCCATCCCCGGTCCTTTGGGACCTTTCGCCGAGCGCTCGCAATCAATTCACACAATCATAACAAAGTGTTTTCAACATGAGTAAGTATCTGGGCTCCATAACATGATACCACCCTTTTCTAGAAGGAAATGCACACATCCTAAAGGGCGCTACCCCTCATAACCTTGCTGCCTCTTTCCTGTTTTGACCATTCACAGGGTGTGAGGCTCGACGAAGTCACGTCCACAAAAACATACTTTATACAAAAGCCATGCTTTGGGTCAACAAATGATCATAGAAATGATCACCAGGATAGACGATCAAATAAACGATCCTATCATAAATAATCAACACAATGATCATTTACAGCAACACTCAGCATGTCACATTACCAAATTGGGAATATATCGCTGATAACATTCAACTACATAACCTCTGAGCTCGTACGTCTCAGAGAAGGGTGTTAAGCTAAAGAATAAATTCTCCGCCTCCAACAGAAATATATTTGAAAGAAATCGGCTTTACATCTCAATTTGTAATGTCAGACATACAATCCATACAAGTCTGTTCCGGGCTCGAACAAAACCGAAGGCACTTCTTACGAAGCCCTTGCAATCCGGGTATTTACAATCGCGATTGAATTTCCCATCACTTAGGGAATCTCTATACCAGGAGCTACCCAGTGCAGAGACAATCGATAGGTCATCCTATCGCTTTCACAAATACTCGGTCTTCAACACCGATCTTCAATGCAATTCATAACGACGTATCACATATTCGGAATGGGTTATACGACCCCATGGTCCTTTCCCGGTTAACCCGAATAGTGAGCGCTTATTCAAAAATAAGTGTGGCATTCAAATTCAAACAATTCACATCAATTACCCATTCAAAGGGAAATATTGATAGTCGGTTATTGAACTATCAATGGATATGCACACATCACCAGTTTCCAAATAATTTTCCAAATTATTTATTTCACAAAATATCTTTACAAGATATATAATTTCACACTTCAAAAATAAATCAATATTTATTTTTAAACAAATTCTCCTTTTCATTCATAAATTCTATAGTGAATTTATATTTCACAATATCCATGCATATACGATTTCAATTATCCATTTCAATTTATCTTCCAAAAGATAAATTCTCTAATATTCACTTTATATTGGAAAACATTTCCATACTTATTAAAAATAAGTAATTCACGAATCTTTTATTTTCAACACTTGGAAAATATTCAATATACTTCAATCGAAATTAAGTATATATTTCATTCTTTAAGGAAATCATTCTTTTAAACATATTTATTTGGGCCAAAACGAATGTTGCGTAAAACATCGTTACAACAACCCAAAATCACTAGTATAGGGATTCGAAATTAAAATAGATATATAAATCCCAATACTATACAAAACATTTCCTTTCGGAAATCATTTACTATAACAACAGTGTTATAGTCCACCATTTCCTTTTATTTCTCGAAAACGTCTATTTCAACAATGAATGTTGAAATCTATGGTTTCGAATCTCAACACATTTAAAACATCGTTAGATCGTTTTAATTCAATTTAAAATATCACATTCTAAACAAATTCTTTAACATATTATTCACTATTCAAAAACGTAAATATACTTCATTATCCAATTTCATCATTGCTATACCTTTTATTTTAAAGGATTATTCACAGTCTAAAACGTGAATATAACTCCATTAATAGGTTTCAACAATTTTCTTATTAAAATAAGTCGTTTGCGAATTTATAAAACAATGTTTATAAATTCCTTTATTTACCTATTCAATTCATAAATCAATTATATATCAAACGTTCATATTATAAGTCAAATGCTTATAAAACGATTATTTTACAAAATCGTTCCTTTAAAGACTTTTCGAATCATAAATCTTATAACTTATAAGATTCATTTATTTAACCAAATCTATTCTTCAATTAACTTTTCAAATTTTATAAACCTACTGCTTATAAAATTCCATTTATAACTTCACCGTTTATAATTCTATAAATTTCATTCATTTATAAAATTCATTCACAATTCATTCTAACACTTATCAAAACTCGTTTTATAATCCAAATATTTTAATTTATAAATATCAATTTATAAATCCTCTATAAAAATCAATTTATACTATTATTTTAAAACATCTTTAATCCCCTTTATAATTTCACCATTTTTGATTTATAAAATAATCAAATTTTATAAATCTTATTTTTTAAACTTTTTATAATAAATTCAGAGATCCAATTTAAACTATTTTATAAAATCATTAATCCCATATTTCTCAAAAATCAACTTTAACCGTATTTCTCAAAAATCATAATTTTTATAACCTTTAAAAATTATAACGTTTATTTATTTAAAATAAATCAATTCCAAAAATATTTTATAAACGTATACTTTCAAAAATCACTTTAAAAATCATTTTAAAATCCCAAAATCTGGGTCCAATGATGCTACACACCCAATAGTCAATCACGACAACAACGACATCATATATCGATATGATAATCCATCAAATATCAAAATATCTGAAATCAAATAAATACTGTTGAGGAATCCAGTTGGATCCCTCCAACCTGTTTTCCTGCATTCACAAACATTAGCACAATACCAATTTCGCTCCAGTACGAAATTATCGCGGTATATGGGATTTAATAATATTATCCACTTAATAACGGCGCAATAGGGTCTCATCCGCTAAACAAAAAATGCGTGAAATCAATAACTCCAATATATACATATGCCAATATATATATATTGCTATTATATATAATACCAATTTCACTGTTTATGAAATATTCGCGGTATATGTTTTAATAAATTACATCCGCTTACTAACGGCGCATAATGTCTATTTTAACAATCAATAGATAACAATCATCATTCAAACATGCATTCAAATATTTTAAATCTAACTATTTAAAATAAAATCGAAACTGATTCGATTGAGTGAGAAGTTCTCACCTTGGTTTTAATTTCGTTTTAGCGATTTATTTCGAATAAAATTAAACGCACGTTTAATTTTACCCAAAATTCTCACTAACTCCAAACGACTCCAATCCAATTTCATCGCGTAGTGCTCGTCCATACGATTCCAACGCAACTGGTTTCGTGCATTTTCGACCTCGTATGAAAATGATATGATTTTTTAAAGATTATACGATTTTATATAACAATTTTCAACATAATTTCTTATTTTTTTTAACCTTCATAATATCATAGCCGTCCATCACATAATCAAACACATCAGGGCCGCACTCTCATCCATCTTCCTCCCTCTAGATTTTTACACGCGAGACCGAACCCAACATTCACGTGAAAACCCTCCAAGTCGCACCTTATACCAACACTTCTAGGTCGATCAACTACGACCACCACGAAGCCAACGACGAGCTCCATCTACACCAGAAGACCGGTCGTGTGCGGCGGCCCCTGCGCGTGGGAAAACGTGTTTGAACGCACGGCTTTGAGCCCTGATTTCGACCACCACGTAGATTTTCGCATCGACCCACCGTACGGATGTGAAGCATACACCCTCCCCTTCGATTTCCTAGTTGAAAGCTTCTGGAATCGTTGTGTAGATTTGAAGATATTGAGGAGAGAAATCTGCAAATTTTCGGCCATCCATTGATAAGCGGCGGCTGTGAATAGATTAGGGTTAGGGTTTTTTTTTATTTTTATTTTTTTGAGAATTTATGGTGTATTTGTAGGAAAAAATCGAACACTATTCATCCGGAAATTCCGAACTCCGATTTACGCGCCGTAACCAGCGTTTCTAGGGTTTACCCCGCGTTCCGGACACAATGGAACAGGTTTCGAAAGCTAATTTGGACATCTGTGCGAGTTATGGCTGCAAACGTTCAATTTAAATTAAACCGATTTAAGCGATTTTCTAGGCGTTTTAATTTGTACCGGACAAACGGTAAATCCAATTGACTTGAAATTTGAAACCTTACAATAATATCACATTACGGATCCGATGAAACTGGTTTCGTCGAAATCCGAGACTTTTTGAAAAATGGCTATTTTAACTCGCCAGATTAAATTTAAAAATAATTCGACGCGTTTCGAGCTGCCACGATCAAACGGTAACTCCGATTGACACGAAATTTGAAATCCGGTAATAACTAACTATTATGGATCCAATGGAACTAGTTTCGTTCAATTCTGAGACTGTTCAAAAATTGACTATTTTCACTAGTCGATTTTAATATTAAAATATTCAATTTTCACAAATAAACTTTTAATTCGATTTTAAAAGTTCTAAAATATCATTCTAACTTCAATATGATAAAATAAAATTTTACAAATCATTTTCAATCATATTTAACTCAATTTTCAATTATTTCCATAATTTAACATATTAAATTATCGATTTAATAATCCAATTAAATTCAATAATTCAAATAAAAATTTATTTGACTTATAAATTCACTTATTAATACTTAAAATTAATTAAATATTAAATTTTTAATTAATAAAAATCCTGGATCGTTACAGAAGATCTCGACCTCATCTTTCAAACGAGACTGAAATCGAAGAAATCGAACATCGGACCTGCTCGCAGCAAGGCCGCGAAGTTGGACGTTTGAACTAAAATTAATCACTGTTTTTCAAAACAATTTCTGGGTGCTACTTCGGCAATTAAAATAAAGTGTCTAACGCACCCAGATCTTAACCCAATTTTGCAGATTGTAGATCTCGACCTCATCTTTCCAACGAGACAAAAATTGATGAAATCCGACATCGGACCTGCTCTCAGCGAGGTCGCGAAGTTGGACGTTTGAACTAAAATTAATCACTGTTTTTTTCCAAAACGGTTTCAGAAACTTGCAAATCAACATTCCAACCATAAAAAATATCAAATGGGTTTCTAGCTAGCATTTATTACCTTTCACCAAGCAAGAGAATGATCAAACACAAAAATTAGCAATCCCCAAGCAAGAAGATGACGATCAATGAGCTTGAGTCAATGAAAATGCACAAAAACAATGATTACTAATTTATTTCAGAAATCAAAGAATGAATTAGAGGTGGGTTTTGTGATTGTTGTTACCTCTTTTAATGGTTCAGATTAACTCTCTTTGATTTGGTGTAGATTGGAGTTTTGCTTAGAAGGCCATGGCTAGGTTTAGGAGCTTTCTAATTAGGGTTTGATGGTAATGAAATTAAGTGTTGGCTGAAATGGGAGAGTAAAAGATAATTTATAGGCTAATGGTTAGGGTTATTGGGTCTAATACCCATTAGGACTTAGTATTATTCATGTGTATATAGATAGGCAATTTTCTCTAAGTACAATCTACATACGAATTACAATTCAAACCATAGAAAATTATGAAAAGATATTAACAATTAATTTTAGCCATTTCATAAAACCCTATATCAACAATATTTTACATTTTAATCCCTAATTTCCCCAAAACATCGTTTATAGTTAATATTAGCCAAAAAAATCACCATTTTGCAAATAAATTGCAACTTAAATTCCCAAAACAAATATTGCACTATTTTACACATAAAATTTTGCAATTTTATAAATTTCAAATTTCCCTAATTAATTTCCATAAAATGCTCCATTTTACACTTAAGCCCAAAAATATTAATTTATTTAAAATACCTAATTTTGAACAGATTAGCCACATTAAAAATTCATTAATAGCTCCAGTTAAATTAAAATCACAATTTAAATTTATTATTTGGTAATGGCAATCACGGGTTGTTACAGACTCCTTTCCCTTAAGAAAATTGCGTCCCCGCAATTCCCTAAATATGGAAGTTATCTATGACATCTAATGCTTAAAATAAATCAAACACAGGTGAAGTAAAGATACTCGCTAGAAACAGATGAAGATAGAAAACCAGGATAAGTACGCTCAATAAATTCTTTGGTCTCCCAAGTGCAGTCCTTAGGATTAGACGACCATTGAATTTAAACAAGTGGTACCTCTTTGTTTCGAAGGCGTCTAACCTCCGAATCAAGCACACGAAGAGGTTGTTGGTCAACAGATAGATCAGGAGAAATTTCTAAATCCAGTATAATCAGCGAATCAATAAGAGAATCAGGATCGCGAACACACTTGCGAAGCTGAGAAACATGGAACACGTCACGCATTCCCGAAAAATGAGCAGGCAGAGCAACACGATAAGCTACGGGGCTAATGCGTTCCGTAATAGGAAATGGTCCGACATAGCGAGGAGCCAATTTCCCAGTGGAGCTGAAATGCACAACCCCTTCATAGGAGATACCCAAATAAATACATGATCCCCAATCAAGAATTCAAGAGGCTTTCTGCGGTTGTCCGCGTAGGATTTCTGACGGCTTTGCGCCTCTTTCATTCTCTGACAAATAAGAATAATCTTCTCAGAAGATTCACGAACTGAATCTGGACCAAGAATAAGCTTCTCGTCAGATTCTAACCAACAAGATGGATAACGATATGGCCTTTCGTATAAGGCTTCGAAAGGAGCCATGCCAGTACTCGACTGAAAATTGTTGTTGTAGGAGAACTCCACAAGTGGCAAGTGGTCCACCCAACTACCTTCAAAATCAAGGATACAACGGCGAAGGAGATCTTTCAAGACACGATTCACTTTCTCAGTCTGACCATCAGTCTAAGGATGATAAGCAGTAGAAAAATTCAGCTTTGTGCCCAAAGCTGATTGAAGACACTTCCAAAAGTGACTAGTGAATAACGGGTCAAGGTCACAAACAATGGAACTAGGGATACCATGAAGTCGAACGACTTCCTTCACATAAAGCTTAGCCAAAAGAGGAGCAGTCAGAGTAGACTTAATCGAAATAAAGTGAGCAGATTTGGTCAATCGATCAACGATGGCCCAAACAGAAGTATGGTACGACCGCGATCAAGGTAGATCGTCAATAAAATCCATCGAAATCTGATCCCATTTCCACAATTGAACCTCTAGTGGCTGAAGAAGTCCGGAAGAGCGCTGATGCTCGGCCTTGATAAGTTGACAAGTCATGCAATTTCTCACATAACTTGCAACGTCACGCTTCAGGCCTTCCCAATAATATAAGCGACACATGTCGGCAAACATCTTGCTAGAACCAGGATGAATGGTATACTTAGTACGATGACAGTCGTCAAGAATGTCACGCCTAGGTGCAGAATCAGAAGGCACAATAACATGTTTCTTCTTGCGAAGGCACTGATGAGAATCAATACTGTAATCCAATGACGTCTCATCACTGGATCCCGTCACAACAAGATGAATGAAAGGTAATAAATCTGGATCTTTCCGCTGAGCATGGGCAATGCGATCCAATAAGCTAGGTTGAGCTTCCAGACCGAATAATAATATCGGAGAATCAGGAGGCGGAGCTCGATCACGAATATAACAAATAGATAACGTCTCAAGAATATCCCATTCAGCTATCATCATAGAAACTACAGCCGAATACTTGTGACTAAGCGCAAATGCTACACGATTACCCTTGCTAGGGGAATACTGAATGTCAAGGTCATATGAGGAAAGGAACTTAAGCCATCGCTGCTGCCTCATATTAAGATCCTTCTGAGTGAAGAAATATTTCAAGGACTTATGATTGATATAAAGAATGAAATGTTCGCCCAATAAATAATGGCGCCATATCTTCAAGGCAAAGCCAATAGCAGCTAACTCAAGATCATGATTAGGATAGAGAACCTCATTCGGATGTAGTTGCCTAGAAGCATAAGCAACCACCCGATCCTTCTACATGAGAACGGCACCGAGACCGCTACTACACGCATCAGTATAGACAACAAGATCATGGTTTCCATCGGGAACCACAAGAATAGGAGCATGAGTGAGATGTTCTTTTAATCGCTGAAAAGAATCTTCACACTTGTCTGACAAGATATAACGGACGCCCTTATGAGTAAGGGTAGTCAATGGAAGTACAACACGGGAAAAGTCCTTTATGAACCGGCGGTAATAACCCGCCAGTCCCAGGAAGCTACGAATCTCATGCACATTCTCAGGTCACTTCCAATTCTAAATGTCTTCAATCTTGGCAGGATCGACAGATATGCCTTCAGAAGATACAACATGACCCAAGAACCTAACCTCATTCTCCCAAAAGTGGCATTTGGAGAATTTGGCTCTAAGATGATGAAGACGAAGTGTATCCAAGACAATCCTCAAATGATGGTTATGCTCTGTCTCGGATCTAGAATATATTAGAATGTCATCAATGAATACAAGAACAAACTTATCGAGATATTCTCGGAATACTCGATTCATGAGATCGAAAAAGAATGCAGGAGCTTCGTCAAACCGAACGACATGACTAACCACTCAAATGAACCATATCGAGTACGGAAAGCGGTAAGTGGCACACTATCATCTGCAACTTGGAGCTGATGAAATCCTGTGGCAAGGTCAAGCTGAGAAAAGACCTTCGCACCAGTTAACTGATCAAACATATCGTCAATCCGAGGCAATGGATAACGATTCTTTATGGTCACCTCATTAAGCTTACGGTAATCAATGCAAAGCCTAAGAGAACCATCGGACTTCTTCACGAAGACCACCGCGGCATCCTACACGAAGAATTGGAGTGAATAAAATGCTTTGCTTCGAGTTCTACTAATTGCTTCTTGAGTTCCTAGTTTTCCTTTGTAGACATCCTCATGGGAGGACGATTAACTAGATGAGAACCGGGAATGAGATCAATACGGAACTCAATAGCCCGCTTAGGCGGTAAACTCGAAACTGGCTCAAAAATATCAGGGTAATCCCAAACAATAGGAATACGAGATATGTCACAATCATCATCTCGTGAATCAAGAGCACATAGAGAAGCTTCGGAGATATCTACATCTCGAAGAATAAGAGATAACAGAGCGGAAGAGTCAGGGTGACTAAGAAATAGTACCCGCTCAGAACAAATGATCTTTGCATCGTATCGAATGAGCCAATCCATCCCCAATATCATGTCGAGACCCAAATAAGCCATAATGTGCAGATTCGCATGGAAAGAAAAGCCACAAAGATCAATATCAACATTCTCACAAAGCCAGCTAAGGGTCAAGGATCCGCCAATGGGATTCACAATACTTAGAGAAGAAACCAAACAAGAAACATCCAAAGACATAATATCAACAAGTTCCTTTGATACGAAGAGTGAGAAGCACCCGTATCAAAGAGAACTCTAATAGACTAATCATAAAATAAAATAGAACCTTTGAGAACGGAATGATGCATACCTTGAGGCTGAGATGAAGATGCAGGAGCCTTGGCAGCATTAAGCTTGCCAGATCTAGGAGGTGCAGTAGGACAAGCGGAAATAAGATGACCCTCCTTCTTACAATAGCGGCATATAAGAGGTTTAGCACACTATTTAACCATATGGCCGGTAGATCCACAGTTGAAACACTTCCGAATGGAAGGTGTTCCACGAGGCTGAGACTGAGGCTGAGAACCAGAACCAGAACTGATGAACTTCTTCTTCTTCTTTTGGGAAGAGAAAGAATTAGGCTTGTGGAAAAACCTCTTCTTGTTGGGGTGCTTGGGCACCTCAACATCATCATCACTATCCTTCATCCTCTCGACTGCTTCAAGGTGAAGCTTCGAATCTACAAGCTCTTCGAATGAAAGCTTGAGTTGAAGCATCGGTTGCTTCTTGAGGTACTTCTTCAGACCCTCAACAAATTTGAGATTCTTCTTATGTGGTGTGCTAATGAACTCGAGGTCGTACTAGGATAGGGCCTCGAAAGAAGAAACATAATCTGAAACAGTGAATCTCCCTTGCTTAAGATCAATAAAGCGGTGGGAAAGAGAGATCTTCTCAGATTCCGAAACAAATTTGAGCACGAAACGCTCACGGAACTGAGCCCAAGTAAGAGTGGTCTCATTGACCTCGGCAATGAGAAGCTCGTACCAATCCAAAGCATGGTTCTGAAGCATACTAGAAGCTACAAGAACTCTGTCATGATCAGGAAAAGTCATGCGAGAAAATATGCTCTCGCATACGCGGATCCACACCTGGACCTCAAGAACAGACTCGGAGCCATTGAATGGCTTGCCCCCAAGATGTGAGAAATCACTACAAAGGTGCGCAAAGGCAGACTTGCGCGGTGCATCAGAAACTGGAGTAGGAGGCTGAGAGTTTCGAACAAGCTCCATAATCTGATCGATAGTCATAAAAACGCCTCCCGGATGTGGGTCACCAGATTGCCCAGCATCCGCAGAACGACGGGTCCTACCTCTTCTAGACATACTAAAAGTTAAGATAAGATACGAGTTAAGCACGATTCAAAGATAGATAATTCAAAGTGGAATACTATGAAATATAAATGTATCCCTAAACATATTCCTAACTTATCTATCCAATGTCAGGAGGAAAAGGCTTTGTAATATTTGAATCATACTAGGATGTATTATACAAAGTGTTACTGTTCTGTGTTTATTATACTGAGTTCTGAATCTCGTTCTGATACCAAGCTATTACGCCCCACTCCAAGAGCCTCATTAACAAAGAGTATTATATGGATAATACCCTCTGCTAATGCAGACAATAGAGTATAATGGAAGCGACCATATGTAATCTTACTTTAACTATCTAATGAACACGTCGAAAAGTGGAATCTATTTTTTTCCCATCTCATGTGGTTCGACATATTCAATAAATGCTTAAATCAAAACTACAATGGCAAAATGATCTATCAGAACAAAGAATTATAACAAAATGAACATCATCACAGAACAGCATCAGATAATAAGCAAATAGTCTCGGCACAATACAACATCAAGTACAGATCCAAATATAAAAGTGGGTACAAAGCCACTACTCACACATCCATGAGTCAAAAGAATATACACAAGATAGTCATAATATAAGAGTATCATAAAGGGTGGATAACAAGTAAAGCCATCTATAGTATAGCGGATATATCCAAAGCGGAAGCACCGAAGCAAGCTAAGTCCAAAGCATCCAAACCTGAAACAACTCGGTCTGACCCAAGCATAAAATCCTCGGGTCAGGCTAGCTAAACAAATCAGTTAGATAAACTGAACAATAATCATAATAAGATAATGAGGCAACATATAACATAATAATATTTGAAAGAGAAACATATATCATGGTAATAAAGACCAAAATCTCTAACATAGAGAAGAAACAAACATCTAAGTAAAGATGTATAACAAGCCTCATATCATCGGCATAACATAAGCACAAGTGCCAGTGTAGGCATAAACAAGTTCCACAAGGTAGTCGCGCTTATATCATGTGGTTGCATAAAACCATCACCAAATGGCGCTACACGAGGGAATATAAATCTCACAGGAAAACAATAGCGTGCTGGTACTATACTCAATCACACAGGAAATATACCCCAGTGACACACCCATCACTTTAGCTAAGGGGCAATACCTAAAGAAGACAGTCCGAAGACACTATCCAAAAGGTGATGAGCTAGAAGGAGACAGTCCGAAGACACTATCCTAAAGGCAATAAACCCAAGGGAGACAGTCCGAGGACACTATCCCAAAGGTATCACTCAGGAAACACGCCGTAGTGGTAAAGGCTCGTAGGCCCAGTACTCGTTTACCATTAACGGTAGGAATGTGTCACGAACTCTTAGCAAGGAACCCGTAAAGTAGTAACTTGAGTCTCGTACCCCAACGGTTGCGCTAAACAGTTTACTAACCAATCGTAATCTTCCACACTCAAAGCAGTAAAATGTTCACCTCATGTCATAGGTAAACTAGGCCAAAAGGCCAAAACGATCAATCGAATAGATCGAGGATTAATCGGAAAGATAAATGCACGGATTCATGATCCGTGTTTTGCCAAACCATTTAATCACCTTTCCACTTTGCTCGAAGTGAAGAAGAGTGTATATTTTACTTAGAAAATAGTTGGAGAAAGAGGATTTTTAATCGTTTGAAAACCTCTTTAGAAATAGCCTTTGAAATTCTCCTATTATGGAGTAACTAATTTAATACATAAAATAATACTAAATAATAGTTTCAAAAGTTAATTTGACGGAAAATCACTTTAAAATGATTTATAAAATCCGTGCACGAAATCTAAAGACAAATCTCTCAGAAAAATAGTCGAAATTATGTCAAGTACAAAATCGCTGAAAACAAGTCAAAGTCACTAGTTCGATGGCAGAATTGAACCTACAAACAGAGTCCAAATGGCATGAAAATAGGCAAACATGTAGAACAACATCCTTGCTCCAAATGAAAAAAAAATCGAACAATTCTGACTTGAAACGAAGAAACGGCGTCGTCCCAAAGTCGGACAAAAATCAAAAGACTCTGCTGTGTCAAAACAGTACAAAGGTCCAACTTTGACGACATGGTCGAAGGGTCATATGAACTCAGATCTTGATGAAAATTTTCCAGAGCATAGTACAGTTCACCTACTTTGGTATGCAACAACAAATGTTCGGTTCCGACTTGTAACGAAGAAATGGCAGTGTCTCAAACTTGGTCCGACGATAACTGAAAATGATCACTGTTGTAAAACAATTTATGGGTGCTACTTCGGCAATGGAAACGAAGTATCTAACGCACTCAGATCTAAGCCAAACTTTGCAGGGTTGAAGTTCTCGACCTTATCTTTCCAATGAGACTGAAATTGATGAAATCCAACATCGGACCTGCTCACAGCGAGGTCGCGAAGTTGAACGTTTGAACTAAAATTAATCACTGTTTTTTAAAACAATTTCTAGGTGCTACTTCGGCAATAAAACCAAAGTATCAAACGCATCCAGATCTTAACCAAATTTTGCAGGTTAAAGATCTCGACCTCATCTTTCCAACGAGATCGAAATCGATGAAATCCGACATCGGACCTGCTCGCAGAGAGGTTGCGAAGTTGGACGTTTGAACTAAACTTAATCATTGTTTTTTTTCCAAAACGGTTCAGAAAATTGCGAACCGACATTCCAACCATAGCAAATATCAAATGGATTTCTAGCTAGCATTTATTACCTTTCACCAAGCAAGAGAATGATCAAACATAAAGATTAGCAATCCCCAAGCAAGAAGATGAAGATCAATGACCTTGAGTCAATGAAAATACACAAAAACGATGATTACTAATTTATTTCAGAAATCAAAGAATGAATTAGAGGTGGGTTTTTTGATTGCTATTACCTCTTTTAATGGTTTGGATTAACTCTCTTTGATTTGATGTAGATTGGAGTTTTGCTTAGGAGGCCATGGCTAGGTTTAGGAGCTTTCTAATTAGGATTTGGTGGTAATGAAATGAAGTGTTCGCTAAAATGGGAGAGTAAAAGATAATTTATAGGCTAATGGTTAGGGTTATTGGGTCTAATACCCATTAGGACTTAGATAATTCATGTGTATATAGATAGGCAATTTTCTCTAAGTACAATCTACATACAAATTACTAAATACAATTCAAACCATAGAAAATTATGAAAAGATCTTAACAATTATTTTTAGCCATTTCATAAAATCCTATATCAACAATATTTTACATTTTAACCCCTAATTTCCCCAAAACATCGTTTATAGTTAATATTAGCCAAAAAATCACCATTTTGCAAATAAATCACAAATTAAATTCCCAAACCAAATATTGCACTATTTTACACATATAAAATTTTGCAATTTTATAAATTTCAACTTTCCCTAATTAATTTCCATAAAATGCTCCATTTTACACTTAAGCCCAAAAATATTAATTTACTCAAAATAACTAAAATTTGAACAAATTAGCCACATTAAAAATTCATTAATAGCTCCAATTAAATTAAAATCGCAATTTTAATTTATTATTTGGTAATTGCAATCACGAGTTGTTACAGATATACAACTGTAAATTGTTTAAATTGCGGATTGAAATGATAAATATCTATATCATCTGACCCTATGTAAAGAATTATATACAGATACCGAATTGGTTAAATTAAATGATTTTAAAATCCTTAAATTTTTGAATTTAATCAATTGATGTTTTGAAATAAAATTTGACTTATATAAATTGAAGTATTATTGGGAAATCAAGTTTTGTGTTGAAATGCGAATTGGTTTAAAAAGGAATCTCTTTAAGAAATATTATTGGATGTTTAAAGTTAAACTTTTTCCGTAAATGAGATTCTATCAAAAATGAGTTGCTAAATTGTTTGAAAAATAACTTGGAAATATTTTTAGATTATAATAATCTGTGCTGATATTTTAACAAGGATATTAGGATATGAAATTTAATTGTTTATTGAAATTAGGGTTGTCGATTTGGAAATTTGAAACAGTCCAAATATGTTGAAATGAAGTGAATAGTTTAATTTGATATTAATTACGAACTCATATTTTACTATAATTTGTTTTAAAAATATATGATTTTAAGATTTCTAACTATTAATAGTTTCAAATCTATGTAAACTATTTAACCATATTGACTATATATATTATTTTAATCTATTTTAAACCAATTTAATTATTTTAAAAATAATTAAACCCTTTTTAATCTATATTAAATCTAATTAATCTATTTTAAGTTATTTAACCTATTTTAATTATTTTTAATCTAAATGAAGTCTATTTAACTATTTTAAACCAAATTTTAAAATATTTTACTTAAATTTAAACTATTCTAGAGCATATTAACTATTTGGAACTATTTAAATTAATTTATAATTTCCAAACTATGTACGTGGAACATAATATATCTATTTCAATTTGGTTATAAAAGAAAATAAGGTTAAAGGATGTTATAACCTAATTTGGGATTTTGTATGTATAATAAACTGAAATGATGATTTGAAGCAATGACATAACCTGTTTTGGAAATATGATTTTTGAAAGATATGATTTGGAAACTATATAATTTGAAAGCGATATAATTTTGAGAGTACGATATTTCGATATAAACTGTGAATTCGACTTTGAAAGAAAATATAATTACCAAATTATGAATTAAAAGGTGATATGATTTCAAAGATGAATATGATCTCGAAAGTATGTAATGATTTCGAAAGTGATATGTTTGAACCGAATATGATATTTTGATATCAATTATGAAATGATTTTGGAAATGTAAATGAACCATCTGGTGTGTAATAAGCGACTGGTTGTTAAAGGGACCGAGATCGGAATTGTCATACTATCTGCCAATATAGAAATCCACTTTGACAACTATGTACGTGGTGGAGATTCCAGAATGAAGTAGGATGGTGGCGAAGTCCTATTAAGGTGTATACGTGGACCCGACTCCCGTGAGTTGGCATAAGGTGGCTAAAACATGAGCGATTCTCGAGCCTATGAGGTAGCTCCTCTGATCGTACACACTCCTTCGATACTATATTCTGACTTTGTGATTGATTTTGTGGCCACTTTTTATTTTTGATTTGGAAGTGTGGCTCGAGGTGGGCGGTAGCTACGGCTATGCGTTACCACCAGCCCGGATGCGTTATTGGTATATCTACCTTGGCATTGCCTAGTTGTGCTATGTCACCTACCCTAGCACGCCTTGTACAAGTTTTGATTTGTGTCATACCTATGGAATATTTGTGGTAGCCTCCTGATCTAGAGGTACGATGGTACTCTATGGACAACTGGCACTATATATGTGTTAAGGTGGAAAATGCAAAGCCTTAGCGCTATTTTTAAGTAAGTTTATTTTACTATTAGATATTATTATAATAGCGTATATTACTACATAGTAGATAGTTTAACGGATCCTTAAGAGTTATGAATCCTGAACATCTCTTAAGTTATTGCACTCGCGTTAGACACTAGATAGGAGATGTCAAACCCCGTAAACACTCATATTTATTTACTGTTGATTTTACTCACATAAGATCTTTTAGTTCTGACTCGAGTGTTTTGTCTTTTTAATTCGCTCGGTTCAGCCTGAACATTTCAAGATTTTGAAGACCTTATTTTTGAAAGATGAAGACGAAGATTTTATTACTATTATTTATTATATTATTCCACTACATTCATATTGTTCCGCTGCATTGTTATTCATCTCGGTTATAGGTAAATCTGATTCTGTATTGTACTAGTATAATCAAATGTTTTGTAAACAGCTTCATGAACTGTTATTTGATTATTATATTTTGTTATTCCACTGTGAGATTCTATTTTTGTTTTATTTCTTTCTCTGCTTTTCTTATTCACCCCAATAACAATCCATCCTGTCGTATGGTTTGAGTCTGACGTGTGTGGTTTATCGTCGATTTAAAGCGTACAAAAAGGCGGGATGTTACAGTTGGTATCAGAGCTTTGGTTTTGGTGGTAAACCTTAGCTTTGTAGGGTCTGACTCTTTATTAATAGGGTAGTAATACTCTATGATGAGTCACTGAGTGTGTGTGTGTGTGTATATATGAGAGAGCATATTTGTTGTGTTATGAAAGGTTTTTATATTATACTAATTTGTTCCATTTTGTATTTATAAATTCTAGTTGGTGCATAGGATGCTATGACGAAGATAGGGATTTCTAAACACTTAATAAGACTGATCGACACAATATTTGTTTTGAAATATAGGTGAATTAAATAATTTTACCTATTGTATATTTTTGTATATAAAATAATGATTTATAAATGATATATTTGGTTGTAAAATACTTGTTTTTAGGTAGTGAAATTTATAAATATTGGTTGGAAATAAGATGTGCAAATAAAATAAATATAAATAGGAAATTTTGGAACTTAAGTTCCGGGGTTTTGAAAATTTCTTTTGAATGATTTTGGAATATAATAATAATAATGATATTTAGAAGTATTTTCTAATATAAACATTTCAATAAGATTTGAAAGAGTTGTTTTAAAGAAATTTTGGAAAGAGATAAGTTCTGTACTCCCCTCTTTGTCGCTGGAAAATAATATCGGTAATGAGTGCACGCATCAACGACGTTCATTTTCAAGTTTCGAAGTGGGAACGCTACTATAGTATTTTACTGCAAATTTATTTTGATAAACTAATATAAATTTCAAATTGTTCTGAATATAATTGGATATATAAATTGTAAGTGTATGCATCTATCTATTGTTTTTAAATGACCTGAAATAGAACCCAGTATTTAGTTCTTAAATTTTTATAAATTAGAGACTTCAATTATTGTAATGGAATAAAAAATTTACTATTTAATAATTGAAACTTCTAAATGAAATAGGAAGTTATATGCTAAATTATAAACGAAGTATATAAGAAATTTGAAATTGGTAACCTGTAAATAAAAGGGGATATGAAACATAAGAAAAGGTAACTATTGAATATTTATTTACCAAAATGCAATAAGATAAACTTGTGTAACTTTGAATTACATTCTTAAAGACATATGTATAACTTACCAAATATTAAAGGTTTTAATGTTTAATAATAAAATCTAATAGGACATTATACAAGTAAACTTGAAATAATGAAAGTATTCAATGGAACTCTTTAAAGTGTTGATGTTATAGAGTTATAAACATAAGTTACAATTGAAATATTACTATAATAAAATATGGTAGAAATTAAGTATTGTAAGGAGATGATTTTAAACTTAAGTAAATGAATTGATATGCTAAGTAATTGAACTGAACATAAATACTATAAATGAATGAATGTAAATAAATGAAATTAAGTAATAATGAATGAATGAATAAATATAATGCAATGAACAGAAACTAACATGACATGAATAAATGGAAATGAATCTTTGTAAGTAATAAATGAAGATAAATGAAATAAAAACTGAATGAATGAATGGAAATAAAAATTTGTAAGAAGTAAATGTAAATTAAAAGTGAATCATTATACGAATGAAAAGGAAGTGAAGCAATAAATGTATGAAATGAAATTAATAAGAATGAACTTAATTTATGCTAAGGGACATTGTCTATTTGGTTTATGGTTGTTTGGGCAAGGATACTTTAAAATTGTTTGGATGTGTGAATAATCCATTTAGTTTCATCTAAGACTATTGAGTAAATGGTGCACTTAGTAGTTTATTTTTCATTTTGTACAATTTAAAGTTTTAAACCCAAACAACTATTTGTTTTGGTTGATGTGGATGAATAAATTGATTTGTGTTGATTGTATATGATGATTGTATGCTAGTTGCAATTGATTGTCGTTTGTATTGATTGTTTGTTAGTGGTTGAGACAACTTTAAATGTTTCATTTTATATAATTCTTAACTCCTTTTGTATTATATAAGTGAAAAACAGGTTGTAGAAGCAATTGCTACTGCTTTTGGTTTCATAAAATAAGCGTTAATTGCAGGACAAATAGGTACGTTCTTGGATTACAGTTTTATAGCGTTATGATATTGTTTTTCCTGTTGTTGGGACATATTACTTTGGAAAATATAGGTTATATATTATTATATTTGATATTATATTTTCTTCCAAGCCTCTCCGTACAAAAGAGACTCTGCCGAAATTTTTCAAAAAAATTGGTATATTGAGTATAAAAGATTTAATGGTTATAAATTGGTATTTTATTTAATTTTGTAAATTTATTATTTATGAATTTAATATTCTGAATAAGATATATTGACTACTTAATTCTTTCTTTTTTTCCTTGTTTTCCTTTTCGAGGACGAAATGTTTTGGGTGGGGGAGAGTGTAACGACCCATAATTTTTCATGATTAATTTTTTTAATAAAATGAGTTCTTAGTAAATTAATATTGAAAGAAATGAAAAAAACTTGTAACTTAATAATGGAATAATAATCAGAATAATGTGTTAATGTTAGTAAATTTGTAACAAATTGAATGGACTTCCATATTAGTTGGAAAAAAATGTTACAACTTGGTTTTGAATTCAATATAAGATAAGCGAATGTAATTATTGAAGTATGCAATGAAAGCGTATCATAAATGGTAATGAAATAAAAATAGTTTTATATATTAAATTATAACCTGTGTTGGTAAGTAATAAAACTTATAGGTGTAACAAAAAGTAAATAGGTGACAATAATTGGATTAATTGCAATTAAATGAAATTTTATATTTAATTATTACGTTAATAGAGATTAAGATGAAATTTGAGAATATTAATGTAATATATCAAGAAGCAATGTTAATTTCATAATGATTTTTTGAATAACAGGATTTAAAATCAAATGAATGGATTTATTGGAATTTCAATTGATAATTAATGAATTTACTGAAATTGAAATTAGATACTATAATTGGTGAATTAATTAACTTTAAATTGATATAGAAATTTGTTATAAAGGATTTTAAACTACTAAAGTAATCCAAGAAGATAAAATTATAAATCATAGAATTTGAACGAAAAAGTGATTTGATTAATTAAATATTAATTTAATTTAATAATGTGAAATATATCCATTTTTGCCACTGACTCGGATTTCGACGAAACTAGTTTCATCGAATCCGTAATGGTGAACTATAATAGGATTTCAAGTTTCGTAACGATCGGACTTGACGTTTGATCGTACGGGCTCGAAACGCCTATAAATCAATGAAATTGAAAAATTGAAATCAATTTGAAATAAGTTGATTTTAGCATAACTTCTTCATATGATGAAATTAGGACTTGAAACCTATTCCATTGAGTTTAAAATATTCAAAACATCTATTTTGATATATGATTGACACATTTTCATTCTGGAGTCGAAACGGACTTTTCATGTCGTTATCGTTCAATCAAATCTCGTCCATCTATTCAATTTTCATCTTTGTCTATAAATACCTTGCTATAAACCGTGACCCCCCACCTATATGCTCACAATAACAAAGAGTATTAAAAGAAATACGGTCTGCTATTACGAAGAATAAGGCTGGATTGGAGCGGCCATCCGTATTTAGGCCTTACACTAGTATTGGTTATCTCGATAGGAGCGGTATATATTCTTTATTTTTCATCTCTGTTTATTTACTCCCATCGGCATATCCAATTCCAGTATAAAACGAACTACGATGGTTCATAATAGTTTAGGACAATATATATAATAATAACACAGATAAGCTAAATGCGGAACACGGATAATAAAAAGTCTTATATATATATATATATATATATATATATATATATATATATATATATATAACTGAAGTCAGTTACAATACATGTGATACAGTACCTATGATACAACTACAACTGTCGACACAGGAAGTTACATATACAAGTACATTATTGACAATAATATACATGAATACATATCATCCTATACTACGACAATGACTACTCCAAAAGATATGAAGAGACTTCATAGCTCAAGCAGCAACCCAAAGCAAGATATCTACAACCTATAATAACTCGGTCTGACCCAAGTATTAAATTCAAAAGAAAATAATACACGGGTCAGTCTAATTCAAACTCAGTTATTAATGCACGGAAGCAATAATAATTAAATAATCAAATAGACGACAGTCACAAAAATCTCACATATCCAATCCTTTAATAAGGAAATCGGATAACGGTAAATATAACACGTAACAGTGTTAAACAACAAATCAGCAATTTCAAATTATCAATGAAGATAAATGAAAGGGTTATCAATGAAGAAAATTCAAAAATAACAGAATTGCCTAGACGGCAATTAACAACAAAATCTAATTATTAAATAAATAATTAGAAACTCATGACCTAATTATCAAATAGATAATTAGACAACAACAAAAGGATCAAATCAAAACAAATAAAATTACAATTTCAAAATATTGAATTGGACACACAAAACAATTCAAACAATTGAAATATCAATTAAAACGTCAATATTGTGTGGCTGCAGTACACGCACGCGTGCACTGCCTCGCCACTACAGCATGAAGTGCACAAAAGATCAACGAACCAAAATCAAATGAAGATTGAAATATCAATGCCACAGCCTCAATGGTCAAAGCAGAATGACATGGACAATGTGCACGTATGTACACAATGAAAATTCACAAACGAACACAAGGTCAAACCTAAAATACCGGATTCAACTCAAGTGAATTCGAAAAACAAATCCAAATGCACCAATGCAATGCAAACCAACAAGAGCAAGACTGCATACAAAAGAAACTGCGGCCACCACACAAATACAATCTCAAGTGAAAGTGCTCGACCAATATGAAAAAGGGCAGTGGACAGGAAAAGTGACTGCAACAACCAAATGCAGACTGCAAGTACAACAGAATGCACCAGTAAACAAAAATGAGGCACATGGCAGCAACAATGCACAGGAACAAACTGAAACAGAGGTGACAACATAGACTGCAGACTAACATATGCAAACTTCAAAAAGTACCAGACTCGGGTATATCAAACTAGAGACAACAATTAATGAACATCGTGTGAAACAAGGCACAGAGTTATCTGAATCAAAGACATGATGAAGACAGTGATAAAAGATCACATAAGAACTCAACAATGACCAACTTGTATGCAAACACAAATTTACACAGAGGGGTTATGAATCAACTTCAAAGTCAGGTTTAACGCACTGTGGCTACATGACGAACCAACAAAGGCCAAAGCTCAAGGCAAGGCACTTCAATGATCAACTCAGGTGGACGGCAGCTACAACTCAAATGCAAGCCAACGTAGGGTATCACTAATACATAGACAATGGTGACACATGATGCAAGAACCAGGATTAACTCAAAATCAAGACCAATGTCAAAGCAAGCTAGACTACTTGACCATACACACATAAATATGAAGACCAAAAGTGTACAACCACTCAGACCATTTCAGTAAACAAACAAAGTCTCAAATGTGCACAACCCATATGCAAACTGAAACTTGATCGGTAAGCTAAACCAAAGCAAAAACAGTGACAACATACATGAATGAAGCAATGCAAACAGCAGATCGAAAATGCTCAGGGATGAACACAAAGATGGTCAGAGCCGAAGTACACAGGGGCCACACAAAATCAAAGCCATAATGATCAATGAAAGCCAAAAATTCAGTGAACAAAATCAAGTCAGAGACGTAATGACTAAGGAAGTTGAACAAGTCCAAGAAATCACCATCGTTCAAGAATAATCAAGTGGCCGAGATAAATTATTGACAAATTCAGTTGATTTTATACGAACGCAAATAACATCGTCTCCAAATCGAAATCAAAGCCGAAGACAACAAGAATAAGAACGAACGAAACCAAGGAATTCAAACATTATAAAAACCAGGGATTGAAGTAGATGTGAGTGAAAAGAATCACTCACCTTAGTTTGAAGCGAATTGAAGGAGCTATGAGCAAAACGAGGAATCATCGGTCAACAGGCAAGCAACTCCGATCGATCAACTTAAAGTTGGCAGCCTCATTTTCACAAGCCCTAATTTTTATTCAGGAGGAACGAACGAAAGAAAATCACGAGGCCGCCATTTTTTTTTCTTTTCATCTGTTTAGGTTTAGGGTTTCGAATGAATGAAAATGGAGAGGGGGATCGGGTATTAACTCGAGATAACACGGCACAAAAACCCATGGGCCAATATTCAATTGAAAGCCCACATAGTTCCTTAATCAAATTATTAAAGAATCACAACCCGATTTAAAGACTCTAAATAGCAATTAACAACCAATTTAATCGTCATTTGATGATAATTAATTGTTACAAAACCCCGGCTTGTTACAGACTCCCCTCCTTATAAAAATTGCGTCCCCGCAATTTTCATAACCAAGGTCGTCACTAACAATTATTTTTCTAACATAAATTGGTTAAGCTACAAAAATAAAGGTCAAGAACACACACGTCAAAGAAATCTTTTAATTCCATAAAAGAAATTCACAAATTCTCAACAAAATCCAATCATCAAATAGATAATCAGAAAACAGCAAACTGAATAAATACAATTATCAGCGATATTTAATTATCAATTGGATAATTACAATTCAAAAATCACAAACAACAATATCTAATTATCAACAAAGACAATTAGTAAACACAAGTCACAAATCACGAAACCACAAATATCGAGTTATCCAACAGATAATTAGAAAACACGAAATTTATAATCAGCAAACTCTAACTATCAACAGAAATAGATAGAAAACAGCAATTCAATATAATCAACATAATCTAGAATCAATTAGAGACTAGAAAATCTCATAATCAGCAAAATCAACAAATATCCAATTATCAAAAACGATAATCAGAAATCTCAAATCAACAAATATCTAATTATCAAAAACGATAATCAGAACAACAAATATCCAATTATCAAAAACGTTAATCAGAACTACAAATATCCAATTGTCAAAAACGATAATCAAAACAAAAAATATCCAATTATCAAAAACGATAATCAGAAAAACAAATATCCAATTATCAAAAACGATAATCAGAATAACAAATATCCAATTATTGTGATATCCCGGTAATTTTGCAAAATCAATTTAATAATCTTTATGTACAATTAAATTGATTTGATGATAATTGATTAATAATATATGAATTGGTTTAATAATATGATTTAAATAAATATTTAATTTGTGATTTTGTCTTTTAAAAAGCTAAAATAAATGTTTTAAATTATAATGTCTATATATATTTGTATATATATTATAGTTTATATTTGTTGTGGAATTTAATAAATAAATAAAGTTTTGTTTTAAAATTCTAAAAAGATATTAAGCTTTTAAAAAAAATCTATTTAAACTTGTAATTATATGGTTTGATAATATTTAAAATAAATGAAATTGTTTAAAATTTGTCTTGGCTTAATTTTTGTTTTAAATTTAAATAAAAGTTGATTTTATTTCTTTTTAAATATTATTTGAGTAATATGATTTGGGTATATTCTATATAAGTCAAAATATAAAATAGCCTATGATTTAAATTCATTTAAATATAAAAGTGATTTATAATTTCTTTATAAAACATATAAAATTTGTTAAATTGTTATTTTAAGCCATATTAATAAATATACTATTTTTCATAAATATAAAAGGAATTAAAATAAGAAAATAGTATTATCATTTTAAATTAAATAAATTGATTTTAATTTGGGATTCAAAGGATTAAATTGAATTGAAATTGTTTTTGAAATTCAAATTAATTGATTCTTTAAAATATTTGTATAAGTTTTAATTTATAAATTGTTTTATTTACATTTTATAAAAATAAGAAAATCATATATATTCATTCATACATAAAATAAATTAAAGAAAACTCTTTTTAAACATTTAAAAGTATAACTTAATTAAATAAAGACAAGTGTTAACTATTAAACAAATCTAAGCTACATGTGTTAATTGTAAAACAAACAAAATGACAAGTGTCATTTGATTTTAATCTTTTCTTTATTTTAATTAAAGTATTTTTAGCCTTTTAAAACATTTTTCACTTTCCTTTATTATCTTTTAAAGATCAAATGCTAGTTGAATCAAGAGAAAACATTTCACTTAAAAAATCTGAAAATCCCTCAAAAACAAAATCTGCAAATTCATAATCAAATCTGCATGCAACTACATTTGCATCTCTGGAAGATCAACTGCATTTTTTCAAAATCAATCAACCAGAATATCAACCTGCAAATTCATAATGAAGTCTGCATTTTTGCAACCTGAAGATCATTGCAATTCATCTCTGGAATCAACTTTGAATCAGGCCCGCATGCATCTAATATTGGTCAGAGTTTTAATTTGCAAGTCTGCATACATGAAGTTTTAACAGAAATCTAAGGCTTTCCTAAAATCATGATGGCTCTGTTAAGATCAGGTGAGTAACATTTTAAAATTTAATTAAGTTAATTTTGGTTGCTTAATTTATCTCTAGAAGAAAAAAAATTGGTTGTGTATGAACATTTGATGAATATGTGTGTATTTATTTTAATACTGCAAATCAATCTGTTTCCAGGATTCAAGTTTTATTTAATTCCCGATCTCTTGATTCAAATTATAGTTAGTAATTAAGTTACAAACAAATTTATTTATGTGCTCATATAATTAAGTTTGAAATTTTAATTAGTTAAGATAAAATCAAACCTGCTGTGGACACAAAAAGGATCTGGGAACATGAAGTTGTTTGAAACATAAATTACTTAATTTATTAAATTTAGATTATGATCTTAAACCATTCAAGGAAACAAGATTTTTAAATCAGAATACACAATTTATAGTTTAAGATTTATGGGCAATTCACCTTGATTCTGGAAAATGTAAATTTGGGAAATCCTGATGATTTTGGAAATTTGGAAGTTTGAAATTTCTTCTATTTGTTGTTGAGAGTTAAAGCATTTCAAGAAAATTATCAACTTAATGGATAATTTATGGGATTAGCAGTGATAAGGGTTTTGGGTTCTGTAACCCTAGTTCTTGGTCATATTCAAATTTGGATCATGCTCTCACTCTGGTTGACCGAGTGTGAAGCTGTCTTGGGAAAGTGTAGCTGGGACTATGACGAGATTGTGACTGAAGTTTCGACTTAAACGATGGTCGGAGGGAGGTGAATTCGTCGTTGACAGGGTTGTGGAGTTATGGGTGCACTGTGTTCCAGGTTTTGAAAAGGGGGTTGTTCTGTTGGATTTTGGATAATTGGAGACTTCTGATGTTTTGGGTGATCATGTTGGATTAAGAGGGGGTTGGTGGACGAGGATGATCATCGTTGATGATCGAAAACTGGCCATGGCTATGTGCATGTGCACATTGGTCATATGGAGGAGATTTGGTTTCTAGAATATGGTGAAGATGTGGAGCTCGGGTCACTTCAGTTTTTGCTCGAAGTTAAGGCAAGGGTGACTCGAAGTAAATCAGTTTTGGCTCGGGTAGTTATTTTTAAGTTTTCAGGTTTGTTCCTGAAACCTGAACTGCTTTAGGTTTTTTTTTAAAAAAAAAAATAAAACCAAATTTTAAAATAAGCAAGGCAAGCTTAAATCTATACTTAAAGCAAGATTAAATTATGAATTCAAATAGGTTTGAATTTCAGATTTTGAATAAACAAGATTTGCAGAAATGAAATATTTAAAAACTGAAACCTGCATAGTTTTTTATATATAAAGTGAATTTAAATCTGGAAATAAGATTTAAACAAGATTTAAATTTTAAATTAAAATCTGAATTTGAAATCCTGAATTCAAATTAGAAGTTGAATCTGAAAGTTTCAAATAAAAACAAGTTATAAATTCAAATGTTATAATCAAGTTGAATATTTTAGAATTTTATAACATATGAAATGAAAATTTAAAACAGAGTTTTAAATTTAAATCTTTGAATCTAAATCTGAAAGCATGATTTGAATTTTGGTTGTAATATAAATAAGATTTGAGCATAAATGTTTCAATATCGTTTGAAATATTTAAGGTATTTTAAATTTATTTAAATTGAATATGGGCTAAAGTTAAACTATTCTTCTAAAATTGCTTTAAGAGATAAGTGATCCTTTAAAATGAAAACTAAATAGTTTTTAAATATTTAAAATCTTGTTTAAGCTTAAATTTAATTTCATTTTAATTTTAATTTAAAATGGAATTTAGAAAAATTTAAAAGCAATTTGTTTTTAAATTACTTTGATAATGATAAGTAAATTATTAATGAGGTTAATGATTTTCATTAAATTGTTTTGAACTTAATAATTTATTACCTGATTAAGGAAATTAAGTTTATAATTAATTAATTTAATTAATTAATAATTAGGATATTAATTAAATAATTAAGGGTTTATTTAATTAATAAAAAGATTAAGTAAGTTAATTAAACTTGATTAAAGTGTGATTTAGAAATTAATTAAGTAAGGTTTGATTAATTTAATTAGTGAATTGAATTTATTAATCAAGTAATTAATAACGAATTAAGTTTTTAATTATCACTTGATTAATTAAATAATTAGAAATGAATTAAAGAGTTTCTTTAAATAAATTAAGAATTAATATTGATTAATTCAATTAATTACTTTGGAAAAGTAAATAAAGATTTGTTATTGGTTAATGAAGGTCATTAACATAGTATTATTTTATAATTAATTAATGTGATTAATTTTAATGATTAATTGTATTAATTAATTTAAAGATAATCATTTGAGAATTATTTAAGTAAACTTACTTAATGAAAGTAATTAAGAAAATTACTCACTAATTGTAATTAATTAATTTTATTTTTGATTAATTAAGTTGATTAATTTAGTTTAATTAATTTAATTTAATCATTGGATGATTTGAGAAGTAATTACCAATGTAATTAAAAATGCATAATTACTTAGTGAAGTAATTAAGAAGATAAATTACTTGATGTAATTTAATATAAAGATATTTGGATAATGGAGGAGTCTTGGAAAATTAATTACTTTGTGAATTTAATATGTTGAATAATTACTCAAGTAAGTAATTAATAATTAATTACTTAGTGTAATTAGTTTAGGGTTTTATAATTGAGTTATTTGAAGAAAATAAATAGATATAATTAATTTAATGTAATTACTTAATGTGATTAATCAAGAATGATTAACCAAATAGGATAATTGATAATTAATTTAATAGAGTAATTATAAAATAATTTGGGATCATTAATTTTAATAATTAATGATATAATTAAGGATTGATTAATAAGAACAATTAATCAATGAAGAAATTAATTAATGTAATTAATTAAGGATTAATGTAATTAATTATTATTAATTAATAAATAAAGTAATTACAGGTTAATTACTGGATTTGGTTTGGGATAATTAATTTATGGAATTAATTAGAGGTTAATTACTTAAATATAATTAAAGGGTAATTAATCAAGATGATTAATTAGGGTAACTTGTTAAGAATAATTAATTGATTGATTTATAATTAATTGATGTGTAAGCAAGATTTATATGAATAAGTAATTAATTTATTTTAAATTAATTAAGGAAGATGTAATTAATTTAATTCATTTTAAATTAATTATAGAATGTGATTTAATAAGTCATTGCTTATTAATGATGATTGATATTTATTACGCTGATTGGTTGAGATCTCAGATATGAGATAAATGATGTTGTGTGATTTGGATGCTATGGTTGCATTGAGTTGATAATATGAATTATCTGTTTGAGTTGATAATATAGATTATCTGTTGTGATGATAATATTGATTATCTATTATGATGTTGTGTATTATCTATCTGTGTGTATATAGATAATATTGAATTGAATTGTTTTAAACTTTAAAACAACATGGACCTAAAAGACACGCTTTGGATTTCGATGAGTCCGGGATCGGGTTTCCATATTTGGATATCCGAAAACCACATCGATCCAAATTAACGATAGGTCGAGAATCTTATGTGAAGAGTAAAGACTCGAGGTGTAAGGACTATCCGTCAGTATAACTCTAGGGGTGATTCCGTGATGAGTTTGACGGAACTAGTTCTTATAGGTTCGAGATGGTGATTTCGAGTGCAAGGGTTATCGTCGTTAACTCTGAGGGTGATTCCAAAATGAGTGTAACGAGATAATGCCTTCGGTTTCTTTCGAACCCGGAAGGAACTTGTATGGATTGAATGCTTTCAGAACATCGTCAGGTGGACGATGAGCATTCTAAGAGATGTGTTCTCTAAAGGTAATCGTAGCCTCAATCCTCATCAACCGAGAATGGCTAAAACAGAGGAGGTGCAGCAAGGCTTCGTGGGTAGCTCCCACTAGAGAGCGAGATTGATCCTTATCTAGAAGTCCCTTTATTTTCGGCTGTGTGGGCAGTTGGTTGCAAACAACTGCGGGGTTGTCTTGTTCGAAACTGTTCAGTAAGGAATGGTTTCGGCCTTGTGTTGCAAGGGAGCGGGCGTACTCCTCGGTACGGTGATCTAGGCCACGTACTGTGACGGGCGGTACCCCAGTAGCCCTGACATTGTATGGAATCCACAATCCAATAAGTGCCAACGGTTTTGATTGTATTACCCACTTTTGTGGCTAGTAGCTGGAATTTAATAGATGTAACAATTTCGGCTATTTCTTATTTACTTGAAAACCCTAGACATTATTATAATATCACCGGATTTCCTATCAAATGTTTTGGTTAACGTAAGGTAAAAACTTTTCCATATTTATGTGTGGGAAGTCTTACGTGATAACTTTTCTTTTCAAATGGTTTTTCTAAGTTAAGCAACCTTAACCTGTTACTCACACTAGACCCATGTCTGACCCAGAGTTTATCTTTTGTTTTCTTAAACTCTTGGGTACTCAAATTTTTACGAGTAGCCAAGGGATTCAGGTTAGCTTTGACAAATATTGGAGGAGCAATAGAGCAGGAGGCTTCTGCGTTGTAGATATATAATTTCCGCTGTGTATTCTCTATGTTGTGTGTATTAGGTTGTAAATACTAGACAGGCGTTTATAACTGACTAGTATATGTGAGGCGTATGATGTGTATCTCTGATTGATATTGTATATTATGAAAATACTTATGTTATTAATATAATTTATTCGTTCCGTTGTTGAGATTCTTGTGTTGTTTCTTCTTTCTCTTCTTTCTTTTCTTCTTCTACCCTTTTCTTTCTTAATTGATGATGCGATTTTCTGGCAGTAGAAAGTCGGGTCGTCACAGTTGGTATCAGAGCATTAGGTTGAGTGAATACCTAGGCTCTGGAGTGGTGTCTATCTTGAGAGAGCGTATTTGTAATTTTTAATATATTTATTTATTTATTTTATTTATACCTATCTATTGGGTTACCTGTTCGGGTTTTCCAATATGGGTTATAAGGTGGATTGAGGTAATGGTGTGTGTAACACAACTACTGATTGGTTGGAGTTTGAATGTTTGAGGGTGGAAGTGTATCTGTCGAGACTATAGACCTAATACTGTCTCGAGTGAGTTTTGAAGTGGTGTAAGGACTTCGTTGATCTCTGAAGGTAACCTGTTAAGGTTCGGAGTTCATCTTTGAAGTTGAATGAGTAGAGTTTGGATCTGTTGGCTGAGCAGAAGCGAGCGATGGTATCTTGATACGTCAGGAAATAGTAGCTGCGTGATGAGAGGCAGTGACTATGGATGTTTCCGAAGATATTTAATTGGAACAAGTTTAAGGAAGTAGGTCTGCTTTGGTGTTATGGCTGAGTTCAGCAAGGTGTTTCTGTTTGATTTGAAATCTGAGTTCTCGAAGAACTTTGGAATAGGAATTCTTTGGTATTGGTGTCAGCAATACAGCTCGGAGTGTTCTGTGTGTTGGCGGAATATTTAAGGCTTAGCAATTTTGTGGAGGTGGAGTTCAGAAGCAATAGAGTAAAATTCATTTCTTCGATGGATTGGCAAGACCAGCATAAGCTGTTCTGATTTGCTAAAGAGAGAACATTTTCTTTGGATTTTAGTTTGGATTGATCGCAAAAGTGACTTGCGGTAGTTGAGTATTCTCTTGGATTGTTAGAGATTTTTCTGGATGTTTTCAAAGAAGTCAGAGGTTGTCCGCATCTAGAGATTCAGTTTTCTTATCAACCAGGATTCCAAGTAAGGTACCGGTGGTTCAATTAGTTGAAGGTTGGTTTCTTGAGATGGAATTTGTTGAAGCAACTCAGGATTGGAGGAATTACTGAGTTTTCTCTGGGTTATCAGAGATCTTCTTGGTTTTGCTTTCCAGTTGCTCTTGTGTTTTTCATCAGCATTCTTTTCTACTCCAGATCAGAGTTGTGCAGTGGAAGCAGTTTGGGAGTGCAACTGCTTTTCTTTTCCGGATAGGAGAAGTTTGTTTTCTTTTGATGGTTGTGAGTGGAGTTTGTTCTTGATCTTGATTGATCGTGGAGGATCATTCTGGTGGTTTGGGTTGGTCTAGTTTATTTCTTGAGACATCAGCAAAGGTTGAGTTGATCAGGAAGGATGTAGGCAGCCTAAGATCGACCGAAGGATTTTGTGAATCTGAAGTCGGGAATCTGATTTTGGATAAGTTTCTCAGTTTTTAGGAGCTATAAATTTTGGTAAGTTTGGGGAAGCTAGCTCCAAGATGTTTTGGATTTCTTCTGTGTTCTGTTTTGGATAAGTGTTTGATTTTCTGGATTGAATTGCCAGTTTGGACCACTGGAATTCGATGTGTTTCACGTATCTCTGAGGGAGTATGTGTATGATCTATTTTTGGTTTTAGAATCAGTTGTTCTGGGAGATTTGGTTATTGTGTCAGACTTGTATATAGTTTGATGTCTTGTTCAGTTGTAGGATCTAGATGAGTAGGAGTTCTGTAGCTTAGTAATGTTGATTGTTTGGGTTTTATAGAGCGAGTATCCCGGTGCTTACTTGGGAAACTTGAGGAAACTCTATCCTGAATTTTTTCTGGATAGTTAATTTTGTTTGATTGGATGAATTGATTGCTATGGTTTATAGCATATGTTTGACATATGCTTGTGTTTTGAAATTAAAATATCTTTAAAATAGGTTATTAAATTACCTTTGTTTTAAATTTCGGGGACGAAATTCTTTTAAGGGGGAAGGAATGTGATATCCCAGAAATTTTGACAATATCAATTTAATAATCTTTATGTACAATTAAATTGATTTGATGATAATTAATTAATAATATATGAATTAGTTTAATAATATGATTTAAATAAATATTTAATTTGTGATTTGTATTTTAAAAAGCTAAAATAATTGTTTTAAATTATAATGTGTACATATATTTGTATATATATTATAGTTTATCTTTGTTTTGGAATTTAATAAATAAATAAAGTTTTGTTTTAAATTCTAATAAAATATTAAGCTTTTAAAAAAATCTATTTAAACTAGTAATTATATGGTTTGATAATATTTAAAATAAATGAAATTGCTTAAAATTTGTCTTGGCTTAATTTTTGTTTTTTTTTGGCAAGGCCAGCCGGTTTTATAGTGGACCGTCCACTTTTTATTACGAACGTAATAAAAATTGAAGTACAGGAGCAAGGTAAAAGCACCTTAACTACTAAAAAAAAAGAAAATAGAGCACAGGTACGTGATAGCTATGTCACAGTAACTACAAATAGCACAAAAACTAGCACTCCTCCGAGGAGGGAGAATCACCAACAACCCCAGACACCAAAGAAGAACACAAAGGGACAGACCCACAAAGACCAGCAAAAGGGCGGAACGGGAGAGCAAGACAAGGGTCAAAATCCACAACATCAGAAGAGTAGATAAATGAGCGATCCCAAGATGGATCAGCAAGCATGTCAGAATTCGAACTCGCATCCAAACCGTCCAAATCAAGAACTAGTGAATCACCAGAAGGTTTGTAGCGAAGGCATCTAAGGTCCAGTAGATCATCAGAGACAAAACGGAAGAAAGATTCATTAGCCGGGTTATATCTCATATCAGAAATGGGATCAATCCAACACCCTTCGGCCTCATCCCAAGCAACAGGAGGCGGCATAGAGGCAGGGTCTGGAACAACTAAATGGATGTCAGGAGCAACACTAGGAACCATAGTACCAGGAGGGGGATCAGGTGAAACTAGAGGCGAAGGAGTAAAACACAGATCTGACAACATAGCTGCAGGAGCAGGATGAAAGTGAGAGGGAGGGGAAGAAACCTTGGGGACCCAGATCCTACGTCGAGGGCGCGGCAAAGGGATCTTCAGAGCAGCCGCGGATGCTTCAGAATGGTGGCAATCGATAGTCAGGTGGCCAAAAGAGTGACAGGAGATACAAATATCCGGAACCCAGCCATAGCGAACTCTGACTTCCACAACATGCCCGACAGCAAGCTGAACAGGAATAGATGTAGGGAGAGGCTTAAAGGGGGAAATTTCAATAAGAGCCTTCGCATACATCAGCTTATCACGCGCCACGGTATTAGAGTCAAAACATTTCAGTTTTCCAACATTGCAAGCTAGCCAATTCAAACCAATAAGAGGCTGAAGTGCAGAGGGAATCTGTGAAAAATAAAACCAAACAGGGGTAGATAATACTTGTTCACGAGCACACGCCACGGTAGGAGACCAGGGGGTAACAATAAATGGCCTTCCATCAATAAAAGAAGGCTCGGCTTCCAAAACAAGCCGTCGATCTTCAGAAGAGGAAAACTTTAAGTAATACATCGAATCGATCATCTTCACATGCAAATTACCACGAAGCTTCCAAGCCCTTCGTAGAACCGAAGTCGCATTCAAAAGACGGTGATTAGGTTCCAGAAAAAAACCAACCAAATAGTCTGACCAAAATTCCACACCGGCTTGCAAAACACTAGGGGGAGGAATCATCACTCCATTTTCCTCAACCAAATCAAAATCAATCGGGATGTAGGCACCCGCATTACGAGGCAGGGACGAGAATAGAGAAGACCACGAATTTGAGGTAGGCTTCAAAACATCTGTACCACGGTTCTCAACAAACCTGGGGGCAATAGTGGCAGAAGGAATAGAAGCATCTGGGCAAGCTACACTGTCAATAGGTACAGAATTCACTGGGAAATTAACACAAACACCTGTTGTGCCCTGACCACAATAAGGAAAACCAGCCGATATACACCCCTGAACTTGCTCAGACACACCAACAACCAAACTTGCATCATAGTCATCAATCAAATTAGACTTGCCCACATCAAAATTCAACGAAACTGGCTTACTAACATCAAGTCCACACGCAACAGAAAACGGCAGAACTCCAAGAAAAGACGCACTAGCATCCGAGGCCAGGGGACTGGGACGAACATAAGTAACACCAATAGAGGCTGCAAGAGGATCAGCAGGGGAAGAGTCCGCATGCAAAGCACCACCAGTACGCAGATCACTGAGAATAGGAACTACGTTCTCAACAGCAAAAGGACGAACAACTGATGTGCATCGTTCACAACACAACTTATCAGCAGAAGCATGACGCAACCCACAATCCAACTCCGCAAAATCATCACTAATAGCAACAGGAACAACACCAAAGTCGATACCAACAACAACAGTATCAACCGCGACAACGTATTCACGCACAGGCGCAAGACCACTACTGACAGCACCAACAGGGGATTCCATTAGTTCACGTCACGAGCTAGGGCTTACATCAGAAACAGGGGTTGAGATCTTGGCAGCAGGGAGAGGGGGAAAATCAGAGCCAGAGAACACGGGCGGCATCGAACACAAAGGCAAAGACTGCTTGAATATCCTACCAGATCTAGTAGAGGAGGGCGTAGAGGGAGGAGCATCGGGGTGGGTTGGAAGAAGAGGAAGATGGCTGGGCATATGGAAGAAACGAAGGGAGAAAGAGGGTGGAAGAAACGGTCGCAATCAACTAACGTGAAGGCAAGTCACAAAATAAACAGCAGGTCGCCATTACCAAAAAAGAAAAATTTTTAGAAATGAAAAACTTTGGGGACAGGGAGACTATGTCGCTCTGACCTTTGGTTAAGCCGGTTTTAAAGTGGCCGTGCACTATGTCTCATTATTGTGGCCGCTGGGAATCGATCCGGTGCCACTACAACACAATGTAGCCACATCCACCTTTGCTTAATTTTTGTTTTAAATTTAAATAAAAGTTGATTTTATTTCATTTTAAATATTATTTGAGTAATATGATTTGGGTATATTCTATATAAGTCAAAATATAAAATAGCCTATGATTTAAATTCATTTAAATATAAAAGTGATTTATAATTTCTTTATAAATCATATAAAATTTGTTAAATTGTTATTTTAAGCCATATTAATAAATATACTATTTTTCATAAATATAAAAGGAATTAAAATAAGAAAATAGTATTATCATTTTAAATTAAATAAATTGATTTTAATTTGGGATTCAAAGGATTAAATTGAATTGAAATTTTTTTTGAAATTCAAATTAATTGATTCTTTAAAATATTTGTATAAGTTTTAATTTATAAATTGTTTTATTTACATTTTCTAAAAATAAGAAAATCATATATATTCATTCAAACATAAAATAAATTAAAGAAAACTCTTTTTAAACATTTAAAAGTATAACTTAATTAAATAAAGACAAGTGTTAACTATTAAACAAATCTAAGCTACATGTGTTAATTGTAAAACAAACAAAATGACAAGTGTCATTTGATTTTAATCTTTTCTTTATTTTAATTAAAGTATTTTCAGCCTTTTAAAACATTTTTCACTTTCCTTTATTATCTTTTAAAGATCAAATGCTAGTTGAATCAAGAGAAAACATTTCATTTAAAAATCTGAAATCCCTCAAAAACAAAATCTGCAAATTCATAATCAAATCTGCATGCAACTACATTTGCATCTCTGGAAGATCAACTGCATTTTTTCAAAATCAATCAACCAGAATATCAACCTGCAAATTCATAATGAAGTCTGCATTTTTGCAACCTGAAGATCATTGCAATTCATCTCTGGAGTCAACTTTGAATTAGGCCTGCATGCATCTAATATTGGTCAGAGTTTTAATTTGCAAGTCTGCATACATGAAGTTTTAACAGAAATCTGAGGCTTTCCTAAAATCATGATGGCTGATGTGCACGTAAATGTGCACATTTTTATCGCCATATTTTATCTATTTAAATTAAATAAATGATCATATTGGGTATTTTAACTTGTTTTAACCAAAATTCACATTAATTCTAAATTGTCACACATTCATCTTCATACAAAGGTGAAATGGTCATTTTTGTGCATTTATTAAATTGTGAAAATTTACTTAGAATTTTCTATGTTTTTTGTAGGAAATTTGGTGAATTTTACAAGTGGCTTCATGAAGATATGCATGCACAAAATCAATACAAAGGAATGAAGATGGAAATAATTCAAAGTGAAGAACATGGAGGACCCCACCTACCCACCTACCTTAATGTACAAATTAAAGGCTAATGCACATGCTTTTGGAGTTAATGGCTTCATATACACTTAATGGGGGATTAAGACATGTTAATGATAACTTGGCCTCCACACTTCCTAAGGGGCATTTTGGGCATTCCCCAAAAAAATGAATTAGGGTCTTAACACTTGTATAAATACCCCTTATGTTTCATGTAGATCTTCCTCTTAGTTAGTTAGTTTTAGTTTAGAAAATAAATCAAAGCTCTCTTTCTTTCCATGGCTACATAGCCACTTTGTTTCATGTAATTTTCTTTTCCTTTATGCAATGTTAATTCTCTTTTATTTACATGCTTCTTCTCTTCTTATTTAATAGTGTAGATCTACCTTTATGCAATTAGATTAGTTGTCTTTTCCATTAGCTTTCATTTTCCTTTCTTTTTGATTTCATGTTGCTTTCTACATTTGTTGATTTGATAACAAATATGAGAGCTTAATCCCTACAATTTAGGGGTAATGAAGCTCTCTAGTATGTAGATGCAACATTTTGATGTTTATGCTCTCTTTTTGTGCTTTAATGGAAACACTTGAGGTGGTTTAATGATGTTGTTTAGCTTTGAATTTGATAGTCTATGTTGTTCATAACAAATAGGCTATGCTTAAACAAACATAACACAAATTGCCTCTTCATCTAAATATGATTATGGCAAAGAAGTGAATGTTGAAATTGAAATTTGATAGCCTATATTTCAAAACAATAGTTAATAGGCTATGCTTAAAGTAGATTTTGCTTTCAACTTTGTTTTCATATTTCATGAGAGTTAAATGTGTATTAGTGGTTGTGTTATGGTTTGATGGTTTATATTGAGCTAATTAATAGCACAAATATACCATACTTATGATAAGCACATCAACTAATTACACTAATGAAAAGAAAAGAGAGATCATAACTTCATTTTGTTGATTTATGTGATCTAGAGAGTGGAAGTTGCCTCTAAATTGTCTTAACACTCTCATATTTTTATCTATTTTCTTTTGTCATTTTTCTTCTTTTTTTTAGTTAATCACTCTCTCGACTTTGGTATAATTTGATTGAGTAGGAAATTTAAATCATCAATTCCCTGTGGATCGATCCGTATTCGCCGCGTGCTACATTCGTACACCGTGCGCTTGCGGTTATTTTTAAATTTAAATTCGTTCGACGGTTTTCTAAACCGATAGAATTTCGTCGACGACCAAGTTTTTGGCGCCGTTGCCGGGGATTTGCTTTGATTTTAATTTTCTATTCTTCGAATTATTTTTATTTGATTTTTGTGTGATTTTATTTTGTGTGTTTGTTTGCTTATTGAAAAAAAAAAAGCGTGTTTGTTGTGTGATTTTTGTTTTTGCCTTTGTTTGTGTGTTTGCATTAAAAAAAAAGTTGTGTGTTTGTTTGATTTTTGTGCGCATTTGTTGCTTATGTGCTTGTTTTCTTTCCCTTTTTTTTGCATTTGCATCTCTTCATAAAAAAAAAATCATTCCATTTTCCAAGACATTTGCATCTACAAATTGGCATTTCATCTTTGCAAGTTACAAATTCCATTTTGTTTACAGTTTTTTCCCCCTTCTGTCTCTCTGTTTTCATTTCTGTGCACAGTGCACACCTGCAACATCATCCCTCTTCTCTGTTTCAAGCATTCCCATTCCCTGCTGCCATACCTCCTTCGACTGTGCACCACAACCATCTAATCACCTGACCCTTCCCCTGACTGCACTGCCAGTCATCACTTCCACCGACAGTGCCGAGCCTCTACTTCATAGCCACAACAGTGCACATCCTTTACCACCGATATCACCTCTACTTCATAGCCACAAACTGCATCGCATTCCCACTAGTGCCCATACCACCCAACCTTCCAACTAAGCACTGTCAAACGGCCTTCCTCCATCACCATGTTCCCTGCCTGAGAACTCCGACATCAACCTCCCCACCCACAGTCGCCTCTTATCGCCAATTCGAATCCCCAAATCTAACCCACAACAACCCCCTACCGCGACCACAACAACAACTACACGGCCTCGAACAAACTACTGCAAACTGCAGCCCCCCTTCAACAGTCACCAACCACTCCCCCCTCTTCATAACTTCATCAACTCCACAATCCCCCTTCAACAAACAACACTGATACATACAACAACCATATTATTGCTGCAAATCAACACAACAATCACTGTTCAGCCAAGAAACTCAACGCAAAACACACTACAAAGCACGCTACAGCACAACACCCCATTCCCACTGACAAGCATTCTAACCATCCATTCCGACTGCCGTTCACAATCTCTCAACTATCGACCTTTCTTCCACCTACAACAGCCAACGTCGAACTCATCATCGCGGCAGCCTTCACCAAATCGAACAACTCGATCAGATACCCCCAAACCGCAGCTCCAAAGTTCGAACACTCAACCAGGATCTCCAAGTCCAACTCACGAACAACCAATCAACTGCGGCCATTGAACTTCACGACCATCAACTGCGGCCACTCCCCTGAACAACTCGCCTTCCCCAATCCCAATCGATTCGAAGGAACATCCCAAATTCCCTCATCTCCAACATCACCAACCCAATATCGATCGCTAGTAATCATTGGTGGATGAATGAACAATAAATCGAACGAATTTAATTTTGTATTTGTTTTTATGACTTTTGAAGTCAGTTTGTTTAAGTGTGTTATTCGATTTTGAAGTAAATCTCTGGTAAAAGGAGTTTGTGATTAAGAGTGTGGTTCGATTTACTGTGTTGTGGGGTAATTAAGTGTATTGTTAGATTTAGTGAGTGTAGCCTTTGGGCTATTTCAGTTTGGGCCGTGTGATTTAGTGTAGAATTTCTTCTTTTCATTTTTTTTTAGGTTTAATCTTTGTAATTTAGTTCTTCTTTCCAAAAAAAAAAAAAAACAAATAAGTTTCTTTTGTTTTATTTTACTTCTTTTGATTTCACTTGTTTTGGATTTTCACTTGTTTTATTTTCTTCTTTGATAATCATTCAAAAACAAAACTTGGTATATATCTTGTTTTTTATCTCAGGTTGCCAAAGCAGAAAAAGGAAGGAGCCATTTGCTAAAAGAAAACTTCTTGCTCGCTAAAAAAAAATCCTTTCGTAGTTGCATTGTTAATACACGTTTAATTTCAGTTCTGCATTTCATCTTAGATTTTGATTAATAATAACGGTTAGACATCGATAACACTTAATTGTATATTGACAATTTGTCTTCTTTGAACAATTTAATTTCTTGGTGTCTAGGCTACGGCAGAGCAACAATCGGTTATAAATATTACGGTGATTCGTAAATATTATGCTGAATTGTTTCTCTGAAGGTACTTAAACCTTCGGCTGTATTGCTACGGTGATTCGTGGTGCACCGACAACCCCTGCCCGTTACCTGGCTGAGAACTATCTTGTTTATCTAAGACAATGTCTGATTATACAATTTGGGGTTAACTTAGGATAAATCATTTGTAATTAACCTTGCATTCATTTAGTTGCATTTGTTCATGCATATTTAAAAAAAAAATTCAAAATCCAAAACTAAAAAAATTGTAAATAATCCTTTTATTTTTCTTTGCAATTTTTAAATCCTTTTCCTTTGAAATTTCTAAAATCCAAAAAAATTTAGAAATAAAAATCCAAAAAAATGTAAAAAAAAAACTTTTTCTTAAAATAAAAAAGCCAAAAAAAAATTGAAAATCCAAAAAAAACAAAAATCAATTTTCCATTTTGAAAAATAAATTCTACTTGTAAATATTTTTCTTTACAATAAAAAACCAAAAAAATAATCTTGAAAATGTCCGAGTTTCCTTTTTCTTACTCACTTGAATTTAACTGTGAAAATGAATATAATCCGTATGAGTTCACTCCAAATTCGTATGGATATTTTAACAACTTTTGTGTAAATAATTCAAATTTCGAACAACAAACTTTTCAAAACGATGATCAACCCTCACCTCTCGAAAATAGCATTTTGTCCTTACTTGAACTCTCTACGCAACAAAATCAAGAGATAAACGAGTTGTGCAGTTCATATTTGTGCTATAACTCGAATCAAAGTTTTCAAAATAATCAAAATTTGAATTCACTTCAAAATTGAAATGATTTCGAGTGTAACCCATGCCAATTCAATTTCGAGCTTCAAAATGAATTTCAAAATCAAGATGAAAATGTGAACCAATTTTCAAATAATTTTGGCAATGGGAATAGTTTCAATAACGATACGATTGAAAACTTTGGTTGTCAACAAATTCAGAATGAAAATTTTCAAATTAATAATCACGAATTTGATTTTGTTGACCAAATGGAAAAAGATCACGGGGATTTATTACTTGAAAAATACAAAACTTTTCGTGAAAATCATAATCAAATCTCAACTTACGAAGAATCAAATAATAATCTACCGTTTATCAAAATTGACAATTCTTGTTCTCAACAAGTCTAAATCAAAAAAATTTCAAGTTAATAATTACAAAATTGACTTTGTTGAGCAAATGAATGAAATTTACGATGATCACATGAATTTGTTGAGCAAAACATTGGAAAATTTTCGTGAGAAACAAAATCAAATTTCAATGTGTGACGAGTCAAACGATAATCCATCTTTTACCCAAATCGATGATTTTCAAATAACAACTTTTGAAATTGAAAATGATGATCTTAATGAAGTTGTTGAAAACACGGTAATTGAGTTGGATTTCAATTCTTTTGAGGGTGTGGAGCCAAATTTAAAATTCGACCTTCCTTTTCTCGATTTTGAAAATTTGAATACAACAACTTTGAATTTTGAACTTGAGACATGCAATAAAGTTGTTGATAATCGAATGAAGGAAGACGAATTTAATGAACACAAATTTTTTGGACTTTTGGATGACGAGTTGTTAAATTCCGACGGGGAAGATGAAAATCACCATTTCGATTTTGAAATCAATAACTCTGAAAATGTTTTCAATGACAAGCTTGAATTTCAAATTGGTGAAAATAAATATGAACTTCAATCAATTGTTTTATCGACCCCAAAAATCATCGAAAATAAAACAACTCGTACGATTTTTAATAAAACGACATTCGTTTTTCCAAATCAACGTTCAACTTCGAAATGTTTTACGGTTTGGTTTTCTGCGCTTGAGCTGTGTCTCGTATACTTGACGAGACAAATGAATCGGTCTTTGGAAGACCATTTCATTTACTTTTTGACGATATACTTTCTGATCTCGTATAAATACCGTTCGTTTTCATGTAAATAATAATAAACACCCCTTTCACTTGGGTTGACTGTGGGGACACAGTCAAAATCAAGTGTGGGGGGAGAATAATCTTGATATTTTTTTTTTCATGGTTTATTTTTGCTTTAAAATCACAAAAAAAATTAAAACTCAAAAAAAAAATCCCAAAAACAAATTTTCTTTTGATTTATTTTTAAAAGAAACACTATAAGATAAATATATGCCTTTGGTTTATTAAACTGAAATTTTTGAAAATTTATTGGTCTTAACAAAAATAAAAATGAAGTTTGATTACAAATAATAATGGCTTAACTAGTATATAGGAAGATTCATATGTGTTAATTATGAAGTACATCCTAATTGAAAATCTTTGTTTTAAAAAGTGGTTGATTTAAAGTAAAGGATATAATATTTTTTTTGTCTTCTAAGTTAAATGGTGCTAAGATGATTTTGCAAAACTCCCTCTCAAAAAAATATAAAAATAAAAAATAATAACATCTAAGTATTCACTCTCATTTAAAAGTCCTCACGGTTATGCATGGGTGATTACTTGGAATTTTTGATCATGTGCTTTCATACTCATTTAAAAGTCCTCACGGTTATGCATGTATAGAACACATGTTAAAAAAAAGACTTAATAAAAACCACCTATGGTCGATAGGTGTATGCACGAAAGTGTGTACACTCGCCATGCTTTGTACTCCCCTCACATAAGCCCGAAAGGCAGTGCATGGGTGGTATATCTGGCCTCAGTTTACTTGAGCTAGGTGTGTAGTTTTTCTTGCAAATAATGAGAGAGCAAGCAATTGAAATCCTAGCACTATTTTTACTTATTTGATTTGATTTGTTATTGAAAAGAAATGAAAATACCACTTTGATAAACTATGATAATCAACTAAGGATCCATTTTATAATTACACTTTGTTATCAACCGAAACAACAAGTTAAACTATTGTCTATTTGTTATGATAACTTGATTTTTGTTGGAAATTTTGACCAGTAAATGACATAAATTTTCAAGATAATAACCAAAACCTATATTTAACTTATTCGTGTCAATTTAAAAATAAACCCTTCATTTGTAAATATTTTCAAAATTTTGCATTCATCTCTTTGTAAATAAATCTTGTATTTTGTAAATATTTCATACTGCATTTGGATTTTATGGGTAGTATCCGCTGAAAACCCTCACGAGACAACACTCGTCCTACTGGGGACACCCAGAGGTTTAACGGCTTGTTGCATACGCTCAATGCAATCGTGCTCCCTACGAAAACGGATTTATCTTAGTTTTTTCTTTATTCGAGGACGAATAAAAAGATAAGCGTGGGGGTATTTGATGTGCACGTAAATGTGCACATTTTTATCGCCATATTTTATCTATTTAAATTAAATAAATGATCATATTGGGTATTTTAACTTGTTTTAACCAAAATTCACATTAATTCCAAATTGTCACACATTCATCTTCATACAAGGGTGAAATGGTCATTTTTGTGCATTTATTAAATTGTGAAAATTTACTTAGAATTATCTATGTTTTTTGTAGGAAATTTGGTGAATTTTACAAGTGGTTTCATGAAGATATGCATGCACAAAATCAATACAAAGGAATGAGGATGGAAATAATTCAAAGTGAAGAACATGGAGGACACCACCTACCCACCTACCTTAATGTACAAATTAAAGGCTAATGCACATGCTTTTGGAGTTAATGGCTTCATGTACACTTAATGGGGGATTAAGACATGTTAATGATAACTTGGCCTCCACACTTCCTAAGGGGCATTTTGGGCATTCCCCAAAAAAATGAATTAGGGTTTTAACACTTGTATAAATACCCCTTATGTTTCATGTAGATCTTCCTCTTAGTTAGTTAGTTTTAGTTTAGAAAATAAATCAAAGCTCTCTTTCTTTCCATGGCTACTTAGCCATTTTGTTTCATGTAATTTTCTTTTCTTTTATGCAATGTTAATTCTCTTTTATTTACATGCTTCTTCTCTTCTTATGTAATAGTGTAGATCTACCTTTATGCAATTAGATTAGTTGTCTTTTCCATTAGCTTTCATTTTTCTTTCTTTTTGATTTCATGTTGCTTTCTACATTTGTTGATTTGATAACAAATATGAGAGCTTAATCCCTAAAATTTAGGGGTAATGAAGCTCTCTAGTATGTAGATGCAACATTTTGATGTTTATGCTCTCTTTTTGTGCTTTAATGGAAACACTTGAAGTGGTTTAATGATGTTGTTTAGCTTTGAATTTGATAGTCTATGTTGTTCATAACAAATAGGCTATGCTTAAACAAACATAACACAAATTGCCTCTTCATCTAAATATGATTATGGCAAAGAAGTGAATGTTGAAATTGAAATTTGATAGCCTATATTTCTAAACAATAGTTAATAGGCTATGCTTAAAGTAGATTTTGCTTTCAACTTTGTTGTCATATTTCATGAGAGTTAAATGTGTATTAGTGGTTGTGTTATGGTTTGATGGTTTATATTGAGCTAATTAATAGCACAAATATACCATACTTATGATAAGCACATCAACTAATAACACTAATGAAAAGAAAAGAGAGATCATAACTTCATTTTGTTGATTTATGTGATCTAGAGAGTGGAAGTCGCCTCTAAATTGTCTTAACACTCTCATATTTTTATCTATTTTCTTTTGTCATTTTTCTTCTTTTTTTTAGTTAATCACTCTCTCGACTTTGGTATAATTTGATTGAGTAGGAAATTTAAATCATCAATTCCCTATGGATCGACCCGTATTCGCCGCGTGCTACATTCGTACACCGTGCGCTTGCGGTTATTTTTAAATTTAAATTCGTTCGACGGTTTTCTAAACCGATAGAATTTCGTCGACGACCAATGGCTCTGTTAAGATCAGGTGAGTAACATTTTGAAATTTAATTAAGTTAACTTTGGTTGCCTAATTTATCTCTAGAAGAAAAAAAAATTGGTTGTGTATGAACATTTGATGAATATGTGTGTATTTATTTTAATACTGCAAATCAATTTGTTTCAAGGATTCAAGTTTTATTTAATTTCTGATCTCTTGATTCAAATTATAGTTAGTAATTATGTTACAAACAAATTTATTTATGTGCTCATATAATTAAGTTTGAAATTTTAATTTAGTTAAGATAAAATCAAACCTGCTCTGGAAACAAAAAGGATCTGGGAACATGAAGTTGTTTGAAACATAAATTACTTAATTTATTAAATTTAGATTGTGATCTTAAACCATTCGAGGAAACAAGATTTTTAAATCAGAATACACAATTTATAGTTTAAGATTTAAGGGCAATTCACCTTGATTCTGGAAAATGTAAATTTGGGAAATCCTGATGATTTTTGAAATTTGGAAGTTTGAAATTTCTTCTGTTTGTTTTTGATAGTTTAAGCATTTCAGGAAAATTACCATCTTAATGGATAATTTTTGGGATTAGCAGTGATAAGGGTTTTGTGTTCTGTAACCCTAGTTCTTGGTCATATTCAAATTTGGATCATTCTCTCACTCTGGTTGACCGAGTGTGAAGCTGTCTTGGGAAAGTGTAGCTGGGACTATGACAAGATTGTGGCTGAAGTTTCGACTTAAACGATGGTCGAAGGGAGGTGAATTCGTCGTTGACAGGGTTGTGGAGTTATGGGTGCACTGTTTTCCAGGTTTTGAAAAGGGGACTGTTCTGTTTGATTTTGGATAATTGGAGACTCTGATGTTTAGGGTGATCATGTTGGATTCAAGAGGGTGTTGGTGGATGAAGATGATCATCGTTGATGATCGGAAACTGGCCATGGCTATGTGCATGTGCACAGTGGTCATATAGAGGAGATTTGGTTTCTGTAATATGGTGAAGATGTGGAGCTCGGGTCATTTCAGTTTTTGCTCGAAGTTAAGGCAAGGGTGACTCGAAGTAAATCAGTTTTGGCTCGGGTAGTTATTTTTAAGTTTTTAGGTTTGTTCTAGAAACCTGAACTGCTTCAGGTTTTTTTTTTTAAAAAAAAAATTAAAACTAAATTTAAAAATAAGCAAGGCAAGTTTAAATCTATACTTAAAGCAAGATTAAATTATGAATTCAAATAGGTTTGAATTTCAGATTTTGAATAAACAAGATCTGCAGAAATGAAATATTTAAAAACTGAAACCTACACAGTTTTTTATATATAAAGTGAATTTAAATCTGGAAATAAGATTTAAACAAGATTTAAATTTTAAGTTAAAATCTGAATTTGAAATCATGAATTCAAATTAGAAGTTGAATCTGAAAGTTTCAAATAAAAACAAGTTATAAATTCAAATGTTATAATCAAGTTGAATATTTTAGAATTTTATAACATATGAAATGAAAATTTAAAACAGAGTTTTAAATTTAAATCTTTGAATCTAAATCTGAAAGCATGATTTGAATTTTGGTTGTAATATAAATAAGATTTGAGTATAAATGTTTCATTACCATTTGAAATATTTAAGGTATTTTAAATTTATTTAAATTGAATATGGGCTAAAGTTAAACTATTCTTCTAAAATTGCTTTAAGAGATAAGTGATCCTTTAAAATGAAAACTAAAGAGTTTTTAAATATTTAAAATCTTGTTTAAGCTTAAATTTAATTTCATTTTAATTTTAATTTAAAATGGAATTTAGAAAAATTTAAAAGCAATTTGTTTTTAAATTACTTTGATAATGATAATCAAATCATTAATGAGGTTAATGATTTTCATTAAATTGTTTTGAAATTAATAATTTATTACCTGATTAAGGAAATTAAGTTTATAATTAATTAATTTAATTAATTAATAATTAGGATATTAATTAAATAATTAAGGGTTTATTTAATTAATAAAAAGATTAAGTAAGTTAATTAAACTTGATTAAAGTGTGATTTAGAAATTAATTAAGTAAGATTTGATTAATTTAATAATGATCTGAATTTATTAATCAAGTAATTAATAACCAATTAAGTTTTTAATTATCACTTGATTAATTAAATAATTAGAAATAAATTAATGAGTTTCTTTAAATAAATTAAGAATTAATATTGATTAATTCAATTAATTACTTTGGAAAAGTAAATAAAGATTTGTTATTGGTTAATGAAGGTCATTAACATAGTATTATTTTATAATTAATTAATGTGATTAATTTAATGATTAATTGTATTAATTAATTTAAAGATAATCATTTGAGAATTATTTAAGTAAATTTACTTAATGAAAGTGATTAAGGAAATTAATTACTAATTGTAATTAATTAATTTTATTTTTGATTAATTAAGTTGATTAATTTAGTTTAATTAATTTAATTTAATCATTGGATGATTTGAGAAGTAATTACCAATGTAATTAAAAATGCATAGTTACTTAGTGAAGTAATTAAGAAGATAAATTACTTGATGAAATTTAATATAAAGATATTTGGATAATGGAGGAGTCTTGGAAAATTAATTACTTTGTGAAATTAATATGTTGAATAATTACTCAAGTAAGTAATTAATAATTAATTACTTAGTGTAATTAATTTAGGGTTTGATAATTGAGTTATTTGAAGAAAATAAATAGATATAATTAATTTAATGTAATTACTTAATGCGATTAATCAAGAATGATTAATCAAATAGGATAATTGATAATTAATTTAATAGAGTAATTATAAAATAATTTAGGATCATTAATTTTAATAATTAATGATATAATTAAGGATTGATTAATAAGAACAATTAATCAATGACAAAATTAATTAATGTAATTAATAAAGGATTAATGTAATTAATTATTATTAATTAATAAATAAAGTAATTACAGGTTAATTACTAGATTTGGTTTGGGATTATTAATTTATGGAATTAATTAGAGGTTAATTACTTGAATATAATTAAAGGGTAATTAATCAAGATGATTAATTAGGGTAACTTGTTAAGAATAATTAATTGATTGATTTATAATTAATTGATGTGTAAGCAAGATTTATATGGATAAGTAATTAATTTAATTTATTTTAAATTAATTAAGGAAGATGTAATTAATTTAATTCATTTTAAATTAATTATAGAATGGTGATTTAACAAGTCATTGCTTATGAATGATGATTGATATTTATTACCCTGATGGGTTGAGATCTCAGATATGAGATAAATGATGTTGTGTGATTTGGATGCTATGGTTGAGTTGATAATATGAATTATCTGTTTGAGTTGATAATATAGATTATCTGTTGTGATGATAATATTGATTATCTATTATGATGTTGTGTATTATCTATCTGTGTGTATATAGATAATATTGAATTGAATTGTTTTAAACTTTAAAACAACTTGGACCTAAAAGACACGCTTTGGATTTCGATGAGTCCGGGATCGGGTTTCCATATTTGGATATCTGAAAACCACATCGATCCAAATTAACGATAGGTCGAGAATCTTATGTGAAGAGTGAAGACTCGAGGTGTAAGGACTATACGTCAGTATAACTCTGGGGGTGATTCCGTGATGAGTTTGACGGAACTAGTTCTTATAGGTTCGAGATGGTGATTTAGAGTGCAAGGGTTATCATCGTTAACTATGAGGGTGATTCCAAAATGAGTGTAACGAGATAATGCCTTCGGTTTCGTTCGAACCCGGAACGAACTTGTATGGATTGAATGCTTTCAGAACATCGTCAGGTGGACGATGAGCATTCTAAGAGATGTGTTCTCTAAAGGTAATCGTAGCCTCAAGCCTCATCAACCGGGAATGGTTAAAACAGAGGAGGTGCAACAAGGCTTTTTGGGTAGCTCCCACAGGAGAGCGATATTGATCCCTGTCTAGAAGTCCCTTTATATTCGGCTGTGTGGGAAGTTGGTTGCAAACAACTGCGGGGTTGTCTTGTTCGGAACTGTTCAGTAAGGTATGGTTCCGGCCTTGTGTTGTAAGGGAGCGGACGTACTCCTCGGTACGGTGATCTAGGCCACGTACTATGACGGGCGGTACCCCAGTAGCCCTGCCATTGTATGGAATCCACAATCCAATAAGTGCCAACGGTTTTGATTGTATTACCCACTTTTGTGGCTAGTAGCTGGAATTTAATAGATGTAACAATTTCGGCTATTTCTTATTTACTTGAAAAACCTAGACATTATTATAATATCACCGGATTTCCTATCAAATGTTTTGGTTAGCGTAAGGTAAAAACTTTTCCATATTTATGTGTGGGAAGTCTTACGTGATAACTTTTCTTTTCAAATGGTTATTTTAAGTCAAGCAACCTTAACCTGTTACTCACACCAGACCCATGTCTGACCCAGAGTTTATCTTTTGTTTTCTTAAACTCTTGGGTACTCAAATTTTTTCGAGTAGCCAAGGGATTCAGGTTAGCTTTGACGAATATTGGTGGAGCAATGGAGCAGGAGGCTTCTGCATTGTAGATATATAATTTCCGCTGTGTATTCTCTGTGTTGTGTGTATTAGGTTGTAAATACTAGACAGGTGTTTATAACTGACTAGTATATGTGAGGTGTATGCTATGTATCTCTGATTGATATTGTATATTATGAAAGTACTTATGTTATGAATATAATTTATTCGTTCCGCTGTTGAGATTCTTGTGTTGTTTCTTCTTTCTCTTCTTTCTTTTCTTCTTCTACCCCTTTCTTTCTTAATTGATGATGCGATTTTCTGGCAGTAGAATGTCGGGTCGTCACAGTTATCAACAATTATCTAATTATCAAAAACGATAATCAGAAATCTCAAATCAACAAATATCTAATTATCAAAAACGATAATCAGAAAACACCAAATATCCAATTATCAAAAACGATAATCAGAAATCTCAAATCAACAAATATCTAATTATCAAAAACGATAATTAGAAATCTCAAATCAACAAATATCTAATTATCAAAAACGATAATCAGAAATAACAAATATCCAATTATCAACAAAGATAATTAGAACTCAAATCAGCAATTATCTAATTATTGATACGATAATTAAATCTCATAACAGCAAATATCTAATTATCGATATGATAATTAAATCTCATAACAGCAAATATCTAATTACCGATACGATAATTAAATTTCATAACAGCAAATATCTAATTACCGATACGATAATTAAATCTCTAATAGAAAATATCTAATTACCGATATGATAATTAAATCTCATAACAGCAAATATCTAATTACCTGCAGATAATTAGAAACAACAAATATCTAGAAATCAATTAAGATACTCTAGAAAATCAACATAAAAGGTTGGATCAATCCCATCAGATGGCGAGCCTAAGCTACGTCGCACGTGCAACAACATATGGCCGAAGCCTACCAAGTACTGTCAACATAATTTTGGCGCCCAACATATGACCCGAAGGTCTAGTACTGGTATTTGACTTGAACGTCCAACATATGACCCGAAGGTCCAACTTATGACCCGAAGGTCCAACATAGTGGCTCGAAAGCACACGAAAATAATCAAAATCATCAAATATTTCAACTAACAAGTCCGAAATTAACCAAAATAGCAAACACACATGTCCCATACCTCGAGTGTTACTAAATTGTTTAATTCTCTTCATCGTTTCCTTGAAAGTGCAAAATTGTGTATTTTAAATAAATAACATTTTATGTTCTCAAACGGACAAGTCCGGAATTAAGCGAATCGGTAAAAGTAAGGGTTCATAGTCCTTGATTTTGCTGAAACGTTTAAATCGCTTCCTCATTCTTTTGAAAGCGCAAACTATAGAAATTTTGGAAAACAATTTTATTTTAAAATGATTTTTAAAATACGTGATTAAAACAGCAACATCTGTAGCAAATTCGATAAGGAAATTGCACTTCTCAAAACACCGTAAAAACGGATCTCAAAATCAGCATTGCGGGATAACCGCTTAAAAATCCACTTTAAAATTTGACGGTTACTGAAGTCAGAGCGACAGTAATTTCATACGTCAAAATCTCATCAAAATAATTCGTATCAAAATATAATACTAGAGAATTTTCATTCATTAAAAAATGTCAACAAAACACTGCTTCAAAAATCTAGCACCCGTGTAAAAATCCCGTTATAAAATAACGGCAACAGAATACGTTTAAAACCAAACATTGGTTCAATGTAAAATTAATGCAGCAACGTGCAACTCAAATTTGCACGTATACTACAAAATGAACAAAGAAATAACTCGAATATATCCTCAATGAAGATAATTCAAAACAGCAAAAATCTCAACAATATCACATAACTGCAATCGCTTCGGATCCTCAAATCAGATTCGAAATTTTCAATGTAAAAAAAAATAAACACATCTATGTAACAACACAATGAAATTTATTTCAATTTGATATTTTGATTTTTAAATCAAAAGGGTTATCAGCTGTACTCAGCGAAGACAGTCTCACTGTTTCCGCTGCGCACTCCGGTAAATAGACACAAATCAACCAATCATCAAAACACAATTTCACTTTTATTTTTAAATAAAGATATTTAAAAATTTCATCATAATTTTAAAACTTTAGTTTTGACTCAAAGCACAATAAAACATCGACCAATAGTTGTAACACATGTTCCATCTAAGTAAGGTTTTATATTATGTCCATAAACCCCTCGCTCTGATACCAACTGTGACGTCCCACCTCTATGCTCACAATAACAAAGAGTATTAAAAGAAATACTGTCTGTTATTAAGAAGAATAAGGCTGGATAGGAGCGGCCATCCGTAGTTAGACCTTACACTAGTATTGGTTATCTCGATAGGAGCGGTATATATTCTTTATTTTTCATCTCTGTTTATTTACTCCCATCGACATATCCAATTCCAGTATAAACGAACTAAGATGGTTCATGATAGTTAAGGACAATATATATAATAATAACACAGATAAGCTAAATGCGGAACACAGATAATAAAAAGTCTTATATATATAACAGAAGTCGGTTACAATACATTTGATACAGTACATATGATACAACTACAACTGTCGACACAGGAAGTTACATATACAAGTACATTATTGACAATAATATACATGAATACATATCATCCTATACTATGACAACGACTACTCCAAAAGATATGAAGAGACTTCATAGCTCAAGCAGCAACCCAAAGAAAGATATCTACAACCTGTAATAACTCGGTCTGACCCGGGTATTAAATTCAAAAGAAAATAATACACGGGTCAGTCTAATTCAAACTCAGTTATTAATGCACGGAAGCAATAATAATTAAATAATCAAATAGACGACAGTCACAAAAATCTCACATATCCAATCATTTAATAAGGAAATCGGATAACAGTAAATATAACACATAACAGTGTTAAACAACAAATCAGCAATTTCAAATTATCAACGAAATATTAAATAAATAATTAGAAACTCATAATCTAATTATCAAATAGATAATTAGACAACAACATAAGGATCAAATCAAAGCAAATCAAATTACAATTTCAACATATTGAATTGGACACACAAAACAATTCAAACAATTGAAATATCAATTAAAACGTCAATACTATGTGGCTGCAGTACACGCACGCGTGCACTGCCTCGCCACTACAGCATGAAATACACAAAAGATCAACGAACCAAAATCAAATGAAGATTGAAATATCAATGCCACGGCCTCAATGGTCAAAGCAGAATGACATGGACAATGTGCACGTATGTACACAATGAAAATTCACAAACGAACACAAGGTCAAACCCAAAATACCGGATTCAACTCAAGTGAATTCGAAAAACAAATCCAAATGCACCAATGCAATGCAAACCAACAAGGGCAAGACTGCATACAAAAGAAACTGCAGCCACCACATGAATACAATCTCAAGTGAAAGTGCTCGATCAATATGAAGAAGGGCAGTGGACAGGACAAGTGACTGCAACAACCAAATGCAGACTGCAAGTACAACAGAATGCACCAGTAAACAAAAATGAGGCATATGGCAACAATAATGCAAAAGAACAAACTGAAACAGAGGTGACAACATAGACTGCAGACTAACAGATGCAAACTTCAAAAGGTACCAGACTCAGGTACATCAAACTAGAGACAACAATGAATGAACATCGTGTGAAACAAGGCACAAAGTTATCTGAATCAAAGACATGATGAAGCCAGTGATAACAGATCACATAGGAACTCAACAATGACCAACTTGTATGCAAACACAAATTTACACAGAGGGGTTATGAACCAACTTCAAAGTCAGGTTTAACGCACTGTGACTACATGACGAACCAGCAAACGCCAAAGCTCAAGGCAAGGCACTTCAATGATCAACTCAGGTGGACAGCAGCTATAACTCAAATGCAAGCCAACGTAGGGTATCACTAATACATAGACAATGGTGACACATGATGCAAGAACCAGGATGAACTCAAAATCAAGACCAATGTCAATGCAAGCTAGACTACTTGACCAGACACACATAAATATGAAGACCAAAAGTGTACAACCACTAAGACCATTTCAGTAAACAAATGAAGTCTCAAATGTTCACAAACCATATGCAAACTGAAACTTGATCAGTAAGCTAAACCAAAGCAAAAAAAGTGACAACATACATGAATGAAGCAATGCAAACAGCAGATCGAAAATGCTCAAGGATGAACACAAAGATGGTCAGAGCCAAAGTACATAGGGGCCATACAAAATCAAAGCCATAATGATCAGTGAAAGCCAAAAATTCAGTGAACAAAACCAAGTCAGAGACGTAATGACTAAGGAAGTCGAACAAGTCCAAGAAATCACCATCGTTCAAGAATAATCAAGTGGCCGAGATAAATTATTGACAAATTCAATGGATTTTATACGAACGCAAATAACATCGTCTCCAAATCGAAATCAAAGCCGAAGACAACAAGAATAAGAACGAATGAAACCAAGGAATTCAAACTTTATAAAAACTAGGGATTTAAGTAGATGTGGGCGAAAGAATCACTCACCTTAGTTTGAAGCGAATTGAAGGAGCCATGAGCAAAGCGAGGAATCATCGATCGACAGGCAAGCAACTTCGATCGATCAACTTAAAGTCGTCAGCTTCAATTTCATAAGCCCTAACTTTTATTCAGGAGGAACGAATGAAAGAAAATCACGAGGCCGCCATTTTTGTTTCTTTTCCTATGTTTAGGTTTAGGGTTTCGAATGAATGAAAATGGAGAGGGGGATCGGGTATTAACTCGAGAAAACACGACACAAAAACCCATGGGCCAATATTCAATTGAAAGCCCACAAAATTCCTTAATCAAATTATTAAAGAATCACAATCCGATTTAAAGACTCTAAATAGCAATTAACAACCAATTTAATCGTCATTTGACGATAATTAATTGTTACAAAACCCCGGGTTGTTACATAAACCCTACCCTATTTCTTATGTTTATTATTCTGCACGTACGATTCCAGTGGCTCCTCCTCACTCTAATGGCAGACCAAACCAAATTTCCAATTGCAATTTCCAATAAAATGCAAAGACAAAAATTCAAATTCCTCAAATAATATCAAATAATATATCAATCTGAAGCTCTCGACGAATGCATCTCAGATCTATGATTCGTTTTTCGATTTGAACCTCGGTTTTTCCAGAGATTAATGAACGATTATCAATCGTTCATCACATTCTGATGAACGTCGTTGGATCGTCAAATCGCTTGTACCATTGTTAGAGGGGACCGAGGGGATGGCATCGGCATGATTCATTCGATGATTGGACGGCTTGCTAGTGATGCAAAATTGGATTAGGGTTAGCAAACTTTCGACGGCACCATGATTTTTCTTGGCTGATTGGTGACGTGGTGTGCATCGCGAGGCGCAAGGGAGGTGCTGGAAGGTGCGGCACAAGCTGTGGCTCGAGTGGCGCGGCCGTGCAGTGGCAATCGAAGCATAGAGGCAGCGGCTAGTTTTGAACGCGATGCAGTAAGGTTTCGTAACAGCCTGGAAGATGACGTGGGATGACGCTCTGCTACTCGATGACATGGCACGGTAATGAACGTTTATTTTACTTTATTTTGCTTTGTTTATTTTTATTTAATTTAATTTTCAAATGTTCTAATCTTAATAACTTTTTCATATGAGATCCAATTTGGGCGCGGTTTGTTTTGTTAGGATCATATCGAAATTCCAGACTTTTTGATGCTGGTTTGACAAATTCTGAGACCGTTTGAATTTTGGGTTTAAATTGGGTTTAAATTCAATTTAAATTCAAAGTTGTGTGTTTTAACTCACTCACAACTTCTAAAATTTCTTATGTTTATGAAATTAAATTTATGATGTGATTAGGAATTTATTTATAACTGTTTGGTATATTTTTAATCAACATCTCATTTAATTTGAATGTATTTAAATTAAATCGTTATTTAATTTATTATTGAATAAACTACCATTTAATAACTGTTATTCATTTTCTGTTCTATATCGATATTGATTGATTGTTTTGGATGATGATTGTGATTGATGTTGATTACTGATATTGTTTGAATGGATGTTTTATTATATATCATTATAATCTACAAGTTTGTTATGGATTTATTATTATTAATTCGGGATTGCGGTTTGAAAGGATATACAACCGTAAATTATTTAAATTGCGGACTGAAATGATAAATATCCGCATCACTTGGCCCCAGGTTATAGAATTATATACGGACAACGGATTGGTTAAATTAAATGATTTTAAAATCCATAAATTTTTGAATTTAATCAATTGATGTTTTGAAATAAAATTTGATTTATATAAATAGAAATATTATTGGAAAATCAAGTTTTGTGTTGAAATGCGAATTGGTTTAAAAAGGAATTTCTTGAAGAAATATTATTGGAAGTTTAAAGTTAAACTTTTTCCATAAATGAGATTCTATCGAAATTGAGTTGTTAAATTATTGGAAAAATAAATTTGAAATATTTTGAGATTAGAGTAATCCGTGTTGATATTTTAACAAGGATATAACGATACGAAATTCGATTGTTTCTTGAAATTTGGTTTTTCGATTTGGAAATTTGAAATAGTCCAAATATGTTGAAATAAAGCGAATAGTTTTGTTTGATATTAATTACGAACTCATATTTTAATATAATCTATTTTAAAAATATACGACTTCAAAATTTCTAATTATTAATATTTTCAAATCTATGTAAACTATTTAACCAATATTGACTATATATATTATTTTATTCTATTTTAAACCAATTTAATTTATTTTAAAACTAATCAAATCCTTTTTAATTTACATTAAATCTAATTAATCTATTTTAAGCTATTTAATCTATTTTAATTATATTTAATCTAAATTACGTCTATTTAACTATCTTAAACCAATTTTAAAATATTTTACCTAAAGTTAAACTATTCTAGAGCATTTTAACTATTTGGAACTATTTAAATCAATTTCTAATTTCCAAACTATGTACGTGGAAGAGATTATATTTATTTCAATTTGGTTTTAAAAGAAAATAAGGTTAAAGGATGTTATAACCTAATTTGGGATTTTGAATGTATAATAAATTGAAATGATGATTTTGAAGCAATGACTTAACCTGTTTTGGAAATATGATTTTTGGAAGAAATTATGATTTGTAAACGATATGATTTAAAAGTGATATAATTTTGAGAGTATGATATTTTGATATAAACTGTGAATTCGAGTATGAAAGGAAATCTAATTATCAGATTATGATTTCAAAGGTGATATGATTTCAAAGATGAATATGATCTTGAAAGTATGTAATGATTTCTAAAGTGATGTGTTTGAATCGAATGTGATATTTAGATATCCATTACAAAATGATTTTGGAAATGTAAAAAAACCATTTGGTGTGTAATAAGCGATTGGTTGTTAAAGAGACCGGGATCGGAATTGTCATACTCTCTGCCAATACCGAAAACCACTTTGACAATTGTGTACGCGGTGGAGATTCCTGAATGAAGTAGGATGGTGGGGATGTCCTATTGAGGTGTATACGTGGACCCAACTTCCGTGAGTTAGTATAAGGTGGTTAAAACAGGAGCAATTCTCGGGCCAATGAGGTAGCTCCTCTGATCAGACACACTTCGTTGATACTATATTCTGACTTTGTGATTGATTTTGTGGCCACTTTTGATTTTTGATTTGGGAGTGTGGCTTGAGGTGGGTAGTAGCTGCGGCTATGCGTTACCACCAGCTCGGATGCGTAATTGGTATATCTACCCTGGCATTGCCAGGTTGTGTCGTGTCACCTACCCTAGCACGCCTTGTAAAAGTTTTAATTTGTGTCGTACCTATGGAGTATTTGTGGTAGCCTCCTGATCTAGAGGTATGACGGTATTGCATAGGCTATTGGCACTATATATGTGTTAAGGTGGAAAATGTAAAGCCTTAAAGCTATTTTTAAGTAAGTTCACTTTACTATTAGACATTATTATTACAGCGTATATTACTACATAGTAGATAGTTTAACGGATCGTTTAGAGTTGTGAATCCCGAACATCTCTTAAGTTATTGCACTCATGTTAAACACTAGATAGGAGATGTCAAACCCCGTAAACATCTCTGATGCCATTTACACTCATATTTATATACTATTGATTTAACTCACATAAGATCTTTTAGTTCTGACTCGACCGTTTTGTCTTTTCAATTCGCTCGGGTCAGCCTGAACATTTTAGGATTTTGAAGACCTTGTTTCTGGAGGATGAAGATGAAGATTTTATTACTATTATTTATTATATTATTCCACCACATTCATACTGTTCCACTGCATTGTTATTCATCTCGGTTATAGGTAACTCTGATTCTGTATCGTACCAGTATAATCAAATGTTTTGTAAACAGCTTCATGAACTGTTATTTGATTATTATATTTTGTCATTCCGCTGTGAGATTCTATTTTTTATTTCTTTCTTTGCTTTTCTTATTCACCCCAAAACAATCCGCCCTTATGTATGGCTTGAGTCTAACGTGTGTAGTTTATCGTCGATTTAAAGCGTACAAAAAGGTGGGATGCTACATGTCTTCTCGGTTATATATAACTTTTATTGAATTTAATAGCCATTTAATTTAATATTGAATTTTAAAATTTCCAGTTAATACATGTTATCGATAATAGGTAAATTGTAGTTATTTTGGTAGATTCGGATGATGACTGTGATGGATGTTTGATTATTGATATTGGATGACTGGATGTTATATATTTATATTGTTACAACACTACAAATTCCCTATAGGTTGAAATGATACATACCCGAAGGATTTGATAGATTAGGAAGGAATCATTATGGGTTGAAATGATAGACTCAAGCGATTTCATGGATTTGAAATTAAATTTAGGATCGCGGGTCAAAATGATATAGACCCATAAAAAATTAAATATTTACAGATTAAAAAGATAAATATCTATATCACTTTACCATGGGTTAGAAAATTATATAGGACACCAGATTGGTAAAATTAAATGATTTTAAAATCCTTAAATTTTGAATTTATGTAACGTCCCGCCTTTTTGCACGCTTTAAATCGACACACGTGCCAATTCAAACCATATAGAAGGGCAGATTGTTATGGGGTAAATAAGACAAAAACAGAGGAATAAAAAGAACAAACAGAATCTCACAGCGGAAGGATAAAATATAATAATCAAATATACAGTTCATGAAGCTGTTTACAAAATATTTAATTTTACTTATACAATATATATCAGAGTTGCACATCCTAACGAATAAAAATCGATGCAGCGGAATACAGTGTGTAGTGGAACAATATAATATAATAATAATAATAATGAAACCTTCGTCTTCGTCCTCCAGAAGTAAAGTCTTCGATCCTGAAATGCTCGGACTGACCCGAGCGAATTGAAAAGACAAAACACTCGAGTCAGAACTAAAGATCTTTTGTAAGTTAAATCAACAGAAATAAATATGAGTGCAGTAACTCAAGAGATGCTCGGGATTTACATCTCCTAAGGATCCGTTAAACTATTTACTATGTAGTATATTTTGCTATTATAATAGTGTCTAATTGTAAAATAAACTTATTTTTTTTCTTAGCATTAAGGAGTTACCCATATAGCCCTTAACACGTAATAGTCCCAGTAGTCCATCCAATATCATGGTCCCTCCTGATCAGGAAGCCACCAGAGGATACCACACGGGCTACGGGAGAAAAACAAAATCGTACAAGGCGCGATAGGGTAGGTGACACGGCACAACTAGGCAATGCCAGGGTAGATATACCAATTACGCATCCGGGCTGGTGGTAACGCATAGCAGCTACTAGCGCCCACCTCGAACAACACCCCTAAAATCAAAAATAAAAAGTCGCCACCGAATCAAATCCAAATGTCAGAGTACAATATCGAAGGAGTGCGTCCGATCAGAGGAATGACGTCATTGGCCCGAGAATCGCTCCTGTTTTAGCCACCTTATGCCAACTCACGGGAGTCGGGTCCACGTATTTACCTCAAAGGAAACGCCGCCGCCATCCTACTTCATTCTGGAATCTCCACCGCGTACACGGTTGTTAAAGTGGTTTTCGAAGTTGGCAGAGAGTATGACAACTTCCGATCCCGGTCCCTTCAACAACCAAACATTATTATAACACCGCGGTCTTTTCAAAATAGTTTATACTTTAATACCAGAATATAATATCCACTTCAAAACCATATAAATATGATATCACTTCTATTTTAAAACCCAAATCAATATGATATCATTTTTACTTCAAATATATGTTTTTCAAAATCATAGTACTTTCAAATATATATACCTTAAACCCATAGCTTCGAAACATAATTTTCAATACTTAAATGGTTTAATAATAAATTACTTTATAAAGTAAATTAGCTTTTAATTTCTCAATCAATTCCAAATACAGATTTGAATTCCCAAATAAACCATTTAAATTTTCATATATTCCAAGTTTTATATATTCCACCATTTCAAAACTAAATTTTTAATTCATGTACATATGCCAAATTCACTTTACTGTTATTTAGTTTTGAAATATTTACTTAATAAATCCAGTATCCTTTAAATAAAACGTTCGAATTTAATAACTGAAGATTCCTCAATTTATTTAGACTATATATATTCACTTAAATCATCTTAAACCCGAATTTAGTTATAACACCGTATTCTTTCAAATCTAAATTTCAATAGGATCTTAATTAAATAAAATTTCAAATCAATTTCAAAACTATCTTCTCAACTTTGATTTATAAAAAACAATATAAACTCTATATTAGAATATGATTTAAGTAAACACTTATCCATAATATATTTTAATAAAATCAACTTTATTATTAAACTTACTTCATACTTTAAACAATTTTATATATAGCTTAAAACCAAGAATTTAACTATATATAAAATAACCTTTATCAGATATCCGAAATCAATATCTCATAAAACCATATGTATATTTCTTTACAAAACCACAGAAAATCATTTCAAAATATTTTTATATATATACCGCGGTGTCTGTATAAAATTTTCTATTCTATGGTCAAGTGATACGAATATTTATCATTTCAATCCACAATTTAAAATAAAAATTGCGGTTATATATCATTTCAAACCGCAATCCCGAATGAAATGAAAATGCTTCATAACTTGTAGTTTATAACAATATAAAATACAGCATCCATTCATCCAATATCAACCATCAACCATTTATCACAATCATCATTAAATTCAACCAATAGCATCAATATAGAACGGATAATAACCAACTGGTATTAAATAGCAATTTATATTCAAAAATAAATTAAATAACTGTTTAACTGGCAGTTTATAAAAAATGAATAATTAATTAACAATTTAACTGGCAGTTTAAATGCAATGAATAAATTTAATAGCAATTTAATTTAAATAAATGAAATTAACTGAGATGATGATAAAATATACCAAGCAATCATAAATAAATTTTAAATCACATCATATTCAATTTAACAAACATAAGAAATTTTAGAAGTTGTGAGTGGATTAAAACACTCACCTTTTGAATTTAAATCGAACTTAAATCCGATTTAAACCCAAAAATTGAACCGTCTCGGAATTCGTCCAAACTAGCGTCTTCAAGTCCAAAATTTCAATACGATCCTAACAAAAGAAACCGCGCATAAAACGGATATCTTATGCACAAGTTATGACAATTACTGCTATTGAATTTCAATATTAAAAATAAGAAAAAAGGAACACTTGAACTCACTTTATGCCACGTCACTGCATCTGTACGCACGCATGAACAAACCAGATCGCGGAACCCATGAACACGCCTTTTGCACCAACATTGACCGCCACATCAACCACGGCTACGCCGCCAGACGACTGCCGTGACTCCTCCGATCACCGCGATGCTTTCCCCCAGGTCCGCGACCTCTGCACCGATCGATGGTGTTAAAAACGAGTAGCCGCCAAAGGGTTGTTAAACCCTAATGAATTAGATCGACCAATCCGGCCATTGAAACACCGAACAAACTTTACTGATGGACTGCTCTCGGTTCCCTCTTCAATACGGTATGGTCGATTCGACGATCAGCTGAAGTTGATCATCGCGTGATGAACGGACGAGAATGGATCATCAATTCTGGACAAACAGAGCTTCAAAACGAAAAACGAATTCTGGATTTTGACTTACGCTCGTCGAGAGCTTCAAAATCATATATAATTTGATAGTATTTGAGGAGACTGAATTTTCAGCTTTGGATTTGATTAGGGATTGCAATTGGAATTAGGGTTTGTCTGCCATTGAAGAAGAGGAGGAATGGAATGAATTTACGTACAAATGAGAATTAGGGAGGCTAGGGTTTATAGCAGGATATTTATAGGGAAGTTGAAATAGGATGGATCGGATAAGATAGATGTACGCGCTAACGACAAAGTGGCCCAAAAAGCCCGTTTCGACTCCGGAATGAAATTGGGTCAACCCATATATCAAAATAGACGTTTTAAAATATTTTAAATGCGATGGAACAGGTTTCACATCCAAATTCCATTGTATGAAGAAGTTATGCAAAAATCAATATTTTCAAATTGATTTCAATTGATTTCAATTAATCGATTTCAAGGCTTTTCGAGTCCGTACGATCAAACGACAAGTCCGATCGATACGAAACTTAAAATCCTATAACAATTCACTGTTTCGGATCCAATAAAACTTGTTTCGTCGAAATCTGAGTCAGTGGCCAAAATGGATATTTTTATATTAATTAAATAAATTTAAAATCAATCAATAAAATCCAATTTTTAATTTCACTTCTAAAATCGACAATTTTATCACCTTTATATTTCTTAATCATCTATAAAAAAAATTAAACAAGTTTAGGTGTCCATTTAAAGTTGATTATTCTATCAATTGCAATGTAAAATCTTCAATTTCATTATATTCAAATTTATACATTAAATTTCCAAAATTTCTATTAAATTAAACCCACTAATAATTATTCCATTCATTATTGTTAAATAGATGACTTAAATATTGGATTTAAAACTATTACATTAATTTTTCTCATATTATCTTTATTTCAAATAATATAGTAATTAATTTCATTCGCGATAAATCCAACGAATTATAATCTATTTCAATAAATAAACTTGATTTAACTCCAAATCCTTTTTATTTCATAAATAATTATTCAATAAACAAGGTAACCTTTGTTTGCCCTATTATACATGAGTAAGTCTAAATTTTCATCTTTCCTCCTTACTAACTACCCTATTTTCATTTTATTACATTTCTACGAATATACATGCTAATTGCGTTTTACATTCTAAATAAATTCATTTACTTAGGTTCATACTTTCCATTATATCGATTACTACATACGCATAAATTTACAATTCCAATTTATTCCATTATTACATTTACGCCTTCCGTTATCATATTAATAATCACTAATTAACGTTTATTATTAACTATAAATATTATAACTACTTAACGGACATTGATTTTATAAATTTACAATTTATTATGTATTCTTCATCAGTTAACATGATTTTGAATTCCTTTTCCAATTTACTAATTTCAGTCAATCCTAACTTTACCATATGTTTCAATTAATAGGGTGTGCACTAATTTAGTTATTGCGTTAATTCTTATTAATATAACATTGAGGTTCCTTTACTCTAATATTTATACACAACCGTTACTATTTTCATATGCCAGATCCTTATACAATGGTCATTTTATTTTTATTTATTATAACATTTATAACTTAAATGTTTGCCTTGGTTTTCTTACATTAAAAGGGGTTTTTATTTCTTACAATATCAATGATACCATTTATCCTATTATTTCACTCATTATTTAATTAAAGTCTCAATTAAATTTATTTATCTAGATTTCACTCTTTTATTACATCATTTATTACTTTTCAAAATAAACAAACATTTAAAATCAAAAAGTAATACCAAATTTTATTTTAAATCCAATAGATTTCCAAATCAAAGTTTATACGTATTTCAAACAACTATTATAATTACTCCCAGAACATTGGTTTTATTAAATGACCATTTATTCATATTTAATTTCCTTAATTTAATTCAATAAATGTAACAATGTGTTCTTTCATTAACCAATTCAATACCTACTTTATATTTTTATATTCAATTTACATCCGGGTATAACGCTTACACTATTTCATTTATTGTAGTTTCATTTAATCTATAACAAATTTTAGCTTTAATAATCATTGTTACACTTCATCACATTTATTATTTCATTATTCATTTACAAATTTTATTTGTTTCAATATTATTCCTTTATAAATTATAAGGTTTTTATTTCTATCTAAATTTAATTACAAAATCTCATTAATTTAACCAAATTTATTTACCAAAATTTACGAGTCGTTACAATTTAGTTAAGTGATATCTTGAAATAAAATTGATTTATATAAACAAAATTATATTTCAAAATCCAAGTTTTGACTTTTGAAATTGGTGTGTGTTTAATGGATTGTTTAAAGAATGAAAATGAAAATTTCAAAGTTGAAATCTGAAATATAAATGGAATTTATCGAAATCGAAATGTTTGAATAATTAAACTTTGAAATCTACGAAATCGAAATGCTTACATGAGTTTGAAACCAATATAAATTGAAATGATTTAGGAATTTGAATTGAAATAAAATTTAGTTTTGTTGAAATCTGGATATAGCCCAGTTTGTTGAAATGAAAAAATTAGTTTAAATTTGATATAAGTTTCAAATTTATTATTTTAATATTAACCGTTTAAGAATATATCATTTCAAAAATCCTAATTATTAAGATTTTCATACCATTAAACTAATTTAATCTATTTTATACTATTTTAATCAATTTAAACTATTTAGTTTATTTTAATCTATGTCAATCTGTTTAATCCAATTTAATCTATTTTAACCTATTTTAAACTAATTAACTCATTTTAATCTATTTTAAATATAATTAATCTTTTTTAAATCAATTTAATTTATTTTAAATCTATTTACTTTATGTTATATCTATTAAATCTATCTTAAATCTATTTAATCTATTTAAAATCCATTAAATATTTAAATCTTTTTAAAATATTTAAATCTATTTTAAATATTTAAATCTATTTAAACTATCTTAAATCTATTAAAAGCTATTTTAATCCATTTTTTAACTATTTTAAAGTATTTCAACAATTTAAAATTTTATTTTTAAACTATGGTAATTATTTAACTATTTAAACTATTTTCTAAATTTTAGACTATGTAAAATGGAAGTATTTATTTTTAAATCCTTGATTTAAACGCGAATATGGTTAAATGATGCTATAACCTAAGTTGGGATTAAATGATATTTTCTAGTGAGATGACCTATTTGATTGAATATGATGATTTTGAAATAAGATTTAACCTATTTTGTTGACATGATTTCGAAAGTGAATATGATTTCAAAAGTGATATGTTTGAATCGAATATGATATTTTGATATCAGTTATGAACTGACTTTTGAATTGTAAAAGAACCATCATGTGTGAAATGAGCTTGGTTGTTAAAGAGACTGGGATCGGATAGTCATACTCTCTACCAATACCGAAAACCACTTTAACAACTGTGTACGTGATGGAGATTCCAGAATGAAGTAGGATGGGCGAACGATTTTGTATGTGGTATTTACATAGCCCTCACTCCCGTGAGTCAGCTTGATGTGGCTAAAACAGGAGCTATACTGAGCCAAGTGAGGTCACACCTCTGATCGGACATGTTTCTTCAATATCATATCATGACTTTGTGATTAATTTGGTGGCCGCCCCTCGATTTTGATTATGGGAGTACGTTCCGAGGTGGGCGGTAGTAGCTGCTATGCGTTACCACCAGTCTAAGAGTGTAAATGGTAGAATCTTACCTTAGCATTTCCTCGTGTGCCTTGTCACATGCCTTATTGCGCTTTTTACGAGTTTGGTTTGTGTCGTACCTATAGAATGCTCCCTGATAGCCCATCAGTTTACGGTGGAATTTGTAGTACTATATAGACTACGGTATTATATAAAATATGTTAAGGGGGACATGGGTAACGTCTTAACGCTATTTTAATACTTTACTTTATTGTAGACACTATTATAATAGCGTACGCACTATGTACATAGATAGTCTAACAAATCCTTAAGGGATATAAATCCCAAACATCTCTTAAGTTATTGCACACACGTTAGACACTGGATAGGAGATGTCAACCCCGTAAACATCTCTAACGCTATTACACTTATATTATTTACTGTGATATAACTTACATAAGATCGTTTAGTTCTGTCTCGATTGTTTTGTCTTTTCAATTTGCTTGGGTCAGTTTGAGGTTTTCATTGTATCAAATACCATTTATCTCTGGAGGACGAAGATTAAGATTATATATTATCTCTTATATTCATACTACTACATCATGTTATTCCACTGCATAATTTATTTATTACTGATGTATGTATGCTGATCTGTATTGTGAAGATGTAATCGAATGTATTTGCAAAACAGCTTCATGAACTGTTATTTGGTTATTATATTTTATCATTGAGATTATGTATTTGTTTTATTTCTTTTTCTTATTTATCCTGTAACGGCCTAAAATTTGACCTCTTTAAAATATACTATTTAAAGTGAATTTAAATAATAAGTAAGGTTATAGTATTCAAACAACATTAGATAGGATTTGGAAAGAGAAGTATACACAAAAACAGTGACATTTGCCTGTGTCGACAAAAGTGACAAAATGCTGGCTTCGAAAAAGTATGTTTCAATGGTTAAATAAATTATTTTAATTTATTTATGAGTGTTTATATTTTTAAATCACATTACACAAATTTATTTACATAAATAAATAGTTTAACCAAAACGTCAAAAGGTAACCATAAAGCATTTTGTTGAAAATTAATGTTTTGTCGATTAAAAGTTGTCATAACATTGTCGCACCCAAAATTTTCTTATATAGGAATATATATTCAAATAGTAAAAGTATTAATTAAGTCACTAATCAAGTTTATTTTTACTAAACATACTTTGAAAATTCTAAAATACAATTAACAAAAAGTAAGCATAAAAGGACAAAAAAGTACAAAAGTCAAAAAGTAAAACATCAAATTAAACAAACATAATTATTACTTTCTTTACTTAATACTTAAATAAAAATGATATAAAGTAATGATTTGAAATGTGACGTAAAGTGTTGAAAAAATAAGGTTGCTTAAAAAGTAAAGGGTATTTTGGTCCTTTTACAAAATATTATTTTATTCCAATACTTTTTCAACAAATAAGCATCCACTTTCTCACTTTTTTCCATGTTTTACACTTCTTCTTTTTTCAAGATTTTCTCCACTTCTCTAATGGTTTCCTCTCTTCCATTTCCTTACTGACTTTTTCAAAACCATATCAAACAAAGTCAAAACACTACCAAACTTTGCTGAAGACCTTAGAATACCATTAAAATATGGTTTAACATCTAAGAAATGAAGAAATAATGGAGGAAGGGGAGGAATAGGCCGAATCTATGGAGGAGGAGCAAGTCATGAAGCTTCGGAGCAAGAAAAAGAGAAGGAGGTGCTGCCAGATCAAAAAGAAAAGTCTACGAAAAAGTTTGGTGGAGTGGAACTAATTATGAGTACTCAATGTTTATTAAAGTTAAATCATCCTTATAACTATTTTAATATTTCCATTAAAACCCTTGAATAGATGGTTTGAATGTTTGATAACTTGGATGCAAAATTGGTTGATTATATGATTGTTGATGTGGTTGGTAACTTGTTTGATAAATGGTAAAAGAAATGATTAGTAATCAAGCATAGTTAATTAAATGAGAATTATATGCATATAAATGTGTGTATAGAAATAATTTAGTCTCTTAATGATTTCTTAATATCTAAAAAGTTTGAAAATGATATTGTAATATTATAATATTAAAATATGAAATGAAATGAAAAATGAGTTTGAAATGATGAAAATATTTTTTTAAATGAGTTAAAATAGTTTATATATAGTTTAAAATAAATTTGAAGTGTTTTGGACAATTTCTGAAGCAATTTACAAAATTGGCCAAAATCGAGCTCGTCGCATAGCGACAGTTCGTAATTTTCAACCCGTAACTTCAAATTAACACAGAGAATGATTTATAAATCGGATTTCTTCAAAATAAAAATTCTTTGGTTCACAATGATAATCATTTTCCAACGAAGAAAGAAAATCAAGATTTCATCAAGTAGAGTTTGAAATAGGTCCAAAACAATTTTCTAAAAACATCGCGGTTTTGCAGTTCGGAATCCAAAAAGGGATTTCTTTATAAGTGATATTTTTAAATGAATAAAAATATGAAATAAATTTGATAAATATATTTAAAAAGTTTAAAAGATATTTGGAATGGAAAATATGAATTTTCAAATATTAAAAAGTTGTTTAAGTCAAATAAGCTTATAAAGCACTTTCCGCAGCACTTTTCTGCTGTCATTTCTACGACTTTTTAAAAGAAGGTTTAAACTTAACGATTTTTTCGAGAATCAATTATGAATGTTTTTTAAAAATGAAATTAGGAGTTTAAAAGATAATTTAGATTCTCATAATCAATTTCAAAATAAAGCTAATAACTGAGTATGCGGAAACGACTAGTATATTTGTCCCGTCTGTGAGATCTAGGAAGATAAAACAAGGTGTTTAACTAAGATTAAGAATGGAACAACCAGTGCCCTGAACTTACCTGGCCTATGTTTTCTCTTTTTAGGCAAGGTGTGGAACAGGTCGAAAGGAAAGCCCGGATGCTCTAAAAGATCATATTTAAGTTTTTTAAAAATAAAAGAAAAGAAACAAATTCTTTGAAGGTTAATTAACCACTTAACATCTTTTGTTCGATGATTGCTACAAAGGAACCGAGATCCGATTTGGGTAATTCCTACCCAAAAAATTTGGATCAGATTTGGATGATTCCTATCCAAAAATTACTTCAAACTAATTTTTGAAACCCCATATGAACTAAACATCTTCTTATCGATGATTAGCATAAAGAAATGGGATCAGATTAGGGTGATTCCTATCCGAAAAACTGGGATTAGATTTGGATGATTCCTATCCGAAAACCCCTTTAAACTAATTTTTGAAATAAAACATATTGAAGACAATGATCATTAATGACAAGTATCTTCATGTTGTAGGATTACTTGCCATTAGTCCCTAGAGGTGAAATTTACCATATCTAATGTGGCAGTAGTGCACTGTTATAAAAATCTTCGATTTGCAAGAATATGATTTGAATTTAAGAAGGAAATCTTTGATTAAGATTTAATAATGATTTGGGGATATTTTTTCTAAGTTAAAAGTTATATCCTGAATATAAGAATTCTTTGATTAAGATTTAATGAATGATTAGGGAATATTTTCCCGAAGTTAAAAGTTATAATTTGAATATAAGAAATTTTTATTAAGGTACAATGAATGATTTGGAGAGGTTTTCCTAAGTAAAAGAGAAAATGATTTTGAATTATTCTGGGATTTAAGAAAGATTTAAATAAACCAAATAATTTGATAAATGAGGCTTAATGATTCCATTTACTCTGGAATAAATTGAAAAGAATATATCTAAGAAAGATATTTGATTTAAATAAAAGATGAAGTAATTGATTGATGATTGATATCCACATATGAACTAAACATCTTTTTATCGATAATTCGTTTTGAAGGAACCGAGGTTGGATTTGGATGATTCCTATCCGAAAACCACTTCGAACCAATGTATAAGTTCGAAAGTGAACACTTGTTGAAGATGATGATAATTCAAGACCGTGGAACTTCATAGCTTGAGGACTGCTTGTTGACATGCTCTGAGTCATTCCCATTATAGAGTTATTTATCGCAGTGGTCTCCTCGTTGTGGAGATTTTTTTGGATTGCAAGGTCTTCTAGCCTAGTTATGGCCGAGCAAGATGCCTTCGGTTTTGATTGTATTCCTAAAATAGCTGTAGTGACTAACGTGAGTGCAATAACTTAAGAGATGTTAGGTATTACCATCTCCTAAGGATCCGTTAAAATATTTACTATGTAGTACAGTATGCTATTATAATAGTTTCTACAATAAAGTAAAGTATTAAAATAGCGTTAACGCGTTACCCATATCCCCTTAAACACATTTATATATTCCCATAGTCCATATAGTACCGTACGCTCCTCCGTTAACTGGAGGTTTACACAGATGGCACCCCATAGGTATGGTACAAAACAAACTCGTAGAAGGCGCGATAGGGAATGTGAACACGGAACTCGAGGCAATGCCAGGGTAGATATACCAATTGTACTTCCGAACTGGTGGTAACGCCTAGCAGCTACTACCGCCCACCTCGAAACACACTCCCATAATCAAAATCAAGGAGTGGCCACCAAATCAGTCACAAAGTAATATTATGGCATCAAAGAAATATGCCCGATCGGAGGTGCGACCTCACTTGGCCCAGTATAGCTCCTGTTTTAGTCACATCTAAGCTGACACATGGGAGTTAGTGTCACATAAATACGTTATATAGATCATTCACCAAACCATCCTAATTCATTTCTGAAATCTCCACCATGTACACAGTTGTTAAAGTGGTTTTCGGAATCGACAAAGAGTATGAAAATATCCGATCGCTGTCTCTTTTATAACCAAACGCATATTTCACACCAGATGGTTCTTCTACATTTCAAAAATCAATTTATAATTATTATCAAAATAACATATTCGATTTCAAACCAAATCTCTTCGAATCATATTCACTTTAGAAATCATATTCACTTTGAAATTAACAATAAGATATGTTAATTCCTCATTTCAAAATCATCTTATTCACTCAAATGTGTCATTTTATTCCTAACTTAGGTTATTACATCATTTAACCATATTCGCTTTAAAAATCATATTCACTTTGAAATTATCGATAAGATATGTTAATTAATTCCTTATTTCAAAATCATCTTATTCACTCAAATATGTCGTTTTATCTCAACTTAGGTTATTACATCATTTAACCATATTCGCTTTAAAAATCATATTCACTTTGAAATTATCGATAAGACGTGTTAATTAATTCCTCATTTCAAAATCATCTTATTAAATCAAATATACCATTTTATTCTCAACTTAGGTTATTACATCATTTAACCATATTCGCTTTAAAATCAAGGATTTGAATATAAATACTTCAACTTTACACGTCTGAAATTTGGAAATAGTTTAGATGGTTATAAATAGTTTAAAATAGCTTTAAAATAGAATAAAACATTTAATTTAAAATAGTTTAAACATTCGAAGTTTAAAATTGGATTCAAAGTTTAAAGATTTAAAATCATTTAATTTAACCAATCTAGTTTCCGTATATAATTTTCTGCCTTATGGTCAAGTGATACGGATATTTATCATTTCAATCCGCAATTATTTTATAATTACGGATATATATAATTTCAATCCACAATCTCGAGTTAAAATTTAAAATCCATAAAATTGCTCGAGTCTATTATTTCAACCCATAATGATTTTTACCTAATCTATAGATCGTTCGGGTATGTATTATTTCAATCTATAAGGAACTTGCAGTTGTTATAACATATAAAAATACCATATCTGGTCATCCAATAAAAAAAAATCAAACATCCATCACAATCATCATTGAAAACGATCAATAAGCATCAACAGATAACTGATAAGCGACAACAGGTATTAAATTGACAATTTAAATTCAATATTAAATTAACGATGATTAAATGCAATAAAAGTAAAATTTAACTAGAATGATAATTTAAACATACTAAACATCATTTAATAAATGTCAAATCACTCCATAATTTAATTTAACTAACATAAGATAATATAGTAGTTGTGAGTGGATCTAAAACTCACCTTTGATTTTAAATCGAATAAAAATTCGAATTAGGGCCCAAAATTCAATGTTTTCAAAATTCATCCAAACATGTGTCAAAATGTTCGGAATTTCAATATGATCCTAATGAAACAAACCATGCGTAAATCCAACGGTCAAATAATCACTAAATTTAGGCAAATCGTGGTGTTCCACCCCAATCGAGCCGTATGGATCGACTCGGCACGAACTCTTCTTCCATACGCCACTTCCCGATCACCATATCATCGTAGATCCACCGTTGGATCGAAACCCTAGGAATGGATGGTCGAGGTTCACCCTCGATTTCTGGACAAACTGTGCTTCAATAGCAAAAACAAATTATACCATTGGATTAAGCTCATCTAGAGATTCGAATTAATATATAATTTGATAGGGTTTGAGGAATTTAAATTTTCGATTTGGTTTTGAAATTGAATTTTGAGGGTTTGTAATTTATCTGTTTACTGCCATAGGAAAAGAAGATAGGAATAGAGTGACAGATTTGTATGTATTGAATAATGGAATAAGAAAGAGCTAGGGTTTATAATTGGCTATATATAGGCAGATCAAAAATAGAATGAATGGACTAGATCGATTAGAAAGTTGAACGATAAACGATCCGAAAAGCCTGTTTCTTTCTTGAAATAGAAATGGGTCATCCCATATATCAAAGTAGATGTTTTCGGTATTTTAAACTCAATGGAATAGGTTTAAGTCCTAGTTCCATTGTACGAAGAAGTTGGCTTAAAATCAGCTTATTTCAAATTGATTTCAATTAAATTTAATTAAATTTGTTTCTATGTGTTTCGACCTCATACGATCAAATGACAAGTCCAATCGCTACGAAACTTGAAATATTAGAATAATTCACTGTTGCAAAATAAAAAACATAAAAATTGAATGCAAACTTATGACCTAATAACTCATGTTATAACTGGTCATATCTCATCCCCAAAGTAGCATACGCTCCTATCGGATTCGCAACCCTTAAGGAAGTAACAAGGTAAAAGGGTTCTAAACATAACCTATCTACCAAACACTGAGATATAAATGAATGCGATACACCGGTATTAGATAGTACACTTACTGGTGTACTATGAATCAAAAGTGTACCTTCCATCATAGTCTTTCTCTTCTTAGTAGCGATTGGCCTAGCAGATGATGGTTCTAAAGCAAAGACCTCTCCTTTGTTCGCTTTGACTGGTTCTCGACACTGATTCTTGTAACGCCCAAACTGATCTCATTTGAAGCACTTCACTCCCTTCTTATCTGCAACCTTCTTCGCTGAAAACCCTCGGTTTCCACTGGCTTCTCCTTCCTATAAGTATAAAGGATCTCTTTATTCCAGATTGCCATCTCCATTGCAACTGTACTTGGATCACGGAGATGTGGCATAGTCGTTATAGCAATCTCGGGCCTTTACCCTTGGATAAACTTCTCGTTTCTTTTAATGACGCTTTCAATGGTAGCTTATCCATAAATGGACAACTCATCAAACTTTGTAGCATACTCAATCACCGACATCACACCCTACACTAAGTTCATGAACTTTCTCAGCAATACTGCCTGGGCAACTTTAGACAAAAATCACTCTTTGAATCTCCTTTAAAAATTCTACCCAAGTCAACTCTTTCTTCGGAACTCCCGCAGTAACACTACTCCACCAATGAAGTGTTGCTCCCTGCAACTTTTTAGAGGCAAGTTTACTCTTCTGCTCATCATCTAATCCCTAGTCATCTAAAATTATTTCATAGTGCAATAACTAGTTTTCCACTTCTATAGCATCCTCGGTTCCAAAAAATGTTTTCCCACCAAGATTGGTATAATCCCTCCTCGACTTAGCATAGTTATTGCCAATTGGGGCCATGGGATTAGCTTTTCCAATATTCACAGCATTACCGACAGCTAATCCTGCAGTTGCTCCAGCTTACATCAAATTGACAAAGAACTAATGCATCATCCCCATATTTACTAGTGGGGTTCCAGCACCCACATTGGCATTTGCACTTGGATTAACATTTGCCTATCGACCTGGATTCCTAAAGGTGTTGGGTCGAGTATTTCCATTAGTTGTGGTGCTTCCTTTACCTAGATTTCCTCTTCCGTTTCCTACCTTCGTATCTTCTGTTCTTTTAAACCTACATACGAACCTTAGTAAGATACAGAAGAACGATCTATGAAAGGGGAATGCACACTCATAGATAAATATATATATATATATATATATATATATATATATCAAATACAAGTATGTTACTATATCATTAGCTCATACCCCAATCTTATTCTTTGATTCATTGGGATATGTTTTGAAAATCATTAGGTTCAAAATACTTTTAAGTTTGCATAATCCTATGCACTAATACAAACTTGTAACATTCCCCACTAGGAGGCCCAAAACTAACCGCTACGGATGATGCAGTCATCCAAAGTTATTAATTCTCGGTGACCAAATGCGGTAATATTAGATACATTGATGTAGCAGAAACTTACGAATATGAAACAAAATTTACACTCATAAAACAAATTTCTCATTCCACTTCAATCCCTTTTCTAATTCATTACATAATCCCAACTTCGTAAACCACGTTCAAAGAAATACAGTTATTACAAAATACACCAATAACGACATATGAAGATGACCATTGGACGATCAAAATCAAAGCCTAGGCAATTAAACAACTTTGTCACCAAAATACAGCGGAATAAAACAGAAAGAAATCCTACTAACTAGCTTGCCTTCTGCACTTCTCTGAAAGCTTATTCGTCTAAAGGAGAACTTGAATTCCTTAACTCTCAAACTACTTAGAATCAATTGAGCATTCGAGAGTTTAAAGGGAAAAGATAAACTTTGAGTTAGATAAAAAGTCTGATTTGAATAATAACCTACCATCTCGAACCATATAGATATCTAGTGAGACCACGCCGCTTATGGAAATGAGTTTCCCCCTTACTAGTATCTTAACCCAACTTATAATAACCATATACGATGCACCTGCATCCGCAAATCGTTAAAACAAAACATAATAAAAGGTATTATGATGATATGAAAACATACGATATATTCTGGATTTCCCAACCCCAATTATCTAACTATTTGTCTTGATATAGTTTCTAGGGTCATTGTTAATCTATAAGTTTTCATGGGCCGACTATTAACCTATTAATTCTTTATAGAATTCCTACCCACTTTCATAGTTTTCACAGGGTCACTTTGAACCTATTTGTTCCAACCGATACTATCATCCAATCATAGCTTTCATGGGATCTCTATGAACCTATTGATATATACCAATAAATTTCTCCACTTATAGTTTTCATGGGATTACTATGAACCTACTGGGTTCTCCAATAACTTCTCTCATGTCATAGTTTTCATGGGATCACTATGAGCGTATTTACCTCTTTCAATAATTAATCCGGACATAGTTTTCATGGAATCACTAAGAATCTATTAACCCATACCAATAACTATTTCCATACATAGTTTTCGTAAGCTTACTATGAACCTATCTAAACAATATCCCTTTGATCAGTCTTCGGGCATCTTATATTCTGGTCTACCTGACCTCATGGATGCAATTCTACTCACATAGAAGTTAACTCAATTTATATTCACTACTAGGTTAACCTAACTGGTTATTATGCCCTTAACACCCCAAAAATGTTGTTATGGGTTAATTTTAAAGTGAATGTGTTTACAGAAGAAGCACACATGATAATGGATCATAACATAATAATATAAACATCTATGGTTTAATTTCCCTGTAATCATTGTTCAAATGAAACATAGTTAATACCCTTAACCCACTATCTTTATCAAGGAATGCTTTTTCAAAAACTCCAAAGTTAAATGCCATTTCAAAGCTCTTTCATAATGCCATGGATTAATGCTTTCTTATTTGAGATTAGGTTTCATGGGATCTCTCATGTCATAGTTTTCATGGGATCACTATGAGCGTATTAATTTTCGAAATTATTAAAAACATACCTTTCAGCTGTATGAATATGCGAGTATATGATTTTTGTTTGATGATAATAAACATATATATATTTATTTAAATGTATTTGGTAATGTACTATTTTGTTTTTCATAGATTAAATAAATATTTGTTGAATAAAATAAATTACACCGAATTTGAATTCAAACAGAAATTTTATTCAAACAAATATATATTACAATCTTGAATAGTACAAATTCAAGCACTCACTATACATATACATTTTTGATTACATCACAATTCAGTTTACATAAATTCCTCACTACATATCACTCACACTTGTAGTTTTATATTCAACTTCATTCCAGTTTGAATCCAGCACCCGAGCAATCTGCAAAAATATTCACTAACGCAATAAAATTGAAAAAGAAATATTTTTGCAATATAAAATGAAATATGATTTTTGAAAATATTATTTGCCTCAGTTATTTGGGTTGTTCGTCATCATTTACATTTGAATTCATCATACACGAACAATGTGACATGCACAGTGTATCACTATACATGCCACAAGGCCGTGCACATCGGTATACACTTGATAATGCTACAGGGACAGGTGAGCACAGGTCAAACCCAAATGAAAAGCCGGGTTCAACTCACGTGCAATATATTTAAAATTACGACACGAGCACAAGGTCAAACTCGAGTTTTGAAACTGGATTCAACACAAGTAAAGTTTCAAAAATCAACATGAAGGGATGCAAAGACCAGAGTAGTACAGTGTGGCAATGCACCACCAAGCAAACAAAGACCAACAGCTACATGAAGCAAAACCAAAGACAAAACTACAGGCAGCAGTTACAAGTAAACAGAGTGCATGCTACAAAAATCGACAGTTCAAAGCTCAAGTTCAAGTGTGTCAACAGTGAAGTGAACATCAGTGACAAGACTCAAGCCAAGTCGTGATGAACAGAGCAGATCAAACATAATAGACTGCATGCACAGACCAAAGAGACAATATGACAGCAAGCTCCAACCAAGTGAAAATGCAACATACATGAAGACTACAGCCCAATGAACCAGAGACAACAACAGAGCACAATGCACCAAATGACACAAATACTCAAGACAACATGAAGTGGACAACACTGACTCAAATACACAACTACAAGGCATAGCAACTGCATAGCAACTGCAACAAGACACAATAATGAAAGCTACAAATCCATGAACCAAATACAACAATGTGTAACAGAAATTACAAGTAACCAAAGAATGGAGTATGCAAGAACAGATGACACAGACTCAACAAAGGCTACAGACAAGTAGCAGTGTGCAAAATGAAGCTACAGAAGCCAAATGAAAATCAAAGTATCATGAATATACACCAAAGCAAATTAACAGACTACAAGTGAAACAATGCATGGTGAATTGGATCAACACAGTCAAGTCAAATGAAACAGATCAAGTAACAAGTTGAAGCAGTAGTTAACAAGCAGTGTGCAACTCGAGAATGTACACAAGTGAAACCATAATGGTAAAAATGTTATGCTCAATGCAACACAGTGAAGAAACCAAGTGCATGAAGACTGAATGAAGTACACAAATGTAACAACAGCAATTCAAATCAACACGGCAAAAAATCAACAATGAAAAAGCAAGTGCAGACATGATTATCAAGCTACAAATCAAATGAGCAAGTGCAACAAAGTACAACTTGACTATCAAGACAAAGTGCAATAACAAATTCAGTGAAGCCCAAAGTCAATGCCGAGAAACAATAAATGATCAGGTCAAAATGAAGCAGTGAATCACATAAACAAGTTCGAACAACCAGACAACATCATATTCACGAATGCAATGTTCAAATGGAGACCAGAGAAGATGGCCAGAGACGAAGACAGGGATGAACACAAAGATGGGCGAAGCCATGTCAAACAGGTGTTAATCAGGTTAAAAAAAATCAAGTGTGTACAATCTTTGAAAAAGTCAAAACAAATAAAAGAGGAAAGTTTTTGCCGTATCAATCAAGTAAAGATCGAACGTTCTCAAGTTCAAGCCGTGAGTATCAAGTCAAATAGATATTAGGAAAGCAAATTTTAGGAAAGTATCGAATTGATTAGGGTATAGGAATTCATATAAATACCTACCCGCAAATCGTCATCAGATGTGTGAAAATAGATCAAATCAAATCCAAATATAAACCCAAGTTCATCATCAGCATCAAGTGTGCAACAAGAACAAATGATAATTCAAGCAAATTAAACCAGCAAAGAGATTACATACCGCAATCTGTCGAAAACGATCAAAGGAGCAGCTGCGAACGAGGCAAGCAACGCAAACCATCGATCATCAGAGAAGCCGCGAGCAAGAGCAACACCAAAGAATCATATTTGAAGAAAGCCCCAATTTGGATCGAAGAACAAAAGCCCTAATTCAGATCGAACAAGCCGCCATCATTTTCTCAAAGAAAATAGAAGTGGATCAGGTGAAAGAAAACAAGAGAGCCGGGCTTGTTAATTTTAAAAAGGCTTTGTTTTATAAAGGGGAATTAGTTTTTATTTCAAATAGGGTTTTTAGTTTTTATATTGTTTTAGTTTGTTTTAAATTTTCTTTTCGAATCAAGTATTGGTAAATCACCACCTAGGTTGTAGGTAGTGTCAGATTGTCTAGTTAGAATTAGTTCAGTAAGTAGGGTGTGCGAGTTTGCAAAACTCTATAGGCGGAAGCAAGGGTTTGCGAGTTTGCAAAACTCTATAGGCGGGAGCAGGGGGTGCGAGTCTATTAGAATGTTTGTAAGCGGGAGCAGGGTTTGCGAGTATGTTAGAGTGTTTGTAAGCGGGATACTGTTTAATTCTAATAGAAATCTGGGAATGCAGCAGTAGGCAGGGGTTGCCGAAGCTGGGTAAATTTTGTGTGTGCTTTACTTTTCAGCATATTTATTTCTGCTGTTTGTTTCTGTGTTTAAATCCATAAAATTTTCTATAACCCTATTCACCCCCCCCCCCTCTAGGGTTAATCTAGATCCTACAAGTGGTATCAAAGCACGGTATTTTTCTTTAACTCTAGAGTCATGAATTCATCAAATAATGCTTTTTCTGAGGGGCAATCTATTGTTAGGCCACCCATGTTTAATGGGAATGATTACGCTTATTGGAAAGTTAGGATGGGCATTTATCTTAGTTCTAGTGATTATGATGTTTGGGATATTATTGAAACTGGCTATAAATCTCCCACTATAACCGTTGGTGATACTGAGATTCCTAAACCTAAGGATAGGTGGGATGCTAACGATAAGAGATTAAAAACTACAAATGCTAAAGCCATGAATGCTTTGATATGTGCTCTTGATAAGAATGAATTTAATAGAATTTCTCGTTGTAAAACTGCACAGGAAATTTGGCATACCTTGGAGGTCACACATGAAGGAACTTCTCAAGTCAAGGAGTCTCGTCTAGCCCTATTCAGCAATGAATACAAGAACTTTGTGATGGACAAAGGCGAGAGCTTAAAGGACATGTTTGGACGCTTTTCAACTTTGGCGTACAACGCTAGAGCGCTTGGGAAGGTATTCACTGAGGTAGAGCTTGTGAGGAAGGTGCTACGAGTCTTACCGATAAACTTTGAGGCAAAAGTTACGGAATCCAAGAATCAAAAGATTTGAGTAAACTAAGCATGGAGGAGTTGATCGGTAACTTGATGACATATGAGCTTGAGCTAAAAGCAAAGGAAGAACGCAACAACTCTGAACCAAAGAAGAAGACGATTGCCTTAAAAAGCAAAGAAGAGAGCGATGAAGATGAAGAAGATCCAATTGAAGAGCTTGCAATGGCTGTCAATAATCTTAGAAAATGGTCAAGATTCAAGCCACGCAAGAAGAAAACAAGTCGCAATAGGCCAATAGATTCTGACCATTCCGATAATGAACCGACGTGCTTTAACTGCAACAAGCCTGGCCACTTCAAACAAGAATGCCCACTTCTCAAAAACAATCGAGGAAATAAAAAGATGAAGAAGGTCTTTGCAGCGACTTGGGATGATGAAGAAGGAGAGGAAGTTTCGAATAGTAGCTCATAGGAGGCTAACTTGTGTCTTGTGGCAAAATCGGATTCAAAAGCAAGCTCAGAAGAACCTAGTGAGGTAGGTGACTACTCTTATAAAGATCTTGTTTTTATGTGTCTTGATCTTACTAAAGTAGTTGATACTCTTGAATGTAAAATTGAAAAACTGAGATCTGATAGGAGAGAACTTGCTCGTGAAAATTTTAGGTTAGAAACTGAACTTGAAGATATTCAAAACCTAGAATGTAAAAAATGTAAAATTTTAGATTCAGAATTGACAAGACTTAAGAATAGCTTTGAGAATCTTGAAAAAGAAAACTTGAGTCTTAAGGAAATCATTGACACTAGGAAAAAGGATTTTATAAATAGGTGCACCTCACTTGTCACTGAAAATACAACACTAAAAACCAAAGTCCAAAATCTTGGGAAATCTCTGAATAAATTTTCAAGAGGCGAAAAATCTTTCAACATGCTATTGGGAAATCAAATTTTTGCTAACAACAGAAAAGGACTAGGCTTTGGGAAAATACAAGTTGAGGATAATGCAAAAGGTAAGAGTGTCTTTGATAGATGTGAAATAATTGGACATCGTGTTGAAAATTGTAGTCATAGGAACAAGAACACAAAATTTATACAAGTTTGGGTTCCTAAGAATTCTACAAACAACTTTCATGTCTATTGGAACAAGAATCAAAGGACTAAACAAGTTTGGGTTCCAAAGGGATTATTTATTCACAATGCTTCTGCCACTAACAATCATGGACCTATAAAAACAAATAGGTCACAAAAATCTTTCGTCGTGTAGGTATGGTGGCAGGCTAAGGAACAACAACAGTGTTCTCTGGATTTTGGCTGTTCCAGAAACACAACGGGCAACAAAGCAAAGTTCCTTAGCCTAGTACAAAGGTGACAGAATCACAATGGGCAATCACGAAAAATTATCGTAAAGGTAAAACAGGTGAAGGTATATTTATTTGATCGATATATTGAATGTGATAATCTGCACCGTATTCTGAATTAAATCAGCCAATAATATTGAGATGTTGTAAAGATGATGTTTTTTTATTCTGACTTGTTCGACATAGTTGACCAATTATATTTATACCAAAAACACTATTCTTTGAATTACTTCATACATATATGTTTGGATTAAACATAGTGTTTTGTTGGATGATAATATTTTTTCGGCTAACTCTATATTCACGATTTTCTGATTATTTACATGGCCTCAATTCAAATTCAAAGAATGTCATTTAAATTGTCGTTAAAATTTGAGTTTGAAATTTTTGATGCACTCTTCATGGTCTGGTTTATCAAATTTAGTTAGTGATATTTTGGAGTGAAAAAGAAATTCAGATGCAGATTACACTGGTAATCTAGTTGATAGAAAAATTACTAGTTAAACGTGATTTATGGTGAGACATTTAGTAACTGCATCGTTTTTCAAAGAAAATATCTGCATACCTTTCATTACAAATAATTTTCAATTAGCAGAAATTTTTCTCATGTAACCCCTTCGAGAAAATCATTGTTGACCATATTTTCAGATTAGTCATTTTTATGACAAATATTGACTAATCCGACTCCCTACTAATTATCATAAAGTGAAATAGTGATTGAAAAGGTGATAAGTGTTGATATTTAACATACATTACTCAAGAGAGTATATTTGGAAATTTTCTTTGGGAATTCAAACAAGAGTTATACAACTTTTTGTTGGATGAAGATTTCATGACCATTTCTATATCCATCATATTTCTATCGACCATTGTTTATCAAAGCTTAAATATAGTTTGTCGATATGTGGTACTATAATCAGGGAACATTTGTTTTTCATTTCATATTTTTTTTGTAAAAATAAATAAATATCCAAAGTATTCACTCTCATTTAAAAGTTCTCAGGGTTATGCATGGGTGAATTACTTGGATTTTTTGATTATGTACTTCCATGCTCATTTAAAAGTCCTTACGATTATGCATGTATGGAACGCATATCAAAATTAATTGATTAAATAGACAAGTTGATTCTAATCCCATTTAAAAGTCCTCACGGTCATGTGTGGTTAGAAGATACTTGATTTCATTTTTTAAAATTAAAATGGAATACTACCAATCTCATTTAAAAATCCTAACGGTTATGCATGATTAGTAGATATTCAAATTCCTGATATAAATGTACTACAAGTAGATACAACTAAATGAATTTATATGAGAACATCATTACCATTCTTTCTAAAAGTGGAATATGCGCCTAACAAGGGTAGTTATGATTTTTGTTTGATTTTTATTGAAGTTTAATATTTATATTCAATTTGAGTTTAATGTTGGATTAATATTGATCACTTTATCTCTATTTTCTCTAACACTATTATTCTTTTGCTGATAACAAAAGGGGGAGAGAAAAGTTAAGATTTTGTCAAATAAAATCAAGCAAAGGTCAAATAATTTTCCATTTGCATCTAGGTTCATTTGTATATTTCTATCTGTATGCATATATGTAGAAGGAGCATCGTGTAGAGAGGAAGCATTTAAATAGGGGGAGCAATTAGAGTATATCATTGATCAAATACATTTAACTCAGTCAAAATCTTAAATATATGTTTGTTATCATCAAAAGGGGGAGATTGTATGAATATGCGAGTATATGATTTTTGTTTGATGATAATAAACATATATATATTCATTTAAATGTATTTGGTAATGTACTATTTTGTTTTTCATAGATTAAATAAATATTTGTTGAATAAAATAAATTACACCGAATTTGAATTCAAACAGAAATTTTATTCAAACAAATATTTATTACAATCTTGAATTGTACAAATTCAAGCTCTCACTATACATATACATTTTTGATTACATCACAATTCAGTTTACATAAATTCCTCACTACATATCACTCACACTCGTAGTTTTATATTCAACTTCATTCCACTTGGAATCCAGCATCTGAGCAATCTGCAAAAATATTCATCAACGCAGTAAAATTGAAAAAGAAATATTTTTGCAATATAAAATGAAATATGATTTTTGAAAATATTATTTGCCTCAGTTATTTGGGTTGTTCGTCATCATTTACATTTGAATTCATCATACACGAACAATGTGACATGCACAGTGTATCACTGTACATGCCACAAGGCCGTGCACATCGATATAAACTTGATAATGCTACAGGGACAGGTGAGCACAGGTCAAACCCAAATGAAAAGCCGGGTTCAACTCACGTGCAATATATTTAAAATTACGACACGAGCACAAGGTCAAACCCGAGTTTTGAAACTGGATTCAACACAAGTAAAGTTTCAAAAATCAACATGAAGGAATGCAAAGACCAGAGTAGTACAGTGTGGCAATGCACCACCAAGCAAACAAAGACCAACAGCTACATGAAGCAAAACCAAAGACAAAACTACAGGCAGCAGTTACAAGTAAACAGAGTGGATGCTACAAAAATCGACAGTTCAAAGCTCTAGTTCAAGTGTGTCAACAGTGAAGTGAACATCAGTGAGAAGACTCAAGCCAAGTCGTGATGAACAGAGCAGATCAAACATAATAGACTACATGCACAGACCAGAGAGACAATATGACAGCAAGCTCCAACCAAGTAAAAATGCAACATACATGAAGACTACAGCCCAATGAACCAGAGACAACAACAGAGCACAATGCACCAAATGACACAAATACTCAAGACAACATAAAGTGGACAGCACTGACTCAAATACACAACTACAAGGCATAGAAACTGCATAGAAACTGCAACAAGACACAACAATGAAAGCTACAAATCCATGAACCAAATACAACAATGTGTAACAGAAATTACAAGTAACCAAAGAACGGAGTGTGCAAGAGCAGATGACACAGACTCAACAAAGGCTACAGACAAGTAGCGGTGTGCAAAATGAAGCCACAGAAGCCAAATGAAAATCAAAGTATCATGAATATACACCAAAGCAAATTAGCAGACTACAAGTGAAACAATGCATGGTGAATTAGATCAACACAGTCAAGTCAAATGAAACAGATCAAGTAACAAGTTGAAGCAGTAGTTAACAAGCAGTGTGCAACTCGAGAATGTACACAAGTGAAACCATAATGGTGAAAATGTTATGCTCAATGCAACACAGTGAAGAAACCAAGTGCATGAAGACTGAGTGAAGTACACAAATGTAACAACAGCAATTCAAATCAACACAGCAAAAACTCAACAATGAAAAACAAGTGCAGACATGATTATCAAGCTACAAATCAAATGAGCAAGTGCAACAAAGTACAACTTGACTATCAAGACAAAGTGCAATAACAAATTCAGTGAAGCCCAAAGTCAATGTCGAGAAACAATAAATGATCAGGTCAAAATGAAGCAGTGAATCACATAAACAAGTTCGAACAACTAGACAACATCATATTCACGAATGCAATGTTCAAGTGGAGACTAGAGAAGATGGCCAGAGACGAAGACAGGGATGAACACAAAGATGGTCGAAGCCATGTCAAAGCAGGTGTTAACCAGGTTAAAAAAAATCAAGTGTGTACAATCTTTGAAAAAGTCAAAACAAATAGAAGTGGAAAGTTTTTGTCGTATCAATCAAGTAAAGATCGAACGTTCTCAAGTTAAAGCCGTGAGTATCAAGTCAAATAGATATTAGGAAAGCAAATTTTAGGAAAGTATCGAATTGATTAGGGTATAGGAATTCATATAAATACCTACCCGCAAATCATCATCAGATGTGTGAAAAAAGATCAAATCAAATCCAAATATAAACCCAAGTTCATCATCGGCATCAAGTGCGCAACAAGAACAAATGATAATTCAAGCAAATTAAACCAGCAAAGAGATTACATACCGCAATCTGTCGAAAACGATCAAAGGAGCAGCTGCGAACGAGGCAAGCAACGTAAACCATCAATCACCAGAGAAGCCGCGAGCAAGAGCAACACCAGAGAATCATATTTGAAGAAAGCCCCAATTTGGATCGAAGAACAAAAGCCCTAATTCAGATCGAACAAGCCGCCATCATTTTCTCAAAGAAAATAGAAGTGGATCAGGTGAAAGAAAACAAGAGAGTCGGCCTTGTTAATTTTAAAAAGGCTTTGTTTTATAAAGGGGAATTAGTTTTTATTTCAAATAGGGTTTTTAGTTTTTAAACTGTTTTAGTTTGTTTTAAATTTTCTTTTTGAATCAAGTATTGGTAAATCACCACCTAGGTTGTAGGTAGTGTCATATTGTCTAGTTAGAATTAGTTCAGTTAGCAGGGTGTGCGAGTTTGCAAAACTCTATAGGCGGGAGCAAGGGTTTGCGAGTTTGCAAAACTCTATAGGCGGGAGCGGGGGGTGCGAGTCTATTAGAGTGTTTGTAAGCGGAAGCAGGGTTTGCGAGTCTGTTAGAGTGTTTGTAAGCGGGATACTGTTTAATTCTAATAGAAATCTGGGAATGCAGCAGTAGGTAGGGGTTGCCGAAGCTGGGTAAATTTTGTGTGTGATTTACTTTTCAGCATATTTATTTCTGCAGTTTGTTTCTGTGTTTAAATCAAGAAAATTTGCTATAACCCTATTCACCCCCCCCCCCTCTAGGGTTAATCTAGATCCTACATCAGCAGCATTCAAACCTTTCTTTCAAAACATTTAAAACATTCCTATTCAAAGAATTCGTACCTTCCTTTCAAAACATTTAAAAAATTCCTTTTGAAGGCGTTGAAAACTTCCTTTCGAAACCATCAATGATATACCTTTCGAAACACTTAAAGCTTATCTTTCAAAACACTTAAAGCTTACCTTCAAAATACTTAAAGCTTACCTTTTGATGGTACTTTGCTCAAGTAAAATTAATGGAAGCATGCTTCGAAACCACTAGAAAGTATCTCTTTCGAAACCATTGGGTTTAATATTAAATATAACTTCTAGGATAAAGAAAACAAAAGCAAAAGTAACCCTTTGGAAAGTATTGATTTTAAGTAAAAGAATTTGGGGAAGATGATTGTAACGATCTCGAATATTATTAAGTTTAAATTGATAATTAAATTTTATTTTTGAATAAAATTTGTGAAAATAATTGGTAATTAATATAAAATTTTAGTTAAATTACGAATTACTTGAAAGAAAAAAAACAAATCATCTCAAAACCTGGAATGAAAATCAAAGTAAATGCAAATCAAAGAATGCAAGTTCCAGGCCTAAAGGAAAAAAAAATCTACCTCTGTTCTTTGTTCTCTGTCTTCATGACTGAGGTGAGCAAACTCGCTTATCTATATATGTGCTTTTTGATATTATGGTCGACACTTGAAGGGTGATGGTTTAAATGCCTGCATGTTTGAGTTTACATATATTTATGGGGGTGAATGTCTGGGTATGTTTGGATACATACCTCTATTTTAGGTTAACAGGTTTAAAGAAAAATAAAAATAAAATAATAGAACAAACTTATCTTCTTCTGCTCATAGTCTCTCTTAGGGTCTACTGTATAAAAGAAGAAAGTTAGCATCAACTAGAATTAAATTTGAAAATTTGTTTCAAATAGAAATATATAGTTAATACTTTGGAAACTAAACATTTATAGTAAAATATATGTCTCTGTTCAAAGTAAAATTTAAAACCTGATAGATGTTGTGATGCTTGGTTTGGTATTTGGGTTTGTTTGTATTAGTGATAATGTACAGGCATATCTGTTATGAATGTTTTGAGGTAGGCATAATTGCCTTCGTGGTTCCAGGGTTCCAAAATCTGTTTTGAATTTGATTTCTTCTTCTTCAGTCATTGTTAAACTTTAAAATTTAAACACAAGATGTTTATATAAACATGATTTAAGTTTAAAAAAATAAATTCAAGTACTTAAAGTTTGAAAATCCTCTGGAAACAAGAAAATACGGTGAAATCTTAAATATGTAATAAAATCAAATGTTAAATGATATTGATTCAAGTATATATCTTGAATCATCTTAGAAAATTAGGATTTTTAAAAACAGAAATATTGATTTTTAGATAAGTAAATAGGTGCAGTTTTAAAGTGAACCAAAAATGCTTATGTGAGGATATCTGATGATTCAAACAAATTTGGATGTTAAAAATCATGTTGGAGCTGGCTTGATGCTTGTTGATTTCAGGAAAAATGCAAGTGAAATTTTTCGTTGGCCGAGGTGATCGAAATTGAGGGTAGTAGGGTTTCGACATTGATATTGGAGGCCTTTGATTTCGGGATTATTGTGTAGTCGATCGATCGCTGGAGTGAATCGCGAGTGTGGGAACTCGTTCGTCGAGGTATGGCGATGTTTTGACCCGAAGCGCGCGACCTCTGATGGTCAGAGGTGGGTGTACGTGGCGTTGTTGGTGACTCAGTCTTGTTCGAATTTGGGTTCTAGTTGCTTTGGGTAGCTCGATTTTGATTCTTGAGTCGTTTTGTCAATCTGATTTATCGGAGTGTATATGGAAACGATCGTCGTCATGTGGGTGGTTGCGGCAGTGGCTGGTGGTGGTCAGTTGGCTGGTGTAGGTGCACGGTGCACATAAATGTGCCTGGGCATGGTATGAAATAGAAGTGGAAGAAAAAGGACTCGGTTTCGTGATTTGAGTGGGAAGAACAGTTCAGTATTCAAACTTTTTAATACGCGAGAGGGAGGGAGGAGAAACTCGGGGGAAACGAGGAAGAACCGCATGCTTTTCTCGAGTAAACTATGTGTGTGTCTCGGGTCCAGCTGCTGATGAAGTTGCTTTAAATACTTTAAGCATTGTAATCAACAAAGTTAATATTTGATTTAAATTTATCAAGAATGTTTTCAAACGTAAGATGGTTAATTTAAATTGGACATTAATTAAGAATGTAATTAATTTGTAACTATAACTAAATAAGTAGTTAAGGTTTAAAAATTTGTAATTAAAGATTTATTTTAATAATCTTGTGGAAATCAATTTGTAATAAATTATTTAATTAGCCATTTAAAGTTAATTAATTAACTAATAAATGGTAGTGGTTAACTATTGAAGATTACTTAATAATTAAAGGTTAATCAAAGATTTATAAAAAAAAATTGATTAAGGTAAATTAAATAAATGATTAAAAGGTTAATTAATTAGAAATTAATTGGGTCATTAATTTAGAATGATTAGTTAACAATTAAAGGTTAAGTAATAAAATTTGAAAGGAAGATTTATTTCAAACAAATTGAAATTAACTTATGATAATTAACCCGGATTAATCAATTGATACCTATGATTTAAATTAATCAGTTAATTAATAAATTCACTTGTGAATGTATGGATTCTATTGAATGTTGAATTATTTGACATCTCTAATTTGTGATGCTTTGTGATACATCCTGATTTGTGTTGTGATCTATGATGAAATTTATTATCTGTGATATATATATCTGTGAATCTGTGTATGAAAGATAAGCGTTGTAATTTATATCGCTTATTTAAATATATTGTTGTATTTGATCTGTGATGATTGAAATGATGTTGCACTAGTGTGTTAAACCCCTGGACCACACTTATACACACACCAATATGGATTTCACGAGGAAATCGATTAAGCCACAGATTTTTGAAATAGTTTTAAATTTGAATATTTGAATTCAAATGGTTTGGAAATGGATTGGGTTTAAAGTGAAAAGCTTTTGAAATAGAATTTCATAGATGAAATTTATTTTGAATAACTCGATAAAATATGAAGTTGAATAATTTGATTTGAACTTAAATTCAAGATTTGAAATTGAATTCTATGATTTAAAAACTAAGGATTAAAAATGTTATACCAGTTATATATGGGTTAAACTATTTTAAAAGTATTGATTTGGGGATGTAAATAGAATTCAAGAGCTTTAACTCGTGTAAATATAATTGGATTTTTCTGAAACGAAAACTGTTTGTTTTTCACATAATAAAAGCTTTCACATAAGTAATGAACTTCCAATTTGTGTTAAAAAGATTTCTGGTTTAAAATGGGAATGATTTCCATATTTTAGAAATGGTTAGAAAGCTATAAGTTAAATCTTTGATTTAAAGATTTAAGTGAATTAATCCAATTGAAATAGAAATTGTTTTGAAATCTATGAATGGATCTTTATGAAACGGGGGTGAACTTTATGAAATGAATCTTTTTGTTTAGAAGATTAGAAATGGTAATTTGTTAAACCATTTGAAGAAAAGTTTTGGGTTATAAGTTGTGACTTAATTGAAATCCCAATATCCATATGTTTTTGAAATACTGCGCTCACTGTTCGGTTTAGCCGAGAGAGGACCTTTGTGTCATATATCCCATTCCGAATATGTGATATGTCGTTATGGATAGCATTTGAAGACCGGTGTTGAAGACCGGATATTTTTGAAAGCGAAAGGACAACTTGTCGAATGTCTTTGCATCGACTGGTCCCCGGTATAGAGACTCCATATGTGATGGGAAGTCCGAACGTGATTAGTGAATATCCGGATTGCAAGGACTTCTTTGTAAGTGCCTTCGGTTCTGTTCGAGCCCGGAACAGACTTGTATGGATAGTATGTCTGACATTACAAATTGAGATATAAAGCTGATTTCTTTCAAATATATTTCTGTTGGTGGCGGAGAATTTATTCTCTTAGCTTAACACCCTTCTCTGAGACGTACGAGCTCAGAGGTTATGTAGTTGAAGGTTATCAGCGATATATTCCCAATTTGGTAATGTGACATGCTGAGTGTTGCTGTGAAATGATCATTGTGTTGATTATTTGCGATAGGATCATTTATTTGATCGTCTATCTTTGTGATCATTTCTATGATCATTTGTTGACCCAAAGCACGGCTTTTGTATAAAGTGTGTTTTTGTGGACGTGACTTCGTCGAGCCTCACAAACCGGTAATGGTCGAAACAGGAATTGTGTGGCAAGGTTTCCAGGGATCGCTTCCCTAGGGTATGGCCATTCCTTCTGGAAAAGGGTAGTATCATGGTATGGAGCCCAGATACTTACTCATGTTGAAAACACTTTGTTATGATTCTGTGATGATGGTGACGAGCGCTCGTTTAAAGGTCCCAAAGGACCGGGGGTGGCATATCTGAGGGTTTGTAATATCCCTTGGGAAAAGGGGTTCCCGGCCTTGTTTAGCAGAGAACGGTTTGGTTCTCGGGGCGTCCTTGCAGAGGCGTTTCCATGTGGCAATGGGAAGTTCCTTGGCCTGACCATTTGTTGGAAATCCATTCTTCAAATACGTACCTTGTACGGTTTTAGTTGTAGAACCTATCATTCACTTATGGTGGCGCCCCACTGTTTGGATGGTAGCTATAGTAGGCATAGTTCGAAATGTTTATGTTGGCTAGGATTTATATCTTTAATTTCGAAATGATTTTTACTACACTATGCACTAGTAATAATATCAAATGTTTCTTTTTAATGCGTATCAAGCATCTTTGACTATCATAAGGAGAAATCTCCTCCGATTCTGCGTTTGCATTGTGTATGTGTGCGGGAGGCCTTATGGTAGTCTCATTTTTGAAAAGCATTGCGAATTGACTTTGAAAATCTTTTGTTGAATGTTTTTAAAGATAAACTGTTTTTGTTGCTCACACCAGTCCCACGACTGATCCGGAGTTTATTGTTTCTTTCCTAAACTCTGGGTGCTCATTATTTTCTACACGAGCAGTCTAGAGTTGGGTTTTTCAGATAGCTAGGTTTAGTAGATTATCTGGAGTTAGTTCAGTCTTTGGACCACACCAGCCTTGCTTAGCTTGGTGCATCGTTATTGGGAGTTCGAGCTATTGCTGGATTGATTCTTGGAAATGGAGTTGCAGTTCCCGGAGTTCTCTTTTGAAGACTATCTTAGAGTTATATTGTTCCGCTGCTAGATGTCATCTATTTTTCTTTTCCGCTGCTATTTATTGTATCATATCTCTGATGTATATTGATATCTATTGGATCATCTGTTGTATCAGATATTGTATCAAAGCTGTATGTCAATGTATTATTCTTTTATTCCGCTGTGTTGTTTACTTAATGTTGTTATAAGCTCCGGCGACTCGGATTTGAACGGTCGAATCTACGGCATTCGAATACGATTTGAAGTATGAGTGTCGATTTTTGAACGGGCAAAATCCGTATCGTTACATTTGGTATCAGAGCTAAGGTTGAACTTTAGCTCAGGAGTATAACACATTAAGTAGCTCATTAGAGATAGGGTGAAGTATATCCTAGAATGAGTATAATCCCTAAGATATCTGTTTGAATGCCTCAGTAAATTCTCTTACTATCCACTGATAGTGAGTATGAGTGTAAGAAGAGGACGAGATAGGGGACAGGAGAATACGACTATAAATGGTCGATGCACTGCAACAGTGGAAATAATCTTTCTCTATCAATCTCTTTTTGATTCGTTTTCAAAATTCTTTTGATTTCTTCGTGATAGCTCCAGAAAGAAATTTCGGTGTGATGATGGCCCTACGAATCGTTGTAGAAGATTCTTACTTCGTATTTCATCAGTTTCTTTTCAGTTTTTGATTTTAAACTTTAATGAATATGAATTTGAAATTTGAATGAATTGGGAATTTTGAAGAAATTAGAAATTTTGAATAAATTAGAAATTTTAAATTGAGTTAAACTTGATTAATAAAAGATGAAGCTAAATCGAATTGCATCGATAAAACGATTTCGTTTAAAACTAAATTTGAAATTCTATTGAAATTTCTCGGGTTGATCGAAGTCCGAAGAGGGACAAATTGGTATATATTTTGAGGTATTCCGATTTGAGTTTGGAATCTATATCTTGTGTTTGAGGAATTATAGGAGATCGAATCTGTCTATCTCTGTGTTGTTTTCGTACCTGCGAATTTCGAGGACGAAATTCTTTTTAAGGGGGGAAGTCTGTAACGATCTCGAATATTATTAAGTTTAAATTGATAATTAAATTTTATTTTTGAATAAAATTTGTGAAAATAATTGGTAATTAATATAAAATTTTAGTTAAATTACGAATTACTTGAAAAAAAAAAACAAATCATCTCAAAACCTAGAATGAAAATCAAAGTAAAAGCAAATCAAAGAATGCAAGTTCCAGGCCTAAAGGAAAAAAAAATCTGCCTCTGTTCTTTGTTCTCTGTCTTCATGACTGAGGTGAGCAAACTCGCTTATCTATATATGTGCTTTTTGATATTATGGTCGACACTTGAAGGGTGATGGTTTAAATGCCTGCATGTTTGAGTTTACATATATTTATGGGGGTGAATGTCTAGGTATGTTTGGATACATACCTCTATTTTAGGTTAACAGGTTTAAAGAAAAATAAAAATAAAATAATAGAACAAACTTATCTTCTTCTGCTCATAGTCTCTCTTAGGGTCTACTGTATAAAAGAAGAAAGTTAGCATCAACTAGAATTAAATTTGAAAATTTGTTTCAAATAGAAATATATAGTTAATACTTTGGAAACTAAACATTTATAGTAAAATATATGTCTCTGTTCAAAGTAAAATTTAAAACCTGATAGATGTTGTGATGCTTGGTTTGGTATTTGGGTTTGTTTGTATTAGTGATAATGTACAGGCATATCTGTTATGAATGTTTTGAGGTAGGCATAATTGCCTTCGTGGTTCCAGGGTTCCAAAATCTGTTTTGAATCTGATTTCTTCTTCTTCAGTCATTGTTAAACTTTAAAATTTAAACACAAGATGTTTATATAAACATGATTTAAGTTTTAAAAAAAAAATTCAAGTACTTAAAGTTTGAAAATCCTCTGGAAACAAGAAAATACGGTGAAATCTTAAATATGTAATAAAATCAAATGTTAAATGATATTGATTCAAGTATATATCTTGAATCATCTTAGAAAATTAGGATTTTTAAAAACAGAAATATTGATTTTTAGATAAGTAAATAGGTGTAGTTTTAAAGTGAACCAAAAATGCTTATTTGAGGATATCTGATGATTCAAACAAATTTGGATGTTAAAAATCATGTTGGAGCTGGCTTGATGCTTGTTGATTTCAGGAAAAATGCAAGTGAAATTTTTCGTTGGCCGAGGTGATCGAAATTGAGGGTAGTAGGGTTTCGACATTGATATTGGAGGCCTTTGATTTCGGGATTATTGTGCAGTCGATCGATCGCTGGAGTGAATCGCGAGTGTGGGAACTCGTTCGTCGCGGTATGGCGATGTTTTGACCCGAAGCGCGCGACCTCTGATGGTCAGAGGTGGGTGTACGTGGCGTTGTTGGTGACTCAGTCTTGTTCGAATTTGGGTTCTAGTTGCTTTGGGTAGCTCGATTTTGATTCTCGAGTCGTTTTGTCAATCTGATTTATCGGAGTGTATATGGAAACGATCGTCGTCATGTGGGTGGTTGCGGTAGTGGCTGCTGGTGGTCAGTTGGCTGGTGTAGGTGCACGGTGCACATAAATGTGCCTGGGCATGGTATGAAATAGAAGTGGAAGAAAAAGGACTCGGTTTCGTGATTTGAGTGGGAAGAACAGTTCAGTATTTAAACTTTTTAATACACGAGAGGGAGGGAGGAGAAACTCGGGGGAAACGAGGAAGAACCGCATGCTTTTCTCGAGTAAACTATGTGTGTGTCTCGGGTCCAGTTGCTGATGAAGTTGCTTTAAATACTTTAAGCATTGTAATTAACAAAGTTAATATTTGATTTAAATTTATCAAGAATGTTTTCAAACGTAAGATGGTTAATTTAAATTGGACATTAATTAAGAATGTAATTAATTTGTAACTATAACTAAATAAGTAGTTAAGGTTTAAAAATTTGTAATTAAAGATTTATTTTAATAATCTTGTGGAAATCAATTTGTAATAAATTATTTAATTAACCATTTAAAGTTAATTAATTAACTAATAAATGGTAGTGGTTAACTATTGAAGATTACTTAATAATTAAAGGTTAATCAAAGATTTATAAAAAAAATTGATTAAGGTAAATTAAATAAATGATTAAAAGGTTAATTAATTAGAAATTAATTGGGTCATTAATTTAGAATGATTAGTTAACAATTAAAGGTTAACTAATAAAATTTGAAAGGAAGATTTATTTCAAACAAATTGAAATTAACTTATGATAATTAACCCGGATTAATCAATTGATACCTATGATTTAAATTAATCAGTTAATTAATAAATTCACTTGTGAATGTATGGATTCTATTGAATGTTGAATTATTTGACATCTCTAATTTGTGATGCTTTGTGATACATCCTGATTTGTGTTGTGATCTATGATGAAATTTATTATCTGTGATATATATATATCTGTGAATCTGTGTATGAAAGATAAGCGTTGTAATTTATATCGCTTATTTAAATATATTGTTGTATTTGATCTGTGATGATTGAAATGATGTTGCACTAGTGTGTTAAACCCCTGGACCACACTTATACACACACCAATATGGATTTCACGAGGAAATCGATTAAGTCACAGATTTTTGAAATAGTTTTAAATTTGAATATTTGAATTCAAATGTTTTGGAAATGGATTGGGTTTAAAGTGAAAAGCTTTTGAAATAGAATTTCATAGATGAAATTTATTTTGAGTAACTCGATAAAATATGAAGTTGAATAATTTGATTTGAACTTAAATTCAAGATTTGAAATTGAATTCTATGATTTAAAAACTAAGGATTAAAAATGTTATACCAGTTATATATGGGTTAAACTATTTTAAAAGTATTGATTTGGGGATGTGAATAGAATTCAAGAGCTTTAACTCGTGTAAATATAATTGGATTTTTCTGAAACGAAAACTGTTTGTTTTTCACATAATAAAAGCTTTCACATAAGTAATGAACTTCCAATTTGTGTTAAAAAGATTTCTGGTTTAAAATGGGAATGATTTCCATATTTTAGAAATGGTTAGAAAGCTATAAGTTAAATCTTTGATTTAAAGATTTAAGTGAATTAATCCAATTGAAATAGAAATTGTTTTGAAATCTATGAATGGATCTTTATGAAACGGGGGTGAACTTTATGAAATGAATCTTTTTGTTTAGAAGATTAGAAATGGTAATTTGTTTAAACCATTTGAAGAAAATTTTTGGGTAATAAGTTGTGACTTAATTGAAATCCCAATATCCATATGTTTTTGAAATACTGCGCTCACTGTTCGGTTTAGCCGGGAGAGGACCTTTGTGTCATATATCCCATTCCGAATATGTGATATGTCGTTATGGATAGCATTTGAAGACCGGTGTTGAAGACCGGATATTTTTGAAAGCGAAAGGACAACTCGTCGAATGTCTTTGCATCGACTGGTCCCCGGTATAGAGACTCCATATGTGATGGGAAGTCCGAACGTGATTAGTGAATATCCAGATTGCAAGGACTTCTTTGTAAGTGCCTTCGATTCTGTTCGAGCCCGGAACAGACTTGTATGGATAGTATGTCTGACATTACAAATTGAGATATAAAGCTGATTTCTTTCAAATATATTTCTGTTGGTGGCGGAGAATTTATTCTCTTAGCTTAACACCCTTTTCTGAGACGTACGAGCTCAGAGGTTATGTAGTTGAAGGTTATCAGCGATATATTCCCAATTTGGTAATGTGACATGCTGAGTGTTGCTGTGAAATGATCATTGTGTTGATTATTTGCGATAGGATCATTTATTTGATCGTCTATCTTTGTGATCATTTCTATGATCATTTGTTGACCCAAAGCACGGCTTTTGTATAAAGTGTGTTTTTGTGGTCGTGACTTCGTCGAGCCTCACAAACCGGTAATGGTCGAAACAGGAATTGTGCGGCAAGGTTTCCAGGGATCGCTTCCCTAGGGTATGGCCATTCCTTCTGGAAAAGGGTAGTATCATGGTATGGAGCCCAGATACTTACTCATGTTGAAAACACTTTGTTATGATTCTGTGATGATGGTGACGAGCGCTCGTTTAAAGGTCCCAAAGGACCGGGGGTGGCATATCTGAGGGTTTGTAATATCCCTTGGGAAAAGGGGTTCCCGGCCTTGTTTAGCAGAGAACGGTTTGGTTCTCGGGGCGTCCTTGCAGAGGCGTTTCCATGTGGCAATGGGAAGTTCCTTGGCCTGACCATTTGTTGGAAATCCATTCTTCAAATACGTACCTTGTACGGTTTTAGTTGTAGAACCTATCATTCACTTATGGTGGCGCCCCACTGTTTGGATGGTAGCTATAGTAGGCATAGTTCGAAATGTCTATGTTGGCTAGGATTTATATCTTTACTTTCGAAATGATTTTTACTACACTATGCACTAGTAATAATATCAAATGTTTCTTTTTAATGCGTATCAAGCATCTTTGACTATCATAAGGAGAAATCTCCTCCGATTCTGCGTTTGCATTGTGTGTGTGTGAGGGAGGCCTTATGGTAGTCTCATTTTTAAAAAGCATTGCGAATTGACTTTGAAAATCTTTTGTTGAATGTTTTTAAAGATAAACTGTTTTTGTTGCTCACACCAGTCCCACGACTGATCCGGAGTTTATTGTTTCTTTCCTAAACTCTGGGTGCTCATTATTTTCTACACGAGCAGTCTAGAGTTGGGTTTTTCAGATAGCTAGGTTTAGTAGATTATCTGGAGTTAGATCAGTCTTTGGACCACACCAGCCTTGCTTAGCTTGGTGCATCGTTATTGGGAGTTCGAGCTATTGCTGGATTGATTCTTGGAAATGGAGTTGCAGTTCTCGGAGTTCTCTTTTGAAGACTATCTTAGAGTTATATTGTTCCGCTGCTAGATGTCATCTATTTTTCTTTTCCACTGCTATTTATTGTATCATATCTCTGATGTATATTGATATCTATTGGATCATCTGTTGTATCAGATATTGTATCAAAGCTGTATATCAATGTATTATTCTTTTATTCCGCTGTGTTGTTTACTTAATGTTGTTATAAGCTCCGGCGACTCGGATTTGAACGGTCGAATCTACGGCATTCGAATACGATTTAAGTATGAGTGTCGATTTTTGAACGGGCAAAATCCGTATCGTTACAATGATAATTTCGAAACAATCCTTTCAAAACTATTGCCTCCAAATCTCTTATTAAAAGCGGCTCCAACTACTCTTTTGAAAGCATTTAGAAGGCGGATTCAAATTTTATATGGGATGAAGCTTCCCCTTCAAAAGCATTGATTTAAAGTTATAAAGAAAGTGGCCTTTATCTAATTCGAAAGGCATGAATATGGTGGCTAGGTTTCGAACAGGTTCGAAAGCGTTCCCCTTTCGAAAATTCTTTTTTAAAACAAAATGGGCGACAACACATTCGAAAGCCTCTTTTAACATAAAGGCATGTCGATCGATCAAAAGCTATTTAAAATTAACTTCAATCCCTTCGAAAGCACCTTTTAAAAGCAAAGGCCAGTAATATGTTCGAAAGCTTATAAGAATGACTTCGACCCCGACTTTTTCCAATCAACTATGTATCACTGGCTTAATATTATATGTTTTTGTTTCGAATGGGTTTATAAGAAGAAGTATAGTGATGAAAGCTAGCTGATAGAAGTAGCAAAGTGGTAAATCAAAACAAAACAAATCTTATGCCTTTAAAAGAAAATATTTTTACATACCCAATTTACCAAAATATGATTGGTTGCCAAATTCTTTATCAAAATTCTTTTCTAAAATGGCTGTCGATTTCTATAATTTATATTTGAAATTATTTTAACAAATAAGCCATTCCCTTCAACAAAACATTTAACATTTAAGTCCTTCAACTTAAATAATTTAATAACCATATTAAATCACTAAGGAAAAATCCCCAAAAATCAACATAATTCACTTTTAATATGTTTTCTAACATATGAAAATTTCAGATTAAAATCCTTATATAATTATTTTAAATAATTGAAACATAAAGTTGTCTATTTCTTCCATTCAAAGTTCTAATAAATTATCCATAATTTGGAATATTATGAAAATTTAAACCCATCTCCAAAATAATGTTTTACATAACATATTCAACCATCATGGCATTCGACATCAACTTACACAATTTTAACCTTAAAATTGAGATATATCGCTACACGAAATCCTTGTTTAAATCAATACATGGCATATAATCAAAGCATACCATCAGTCATCTGTCTAAACTGTTTAAAAGCTTAAACCCAAAATTAAAATTTTTGAAAAGACATATATAAGATGGTTTAGATTATCATTCACTTTGTTTGGATAAGGAACTTGAGATTTGTTCTTGCTTAATTCTTCCTTGCTTGAATCTTAACTTTTAATTGATTTTGATCTCCTTTTCTCCTAGGGTTTTGGCCGGCCTTGATCTCCTTTTATTTATTTATTTTTATGGAAGTATGAATGAGAATGAGGTAAAGGTTTAGGGGTTATGGGGTGGTTATATACGGCTACTCCCATATTACCCTTGCCCTACTTCCTTAGGTATTTAACTTATAAAATATTTATAAACCTATTTAGTTAAGGCATGACCCTATTTAGTTTTCAAATGTCAATCCCTTATCACTCTAATCTTTACATTATTCTATTTAATTTATCTAATTAAATCTCCTGAATGATGTTATTTAAACTTAGGGGTGTTACCGGTGAGTGTGTTATTATTATCTATGCTGATTTACATGTAATTGAGTTTATTTATACACCTATTTGATCTAGAGATTTATCCAATTTAATCTGGAATATTATTTAATTAGTAATTGCAACATGTTATAAAGTTGATTGAAGTTTAAACCATATGAATATGTCCATTTTTTATATAATTTTGATTGAAGTAAAATTTGATGTGTAACTTGATTTACGTTGATTTTAATATGAACATGCCTTATGATTCACTTTGAATTGGATATAGAATTTCATTTGCATAAATCTATACAATATTGTTGTTGATTCTACACTAAACTAATTCGAGATGTGCATATATCAAAATAATTACAAAGTTGGTAATACTATGGTCATGTGAATGAAATATAGTATTGAAATTATAGGTTTAAACAAATAAGTGAAATCTAATAGGAAATAAGGTTCATTGTTGAAAACATATAGTAAAAGTGTAATAAACTATTAAAACAAAATACATAAAAACAAAGTAGGAATTTACAGTAACAGAAAACAACTAGTCGACTAGCATATTATAGCCAATCGACCATTACTGTAACGACCCGCCTTTTTGGACAGTTTAAACCAACGATCAAATATACATGCCGGTTTCAAACCGTTCAAAAGGGCAGATGGTTATTACAGTAAATAAGAAAAGAAAGAAAGAGAAATAAAGAAAATGAAACAACACAGAATCTCGCAGCGGAACGATAAAATGTAATAGTTAAATAAACAGTTCATGAAGCTATTTACAATACTTTGATCATTATTTATACAACCTTTATCAGAGTTATACATATACAACAGAACAAATAAAATAATGCAGCAGACAACATGATGCAAAGATAATAAGAGGAATAGTATACCAAATCTTCGTCTTCGTCCTCCAGAATAGATCTTCAATAAGCTGAAAAACTCAGGTCTGACCCGAGCGTAATGAAAAGACAAAACACTCGAGTCAGGACTAAAATATCCTTATGAAAGTTAAATCAATCGTAAATAAATATGAGTGTAACGGCGTCAGAGATGTTTACGGGGTTTGACATCTCAAATCCCGTAACATCTCTTAAGTTATTGCACGCATGTTGACACTGGATATGAGATGTCAAACCCCGTAAACATCTCTGACGCCGTCACTCATATTTATTTACGATTGATTTAACTTACATGATGATATTTTAGTCCTGACTCGAGTGTTTTGTCTTTTCATTACGCTCGGGTCAGACCTGAGTTTTTCAGCTTATTGAAGATCTATTCTGGGGGACAAAGACGAAGATTTGGTATACTATTACTCTTATTATCTTCACATCATGTTGTCTGCTACATTATTTTATTTGTTCTGTTGTATATGTATAACTCTGATAATTGTTGTATAAATAATGATCAAAGTATTGTAAACAGCTTCATGAACTGTTTATTTGACTATTATATTTTATCGTTCCGCTGCAAGATTCTGTGTTGTTTCATTTCCTTTATTTCCCTTTCTTTTCTTTTCTTATTTACCCCAATAACCATCTGCCCTTTTGAATGGTTTGGAATCGGCATGTGTATTGGATCGTCGGTTTTAAACTGTCCAAAAGGTGGGTCATTACAGTTGGTATCAGAGCTTTGGTTTAGCGATAACCTTAGCTTTGTGGGGTCTGACTCTTTATAAATAGGGTAGTAATACCCTATGATGAGTCGCTGAGTGTATACATATGAGAGAGCGTATTTGTTAGTGATATAAAATGTTTTATATTGTGTCGGTTGATTTGTTGAGTGGCTTATGGATTCCTGTCAATACGAGTAATTAACGTCATTGATAGGGATCTCTAAACACTCGAACAGAACAATTCGACATAGCATTGTTTTGAAATTGGGTAAATGAAATAATTTTGCCCTAATTATATTTTGTATATAAAGAATTTATTTTCAAAATTTATTGTGATCTATCTAGCTTATTTGGTTGTTGGAAACGATATTATTGATTGTTATCATTAATTGGATATTGTGTTTTAATAAATAAGGTTTATTAAAAATAAACAATAATAAAACACTAGTGGAATGTTTTAAGAAAGAAAATCTTATAAGAATATTTTATAAAGGTGACTTATAAATTAAAATAGATTTAAATTGAAAAATATTGAATTTAAGACCCGGAGGTTTTGACAATGGTTCTCAAAGCTTTGAAGAAATATATATAGTAATATTAGTTGGAAAATGTTTATGGAAAATCCCGTAACATCTCTTGAGTTATTGCACGCACGTTAACACTGGATATGAGATGTCAAACCCCGTAAACATCTCTGACACTGTTACACTCATATTTATTTACGATTGATTTAACTTTCATAAGGATATTTTAGTCCTAACTCGAGTGTTTTGTCTTTTCATTACGCTCGGGTCAGACCTGAGTTTTTCAGCTTGTTGAAGATCTATTCTGGAGGACAAAAACGAAGATTTGGTATACTATTACTCTTATTATCTTTGCATCATGTTGTCTGCTGCATTATTTTATTTGTTCTGTTGTATATGTATAACTCTGATAAAGGTTGTATAAATAATGATCAAAGTATTGCAAACAGCTTCATGAACTATTTATTTGACTATTATATTTTATCGTTCCGCTGCGAGATTCTGTGTTGTTTCATTTCCTTTATTTCTCTTTCTTTTCTTTTCTTATTTACCTTAATAACCATCTGCCCTTTTGAATGGTTTGGAACCGGCATGTGTATTTGATTGTCGGTTTAAACTGTCCAAAAAGGCGGGTCGTTACAATTACAGTAGCTTGCGGATGACGGGTGGACGATTTCTCTATGCAAGTTAAACCTCGACCAAAGACTTAGGTTTTTAGACACACACACACACACACATATATATATATATATATAGCGTGTGCGTATGATAGTATATTTGTAGGGTGAGTAGTTCCCTAATTCCTATTAGGGATGTACAGGACTAGGTAGATGTGTTCGTAGGAAATTAGGCTTGGACACTATCCATTCAAGGAATTCAGTATTTGTTAGGATGGCTCGATCACAAGTGGCACTCATAGGAGGTTCCTCGATGGATGCGCAACACTATTGGTGGATACCTAGAGAGGTGTATGGCTCGACACTAAAGGAAGGTTCCTTGGTGCATATAGCAATTAGGATGTGACACTGTTGGTGGATGCCAGGCGCAGTCCAATAAGTGGCGTTGCCATTGAGCTTGGACATGCATGTAGTGGACCCAAAGTCATTGTGGACGCAATTCAACATTGCGGGCTCCTCTCAATGTGTGTGTATGATATGCTATGATCGTAATTTGGGTGATACAGTCCAAAGAGTGATGTATTATGTGGTCATATGATAAGAGTAGTCCTAGTGGTTAGTAACCCGATCCATCATTGTTTTATGGGTCGATTAGTTTTTCGACCCTAAGTAAAAACCTTCATCGGAGTTCGAGTATAGGTGTATTTGGAGCTATATTCCTTATATTAGTAGGTCTAATTCTAGAAAGCAACTCATAGAATAAGTAGGATCCCTTAGTCATTAGGTTATAAATGAAGTCAATTGCATGTGATCCTACATAGTAATAATGCAACTCAGTCACCAGACTTTTGTCTAAACTAATCCTTTCTTTTTTCAATACTATAAGTGGAAAAGGTAGAAGGTAATTGGCCTAAATCTAGTATGTGAAGAGGCGAGCTTGACATTGGCATGGCTTATTATTCATCATTACTCTCTTGTAACTGTCTATTGTATTTTAACAATTATCTAACATTCTTATGTTTTTTTGTAAACTCTGGATATTGACTATGTATATTTTGAGATCATGTTTTAGGATATATTATGAGATGATTACTGTCTAAATTTATATTTTATTGTCTTCACTATGAGATCTGAAAGTGTAGAATGTCTTGGACTTTATCATTGTAATCATATCTTATAATGTTCTAAAACCAATAAAGCGTAGGAGGAAGACGAGGAAGTTATGTAACATCCCCTATCTAGAGGTCAAAGCTAAGCACTACTGATACTTTAGTCATCTATAGTATTGAATTTCGATGACTAAACACGGCTATGTTAATGTTATCTATAATATTAGAAGCACTTGAATATGAAACAAATCACAGATTTCAAAACAACAATTTTCCATTACATTGTAAAACATATGTTCCATATTCAGATTACATAATCCCAAAATGTTTCCCGTGCAATGATAAAATATATTTATTACCAAATACGCCTAAAGCGACATATGAAGATATCCCCTTGGATGATCAGAGTCATATAAGCATAATTGACTTAATACGTACACAGCAGAAGAAAAAACACAAAACAAAGAACTGCAACTCCTAAATAGATATCTGTTAGCCTCATGCTCTCCTCCGATAGCTTTATTCATCAACATATGAAAACCTGTAAGAACCTCAACCCTCAGCCTACTCAAAACAATTTTTGAGCACCCTAGAGTTTAAAGGGAAACATAAACTTTGAGTCAAACATAAAGCCTTGTGTGAATAATACTATACATCCCGGTTATTACTATTAAGTTAGACCACGCCACTTAGCGGAATGGGTTTCCCCTTACTAACATTCTTTTGAGACATATCATTTGCAAATCTTTATTTTGCAACCAAAACCGGTTAAACCTGTAAAGCATTATTGTGTAAACTTACATATCAGGTAACAAATGAACTATCGGTCTGAACATATAGTATTGTTTGGCTTACTATTAACCTTTGGATGACTCGGGCCTACTAGATAAAATAACAAAATTTATCTAACATCTGTTAGACGCACCTCTTCTGGACAGTTTATCATTAACTATCTGTTAAATACTTCTCTTCTGGATGCTCTGTCCCTAAATTAACATCTCCTAGGGTCACCTAATCCTAATGGTTTTGCGGGCTCACCAATAACCTATATGTATACAAACATATATTACCTTCTATGTGTAATCGTAATTTTAGTCTTGCCTATGACAAAGCACTACATGCTAGAATTTTGACTAAATTAGCTGGGGCCAATAGCTAATGTATAGGGCACGACCTTATAATAGTCCCATATGGTATTCTAATATCTGAGTCATTTTCACTTAGGGATACCTTCCCATAATTTTCCATGAAAACCATTTCATCTGAAATTGATTTAAAACCTTTTAAACCACACTTGAACACGGAAAACATTTATACTCTATGCTTTACTAAAAATCACCTTTCCATGTTATATATACTTTACTCAAATCTTTGTTGATGAAAATCTTTAAACATTTGAAAGTAACCCTTTCGATCCTATTGAAAGTAACCCTTTCGAAACCATTCATTTAAACCATTCGACACCATTGAAATTCCTTTCTTTAGAAAGCTAGAAACCTTAGACATCCCTCTTTAAAACTAATAAAAATTGCCGTTCGGAACCATAGGAAAATCATTTCCTTTAAACCATCCAAAACCATTGGAAAACCTTTCCTTTAGACCTTTCAAAACCATTGGGGAACCTTCCCTTCGAAAACTTCTTTAAAACCTTTCAAACATACTATAACCTCAAACTCGTCGAAAGCATTTGGATATAACTTAAAACATGTGCAAAACACCTTTCATAATCATTCAACACTAACTAGTCGAAACCTTTCTCTTTTGAAACCATCAGGTAATTCTTTAAAAATCACTAAAGGTCACAATTAACAGGGTCGAAAGCTTACCCTTTGGAGAAATGGTAAGGTTTTTATAAAACAAAACAACCCCTGAGGAAAATGGTGGCAGTAAAGGCTTTGATGTAGTCGAAAGCTATTATTTAGAAACAAGGGTGTAATTATTTCGAAACTAACTTTAAAAACCATTGACTTAGTTGAAAGCACCCTTAGTCGAAAGCCATTTCATAGAACAAGGGTGCAACCTTAATGTCTTTATTAAATCAATTGACCTAGTTGGAAACTAACTAAGTCAAAAGTAGACTTAGTCAAAAGCAAGCAGGCGCTTATTTCATTTGAAAACATAAAGGCGCTTCGACCTTTTTGGAATCCCTTGGTTTCGACTCCTACCTTCTGCATTTGTCCTATTCACTTTGTATCAATGTGTTGATACTATATGCATTGGTTAGTGGAAGGAGTTGGAGGGTCTTAGTCAAAAGCAACCTGAGTGAAATCAAAATAGGCGAAACATGCTTTTAGCATGAATTTCAGATTTGAACCCGTTTTAAATAAACTTTTTAACTTACCTACCTTGTTTTCAAAGTACTTATTTGTTTCTAAATTCTCTTTTCTAAAAGTTCTGCCATAATTTTAGAATTAAACTATAATTTTATTTCACAAAATACTCTTTCTTCTTAATTAAATATATAAAACATTTAAGTCTCATACGTCAAATAATCTTACATATTCATCAACACACTTAGGAAAATTCTACAAAAATTCTAGAAAATCCTTTTTGATATGTTTTCTAAAATATAAAAATTTCAGACCCAAATAGTTAATTACTATGTCGTAAATAATTTATAACCAAATAAATCATTTTCTTCACTAGAAAATTAATATAAAATCCATATTAATTCAAAAAATTATGAAAATTGAAACTCACCTCTAAAATATCATTTCCAATCTACATTAAAATTCCTAAGCATTTTTATGTCATTTAAAAGGGTTTCCATATCAAACATATCATAAAACTAATATGAACATGCATAAATCATCAACAAGAATATATAAACTTTCAATCACCTAAAACATGACATTATCATGCAAAATCATTTCGGGTTTCCCTTAAATCTGAAAACTATAAGAAATTGGGATGTAGTAATCATTCACCATAGCTTTGTGATTAAAGATGTGAAATCTGATGTTGAATAAGTTGATTTACTTCTTCCTTTTGAAAATCCTAGCGTTATCTTCCCTTGAGATTGAAAATGGTTGCCGGCCGTAGACTATTTTACTTGAAATTGAAATGAACGTGTATTTAGTTTTCTAAGGGTTTAGGGTATAAGTTCGTCCTATTTTCCATTTTACCCTTCCTTATTTCATAACACTTTTATTCATGTTATCTCCTTAGTTCATTACACATATAGGCACGACTACCCCCTTAATTTAATCACAAATCTCCATCCATTAATAAACATTTTTTTTATTTTATTTAGCTAATTAAAGATTCTAAATAGTGTTACTAAAAATGTAGGGTGTAACAAGCTAGTAAAGGTTCGGTGGAGTGAGAGTGAAGGAATTGCCTTAGGAGACTAAGGAGATTGTGAAGACCACTTGTCCGAAACTCTTTACTTCATAATATGTTTTGTTTATCTCATTTACTTTCAATGTCACATAAGGTAGTTTCGTATACTGCATGTTAGGATATGGGTAGATATTATTTCTCTCTTATGTGTGCATGCTCGATGTTTGATATGCTTGCTTATGGTTGTTAGGCATGCAACGTAATAATGCTTGACTTTTCCTTGGTTGTATTAGGGATTTCGGGGGGAGAAATACCTAGCGGGAGCGTGTAATGGGTCATATTTTACATATGGGAGGATCATAAAATATTATTTTCACACTCATATTGGGTCTTATGATGTTATAACTTTGGGTAGTGTTATGTTGTGGCATTTTTTACCATTGGTAATTTTATCGGACGATTTTACATCTGAAAGCATGTGGTGACTATAACTTTTGATATGAGCCGAATTATGTTCCATGAACACTTCCATTAGAAGTATGTGTTGGTTTTTCTTCCTATAGAGGGGTCATAATAGCTTTTTGGACTATCAACTTGGGAGATATGCTATTTGTAGTTACACAGTTTTTGAGATAGCTTAATAGGTAATTAGTGACGTTTGAGTGAGGCTCAACGACCCATTTCGGGTTTTAGGGTCATATTGGCTGTCATAGTCCCCCCCAAATCAATTTCCCATCATCTCAAAACATATCTAAACCTCGAATAAACTTCTTTTTATTCAAAAACTTCTCTAATCTCATCCAAGTCAAGCCAAATTCTTATATTAAAGGCAATTAGCAAAAGGAGTAGTTAGAGACTTCCAAATCTACAATTCTGAAGAGGAAATTTAGGGGATTTGCTATCTATTCTTGTATTTACCTCATTTACTAATTTTTAGTTTTTATCGAGTGATTTATCAACTCTCATCGTATTTTATAGGTATCCATCTATTTTGACATGTCTTGAACCTATTTGTAAGTCAAAATTATGTTTTGGGTCTATTTTAAAATTACACTTGAAGTAGAAATGAGATTTAAATGATTTGAAGTGATTCAATCATTGTGTTTTGATGCATAGTTGGTCATATACATGTTAGGCTATGTTATGGATATGTTTTAATATGATTTACAATGATTTAAAGTATATTTTATGTTTGGATAATGATTGAATGTTGTTGATGCTTTTTGGATGTTTATGTGTGTTTGAATGGTTGTAAACGCTTGTTGGAGAAAAATGGAGTTGATGAACAATTCTATGAAGGTCTCCATGTTTATCGGAGCAAAATAGAGGTGATGAACAATTCTATGTTGAAGGTTTCCATGTAAAATTAGCGATGTGATCTTCAATTAGATACATAAAGGATAAGCAATCTACAAACGTAGGATCGGATTTTGATGGATCAAATCTATAGTATTTTGGTCCTATCGATGCATAGGGGATGCATGTGGGGTCGAAGTGGCAAGTGTAGTGATTGTATCGATGCGTACATTGAAGCATTGTAAATTACTACAGAAATTTGGTTCGATGGAGTTTGGCTTGACTTGGACTTCGATCTGGGGTGGTATGTTATTATGGTTGGTTCTGGTCAGATTTGGTTCAATGGTGGAGGATTGGAAAAAAAATGTTGTTCGATGGTGCTTCATTTTAGGCATGGGAAATAGTGAGGGTGCTTCAGTCTGGGTGTGCTTGTCACTGATACTAGACCTATATCTATGTTCGGTTGTTGGGGTATAGGACAGGCAAACTAGTTCGGCATTCCTACTTCGCGGTGGCATACATATTTCTTCAGGGCCGGGCAGATGACTTCAGGTCAAGAGACATAGGTGGTGGTTACAAAGGTTCCTAGTGGCTTGCCTCAGGGTTCTCGTGGGTTGGACTTTGAAGCATGGGTGAGACAACTTAGGCATAACTTAAGGAGACTCAAGATTTGAATGGCAACCATTTGAGTGTAATTACTTCGACAACTTGATGTGATGAGTGATATCATCTGTTGATAAATCAATCAGACAAGTTCTATGTGATAGCTTGTGAAGTGTTTCTATTATCGATACGTGTGATAAAGGATCCGATGAATAACACTGAGGTTATGATGCTCATTATTAGGATAGGGTACTCTATGTGTACCTATGATGTTGGATGCTTATGTATGTCCAATCCCTAGCCATTTGTGTGAGCATGCGTTTAAAATCCACGACGTTGAGTAATCACTGACCAGTGCCATGTGTCATGAGAGTTAACACATATACGATGGCACTTTAGTGAGAGAAGCAAGGTTACGTTATAGTTATTATGTCTGTTATGTGCTTGATATGAATGTTGTATTACTATGTTATACATCTATTCCTTCATATTGTACTTTTTTGTACTCCCATATGTGATAATAGTTTAGCATATACTATGTTTATGTGTTAACTTGTTGGATATAGGGACATGTCGGGTATGGTACTATATACTCTATGTCCATATTACCATATATGTTTTTTAAAGTATTTTAAGATGATGTATCACTCAACACCAAACTATTTTCTGACCCAAGATTTTATGCTTTGCTTCTTCTTATTATCTTAGGTGCTCTTAAATGAGTTGATTAGGGATAATAGATCTTGATAGTGCATGGAGCTTACGAAGTGCGAATAGGAGGTCATGCTTTCATATATTTATATATAGAGGTTTATTATCTCTATATTCCTTGTGTAGCTTGGTGGAGCTATGTCAGAGCTTATATTATTGAGAGATGTTTTTAGAGTTTATTTGGAGATTTTAGGATGATAAACTCTATTGTTGTTATTTTGTATAATATGTGAACCTATTGAACATTGATTTCCTTATTTATAGTTCATTTGATTATACTTTTGTCTCACCTTTTCTATATTTATGTTGAATATTATATTTTATTCTATGTATTGTGAGATATATGATAGGTTCAACAATTTCTATTTGATTACTTTACCATATCGACTATCATCCTACATTAGCCGGGCACCGTCGTAGTGCATTTTACATGTTATATTTGAGTACCAGAGGTATAGGACAGTCGAAATATTTGGTATTAGAGCTTAGGTTGCATAGTTAACCTAAGTTGATACCGGGGTCCATTAGAGGTAAGGTAGGAACTATCGCCTTAGAATGGACCAAGCGATATAAGAATGCATATTTATTATATAATTTGATTTTCAGTGCTATATAGCAGTGTATATAGTATAAGCCACATTGCATAGGACGCTACTTATTCCTTTTTGAGAGGATGATCATTCTTATAACAACTTAGAAGAATGAACTGGAAAACGGGGAATACATCTAGGACTTCTATTTCTGGAGTAGAGTAGGGAGGAGGCACCGAGTAGCTATGAACCCTGATAATGCAGTTATGTTCAACAATGTGATGATGAACATGTTATAAAAAGCCTAAGGTGTTTCTCCAGTTGTTGTGGGTGTTGGTGCTCCAGTGCAAGCGTCGAGGATTAACTTTGCTAAATTAAATAAGAACTACTCTAGTTTGGGTGGAAAATCATTTCTTGAAACACAATCAGTTGTCGAAATGCAAAATTAGTTGGATATTGTGATTGCATTTTTAAGGACTTGGAGTTGGTAGATGTAATGAAGAGGAAGTTAGCCTCTAAGAAACTTCAAGGTTGGTCCATAAGCTAGCAGAATATGGTAAAGATTGTTATTCCTAAGGATTAGTTTACCTGGATGTAGCACCAATGGCTCAAAAGTCGATATCCATATATTGGTTGATTTGAAGCAAGAGGACTTATTCATCGCGAAGTACGTGGATGATTTTGATATTTTTTTCAAAGTACAGAATGTCTTTTTCTGACACTCCATTAAAATAGAACGTTAAGTTCCTTACTGTGATTATCTTGGTGAACCTCCGTTAAAAAAAACATTAAGTTCCTTACTGTGATTATCTTGGTGAACTTATGATTGAATACATAGATGAGACCTTTGAGAAGGTAGTGGAGAGGGCATTGAGGAATGAGAACCTATACCCAAAGCTAAAGGAGGTTATTGTTCCTAAGGTAGAATCCAAACCATAAGCGGTTATAGTGGGAAGAGAAAGTGGAACGATAAAGGAAAGAAGCGGTTCTTAGGTAAAGATGGTCAGAAAAAAGGTAAATGGGACCCTAAATGCTATATGTGTGGAAAGAAGGGCCATCTTAGTAACAACAACAAGAGTATAGAGAAGAAGTGTTATAACCGCAGTAAGCATGAGTAAGTCTAGAAGAATTATGCATAACTGCTAAAAAAATAGGTTGTGTCTGTTAATGCTTTGAACGTTGTTCCTTCATCGAATGCTCTATCGATAAAGGAGAAGGGGAAGAGCTTCATTATATAGGATATGTTTTCTATTCCTAATATACATATGTATTTTGATTGATACCAAGGCTTCACATTCCTTTATATCTTGGCTTGGTAAATAGATTAGGATTAAGACACGACTTAGTAGACAGACCATTGATTGTATCAAATCTTATGGGAAGCTCTACTAGTTTGTGTTGGTTAGCTTTGATGTAGTCTTATCGAGTCGTGGATGTAAGTTTTTCGTTATTATTTTTTACTTTGGTTTATGGGATTTAGTATTATATCGGGGATGGTGTAGCTTTAGAGATACAGGGTCATGGTGTACTGTGCGATATTAATGGTGACAAATGGGATAAAGATGAAAGGAGGTTAGTTTTGAGCTACTAATCAAACGATGAGGTGATGGTTAGCTTTCTATATTTTCTTAAAATCTTGTATGGTGAATTATCATCAGTACCTATAAAGAAGAAATTTCCAGACATATTTGAGGAAGTGACTGAATTAGAACTATACAGGAAGGCAAAATTCCATATTGGATTGGTGAAGGATGCCAGACTAGTAGTTATGCCATTGATGATTATAGCTTCCAAAGTGAAAAGGGAACTAGAGGTGAAAGTGAACTGCCGATTACGATAAGGGTTCAGTCGACGGAGTATATTTGAGTGGGAGGAAATTTTAGTATTCACCACTAAGGCGAACGACTCTTTGTGATCGTGTATTGATTACCGTGACCTAAATTAGGTAATGAAGAAGAATAGCCACTTCCATGTATTGATGATTTGTCTGATCGGCTCCACTGTGCTAGAGATTTTCTCTGTTGGTTCTTTGGATGGAATTTCATCAACTTATGGTGGTAAAAGAGTGTGTGCTAATTACAGTTTTTCGTACGCCATGAGGATTTTATAAGTGGTTGGTTATGCCATTCGAGCTAACCAATACACTGACATACTTTATGGATCTCTTGAACCATTTTTTCAAGGATCACCTGAATAAGTTTGTACTTGTGTTTATGAGTGATGCCCTTATCTATTCGCGGATAGAAGAAGAACACAAGGAGCACTAAAGGTTCATGCTAGTGGTATTGGGAAAGCACTAATTGAATGTAAAGTTTTCTAAGTACCGCTTCTGGAGGAGGGAAGTGCGGTTTTTGGGTCATATTATTTCTAAACAGGGCACTGCTATAGAACCTACTAAAGTTATGGTAGTTCAATATTGGGATAGACCCAAGAGTGCTATAGACATGAGGAGTTTCCTTTTACTGGCAAGATGCGATAGATGTTTTATCAACGATTTTAAGGTAGCAGCATTGTTAACCCATCAAATGAAGAAAAATAATATTTTTCTTTGGGACATGAAGTGTGAGCAAGCATTCATGTATGGGAGAGGTTAAAGAGCATACCAGTGCTAGTTACTTCAAGCGAGAATGAAGAGATGACAGTATACATAGACGTCTACGATATTGGATTAGGTGTGGTGTTGATGCGGGGAGAAAGATTGTCACATACGCTTGTCAACAGTTAGAACTGCATGAGAAGAAGTATCTGATTCATGATTTAGCGTTAGCACCGATAGTTTTTGCTTTAAAGATTTCAAGGCACTTCCTATTAAGAGGGAGGTTCAAGCTATTTATTGACTATAAATCACTGAAATGTCTCTTTTTCCAAAAGGATCTTACCATTTTTCAGCAGCAACGGTTAGAGACCTTTGCCTTCTATGATTTTGACATTTTCTATACATCTAGAAAGGTGTTATCCCACCTTTTGATAAGGTCGTGACACCAAGAACTTGATTAGAAACCAAGGACAATATGTCTTGAAGATCGATTATAAGCAGGTTCACTATGGATACTGTCAAATTTTTCCCGAGTCCGGATCAAGCTGCAATTGATATGACATAACAAGCAATGCTATAAAAGCCTACTTTCAAGTTTCGAGTCAATCGAAGTTCGTATGCTCAAGATATTGATCGATCAATGTCAAGGAAAACTAGCACTGTTCGTATCCATCATGGCAACACTACTTTGCATCCATCACCTTATAATAGCAATGTACATGTCCAACAAGGCCCTTCACTTCGTGTCCATCCATTTTATAACTGTAGCTAAACCACAATCTCATTCGTAACCATGGAGAAGGCATCGAGTTCATGTCCATCCTTCACCATCCCCTTCGCATCTATTAGTGGCCAATGATGATCAGACCACCACAATTTTGGTTTGGAATCTATTCATATCCTTCTAGTTCGTAACTGTCACTGTACAACTAACCGACTCGTATCCATCGACACACTAGCCAACTTTTGTATCCATCCATCATGCTTTTTCGATTCGATCCATCAAATAAAAGCAACCGAACTCGTATCGATCATTCACTTGATCGATATGAAGGGAGAACCCGGGTATCGATACGAAGAGCATGGGAATCACTGATACGAAGTCAACCAAGTACTATGGATACGAAGCCATATCTCATGATCGATACAAAGTAGGGTAATGACTATCGATACGAAGAAAGCACATCAGATCAATATGAACGAGGCAAAATCAAGAGGAAGACTCGGTCACTCGGCATGAAAAGTGGATCGATCTTGGAAAATAGCACCACGTCATTGACCATCATAAGCTTAAAAGCGATATGAATGAGATCGACACGAAGGGAAGCGACATGAGTTCGGTTACTCTTGAAAAATCCAAACTTGCATCGATCATAATACGAGATCTAGAAGTCCAAATGCCGCCAAATTTTCACAGGAGCTTGCCTAAAACCTTAAGAATGTGGCTGATCAATTCAGCCCAAAGGGCCATTTATCGATCGATACAAACTCAATTCATATTGCTCCCAGATCGAGTCGAAATCACCTGAACTCGATCCCGTGGGCCCACCCACATGAAAGAAGAAGTCTTTCTACTCTGCCGAAATTGCTGCTATACTTTGATTATACTATTGTAATCCACTTGTAACCAGTGAGTTATAATTAATAAACATCGATCATTTCATAGTGGACGTAGGCCATACGAAGAACCACTCTAAATTTGTGTATTTGTTAGATCTGCCTCATTTTACATTTACTTTCTTCGTTTTATCTCTTCAAACATATCCGAAGAGTATTGTGCCTAATTTTGGTACAAATAAAAGGGAAATGAGGTCACTAATGCATTGAATAGAATACATGCCTGTTTATGAGTGATATTCCTAGAGTGGACACAACTTGAGTTTATTGCTTATTATGACTTCAGACCTCGATGCGAGCTAAAGCCAGATGTCATAGCTAGTTTGACTATAAGGCCTTCTTTGATTGAGTGGGTTGATACAAGTCAGAGGCAAGATGCTAGATTAGTGGATACTAAGGCCAAGTTGGAGGAAGGAGTAGATTTTGAGGAGATGAAGCAGCATAGGGTCGACCGTGATGGCTAGCTTTGTAAGGACAGGGGATTGTTTGTGCTCAATGTCGATTGGTTAAAGGATGAGGTGCAATGTGAATACCATCTTCGAGATTGACAATACATCCCAATGATAGTCAAATGTATCATAACATATTGCAAATATTTTTTTAGGAAGGGATGAAGAAGGATGTCATGACACTTATATCAAAATGTATGAACTTGTAGGTAGCGAAGGCTAAATAAAAGAAGCCAAGTCAATTGCCGCAACTGCTTGAGATTCCCAAATGGAAATGGGAGCAGATATCGATGGATTTCATCGGTGGACTGCTAAGGACCATAGGAGGGTATGATTGCATCTAGGTCATAGTCGATAAATTGACGAAGAGTGCTAGGTTCATACCCATAAAGTCGAGTAGAACATTATCCAAATTGGCAAAGTTGTATGTAAAATGGATAGTACGGTTTCATGGTGCGATAAAAAGCATTATGAGTGACTGAGACCCACTGTTCACTAGATGGTTTAGAAGAGGCTACAAGAGGCGTTAGGGATAGAGCTGCATCTGAGTATAGCTTATCATCCATAAACATATGGGTAGTCCAAAAGGGAATTGTATCGTAAAAGATCTCTTGTAAGCTTACTCGACTTTGGGGGCTCATGGGGAGATCAGTTACAGTTGGTTGAGTTTGCATACAACAATAACTATTAGTCTATCATTAATATGGCACAATTCGAGGTATTGTATGGCCGATAGTGTAGCGTTCCTTCATGTTGGTGGGAAGGTGCAAAAAACTAATACTAGGGCCAGATATGATTAGAGAGACATTAGAGAAGATTGAGCTTATTCCAAATGAAAGCTAATCAACTTAGACAAAAGAGCTATGCTGATAAGAGAAGATGTGATATTGAGTTCTCTGTTAGCGATATGATGCTTGTCAAGATCACTTTATTGAAGAATGTACTTCGATTCGGTATTAAGGGTAAGCTAGCACCAATATTTCTAGGTCATTTTTTTATGCTTGAGAGGACTATGATCCTATTATATAGAGTTGACTTATCCCAAAAGATGGAAGGAGTGCATAATGTGTTCTACCTTTCTCTTTTACAAAGGTTTGTGCGTAACTCAAGCAAGACATTGAATTGGATCAATTGGATGATATCGAGATTGAACCAAGAGCATCTACACTACGTAGCCCTATTCGTATCGTCGGACATGATATGAAGCAGCTTAAGAGGAAGGAAGTGGAGTTAGTGAAGGATCAGTGGAGTGAGGGAAAGGAAATTTCACTTAGGAGACCGAGGAAAGCATGATGACTGCTTATTCGAGCTCTTTACTTGGTGAGACTTTCTATTTATTGCATTTACTTTCACTTTCGGTATTATATATGGTAGTTTAGTATCCTGCATGCTACATTAGGTGTAGATATTATTTCTTATGTTTTTATGTTTGATATTTGATAAACTTGTATATGGTTGTTCGACATGTGGGGTAACTGTAACGACCCGCTAAATTTATAATATTTAATAAATCAAATTTATATAATTTCTAATTTGGTTAAGTATAAAGGTAGAGATTTGGTATAGTGGTTGCAATTTAGTGTAACTATAAAATTTTATGACAATAGATGTGAATAATGTAAATTGTCACAACTTGATCTAAAGCAAAATTTTAAGAAACAAATAAATGTTGAATCTGTGAATGTTAGTTAACTTGAATGGTATTCATTAGTATAAAGGTGCAATTAGTATAGATAGTAATATTTAATGTCTGTAGTGAAAAGGAAAAGGGTCTAATAGAAACATAAAATTTATTTTATGTAAACAAAAGTATAGTTTTGAACAAATTTATGAAAATTAATAGAAACAGTGTTTGTAATCAGTTTGGTTATTTTATATTGAAAGATAGAGATGTGTAAATTCGTTAATGAATTTAAAGGGAAGGAATGGTAAAAATGAAGAATATATAATAATAAGCATTTGACTCAATTATGGGAATTAAATTATAATAAATGGTCATTTAATAATTTAACGTTCTGTGAGTAATAATTGGGTGGAATCAGTACAAAATTTGGAAATGCATAAACCTCAATAAACATTCTAACTTAATACAATTATGCAAATGTAGGAATTAGTTATAAGCGTATAATTTTGAGTATGATAACTATTAGTATAAAATACCTTTATATTTGAAACACATTGTAAGGCATAATTAATTGAGTTGGGAAATTGAGAATGATTTCAAGGTATATGAACATTTGTGCTACTTAAATTAGAATTAACGCAGTAGCTAAATTTGTGAAATCTAAACTTATGGGACATAGTGTGTAAGATCTTTACTGATAAAAATTTACTTTACATGTAGTGTAAATTCCTAATACAATGAGACTATGGGTTATAGTAAAGTTTTAAAACAAGATTTTATCTATGAGAGTAAAGGAATGAAGGTAATTGGATTTTTGCAATTAAGGAAATTTAAACGTTTATTATTAAGTTAAGTGAGATTTAAGTTGAGTTTGAAAATATTTATGTATGTTAAATTCATGCATTCGGCTATAACGGATTTAATAATAAAAAGATGAAATGGTGAAATCAAGTGGATATAAAGGTGTCAATTTTACATTGAATTTCATATTCACCATAAAAAGTTAATTGACAACAAGAAGTTAATATAGGAATCAAACCTTATTTATTTATTTGGATTTGTTGCAATAGTTAAGTCCATAAATTAAAGTTAAAGCTAATTCAAATTTAGTTGGACCATGGTTGATACAACTTTAGAAAGCAAGATTTTATTTATAATTTGAATATTAAATCCAACAAATGGTATTTAATACATATAAAATGGAATTAAACGTAAATTATTACGTTATTGAATTTAGATTGGAATTTGTAAACTATTGAATGAATTTAATGGATTTATCAAACTGATAGTATTGAATTCATTAAGATTTGAATAAAAAAAATAGTTAAGAGAAAGGAGGGAATGATATTTGAAAACATTGCAATAGAGTTTAATTAAGGATTTGACTTAAATAAATTAAGGCGAATAAATGGAGATAAAGTTATTAATATTTTGGAATATAACTTATGGTAAAAAGTTTATTTGAAATCAAAGGAGTTGGAATGGAAATCAAAAATATTTATCTAATTGGATTTAAGACGAGAATATAAGAGTATAGGAATTAATAATTGAGTTTAAGAATAAAGATTTTAATTTCCAAATAATAAGAAAGTGCGGATATTAACGCTGCAAATTAATATATTTATAAATTTTAATTCATAATCCAAGCTTGTTAAATCAATTGGAATTGATTGAATTATCTAAGAAATGAAATTTGGCCAATATTAGAAGTTGAAAATATAAAATTGGATTTTATGATTTATTTAATTGATTTAATAAACATTAAAAATAGCCATTTTGTCACGGACTCGGATTTCGACGAAACCAGTTTCATCGGATCCGTATCGGTGAATTATTCTAGGGTTTCAAATTTCGTATCGATCGGACTTGTCGTTTGATCGTAAGGATGCGAAACGCCTTGAAATCAATTTTATTAAAAATCAATTTGAAATCAATTTGGAAATCTTGTTTTCAGCATAACTTCTTCATACGATCGAATTTGGTCGTGAAACTTTTTCCATCGCGTTCAGAATATTTTTAAATACCTATCTGGATATATAGATTTAATAGACTCGGTTCTGGAGGCATAGCGGGCTTTTGGGCCATAGTTTGTTGCGTACGTTCACTCTTCTAGCCTATACGCTCTAACCTAACCCTAACTATAAATATACCATGGTAAACCCTAGCCTCCTTCCTACTGTCAGTTGGATATACGTACATATTTCTTCATCTCCTCTTCCTCCTCAATGGTTGCAAATCTGGATCTGCTTCAATCCAAAATTCAGTGAAAATTCAAACCCCTTAGAAAATTCTCAAAAAAATATATGTTGAAGTATTCGATACGCGTAATCTCATGGTGTAATTTGCTTTTCAATTGGAGGTATCGTTCGTCCTGGAAAATTCGAAACAGTTCCGGCCGTTCATAGACAATTGCTCGATTCAACGGTAGATCTGAGTTGATAGCTCGATCCGACGATGCTGCAGCGTAGATGAGGCTTCAAGGAGTTCATCCATACGGTTCACTCGGGTCGGAGGCGTGTAAATTCGCCGTGATAGGCTGTAGATGGCGTGCGGCGCCGTGGGGCCAGGGAGAGCCGGAGGTGGCCGCATCTAGGCTATAGGGGCGGTTCGAGTAGGGGAAGTTAGTGGCGAGTTCTGATCGACGCGATTTGGCTTGGGGAGGCGGCGAAATTCACGTGAAGGTGGCGGCTGGCTTCGTTCGTGCGTGAGGGTTACTGTGCGCGTGTCTTGGAGCCGAAAACGTGAGAGAGAGATGAATAGGAGGGGGGTTACGTGGCATCGAAATAAGGTTAGTTTCATTCTAATTTTATTTTGATTTTCAAACGCGTTATATTGAATATCTTTTTCATACGATCTCCGATTCAAGCGAGATTTTTTTTCTTAGGTTCGTTTTTAAATTCCGGATCTGATGACGCTGGTTTGGACGAATTCTGAGACGGGCAAATTTTTGGGTTTAAATTGAATTTAAATTCAATTTAAATTCAAAAGGTGAGTGTTTTAACCCACTCACAATTACTAGAAGCTTTTATGTTTGTTAAATAAATTTTAGAAATGAATAGAAATTTATTTATGAGCTTTTGGGCATGTTATTTCATCCATATCTGTTGAATTGCATTTTTTGAATTTAGCTGTTAATTTAAATTGATTGATTGCATATTAATTGGCTGTTAGAAATTATTGTTTGCATAAGAACTGCTAGTTAACAGTTATGTAAATTATTATTGAGTAAACTGTTAGATAAATAGTTGATAAATTTAATTTGGAAAAAAAAAACTGAACTGACAGTTATTACCTGTTGTATATGTTCATAGATATATACTGTTATTGATTGAAATTGGTTGATGGTTGCGATTGGATGATGGATGTTGTTGATGAATGAATGTTTATTGCATATCATTAAAATTGCAAATTTATCATGCATATTTCATTTTTCGGGATTGTGGTTTGAAATGATAAAACCGCAAAGTTTTATTTTTAAATTGCGGATTGAAATGATAAATATCCGTATCACTTGACCATAGGATAGAAAATTATATACAGGCACCGCGGTCTATATATAACTATTTTAATGTGATTTCTATGGTTTGGATGGAATACGGTTTATAATAATCTTAAATTTTATACTGTATAAATATTTTTCTTCCGTATTTATGTACATGAAAAGTTGGAAATTTTGAAATAAAAAGGTGTATAAATTCCCTTAGTAAAATGGAAGAAAATTTAGAAAATGGAGTTGGATAAATTTATATCATATGTTTAAATGTTAAGTTTGGAAATTTAAGATATGATATTTATAATTGGATTTTTCCCAAGAAAAATTGAAATGAATATTCTAATATGAATTTGAATTGGAAAAATATTCTAATATAATTGGAATCGAAAAATACATATGTTTTATTACTAGAAATTGGAGTTGTTTAAGGATTTATGTGAATATTCAAACTAAATAATAAAACATTTAATTTGTTGAAAGAATATATTCCAATTTTAGTTTTTGAATATTAATACTCCAATGGATTTATATATATGGAAGTTGAAATGGTTTTGGAACTTAAGAGTGATATCTAAATTATGGTTTTAACTTTAGATAAAGAAATATTTCCATAAAGCCATATAACTTATTTCTTTACAAAGTGACAGTAAAGTTAAGCTTTTTAATTCGCATACCGTTGAATATCCAAACCATTTGAGTTTTAAAAGTTATGGTTTGAAATTATGGATTTCCAAAAATATTATGCTTTGAAAATATTCGATTTTCAGATATTATGAAGTTAAAGCCTTTTATTATTGGAAAGGAATTATATTTGGAATAAGTGGTAAAATATGGTTTTGGGTTTTGGAATGATATCGTAATATTATGGTTTTGAAATGGATTATATTCTGGTTTTAAAGTATAAACTGTTTTAAATAACCGCGGTGTTATAATAACGATGGGTTGGCAAAGAGACCGGGATCGGATATGGACATACTCTCTGTCGATACCGAAAACCACTTTGACTAACCGTGTACGCGGTGGAGATTCCAGAATGAAGTAGGTTGGTGGCGACGATCCCTGTAAGGTAAATACGTGGACCCGACTCCCGTGAGTTGGCATAAGGTGGCTAAAACAGGAGCGATCGACGGGTTAATGAGGTCATTCCTCTGATCGGACACTCCTCTTCGATATTATACTATGACTTTGGATTGATTCAGTGGCCACTTCTATTTTTTTTGATTTGGGGAGTTGTTTCGAGGTGGGCGGTTGCTGCGGCTTCGCGTTACCATCGGCCCGGAAGCGTAATTGGTATATCTACCCTGGCATTGCCTAGTTGTGCCGTGTCACCTACCCTATCGCGCCTTGTACGAGTTTGGTTTTCTCCCGTAGCCCGTGTGGTATCCTCTAGTGGCTTCCCGATCAGGAGGGACTATGATATTGGACGGACTACTGGGACTATTATGTGTTAAGGGCTATATGGGTAACCCCTTAACGCTATTAAAAAGTAAGTTTATTTTATAAATAGACACTATTATAATAACGCAATATACTACATAGTAAATAGTTTAACGGATCCTTAGGAGATGTAAATCCCGAGCATCTCTTGAGTTACTGTACTCATATTTATTTCTGTTTATTTAACTCACATAAGATATTCTAGTCTGACTCGAGTGTTTTTGTCTTTTCAAATTCGCTCGGGTCAGTCCGAGCATTTCAGGATAGCAGATTTAGCTTGGAGGACGAAGACGAAGATTCAGCATTATTTATATATAGTATTGCACCACACACTCTTTATATTCCGCTGCATTGTTGTATTGGTATGTGTGACTCTGATGTTCATTGTATAAGTGAAATAACTATTTTGTAAACTGTTTTGAATTGTATATTTATTATTATATTTTATCCTTCCGCTGTGAGATTCTATTTTGTTTTATTTCTTCTTTGTTTTTTTCTTATTTACCCCCATAACAATCCGCCCTTGCGTATGCTTTGAATCGGCATGTGTGTCGTTTTAAAGTGTGCGAAAAGGCGGGACGTTACAGTTGGTATCAGAGCTTTGGTTTAGCGATAAACCTTGGCTTTGTGGGGTTTGACTCTTAGTTAATAGGGTAGAAATATCCTATGGGAGTCGCTGAGTGATATATATGAGAGAGCGTATTTGTTAGTTTTATAAAAAGATTTTTTATATTGTGTTAATCTGTTCCGTTTTGTATTTATAAATTCTGGTTGATGCATGGGACGCTATGCCATCAATAGGGATTTCTAAACACTTAATAGGACAGACCGACATAATATCCGTTTTTAATATAGGTGAATGAAATAATTTTGCCTATTATATTTTCTATATATAAAATTTTTTTTTTAAGGATATATATATATATATATATATATATATATATTTGGTTGCTATAGATTGGGTGTTAGGCCATAATAATATTTGTAATAAATTGAAGCTAAGAGAAACCATAATAAACCAAATTTGGATATTTTAGAACTTAAGTCCGGGATTTTTGAAAATTTGCTCTCAAGGAATTTATGAAATATAAGGATTTGGTTTATAAGTATTTTCTTATATAAATATTTCGTATAATTTGGAAGAATTGTTTTAAAGAAGGTTTTGGAAAAAAATTAAATTCTGTACTTTCCTCTCTGTCGCTGGAAAATAAATTCGGTGATGACGGCCGCATCATCGATTTTCATTTTCGAGTTTCAAAAGGGGAAAGGCCACTGTAGTAAATTCTACTGCAGATTTATTTTGAAATTTTCTAAAATTTTTCTTTTATTGTTCTAAATATAATTAGAGATATTGAGTTGTAAGAACTTATTTATCTATTATTTTGAAATATTTGAAATTTAACCCGGTATTTAATTCTTAAATTTCCATTAATTAATTGTTTAAATTATTTTAGTTGAATAAAAAGATAAGTAATTAATAAGTTGAAACCTCTAATTTAAGTAAGAGAATTAATGCAATATTATAAAGAGAAATTTGAAATTTTTAACATATGAGATAAAAGAGTAATATGGATGAACATTAAATTAAATTAAAGAATGGAGACTTAACTTGTATAAGTTCAATTGCATTTTCTTTAACATAAATAACTTACCCATATATAAAAGTTGAAATGTTAAGTAAGAAACTAGAATTGAATATTTTACAAGTAGGAATTTAGGAAAAATGAAGTATTCAATAAACTACTGTTATAATAAGAATTTAATGGTATAAACTTAGGTTATAATTGAAATTTTATGGAAAATAAAGTTGAGAATTATTAATAGATGATATGAACCTGAGTATATAACATGAAATTTAAAATAAGAATTTATTATATGATTATTCACTTAAGTATGTTTTAATCTCCCCTATTCCAATATAATGGAAAGTAGGAAGAATTGAAATGACTGTAATCCATAGTTAATGGATAAATAAAATAAAATAAAAACCCACTTATAAGAATGAATGTTAACAGATTAAGAATTTAAGGGAAATCTTACAAGTGAAGAGTAAGGAAATGAAGATATTCAAAATATTTGTTGTTATTAATGAGAATTTATTTTATAGACTTAAGTAATAAAAGGAAACTTAAGTAATAAAAAGGAAATACAAATATAATGAATTGTGAGATAATTGGAAAATAAAACTTGTAAGAAACAAAGAAATTCCTCATAAATGAAGGAAAGAAAATCAAACCACTGAATTATGAAATAAATGTATAATAAGCTATTTTGGTGTTGGTTTAAATTGTTTGGTTGATGTATGTTTGCTGGGTAAGGAATTTTGGAGTTGTTGGATGAACAAATAATCTATCTTTGTTCCATCTAAGACTGTTGAGTATAGGATGCACTTGATAATTATTTTTCATTTCGTACAATTTCAAAATTTGAACCCGAACAACTAATGATTTGTTTGATTGAATGATTGTTTGTTTGTGATGTGCTGTTTGTTAAAAATGTATGGTTATTGCATTTGATTGGATATGAATGATTGAATCTACCCAAACATTTCACTGTAAAATAAATATTTAACCTTTTAGATTATATAAGTGAATACAGGTGATGGAAGCAACTGCTACTGCTTTTGGTTCCAAAATAAAAACGTATAGGGTCCGACAAATAGGTACGTTTCCGGATTACGTATAAAGCGCTATTTTATATATTTTTCCCGTGTTGGGATATTTTATTTTGGATAATATGTGTAATACATTTGTATACTTGGATATTATATTTTCTCCAGAGTCCCTCCGTACAAAGGAGACTCTGCCAAAATTTTCAGAAAATTTTGGACTTAGAATTTTGTGAAAATATTTTTCCAACTTTAATAATTCAAGTATCAAAGGGTATAATGATTATAAAACAAGTGTATTTCATTAAAGGAAATTAATCCAGTAAAATATTGTTTATAAATTTATATTTGAAATAAAAATGTACTGTTTTATTCTTCCTTCTCCCTTCTTTTTCCTTTTCGGGGACGAAAAGTTTTGAGTGGGGGAGAGTGTAACGACCCGCTAAATTTATAATATTTAATAAATCAAATTTATATAATTTCTAATTTGGTTAAGTATAAAGGTAGAGATTTGGTATAGTGGTTGCAATTTAGTGTAACTATAAAATTTTATGACAATAGATGTGAATAATGTAAATTGTCACAACTTGATCTAAAGCAAAATTTTAAGAAACAAATAAATGTTGAATCTGTGAATGTTAGTTAACTTGAATGGTATTCATTAGTATAAAGGTGCAATTAGTATAGATAGTAATATTTAATGTCTGTAGTGAAAAGGAAAAGGGTCTAATAGAAACATAAAATTTATTTTATGTAAACAAAAGTATAGTTTTGAACAAATTTATGAAAATTAATAGAAACAGTGTTTGTAATCAGTTTGGTTATTTTATATTGAAAGATAGAGATGTGTAAATTCGTTAATGAATTTAAAGGGAAGGAATGGTAAAAATGAAGAATATATAATAATAAGCATTTGACTCAATTATGGGAATTAAATTATAATAAATGGTCATTTAATAATTTAACGTTCTGTGAGTAATAATTGGGTGGAATCAGTACAAAATTTGGAAATGCATAAACCTCAATAAACATTCTAACTTAATACAATTATGCAAATGTAGGAATTAGTTATAAGCGTATAATTTTGAGTATGATAACTATTAGTATAAAATACCTTTATATTTGAAACACATTGTAAGGCATAATTAATTGAGTTGGGAAATTGAGAATGATTTCAAGGTATATGAACATTTGTGCTACTTAAATTAGAATTAACGCAGTAGCTAAATTTGTGAAATCTAAACTTATGGGACATAGTGTGTAAGATCTTTACTGATAAAAATTTACTTTACATGTAGTGTAAATTCCTAATACAATGAGACTATGGGTTATAGTAAAGTTTTAAAACAAGATTTTATCTATGAGAGTAAAGGAATGAAGGTAATTGGATTTTTGCAATTAAGGAAATTTAAACGTTTATTATTAAGTTAAGTGAGATTTAAGTTGAGTTTGAAAATATTTATGTATGTTAAATTCATGCATTCGGCTATAACGGATTTAATAATAAAAAGATGAAATGGTGAAATCAAGTGGATATAAAGGTGTCAATTTTACATTGAATTTCATATTCACCATAAAAAGTTAATTGACAACAAGAAGTTAATATAGGAATCAAACCTTATTTATTTATTTGGATTTGTTGCAATAGTTAAGTCCATAAATTAAAGTTAAAGCTAATTCAAATTTAGTTGGACCATGGTTGATACAACTTTAGAAAGCAAGATTTTATTTATAATTTGAATATTAAATCCAACAAATGGTATTTAATACATATAAAATGGAATTAAACGTAAATTATTACGTTATTGAATTTAGATTGGAATTTGTAAACTATTGAATGAATTTAATGGATTTATCAAACTGATAGTATTGAATTCATTAAGATTTGAATAAAAAAAATAGTTAAGAGAAAGGAGGGAATGATATTTGAAAACATTGCAATAGAGTTTAATTAAGGATTTGACTTAAATAAATTAAGGCGAATAAATGGAGATAAAGTTATTAATATTTTGGAATATAACTTATGGTAAAAAGTTTATTTGAAATCAAAGGAGTTGGAATGGAAATCAAAAATATTTATCTAATTGGATTTAAGACGAGAATATAAGAGTATAGGAATTAATAATTGAGTTTAAGAATAAAGATTTTAATTTCCAAATAATAAGAAAGTGCGGATATTAACGCTGCAAATTAATATATTTATAAATTTTAATTCATAATCCAAGCTTGTTAAATCAATTGGAATTGATTGAATTATCTAAGAAATGAAATTTGGCCAATATTAGAAGTTGAAAATATAAAATTGGATTTTATGATTTATTTAATTGATTTAATAAACATTAAAAATAGCCATTTTGTCACGGACTCGGATTTCGACGAAACCAGTTTCATCGGATCCGTATCGGTGAATTATTCTAGGGTTTCAAATTTCGTATCGATCGGACTTGTCGTTTGATCGTAAGGATGCGAAACGCCTTGAAATCAATTTTATTAAAAATCAATTTGAAATCAATTTGGAAATCTTGTTTTCAGCATAACTTCTTCATACGATCGAATTTGGTCGTGAAACTTTTTCCATCGCGTTCAGAATATTTTTAAATACCTATCTGGATATATAGATTTAATAGACTCGGTTCTGGAGGCATAGCGGGCTTTTGGGCCATAGTTTGTTGCGTACGTTCACTCTTCTAGCCTATACGCTCTAACCTAACCCTAACTATAAATATACCATGGTAAACCCTAGCCTCCTTCCTACTGTCAGTTGGATATACGTACATATTTCTTCATCTCCTCTTCCTCCTCAATGGTTGCAAATCTGGATCTGCTTCAATCCAAAATTCAGTGAAAATTCAAACCCCTTAGAAAATTCTCAAAAAAATATATGTTGAAGTATTCGATACGCGTAATCTCATGGTGTAATTTGCTTTTCAATTGGAGGTATCGTTCGTCCTGGAAAATTCGAAACAGTTCCGGCCGTTCATAGACAATTGCTCGATTCAACGGTAGATCTGAGTTGATAGCTCGATCCGACGATGCTGCAGCGTAGATGAGGCTTCAAGGAGTTCATCCATACGGTTCACTCGGGTCGGAGGCGTGTAAATTCGCCGTGATAGGCTGTAGATGGCGTGCGGCGCCGTGGGGCCAGGGAGAGCCGGAGGTGGCCGCATCTAGGCTATAGGGGCGGTTCGAGTAGGGGAAGTTAGTGGCGAGTTCTGATCGACGCGATTTGGCTTGGGGAGGCGGCGAAATTCACGTGAAGGTGGCGGCTGGCTTCGTTCGTGCGTGAGGGTTACTGTGCGCGTGTCTTGGAGCCGAAAACGTGAGAGAGAGATGAATAGGAGGGGGGTTACGTGGCATCGAAATAAGGTTAGTTTCATTCTAATTTTATTTTGATTTTCAAACGCGTTATATTGAATATCTTTTTCATACGATCTCCGATTCAAGCGAGATTTTTTTTCTTAGGTTCGTTTTTAAATTCCGGATCTGATGACGCTGGTTTGGACGAATTCTGAGACGGGCAAATTTTTGGGTTTAAATTGAATTTAAATTCAATTTAAATTCAAAAGGTGAGTGTTTTAACCCACTCACAATTACTAGAAGCTTTTATGTTTGTTAAATAAATTTTAGAAATGAATAGAAATTTATTTATGAGCTTTTGGGCATGTTATTTCATCCATATCTGTTGAATTGCATTTTTTGAATTTAGCTGTTAATTTAAATTGATTGATTGCATATTAATTGGCTGTTAGAAATTATTGTTTGCATAAGAACTGCTAGTTAACAGTTATGTAAATTATTATTGAGTAAACTGTTAGATAAATAGTTGATAAATTTAATTTGGAAAAAAAAAACTGAACTGACAGTTATTACCTGTTGTATATGTTCATAGATATATACTGTTATTGATTGAAATTGGTTGATGGTTGCGATTGGATGATGGATGTTGTTGATGAATGAATGTTTATTGCATATCATTAAAATTGCAAATTTATCATGCATATTTCATTTTTCGGGATTGTGGTTTGAAATGATAAAACCGCAAAGTTTTATTTTTAAATTGCGGATTGAAATGATAAATATCCGTATCACTTGACCATAGGATAGAAAATTATATACAGGCACCGCGGTCTATATATAACTATTTTAATGTGATTTCTATGGTTTGGATGGAATACGGTTTATAATAATCTTAAATTTTATACTGTATAAATATTTTTCTTCCGTATTTATGTACATGAAAAGTTGGAAATTTTGAAATAAAAAGGTGTATAAATTCCCTTAGTAAAATGGAAGAAAATTTAGAAAATGGAGTTGGATAAATTTATATCATATGTTTAAATGTTAAGTTTGGAAATTTAAGATATGATATTTATAATTGGATTTTTCCCAAGAAAAATTGAAATGAATATTCTAATATGAATTTGAATTGGAAAAATATTCTAATATAATTGGAATCGAAAAATACATATGTTTTATTACTAGAAATTGGAGTTGTTTAAGGATTTATGTGAATATTCAAACTAAATAATAAAACATTTAATTTGTTGAAAGAATATATTCCAATTTTAGTTTTTGAATATTAATACTCCAATGGATTTATATATATGGAAGTTGAAATGGTTTTGGAACTTAAGAGTGATATCTAAATTATGGTTTTAACTTTAGATAAAGAAATATTTCCATAAAGCCATATAACTTATTTCTTTACAAAGTGACAGTAAAGTTAAGCTTTTTAATTCGCATACCGTTGAATATCCAAACCATTTGAGTTTTAAAAGTTATGGTTTGAAATTATGGATTTCCAAAAATATTATGCTTTGAAAATATTCGATTTTCAGATATTATGAAGTTAAAGCCTTTTATTATTGGAAAGGAATTATATTTGGAATAAGTGGTAAAATATGGTTTTGGGTTTTGGAATGATATCGTAATATTATGGTTTTGAAATGGATTATATTCTGGTTTTAAAGTATAAACTGTTTTAAATAACCGCGGTGTTATAATAACGATGGGTTGGCAAAGAGACCGGGATCGGATATGGACATACTCTCTGTCGATACCGAAAACCACTTTGACTAACCGTGTACGCGGTGGAGATTCCAGAATGAAGTAGGTTGGTGGCGACGATCCCTGTAAGGTAAATACGTGGACCCGACTCCCGTGAGTTGGCATAAGGTGGCTAAAACAGGAGCGATCGACGGGTTAATGAGGTCATTCCTCTGATCGGACACTCCTCTTCGATATTATACTATGACTTTGGATTGATTCAGTGGCCACTTCTATTTTTTTTGATTTGGGGAGTTGTTTCGAGGTGGGCGGTTGCTGCGGCTTCGCGTTACCATCGGCCCGGAAGCGTAATTGGTATATCTACCCTGGCATTGCCTAGTTGTGCCGTGTCACCTACCCTATCGCGCCTTGTACGAGTTTGGTTTTCTCCCGTAGCCCGTGTGGTATCCTCTAGTGGCTTCCCGATCAGGAGGGACTATGATATTGGACGGACTACTGGGACTATTATGTGTTAAGGGCTATATGGGTAACCCCTTAACGCTATTAAAAAGTAAGTTTATTTTATAAATAGACACTATTATAATAACGCAATATACTACATAGTAAATAGTTTAACGGATCCTTAGGAGATGTAAATCCCGAGCATCTCTTGAGTTACTGTACTCATATTTATTTCTGTTTATTTAACTCACATAAGATATTCTAGTCTGACTCGAGTGTTTTTGTCTTTTCAAATTCGCTCGGGTCAGTCCGAGCATTTCAGGATAGCAGATTTAGCTTGGAGGACGAAGACGAAGATTCAGCATTATTTATATATAGTATTGCACCACACACTCTTTATATTCCGCTGCATTGTTGTATTGGTATGTGTGACTCTGATGTTCATTGTATAAGTGAAATAACTATTTTGTAAACTGTTTTGAATTGTATATTTATTATTATATTTTATCCTTCCGCTGTGAGATTCTATTTTGTTTTATTTCTTCTTTGTTTTTTTCTTATTTACCCCCATAACAATCCGCCCTTGCGTATGCTTTGAATCGGCATGTGTGTCGTTTTAAAGTGTGCGAAAAGGCGGGACGTTACAGTAACTATGCTTGACTTAGCCTTGGTTGTATTTAGGATTTGCAGGGCGAAATCCTAAAGGAGGAAGAGTGCAACGACCAACATTTTATGTACCAAAGGATCGTAAAATATTATTTTCAAATTCAAGTTGGGTCTTATGATGCTATAACTTTGCATCGTATTAAGTAGTGAAATTTTTTGACCCTTAATAATTTTATTGGATGATTTTACCCTTCAAAACTTGTGAAGGCTATAACATTTGATAGGAACCAAATTATAGTCTGAGACCACTTCCATTAGAAGTATATGTTGGTTGCTCTTTCCATAGAGTGGTCGTCATAGCTACAATTTGGCAGATATGACTGTTTTGAAGTTAGAAAATTTTTGGGATAATAATATATGTAATTAGTGATGTTTGGGCCATGCCAAACGATTCATTTTGGGTTTTAAGGTTATGTAGGCTTTGCCATAGCCTCCCTAGATTATTTTCGCATCGTTCCAAAGCAGATCTAAACCTCCATTAAACTTCTTTTCTGCCAAAACCTTCTTTAATCTCTTCCAAATCAAGACAAATTCGTAGATTAAAGGTGGATTAGCAAGAGGATTAGTTAGGGACTTCCAAATCTACTTTTTGAAGAGGATCTTTTGGACTTTCCTATCTATACTAAAATTTGCCTTACGTTACATGCAAATATTCCATTTTTGGGTTATTGGTGAGTGATTTATCTCTCACACTTTGCAGTTAAAGCCTTTAGTAGTTCTATAGTGATGGAGGTGCAAAAAGTTATAGCGAGAGGTGTAGAAAACTTTATTACGTATAAACCAAATATTTAGCGTAAATTTATTTTCGTTCTCACATCATTTGTGTAGAAAAAATAAATATTTTTAAATCTTATAAAATAAAACCTAAGAATATCATGAGTCATGTAGTCCAGATTTGGTCATTACAACAAATTTCTTGCTTCTAATGAGCATTTATGCCACAAAATCAGGTTTTTACCCCAATTTTTTTAACTTGATTTAAAAGAGAATTAGTTAAATAACCTTTTATATTAATGTTGCTAAAACAGGTGCTAAAAAGCCTTGATTTTACGGGTGTAGCAGAAAATAGCGGTGCTTAAAGTGGATCTACTATTTAGTGGTGCTGAATTGAAAAAAATGCAACGATCGAAGAGCGACATGTGCTACAACGGGGATTTGACTACACAAATCTCACATCATATTATACACGAATCTATTGTTTTGACATGTTTAAACCCCTTTATGAAGTCAAAAATACATTTTGGGATTGTTTTGAAATCAAACATGAGAGGAAAATAAGATATAAATGATTTAAAGTGATTTAATCATGTTATTTTGATGCGTAGTTGATCATATATATGGTAGACTATGTCATGGATATCTTTTTAGATGATTTTTAACAATTTGATGTATATTTGGATGATGATTGAATGTTGTTGATTCTTGTTTGGATGCTGTTTTTATGCCTGAATGGTTATACACATTCACTACAGCAAAATAAAGGTGACGAATTATTTTGTGGTTGAGGGTATCCATGTAGGAGGAGTAGCAATGTGGTCTACAATTGGATACACAAAGGATCGGGGTCCATAAATGTAGTATCAGGCTTCGACGGATCAAATCTAGATTATTTGGGGTCGTACCGATGCATAAAGGATGCATGTAGATTGAAGTGATAAATATAGCGATTATATCAGTGCGAATGTTAAAGCACTAGAAATTTCTATAGGAATTTGGTTCGATGGAGTTTGTGTCGGTATGGACTTTAGTTTAGGGGTGTCATGGTATGGTGGTCATTTTAGGTCAGATTTGGTTTGGTAATGGAGGATCGAACAACAAATGTTGTCTAGTGGTGCTTCAATTCGAGCATGGAAAAATGGCAAGGGTGTTATAGTTTGAGCATGGAAAATGGCGAGGGTGCTTCGGTACCAAACCAAAATCCATGTTCGTTTGTTGGGGTACCAGAAAAGAAAACTAGTCTAGTGTTCCTACTTTATAGCAACACAAACATTTCTTCGGGAGCGGGCCAGATCACTGTAGGTCGAGAGATGTACAGGGTAGCTTTAGTGTTCTAATGGCTGGCTTTATGGTGTTTCTAGATTAATTTGGGGTCATGGGTGGAGGAAATCAGGGAAAACTCAAGGTGATTCAGGAGTTGAGTGGCTATTAATGGAGTGCAATAACTTCGACGACTCAATGTGGAGTGTGGTGATAGCATCTGGTGATAGACCAAGTGGAAAAGTTCTATGTAATAGCTTGAGGAGTGGAATAGGGCATGGTTCTACTATTGGTATGTGTGCTAAGGGATCGACAGATAACTTAGAGGTTGTGATCCTAGTTATTTGGATAGGATAATCCATGTGTACCAAGGGTAGTCTATGTTGGACGTCTATGTGTGTCCATTCCACAGGCGTCTGTATGGGCATGATCTATGCATCTGCTGCATTGAGTAATTAAAGACCATCTATGTAGGCCACGAGAATCATCATATATCCAATGACACTTGAGTGAGAGATGCAAAACTATGTGATGGTTGCGATGTCTATTGTATTATTGATATGAATGTCATATTCTGTGCTATATCCATATATCCCAAATTGTAGTTGGTGATGTACTCCCATATGTGATAGTAACTTAGCATATACTATGTTATGTGCTAACTTATTGCATGCAGGGACAACTCAGGTATGGTTTTACATACCATATATCCATTACTGTATACGGTTTTAATATTAATCTGAGATGATGTATCGCTCACACCAGACTGCATCTGGACTGGGTTTTATGTTTTGCTTTCTATTATCTCGGGTACTCTTAAATGAGCAGATTAGAGATAACAAGTTTGGATAGCGCATGGATCTATATAGAGTTGAGCAAGAGACCACGCTTTCTTATATCTATATTTTGGTGCTTGCTATCCCTTATATACCATTGATAGTAATGTCAGAACTTGTATTATTGACAGTGAGTTATTATGGTTTATTTTGAGATTTTAGGATGTATAAACTCTGTCATTTCTTTTTTATAATCTATGAACCTCGTGAGCTCTAATGTTCTTATTTATGGTTCATTTGATTATATTATTTGTCTTGCCTGTTTTATATTTATGTTGAAAAATATATTTTATCCTATGTGCTATAAGATATGTGATAGGTTCTGTGATTTGGATTTTTTTACTTTACCGCCTTGTCTATCGTGCCGCATCGATTGGGTATTGTTGCGGCACACTTTACAAGTCATATTTTGGTACCGCGGTTATAGGGAGATAGGGAGATTGCCATAGTTTTACTATAGCTATAGATCTAGATTTTGAGTTGACTACCAGTTATAGTAATACTAATATGAACGAACCCATATCTTTAGTTATTACAAGTTTTAAAAAAATCATATTGTGGAGACGATGGAATTAGGGTCTAAGACCACTTCCACTATTCTCTAAATATTGTTTGTGTCTCTTTTAAGTGTAAACTTCGATGCATTCTGAGTTATAGGTTTTGAGCTAGGAATAGGGATTCGATCATTATATGGTTGAAAATGCTAACTTTTGAATATGTTGGAATTAGAAGTTGAAACAACTACATTATGTCCAGAATGCTTATTTTGTGCTACTTGAGTATAAGCATTAGTGTATTTGGCGTTGTCAATTTTGAGTTACAAGCCAAAGAGTTGAGGGAAATGGAGTGGAATGGGTGTGGTTTGAATAGTCGACACCACATGGCTATAATGCAAAGAACTCTTTCCTCTTCATTCAGTACACCCTTACTTTTCATCCATGTTTTATTTACAATAAAACTTTCATCCTCTCTCTTAAATCAACTAAAACCCCCTAAATAAATTTTATAAAATCCTTTAATGACCACTACAATTCTAGTTAGAAGATTCAGTGCAAAGGACTTTGATTTCAAATCATTTGGAGAAAAAAGACGTTACAAACACTTTTTGAGAGGCTTGGAAGAGGGAAGTTGGAGCTTCTTCTTGTTTTGGAGCTTGACATAAGTGAGCGCCACTAACTTTGAATGTGTAATTAACTACTTAAAGTTGTATGCTTTGATTCAATTAATCATTAAAGTTTGGATTATTGATTTTGTTGATTTAAGCCCTACTTTGACATGAATTTTGGTCATGCGGGAAAGGGGGACTCATCACATAAACAAGAAATGGTCAAATAATTGTATTATGATAAAGTTAGTTATCATGAGATAATTAATGGGGATATTGATAGGTAAGAAATCATGTAGTAGTTAAAAAGTATACATATGGCTTTAGTTGATGGTTGGAAAGAAAAAAATTATATTCTTCAAAAGGATAAAAATGTGATTTTAAGTGAGTATTGTGAGCAGTGGCTTATTGGCTCAAGGAGTAATGGTGATAGTCATTTACAAACACATTTTGAAAGAGATAATGAATGGGCATTTATAAAAAATGATGTTTCAAAGTGTTTGGTGAAATATGAATTTTGATATATTTAATATTTGTCTCATGGTTATTAGTAGATGATGGGCATCAAGTGATACTAGTGATTATGGTTGCAGATTATAATTGGAGTTGGTTTGGGAAAAATTAGCGATATAAATTAGGATATTTGATTGAAAATGAAGTTTTAAATAAGAGGATTAATTTCTTATGAAATAATTATATTGCATCAAGTCAAGAACAACAATGGAAGAGGACTAATTTGTATTGGCTGAAAATCGCTCCAGCCACGCTGAACCATGACATCACTCAGATGTTATCTGATTAGATGGGCACTACGACCACTGATGCTCTTCTTTTTAGGGCAGCAGTGCATAGTTGCACTACTGCCAGGGGGTGGTAGTGCATAGATTGCACTGCTGCTTTGAGGCAGTACCCAACACTGTTGCAAGTGGAAACAGTACACAGCTGCACAACTGCCCTCCTCCCTCGACAGTAATGCAGAACACTACTCTATGGCAGTAATGTGGCCAAGAACTGCTACCTTAGGCAACAATGTGAGGCAGGAAAGCCAGCACCGTCAGTCATGCACGTCGCTTTGGCTTAGTCGGAGCACGATGGGGCCTTAGATGGGATCCAGGGCAAAGCAATTGGATCATTTGGTCACTGAAGCTTTGGGGATTCAATTGAATCAAGGCAAATGTAAGGAAGCATTTGAAAACTCACTAGAGCAACGAATTATTTGTTAGATTTATGTGGGATTTATGTATTTGTTGTTTGGGATTTACATAAAAGTCTTGTATGTCGGTGTAGACAACCAGAAAGATAGGATAATAGTGAAGGAATCGATTGCATCATGGAGAGGCACAACTATAGACGAGATCCTGGAGTAGAGGGAGAGAGATTGGAAATCCTTTCAAGAGTGGGTCATATACTATCTATATCACTGAGTGTTCAGACGGGGCCTATACGAGTTAGTGGTGTCTTTGAGTGAACTATGCAAGTTGGCTCCAAAGTATTCTCTTTGGTGGCTAGTGGCAATTCATCATAAGGTTATTTGTTTTATATATTCAATAGCGTTGATTTAGATATCACTTTTGCGATTAGAGGGTCGCTTGGTATGAATGCTTGGGTATATAGCATTGGTATTGTTGTATTTGCCTTACGTTACAGGGTTTTTTGGGTTGGGGATCTTTAAGATATTATTGATCATGGAGTGTGGTATTACTTATGCACTCGTCTATCCTTGTTATTGATTCCTTTTGTTGGAACATGTGCTTTAAATAACGATATTTTTTTTCTTAGACCCATTACATGCTAGTATGTGTATCTATATTTAACTGCATTGTTTGAGGCTAGTTCCCATCGTCAAACTTCTGTTTGACCCTTATTTCTCTTTTATTTCATATGTGGACTTTTGATTACTCCTATGATAGTAGTCTGGCTACCATGCCTTTATTCATTGATCGTTCCCTTGTACAGTTATATATGCTGTCATGTGTTATATTATTTTACCACTGCAAGGTGCATAGTGGTGATGTCCAAATTTAGAATTTAAATTTTGTTTAATTTTATCTGATGGTATATCTAATATGGTATTTCAAATATCTGTGTTGATCGGCATATATTTAGGACATCGTAAAGGATGTGTTGTTACACCAACCTTCTACAAGGAAGAAGATAGGTCCTATCCTTAGTAGCGTATCAGTTCATGTAGTTCAACATATACACAATGATGGTCGATACATGATCGCCATAACAAAAATATAGTCTAGCTACTTAAGATCGAAGGTACCCTTAAGTCTAAAGACTATTGTCCGTCGTTACAATGAGATCTTTTTTGACTGTAGACCGAATATGATCACCTGTCCATTAATGGGCCCCAAAGCATATAAATGAGAGATAATATTGACTCTAGATAGGGATGATCATACCCTACTTGGGAGTGCCCCAGTTAACCCTGCTGCATCTCCCATGTTTTAGTCATTCTCGGTTGAGGAGGCTTGAGGCTACGTTTTACCTTTTATATAGCACTTTCCACTTGGAATGCAAACATTGCCCTCCGGACAATAATGCAACGTCACCATTCATCCATACAAGTTTGTTCGGAGACTGAACGAAACTGTAACAACCCGCATATTTATCGAATTTGTATTTAAATATTAACAACCCGCATATTTATCGAGTTTGTATTTAAATATTTTATTTAAATATTAACTCGTTAATCGGGTTTTGGTCCGAAAAGCTACTTTTTGCAAACGGTCAAATTAGGACTCGAGACCACTTCCATTGAGTTCGAAATGTCATTTACAATTTTTTAAGTATAAACATCGATAGGTTTGGAGTTATAGCAATTTCACTAACTTTTCCCACTTTGGACTTTGGGTTAGTTTAGCCTATTAAGCCCAAGTTCCAACCCTCTTCTCCTCACTCTTCATAAATTTCCTAACTAACTCAAGCTTTGGCATTAATGGTGAAGAGAATGGGAAATTAAAACTCCAAGCTCAAATTCAATTGCAAATCCAACATTCAACTCCAAATTCAAGTAGAAGATATTGGATTCAAGCTTTGGATTGCTTCTCCTTGCTTTCAAGCTTCATCTTCATAAACTTTAGTGCAAAGGTGAGATTTTTATCTCACAATTCTAGTCTATATCTATCTTGGGCTATTGGAAATGCATCCCTATCATGTTTGCATGCACATTTGCATTTGGTTTGGATTGGATTGGCGAAAAACTCCACTTTTTAGTGTTTTGGGGTGAATTTCTGACTTAGGTCGCTCTGTCCCCCTTAGGTCGCCCAGCATCTATAGGTCGTTCATGTGGAAAAGTCGTCACCTTCATTTGGGTCGTTTCTGGCCTTAGCCCATTCGTCCACTATAGGTTGTTAGGCCTTAGGTCGCTTGGAGTTAGGTCGTAGGTCGGTAGGTCTTCAGCTCGCACGCGTTGAAAAGGCGCGTCTGGAGTTAGGTCGTTCGCGAGTTAACGTTAGGTCGTTTGCGAGTTAGCGCCCTACGTCACTCGCGTATAGCTCGTTTGGAGTTAGGTCGTTAGGCCTTAGCTCGTATGGCCTATGCAATTTGGTTAGGTCGTCCAACCTCAACACCTTAGGTCGTAAGACCTTAGGTCGTACCCCTTAGGTCGTTAGACCTTAAGCCTTCACTATTGGAACTCGTTAGGTCGTAGGTCGCTCACACGGAGTTAAGTCGTAGGTCGTCTCCGACCTTATATCGCTCAGCCAGGTTTCACTTTAAGTCGTTAGGTCGTTTGGACCTTGTTTCCAGCTAGGTCGCAAGACCCTTAAACCGTTAGGTCACTAGGTCACGATGTTTTAGGTCGCTGCACCCTATGCCTCTATAGGTCGTTCGACCTTGCTAACTTTTAGGTCGCGAGTTTTATAAGTCGCTCGCCTCCCTTAGGTCTTCACTAGGTCGCGATGTTTTAGGTCGCTGCACCCTATGCCTCTATAGGTGTTCGACCTTGCTAACTTTTAGGTCGCGAGAGTTATAGGTCGCTCGACCCTATTCCCCTTAGGTCGTTAGACCTCATTTTGTCTTCACTAGGTCGTACCGTTTTGGTCGGTTAATTCTTGGACTTGTTCGATTGAACCTCTTGTGACAATTTTATTAGTGAAGATTTACAGTTTGTTCGTAAATATTTAAGTTAAGCAAGTGGTTATGGGACATGAAGCTAAACTTCTATATTTACTAGCTTAGTGTAATTGACACTTCTCGTTGATCTTGATGATCGCTTTATGAATTAGACTAGCAATTGCGCGATGTCTCTTTCATTGCAAGGTTAGACTAGACACCACTTGTGTGATTCCATTCACACATACCTTTCTGCTTTTTGGTTAGTCTTGACCTCAATCTGTGTGATTCCATTCACACATGCGGGGTAGCTCCCCATGGTCTTCGGACCATCATGTGATAGGCCTCTTTCTCTTTTTATGATTTCTGGATTTCTCATGTTGATTTCTGGAATTTATGTCATTGACTTGTTATGAGTACAAGTTTAGGGTATGATGCCCTCTTCGAATCTTTGAGAAGATTCTTGTGATATTGATTATCTCTTATTGATTGATCTTCTGTTGATCATTATTTACATACTTATAGTGGTATGTCGTTATGGATGTTTATGCTTATGCCATATCTTTTATGTTATATCATGTCATCTGATATTTATAGCTAGACTGATCCGTTTATTATTTTCTTAAATAATACTCGGGTCAGACCGAGATGTTACAGGTGCTTCTGCTTGACTTCTTTCCAGGGATTCATCACTCTGACTTTTGGCTAACTGTTTAGATTAGCAGTTTTTGTTGTATACACTTGAGATATAGACTCATAGTTGTATTCTTTTGTATAGCATGTGTTGCTATTCTTTTGTATTATCGTGGATCTTAATGACCACTACTCTGATGTACACTTTCATGTGTTAGTTATATATTCATATCTTCTTCCGCCTTTGTGATATGGATATCTGTGACTGATTTGTGATATGATTATTTCTATGTTTGTTTCCGAAGATTTTTTTTATAGCCACCGTGTGATAAGCAATTACATGGATGGTCGCTCCTCAACAGCCTTATTCTCCGTGTTAGTTGACAGCACTACTCCGGAGTGTTCTTGGCTAGCGTGGGTATAGAGGTGGGGCGTCACAGAAACGCTTGATAGCTCTGCTTTCAATTCCATCATCTTCAAGATAGCTTTAGTTCGAAATGCTTAAGTAGGGTCGAAGTGGTTTTCAGATAATATATCCGATCACAGTCTCTTCGAAACAACTTTCGATAATTTACAGTAAACTCAACCTCGGTTCTTTAGGAAATAAATAGTCGAAGATAAGAACAGATATAACATCTTAACCGTTAGTGAACGGATTTTCTTATTTTTGTCCTAAGAGAACAAAACGAGATTTATACGCAAGGTACATCATCATCCGAGATAACTGTGCCATATAACTCACGTGTTTCTCCTAGATATTTCCAAAGTTACGTTTTGGGTCCAAACTCGATATTCAGTTATTTAACTATCGAATAAACAACATTCAAATTAGGGATTTATTTTAAAAGGGAAAACCAACATTGGGTAAGCATGTAAGCAACCACTAACCTCTTTTATAAATCTTTTCATTAATTAAATTCAATTTGAAATATTTAATCAAAATACTTTTACAAAAATATATTCACAGATCCTTATATTTTCATACTTAGAAATTATCCATATACTTATCTTAACATTATAAGTATATTCACAAAACAAAGAAGGATTCCCTTTTTACACAATTCTAAACCATTTATAAATTCCTTTAGAAATCTCTAACCCATCTATAATACATTCATTAATTTCTAAAAAATATTTATAAACCAACCTTTTCATACACTCCTAGAATCATTTATAAACCCTTTATAAATCTATAAACCATTTATAAACTCCTTTTATAAAACTAAAGTCTGTTTATAAAACTCTATTTATAAAATTTTAACATTTATAAATAAGGTCCAATCGCTTACTTTAGCATTATTGTATAATAATAATTATTAACACTAACATTATAAATAAATAATAATATTAACTTCAAAATATCTTAAAATAATATCTAATTATTTCAAAACATTATTGAATAAACTATAATAATTTATCCTTACCATTATTATAAATAGTAATAATTTATTTCCAAAACATTTTTATTAAGTCATCATTATTAATTTCAAACCTATTAATTATTTAAATAATTAATCTTCAAAATATTAACATATTGATAAATAACCTTAAAAATTGTTGTAATTATAAATAAATAACTTTAAAACAATACTAAAAATAAATAAGTAAATTTGAAACAATATTAGACATAAATAATCTTAAAACAATATTAAATATAAATAATCTTAAAACAGTATTGAATATAAACAATCTTTAAAAACATTTTTAAATGACTTGGAAAAGACAGATGATAAGGTTGGAGTAAAATAGAAGTTGAATCCTTTAAACAAGTATTTTGAAAACCCAAATTCGGATTTTAGCATCATTTCCTATTTCAAAAACCAATTCCATCTCAAATGGCAATTTATAGTATTTGAGGCTAGTGGCTACCAAACGCTTAATCAATATCGATATTGAATTTCTATCAATACTGGGTTTTAGTTGAACATATAACAATGTCATAACCTATAGGGTTAACAAACAAGTTTGATGTTTAATAATTGTACAACAAGAATATTTAAAACATTTCAATAAAGGTAAGGAATCCCGTTGGATCTCTCCAACCTGTTTCTCCTGCATCATAGTTTAAATATATCAGCACATACATGTATGTAAATAAAATCAAGAGTGGTGAGGAATCATGTTGGATCCCTCCAACCGGTTACCATACATCACAAATAATATATAATTATATAATAAGAGACATCCGTTCCACGGGTGGGAATAAATCCAAACCAACTAAATAACATAGTAATCATCCAATGAACAACTTTATCAATTATATAATATTACTGTTTAGCCAAAAAGATGAGTTAAACAAACCAGCATTCCAGTCATCGTCGAGACGTTTTGGTTTCGTTCAAATCGAACAACATTCGATTTAGCATGAAAGTGAACTAGCTCCAATCTCTCTCAGTCCAATCACATAATGCGGTTCACGTTGATACGAGCGCAATGCAACTTGTTGCGTTCAAATCCAATGGCAAGTTAACACGTTTACAATATTAACTAATTTAATAATATAATAATTTCTCTTAACGACTTAATCACCAAATAAATTCATCAACTACCCTTGATTAAACCCGTTAATCCCATAAAGACAATTTCATTTCCAGGCCACGACATACGAAACCCGACATCACCTGCTAATCAACATTCTCCCCTTATACACAAATGACCACATTACTTAGGACTAGATTGCAAATTCACTTTTAATGAATAGTAAAAGCATGCCCAGGTCCTCCCATGGACAAGCTAAGCCACAACCTCCTCTCATCCACGCAATGTTTTCATAACCGGACCGTGAATCATACCGTGAGAACTCAACGTTCGAGGTTTCGAGAGTTCGACCGGTCGAACCGTCAAGAACCGCACATACTTTTTTTTGAAAATTAATACATTTAGACGCAACGTATCAAACACAAGTACACAATAAATCAACATCTTCAATAAATATATACGATGTTAATTCATAATCCACACATTAATTCAAATATGAAAAATTAAACAAAATTTATTACACTAGCTGTACTAATTACGAACATAAAACGGATGGAGATTTGAAAACATATTTTGAAACGAATAAATTGCGCATATGAAATGCTTCAACCACGTTCAAATGAAGGGTTAAACCGCCAATTCAAAGGTCGAACCAATGTTCTTGCATGAAAGAGATTTGATTGAGTTCCCGGCTTTTGACCCCACGGCTCGGGATTATTCGCGGTTCAACTGCGGCAGAGTCGGGTTATGAAAACTATGCATACAAGTCATGCACGGATCCGATGTCTCCCTTCCATATCCTTGCCTATTTGCCAACAGGTGCTATCGCAAACGCCTCTGCCACCTTCGCCTCACCTCCACGTCCAACCTCGATCAGCTCGTCGCCCTCTACTTCTACCAGCAGCCACGACACCCGAGCCCCACAAGTAACACATGCAATTGTCCATATTGAGTAGGACTTGGGTGCAAATGCCTTTTGCAAACATGAAACAACAATATCTTCGACTTCCAACTTTCCCATTCTAATTCTTCCCTTTACATGCCTGCTTCCGTCATCTTCTCCCCTACATCAATATTCAATATATGTCCAATGTCTACAGCCTATACAGGCGCCTCTAGCTCAACGCCTCTAATGCATCCCCTTCTCACGATCATATACACAAACGTACACACACTGATGTATACATATATACGCTAACTACCATACTCGCACTTTCATACCCATGGAGAAACTTCTCTCCCTCCTAACTCCATTTCCGCTTCATTAAATTAGGTGCAGCAAAAGTGAAAAACTTAGATCTTCACGTTCTCTACAAATTTCATGTTGACAACTTTTGCTAATTCTTAGTGTAGGGAGAGATATTCGGATAAGTAAATGATGATAAAATATGAATATATGTTGCTGTGAAATGAAAACCAAATATGAAAGTTAACGTGTCCTCCCTTTCTTGTGTCTACTGTGTACAAATATATAGTGCAAATTATTTCAATGCTAAGGAAGGATAGATACAAAAATTTAATGCAAGCATAACAACATTTAATCCAAAGCAAAAGAAAGACGTGGTATGTGCAGCAAGATTCTTTATAGATGATTATGTTAGATATTTTTATTTTAAAAGTTTCTGGGTATACCCAATGTCACACGTCGTGTTCGCGTATAGACTGCGAACGATGGAAAATAAAATATGATCACGTACAACACCATGATGCGACCATAAAATTATAATAAATACACCGGTTAACTTATTCTATGAAGTTCCAAATGTGTTGACGTTTGCCGCAAAAGCGTTAAACGAAAATTTAATTATTTTACAAATTAAAAATTATGAAAAAACCCTATAAAATAAATTAAAATAGTCATTCAAAATCTTGTCTTAATTTGAAACATAAATTTTATTTTAAATTAAACCAAATTCGAATATTTAAATAAATTAAATACTCGAATTCGAAGACTCAAAACTTACGTGTCATTACATTTTTTCTCCCTTAAAAGAATTTCGTTCCCAAAATAATTAAGGTAAGAAAAAAATGCCACAAACCATTAACTTTTCCAAAATAATTAGTTGAAAATTGTTTTAAAATTTTGAAGTCTTTAAAATTTTCTTGGAAAATTTTGACAGCGTCTTCTTTACGTGGCTAGATCGAAACAAATCTTCATTGGGAATCCAAACCAACTAAAAGAAAACAAAAGCCAAACGACTGGTCGGAAAACCATCAAATCAAACAACAATACAAACATGTTCCTATTTGTCGGGGAACCAAATTCTACTCGTGAAACTAAGGGCATCAAACTAGCTTTTGCTTCTGCTTCTATATACCTACATCTTGTTTGCCCATGATATCCAATCACATAATTCATAATCATATTATTTTGCATTCAATGGTCAACATTTAATTTATTAAAGTCTGCACGATGTACACATATCATCCGCACGCAATATCAAATCTGATCGTTCGTTCGATCACACAGTTTCACTTTCAAACTAGTACTGTTCACACGAGCACTCTACTGCGGACTCAAATCCAGTTCCTTGATTAGAAATCATCATTCTTCTTGCATAGCCATATACTATGATAAAGAATATCAGAATCAAACAAAAATTAGTACTAGATATTCACCGTCAAGAATCGAGTGAAAAATCCTTGTTCGGACCGATGTAAATTATCTCGAAATCATGCATGTACTCGGATTGGATCAATAGGCAAGCGAATAAAAAGATTTATGTACATCCTACGTATTTATTCTAATTGGTTTCTTTAAATATTCCAATTTCCTTTATTCACATTCAATTTTAATATTAAAATCATTTCATTAATCCATTTCATTAATTCATTTTAAATCATAATCGATTTATACCAATGGTTCTGGCCCATTTCATAAGATTTTTTATTTAACGTTAATCGAATTAAATTTCTTTTCAAAAATCATTTAATTTACAAGTTAAATTTTATTTCATATTCGATTTTAGATTTTCATTTCTTTTCTATACCTTTTCCAATTTATAAGTTCAAAAAAACTTATCTTCATATAATTCCACAAAATATTTAGTTAAAGATTCCAGAATTTAAATCCTGGCACTTATTTTAAATCATTTTGAAATCATAATACACACATTTAATTTATATTTCAAATCCTACTTTTTGAAATCCTAAACAATCTTTTTTTGCTAAAACAAATTTCTATGGTAGCAATTCATCACTAAGAAACTCGAAAATGAACACTAGTGATGCGGTCGTCATCACCCGAATTATTTTCCAAAGATTAAAGTGTGTTCAGTGCTTCTATTTCTTTTAAATCATTTTAAACTCCATTCATTCAAAAGTACTTCCAAAATAATACTGTTACTGTTTCTCAAAAACTTTGAAAAATAATTTCCAAAAACACCAGAATTTAGATTCTAAAATTTTCAATTTAGATCCTTTTTAATTTATATCCCATACTTACAAATCACTTTCTTAAATAATTCATTTCATAATTTTTTACCACTGTTTAAATTATAACAATAAACAACTTTTGTTAAAGCACAAATAATGAACAATAAATGATAATAATTGAATACTATCATTCTTTAACAACCAAACACACCATATATAAGTATAATAATTTCTAAAAAATTATTCTTCTATATATAAAATATAATCAAGGTAACTTTATTTCATTTACCCAATTTCAAAACAATACTATGTCGAATTGCTCAGTTTAAGTGTTTAGAGATCCTTATCAATAACGTTAATTACTCGTATTGACCAGAATCCATAATCCAACAAACATATCAACCAACACAATATAAAACATTTTTTTATATCACTAACAAATACGTGCTTATATTTATAATTCTCAAACTCATTCTACGGTACTAGTGACGTTATCCCTAATGAGTATCCACCAAAGCTAAGGTTCTTGCTTGACCTGCCTCTAATACCAAGTGTAACAGCTCGAAATTTTTGGCCCTCGAAAATTAATAATAATACATCCACTGTATTTCATGTCGAGAAATCAAATGCTAGAAAACTAGCTTGCTAGGGGAAAAGAAGAAAGAAGAAATTAAACAACACATAATCTCACAACGGAACAAATAGTCTATAATATACAACAAATCGTTATAAAAAAACAAACTGTAGTATATTTGTATATAGATATTGTGACGCCCCACCTCTATACTGACGCTAGCCAAGGACACTACAGGGTAATGTCGTCAACTAACACGGAGAATAAGGCTGGTTAGGAGCGACCATCTATAGCCTTGCTCTAACTATCTATTGAATACATCGACAATAAACATACGAAGCAGGTCGACATACCCAATGAATACTTAAAACAAAACCATAGGTGGTTGAAGGATCTATCAGAACAGAATATAACAACACAAACGTAATATACATCACAGAACAGTAGATCATCATATACACATGTACTGATACATAGCAGAGTATACAAAATAATACATGTCAAGTGGTATAACAAACCACAATATACAGACGATTCCAGATGAATACATATCAGAGTTACTACAAATATGGGACTACACAAAAAGCTATGACCAAAAAGAAGCTAGCGGAGTAGTCCATGCGGAAGCAAAATAGGCTAAGTCCAAAAGCACCTAACCTGAAACATCTCGGTCTGACCCGGGTATAAAATACGCGGGTCAGTCTAGCTAAACAAATCAGTTAGATAAACTGAACAACAATAAACCTGCAAGGTTATAAAGTATAACAAATATCTCTAAATGAGATAACACAATCATCTAACAAGAGATGAATCATATGATAACAAGCCTCATATCATCGGCAACATATAGAAACAAAGGATAAGAATATCCCAAAGCAAGCCAAAAAGGCAAATAACTAATACCAATAAGGTATACAAGTTCCGCAAGGTAAACGCTATGCATCATGCGGCTCATGATGACCAACATCGAAAGGCGATACCTAGGGAATATACATATGAATGAAACATCAGAAAATTTCTCGAGCTCAGTACTGTATAAACAAGGATCCATGAGCCCGAAGACTCCAAACCCAATATCACCCATGCGGCTCATAACGACCAACATCGGAAGCGATACTAAAGGGCAACCCAATATCACCCATGCGGCTCATAACGACCAACATCGAAAGAGATACTATAGGGCAGCAAACCCGAAGGCACAAATCCGAAGGCACATACCCGAAGGCAACAAACCGTAGTGGTGAAGGTCCGGAGGCCCAGTACTGGACACCACTAACTGGCGGAATGTGTCACAACTCTCGAAGAGGAATCCGAAAAGTGTTAACGTATGTCCCATAACCACTCGTTCGCACTAAACGATTTACTATCCGTCAGTCACTTTCACACTCAAAGCAGTACAAAGTTTACCTCATGTCATCGATAAACCAAACCCGAAGGTCAAAACGATCAATTGAATAGGTCGGGGATTAATCGGAAGGATAAACGCACAGATTCATGGTCCGTGTTTTGCCCAACCATTTAACCACCCTTCCACTTCGCTCGAAGTGCGAAAGTGTGCGTTTTAAATAGAATTTATAAATTGGAGAAACGAGCTTTTAAATGCGATTTAGAGGGATTATTTATGAAAACCCATGAATGAAGTTAAAAATAAGTTATTAAAATCAAAGATGCAATAACAACTACTAAAAAGCAACTTGAATTGATAAAATTTGGAAAACCAATCAAAATATGCAAAATAGGCAAACCAGGCAAAACATGAGCAGGTCGGTCGACCGGTTGCAGGATTAAGTCGGCTGACCAGATGCAGAAAGCAAAACATGGCTCGGGGTAGCAGGTCGATCGACCGGCTACAGGGCTCGGTCGGCCGAACCTGATGATTTGCAATTCCTGCCCTTTTTCAATGAAATGCAAGTTCTTTCCAAATCCAAAACAATGGCACATGCATATTTGTTAGGAATTCATACCAACACCCATGATATCAAGAGAGGTAGATGTGAGTTCAAAACTCACCTTCAGCCCAAAACAAAGAAGATGGAGCTCAATAACAAGGAGAAGACCAACCAAACTCTACTTCAACTCAACAATCTTCAATCTAAGAATAAAAGACATATTTTCCAATTTAGGTTTAGGAAATTTTCTGAAATTGAAGAGGAGAAGAGTTGGAGAAGATGAAGAGGAGCTTACCAATGGCTTCTCTATGATTATCAAGCAAGAATTTGGAGTTTGCAAATGGATCTAGGGCTTACAATTTCTATTTCCTCTTCCCTTCCACCATTTTCAGTTTTAGCTTAAGAAATGAAATGAAATGAAGATGAATGAAGAGAAGGGGTTGAGTTAGAGGGTTAAGTGGAGATTGGGGCTGAACCCAAACCCAAAACCCAAGTAGAAAAAGGGTCAAAATTTCACAAACTCCAAACATATCAAAAATTATACTCAAAAAGATCGCAAACGCCATTTTGGAACCAATGGAGGTAGTTTCGAGTTCCAATTCGGCCATTTGCAGAAAATAGCTTTTCGGACCTAAAAATCCGACCAACGACATTATATTTAAATTGAACATTTAAATATCAAATCGTTAAATATGCAGGTTGTTACAGATCTCCCCTCCTTACAAAATTGCATCCCCGCAATTCCTAGAGATGATATTTGTAACAACTACATACATATAATCAATCAAAAGAAAAGGAAATAAGCTCGAGATGAAAAGACATACTCACCGTTTCAAAGCGAGGAAAGAAAACCCGGATAAGATCGCTCGACAAACTCTCTGGTTTCCCAAGTACAGTCATTGGGATTAGCGGACCATTGAACTTTAACGAGCGGCACGTCCTTATTCCGAAGGTGTGGCACCTCCGTGTCAAGCACGCGAATAGGTTGTTGTACAATAGATAAGTCCGGTGAGACCTCAAGATCTTGCAAATTAGGAGAAGCAATAACAGAATCCGACTCCCGAAAACACTTCCGAAGTTGCGAGACGTGAAACACGTCATGAATGCCAGATAAATGAGCTGGAAGTGAAACTCTATAATCCACAGGGCCAATACGTTCAGTAATAGAAAATGGTCCTATAAAGCGAGGAGCTAATTTCCCAGTCGTACTGAAACGCATAACCCCTTTCAAAGGAGAAACACGAATAAAAACAAGATCACCAATTGAGAATTCGAGAGGCTTCCTACAGTTGTCCGCGTAGGATTTCTGGCGACTTTGTGCCTCTTTCATTCTCAACCAGATAAGATCAATCTTCTCGGAAGAATCACGAACAAAATCTGGACCAAGAATAAGCTTCTCTCCAGATTCCAACCAACAAGAAGGTGATCGACATAGCCTTCCATATAAGGCTTCGAAAGGAGCCATACCGATACTAGACTGAAAACTATTGTTGTAGGAGAACTCTACAAGAGGTAGGTGATCCTCCCAACTTCCACCAAAATCAAAAATACAAATACGAAGAAGATCTTCCAAGATACGATTCATCCGTTCAGTCTGTCCGTCAGACTGCGGATGATAAGCTGTACTAAAATTAAGCTTTGTCCCCAAAGCTTGCTGAAGACTCTTCCAAAAATGACTCATGAATAAAGGATCACGGTCACTCACAATAGAACTAGGAACACCGTGAAGTCTCACGATTTCCTTGATATACAACTTAGCCAAATGTGAAGCTGTCCTATTAGACTTAATAGGGACAAAATGAGCAGACTTGGTGAGGCGATCAACAATAACCCAAATACTAGAATGGCCTGATCTCGAACGAGGTAGGCCGCCAATGAAATCCACAGAAATCTGATCTCATTTCCATAATGGAATCTCAAGAGGCTGAAGAAGACCAGAAGGACGCTGAAGTTCGGCCTTAAAACGCTGATAATTTATGCAATTACTCACATAACTCGCCACATCGCGCTTCATGCCTTCCCAATAATAAAGACGATGCATATCGGCATACATCTTACTACTACCAGGATGAATGGTATACTTAGAACGGTGACAATCATCCAGAATGTCATGCCTAAGTGCAAGATCTGAAGGCACAAAAAGACGGTTCTTCTTACGAAGACACCCATGAGAATCAATGCTAAAATCCCACAACGCCTCATCACAGGATCCAGACTCACAAAGCTGAATAAGATGCAACAAATCAGGATCACGCCGCTGAGCATCGGCAATACGATCCAACAAAATAGGTCGATCTCCCAAACTAAATAATAGGATAGGAGAATCAGAAGATGAACCTTGATCCCGAATTTCACAAAAAGATAGAGTCTCAAGAATATCCCATTCGGCAAGTATCATGGAAACAATAGCCGAATGTTTGCGACAAAGCGCATCAGCAACACGATTACCCTTACCAGGGGTATATTGGATATCAAAGTCATAAGAAGCAAGAAACTCGAGCCAACGTTGTTGTCTCATATTGAGTTACTTCTGAGTAAACAAATACTTCAAAGATTTATGATCGGTATAGAGAATGAAGCGCTCGTCCAATAAATAGTGTCGATAAATCTTCAAGGCAAAGACAATGGCGGCTAACTCAAGATCATGAGTGGCATAGCGGACTTCATTCGGACGCAGTTGCCTATAAGCATAAGCAACTACCCGATCCTTCTGCATAAGAACAGCACCGAGACCACTACCACAAGCATCGGTGTAGACAACAAGATCATGATTCCCCTCGGGAACCACAAGAATAGGAGCATTAGTGAGAAGTTCCTTTAATGACAGAAAGGAAGCTTCACACTTGTCGGACCAAATAAAACGAATGCCTTTTCGAGTAAGGCAAGTAAGAGGAAGCACAACACGGGAAAAATCCTAAATGAACCGACGGTAATAACCCGCCAATCCAAGGAAACTACGAATCTCATGTAAGTTCTCAGGCCTCTTCCAATTCTGGATGGCTTCGATCTTTGAAGGATCGATAGAAATGCCATCGGAAGATACAACATGGCCTAAGAACTTAACCCTATTCTCCCAAAAATGGCACTTGGAGAATTTGGCTCTAAGCTGATGATGACGGAGAGTACTCAAGACAATTCTCAAGTGATTAGCATGCTCGGCTTCAGACTTAGAATAAATAAGGATATCATCAATGAACACAAGTACGAACTTATCGAGATATTCCTGGAATACTCGATTCATGAGATCAACAAAGAAAACAGGAGCGTTCGTCAAACCGAACGGCATAACGAGCCACTCAAAAGAACCATACCGAGTGCGGAAAGCGGTAAGAAGAATGCTATCCTCCGCGACTCGTAACTGATGAAAACCTGTGGCAAGGTCGAGTTGAGAAAAGACCTTAGCACCACTCAATAGATCGAACATATCATCGATCCTAGGCAATGGATACCTATTTCTGATGGTTAATTCGTTAACCTTGCGATAGTCAATGCAAAGCCTAAGAGTTCCATCGGACTTCTTCACGAAGACGACCGCGGATCCCCACGGAGAAAAACTGGACTGAATCAACTGCTTGGACTCAAGCTCTAAAAGCTGCATTTTGAGTTCCTCATTTTCCTTTGTAGACATCCTCGTGGGAGGACGACTAACTGGCTGCGCGCCTGGAATGAGATTAATGCGGAACTCAATTGCCCTCTTAGGTGGTAAACCCGAGACAGGCTCAAAAACATCAGAAAAGTCACAAGCAATAGGAATACGAGATATATCATCATCATCTCGCGAATCAAGAGAATATAAAGCCATTTCGGAATTATCCACATCCCGAAGAACAAGAGATAACTGAGTAGGCGAATCCGGATGTCGAAGATACAAAATTCTCTCCGAACAAATAATCCTGGCATCATATCTCACTAGCCAGTTCATACCCAAAATCAAATCAAATCCCAGATAAGAAATAACGTGCAAATTCGTACGAAAAGAAAAACCACATAAAACAATTTCAACATCATCACACAGCAAGCTAAGGGTCGTGGATCCCCCAATAGGATTCGCAATCCTTAAAGAAGTAACCATACAAGAAACATCCAAAGATAAATCATCAACGAGCTTCTTCGATACGAAAGAATGTGAAGCACCCGTATCGAAAAGAACTCGTATACTATGGTCATAAAATAAAATAGAACCTTCCAAAATGGATGGAGATATACCTTTGGGCTGAGAGGGACCTTTAGAAGCCTTGGTAGCATAAAGATTGCTAGACTTAGCACCAGCCGGAACAGTAGGGCAAGCTGAAACATGATGACCTTCCTTCTCGCAATAACGGCAGAAGAGAGGTTTAGGACAAGCTCGAATAATATGATCCGGAGAACCACAATTAAAACACTTTCGAACGAAAGGTGTTCCGGAAGACTGAGGCTGAGAACTAGGACCACCAGTCTTCTTCTTCTTAGAAGGAAAAGGCCTGGACTTCTGAATTGGAAACGGCCTCTTGTTGGGGTTCTTGGAAACCTCAACATCAACATCACTATCACACTCCTTCTCGACGGTCTCGAGGTGAAGTGCCGAATCAACCAACTCCTCAAAAGAAAGCTTAAGTTGGAGCAACAAAGATTTCTTAAGATATTTCTTAAGACCAGAAACAAACTTCAAATTCTTCTTCTTAGCAGTGCTGATGAATTCAAGACCATACTTAGATAAAGCCTCGAATGATGCAACATACTCAGAAACAGAAGATTTCCCTTGCTTCAACTCAAGGAAGCGACGGGTCAATAAAACTTTTTCAGATTCAGGAACGAACTTGAGTTCAAATCGTCCCCGAAACTGAGTCCAAGAAAGAGTAGACTCATCAATCTCGGCTGCAAGAAACTCATACCAATCAAGAGCACGCTCTTGTAATAAGCTAGAAGTTACAAGAACTTTATCATGGTCAGAAAGATCCATGCGAGAGAAAATACGCTCGCACGTGCGAAGCCAAGCTTGGACTTCAAGAACAGACTCGGAGCCCTTAAACGGCTTTCCTCCAAGATGAGAAAAATCACTGCACTGACGTGCAAAGGCAGACTTGAGAGGTGGAGATACTCGAGGAGGAACTGGAGGCTGAGTGCTCCTAAACAATTCCAAAAACTGATCAGCAGACATATAAACGCCATCCGGATGTGTGCTACTGGATTGCCCGGCATCCGAACGTCGTCCCCTGCCTCTTCCAGCCATACGCTGAAAGTAAGATAAGAACAAGATTATTCACAAGGTAGATACTTCATTACGGAATACTATGGAATAAAATGCATTCCTAGACGTATTCCCCAAATTCTATCTAACCTTGATGGAATAAAGAGACACGATGATTCAAAGGTTTGTATCACTTGTATATTTGATGTACTGTAATATGTGCTCTATTCTGTGTTTGTCATACTTTGTTCTGAACTCCGCTCTGATACCAACGCTGTGACGCCCCACCTCTATACCCACGCTAGCCAAGGACACTATAGGGTAATGCCATCAACTAACACGGAGAATAAGGCTGGTTAGGAGCGACCATCTATAGCCTTGCTCTAACTATCTATTGAATACATCGACAATAAACATACAAAGCAGGTCGACATACCCAATGAATACTTAAAACAAAACCATAGGTGGTTGAAAGATCTATCAGAACAAAATATAACAACTCAAACGTAATATACATCACAGAATAGTAGATCATCATATACACATATACTGATACATAGCAGAGTATACAAAATAATACATGTCAAGTGGTATAACAAACCACAATATACAGACGATTCCAGATGAATACATATCAGAGTTACTACAAATATGGGACTACACAAAAAGCTATGACCAAAAAGAAGCTAGCAGAGTAGTCCATGCGGAAGCAAAATAGGCTAAATCCAAAAGCACCTAACCTGAAACATCTCGGTCTAACCCGAGTATAAAATACACGGGTCAGTCTAACAAAACAAATCAGTTAGATAAACTGAACAACAATAAACCTGTAAGGTTACAAAGTATAACAAATATCTCTAAATGAGATAACACAATCATCTAACAAGAGATGAATCAAATGATAACAAGCCTCATATCATCGGCAACATATAGAAATAAAGGATAAGAATATCCCAAAGCAAGCCAAAAAGGCAAATAACAAATACCAATAAGGTATACAAGTTCCGCAAGGTAAACGCTACGCATCATGCGGCTCATAATGACCAACATCGAAGGGCGATACCTAGGGAATATACATATGAATGAAACATCAGAAAATTGCTCGAGCTCAGTACTGTATAAACAAGGATCCATGAGCCCGAAGACTCCAAACCCAATATCACCCATGCGGCTCATAACGACCAACATCGGAAGCGATATTAAAGGGCAACCCAATATCACCCATGCGGCTCATAACGACCAACATCGGAAGCGATACTATAGGGCAACAAAACCGAAGGCACATACCCGAAGGCAACAAACCTTAGTGGTGAAGGTCCGGAGGCCCGGTACTGGACACCACTAACTGGCGAAATGTGTCACAACTCTCGAAGAGGAATCCGAAAAGTGTTAACGTATGTCCCATAACCACTCGTTCGCACTAAACGATTTACTATCCGTCAGTCATTTTCACACTCAAAGAAGTACAAAGTTTACCTCATGTCACCGATAAACCAAACCCGAAGGTCAAAACGATCAATTGAATAGGTCGGGGATTAATCGGAAGGATAAACGCACAGATTCATGGTCCGTGTTTTGCCCAACCATTTAACCACCCTTCTACTTCGCTCGAAGTGCGAAAGTGTGCGTTTTAAATAGAAATTATAAATTGGAGAAACGAGCTTTTAAATGCGATTTAGAGGGATTATTTATGAAAACCCATGAATGAAGTTAAAAATAAGTTATCAAAATCAAAGATGTAATAACAACTACTAAAATGAAACTTGAATTGATAAAATTTGGAAAACCAATCAAAATATGCAAAAATAGGCAAAACAGGCAAAACATGAGCAGGTCGGTTGACCGGTTGCAGGATTCGGTCGGCTGGCCAGATGCAGAAAGCAAAACATGGCTCGGGGTAGCAGGTCGGTCGACCGGCTACAGGGCTCGGTCGGCCGAACCTGATGATTTGCAATTCCTGCCCTTTTTCAATGAAATGCAATTTCTTTCCAAATCCAAAACAATGGCACATGCATACTTGTTAGGAATTCATACCAACACCCATGATATCAAGAGAGGTAGATGTGAGTTCAAAACTCACTTTTAGCCCAAAACAAAGAAGATGGAGCTCAATAACAAGGAGAAGACCAACCAAACTCTACTTCAACTCAACAAGCTTCAATCTAAGAATAAAACAAATATTTCCCAATTTAGGTTTAGGAAATTTTTTGAAAATGAAGAGGAGAAGAGTTGGAGAAGATGAAGAGGAGCTTACCTATGGCTTCTCTATGATTTTCAAGCAAGAATTTGGAGTTTGCAAATGGAACTAGGGCTTACAATTTCTATTTCCTCTTCCCTTCCACCATTTTCAGTTTTAGCTTAAGAAATGAAATGAAATGAAGATGAATGAAGAGAAGGGGTTGAGTTAGAGGGTTAAGTGGAGATTGGGGCTGAACCCAAACCCAAAACCCAAGTAGAAAAAGGGTCAAAATTTCACAAACTCCAAACATATCAAAGATTATACTCAAAAAGATCGCAAACTCCATTTTGGAACCAACGGAGGTAGTTTCGAGTTTCAATTCGGCCATTTGCAGAAAGTAGCTTTTTGGACCCAAAAATCCGACTAACGACATTATAATTAAATTAAACATTTAAATATCAAATCATTAAATATGCGGGTTGTTACAGATATTAATCAGAGTATATTAATCTCTTTCGGCCCGGACAGTTATAACAATATGTCCTAATAATTGTTGATAAATACAACTATGAATGCAGTAGAAAAATAACCATATACGCGAATACATCTCTGGGTCTCTAACTCCTCTCCTAAAGCTCCAAAGCATCCAAAATAAATCTTTAAATATGCTCGGTTTGACTCGAGCAATATAATAAAATAACACACGGGTCAGTCTGGAAAAGCCAACGTGAGAAAAGACACCTAATTGGATTTTTTTAAATTTATAAAAACTTTGAAAGTATCTCGTAAGACCATACTACACATAAACACGGATGGATTTTTACCTTACGATAACTAAACCATTTCATATGAAATTATCTAATATTGTAATAGTGTCTAAGGTGCAAATATTCATTAATCATGGCTGAAATTGTGACATTAATTAAATTTCAGCATAAAAGGTATACAACTATAACCGGAAAGGCACGTATTGGAAAATGGATTCCATATAATGATTGGGCTACTGGGGTACCCTCACCACGGTGCATCTTTAGATAAAATAACACCAAGGACCTCGTTGGGATCCCCCGCCAACACAGAACCGCCTTACCACTTGACTAGCGATACTAAATATGATCACATGTCCGTTAATGGGCCCCGAAGCATAGAGATGAGAGATAATATTGAATATAAATAGGGATGATTATACCGTATTTGAGAGCGACCCATTTAGACTTGTTGCATCTCCCATGTTTTAGTCATTCCCGGTTGATGAGGCTTAAGGCTACGTTTTACCTTTTATATATCACTCCCACTTAGAATGCTAACACTGTCCTCCAGGCAACAATGCAACGCCGGCATTCATCCATACAAGTTCATTCTCAGAATGAACGAAACGCTTGAGAGCTCTTCTTTCAATTCCATCATCTTCAAGATAGCTTCATGTAGCTTCAATTCGAAACGCTTGAACAGGGTTGAAGTGGTTTTTGGATAACATATTTGATCCTGGTCTCTTCGAAAGAACTTTCGATAATTTTCGACAAACTCAACCTCCGTTCTTTAGGAGTTAAATAGTCAAAAATAAGAGTGGTGATAACCTCCTAACCATTAATGGACGGATTTCCTTATCATTTGTCCTGGGAGAACAAAACGAAATTTACGCACACGGTACAACATCATCGGAGATGACCATGTCATATAACTCATGCATTTCTCCTAGATATTTCTAAAGTTACGTTTTGGGTCCAAATTCGATAGTCGGTTATTTAACTATCGAATAAACAACATTCTAATCAGGGGTTTATTTCAAAATGGAAAACCAATATTGGTTAAGCACTAAGCAACCACTAGCCTATTTTATACATCTTTCCATTAATCAATTTCATTTGGAAATATTTGATCAAAATACATTTACAAAAATATATTGATAAATTCTTATATTTTAAATACATAGAAAATATCCATATACTTATCTTACGCTACAAGTATATTCATAAAACAGAGAAAGATTCTCTTTTTACACAATTCTAAACCATTTATAAATTCCCTTATAAATCTTAACTCATCTATAACTCCATTTATTTCTAAAATTTATTTATAAAACCACCCTTTTTATACACTCCTTAAATAATTTGTAAAGCCTTTATAAATCCATAAACCATTTATAAACTCCTTTTTTAAAATCAAGTCTATTTATAAAACTCTGTTTATAAATTTCTAACATTTATAAATAAGGTCTGATCACTTACTTTAATATTATTATATAATAATAGTTATTGGCAATAAAAATTATAAAGAAATAATAGTTATTAACTTCAAAATATCTTAAAATAATATCTAACTATTTGAAAACATTATTGAATAAGCCATAATAATTTATCCTTGCCATTATATTAAATAGTAATAATTTATTTTCAAAACATTTTTAATAATTCATTATTACTAATTTCAAACCATATTGATTATTTATATAAATAATCATCAAAATATTAACATATTGATAAATAACCTTAAAACAAATTTTAACTATAAAGAAATAACAGTAGAACAATATTAAAATAAGTAAGTAACTTTAATACAATATAAGATATAAATAATCTTAAAACAAAATTAAATATAAATAATCTTAAAACAATATTCAATATAAATAATCTTTAAAAAATTCTAAATAACTTAGAAAATGTAGATAATAAGATTGGAGTAAAATAGAAGTCGAATCCTTTAAACAAAATATTTCTGAAACATAAATTCGGATTTTACCATCATTTCCTGGCTCAAAAACTAATTCCAACTCAAATGGTAATTTATAGTATTTTTAGTATATTAATTTGATGCCAATGGTTACCAAACGCTTAACCAATATTGATATTAATTTTCTATCCCTTCTGGGTTTTAGTTGAACATATAACAATGTCATAACCCAAAGGGTTAACAAACAGGTTTGATGTTTAACAATCATACAACAAGAATATTATTAACAACATTTCAATAAAGATGAGGAATTCCATTGGATCTCTCCAATCCGTTTCCCTGCATCACAACCCATATATATCAGCATATATTTATGTGTAAATAAAATCAACAGCAGCGAGGAACCTTGCTGGATCCCTCAACCTGTAACCCTGCATCACAAACAATATTTAATTATATAACATGGGTCATCTGCTCCAAGGGCGGGAATAAATCCAAGCCACCTAAATAAAATAGTAAATCATCCAAACAATCAATCGACAGCTTTTATCAACTATATAATATTGCTGGTTAGCCAAAAAGATGACTTAAAATCACAAGCATTCCAGTCATCGCCGAGGCCCGAGGTGTTCTGGTTTTATCTTCGATTTAGTGAAAAATTGAACTAGCTTCAATCTCTCTCAATCCAATCCTATAATGTAGTTCACGTTGCTACGGACGCAATGTAACTTGTTGTGTCCAAATCTGATCTAAAATGAGTAAGTTCACGTTTATAATATTCACTAATTTAATAATATAATAATTTCTCTTAACAACTCAATCACCAAATAAATTTGTTAATTACCCTTAATTAAACCCATTAATCTCCCAAACACACGACTTCATTTCCAGACCATGACATACGAAACCCGACATCACCTGCACACCAACGTTCTCCCTGTATACGCAAATGACCACATTACTTAGGACTGGATTGCAAATTCACTTTTAATGAATAGTAAACGCATTCCTAGGTCTTCCCATGAACAAGCTAACCCACGAACTCCTCCCCTCCAAGTCATGCACGGATCGTATGTCTCCCCTCAATCCTCATATCCTCGCCTCTTTGCCAACAGCTGCTATCGCCATAGCCATCGCCTCTGCCACCCTCCACCTCACCTCCACGTCCAACTTCGGCCAGCTTGCCGCCCCTTACTTCCACCAGAAGCCACGAACCCGAGCCCCACAAGTAACACATGCAATTGTCCATATTGAGTAGGACTTGAGTGCAAATGCCTTTTGGAAACAACAACAGTATGTTCAACTTCCTCCTTTCCAATTCTAGTTCTTCCCTGTGCATACCTGCTTTCGTCATCTTCTCCCCTAGATCAATATATTTCCAATGTTTGCAGCCTATACATGCGCTACTAGCTCAACGCCTCTAATGCATCCCCTTCTCAGTTCTCACGTTCATACGTACAAACTACACACTAATGTATACATATATATACACTACCTTCCATACTCCCACTTAAATACCCACGGCGAAACTTCTTTCCCTCCTAACTCCATCTCCACTTCATTAAATCGGGTGCAACAAAAATGAAAAACTTAGATCTTCACGTCCTCTACAAATTTCGTGCTTTTTGTGTACAAATATATAGTGCAAATTATTTCCATGCTAAGAAAGGATGGGTACAAAAATTTAATGAAGCATGGCAACATTTAATGCAAAGCAAAAGAAAGATGTGCTAATTGCAGCAAGATTCTTTACAGAAGATTGTGTTAGATATTTATATTTTAAAAGTTTTTGGAGGCATGATGCTACCAAATATCACGACTAAGAACGATAAAAAATAAAATACGATCGCGCACAACACTATAATATGATCATTAAAAAAAAAAAAGTACACCAGTTAATTTAGTCTGTAAAGTTTTGAAAGTGCCGATATTTGCCGCAAAGAGCATGAAACGAATATTTAATTATTTTTTAAATTAAACATTATGAAAAAATCCTATAAAATAAATGAAAAATACATCATCAAAAACTCATTCTTAATTTGAAACAAAAATTTTATTTTAAAATAATTAAATTCGAATTTTCAAATAAATTAAATATTTAAATTCGAAGACACAAAAAGTATGAGTCGTTACAGCAGGTCCTGTAGTACTACCAGTAACGTAGGTAGCTGTCAGTAAGTCCACTATAAATACAATACAAAACAAATCATAGTGGTCACGTACGGAATAATCGTATGATAAAGCACGTGAGACAATGCTAATGTAGGATTCTACCAGTTTACCCTTTCTGATTGATCGTAACCCTAACGGCCGACCACGTCCATCAATCCAAAACCAATGGTGCACACCAATTGAGTTCAAAATTAAGACGGTAATACGAGGGAAAATGTCCACTAAAGGTAACTAAACTATTGGCCAGACGTAGGCTCCTATTTTAATCATTTCAAATTAACACAAGTGTCGTAGTCATCCATTATCGTTCTCTTACTTCATTCCAACAACTGTTCGCATATTCAACCTTTGCATCTAGATAACATCCACCGTGTATATAATTATTAAAGTGGTTCCGGTATTGACGGGGAGTATATCAATGCCCGGCCCAAGTCTCTTTGATAACCAATCGTTCAACATATAAAATATGTTGTTTTGACAATTTTAAATTTTATAGAAAAATCTATTAAGAACATCAAAAGGTGATCAACATAAAAGCCCTTCATTTTACTTCAGGAACGCACAAAAAAAGGTTTCAGAAATTTCCAGGAATATTTATTATTTTTCATAGCCAAAATACATCAGAATTTACTCTAATTAAATTATAAAAAGCCAAATATTTACACTAAAATTCCAAATTAAATTTTAGAGTTCTTAAAAACACCCTTTTAGAATTTATGGTAAAGTTTTAGATTTTTCCAAATCGATTTATTAATTTTCCCAAATTTCCAAAAGTATAATTTCAAAGATTAAATTATTAAAATTATTAAATGGCTAACAAATATATGTTACTTTATTAAATATTTTTATTATAATCTCAGTAAGCTACATAAAAATTCTCTGGTCAAAATAATTATATTTATAAAATTACATTTCTACCATAGAGCTATTTATTTAACATAAATTATAATAGTACATAGATTGCCGAATTAAATATAGGTTTATTTATGAAATATATTTATTTTACTGATAAGAAGTTACATAAATAATTTAAAGTTAAAATAACACTATTTTTCAAAATGCCTATTTAATCATATTTAATTAAAAAAATTATTCAGTAAATCTACACTTAAACTTACTACTATATTTTAGACTATACTATTTAAATATCATTTATTTTAACATATCAAAAATTTCAAATTAAACACATTCATGCACGAATTTTTTTTAAATAAGGACAAAACATCAAATTTATCAAAAATCACATTTTTGGGCCAAAACAATAAAATTATAATTCTTAACTTTTTCAACATATCAATAAAAGATGTCCAAGGGTTTTATATCACCATCAATATTCAAACGATCCATATGAAAACCCATACAACTTCAATAATTCAAAAAAGGTGTTAACAAGTACAATCAATGGTTAAACATATATATATATATATATATATATATATATATATATATATATAATCACCATATCATCGATTATTATCAACTTATTGGCCTATACATACAATTAAAATTAAATCAAACATATATAACGACAATCATCAACTATCGAATATCAACATGTACTTCAACTAGCAATAATATTCAATTTCTAATATTAATCAATACAGAGCAATCAAATTTTATCATATCACAAAATTGATTTAACTTGTAATAGAATTAATTGTACTTCGTGTGTTAAAACACTCACCTTCGTACATCGAAACTGAAAACCGCTCCACACAACAACTACATGACTCCGAATCTTACTACGGGGACTCTTAACGCTGGATCTGACACACTACGAACACATACAACTGCTACGGATCTTTAACCAACAGACACAACATGATCAATGGCTGTGAAGGATATAGGGCAGCGGGTATGAGGCTTTGGTTATTGCGGATCCGAGTTGATGATGTGGTCGTATTGGTGGATGTGGGGCTGCTATGGGATGACTTTAGTTCAGGCGTGGGTGAAGGGTAGATCTGGCATGGGTAGTGGCGAGTTGTGTGGCTGAGTGGTGAAGTTGGCTAAGACATTATGGAGGAAGGCTAGTATGGGCTGGGTATTGTTGAGGTAGTTGTAGACGGGGAGGCTGGTGGAGGCCGTGGTGGAGATTTGACATGGGTAGGCTCATGGGCGGCTTGGTAGTGAGAGAAGAGGTGCAGAGGTAGGGGATGTTGGCTGTGTGTTTAGAGATATAGGCTTGGCGGGTTTGCTAAGGCTGAGGGGTGCCTGGATCGTGATGGGAGAGCAAGGTAGGGTGAAGCTATGGTGAGGCGGAGGTGAACAAAATGTAGATGCGGAAGGTAAATAATAAAGATGAAGTGTGAAGCAGGTGCAAGTACGAAGCAAAAATAAATAAATGAACAGTGAGTTATGAATATGAACAGTTCATATTCTAAATGAAGCAACGGAAATCCGCATATATAAATCATGATAGGCGAGGGATAGAATAGGTATAGGCAAAAATATTGGGTGACCTAGCAAGACCAAGTCTCTCCTATAAACGCAGCTCAAAAATACAAGTGTACAGACTCTAATTTAATTTATAATCCATCCTTTGCCCTGAAATTCAACCGCTTAACAATATAACCGGGTGTCGAAACATACAAATAAATATACCAATTTTTTCAGCACAATATGGACATAATAGGACATAGAATTTTAAATTTTAACATTCACATCAAAATTCCTCTGTTTTCACTAAATATATTACAGCTAATCATTTAATAAATCTTCAACTCGACTTAAACGAAGATAGAAAAATAAGAATTTGACTAAAAGAACTTTGACGTCTTACTCAGATAATTTTCTAGAACAATTTTATTTAAAATTATTTACATTTCGAGAACTAATATTTTTCATTAATATATTAACCGGTTTTTAATTAAATTTGAAATAGAATAGATTTTTCGGAATACACAAATTAAATTTATTTCTTTTCACATTAAGCTCGTTAAATCACATTTTAATCATAAAACTTTAATTTATTTTAAATTTTAAGTTTAGCATTAAAATCGTTACCGTACCGCCTACTACTGCCATTTAACGGCCGTACAAATTTTGTTTAAAATTCAAATTTTCTCTTTTCATAAAATTATATTTATTTTCAAAATGAAAATGTTCATTTTATTTTTCTCAGAACATTCTTTTATTTTGTTAAAAATGTTCATTCTATTTTAAAAATGTATATTTCTTACATCAAACTCATTAATTACAATTCACTTTTCTTCTTTATTTTTTTATTTCTAAGATTCCAAAAATTTAAATCCAATTAATTTCAATATTAAATTAATTAATAGGAATAAAATAATAAAATTGTATTCATTTTATAGTACTTCAGACATATTTATAAAGTTATTGCAAACAACAAGAGTTATACATTACTTACTAAATAAATGTTTCTCTTATTTAAAATCAAACTTATCTAAAATACAAATTAAATAAATAAACCTATGCTTTCTTCTTTTATAAAACATTCATTCGATTCTTTATTAAAATTAACTTTTGTTATTCCAATCCCTGTTATTAATTACATATATACAAATATCATTAAATTATGTTCTAGTATATGTTGCCATTTTTATCGTATTGCAATCTATGTCATATAAGATTTCAATTTAAGATCATAACTTATATTCTAATATATTTTACATCAATAAAATCATAAAATTATCATTTCTAACAATTTTATTCAAAAATTTTATTCAATTTAATTTTTTAAAAGGTTGAAAATATGGGTCGTTACGCATGATAATGGTTTATATTGCCAATGCAAAAGGAATCTACCTCATATGCTCCATATTAAATATTTTATATGGCGTCTATGCATATTGACTGGGAGGATCCCAACATCCTCTTGTGTCAAGTATAAATGGAATACTCCTAATTTTTGTAACATTATTCAGGAAATTTAATTTGATAAATTAAATAGAATAATGTAAATGAAAGGTGATAAAAAGGATTGAGACTCAAAATAATTAATTAAGGTCGTGCTTCACGAACTAATTAACGTGCTTAAGAATGGGTTTTGGTTAATTAGATCACATAAGGGTATATTGGTAATTGCCATCCCTAGCTTCCACCCTTGTATATAAATTTCGTCCTCCCATTCACATCATTTTAAAATGCAAACAAAAATATGGAGAACGGCCGCTATTAAGAGAACAAGGGAAATTCAAATTAAAGCAAGAAAATCAAGCTTAGGAGAAATCAATCTCAATCCAATCTCCTTATGAAGAGCAAGGTGAATAACAATTCCTTCTCTATTTTGGTTTTAAATCATATATTTTCGGATTTAAGGGATAAAATCACTTTTACGATATATTGGATGATGATATGCTAGATTCATAATTTATTTGATTTAAACAAGGTTGTTTAAAAGGGTTTTTGCACGGTCAAAACCGAGATTTATTGTTTATTAATGCCATGGAAAAAATTTATGTTATGAGGAACAAGATTTTGGAGTTGGGTTTCAATTTTGAGAATTTTCTAAGCTATGAAAAGATTATTATGAATTTTCAAAGTAAAAGATGGTTATTTGGATTTATAATTTGTTTTGTAAAATATATTAAGAATTGGGTCTGGAATTTTGATATGTTAGATAACATGATTAAAGGAAATTTCTGGAATATTTGAGGATTTTTTCAAAGTGATTTACTATGCAAAATAATTGTTTTAGAAGAGGGTCTTCTTTGCAAAAATTGGAAGAGCTAGTTTGATAAACTTAACCATGGTTTATATCTAAATTAGCGACGGTTATTTAGAAAAAGAATTTGAAATATTATGGCAACTAATCTGGTGTTGACACGTGGCAGGTTAGTTAGAGAAACGTTTACTTAAGAAAGAATTAAACCTGGTTTTGCTCAGAAATGTGGCTCCACCTACTTAGGAAAGCACCTTTCAACACAATAGCTTCAGTCTTCATCCTTATCGAAACCAACTATGCCGAAACCAATATAAAAGGTATCATCATGATGGTACATAGTGGATTGGAGATATGTGGAGGATAGAGTGTCGAAAGCATAGCTTCCGAAGGGATTGAAACCATGGTTTGTTTTTAAATGAGAAACACATGCCTATGTTTTGTTATAAGCCTTCAACGGTGTCAAAGCAGCTGATTTCAAAAGAGGATTTAAAGAGGTTTCGAAAGGGTTGCCATTAACTTATAATTTCCTTCGACTGGGTCCATACTTAAGTAAGAATGTTTTAAAAGAAGGGGTTCGAACCTAGTCGATACCCTGTTGCCATTTTATAGTCTTTCGATGGTGTTGAAGATATCAATGTTTTCGGAAGGTACCTTGTTTTATAAAGTTTAGGCCACTTCCTAAAGCTTTCGAAAGGGGTTAGGGTTTCGAAGGTGATGGTTTCGAAAGGGGTTTTGACTCAATCCTTCCAATGTTTTATCCAGATGTTTTATGCTTTCGAAATGTATGGTGCCGATGCCATCAAGTTTTCCCCAATATTTTTATAAGATGAAGGATGGTTTCGAAATAGATGCTTTTGACTATATTCACTTTGACCCAAATAATATTTTAAGTATAAACCCAATGTTTTTGAAAGGGGAACTTTCAATGGTTTTGGAAGGGTTACTTCCATAAGTGTCAAAAGGGGTACTTTCAACTGGTTTTGAAGCTAAAGCTTCTAATATATGCTAATACTTTAATATATTTGAAAGGGTTTGAAAGGTAAATTTAAAGTTTTATAAGGTAGGAGCCTAATGATTTTAAGAGCTTTCGAAGGAGGTCATCCTATGAAGTCGAAAACTAGGTTTCGAAGGTATCGAAAGGTTTTATGACCCAAACTCTATTTATAAAGGAAAAATCTATAGTTATATTAAAGGAGTTTTTATAATGGTTTTAAGAAGAAGCTATCTTTGTTAAATTTAAATTCATAGGAGTGGTATTGCTATGTTGTTGTGTTGCTTCTTCAAATATGAATATATTCACCTTTATAATGAACCCATAACTTCATTTTTGGGGTAATGGGTAGGAAAACCAATTAGGTTAATCCAGTAGTGAATATAAATTGAATAAACTGCTGAACGAGTAGAATTGCATCCAAGAGGTCAAGAAGACCATAATATAGGATGCTAAAATATGAAGAAAAATATTGGCAGGGGCCAATAGGTTCTCAATAAGCCCATGAAAACTACATGATATTAGCAGGGTCCAATAGGTTCATAGATAGCCCATGAAAACTGTGTGAAAAGGAAGATGTCAGATAGAAAGGTTCATAGTTAGCCCACAAAAACTATGTGAAAGGAAGATGTCAAAGAGACAGTTACATAGTAAGCCCATGAAAAAAATGATTGGATACTGGCAGTGGAAGTAGGTTTGTAGTTAGCCCATGAAAACTATATCCAGATGAAATATTGACAGATGTCAATAGATTCCTAGTCAACCCATGAAAACTATGGTAAACAGAAAGAATATTGGGGGTACCAATAGGTTTCTAATCAACCCATGAAAACTAAGATAAGAGTAATATTGGAGTTACCAATAGGTTAATGGTGATCCCATGAAAACTATGTAATTGGATAGGGAGTCCTTGAATGTTTAACCGGTTATTTGTCAGCCCATAAAAACTAATAGGTTAATAGTAATCCTAGAAACTATAACTGAGACAGATAGTCCAAATTGAATGTGGATGGGTAATCCAGAATTAATTCAAATATTTTCATATCATCATATTATATTATATTATTTTGAATTGTTTTAACCACTGTGGATTTAGAAACACAGTATATGGTTTTGTAAAGGTTTTGATATAGTAGTAAGGGAAAACCCGTTCCACTAAGCGGCGTGGTATCAGTAGATATCTAAATGATATGAGATGGTAGACTATTATTCATACCAGGCTTTATGTCTAACTTGAAGTTTATGTTTTCCCCTTAAAATCTCAGGTACTCAATCGATTTTGAGTAGTTTGAGAGTTGAGTTTTTCGGGTACCTCTAAAACGAGTAAGATTCCGGAGATGTGCATGAAGCATGATAGATATTTAGAGTTTCTTTTGATTCTTCTATGTTTATTTTTAATGGCAAAGTTGTTATATTGCCTGTATATACTTTGATCATCCCAAAGGGCATCTTCATATGTTACTCTGGGCATATGTTACAATAAGTATAATTTCTCTAAAGGTGATTTGCGAATGTGGGATTATGAGATGAATTGGAAATGTTTTGGTATAGAATGTGATTTTGTTAAAGTTTAATTTTTTTACATATTCATGTGTATCTATGTGTCGATGAATCTAACACGCCATATTTGGTCATCGAGGATTAATAACTATAGATGACAGCAGCATCCGTAGCCGTTAGTTTTGGGCATCCAAGTAGGGGGAAGTTGCAAGTTGGTATCAGAGCATGGATTTATGAAACTTTAAAAGAAAGTTAAACCTAAAAGCTTTTTCAAAAATAATCCAATAAATTCGAAAACATGATCGTGGTTTGGGTTGACGCTATAGCAACGTTCTTGTATTTGATATATATGTGTGTATATATATAAGTACATGTTCCCCCTCTCTCTTAGACTGTTCTTCTATATCTTACTAAGGCTCATATGCAAATTTACAAGAAGGAAGATATGGAAGTAGGAAACGAAAGAGGAAATCTAGGTAAAGGAAGCACCACAACCAATGGAAATGCTCGACCTAATACCAAGAGGAACCAAGGTCGATAGGCTAATGCTAATCTAAATGCTGAAGCCAATGTAGGTGCTAGAAATCTACCAGTAGATGCATGGATGGTGTATCAGTTGTTGGCCAATCTTTTGCAAGCTGGAGTTACCAGTAATGTTGGAGGAGCTAATTCAGTGGATCCAATTGGGAATAACTATGCTAAGCTAAGCAAAGACTACACCTGTTTGGGTGGAAAACCGTTTGTTGGAATAGAGGATGCTTTTGAAGTTAAGAATTGGCTGCTGAGTTGTGAAAGGATCTTTACTGATTTAGGCTTGGATGATGGGAAAAAAGGAAGGCTAGCCTCTTGACAGTTGCAAGGAACGGCGCTTCACTGGTGGAATAGTGAGACTACCGGAGTTCCGGAGGAAGAGCTGACATGGGCTGGTTTCAAGGGAAGGTTTGAGCAAGGTTTTTGTTTAAAGTTGCTAAATCGGCATTGATGAGGAAGTTTATGGATCTGGTTCAGGGAGAGATGTCGGTGGTCGAGTATGTCGCTAAGTTTGATGAGCTGTCTCGATATGGATATGCTTTGGTAGACACTGATGTTAGAAGAAATAAAAGGTTCATTCAAGGGTTGAGACCTAAGCTTGCTAGGATGACTATGACCCATATCCGAGATCCTTCTAATTTGGTAGTGGAGGTGGCCATTCACCATGAGGAGATGCTTGCTATTTCAACTAGAGAGAAGTCGGTTGAATCCAGGCTCAAGGAAAGAAGATGAAATTCTTTAAGAAGAAGGGAGTCCAGAAAGGGGATGCTGCCATGAAGGCAAAGGCAGATTTGATGTACTATAAATGTGACAAAAAGGGTCATTATCCTAATAAGTGCCGGTCCGGCAAGGGAAAGAAGGCTGTAGATAAGAAGAATGTAAAGTGCTTTAACTGTGATCAAGTGGGGCACTACAAGAACTAGTGTCCAGAGCAAGATAGGGCAGACAAGGGAAATGTTTTGTTGTTGGAACATCAGCTAAGCCCACTACAGCTGATAAAAGGAAAACTGTGATGGACGGTACATTTTTGATTCAGAGTATACTAGTTAGGATACTTTTTGATACCGGTTCATCACATTCATTTATATCCCAGTATTTGGTTGATAGGATATGCTTAGAACCCACATACCTTATTACTTCCTTAAGGGTTGGGAATCTAATAGGAGGGTATGCCACTCTAGGGATATGATGCGACCTGTTAGAACCTGATTTGTTAGGTCATTATTTTTCATGCAGTTCGTATGTGTTTCGTAGATTTTGGAATCATTTTTGGTATGGATTGGTTGAGGAAGTATGAGGCCAAGATATTCTTCCAGGATGGGGAGATATCTTTGAGACACCCAGATTGTCATAACAGAATTACAGTCCCAGTAGAGAATTCTGACCAGAGTTGTGCTTTGTTAAGTGCAATGGAAGTGGGAGAAGTGTTAAGTCAGGTTCGGATTGCAAGAGAGTTTGCAGATGTATTTGAGCCAGTCATAGGACTACCACCGAAATGAGCTGTTGAGTTTCGGATAGATCTTGTACCAGGAGCTGAATCTGTGAGCATACCACCTAGCAGGATGATACCGATAGAGATGAGGAAACTAAAGGTGTAATTAGTGGATCTAGAAGGAAGGAATTTTATTAGACCAAGCAGTTTTTCATGGAGAGTGGTCGCGGTATTCGTGAAGAAACCAGATGGGTCGTTGAGGATGTATATCGACTATTCTAAGCTAAACGAAAGGACAATATAGAATAAGTATCCTTTGTCAAGAATTGATGAAACAGTTGAGTGGAGCTAAGTATTTTCTTAATTGGATTTGACGATGGGGTTCCAACAGTTGATAGTGGCAGAGGATAGTATTTCTTTGACTGCATTTCGAACTAGATATGTTTTGTATGAGTGGTTAGTGATTCCATTCGAGTTTACAAATGCACCTGCTTTCTTTGTGGATTTGATGAATCGAGTCTTTCGAGAGTATTTAGATAATTTTTTGTTAGTGTTTGTAGATGACATTTTGGTATACTCTATGGATGAGAAAATGCATGAAGATCATCTTAGAGTTGTGTTAGAGACGCTGAGGCAGAATCTGCTAAAGGCGAAGTTTTTCAAGTATCATTTTTGAAAGAAAAAGGTTAAGTTTCTTGGTTGTATGGTTTCAGAGAAAGGATTGTCGATCGATCTAGATAAGATCGAAGCTATGAACAATTAGAAGAGACCAGAGACGGAGACCGAGATAGAAAGTTTTCTTGGACTTGCTGGCTATTACCGAAGATTCATTAAGGGTTTCTCGTGGATAGCAGCACCTTTGACTAAGCTTATCAGGAAGGAAGTGAAGTTCATTTGGTCCAACAAATGTGAGGAAGCATTCCGTAAATTAAAGCATTTGTTGACCAATGCTCCAGTACTAGTAGTTTCAGATGGTAACCAAGGGTTGGTAGTATACACCGATGCGTGTGGGACTAGATTAGGAGCCGTGTTGATGTAGAAGGGAGAAGTCATTTCTTACGCATCTAGGCAACTTAAACCGCACAAAGTGAGATATCCTACTCATGTCTTGGAGTTAGCTGCGGTGATTTTTTCCTTGAAGATTTGGAAGCATTATCTCTTAGGGGAGAGATTTGAGTTATATACCGATCATAAGTCTTTAAGATATCTATTCTCTCAAAAAGAGTTGAATATGCGATAACAGAGGTGGCTAGAATTTTTGGCTGCTTATGATTTTGGTATGGAGTATACCCTAGGAAAAGGTAATAAAACAGTAGATGCTCTTAGCAGAAGACGTCAGAATGTTGTGTAAGCTATGCTGGTAGAATGGAAAGACCTAGAAGCTCTGGCCAATTGTGGTGTGCAGTTAAGATGACTGGTAGTTCTAGTCAAAGTAATGCCATGTTGTTTAGTTTAGAAGTTCGACCGGTGTTATCGAGAGAATTGCTTCTAAATAGAAGGAGGATCCATTATTAGATGAGAGGATCAGAAGACTTGAGGTTGGAACTTAGGTCGATGATTCGAAAGATTTTTGTCCTGACCAGAGAGGATGGTTGAGAAAGAAGAGACGGTTATGTGTTCCAGATGTGGAGAAATTGAGAAGAGAAATCCTTGAGTAATTCCATCGATCCAAGTTTACGATTCATATTAGAGGGACCAAGATGTATCAAGATATGAAGAGGAGCTTCTATTGGGAAGGCATGAAGAGAAATGTTGGCTTGTGGGTTAGGCAGTGTGTCAACTATCAATAACTAAAGGTCGAGCATCAGAAGCCGAGTGGGTTACTTTAGCCTCTAGATATTCCAATTTGGAAATGGAATTAGATATCCATGGATTTTATTGATGGGTTGCCAAAGTTAAGGAGAGGAAATGAAAGTATATGGATTATTATGGATAGGTTGACCAAGAGTGCCCATTTCATTCCAGTAAATTCGACCCGGACGACACCAGTTTTGGCGAAGCTGTTCATGAAGAAATAGTTAGACTTCACGAAGTTCCTAGTAGCATAGTCAGCGACAAAGATGCTTTATAACAAATTTTGGAAGAGTCTACAAGATGTGTTAGGCACTAAGCTCAAGATGAGTACCGCATATCACTCACAAACGAATGGCAGACAGAGAGAGTTAATAAGGTGCTCGAAGATTTGTTGAGGGCTTGTGTGATGGATTTTGGTGGATCTTAGGAGGATCACCTACATTTGGTTGAGTTTTCCTATAACAGTAGTTACCAAACTAGTATAGGAATGGCACCTTTTGAAGCTTTGTATGGAAGGCCATGCAAATCCCCTGCATATTGGTTGGAGACTGGAGACAATTGGTCTTAGGTCCAGAGTGGTAAGGGAGGCGTCAGAAAAGATTGAGTTAATCCGAGGACGAATGAAGGAAGCTCAATCTAGACAGAAGAGCTATGCATATAAAAGGCGTAAAGACCTAGAGTTCTCAGTGGGAGACAGAGTTTTCATTAAGGTATCGCCTATTTAGGGTGTGGTACGGTTTGGAAAGTCGAGAAAGTTGGCCTTGAGATATATTGGTCCATTCCAGATCATAGAGAGGACTGGAAAGCTCGCGTATAGATTTGAGTTGCCGAGCAATATGGCAGGTGTCCATAATGTGTTTCATGTTTCTCATCTTTGCAGTATGTGCATGATCCAGAGGCCACCATTCCTTAACAGAGTTGGAGGACTTGATGGTAATGCCTAATTTGACTATTGTGCGACAACAAGTTCGGGTTGTTGCGAGAGATGAGAAAAGATTGAGGAATAAGACAGTCAAGACGGTGAAAGTTCAATGGAGCGGCAACGAGAAGGAATGTACTTGGAAGACAAAGGACAAGATTCAAGATACTTATCCTGATGTGCTTTGAGGGTATGTCTATATTAGTTTTATACAAATATTTCCTTGTCAGGTAGACTAGTATGGTTGTTAGGAGTCGTTATAGATGATTTCTATGTTAGATATTTAGTCCATACTGAATTTCGAGGATGAAATTCTTTAAGGAGGGGAGTCTGTAACACTCCTAATATTAGAGAACATTATTCAAGTGATACAATTAGGTGAATTAAATAGAATAATGTAAATGAAAGTGATAAGGGGATTGAGGATTGAAACAATTAATTAAGGTCATGCTTAATGAACTAAGTAATGGGCTTAAGAAGGGGTTTTAGTTAATTAAGTCACATAAGGGTATATTGGGAATTGCCACCCCAAACTTCCACCCTTATATATGTATTTCGTTCCCCGCCTTCTTACTTCCCATTCACGTCATTTTAAAACACAATCAAAAATAAAGAGAATGGCCGGTCATTAAGAGATCAAGAGAAATTAAATTTAAAGCTAGAAGATCAAGTTTAGGAGAAATCAATCTCAATCCAATCTCTTTATCAAGAGCGAAGTGAATAATAATTCCATCTATATTTTGGTTTTAAATCATATATTTTCAGATTTAAAGGATAAATTCGTTTTTAAGATATATTGGATGATGATATGCTTGATTCATGATTTATAAACATGGTTGTTTAAAAGGGTTTTTGCATGGTTTTAGGTCAAAACCGAGATTTAATGTTGATTAAATGCCATGGAAAAATTTTATGTTATGAGAAACATGATTTTGAAGTTGGGTTTCAATTTTGAGAATTTTCCAAGCTATGAAAAGATTATTATAAATTTTCAAAGGAAAAGATGGTTATTTGGGTTTATAATTAATTTTGGAAAATATATTAAGAATTTGGGTCTGCAATTTTAATATGTTAGATAGATGATTAAAGTGATTTTCTGGAATGTTTATGGATTTTCCAAAGTGATTTTCTATTCAAAAAAAATTGTTTTAGAAGAGGGACTTCTTTGCAAAAATTGGAAGGGCTAGTTTGATAAACTTAACCATGGTTTAGATCTGAATTAGCGGCGGTTAATTTAGAAAAAGAATTTGAAAACTTTAAGGAAACCAGTCTGGTGTTGACATGTGGCATGTTAGTTAGACAAAATTTTACTTAAACAAGAATTAAACCTGGTTTTTCTCAGAAATATGGTTCCGCCTAACTACGAAAGCGCCTTTCGACATAGTAGCTTCAGCCTTCATCCTTATCGCAACCAACTATGCCAAAATCAATACACAAGGTATCATCATGATGGTACATAGTGGATTGGAGATAGACGGAGGGTAGGGTGTCGAAAGCATAGCTTCCGAAAGGGTTGAAACTTTGTTTTTTTTTTCAAAATGAAAAACACCTGCCTATGTTTTGTTTTAAGCCTTCAACAGTGTCAAAGCAATTGATTTCAAAAGAGGATTTAAAGGGGTTTCGATAGGGTTGCCATTAAGTTATAATTGCTTTCAACTGGATCCATACTTAAGAAAGAATGTTTTAAAAGAAGCGGTTCCGACCTAGTTGATACCATGCTGCCATTTTATAGCCTTTCGATAGTGTTGAAGATATCAATGTTGTTGGAAAGTACTTTGTTTTATAAAGTTTAAGCCACTTCCTAAAGATTTCGAAAAGGGTTAGGGGTTTCCAAGGCGATGATTTCGAAAAGGGTTTTGGCTCCAACCTTCCAATGTTTTACCCAGATATTTTATGCTTTTGAAAGGGATGGTGTCGATGCCATCAAGTTTTCTCTAATTTTTTTATAAGATGAAAGATGGTTTCGAAACAGATGCTTTCGACTATATTCACTTTGACTAAAATAATGTTTTAAGTATAATTCTAATGTTTTCGAAAGGGGTACTCTCAATGGTTTCGGAAGGGTTACTTCCATAAGTGTCGAAATGGGTACTTTCAACTGGTTTCGACGCTAATCTTGTAAAGTTATATGCTAATATTTTAATACATTCAAAAGGTTTCGAAAGGTAGAATTTAAAGTATTATCAGGCATGATCCTAATGATTTAAAGAGCTTTCGAAAGAGGTTATCTATGAAGTCGAAAGCTAGCTTTCGAAGGTATCGAAAGGTTTTATGACTTAAACTCTATTTTAGAAGGAAAAATCCATGACTATATTAAAGGAGTTTTTATGATGGTTTTAAGAAGAAGTTATCTTTTTTAAATTTAAACCCATAAGAATGGTACTGCTATGTTATTGTATTTCTTCTTCAAATATGAATATATTCACTTTAATAATGGACCCATAACTGCATTTTGGGGGTACAGGGTAGGAAAACCAGTTAGGTTAACCCAATAGTGAATATAAATTGAATAAACTCCTGAATGACTAAAATTGCATCCAGGAGGTCGGGAAGACCAAAATATAGGATGCGAAAATACAAAGAAAAAAATATTGGCTGGGGCCAACAGGTTCTCAGTATGCCCATGAAAACTATATGGTATTGGCAGGAGCCAATAAGTTCATAATTAGCCCATGAAAACTATGTGAAAAAGAAGATGTCAGATAGACAGGTTCATAGTTAGCCCACGAAAACTATGTAAAAAGGAAGATGTCAGATAGACAGGTTCACAGTAAGCCCATGAAAACTATGATTGGATACAGGATGGGTTAGTAGGCTTGTAGTTAGTCAATGAAAATTATATTCGGATGAAATATTGACAGATGTTAATAGGTTCCTAGTCAATGCATGAAAACTAGGGTAAACAGAAAGGATATCGAGGTTACCAATAAGTTCCTAGTCAACCCATGAAAACTAGGATAAGCGTAATATTGGAGTTACCAATAGGTTCATAGTGATTTTATAAAAACTATGTAATTGGACAGGGAGTCCTTAAATGTTTAAATGGTTACTAGTTAGCCAGTGAAAACTAATAGGTTATTAATAATCCTAGAATAAATGAGACTGATAGTCTAAATTAAATGGGGATAAGTAATCTAGACTAATTCAATTATCTACAAATCGTCATATTACATTATATTATTTTGAATTGTTTTAACCATTATGGATGCAGGAGAAAAGTGTATGGTTTTGTAAAGGTTTTGAGATACTAACGAGGGGAAACCCATTCCGCTAAGCAGCATGGTCTCGCTAGATATCTAAATGATTTGATATGGTAGATTATTATTCATACCAGGCTTTATGTCTGACTCGAAGTTTATGTTTTCCTCTTAAACTATCGGGTACTCGATTGATTTTGAGTAGTTTGAGAGTTGAGGTTTTCAAGTACCTCTAAGATGAATAAGCTTCAAGAGGCATGATAGGTATTTATAGTTCTCTTTTCTTTTGATTCCACTGTGTTTTTTAATGGAAAATTTGTTATATTGCCTGTATATAGTTTGATCATCCTAGGGTGCGTCTTCTTATATTGCTCGGGGAGTATGCTGTAATAAATATATATTTTTTGAACATGATTTGGGAAGGTGGGATTATGAAATGAATTGGAAATGTTTTCATATGGAATGTGATTTTATTGAAGTTTAATTTTTTTCCATATTCATGTGTTTTTGTATATCAATGAATCTAACACCGCCGTTTTTGCTCGTTGAGGATTAATAACTATGGATGATTGTAGCATCCATAGTCATTAGTTTTGGGCCTCCAATTAGGAGGATGTTACAATAAAGATCACCTCTTTCCTTCATCGAGAATTGAACAACCAAATTTTAACTGATTTTAATATAGGTGCATCTTGAATAATCAATGCCATGTTGTTCACGTATAGTATTAGAAATGATTTGGTAACCTTGACTTTCTTTCTTATAAGCATACACTTCCTCTGCATTTAGACTTAAACAAAAATATTTGATTACTATATTAAAGTACTTTCTCAACCATTAGTTGCTTGCTGAAAACCATTATATCATCTCTTGGATCATGTCTAAAAATTCACATGCTTTATTATTGCTCCTACTAGTTTCGAGACATTTTAGTTATTGTCTGCAAACGGTCTCTTTAAAATCATCATTTAAAAGTATTGTTTCAGCATCAGTATTCCAAAAATCAAAGTCAAACCATGATACGATTTTTCAGTGAAATTCAAATGGACTTAAGCAGTTGATTGGTGAATCTGTTCCACTAATTTCAATAATAATTGGCAAAACTATTCTGCTAATTTCAACATTTTGAAATTGATTGGGTAATTTGCCATTGACCTAACTTTTTACATCCCAACTGCATCAATCTTCTTCTCAAAGACTTACTTGCAGCCAACTGATCAATTACTCTTGATTATGATTTCCAAAATCAAATTTTGTTAATATACTTGGAATCCATTTCAAATTTAAAGCATCGTGCCATTTAGTAAAGTTTACACTCTCCATGGCTTGTTGATAACCAAAGAGATTGTCATTACTTACAATTCATTTTCTCGACATTTGATAAGAAACTCGTATTTATCTTCAATGTGTGAGATTTATTATTAGACTTCTAACGAGCGATGTCCATTTTAGGCTTAGTTAAATTTACTTCAACTACATAATCAGTTAGTATGTTAGATTCTTGGATCGTATTCAAGTCCGTTGCACTACCACTAATTTCTTTAAAAAGAAATTCCTTTGGTGGAAGGTGATATGTCTTGAAACAACAATTTGTTTCTCCATTGGATGAAATAGCCATTTAAAACATTTCATGAACTTCTTATATATTAACATGATATAGATCTGGTTTTTAATTCATGAAATTTACATTGACAACGTAAATTGAATTACCATATTTCTTAAACTATTTAAGATTTGGGTTCCTTTCCAATCGTATCTTATATGAAATAGTAATTTGTAATTTAGGTGAAATCAAATTTAACATATATGCTTACTCTTAAGTACATATCCTTATGGAAAGAAATAGATCAAGTTCACTCATTGTTAACTATAATTTTTCCAATAATGTTTGGTTACTTCTTATTAGTACATCAATATTTAACATGGAGAGGAGTGACTTTAAGAGTGAATCTTATTCACTTTTAAGTACTATTGGAACTCTTGTCCATAATATTTACATGTTCGATCATATCGAGTTGTCTTATTTCCTTTGCATGTTATATTTTCTACTCTCATTTTATATTCTAAGATTTTACCATAGATATCTAATTTGTGTATCAAATACACATGTTCATATCCAAGATAATGCATCTGTGAATTTAATGAAGTCGGCAGATCCACTTTTGGTATCATTTGACTTTGAATTGCATACATCTGTATGCATCAATCTAAAGAGTTCATTAACATTTTATCATTTCCACCAAATAGGTACTTTTTCCTTAATCATTTGAGATACATTTAACAAGTACCATATGATTCATAATCATAGGATTAAATAATTATTTCTCAAAGATAAGTTTTGGTCCATAATTCTAAAAGTAATTGTTAAGTATTCTAGATGCTTGTTTATCTTATGTGGCTAACACTCCCCTTTTGTTATGCAAGAAATAACATCATCGAGATACCAAAATAATATTTATTTCATAACAAATAATTATAATATTCATATCAAAACAAAACTACATCTATGTTTGATCTAAATAAAAAATATTTATTATTTCATAAATAATATTTGGCATACATGCAAGTAATCTTTCAAAACTTGATGCATCCACTAATAAGTGTCATACGGTACGCTCCCACTATTTCCACTATTACAATAACAATGTTTGAAATTCGAAGCTCTATTCAACCACTTATTGTGGGCTGTTTATTTCTTTTAGTGCAACTAATTTACAATTGAGAATTTCAAGTCAAATATATCAAACTCAAGAAATGGATTTTATGAGAACAATTTACTATATAATAGAATACATTTGTGACAAAAATAATATTTTTGCTCCCTATTAAGCATCTACAAATATATTAAACTATTCTGTTTTCCAGGTCTCTTAATGAAGCAAAAGTGATCTTTCACTCTATTTATCCTAATTATTCCCATACCATTACCATTCTCAAACTTTCGCTTTCTCCTTTAAAAAATTTAACAATTAAAATGTGAAACCTTTTGCTTCAAGACTGCATCAGATTTCTTTACAAAAATGAATTCAGTCGTTCTTAAAATATTTTAAAGAAATCAAATAAGTTACACTTATGTAAATAGATCATAAGTGAAATTTTAGTGATCGAATTTCTAGGTCTGTCTACAGTTCTAAGTCTAGTGTAATACGATAGGCTCATTTCATACAATACTATGGGCACATTTCGAAAGAAACATCTTCATCAGGACTCATATAATATAAATGCAACTGCTCACCATATAACTTTTATATTCGGTCGAATATGGATCGAATTAAAGTTCAAAACTCATAGAAGACAATATATAATCTTAGCCAAAGTATCAGTTAAGTGAAGAACAAATGTTTCGATGATTGTATTTTTAGGTTTTGCATGGGTCTTGAACCGAAAGCATGCCCTAATTTGTTTATTAGTAAGTAAATACCTACTTTAGCCAATTTTTAATTATGTTCATTAGTATATTTAATCGATATACAATCATATCAGTTGCTTTAGTTACGCAAATTTATTGTAGTAGATTATTACAATGTCACATGTATCCTTATACCTATTAGAATGGTTCGTTATGTTTTATTAGTAAGGCTCCCACTAAATTCTTCATCTCTTAAAAACCTAGAAAGATATATGAGAATTTCATAAATTCCTTGTTTTGGTGTTAGGATCCATTTATCATGTTTTCACAACCTTGATGGTGCTTAATAAATTGCAGTCTCATTAATGGTAAATAACTCCTTACTAATTATATCTCGTATATAACTCCTAATCTTACTTTTATTTGCTCATAATCATCTTTATGATCTTAATGATGCTCAATAAATCATAAAGTACATAACATGCTTTGGACGCATCATTTCACAATAGCCTAACGGTAATTAACCTTTTAGCTTGCCCTAAAAAGTTACATAATGCTCTTACCAATATAAGGACAATGTAAACATGACCATAAATATTATATGGCCTAAGGGTGCTCAATAACCATAAATATGTATAGTACTCTTGTAACGGCCCAATATTTTCACCCATTCGCATCCGCACATGTCGGACTTGAATTGCTCAAAATACTGCGTTGTAAATAAAATTTGGCAAATCTCAGAATATGCAGTAAATAAAATTACAGATCACAGACACAAAGTAATAATAGTGCAGCGGAAGTAAAAGAAATAATAGTTCATGAAGCTACTATGTAAATATATCAGAGTTACATAAGATACAACAGAAGAAATAAAGTACAAAAGAAGTCTCAAGATGATAACCAAGTACAAAATGAATACAATACTGGGATCAACTGGATAACTGGAAGTGAAATAGATAAAACTAGACAAGCAGAAATCTACAGCGATTCCAAATATCTAGAAAAGTGGAATCCCAATCTGTGAATACTCAGGCTGACCTGAACGTAAATAAAAAATACAAACACTCAAGTCAGGACATACACACTTATACAATGTAAACCAAATCAAGTAAACTGTACTAAAGGTACAAGTAACTTAAAGGATGCTTGCGACCGCCCATCCTCTAAGGATCCATCAAACTATTTACTATGTAGTAATATTGCGCTATTATAATAATCTCTAATAGTAAAATAAACTTACTTTTCAAATAGCATTAAGGCTTTACATTTTCCACCTTAACACGTAATAGTCCCAGTAGTACATCCAATATCTGCACATCTCCTGATCGGGAGATTACGAGAAGATACGCATGGGCTATAGAAGAAAACCAAACTCGTAGTAAAGGCTCGATAGGGTAGGTGACACGGCACACAAGGCAATGCCAAGGTAGATATACCAACTACGCACAAGGGCTGGTGGTAACACAGCAGCCACATACGCCCACCTCGAAACACATTCCCAAAATCGGAGGGGCGCCTAAACAATCACAAAAGCAATAGAATGGTACCGAAGAAATGTGTCCGACCAGAGGAGCTATCTCTTTTGGCCCGAGATCGCTCCTATTTTAGCCACCTTAGGCCAACTCACGGGAGTTAGGTCCACGTACATACCTCAAGAATGCCGCCACCATCCTACTTCATTCTAGAATCTTCACCGCGTATACGGTTTTCAAAGTGGTTTTTGATATCGACAGAGAGTATGCCCATATCCGATCTCAGTCTCTTTGCCAACCAATCGTTATTATAACCCGTGGTTATAACTTAAAAATAATATTTTATACTTCAAAATAAAATATCATTTCAATCCAAATCTTTATCAAAATAAAGATTAAATCATTTCCAAACCATTTCAACATATCAACATATCATATCTTTCAAATTCAAATATTTATCAAAATAAATATCAAGTCATTTCTAACCATTTCAATGTATTAAATTATCGTATCCTTTCAAAACTTCCTTTCAAATCATTTTAATACATTAAAATATCATATCCTTTCAAAACATCATTTCCAAATCATTTTATAAGTTCAAATCCAAATATTCAACTTTGAATACCTTCTAAATTCAAGATAACATTCATTTATTATCCTTTCAAAACACCTTTTAAAATGATTTATATTCCATCAAATTAATTCATTTAAACCATTTAAAAGTGGAGTTATTATACTTTCAAATTAAGTATTCAATTCCCAAAGTATCAAACCATTCTGAGCTCATTTACTTAGTTAAAAACCATAAACATTGAAAATTTCAGCCTTACATAGCATTTAGAAAAAGATGTTATAAGTTATACTTGAAAATATTTTAATTCAGCAAAGACAGCATTTAAAACTGCTGTTAAACCTCATTTTAGTTGAATTTTTAGTTTAAAAAAGCAAAGACAGCAATTCCAGAAATGTTGTAATAGCTCAGGTTTCAAATTAAGGTTTTTATTAATTTCAGCAAAGACAGCAGAACCACTACAACATTTACAGAACTGCTGTAATAGGCTTTTATTAGGTTTTTAGCCTTTTAGTTTACTTCAGCAACTACAGCATTTCAGACTGATGTAATAGCCTTTTTATTAGGTTTTTAGTTCATTTACAGAAACCATAGCATTTCTGAGTGCTACTAAAAGTATTTTCCAGATTTTAGCGTATTTTCAGCAAATAACAAACTTCAATTTAAACTCTTTAAACATTATAAAAATCATATTTTAACAATCAAAAATGTTTATTGACATATCTTTAACATATGATTTTTATAAAATAAATTTGTTATAAATAAATCAAATTTTTTAGTAAATTTACTTAACAAATTCAAGTGTATAATTTCCTTTCCTTCACATATGCAATTTATTAACACTTATATTTTTAAATTTCCATTTTCACAAATTAAACTAAATTTTTAATTGATTTCATTTAACTAAAACCTTTAATTAAACCAAATTTCACTTTTCCGAGTCAAGTTGTATTCTAAAATTACACATTTAAGCACTCATTTGTTCAACCATTGAAATTCATAGAAAAACCAATAATACTTTAATAAATCACTTAAATTCAAATTTTAATCAAATTATCATATTTACCATTTTCCAAATTAAATTAAGTTAAATTTCCATATTATCTATATAACTTAAAGACCATTTTAAAACCAAAATTTTTCAAAATTCCAAAATTAAGTTATATTTCCAAAATTTAATTTAACCATTTATTTATTTAACATTTCCACTTATAGAAGAAAAAAATCATAAATCCTTTATTTAAAACACTTTAAAATCTATTTAAATCAAATTATCATAAATTTACATTTTAACCACCTAAAATTTTATTTATATAACTTAAATGTCATTTTAAAAGCCAAAGTCCAAATTTGTAGATCTAAGTTATATTTCAAAAATTCAATTTAATCACTTAATTATTCAACATTTTTAACTTATAGAAAAAATCAAAATTTCTTATTTAAACATTAAAAATCCAATTTAAATCAAATTTTCATAAATTACACTTTTAAGAATACTTAAAAATATTCAAAATACTTTATAAAATACCCACGGGCCTATATATAGTTTTCTAACCTAGGTCAAGTGATACGGATATATACCATTTCAATCCGCAGTTTACAAAGAAAATCCGGGTTCTATCATTTCAAACCCGCAATCCCAAGTTAAAATAAATAAATAAAAATTGTTCAGACCTAACATTTCAACCCATAATGATTTTTCTCTATTCTAAAGTCCGTTCGGGTATGTATCATTTCAACCCATAGTGAACCTAATCTATGGGGAACTTGCAGTGTGATAAATAGATGTAAATGAACAGTTAACAACATATAATAGTAACAGGTGAGATGACATCTAAATTAACCGGTTTAACATCATATATAAATAATCACAGGCAAATATAACATTACATATAATTCTACGCATTCAATTATTGTCGCTTCACAATTGCGTAAGTATAAAATGTCGTGTGAGATTTACTCACCTCTTTGTGCTGGAGATAGCGAATCAAATGACACAAACGGATTCTCAAAGGCACGATGACGCAACAATAGATTCAAGTGGATGAGATCCAAGCTTATTGATCTTGTACACAACCCATGAACAAAACCAAAATAAAGTTATAATTCAATACAACATTAGATTGAAATAACTTTGAAATGAAAAACAATTTGGATGCAACACTTTTTTGCCTTGCTTTCTAGATTATTTTGCACGGCCTAGGGGATGTTTTGGCTCAGGTTTGGCATGACTTTGGCTCGGGTTTGGACATAGATAGGCACGGCTACAAGAGAATAGGAAGTGTAAAGGAGTTACAAGTGAGGAATACAAGTGGTTAAGGCAAATATATGAGTATTGGTTCAACTTTTTGGGCTCGGCTACAAGGTCCTAGGGCTCGGTCAAGGCATGCACAGGTCAGGTCGGATCTGGATAGTGAGTGATGTGGTGGTATCAAGGGGGTGGTGGTAGCTAGAGGTGGTGGCCGTGGTGATATTTGAATAGGAGTGGAAGCTATGCTCGTCTACATGCATTTTGGAAGGTTTTGTGCAACTTTTGAGGTGTTTGTCTTCATATAAAGGCCATGGCCTGATCTGGTCAAAGGGGGTGGAGGTGATAGGTGGTTGATGGTGAAGAGGAGGAGGTGGTGGAAGTGATGGTCGGGGCAACTAGAGTGGAGAGCATGCAAATATGTGAAGGAATCATAGCCAAAACAAGGCAAAAGGAAGAAGGAAAAAGTAGAAAAGAAGAGAGAGCCATTACCAAACCTTTCTAGCCGTGAAGATAAAATGAGATGTGATATTTTCACATGAGAAACAAAGGAAAAACTCACGGCTATGCCTAAGAAAACATACAGCCAAAAACAAGCAAGTGAAAGGTCAAGAGGAAGTGAAAGGTCTTGGCTAATGAAAGGTCTTAAGTTAAAAGCTAAGTCTCTTCAAATATCCTTTCTTTTTAAATCAAATAAAAACAAATAAAATCCATAAATGAATTTAAAAACTGAAAAAAAAATTAAAATAAAAATAAATAATTAAATTTAAAAAAAATAGAAAAAGAATTAAAGAAATTGCTTAAAAATTGGAAACAGGGTTCAAAAAATTACAAATAAATTATCACTAGCTTTAGAAAAATTTCTACTTCACTCTAAAACAAATAAAAGTCAAATAAATAAAATAAATGAGGAAAAAATAAAGTGGGAATGCGAATAAAATAAGATCTTAATAAAATAGAAAAATAAATAAAGAATTTCTTAAATTAATTGAAGCTGGAAATTAGAAATTGTAAAAAAAATACAACTGACCCTGGAAAATGTCAATTAGACTTTCAAAAATGTTTTAAAACCAAAATATATTCAATACATGTTATTTACCCATACAAACATAAATTATAACATTACATGACTAAATAAAATATTATTTATATAATTTAAAATAAACAATTTTGTTAAATATAGCAAATTTCACACAATAGTTAAAAAGGCATAACTTTCACATTATAAATCAGATTTCAATGAAACGAAAAGCAGTGTTCTTCAATTGTTATTTACTTTCATAATAAAAGTTAAATTAAAATTTTCAAACTTTCAAATTTTAAATTTAAAAGTCAAAGTTGACCATATTGACCAAAATACACTTTTTTGTAAAATATTCTATTTAATCATGTTTGGAATTCTAATTCACATCAAAATCAAAGTTTATATTTGAAATAACAAAATTATCTAAATTAAATAAATAAAATAAAGTAAAATCAAAATTCAATTAAAATAATTGCAAAATATATGGTTGTTATACTCTCCCCCACTCAAAACTTTTCGTCCCCGAAAAAGAATGAGGTACGGGAAAGCACAGAAAAGATAGAAATGAAATAAGATTAAGACAAGTTGACAAGAAGATTGAGACTATACCTGATAACTATTGTTATAGGTAAGTTTAACAAGGTGGGGATGATCTTTCCAAGATCCTCCAGAATCAAGAACACAAGCACGAAAAGGTGGATTCAAAATGAGTTCCAAAGATTATCAAAGATTATAGAAAGATTTCTAGACAGAAAGATTATAAAAAGATGTCTATACCAGTCTGTAGCAAGATAAGGATAATAAGGACAGCCAAAAGATAGTTTGAAAAACAAAACAAGGAAATAAATTTGAAACCATGGAAATTTCAACTTAAATAGAACATAAATTTTTACACAAGTTAAATAAATCTTAGCTATCTCAAATTTCATTATCTTATTATCCATTCATCTTAAATTAACAATTTTAAAACCATGGATTTGAAAAATAATCATTTATTATACTCATAATGTACTTAATAAATTTAATTCTTCTTTATTCCTAATAAAAATTAAATTTATTCTTCTCAATATATTTACCACTTATGTTAAATATACTTACACTTATTATAACTGCTTTATTTTATTTTTAGTTCTTTTAACATTATTTTATTGTAAGTTATTCAATTACCCTTTATTATATTTACCTCTGTTAATCATTTTATAACTAAAATTTAAGTGTATAACATTTATTATAACCACTCAAATTTTATTTATAAAATATTTTTATATTGTATATTATCTAATTACATTGTTAACTTCTGAAATTAAGGTAAGTTATATTTGAATGCAATTGTATTATACAAATAAAAAATTTCAATTAAATCATTTTATGCTTGAATATTCATCCAAAATTTTTATTTTCTTTTTATAATTGAAATTATTCTTTAGAATAAAATTTAAGAATTAAATTTCTGGTTTCTTCAAACCGTTTAGAGATAAATAAATGTATGTATATAATTTATCAAATCAAATTTATATCATATTTCTATATATATTATGAATCAAGTCATATTTTAGAAATTCAAATCAATTTGATTTCCCAAAACAAAGCTGTAGCAAGACTACAGAGCGGTCTCTTCACCTCGAAACTCGAAAATGAATGTCGACGATGCTGTAGTCATCACCGAAATTATTTTCCAACAACAAAGAGAAGAGAACTGATTTTTAAACTTTAAAATTCTTTGGAAACATATTCTTATTCGAAAAAGCTTTAATTAATATACTTTGAAACTTAAATACAAGGTTTGAAACCATCGAAAATTAAATTCTCAAATTTCTTGTTTTAAATTCATGTCAATTCCCTGATCAATTTATAAACAACTATTTATAAATTCATTTATAGAACAGTAAATGATAAATCAAGTATTATCGTTTCAAATAATCAATTTAAATCAGTTTATTAAGTTCCATAAATTAACTTATATATCAAAATTGATTTCATTAACCAAATTTTAAATAATACTGTGTCAGTTTTTTGTGTCAAAGTGTTTTAGAAATCCTACCGATAGCGTTGATCAGACGAATCGATCGGAAACCTAAATCAACATCAATAACTCAAACAACACAATAAAAAAAATAGATTGAGAAGTACAATTCAAAATGTTTGGAAGAATAGATTGGGAACAAAAGACAAGATGATTTAATAACAGAGTAGGGAGATGGGTAAGCTTAAGTAAATCGTGGGCAACCTTAACCGGGTCAACTGTGACTTAAAGAATAAGATCAATGTGGATTTTTTTTCTGGGGTAAGTCTACATTCGATATCAAGAGATAGAGTTTGGAATAACAAAAGATATTAGCATCTAAACCAAAGATAGATATAAATCCCTGGTGAATCGATGCTAACTGTAAAGGAGTTTCCCCCTTTACAATTCAATTTGAAATTGGCGAGACCGCCGAGTCACTAAAAAGATCATTCGAAGCAGAGTTATGGGATGCTCAAGAATCAAAAGAAGATGAATAGTGAGGGACACGAATGGATTTTGGAACTTTAGGGAACGTTCCAAAATTTAAAGGAAATTCAAATCAAAGAGGAAAGATTCAAAATTGAACGAAAGTGATTGTGCAAATAATTTACCTTATATTCTATGTTTTGCCTCAAAGCAATAGCTCTAATACCAAATGTAACGACCAAGTATTTTCACCCATTCGCATACGCACATGTCGGACTAAAATTGCTCAAAATACCACATTGTGAATAAAATTTGGCAAATCTTAGAATATATAATAAATAAAATCACAGATCACAAACACAAAGTAATAATAGTGCAGCGGAAGTAAAAGAAATAGCAGTTCATGAAGCTACTACGTAAATATATCAGAGTTACATAAGATACAACAGAAGAAATAAAGTACAAAAGAAGTCTCAAGATGTTAACCAAATACAAAATGAATACAATACTGGGATCAACAGGATAACTGAAAGTGAAATAGATAAACTAGACAAGCAGATAATCTCCAGCGATTCCAATTCTCCAAAAAAGTGGAATCCCAATCTATGAATACTTAGGCTGACCCGAGCATAAATAAAAAATACAAACACTCGAGTCAGGACATACATACTTATACAATGTAAACCAAATCAAGTGAACTGTAGAAAAGGTAGAAGTAACTGAAAGGATGCTTGGGACCGCCGATCCTCTAAGGATCCATCAAACTATTTACTATGTAGTAATATTGCGCTATTATAATAATCTCTAATAGTAAAATAAACTTACTTTTCAAATAGCATTAAGGCTTTACATTTTCCACCTTAACACGTAATAGTTCCAGTAGTCCATCCAATATCTGCACATCTCCTGATCGGGAGATTACGAGAAGATACGCATGGGCTACGGGAGAAAACCAAACTCTTAGTAAAGGCTCGATAGGGTAGGTGACATGGCACACTAGGCAATGCCAGGGTACATATACCAATTACGCACACGGGCTGGTGGTAATGCAGCAGCCACATACGCCCACCTCGAAACACAATCTCAAAATCGTAGGGGCGCCCAAACAATCACAAAAGCAATAGAATGGTATCAAAGAATGTGTCCGACCAGAGGATCTACCCCTTTTGGCCCGAGATCGCTCTTGTTTTAGCCACCTCATGCCCACTCACGGGAGTTGGGTCCACATAACATACCTCAAGAACGTCGCCACCATCCTACTTTATTTTGGAATCATCACCACGTGCACGGTTGTCAAAGTGGTTTTCAGTATCGACAGAGAGTATGTGTCCATATCGGATCTCGATCTCTTTACCAACCAATTGTTATTATAACCCATGGTTATAACTTAAAAATAATATTTTATACTTCAAAATAAAATATTATTTCAATACAAATCTTTATCAAAATAAAGATTAAATCATTTATAAACCATTTCAATATATCAACATACCATATCTTTCAAATTCAAATATTTATCAAAATAAATATCAAGTCATTTCTAATCATTTCAATATATTATATTATCACATCCTTTCAAAACTTCCTTTCAAATCATTTTAATGCATTAAAATATCATATCCTTTCAAAACTTCATTTTCAAATCATTTTATGAGTTCAAATCCAAATATTCAACTTTGAATACCTTCTAAATTCAAGATAACATTCATTTATTATCCTTTCAAATCACCTTTTAAAATGATTTATATTCCATCAAATTAATTCATTTAAACCATTTAAAAGTGGAGTTATTATACTTCCAAAATAAAGTATTCAATTCCCAAAGTTTTAAACCATTCTGCGCTCATTTACTTAGTTAAAAACCATAAACATTGAAAATTTCAACCTTACACAGCATTTAGAAAAAGCTGTTATAAGTTATACTTGAAAACATTTTAATTCAGCAAAGACAGCATTTAGAACTGCTGTTAAATCTCATTTTAGTTGAATTTTTAGTTTAAAACAGTAAAGCCAGCATTTCCAGAAATGCTGTAATAGCTCAGGTTTCAAATTAAAGGTTTTTATTAATTTCAACAAAGACAGCAGAACCACTACAGCATTTACAGAACTGCTGTGATAGGCCTTTATTAAGTTTTTAGCCTTTTAGTATACTTCACAACTACAGCATTTCAGAACTGCTGTAATAGCCTTTTATTTGGTTTTTAGTTCATTTACAGAAACCATAGCATTTCTGAGTGCTACTAAAAGTGTTTTCCAGCAAACTGAAAGAAAGGATCTTGAATGCAACAAATCCAAAGATAAATCAATCCAACCTTCTCAGAGCCAGCAAGCAAACATTAACATGCCTGAAATAATCAGTAATTGTGGTCAATATCCTTTACATTCCAGAGTTGATATTGCCATGCATGAAAACAACAGAGACTCAGCAGATATATCATTCTTTGATGAAACAATGTTCAGACATGCACTGGAAAATGACATTCTTTCTTTGTGCATGAAAGAAACAGTAAGTAACAACAACAACAACAACCAATACTCATTCTATGGTGTATTACCGGGATGGAAATCAACCCCAACATCAACTACCAAATCACAATCTCCCAATTTAACTAGTCTGGATAGAAAGAAGACAACAAGAATTAAAAAACAAGACAAGGCAAAAAGAAGCACTGATCCCAGAGACTCTCCTGCAACCAGGAGCATGAAAAACATCATCCACCAATCCTTACAGTTTTCCAAATGATGCACAGCCTTGCCATTTGGAACATAAGAGGGGCTCATACCACTAACAAGTTGGATCAAGTTGAGTACCTCATATCCCAGCATAAGCTCTCTTTATTTGCCATTCTGGAAACCAAACTAAATGAAACACTTATAGTGAAAGCAGCTAAGCACATTGAACCATCTTGGACATTTCATCACAATTTGGCTTATGCTTCTTATGGCCGCATTATGGTGATTCACAATCCCACAGTCATTTCCCTAACCTCAATACTCTCCACTGACCAAGTCATGCACTTCCAAGCTAAAATGAACAATACCCAAATTTCCTTCTACCTAACCATTGTTTATGCTCATAATTCTCTGAACTCAAGACAAAACTTCCTTAATCTTCTTCCTGCTTTCAGGCAAACTTCCCATCCCTGGTTTGTCTTTGGGGACTTCAACTGCTGTTACAATTTACATGACAAGCATGGTGGATCACCTCTTTTACTCAAAGACATATTCCCCCTCAATAAAGCCATTGATGAGTCCAATCTTCTCCCTATTGCATCCTTAGGAGCTGAATACACTTGGAACAATAGGAGTAGGTCTGGTACTAGAATATTCTCAAACATTGACCACTCTTTTGCCAATCTCAAAGCCTTAACCACTTGGCCTTCCATGTCAACTTTGATCCCAAATCCTGTCCTTTCTGATCACTCCCCATTAATCTTCTCCACGGGTCAGATGATATTAAAAGGAAAAAAAGCTTTAAATTTTATAATACTTGGGTCAATGAACCTGAGTATGCTAATATTATCATTAAATCTTGGTCTGCAAAATTTTATGGTAATCCTATGTACATTTTGTGCAGAAAATCAAATGCAACCAAAGAAGCCTTAAGAACTTGGGCAAAGGATAAATTTGGTAACGGGTCTCTTAGTTCATCTCTGATCAGACAGAAACTCAATGAAGCTCAAGACTTAATGCTGAGTAAACCTGATGATGCTACAGCTGCTGAGAATGAAAGAATCCTATTTGATCAACTGAAGGAAGCTCTATCAACTGAAGGTAAAATGAGGAGACAACAACTAAGGCAAAAATGGGCACAAGAAGGGGACTACAACACTGCATATTATCATGCTGCAACAAAGATCAAACATGCAAGGGAGCAGATCACTCAGATTCATGATGAGTTTGGTGTCCTTCACTCTAATCCTTCTGCTGTTGACCATGCCAATCTACAATATTTCAAATCCATGCTGGGAAACAAAGGTGATTTCACTCCTTTTTTTGATGAACTTGACCTTGTGCAACTGCCCAAGATGAATCATGATGAAGTTAACAGTCTAATAATCAAGGTAATAGATAAAGAAATTAAGGACACTCTATTTTACATGAACAAACATTCTTGTGGGGGGCCTGATGGTTTCAACTTAAATTTCTACATCCATAGTTGGGAAATCATCAAGGATGACTTTCTTAAAGCAGTCCACAATTTTTTCAATAAATCAAAATTGTTATTTGAAGTCAATGCAACAAATATAGTGCTCATTCCTAAAATGCAACCACCCTCTGCTGTTGATTCCCTTAGACCCATCTCATGTTGTAATGTGATTTATAAATGCATCTCCAAGATTTTGGCCTCCAGAATTGTTCCTGTTCTTTCCAGAATCATCTCGAAGAATCAATCTGCTTTCCTGCCCAAGAGGAAAATCATTGATAATATCTTACTTACTCATGAACTTCTGAAAGGGTATGGACGTGCTCATGCTTCCAAAAATGCTTTGTTGCAGCCTGACTTAAAGAAAGCATTCGATAGCATACACTGGACTTCTATTGTGAGGATTATGGATCTGATGGGATTTCCTAAAGTATTTGTGGCATGGATTTATGTCTGTATTTCCTCCCCCACCTTCTCCATCAAATACAATGGCTCTACTTCTGGATTTTTCAAGAGTAAGCAGGGGATCAGGCGGGGGGACCCCATCTCCTCTTACTTATTCATTCTTGTTATGGAAGTACTGACTGTCATGTTACATACAAACTATGAGAACAAGGAAATTTTGTTTCATTCTAAATGTAAATCACTGAGCATCTCCTCTCTGCTTTTCGCTGATGACATTATGATATTAACAAAACCTGACACACGGTCTTTGGACAAAATCAAAGATACTCTTCACAGTTTCTACCTTATGACTGGACTTCAACTCAATTTTAATAAATCCCATATTCTAATTTCTGGCTTATCATCTGAACAAGCAACTTCTTTATCTGCTTCCTCTGGCATCCAAACTATGAACAATAACATGACATATTTAGGTATCCCACTCTGCTCTCAAGAATCACAACTGCCAATTGCTTGCCTTTATATGATAAAATTGCAGCAAAATGAAATGTTGGGCCAATCGATTTCTTTCTCAAGCTGGTAGACTTGTTCGTATCAAGTCAGTTATATCATCCATGATGGTGTATTGGAGCAGGGTTTTCATTCTTCCCAACAAACTTGTGAATATGGTGAGAAATGCTATGCTAAGATTCTTCTGGACTGCCTCTATTCTAAATAAGAAAATCATTCCCTGCTCCTTTTCCATCATGGAGCAGCAGATACACAAAGGTGGCCTTGGAATTCTCAATATGCACACTTGGAATAGAGCTGCCATGAGCTCTGTTCTCAATGATTTGATAACCGATAAAGATTCTTTATGGGTTAGGTGGACCAAAATTCACAACTTGGGCTGTATGAATTTCTGGACCATGATAATCCCACCTAATTGCAGCTGGACTTGGAAGAGCTTGCTGAACTTAAGGCCTTATCTTTCCCCGTATATCAAAGTGTTAGTCTCTCCTACAAGCTCTGCTAATTTCTGGACAGTTCCTTGGATGGCAGATGGCCTTATTCTTGGCAATATTTTTACCCCACAGCAAATTGTCCGGTCTGGTATTAATGCTAATGCTAAAGCTTCTGATTACATTCATGATGGTAAGCTTCTTTTGCCTTATACTAGTAACCAGGATATTAGAGCAGTTTGGAACAGTTTTCAGCATAATATATACCACTCAAGTACCACTGATGAAATTCTTTGGAATGGCAAGCAACACTCTATATCCTCTGTTTATAAACTGCTTGATAAAGCACCTATAGCTTCTGTTATTAAATGGCACAAGGTTATTTGGACTATTAATTCTAATGCCAAAGATAACTTAATGATGTGGAAGGTTATGAACAAAGCATTCCTGACTAAAGACAAACTAGTGACTTATGGGATGGCAGTTGATATTAACTGTGTCATCTGCAAGATGCAATCTGAAACTGTGGATCACCTGTTTTTTGATTGCAGTGAGCTATGGGGATTGTGGGATAGACTTCTGAGTAAAATGAATCTTAATCATACTCGGGCACAATCCAGACTTGATTGGGATATGATTGGCAAAGCAACTAAATGGAGAAAGAAGGATAGGTTTGTGCACTTTTTTATGATCAAAAAGTACTTGGCATTAATATGGGAAGAAAGAAATCAGAGAAGCTTTGAGAACAAATCTAGGAACAAACATCAGCTATGGAATGCATTGAAGGCCAGCATTAGGATTGGAATGTGGGACAGTAAATTTGATTTCAGTGGATACTTTCCCACTGACTGGCCTTAGATCTTTTATTTCCTTTTTATTTCTTTTTGCACTTCTCTTCTTTTTGTGTTTTCTTTCTCTTTTTCTTTTTCTTTCCTTATGTGTTTTTGTCCAGTGATGTTTGTGTGTGCCTTGTGACTTGAGCTTGTTCGAGTCACCTTTGTTTTTTTCTTCTTTTCCTTTTTCTCTTTATCAATAAACTGGTAAGGGACCAGTTAACCCCGCTTGCCTTGCAAAAAAAATAAAATAAAAAATAAACTTCAATTAAACCCTTTAAACATTATAAAAAAAATCATATTTTAACAATCAAATTTTTTTATTGACATACCTTTAACATATGATTTTTATAAAATAAATTTCTTATAAATAAATCAAATTTTTCAATAAATTTACTTAACAAATTCAAGTGTATAATTTCCTTTCCTTCACATATGCAATTTATTGACACTTACATTTTTAAATTTCCATTTTCACAAATTAAACTAAATTTCCAATTGATTTCATTTAACTAAAACCTTTAACTAAACCAAATTTCACATTTCCGAGTCAAGTCGTATTTTAAAATTACACATTTAAGCATTCATTTATTTATCCATTTAAATTCATAGAAAAATCAATAATACTTTAATAAATCACTTAAATTCGAATTTAAATCAAATTATCATATTTAACATTTTTCAAATTAAATTAAATTTCCATATTATCTATATAACTTAAATACCATTTTAAAACCAAAATTTTCCAAATTTCCAAACTTAAGTTATATTTCCAAAATTCAATTTAACCATTTATTTATTTAACATTTCCACTTATATAAAAAAAATCATAAATCCTTTATTTAAAACACTTTAAAATATATTTAAATCATATTATCATAAATTTACATTTTAAACCACTTAAAATTTTATTTATATAACTTAAATGTCATTTTAAAAGCCAAAGTCCAAATTTCCAGATTTAAGTAATATTTCAAAAATTCAATTTAATCGTTTAATTATTCAACATTTTTAACTTATAGAAAAAAAATCAGAATTTCTTATTTAAACGTTAAAAATCCAATTTAAATCAAATTTTCATTAATTTACACTTTTAAGAATACTTAGAAATACTCGAAATACTTTTTACCCACGGACTTGTATATAGTTTTCTAACCTAGGTCAAATAATACGGATATATATCATTTCAATCCGTAGTTTACAAAGAAAATATGGGTTCTATCATTTCAAACCCGCAATCCCAAGTTAAAAGAAATAAATAAAAATCGTTCAGGCCTATCATCTCAACCCATAATGATTTTTTTCTATTCTAAAGTCCGTTCGGGTATGTATCATTTCAACCCATAGTGAACCTAATCTATAGGAAACTTGCAGTGTGATAAGCAGATATAAATGAACAATTAACAACATATAATAGTAACAGATGAGATGACATGTAAATTAACATGTTTAACATCATATATAAATAATCACAGACAGTTATAACATCACATATAATTCTACACATTCAGTTGTTGTCGCTTCACAATTGCATAAGTATAAAATGTCGTGTGAGATTTACTCACCTCTTTGTGCTGGAGATAGCGAATCAAATGACACAAATGGATTTCCAAAGGCACGATGATACAACAATAGATTCAAGTGGATGAGATTCAATCTTATTGATCTTTTACACAACCCATGAACAAAACCAAAATAAAGTTGAATACATTAAATTGAAATAACTTTGAAATGAAAAACCATTTGAATGCAACACTTTTTTCCTTGCTTTCTAGATTATTTTGCAAGGCCTAGGGGATGTTTTGGCTCAGGCTTGGCATGACTTTGGCTCGGGTTAGGACATAGGTAGGCATGGCTACAAGAGAATAGGAAGTGTAAAGGAGTTAAAAGTGAGGAATACAAGTGGTCAAGGCAAATATATGAGTTTTGGTTCAACGTTTTGGGCTCGGCTACGAAGTCCTAGGGCTCGGCCAAGGCATGTACAGGTCAGGCCAGATCTGGACAGTGGGTGATGTGGTGGTAGCAAGGTGGCGGCGGCGGCTAGAGGTGGTGGCCGTGGTGATATTTGAAGAGGAGAGGAAGCTAGGCTCGTCTACATGCATTTTGGAAGGTTTTGTGCAACTTTTGAGGTATTTGTCTTCATATAAAGGCCATGGCCTGACTGGTCAGAGGGGGTCAAGCTGATAGGTGGTTAATGGTTAAGAGGAGGAGGTGGTGAAAGTGATGGCTGAGGCAACTAGAGTGGAGAGCATGCAAATATGTGAAGGAATCATGGCCAAAACAAGGCAAAAGGAAGAAGGAAAAAGTTGAAAAGAAGAGAGAGCCATTACTAAACCTTTCTAGCCATGAAGATAAAATGAGATGTGAAGTTTTCACATGCGAAACAAAGGAGAAACTCATAGAAAATATACGGCCAAAAACAAGCAAGTGAAAGGTCAAGAGAAAGTGAAAGGTCTTGGCTAATGAAAGGTGTTAAGTTAAAAGCTAAGTCTCTTCAAATTTCCTTTCTTTTTAAATCAAATAAAAATAAATAAAATCAGTAAATGAATTTAAAAACAGAAGCAAAGTAAAATAAAATAAAAATAAATAATTAAATTTAAAGAAAATAGAAAAATAATTAAAGAAATTTCTTAAAGACTGGAAACAGGGTTCAAAAAATTACAAATAAATTATCACTAGCTTTAGAAAAATTTCTACATCACTCTAAAACAAATAAAAGTCAAATAAATAAAATAAATAAGGAACAAAATAAAGTGGGAATGAGAATAAAATAAGATCTTAAGAAAATAGAAAAATAAATAAAGAATTTCTTAAATTAATTGAAGCTGGAAATTAGAAATTGTAAAAAAATACAACTGACCCTCGAAAATGTCAATTACACTTTCAAAAATGTTTTAAAACCAAACTATATACAATAAATGTTATTTACCTATATAAACATAAATAACATTACATGACCAAATAAAACATTATTTATATAATTTGAAATAAACAATTTTGTTAAATACAGCAAATTTCACACAATAGTTAAAAAGGCATAACTTTCACATTATAAATCAAATTTCAACGAAACGAAAAGCAGTGTTCTTAAAATTTTATTTACTTTCATAATAAAATATAAAATTCAAATTTTCAAACTTTCAAATTTTAAATTTAAAAGTCAAAGTTGACCATATTGACCAAAATACATTTTTTGGTAAAGTATTCTATTTAATCATGTTTGGAATTCTAATTCACATCAAAATCAAAGTTTATATTTAAAATAACAAAATTATCTAAATAAAATAAGTAAAATAAAGTAAAATCAAAATTCAATTAAAATAATTACAAAATACAGTGTTGTTACAACTCTATTTATATTGTAAATGATGGAGAGTAGTTATATATTTTAAATTTATAGTTTAAAGTAATATTAATTGAGTATTATTGACATTATATGGGAGATAGTATTAACTCATTGAATCATTTATTTCTACAGCCAATGTATACTCCCTTAAGTCTATATGGGTTTTAATCTATTTAAACATTCATGTGTATATATTGTTGTGGTTATGACATATGTTATTATTTTATTTTATTTTATTATATATTTTAATTTCATCATATGTTCGCATTAATGCAAACATAATATCAATAACAATTATAATACGCTATCAAAGGTATACACAAATTGACCAATGTTATATGTGAATTACTAACGATTGGGATCTATAGTCAATGTATAAGTTATATAAGTTAAATAACTGGGTCGGATAATGATATTATATACATGTATGTGTATGTGTTTCATACATATAAATAAACAAATATATTTTATTCGACCATAAATACAGTTACTAAAATTATAAATATATATTACTCTTCTCACATGTATATATAATTATAAAAATTATTTTTTAATAACCAAATCCATATGTATATTTAAAGCATATATATTATATATAAATTTCCAAATACAATATTACGTTTAAATTATAAACAATTTTGACTTTTTCAAGATTTAACAAAAGCATAGGCAAAATTATAATATACTTTTATAATGTATAAACCATAAAAATATATGTATGTATGTGCATGTGTTTAATTGTAAAATTAGTTTATAGAAAACCAAAGGAAACAATTTTCTTTTGCCATAAGCTATAACATAATTTTAAAACAATTTAAATTTTGAACATTTACATATATATATCTATATATTAGATCAGTATAAAATATTATTAAACCCAAATTAAAAATGTACATATTTATACAAATATGAATTTCATATAATTAAATATATGATTTTTAAATGTTAAAGTATTAAATTTATTTTTTGAGTTTATTTATACTTTTAGCTATGTTATCCGGGTTTTTAACCCAGCAGGACCCACTAGAAAGCAGAACAATCTCGTAACATCAGGATGGCTTAGGACCTAACCAGGAAGGCTAAGGCAAGGAGTGAATAATAGCGATGCTATATTACTGAAGCCGAGATCGATTAAACCAAGGGACCAGCCTTCTTACAGCCCAACTATAACAACCCAAAATTTAACCCATAATAATTAATTCGTTAATTAATGAAAAAATAAAATAACTTTGTGAAATTATTGGAATTGAGCCACAGCAGTTACACCATTGTGTCCATGGTAATTTTCAATTCAATTTCCATATATAGAACGTCAGAATCTGAGGTAGTATGGAGGAGAAATCAAATAAACAAGGAGACAAGAAATATATATATATAGAGGGCTAGGTCGACCAGGGGATCGACTTAACCAACCCTTAGGTCGACCGGCCGGTCGACCTATGAGAGGGAAAGTCGACCGTGCGGTTGACCCGCCTTACGCGGTGAGCGAACGAACATTTTTTTCGTTCCAGCAAGTTTTGTGCACGATTTTTTTGATTTTGGCTCTATGTATTCCTTCCGTGCTTCCATCCGATGGCTCCTATTCATCCTGTGACGTGGTTGCATTCTATTTAATCTCCAAATCCAACAGTCTGAGATCCACTTCTACACCTATAAATAAGACCCTAGGCCTAACACTTTTTCTCATTCTAGATTTTCTCCGCTTGGGTTCACCTTTTCAGGAAGAACCCTAAAAGGAATAATTTTCCAAAATGAGAATCTTTTTAATAAAAATATTTTAATACACTCAAGTGGATCAGGGAAGGCCAAAAGGGAAGAGCTTAGGACCACAGGTGAGTGATTGTAATTATTTTAATTTTCTTTAAGTAATTTAAAATAATAGGGTTTCCAATAGTTATAGTTTGACTACGATTTTTGAAATAACCTTTTTAGTTGTTTATTTACAGTTTTTAGAATTATTTCCAGTCTATTTTTTTACATATTCTTTTCAGTTATTTTTAGTTTGTTGCTTTTAATTATAGCTTTTCCATTTATTTATAATATTTAAATTTATTTGCTGTTATTTATGCTTTGTTTATATCTTTTTCTACGTTTTGGATTTTCTTCTGTAATTATCAGTTTTCTTCCAATTTTCCTTTTTCTTCTTGAATGGATTAGAATAGATTAAAGGCAAAGATGGATTAAAATTATAAGAATACTGAAATAACGGCAGATAAGATGTAAATTGTAAAGATTGTAATAAAAATGGAATTAAGACTGAAATTGAGCCTAATTATGATATTAATAATAGAATTGGACCAATTAAAGATAATTGGCCTAGTTATAACTTTGAATTATAATTAAAAGGAGTAAAAGTTGAAAAAAGCTTATTTTCGCACTTAGAGCTTGGGTTAAGTAATAAGAATGATTGTAACGTAGGTTATAATAAGAAAACATAATAAAATGAGGCTTATTTTAAGACCTAGGATAAATTAATAAGCATAGATAGTAAGAATAGTTATAAAGGCTTATTTAAAATAATTAATTTAAGTTAATAAGCAAAGATGGAAGTAAGATCCGTATAGGCAGCATTTCCTTTATGCTGCTTAGGGTAGATAAGCGGTCAATAGTTAAAGAAAAGATCCGTACCGGCAGCATTACCCTTATGTTGTTTAGGGTAGGTAAGTGGTCAATAGATAAAAGAAAAGATCTGTACCGTCAGCATTTCCCTTATGTTGTTTAGGGTAGATAAGTGGACAATGGTTAAAAGAAAAGATATGTACCAGCAGCATTTCCCTAGGGACATGCTTATGCTGTTTTGGGTAGATAAAAGGTCAATAAATAAAAGACTAAATCATAGGGATTTGGACAAGGGACGCAACTAGATTTTGTTTAACAAAGAACGGTACCAATAGCATTCAATATTTTCTATGGACACGGTGTCTCACAATAGCTTAAAGTGAGATGAGGGCATGCTTATGGTGTCTGGGGTAAATAAAAGGTCAAAAGAGGGAGCAATAGATAGTGCGAACCTGCGATGACCGAGCATGCGACATCGATTAAGGGAGATAAGTCGCTATTGAGTTCCAAGCGTCTAGTATGTGTGTCTTTCTACACATCATTGTCTTCTGTGTAGGGAGTTATATAGCGTCTAGTCCATAGTAAGGTCTATGGAGTAGAAGGTCGATCAAAGGGCAGAATTAGGATTTCATCCTAATTGTGGGATTATAAATTCAGCCTAATTAAAGCGGCTATCAAAGACAAGTGAAAATAGTCAAAGTTAATCAATTGTGTTAATTAAATCGTATTTACTTCCAACTTATTCCTTCTTTACATTTCCTTCATTTCCTTTTTATATACTAGAACTGTTGTAAGGTCTATTAATTTTACTTTGCTTAAAGATTCTAGTAATTACTATCGTTCACAAGATTTTTCGCCTGACCCACTCCTCTATTTTCCCCTTTTTCCGCTATAGGCAATCGGTGGCAAGGAAATTAGACCGCGGTTTCTTGGAGACTTTTTAGAGATTCTATCATGTATTTCTTTCCTTTAGTTCCAGTTTTTAGTTCTTTTGTTGAGCTGGTATTTTGAGAGGGGCGTATTATACTCTGATATTATTTGAGACTTTGGGATTTTGATTTCATGGGACTTGTATGGGTATTTTGTCAGATGATGTATGGGGTATTTGGTGACTTATTTTTATCATATTATATTATAGAATTTGATTTTTAGCAAACTACTATAATTGTTTCCACTGCGTTTTTATTATTAATGTTATTATCATTTAATTTTGCATTGTGAATCTTAGTCTCTACTAATTTTAGTTATACCTACAATGCACCATGCCTTTTAGTGTGTCCTTTTGGGTATATTAAAGGGTGTAGGGTGTTACACCAATCAGCAGTAGAGTGCAAACAGCTAGTGAATTACTATCAAAACGAAACGATTACGATAAAAGACTATGGAAACATCTCCAATTTCAAAATCCAGAAACATCCTAAGTGCTTGGATCATCAGCGGCTCATGCCTCTCCTCAAACCTTCAAACGAGCGAGCGTAGGAATACTACAAAAAGGGCTCAAGACATTGTCTCGCAAACAATCCAATTCTATAGGTCGCTAGCGACACATAGACCATGGATCGCCAGTGACGCATACACCATGGGTCGCTAGCGACCCATGTTCGTATCTTGTTTTGCGAGCCAAATCCTCCCTGGGTCGTTTCCTACCTACCAACGAGCTGATGTTGAAATGGCCTAGAAGCTCTCCGATCCATATAAATATCATCCTACTTGCAACATAAACTGGATCTTCTTTGGACTGATTGCTGAAGCTCTGTTGGAATTATTCTTCACTCTCTGCCTTTCTCATAATAATCTCGAAGGGAATACACTGTGATTCTCTAGTGGATTCCAACTCTCGAGATTCAAACTTGCTAGGAAACAAACAAAACTCGTAATCATACATCTCTTATAACAGCAATTAGTCTATAATAAAACTATAAAGTGGGCGTAGGCTTCATTAACAGCCGAACAACTATAAAAATATTTGTCAACTTTCTTTTAATGTTCTTTCTTGATATCTGTGATATAGCACTATCAAAACAGAGCTGGTGCTTTCAAACTCAAACCAGGGTGTTGGTTCATCTTTTGGGTCAACATTTTAGTGCTTTCACTGAGAACCCAACTTAGGCTTAGATCTATCTATCTACTTTAGATCAGATAGGTTCAGAAGTTAGATCCTCTTAGAAGGTTTGTTGTTGAGAATAGAAGAACCAACCAAGAAGGATCGGAGAAAAAGCAAGCAAACACATGCTAATTTGATGGAGAACATCAACACGAGATTGTAGACGTGATCCTAAAGGAAAAGCTCAAAAATCACTTAAGCACATGGATCGCTAGCGATCCATGCACTGTGGTTCGCTAGCGATCCATACCTTTTCACCAGACTGCCATATACTCTAGAAACCAAAGTACTGATATTAGTTAAGTACATGGATCGCCAGCGATCCATACTATTTTGCCAGGTTGCCACAAAATTTGAAATTAGTTATGTACGTGGATCGCTAGCGATCGACGTATATGGATCGCCAGCGATCCATACTATTTTGATAGGTCGTTATTGAGCCAGAAGCTATGGATCGCTGGTGATCCATAAAGTTAGCTCGGTTCGTGATGATTTTTGAATACACCGTGAACCTCCAATAATAGAAGCAATGGGCGAAGCTCCAAGAATGATGATGGAAGGATATAAGGATAGCTCTCTCCGGCTCTGAAGATGACTAACAATTTGAGGAAGACAAATTGGATGAAAATGCCAATGTGCAAAACACTTGAAGAACCTCTAAAACTTGTGCTAGCATAGTGTCAAGCGATTGACGAGGAACTGTTACTCAAACGGTATTCTCAGAGGCAGGAGGACCAAGAAGATGATACAAATCAAGATCAATTACAATGCCAATCTCACATGGTATATTGTGACCACTCCAAACGAGCCAGCTCCGATCCCATCATGGAGCTCCCATCGTCAAAACATGAGTGGTCGTTGTCGAATCACGAGTGGTCGTCATTGAAAATCATCGAAAATCATCAAAACTGTCATTGAAACACACTTCAGGGTTGGCTCAAAGTTGAACTCGGGTAATCAACTATTTGACTCGAGGCGGATTCTAGACTCGAAGTCAAACTTAGGTAATCACCCATTTGATCCAAAGTAAACCTAGGAAATTCTGGTCCGAAATCAGACTTGGGTAAAACTAAGATTTTCTACAAGCAAATAAGCGAATGGCTCCAAGCAACGATTGTCACCAACCCAACACTTCAAATTCTATAACTCCAAGCAAACCATGTGTTGACTTCAAGCAAATGGAAAATTTTCTTGGGTCGGACTGCAAGTCAAATACCACCGATCCATCAATGTAGTTTCATCTTCTTTTGTCTATAACTCGAATGTGCGAACTTCGAATACCTTGAAATTTGGGATGCAAACTTATGGGGCCTTCTTTATCAAACTTGCCTGATCTCACCTAGTTTGAAAATTTTTAGGACCGTCACTGATCCTAGTTATTTAATCGGCGTTTCCAATCATTCAATTATAGACAATCATGTGTGTATCATTCTCAAGCATTGTATACCACCATAACTTTAAAACGGACAAGTTTGACAATGATTAGAGCATCTTCCCCAGTAAAAACTCATTCACCAAAGTCGTTCAACATATAGAATGTCCAAAAGAGTTTATCATGCCTACTAATACCTTTTATACAAATGTACAATAGATTCGAAATTGCTTCTTTACAGGTATGACTAGCATATGGATGAAGAGATGGCAATAAATGCAGTCTACTGCAATGCCCTCAGGAATCATTAAAGGATGAAACGACCTGTTATCCTAGAAGAATTCTATGGGAAGGCAAACCAGTTCTAAAAGACTAGAAGCAGTGCAATTGGCATAAATCAAGCCCACCAGTGTGCCAAAGAACATACCAAAGAGTGAAGGAGCTACAAGGACCTTAGGGACCTTCCGCCCAAGAAAGGCTACTAAGACTCGGTAGAAAAGCTCCCTAACTAACAGACGAAATTAGACAAAAGGATGGTTACCAAATAACACTCTAGCTATCTAGCAACTAAGGAATGGGACAACAACCTAAAGCAATGCCTTATCATTCATCTTTGTATACTCTGAGCCGTACCAAGACACTAGGGGTATTGCAGACAATATGGCAAAAGAAATGCTTGTATGCCCTCGACGAGTCACGTCAATCCCCCTTTTGAGAACTGGTGTGGCTGGTGGTATCAAGAAGTTTTATCCAAAGAATCATCAAATAAAAAGATCTAGCATCTTAGCCTATAGGAACCAATAAAACTGTGTTCCCTCGAGTTGAATCCGAAAAATTCCTCTTGAAGTCGATGAATCATTGCTTTAAGACCACCGGACCGTCGGATACACAACCCAAAACTCCTCTCTGAATCGATTAATTATCATTCTAAGGTCGTTTGGTAGCCGAACTTCCGACCACATAAAAGCCCTTCGTGAACGTGAAGCTCTTTTACGAACTAAAGCGTCGTGAAGGTAAACCGGCAGACCAGTAGTCGTCTGATCCAAAAAACCCTTCGCAAACATGAAGGCCTTTCGTGAATTAAAGCGTTGTGAAGGTAAACCAATAGATCAACAGTCATTTGATCCTAAAACTCCTTCGCGAACCTAAAGGTCTTTCATGAGCTAAAGCGTGGTGACGGCAAATTGGTAAATTAAAAAATTTATGCATGACTGATATCCACGAAGGTTAACTGGAAGATCAACAATCATTTGATCCAGAGCTCTCCGAAGTCAACGAAGTCGTGCTCCGGGGCCACAAATCGGCAGTCATCCCAGTCACTTCACAAAATTAATAAAACCACTTCCAATGACCAATGAGACAAATAGTGCTAAATTCCAAGCTTCAAAGTTGCTCAAAGAAACTAAGCCAAAACTGAATAGACCTTCTGATCAATTAGAGGCCAACTCGAATCAAGCCAAGATTCGGCACCTAGGAAAACCGCACCCATTGGACCGGGGGCTACCAAATAGGTTGTGGACAGACCATGGATCCGGTTCAAGCATGCCAACAACCCTATGGCATGAGGGGCACCGCACAGACTTGAATAGCCATAAGAAAGGCTGAGACTAATCATACCACAGTTCTGTTATGCCCAATCAAAAATTCTGGCATTCGAACAACTGCGGACTTAATGACCTAGCTAGTGCAACAAATGAAATACTAGCATAATACTTGCCCACTTCTTTCCAACTACTATTTTACCGCTCTTAGCAACCAATTCCTCTTCCTTTTAAACCGTTTTCCAGTTAAAGACTAATTCTCTAAGGGAAGTTTGGACCAAAAACTAAGAGTCTTGACCCAAACTCCCATAAGCTCTTTCTTCATAACCATCTCCATGCGGTCGGCTATAGATCTCTCTACTATGGCAAACTTATTTGTTTTGCCGAGCATATCTTCCCGAATATACGGAAGGATCGCCCAAGCCACAACTGCTCGATCTAAAATTAATTATCTTTTAGGACCGAGGAAACTACGTTCCAAGCCACTCTTCGAGTACCAGGAAGGCCCAAACCACTATGCACATCCCGTAAGCCATGTCGCTTTTCTTGAACCAATAAAGCCATATTCAAAGTAAATACCCACCGGGTCGATGGAAGCAAATTGACTCAAACAGTTGGATCAGTGGAATATGACCCTTGCCTTTCAAAAACCAACGTCGTCCCGGCAACATCGAGAGGACCCAAACTTAAACTCGTCGCGTTGCCTAGAGATAGGAAACGCCGAGGAGCATTCAAAAATTAAACTCCTTGCGTTCCTCGGAGAAGGGAAACGTCGAGGAGCACTAAAAACTAACTACCTGCATTTTCCGGAGATAGGCAATGCCAAGAGCACTAAATAACTAACTCCTCGTATTGCCCGAAGATAGGCAATACCGAAGAGCATCAAAACTTACACTCCTTGTGTTACATGGAGATAGGAAACGCCAAGAAGGACCAAAAGCCACGCATCTCACAAGTCGCGCATCAAAAAGTAATTTGTCACGTTGCTCGAAGATAGACAACGTTGAAGACCACTAAAAGACTAACTCTGTGCGTTGCTTGAAGATAAGCAACGATGAGGAGCATCAAAAACTAACTCCTTGCGTTGCCTGGAGATAGGAAACACTAAGGACCATCAAAAACTAGCTCCTAGCATTGTTAGGAAACGCCGGGAAGCATCAAAAATTACACTCCTTGCATTGCTTGAAGATAGGCAATGCCAAGGAGCACCCAAAACATAAACGCCTCAGGTTTCCCAAGATAGGCAATGCCGTGGATCACTAAAAAACTAATTCCTTGCATTGCTTGATGATAGGCAATGCCGAGGAGCACTAAAGACTAACTCCTTGCATTGCTCGGAGATAGGCAAGGCCGAGGAGCATCAAAAGCTAACCACTTGCGTTGCCCGAACCGAAGATAGGAAACACCGAGCACCATAAAAAAAATAACCCCTCGCATTGCCTAGAGATATGCAACATCGAGGAGCATCAAAAATTGCACTCCTTGCGTTTCCCAGATATAGCAGCGCTGTGGAGCACCATAAGCCGCGCCAAAATGCATGCTTCCCACATTGTTCGGAGATAGGAAATGCCCAGGAGCACTAAAACATGTACATTACATAAGTCACGCACTAACTCCTAAAAGGCACGCTCCTCACATTGCCCGAAGATATGCAAAACTGAAGAAAACTAAAAGCTGCGCATGCTCCTCACATTGCCCGAAGATAGGCAACACCGAAGAAAACTAAAAGCCATGCATCCAATAAGCCATGCATCCAATAAGCCATGCGCTAATTTTTAGAATACAAACCCCTCACGTTTCCTAAAGATAGGCAATACAGAGGAATTTCATAAGTCGTGCACTCTCAAAAGCCGGGCACTTCGATTAACAGGGATCAACTCCTGCTACCCGAAAGAACCAACATTACTTCGGTAGTACCATCAAAGCTCACAAACCAAGAAGTCGGTAAAGAATTCTGAATTTTGACTAAAGTTAATGCACAAAATGTCAAAATTCAAGGCATTTAATTCATGAGTTCCCAGAGATAGGAGCTGCGACATACCTTTGTCTGGGGCATCCAGGGAGCCGCCTAGAACGTCAAGTCTCACATCAATTGTCCAGAATAATCAACCCTGTGGGCTGAGGTGCACAAAACACATTAACACTTGGTCAGGATAAAAGATCACTCTAATTTGCAACAAAAGGAGAAATTTACTGTTGTCCAAAGATAGACAATGATGGAAGGTTGTTCCAGAATCAAATCATCAATGCACCAATTTCCAAAAAACAGAAGTAGGTGCTCAACTGAGGTCTCAAGCCCTAACTTGTAGAAAACCGGCTGTTATCCAAAGACAAACCATGAAAAGGAGAGAACGCTCGAAATAGAGTAGCTAAACCACCGATTCCCGAAGATTGGAACAATTTAATGAGGTTGATATCCACAATAATGCTGTGAACCTAGCATAATGTATATGGCCTGAAAAAATCAAGGTTGAGTGCCACAGATTCAAGACAAACACTACCGAACTCTACTGGTCTGTGATCGGTGTAGGAATGAATGCGGTCATACCGAGGGCAATGCGATAACTTGCTCTTTAATTTCAGATTTTCTATAAGAACCTAAAATGTAGCACCTAGAAATGAAGGGTCCCGCATGTAGTCATCAGAAAATAATAAAAAACAGTTGGAGGAAATTTGATTTTCATGAATAAGAATAACTATGGAATTGGTTAAGCAACAACCTTGCATCTTCAAGGGTAACACTTGACGGCTATAAACAAAGCAATGCAATGGAAAAACTTGGGACTCTTATCGCTAGAGAACATAGTGCATCCCGAAGTTAAACAACGTTGAGAAATCCACCACATTCGGTTAAAAGGAATCTACTCAACTCTACATGATCGGATGAATGATTCAACTATCACCAAACTAGCTTTATGTCTCCAGAGCGCGGACTAGAGTATAAACGATTGAAAAAATATCAAAGTCCCCGGAGCGTGGGCTAGAGTACTCTAAGTCCCTAGAGCGCGGACGAGAGTATAAACGATTTACAAAATTCTCTAAGTCCTCGAAGCGTGGACTAGAGTATAAATGATTTACAAAAATCTCTAAGTCCCCGGAGCACGGACTAGAGTACAGTAAGTCTCCAGAGCGTGGACTAGAGTATAAACGATTTACAAAAATCACTAAGTCCCCAGAGCATGGACTAGAGTATAAACGATTTACAGAAATCTCTAAGTCCCCGTAGTGCGGACTAGAGTATAAACGATTTACAAAAATCTATAAGTTCTTGAAGCATGGACTAGAGTACTCTAAGTTCCTAGAGCATGGACTAGAGTATAAACGATTCAGAAAAATCTCTAAGTCCCTAGAGCATGGACTAAAGTATAAACGATTCGCAAAAATCTCCCAATCCACGAACATGAACTGAAGTACAAATAATTTGGTGAAAATACGACCACCTACAAAAGAACGCTATGTCCCCGTAGAGTGGACCGAAGTATGAACACAAATTGAGCGTGAGCCAACTGCTTACAGTATGGCTACGAGTTCTCAGAATGCGGACTAAAATGCAAACACCATGAACCGATGAGTGGGTTTCAACGACCCGATATTCCAGTAATTTCGACCTAAAATCGGCAAGAGAAATGCAAGACCATCACCAACATGACTTCAACACTGCCTATAAATAGGCAGCACGAAGAAAATACTTCTACAATCCAACCATCGAAGTGCTAGCTTTCGAAGACCGAAACTAGTACCCAACTGGATTAAGAGCATTGCTGAATCGATAGAGAAAATCAAACCCAAACTCCTGAGTGTCGGTGTTGGCTTGCCAACGCCAATGCCTTCTTTTATCTTTTAAGTATTGGTGCCGCCCTGGCAACGCTAGGAAAATTTTCTATTTTCTCAATACCAATGTTGCCCGGGCAATGCTAGAAAGCTTTCTATTTCATAAGTTCTGGTAGTACCCCGGCAACTCCGAGAAACATTCTACTCATTAAGTGCCGGTATTGCTTCGGTAATGCCAGGAAAACTTTAATCTACATGGCTGATGAGAAATATTCATTGCAATGAACCATTAATGCACTAGCTTCCAGAGATAGAAGTTGGTCCCCAACCGAGTTTCTACCTTCTCTTCGAAAAACTAATGTTGCCTAATGACAGGCAGTGACCGGAAGACATATCCTTTCAAAGGTCATCTAGATGGGTCGACCTTTCATCACAGGAATCAACCACTACATAAGAATAAAGCAGAGTCGAAATGAAATCTCAGGATTGAGTCATCCATGTACTAGTTTTTAGGGATGAAAGCTGGTACACAACCAAAATTCCTAAATTCAAATTAGAAAGAATTTAGACACAGCCGAAAAATAGGCAGCCTTGAGGAAATGTTGCTTGGAACCAAATAGTTAGGTTATCAATTCTCAAAGATAGGAGCTGACATATGAACCAAACTTCCGTGACAATGCCAGCAACCAAGAAGAGCATGCATAGCCAAGAACAAGCAGGCGCAATCATGGAAGGCAAAAAAAATCCCTGAACGTCCTCAATTCCAGAATGGGATTGAGAGCCAAACTGGGGGGGGCAATTGAGCAATTTTCCCCCACAGATTTCCATCTCTCGTAATCGCCCAAATACAGACATTCGAAATAGCTAGTCCCTCAAAAAGAGATAGAAGCACAGATACTTGATCGAAAGAAATATTTCAAAAGTCCAAACGTGAATAACCATGAGGTTGGTTAGATAACGGTTCTATATTACAAAACAGAGCATTTTGGCGACAAAATCACCAACAAAGGAAATGAAGGATTTAACGCTCAAAAATCCACTGTTGCTCATAGTTTGGCGATGACGAGAAGGATCAATGACCTACTTACGGTCTAACTAGATCATTCGGTTCCAACTTGCAGGGTAATGCCATTACCCAAATTTTGGTCATGCTATTTGAAGATCCACAACATCAAGGAAAAATCCATAAAGTTGAGTCATCTGTGTATGATTTTCCAAAGATAGAAACGTCTACATGATTAGGATCTCAACGTAGGACTCAGAAGAATTTACTTTAGCAAAAGATGCCAGAAACGCGTCTTTCAAATAAATGCCATATCATTAAAAAAACTCAGATCTTATGATCAAGCAACAAAGTCCCTAATTCCCGAAGAAAGGAGTTATCATGTCAATCAAACTAGGGCAATCGAACTTATTGCTTAGGAAACCCAGTCTCCTAAAACATGTTGGCTTGGTGTCAAATTAATCAGATCTACGGACTAAGGCATTTACACCAACACTTTTTGAAACTAACTCAATTGAGCATAAGCATAGATTAGCTATAGAACTGGCTAGACCAAGCTATTTTATAGTTTTGAACAAGCCATGAAATAGAATATGTTGGAATGACCGCAGAAGTATTACTTGCATATATAAAATTAAAGTAAATGAGTATGCTGCACATAAGCACATGAAGTGCAACAGTGAGAAAAATAAACGTTCGGAATCGAGCAGTTATCTAATGGTCCCGGAGACCGAGGCTGGTGTGTGTTGAGTCCCAAAAATACGCAAGAGATGGATAATCACAATCGAACAACTCATATGCTAGTTTCCAAAGGCTAAAACTATGCCAGATTGAACTTCACCTACAACTCTACAAGAGCAACTATGCCTTGTAATTTAACTGCAATCAGTCCTCCCAATATGATTGGTATAATAAGCGAAGCCAGATTTCTGAAGGACCCAGCTTCTGAAGGAGTGGAAGAACCTCCACTAGACTAAAGATTGGATACCAAAATATCATTTTCAACGACAAAACTTGGCATTCAACCCTATCAGGTATGTTTTACTTTAAATAATATCCTCGTATAACCAATGCCCGAAATCAAAGGGAAATCAATGTATGTTGACCAATTGGGTCCTGAGCGTTGATCGGGGCAGATGCAGTGTGTTATCTACATGAGAAGAATCCAGTATCCTGAATAATTGCGAACAAACAATCCAGTATAGCTAGCCTTCTTGCATTTGAAAAAAAAATCCATATCTTTCTTTAAAATTATCTCTTCCACACCTACCCTTTATCGATCAACGATCGATAACAGAGCTGCTGTTCGAAGTAACGTAGGAAGCTTTTCTTTCCAGGATCACTGTAATACAAAATAGGAAGAGCGATACGATTGAATCATTCACTACATCTGATTTTGGAATAAATTGTCACAATGGAACTCAAAAACATCGAAGGGAACTTAACCAAATTCTCAAGAAGAAAAAGCTAAAGACAGAGAGTAAGACTTCACTCCAGAATGGCGTACAATCGTTCGAGACAAACTTAGCTTCACCGCCAGTCGAATTAAAACTATATGGGGCAACTCCAAACCTACATCATTCACCCGCTTACTGACCTAAAACCTTATGTAAACTACGAAGCAAAGATTGCATCATCAATACTAGGAATTAAAATTCAGATCAAAATGAAAAAAACTAACAGCTACCAGAAGTTAGTCAGTTGAAAACAACATCTTAAGGTGTCTAATGATTCATATTGAAAATTCAACACATGGCTGAAAAGCCAAAGCCAAATTTTCATAGTAGCCTCGACACTTACCTATTACTTCAAAGTACCCCAAGAAGCTATGGAGAGAAATTTGATTCGTTATAACAAGCAGTAGTAGTCGATACCAAAACTATGTAATCAATAGCGTAACATAATATACGTCTGTGAGACTTTAATGCGATTACTTGGAACCCACTAAACGGATACTATAATCGATAACTTCCAAAGCATGCCTTGTTTCCAATGAAGACGTACCCTGTGGGGCAAAGGTTATCCTGCTTTTTAACCCAACAGGACTCACTAAAAAGCAGAACAATCTCGTAACATCAGGATGGCTTTGGACCTAACCGAAAATGCTAAGGCACGCAGTGAACGATAGCCAATCTATATTACTGAGACAACAACCAAGATCGATTATACCAAGGGACTAGCCTTCTTACTGTTGAATCACTAGTTTTTGATTCATGACAAAGCAAGAAAAGGAGAATTCACGATAAAAAGAAAACGGACTACGGCTATATCATCAAAGACTTTTCATTTATGCTTTCACTGTCTAGTATGTATGATTGAGTCTTAGAATTATGTTAAAATCTATCATCAAGTAGTCCACACTTCATATGTCACATCAAAAATCAAAATAGAAGCATATTTATAAAAATGTTATAGCCGGTCGACTGATCAAACCCAACCAGTCGACTGACTGTGTACATATACGATATGCACTGTTTATTTTTTAAATATATTGCATAGTCAGTCGACTGACCAAGAACGACCAGTCGACTGACCTGAGACCAACTGCCATATTTTCAAAAAGACATCTTCTTCTCCGAAAGGATGCAACCCTTCTCTAAACGGAAATAGTTGCTTCTTTTCATCAGAACCTTCAACAATAGCAGTAACTCTTCAACTACTATATATAGATACTACCAAACACTTCATACTTACCGATTTTCATTCTAACTATCTAATACTCTTCTTGTGCTATAATCTTTGCATTCAAACAGCGAACATACTTTCTACTGCTTTGAATCTACAAATAACTTTCTTAATCTTCGATTCTTAGCATTACCTTCTCTTCATATCTTCACATACATTTCATATATACTTGAGGATTTGACTATAGGAGGCTTGTACTATCAGAGACAAATTAGCGTTATCAAGAACACATAGTGTCAGATATTCTTTATATTAGTGAACTCCTCTTCTACTGCTGAGGCGAAAATCATGTTCTGCTGCTCAGGTGTCTGTTCTGCTGCTCAGACTGTGTATACCTGTTCCTCCGGGTTAAGTGAGGATTGTTGTTAGTTAAATTCCAGAAGGAGTCTGGGACTGGACGTAGGATGGTGCTCCGAACCAGTATAAAATCTCTGGTGTCATTTTACTATACTACTTTTATATTCTGCACTATTTATACTCTGTGTTACTTTTATCCATATTATACGGTCCTATACACTTACATTTGGTATCAAAGCAAGACATCTTATAACCGTCAGAAAGTTATCTGATATCTTGCTAATATGGAAAATAACACCATCACTACCACTAACACTAGTTTTATTGAAGGTCAATCCACTGCCCGACCTCCATTTTTTAATGGCTTGAATTGTAATTATTGGTCTACTCGTATGAGAATTTATATGCAGCCTAACAGTTTTGAATCATGGAATATCACACAGAATGAATACACTCTTCCTACTGGAGAATAGTTCATTTGGTCAAACACACAAAAATTAGATGCAACTGCCAATGCTAAAGCTATGAACATGTTATTTTGTGCTCTAGATAGAAATGAATTTAATCGTGTTAGCATGTGTCAAACTGCTTATGAAATATGGAGAACGCTTAAAATCACTCATGAATGAACTAACAAAGTCAAACAAAGCAAAATCTTCATGCTCAAAAATCAGTTTCAAAACTTTAGAATGAAACAAGATGAATCTATCAATGATATGTACTCTAGATTTCAAGATATCTATCATTCACTATTAGGATTAGGAGAAAAGTACACTGATTTTGATATTGTATCCAAAATCCTAAACTCTTTAACGGATGAATAGGAAAGAAAAGTCTTGGCTATTGAAGAAGCTAACGACCTCTCTACCATAAAACCTGAAGAGTTAATAGGAAATCTAATGTCCTATGAAGTGAATTTACAGGAAAAACGAGTACAAGCACAAGACAAAATGAACATAGCTTTTCATGCTGAAGAAGAAAAGAATGAAGATTCAGATGAATAGATCTAGCATTTATTGCCAAAAATTTCAAAAAGTTCTTGAAATTCCAAAAAAATAACAAAAATAATGGAAAAAGAAATTTTCCAAACAAACCATCATCCTCGGTTCTAGAATGTTTCAATTGTCATAAGAAAGGTCATATTCAGAAGGAATGCCCAGAATTAAAGAAAAAATATTTCAACAAAGGCAGAAAAGACAAGAAAAAGAAAGCATTCTCGGTAACATGGGATGATTCAGACACTTCTTCATCAGAGAACAGTAGTGACAATGAAAACGAGCAAGCAAATGTCTGCTTCATGGCTACTGAAAACGAGGTTAGTAATTTTACGTTTGATGGTATAATTGAAATAAATTCAGAACTAGTTGATACTTTGAAAAATCTCAAAAGAAAATATAAGGAGACTCGTGAACATCATAACAAAGCAGAATTCGAAAGAGATATGCTTAAGGATGAGAAAAAATACTAAAGGAAGAACTTGAAAAATTACAAGAATCATTCTCTAATATCAATTCTCAACTCACTCTTTTGAGTCAAGAAATTGAAACTCAAAAAGAGAAGAATGACGCTCTTGTTTCTGAAAATCATGAACTAAAAACAAAAGTAAAATTGATAGAATTGGATAATACTAGTCTCAAAACTAAGTTAGAAAGCATCACCAAAAATGTTTCGAACTTTAATAAAGGAAGAGAAACTTTATCAAAAATTATTGATAACTCTCAATCTGTTTCAAGTAAGAAAGGATTAGGATATGTTAAGAAAACAACAGCTTTAATCCTATTACAGTTCAGACAAAAAGGAATTTTTACTCAAGCATAAAAGTTTGGGTTCCTAAAACAAACAACAGTTTGATTAGGAAGAAATATATAAACACCTTTTTAGAAACTGTTCATAAAAATAAAGATTATATTTTTTAAATGGAATACTGAGACCTCTTGGGTTTTGTTTCCTAAGATTTAACTCTTAGGACCCTATTAAAAAGAGTGGGTACCAATATTATCTTATATTTTTTGTAGGTCCCACTCAAGAAAAGAGGAAATGGATACTCGACAGTGGTTGCTCAAAACATATGATAGGAGACAAAGATATACTATCAAATATTATTTACTCAGATGGAGGCTCCGTCACATTTAGAGACAACTCCAAAGGATATATCATTGGCAAAGGCAACGTGAGCAACAATGGTATTTCAAATTTACCTCTTATTTCAAATGTTTTACTTGTCAAAAATTTAAAACATAATTTACTTAGCATCAGCCAATTGTGTGACAAAGGATTCAAAATCACTTTTTCGAAAAACAAATGTTGTATTTTTGATCAAAATCAAAATCTTATCTTTGTAGGAATAAAGACAGAAATATCTATGTTCTTAATATGAAAATAAATTATAATTTAGATACGTGTTTAGTAGCCAAAGAAAATGATCCTTGGTTATGGCACAAACGATTCTGTCATATTAACTTCAAAACTATAAACAAGTTATCTAAAAATGATTTAGTGAAAGGTCTACCAAAAAGGAATTTTAAAATTGATCATTTTTGTGATACATATCAGTTAGAAAAGTTAACTAAGTCATCTTTTAAATCTAAAAAGATCATTTCAACTTTATAACCACTTGAATTACCACATATGGATTTATTTGGACCAACACAAGTACAATCCATTAATCATAGTAGATATGTGTTTGTTATTGTTGATGATTTTTCTAGATATACTTGGACTATTTTTATGAAAAATAAAAGTGATACCTTTGGTAATTTTAAAACTTTTATTAAAAGAATTCAAAATTTTAAAAATTTTAAAATAAAAAACATAAGAAGTGATCATAGAGGTGAATTCGAAAACGAAGCCTTTGAACATTTCTGTAAGAAAAAAGGGATATTCCATAAATTTTCGTTCCCTAGAACTCCACAACAAAATGGGGTTATAGAACGTAAAAATAGAACCTTACAAGAATGTGCAAGGACTTTGTTAAATGGAAGTACGCTACCAACACATTTATGGGCTGAAGCAGTTGCAACAGCTTGTTATGTTTTGAATCGTGTTTCTATTCGACCACTAACTAAGAATACTCCTTATGAACTTCTTAATGGGCGAAAACCAAATATTTCTTACTTTAAAGTTTTCGGTTCAAAATGTTTTGTTTTAAACACAAAAGATCAGCTTGGTAAATTTGATCCAAAATCCGATGAAGGAATCTTTCTAGGATATTTGGATCAAAGCAAAGCTTATCGAATTTATAATAAAAGAACAAATATTATTGAAGAAACACTTCATGTATCTTTCAACGAGAATTTTACATCAATCCAAAGAATAAGAGATGATGAAGATTTCCTTGATAATACTACAAATACAGAAATTTCAAATCTTGAAAATAATGAAAACATTATTCACAATGACAATGAATTAAGATCTCCACCTAGATTATTAAGAGATCATCCGTCTGATAATGTTATTGGAGAACTCAATTCATCTGTTAGAACAAGAAGTCGATTAAATCAAGTGGGTCTTGTAGCCTTCCTTTCCCATATTGAACCAAAAAATATTAAAGAAGCATCTACTGATGAAAATTGGTTAATCGCTATGCAAGAAGAACTAAACTAATTCGAAAGAAATGACGTTTGGGATTTAATTCCACGGCCTAGTGATCAATCAGTTATTGGTACAAAATGGGTTTAAAAAAATAAAGCAGATGAATAAGGAAATATTACTAGAAATAAAGCTAGATTAGTTGCTCAAGGCTATAATCAAGAAGAAGGAATTGACTATGAAGAAACGTTTGCTCCACTCGCTAGACTAGAAGCAATACGAATCTTACTAGCATTTGCATGTTTTCATAACTTTAAATTATATCAAATGGATGTTAAAAGTGCTTTTTTAAATGGTTTTAATAAAAGAAAATGTTTATGTTGAACAACCTCCATTATTCATACACGAACAATTTCCTAACCATGTCTATAAGCTTAAAAAGGCTTTATGCGGTTTGAAACAAGCACCCCGTGCCTGGTACGATCGTCTTAAAGGTTACTTAATAGATTCTGGTTTTGAAATTGGAAAGGTTGATCAAACTCTTTTTATTAAAAGAAATAAGCAGGATATTTTAATTATCCAAATATATGTTGATGATATTATCTTTGGTTCTACAAAGACAGACTATGTCAAGAATTTTCTAGAATAATGACTAATGAATTTGAAATGTCACATATGGGTGAGTTAAATTATTTTCTTGGTTTATAAATAAAACAACTAGAAAATGGTAATTTTATTAGTTAAGAATTTTTTTGTAACAATCTAATTAATCGCTTTAGTATGGAAAATACTTCTACCAAACCAACTCCTATGAGTACGACCATACACCTTGATAAAGATGAAAATGGCAAAAGTATTGACCAAAAATTATATCGAAGTATGATTGGATCATTACTATATTTAACAGCTATAGACCTGATATAATGATGAGTGTTTGTTTATGTGCACGATTTCAAGCAGATCCCAAATAATCACATTTACGAGCAGTAAAACGCATACTACGGTATCTTAATAAAACCAAAGACTTTGGACTATTCTATCCAAAGGAATGTCCTTTTGAATTAGTATCATATAATGATGCTGATTTTGGAGGAAGCCGGACAGATAGAAAAAGTGCAAGTGGGACTTGTCATTTCATTGGACGGTCTCTTGTATCTTGATTTAGTAAGAAACAAAACTGTGTCTCATTATCGACATGTGAAGCAGAATATATTTCTGCAGCTCTGGCATGTGCTCAAGTTATCTATATGCAACAAACACTACAAGATTTTGGTTTCAATTTATCTAAGTCAGCTATTTTCTGTGATAATTCTAGTGCTATTAATTTATCTAAAAATCCTGTTAATCACTCACGATCAAAACACATTGACATTCGTCATCATTTTCTTCATGATAATATTGAAAAGGATTTGATAATTCTAGAATTTGTTTCCTCTGATAAACAATTGGCAGATATATTTACAAAACCTTTAAATGAAAACACTTTCATTAATTCAAGATGAGAACTTTGTATTATCTCTTTTAAAAATTTATAAATTTTATATATATACTATCTGTATTTGTATCTTCTCATAAAACATCTTGACAATATATATATACATATATATACACATATAACTCTCAAATTTTATCAAAATAAAAAAAATAAAATAAATAAGAAAAAAATTTATGACTCTAGAGAGACTTGAACCCATGACCTCTCCTTTATTATGTTTCAATTGCTTCTCACCAATTGAGCTATGTATGTTTCTTGGTCCAACTAGAAGCTTACTTTTCAATTATTCTGAAAATTTTCGTTCAAAAACAAAATACATAGCCACTGGAGCTCGAACTTGGGTCTCCTAGCTGGTAGTTTAATATCTTACCAGTTGTACTATGTATATTTTCCTGCAAAGTCATATTTTTCTTTCATTCTTAACCATTTATCCTTCAAATAATTCTTATCCACTATTTTTTATCTCTGGCTATTAGCTATTGATTGTTTATAACCACTTAATCGCAGCTCAAATTCATCTATATAATCTGCATTCTTTTCATTTCTTAATCATCCTTACAAACTTTTCAAACAAACTTTTAAAATTCAAGATCCTCATCAATGGCCTCTCATGACTCTTATGATTCCTCAAACTCCAAATTGTCCTTTGCTACTCCAACACCCTCGAGTAGCTATAATTCTTCCAGCAGCTCTACACCATCATTGCCAACTCCTACACCTGTACATGAACCGGGTCGATATCACATCGGATTTTCACCAAAAACTAAGAAATCTCGATCATCATTGTTTATTTCTCCAAAAACAAAAGGAAAAATTGACGAAATCCATCATTACCAACAGGAACAAGTCAATCTACAGAGAGAAATGTTTTACGAACAACGGATGAATTCCAATCGTCTTAGCCTTATAGAATCAATTGCCCTTAAATTTTATGGAAAATCATCTAAGCATGACGTTGTACAACCTTCAACATCTCGTCAGTCAAATTCATCCGGTTGGAACAAATGGGAACGAACTCCACCTCAACCTCCGGCATCTCCAAACTCATGGGAACGCCAAAATATTGGCCTCCTTTGCAACCTTATGTTGAGAACACCAAGGTTAAACCACAAGAATCCTCTCCAAAAACCCCTAAATAATCATGTTTTTTTGCTCTATTGTTCTATGTTTACTTGGATTTTCTTTTTGTATATGTTTGTTTTTTAATATTGTTTAAATAAACAATTTTTCAAGCTTCGCTACATTCTTTATCTACAGTCAGTCGACCGATACTTCAAACCAGTCGACTGTTTATAGGGTGAACAAACTATCGGGATATCAACCAGTCGACTGGTTCATATGGGTCAGTCAACTGATTGCAGAGTTAAAAACTCTCAGGTTACCAACCAGTCGACTGACCCACCCCGACCAGTCGACTGGCTGTACAAAAAGACTTCAATTCTGCTTTTCTTGTTTTCCTTTTTCATCCTCTATTCACTCTACCCTCTTCGTTTTTACTGCCTCCAAAACCCTAGCCTCCATTTTTCTTTCAGAAATTTCTCAAAATTTTTCAAACTAATGGTCCCTCCTAAATCTAAACGCTCAAAACAAGGCTCCTCATCATTTGTTGACACTCACGTTGCTCATTGGCTATATGATGCAACTGCAAGTGAACGGTGGGAGAAGATGAAGAACTCTAGGATTTTTGAAGGCTCCTTTATGGTTTATTCTGATTTCGGTGCCTACTCTCTTCAAGAATTGATGCGAAGATGTGGCTTAGAATCACTCCTTGACTACAATGCAAACCGCCACAATATCAATCATCTTATGGTAAAACTCTTCTTCGCCAATTTAAATCTTGGTCACCAACAACCATCAAATCAAATAATTGTGTGTGAAGCTTGATATGTGGACAACAAATTTTCTTTTCCCTTGATAGAATAGCACATATACTCCAATCTCCTAATGAAGGAATAGATTTAAATGATGTAGAATGCAATCCAAGGAAAACAGATAGAATAAGTCATATGTTCAAGGGTGACGACGTGATGGAATTGCGTTCTAAACTCCTTCGTCCTAAAGTAAGAGTTTTGCACAAGACGCTTATGCGCTCTATTTTGCCCCGAACCGGATCATATGAACTAATTTATCCGGAAAATTTCAAAGCACTTTATGCCATTTGGGGAAATATACGAGTTAATTGGTTGCGTTGTATAATGGATGAATTCCTCACTTTTAACCATGGGAGTATGCATGTTATATATTTTAGAGAATATATTATGCGACTACTTCTAGATGCGGGTGTTCGTCAACCGGATTCCGAATTCTCAACTATCGGAATGATAAGTCCATAAGCCTTATGAAGCTACATACACGACCGCCACTACTTAATTTGAAGATTGGAAGCATCAACAGGCTCAACAACAACAATCTAGAGGTCCTACAATTCGAGAATTGGTCGCGCAACAAGAAGAAGGCGATACTCACTTAACTACTTCCTCTAGCACTAGTGAATCCATCGAAATTCTCTCCCGCAATCAACTTATTTTGGATTCTAGACTCAAGAAAATGGATAAGAAACTCGATAAAATCAAAGGTTTCTTTTCTACATTATGGGATGCATTATCTTGTTCTTCCTCAACTGCTGCCACATCTATTGCTCAAGGAAAATGCCCCGCACCTCGATTTACATGGTCAACTTCCGAAGAGCATACTAGTAGTGACACTAATGGCACAGGTAGTGGTGCTCAAGGAGCTTCTAGACCAGGAAAGGAGCCCGCACCAGAGGGAGAATACAATTGGGATCTTGATGAATAGATCTTTTGCTGAGTGAGTTGGGTATGAATTATTTGCTTATCTAAAAATTTTATTGTCAATTTAAACATATTGAATCTTGCAACTTATTTATCTTTTGAGACTTGTACTAAATAGTCTCTCTTTGATATTTATCTATGCACTTTACATTCATATTTTATTTGCCGTCTCTCCTTTTTGTTGATGACAAAGGGGGAGAAGAATTGTCCTAATCATCTTTATGCAGGTATAAGAAGCATCATATATTCATGGGGAGTATTTTATATTTGTTCTCTAGAATTCTTTAATATATACAGGTTTGTCATCAATCAAAAGGGGGAGAATGTTGAATCACTAGTTTTTGATTCATGACAAAGCAAGAAAAGGAGAATTCACGACAAAAAGAAAACGGACTATGGCTATATCATCAAAGACTCTTCATCTATGCTTTCGCTGTCTAGTATGTATGATTGAGTCTTATAATTATGTTAAAATCTATCCTCAAGTAGTCCGCACTTCATATGTCACATCAAAAATCAAAATAGAAGCATACTTATAAAAATGTCACAGCCAGTCGACTGACCAAACCCAACTAGTCGACTGGTTGTGTACATATACGATATGCACTATTTATTTTTTAAATATATTGCATAGTCAGTCGACTGACCAAGAACGACCAGTCGACTGACCTGAGACCAACTGCCATATTTTCGAAAAGACATCTTCTCCGAATGGATGCAACCCTTCTCTAAACGGAAATAGTTGCTTCTTTTCATCAGAACCCTTCACCAATTGCAGTAACTCTTCAACTACGATATATAGATACTCCCATAGTTGCTTCTTTTCATCAGAACCCTTCACCAATAGCAGTAACTTTTCAACTACTATATATAGATACTCCCAAACACTTCATACTTACCGATTTTCATTCTAACTATCTAATACTCTTCTTGTGCTATAATCTTTGTATTCAAACAGCGAACATACTTTCTATTGCTTTGAATCTACAAATAACTTTCTTAATCTTCGATTCTTAGCATTACATTCTCTTCATATCGTCACATACATTTCATATGTACTTGAGGATTTGATTATAGGAGGTTTGTACTATCAGAGACAAATTAGTGTTATCAAGAACACATGGTGTCAGATATTCTTTATATTAGTGAAGTCCTCTTCTGCTGTTGAGGCGAAAATCCTGTTCTGCTGCTCAGGTGTCTGTTCTGCTATTCAGACTGTGTATACATGTTTCTCCGGGTTTAGTGAGGATTGTTGTTAGTTAAATTCCAGAAGGAGTCTAGGACTGGAAGTAGGACGGTGCTCTGAACCAGTATAAAATCTCTGGTGTCATTTTACTATACTACTTTTATATCCCGCACTATTTATACTCTGTGTTACTTTAATCCATATTATACAATCCTATACACTTACACTTACAACCCAATCAGCAGTTGAGTGCAAACAGCTAGTGAACAACTATCAAAACGAAATGACAATGATAAAAGACTATGGAAAAATCTCCAATTCCAAACTCCGAAAAAATCCTAAGTGTTTGGATCATTAGCGACCCATGCCTCTCCTCAAACCTTCAAAACGAGCTGGCTAAGGAACACTACAAAAAGAGGCCAAGACATTGACTCGCAAACAAGCCTATTCTATGGGTCGCTAGTGACCCATAGTCCATGGGTCGCCAGAAACCCATGTTCTTGTCTCGTTTTGCAATCCAAACGCTCCCTGGGTTGATTCCTACCTACCTACGAGCTGATGATGAAGTGGCATGGCCCAGAAGCACTTCGATCCATATAAATACCATCTTACCTGCAACATAAACTGGATCTTCTCTGGGCTGGTTGTTGAAGCTTTGCTAGAATTATTCTTCACTCTTTACCTCCCTCATAACAATCTCCAAAGGAATACACTATGATTCTCCAGTGGATTCCAACTCCGGATATTCAATCTAGCTAGGAAACAAACAAAGCCTTGTAATCATACATCTCTTATAACACCAATCAATCTATGATAAAACTATAAAGTGGATTAGGCCTCATTAACAGCCGAACCACTATAAAAATTCTTTGTCTACTTTCTTTTACTGTTCTTTCTTGATATCTGTTATCTGTGATATTGCTCTGTCGGAACAAGGCTGGTGCTTTCGAACTCAAACCAGGGTATTGGTCCATTTTTTGGGTCAGCAGGCTAAATATATGAAGTAGGGATAACAGCCATATAAACATATAGAAATTGATTTTAAAATAAAGTATTACCTTTTTATGATCCCAACGATTGTCAGCACCTTGGTTTGTTATGATTCCCTTTTCCAAACTCTAGGTTTTATGTCATCGACTATGGGTTACAACACCATCAACAAGGCATCATCAATTTTCTATCGGTAGGGGATAGGGTTTGCTTTTGTGTGGAAAGCATGAAATATGGCTATTTATAGGCAACCACATGATAATTATCTTCCACCATTCTCAAATCTGGAGACCAAGTCTTTAACCTTTCCTTTGATTTGGCCATCCCCTCCCCCATTTGGGCTTTCCAAACTTCGAGCCTAACTATTTAACAAATAACAATTATTTAATCAATATCTTAAGCCGTTACCTTAATTAAATTGATATACAACAGTTATATGTCTTTACAGTAAATTTTAAGACTTTAAATAAATAATTAAAATGTCATAAAAATTCAATACAACATTTGTATTAAGTATTGATTTAGAACATTTATAAACAAATTTTAGAGTGGTCGAACTTCAAAATTAAATAACAACACGGTCATGTTGATACTATGGTGTAAACTTGATCTTCAGTCGATATTTAAACAACTTAAATACTAAAGCCTGTATAGACTTTGTTAAATTACGGTATTAGGCATAAGTTCAGTCACTTATAGATCATTTTGGTAAAATCAAATTTCAAATCTTTATTAAGCTACACCTTGTAAAAATATTTTGTACACATTTTCTTTTCATCGTCACTATTTCACTAATTATTTGTATCAAAGGTCGAAAGCTCAATTAGTATTTATAATTAATTGCATATACCACTTTAATATCCTTGTTCAACCCGATAGTATTCATCCATTAATTGTTCTACTCTGGCCAAAGATTTTGACTTTGAATTAGCTACCAATTGTGGTGATACTAACCTTCTACAATGAAAGAAACAAATCCTTTCTTGAGTAATATTTCACTTTAAGTAGTTCAATGTATACCCAAGTGCGGTCATATCATGTGCTCAATGCCATTTGATTGACCATAATCAAAATATAGCCTATGTACTTGAGATGGACAGTACCCTCAAGTCTAAAGACTACTGTATTGTTACAATGAGATATTCTATTTTAACATGGTTGTATCAACCTATAGAAGACTCGTGTTGAGTTGTTTTATGATTTTTCAAAATAACCACAGATACATTACAAATTAATGTCCCTAATGGTCATGAGTAATTTATCATCCACCTAAGAAGAGCATTACATACATTAGTCTCAATAGACATATTGGTATCCTTTACTCAATATCTCGACTAGGAAAATTCAAGAAATAAATGTTTAAATATTATTTCAATACTCATGGTTGTGAACCATTCGCAACTATAATCAATAAAATACTTTTTATAAGGACTTTCTACTTATATATTTAATGTATTTAAAACATTTCTTATACTTATTATAAAAATATATAATAGAAAACTGAAACCAAAAGCATACTTTATTTTGAACAAGATTCCCTATAAGAGTTAACTTTTTGGTAACAAGAATGATATTTTATTTAAGTAAAACACTCATTATGATATCTCAAGGGCTCGAACGCATAACCTATATAACCTTTGTCTAAAGAACCATAACTCTAACCACTTGAGCTAGAGGTTCTTGACTATATAAGAGTTAAGTTATATAATCTACTTACATAATTGCTCCTAGGGGACACCCTTAACACCATCAGTTACGTCTCTCAGAATAACAAATGCTCTACCTTATTTTATCAATCTAATGAGTCAAGTATTTAGGGAGTAATTGAAAAAATTTATGAGTCTTTATAGACAATATTCTTGTTTATTGAGAACCGAGGAGGAACATAAGTTGCATTATAGAGTAGTACGTCATGTATTAAGAAGACACCAGCTAAAGGAAAATTTTCCAGATGTCATTTTTGGAGTAGGGAATTTCGCTTTCTTTGTCATGTTGTTTCTGAGCATGGATTATCTGTTAATTCGAGTAAGATGATTACGGTCTAGGATTAGGGTGTACCAAAGAATTCTAAAGAAATTAGAAGTATTCATGGTTGTTCGGCTATTATAAGAAGTCCATGTAGGACTCAACTAAGGCTTTTGCACTATCGATCCGGCTTACCAAGAAAATATTTTTGTTCTTGTGGAATGCAGAGTGTGAACATGCATTTGTTAGTTTAAAAGTGTTGCAAACTAATGTGCGTGTTTCAATGATTCAAAACAATACAAATCCTTTTATTGTATATGCTAATGCTTATATTATTGGACTCAAAGCTATGTAGATGTAGGAAGGTAGAGTAGCGCCATATGCCAGTAGACAGCTGAAGGCCAACGAGAAGAATTATCCAATCATGATCTTAATATGGGTGCTTTAGTATTTTCACTTAGGTCTTGGATACATTACCTATTGAGTGAGAGATTGGAGTTATATACGTATCATAAATCCCTCTAATGCCTATTTTCTCAAAAAGAATTACATTAAAGGCATCAGATGTGGATGGAATTCTTAGCTTCACATGATAGTATCGCATACACTTTAGACAAAGGAAATGTAGCAGCTTATGCTTTGAGTAAGAAGCATGTGAATTTAGCTCTACATTTGTGGAATGGAAGCCGTTATCCAATGTTTGAATCGAGCAGCATCTGAGTGAATTTGAATGTCGAGATAGAAATGGAATGGATCAAAATTTTGAAGGCATACTTAGAATAGCTTGGAGGAACAACTTAGGAAATTTGATGTTGAGTGAAGCTAAACTATATGGTTGGTATCGACCAATTGTGGTAAGTACTGAGCTGATTATCCAAAAGGGGCATGCGTATGGGCTTCGGAGGACTTAGGACTTGAAAATTCTAAGAGAGTTAAAAGTGCGGTAACAACCATTTTTGTAACATTCCTGTTTTTTTAGCCAAATTAATTTAGTGATTAATTTGAATTTTTTGAATTTGATTTAGAATTAATTGGTAATTTAATTTGAAATTTCCAAGGACAAATGAAATAAAATATTTGTTTGTTTATTTAAAAATACAAATTGATTGTATATTAATTTTTGAATTTGAAATTTAAAAATAAATATTTTAATAATATATTGGAATTGTTAACTTTGTATTTTGAAAAAATTAAACTATATATGTATACAAGATTTTTTATTTGTGTATAATTGATTTTTAAATCATTTTTCTTTTATAAGCACAAAATATAAAACAAGAATGGATAAATGTTTTAAAATATACATATGTAAATAAACATTTAAGCTTTGATATGAGTATATCTTTTGAAATCTAAGTATAAGAAATAAAGTACACATGAGATAAATTTATTCATAAATTAAAAAAAGGTTTAAAATACAATTTATAAATCAATAATTGTTTGTAAATTAAACAATATATTTAAACTAAGGGTTTTTAACATAAATTCCTTTCTTTCTACAAATGTAAGGTTAAGATTTTTTATACTTACATATGTTGTTTTAATATAGAATGTAAAGACAAGTCTTTACTTAGTTTTATCATGGTTAAACAAGTGGCATTATTGTCCGCAAGCAGTGGCGTAGTGGTAAGATACTTTCTTCCTGGTAAGCAGGTCGCAGGTTCGATTCCCGTCTGCCCTGCTCCCAATTTCAAGGCGCGGAGGTGAGTCCTCGTTAACCCAAACAAAATGGTTTGGGGCATCAAATCTTTGTGCTGGGCTAGCTAAAGGGGGGGTCAGTGTGGCGGACAGCTGTATTCTCTAGCTCTACTCTCCGTAGTAGGGTTTTAAAAAAAACAAGTGCATTATTACCATAAAATTGAAGTAAATAGGAAATATATGTACAAAAAAATAACCAGGCTTCAATTTTCTTTCATTTGAAAAATTGAAAACAAACTAAAGAGAAATCAAATCTGAAGCAAACAAAAACTTCTCCACAAACAAGATTCAAATCATCTCAAATCTAAAAGCAACCAGATCAAAATAAAAAAACACTGTCTCTGTTTCCAGTTTCAACCTGAAGAAAATTACAAGCTAACCTGAAAATAAATTAAAAGCTTCAGTTCAAATGTTTCAAGATCAAAGTTCAAACACATCAAAATAAAGCTTCGGATCAATAAATCAAAACAGAAAGACAAGATTATCAAAACCTGGAAAATCAAATTCAAACAACAGTTTTTTTCAAATCCAGACCTGGAAGATTAAAACCCAGTAGATCGAAAAACAAATTCAACTCAAAACTAGTTCATATCAGAACATCATCTCAATCAAGCATGCAAGTTCAAGCAACTAAATCTATTTCCAGTTTTCAACATTCCAGACCTCTGTTTCCCAATTCCAGTTTTAGGCTCTAAAGTTGTTCTCTGTCTTCAATCAGGTGAGCAAACTTACCTCTTTGATTCGATTTATGACCTAATGTGGCAATTTATATGTGATGAAAAGCTGTTAATCTGTGTGCATGTATACAAATATGTATACAAATACTTGTGCATGTCTGAAAAAAGCATAAATTGTCTCTGTCTATATGCTACAGGTTTCAAACCTGTATAAAAAAATTTCAAAATTTCTTTCCTTGAACCTTTTTAGGTTAGAGACTCTAAATGAAAAATGCATGTATATAGGTAACATGATTTTACAAAAAATAGTTTCAGGTTTCTATATTAGATAATTATTTCAAAATAAGAAATTTACAGTAATAATCAATATAAGTCAGAAAATCAATTGATCTAATTTCACGATTTGATTTCATAACTTGATTAGTATTTGGAAATGATGAATTTTAGTAAAGATTTCATGATTTTTAAATTAGAGAATGTTGCGTATTCGTGAGATGAACGAAAATCAATTTTTTGTCAATATCCGTCGATCTAAGAACAATTAAGTTTTGAGTTCGAATCTGGAGGGGGATAACGCGTTGTAGGTTGTAGGAAAAATGATCGCAAATTTTCTCATCAATCGTGGTAGCCGTACGAAACCAATTTAGGGTTTAAAAGTAGTTTTTAGTTGATACTAGAAATAGGGTTGTTGCGTCTTTGTGGTTGATCTACAAGCGATCGCATAAGGGGGTTAGACACGTAGGGTTATGACGAAGCTTGGGACGTGGTGGCAAGGCCTCAGGCGATTGGGATCGTCGTCGGCAAGCCAATTTCGTTGGGGAGTTTTAGGTTCCAAGGTATGCTGAATTACTCATTTTTGACTCAGGCTAGATATGTCGATTCTAGGTGTTTGAATAGATCCTCGAGGTCGTCGACGATGTGTTAGAGGCGGCGTGGATGGTCGGAGATAGCTAGTCAGATTGTACACGTGCACGGGGTAGCAAAGTGTATCTGGGTGGATTTGAAAACGAGGAAGAAGAGAAGTGACCTAGGGTTTTGATGAATCATATTTAACACGAAGACGTGCTCGGGTATGCTGTTGGCTTTGGAATGCGAATACATTACCAGATTCAAAGTTTTAAAATAAAAACAGAAAAACAAAATGAAGAGCATAAGGAAAGGGGAGAGATTTACTCGGAGACATGCTCAGGAAAAGCGTGGTCGGAGCTCGGGAATTTTTAAAGTTGGCTCGGGGTTTTATTTTTGAGTATTCCGGGTTTTAAAATTTAAATGGAAGATATGTTTCAGGTTTTAAATTTTCAACAGAAAACAGGAACCTGGTCTTAATGCAAATGAATGGTAAAAGAAAAACAAAAACAAATTTTCCAAAGGTAAGTATTTACTAAGTTTTAAAGTTTTTAAAACAAGTTTAACGAGTTTCAAAGTTTAAAATGTTAAATGTCTTTGAATTGTTTAAATTAGTTAAGGATTAAGTAAGTTAATTTATGATAAGTAATTAAAGGTAATTAATTACTTAAAGTTAATTACTTAATGAAAGTAATTAAGGTTAATTAATTAATAATTTAAGTTTGATTAATCAAGTAATTAATGAATAATTAATCAAAAATAATTAATTAATGAAAGTAATTAAGAATGGATAATTAATGATTAAAGATTGATTAATCAAGTGTTTAAAGGAAAGAATAATTAATTAATGTGATTAATTAATTAACTTAATTAATTTGAGAATAATTAATTAATTAAAGGTTAATTAAGTAATGAAAGTAATTAAGGGATGATTATTAATTAAGGATTAATTAATTAATTATTGTAAATAACTAAGGATAATTAATCAAAGGATTAATTATTAATTAAAGGTTAATTAATGATTAATTAAAGGATAATTAATTAAGTGTTTTGTAATTAATTAATATTAATTAACCAGGATTTGTAGTTTCTTCATAGGTAATTAATCTGATTTAAACTAATCAGATAATCAATTAATCTTCCTTATGGATGACTATATTCTATTGAATGTTGTGAATTGTTTGATATCTCTACTGTGTAATGCTTTGTGATTTGAATTGTTTTAATTCAAGCTATGATGAATGTAATTTATTTACTTATATATCTGTGGTGAATGTAAATTATATTATCTATGGATCTATGTACAGAAGATAAGCGTTATAGGATTATACTTCTTATCGATATTGATGTGCTTGAATCTGTAATGATTGATGTTGTTGCACTATTGTGTAAAACCCCCTGGACTACACCATACACACACAAATATGGATTGCACGAGGAAATTGGTTAAGTAACAGATTTTTGAAATGGTTTTAAAAGTGAATTTTGAATTCAAATAATTTTGGAAATAGAATTGGGATAAATATGAAAAGTTTTTGAAAAGAAGTTTTGAAAATAAAAGTTATTTGAATAGCTTAATAAGTGTTTTGAAATTTTAATAATTTGATTGGAATTTGAATTTCAATATTTGAAATTGAATTCTATGTTTGGTAATTATGGTTTAAAAAGGTTATACAAGTTATAAATGTGTTTATATGGGTTTTAAACCATTTAAAAAGTATTGTTTTGGGAATTTAAATTTAAACCAGGTTTTATAATTGAAGGGCTTTAACTTGTATAAATGTAATCGGATTTTTTGGAAATGAAAACTATTTGTTTTCAAATAATAAAAGCTTTCATATAAAGAAAGGACTTCCAAATTGTATCGAAAGATTTCAAGTTTGAAATGAAATTGTGAATTGTTTTTCAAAGCTATGAATGAATCTTTGTGAAAGATTATTAAAGAGGATTTTAAATGGTGTATCTTTTAAAAGATTTGAATTGGAAATGGTTTTGAAAGCGATAAATTAAATCTTTGATTTAAATATTGGATGAATTAATCCAATTTGAAATGGAATTGTTTTGAAAAGCCATAAATAAATCTTTGTGAAAAATGGGTAAAATTTGTGAAGTGAGTCTTTTATTAAAAGATTTGTAAAATGGTAACTTGTTTAAACCATTTGAAAGAAAGGTTTTGGACTTTAAGTTGTGACTTAACTGAAATCCCAATATCCATATGTTTTTAAATATTGCGCTCATTATTCAGTTTAGCCGGGAGAATTCCTTGTGTCATATAACCCATTTCGAATAATGATACGACGATATGATAGCAATTGAAGACCGGTGATGAAGATCGGGTATTTTCGAAAACGAAAGGATAACCCATCGATTGTCTCTACACTGAGTCGTGCTGGTATAGAGATCTCCATATGTAATGGGGAGTCCAATCGGGATTGTGAATACCCGGATTGCAAGGGCTTCTTCGGAAGTGCCTTCGGTTCTGTTCGCACCCGTAACAGACTTGTATGGATGTGTGTCTGACATTACGCTTTGAGATGTAAAACCGGTTTTTATCAAATACATTTCTATTTGGTGGTAGAGATTTATTCTCTTAGCTTAACGCCCTTCTCTGAGACGTATGAGCTCAGAGGTTATGTAGTTGATGGTTACCAGTGATACATTCCCAATCTGGTAATGTGGCATACGAAGTGCTGCAGATCATTTCTTGATCAAAGCATGGCTTTGTGAAAAAGCGTAGCTTTGTGGACAAGACTGCATCAGGACCTATGTAACGACCAGTAAAATTTTGACAATTTTTAATGGTTTTATTTAGCGTATTTAATTTGATTTTTGAGAAATTTTAAATAATAATATTTTGAAATAAAATCTTACATTTGGATTGCGTATAGTTAAATGTGGCGAAATGATAAATTTTCATCAAAAATTAAGAAAGTATATTTTAGGGTGTGATTCTGTTCAATTTAAGTCAGTAATAATTGATATTCATAAAATAATTTATTTTGGAAAATTCAAGGCACAGCTGTTTTATTGGCCATCATTTCTTTTATTTATTTTCAAACGGTTCATTTTGCCTTTACAACGTGTCCTTCCATATTTATTCTTGCTGTCCAATCAAGCTATTAATTGCTTTGATTGTTTCTAAAACAATGTGTAGCTGTAACTTTTTCTACCGATTTCAATTGCTCAATAATTTTTCCAATTCACAGATAGACTTCCCCATTCCTAGCCATTAATAAACTTTGAAATCATCGTCCTTGCCTTTGGTTATTCCCCATTTTATAATAATAATTGAAATTTATAGCCATTTCAGTATATAACTTTTACACGTTTTATACTCATTTAATTTCAGCAGTCCATTGTCTTTAATTTTTAAACTGTTCCATTTTCTTCCCAGGCAACAGCTCACATTCCATTTCGCTCATAAATCAGTTTCCACTTTTACTCACCTGCTCACCATTTCTTCTATATATCCGTTTAATAGTTATATATAAGTTATAATACGTTTCCTTGATTCATCTCCTTTCCCTTATTCATTGACATACTAATTCTGGGAAGTGATTAATTTAAAAAAAAACCATCTTCCCCTCATTTCTTTAAACTTTCAGCTAAATTTTAGCTTGTGACCGTTGATGTACATTTCGTTATAGAGGTACGTTACCTTACTTATCTCCGGAATTTAAGGGTGAAAATTTTATTTTTCTAACCTTACGTTTCCTACGCTCCCTGTTTCCACTTCTTTCATTATGACCGTTCATTTTATATATACACTACAGCTGGAAAGTTATAAATGTATAAACTTAGATACGTTTCGTATTTATTATAAATTTAAAGCTTACCTTTAATTGTGACCTTTTGGTTTCCTTGCTTTCAAAAAAATTTGAACCATAGCCACGGTAATAAATTATTATAAATTTTTTAACTTAATCTAAGATGACCGTTGCTACTAGAATCGTTACTTTTCTAATATATTCATTCCTACTTTCACTGACATTTTATTTCTTCATTTTTCCACCGTCTAAAAAAAATGGTTATTCGTTTTATTTTATTCAGTAATCAGCGTGACTCTTGCCATTTACACCGCACCATATTTGACTGTTGATTTTCGTTTAGTATTCTTATTTTAAAAATATACCGTAGAGTAACGTTGCCTACACAATTTAAAAATTGCTTTAATAGCTCTTGAATAAATGTGTAGCTGTTACTTCGATATTTTTTCGTAATTGTGACTTTTCTCTTTCCTTCTGTTCAAATTTGAAACGTGCTACCATTTCTTTGCTTTGATTATTTTCCTGAATCAACGTGAATATTTTGCCTTAAATCCTCCACTGAATCATAGCACGTGATTCTGCTATTTCTTTGGTTACTTTTATTTAGTCGTTTCCATTTACTTCTGTTCGTATTTTCTTCCCTTTTTATTGCTTCTTCCTAAATTTCTCTTTTTTCCCTCTCTATTGTTTCTTCCTCTTCTATATAAACGGTCCTGGCACTACAAATTTCCGCCTCTCCTTCACCTTTTCCAAACTCCGCTCCTCCACCGAACCCACTCTTCCCCTTGCGCAATATCCATCGAAGATGCAGCTACCCTCCCATGTTTCCTCTATTGTTCGCATAACCAGGCATAGGTAAGTTAAGTTTATATTTGCAAGTGTTATATATATATATATATATATTATATATAGTTTTATATTTAGCTATGATATGGATGATTTTATCAATACACATCCCCTGTATGTGTTGTTGATGCATATTCTAGCATTCAAAGTTGGTACGCATAATTGTTTATATGGAGTATAGTTATGATATATTGACAGTGGTATAAAAATATAAGATGCATACATATAGTGGTTTATATAAAGTTGTTGGATTTGAATACATATATACCAAACGTGGTTTCCATTTTTTTTGAAAAGTTTGTTTTGTTTCTAGAAGTGTATGCATATTTAATATGTGTGAGTTGTGTTGGATCTGCAAATGGAGTCTGCATATTTGGCAAGTAGATTTATCTTCATTATTGTTTTAACATTGAGTCCATATATGTATATTTTAAAAACCATACTGTATGATTTATTTTATAAGTTTTGTAAATCCGTTATTATTATATATAATTTATAATAAATAGGTTTATAAATTTTGTTGAAGGTCAATTTACATCTTATTATTATGGAAGTTGTATAGGATTTTTGAAGTCGTTTATTTTCCTAAGTTCGTATATGACATATATTTATATAAAGTTATAATAGTGATAGATATATCTTTATGGCCTTATATATATATATCTATATACTTTGCATACACTTATGTATGGAGTTAGTTTTCTAATATATAAGTCTTCATTTCAGTTGGCATGCATGTTTGCATAAAAGTTAAGGCTGTATATATGTTTTAATGTAGACCAGTTGCTTTCGCAAAAAAAAATTTAAAGTTATATTACTTGCTATTTATATATATTGTATAAAGTTTACATTCTAACTTGTACTTTCGGTCTGCACAGGTTACAGTATTATATATATTTATAAAATAAGTTATAATATTAGTTATATAAGTAATTCGTACGTCCGTTGTCTAAAATTTTATATAAGTCCGTGTGTAGGCTTTACTGTTTATGTATGGGTAGTTATATATTAGTTTATATAAATAGGTAAAGTGTTTAAAATTTATAATTGTATTGTGAAGTGGTTTTGTACCATATGTATATAGTAGTTTATAAATGAGATTTGAACAGTGTAATTTGTTGAAGTTTTATATGTTAATCTTATTTTAAAATATAAATCTTAATGATATTATATAAATAGGTCGTATGGGGTGGTTTGGGTCTTAGATTTGTAAATAGAAATTTTGATCTATGTGTAAAAATCAAAATGGTTTGGAAAAATTATAAGGATTTTTATTTAACATATATGTTTTATTTCAAATGTTAAAACTATTGGTTTATGTATGAAAAAAAAGGTAAATTATATACATATATATATATATGTGCGTGTGTGTGCGTGTGTGTGTGTGATTCGACTTTAAATTTTTCTTAGGGATGCAATTTTGATTTTTATTAAAATAGCAAAAATTTCAGTATATATCAGATTGATTCTGATTCAATTCATAAATTCTTGATTATCAGCCTCGTTCGTCCAATTCGTGCCAATCCTACTTTGCTTTGAAATTCGTGCTCAGATTTATAATTCAAATTTCAGTGTCTGTATCAGTGTGTGTATCCATGTCATCTTCTGTATTCTCTAGCCTCGAAAGGTGAGCAATCACTCACGATTAACATTCTTTTATTTGTTAAATTTGATTAAATTGAAATGATAATTGAAATATGATGATGTAGTTATTTACATTGTTATATATGCTATTATCTGTAACTTTTCACTTATGGGATGTGACACCATATCCTATTGTTTATATTTATTTTTGATGACATATGCCTGTTGTTATTATTTTCATATCTGTTATCACTCTGCAAGTTCCTTGTTAGTATAGAAATCACTATGGGTTGAAATGATACATACCCGAACGGATTTTAGAATAGGAGAATTTTGTTATGGGTTGAAATGATAAACCCAAGCGATTTTCATTTGAATTGAATTTGGAATTACGGGTTGAAATGATATCCACATGTATATATTTAACTTACGGATTAAATGATAAATATCCGTATCCCTTGTACATAGAATAGAAAATTTTACATCGACGCCATGGTCTATATGAATGTTTTAAAAATAATTTCTATGGTCTTGAAAAGAAATATATGGTTTTAATGAATATTGATTTAAAGTAATTATATATAAAGGTTATTTTGTATATAGATTTAATATTATGATAATTTAATTAAGATTGATTTTATAAATATGAAATATGTTTAAGGATTTATTAAATTTGTATTTCTGAAATAGATTTGTGGAATATTTAAAGCTCCGAAATATATTAACTTCGAATTATATTGAAATTTAAATGGTTTATTTTGTGGTTCAAATCCGTATTTAAAATAGATAAAATTTGAATTAGTTTAGTCAGAAACTGAATTGAATGGAAATTGATAAATTTTGACTTAATTAAATTTGAACGGAAAGGTCGAGTTGATTTTTGAAGCGATTTGTGAAGTTTGAGGAAATAAAAATACTTTACTTCTTAAATTATTGGATATATACTGATTTGGAAAATAGAGATATTTGAAATGAAAATGATATTTTAATTTTGAAATATAAATAAAATTGAATTGACCACGGTGTTATAGTGTATATTTCTACCCTGTAGATAGTTCCTTAGATCCTTAGAGGATGGCTATCCCAAACATCCTCTAAGTTATTATATTTCAGTTGATATTTCACTTGAGTTGGATTTATAGATATAAGAATGTTAATCCTGACTCGAGTGTTTTGTGTTTTGCTTTATGCTCGGGTCAGACTGAGTGATACAGCATTTGAGACTCACCTTTGAAGTTGGAGCTTTCCTTGAAGATCCAGCTATCTATCCTTTCAGTCATCCAGTCGATTGGTTCAGAGAAGTCATCTGCTCGTACTGGATTTTCTAATGTATTTTATTTCTAACTTTGTTTATATAGTAGCTTCATGAACTACTATTCATTTATTCTGCTGCGTATCATTATACTACTCTGTATCTATGATTCTGTGATTGATTTATTTACTGTAGATGTTAAGAATTGCCAAATTTCAATTAACAATCTGATATTTTGAGCAATTCAAGTACGACATGTGCGGATGCGAATGGTTGAAAATATCAGGTCGTTACAGTTGGTATCAGAGCTTTGGCTCTAGGCAAAACTTAGCATATATGGTAAATTTATTTATAGAATCACTTTTATTCGAGTTGAATCTCTTCCCTTTTGACTCGATTTCCTATGAATTTTGGAATGTCTCTTGGTTCCGAAATTCATTCTTGTCTCTTCTATTTATATTCGTTTGATTCTAGAGTATTCCATAACTCCACTGAATGTTTTGTAAAAGGGGTGAAAACTCCTTTACAATCGGCATTGATTCATCGAAGATTTATATATCTTCAGTTTAGATGCCGCTATCTCTGGTTATGCCAAATTCTATATCTGGCAATCGAATGTCGATTTGCCTTGGAATTCCGCATCGATCATATTCATGAAGTCATGGTTGACCCGGTTAAGGTCTCCCGCGATTAATAGAAGTATATCCATCTTCTATTTTGTAATTTAATTATCTCATCTTCGATCGAGTCTATCTTCGAATCAGGATTCTATTAATTAGAGTTCCTCTAATTTAAATCTCTATCTTTGTTTTGAAATCCATTTGTGCATCCCCCTTTGAAAAATCGGGTATGTTTGTATTTTTGAAATTGTTTTATATATCGAAATTATTATTTTGATAACTATGATTTTATTCTATATATAAAAGTGAAAATGTTTTCGATAAGGATTATATACCTGTATATAAAACAAATAAGAAATGTTATTCTATATATAAAAGTTTTGATAGGATTTGAAATTTTAAAAATTTATAAGAAATTGATTTATATAAAAATGATTTATAACTGAAGGGTTAAATTTGAAATTCGAGAATTGAATTCCTGTATTTTGAAATTGGTTTTTAGATTTTGGAAAATATATAAAAATAATATGATTTAAAAGTATTTTCCGAATAAGAAATGTTTCAAATGAGTTCAAACGAATTCCAATAATTTTGAAGAAATTTCAAAGAAGATTTCAAGAAAATAGAAGTCCAGAACTCACTTATGTCGCTGGAAAATAATTTCGGTGATGAGTGCATGCATCATCGACATTGATTTTCGAGTTTCAAAGTGGGGGAGAGGCTACTTTAATAGTTTCGCTATGCGAGTGATTTTGTAAAACCATTGTTGCTTTCAAATTCCGATGTATAATTTATATTTTCAAAAGATATATGTATATATTTGAAACAATTTAAAGTAAGACCGGTGTTCAGTCCTCGAGTTTCGGATTTGATTTGGTATAATCCTATCTATTGAAATTGATTTATTGTTGATTTTCAACTCTTTAATTGGAAATTTGATTTCCCTAACTATTTTGAATATTCAAACACTTCCGAATCGAGGTTAAATTTTCAAAGCTAAGAAATTTTGAAGAGGATAAAATATTTGATTAAGCATATAAGTTTAGTTTTGTATGTTTATGTTTGAAACCTTTTGTTAAGTAAATGAATATGACTATTTTGAATTATACTAACATGGAATTTAGTTTTGAAATGTTTTGACAAAAAAAATTATATAATCGAAGTCTATATAAGTGCGATTTGATATACTATTGATTTGGAAAGCATTCGATTTGAGAATGAAATCCTATATATAATGGACTTTATATAAGTATGATATTTAAAAGTGATTTGAAAAGGTACTATATGATATATATTTTCGAAGTAAAGATATGGAAAGTGCCTTCTGCTTGATATCCGCTTTGTGGCCACATTGTGGATTCATTCTATCGATATTATTCTCTTTGATTTTTGGTTTTCCGGATGTGATACTCGAGTGTTCCCATCGTGGCGTAACCTATGGTTTTTTTTCTCTCGCGACTGCATAGCGCAACTGCCTGGCTGAGTCTGGCCTAGGGGTACGGATTGTTTCCTAGGGGATCCAGGAGTAACCAATGTGTATCCGGCAATCTGTGTAGGTACGGATTGTTTCCTGGGGGACCCAGGCGTAACCATTGTGTATCCTGCACCCTACTAGTCATCATGCCGTAACTCGCAGGGCTGAGAAAGCTTACGGATATGGATTGTTTCCTGGGGGATCCATGCGTAACCGTTGTGTATCTGTGAACCATGGTTGGACAAAGGTTTTGGTTTTATTGTTTTGTTTGGATTGTACTTTCCATATCTTTTTTTAAGGTTTTTCAAGTATTTTCACTAGGTGTTGAAACAGGTCTACAAAGTACTTGAAGAATTCTAGCTTTGCGCCTGATCAACGCATGGCCAGAGTCTGCAAGAACGAGGATAAACTTGTTGAAACATCGAGTTATAAAAGTATTTTTGAAAGGAAAAATTCGTTTCGATATAAAAGTATTTTATTATAAAGGTATTTCCAACAAAGAAATTTTGTATTAATATTTGAGATTAAAATTTTATGGTTTGATTTAATTATTCGAACCCGATACTATCCCTTTGAACCTACCTTATCTGCTCAACTTTATTTATTCACCTATATTCTGTTTTTTCGAATCTACCCTCCTTTCCTTTTTGAATATAATCTTTAAAATATTGTTTATTTATATACTACATGGTTTAATAGTAAATCATTAGTGTCATTAATATTGCAGAAGTTATTAATTTAATATAACATATTTAAGAAATGAGTATTAATTTATCTATAATGTTGAAAGTTTCTTAAGATAAATTAGTAAATTTATAAACTATGGATTTAATGTTGTTAAATAACTTCCTTGAAAATATAACCAAGGATGTGAATAACTGTCTCCAAATAGTTTTCATATATATATTTATAAAGGTGTTATTTAAACATATAAATGTTATTTATAAGGAAAGAAGAAAATTTTTACAAATGGGTTTTGAAAAGTTTTAAAGTATTAAAGATAATTGAACTGCAAATGAAGTTTTCAAATAAATATTTCTATAAAAATTTATATGGTCTTAAATTAATTGTTTATTCTTGTCTTTCAATCTATTTATCTTTCTGTTGTCTCTATTCTCCTACCTTCTTCCTTTTCGGGGACGAAAAGTTTTGAGTGGGGGAGAGTGTAACGACCCGTAAAATTTTGATAATTTTTAATGGTTTTATTTAGCGTATTTAATTTGATTTTTGAGAAATTTTAAATAATAATGTTTTGAAATAAAATCTTACATTTGGATTACGTATAGTTAAATGTGGCAATGATAAATTTTCATCAAAAATTAAGAAAGTATATTTTAGGGTGTGATTCTGTTCAATTTAAGTCAGTAATAATTGATGTTCATAAAATAATTTATTTTGGAAAATTCAAGGCACGGCTGTTTTATTTGCTATCATTTCTTTTATTTATTTTCAAATGGTTCATTTTGCCTTTATAACGTGTCCTTCCATATTTATTCTTACTGTCCAATCAAGCTATTAATTGCTTTGATTGTTTCTAAAACAGTGTGTAGCTGTTACTTTTTCTACCGATTTCAATTGCTCAATAATTTTTCCAATTCACAGATACACTTCCCCATTCCTAGCCATTAATAAACTTTGAAATCATCGTCCTTGCCTTTCGTTATTCCCCGTTTTATAATAATAATTGAAATTTATAGCCATTTCAGTATATAACTTTTACACGTTTTATACTTATTAATTTCAGCAGTCCATTGCCTTTAATTTTTAAACTGTTCCATTTTCTTCCCAGGCAACAGCTCACATTCCATTTCGCTCATAAATCAGTTTCCACTTTTACTCACATGCTTACCATTTCTTCTATATATCCGTTTAATAGTTATATATAAGTTATAATACGTTTCCTTGATTCATCTCCTTTCCCTTATTCATTGACATACTAATTCTGGGAAGTGATTAATTTAAAAAAAACCATCTTCCCCTCGTTTCTTTAAACTTTCAGCTAAATTTTAGCTTGTGACCGTTGATGTACATTTCGTTGAAGAGGTACATTACCTTACTTATCTCCGGAATTTAAGGGTGAAAATTTTATTTTTCTAACCTTTCCTTTCCTACGCTCCCTGTTTCCACTTCTTTCATTATGACCGTTCATTTTATATATACACTACAGCTGGAAAGTTATAAACGTATAAACTTAGATACGTTTTGTATGTATTAAAAATTTAAAGCTTACCTTTAATTGTGACCTTTTGGTTTCCTTGCTTTCAAAAAAATTTGAACCATAGCCACGGTAATAAATTATTATAAATTTTTTAACTTAATCTAAGATGACCGTTGCTACTAGAATCGTTACTTTTCAAATATATTCATTCCTACTTTCACTGACATTTTATTTCTTCATTTTTCCACCGTCTAAAAAAAATGGTTATTCGTTTTATTTTATTCAGTAATCAGCGTGACTCTTGCCATTTACACTGCACCATATTTGACTTTTGATTTTCGTTCAGTGTTCTTATTTTAAAAATATACCGCAGAGTAACGTTGCCTTCACAATTTAAAAATTGCTTTAATAGCTCTTGAATAAATATGCAGTTGTTACTTTGATATTTTTCCGGAATTGTGACTTTTCTCTTTCCTTCCTTTCAAATTTGAAACGTGCTACCATTTATTTGCTTTGATTATTTTCTTGAATCAACGTGAATATTTTGCCTTAAATCTCCACTAAATCATAGCACGTGATTGTGCTATTTCTTTTGTTACCTTTATTTAGTCGTTTCCATTTACTTTTGTTCATATTTTCTTCCCTTTTTTATTGCTTCTTCCCAGTTTTTTCTTCTTTCCCTCTCTATTGTTTCTTCCTCTTCTATGTAAACCTGCCTGGCACTACAAATTTCCGCCTCTACATCACCTTTTCCAAACTCCGCTCCTCTACCGAACCCACTCTTCCCCTTGCGCAATATCCATCGAAGACGCAACGACCCTCCCCTGTTTCCTCTACTGTTCTAATAACCAGGCATAGGTGAGTTAAGTTTATATTTGCAAGTGTTATTTATATATATATTATATATAGTTTTATATTTAGCTATGATATGGATGATTTTATCAATACACGTCCCCTGTACGTGTTGTTGATGCATATTCTAGCATTCAAAGTTGGTATGCATAATTGTTTATATGGAGTATAGTTATGATATATTGATAGTGGTATAAAAATATAAGATGCATACATATAGTGGTTTATATAAAGTTATTGGATTTGAATACATATATATACCAAACGTGGTTTCCATTTTTTTTGAAAAGTTTGTTTTGTTTCTAGAAGTGTAAACATATTTAATATGTGTGAGTTGTGTTGGATCTGCAAATGGAGTCTGCATATTTGGCAAGTAGATTTATATTCATTTTTGTTTTAACATTGAGTCCATATATGTATATTTTAAAAACCATATTGTATGATTTATTTTACAAGTTTTGTAAATCCATTATTATATATATATATATAGTTTTATAATAAACAGGTTTATAACTTTTATTGAAGGTCAATTTACATCTTATTATTATGGAAGTTGTATAGGATTTTTGAAGTTGTTTATTTTCTTAAGTTCGTATATGACATATATTTATATAAAGTTATAATAATTATAGATATATCTTTATGGCCTTATATATATATATATATATATATATATACACACACACACACACTTCGTATACACTTATGTGTGGAGTTAGTTTTCTAATATATAAGTTTTCATTTCAGTTGGCATGCATGTTTGCATAAAAGTTAAGGGTGTATATGTGTTTTAGTGTTGACCAGTTGCTTTCGCAAAAAAAAAATTAAAGTTATATTATTTGCTATTTACATATATTGTACAAAGTTTACATTCTAACTTATACTTTCGGTCTGCACAGGTTATAGTATTATATATATTTATAAAATAAGTTATAATATAAGTTATATAAGTAATTCGTACGTCCGTTGTCTAAAATTTTATATAAGTCTGTGATAGGCTTTACTGTTTATGTATGGGTAGTTATATAGGTAAAGTGTTTAAAATTTATAATTGTATTGTGAAGTGGATTTTGTACTATATGTATATAGTAGTTTATAAATGAGATTTGAACAGTGTAATTTGTTGAAGTTTTATATATTAATCTTATTTTAAAATATAAATCTTAATGATATTATATACATAGGTCGTATGGGGTGGTTTGGGTCTTAGATTTGTAAGTAGAAATTTTGATCTATGTGTAAAAATCAAAATGGTTTGGAAAAATTATAAGGATTTTTATTTTACATATATGTTTGATTTCAAATGTTAAAACTATTGGTTTATGTATGGAAAAAAAAGGTGAAATATGTATATATATATATATATATATATATATATCTGTGTGTGTGTGATTCGACTTTAAATTTTTCTTAGGGATGCAATTTTGATTTTTATTAAAATAGCAAAACTTTCTGTATATATCAGACTGATTCTGATTCGATTCATAAATTCTTGATTATCAGCTTCGTTCGTCCAATTCGTGCCAATCCTACTTTTCTTTGAAATTTGTGCTTGGATTTATAATTCAAATTTCAGTGTCCGTATCAGTGTGTGTATCCATGTCATCTTCTGTATTCTCTAGCCTCGAAAGATGATCAATAACTCACCATTAACATTCTTTTATTTGTTAAATTTGATTAAATTGAAACGATAATTGAAATATGATGTTGTAGTTATTTAAATTATTATATATGCTATTATCTATAACTGTTCACTTATGGGATATGACACCATATCCTATTGTTTATATTTATTTTTGATGATATATGCCTGTTGTTATTATTATTTTCATATCTGTTATCACTCTGCAAGTTCCCTGTTAGTATAGAAATCACTATGGGTTGAAATGATACATACCCGAACGGATTTTAGAATAGGAGAACTTCGTTATGGGTTGAAATGATAAACCCAAGCGATTTTCTTTTGAATTGAATTTGGGATTACGGGTTGAAATGATATCCACCCGTATATATTTAACTTACAGGTTGAAATGATAAATATCTGTATCCCCTGTACATAGAATAGAAAATTTTTCATCGACGCCGTGGTCTATATGAATGTTTTGAAAATAATTTCTATGGTCTTGAAAAGAAATACATGGTTTTAATGGATATTGATTTAAAGTAATTATATATAAAGGTTAGTTTATAAATAGATTTAATATTAAGATAATTTAATTAAGATTGATTTTATAAATATGAAATATGTTTAAGGATTTATTAAATTTGTATTTCTGAAATAGATTTGTGGAATATTTAAAGCTCCGAAATATATTAACTTTGAATTATATTGAAATTTAAATGGTTTATTTTGTGGTTCAAATCCGTATTTAAAATAGATAAAATGTGAATTAGTTTAGTCAGAAAATAAATTGAATGGAAATTGATAAATTTTGATTTAATTAAATTTTAACGGAAAGGTCGAGTTGATTTTTGAAGCGATTTGTGAAGTTTGAGGAAATAAAAATACATTACTTCATAAATTATTGGATATATATATATACTAATTTGTAAAATAGAGATATTTGAAATGAAAATGATATTTTAGTTTTGAAATATAAATAAAATTGAATCGACCACGGTGTTATAGTGTATATTTCTACCCTGTAGATAGTTCCTTGGATCCTTAGAGGATGGGTATCCCAAACATCCTCTAAGTTAATTATATTTCAGTTGATATTTCACTTGAGTTGGATTTATAGATATAAGAATGTTAATCCTGACTCGAGTGTTTTGTGTTTGGCTTTATGCTCGGGTTAGATTGAGTGATACAGCATTTGAGACTCACCTTTGAAGTTGGAGTTTTTCTTGAAGATCCAGCTATCTATCCTTTCAGTCATCCAGCCGATTGGTTCAGAGAAGTCATATGCCCGTACTGGAGACTTCACTGCAACTGGGTTTTCTTATGTATTTTATTTCTAACTTTGTTTATATAGTAGCTTCATGAACTACTATTCTTTTATTCCGCTGCGTATCATTGTACTACTCTGTATCTGTGATTCTGTGATTGATTTATTTACTGTAGATGTTAAGAATTGCCAAATTTCAATTAACAATCTGATATTTTGCGCAATTCAAGTCCGACATGTGCAGATGCGAATGGTTGAAAATATCAGTTCATTACAACCTATACCCCGGAAATGGTCGAAACAGGAAAGATGCGGCAAGGCTGTAGGGGTCGCGCCCCTAGGGTATGTCCATTCCTTCTACAAAAGGGTGGTATCTTGGTATGGAACCCAGATACTTAACTCATGTGGACGTTGTATATTTATTACTGTGTGATGTTGCTTTGTGGTTGAGGATCCTCGGATAAAGGTCACAAACGACCAAGGGTGGCGTATCTTTAGTTATTACTCCCGGGTAGGGAGAAAACAGGCATTGTATTGACAGAGAGCTGGGTAAGTTCTCGGGCGTCCCTCCAGAGGCCTACCCATATGGCAATGGAAAGTTCCTTGGCCTGACAATTTGTTAGAAAATCCAATATCCAATGCGCGCCCTGTACGGTTCTATGCAGTTAATGCGCTTGGCAGACTCAAAGCGGTGGAGGAGCAAAAAGTAGCGGTGTTATAGCGAGGATATAGCGGGATATAGCGGATGACTCTAAAATAGCATATAAAACTCGTACTTAATGTTTTTACAAATATATAAATGGTAATTAAATGAAAAATTATCATTCAATGGAATTATAAAGAATACATAAATAGTTTTAAATAAAAACACGTGCGAATATACTTTAAATAAACGAAAAACTGTTATATAACATAATTGAATTCGGTAGAATATTAGAGTATTTTCATTCCAAAAAATATATCAAAAATTAAGTCAAATAAATTAATTTCATAATTTTATAATGTATAAATGCAAATTTTCAATTCAGTTTATTAAAAAAGTTATAGCGGAAATAGCGGAATATAGCGGAAATAGTGAGGATTCAAGCGGAAATGCTATATTTTGGGGCTATATGGAAAAATCTTAGTGATAGAAATCCGCTATGAGATATAGCGGGGTTGTAGCGGGCTAATAGCGGGGCATTAACTAATAGGTACGGTTTTAGTTGTATAACCTGCCATCTACTTATGATGGCGCCCCACTGTTTGGATCGTAGTTATAGTATGCATGGTTCGAAATGTCTATGCTGGCTAAGATTAATATTATACTTTCGAAATGTTTTCCACTATGCACTGATAATAATATCAAAAGAATTTTGCGTAGTAAGCATTTTTAACTATCATAAGGAGAAATCTCCTCCAATTCTGCGTTTGCATGGTGTGTGTGGTGGGAGGCCTTATGGTAGTTTCATTTTCCAAAAAGCAATGTGGATTTCAAATTTAAATTTTTGTTGTTGTTTGTTTTAAAGATAAAACAGTTTTTGTTTGCTCATACCAGTCCCATGACTGACCTTGCTTAATTCAACGTGATAGGGGGTTCTCGCTTTGTGTTTGGTGGCAAACAAGAGATTCTTACTCCTACATGTCCCCAGGGAGGGGTTGGTTAACCGGGTAGGTGAAGAATCGAAAGGCTGGCCATAAAAGCAAGGGCAAGGTACAATTGTATGCCACGGCGGGGCTGGGATGGTTGAAAAGCCTACCAGTCGAGATTGGTCGCTGTCATCAATGTTGTATATTGATATATTCGTTCTTTCTTCCACTGTGTTGTTGTACTTAATGCATTATAAGCTCCGGCGAACTAGATTCGGCGTTTGAATTTGCGGCATTTGAATACTGGCGAAGTATTCGGTGTCAATTTTCGAAGGTCGAGTCTGGGTCGTTACAGTGGATCAGAGCTGAAGTTGAAACTTTAGCTCAGGAGCATAACACATTAGGTAACTCATTAGAGATAGGGTGAAGTATACCCAGAATGAGTATATCCCTAAGATATCTGTCTGTGTGCCTTAGCAAATTCTCTTGCTATCCACTGATAGTAAGTATGAGTGCAAGAAAAGGACGAGATAGGGGACAGGGGAGTACCAGTACAAATGGTCAATACCCTGCAATAACGAAAACAACTTTCTCTATTTATCTCTTTTGATTCATCATCCAATTTCAAAATTCTCTGATGTCTTCGTGGCAGCTTGAGGAAAAAGCTTCGGTGTTATGATGGCCCTACGAATCCTTATAGATAAGTTTCTATTCAGTATTCTCTTCGTTGGTTTTCTATTAGCTTTTCATTTTTAACTTTGATAAATTTGAAAATTTAAATTGAAAATAAATTGGTTAACTAAAATATGAAGTTAAATCGGATTGTATCGATAAAACGATTTCGATTAAACCAAATTTGAAATTCTATTGTAATTTCTTGTGAGAATCGAAGTCCGAAAAGGGTAAAGTTATATATACTTTGGGGTATTCCGATTTGAGTTTGGAATCCATACCCAGTGTTTGAGAATTATGAAAGATTAAATCCATTTATCTATTGTTTGGGTCTAGATATATTTTATGAACGGTTAGTTATTCCTTCGAACTAATCGGTTCCCTGCATATTCGTAGACCGAATGACCCGAGTATTTCGTGAAGTGTTAAATGAGTTTATGCTCGTATCTATTGTTGATATTCTGATTTGATAAGCCAAAGGAAGAATAGATATTCGATTTGATCTGGAAAGATATTTCTCTATCTTTCATCCATCCGTTGTTGCCTCCCTTGAAAATTTCGGGGATGAAATTTTCTTAAGGGGAGAATCTGTAACATTCCTGATTTTTTAGCCAAATTAATTTAGTGATTAATTTGATTTAGAATTAATTGGTAATTTAATTTTAAATTTCCAAGGAAAAATGAAATAAAATATTTGTTTGTTTATTTAAAAATACAAATTGATTGTATATTAATTTTTGAATTTGAATTTAAAAATAAATATTTTAATAATATATTAGAATTGTTAACTTCGTATTTTGAAAAAATTAAAGTATATGTGTATACAAGATTTTTTATTTGTGTATAATTGATTTTCAAATCATTTTTCTTTTATAAGTATAAAATATAAAACAAGAATGGATAAATGTTTTAAAATATACATATGTAAATTAACATCTAAGCTTTGATATGAATATATCTTTTGAAATCTAAGTATAAGAAATAAAGTACACATGAGATAAATGTCACGACCCGTCTTCCACTAACTAGAAAGACGAATCATGAATTAAGAAAGAAAGGGATAGAAAAGAGAAAAGAAAGAAGAGAAGAAGAAACAACACATCAGAATCTCAACAGCAGAACGAATAAATTATATTAATAATCAAAAGTATTACATAGATATACAACAACTATCAGAGTTACACAGATAATACAACACATACTAGACAGTTATAAACACCTGTCTAGTTATTACAATACAGTACAAAACAACTCAAAACAAACGACTCGGAGATACTAACACAGCGGAATACTAGATAACTACAGCGCAGAAGCCTCCTACTCCATTTTCTCCTCCATAATTCGTCAAAGCTAACCTGAATCCCTTGGCTACTCATAAAAAATTGAGTACCCAAGAGTTTAAGAAAAACAGAAATAAACTACGGGTTATACATGGGTCTGGTGTGAGTAACAGGTTAAAGTTGCTTAACTTTCAAAAACCTTTTAAAAAGAAAGGTATCACGTAAGACTTCCCACACATAAACATGGAAAAGATTTTACCTTACGCTAACCAAAACATTTGATAGGAAATCCGATTATATTACAATAGTGTCTAGGGTTTTCAAGTAAATATGAAATAGCCGAAATTGTTACATGATTAAATTCTAGCTACTAGCCACAAAAGTGGGTAATACAATCAAAACCGTTGGCACTTATTGGATTTTGGATTCCATACAATGGCAGGGCTACTGGAGTATCGCCCGTCACAATACGTGGCCTAGAACACCGTATCGAGGAGTACGCCCGGTCCCCTGCAACATAAGGCCGGAACCATCCCTTATTGGACAGTCCCGAAAAAGACAACCCCGATAGTTGTCGCGAATCAACCGCCCACACAGCCAAATAAAAAGGGACTTCTAGACAGGGGTAAATCTCGCTCTCCAGTGGGAGCTACCCACGAAGCCTTGCTACACCTCCCATGTTTTAGCCATTCTCGGTTGATGAGGCTTGAGGCTGCGATTACCTTTAGAGAACACATCTCTTATAATGCTCATCGTCCACCTAACGATGTTCTGAAAGCATTCAATCCATACAAGTTCGTTCTAGGTTCGAACGAAACCGAAGGCATTATCCCGTTACACTCATTTTGGAATCACCCTCAGAGTCAACGACGATAACCCTTGCACTCTGAATCACCATCTCGAACGTATAATTACTATTCCGTCATACTCATTACGGAATCACCCACAAAGTTATACTGACGTATAGTCCTTACACCTCGAGTCTTCACTCTTCTCAAGAGATTCCACGATCTAACGTTAATCTAGATCGATGTGGTTTTCGGATATCCAAATATGGAAACCCGATCCCGGTCTCATCGAATTCCAAAACGTGTCTTTAGGGTCCAAGTTGTTTTTCAGTTTTGAAACAATTAAATTAAACTATCTATATACACACAGATAGATAATTTATATCATCACAATAGATAATTATCACCACAGATAATCCATATTATCATCATCAGAAGATAATCCAATTCATCATCACAATGCAACCAATGCATCCATATCACACATCATTACTAATCTCATATCTGAGATTCAAACCATTCAAGGAAATTTATATCATCCATTTATAAACAAGGATTAATAATCACACCATCTATATAATTAATTTAAAACGAATTAAATTAATTATATCATCTCTAATTAATTTAAAGTAAATTAAATTAATTATCTCAATCTATAAATCCTACTTATACAATCATTGATTACAAACCAATCAACTTAATTAATTAACCACTAATTAATTCCTTCTTGATTAATCACCCTTGATTAAACATCCTTTAATTATATTCAAGTACTTAATCCCACAATTTAATTTTCCTTAATCAAATACATAATTAACCTTTAATTATTTTTATTAATTTATTATTTATAATTAATCACATTAATCCGTGATTAATTACATTAATTAATTTCTTTAATCACTTATCATTAATTAATTAATGTCAATCAATTAATCCTTAATCACATCATTAATTATATTAATTAATTATTCCTAATTACATATAAATTAATTAACTTAATTAAGTAATTAACCTTAATTATTAATCACTTTGATTAATTAACTTCGGTAATTAACCATTTTTAATTTCTGCATTGAGTAAATTGATTACCCCTAAATTAATTATAAATTATATCATTTTATTAGTAATTAATTATCCTTAATTAATTACTTAATTATTTTCCAAAGAACTTAATCAATAATTGTTTAAATTAATTATACCAAGAAATTAATTATTAATTTCTTTCACAAATAAATTATCCTCCATAATAATTTCACAAACAATTAACCTCAATTCTTCATACTTTAAATAAATTACATTCTGTAATTACTTATCTTAATTACTTCCCGAAGTAATTATCCTTCATTAATTACTTACTAACCCATCAATGATTATTCTAAATTAATTAAACTTAATTAATTAATTTAAATTAATCAAATAAATTAATTAATTATCATAAGTATTAATAACTTTAATTACTTTACAAAGTAATTATACTTAACCAAGTACCATAATGATTAATTAAATTTAATTAATCTAATTAATTATCAAAATTAATTACTTAAATTAATTAATAAATAATCTCAAGTTAATGACCTTCATTAACTTATCATCAATTTCTTTAATTACCTTACTTAAGTAACTAACTTAAATTAATCATTATTAAAGTCACAAATTTATTAATCTTTAATAATCATTTAATTAATCACTAATTATTTAATTAATTAAGCTTTAACTTAATTAATCTTAACCTCTTAATTTATTTCTCATCATTAATTAAAATCATAACTAAATTAATTAATGGTTTATTCCCAAATTAATAAATCTTAATTAATTAACCTATCCTTAATTAATTAATTCATAATCCTTATTTAATTTATTAAATAAATTAATTAATTAACCATCTAATTACCCTACTAATTTAATAAACAAAAATCATTTAAATCTTTGATTTATTTTAAAATATAAACATTCCTTTTTAATGATTTCATTATCATTATCAAAGTAATATTTAAAACAACTTACTCTAAAATTTGTTTCCAATTTTATTTTAAATTTAAAATGAAAACCAAACTTATCTTTAACAAAGTTTCAAAAACATTTTTTAACCTTTTTAAAACTTATGCTAAATAATCTCCTATTTTATAAAATGGATTCAAACCCATATTTATTTAAAATTCAAATCATATTTAAATATGATTCAACATTAAAGGTTGTTTAAACATTTCAAAATTTAAAAACTTCTTTTGTTTTGAAGATATGATTCAAATTTGTATCTTGTTTCCAGATTTACACTTATGTTTAAATCCTCTACTCCAATTTTAAAACCTTATCTTTATATTCAATTTAATTAAACTCCTTAAAGTTGTTAAACATTTTACTTATTAAAAATTTGAGTTAAATTTAAAAACTGGAATTCAAATCTCAGTTTGAAAACTCTACTTTTTAAATTGAAGTTTTAAATTCCTGTTTAAAAACCCTGCTCCAGATTTAAAACAAATCTGGAATTGGAAATGTATAGGTTTCCAAAACCTGTAACTACAAAGAAAAAAAACCCGCATCTCCCCCTGTTTTACTTCGAGTAAAATAATGAGCCGCTTCGAGTAATAACTCGAATTTCTCGAGTATTAACCCGATTGCAAAACTACTGCAAAACCCCACAATCACCCTGACACTATCTTCTTCACCGTGCACATGCACGGTGGTCTTGGCCACCTCCAGCCACTACCCAACCAACGAGCAAGTCGTCGACCATCCTTGAATCACTTCGCGACCATCAAAACCCCTCAATTCGCTTGAAATCAAATTCGAGTATCCCTAAACCAATACCTGTCAACAGTTTAAGCTTCGAACCCCAAACCTGGAAATTGCCCATCCTCTCTCCTCCGGTCATCGGAGGCTCTGCAACACCATCCAACTCCTCTTCGACACCCAAGCAACCATCCCCCCGAAAATCACTGCACTCGGTCCCCTGTAGTCTCCCCATAGATCAAATCACTACAGTGCCTAAAACTAGGTTTAGCACTTTCCCCTTTTTCTAGAAAGAACAGCAATGTACATAAATCCATCACTAAAAATTGCAAACTTTGGTTTTTAAAAATCACAATTTAGTTTCAACTTTTGATTCAAAAACCTGAACTAACAGTCAATTTGTATTTTGTCAGATTTTAATTTACTTTGTTATAAATTTGTTTCCAGTAAAACTACAGGTATTTCTTTTTTTTCATCTTGAACAAAATCTTAAACTTATAATTCATGATATATTGAACATACATTGTTCAAATCTCTTGTATTATTACAGATTAATTTAAGAACACTTAAGTTTTTGGACCTGGAACTTAGTAAAAAAATAATGTAATAATCATAACACTGTAAGCTTATACCCATATACTCAATTCACATCATATTACAGAAACAAACATACATCATCATAACTATACTTGAGTTTTAAACTAATGAGGTAAATCATACAAGTCAACATGAAATCCAGGTAAACACACAAAAGTCATAAATCGAGCAACATTCTAATACTTGAATTTTTGAAAAGAAAAAGTTACTCACCCTGTCATTTGAAAGACATAGCACAAATTTGAGTTGCAGATTTATTTTTTTTAACTTGAGTGCTTGTTGTGCTCTAGACTTGCATGCAGGTTAAAGAAATTTGAATTTTGTTGTTAAAAACTTTCGTGCAGGCCCAAGTTTCCAGATTGCAGAGGCCAAACCCAATTTTAAAAAAATACAGGCCATTCAAAACTTGCTTCGGATTTCATTCTATATTCCTAGATTTTCCATATGTAGGCTTTTGCTTTTGCTTTTGCATTTGAAAAAGATTTTACAGAGGACTTAAACTTGCTTCAGACCGCAAGTTTTAAAGAATGCAGTTGTATGTTCTTGATTTACATAGTGGATTGCAGGCTAGCTTTTGGAACTAATTTTACAGTTTGCATGTTTGAAAAATGAATTACAGGGTGGTGATTGTGCTTTGCAAACTGGGTTACAGGTAAATGAATTTAACAAGATTTCTGGATTTTAGAGGAAGTGTTAGAGTTGCAAATATGTTTGAATAAGTTTTCAGCTGAAACCCCTTTTTTTTTCTCTTAACTTTGAAAAAAAATGAACATTAGAAAAGAATAGAGCTTGAAGAAACATGCTTATATAAGATAAAAATGATTTATTTAAAAATCAAAAGAAAATCAAAAAAATAAAAAGGACACTTGTCCTAAAACATAACATTTGTCAAATTGAGTAAGTTATTAATTCACATTTGTCTCATTCGTTACCTAGGATATTAACACTTGTTATATACATAATTTACTTATTTTTATTTAATTTAAAAGTAAATAAAACCCCTTTTCTTTATTTGTTAATACTTATGTATAAATTATTTTCATATATAAATGTTTATGCATTTCTTTTAAAAGAAAATGAAATAAATCAATTTATATAAAAATGAAAACTTATATACAAGATTTATATATGTTTATTAATTTGAATTTTAAAATTAAATCAAATTCAAATGCTATTTATACATTTAAAAATCCCAATTTTAAAACTAATTTATCAACATTATTTTAATTTTAAAACAATAACATTGTCTTCTAAAAATCTTATCTATATTTATATTTATATTTATACATTTATTATTTGAAAATAACTCATTTATTAATTTTAAATCATTTATAAAAGAAATCATAAATTACTTGTCTTATTTATCTTAATTAAAAGAATTAATGTTTAATATATAAACGGTATTTTAAATTTTCATATAATTCCAAATTATAATTATCAAGCTATATTTAAAAAGAAATAAAATAAACTTTTGTTTATCTTATTAAAATTTAAACTATGCTTAAAACACATTTACACAATTTAAAACAATTTCTTTAAGTATTTTAAACCAAATAGTTATTTATTAAAAAAAAATATCCAAATTACCAAAATGAATATCAGAATTTAAAAACAATATTTATTTGTTTATTAAACTATAATCAAAACTTATCTATCTACAATATATATACATACATATATATTATAAATAGAAAGAAATTTATTAGTTTTAAAAAAAATTACCAATTAAACAATTGGATTATTAAATCAAGTTAATTTTTATTGACAGAATTTATCATATCAATTTAATTTAAATACAGATTATTAAATTGATATTGCCAAAATTTCTGAGATATCACATTCCTCCCCCCTTAAAAGAATTTCGTCCCCGAAATTTAAAAGCAAAGGTAATTTAATAATCTCATTGAAGATTTAAATTTAAACACAAGCATATATCAATCATATGCTAACAACCAAAGCAACCAATTTGTCTAATCAAATAAATTTAATTATCCAGACAAAATTCTGGATAAAATCTTCTCGAGTTTCCCCAAGTATATATATGCCGGGATACTCGCTCTACAGAATCCAAACAATCTAAACTAGGAAACTACAGAGCTCCTTATCATCTAGATCTACAGAACTAGACAAGATATCGGACTACAAACGAGTCTGACTCAACAATCAAACCTTCCTGAACAGCTGGTTCCACTACCAAAAATAACTCATGCACGTACTCCCTCGGAGACACGTGAAACTCATAGAATCCAATTATCCAACTGGCAATTCAACTCTTGAAAACCAAACACCAATCCAACCAAAACACAGGAAAGATCCAAAACAAATCTACGACTCCAGAATCCAAATTCCTTCGTCTTTAATCCACAAATCTCTTCTAACGATCCTGACTGCCAACAACCTTCCTGATCAGCTCAACCTTAGTTGATGCCTCTAGAGACAAGCTGAACCAAAAACAATCTAACACAACGATCTCCTCAAGATCAACCCAAAACCAAATTCACCACTCTACTCTTCAAATCTCAAAAGAACAAACTTACTTCTTCTATCTGAAAAAGACAAAACATCAACACTTCCAACTACTTACGCTGCACAACTCTGACCTGGAAAAGAAGAAAAATGCTGATGATGAACACGAGCACAATCTGGACAATCACATTCCAGAATATGATTCAGCAGATCCATAAAAGAAAACTCAGAAGTTCCACCATCCTGAGCTGCCTCACCAAACTCTATCTCGAGAAATCCTCCTTCTACTAGCTGAACCACTAGCACCACTCCTGGAATACATATGATAAGAAAACTCAATCTCCAGATACAAACAAACCTCTGACTTCTCAGAAGATATCCAGAAAAGTCTCTGATAACCCAAGAGATCTCTCAACTATCGCAAGTCACTTTTGCGATCAACACGGACCAATTTCCAAAGAAAACTGTTCTCTCTTTACCAAATAGAACATCTTACTATTTAATTAGCCAATCCACCGAAGAAACAGATCTACTCTGCTGCTTCTGAACTCTACCTTCAGAAAAACTGCTAAGCCAGAAGACTTCCGGCTGGCACACAGAACACTCCGAGCTGAACTGCTGACACCAAAGCCAAAGATTTCCTAATCCAAAGCTCTTCGAGAAACTCGGACGTCAAAGCCAAACACAAACAACCAGTTGGACTCAGCCACATCACCGAAGTAGCCACACTTCCTAACTCGTTCCAAAGAAAACATCTTCAGAAACATCCATATTTACTGCATCTCATCACGCAGCTACCACTTCCTGAGATATCAAAATACCCTCATACACTTCTGCTAAATCGACAGATCCAAACTCAACTCATTCATCTTCAAAGATATACTCCGAACCTTTACAGGTTTCCTTCAGAGATCGATGAAATCTCTACACCACTGCACGACTTACTCGAGATGGTATTAGATCAACAGTCTCGACAGATACACTTCCAATCTCAACATTCAAACTCCAACCAAATGTGGTAGTCGTGTTACACACACCACTACCCTATCTACCTTTATAACCTATATTGGAAAACCTGAACGGGTAACCCAACAGATAGGTAGAAATAATAAATATAAATATAAATATATATCAAAACTACAAATACGCTCACTCAAGATAGACACCACTCCAGATCCTAGGTATTCACTCAACCTAATGCTCTAATACCACTGTCACGACCCGTCTTCCACTAACCAGAAAGACGTATCATGAATTAAGAAAGAAAGGGATAGAAAAGAGAAAAGAAAGAAGAGCAGAAGAAACAACACATCAAAATCTCAACAGCAGAACGAATAAATTATATTAATAATCAAAAGTATTACATAGATATACAACAACTATCATAGTTACACAGATAATACAACACATACTAGACAGTTATAAACACATGTCTAGTTATTACAACACAGTACAAAACAAATCAAAACAAACGACTCGGAGATACTAACACAGCGGAATACTAGATTACAACAACACAGAAGCCTCCTGCTCCATTTGCTCCTCCATAATTTGTCAAAGCTAACCTGAATCCCTTGGCTACTCGTAAAAATTTGAGTACCCAAGAGTTTAAGAAAAACAGAAATAAACTCCGGGTAAGACATGGGTCTGGTGTGAGTAACAGGTTAAAGTGCTTAACTGTCAAAAACCTTTTAAAAAGAAAGGTATCACGTAAGACTTCCCGCACATAAACATGGAAAAGTTTTTTCCTTATGCTAACCAAAACATTTGATAGGAAATCCGATTATATTATAATAGTGTCTAGGGTTTTCAAGTAAATATGAAATAGCCGAAATTGTCACATGATTAAATTCCAGCTACTAGCCACAAAAGTGGGTAATACAATCAAAACCGTTGGCACTTATTGGATTTTGGATTCCATACAATGGCAGGGCTACTGGGTTACCTCCCGTCACAGTACGTGGCCTAGTTCACCGTACCGAGGAGTACGCCCGCTCCCATGCAACACAAGGACGGAACCATCCCTTACTGGACAGTCCCGAACAAGACAACCCCGGTAGTTGTCGCAAATCAACCGCCCACACAGCCGAATAAAAAGGGACTTCTAGACTGGGGTAAATCTCGCTCTCCAGTGGGAGCTAGCCATGAAGCCCTGCTGCACCTCCCCTGTTTTAGCCATTCTTGGTTGATGAGGCTTGAGGCTGCGATTACCTTTAGAGAACACATCTCTTAGAATGCTCATCGTCCACCTAATGATGTTCTTAAAGCATTCAATCCATACAAGTTCATTCCAGGTTCGAACGAAACCGAAGGCATTATCTCGTTACACTCATTTTGGAATCACCCTCAGAGTCAACGACGACAACCCTTGCACTCTGAATCAGCATCTCGAACCTATAAGTACTATTCCGTCAAACTCATTACGGAATCACCCACAGAGTTATACTGACGTATAGTCCTTACACCTCGAGTCTTCACTCTTCTCAAGAGATTCCACGATCTATCGTTAATTTGGATCGATGTGGTTTTCGGATATCCAAATATGGAAACCCGATCCCGGTCTCATCGAAATCCAAAACGTGTCTTTAGGGTCCAAGTTGTTTTAAGTTTTAAAACAATTAAATTAAACTATCTATATACACACAGATAGATAATTTATATCATCACAATAGATAATTATCACCACAGATAATCCATATTATCATCATCAGAAGATAATCCAATTCATCATCACAATGCAACCAATGCATCCATATCACACATCATTACTAACCTTATATCTGAGATTCAAACCATTCAAGGAAATTTATATCATCCATATATAAACAAGGATTAATAATCACACCATCTATATAATTAATTTAAAAGTAATTAAATTAATTATATCATCTTTAATTAATTTAAAGTAAATTAAATTAATTATCTCAATCTATAAATCCTGCTTATACAGTCATTGATTACAAACCAATCAACTTAATTAATTAACCACTAATTAGTTCCTTCTTGATTAATCACCCTTGATTAATCATCCTTTAATTATATTCAAGTAATTAATTCCACAATTTAATTTTCCTTAATCACATACAGTAATTAACCTTTAATTACTTTTATTAATTTATTATTTATAATTAATCACATTAATCCTTGATTAATTAACTTAATTAATTTCTTTAATCACATATCATTAATTAATTAATGTCAATTAATTAATCCTTAATCACATCATTAATTATATTAATTAATGATTCCTAATTACATTTAAATTAATTAACTTCATTAAGTAATTAACCTTAATTATTAATCACTTTGATTAATTAACTTCAGTAATTAACCATTTTCAATTTCTACATTGAGTAAATTGATTACCCCTAAATTAAGTATGAATTATATCATTTTATTAGTAATTAATTATCTTTAATTAATTAATTATTTTCCAAAGAACTTAATCAATAATTGTTTAAATTAATTATACCAAGTAATTAATTATTAATTTCTTTCACAAAGAAATTATCCTCCATAATAATTTCACAAACAATTAACCTCAATTCTTCATACTTTAAATAAATTACATTCTGTAATTACTTATCTTAATTACTTCCGAAGTAATTATCCTTCATTAATTACTTACTAACCCATCAATGATTATTCTAAATTAATTAAACTTAATTAATTAATTTAAATTAATCAAATTAATTAATTAATTATCATAAGTATTAATAACTTTAATTACTTTACAAAGTAATTATACTTAACCAAGTACCATAATGATTAATTAAATTTAATTAATCTAATTAATTATCAAAATTAATTACTTAAATTAATTAATAAATAATCTCAAGTTAATGACCTTCATTAACTTATCATTAATTTCTTTAATTACCTTACTAAAGTAACTAACTTAGATTAATCATTATTAAAGTCATAAATTTATTAATCATTCATAATCATTTAGTTAATCACTAATTATTTAATTAATTAAGCTTTAACTTAATTAATCTTAACCTCTTGATTTATTTCTCATCATTAATTAAAATCATAACTAAATTAATTAATTATTTATTCCTAAATTAATAAATCTTAATTAATTAACCCATCCTTAATTAATTAATTCATAATCGTTATTTAATTTATTAAATAAATTAATTAATTAACCATCTAATTACCTTGCTAATTTAATAAACCAAAATCATTTAAATCTTTGATTTATTTTAAAATATAAAAATTCCTTTTTAATGATTTCATTATCATTATCAAAGTAATATTTAAAACAACTTACTCTAAAATTTGTTTCCAATTTTATTTTAAATTTAAAATTTAAAATGAAAACCAAACTTATCTTTAACAAAGTTTCAAAAACATTTTTCAACATTTTTAAAACTTATGCTAAATAATCTCCCATTTTATAAAAGGGATTCGTACCCATATTTATTTAAAATTCAAATCATATTTAAATATGATTCAACATTAAAGGTAAAACTTTAAACATTTCAAAATTTAGAAACTTCTTTTATTTTCAAGACATGATTCAAATTTGTATCTTGTTTCCAGATTTAAACTTATGTTTAAATCCTCTACTCCAGTTTTAAAACCTTATCTTTATATTCAATTTAATTAAGCTCCTTAAAGTTGTTAAACATTTTACTTATTAAAAGTTTGAATTAAAATTAAAAGCTGGAATTCAAATCTCAGTTTGAAAACTCTACTTTTTAAATTTAAGTTTTAAATTCCTGTTTAAAAACCCTGCTCCAGATTTAAAATAAATCTGGAATTGGAAATGTACAGGTTTCCAAAACCTGTAACTACAGAGAGAAAAACCCCGCATCTCCCCCTGTTTTACTTCGAGTAAAATAATGAGGCGCTTTGAGTAACAACTCGAATTACTCGAGTATTAACCCGAGTGTAAAACTACTGCAAAACCCCACAATCACCCTGACACCATCTTCTTCACCGTGCACATGCACGGTGGTCTTGGCCACCTCCGGCCACTACCCAACCAACGAGCAAGTCGCCGACCATCCTTGAATCACTTCGCGACCATCAAAACCCCTCAATCCACTCGAAATCAAATTCGCGTATCCCTAAACCAAAACCTGTCAACAGTTTAAGCTTCGAACCCCAAACCTGGAAATCGCCCATCCTCTCTTCTCCGGCCATCGGAGGCTTTGCAACGCCGTCCAACTCCTCTTTGACACCCAAGCAACCATCACCCCAAAAATCACTGCACTCGGTCCCCTGTAGTCTCCCCACAGATCAAATCACTGCAGTGCCTAAAACTAGGTTTTGCACTTTCCCCTTTTTCGAGAAAGAACAGCAATGTACATAAATCCATCGCTAAAAATTGCAAATTTTGGTTTTTAAAAATCACAATTTATTTTTAACTTTTGATTCAAAAACCTGAACTAACAATAAATTTGGATTTTGTCATATTTTAATTTACTTTGTTATAACTTCGTTTCCTGTAAAACTACAGGTATTTCTTTTTTTTATTTCATCTTGAACGAAATCTTAAACTTATAATTCATGATATATTGAACATACATTATTCAAATCTCCTGTATTATTACAAATTAATTTAAGAACACTTAAGTTTTTGGACCTGGAACTTAGTAAAAACAAATACTGTAATAATCATAAGCTTATACCCATATACTCAATTCAAATCATATTACAGAAACAAACATACATCATCATAACTATACTTGAGTTTTAAAGTAATAAGGTAAATCATACAAATCAACATGAAATCCAGGTAAACACACATAAGTCATAAATCAAGCAACATTCTAATACTTGAATTTTTGAAAAGAAAAGGTTACTCACCTGTCATTTGAAAGACAGAGCACAAATTTGAGTTGCAGATTTTTTTAACTTGAGTGCTTGCTGTGCTCTAGACTTGCATGCAGGTTAAAGAAATTTGAAATTTGCTGTTAAAAACTTGCATGCAGGCCCAAGTTTCCAGATTGCAGAGGCCAAACCCAATTTTTAAAAAAGCAGGCCATTCAAAACTTGTTTCGAATTTCATTCTATATTCCCAGATTTTCCAGATGTAGGCTTTTTCTTTTGCTTTTGCATTTGAAAAAGATTTTACAAAGGACTTAAACTTGCTTCAGACTTCAAGTTTTAAAGAATGCAGTTGCATGTTCTTGATTTACATAGTGGACTGCAGGCTAGCTTTTGGAAATGGATTTTACAGTTTGCATGTTTGAAAAATGAATTACAGGTTGGTGATTGTGCTTTGCGAACTGGGTTACAGGTAAATGAATTTAAACAAGATTTCTGGTTTTTAGAGGAATTGTTAGAGTTGCGGATATGTTTGAATAAGTTTTCAGCTGAAACCCCTTTTTTCTCTTAACTTTGAAGAAAAAAATGAACATTAGAAAATAATAGAGCTTGAAGAAACAAGCTTATATAAGAAAAAAATGATTTATTTAAAAATCAAAAGAAAATCAAAAAAATAAAAAGGTCACTTGTCCTAAACATAACATTTGCCAAATTGAGTAAGTTAATAATTTACATTCGTCTCATTAGTTACCTAGGATATTAACACTTGTTATATACATAATTTACTTATTTTTATTTAATTTAAAAGTAAATAAAACCCCTTTTCTTTATTTTTTAATACTTATGTATAAATTATTTTCATATATAAATGTTTATGCATTTCTTTTTAAAGAAAATGAAATAAATCAATTTATATAAAAATGAAAACTTATTTACAAGATTTATATATGTTTATTAATTTGAATTTTAAAATTAAATTAAATTCAAATGCTATTTATACATTTAAAAATCCTAATTTTAAAACTAATTTATCAATATTATTTTAATTTTAAAACAATAACATTGTCTTTTAAAAATCTTATCTATATTTATATTTATACATTTATTATTTGAAAATAACTCATTTATCAATTTTAAATCATTTATAAAAGAAATCATAAATTACTTGTCCTATTTATCTTAATTAAAAGAATTAATGTTTAATATATAAAGGGTATTTTAAATTTTCATATAATTCCAAATTATTATTAATAAGCTATATTTAAAAAGAAATAAAATAAACTTTTGTTTATCTTATTAAAATTTAAACTATGCTTAAAATACATTTACAAAACTTAAAATAATTTCTTTAAATATTTAAAACCAAATAGTTATTTATTAAATAAATAATAATCTCCAAATTATCAAAATGAATATCAGAATTTAAAAACAATATTTTATTTGTTTATTAAACTATAATCAAACCTTATCTACCTACAATATATATACATACATATATATTATAAATAGAAAGTAATTTATTGGTTTTTTTTAAAAAAAAATTACCAATTAAACATTTATTTAATTGGATTATTAAATCAAGTTAATTTTTATTGACAGAATTTATCAAATCAATCTAATTTTAAATACAGATTATTAAATTGATATTGCCAAAAATTCCGGGATATCACAATAAATTTATTCACCAATTAAAAAAAGGGTTTAAAATACAATTTATAAATAAATAATTGTTTGTAAATTAAGCAATATATTTAAACTAAGGATTTTTAACACAGATTCCTTTCTTTCTACAAATGTAAGGTTAAGATTTTTTATACTTACATATGTTGTTTTAATATTGATTGTAAAGAAAAGTGTTTACTTAGTTTTATCATGGTTAAACAAGTGGCATTATTACCATAAAATTGAAGTAAATAGGAAATATATGTACAACAAAATAACCAGGCTTCAATTTTCTTTCATTTGAAAAACTTAAAAAAAAAAAAACTAAAGAGAAATCAAATCTAAAGCAAACAAGAACTCCTCCACAAACAAGATTCAAATCATCTCAAATCTAAAAGCAACCAGATCAAAATAAATAAATAAAACACTGTTTCTGTTTCCAGTTTCAACCTGAAGCAATTAACAAGCTAACCTGGAAATAAATTAAAAGCTTCAGTTAAAAATTTTCAAGATCAAAGTTCAAACTCATCAAAATAAAGCTTCAGATCAATAAATTAAAACAGAAAGACAAGATTATCAAAACCTAGAAAATAAAATTCAAATGACAGTCTTCCTCAAATCCAAACTTGGAAGATTAAAACCTAATACATCGAAAAACAAATTCAACTCAAAACTAGTTCAGATCAGAACATCATCTCAATCAAGCATGCAAGTTCAGGAAACTAAATCTATTTCCAGTTTTCAACATTCCAGACCTCTGTTTCCCAATTCCAGTTTCAGGCTCTAAAGTTGTTCTCTGTCTTCAATCAGGTGAGCAAACTTACCTATTTGATTCGATTTATGACCTGATGTGGTGATTTATGTGTGATGAAAAGCTGTTAATCTATGTGCATGTATACAAATATGTATACAAATACTTGTGCATGTCTAGAAACAGGCATAAATTGTCTCTGTCTATATGCTACAGGTTTCAAACCCGTATAAACAAAATTCAAAATCTCTTTCCTTGAACCTTTTTAGCTTAGAGACTCTAAATGAAAAATGCATGTATACAGGTAACATGATATTAAAAAAATTGTTTCAGGTTTCTATATTAGATAATTATTTCAAAATAAGAAATTTACAGTAATAATCAATATAAGTTAGAAAATCTATTGATCTAATTTCACGATTTGATTGCATATCTTGATTAGTATTTGGAAATGATGAATTTTAGTAAAGATTTCATGATTTTCAAATTAGAGAATGTTGCGTATTCGTGAGATGAACGAAAATCAAATTTTTTTCAATATCCATCGATCTAAGAACAATTAAGTTTTGAGTACGAATCTGGAGGGGATAACGTGATGTAGGTTGTAGGAAAAATGATCGTAGATTTTCTCATCAATCGTGGTGGCTGCGCGAAACCAATTTAGTGTTTAAATGTAGTTGTTAGTTGATACTAGAAATCGGGTTGTTGCGTCTTCGTGGTTGATCTACAAGCGATCGCATAAGGGGGGTTTGACATATAGGGTTGTGACGAAGCTTGGGACGTGGTGGCAAGGCCTCAGGCGATTGGGATCGTCGTTGGCAAGCCAATTCCGTTGGGGAGTTTTGGGTTCTAGGGTGTTCTGAATAACTCATTTTTTGACTCAAGCTAGATATGTCAATTCCACGTGTTTGAATAGATACTCGGGGTCGTCGACGATGTGTTAGAGGCGGCGTGGATGGTCGAAGATAGCTAGTCAGATTGTACACATGCACGGGGTAGCAAAGTGTATCTGGGTGGATTTGAAAATGGGGAAGAAGAGAAGCGACAGGGGTTTTATTCGTGACGAACCATGTTTAACACGAAGACGTGCTCGGGTATGTGTTGGGTTTGGAATGCGAATACATTAGCAGGTTCAAAGTTTTAAAATAAAAACAGAAAACAAAAAGAAGAGCATAAGGAAAGGGGAGAGATTTACTCGGAGACATGCTCCGGAAAAGCATGGTCGGAGCTCAGGAATTTTTGAACTTGGCTCGGGGTTTTATTTTTGAGTTTTCCAGGTTTTAAAATTTAAATGGCAGATATGTTTCAGGTTTAAATTTTCAACAGAAAACAGGAACCTGGTCTTAACGCAAATGAATTGTAAAATAAAAACAAAAACAAGTTTTCCAAAGGTAAGTATTTACTAAGTTTTAAAGTTTTTAAAACAAGTTTAACGAGTTTCAAAGTTTAAAATGTTAAATGTCTTTGAATTGTTTAAATTAATTAAGGATTAAGTAAAGTTATTTATGATAAGTAATTAAAGGTAATTAATTACCTAAAGTTAATTACTTAATGAAAGTAATTAAGGTTAATTAATTAATAATTTAAGTTTGATTAATCAAGTAATTAATAAATAATTAATTAATGAAAGTAATTAAGAATGGATAATTAATGATTAAAGATTGATTAATCAAGTGTTTAAAGGAAAGAAAACTTAATTAATGTGATTAATTAATTAAGTTAATTAATTTGAGAATAATTAATTAACTAAAGGTTAATTAAGTAATGAAAGTAATTAAGGGATGATTATTAATTAAGGATTAATTAATTAATTATTGTAAATAATTAAGGATAATTAATCAAAGCATTAATTATTAATTAAAGGTTAATTAATGATTAATTAAAGGATAATTAATTAATTGCGTTGTAATTAATTAACTAAGATTTGTAGTTTATTTATAGGTAATTAATCTGATTTAAACTAATCAGATAATCAATTAATCTTCCTCGTGGATGATTGTATTCTATTGAATGTTGTGAATTGTTTGATATCTCTATTGTGTGATGCTTTGTGATTTGAATTGTTTTAATTCAAGCTGTGATGAATGTAATTTATTTATTTTATTTATCTGTAATGAATGTAAATTATATTATTTGTGGATCTGTGTATAGAAGACAAGCGTTATTGGATTATACCGCTTATTGACATTGATGTGCTTGAATCCGTGATGATTGATGTTGTTGCACTATTGTGTAAAACCCCTGGACTATACCTTACACACACAAATATGGATTGCACGAGGAAATTGGTTAAGTCACAGATTTTTGAAATGGTTTTAAAAGTGAATTTTGAATTGAAATAATTTTGGAAATAGAATTGGGGTAAAGATGAAAAGCTTTTGAAAAGAATTTTTGAAAATAAAAGTTATTTGAATAACTTAATAAGAGTTTTGAAATTTAAATAATTTGATTTGAATTTGAATTCAATATTTGAAATTGAATTCTATGTTTGGTAATTATGGTTTAAAAAGGTTATACAAGTTATAAATGTGTTTATATGGGTTTTAAGCCATTTAAAAAGTATTGTTTTGGGAATTTAAATTTAAACCAAGTTTTATAGTTAAAGGGCTTTAACTTGTATAAATGTAATCGGATTTTTCCGAAATGAAAACTATTTGTTTTCAAATAATAAAAGCTTTCACATAAAGAAAGGAGTTCCAAATTGTATCGAAAGATTTCTAGTTTGAAATGAAATTGTGAATTGTTTTTGAAAGCTATGAATGAACCTTTGTGAAAGATTATTAAAGAGGATTTTAAATGGTGTATCTTTTAAATGGTTTGAATTGGAAATGGCTTTGAAAGCGATAAATTAAATCTCTGATTTAAAGATTGAATGAGTTAATCCAATTTGAAATGGAATTGTTTTGAAAATCTGTAAATAAATCTTTTTGAAAGATGTGTAAACTTGTGAAGTGAAACTTTTGTTAAAAAATTTGTATATTGGTAATTTGTTTAAACCATTTGAAAGAAAGGTTTTGGACTTTAAGTTATGACTTAACTAAAATCCCAATATCCATATATTTTTAGATATTGCGCTCATTTTTCGGTTTAGCAGGGAGAGGACCTTGTGTCATATGACCCATTTCGAATAATGATATGACGATATGGGTAGCAATCGAAGACCGTTGGTGAAGACCGGGTATTTTCGAAAATGAAAGGATAACCTATCGATTGTCTCTACACTGAGTCGCGTTGGTATAGAGATCTCCATATGTGACGGGAAGTCTTATCGGGATTGTGAATACCCGGATTGCATGGGCTTCTTCGGAAGTGCCTTCGGTTCTGAACGAACCGGAAACAGACTTGTATGGATGTGTGTCTAACATAACACTTTGAGCTGTAAAACCAGTTTCTATCAAATATATTTCTGTTTGGTGGCAGAGATTTATTCTCTTAGCTTAACACCCTTCTCTGAGACATATGAGCTCAGAGGTTATGTAGTTGATGGTTATTAGTGATACATTCCCAATTCGGTAATGTGGCATACGAAGTGTTGTTGATCATTTGTTGATCAAAGCATGGCTTTGTGAGAAAGCTTAGCTTTGTGGACGAGACTGCATCAGGACCTCACACCTTGGAAATGGTCGAAACAGGAAAGATGCAGCAAGGTTGCAGGGGTTGCTCCCCTAGGGTATGTCCATTCTTTCTGGAAATGGGTGGTACCATGGTATGGAGCCCAGATACTTAACTCATGTGGACACTGTATATTTATTACTGTGTGATGTTGCTTTGTGGTTGAGGATCCTCGGATAAAGGTCACAAACGACCGGGGGTGGCATGTCTTTAGGTATTACTCTCGGGCAGGGAGGAAACCGACCTTGTGTTGGCAGAAAGCTGGGTAAGTTCTCGGGGCGTCCCTCCAGAGGCATAACCATGTGGCAATGGGAAGTTCCTTGGCCTAACCATTTATTGAAAAATCCAATCTCCAATACGCGCCCTGTACGATTTTAGTTGTATAACCTGCCATCTACTTATGGTGGCGCCCCACTGTTTGGATGGTAGCTATAGTAGGCATAGTTCGAAATGTCTATGCTGGCTAAGATTAATATTATACTTTCGAAATGTTTTCCACTATGCACTAATAATAATATCAAAAGAATTTTACGTAGTAAGCAGTTTTGACTATCATAAGGAGAAATCTTCTCCAATTTCGCATTTGCATGGTGTGTGTGGCGGGAGGCCTTATGGTAGTTTCATTTTCCAAAAAGCATTGCGGATTCAAATTTAAATTCTTTTTGTTGTTTGTTTTAAAGATAAAACTATTTTTTTTTGCTCATACCAGTCCCATGACTGACCTTGCTTAATATAAGGTGATAGGGGGTTCTCGCTTTGCGTTTAGTGGTGAGCGGGAGATTCTTACCCCTACATGTCCCCGGGGAGGGGTTGCTTAACCGGGTAGGTGAAGAAGTCAAAAGGTTAGCCGTAAAAGCAAGGGCAGGGTACCATTATATGCCCCGGCGGGGCTACGATGGTTGAAAAGCCTACCAGTCGAGAGTGGTCGCTGTCGTCAATGTTGTATATTGATATATTCGTTCTTTCTTCCACTGTTTTGTTGTACTTAATGTGTTATAACCTCCGACGAACCGATTCGGCGTTTGAATCTGCGGCATTTGAATACTGGTGAAGTATTCGGTGCCGATTTTCGAAGGTTGAGTCAAGGTCGTTACAATGGTGGTCGGTACTAATATGATTTTTCTCTTCGGATTTACTTGTTCTTCCTCCCTACTCTCTTAGATCTAGCTTTTTACCCAGCCTTCTACAATCTGACGACTATAGTAGGCGATAGTGCTATATTTATAGAAGCACTAGAGCAACTAAAAGAGGACTTTTTAAGCCTCCATATTCTTTCGTATCTCCTTCTCCACTTATCCTTTCTCACTGAGGGACGTACTCTTGCCTTTCTAGGTCTAAAATAGTTGTAAAGATCTTGTACTTATGAAGAATCCAAATTTAATAACATTAAAGTGGACATTGGCACGAACTTTGGCCAAATTACTATAAAATTTTCCATTTTCTTATTATTTTTTTGTTCATATTATTTAGATCTGTATTGCCTTCATTTGATTGGGGGTGTTGTGACATTTTTTGGTCCAAACACTGAGAACAGAGCTATTCAAGGGTAGGTTTAGCTTAGTACTATGGAATGCAAGTGTAACAACCTAGTTATTAATGATCTAATTAATTACGGTTAATTATGGTTAATTAATTTTTATTGGGATTTCATAACATAATTGTGAAACTGAAATTTTAGTCTGTCAAATTGGATTTGTTTTGATTATCAAATATAATAATATATAATAACAACAGCTTGTGGGATTTGTAAAATGAAGTTTTATAGTTTGATTCTTGTTTCACATTCTTAAGTAATTATTGAAATTTTAAATAGAGTTAAGTAGATAACTTTATTTTGATTTGTTGAGATCAATTAATTAGTGTAAGAGATAATGAAAAGCTATGTGTTTGAATTAATTTATTTTGTTGGGCTTTAAGAATAACAAGACCATTAGTAGACCATCATTCTAAAGATAACCTTATCATATCTGCACAAACTTCTTGAAAGCAATATTTGTTCACATTCTTCTTTTGCAGACTCCAAATTGAAATTACAAAAAAGGGAAAAAATTAATCAAAAATAAAAACTTAGCTAATCATTGTAATGGTCTCTCATTTAAAGCAATGAAGAGCATGGACTAGGATTCGGGGGATGTCAAGGGTTAAGGCGGCAACATGTAGCAGGTCGAAGTGCTGGCTCAAGCACGGCAGCGACAAATGAGATGATCTAGGGCATGGTGGTTATTGCTAATTTGTTAGCAATGGTTTCGGTGAGTTAACTCTCACAATTTCTATCTTTAAATTCTTATATGTTTGTATTGCTTTGCTTTAATTGGGATTCTTGGTTGAGGAGCTATTTCGCTATGTTTAAAGTTGTTGTCTATTGAAAACCTCGATCACGTTTGTGCCCTAGAAACTAGACGGACCATAATCCTTTTGACTCGTGAATTTTGAGATTAATTGATGACTGCATGACATAGAATTACATACCTAACACTATCCCGAGTTGCTGCCATTGGAAATAGACGAGCGTCGATTAAGATGAATTCCAGGAGCCGTTAAAGCTCCAGGAATCATCACCACCAATCGACCAGTGGTGATTCACCGATCTACCAGTGGTCGAACTGCCTAGAGCCAGTTCGGCTTCAGGTTGTTTTGCTTATTCTTGCTGAATCTCATGTTAGTTGCATATCGTCTTGTGATTATTTGTGATGCTTTTGGTAAATCTTATTATATTGAAGCTACTTTGTAATGACAGATATGTAGATGATAGGTATGCAGACCCGGCCCTAGGGTAAGGCTAGCAAGCCAGCCGCCTAGGGCAACAGGATGGTGGGGGGCAACAATCCGTGAATTTAGTGGATAATAGACTTTTACTTTATGAATGTTTCAAATGGTATTGTATTCCAGTGGTTGTGCGTGTAGCTCCCAAAGCAAGTGTCCTTGGTTTGATTCCGGCGTTTGTCAATTAAGCAATTTTAAATATTTTATCACCTTAAAATTTCATTTTTGCCTAGGGCAACAAAGTGGATTGGGTCGGGCCTGTAGGTATGATATATATATATATATATATATATATAAAGAATGTATGGTAAATTATCTTATAAATTTATGTAACCCTGTCATTATGATCTGCGGCATTTATACCTTACATTGGTAAGAGCAGTTCATTCTGAGGTAATAATACATACCTGTGCATGTATTCTTACTGGCTTTGTTTAAAAATAAAAGTGTTATGTGTTTTAAAAGGAGGAACGATATATATATGGCAACTTTTAACTAGATCAGGTTTTCAACTTTATTGGTAATAATACGTATATGTTACATGCTAGTAAAATATCCATTTGAGAATAGCAGCAGTAACATTCTTTTTACTAGGATATGCTTTTATATGCTAGTTGACTTGAAAAGTAAATGTGAAATGTACTATTGCTTTGAATATATACATGTCCAGTCTTTATTTTATTTTATGACTTATTTTACATATTTCGTTCCTATTCTTGAATATAAGTGTCAGTTTCTTTTTAAAGCCTGTTGCCTTCTTTTGTTCCATAGTACATGTTGGAATTTATTGTTGTTTTCACTATTTGTTTGTGTTTCTTCTTATGGTCATTTAATGTTTTATATAAGTAAATACAGTATATTTTATATTACTTTCAATTATCAAAATGTTAATAGAAAATATGAATAGATATTTAGTAACTTGTTTTGTAATTCTAGTGAAACTCCTTTATTATGAGTAACTATATATATATATATATATATATATATATATTGTATATGTATATGTACGTATACATACTTTTGTACATGACTATAATCTAACTATTAACATATACCTATTGCTTTTGTAAATAATAGCCTAGCTTAGTATATAGTAATAGAGGTTAGTATTTAATACCTTGGAAATTTTAATACGAAGCTTGTCACTTTTTTTGTTGAGGCTAGCTTTGTACATGGATACTTGTCACCTTTTTCTCTTGAAAAAAATATATAACCTGACACATGTTTACATGCTTTGCAGGCCCGGTTCGAGGGCCAGCCTAGCCAGGCGGCCGCCTAGGGCAACCCCCGGCGGGGGGCAACGGGATGGGGTTGGGATAATTTGATGTTTTAAGTATACTACTCTCTGCATTATATGCTGTTAATGAAATGTATGTTGATGTGGTGGTTCTGTGTGGCAATCTTAATGCCATGGTCATGGGATCAATTCCCATTGCAGAGATTTTTTTTTTTCTTTACCTTTGAAATGCCTAGGGCAACCTACGGACATGAGCCGGCCCTGATGCTTTGGTGTATATATATTATATAACTTAATATTCATTATGCTTATGTCTTGATTAACAACTAGACATGTTTTTTTGTTTTTCACTTTTAAAATGATAGCTTGGCTTTGCACTTTATTTTCTTGCCTTTTGTTTTAGAACTTTGTAAATGAACTTATAGCAAATCAAAACTTATGTTTACCTATCTATGTTTACATGATAAAAAGTAGGTATGAACATTTTGTAAATTATTTTTAACCTTATTGTAGTCTTTTATTTAACAGTAGTCGTGTGTGTATGTCTATAGACACACGCACATACGTACGCAGATAAAATTGTGTTTTGGTGAGAGTATGTCACCTTGCGTGCATGCCTGGTACTGTCTTTGCTCTCCTCTGAGTCCGTGAGTGTTAAATGCTCTTGAATAGAACGTTTAAGTGGAATTTACTAACCATTTGTAATGACCCGTAAATTTTCAATAATTAAATTCGTTAATTTAATAAGATTTTGTAATTTAATAATGAAGAAAATAAAAATTTGTGAATTGAGATTGGAAATAACAACTAGGATGAATTGTAACAATATAAATGGGAGTTAATTGTTAATAACTTGAATGAAATTCCAATGAATACTAAAATGATAATTAAAAACTAATCATTAACAATTGAAATGAAATTTCAATGATGAAATAATGAAGATAGTTATACTTGGTTATGAGACTGAATATAAGAAACAAATGTAAATATATAATTGTTGCATGAAATAGGTAGTTAATAATAATTAAATTAAATCAATATTTTATAAGAATTGGAACATTTGTTTGTAAATAATGGATTCATAAATGTAATCAAAGGTTATGGTAACGATTGTTATAAGTTACCTAGTTAATTAATCTATGAAATAAATTGGAAATAAATTACATTTAAATGAAAGTAAGTGTTCATTAACGTGAGTTAGGACAGTAATTGTAAAGTGTGAATGTAATAAAGTAATGGAAATGTATATTTTGTTCACAATATGATATAAAGGAGTGAAACCTAGAATAGATTAATTGAGATTTTAATTATAATAAATATATATTTGACAAATTTAATGTAATTGAAAATAATGGTTAATACATAGGAAGGTTGTAAGTTTGAATATATGAATGTAAAGAAAGACAAGCCAATATTAACTAGGTTATAGAGTAATAATAGGCTTAATAAAAAGATTAGAATTGGATCAAATCAGTTTATTTGGAATTTATCAATTGGAATTCAATCTATAATAAATGGTTTAGTGATAAGTAAATGAAATTAAATACTATGTTAATTGAAATTAGGATAAAATGGGAAATATTAATGTAATAAAAATAAACCAAAGGTAATTATACCCATAAGATAATAATTGGCGGAATAACTAGATTTAAAATCAAATAAATGGATTTCTTGGAATTTCACTTGATAATTAATGAATTACTGAAATTGAAACTTGACATTGTAATTGGTTAATAAATTAACTTTAAATTGATATAGAAATTTGTTATAAAGGATTATAAATTAATAGAGTAACCCAAGATGATAAGAAATTTAAATTTTAAAATTTGAATGAAAGGTGATTTAATTTAATTTAATATTAATGTGTTTAATTAATGTGAAAATAACCATTTTGGCCACTGACTTGGATTTCGACGAAATCAGTTTCATAGGATCCGTAACGGTGAATTATTGTACGATTTCAAGTTTCGTATCGATCGGACTTGTCGTTTGATCATACGGACTCGAAATGCCTAGAAATCAATTTAATTGAAATTAATTAAAACCAATTTGAAATAACTTGATTTTAGCATAACTTCTTCATACGATGGAATTTGGACTTGAAACTTGTATCATTGTGTTTAAAATATTTAAAAACATCTATTTTGATATATGGATTGACCCATTTTCGTTCCGGAGTCGAAACGGGCTTTTGGGTCAGTTACCGTTCCAGCCCAAATAAAATCCAACCCATTATCTCTATTTTCTAACCTACCTATATATATACCTCGTTATAAACCCTAGCCACTCCTTATTCTCATTTGGTTGTATGTACAATTCTTTCTTTTGCTCCTCTTTCTCAATGGCAGACAAATTCTCAATTTCAAATCCAATCGCAATTCAAAATCAAATCAAAAATTTAATCTCCACGAACCCTATCAAATTATATATCGATTTGAAGCTGTCGAAGAGCCTAAGTCAAATATATGATTCATTTCTCAATCGAGGTTGCTGTGTGGCCGGAATTGGCTAGTTTATCCTCGGTCGTTCGTATTGGGTTATTGGTTTCGAAGGTAGATTTGCGACTAGAAGGCGATCGGGTTATGCTGCACTGTAGAGGACGTTGAGGAGCTTCAATCCATGCCGTTACCTTGGGTCATAAGTCACTGAAATTCGCCAATTTTGGCCACTATTGCACGCGGCGGCGCAGCATTCACGGTGGCCGGAGATGGCCGCGCTTGCGTGGATGGAGCCGGCTCTGGGCGAGAAGTGATGTGGTGGCGTCTGATCTGGGGTCGAAGTGCCATGGAGACGGCGGTGAGGAAGCAAATATCGATGACTAGGGTTTGGTCTGAGCCTAGAAGAGATCGATGAAACATTTTTGCTGTGTTGGGTCAAACCGCATGATGTAACGTGGCAGGGGTAACGTGATGTTATGTTCTTTTATTTTATTTAAATTTGAATTAGAAACTTATATCTTCTTAAATTTATAACTTTTACATACGATGTCCAATTCATGCGTGGTTTTCTCGGCTAGGATCGCATTGAAATTCCAGACATTTTAGCGTAGGTTTGGATGGTTTCGGAGACTGTTTGAATTTTGGGTTTAAATTGGATTTAAATTCAATTCAAATTCAAAAGGTGAGTATTTTAATCCACTCACAACTTCTAAATTTCTTATGTTTGTTAAATTTGATTCATGATGTGATTGAGAATTTATTTATGGTTGTTTAGTATATTTTTATCATCATCTCAATTAAATTGAATTTATGTGGATTAAATTGTTATTTAATTTATTATTGCATATAAACTGCCAGTCAAAAACCTGTTATTTATTATCAGTTTCTATATTGATGTTTATGGATTGTTTTGGATGATGATTGTGATGGAAGTTGATTGTTAATATTAGTTGAATGGATGTTTTGTTTATGTTGTTATAAACTGCAAGTTCATTATGGATTATTATTAATTCGGGATTGTGTTTTGAAATGATATACAACCGTAAAATATTAAATTACGGATTGAAATGATAAATATCTGTATCACTTGACTATAGGATAGAAAATTATATACAGACATTGTGGTCTATATATATAATAATATTTTTGAAATGATTTATATCATTTTGTAAAGAAGTATATGGTTTGATATAAATAGTATTTTAGATGTTATATAAATGTTATTTTATTTTTGATTTTAAGCTATGTATAAAAAAAATTAATATAGAATAAGCTTAATAATAAGTTTGATTTTTATTGAAGATAATATGGTTAAGTATTTGAATTATATTTTAATATAGAGTTTATAATGATTTAACTAAATTAAGGTTGGAAGATAAATTTGAAATTTATTCGAAATTGAATTTATTTAAGAACTAAACTCGAATAAGTTTGATGTGAAATTTATTAAATTTGAAATTTTAAAAGGTGTGATTTTTATAAATTGTTTTTGGTTTAAGGTGAATTAAATGAATATTTCAAGTATAAATAAATGGAAGGAAATATTTACTTATTTGTATTTGGGTTTATTTAAATGATAATGGACTTGTTATGTAAAATATTCCAAAATTAAATAGTAGAAAATTTATATATATGGAATTACCAAACTTAGTTTTGAAATTGTTGAATACTTAAAGTTTGAAATATATTGAATTCGAAATGGTTTATTCTATGGATCAAATCTGTTTTGGAATCGACATAATTTGGAAAATTTTATTTGGAAACCGAATTGAATTAAAATTTATGATTTGGGATTTGGTTAAATTTGAAATCTAGAAATTTGAGTTGTTTTGGAATTGATTTTGTGAAATTGAAGAAGCTCTTTTATCATACAAAGTATTTTAACATTTAAACCATTTAAGTGGTGGAAGTTATGTTTCAAAGTTATGAGTTTCAAAGTATCATGATTTGAAAGTGTTATATTTCAAGTGTTTTTGATTTTGAAGTGTGATAACTTTGAAAGTGCTATGATTTTGGAAAAGGATATATTTGAAATGAAAATGGTATCGTACTGATTTGGTTTTGAAATGGAAATGATATCATATTTATACGGTTTTGAAATGGCAATGATATTTTGGTTTTGAAGTATAAAATTATTTTGAAATGACCGCGGTGTTATAATAACGTTTGGTTGTTAAAGAGACCGGGATAGGAAGTTGTCATACTCTCTGCCAACTCCGAAAACCACTTTAACAACCGTGTACGCGGTGGGGATTCCAGAATGAAGTAGGATGGTGGCGACGTTCCTTTGAGGTATATACGTGGACCCCACTCCCGTGAGTTGGCTTAAGGTGGTAAAACATGAGCGATCTCGGGCCAATGAGGTAGCTCCTCTGATCAAACACACTCCTTCGATATTATATTCTAACTATGAGATTTATTTGGTGGCCACTTTTGATTTTGATTTAGATTTAGGGGTGTGGCTCGAGGTGGGCTTTAGCTGCGCGCTACGCGTTACCACCGGCCCGTGTGCATAATTGGTATATCTACACTGGCATTGCCTCGTTGTGCCGTGTCACCTACCCTAGCGCGCCTTGTATGAGTTTGGTTTTCTCCCGTAGTCCATGGGGCATCCTTTTGTGGCTTTCCGATCAGGAGGGACGATGATACTGGATGGACTACTTGGACTATTATGTGTTAAGGGGAATATTGGGTCACTCCTTAACACCATTTTAAATTAAGTATATTTTACTAATAGACACTATTATAATAGCATATATTACTGCATAGTAGATAGTTTAACGGATCCTTAGGAGATGTAAATCTTGAACATCTCTTAAGTTATTGCACTCGCATTAGACACTGGATAGGAGATGTCAAACCCCATAAACATCTATGACGCCGTTCCCCTCATTTTTTACCATTGATTTAACTTACATAAGATATTTTAGTTCTGACTCGAGTGTTTTGTCTTTTCAATTCGCTCAGGTGGGCCTGAGCATTTCAGGATTTGAAGACCTTATTGCTGGAGGACGAAGATGAAGATTGTATTATTATTCACTATATTTCACTGCATCATGTATTCCGCTGCATTATTTATTATTCTCTAGCATGTGTAACTCTGATCTGTGTTGTATAAGTATAATCAAATGTTTGTAAAACAGCTTCATGAACTGTTATTTGATTATCATATTTTGTCATTCCGCTGTGAGATTCTATTTTGTTTCTTTCTCTGCTTTTCTTATTCACCCCAATAACAATCCGCTTTTTTGTATGGTTTGAGTCTGACGTGTGTGGTTTATTGTCGATTTAAAGCGCACAAAAAGGCGGGATGTTTCACTTGGTATCAAAGCTTTGGTTTTGCGATAAAACCTTAGCTTTGTGGGGTCTGACTCTTTATTAATAGGGTAGTAATACCCTATGATGAGCCGCTGAGTGTATATATATGAGAGAGCGTATTTGTTAGTGTTATAAAGGTTTTGATATTGTGTTAATTTGTTCCATTTTGTATTCATAAATTCTGGTTGGTGCATAGGACGCTATGACATCAATAGGGATTTCTAAATACTTTTTTTGGACCGACCGACACAATATTTGTTTTGAAGTACAGGTAAATGAAATAATTTTTCCTATTGTATATTTTTATATATAAAATAATAATTTTATAATGATATATTTTGTCATAATATATATATATATATATATATATATATATTTGTTGGTAGGTAGTGAAATTTATAAATATTGGTTGTAAAATAAAATTTACAAATAAAAATAAAGTAAAATTGGAAATTTAGAACTTAAGTTCCGGGGTTTTGAAACTTTCTTTCGAATAATTTTGGGATATAATAATAATATTATTGGAAGTATTTTATGATATAAATATTTCGGTATAATTTGAATGAATTTTTTTAAAGAAATTTTGGAAAGCAATAAGTTTCGTACTTCCCTCTCTGTCGCTGGAAAATAATTTTGGTGATGAGTGCACACATCATCGACATTCATTTTCGACTTTCAAAGTGGGAAGGCCACTGTAGTAGTTTTACTACAGATTTATTTTGATAAACAAATATAAATTTCAAATTGTTTTGAATATAATTGGATATTAAATTGTAAGTGTATATATCTATCTATTATTTTAAATGATTTGAAATTAAATAAGGTATTTAGTTCTTAAGTTCTGTTAATTAATAGTTCAATTACTGTAGTGAAATGGAATGTATCTAATTAATAATTGGAACCTCTAAATGAAATAAGAGATTAAATGCTAGGTTATAAATGAAGTTACAAGGAAGTTGAAATTTTGTAACTTATAAAACAAAGGATATGATTATTGAACATTAAGATAATTAAAAGAAATAATTCTTGTAAGAATGAAAAAGAAAAATAGAAAACCGTAAACGTGGTGAAAGAAATTTAGTAAGAATAACTCAAATAACATTGTAGATTATTGTTTGTTTCGGTTCATGGTTGTTTGGGCAAGGATATGTGATGTCCCGGGAATTTAAGCAATACTTATTTAATAATTTCATTAATAATTATTTTAAAATGTGAAATATTGATTTAATAATTTAATTCAAACAGAAATTATCTTTTGAAGATTAATTTTATTTAGTTTGATAAATGATATTCTTTTCAAAATTTATAATAATGATAGTTTAATTTAAAAATCTTATTGTTTTCAAATGTTATAAATATTTAAGTAATAAAATTATCTTTCTAAGCTGATTTAGAGATATTTATTTATAATGTATATATGTGTATACATTGTAAATAGGAGTTTTGATTTTAATTTAAATTTTATAAAGAATATTTTCTAATTTATTTTACATATAAGATGTATAAATATGAATTGATTAAATTGATTTAAAATCAGTATTGAAAACTTTTCAAAAGTTTGTTTTAAAAGTCTATCTTATATTTTCATAGAAATATAAGTAAATATTTATTTTGTTTATAAATATATAATAGTTTGTTTAAAAATAAATAGTTTAAAATTGTATTTTATAATAAAAGTTTATTTTGTTTTATTTTAAGAATTGTTTTTCTTTTGAAATAAGATTTATTTTATTTATATTAAAGTATAATATTTTGACTTGAAAATTTTTGAATAAAATTGAATTTAACATTTCTTTTCTTTTTAAAATTTTCTCTTTTGAAAAGTTTAGCTTTAAAAATATTTTTTGAAAACATTCAAATAAACATTTAAATTGTGTACTTTTATAAAGAAGCTTTATATGTAAGCATGTAAAAACTCAATGTAATTAAGCATTTAAAGCATGTTAAATTAAGTAAGAAATGAATTTAAAAACCTTTATAAAATTAAGAAATTTCTTTTTATTAAAATGAATATGCGTCAAACACTTAACACATAGAAAGACACTTGTAACTCATTTGTCTTACTTATGTAACAAGTGGCAATGTAGTTTATTTTTGAAAATAATTAATATAGATAAGTAAAATTAGCAATGCATTTTTGTTCAAACCATCTTATTCAAATAAGAAACTAAAATTAGATTTTAGATGAAATCTGCAAAGTCCTTTTCTTGTTCAAAATCAAAACTCTGTAAAATCTGCAAATTCAAATTCTCAAATCTACAATCTGTAAAGACTCAACTTCAACTTCAATTCAAGCATTTGAAGATGGATCCGCATGCAGTTTCAAAATTCTACAGCAACAAGTAAATTCAATTATCAAATGGAAGCTAAAACACAGATCCATCAAGCAAATTTCAAATCAACTACAACTTTGCAAAACAGGTTTTTGGATATGGGAAAATACTTCTCTGAGTTGCTTCTCAGTTTCTTCATTAAAAGTTGAGTGAACTTTTATTTTATTTTAAACAGTTTTTCTTGTAAAAATCAAAGCTAAATATACTTATAGAACTCAAGTTTCAAACAAACTGTTATAAATAATAAAAAAATCAATCAAACTGCTGTAGATAAAAAAAATGCTCTGTCTTCTTTTAAGTAAGTAACCTTCCATATGCAAAAGCTTGAGTTATCTGTTGCATGTTTATTGATAGAAATAATCATGTTTGTACGATTGTATTGTGATTCTGTGTGTATATATATAAATATATATATGTGTGTGTGTGTTTCAGGATTCTGTATATCTGTTCTTGGCCTTGAACTAAGTTTTTAATAAGAAATCCATTATCAAATGGTTTGATCTCTGTTAGGATTTTGTTATGTAAATAGAAAGTGTTTGTTTAGTATGAATATAAGTTTATAAATTATAATTAAGTTAAATTAAAAACTGTTTGTCTCTGAAAACTATAAGAACAGTTATTATTGAAAATAAGCAAAAAATTAAACTTCCTAAAATATTAAATCAGAGTTATAATATGAATGCACATATGAAATCATGATTTCTAAAACAAAAATCCCATTCTTAAAGTAACTGTGGAGGAGGCAATTCTGGGTTGAACAAAAATGGAGATTTTGGGTTTATTTGCTTGTCTGGTGATTTAGGGAAGTTGTAGTTCTATCTGAAGGTGGAGGAGAGATGAGTGGTCACGGGAAAATTACTGATTAATTTTTCTAATGCCTATGGCGACGGTGGTTGCCGATCTTAGTTTCTAAACCTAGTTTGTGGGTGGTCGGTTATTTCTTGCTTTTTAATTCCTATGGAGCATCGAGTGATACAGAACTTTGGGAATTGGAAGAGGAGACATAGGCGAAGGGATGGTCGGTGTCATAGGTGATAAGATGGTCGGAGGTGAGTTAGCGCGGTGATGACAGGATTGGGGTTTTATTGCTGTGTCGGGTTCCAGGGTTGCTACGTTAACTCGATTTTGATTCGAGCTGCTGTGGGGAGTTTGGAGATCATGATCATGCTTGGGGGTTTATCGATGACTTGGTCGAGTTGGTCAGAGTGGCTGAAGGTCGCCGAAGTGCCGGTGCATATGCACTGTGCACATTTGTTTCTGGTGAACTTTTGCTTGGGTTGGTGCAGGCAGATGACTCGATACTCGGGTGAAATGGGTTGTTAACACGGAGCAAGGGGCTTGAGAACTCAAAGTAAAATTTTGAAGTCTCGGGTAGGTGATTGGTTTCAGGTTGTAAAACCTGAAATATGCAGTTTTTTTAATTTTAAGATGGAATTCAAATTTTTGAGTAAAATTTCAATTGGAGTTTTCAAAATGCAAAGTTTAAAATCTGAATTCAGATGAACTTTTGAATTCAAAATTTTAAAAATGAAAATTTTAAATTTTAAGCAAAATTTGAATTGAGTTTGAAATCAAGTTTAATTATAGTTTTCAGGTTACTTAGAATCCAGTTTAAATTTAAACAGTTTGGTAAATTTTAAAATGTTGATCAAATTTAAATGTTTTAAAGTAGATTTTAAATATGAATTTGATTTCAAATAAATGTTTAAACTTGAAAGATTTCTTTCTTTAATATTTGAAAAAAAGTTATGAAATGTTTAACTTGAAATTTGAGAAGTTTTGAATAATCAATTTATTTTAAAGACTTGATTTCTTTAATAAATTTAAGTAAATTTGGATTGAAAGTTTTTGCTTAATAAGTAATGAATGTTTTCACTTTTATTTTAAGGTTATAATTTATTTAAATTTGGATAATGTTTTAAATAGTTAAACATTTTGAAATCTTGGATTTTAAAATGGAATTTGAATTTAATTTAGAGAATAATTATTTAAAATACATTTTGAATGTTAATGAAATCATTTATAATTAAGTAAATTATCTTAGGATAATTAAGATAATAAAAGAACTTAATTAAGAATTTACTTATTTGATTTTAAATAATGATTTAGAATTAATTTAATTTTAGATGATTAATGATGATTAATCTAAGATAATTTTCTTAAGGAAGTAATTTAAGGAAATATTATTAATTAATAATGATAATTATCTAAGGATAATTAAGTAATTAATTAATATGATTAAATTTGATAATTAATTAGATTAATTAATTTAAGGTAACTAATTTCGAATTGTTAAGTCTAATTACTTAATAAAAGTAATTAAAGGATTAATTACTTATTGTAATTAGTTTTGATAATGTGATTTGTTAAGTTAATTAATTTAGTTTAATTAATTTAAGTAAATCATTTGGTGGTTTAGTAAGTGTAATTACTTAACATAATTAATGGAGTAGTATTTCTTAGAGAAGTAATAAGTGATAATTACTGGAATGTAAATAGTGGGAAATGATTTTTAATTAAGTAATTTTGGTAATTACTTTTGAATTAATCAAGGGATTAATTAATGGAGATAATTAATTGTGGAGATAATTAATTTGTTAATAAGTAACTAAGGGCAGTTAATTACTGGTTTAATATTAATCAAAGGTGATTAATAATTGTATTTTAATTTTAGATTAATTACTAAATGAAATTAATTTTAAATAAAGTTATAAATTTAAAATTAGAGGTCATTTATTAATATAATTAATGATGTAATTAAGGATTGTTTAATTAAGTAATTACTAATTATTAAGTGATTAATTAATGTAATTAATTAAGGATAAATGTAATTAATTATAGTTAATTAATGAAGTAATTAAATGTTAATTACTTATGATTAAGGTTAATTAATTTTTGTAAAAATAAATTAAAGCCTAATTACTTATTGTAATTATAGAATGATTAATCAAAGGTGTTTAATCAAGTTGAATACTCAGAAATTGGATATAAGCAGGATTTATAGATGGGATAATAATTTAGTTTATTTTAAATTAATTAGAGATAGAAGTAATTAATTTAATTCATTTTAAATTAATTATAGATGATGGTTAATAAATCTTTGCTTATGGATGATATTGATTGGATGGATGTGATCTCAGTAATGAGATGAGTTGTATCTGTATGATATGGATGTTTGGTTAAAGTATGATGGTTTGTGATGGATTATCTAAGTGTGATGATTATTTGTTTGTAATGATGATACGGATTATCTGTTTATGATGAGAATGTGATTATCTATTGTGATATGTAGTTTATCTATCTGTGTGAAATAGATAATAATGAAAGGAGTTAATTGTTTAAAACCCTTAAGTACAACTTGGACATCAAAATGGCGTTTGGTTTCGGTGAGACCGGGATCGGATTTCCATATTTGGATATCTGTAAACCACATCGATTCCAATTAAATGTTAGGTCGTTAATCCAAGTGGAGCAAATGAAGACTCGAGGTGTAAGAACTATACGTCAGTATAACTCTGTGGGTGATTCCGTAATGAGTTTGACGGAATAGTACTTATAGGTTCGAGATGGTGATTTAGAGTGCAAGGGCTATTATCGTTGACTCTGAGGGTGATTCCAAAATGAGTGCAATGAGAGAGTGCCTTCGGTTTCGTTCGAACCTAGAATGAACTTGTATGGATTGAATGCTTTCAGAACATCATCAGGAGGACAATGAGCATTCTAAGATTGATGTGTTCTTTAAAGGTAACCATAGCCTCAAGCCTCATCAACTGGGAATGGCTAAAACAGGGGAGGTGTAGCAAGGCTTCGTGGGTAGCCCCCACTTGAGAGCGAGATTTACCCCTGTCTAGATGTCCCTTTTTATTTCGGTTGTGTGGGGCGATTGCTAGCTAGAATCGTCGGGGTGGTCTTGTTCGAAACTGCTCAGTAAGGAATGGTTCCTGCCTTGTGTTGCAGGGGAGCGGGCGTACTCCTCGGTACGGTGATCTAGGCCACGTACTGTGATGGATGGTACCCCAATTGCCCTGCCATTGATGGAATCCAAAATCCAATAAGTGCCCGTACGGTTTTGATTGTGCCCAACTATGTTGGAACATGAGATGTAAGCATTCCAGCTATTTCTGTATTTTATTTTGAAAACCCTAGACACTATTATAATATCACTGGATTTCCTATCAAATGTTTTGGTTAGCATAGGTAAAACTTTTCCATGTTTATGTGTGGGAAGTCTTACGTGATACCTTTTGTTTTCAAAGGATTTTCTAAAATTAAGAAATTTTAAACCCGTTTTCTCACACCAGACCCTTGTCTAACCCGAGTGTTTATATTCTGTTTTATTAAACTCTTGGGTACTATATTACATATGAGTAGTCAAGTGTTTCAGGATTGCTTTGACGAATTTCTGGAGGAGTTATGGGGCAGGAGGCTTCAGCGTGTAGATATATACATAGTGATTCCGCTGTGTTTGAGTTATATCTGTTTTCTCTTATGTGCTTGAATTGTAATTGCTAGACAGGAGTTTATAACTGTCTAGTTTGTGTTGTATTAACTGTAAAACTCTGATGTATATGATACTATGTAAAGTTTTATGTGATATGATATAATTTATTCGTTCCGCTGTGAGATTCTGATGTTGTCTGTTTCGTTCTTTTCTTTCTTTTCTCTTTTCTATCCCTTTCTTTCTTCTTAATGATGCGTCTTTCTATGGAATGAAAGGCGGGTCGTTACATTGTGGTATCAGAGCACTAGGTTGAGCGAATACCTATGCTCTGGAGTGGTGTCCTTCTTGAGAGAGCGTATTTGTAGTTTTGAATATATATATATATATATATATATATATATATATTTATTCTACCTATTAGATTGGGTTACCCGTTCAGGTTTTCCAATATAAGTAATAAAGGTAGATAGGGTAGTGGTGTGTGTAACACAACTATCAGGGGTTGGAGTCCGAGTGTTTGAGGTTTGAAGTGAATCTGCTAGGGTAGTTTTGGGCATCTTGAGTAGTTCTGCAGTTTGGTGTGAAGGATTTCACTGATCTCTGAAGGAAATCTTTTCAAGATTCGGAATTCATCTTTGGATTGTAAGCTTGGTTGCACTCGTGTGAGTGGATTTTCTTGAGTTTGGATCAGTTGGGAGTTCTGAAGCCACCATTGGTATCTTGGAAACTTCAGGAAGGAGTTCTGTCTATATTTGAGTTGAGACTCAGTTTGACAGAGTGTTTTGTGCTTGATTTGAAGTCGAGTTTCCTGAGGGATATCTGTCTATCTGGAAGGCTCTATTGTGGAAGAGGCTGGTGTAGCTTTGGGATTCGATGAGCTTTTAGATAAGGAAGTTTTTGGCAGTAGTAGCAGCAGTGAGTGGCCTGTTTCTTCGATGGTTCAGAAATCTCTGTGATTCTTGTGTCGGTAGGCCGGGTAGATGGTGTAGCTTGTCCATTTCTTCTGGAAGCTCGGTAGGGTGTGATGTTTGTGGTTGGAGGTTGACCACTAGTTCATCTTTTGGATAGAAGGCTTTAGCTATTCTGATTGTTGAAAAGAGAACGATTTCTTAGAATCTAAACTGTGTGGACTCGCAAAAGTGACTTGCGATGGTTCGGAATTTCTCTGAGTAATCTTTGTTTGGATTAAAGCATCTTTTGAGGATGTTTGAGTTATCATAGTGGTTTGATTTTCTGGATGTCTTCGAAGGAATTAAGATTTGCATCCGCATCAAGAGTTTGAGTTCTGTTTCGACTTGGTTCTTGGAGCTTTACCGGTGGTTCAGCTTAGTAGGAGGAGCTCTTGAGAGGGAGGTCTGTTTGAGTAGTTAGGTTTGATTGGATCTAGTTTTCTGGTTGAATTTTTGCTGTGGTGTTTGTGACCGAATCGGATAGGTCACTGAGATTTTATGGAATTTGATGAACAGTGTTCCGGGATTAGTTGATCAAGTTTATACTTGTGTTCACCAACAGCATTTTCAAAACAGAGCTGCATAGTGGAAGCATAGTGGCATCTTGCCATGACCCGTTTCTTCGACTCCCGAAGGCCGAAAAATCGAACCATGAGGGTTTAAAAGAAGAGGTAGAAGAAAAGGATAGAAGAAGTAAGATAACAGAACAGAAATAATAACAGAATCTCTCAGTCGCAGCAGAACAACATATAATAGATAAATGAATATCTTTAAAACAAAGAACTATCTCAGTTATTACATCACATCATCGTCAGAGTATACAACACAACTGGACAATGGACAGTTATGCAAACGTGTCCTTACAAGTGAATTTATACAGCGGAAAGATAATATTATATACAAGTAATACGTCTCGCCATCCAGCTCGCCACTTGAGCTCCAAAGCACTTCTGAATCCAGAATGACCTGATAACCTGACTCTAGATTGCCCGTGTGGAAAATTATGGGCACCCAAAGTTTAGGAAGAGAACAATAAACTCCAGGTCAGTCATGAGACTGGTGTGAGAACTAAAAATAGTTATTTATCTTTTAAAACAACAACAACAAGGGAAGTGAAAATATCCGCAATGCTTTTGGAAAATGAAACTACCATAAGGCCTCCCCCCACACACACAATGCAAACGCAGAATTGGAGGAGATTTCTCCTTATAATAGTCAAAGATGCTTACCATGCAAAACAAATCATTTTTAATATTATTATTAGTGCATAGTGATGAAAGCATTTCGAAAATAGAATATAAATCTTAGTCAGCGTAGGTACCATTATATTATGCCTACTATAGCTACCTCCTGAGGAGGCAGGTTATACAACTAAAACCGTAAAAGGCTCGTATTGTTTCTTTGGATTTTCCAACAAATGGTCAGGCTAAGGAACTTCCTACTGCCACATGGGATCGCCTCTGGCGGGACGCCCCGAGAACTTAACCAGCTCTCTGCCAACACAAGGCCGGGTTACCTTTGTCACTAGGTAACTACTACACGAATATGCCACCCCTCGGTCCTTTGGAACCTTTATCCGAGGGCCCTCTATCACCAAACAATAACCACACAGAAAAATGAGATTGAAGCAACCACATAGGTTATGCATCAGGGCTCCATACCTGACACCACCCTTTTCCAGAAGGAAATGACATACCCTAAAGGGAGCGACCCTCATAACCTTGCCGCATATTCCTGTTTTGACCATTTCCAGGGTGTGAGGTCTGACGAAGTCTCATCCACAAAGCCACGCTTTTTTCACAAAGCCACGTTTTGATCAACAAATGATCAATAAATAATCATCACACAGCAACACTCAGTATGCCACATTACCAAATTGGGAATATATCACTGATAACCTTCAACTACATAACCTCTGAGCTCGTACGTCTCAGAGAAGGGTGTTAAGCTAAGAGAATAAATTCTCCGCCACCAATAGAAACGTATTTGAAAGAAATTGCTTTATATCTCAAAATGTAATGTCAGACATGTAGCCATACAAGTCTGTTCCGGGATCAAATAGAACCGAAGGCACTTCAAAAGAAGCCCTTGCAATGCGGGTATTCACAATCCCGATCGAATTTCCCATTACAAAGGAAATCTCCATACCGTAGCTAACGGTGCAGAGACAATCGATAGGTCATCCTATCGTTTTCACAAATACCCGGTCTTCACCACCGGTCTTCAATGTTATCCATTGCGTCGTATCACTATTCGGAATGGGTAATCCAAATAACGAGCGCAATAATTTAAAAATAAGTGTAGCATTCAATTTCAACCAATTCACAACAAATAGCCACTTAAGGGTCAATATTGATAGTCGGTTATTTAACTATCGTTCAATATTCACAACATCACCCGATTTCAAATAATTTCCCAAATTATTTATTTTCAAAAATATCTCTACAAGATATAATTCCCACACTTCAACCATTTGAAAACAAATTTCAAATCATTTTCCACCTTTCGATCTTTGAAAACGAATTTCAAATCAATTTCATTAAACGGACAACACTCCTAAATATTTATCCATTTTCAATTTAAAATGGTTCATTTAAATCAATCAAATAAATCCTTACCGATTTATTTTAAACTTACGTTCCAAATCCGTAAATTTATTTCCACACTTCAAAATAAATCAATGTTTATTTTTAAACAAATTTCCCTTATAAATTTCCATTGTGAATTTACATTTCCAAATATTCACCTTTTATATGACTTTTCAAATCGATTTCAATTATTAACTTTCTATTTACCTTTAAAAGATATAATCTCAAAACATTCACTTCATATTGGAAAACATTTCCATACTTATTCAATAATAAGTAATTCACAGATCCATTTATTTTCAGCATTTGGAAATATTCAATATACTTAAATCCAAATTAAGTATATATTTTATTCTTTAAGGAAAACTTCTCTTAAACAAATTTATTTAGGTCAAAAGGAATGTTGCGTAAAACATCGTTACGACAACCCAAAGTCACTAGTATAGGGATTCGAACTTAAAATAGATATATAACCCCAGTACTATACAAACCTTTTCCTTTCGGAAATAATTAACTATAACAACAGTGTTATAGACCACCATTTCCTTCTATTTCCCGAAAATGTCTATTTCAACAATGAACGTTGAAATCTATAGTTTTGATACTTAATACATTTTAAACCATCCTTAAATTATTTTAAATACTATTTGAAATATCACTTTCCCAAAATATTTCTTTAATATATTATTCACCGTCCAAAATCGTGAATATACTTCGTTTACCAAATTCATCGTTTCTACATATTTTATCTAAAGGATTATCCACTGTCCAAAATCGTGAATATACTTCCTTTAATAAGCTACAATAATTAACTTATTGAAATAAGTCGATTTCGGATTTATAAAACAACGTTTATAAATTCCATTTATACTTTATAACAACTTCAACTTATAAAAATCACTTTATTAACAAATTCTATCCATATTTCATTTACACGCCAAAATCCAATTTATAAGTTAATTACTTATAAATATTTTATTTTACAAAATTTATTCATTTTATAACTTCACAATTTATAAATCTATAGATTTCGTCTACTTATGAAATCCATTTATATTTCATTTTAACACTTATAAAAACTCGTTTTATAATTCCAACATTTTAATTTATAAATATCAATTTTATAAATCTTTTATATAAATCTTATAAAATGATTCAAAAATCCCAATTTAAACCATTTTATAAATTAATCAACTACTTCTTTCAAAAATCATATTTCAGTTATATTTCACCAAAATCATAATTTTTATAACATAAAAATTTCAACGTTTATTTATTTAAAATGAATCAATTCAAAAATTAAATTTTATTATGAATTCTCAACTTAAATTTACAAAAATCAAATTTTACTTATTTTCGGCATCTAACGATACCAAAAATATATTCGGCTAAAATTTAGCCTTTAACGATTTAAATCACAAAGATGATCACGTAGATTATAAATAGATCAATACACAACATTGAAACCAATTCAAATGTTTGAGGAATCCAGTTGGATCCCTCCAACCTGTTTTCCTGCATCCAAAGATGTTAGCACAATACCAATTCCGCTTCAAGACGGAATATCGCGGTATATGGGATTTATAAAATACTATCCGCTATTATGCGACGCAATAGGGTCTCATCCGCTATATAATGTGGGAAATCAACTCCAAGTACATATATAATACCAATTCCATACAAGTTGGAATTATCGCGGTATATGTTTTAACAAATAACATCCGCTTAATATATGGCGTATAGGGTCTATTTCAATACAACAGATAATAATTATCACACAATCAAGCAATTTTAAATCTAACTATTTAAAATTAAAATCGAAACAATTTGATTGAGTGAGAAGTTCTCACCTTGAGTTTCCGATAACAGTTGTAGCATTTTATTTCGAATAAAATTAAACGTGCAATTAATTTTATCCGAAATTTTCACTAGCTCCAAATGACCCCAAACCAGCTCCATTCCGTAGTGCTCGGCAAAATGAAACTGACGCAACTCGATTCGTAATTTTTCGACCTCGTATGAACAAGTTATGATATTTATAAGTTATACGAATATTGATAAAAACAAATTACAAATTTTTTTATATTTTAACCTAGAACTCAGATCGGTCGTTGACTTCAACCCCCACATCATGGCCGCACGCGCTTTATCCTCCTTCTCTTCCGTTCCTGAAAAACTCACGCATCCCATGCCGTTCAAAATTTTTTACAAGCCGCACCCATCCCATCGACTTCCAAGACGATCAACAAACACCACTTCAAAGCCCACTGCGAGCTCGACCTTCGGCCAGAGGATGATGAAGCTTGGCCTCATCATTGCGTGGGAATTCGTGCTTGAACGCATGAACTTTTCATCCAGATTCACATCGATTCATAGCTCCATTCTCGATCTCCACCGTTGAGATTATAGAGCTCGCCGTGCTCTTCAACTTTGTAGTTGAAAGTTTCTTGAATTAACTTGTGGATTGAAAGGAAAATGAAGAAGAATGAAATCAATTTCTGGCCTTTGAATTTTCAAATGACGGCCAGCCCTAACTAGGGTTTCTTTTGTGAAAATAATGAGGGTAAGTGTCCTTTTATAGAAAACCGACGAACACTATTCATCTTCAATTTTTCGAACTTCAAATCTCGCGCGGTGACCTGCGTTTCTAGGGTTTATCCCGCGTTCCGGACACAATGGAATAGGTTTCGGAGGCTAATTCGATCATATGTACGAGTTACGGCAATAAACGATAAAATTTAAATTGAATCAATTAAACAAATTTCTATGCGTTTTAGGTTGCCCCGGACAAACGGTAAATCCAATTGACACGAAATTTGAAACCTTACAATAATTTGACATTACGGATCCGATGAAACTAGTTTCATCAAAATTCGAGACTGTTTGAAAAATGGCTATTTTAACTCGTCAATTAAATATTAAAATATTCAATTTTCACAAATTAACTTTTTTATTCAATTTTAAAAGTTCACAAACATTGTTATAACTCCAATATGATTTATTATAACTTTATAAATCATTTTTAATCACATTAAACCAAAATTCCAATTATTTACGCAAATTTCAAATATTAAATTATTGATTTAATTATCCAATTAAATCCAGATATTCGAAAAATAAATTATTCGACTTATAAATTTTACTTATTAATACTTAAAATAAATTAAATATATGAATTTTAAATGATAGAAATTCTGAGTCGTTACAAACTTCCCCCCTTAAAAGAATTTCGTCCTCGAAATTACCAAGTAAGAAAAATTCACAAAATTCATTAACTTTCCAACGTTCAAATTAGGTTTACAAATCTTTTAAGTGTTTAACCTTTCCAAAATTCATAGTTAAACTTCTTACAATAACTTTACTAAGTTTTCAAATCTACACTTAGGTATCTTTTCAAAAATTTCTAATTTTCTCAAAAATCATTTAACGCCTTAAATTTTCGGAAAATTTCGCCATAACCTCCTTTGCGCGGCTCGATCCAAAAAAAATGACAGTATATACATATATATATATATCACAAATATACATCTCATCAAGTGATGAGGCATCCCGTTGGGAAAAAGGTGTAAAAGTATGATATTTAATCCGAGATATGTACCTTATTTATTATTAGCGAGCGTATACGGCTAATATAACGCGAAACCGAGCTCCAAAATGCGAAGCAAGCGCCATCCGCACCTACTATACACTCAATCAAACAAATGAGAATATGTATATATGAAAATAGTATCAATATACAACATATAGCAACATAACAACTACATATGCCAACATAGCAAATGCAACAAAACAACAAATGCAACCATCAAACAACTATCATCCAATTAACATCCAACAAATCAATAACCAAATCAATATTCTTTCATTTCTCATTAGTATTCAATGAATTGGTTTTTCATTTTAATCACATTTGATTTGTTAACATTGGACTTTATAATATTCATTTATTCATTTCCAATTAGTATACATTCACTAATTTACATTCATTTTAGTTCACTTCCAAATCAAATTCAATTCTATTCAAATTCATTTTCTTCCAATTTGAATTCAATTACATAGCTTTCTGTTTCACTAATTTAATTTCATTAACACTTAATGAATTTATATACAATCAACTAACAATCAAATAACAACCAATGTATATACAACATAACCAAATTATTAAATTTACATTCAATTTGGTTCAACACTTTTAATTCCGATTTGGTTTAATATTAAATTGGCTTACATTCAATTTATTCAGTTTATTAACTATAATGAATTAACACCTATATCCATTGTTTCATATCAATTCATTTACATTTGATTGATTAACATTCAATCCCTTCATTAATTCAATTGCTAATTCATTTCACAAATAAAGTCGAATCTCCTTTTATATAACTCAAGTTTACATCCATTTAATTCACTTCATTATTTTACTTCGATACCAAAATCAACTTTATTCAATATTACTTAAGCTATATTCCATTTCAATTCATCATTTGTTTAACTTAACTTAAATTTCCACTTACAAATCCAATTCAGATTCCAATTCTAAAGTAAATTCTATTTAACTTTTACCAAAGTCAATTTTCATCACTTATTCAGATTCATATCTCGTTTTGCTTATCAAAGTTATTTAACCATTTATCATTTGGTTTCACTTACACCTTCACATTTAATAAGTTATACAACTTATTATTCAACTTTCAAATCTGATTTAATTTATTTAACTTCCTTCAGTTTAATTCCAAATCATATGTTTTGTTATGCCAACTCAAATTCTTTAACTTTACCAAAGCTAAAAAATTTATCTCATAATATAAGTTCAAAACTCGTTTTACTTGTATTTATCAATTTTAACATGGATTTTCAATTTCAAATTTGTTTACCACAACAAAACTTCAATTTCAATTTACTATGGTAGCAAATCCATCACACAGAAACTCAAAAATGATACTGATGATGCTGCAGTCATCATCCTTATTATTTCCCAGTAACAACAGTGAAATCAGTGCTAAATATCCTTTCAAAATTTTCTTTTTCCTTATTTATAAATCAAATTTATAAAAAAAAGATCCTCGTATAATTTCACTATTTATATATAAGATTATTTTACAATTGTAAATCAATTTAATTATAATTCCATACTTATAATTCATTTGCTTATACAATTCATTCTTTTACAACTGTTGTTTTTATTTAACTTATTCAAACAACTTTTATTGACTTATAAATTTTTACATTTTCAACAACCAAACAATCAATTTATGTATACTTTAATAATTTCTGAAAAATTATTTCCTTTATATAAAAATATAATCAAGGTAAAATTATTTCATTTACCCAATTTAAAACGATATCGTGCCGAATTGTTCTGAACAAGCGTTTAGAGATCCCTATCGATAGAGTTGTACAGACTATACCGACCAAAATCCATATACCACTCCACAAACCAATCATCACAACATAAAACAATTTTATTTTCACTAACAAATACGCGCTCATAGCTATCATTATACTCAAACTCATTCTAGAGTACTACTGACTCTATCTCTAATGAGTAACACCCAAAAGAGCCAAGGTTGTCACTCAACCATATGCTCTGATACCACAATGTCATGACCCATTTCTTCGACTCCCGAAGGCCGGAAAATCGAACCATGAGGGTTTAAAAGAAGAGGTAGAAGAAAAAGATAGAAGTAGTAAGATAACAGAACAGAAACAATAATAGAATCTCACAATCGCAACGGAACAACATATAATAGATAAATGAATATCTTTAAAACAAAGAACTATCTCAGTTATTACATTACATCGCATCATCTTCAGAATATACAACAACAATATACAACACAACTGGACAATGGATAGTTATGCAAACGTGTCCTTACAAGTGAATTTATACAGCGGAAAGATAATATCATATACAAGTAATACATCTCGCCATCCAGCTCACCACTTGAGCTCCAAAGCACTTCTGAATCCAGAATGACCTGATAACCTGACTCTAGACTGTCCGTGTGGAAAATTATGGGCACCCAGAGTTTAGGAAGAGAACAATAAACTCCAGGTCAGTCATGGGACTGGTGTGAGAACTAAAAATAGTTATTTATCTTTTAAAACAACAACAACAAGGGAAGTGAAAATATCCGCAATGCGTTTGGAAAATGAAACTACCATAAGGCCTCCCCGCACACACACAATGCAAATGCAGAATTGGAGGAGATTTCTTCTTATGATAGTCAAAGATGCTTACTACGCAAAACAAATCATTTTTGATATTATTATTAGTGCATAGTGATGAAAGAATTTTGAAAATAGAATATAAATCTTAGCCAGCATAGGTACCATTATATTATGCCTGCTATAGCTATCTCCTAAGGAGGCAGGTTATACAACTAAAACCGTACAAGGCTCGTATTGTTTATATGGATTTTCCAACGAATGGTCAGGCTAAGGAACTTCCTACTGCCACATGGAATCGCCTCTGGAGGGACGTACCGAGAACTTAACCAGCTCTCTGCCAACACAAGGCCGGGTTACCTTCGTCACTAGGTAACTACTACACGAATATGCCACCACCCCCCCCCCCCCCCGGTCCTTTGGGACCTTTATCCGAGGGCCCTCTATCACCAAGCGACAACCACACAGAAAATGAGATTGGAGCAACCACATAGGTTAAGCATCAGTGCTCCATACCTGACACCACCCTTTTCCAGAAGGAAATGACATACCCTAAAGGGAGCGACCCTCATAACCTTGCCGCATATTCCTGTTTTGACCATTTCCGGGGTGTGAGGTCGGACAAAGTCTCGTCCATAAAGCTACGCTTTTTTCATAAAGCCACGCTTTTTTCACAAAGCCACGCTTTGATCAACAAATGATCAATCAATATTCATCACCCAGCAACACTCAGTATGCCACATTACCAAATTGGGAATATATCGCTGATAACCTTCAACTACATAACCTCTGAGCTCGTATGTCTCAGAGAAGGGTGTTAAGCTGTAACGACCCAGAATTTCTGTTAATTAAAATTTTAATATTTAATTGATTTTAAATATTAACAAGTGAAATTAAATAGTCGAATAATTTTTATTTCAAATATCTCGATTCAATTGGATATTAAATCGATAATTTAATAATTGAAATTCCAGAAATAATTGAAAATTGGATTTAATATGATTGAAAATGATTTGGAAAATTTTATTTTATCATATCGAAGTTAGAATGATGTTTTAGAACTTTTAAAATCGAATTAAAAGTTAATTTGTGAAAACTGAATATTTTAATATTTAATTATCGACTGAAAAATAGCCATTTTTCAAACAGTCTCGGATTTTGACGAAACTAGTTTCATCGGATCCGTAATGTGATATTATTGTATGGTTTTAAATTTGGTGTCAATCGGATTTACCGTTTGTCCGGGGCAAGCAAAAACGCATAGAAATTAGTTGAATCGGTTTACTTTAAATTTGATCGTTTATTTCCGTAACTCGCATATATGATGGAATTAGCCTCCGAAACACGTTCCATTGTGTTCGAAACGTGGGGTAAATCCTAGAAATGCCAGCCGGCACGCTTTGTTTGGAGTTCGGAAAATTTCGGATGAATAGTAATTTGGTAATTTTCTATAAAAGGACCTTCACTCTCTTCATTTTGCAAACCCTAACCAGAGCAAACCCTAGCCGCCACTAACACCATACACGGCCAGAAATGCTCAATTTTCTTCTTAATTTTTTTCTTAATTCATCAACAATTAGCAAAAACTCTCAACTACAAAGTTGTAGAGGGCATCAAGATCTAGCTATCCAACGGTGGAGATCGGAAACGGAGTCACGGATCGACGGGAAATCACGTTCAAAGCTGCTGCATTTTTCACGTACTTCGAGGCAGAGGGGATCCGTGTCTGGCCGCACTCACAGCGTAGGTAGCTCTGGTGATAGGCTTCGTGGTGGCGCTAGCTGATCGTTCTGGAAGTCGACGAGGTGGTCGAGAAAATTGCGGGAAGATCGGCGGCTATGAGTTGTTTGTACGTGAGTTTTTCACGTTTGGAAAGAAGGTGGAGGGCGGTCCAGGTCTAATGGTAGAGGGAGGGACGGCCACAATTGATTCTAGGGTTTGAAAATGAAAATAAATTTGTAAATATATATATATATATATATATATGTATATATGTATATGTATATGTATATATATTGATTCATTTAAACTTTAAAATAGTGTAACTCTTTCATACGAGGTCGAAAACGCACGAAACCAGTTGCGTTGGAATCGTATTGACGAGCACTACGCTATGAAACTGGATCGGAAGCGATTGGAGTCAGTGAAAATTTTGGGTAAAATTAAACACTTGTTTAATTTTATTCGAAATAAAACGCTGGAACTGAATTGAAATCAAGGTGAGAACTTCTCACTCAATCGAATTTTTTCGGTTTAAGTTTTAAATAGTTAGATTTAAAATTTGCTTGATTGTATGTTTGAATGTTGATTGTTATCTATTGATTGTTAAAATAGACATTATGCGTCGTTAGTAAGCGGAGGCTATTTATTAAAAACATATACCGCGATAATTTCACTATAAAGTGAAATTGGTATTATTTATGTACTTGGAGTTGATTTTACCGCATTATATAGGGGATGAGACCCTATTGCGTCGCATAATAGCGGATAATATTTTATAAATCCTATATACCGCGATATTCCGTATTGGAACGAATTGGTATTGTGTTAACATCTTTGGATGCAGGGAAACAGGTTGGAGGGATCCAACTGGATTCCTCAACTATATTGATTTATTTACAGATATTGTGATATTTGTTGATTTTCATATCGATATATGATGTCTTTATTGTCGTGATTGACTATTTGGTGCTGTTGCATCATCGGATCCATTTTTGAAGTTTTAAAATAATGATTTTGGTTTTTAAAAGAATTTTTAAAGTGATTTTTGAAAGTATATGTTTTATTAAATTTTGAAATTGTTAAAATAAATAAACATTAAAATTATTATTATTATAAAAGTTATATTTTTGGAAAATAGTACTTAAGTATGATTTTGGAGTTATATAAGTTTTAAATAACGTTTTGTAAATTATTAAAAGGATTGGTTTATTTAAACTAAAATTTTTGAATTATTATAAACGGTTTATATAAAATATTTCTAAGATTAATATTTATAAATTACAAATATAGGAATTGTGAAACGAGTTTTATTAAGTGTTAAAATGAAGTATAAATGGATTTCACAAGTGAATAAAATTTATAGATTTATAAATTGTGAAGTTATGAAAAAAATAGATTTTGTAAAATAAAATATTTATAAATAATTAACTTATAAATCGGATTTTGGATATAAAGTTGAGTTATAAATTGAATTGATTTATAAAAGGGATTTTAAAATTGAAGTTTCTATAAATAGAAATGGAATTTATAAACATTGTTTATAAATCCGAAATTGATTGAATTTGATAAATTTAATATAGAAGGTTATTAAAGGAGATATATTCGCGATTTCGGATAGCGAATTATCCTTGAAATAAAATGTGTAGAAAATATTGAATTTGGTTAGTGAAGCATATTCACGATTTTGGACAGTGAATATATTATTAAAGAAAATGGACATGTTTTGGGGAAGTGATATTATAAAATGAAGTTAAGACGATTTAAAGATGTTTTAAAATGCATTAAGTATCGAACACATAGTTTTCAACATTCATTGTTGAAATAGACGTTTTCGAGAAATAAGGAAATGGTGGACTATAACACTGTTGTTATAGTAAATGATTTCCGAAACAAAATGTTTTTTTATATAGTATTGGGATTTATATATCTATCTAAATTTCGAATCCCTATACTAGTGATTTTGGGTCATCGTAACGATGTTTTACGCAACATTCGTTTTGACTCAAATAAATGTGTTTAAGCGCACGTTTTCTTTAAAGAATGAAATATATACTTAATTTCGATTTAAGTATATTGAATATTTTCCAAGTGTTGAAAGTAAATGGATTTGTGAATTACTTATTAGTAGATAAGTATGGAAATGTTTTCCAATGTGAAGTAAAATGTTTGAGATTACATCTTTTAAAGATAAATTGAAAATGAATATTAGAAATCGATTTGAAAATCGTATACTCATAGATATTTTGGAAATGTAAATTCACTATGGAATTTATAAAAGAAAGGGAATTTGTTTACAAATAAATATTGATTTAATTTTTGAAGTGTGTAATTATATAACTTGTAAAGATATTTTTGGAAAATAAATAATTTGGGAAATTATTTGGAATTTGGTGATGTTGAACATGCCTATTGATAGTTAAATAACCGACTGTAAATATTTACCTTTAAATAGGTATTTGTTGTGATTGCTTGAATTTGAATGCTACACTTATTTTTGAATAAGCGCTCACTATTCGGGTTAGTCGGGAAAGGACCTTAGGGTCATATAACCCATTCCGAATATGTGATACGTCGTTATGGATTGCATTTGATGACCGGTGTTGAAGGCCGGGTATTTGTGAAAACGGAAGGATTACCGTCGAATGTTTCTGCATCGGTTGATTTCCGATATAGAAATTTATTACCATCTGTGATGGGAACTCTGGTCGTGATTAGTGAATATCCGGATTGCAAGGACTTCTTTGGAAGTGCCTTCGGTTCCGTTCGATCCCGGAACGGACTTGTATGGATGTGTGTCTGACGTTACAATTTGAGATGTAAAACTGGTTTCTATCAAATATATTCCCGTTGGTGGCGGAGAATTTATTCTCTTAGCTTAACACCCTTAGAGGTTATGTAGTTGATGGTTACTAGTGATACATTCCCAAATTGGTAATGTGGCATACGAAGTGCAGTTGAGCATTTGATGATCAAAGCACAGCTTTTGTATAAAGCATGGCTTTGTGGACGAGACTTCGTTGGACCTCACACCCCGGAAATGGTCAAAACAGGAAGGATGCGGCAAGGTTATTAGGGAGTAGCGCCCCTTTAGTGTATGTCATTCCTTTTGGATATAGGTGGTATCATGGTATGGAGCCCAGATACTTAACCTATGTTGTTGCTGCAAATTTATTGCTTTGTGGTTGTTGGAAATCGAGGATCCTCGGATATAGATCGGTTACGATCGGGGAATGACGTATTCGTGTCAGTAGTTACCCAGTTAGGGGTAACCCGGCCTTGTGTTGGCAGAGATCCGGTTAGGTTCTCGGGTCGTCTTTCTAGAGGCGTACCCATGTGGCAATGGGAAGTTCCTTGGCCTGACCATTTGTGGGAAATCCAAAGAAACAATACGAACCATGTACGATTTTAGCTGTATAACCTGCCATGGAATGTGGCGGTAACCTGCTATTGAACATGGTAGCTATAGTAGGCATAAGTGCGAAATGCCTATGCTGGCTAAGATTTATATCTTTATTTTCGAAATGATTTTTCCTACACTATGCACTAGTAATAATATCAAATGTTTTTTTAATGCGTATCAAGCATCTTTGACTATCATAAGGAGAAATCTCCTCCGATTCTACGTTTGCATTGTGTGTGTGTGCGGGAGGCCTTATGGTAGTCTCATTTTCTAAAAAGCATTGCGAATCTATTTTAAAATTATCATGTACTTTGTTTTAAAAATAAACTGTTTTAGTTCTCACACCAGTCACATGACTGACTCGGAGTTTATTGTTTTCCTTCCTAAACTCTGGGTTCCCACCAATTTCCACACGTGCAGTCAAGAGTCAGGTTTATCAGGATATTCTAGAACTCAGGAGTTGCTGAAGGCAAGCTGGATGGCATGGCGTATGCACTAGTATATAGTATTTCTTTTCCACTGTTTGTTGTTGTTGTTGTTGTACACTCTGATGATGTAATGTAATATGATGTAATGTAATAACTGATATAGTTCTTTGTTTAAAGTTTATTCATTTATCTATTATATGTTGTTCCGCTGCGATTGTGAGATTTTGATATTGTTTTGTTGTTTCTTTCTGTTCTATCTTTCACTCTCTTCTTCTATCTTTTTATTCTTCTTTAACCATAACGGTACGGTTTTCCGGCATTCGATTGCTCGGCAGTTGATACAGTGGACGTATTGATGTCGGTTTTCGAGCATCGAAAAGTCGCGACGTTACATTTGATATCAGAGCATATGGTTAAGCGACAACTATGGATCTGTTGGGAATTACTCATTAGAGATAGAGTCAGTAGTACTCTAGAATGAGTGTGAGTGTAAAAATAGTTACGAGCGCGTATTTGTTAGTGAATATAAATTGTTTTGTATTGTGTTGACTTACCGGTTGATTGTTTATGAATTCTGGTCGGTGCGGGAAGTACAACCGTGATCGATAGGGGTTTCTAAACTCTTAAACAAGATAAACTGACACAGTATTGTTTTAAATTTGGTCAATGAAATAATTTTACCTTGATTATATTTTACATATAAAGGAATAATTTTTTGGAATTATTAAAGTGTATATGAATTGATTGCTTGGTTGCTGAAAATATAAATATATATAAGTCAATAAATGTAGTTTGAATAAGTTAAATGAAACATATTGTAAAAGAATAAATTTTATAAGCAAATGAATTATAAGTATGAAGTTATAATTAAAATGATTTACAATTGTGAAATAATCTTATATATAAGAAGTGAAATTATATAAGTAAAAGATTTGTAAATGTGATTTATAATCTAAAAATAAAATACCGGAGAAGTGTTTTGAAAGGATTTGATATTTTGAGAAAATTGTTTTGGAGAAATTAAAGCTCTAAACTTTTTTTGGTCGCTGGAAAATAATTCCGATGATGATTGCAACATCATTGGTGTTCATTTTCGGGTTTCCAAAAGAGGAATTGCTGCCAGATTATTTTAAATGGAAGTTGTTTGGAAAATTTGGATTTGGTTTTGGAAATTCAAAAAGATAATTTGAATTGATTTCAAAAATGGTTTTGAAAGGTTGAAAAGACTCTGGAATCCTATTTAAAATATTTGTGGAAATGATAAATGAGTTGGTAACTTATACAATTTGAATTTTGATAGAATAAATTTAACTTAAAGGATGGAGTTAAATTAAAGGAAGTATAAGTGAATCAATAAGATTCAAGTGGTAATTGTTGAATATAAGTTGTATAACTTATGAAATGAGAAGATGAAAGTGAAACAAACTGTTAAAAATGGTTAAGCAATTTGGTTAAGAAAAACAAAATCTAAATTTGATAGTGATATGAAATAATAAATTTGACTTGCTAAAGGTTAAATAAAATTTTCTTCGGAATTGGAATCTGAATTGAATTTATAAGTGGAAACTTAAGTTAAGTTAAACAAATGATGTTTAAATGGAATATAACTTAAGTGATGTTGAATAAAGTTGATTTTGGTGTCGAAGTAAATTAATAGGTGAATTAATGAAATGAAGTCATCAAGAATATGAAATTGAGTTATACAAATGAAATTCAACTTGAAAAGGTTAAATGAATTAGCAATTGAATTAATAGATGGATTGAATGTTAATCAATCTAATGTAAATGAATTGATATGGAATAATGATGTAGATATTAATTCATTAAAAGCAAATGGAATTGAATAAATTGAATGGAAGTTAATTTAATATCAACCAATTGGAATTGAAAGTGTTGAACCAAATTGAATGTTGAAAGTAAATCGAATGACTTTGGTTGTTATTTGATTGTTAATTGATTGTGTATATTTCATTAAGGGTTAATGAAAATGAATTAATGAAATGGAAAGCTATGTAATTGAATTCAAATTGGAAGAAAATGAATTTGAATAGAATTTAATTTGATTTGGAAGTAAACTAAATTAAATGTAAATTAGTGAATGCAAACTAATTGAAATTGAATATGAATGAATATTGATTGGTTATGGATTTGTTGGATGTTAGTTGGATGATAGTTGTTTGATGGTTGCATTTGTTGCTTTTGTTGCATTTGCTATGATTGGCACATGTAGTTGTTATGTTACTATATGATGTATATTGATATTATTTTCATATATACACATGTTTCTCATGGTTTGTTGAGTGTTTAGTAGGTGCGGATTGCGCTTGCTTCGCCTTTGGAGCTCGCTTTCGCGCTATATTAGCGTATATGCTCGCTAATAATAAATAAGGTATATATCTCGGATTAAATATCGTACTCTTACACTTTTTTCCCTACGGGATGCCTCATCACTTGATGAGATGTATATTTGTGATATATATACTGTCATTTTTTTTCGGATCGAGCCGCGCAAAGGAGACTATAGCGAATTTTTTCGAAAATTTAAGGCGTTAGAATATTTTTGAGAAAATTGGGAAATTTTTGGAAACTAAGCTGGATTTGGAAACTTAGTAAAGATTTTGTAAGAATTTTAACTATGAATTTTGGAAAAGTTAAACACTTAAGAGATTTGAAAAATCCAATTTGAATGGTTTGTTTTGGAAAGTTAATGGATTCTGTAACTTTTTCTTACTTGGTACTTTCAAGGACGAAATTCTTTTAAGGGGGGAAGTTTGTAACTACCCAGAATTTCTGTTAATTAAAATTTGAATATTTAATTGATTTTAAATATTAACAAGTGAAATTAAATAGTCAAATAATTTTTATTTCTAATATCTGGATTTAATTGGAAAATTAAATCGATAATTTAATAATTGAAATTCCAGAAATAATTGAAAATTGGGTTTAATATGATTGAAAATGATTTGGAAAATTTTATTTTATCATATCGAAGTTAGAATGATGTTATAGAACTTTTAAAATCGAATTAAAAGTTAATTTGTGAAAATTGAATATTTTAATATTTAATTATCGACTGAAAAATAGCCATTTTTCAAACACTCTCAGATTTCAACGAAACCAGTTTCATTAGATCCGTAATGTGATATTATTATATGGTTTCAAATTTCGTGTCAATCGGATTTACCGTTTGTCCGGGGCAAGCCAAAACGCATAGAAATTAGTTGAATCGGTTTACTTTAATTTGATCGTTTATTTCCGTAACTCGCACATACGATGGAATTAGCCTCCGAAACACATTCCATTGTGTTCGTAACATGGGGTAAACCCTAGAAACGCCAGCCGGCACGCTTCGTTTGGAGTTTGGAAAATTTCGGATGAATAGTAATTTGGCAATTTTCTATAAAAGGACCTTCACTCTCTTCATTTTGCAAACCCTAACCAGAGCAAACCCTAGCCGCCACTAACACCAAACACGGCCAGAAATGCTCGATTTTCTTCCTCATTTTCCTCTCAATCCATCAACAATTAGCAAAAACTCTCAACTACAAAGTTGTAGAGGGCATCAAGATCTAGCTATCCAACGGTGGAGATCGGAAACGGAGCCATGGATCGACGGGAAATTACGTTCAAAGCTGCTGCGTTTTTCACGCAATTCGAGGCAGAGGAGGGGCCGAGTCTGGCCACACTCACGGCGTAGGTGGCTCTGGTGATGGGCTTCGTGGTGGCGCTAGCTGATCGTTCTGGAAGTCGACGAGGTGGTCGTGAAAATTGCGGGAAGATCGGCAGCTATGGGTTGTTTGTACGTGAGTTTTTCACGTTTGGGAAGAAGGTGGAGGGCGGTCCAGATCTGATGGTAGTGGGAGGGACGTCCACGATTGATTCCAGGGTTTGAAAATGAAAATAAATTTGTATGCATGTGTGTGTGTGTGTGTGTGTGTATTGATTCGTTCGAACATTAAAATAGTGTAACTCTTTGATACGAGGTCGAAAACGCACGAAACCAGTTGAAGTTTGAATCGTATTGACGAGCACTACGCTATGAAACTGGATTGGAAGTGATTGGAGTTAGTGAAAATTTTGGGTAAAATTAAACACTTGTTTAATTTTATTCGAAATAAAACGCTTGAACTGAATTGAAATCAAGGTGAGAACTTCTCACTCAATCGAATTTTTTCGGTTTAAGTTTTAAATAGTTAGATTTAAAATTTGCTTGATTGTACGTTTGAATGTTGATTGTTATCTATTTATTGTTAAAATAGACATTATGCGTCGTTAGTAAGCGGAGGCTATTTATTTAAAACATATACCGCGATAATTTCACTATAAAGTGAAATTGGTATTATTTATGTACTTGGAGTTGATTTTACCGCATTATATAGGGGATGAGACCCTATTGCGTCGCATAATAGCGGATAATATTTTATAAATCCTATATACCGCGATATTCCGTATTGGAACGAATTGGTATTGTGTTAACATCTTTGGATGCAGGGAAACAGGTTGGAAGGATCCAACTGGATTCCTCAACTATATTGATTTATTTACAGATATTGTGATATTTGTTGATTTTCATATCGATATATGATGTCTTTATTGTCGTGATTGACTATTTAGTGTTGTTGCATCATTGGATCCATTTTTGAAGTTTTAAAATAATGATTTTGGTTTTTAAAAGAATTTTTAAAGTGATTTTTGAAAGTATACGTTTTATTAAATTTTGAAATTGTTAAAATAAATAAACATTAAGATTATTATTATTATAAAAGTTACTTTTTGGAAAATAGTACTTAAGTATGATTTTGGAGTTATATAAGTTTTAAATAACGTTTTGTAAATTATTAAAAGGATTGGTATATTTAAGTTGAGATTTTTGAATTATTATAAACGGTTTATATAAAAGATTTCTATGATTAATATTTATAAATTACAAATATAGGAATTGTGAAACGAGTTTTATTAAGTGTTAAAATGAAGTATAAATGGATTTCACAAGTGAATAAAATTTATAGATTTATAAATTATGAAGTTATGAAAAAAATAGATTTTGTAAAATAAAAGATTTATAAATAATTAACTTATAAATCGGATTTTGGGTATAAAGTTGAGTTATAAATTGAATTGATTTATAAAAGGGATTTTATAATTGAAGTTTTTAGAAATAGAAATGGAATTTATAAACATTGTTTATAAATCCGAAATCAATTGAATTTGATAAATTTAATATAGAAGGTTATTAAAGGAGATATATTCGCGATTTCGGATAGCGAATTATCCTTGAAATAAAATGTGTAGAAAATATTGAATTTGGTTAGTGAAGTATATTCAGGATTTTGGACAGTGAATATATTATTAAAGAAAATGGACATGTTTTGGGGAAGTGGTATTATAAAATGAAGTTAAGACAATTTAAAGATGTATTAAAATGCATTAAGTATCGAAGACATAGATTTCAACATTCATTGTTGAAATAGACGTTTTCGAGAAATAAGGAAATGGTGGACTATAACACTGTTGTTATAGTAAATGATTTCCGAAACAAAATGTTTTTTTATATAGTATTGGGATTTATATATCTATCTAAATTTCGAATCCCTATACTAGTGATTTTGGGTCGTCATAACGATGTTTTACGCATCATTCGTTTTGACTCAAATAAATGTGTTTAAGCGCACGTTTTCTTTAAAGAATGAAATATATACTTAATTTCGATTTAAGTATATTGAATATTTTCCAAGTGTTGAAAATAAATGGATTTGTGAATTACTTATTATTAGATAAGTATGGAAATGTTTTCCAATGTGAGGTAAAATGTTTGAGATTACATCTTTTAAAGATATATTGAAAATGAATATTCGAAATCGATTTGAAAAATGTATATTCATAGATATTTTGGAAATGTAAATTCACTATGGAATTTATAAAAGAAAGGGAATTTGTTTAAAAATAAATATTGATTTATTTTTGAAGTGTGGAAATTATATATCTTGTAAAGATATTTTTGGAAAATAAATAATTTGGGAAATTATTTGGAATCTGGTGATGTTGAGCATGCCTATTGATAGTTAAATAACCGACTGTCAATATTTACCTTTAAATAGGTATTTGTTGTGATTGCTTGAATTTGAATGCTACACTTATTTTTGAATAAGCGCTCACTATTCGGGTTAGCCGGGAAAGGACCTTGGGGTCGTATAACCCATTCCGAATATGTGATACGTCGTTATGGATTGCATTTGATGACCGGTGTTGAAGACCGGATATTTGTGAAAACGGAAGGATTACCGTCGAATGTTTCTGCATCGGCTGATCTCCGATATAGAAATTTATTACCCTCTGTGATGGGAACTCTGGTCGTGATTAGTGAATATCCGAATTGCAAGGACTTCTTTGGAAGTGCCTTCGGTTCCGTTCGATCCCGGAACGGACTTGTATGGATGTGTGTCTGACGTTACAATTTGAGATGTAAAACTGGTTTCTATCAAATATATTCCCGTTGGTGGCGGAGAATTTATTCTCTTAGCTTAACACCCTTAGAGGTTATGTAGTTGATGGTTACTAGTGATACATTCCCAAATTGGTAATGTGGCATACGAAGTGCTGTTGAGCATTTGATAATCAAAGCACAGCTTTTGTATAAAGCATGACTTTGTGGACGAGACTTCGTCGGACCTCACACCCCGGAAATGGTCAAAACAGGAAGGATGCAGCAAGGTTATTAGGGGGTAGCGCCCCTTAGTGTATGTCATTCCTTCTGGATAGAGGTGGTATCATGGTATGGAGCCCAGATACTTAACCTATGTTGTTGCTGCAAATTTATTGCTTTGTGGTTGTTGGAAATCGAGGATCCTCGGATATAGATCTGTTACGATCGGGGAATGACGTATTCGTGTCAGTAGTTACCCAGTTAGGGGTAACCTGGCCTTGTGTTGGCAGAGATCTGGTTAGGTTCTCGGGTCGTCTTTCTAGAGGCGTACCCATGTGGCAATGGGAAGTTCCTTGGCCTGACCATTTGTTGAAAATCCAAAGAAACAATACGAACCCTGTACGGTTTTAGTTGTATAACCTGCCATGGAATGTAGCGGTAACCTGCTATTGAACATGGTAGCTATAGTAGGCATAAGTGCGAAATGCCTATGCTGGCTAAGATTTATATCTTTATTTTCGAAATGATTTTTCCTACACTATGCACTAGTAATAATATCAAATGTTTTTTTTAATGCGTATCAAGCATCTTTGACTATCATAAGGAGAAATCTCCTCCGATTCTGCGTTTGCATTGTGTGTGTGTGCGGGAGGCCTTATGGTTGTCTCATTTTCTAAAAAGCATTGCGAATCTATTTTAAAATTATCATGTACTTTGTTTTAAAAATAAACTGTTTTAGTTCTCACACCAGTCACATGACTGACTCGGAGTTTATTGTTTTCCTTCCTAAACTCTGGGTGCCCACCAATTTCCACACGGGAAGTCAAGAGTCAGGTTTATCAGGATATTCTAGAATTCAGGCGTTGCTGAAGGCAAGCTGGATGGCATGGCGTATGCACTAGTATATAGTATTTCTTTTCCGTTGTTTGTTGTTGTAGTTGTACACCTTGATGATGTAATGTAATATGATGTAATGTAATAACTAATATAGTTCTTTGTTTAAAGATTATTCATTTATCTATTATATGTTGTTCCGCTGCGATTGTGAGATTCTGATATTGTTCTGTTGTTTCTTTCTGTTCTATCTTTCCGTTATATCTTTCTCTCTCTTCTTCTATCTTTTTCTTCTTCTTTAACCATAATGGTATGGTTTTCCGACATTCGATTGCTCGGCAGTTGATACATTGGACGTATTGATGTCGGTTTTCGAGCGTCGAAAAGTCGCGAAATTACATAAGCTAAGAGAATAAATTCTCCGCCACCAACAGAAACGTATTTGAAAGAAATCTGCTTTATATCTCAAAATGTAATGTCAGACATGTAACCATACAAGTCTGTTCCGGGCTCGAACAGAACCGAAGGCACTTCAAAAGAAGTTCTTGCAATCCGGGTATTCACAATCCCGATCGAATTTCCCATCATAAAGGAAATCTCCATACCGTAGCTAATGGTGCAGAGACAATCGATAGGTCAACCTACCGTTTTCATAAATACCCGGTCTTCACCATCGGCCTTCAATGCTATCCATTACGTCGTATCACTATTCGGAATGGGTAATCCAAATAACGAGCGCAATAATTTAAAAATAAGTATAGCATTCGGTTTCAACCAATTCACAACAAATAGCCACTTAAGGGTCAATATTGATAGTCGGTTATTTAACTATTGATCAATATTCACAACATCACCCGATTTCAAATAATTTCCCAAATTATTTATTTTCAAAAATATCTCTACAAGATATAATTCCCACACTTCAACAATTTGAAAACAAATTTCAAATCATTTTTAACCTTTCAATCTTTGAAAACGAATTTCAAATCAATTTCCTTAAACGGAAAACATTTCCAAATATTTATCCATTTTCAATTTAAAATGATTCATTTAAATCAATCAAATAAATCCTTACCGATTTATTTTAAACTTACGTTCCAAATCCGTAAATTTATTTCCACACTTCAAAATAAATCAATGTTTATTTTTGAACAAATTTCCCTTATAAATTTCCATTGTGAATTTACATTTCCAAATATTCACCTTTTATACGACTTTTCAAATCAATTTCAATTATTCACTTTCTATTTATCTTTAAAAGATATAATCTCAAAACATTCACTTCATATTGGAAAACATTTCCATACTTATTCAATAATAAGTAATTCACAAATCCATTTATTTTCAACATTTGAAAATATTCAATATACTTAAATCCAAATTAAGTACATAATTTATTCTTTAAGGAAAACTTCTCTTAAACACATTTAATTGGGTCAAAACGAATGTTGCGTAAAACATCGTTACGACAACCCAAAATCACTAGTATAGGGATTCGAACTTAAAATAGATATATAACCCCAATACTATACAAACCTTTTCCTTTCGGAAATATTTTACTATAACAACAGTGTTATAGTCCACCATTTCCTTCTATTTCTCGAAAACGTCTATTTCAACAATGAATGTTGAAATCTATGGTTTCGATACTTAATACATTTTAAAACATCCTTACATTGTTTTAAATACTATTTGTGATATCACTTTCCGAAATATTTCTTTAATATATTATTCACCGTCCAAAATCGTGAATATACTTCGTTTGCCAAATTCATCATTTCTATATATTTTATCTGAAGGATTATCCACTGTCCAAAATCGTGAATATACTTCCTTTAATAAGCTATAATAATTAATTATTGAAATAAGTCGATTTTGGATTTATAAAACAACGTTTATAAATTCCATTTATACTTTATAACAACTTCAACTTATAAAAATCACTTTATTAACAAATTCTATCAATATTTCATTTACACGCCAAAATCCAATTTATAAGTTAATTACTTATAAAAAATTTATTTTACAAAATTTATTCATTTTATAACTTCACAATTTATAAATCTATAGATTTCGTCTACTTATGAAATCCATTTATATTTCATTTTAACACTTATAAAAACTCGTTTTATAATTCCAACATTTTAATTTATAAATATCAATTTTATAAATCTTTTATGTAAATCATTTAAAATGATTCAAAAATCCTAATATAAACCATTTTATAAATTAATCAACTACTTATTTCAAAAATCACATTTCGGTTATATTTCACAAAAATCATAATTTTTATAACATAAAAATTTCAACGTTTATTTATTTAAAATGAATCAATTCAAAAATTAAATTTTATTATGAATTCTCAACTTAAATTTTCAAAAATCAAATTTTATTTATTTTCGGCATCTAACGATACCAAAAATATATTCGGCTAAAATTAGCCTTTAACGATTTAAATCACAAAGATAATCACGCAGATTATAAATAGATCAATAAATAGATCAACACACAACATTGAAACCAATTCAAATGTTTGAGGAATCATGTTGGATCCCTCCAACCTGTTTCTCTGCATCCAAAGATGTTAGCACAATACCAATTCCGCTTCAAGACGGAATATCGCAGTATATGGGATTTATAAAAACTATCCGCTATTATGCGGCGCAATAGGGTCTTATTCGCTATATAATGCGGGAAATCAACTCCAAGTACGTATATAATACCAATTCCATACAAGTTCGAATTATCGCGGTATATGTTTTTAATAAATAACATCCGCTTTACATACGGTGTATAGGGTTTATTTCAATACAGCAGATAATAATTATCATCCAATCACACAATCAAGCAATTTTAAATCTAACTATTTAAAATTTAAATCGAAACAATTCGATTGAGTGAGAAGTTCTCACCTTGAGTTTCTGATAACAGTTGTAGCATTTTATTTCGAATAAAATTAAACGTGCGTTTAATTTTACCCGAAATTTTCACTAGCTCCAAACGAATCCAAACCAGCTCCATTGCGTATTGCTCGACAAAACGAACCCGAAGCAAGTCGTTTCGTAATTTTCCGACCTCGTATGAACAAGTTATGATATTTATAAGTTATTCGCATATTAATATAAACAAAATACAAATTTTTTTTAATTTTAATCTAGAACTCAGATCGGCCGTTGATTTCAACTCCCACATCAGGGCCGCACGGGCGTTATCCTCTTTCTCCCTCGTTCGTGAAAAGCTCACGCTACCCATGCCGTTCAAATTTTTTTACAAGCCGCACCCATCCCATCGACTTCCAGGACGATCAACAAACACCACTTCGAAGCCCACTACGAGCTCGACCTTCGGCCAGAGGATGATGAAGCTCGGCCTCATCATTGCGTGGGAATTCATCTTGAACACATGAACTTTGCATCGAGATTCACATCGATTCGTAGCTCCATTCTCGATCTCCACCGTTGAGATTATAGAGCTCGCCGTGCTCTTCAACTTTGTAGTTGAAAGTTTCTTGAATTAACTTGTGGATTGAAAGGAAAATGAAGAAGAATGAAATCAATTTCTGGCCTTTGAATTTGCAAATGACGGCCAGTCCTAACTAGGGTTTCTTTTGTGAAAATAATGAGGGTAAGGGTCCTTTTATAGAAAACTGACGAACACTATTCATCTCCAGTTTTTCGAACTTCAAATCTCGCGCGGTGAACGGCGTTTCTAGGGTTTATCCCACATTCTGTACACAATGGAATAGGTTTTGGAGGCTAATTAGGCATATGTGCGAGTTACGGCAATAAATGATCAAATTTAAATTAAATCGATTAAACAAATTTCTATGCGTTTCAGCTTGCCCCGGACAAACGTAAATCCGATTGACATGAAATTTGAAACCTTACCATAATTTGACATTACGGATTCGATGAAACTGATTTCATTGAAATCCGAGACTATTTGAAAAATGTTTATTTTAATTCGTCAATTAAATATTAAAATATTCAATTTTCACAAATTAACTTTTAATTCAATTTTAAAAGTTCAAAAACATTGTCCTAACTCCAATATGATTTATTATAACTTTATAAATCATTTTTAATCACATTAAACCAAAATTCCAATTATTTACACAAATTTCAAATATTAAATTATTGATTTAATTATCCAATTAAATCCAGATATTCGAAAAATAAATTATTCGACTTATAAATTTTACTTATTAATATTTAAAATAAATTAAATATATGAATTTTGAATGACAGAAATTCTGGGTCGTTACACAGCTACTCCATAATTGAAGCAACGCTTGATTCTTTGGAAAATTGAGTTTTGTCTTGGATCGGAAGATTTCTACAGGAAATATATTTTGGAGTCTTCTGATGTTGAGTAGTAGAGTTTGTATGGTGGATTTTGATGGATCTTGAGAGAACCATTTTGTTGAGTAGGATCTGGAGATCATTTATTTCTTTGTCTAGATTTGTTCTGTGTAGCATCTGCGAAGATTGGATTGATCTTGAAGATTGAAGGCAGCCCAGGATCGTCAGGAAAGATTTGTGGATAAGAGTATTGATCTTTCTGTATTCTCTTAAGAATTAAGAGTTTGGTCTACAGGATTGAATTGTCAGTTCGGATGGCTGGAATTTGTTTTGTTTTTCCCGTATCTCTAAGGGAGTACGTGTATGGTTTATCACTGGTCTTAGAATCAGTTATTCTGGGAGATTTGGAAGTTGATCAGGACTTGTCTGTAGTCCTGTATCCTGTTTAGATTTGTAAATCTAGATATATAGGAGCTCTAGATCTGTGTGGTGTAGCTAGTTTATATTCTGTAGGACGAGTGTCCTGGTGTTTGTACCTGGGAAACTCTAGGGAATCCTATCTAGAATTTTGTCTGGATAGTTAGGATTGTTTGTTTGAATTGGTTGCTATGGTTGCTAGTATTTGGTCGATAGCATATGTTTTCTATTTTTAATTTAAATCTATATGAGATTATTAAATTACCTTTGCTTTTAAATTTCGGGGACGAAATTCTTTTATGGGGGGAGGAATGTGATGTCCCAGGAATTTAAGCAATACTTATTTAATAATTTCATCAATAATTATTTTAAAATGTAAATTATTGATTTAATAATTTAATTCAAACAGAAATTATCTTTTGAATATTAATTATTATTTAGTTTGATAAATGATATTCTTTTCAAAATTTATAATAATGATAGTTTAATTTATAAGTCTTATTGCTTTCAAATGCTAAAAATATTTAAATAATAAAATTATCTTTCTAAGCTGATTTAAAGATATTTATTTATAATGTATATATGTGTATACATTGTAAATGGTAGTTTTGATTTTAATTCGAATTTTATAAAGAATATTTCCCAATTTATTTTATATATAAGATGTATAATTTATGAATTGATTAAATTGATTTAAAATCAGTATTGGAAACTTTTCAAAAGTTTGTTTTAAAAGTCTATCTTATATTTTCATAGAAATATAAGTAAATATTTATTTTGTTTATAAATATATAATAGTTTGTTTACAAATAAATAGTTTAAAATTGTATTTTATAATAAAAGTTTATTTTTTTTATTTTAAGAATTGTTTTTCTTTTGAAATAAGATTTAGTTTATTTATATTAAAGTATAATATTTTGACTTGAAAACTTTTGAATAAAATTGAATTTAACATTTCTTTTCTTTTTAAAATTTTCTCTTTAGAAAAGTTTAGCTTTAAAAATATTATTTGAAAACATTCAAATAAACATTTAAATTGTGTAATTTTATAAAGAAGGTTTATATATAAGCATGTAAAAACTAAATGTAATTAAACATTTAAAGCATGTTAAATTAAGTAAGAAATGAATTTAAAAACCTTTATAAAACTAAGAAATTTCTTTTTATTAAATGAATATGTGTCAAACACTTAACATATAGAAAGACACTTGTAAATCATTTGTCTTACTTAAGTAACAAGTGGCAATGTAGTTTATTTTTGAAAATAATTAATATAGATAAGTAAAATTAGCAATGCATTTTTGTTCAAACCATCTTCTTCAAATAAGAAACTAAAATCATATTTTAGATGAAATCTGCAAAATCCATTTCATGTTTAAAATCAAAACTCTGTAAAATCTGCAAATTCAAATTCTCAAATCTACAATCTACAAAGACTCAACTTCAATTCAAGCATTTGAAGATGGATCTGCATGCAGTTTCAAAATTCTACAGCAATAAGTAAATTCAATTATCAAATGGAAGCTAAAACACAGATCCATCAAGCAAATTTCAAATCAACTGCAACTTTGCAAAACAGGTTTCTGGATATGGGAAAATACTTCTCTGAGTTGCTTCTCTGTTTCTTCATTAAAAGGTGAGTGAACTTTAATTTTTTTAAACAGTTTTTCTTGCAAAAATCAGAGCTAAATATACTTATAGAACTCAAGTTTCAAACAAACTGTTAGAAATAAAAAAAAAATCAATCAAACTACTGTGGATAAAAAAAATGTTCTGTCTTCTTTTAAGTAAGTAACCTTCCATATGCAAAAGCTTGAGTTATCTGTTGCATGTTTATTGATAGAAATAATCATGTTTGTATGATTGTATTGTGATTCTGTGTGTATATATATAAATATATATATGTGTTTCAGGATTCTGTATATCTGTTCTTCGCCTTGAACTAAGTTTTCAATAAGAAATCCATTATCAACTGGTTTGATCTTTGTTAGGATTTTGTTATGTAAATAGAAAGTGTTTGTTTAGTATGAATATAAGTTTATAATTATAATTAAGTTAAATTAAAAACTGTTTGTTTCTGAAAACTGTAAGAACAGTTATTATTGAAAATAAGCAAAAATTTAAACTTCCTAAAATATTAAATCAGAGTTATAATATGAATGCACATATGAAATCATGATTTCTAACACAAAAATCCCATTTTTAAAGTAACTGTGGAGGGGGAAATTCTGGGTTGAACAAAAATGGAGATTTTGGGTTTATTTGGTTGTCTGGTGATTTATGGAAGTTGTAGTTCTATCTGAAGGTGGAGGAGAGATGAGTGGTCACGGGAAAATTACTGATTAATTTTTCTAATGGCTATGGCGACGGTGGTTGCCGATCTTAGTTTCTAAACCTAGTTTGTGGGTGGTCGGTTATTTGTTGCTTTTTGATTCCTATGGAGCATCGAGTGATATAGAACTTTGGGATATGGAAGAGGAGACATAGGCGAAGGGATGGCCGGTGTCATAGGTGATAAGATGGTCGGAGGTGAGTTTGCGCGGTGATGACAGGATTGGGGTTTTATTGCTGTGTCAGGTTCCAGGGGTGCTGGGTTAACTCGATTTTGATTCGAGCTGCTATGGGGTGTTTGGAGATCATGATCATGCTTGGGGGTTTGTCGATGACTTGGTGGAGTTGGTCAGGGTGGCTGAAGGTCGCCGAAGTGCCAGTGCATATGCACCGTGCACATTTGTTTCTGGTGAACTTTTGCTTGGGATGGTGTAGGCAGATGACTCGAGTATTACTCGGGTGAAATAGGTTGTTAACTCGGAGCAAGGGGCTTGAGAACTCGAAGTAAAATTTTGAAGTCTCGGGTAGGTGATTGCTTTCAGGTTGTAAAACCTGAAATATGCAGTTTTTTTAATTTTAAGATGGAATTCAAATTTTTTAGTAGAATTTCAATTGGAGTTCTCAAAATGCAAAGTTTAAAATCTGAATTCAGATGAACTTTTGAATTCAAAATTTTAAAAATGAAAATTTTAAATTTTAAGCAAAATTTGAATTGAGTTTGAAATCAAGTTTAATTATAGTTTTCAGGTTACTTAATCATCTCTAATGATCTTCCTTAATTAATCTTCCTTGATTAATTATCCTTTAATTACATTCAAGTAATTATCCTTATCCATATACAGTAATTAATCCTTAATTACTATCATTAATTACAATAATTAATGATCATTCATTAATTAATTAACTATAATTAATTACATTAATTATCAATTAATTACAATTAATTAATCATACTTTAATTAATCATTTATTAATCAACCTTGATTAACATCATTAATTACATTAATTAATGATCCTTATTAATTAAAAATTACTTTAATTAAACAAACAATTAACTTATAATTAATCAATTTATTAATCATAATCAGTAATTAACAATTTGTAGTTACTTAACTTAATTAATTAACTTCTTAATTAATTATCTTCTAAATTAATTATATTAATCCTTGATTGATTAATTCAATTAATTAATCTTTAATTACTTCATTAAGTAATTATTAAACAATTAAATAAATAAATCCTTACTTAATTACTTTATTAATTAATTACAATTTTAATTAATTACCCTTGGTAATTAATCTTAAATTAATCACATTCATTAATTAATTAATTACATTATAAATTAACTAAAATAAATTAAGTAATTAATTCTTAATTACTTATATAAGTAATTATCTCTAATTACTTTCATTAATAAGTCTTAATTACTTCCTAAATTAATCACTTAACAAACAATTAACTTCATCATTAAATAATTCTTAATTCTTTAATTAATTAATCACTTCATAATTAATTGACTTCAACAATTATATTAATTAATTCTTTAATTAATATCATTAAGTGTTCAACCAACAATCACTTCAACTAATTACTCCATGAGTAATTATCATTAATTACTTCCATAATTTGTAACTTCCTTAATTACATTCACAATTAACCATTAATTACTTTATTAAGTAATTGCACTTAATTAATCCATAATTAAGTGATTATTAAAAATTAAATAAATAATTAACTAATTATTTAAAATTAATTAAACAAATAATTAATTAACTTCTAATATTTGACAATCCTTAATTACTTAAGAAAACTTTAATCTAAATTAATCTTTTGCTTATTAACAAATCATGTAATCAAGTATTCTTAAGTTCATATCAAAATAAATTAACCATATTTATTTACATAATTTAATTATTTGAATTAAATTAAATTTTAATAACCTAACAACAAATTATACTATTTGGATTACAAATTCATAATAATAACCTTATTGGAAATAAGAAACTTTAGAAACGAATTTCAAATTTAAAACACTTTAAACATCTAAATTAAACTTATTAATTTTCAAATTAAATTTGAAAACATTGCTTAACAATTTACCTAAAATTTTGATTAAATTCAAACATCTCCTTTTTAAATTAACATTCAAAATTTAATGAAGTTAATTACTTCAAAAAGATCACAAATTTTAAAACTTAAAATAAATTCAATCAATACTTTAAAATTTTGATTTACATTTGCATCAAAGAACAAGTTTTAACTTTATTTCAGAAACAACAAACTTTAACTTATAATTTCATCTCCTTATAAAAACTTGAACTTGTTTTTCATTCAGTCAACATATTTAAATCTGTAAATCATTACAGTACTAGCAAGAATGCAAACTACCCTAAAAACCCGAGTTCGTCCCCTAGTTTCCCCAAGCTAGCTTCGAGACAATCCCCCCATCTCACTTACTTCGAGTCGACCCAGGATCTAACGCGATAACTGCTTCGAGTTTCAGCTCGTCCTCCCCAAATTGTGCACGAAAGACACGGTGCACGTGTCCATCGTCCTTCGGCAATCTTTGGTCGTCGCGACCATCGGAGATGATCACCCAACCACTCGCGACAACGAAAACAAACCCAGATCAAAATGAAGACACTAGAATCGAAAATTCGTACTCGAGCTCGAAATACTGCAGACCTACTCAAACCAAAAACCCCCAACGCCTCTAATGAACTCGCCACCAGAAGCTCCGGCAGCCCCTCCAAAGTACCGCAATACCATCACGCTTCCATCCTTCCACTAGCGATCCCACTCGATCACCTCTACGGCATGCAAAATCAACGAACCCAACACTATAGCAAAACTGTCCAGAAAAACCCTACTAACCTCAATCCCCAACAAATTACTCAACTGAAAAATTCTTATGTATTTTTCCTAAAATCTATAGCTTACAAGCTAGCTACGTTTCAAAAATCAGATCGAATTAATGTACATATCACCAGAAATCTACAAATTCCCAATTCCATTTAAACCCCAAATTTCAACATATTTACTCAATTAGAAATTATGATATTAACATCAAAAATCATGATTTTCCCTCACCATTCCATACTTCGTAATTCAAATTTGAATCTGAAGCAGAAAATTTTTAACCAAAATTTAAGTTTACTAGTAAATTTGGAAAAAAAATGAATAACTAATTCATTTAAAATTCTACAACTATTTTTAGATGTTAACTCACTTGATTACAAACAATTTTCATTAATAGCTCACTGTCTAAATCATGTTAAAAATCGTGTTATTTGAATTTTGAATGATTTGGAACTGTTTTTAATGACACTGTAACCATATTATATTTTTTCTTCAGGCAGTTCCTTATTTTTTATAATCATGCATTAAGTAACAAAAATTTATCATCAAAGAAATCCATTTGCATGCAACATTCAAACAAAAATTTAAGTCAAACTGCTTTTAAAATAGGATTTACTCACTTAATTAAGCAGAGCAGTGCAGATTTGAACTTTCTAGGCTTTTTGAAAATCCTTTTGCATGCTTTAGTTTGATTGTTTAATAAATTGAGCAGACCTTTAACTTGCTGTTGAACTCCTAATGCATCCCTCAAATTGATGATGAATTTGCAGAAGAATTGAATTGCAGGTTGATTGAAGTTGCAGATTTGCTCTTCATTTTACAGATTCGAAATTTTCAGATTTAAGAGATTTGTTTTCTGATTTAGCCATTAATGTTTTAAAGAAAGAAAAAAAAAGAAAATGAAATGTTATGTATATATAAAAAAAATTGAAGACACTTGCCATTCAATTCACTTAATTATTCTACATGTTTATTAAGGTGATGTTAATATGTTACACATGTAATCTTAAGTATATTTTTTTTATTAATTTGCATTTAATTTAAAAGTAAATAGAAAGCTCACTTATTTAATTCTCTTAATGAATAAATGTTTACATATGTATATATAAGTTTACTTTTAAAAGAAATTATTCTAAAACTAATTATTATACATATATATCTTTTACAAATGTTATTAAGATGTCTTAATATGTTTACACATGCCCTTTGTATTTTAGTATTAATAAATTCTTATTTAATTTAAATGCAATTATAAACATAATTAAGTTACTTTGTTAATAAATGCTTATATATGTTCATATGGTTACACATGTTTTAAAGCCCCTTTCTACTTAATTTTACTTTGTTTAATTGTAAATGAAAACTCACATGTTAAATTTACTTTATAAATAAATATAAGTTTACCTTTTAAAAGAAAATATTCTAAACTAATAAAAATGCAAATAATTCCTATATATGTATTTAAAATCTAAAGCATTTATACATATGCATTTATAACCATTTAAATCAAACATTTTGAAGAAAACAAAAATAAAACATTGATAAATTTCTTTTATAAACTATCATATTTAAAATAAATAATTATCTTATATTTGGAAAACAAATTGAATTAATCTTTGAATTAACTTTTGAAAATATAATTTCTAAACAAAGCTTTAAGTTACAATATTCATTCATATATAAATTATTAATGGATTAAAATTAAATTTCAAAACAATATCAAACTATAACATATACATACATATATGTTACAATTTTGAAAATTCAACTTTATTTAAAACAAAAGATCTCATATTCATAATATATCAAATGCATATATTATAAACAGAATAAAATCTGATTAGCTTTGAAAAACAATTCTTATCAAATTTAAATTGTCAGAAAGATATTGATTACCATTAACAGATTAAATATTTATTAACCTTTAAAAGATTAAATTCACAAATTTTAAATTAAAATTATAAAGAAAATTATCAAATCAACTAAATTATTAATGCAGATTATTAAATTGTTATTGCCCAAAATTTCGGGTCGTTACAATCCTCCCCCTTAAAAGAATTTCGTCCCCGAAATTTAAAAGCAAAGGTAATTTAATAACCTAACAAAGATTTTAATTTCAAACAGCAAAGCATTCCTAACAACCAGTTACTAACAACCATAGCAATCAATCAAACAAACAAACTTAACTAATTATTCTGACACAAATCAGAATAAATCTCTAATACTATCTCGAGTTTCCCAAGATAAATCACCGGGAGACTCGCTCTACAAAAGCCAACAAACTAGCTATACAGCCAAAATCCAGAGCTCAACACATCTCTAGATCCAAAATATGAACAGAACATCAGACTATACTCAAATCCAGCTCAACATCCAACTCCAACTGAACTACAGATTCAACAATCAATCGATGAATCATACACGTACTCCCTCAGAGATACGTGATACATAATGAATTTCAGCTATCCAAACTGGCAATTCAATCTTATCCTATCAAAAACACAGATAAGAAATCTCAAATGCCTCAACACTAACCAATATTATCCAATTACTGCTCTCTCCTAACCACAGAATTTTAACAACAATGAAGTCTCCAACTTCGAATTCCAAACTCCTTATCTCATATCTGAAACTCAACAGACAATCCTGGGCTGCCAATCTTCTTCCTGATCAGCTCAACCTATGCTGATACTTCCAGAAACAACTAGATCAAAGCAAACAAGCTCCTAGATCCTATTCAATAGAAAAGTCTTCCAAGATTCATTGAAATCTAGAACTCAAGCTCTGCTACCCAGAACTTGCTTCTTTCCTTGCACAGCTGCTACCCCGCTTCTGCTGCACAACTCTGATTCTAAAATAGATAAGAATATCTGTTGATGAACACGAGTACTAACTTATCCAATATATCTGGGAAAATTTGGTTCATCAAATCCATGAAAATCTGAGTGACTCATCTGACTTGGTCACGCAACTTCAATCGGAATCCTATTCCAAAAGCTAGATCAGTCCAATTCCAATTCCAAAAATAATTCTGAGCTGCTATACCAACTCTTCTACTCCAAGAACCATCCTACTACCAGGCTAACTACCAAAATCACATCTGGGACCAAAACAATATTGATTGGATGGATGTGATCTCAGTAATGAGATGAGTTGTATCTGTATGATATGGATGTTTGGTTAAAGTATGATGGTTTGTGATGGATTATCTAAGTGTGATGATTATTTGTTTGTAATGATGATACGGATTATCTGTTTATGATGAGAATGTGATTATCTATTGTGATATGTAGTTTATCTATCTGTGTGAAATAGATAATAATGAAAGGAGTTAATTGTTTAAAACCCTTAAGTACAACTTGGACATTAATATGGCGTTTGGTTTCGGTGAGACCGGGATCGGATTTCCATATTTGGATATCCGAAAACCACATCGATTCCAATTAAACGTTAGGTGGTTAATCCAAGTGGAGCAAGTGAAGACTCGAGGTGTAAGAACTATATGTCAGTACAACTTTGTGGGTGATTCCGTATGAGTTTGACCGAATAGTACTTATAGGTTCAAGATAGTGATTTAGAGTGCAAGGGCCATGGTCGTTGACTCTGAGGGTGATTCCAAAATGAGTGCAACGAGATAGTGCCTTCGGTTTCGTTCGAACGCGGAATGAACTTGTATGGATTGAATGCTTTCAGAACATCGTCAGGAGGACGATGAGTATTCTAAGATTGATGTGTTCTTTAAAGGTAATCGTAGCCTCAAGCCTCCTCAACCGGGAATGGCTAAAACAGGGGAGGTGCAGCAAGTCTTCGTGGGTAGCCCCCACTTGAGAGCGAGATTTACCCCTGTCTATATGTCCCTTTTTATTTTGGCTTTGTGGGGCAATTGCTAGCTATAATCGCCGAGGTGGTCGTGTTCGGAACTGTTCAGTAAGGAATGTTTCCGGCCTTGTGTTGCAGGGGAGCAGGCGTATCCTCGGTACGGTGATCTAGGCCACGTATTGTGACGGGCGGTACCCCCGTAGCCCTGCCATTGATGGAATCCAAAATCCAATAAGTGCCCGTAAGGTTTTGACTGTGCCCAACTATGTTGGAACGTGAGATGTAAGCATTCCAGCTATTTCTGTATTTTATTTTGAAAACCCTAGACACTATTATAATATCACTGGATTTCCTATCAAATGTTTTGGTTAACGTAAGGTAAAAACTTTTCCATGTTTATGTGTGGGAAGTCTTACGTGATACCTTTTGTTTTCAAAGGATTTTCTAAAGTTAAGAAATTTTAAACCCGTTTTCTCACACCCGACCCCAGTCTGACCCGAGTGTTTATTTTCTATTTTATTAAACTCTTGGGTACTCATATTACGTATGAGTAGTCAAGTGTTTCAGGATTGCTTTGACGAATTTTTGAAGGAGTTATGGGGTAGGAGGCTTCAGCGTGTAGATATATATATAGTGATTCCGCTGTGTCTGAGTTGTATCTGTTTTCTCTGATGTACTTGAATTTTAATTGCTAGACAGGAGTTTATAACTGTCTAGTTTGTGTTGTGTTAACTGTAAAACTCTGATGTATATGATACTATGTAAAGTTTTATGTGATATAATATAATTTATTCGTTCCGCTGTGAGATTATGATGTTGTCTGTTTCATTCTTTTCTTTATTTTCTCTTTTCTATCCCTTTCTTTCTTCTTAATGATGCGTCTTTCCATGGAATGAAAGGCGGGTCGTTACAGGATACTTTAAAATTGTTTGGATGTATGAATAATCCATTAAGTTCATCTAAGACTGTTGAGTAAATAGTGCACTTAGTGGTTTATTTTTCATTCTATACAATTTAAAGTTTTTTGAACTCGAACAACTATTTGTTTTGTTTGATATGAATGGATAATTTATTCTTGTTGATTTTATATGATGATTGTATATTGGTTGCAAGTGATTGTTGTTTATATTGATTTCTTTGTTAGGGCTTCAAACGACTTTAAATATTTCATTTTATATAATTGTTAAATCTTTTTTGGATTATATAAGTGAAATACAGGTTATGAAAGCAATTACTACTGCTTTTGGTTTCATAATTAAACTTCGTTGCCCGACAAATAGGTACGTTCTCGAATTATAGTTTTCTAACGATGTTATATATATTTTTCCGCTGTAGTGATATATATATATATATATATGTTATATTTGATAGTATATTTTCTCCGAGCCTCTCCGTACAAAGGAGACTCTGCCGAAATTTTTCATGAATTTTGGACATAGAAAATTTTATGAAATGTTTTCCAAAATTTTGTTACTTGAATATAAAAGGATTTAATGGTTATAAATTGATATATTTTATTTAAATTATTAATTTATGTGAATTCATCTGGTTATAAATGTAATATTTTGAATAGGATATATTGATTACTTAATTCTTTCTTTCCCACCTTTTTCCTTTTCGGGGACGAAAAGTTTTGAGTGGGGGAGAGTGTAACGACTCGTAAATTTTCTATAATTAAATTTGTTGATTTAATAAGATTTTGTAATTTAATATTGAAGAAAATAAAAATTTGTGAATTGTAATTGGAAATGACAACTAGGATGAATAATAACAATATAAATGGAAGTTAATTGTTAATAACTTGAATGAAATTCCAATGAATACTGAAATGATAATTAAAAACTAATCATTAACAATTGAAATGAAATTTCAGTGATGAAATAATGAAGATGGTTATACTTGGTTATGAGATTGAATGTAAGAAACAAATGTAAATATATAAATGTGGTATGAAATAGAGAGTTAATGAAAATTAAATAAAATCAATATTTTATAAGAATTGGAACATTTGTTTGTAAATAATGGATTCATAAATGTAATCAAAGGTTATGGTAACGATCGCTATAAGTAACCTAGTTAATTAATCTATGGAATTAATTGGAAATAAATTACATTTAAATGAATGTAAGTGTTCATTAACGTGAGTTAGGATTGTAATTGTAAAGTGTGAATGTAATAAAGTAATGGAAATGTATATTTTGTTCATAAGATAATATAAAGGAGTGAAACCTAGAATAAATTAATTAAGATTTTAATTATAATAAATATAGATATTTGATAAATTTAATGTAATTGAAAATAATGGTTAATGCATAAGAAGGATGTAAGTTTGAATATATGAATGTAATAAAAGACAAGCAAATATTAACTAGGTTATAGAGTAATAATGGACTTAATAAAAAGATTAGAATTGGATCAAATCATTTGTTTAGAATTTATCAATTGGAATGCGAATCTATAACAAATGGATTAATGGTAAGTAAATGAAATTAAATACTATGTTAATTGAAATTAGGATAAAATGGGAAATATTAATGTAATAAAAATAAACCAAAGGTAATTATACCAGTAAGATAATAATTGGCTGAATAACAAGATTTGAAATCAAATAAATGGTTGGAATTTCACTTGATAATTAATGAATTAACTGAAATTGAAACTTGATACTGTAATTGTAATAAATAAACTTTAAATTGATATAGAAATTTGTTATAAAGGATTATAAATTAACAGAGTAATCCAAGATGATAAAAATTAAATTTTAAAATTTGAATGAAAGGTGATTTAATTTAATATTAATTTATTAAATTAGTGTGAAAATAGGCATTTTGGCCACTGACCCAAATTTCAACGGAACCGGTTTCATGGTTCCGTAACGGTGAATTATTGTACGATTTCAAGTTTCGTATCGATCGGATTTGTTGTTTGATCATACGGCTCGAAACGCCTAGAAATCAGTTTGGTTGAAATTAATTAAAGCCAATTTGAAATAAGTTGATTTTAGCATAACTTCTTCATACAATGGAATTTGGACTTCAAACTTGTTTCATTGCATTTAAAATACTTAAAAACAACTATTTTGATATATGGATTGAGCCATTTTCGTTCCGGAGTCGAAACAGGCTTTTGGGTCGCTTACCGTTCCTGCCCAAGTCAAATCTAACCCGTTATCTCTATTTTCTAACCTACCTATATATATATATATATAACTTGTTATAAACCCTAGCTACTCCTTATTCTCATTTGGCTGTATATACAATTCTTTCTGTTGCTCCGCTTTCTCAATGGCAGACAAATTTTCTATTCCAAATCCAATTGCAATTCAAAATCAAATCAAAACGTTAATCTCCACGAACCCTATCGAATTATATATCGATTTGAAGCTCTCGAAGAGCACAAGTCAAATATATGATTCATTTCTCAATCGGGGTTGCTATGTGGCCCGAATTGGCTAGTTTATCCTCGGTCGTTCATATTGGTTCATTGGTTTCGATGGTAGATTTGCGACCAAAAGGCGATCGGGTTGTGCCGCACTGTAGAGGACGTTGAGAAGCTCCGATCCATTCCATTAGCTTGGGTCATAAGTCGCTGGAATTCGCCAATTTTGGCCATGATTGCATGCGGCGGTGCAGCCTTCACGATGGACGAAGATGGCCGCGCTTGCATGGATGGGGGCGGCTCTGGGCGAGAAACGGTGTGGTGGCGTCTGATCTAGGCCGAAGTGCCGTGGAGACGGCGGTGAGGAAGCAAATGTCGACGGCTAGGGTTTGGTCTGAGCCTAGGAGCGATCGATCGAACGTTCTGCTGTGTTGGGTGAAACTGCGTGATGTAACGTGGCAGGGGCAACGTGATGTTATGTTATTTTATTTTATTTTATTTAAATTTGAATTGGAAACTTATATCTTCTTAAATTTATAACTTTTACATACGAGGTCCAATTCACGCACGGTTTACTCCGCTAAGATCGCATTGAAATTTCGGACATTTTGAAGCTGGTTTGGATGGTTTCAGAGACTGTTTGAATTTAGGGTTTAAATTGGATTTAAATTCAATTCAAATTCAAAAGGTGAGTATTTTAACCCACTCACAACTTCTAAATTTCTTATGTTTGTTAAATTTGATTCATGATGTGATTGAGAATTTATTTATGATTGTTTAGTATATTTTTATCATCATCTCAATTAAATTGAATTTATTTGGATTAAATTATTATTTAATTTATTATTTCATATAAACTGCCAGTTAAAAACCTGTTATTTATTATCAGTTTCTATATTGATGTTTATGGATTGTTTTGGATGATGATTGTGATGGAAGTTGATTGTTAATATTAGTTGAATGGATGTTTAGTTTATGTTGTTATAAACTGCAAGTTCGTTATGGATTATTATTAATTCGAGATTGCGGTTTGAAATGATATACAACTGTAAAATATTAAATTGCGGATTAAAATGATAAATATTTGTATCACTTGACCATAGGATAGAAAATTATATACAGACATCGTGGTCTATATATATAATAATATTTTTGAAATGATTTCGGTGGTTTTGTAAAGAAATATATGGTTTGATATAAATAGTGATCTTATATGTTATATAAATGTTGTTTTATTTTTGATTTTAAGCTATGTATAAATTTGTTTTAATATGGAATAAGCTTAATAATAAGTTTGATTTTTACTGAAGATAATATGGTTAAATATTTTATATTTTGATATAGAGTTTATAATGATTTAACTAAAGGTCGGAAGATAAATTTGAAATTTATTTGAAATTGAATTTATTTAAGAATTAAACTCGAATAAGTTTGATGTGAAATTTATTAAATTTGTAAACGGTATGATTTTTATAACTTGATTTTGGTTTAAGGTGAATTAAATGAATATTTCAAGTATAAATAAATGGAAGGAAATATTTAGTTATTTGTAATTTGGGTTTATTTAAATGACAATGGACTTATTATGTAAAATATTTCAAAACTAAATAATAGAAATTGAAGTTGATATATATATATATATATATGAAATTACCAAACTTAGTTTTGAAATTGTTGAATACTTAAAGTTTGAAATATATTGAATTGAAATGGTTTATTCTGTGGATCAAATCTGTTTCGAAATCGACATAATTCTGGAATAGTTTATTTGGAAACTGAATTGAATTGAAATTTATGATTTGGGATTTGGTTAAATTTAAATCTAGAAATTCGACTTGTTTTGGAATTGATTTGTGGAAACTGAAGAAGCTATTTTATTATATAAAGTATTTTAATATTTAAACCATTTAAGTGGTGGAAGTTATGTTTCAAAATTATGAGTTTCAAAGTATTATGATTTGAAAGTGTTATATTTCAAGTGTTTTTTATTTCGAAGTGTTATAACTTTGAAAGTGCTATGATTTTGGAAAAGGGTATATTTGAAATGAAAATGATATCGTATTGATTTTGTTTTGAAATGGATCATATTTATATGGTTTTGAAATGGCAATGATATTATGGTTTTGAAGTATAAAATTATTTTGAAATGACCGCGGTGTTATAATAACGTATGGTTGTTAAAGAGACCGGGATCGGAAGTTGTCATACTCTCTGCCAACTCCGAAAACCACTTTAACAACCATGTATGCGATGGAGATTCTACAATGAATTAGGATGGTGGCGACGTTCCTTTGAGGTATATACGTGGACCCGACTCCCATGAGTTAGCTTAAGGTGGCTAAAACAGGAGCGATCTCGGACCAATGAGGTAGCTCCTCTAATCAGACAACACTCCTTCGATATTATATTCTAACTTTGAGATTTATTTGGTGGCCACTTTTGATTTTGATTTGGGGGTATGGCTCGAGGTGGGCGGTAGCTACGCGTTACCAACAGCCCGTGTGCGTAGCTGGTATATCTATCCTGGCATTGCCTCGTTGTGTCGTGCCACCGACCATAGCGTGCCTTGTACGAATTTTGTTTTCTCCCGTAGCCCATGGGGTATCCTCTAGTAGCTTCTCGATCATGAGGGACTATGATGCTGGATGGACTACTGGGACTATTATGTGTTAAAGGGAATATTGGGTCACTCCTTAATGCTATTTTAAAGTAAGTTTATTTTACTAATAGACACTATTATAATAGCGTACATTACTACATAGTAGATAGTTTAACGGATCCTTAGAAGATGTAAATCTCGAACATCTCTTAAGTTATTGCACTCACGTTAGACACTAGGTAGGGGATGTCAAACCCCGTAAACATCTCTGACGTCGTTCCACTCATGTTTTACCGTTGATTTAACTGACATAAGATATTTTAGTTCTGACTAGAGTGTTTTGTCTTTTCAATTCGCTCGGGTCAGCCTAAGCATTTCAGAATTTAAAGACCTTATTGCTGGAGGATGAAGACGAAGATTGTATTATTATTCATTATATTTCACTGCATCATGTATTCCGCTGCATTATTTATTATTCTCTGGCATGTATCTGTGTTGTATAAGTATAATCAAATGTTTGTAAAATTGCTTCATGAACTGTTATTTGATTATTATATTTTGCCGCTGTGAGATTCTATTTTGTCTTATTTCTTTCTCTGATTTTCTTATTCACCCCATTAACAATTCGCTTTTTATACGGTTTGAGTCTGACATGTGTGGTTTATCGTCGATTCAAAACGTTCAAAAACACGGGATGTTACACCATTAATGAATACATCAATTTCACCGGGTAGTATAATATACATCTACTAAATTCATGTGATCACTATAGGGAAATAATTAACAATTTAGAGTCGTATTCTCTTCTGGTGTGCAACAAGTACTTGCTAAGATCCTTAAGAGAATACGGTTCAAGTTTTCCAGTGGTATCCGTAATAAGTGATATTTACGAGCTTTTAGTGAATACTTGAATTTCACCATATGGTATGGGACGTATTGGTTAAATTTTAGTGATTACTGAAGGTGATGGTATTTGGCCCTTTAGAGTTTACTTTCTTTTGGTAAGCCGCAAGTGGCTGCTAGATCCTTAAGAAGTTTATTCCCGGATTTCTTTTCGAATATAATAATATTAAATAAATATAGATTTATTGATTCATGGTTTCTATGATCACCTTGGTCGGTATGGAATATCCTTTAGATCATTTTGTGATTCTGTGTTTCCTATCTGAGTACGATCCTTGGTATCGGCTCGGTTCGAGTGATACCAATTTGTTTGTTTGTTTGCCACATATTTTGAGTACATCACTGCGATTGTTTTGGATGATCGTTACAATCGGTTTGGGTTAAGATCTCTTGGATTTTGGATATTTGGATTCTGTGACTATTCTGTGTTCGTGAAATAAATATACATTCTTGTGTCTTGTGATGGATGTTAAGTTAATTCTATTATTTTGTGTTAGTGACTAGTTCGTGTTTGTGACTTAAACTTATAACACGATTCTGAGTTAATCATTGATATATGCATAATTAGAGATATTGTGTTTTGTTCTATGAATTCTGTGTTTAGGGACTAAATGTGTCTGTGACTTAAATGTATAACCATGTGCATTGTGTTGAATTCTAAGTTAAATTAATTCTCGTGACTTGTCATATCCTGGACAACTGTATTCACTTTATGTTGCTTATTCTTGTGTTATATTCTATTCTCACCCTATTGGATATTTAGAGATAGTCTGAGCCGGGTGTTATTTTTCTCGGGTCAGGCGGAGACTTTTCAGGCAACAGGATATGTTGACCTTTGAATGGTTGTGCTAGCAAGGAGACAAACATTTGGACTTTTAGTTTATTCCATTTAGGAATTTGGATCTTGTGTATAAAATGTATAATTGAGATTAGAGAATTATTAAATTTGTATAACAATCGAGTTTAGTATTTTATTTTGTAAACACAAAATTTGTATATGTGTAAGTTGAGATTCATTCTATTATGATCTGTAAATGCTATTTATATGATATATTGTTCTAATTTTGAGAAATCGAGGTGTCTATTACTTTGTATTAATACTGTATACATCAAATTCAGTTCGGTTATTAAGTGAAAAAGGTATAAATGACGTATCAGTGTTAGTAGAAAGATATATTCACATTCGATCGCCCCTAACAAGCCGTATTCTCTGGATTAATAGACGAGGTTACTTATAATGTTCTTTGCTAATCTGGGATTCGCGGTGGAGTCATCACATCAAGCGTCTAGAAGTTAGATCTGAAGGATAGTTGCTGTGGATATGAAGAAATGGCCCATAGGAAACCTTTCATGAGATATAGAGCCACTGGAGGAGAAGATGAAGATTTTCACCATAAAAATGAAACTGATCAAACATTGCATGCATTATCTAGACCATCTAGAGATGGTATCAAGACTTGAGCTAGATAGGATGATGGCTGAGATGAACCAGAGATATTAGATAGTTACAAAGCTTTCTTTGATAAGATGGAAGAAAGTTTTGCTTTTCTAGCTCGATAGACATGAAGGCGTAGGAAGATCTCTTTGCTACGTAAATAAGTATGTGTCTATATCAATTATAACTAGATGAGAGACTAATAGCTCTCAACCTACTCTAGGAGTATAACTCACACGCTCTCAATATTACTCCTATAGTCATTGATTACCTCAACGACCATCATGATCCAATATCTATCAAATGCAAGACAACATTATACAATGGTCATGACCCTGCAAGTGACTTAATGGTAACTAACTACTGGCCTATGCGACATAAGGGCAATAACTCTCAGCTATATATACTAAAAAGTGGGTCACGGCTTCATAGAGCGACCATGCAATCAGGCAGCTAAGGTGGATACTAGCCTAATTTTGTTTACTCCACATTGCATAATAGGAGTACACACGATAAATATAAACACCTATGGCTCTCAGCCTGCTCGCTCTCAATTTGCATCACCATAAATATAATACCACATATACTCGACCTAGTTAGAGTGACATCCGCTTACATAAAGTAATCGAACAAATATCAGCTCAAGCATCCAATACCACTTATTGCTATTCACTCCTTTAGTCAATGCTCGTATATTTCACTCATCATCGCACAATTGTTCTATACAGTGAGTCAAAAGCGTTATCGAAAAAATATTACCGAACATCCCATACCACTCAGTATTACTTATCCATTTACACAAAATTCTCTGATATTAAATTCTTCACAATATTATTCTACATAACAAGTTCACAGAATAATCGAAGAAATATTACTTAAAGTCTCATAGAAGATGGCACTATAACTCCATTTATTCTAGTTCCTCATTACCTAGAAATAGAAATAACCATCACATACATATTTGTTTAGAAAGAAATTTATTTATTTATTAAAAAAATGTGTTTTAAGTAACAATACCCTTTGTAAATTTTAAATAGTTAAAATACTTATATTCTAATCTTTTATAAATCAAAATAAGGATTTTTAACATTCACTATCCGATAATTCATTAATTTATTTCAAAACCTTAAAGTTATCATATAAAACTAATTATTTCTCATAAAATCATTTATTAATTTTCTACAATCAAATATGATTTTTAAACAAATGTAATAACTCTAAATAAATTTTAATAAACAAAAACCCTTTTTTGAATTTATCTTGAATCCTTTTTATTAAATATATACTTTACAAAAGAAATTACTTTTAGGAAGTATTATTAACCTTCATTTATAATAATCAAAATTCTATATATTCTAGTACTATCGAAAATTATCTATTTTATTTTCAAAAGAATTTTATATCTAAAATTAGTTCGACTAAATCATTTATTTCCCAATCTCCTTTACTTATTTATAAGCTTCAATTTAATTTTAAACCCCATAAATAATTTTTCAAAGCTTTCAAAAATATTTTAAAACAAGGAAATCAATCAAATATCCAAAATTTAATTCAATACGGGAAATTCTTAAAAATAACCAACCAATTATCAATACAAATTTTTATCATGTGGCCAGAGTCGATTTGCCTCGAATTCTGGCCATCCATACAATGCATACAGACTATAGAAATAAACTACACAAATCAAAATGCAATCGAACAGTGTCTCCTTTGCATTTTGACGATCCAATATACATAAAACTCAATTGTCAAACACAAAATCATAATAATCAAACCCATATCCCAAACAAATATTTCAACTATGCAATGCAATCAATAAGCGAAAAAATTATCTACCATATACTAAGAAATAGCTATGGATGTGAGTTTTAGAAACTCATCGAGGTGACGAAGGCATAATTTACTATATCCTAGATGATGCCGTACTATCCAAAATTGAAGTGTTCGCTCCTCTATCATCACTGGCCTCAACATTAGAAGCAGCTCCATCGACTTCTTGAACTCAATCGCCTAACCAGTTGTCGTCGATGCTTTCACCTACCGTCGCCTCCATCTAACCAACCACCATGTCATTCTCCTCCAACTCACTGCCTAGTTCGTGCACACGTACCCTCAAGTCGCTGCCTCTCCTCTTGTCATCACCCATCAACCACTGAATCGAGGGTCTCCATACCATCACCAGGTCCATAAATGCAAGTGCATACGAATTTCCATTTCCTCCTTACGAGCACCTTGTCGCGGTGCCCATTACATCGCCTACAACACCATCTATCATGTTGCAATTGCCCTCCCCCTTTAACGATGGTGGACGACACCACCTACACACTATATTACCGATGTCATTTTTTTAATGTCGCTGTTTCTAAAATCGGGAATTAGGGCTGGGATCGATATGGGATTTGGGTACAATAAGGGAGAGGAATTATCTAGAAAGGAAGGTGGGCTTGGGTTTTGATTTAGTTTGGGATCTTTAATTCTAATTCAATCTAGATTTAATTTATTTCCTTTCTATTCAAAATTTATTTCTTGACGTTAATTTATAAAAACATTCAATCCTTTTCAAATTAATTTACAATTCATTTTGTTAGATATATCTCGATAAGTTCACAATTTCCTTCAATTCAGTACCTATTTATTTTTCACTATTTTAATCACATAAAAACTATGCATACTTTAAAAATATTTTACTATTCAGTTGCAGTGTTTTATTCAATTTTAAATAAATTATCCTAAAAGAATTTATTAATTTAGTTCAATTTATTAAATCAAAATCTTTTATTAAACAAAATTTAATTAACTAAAAATTTGTTTTCAAAATATTAATTATCAAATATCGAATTTTAACAATTTTATTTTATTTAACTTTATTTATTTATATGGCGAAGAAAATCGGGTTATCAAAGACTTCCCTTATATAGAAAATGTGTCCTTGCAATTTCTTATAAGGAGACGTCATATACAACACAAATCTTGAACTTTCTTCTTATTTACATACTTCTATCAAATTTAAACTACTCAATCATTTATGTGGCTCACACACTTCAATCTTATTCTATGATACGATTTAAATATATTCAATTAACGACTTTCTAATTTCGCATACAATAGCTTTTGTGAATAATTTTCTAAGTGTCGATTTTTCAAAAAATTTGGATAGAGCCTATTTTGTATGGAGAGCTTTACAAAAAACCTAAGAAAAAGATATCACAATATACATACACATCCCAACATGGTGCATCCCTGAAAATGAGGAAATAATGTAATATCACAACATATATCAATAAAGCATAAAAATGCACTTTAATTAGCATTTAAGTGAGCTATTTCGCTTTTGTGGGAGCAAAATCAAGCCAACATCGCCAGTAAGTCAAAGTATGCTTCATAAGTGCCTATTCTCGATCAAATTCAAATATTAGTCACAATAGAAGAGATATAAGAAGTTTGTTATCCTTTAATATCAAACCAATGTAGTGTTCTAGTTTTGACCATATTTTGAAAAACTTTCAAGGGTCGAAAACACTTAATCTATTAATGGTTTGAAAGAGTGATTTGTTGCGTAATGTGTTAAATTTTTAAAACAACTTTCGAGTTGCAAAAATGCTAAGTAAAACTTGAGTTATGATGTTTTCTCTATGGTTACTGAAATCTAGAAATGCTAAAAAATGTAGGCTCATGCCTAGAACCTGTAAATTTAACCAAGAAAATGTCAAAATTTTGAGAAACACATAAAACAAAAGTTATTTGTTGTGTTCTTAGATTTTCGAAAGGGTAAGATCATCGAAATCGGATAAAATGTTTGAAAGTTAGGGCCGAATGAAGTGAGCACTATTACAAAAAGTTTTCAATTTCTATATAGTGTGACGCCTCACCTCTATGCTCACAATAACAAAGGTTATTATAAGGAATAACGTCTGCTATTGCGAAGAATAAGGCTTGTTAGAAGCAACCATCCGTAAGTTATGCCTTAGACGAGTATTAATCACGTCGATAGGAGTTGTATAAATTACTCCCAAAGATATATCCAATCCAAATCTATAACGAAACTACGGTGGTTAAAGAAAAATCCAGAACAACTCATAATAACAACAACACTGATAGTATAATCACATAAGAACAGAAATATCAAACATATAGCGGAAAACAAGTCTGGAATACATGCTACAACAATCGATAGTTCACAATAACCAAATGTACATATATATATACATCGATATACATAAGATGGGAGTCAAATAACCAAAAGAACTCCTCGAAGGCTAGACAAAAGATGATACGAGTCCAAAAGCTGAAGCTGCTACTGAATCAGAAATAGAGATTACGCTGAAATGACTTGGTCTGACCCGAGTATTATTTAAAAGAAAATAATAAACGTATCATTCTAAATTATTCTTAGAAGGGAATGCATCATAAACAACTTCAATCAAAATAATAATAATCTCCAATGAGACTATTCAACATAAGAAATCAACATAATTAACTGAAGAAATCACATCAAACTCCATCAAAATCAACTTACAAATTCAATTGAATTCAAAACAACAATTCGCAAAATCTATAAATCAAAAATAGATAACTAGAGAAACAACAGAAAAGTGGATCGATCCCAACAAATGGCGAGTTTTAGCTACGCCGCATGTGCATCTCAAATGGCCGAAGCCTACAAAGTACTATAATTTTTGGCGCCCAACAAATGACTCGAAGGTCCAAAAAATGACCCGAAGGTCCAACAGATGACCGAAGGTCTAGTACTGGTATTGACCCGGAGGTCCAACAAATGACCCAAAGGTCCAATAAAGTGGCTCGAAAGCCCAACAAAGTCATCAAAATCATCAAACAGCAAATATTTCAATTAACCAGTCCGGAATTAACCGAAATAGTAAAAGTATGGTTCCATACTCCATACTTTTGCCAAATCGTTTAAATCTCTTCATCGTTTCCTTGAAAGTGCAAAAATTGTGTATTTTATAAAACAACATTTTACGTTCTCAAACGGACAAGTCTGGAATTAAGCGAACCAGTAAAAGTAAGGGTTCATAGTCCTCAATTTTGCTGAAACGTTTAAATCGCTTCCTTATTCTTTTGAAAGCGGAAACTGTAAAATTTTTGAAAACAATTTTGTTTTAAAGCGATTTTTTAAACACGTGATTAAAACTGTAACAACTATAGCAATTTCGACGAGGAAATTGCATATCTCAGAACACCTTAAAAACGAATGCCAAAACAGTGTTGCAGGCTAACCGCTTGAAAACTCATTTTAAATTAACGGTTACTGACGTTAAAATAACTGTAAAATTTCATTTATCAAAAATGCATCGCGCTTCAAAAATATAGCATCGGGGTAAAAATTTCGTTACAAAAATAACGGAGTAAAAATACGGTTTAAAACTAGACTGGCAACAATATTAACACCTTTCAAAAAAATTTAATGCATCACTATACAAGTGAAATGTAGCAAGACCAAGTCAAAAATGAACAATTCAATGTTGGACAGAACTATTTGATGGAAACGTGAATTCTAACAAGTATAATGACAACTTGAACATTTCAATGTTTGCAAAAATAATTACCCAAGCATGCAGCTAGGAAGTAAAGCATTTCAATATTGTAAACTATTTACACATGCATGCAACTAGGAAGCAACATTTTAATATTGCAAAATACATACATATGTAGCTAGGAAGCAACATTTCAATATTGCAAAATACATACATACGCATGCAGCTAGGAGGTAAACACTTCAATAATGCAAAGTACTTATTCACGTGTGTAGCTAAGTGGTAAACATTTCAATGTTGTAAAATAATAACTCCCGTATGCAACTATAGGTAGCCTAAACTAGATTAGGCTACAGAAGGGCACGAGCCAAAACACATACTCGCTTACAAAAAAAACATATTCAACTCACACAAAAACCCATATTCATATACACGCACACGTTACAAAACGTGTTGAAGCCGAATAATATTCGTACCTACAGGTCAATGCCGAAACAAGGTATGAAATGAAATGTATACAAAACGTGCATATAAGCACGTCTATATTAATATGCATGCGCAGGGGATAAAACCAAACAAGTGATGCTAAAATTTCCATGCAGACCCAAAAAACGAATTTGCGGTAACTATTTTTTTTCGCATGCAGTGTCTTTGTATACTGAACTAGATTAGGCTAAAGAAGTGCACGTGTAGTTCATAAGTCAATAGTTCCAGAATAACAAGTGCATCAATCTGAAGCCAGAGGATGAATGAAAACACTGAAGCATTGTTTCAAAATCACCAGAAAAATAGTGAAAACACAGGTTGCAGAGATGCGAAAATAACACAAATGTAGAATTCGAAATCAAAGAAAAACATATTTTCACAACTAGATCAGAGAGTTACAAATTATAATTTAGAAGTGTGAGAATGAACTCACATTTCTTTTCTTCGAATTCAGTTAGAACCGGAGATGGAAGCAAGCAAAAATTTATGGGATGTAGCCATTAATGCTCTCAGAGCTCTGCTTGATGGGAAAAATAACAGAGAATATTATTTTCTTTCTTCCATCGGTAAGTCAAAGAATTTGAGTATTGGCCATCATCTGGTACACTTTGCATTTAATGCAAAAGTGTATTTTAAAGTATTGTACACTGCAATACTTGGCTAGTGACAGTCAGAAAGATGATGATATTCAAAATATAAAACCTGATGATAGACACTTTCTTTCAAACTATGATTTGCTTCTGTGAACATGCCTTGCATGTCCACTTGCATTCTAAAGTGTGGTCATTTGTTGCGTAATTCACCATATATGCAAATCTTTTTCTAGTGTGAATTTTGTATTAAGTATGACAGCTGCGCAGGGTATGGATACGTGAGGCGTGTTATGAAAGTGGGTTACCTGAGTGATGCGTGTATGAGTATCACTCATATTATACAGGTCACTTTGCAACCTGGGTCAAATGTATGCGAAATCTTTCAAAATGCAAATGTGTTCACACTTGCATAGTTGTAAATTTGACTTTAGATCGGTTAGAAGAAAATTATCTCAACTTTGCTTGCAAGTGAAAGAAAATTGCAGTGCACTTTTCCATTCACAAAGTTAAACGTTTACTGACTTTGCAACATTATATTTTCTTCAAATTTTAATTAAAAAAATTTCTATTTAAAATATTCACTCCGACGGTAATTCAAAAATTACAGTCCTTACGGATTTTAAAAGTATTTATTACAACGGTAATAAAATCACCGTCGTTACAGACTCCCCTCCTTAAAAAAATTGCGTCCCCGCAATTTTCATACTAGAAGCAGTCAATAACGTACATAATTCATCACAACAAAGATTCAAAATAGAAAAGCTAAATAAGAATGCTCACCTCCACCCGAAGAGGAGAGAAAACTGGAATAAGAACGCTCGATAAATTCTCTTGTTTTCCAAGTGCAATCCTTGGGGTTTGCGGACCATTGAATCTTTACGAGCGGAACTTCTTTGTTCTGAAGGCGTTTCACTTCCGTAGCAAGCACACGAATAGGAATTTTCACAATAGACAAGTCGGGTAAGATCTCAAAATCTTGCAACATATGAGGATCAATAATAGAATCTGAATCTCGAAGACATCGACGAAGCTGAGATACATGAAATACATCGTGAATTCCCGAAAACTGAACAGGTAGTGATTCACGATAAGCAACTGGGCCAATGCGTTCCATAATAGGAAACGGTCCAATATAATGAGGAGCCAATTTCCCGGATTTACTAAAACGCACCACACCCTTCATCGGGGAAACACAAATGAATACAAGATCGCCAACAGAAAATTCCAAAGGCTTCCTACGATGATCCGTACAAGATTTCTGCCTATTCTGAGCCTCCTTCATTCTCTGTCTGATAATATCAATCCTCTCAGAAGAATCACGAATATAATCGGGGCCGAGAACTAGTTTTTTTCGCTGATTCCAACCAACAAGATGGTGATCGACACGGCCTTCCGTAAAGAGCTTCGAATGGAGCCATACCGATACTGGATTGAAAACTGTTGTTGTAAGAGAATTCAACAAGAGATAAGTGGTCTTTCCAACTACCACCAAAATCAAGAATGCGAGCTAGAAGGAGATCCTCTAAAACCTGATTCACCCTTTCAGTCTGACCGTCAGACTGTGGATGATAAGTTGTACTGAGATTGAGCAGTGCCCAAAGCTTTCTGAAGGCTCTGCCAGAAACCACTAGTGAAAAGCGGTTCTCTGTCACTAACAATAGAACTAGGAAGTCCATGAAGTCGAACGACTTCTTTAATAAATAGCTTAGCCAATAAAGGAGCAGTCCGATTGGACTTGATAGGAATAAAATGGGCTGATTTAGTCAATCTGTCAACAATCACCCAAATGCTAGTGTGGCCCGACCTCGAATGAGGTAGACCATCAATGAAGTCCATGGAGATCTGATCCCATTTCCATAATGGAACTTTAAGAGGCTGCAAAACCACTGGGACGCTGGTGTTCTGCTTTAACGAGTTGACAAGTCATACAACGACTTACATAACTTGCAATATCACGCTTCATACCCTCCCAATAATAAAAGCGTTTCATATCAGCATACATCTTACAACTACCCGGATGGATAGTATACTTAGAACGATGATAGTCCTCAAGAATGTCATTTCTAAGATCAGGAACATCAGGCACGATCAATCTACCCTTCTTCCGAATACAACCATGAATATCAATATCGAAATCCTTCAGATCATCACTGCGGGATTCCGATTCACAACTCTGAATAAGATAAGCAACATGTGGATCTTTTATTAGGCATCGTAAATACGATCCAACAAACTAGGACGAGCCTTGCTCAATAAAAGCACGGGAGAATCAGAAACTGAAGGACGGTCTCTAATATCACAAAGAGATAAAGCTTCCAAAATATTCCACTCTGCTAGCATCATGGAAACAACAACCTGCTGCCTGCGATTAAGTGCATCAGCAACTTGATTACCCTACCAGGGGTATACTGAATATCGAAATCATATGAAGCAAGAAATTCGAGCCAACGTTGTTGCCTCATATTAAGCTCTTTCTAAGTAAATAAATACTTCGGAGATTTGTGATCAGTGAAGAGAATAAAACGCTCGCCCAATAAATAATGTCGCCAAATCTTTAGAGCAAAGACTATAGCGGTTAACACCAAATCATGGGTAGCATAACGAATCTCGTTAGGCTTTAGTTGTCTAGAAGCATAGGCAACTACTCTATCTTTTTGCATAAGAACGGTACCGAGCCCAAAACCACTGGCATCGGTATAAACAACAAGATCACGATTCCCTTCGGGAACCACTAAGATAGGAGCATGAGTAAGGAGATCTTTTAACTTCAAGAAAGAATTCTCACACTTATCCGACCAAATAAAAGGAACAGCTTTTCTCGTGAGAGTGGTAAGCGGTAAAGCAATAAGAGAAAAGTCCTTAATAAACTGGTGATAATAACCCGCCAATCCAAGGAAACTACGGATCTCAGTAATAGTCTCGGGCCTCTTCCAATTCTAAATAGATTCTATATCGGAAGAAAAAATGTGACCGAGGAATTTCACCTTATTCTCCCAGAAGTGACACTTGGAGAATTTGGCATAAAGCTGATGCTGACGAAGAGTGCTCAAAATAATCTCCAAATGATGAATATGATCGGCTTCAGATTTGGAATAAATAAGAATATCATCAATGAAAACCAAGACAAACTTATCGAGATATTCTCGGAATATTCGATTCATAAGATCTACAAATTACGCTGGAGAGTTCGTCAAACCGAACGGCATAACAAGCCATTCGTAAGAACCATAACGAGTAAAAAATGCGATGACAGGAATGCTATCTTCCGCCACTCGTAACTGATGAAAACCGGTAGCAAGATCGAGTTGGGAGAAGACTTTAGCGCCACCTAACTGATCGAACATGTCATCGATCCTAGGTAATGGATACCTATTTCTAATAGTAAGCTCGTTAAGCTTGCGATAATCAATGCAAAGTCTAAGAGTACCATCTGGCTTCTTAACGAAGACAACGGCGGCGCCCCAAGGAGACGAGCTAGAGCGAATAAAATGCTTGGCTTCCAACTCAGATAATTATTGTTTGAGTTCCTCATTTTCCTTAGCAGACATCCTCGTGGGAGGACGACTGACAGGATGTGAACCAGAGATAAGATCAATACGGAACTCTATTGCCCTTTTCGGCGGCAATCTCGAAATAGGCTCAAAAACATCAGAAAAACCACAAACAACTGGAATATTATCTATGTCATCCTCAAATTCGAGGGAAGATATAAAAGCATTCGAAGTATGATCCATGCTTCGAAACATAATAGATAATTGTTCGCTAGCATCAGGATGCTTGAGATATAAAGTTCTTTCGGGACATAGAATTTGAACTTCATAGCGAACGAGCCAATCCACACCTAATATCATATCAAAATCAAGATGATCCATAACATGCAGATTTGCATGAAAGAAAAACCCACAAAGAATAATCTCTACATGAATACACAACAAACCAAGAGTAGCAGATCCACCAATAGGATTTACGATCCTCAAAGGGTCACGAAGAGTAACAACATCCAAATGAATAATATCAAAAAGCTCATTCGACACGAATGAATGCGATGCACCCGTATCGAAAAGAACTCTAATAGAACGGCCATGAAATAAAATAAAACCTTCCAAAACAGAAGGAGTAATACCTTTGGGCTGAGCAGAATCACCAGAAGCTTTAGCAACATTAAGCTTCCAGATTTTTGACCCTTAGGAGCAGTAGGACAAACAAAATTCCAATGACCTTCTTTCTTTCAATAACCGCAAATGCGAGGCTTAGGACAGCTACGAAGAAGATGATCCAACGAACCACAATTGTAGCACGGCCTCTGAATAGAAGGTGCACTACTAGGCTGAGAACTAGAGGTAGCTTGCTTCTTCTTCTTCTGATTAGAATTTGGCTTACGAAACGGGAACCTCTTCTTGTTGGGGTTCTTAAAAACCTCAACATCATCACCACTATCACGTTCCTTTTCAACAGCTTCCAAACAAAGAGCCGAATCAACAAGATCCTCAAAAGAGAGCTTAAGATGAAGCAAAAGAACCTTCTTCAAATACTTCTTCAAACCATCAACAAACCGAAGATTCTTTTTACGTGGAGTATTAATGAAATCAACTCCATACTTGGATAAGGCCTCGAAAGATGCAACATAATCAGAAACAGATGACTTTCCTTACTTCAATTCAAGGAACTACGAGCAAGATTAGCCTTTTTCTGATTCAGGAACGAACTTAAGTTCAAAACGTTCCTTAAACCGCCATAAGAGAGTGGACTCATCAACTTCCGAAATAAAGAGCTCATACAAATCAAGTGCACGCTCTTGCAACATACTAGATGCCACGAGCACGCAATGATGATCTGAAAGATCCATCCGAGAAAATATGCGCTCACAAGTGCGCAACCAAGTCTGAACCTCTATAACACTTTCTGATCCCTTGAAAGGCTGACCTCCAAGGTGGGAATAGTCAATACACATGCGGGCGAAGGCAGGCTTCTGAGCAGGAGCTACGGGAGTAGCAACAGGAGGCTGAGTACCCCGAAATAACTCCATAAACTGATCAGCTGACATATAGACACCGTCCGGATGAGAACCACTAGACGGGCCTGCTGAAGAACGCTTCCCTCTACCTCTTCCAGCCATAGGCTAAGAGACAGGAGAAGGTAAACATCATTTAAAACAATACACAATGATAAGAAGTTTAACAAATGAAATACTACGGAATGTATAATTTATTCCTAGACGTACTCCACATGTTAAAGTGAAAAGAATAGATTAGAAAAGCACGAATAGAACCCCCGAATAGTTGTAACACATGTTCCATTTTGTTTCTGTTCTGTGTATATTATAATTTGTTCTGAATTTCAGCTCTGATACCAAGCTGTGACGCCCCACCTCTATGTTCACAATAACAAGGTTATTATAAGGAATAATGTCTGCTATTGCGAAGAATAAGGCTTGTTAGAAGCGACCATCCGTAAGTTATGCCTTAGACGAGTATTGATTACATCGATAGGAGTTGTATAAATTACTCCCAAAGATATATCCAATCCAAATCTAAAACGAAACTACAGTGGTTAAGGAAAAATCCAAAACAACTCATAATAACGACAACACTGGTAGTATAATCACTTCAGAACAGAAATATCAGATATATAGCGGAAGACAAGTTTGGAATACATGCTACAACAATTGATAGTTCACAATAACAAATGTACATATACATATACATCAACATACATAAGATGGGAGTCAAATAACCAAAAGAACTCGAAGGCTAGACAAAAGATGATAGGAGTCCAAAAGCTGAAGCTGCTACTGAATCAGAGATAGAGATTGCCCTGAAATGACTTGGTCTGACCCGAGTATTATTTAAAAGAAAATAATAAACGGATCAGTCTAAATTATTCTTACAAGAGAATGCATCATAAACAACTTCAATCAAAATAATAATAATCTCCAATGAGACTATTCAACATAAGAAATCAACATAATTAACTGAAGAAATCACATCAAACTCCATCAAAATCAACTTTCAAATTCATAATTGAATTCAAAATAACAATTCACAAAATCTAGAAATCAAAAATAGATAACTAGAGAAATAACATATAAGTGGATCGATCCCAACAAATGACGAGTTTTAGCTACGTCGCACGTGCATCTCAAATGGCCGAAGCCTACCAAGTACTATAATTTTTGACGCCCAACAAATGACCCGAAGGTCCAACAAATGACCCGAAGGTCCAACAAATGACCCGAAGGTATAGTATTGGTATTGACCCGGAGGTCCAACAAATGACCCGAAGGTCCAACGAAGTGGCTTGAAAGCCCAACAAAGTCATCAAAATCATCAAACAGCAAATATTTCAACTAACCGGTCCGGAATTAACCGAAATAGTAAAAGTATGGTTCCATAATCCGTACTTTTTCCAAATCATTTAAATCACTTCATCGTTTCCTTGAAAGTGCAAAAATTGTGTATTTTATAAAACAACATTTTACGTTCTCAAACGGACAAGTCTGGAATTAAGCGAACCAGTAAAAGTAAGGGTTCATAGTCCTCAATTTTGCTGAAACGTTTAAATCGCTTCCTTATTCTTTTGAAAGAGGAAACTGTAAAAATTTTGAAAACAATTTTATTTTAAAACAATTTTTTAAACACGTGATTAAAACAGTAACAACTATAACAATTTCGACGAGGAAATTGCATATCTCAAAACACCGTAAAAACGGATGCCAAAACAGTGTTGCAGGCTAACCGCTTGAAAAATCACTTTAACTTAACCGTTACTGACGTTAAAATAACAGCAAACTTTCATTTATCGAAAATGTGATGAAAACACCGCGCTTCAAAAATATATCACTGGTGTAAAAATTTCGTTATAAAAATAACGGAGCAAAATTACGGTTTAAAACTAGACTGGCAACAATATTAACACCTTTCAAAAATTTTAAGTGCATGACTATACAAGTGAAATGTAGCAAAACCAAGTCAAAAATGAACATTTCAATGTTGGACAGAACTATTTGATGAAAACATGAATTCTAACAAGTATAATGACAACTTGAACATTTCAATGTTTGCAAAAATAATTACCCAACCATGCAGCTAGGAAGTAAAGCATTTCAATATTGTAAACTATTTACACATGCATGCAACTAGGAATCAACATTTTAATATTGCAAAATACATACATACACATGTAGCTAGGAAGCAGCATTTCAATATTGCAAAATACGTACATAGGCATGCAGCTAGGAGATAAACACTTCGATAATGCAAAGTACTTATTCACGTGTGTAGCTAAGTGGTAAACATTTCAATGTTGTAAAATAATAACTCACGTATGCAACTATAGGTAGCCTAAACTAGATTAGGCTACAGAAGGGAATGAACCAAAACACATACTCGCTTACAAAAAAAACATATTCAACTCACACAAAAACCCATATTCATATACACGCACACGTAACAAAACATGTTGAAGCCGAACAATATTCGTACCTACAGGTCAATGCCGAAACAAGGTATGAAATAAAATGTATACAAAATGTGCATACAAGCACGTCTATATTAATATGCATGCGTAGGGGATAAAACCAAACAAGTGATGCTAAAATTTCCATGCAGACCCAAAAAACGAATTTGCGGTAACTTTTTTTTCGCATGCAGTGTCTTTGTATACTGAACTAGATTAGGCTAAAGAAGTGCATGTGTAGTTCATAAGGCAAGGTGAAAAGAACCCCCATCGGGGAGTGAAATAGAACATGAAACCGTGAGCTCCCAAGCAGTGGGAGGAGAATGTGATCTCTGACCGCGTGCCTGTTGAAGAATGAAAAAGCGATTCCCGTAGTAGCGACGAGCGAAATGGGAGCAGCCTAAACCGTGAAAACGGGGTTGTGGGAGATAGTTCCAGAATAACAAGTGCATCAATCTGAAGCCAGAGGATGAATGAAAGCACTGAAGCAGTGTTTCGAAATCACCAGAAAAATAGTGAAAACACAGGTTGCAGAGATGCGAAAATAACACAAATGTAGAATTCGAAATCAAAGAAAACCATATTTTCACAACTAGATCAGAGAGTTACAAATTATAATTTAGAAGTGTGAGAATGAACTCACATTTCTTTGCTTCGAATTCAGTTAGAACCGGAGATGGAAGCAAGCAAAAATTTATGGGATGTAGCCATTAATGCTCTCAGAACTCTGCTTGAAGGGAGAAAAAAATTTGCAGAGAACATTATTTTCTTTCTTCCATCGGTAAGTCAAAGAATTTGAGTATTGGCCATCATCTGGTACACTTTTCATTTAATGCAAAAGTGTATTTTAAAGTATTGTACACTGCAATACTTGGCTAGTGACAGTTAGAAAGATGATGATATTCAAAATATAAAACGTGATAATACACACTTGCTATCACACTATGATTTGCTTCTGTGAACTTGCCTTGCATTACCACTTGCATTCTAAAGTGTGGTCATTTGTTGTGTAATTCACCATATATGCAAATCTTTTTCTAGTGTGAATAGTGTATTAAGTATGACAGCTGCGCAGGGTATGGATACGTGAGGCGTGTTATGAAAGTGGGTTACCTGAGTGATGCGTGTATGAGTATCACTCATATTATATAGGTCACTTAGCAACCTGGGTCAAATGTATGCGAAATCTTTCAAAACGCAAATATGTTCACACTTGCCAAGTTGTAAACTTGACTTTAGATCGTTCAGAAGAAAATTATCTCAACTTTGCTTGCATGTGAAAGAAAAATGCAGTGCACTCTTCCATTCACAAAGTTAAGCGTTTACTGACTTTGCAACATTATATTTTTTTTTAAATTTTAATTAAAAAAAAATTCTATTTAAAATATTCACTCCGATAGTCATTCAAAAATTACGGTCGTTACGGATTTTAAAAATATTTATTATGACGGTAATAAAATCACGGCCGTTACATATAGTAACACACATCATTTTTAGTTCATTTTTAACCATAGTTAAGCTCAAAGTTTTGCATTGCACTTTAAATGAAAATTGTTCTCTAATAGCATAGCTTTTTATTGAAATTAAATTTGTCAAAAACGAATTGATGGTTTGAGATCTATGGTCAAAACAAATCATATTAATTCAAAATTCCTTCACATTGTCCAAAATTCTTCATTTGTTAAAAACATCGAATTTCGATATAACTAATTTCAAATTTGTTAATTAAACCTCAAAAGTAAAAAAAAATTATCTGGCAACTATCACTAAAAAAATTTCCATTAGAAAATAAAACTTCCTTTTTCTTTTGCTTGTCTATAAAACAATAAAATTTGGATTGCATTTTCCAAGTATACTTTTATTGTTTTAATTTTATGCCAACATGGGGTGAATAATATTTCCCAATATTGAATTTTTTTTATGATTTGAATCAATATTTGAGAATCAAACTATAACAGGAAAGAGTGATCTAAAACTAAATTCAAATTGTAAGATTTCAAGGTTTTGTAAACAAAGATCTTTCCCAATAACCAAGTAGGTAATATGGCACTTGTTTTCATGTGTTAAAGGATAGTTTAGGTGTTGTCGTTGGATAAAGCTGGCAATAAATATTTGATAGAGATTTTGAGATGAACTAAAACTACTTTTGGCAAAACTTCTGCTAAACCACATTTAAAGATATTGATAAAACTTTTACAATTATATTCAAAAAATTTGCTACTTCTTTACTTCATTAACCAGTTTACTATATTCTAACACATACCAAACCAAACAAAGTTTTCAAAATTAAATTATTTCAAAAATAAATCAACTTTATTTCATAAAAACTTTTCTACTTAAAAATCAATAAATATATTTATCTCATAAGTTTATCTTCAACAAATTTTAAATTCAAACTTGATTCAAATCGTATTATTTTAATCTTGAAAATAATAAAAACTTAAAATCTATTAATTCCAAAACACTTTTCTATAATAAATAAAATTCCTTTCTTCCTTGCAAATTAGAATTACTAAATAACTTGAATAAAATATTAAAAAAATTCAAACTACTTTATTATTCTCCTTTTCAAAATCTCAATTATCACTCAAAAATATACTTATCAAAACTTTTTCTTTTTTCAATACATATTATTCTTTTCAAACCATTGTGTCGAAACGCATCATCCTAACATTTAGAAATCTCTATCAATAATATTAGTCAGGCTCATTGACCAGAATCCTTTAGCACCCAATGGACAAATTAACAAACATCTACCTCAAAATTTTCTTCAAATATTCACTTATAGATATACTTTGAACAGCTTATCTTTTATAAAAACATTTGCTAACTTCTAATAAAACTTCTTTCCAATCCATATGTGTGTGTGTGCGTGCGTACACGCAAACCATAACCAAAATGATTTTTAGTCAAAACATATGCTTATTTGTATTAAAATCTTTATAAATAATTGATAAGAGTACAATAAAAAATACTCGACCTACAATACCCTAAACATCATTAATCAACCATCCACAAAAATAAACAAGAAAGATTTCATCTTCATGTTCTTTTAAATCACATTTAATTTTTTACATAAACATATATTGCTTTACTTTACGTAAAAACAATTTACATTATCCCTTACAGTAACTTCGTGACAAAAGATACTTTTGGTTTCAAAAATAAAGATTTGAACGAGATGCTCACCTTGAGTAATAGTTCATATCGAATACTATACTGAAGACGTATCCCCAAAGCCAAGCATCCATTAATTAATGTAAACACATAATGAAATCCAAACGTTGACAATCCAATCAAAACAACCAAACAACTAAGATATTCAGTGGAGAGCAATCAATATACTTCCACTGCGCCACTCTGATCACTATTGGATTTTCTTACTCATCTCATGTCATTAAAATTTGGAATTGTGAAGTATTTAATACGAGATTCGAATTAGGGTCTTTTACAGCTTCCCTAACTGAAAAACCTCATTCTTACTTCAAAGCCACACAGAGGTCTAACATTCATCATTAATACCAACACTATTGGCTGAACTAGCTACTTTTACCTTCATAACCTCCATCGATTTCTCTACATAACATATGGAGACTTGAATTTTGAAAAGGTAGAAGAAATAGATTATATAATAAGAAAAATACAAATATGTTCCCAAATGATTACCCTAGTAATCACCGTATACTCTTACCATTACTTAAGTATAATCAATAATCTACCACAACCATGGGGATAGGGACTCTAAGTTTCATCTAAGGCCGAGATTCGTATCTCTTATACTCTATGTTACTCTAAACCTTGATCGAAAACCAAATGCTCCACCTACATACCCAGACTACTAAAGAGTATTACTAAATAATATTATCCGATAATATGGAGAATGAGATAATATTAGGCCATCACACATGAATATTCACGTGGATAAACATCGGTATGTATTTCAAAAATCATAAACTACTCACCTATGCGTCTACCGTATTGACATAAAGCAATAAATATATGCATTTCTAGGATAGAACAATGCACAATATAAAATAACTTATAGAGAACACAAAGTTACACAATGCAAGGATAAGATATAACAGGAATATAAACAAGTTTGAGTGAGATACAAAATAAATCAAATTCTCACAATCTCGCAAATATACAGAGTTTGCCTAATATGGAACATAGTGTCATACATACATGAACTGAATAATATATAATGAAATAATGAAATATCTATCCTCCATTTATGCTCAACATCCACAAACTGGTCATCCTGTCCTTAAACTGAAAATGTTTTGGACTGACCCAAGTTTTCTTTAAGTAACACACAGATTAGACTATGTCTAAAATTATGGCATCAATACACACACATACACGCACTCTCTGGATATTCAAAACACAAAAGAGGGAACACTGCTAGTGAAATACTTAGTGGTTCCATTGTCATCTAATGTCATAACTGATAAAGAGTATGGTGAATTAGTTTGAAAAATTAGAGATAAACTTAATGGATGGAACTTAAGTTACGATCTTTTACAGGAAGAATTGACTAGTTCATACTATTATTAATACAAAATTTAGGTTTTGGATTCAAACTTTCCAAATTCTAGACTGTCCATTGAGAAAATAAATTCAGCGTGTGCAAATTTTATTTGGAGAGGTAGGATACACAAAGTTATCCATGATGATTTGTGCAGACCTTAAATAGAGGGTGGTGTTGGACTAGAGAATCTTAAAGAGTTAAAAAAGGCATAGATCCTAAAATTAGGATGGAAAATAATAACATCAAAGAGCTTATGGTCTGAATAGATGAGAATAGATATACCGATGACAATTTTTGGGCTATGAAAATTGACAATAATGCATCTAGGGTGTGGAAAAATATTTTAGAAGGAAGAGATGAACTCAAAAACACATTTCTAGGAAATTTGCGAATGGGAAGTAGATGAGTCTATAGACAGACCCTTAGTTGATAAAAACACTTTAATTACCAAACTAGGGTGGGAGACAGTTTCTAGTGTAGGAGGATATGATAATAAAGTAGATTCCATCATTAGAGAAGGTAATGAAAGCTAGAAAGCAAAGTACTTCAAGCAATATCATTAGATGTTCAATACATCCTTATATTTCAATATTCTACAAAGGACATATGGACATAAAACTGAAAAAAGATAGTATTTTTTCTATGTAATCAGCATAGGAAGCAGCTCGAGCAAAAAATGATGTCAAAAATTAGGCTTTAGCATTATAGTCGAAATCAAATAACCCTAAAATGGCATTTACCATGTACAAGGCAGCTAGCTTACATCCCCCTACAATTGACAGATTGGCAAAATATGGTTATAATATTGATCTAAGATGTGAATTTATGTAAATCTAAAAACGAATCTCGTCGTCATTTATTTTTTTGAATGTTCTTACTTTGACAAGCTACTGCGTAAATTTAAACCAAGAACAAATACATGCATCCAATTGGAAGTCTTCTGGAAGAACGAATTTACAAGAGCAGTGACCATAGGCTCGAATTCAAAGAAGCAGATACACCAGATAACACTCACAGTTGTTGTTCACCATGTATGGAAGTAAAGGAACCAACGAGTGTTTCAAAACAAGTCTAAAGAAATTGATCAGACCTACCAACTAATTGAAGCAGAGATAAATATTATATGCGAACATATAAGGAAGAAACATCGTACCAGTAACACTGTAGTGGAGCGACAATTTGATGGAAGTATAGGATCTTGTAGAGCATTTGCCCCCATGATTTTGCAAAAGTAAAAAAAGAGGTTTTCTTGGATGAAAATAGAAAGAGGTGTTTGAACTGAAAGAAAGGATTAAAAGTATGTTAGAGTAGATCACATAATTGCTCCAACGCACCTTTTATGTAACGACCCGTAAAATTTTAATAATTTGTAATGGTTTTGTTAAGGTATTTAATTGAAATTTTGAGGAATTTTAAATAATAATATTTGGGAATAAAAATTGAGTATTTGGAATACGTCAAATTAAACATAGCAATTGGTAAATTTTCAATTAATAGTTTGAATGTTTTTTTATTGTGTAATTCTATTTCAATTTAAATCAGTTAAAAATTGATGATAATAAATAAAGTTCCAAACCTGAATATTTCTCTATTGAAAATTTCTAAATCCACTTCTGAGTAGGACATCATCTTTCGTTTTTCTAAATTTGGACTTCTATTACTCCGTTTATCTTATTTTCTGCAAAATAGCAGCATTTTCGGTACCGATTTTCGAATTTTGATCGGATGATCATACTACTGATATCTGTACACTGTTTTGATCGTCTCATTGTTGCTGATCTCCATGGTATATTTAGTTCTGTGTTTTGAACTCTGATACGCGATGAAACCCGTGAAAACGGTAAACTGTACCGGTACCACTTTTACACTTTGATAGTTGTGTCCATTCAAATTTCAAACTATGCAATAAAACAATCACTAGCTTTCATTTATTTTATTATTCACTAAATTTCTGTCGTTGCCATCCCTTACTATTTCAGTTATTTGTGTACGTTTTCGTTTCAATTATTGTATACATCACGGTTCCTTTTATAACTTCATCTCTCATAAATCTAGTTCATTTGCTTCCCTCTCCTCCTTTTCCTATAGCCTATATTTCTTTCCCCTTCATCTCCATTTTCCCAGATCCGCACATCTTCTTCTCCCATTTTTCCTGCTCCTCGACTTGCCTCCTTCATCACGCAACATCCCATACGCACAGTTGAACCATCTCTGATCTCCTCCATCCACCCTCCATTCCCGACCCGCCTTATTCTTCGAAACCCGAGCAACCCAGATCGACTCCTCATCCACCCATCGGCCTCACACCACCATGGTACATGCTCCGCCTACAACCGATTCACGCCAACCTTCCACCACCTAAGGCAAACTGCCTCAAATCCCTTACCCCACGTTGCTCATGCATCACTCGACCTCCCTGTAGCCTAAGCCCTGTCGTATCCATGACCATCTTAGCCGTAAATGCCGAAACCCATCCCCTTCGACCTGTCCACCACCAACAGCTACCTGCTTTCCCATCACCTAGCGGTCCTCTTTCCACGTTTATATAAGGTAATGGTGCATTTTTTTTATGATGACGGTTTGAAGTTTGTATAATTTTCATAAACTATTCGCTATTATATATATTTGCTTATATATATGTGTGTGATGGTATTATTTATATATTAAAGTTGTGTTTTATTTTTTGTTTTGTTATGTTTGTCGTAAAGGTATGATATATATAAAAATATTTTTTGTATATATAGTATAGTTAGACATATGTTTGATTTTATTTTCTGTTGGAAATTTATATGTATAACCAAACTATATGTCTGTGTTGTGTGTCGTGCATATATTTAACAAGTAAAAATTCTAGATTTGGTTTTAAATATATGTCTATGTTTTTATTTTATAATAGTGTGTGTGTATATATACACACACACTCGATTTTCGTAAATTTTCCATTATATCAGCTTGTTATTTGGTTATGCATATGTTATTAGTTTATACATGGATCTTACGGTATTGGATATATATAAAGTATAGAAAATTACAATTGGTTGCTCATATTAAATATTGAGATCTGGAACCGAAATCTTGTATTATATATAGAAAAGTTTATAAACTATATGTTTTTTGGGTTTATGACTATGTAAGTTTATTATACGTATTGCAATATGTCTGAGTACAGTATTTATAAATATTATTTATTTATAATGTAAATTACATTTATATATATAGTCGTTATTGTTTACATATAAAAAATGTATATATAAATGTATAGATTATAGGATGGTTATGGTATATTTGGATTTTGATTTTTATAAATGAGTTTCAAAATAGACGCTAATTTTAATTTATATATGCACATGTGTATCGGGATTCTATTTTATGAGTGAGCTCTATTATACATATATATATATACATATATATATATATATATAAATAAAGTGATAGTTCCCCGGTATTGGAATAAAGTAAAGTTAAGCTTTGTGGCTTACTTAGCTTATTTATGTATTAAATACTGATTTTGAAAATATATAGTATTTTAGTGCATTTGTCTAAAATTAAAATACTGAAGCAATATATATAAATTATAATGGTAATGTATATATGTTAGGTTATACCAAAGCTAATTCGTTTTGTTCATCGATTCTCTTATCAGCTTTGTCCATCAAATTCATTCCAATCTCATTTTGCTTTGGAATTCGAGCTTGGATCCATAACTCAATTCAATGCATATTCTCTAGTCTTGAAAGGTGAGAAATCACTTACAATTAACGTTCTTTTATTTATTAAATTTGATATCAGCTGAAACGACAATTGAAATATGTTGCTATAGTTATTTAAATTGTTATATATGATATTATCTGTAACTGCTCACCTATGGGATATGACACCATATCCTATGGTTTATATTATATTATTATTGATGATATATTCCTGTTATATTTTATATTATCGGTTACCACTCTGTAAGTTCCCTACTAGTGTAGAGTTCACTATGGGTTGAAATGATACATACCCGAACAGACTTTAGAATAGGAGAAAATCGTTATGGGTTGAAATGATAGACCCAAGCGATTTCCATTGGATTTGAATTTGGGATTCCGGGTCGACGTGATATCTACCCATATATATTTAAATTATGGATTGAAATGATAAATATCCATACCACTTGACCATAGAATAGAAACTTATACATCGACGCCGGTAGGTCTATATAGATATTTTGAAAATGAATTCTATGGCTTTGAAAGAAATATATGGTTTTAATAAATATTGATTTAAATACTATATATGAAGATTATTTTATATATAGATTTAATAATAATATATAATTTAATTAAGATTGATTTAGTTAATATGAAATATGTTTAAGAATTTATTTAATTTGTATTTCAGGAATAGATTTTGGAATAATTTTATAAGCTAAGGTTGGAAGATATATTTGAGACTTATTTGAAATTGTATTTAATTAAGGATTTTATTTAATTAAATCGATGTGAAGCTATTACAATTGAAACTTTAAAATATGATCTTATAACTTGATTTTGACGGATATGTCACGTCCAAAGAAATCGAAGGTAATATATAGAAAGTGTAAATTTAAGGTCATATAAAATATTGAATTTATTAAGTGAATATTTCAAAACTAAATAATAATGAAGTCAAATTGGGAGTTAAATGCAATTATCAAATTTAGTCTTTGAAATGTTGAATATTTAAAGCTTCGAAATGTGTTGACTTTGGATTATATTGAAATTTAAATGGTTTATTTTGTGGTTCAAATCTGTATTTGAAATCGATAAAATTTGAGTTTGTTATTTAGAAACTAAATTGAATCAAAATGTGAAAATTTAGATTGAATTAAATTGGAATTTGGAACTCGAGTTGATTTGAATCAATTTTTTTTTGAAATTGAGGAAATATATCTATAATTGAAATGAAAATGATTCTTTGGGTTTGAAGTATAAAATATTTTGAAAGGACCATGGTGTTGTAATGAGGTTGGTTGTTGATAGCTTATATTTCTACATTGTAGATAGTTCCACGGATTCTTAGTGGATGGTTATCCCAAACATCCTCTGAGTCACTAGTATTTCAGTTGATATTTCACTTGGGTTGGATTTATTGATATAACAATGTTAATCCTGACTCGAGTGCTTTGTGTTTTTCTTTACGCTCGGATCAGACTGAGTGATACAACATTTCAGACTCATCTTTGGAGTTTGGAGCTTCGTTTGGAAATCCAACTATTGATTCAGCTTCAGCTTTTCCAGTTGATTTGTCCAAAGATGTCATCGATTTGTATTCTAGACTTTAATGTATTTGAGATATTCTGCTGTAGTTTGTTTCTAACTCCGATGTTTATATAGTAGCTTCATGAACTACTATTTATCTATTTTTGCTGCATTATTTTTACATTACTCTGTGTTTGTGATTCTATGATTGATTTATTTACTGTATATGCTGAGTTTTGCCAAATATAAATTAACAGTCTGATATTTTAAGCAATTCAAGTCTAGCATGTGCGGATGCGAATGGTTGAAAATATGGGGTGGTTATAATTGGTATCAGAGCATTGGCTCTAGGAAAACTTAGCTTGTATAGTAAATTAATTTGCAGAATCACTTTCGTGCGAGCTTGAATTTCTTTCTCTTTGATTGGTTTTCCTTTGGACTTTAGAACGTTCCCTGCGGTTCCAAAATCCCTTACCTTCTCTCTCTATTCGTGTTTCTTGATCCTGGCTTATCCTGTAACTCCATTTCGAATGATTTCTATAAGAATAGGCGATCCAACCAATCTTTGAATGATTTGTAAAAGGGTGAAACTCCTTTACAGTTGGCATTGATTTACCAGAGATTTCTATATCCTTGGTTTAGATGTTGCCATCTCTTGTGGTCGAGTGTTGATTTTCCTCGGAATTCTGCATCGACCTTGTTCCTGAAGTCAGGGTTGACCCGGTTAAAGTCGCTCGTGATTTATATAAGTATATCCATCTTCTATTTTGGTAATTTAATTTTCCCATCTTCATTCGAGCTTATCTTCGAATCAGATTTCTATTTGATTAGAGTCCCTCAAATTTGAAACTCTATCTTTTTTTTGAAACCCATTCTTGAATCATCCTTCGAAAAAAAATCGGGTTTGTTTGTATTTTAGAAATTGTTTTATATATCAAAATTACTATTTTGATGAGTATGAATTCAATCAATATATAAAAGTGAAAATGTTTTCGATAAGGATTGGAAATTTGAAAATTATATAAGAAATTGATTTATATAACAATGATTTATAACTGAAGGGTTAAATTTGAAATTCGAGAATTGAATTCCGGCATTTTGAAATTGGTTTTAAGATTTTGAAAATATATAATGATATTATTTTAAAGTATTTTCCGAATAAGAAAGTTTTAATGACTTCAAATAAGTTCCAATGATTTCGAAGAAATTTCAAAGAAGTTTTAAAGAAAATAGAAGTCCAGAACTCATTTGTGTCACTGAAAAATAATCTTGGCAATGAGTACATGCATCATCGACATTAATTTTCAAGTTTCAAAGTGGGGGAAAGGCCACTTTAGTAGCCTTGCTATTCGATTGATTTTGTGAAACCAAATTTTGATTTCAAGTGCCAAAGTGTGATTTGATATTCGAAAGATATATGTATATATATTTGAAATGATTTGAAGTGAACCCGGTGTTTAGTCCTTGAGTTTCGGATTTGATTTGGTATAACTCTATATATTGAAATTGATTTACTAATTTGCTGTTGATTTCCAACTCTAAATTGGAAATTTGATTGCTTCGACTATTTTGAATGTTCGAGCACATCCAAATCGAGGTATAATTTCCAAAGCTAAGTAATTTTGAAAAGTATAAATTATTTGATAAAGTATATAAGTTTAGTTTTGAATGTTTAAGTATAAAGTAATATGATTTAAATAAGTTTGAAATTGTTTTGTTAAGTAAATGAATAAGACTACTTTGAATTATACTAATATGAAATTTAGTTTTGAAATGTGTTGAATAAAATTTAGTTTTAAATGTTTTAACTTAGTAACATCTTTTATAAAGCCATATATATGTATATGTAGATGATTTTCAAAAGGTTTAAAGGGATGGCTATAAACTTGGTAATCATTTTGGGTATAATTGATTTTGAGAAAAATATTTGGTTTCGAAAATAGATTGGAATTTAAAACCCGGTATTATATGATGATTTTGGAAATGAATTTGTTAGACCTGAATTATGTTGATTTGGAAACTAGGATTTTTTTTCCCTAAACCTGTTACTTTAGAAATTTTGAAACTGAAGATACTTAATTTGGAAGAAATAATTTGGTGAAATCGTATATGATTTTGAAACTGAGCTGATATTGAAACGAATTGAAATTGAGAACCTTATTTTACTAAACACTTTGACTTGGGAGTTATCGAACTTATATAAAATTGATTTATATAAGTATGAAGTTGATTCGAAAACTATTGATTGAAAGATACTTAATTTGAAAAGCGAAGTCTTATATAAATCGAAGTCTATAAAAGTGTAATTTGATATACTATTGATTTTGGAAAGTAATCGATTTGAAAATGGAATCTTATATAAAATGGGCTTTATATAAGTATGATATTTGAAAGTGATTTGAAAAGGTACTATATGATACATATTTTCAAAGTAAAGATATGGTAAGTGCCTTCTGCTTGATATCCGCTTTGTGTCCGCATTGTGGATTCATTCTATCGATATTATTCTCTCTGATTTTGGTTTTACGGATGTGATACTCGAGTGTACTACCATGGCGTAACCCATGGTCGTTTTTTGGGTAGCGTAATCCACATGGCAGAGATTGCTTAAAGGGTACGGATGTTTCCTAGGGGATCCAGGCGTGACCATTGTTATGTATCCTGCGGTCCACATTTTTTATTATCATAGCGTAATTCGCAAGGCAGTGATTGCTTAAAGGTACAGATGTTTCTTGGGGGATCTAGGCGTAACCATTGTGTATCTGCGATCCAGGTGATTTGTTTGGATTGTACTTTCCATATCGGTTTTGAAGGTTTTTCAAGTATTTTCACTGGGTATTAAAACGGGTCTACTAAGTACTTGAAGAATTCTAGCTTTGCGCCTGATCAACGCATGGTCAGAGTCTGCAAGAACGAGGATAAACTTGTTGAAACATCAAGTTATAAAAATATTTTCGAAAGGAGATTTGTTTCGATATAAAGGTAATTTATTATAAAAGTATTTCCAACAAAGAAATTTTGTATTATTATTTGAAATTGAAATCCTTATGGTTTGAATTAACTATTCGTGCCCGATACTATCCTTTTGAGTCTACCATATCTGCTCAGCTTTATTTATCCACATATATTCCGTTTTTCGAATCTACCTTCTTTCCTTTTTGAATATATCCTTTTGAACTATTTTTATTTATATACTACATGGTTTAATAGTAAATTATTAGTGTTATTAATATTTTAGAAGTTATTAATTAAATAAACCATATTTTAAAGCAAATGGTTATTGATTTATCTATAATGTTAAAAATATCTTAAGATAAATTAATAAATTTATGAATTATGGATTTATTGTTTCAATAGCTTCTTTGTAAATAATTGTTTTCAAATAGTTTTCATGTATTTATAAAGGTGCTATTCAAACATAGAAATGGTATTTATAAAGGTAGTAAGAAATTATACAAATGGGTTTTGAAAAGTATGAATATCTCAAGAAAAATTTATATGGTTTTAAATTAATTGTTTAATCTTGACTTTCAATCTATTTTAGTTTTGGTTGTTTCTATTCCCCTACCTTCTTCCTTTTCAGGGACGAAAAGTTTTGAGAGGGGGAGAGTGTAACGACCCATAAAATTTTAGTAATTTTTAGTGGATTTATTAACGTATTTAATTGAAATTTTGTGAATTTTAAATAATAATATTTGGGAATAAAAATTGAGTATCTGGAATACGAATAATTAAACGTAGCAATTGGTAAATTTTTAATTAATAATATGAATGTTTATTTTATTGTGTAATTCTATTTCAATTTAAATCGGTTAAAAATTGATGGTAATAAATAAATTTCCAAACCTAAATATTCCTCTATAGAAAATTTCTAAATCGTCTTTTGAGTAGGGCGTCATCTTTCATTTTTTCAAATTTGGACTTCTATTACTCCGTTTATCTTATTTTCTGCAAAATAGCAGCATTTTCGGTACCGATTTTCAACTTTTGATCGAATGATCATACCACTGATATCTATATCGTTTTGATCGTCTCGCCGTGCTGATCTACGCAGTACATTTAATTCTGTGTTTTGAACTCTGATATGCGATGAAACCCGTGAAAACGGTAAAATATACCGGTACCACTTTTACACTTTGATAGTTGTGTCCATTCAATTTCAAACTATGGAATAAAACAGTCACTAGCTTTCAGTTATTTTATTATTTACTAAATTTCAGCCTTTGCCATCCCTTACCATTTCATTTAATTGTGTACGTTTTCGTTTCAATTATTGTATACATCTCGGTTCCTTTTATAACTTCATTTCCCAGAAAACTAGTTCATTTGCTCCCCTCTCCACCTTTTCCTATAGCCTATATTTCTTTCCCCCTTAATTTTCATTTTCCCAGATCCGCACATCTTCTTCTCCCATTTTTCCTGCTCCACCACTTGCCCCCTTCATCACGCAACACCCCATACGCACAGCTGAACCATCTTCGATCTCCTCCATCCACTCTCAATTCCCGACCCGCCTTATTCCCCAGAACCCAAGCAACCCAGATCGACTCTGCATCCACCCCATCGGCCTCACGCCACCATAGTACAAACTCTGCCTACAACCGATTCACGCCAACCTTCCACCACCGAAGGCAAAACGCCTCAAATCCCCTACCCCACGTTGCTCATGCAATCTCAGCCGTAAACGCCGAAACCCATCCCCTTCGACCCATCCACCACCAGCATCTATCTGCTTTCCCATCACCTAGCGGCCCTCTTTACGCATTTATATAAGGTAATGGTGCATTTTTTTATGATGACAGTTTGTAGTTTGTATAGTTTCATAAACTATTCGCTATTATATATATTCGCTTATATATATTTGTGTGATGGTATTATTTATATATTAAAGTTATGTTATATTTTTTGTTTTATTTTGTTTGTCGTAAAGGTATGTTATATACAAAATATTTTTTATATAAAGTACTGTTAGATAAATGTTTGATTTTATTTTCTGTTGGAAATTTATATGTATAACCAAGCTATATATGTATGTGTTGTGTGTCGTGCATATATTTAACAAGTAAGAATTCTAGATTTGGTTTTAAATATATGTCTATGTTTTTATTTTATAATAGTATATATATACTCGGTTTTCATAAATTTTTCATTATATCAACTTATTATTTGGTTATGCATATGTTATTAGTTTGTATATGGATCTTACGGTATTGGATATATATAAATTATAGAAAATTACAGTTGGTTGTTTATATTAAATATGGAACCGAAATCTGTTATTATTATATATATATATTTAGAAAATTTATAAACTATATGTTTTCTGGGTTTATGACTATGCAAGTTCATTATGTGTATTGCAACATGTCTGAGTACAGTATTTATAAAAATTATTTATTTATAATGTAAGTTACATTTATATATATATATAGCAGCTATTGTTTACATATAAAAAAATGTATATATAAATGTATAGATTATAGGATGGTTATGGTATATTTGGATTTTTATTTTTATAAATGAGTTTCAAAATAGACACTAATTTTAATTTATATATGCACATGTGTATCGGGATTCTATTTTATGAGTGAGCTCTAATATATATAAAGTGATAGTTTCCCTATATTGAATAAAGTAAAGTTATTTGATTTTAAAATTAATATATATTGTGGCTTTGTAGCTTACTTAGCTTATTTATGTATTAAATATTGATTTTGAAAATTTATAGTATTTTAGTGTATTTGTCCAAAATTAAAATATTGAAATAATATATATAAATTATAATAGTAATGTATATGTTTTAGGTTATACCAAAGCTAATTCGTTTTGTTCATCGATTCTCTTATCAGCTTTGTCCGTCAAATTCGTTCCAATCTCGTTTTGCTTTGGAATTCGTGCTTGGATCCGTAACTCAATTCATTGCCTATCTTCTCTAGCCTCGAAAGGTGTGCAATCACTCACGATTAACGTTATTTTATTTACTAAATTTGATTTCAATTGAAACGACAACTGAAATATGCTGCTGCAGTTATTTAAATTGTTATGTATGTTATTATCTATAACTGCTCACCTGTGGGATATACACCATATCATGTTGTTTATATTATATTGTTATTGATGATATATGCCTGTTGTTATATTTTATATTATCGGTTATTAGTCTGCAAGTTCTCTGTTAGTGTAGAGTTCACTATGGATTGAAATGATACATACCCGAACGAACTTTAGAATAGGAGAAAATCGTTATGGGTTGAAATGATAGACCCAAGCGATTTTCACTGGATTTGAATTTAGGATTGCGCGTCGAAATGATATCTATCCTATATATTTAAATTACGCATTGAAATGATAAATATCTGTACCACTTGACCATAGAATAGAAACTTATACACCGACGTCGTTGGTCTGTATAGATATTTTGAAAATGAATTCTATGGTTTTGAAACAAATATATGGTTTTAATAAATATTGATTTAAATATTATATATAAAGGTTAATTTATATATAGATTTAATAATAATATATAATTTAATTAAGATTTATTTAATTAATATGAAATATTTTTAAGGATTTAATAAATTTGTATTTCAGGAATAGATTTGTGGAATAATTTTATAAGCTAAGGTTGGAAGAAATATTTGAGACTTACTTGAAATTGTATTTAATTAAGGATTTTATTTAATTAAATCGATGTGAAACTATTGAATTGGGAACTTTAAAATATGATCTTATAACTTGATTTTGATAGATATGTCACGTCTAAAGAAATCGAAGGTAATACATAGAAAGTGTAAATTTAAGGTCATATAAATAATGTTGAATTTACTAAGTGAATATTTCAAAACTAAATAATAGTGAAGTCAAATTGGGAGATAAATGCAATTATCAAATTTAGTCTTTGAAATGTTGAATATTTAAAGCTTCGAAATGTGTTGACTTTGAATTATATTGAAATTTAAATGGTTTATTTTGTGTTTCAAATCTGTGTTTGAAATCGATAAAATTTGAATTTGTTATTTAGAAACTGAATTGAATCAAAATGGGAAAATTTAGATTGAATAAAATTGGAATTTAAAACTCTAGTTGATTTGAATCAAATTTTTTTTTTGAAATTGAGGAAATATATCTATAATTGAAATGAAAATGATACTTTGGGTTTGAAGTATAAAATATTTTGAAAGGACGATAGTGTTGTAATGACGGTTGGTTGTTCATAGCTTATATTTCTACATTGTAGATAGTTCCACGGATTCTCAATGGATGGTTATCCCAAACAGCCTCTGAGTCACTAGTATTTCAGTTGATATTTCACTTGAGTTCTATTTATTGATATAAGAATGTTAATCCTGACTCGAATGTTTTGTGTTTTGCTTTACGTTCGGGTCAGACTGTGCGATACAACATTTGAGACTCACCTTTAGAGTTTGGAGCTTCGTTTGGAAATCCAACTACTGATTCAGCTTCAGCTTTTCCAGTTGATTTGTCCAGAGATGTCATCAGTTTGTATTCTAGACTTTACTGTATTTGAGATATTCTGCTATAATTTATTTCTAACTCTGATGTTTATATAGTAGATTTATGAACTACTATTTATCTATTTCCACTGCATTTTTTTTACATTGCTATGTGTCTGTGATTCTATGATTGATTTATTTACTATATATGCTGAGTTTTGCCAAATATAAATTAACAATCTGATATTTTGAGCAATTCAAGTCCAGCATGTGCGGATGCGAATGGTTGAGAATATCGGGTCGTTATATTTTACTATTCTTGAGACAGCTTTATTATTTTTTCAGATGTAATTTCTTTAGCTATTTGAGTTTTGCATATATGGGCTTTGGGCCTGAAACATTTCAACAATAAAATTCACCCAATTTCAATATATATATGTATATCGCAATAATCATAAAACTATGGACAAGAAATATCACCCGTATAGAACGTAGGTAAAACTACATAGCAATTGCACAATGTCAAGTGGATGAAACAATCTATATATCCATCTAACTTCTATAGAATAGATTACTTACTGCATAGGACATGCACAGAGCAATGTCCAATAGTATCTCTCAGATAATCATGCAGTATACATACCCAGGATCCATCATACTTAACATATATGAAAATACACAACAACTTATCAAATCTAACATATACATGAAAATACAAATATGGCATACCCTCGGTAGCCAAGGTCAAAATCTTAATAACCATATAAATGATGCGTATAGGATCCAACTCCATGCTCTCAGCATCTCTAGCTGTCCTCGATATCGATATAATTAATGTATATGAGGTTTAACAAATACATGGACACACGGTCCAATGAATAATCAAAGAGATCTATAACCACGTAATGATCATCTAGACTTTTGGCCTCATAGTAATCGACTAGGCTCTCAGCCAAAGAAATGATCATATGTTCTCTCAGGCCTCCACCAATCTACACACCTCTTAGTATCATAAGCAGTCATCTAGACTCTCAGTCCAATGTGCTCTCAGCATCAAAAATAACTATATTGGCATCGGTCTCAACAAATGATCTGAATGACTCTCAACCGTGTACACAATAATCTTACATAGGTGAATAAGTATGTTTCTATATCAATAATAACCAAATGGGCGACTGAAAGCTCTCAGCCTACTCTACGAATCTTTCTCATATGCTCTCAATGCTACTCCTACAGTCATCGATTACCTCGACGACCATCATGACTCAATATCCATCAAATGCTAGACAATGCTATACCTGACTATTGGCTTGTATGACAAAAGGACATGGCTCTCAGTCATATAAATCAAAAGGTGTGTCACGGATTCGGGGAACGAACCCACAATTAAGCTGCTACAATGTATACTATCTTAATGTGGTTTACCTCATGTCGTATAATAGGAGTACACATGCAATGGATAGACATACTTATGGCTTTGAGCCTGCTCACTCTCAGTTCGCATCACTATAAATATAATACCCCGTCTACTCAACCTTGTTAGAGTGACATTCACTTAAAGAATGTAAATGAATAAATATATGCTTAGGCATCCCATACCACCTAGTGTTATTTGCTCATTTACTCAATGCTTGCAAATCATCGCATAATTATTCTATACAACAAGTCAAAAGGGTAACTAAAAAAATAATACCGAATGCCAAATACCGCTCGGTATTACAAGTCCATTTACTCAAAATTTTAACGATATAGAATTCTACATAATATTATTCCACATAAGAAGTCCATAGAATAACCGATGAAATATTACCGAAAGTCCCATACCGGACAGTACTATAACTCTGTTTTTTCTAAGTTCTTATTACAAGGAAATAGAAACAACCATGACACACATATTTGTTTAAAAAAAATATTTATTTATAAAAAATGTATTATAAGTAATAAAATCATTTATAAATTTTAAATAGTTCAAATATTTATCTTCCTCTTTTATATATCACAAGGGATTTTAATGTTCAAAAATAACTTTGGATAATTTATTTCTTTATTTTAAAACCATAAAGTTATCTTATAAAATAAATTATTGCTTATAAAATCATTTGTTAATTTTCTACAATCAAATATGATTTAAAAAAATTTAATAACTCCGAGTCAATTCCAAACCAAATTATATATGTATGTGTGTGTATATAAATATAAAGGGTCATATATTTCAAAACTCTTAAAAATTAATATTAAAAAAATCCTATTTTAGAATTTCCCTCAAATCCTATATAGACTTTACAAAAGAAATTCCTTTTTGGAAATATTATTGCCCTTTATTTATACTAATCAAATATCATATATTCCAATACTACCGAAAGTTCTCTATTTTTATTTTCAAAAGAGGTTTTATATCCAATAATTTGCAATAAATTATTTTATTTTCCAATTACTTTTATTTGTCTACAAATATACTTCAGTTTAATTTTAAGCCCTCATAAATAATTTTTCAAAGCTTTCAAAATCTTTTAAAATAAGAAAATTAATGAAACATCCAAAATGCAAAACAGGGGTGAAATTCTTCAAAATTACCAACTAATAATCAGTACAAATATTTACCGTGTGGCCCGAGTTGATTTACATCAAATTCTGACTATCTACACAATGCATATGCAAAATAGAAATAAACTACATAAATCAAAATGCAATTGGACAGCGTTTCCATTGCATTTGATGATCCAGCATACACAAATCTCCACAATCAAACACAAAATCACATTTAATATCACTATAATCAATCCTATATCCCAAACAAATATTTCAACCATGAAATTCAATCAATTGGAACAATTATCTACCATATATTAAGAAATATATAAAGATTTGAGTTAGAAACTCACCGAGATAATGACTATAGAATATGTATATCCTAGGCGATGTTGTTCCATCCAAAATTGAAGTGTCCGTTACTTTGTCGTCACAACCCTCCATATGACCAACAGCTCCATCAATTGTCTAAACTCAATTTTCCTAACCAGCAACCATCGATGCTTTCAATCGTCATCATCGCACCTTCATATAACTAGCCACCATGTCATTCTCCGCCAAGTCACTGCCAAGTTCGTGCACATGCTTCCCATCGCATCAGCCACCAAATCAAGCATCTCAATCCTATCATAGTTCCATAAATTCACATGCACATGAATCTCCACCTCCTTTATACGACGTCAACAACGCCAAACTCGAGCAACTTGTCACGGTGCCCATCATGTCGCTTATGTCACCATCTGTCGTATCGTAGTTCCTATCTTCGGTCGTGGTAGATGATGCCAGCAACACACGCAATCGCGTATGTCTTTTTCTAATGTCGCAAAATCTGAAATGGGGAATTAAGGGCTGGGATCGATTGAGGGTTTGGGCTTAATTTAGGTAGAATAAGGGAGAGGAGTTTTCTAAAAAGTAAGGAGGGCATGGTCTTTGATGCTTTTTGCTTATAATGTTTTTCTAGGCCGACTGACCCTTGCTAGTTTTAGAATAATGCTGGCCCAATGGGGCTCGATGACGAAGTTTCCCAATGAAAATGGGGTCGATGCTATTCGAGGTGACTAGAGGCACATGCCACGAATGCTATGTCATCGAGATCAGAGAGGAAAAGCGACATGAGAAAATGAAAAGTGTAGAGAAAGATCTCTACATCAAGACCATGGACGCATAGATATTATCACTAAATCCCTAACTAGGGTCCTATAGCAAGTTTTGTAAGCCTATGGATGACTAAAAAGAGACAGAAGAGTGAGGGCGGCACTAGTGGAACTAAGAATCAATGTCCTGGTCATTGAGGATAACCTTGCCAGGGTCCTCAAAGTAGGATCTAAGCTCGCTATAAAGATGATAAAGGAATTGGTACATTTCGTCCCGGCAAAGATGGATGTGTTTGTCTAGATGTATTCTAGTATGTGGAATATCGCATGAGATAGTGTGTCATGCATTGAATGTAGACCCAAGATGCCACCCTGTAAAGCAAAAATGATGTATTCTATATCTAGAGCGACCCACTGCGTTGCCACAAGAAGTGGATAAGTTGAAGGCAAATAGCTTTATCTGTGATACCTTATACCATCAATGGGTATAATATGCTATGTTGGTCAAGAAGCCAAATGGAAAATGGTGGACATTCATCGATTACAAGAACCTAAATAAGGCATGCCTAGAAGACAACTTCCCGCTATCAAAGATAGACCAACTTATGGACTCGATGGTCATACATAAATTTTTATCCTTAATGGATTTATATTCTGGCAATAATCAAATAGTGATGCACTTTCCAAATAGGAGCATACAGGTTTCATCACTGATTTAGGCTTCTACTATTATCGAGTAATGCCATTTGGTTTGTAGAATGCAGGAGTTATCTATCAACGACGGGTAAATAATAAGTTGAAAGGTCATATAGGGCGAACAATGGAGGTTTATATAGACAATATGTTGGTGAAGTCACAACGATCAATTAATCACAAGGATGACCCAGTTGGGATGTTTCAATGTGCATTAGAAGTATAGAATGAAGCTCAATCCATTGAAATGTTCTTTCGTAGTTGGATATCGGGCAAATCTCTAGGTTTCATCACGAATTCAAGTGGCATCGAAGCTAATCCAAAGCAGATTCGAGCATTGAATGATCCGTTGCACCCAAAAACAAGGAGTTAAATGAAAAGCTTAAATGGGAAGTCGATACATTGAGTCGATGCCTACATTGAGACGAACAAGCGTAATCATTCTTTGATGCCCTCAAGAAAGAAAAGGAAAGTTTGTTTGGACCAAGAAACATTAGGAAGCTTTCTAGAATTTGTTAGAACATATGGAGAACCACCAATCTTATCGAAGCCTTTGGAATGAGAAGACCTATTCATTTACTTAGCAATATCTGCTCAAATATTGAGTGTAGCCTCCATACGTGACGAATCAAAGATCCAAAGGCATGTATACTATATCAGCATGCAGTTTATTTAATTAGAAAAGAACAAGCCAAAATTGGAAAAGGTGGCATATTGCTTGTTGATTACTTCAAGGAAACTATGACCATAGTTCTAGGCTCACCCAATAAAAATTCTTGCTGACTAGCTACTAAGGCTGGTACTACATCAACCCGACATCTCGAGGATATTATTGAAGAAGAATATCAAGTTGAGCCAATATGACATAATTTACCATCCTAGAAAGGCGATTCGAGTATATATGTTGACTTATTTCATCACTGAGTTCACCGTTCGAGATGGAGAAGAGGAAGATGACATGGTTTGAGTTTCTCAATGGAAGTCATACATAGATTAAGCTTCCAATGAATTAAGTTACAAGGTTGGAGTGATTGTTGTGACCTTGGAAGGATGGATAATATGTTATGAATTAAAGCTATAGTTCTCGGCAACGAACAATGAAGCTGAATATAAAGCGTTGATTGTGGGACTCAAGATGGCAAAAGAATTACGGGCTAAAATATTACATATATTCAGCGACTACCAGTTGGTGGTCCGCCAAGTCAAGAAAGAGTTTCAGGCTAAAGGAGCGAGACTTTACCCTTACCTGATGAAGATACAAGAACTGTTGAATGACATTGAACAATATACAATCACGAATATACCTTGAGAAGAGAATACAAAAGCTGATTCACTGGCCAAACTGGCAAGCTCTGGGGATGCATAGTTTATGGGACTTGTTCCAATGGAGGTTTTATCTGCTCCAAGCATCAACAAGGTGGATGTCGATTGGATCTTGAAAGCTGAGGAAAAAAGGATCATGGATGACTCTAATGAGAGACTATTTATTAAAAGGAACTCCCTCGAGTGATAGGATTGTATGGCGAAACCACATTCGTAAAATACAATGATTTATTATACATGGAGTATCGTATAAGAAATGATCCTTAACCCCCCTGCTGTGGTGTATCACCAAGGACAAAGCAAAGAAAATCATTTCGGATGTACATGAAAGAAGTTATGGTGATCACACTGGGGTGTAGATTTTGGTAAAGAAGATGCTTTGCTATGAATATTTTGGTCGATAATCGACCAACATGTAGCTAATTATACCAAACGATGTAAATGCCAAAGGTTTGCAAAAAATACCGAGTGCCCCATTTATAAAGCTTACGCAAATGGTTAACCTATGGCCGTTTGCAGTTTGAGGATTTCATATAATCGACATGCTAATGTCGATGGGCGAAGCCAAATACGGTATTGTTGTTGTAGACTACTTCACAAAGCGGTTGAAGCGGAACTACTAGCTATGATCACAACAGAAAAAGTGATAACTTTGTGGTGAAGAACATCCTATGCATATTATAGTTCCAAAAAAAATCATTATTGATAATGGAATTCAATTCGAGAGTATATATTTCAAAGACTTTTTCAACCGGTACCGAATTACCACTACAACAAACTGAGGCTTTAATAGCGTTTAAAAACACTATTTACCTTACTATAACGTTTCAGAGAAGCTAAGGAACGATATGCTATGGTAAAACGGGAGCAAAAACGCTATGAAAAAATAATTTTCTACAGCATTTATCCAATGCTATTAAGATAAATCGCTATGCAATATTTTCGTAACGTGTAACATTTCTATAGCGTTTTATATATGATTTGTTATGTAACATTACTATAGCGTTTGTTATGTAACATTTCTATAGCGTGTAAAAGGTTGCTTGCTATAGCGTTTGATATACGAAAGTGTTTATAAAACGCTACTAAATATAATATCAATTTACAAAAAAAAAAAAAAAAAAAAAAATTAACGTTGTTTTAGCTCTTCCACCTATAATCCATTTACCCATTTCTTTGCATATAAGTATAACAAATTTTCATAGACAAAAACATGTAAATCAAAGCACGATATTTTGTTGTTCAAACAACTTTTTCCATATCCATACATGATATTTCATACATATTTACATCAACAACTTACTTATAGACAAGTCAAATAATTGAATTCATCTTGCTTTGCTTTTGATATTCTCCCTGACATCTGCAATATCAAGCAATGAAGATGTTAGTAATACACGCAATACAATTGAACAGATTTAAGTGTCAAAGATGCTAAATTACGCAAACATATTGACTGTTTTTAGCTTACCCATGTCCTATTTTCACAATAAACCCAAAATTTAACAATCATCACAATAACTACAAACACATCTCGATTATTAAAAATGAAAACTGAAATGATCAGTGAGAAAGATAATTCTTTCAATTATTGGACAACTTGCTACTGTCACGGACTCTAGGCTCCGAAAATATACTGCAATAACAAAGTAAAGCATTGTTTTGTCCTGAATTTTGATTCCTGAACATAGTTCAGTCAACCTGCACGAAATAAATGGACATATTTATACTTAGAGCAGTCTCATTGACAACAAAATATGCACCGAAGATCTACCAAACTTCAAATGCCAATTGACATATTTTCTGGTCTGAATAGCACTACTCAATAATTATAACGAAATGCATAAGCTGAATATTTGATAAAGCAAAGTAAAAGTGATTTCATGTTCATATATGAAACAACACCAAAATACTATCTATCGTTTGTTGAGAAGCTTAGATAAACCATAGATAGATGTTTGCAAACTGCATTGGTGTTGTCTATGAAGAGCAACGTGATACTGATGAAGTTTAAAGGTTTGATGCCCAAAAAAAAAAAACATAGTCCAAATAGTGTATGCAGATGATAAAAGTATGACCATAGTTTATATTTCAACTCAACTGCTACAAGGAAATAACATCACATAAACAAAACAAACAAGAAATGTCTAAATTTTGGCATTACGGGACCGGCCTATGTTTATTCTTGTAATACACAAAAATCAGATGTGCAAAAAGTGGTTACAAAATAAAATATTATATTTAGCGATATAAACATGTAAAAGAAATACCTTAAAGATTGTAATACCTCATCTTGCCAAATTATGCTGAGGTTCTTTGGATTTAGTAACCCCAAACAGCACAAAACCTATGACTGTTATAATTTAACCGGATACAATATCAAAACTGTGACCGTCTATAAATAAATGAAATATACACATGATCTCTTTTAAGCATGTTGCACAGTCAAAGGTAACACGTAGCGTTATTTTAAGGTTGGTAATTGAGTGCTGCATGTCATCGTTTCATAGATCTCCTATGCAGCTTGTCATTAGTAAAATTGTTTTGCTTTTTGCATGAATCATAAAGCAAAATCTTCTTTGCATTCATATAAAAGTGCCATTAGTTACATGCTTATAATCACATTCAATTGAACCAACACATTAACACAAACTTAAATTTAAAACTTTGACCTGATTAGTGCTCTGCTTTCAAAACATGCAAAAAAATTATATAAGGCTGAAAGTTATTTGATTTTACAAGTGTCAGTGCATTAGTGGTAAACCTCCTATACAAGAGGATTAAGGTTTAGTTTTAGTTAGCATAAAGGTCTAAGGTCTAATTTGTCTTTGTAAATTCAAATGTGTGTGTTTATAGGTGAGAGCGTGTGCGTGTGACTGCGTGTGCGGGTGAAAAAGAAATGACTGCGTGTGCGGGTGAAAAAGAACTGGTGACATGATGTCAACACAGGAAAGAACCAACAATTTAGCCCACAAATTGATTATAACCGACAAGAAAAACGACATATCTGCAAATAAGGAATCAGTGACACTTTGCAAAATACATGCGAGTAAATGAATTATACCTTAATTTAGAAAATACAGTGTTTCTGAATTCATGAACACACCTAGCTTCAGAGTAAACATGAAGGGCCTGCTGTGAAATACATAGCTACGTAACCACACAATCAAATGTTTTTTACCAAAATAAAGAAGAGCTTGCAATCTGATGGAGGTTTCAAATTGATGATACAGTGCACTTGCTTTATATTTAACGTGTATGATTAGGACATAATTGTGCAACATAAGTATAACCCCAATTCTAAATGATGTATAGCAAGCACCACACATCTACTTATCACCATCATCGTCTTGCCTTAATTCCAAATGAACAAGGTTGGCCTTGTAAATTTTTATTTTGAAAGGATTTCTATCTTGAGTGGTATCTTTAAATAAATTTAGTTTACACTAATATTGTTCTTAATATTTTCTTCCCATGTCAATTTAGACATCACTTTTTGTCTTCCCCTTTCTGTACTAGATATGTCATCACCACTCCTCATCGATGCATTCATCTATTTAGTTTTTGTACATCTAAGTCTACTTTTCCTATTTTTCTCATATATACATGCTACTTATAATTTTTATTATCATCCTCTCATTTGAAATACTTTCTTTTCTAATGACTCAAATTATCCACTTTAACATTCTCATTTTCCTATACTTAAATTATTTTCATGTCTTTTTAAAGTACGACACTCCATTCCATGCATATCTACTGATAAGGAAAAGTGGAATGACAAATATATTGAACTTTCTTGTTAAAAATCTTCAAAATTATCCTTTATAAAATAATTAGACAGTCTATCAATAGTACTTTATTAAGAAGGGTATTCACATCCTTCCACTTCTGGTTAAAAAGAAAAATATCGTTTGCTTCTTTTAGAAATAACAAATATGAGGAAAAAATCCCTCCAAAAATGTCACATGGAATAGATTCTAAGTTCAGAAAAAATTGCAATTTCTTTTCATAGTAAAGTCAGAATGAAGATCTGCTTGACCATAGCTATGAAAAACACATTTATTATAAGCTGATCCAAAAAAACAACAAAGTGAGCAATTAGGATATAATTTTGTTTTGCTAACTAGATTGATAGCTTCCCACCAATTTAAGTTTCTTACTAAAATAAGCAACTATTCAAGAAATGAATAACTAGCCAACAAAATAAAGCACTCAAAATGGACGTAAATTTTTAATCCAGGTATAGGTAAAGAGAAAATATTAAATGTTACCACTTATCGCTCAAATCATTCAATTTTCTCCACCAAGTATACACTTTTGCAATATTAATCTACATACATTACTACTATGAAGAATCAGCGCAAATAAACGCAAAAAATATGTTTTGTTATACTTTTCCTAGTATGAACCCCAAATGAATCCTATATTTCCTTTGTTTCCATACTAAGAATTCTTTTCCTACCATAGATGGACAAAAAAACAGTATCATTTGATAAAAATGAATCCTTTGTTTCCATATAGGATAAAAAGACTCATTTATTATGCTATCGTTTTAGGTAAGAAGTAACTTGTTCAGATAATTTGGTGCGTTTCAGGTTTCAACATTTAAAAATGCTAAAAAGTTTTAGAGTATACTAATTGATCCAATCCACTAAATTTTCTGCATATCTGCAAGTAAATTTATGCTTTTCTTCAACCAAGGTTGCTAATAAATTTCCTATAATTCACCATTTCATAGATTATTAGAATAATGCAAATACACATCCACTATTAATAGAAGATTGATGCATGCATATATTATATACCTTCACGTTTAGGAAGATGGTAGGTTGGATGTAGTATCCCTTGTTCCCAAATCTCTCAGCTCCTGTTTCAAGGGTTGCTCCATTTTCTACACCTGAATTAATGCAACTCATAATCTTCTTAAACTAGCTTTCATCTAACTATAATTTGAACAATAGCAAGTTAAGTAATGGTATATAGTAAAAATATAATGCGATCTGAATGATACATTAGAGATGCACTCGAGGACCTAGGTCGACTCCCTTTCTAAAAGAATAACCAGCAACACGTTTCTTAGCAACTCCTTTTATTTCTCGACAAACTCATTGTATATCATTGCATGTAAAATCCAAGACCCAGCGCAACAACATTGCCCTGTAGAGAAATATGTTCTTTATTAAAATAATTTAAACATAGATGAGATCACAGGCTTGAAGTTTGACCTTTGAGTACCAAAAAATTTCTAATTTGAATCGAAAATTTTGTTATCTATGGAAGGTTAAGGTTATGTGTTTGGATCTAGGTTTTAGAACTTTGTTATATACATGGAACTTTGTTGTCTGTTCAACAATTTTCAGCACAATTGTGTTGCCACAAGCCAAAGCAGGGCCTACTTTCTAGGCAAACATGAGAAATGGGAAGTTCCATGGAATGGTTTGTCCCAAAACTCTACTTCAAAAGCTATATTTCTTTAAAATAGTTTTAACTGTTACCTTTGATGCAAGCTTACGCCTATTCTTAAACTGTTCAGGATGAAGCAAAACGCTAAAGCTTGGGGCGAGCTTTAAAGCATGTAAAATTGATGTTAATGATAAATTATGTTATAACCTATTAAGAAAAATGAAACGGATTAGATTTCAAACTAATATACATCCAAAAAGTTGATATATCTAACTATTTTTAAACTGTTAGCATATGCAACAAAATGTAAATCTACAGACGTTAGAAAAAAATGAAAAAAAAGTCCAGTAGCCAATATTATTTACAGTGATCGCTATCATGTTAAAGAAACTTAAGAAACACAAGAAATTAATTAAGTTTAAATATTAATTAATAATATTTTGTCGAATGACTATCTACATCATTGTAACAAAACACACAGGTTCAGGTTCCTTGAACAAAGAAACTTATGAAGTGCCTCAAAACAAAAATACTACAGAATACATACATACCAAAACCACGTGCTTGCTTCCACTTCAACACAAACGAAGGTTACTCTTAGATAACCATACTGTTATCTCCACCTTTTGGCAAAGCTGAGATACCCAAAAATTAACTGAAAATCAATAATAACAAGTCATGAATATCAACTATGCATTGCAAGATAACCATGGATATCGAGAATTTTGTCCGAGTCCAGATCAGACTGCAATTGACAAGACATGACAAGCAAAACCATAAAAGCCCGCATTCCAAATTTCAAGTCAATCCAAGTTCGTATGCTTAAGTTATGATCCTTCAAATTGAAGGTGATATCCTCATTTTCGTATCCATCACCGAGCTCCGGTTCGTATCCATCGGAGCGGCAGCATCTTCGTATCCATCGAGAAATCCCGGGTCGTATCGATCTCATTCGTATCCATCAACAGAGCGTGTGTTTCGTATCAATCGGCTAGGTCCTACTTCGTATCCATCTAGTTCGCAACCATCGATAAGCGGTTATTTGAATTCATCTGGCAACTGCTGTTCGCATCCATCTGGTTATCTCACTTCGCATCCATTGTTATGCCATACTTCGAATCGATCGGTTTCGTATCGATCGATGAGTAGTCTGCTTCGTATTGGACAACTAGTGTCTAGTTCGTAACCACCGGTCGTCATCTGTTCGTATCGATCAAAGATTGCCCATGTTCGAATCCATGAATAATTACTTGTTCGTATCTATCGAGTCAAACAAGCCAGAGATGACGCGTTAGTTATGGATGCGAACGTGGAAGAATACTCGGAATGACTCGATAAAACCGGAGTGAAAAGCGGATCGACACAAAGAGCGCGCGTCACGTCAACTTGCTCACGCGCGTTATCATCGAGTCGAAGGTATCGATGCGAATCAATCGATTCGAACTACACGGCCTGTCAAAGAATCACAACTCATATCGATCATATCTCCTAAACCGATGATCCAAATGCTATGAAATTTACACGGCAGCTTGCGTACATATGCTAAAGAATGTCTCTGCCAAGTTTCAGCTCGATTGGACAATTTCTTGATCGATACGAAATCAATTCGCATCGATCGCAGATCGAGTCGAAACTTGATGGAACCGGTCGCATGGACTCACTCAAGTGCCAGAAGGAGTCTCCCGAATTTTGAGCGCGATATCAGCCTCCTACGCCTATAAATAGCCCCATGAAGCCTACAGAAAAAGGATCTTTTGGCTATTCAACTTCCAGACTCTGCCGGATTCAATTCTACACCTTACTATCGCTGTTGTACTCAAATTACTTCATTGTAATCGCTGTAATCATCTGTAACCAGCAAGGATAATCAATAAAAGACAAACTTTGAAGTGGACGTAGGCCGGAGATAGCCGAACCACTATAAATCTTGTGTTTCTGTTCGTTATTTCTAGATTGTTGTTCGTTGCTTACTTAGATCTGTGACTTTTGTTTAGAGTATTGCTGATTTATATTCATAGTTTGGTGCTTTCACGATACTTGGGGTTTGTGACCATTTCTGACGCAAACACTTTGGTGCTTCCACTGAGAAGAACTAGCACTCGCTACATCGAATTGAAGTTCAAATTTGAAAAGCGTGAAGGATTCGGATTTAGAGAAAATGACTCGACAAACCAGTAGAAGACAGAGGGCTGAGAGAAGCCAACAAGGAGGAAGCCATGAGACATCCTCTGGAGCTGAAGAAGGACAAACTTCGATCTACATCACCAAGGATGAGATGGAGGCTATGGCTAATTTAATGCATGAAAGAATGATGAAGAGTCAACAAGAGATGCTGTGGAATTTCTTTGAACAGATGAGAGCAGCGAACGCGCAGAACCTTGGACCAACTACAGCGGCTACAAGTGCAGAACAAGGAGTTAGGATTGCAGAAACCAACGAAGGTTAGGTTCAAGGCCAAAATGCAGAACCAGAAGGCAATCAGCAAGGGCTTGAGAGCAGACCCTCAGGATCGGACACTGAAAGACCTATAGATGAAGCTCAACAAGCTAGAGCCAACGCTAATGCTAACGAGCCACACAAAGAGTATGTACCAGAATTCCCTTCGAGACTGGAGGAGCGGAACAGAAACATGACAAGAGGGCAGCCCCCGGATGGAGATGAAAGAATGATTGATCTAGTGCGACGAATCATGAGAGGAGGATTGTCGAGTGGAGGATTGAAAGAAGTCGGTCGGAGTCTGATCACTCTGAATATCAGAAATGCAAGGAACCCTCCAAAGTCCAAACTGCCTATGCTGGATCCTTATGACGGGAAGTCAGACCCAACGATGCATATTACCAGATACAACAGGCACATGGAAGTGCTAGAGGCGTCTGAGGAAGTGATGACTCGATGCTTCCCTCTATACTTGTCAGATTTGCCTGCGCTTTGGTTTAGGCAGCTAGAGAACGGATTGATCAGAACATGAGGCGAGCTTGTAGAATGCTTCATGAGACAGTTCAGGGTCCACGTGATGCGACCCAAGAGTGTGATGACTTTGGCTTCGATAAAGCAGAGGACCAGATAGTCCATAAGAGATTTTCTATTGAGATTCAACACAACAGTGGCTTCGGTCGATCATCCGGATCCATCGATGATTTTGATGACGGCGATGACTGGAGTCGCGGAAGGCACCGAGTTTAAAGATTCTTTAGCAAGAGATCCCCCGCAAAATTTGAGAGAGTTTTATCACGAACCTAAGAGATTCATTCGGCTGGAAGATTCACGTGCCGAGAGACGAGAAGCAAATGCTGTGCAGGGCGAAGGAACCGTCAGAGAACAGTCTAGAGCATACAAAGGAAAGAGAAAGCGGGATGACAGATATGATGGTCTTGATAAACGGAAGAAATTCCGAGAACCTAGATTCAGACAATACACGGATCTGACGGCAAGTGTAACAACCCGCATATTTAACGATTTTATATTTAAATATTTTATTTAAATATAGCGTCGTTAGTCGGATTTTGGTCTGAAATGTTACTTTTTGCAAATGGCCGAATTGGAACTCGAAACTATTTCCATTGGTTCCAAAATGACGTTTGCGATCTTTTTGAGTATGAGCTTTGATATGTTTGGAGTAAGTTGAATTTTGCAACTTTTTCTAGTTGGGTTTGGGTTGGGTTCAGCCAATTTGTTAAGTTTAATAACCTAACTCAGTCCCTCTCATCTCCATTCTCTCATTCCACTCTTCTAAAACTTAAGAAAAACTGAAATGGTGGAAGGGAAGAGGAAATAGAAATGCAAGCCCTAGTTTCTCCTTGCAACATTGAATTCTTGCTCCAAAATCAAAGTGAAGCAATTGGTAAGTCTCCTCTTAATCTTCTCTATCTCTTTCTCTCTTCAATCTCAGAATTTCCTAAACCTAACTTAGAAAAATATGTGTTTTATTCTTAGATTGAAGCTAGTAGTGTTGAAGTGAAGAGTAGTTAGTCTCCTTCTTGTGTTTGAGCATCTTCTTCTTTGTTTTGTGATATAAGGTGAGAATTTTATCTCACATCTATGCTTATATTTATAGATATCTTTGTTGGGTATGAATTCCTAACACTTGTTCATATGCACTTGTTTTCGATTTGGATTGCTTTGGTGAAATTGCCAAATATTGATTTTTCAAGCCAAATCTATGTAAAACCTTATATGATTGATGTTTATGTTGTTCGGAGTGTTTGGATGTGTCGTTAAGGTTGGGTAGTCGTTTGACGTAAGCCCATAATCAACACGCATCCGATAGCTTTCGATTTGTTTGGCCATAGATGGCCTAGGTTCAGGAAATGTCTGACCATCAGGTTTCAGACGTCTGAAACTCCTATTTCAGACGTCTGAAACTCCTATTTCAGACGTCTGAAACTCCTATTTCAGACGTCTGAAACTCCTATTTCAGACGTCTGAAACTCCTATTTCAGACGTCTGAAACTCCTATTTCAGACGTCTGAATATTGTTCGGGAGAACATTTTTCACCCCAGATTCAGACGTCTGAAATTATATTCCAGACGTCTGAACTGGCTAAATTTCGACCAAAAAGGAAATAGCCCAAAATATGTCTATTTCAGACGTCTGGAAGGTTGGATTCAGACGTCTGAATTCTGTTTTGAAAAATAAATTAATTTTCAGATTCAGACGTCTGACTCCCTTCTTTCAGACGTCTGAATATGCTGTTTTTGCCAAATTGCCTTATTCGTTTGGTTTTTCAAATTTGATCGATGCATATTGATTCCAATTAGTTGTTTATGCCTATTTGATCTTGACGATTCCTTTTTGAATTTATTCACGGGTTTTTATAAATGATTTCTTCAAATCGTATTAAAAGCTCGCTTCCCCGATTTATAAATTATATTTAAAACACACGCACAATTTCGCACTTCGAGCGAAGTGGAAGGGTGATTAAATGGTTAGATAAAACACGGATCATGAATCTGTGCGTTTATCCTTACGATTAATCCTCGACCTATTCAATTGATCGTTTTAACCTTCGAGTTTGATTTACCGATGATATGAGGTGAACTTTGTACTGCTTTGAGTGTGAAATTAACTAACGGATAGTAAACCGTTTAGTGCGAACGAGTGGTTATGGGACTCACGTTACCACTTTTCGGATTCCTTTTTTAGAGTTATGACACATTCCGCCAGTTCCTTTTTGAGAGTTATGACACATTCCGCCAGTTAGAGGTGTCCAGTACTGGGTTTTCGACCTTCACCACTACGGTTTGTTGCCGGATATGTGTCTGCGGGTTTGTGTCTTCGGGTTTGTTGCCCTTTAGTATCGCTTCCGATGTTGGTCGTTATGAACCGCATGGGTGATATTGGGTTGCCCTTTAGTATCGCTTCCGATGTTGGTCGTTATGAGCCGCATGGGTGATATTGGGTTGCCCTTTAGTATCGCTTCCGATGTTGGTCGTTATGAGCCGCATGGGTGATATTGGGTTTGGAGTCTTCGGGCTCATGATCCTTGTTTGTACAGTACTGAGCTCGAGCAAATTTTCTGATGTTTCATTCATATGTATATTTTCTAGGTATCGCCCTTCGGTGTTGGTCTTTTTGAGCCGCATGATATGTAGTGATTACCTTGTGGAACTTGTGTTACCTTTATTGATATTTGTTATTGCCTTTATGGCTTGTTTTGGGGTATTCCTACCCTTTGTTTCTATGAGTTGCCGATGATATGAGGCTTGTTATGATATGATTCATCTTTTGTTAGATGATTGTGTTATCTCTTTTAGAGATATTTGTTATACCTTGTAACCTTGCAGGTTTATTGTTGTTCAGTTTATCTAACTGATTTGTTTAGCTAGACTGACCCGTGTATTTTATACTCGGGTCAGATCGAATTGCTTCAGGTTAGGTGCTTTTGAACTTAGCCTATTTTACTTCCGCATGAACTATTCAGCATGTTCCTTTTTGTTAAAGCTTTTTGTGTAGTCATTTTATTGTAACTCTGATATATGTATTCGTTTGATTCGTCTGTATATTGTGGTTTGCTATACCACTTGACGTGTATTAGTTTGTATACTCTAGTATGTATCTGTATATGTGTATATGATGATCTTCTGTTCTGTGATGTATATTACATTTGAGTTGTTATATTCTGTTCTGATAGATCCTACAACCACCTATGGTTTTGTTTTAAGTATTCATTGGATATGTCGATCTGCTTTGTATGACTATTGTCGATGTATTCAATAGATAGTTAAAGCAAGGCTATAGATGGTCGCTCCTAAGCAGCCTTATTCTCCGTGTTAGTTGACGGCATTTCCCTGTAGTGTCCTTGGCTAGCGTGGGTATAGAAGTGGGGCGGCACAGCAAGTCTAGAAAGGATTTACACTGAAACTCAGGAGCAACTCCCCTATTGAAAACCACCCAGGAGAGATCCCACAGAGCGGGAGCGCAGAAGCAGAAAATATTGCCTATTCCATGAACTGAATGGGCACACTACCAATGAATGCCATCACCTAAAGGATGAGGTGGAATAACATGCCAGGAGTGGCAGATTGCCACAATATACCAGGGAACGGACTGCGGCTATAAGACATGAACAACTGCCGTCTCCACCTAACAGAACTGATCCTAGATCGAGATCACGACTCGTCATTAATTGATTATGATGGCAAGAGCCAAGTTCAGGATTCGGACTTTGGTCGATTAGTTTTCTTAGATTTGATTTTAAAAAAACGGTTATTCCACTTACTCATGCACAGAAACCGGAGAGATCCCTAGGCATGCTCTGAGATGGTAATAGACCACTCCGCCCAGAGAGGCAATGTCTAGTTTTTCCTGATGTTTGAGATTGAACATCTAAGGCTTGAATTTTATATATGAACTCGAATTTCCTGAAATAAACCTTTGACCGGAGAGTTAAATGATGAATATTAAATGGCAACATAAAAATGATCGCTTTATGATCATGCCCGGAGAGGCAGGGTCCGGAGTGCAAGAAGTGAGTTGCTTCGCTGGAGAGCGACAGGATCGACTCACTTAATGTCGTTTTCCATTCACCAGAGAGTGATTAGATCGGAATTCGATAAGAGCCCGAAGAGGCTGTGATCGGCCCACGATTTAGGTCATGGCATCGCTTAACGTTCAAATACACTGAAACGGAGTGCAAGAAGTGAGTTGCTTCGCCGGAGAGTGACAGGATCGACTCACTTAACGCTGCTTCCCCTTCGCCGGAGAGTGACAGGATGAGATCCAGCAAGAGCCCGGAGAGGCTATGATCGGTTTAAAACAATCAAGACATCGTTATATGCCCAAGCTGGGGCCAGAGTGCAAGGTATCGAAAGCAACGCCGGAGTGCAATGGGACCTTTCTATTCAATCGCTAAGTCTAGAATGGGCTTGGCAAGGGTCCGAAGTGACCACCGATGGTCCGGAGAGACTGTAGGGTTCCATTCTTAACTTCCACTGGAAGAAATGGATAACGACTTGGCTTCGAACAGCCATGAACTTGATTGAAAATGCTATAAACTCTGAATAAAACATGAACTCACTGCATTCGATTTGAGACTGATCAAAACACGTTTTTACCAAAAGGTATGTTTTGGGGGGCAAAGTGTTATCTCACCTTTTGGCAAAGCTGAGATACCCAAAAATTAACTGAAAATCAATAATAACAAGTCATGAATATCAACTATGCATTGCAAGATAACCATGGATATCAACGAATTTTGTCCGAGTCCGAATCGGGCTGTAATTGACAAGACATGACAAGCAAAACTTTAAAAGTCCGCATTCCAAATTTCAACTCAATCCAAGTTCGTATGCTCAAGTTATGCTCGATGCAAATTGAAGGTGATATCCTCATTTTCGTATCCATCACCGAGCTCTGGTTCGTACCATCACCTTCGTATCCATCGAAGCGGCAGCATCTTCGTATCCATCGAGGAATCCCGGGTCATATCGATCTCATTCGTATCCATCAACAGAGCGTGCATTTCGTATCGATCGACTAGGTCTTACTTTGTATCCATCTAGTTCGCAACCATCGATAAACGGTTATTTGAATTCATCTAGCAACTGTTGTTCGCATCCATCAGGTTATCTCACTTCGCATCCATCATTATGTCATACTTCGAATCGATGAGTAGTATGCTTCGTATTGGATAACTAGTGTCTAGTTCGTAACCACCGATCGTCATCTGTTCGTATCGATCAAAGATTGCCTATGTTCGAATCCATGAATAATTATTTGTTCGTATCTATCGAGTCAAACAGGCCAGAGATGACGCGTTAGTTATGAATGCGAACGCGGCAAAATACTCGGAATGACTCGATAAAACCGGAGAGAAAAACGGATCGACACGAAGAGCGCGCGCCACGTCAACTTGCTCACGCACGTTATCCTCGAGTCGAAGGTATCGATGTGAATCAATCGATTCGAACTACACGGCCTGCCAAAGAATCACAACTCGTATCGATCATATCTCCTAAACCGATGATCCAAATGCTATGAAATTTTCACAGCAGTTTGCGTACATGCTAAAAAATGTCTCTGCCAAGTTTCAGCTCGATTGGACAATTTCTTGATCGATACGAAATCAATTCGCATCGATCACAGATCGAGTCGAAACTTGGTGGGACCGGTCGCATGGGCCCACTCACGTGCCAGAAGGAGTCTTCCGAAATTTGAGCGTGATATCAGCCTCCTACGCCTATAAATAGCGCCCTGAAGCCTACAGCAAAAGGATCTTTTGGTTATTCAACGTCCAGACTCTGCCGGATTCAATTCTACACTTTACTATCGCTGTTGTACTCAAATTACTTCATTGTAATCGCTGTAATCATCTGTTAGCAGCAAGGATAATCAATAAAAGACAACCTTTGAAGTGGACGTAGGCCGAAGATAGCCGAACCACTATAAATCTTGTGTTTTTGTTCGATATTTCTGAATTGTTGTTTGTTGTTTACTTAGATCTGTGACTTTTGTTTGGAATATTGCTGATTTATATTCATAGTTTGGTGCTTTCACGATACTTGGAATTTGTGACCTTTTCTGGCGCAAACACATACACCTTCACGTTATGTTTGTCATTCAAACGTCCTGATTATTACTTAAAAAAGAGATAGCTTTTGACATAATATAATCAAATTATCTTCAGATATACTATCTTCATTGCTATTTCTTGTTAAACTATACACACACACAACAAATATATTTCTTAAAATCGTTACTATTTCCAAAAAATTGCTAAAATATGCACAGATCGCCGATTTTCTATATACTATGTATAGGAGGTCGATTTTATGAGCACGTACTAATTTGTCAACCGTGTTAGACTGACGATCTACCAGGACATCCCCAACATAATAAATATTTCCATTTTTATAAAATATGAAACTACTTATTTGTAGAAGTTACTTATTTATGTTCTGCATATATTATGACTATTCAAACTAGGCATAAAAGATCAACCATTGGGTTCTCCATCCAATTTTATGCCTATATCCAAATCAGTTTGTCATAACAGGGATACTCAAAAAATAAAATAAATACGGCTGCCTCTGCATCAGAAGCAAGTCGGTAGATGCAAATATGTAGGTCCTACTGTATAATAAAAAAAAAATACAGTGATAAGCGAATACAAAAGGTGTTCATCAATTCAAGTGATAAAAATTTCAATAAAAATATTCATAATTTGCAAGGTACATCTATGTCAGTATCACAATGCTCAAATGTTTACCTCTTTGGTGTTGTTGTTGACCAAACTGGATCTCGATGAGTCTTGCTATGCAAACTGCTAAATCTGAGCTTGTTGCAAATGCCAAATCAGTTTGTCATACCTAAACATACACAGGAAAATTTAGTGAAATGCCCCTAAATTTTAAATATAGTCGATTCTGTCAAAAACAGACTATTTGCTACAACGCACATAATATGTTGCTATATGGCTAAATTCTATTCATATACAACGTTGGTTTTCCTGATGGTATAACATACCAAATTTCTAGCAACCAAGAAATAAACTTAAGTACGACTTGATAACTGTAAAAAGACTTTTCATATTCATGCATCTAGTGGATTTCACAAGGTATTTGATTTGAGTTCAGTACTATTACATATCAAACGATAAACTATAACAATGGGTTACTTCAGCCAATTTTCATGTGAACATGAAGGGGAGTTAGCATAAGTTTCAGTTGTAGGACAACAACTGGTTATAGTTTGAGGCCATGTTCGAAAAATCAGAATAAAATAAAATTATATATCATTCATAATAACATCGGTAGTACATCATAATATTATGAGTTGAATAAGTATTAAAAACCCAAACTATGCTTCTCCAAAAAAATTAGATAACATACTAGGGGTCAATAAAAATAAAGCATGCAACCAACACACAAGTTTTACTACCATTTGGAAATGAGTTTTATGTCAGAAATGAGTTAATAAAGTTGACTCTGAAACAACGCAAATCAACATAAAATTGCTACTCAAACACAATGCACAATGTGAAGGAGTAAAAATCCATTAATAATTGAAAGTATACAATCATTTGGATTTATAACTGTTCAGCTCTATGTAGGAATAACTAGGTTGAAATGAGCAATCAAGAGTCCCACAGACACACAAATTTTTCATATAAGTCTAGCAAATCTTCATATTTTGGGTAACATTAATTAAGCTAATAATGGTAAATAAAATTCAAGTTAAGAAAGTTAATTTTACAAAATGAACTTCGGAAGACCAAATTGTCTAATTATCTTATACAATTGATTTTAATTTTTATATGTTTAATAATAATGACATTCCCCAACTGACAACAAAAGTAATAAATACTCAACCCAATTTATGAAAATCAAAGAATAGAGAGAGTGAGGACGGTAAATTATCATTACTATTTATTATGGAAAAAATATTTACTAATTTTACAATTTAATACATTAAATTTATCATTATTTACCGATTGTGCTAGTACACTAAATTAAATTGGAGACTAGTAACAATATGGTAATTGAAAATTTACCATTGCCATAATACTACCAATCAAAACACAAAGTGTGCATCTAAATAAATAATTCATAATTTACATCCTCTTAGTTGTTCATCTCTTTCTACTTAAAGTTTCAAAAGAGTAGAGCCAAAAGAAAGAGTTTAAGAATAAACAGTCTGGCAACACATGTCTACATAGCTTTACAGATATAAAAACATCATACACAGCAAACAAATTAGATCCTACAAGAAGAACAATTAGCGTGAATACAAACTCAACTAAACAATATTGGTTACTTCCTAACTCTAAACAGAAAAACCTACTACTCTACAGTTTCAAAATTATACACCAGTATCTCCTAGCATAATTACAAAGTTTTATATACTAGGCCCTGTGTACACACATGCAGCAAAACTAATAAACCTTAAAAAAAAAATGTATACAACTGAAGCATGGTCATACCATGTATAAAAATTCAAATATCGATTGCTACTGAATGCATGAACTGATGCTACTAACGGCAAGCTGTACAAAAATTCATATCAGGTACAAAACTGCAAGTAATCTTCATATAGTGATGCATGTACTCTTCTTTTCTGTATTATTAATTAAGTGAAATACATAGTGAAAATTTCCAATAATTCAGGGATACTTTTAACTCAAGAAGAACTCATCAAAGAAGAGAGTCTTCTAAATCCCTTTAAGGGTTATCAATTTTATTCGGACTGATGTTATGCAATGGGCTTGGGGAATTGGGCTTGCAAAACTATGAACTCTTTGTAAAAAAATAAACTGAACACGTGTCATTCATTAATGTCCATTTTCTTTATTCGTTTGTAATATTTGATGACCTTGTACTGTTTTTCTATGTATAAGTCCTGATACAATCTAGTAGAAATAAATACCAAGCATAAATAGAACCATTGCTAATTTTCCTTAGTGCAGTCTGTATGAATTGTTCTCAGAAGTTGCGTTTTTAAGGCCTAAATATAAGGGTGAATACAATATAACATAATCATCAATTGTTGTTCCTTTCATTCAAGTTAAGGAGCAATCAAGGCGAAAATGTTCTAAATTTAAGCATAAGTACCATGAAGTAAACAGGGCAACAAGATCCTTATGGTATATTTGAAATCATAGATTCTATGGTAAGAGATATTAGTCCATATAAAAACCTTATTGTGTGTACCTCTAATTCTTTCTATATGAATAACATTTCTAAATCCCTTCATCCACTGACCAAGCTATGGTGAAAAACTGCATTTCATATTCATATCTTTTACATGAAAACATATGCATGAATGTCTATAAAGTCAAATAATTTCTTTACATTGTAGGAGTTTAATGAACAATCTTTGTGATGTGGACTTGCAGTTCTCGACTCATAATCAAAGTATGGCTTTCTGGATCAATACTTAACAACACTTGTACCATGCATATATAGTTCAACTACATAGAACTGTTAACATTATTATTTTCGCAGTTTAAGGAACTGATTGATCTGATTACTATATTATAGGGTTTTTTTTTGCACATGGCCTGCCTTCAAATCATAAAAAAAAAAAAATCCAGCTCTTAAAAACAAGGTGCATTTCTAAATGTGAAGGAAACCAATAAGGTGGATGGTTATGAAGAAGGAGGAAAAAGTTGCAGATCTCAGAGAATCAATAATCAAAATGGAATTTAATAAGTTGCAGATCAAAGGTAGATACTCACTTTATCTACCTTATGAAGAACTAAAGAATCTATATACAACCATCATTGTCTTAATTATATCATCTTGTAGTAATCTTTTTTTTTTTTTAATCATATGAAATACTACTTAGATATTAGCTGTTTTATGTTTCTTTTCAACCTTCTTTTGTTCTTGATTTTACTTGCTCATAATCATATTTCATTCTAACTTCATTAATTTTCTAAATTCATCAATAATAATAAGGTGCACTGACAAATTTTACAAGCACGTAATGCAATAAAGAAATGCAATTAATATGAAGAAAGAAAGTATCCAAATATCCCATGGACTAGATGACACCAAAAACTTATCTTACTTGTTAATTTTTAGCAAAAAAAACTAAAACAATGTGAGAGTATTTCTGACAGTAGGAAGCTATACATGTTCGCGTTGTCCTACCATTACACATGAACATCCATAAACTAATATATAAAAACCAGGAAAACAAGCTAGTACACAAGCTAATGTAAACTATATACATATATAAATATACGCTCGCAAATGTGTATATGTGTGCGATAAACTAATAAATAAAAATCAGGAAAACAAGGTGTGTAATAATATATAAACACGTGAGCGAAGAAATTAATGAATAGATGAAGAATCATAAGAAGCGAAAAATCATATAACCAATATTGCAGTACCTCTCACAGCGGTTCGAATTGGAGAGGCGCTGATTTAGGGTTCTAGGCAGTTGAAACGGTCGCTTCTTGTTTAGGGATTGGGAAACGTTAGCTTAGTTGATCGACATTAACTTAGTCAACTTAAATACACAGTAGGTTACCGCACAGGATTGGGATTGATGGCAGGGGAGGTTCTAACCTGTTGCCCTAGACAAGCATAATTTTTGTTGGCTTTTACATAGTAATAGAATCAAAGATAATATTATAACATGATAAATATTTTTCATTAACTTTGCAAAATAACAAAACTCATCCAACAAGCACATTTTAATAATCTTTAGCTACACTTACATAAATAAACTCTCCCAAAATATTTTTTAATTAACTTCACATACATACTTTAATGTCTTCAACATGTCAATCCATTGAACAAAAGCAATTTCTTCTTGAATTTTGGATGCATACTCTTCAATTGTCTTCATATTTTAAATTATCCAAATATCCATTTTAAAATCTTTAATATGGACCGATACTTTTTCTTCAACATTATCTCTTTTGATTGATTAAGGATTCCATTTTTCATCAATTGTTGCCTTTTCTTGAAGACCTTTATACAAATCAACCCATTTTATAAAATTTGGAGTATTTATGGATTGCTTTCATGCTCTTGTAGCTTAGTTGTAATGTTATGTTAATCGTTCATTACTTCTTCTCCTAATTTGAACTTTTTGTTGGTTTTTAAAAAGCTTGCACAAAAACAAAAGTTTCTATTTCCTTTATTTGAGTAAACTATCAATTTTCTTTCATGTTCTTCTTCTTTTGGATAGGAATTAAAATAATGTTTAAAAAAATATATAAAGAATTAGCTATTGTTTAAAGTAAAATATAAATTGAATTTTTTTCTAACAAATTAAATTTTTACTAACTTTACTAATTTCCATATTTAACTTTGCTAACGAATTAAGATTTTACTGATTGATTAATAATTATCTATGTGCAACAAATCCCAATTTTCAACATTCACTATCAAAATTACTATATTAAATCCCAGTTTTCGATTACTGTATTCATCTTATCTGAATTTCAAAATTTTGAGTAGAAACATTAACAAAATACCTTTCATGGAATCAAGCTTTCAGCTGATTCAAATCAACATCCACACCCCACAATCGTCGTCTTCCTCTCAAGCACTCAAGCCACCAGAGTTGTATTCATAATCAGCAGGCGAAAGGAAGGGACGACCAGGTCGCAGCGGCAAGCGTTGAGTGGCGAGCATCGATCCTCGAGCGGTGATTCAGATAGGGTAAAAAAGAGAAGTCGCGATATTGAATTAGGTTTTTTTTATCGCTGGTTGCCCCTTGCAGGTGGGTTGCCCTATTCGGTGGCCGCCTAGCCCAATAACCGGCCCTGATCGATGGTGGCTAGAGCTTCGTGAGTGGCTGTGTGAATGCAGATAACGCGAGCAGTTAGACTGGCATAGGATTTGTTTTACAAAGATGACGAGGTGAATGGAGTGGAAAGGGAAAATTGTGCAAGATTGCTAATAAACGTGAATTTCTATTCCCGCACAAAACAATTATTTCCCGCCTTTTATCTGTTGAATAGCGTTGAAAAACCCGTGTCTCTGTACCGTACAGCGTTGAGTAACTTGGCCTATGTGGCATTGGAACGAGCAAAGGCGGAAACGCTATATAGTGTTAATGTACAGCTATTGCTATCAAAGGTTAATTTTCTTGAAGTGCATGAAAAGCTTCTCGGCGGTAGCACACTCCTAAGCGAACGGACAAGTGGAGGCGACGAGCATGATCATCAAATCCATCCCGAAGAAACGACTGAAAAAAGCCAAGGGCAACTGGGTTGATGAGTTGCATTAGCATTGTGAGCTTATCGAACGACCTATAAGTCTGCGACTAGTTATACTCCATTTGCTTTGGTCTATGAAGCCAAAATTATTATTCTGATAGAATTGAAAATCTCTTCCCACCAAGGAAATTAGGATGATCCCAGGATGAATGAGGAACTCTTGCTTGAGACACTCGACTTTGTCAACGAGAAATGGTAAGAGGTTGAACCGAGTGTAACTGCTCATTAGAAAAAACTAACATGACATTTCAACGCCAATGTCAGGAACTATACCTTTAATGTATGGAATCTCATTTTGAAACGTGTCATCCGTGGTAGGGGCACTTAGTCTGAATTAGGAAGGCCTGTATACGATAAAACATAAGCTTGGAGATGTAACTTTTAAGCCGTCAACTATTAATGGGAACCCAATTCTGCAGGCATGGGATAGGGGATAATTATGATGCTATTTCACTTAGATTTATTCATTTCATTTTCTACATAAGTCACCCTGGTAAATTGGGGGTAATTAACAAGAAATGATTTGCCATTTCTTTTAATTATAAATAAAGATAACTTTCAACACCAATATGACCGTGTTCTTGTAAGCTAAACCTTGTATTATGTGATTGACGGTACGATCATGTGCTTGAGGATAGGTAATGACATACTCCTTTGACCTATGATTGAGTCATGGGAGTATAATCATATTAGGGTCGATTGAACGTTTTTCCCTTTCCCTCCGATTTTTGACTAATACATGAACATAAGCAAAGTCAATGAGGGATGTCCAGAGATAAGCAACTGAAGCACTAGTTTGTAGAAATAGGGACTGGTGTACAACCACGGCTTTCACGACTATGTTTATGGCCTGGCAAGACATGCCCGACCGAGGAGAAACGATGGTGGTGGGTGAGTTATTTCGATCAATACCCAAAGATAGGAAAGTTCGAAAATCTATGCTCAGAGTCAAGCATTAGGAATATTATTCCTTGGAGATGGGGGTCAAAGAATTATTGAACTATCAGTAACTATGACCATACTTATGGCTCGATTAACCATGCCCCTTCAATGATAAGTGATGAAAGTTAAAGAACGAATTTGATCAATAGCCGGAGATAGGCAAGATCGAAGTTTGGTGTCCAAAGATAGACACCCAGAATGTTGTTTCCCAATAATAGAAAATGATACAAAGAAGAATGCTTCTCCAACCACAACTTTGTTTACGGTAAGAAAAACACGACTCAAAACAAACAAGGCTAGCCATAGAGTAAGCCGAATGAATAATAAGTTTTGTTTAACCAAGAAAGAAGTATTTGGCAATGATAAACGGAACTTAATAATAAAATATTACTAAGAAATCATAGAAATTTAGTTATATTTATAGAGTTATAGTAACTAATTGCATTGCGTAGACATATACATATATAATATAAAAGGAATAACACCACAAAGGATTATATTATACATGCAAAATAAAAACAAATACATCAAGAAGGCAAAAGAAATTGCTTCTGTAAAAGTCCAAGCTGAGAACCTACTTCTTCTTCCCCATTTGCTACTACTCTTAGTATCATCCTCCGCATGATACTTCTTTGAACCCTTTCCATCCTTGCCATTCCTCTTCTATGGAGTGCTTCCACCTTAAGGTGTGGTTTCTTCTTCAATGGTGAAGTGGATAAGGCCTTCAGGCTTGTCAATGGAAAGGTTAGAGTATTTTGAAGAACTACCAGCTCCATGACCTTTTGGAGGCTTGAATTTAGGTGGGGGGAAAATTTGGGGTAGAGCTTGGTTTTACTTGGTGCTGGCCTTTTCGGTTCATGGCTCTTTCTAAACTGTGATTTTATTGAAATCAAGATTCAACCTCATTGCCATAATAATGCGATTGTTAGGATCCTTCATACTTGTGATTATAACGTCTTCCTCTTAGGATGGATTAATGTCCTCCAATAGACTGCCTCAGGTGAGAACTGAAGCTTCTAGAACACAAGGGAGATTAGAGAAATACCTTTGTTAGGTGAAGCTTCTTAAGTTAGAGATTTTGTGATTTCACCCTCTTCAATCGATGACTGGGCAGGTTGAGTGGTAGTAAGAGGAATGTAAGGTTTATCAATGACTGTTACAGCAGAGACGGGGGTTTCGGTGTAGGTGGCCTCAAATATGGACACCATAGAAGTTGTAATTTATATTGCAAGCTCTTTGGATTTCAGAGTGGATTATTCTACATGATCTAATGCAATGAAATCAACAAGAGCCTCACTAGCAGCTTTCCTTACAGATGCATTCTGGATAGCTAGAATGACTTTGCCTTCCTTCAAGAATGCAATACCTTCCGCATCCCAGAGTTTTTCCTTCGGTTCTTCCTCAGTGAAGCCTTCGCCAGCCTCAGCTTCTAGGCCAAAGTATTTGTTCCCAAGCATCAGCCAATATAATGGGTTAACTGTCCTCTACCCATTTTAAATTCTTGTTTTTAACGATGTTAAAAAAAGCTACTGGAGGGTAGCATTCCTCTCCTCATTATTCTTAATAGCCTAGGCATTGAACTCTATGATTTAGGCTTCAACAACAACTAGGTCGATTTGAATTGGGCCTTGGAGTCTCTTTCAACTTTTAAATTGGCTTAGGGACATCAACTGCATCTTGAAGAGCCTTCTGTTCTGACTCCTTGGCCTGCAAATTCACGTTTTTGGCCTTGATTTGCATTGCGAGCTCCGCATTCTCTTGGTGGGCCTACTTAATTTGGTTTTTCAATATGTTAGTAGCTTAGGTGGATTGATCACTATTTAGCTCATTTACATGCTTGGTGGATTTTAGGGCTTTACACCTCTTTTTATTAAGTCTAGCAAACTCTGTTTTGTAGTCACGACTATCTATCATGATTTTTCCTCTCAATCTCAAATAACTAGATCGACATCTTGTTGATTTTTTTAATGTCAGAGAGGACTTTAGTTAGTTTCTTCCACTTGAAGAATTGATCTACTATTTCATTGACTCATACAACCCTATCGCTAGGCTCCTAATAATAAATGTCTTTAACATTGTAGTTAAACATGACCACCATCTGGCAAAAATGCCTGCGACGTAGTATTGATAGATGTGGATGGGCCTGGTGAGGGCGAAGGTGGAGCGGTATGAATTACAACTTCCTTGGATTTGAGGAAGCTTAAAACCATGGTAATTGGAAGCTAAGTTGTTAGAGATTGTTCTTGAGGAATCTAGGATGGAGTATGCGGTTGAGAAACACCGGTTATGCACCATGATCATGTGAATTGCGTAGTTTCTTCTCCGAATATGGCACTCCTTCTCTTCTATATGGAGCCTTTTTTCTTCTTCATCTTGATATTCCTTATCCTTCCTTCTCCTTCTCTCCTCCTTCGACTCCCAGTATGAGCTAAGGTGATGTGTATAGAGGTTAGGAGTCAAAAATTGGTTTTGGCTAATTCCAGAGTGAAGATAGTTCATGCGGTCTGTCACCACTGTACTTGAAAAGAAGAAGGTGTACCAGAGCTAATGCACTGGATTAAGGGCGAATGTAGAGTATTGGTGTTCGTGATCTTAGAAGTATGTAAAGTGTCGATGTTTTCCTAAGTATTCCATGGGCCATGTTCAGGGATTTGCAAAGATAGTTAGCAAAGGTGGTGACTAGTCTGAAGGGTTGTCCAAGACCATCGGGTACATTGCTCAATCAGTGGAGGAGGCTAATTTTGAAAAGGAGCCACTAGAATGATTTGTCTATGAATCACAGCTGTTATTGAACTCCTTGCTCCGAATGGAGTAGAGGTGGATGCTTGAGCGGTATAAGAACCAGCCTCGGGAGGAGTAGAAGGGTCAAAACCAATTTTAAGACAAGGAGACCATTGAGTCATTTTGAACTAAAAAGCTTGACAGTGAACGTGGTCGTGTATGTTTTCTCTTGAAATTTACTTTATTTAAAGCCCATACAGCCGATGTGCAGATTCCAGTGTATGTCAACATTTTCTGACAAATCAGATTCTGGACATCGACCAGGGAAGTGTGAAGTGTCAGTCTATGTTGCGTGAGTCCTATGTTCGAAGCATGTTATATGGAACACCCTGTGTAAATAGCCTGCTCGTGCTGGCAAACGAGCTTCTTCGCATGTTGGACCCGTGTGTCGAATGTTATCCATTATTGCTGTTTCAGCAAAATTTGGCCCATTTGAGAAAAATTTAACCCAAACATCCAAGAAGAAAATGTTGTAGAAAGTTAATGCAAGAAAATCTTATGTCGGGAGTAAATGCAAGAAAGTGAATGGAAAAGCAAGTAAAGGTCACACATAGAATTTTTATAATGGTCCAGCAATCTGGGCTTACATTCACTTGAAGAATCTCTGTTAGTTTTCTACTAATTGTGGTTACAAGTGATTGGGATCCATTTTGATCCTTGATTACACTGAATTTTAATGGCTGTTTAAGGAGGAGTTAGCCAAAAAAGAGAAGCTCTACTCTAATGAAGGTTGCCTGATGTATTTATAGGAGTGAATGATAAAATATCTTTCTTAAATCTCGCATATAGAACTTCGTCGCATAGAAAAAGTCCTCCAAAAAATCTCGATCCTAGATTATCTAGGGTCGGGGATAAGTACCGATCCCCTAGGGGAGAGATCAGTACCGATCCCTATAGGGTTGCCCTATAGGGTGTGCGATCCCTTCTAGTGGCTTGCCTTAATGTTTACTTCGTGATTCTAGAGTTGTTTTGCATAGTCTCCTAGATCTTTTTTAGAGATATAGATGGATCTTTGATGAGTTGAACTATTGGTTTAAGCATTCTATAGGAAAATGGATTAGTACTGATTCCCTGCCTATGGATGCACTAATCCATAGTTAATTCTGAGATGTTGTTGCCTATAGTGAAAGGGATAGGCACCGATCCCCTGCTTAGGGGAGGTACCAATCCATACCTACTCAATTATGAGATGTTGCTACCTATAGGAAAAGGGATATGTACCGATCCTATGTCTAGGGAAGGTATCAATCCATAAGTAGTTAATTCCAGGAGGCCGTTTGCTTGAGTTCGCTTGATCGTTAACTTGTGTTCTTGTCTATTTCGGGTCTCTAGACCCTAGGATGATCTTTTTAGGTTGATTACCTCGGTAGATGTGGAGTCGGAATTTTCCAATCAGTCTGAACATAACCAGGCGAAAAGGTCGGATAACATTTGCCTCCCAAAGTACGTTGTGTGGCAAACATGATGTACTTTGAATCGAGACAAGTCAAGATCATCGTGAATAATTCTGCTCAATGTCTCGGATTATTGTTGCACTGCATGGTCAATATTTGACATCGTAAATTAGGATGTACTCTCTCGGTAATTGTCTGTGCTCATTTCCATTGAGCTCATTTATTGGATTAGTAGGCTTCAGCTATCTGAACTAATTTCTTTTATATGGAATGTCTTAGGTAAGAAGTTGATTTCCATCAAGTCCAAAAATTGTATATCGGATATGTCCTTGGCTCCCAAGCATGTTGATATATCTATGCATCATTGTCAAGTTCTGGATTGTAATAACAAACTATTTTCAAGCTAGTCTGATGAAGGGTGGTCGTCAAAGCGACTAATTCTGGATAATGAATGAAGTAAGTCCTTCTTGAATTATCAGTTTGATATATTATTATAGGATGTTTAGTTCTAGTCATGCCCCAATCATTAGTCGGGAGGTCGAGCAGGCTCAGGATGATGTCTATGAAGGTGAAATAGGAGGTGCTGGTGGTGAAGCTAGCCATAAAGTCATGAATTCAAGCCATGGGTCGGTGATTGAACGATTTTGATCGTTCCATTTTAAGGCATCCTTTCGGTTGTAACCTATAGTTATATCAAACACTAGGCACGAACCAAAGTGTTGAGCTGTCGTGTTCAACTATTAGATGATGATATTCCTTCGCCCCTCATCTAAGGTCAATAGTGCATGGACAATCGAGTTTTGTCCTTATGAAGTTATCCTTTTTCTATCAGATCTAAGGTTTGAGTTGGCGAACGAGTGATCGTGTCACGCCCATTCTAATTTGTGCTCCCTTTGACGGATCAAAGGTAAGAATGGGTGAATGAATGGTCAAGTCACATTTACTCTATGTTTGTATTCCAATGAAGCCATGGGAAATCGAGTTGATGGATGAATGGTCAGATCTCAATCATCCTAATTTCAAGCTTTCAATTCCAAGTTAAAGATAAAAGGAGGTAAGTGGACGGTCAAGTCACATCCACCTTGGTTTGAACTCCCCCCATCGGATCAAGGGAGAGAGTTAAGTCGATGGATGGTCAATCAAATCCATTTTGGTTTAAAATCCCCCTGTCGAGTCAAGGGAAGAGCTTGGAGATGGATAGTTAGTCACATCCCCTCTAGGTTTGATGAGGGACGGTCGAATCACACCAATCTTGAAATTTGTGCTCCCCTCGTCGAATCAAGGGAAGGAATAAATCAAGGGAAAGAATAAGTCGATAGATGGTCATGTAACATCATCTCGGGTTGTGCCTTGGACCCCACATGAAGGGCATGAGTTAGCGTGTAGACAGTCGTTGTGTCCACGTTAGACTGGATTTTGAGTCTGCTGAGAACCAGGTAAGGCATGAATGTTTTTGGAAAATATTATGGGTATGCATTCGAGAGTGGATGGTCGAGTCACATCCACTTTGGATCACGGGCTTGCCTCTGACTCAAGGGAAAGAGTTGGCTAATGAGAATGGAATCACACTTATCTCAGTTGAGCTCTAAAGTTTGGGCCATGTGCTATGGAGATTTAGTGGAACTTGATTCTTGGTACCTAAACACCTGCATTATTTATATGAAGTCTCATTTGAGTCACGACTCATGTAACACGTGAAGACAAGATTGCATGATTGAAAAGAAAGTCTATTGAAATAGAGAAATAACAGAGTCTGACTTATGAGAAAATTCAAAAGAAATAAGGAAAAAAGTTTATTCTAAGGTGAAATGATGTCACGCTTGACATTCCATACTACTCCATCCCTTCTCAGCTAGGTGATGAGCATTTGCGGTCTAGTTGATGATTAATTGTCTTTTAGGCCACCTAGGTCTGTTAGTATTAGGAGCAGTCTGTCCTTGCTGAGGGTTCGATGTTCCCTGCCCGCCATCCTATGGGGCATTCACAAACTGTTGGACCCTTTTATTCTAGATCAGCTCGTCGATTAAATCTTGGAGGTGTCTGTATTCGTTTATGTCGTGACCATGGGTCTCGCGAAATCTATGGAATTTTCCAGACTTCCTCTGGCTTTTAGTCGATTCTCTCGGGGCTGGTTTTCAGTACTGCTCTTCGTTGCGAGTGGCTAAGTAGATGTTTTTAGTTTAACCATTCAGGTGGGTGTAGGTGTCAAATCTCGGGATTCTCAGTCGTCTCCTAAAATCCGAGTTCTCGTCTAGGGACCTTCCGTGGCCCTTGTTCCGATTTCCAGTCTTGTTCGATATATTCACATCAATGTTTCCAGAACTTGCTTTGGTCTACTTCGCATCAATGTTATTCTAAGCACCATCGACCAGGTGGCCTGTTCTATCTCCTCGTCTAGTCCATAGAACCTTATTCTAGTGCAAAATCTGGGCCACCATATTGTAAAGGCAATCTAGAGTGGAAGGAGGCTTTCTCGATGACCACTCTTCGAAATTTGTACCAAGGTGATCCCCATAATCAAAGCCATGAGCATGATATTTTCCTAAGGATTTCTCACTTCAGTCATAGCAGTGTTGAATCTTTGTAGAAAGTCCTTGAGCGGCTTCCCCGATCCTTTGAATAAGTTGGATAGTGTCATGATATCCTTGGTGCAAATCACGTGCATCCTAAATTGCTCATTGCAAGTTGATCAAATTATGAGATGGACCTTGGTAGTAGTCGAGTAAATCACATGGTCGATACTTCTTTTAGGGAAATGGGAAAGCATTTGCACTTGAGGGCATCCATGGCCCTGGCAGAATCCATGTGCCATTCGTACTTCATGACGTGTTGTTTTGGATTCATCATTACCGAGTAAGATGGCAGTGTTGGCATATTGAATCTCAACAGGTATCCTTTATGTAGGATAGCTTTAGTGAAAGGGTTCTAACTAGGGGAAATGCCCCAGTCATCATCGGTTTGGTCTTGGCTGTCTTTAACAAGCCATCGTAACATTGTAGTCAAATTTGGTCCCTAAATGCTTGTTAATTTGTGGTAGTCAAGATCTACCCTTTGTGCTAGGTCCGGTGAACGGTCCCAGTTCAGCCCTCGTTATTTACGCTTTCCTTGCTCCGGAAGAGTCACCTGCCCAGCAGTAAAATCTTGACTCCCGACGTCCTGATCAGTCATAGTATGCTCAGGTTGAGTTCTATTTCTTTGTTGAAGTGTTGCCCCTAGGTAAAGTCCTAAGCCTAGGGAAAACAGATCAGTAGTGAGGTCCCTAGAGGAGGGATCGGTGGTGACCTCCCTAGGGAAGGGATCGGTGCCTATCCCTCTGTCTTGGTAGGAGTTAATATTTTCCAGCCTAGAGGCTCTTACCTTGTATGCCCCCATCCTTCATCGTTTGTTCCTTTGATGGTGATCCAAAGGTGAGGAACTACTAAAACATGAGCATGCAGGAGATAGATCTCTCTAAGTCCTCCTCCTATGGTGAGTGCTTAGCTAGCCATCAAGGTCATGTTCTCTTGAATTTGCCAATTTAGCTCTGGATGGCTATCTTTTCATCATATGCTCTAAGTCCATCCTAGGTATAACATCAGAAGGGTTCTGGAGATCCCTAGCTCCTATTGTGCCTTCTTTCTGTAGGTTCAAATCTGTAATCTGCGCTCCATCAGCAACTTTTAAAGAGGCTGTAATGGTTTTCTCTTTCCTAGGAGCCATTAGCGATAACTTCAAGTAGAAATGCTCAAATCTAAATGGGGAGAAACCAGTTCTCTTTCTTGGATCTTAGAAAGCCACAAGTAGATATGGAATCAAATGGGCTGAAAATCATTCTCAGTGAAAACATAAAAATGTTTAAGCAAAATTTGGCCGGTTTGATAAAAATTTGACCCAAATACCAAAGAGGAAAATGTTGCACAAAGTTAACGCAAATTTTTTTATGTAGGGAAATGCAAGAAAGTGAATGGAAAAGCAAGAAAAAGAAAGTAAAGATCTCATACAGAATTTTTATAGTGGTTTGGCAATATGGGCCTATATCCACTTAAAGAATCTCTGTTAGTATTCCGCTAATTTATTATTACAAGTGATTGAGATCCATTTTGATCCTTGATTACACCGAATTTTAATGGCTATCTTGAGAGAAGTTAGCCAAAAAAATAAGCTCTCCTCTAACGAAGATTATTTTATGTATTTATAGAGGTGAACGAAAAAATATCTTTCTCAAATCTCGTCTACAGAACCTCGCACCATAGAAGAAGTCCTCCAAAAAATCTCGACCTAGATTCCCTAGGGTTAGAAATAGTTACCGATCCCCTACGGAGAGGGATCTGTACCGATCCCAATAGGGGGCCCATAGGTTTTTTGATCCCTCTTAGTGGCTTGCCTAAATGTTTACTTCGTGATTTCAAAGTTGTTTTGCATAGTCGCCTGGGTGTTTTTCTAAAGACATCGATGGATCTTTGATGAGTTGAACTACTAGTTTAAGCTACCTATAGGAAAAGGGATATGTACCGATCTCCTGCCTAGCGAAGGAACCAATCCATATTTAGTCAATTCTTAGATGTTGTTGCCTATAGGAAAAAGGGATAAGCACCGATCCCCTGCCTAAGGGAGGTGCCAATCCATACTTAGTCAATTTTGAGATATTGCAATTTATAGGGAAAGGGATAGGTGCAGATTCCATAGGAGGTACCGATCCATACTTAGTTAATTCCAAGAGGCTATTCACTTGAGTCCGCATGACTATTATCTTGTGTTCTTATCTGTTTTGGGTCTCTGGACCCTAAGATGATTTTTTTGGGTTGATTGCCTCTATAATTATGGAGTTGGACATTTCCAGTCAGCCTAAATACAGCCAGTCCAAAAGGTCGGATAATAATTGTGAAATGAGTGATAATAGAACCATTATCCGAAGCGACATAGAGCCTTCTTTATAAGAACAAAAAATAGTGCTTTGACTTGGGACATTGATTTGTATAACACATCCAGATGCTGGGGTGCATTAGACGAGATCTTTCATTCGAACCATCTCATCAAAGCTTAATCTTTGATTCTTATTTGACTAAAACTCAATGAAGCCTACAATAACATATTGCATGTGTAAAAGCTTAGTGTACTTGCAAAACTAAAGTTTGACTGTAGGAAACCCAAAGCATAAGTGGTCATGGCTAGAAGCTAAAACCAATTAATGAACAAACCAAGACAAACCCAAGGTTCTTTGGTGTTAACTTCGAGTTTGAGTGAGGGATTTCCCATGGCAACTCGAAGCTTAAGTTGGTTGAGGCACAAAGGAATGGCCAGCCATAAATCAAAGTCATGACCATCTCTTGGCCTTAGGAGAATGACGATATGTGAGATACGATGGCGGCATTACCTATGGTAGCTAGGATGGCGCTATGCCCTAAGGATCCACCTCGATTAGACTTAGATTTGGAAATAGAAAATCTAGAAAATAGGGGATGAATTGATCGAGGTGATGGAAGAAGCTTTAAAGACAAAGTTGGCATCAACTATTGGTGTTGTAGGTGCGGCGGCGACGTGGTGATAGGGTCGAAGTGTCAAATGGCGATTGGATGTTATGGTCGAGAGAGAAAGGATAGTCCAGGGTTAAGGAGTTATGATTGAAGATAAGAGCAGTAAAAAAATGCTAAGTCCCAAGCCTTTTATATAAGTTAATTTGCAATAGAAATCATGTCGTTATTGGATTTGGTCATACATGCATGATTAGCAATTTTTTGAAAAAAGAAAGCAGGAGAGAAATCATACCTGATCGAGACATACTACGATCTCCAAGATTATTAAAGTCTTTGATTACATGGAAAGTGATAATATGCTAGCTAGTTCAAGTGTTGAACAGTTATCTTCAAAAAAATATGACATTCCAAATAAGGTTGTTGGCTGCTTGAAAACCCCTGGGCAATTAAGACGATACTATTTTCCTTGATACAAAGCATGCTTTGTTTAATGAAAGCATACTCAGGCAGGCAAGTGTTACCTAGTGTAAAAACCCGCATATTTGTCGATTTTAAATTTAAATATTTTATTTAAATATTTTATCGATACTTGGAATTTAGTCCGAAAAGCTACTTTTTGCATACGGCCGAATTAGGACTCGGGTCCACTTCCATTGAGTTCAAAACGCCGTTTGCGATCTTTTTGAGTATAAACTTTGATATGTTTGGAGTTAGAGGAATTTTGCCACTTTTTACTTAGGGCTTTGGTTTGGGCTGATCCCAATAACTCCACTTACGTATTCAGTCCCAACCCTCTCCTCTTCATTTACTTCCTTTCTATTTTCCTAATACTCAAGCTTTTATAACAATGGAGAGTGGAATGGGAAATTGAAACTCAAGCCCTAGTATTCTTTTGCAAATCAAGCTCTAACTCCAAACTAATAGAAGAACCCATTGGTAAGCCTTCTCTTCATCTTCTCCAACTCCTTCTCTCTTGAATTTCATAAATTCCTAAACCTAACTTTGGGAATGTTCTTCTTTTTGAGCATAGATTCAAGCTCGTTTGAGTTGTGTTGAAGAGTGGCTGATTCTTCCTTTGCTTTCAAGCTTCTTCTTCATTTGTTTGGGTTCAAAGGTGAGATTTTTATCTCACATCTTTGTCTATAATTACCTTCGATTGTTAGGTATGAATTCCTAACACTTATTCTTGTGCGATTGATTTTGGTTTGGATTGATTTGGTGTATATTCCAATTTTTGGTGTTTTAAAATCAAAATCTATGAAAATCCTATTATGGATATTTGGACATTGATATTTGAGGCGTATCGAAGAGCCTTTAAGGCTGGGTTGTCGCTTGGCGTAAATCCTTAGTCGTCTTTGCTCGTCCGATCGCTTCCGATATTTATTTCGGCCATTTTTGGTCTAGGTTCAGGGAATCCCCTGAACTCCAGTTTCAGACGTTTGAAACGTTAGATTCAGACGTTTGAATATTATTCTGGGAAGATTTTTATTCCCATATTCAGACGTCTGAATGTATATTTCAGACGTCTGAATTGGTTCATTTGGAACCAGAAAGGAAATAGGCTAAAAAGTGCCTATTTCAGACGTCTGAAATCAAGGATTCAGACGTCTGAATTCTGTTTTGGAAAATATTTTATTTTCCAGATTCAGACGTCTGAATCTGCAGTCTTTTGCCTATATTGCCTATTTTGTTTGAATTTCCAACTTTAATCGATTCGTGTTGATTCCCTTTTGTTGTTATCATTTATTATTGATTTTGATGACATTTTATTCGTGATTTTTGGGAATATCCATTTTGATGGATTCAGTATCGATTCCTTTGGATTTTATTCACGTCTTTGAATGTGAATTTTGATGATTGATTGTTTCTACAATCATTTCTATGATTTGTCACTTTAAAAATATAAAGGTTTCAATACTAGTAGTAAATATCAAAACTCTTTCGTCAAAGCAATCTTCAACACTATTTTATTACCAAACTTGTTTATAAAACCGTTTTCCGATCTATTAGTATATACAAACCTTTACCTCACTCGGATGAGAAATCTAATTAAACGACTTAGTAAAACAAGTGGTATGAAACGCTTGCGTTCACTTCGTCGGTTAATTCTTGGACTTGTTCGATTGAACCTCTTGTGACAATTTTCTAGTGAAGATTTACAGTTTGTTCGTAAATATTTAAGTTAAGCAAGTGGTTATAGGAGACGAGGCTAAGCTTTTATATTTACTAGCTTAGTGTAATTGACACTTCTCGTTGATTATGACGATCATCTTATGATTTAGACTAGCAATTATACGATGTCTCTTTGTTTGCAAGGTTAGACTAGACCTCATTGGTGTGATTCCGACTCACTCATATCTCTTTGTCCGCAAGGTTAGTCTAGACACCATTTGTGTGATTCCACTCACACATACCTTTTTGTTGCGAGGTTAGGCTAGACACCATTTGTGTGATTCCACTCACACATACCTTTTTGCTTTTTGGTTATCCTAGACCTCATCTGGGTGATTCCGACTCACCTATATGGGGTAGCTCCCCATGGTCTTCGGACCGTCATGTGATATGCCTCTTTCCCTTTTTCTGTGATTTCTGGATTTCTTGTGTTGATTTCTGGAATTTATCTCATTGACTTGTTATGAGTACAAGTTTAGGGTATGATGCCCTCTTTGGATCTTTGAGAAGATTCTTGTGATATTGATTTATCTCTTATTGATTGATCTTCTGTTGATCATCATTTGCATACTTATAGTAGTATGTCAGTATGGATATTTTATGTTTATGCCATATCTTTTATTTTATACCATGTCATCTGATATTTATAGCTAGACTGATCCATATATTATTTTCTTAAATAATACTCGGGTCAGACTGAGATGTTACATGTGCTTCTGCTTGACTTCTTCCCAGGATTTGCTACTCTGACTTTTGGCTAACTATTTAGATTAGCAGTTTTTGTTGTATACACTTGAGATATCAACTCGTAGTTGTATTCTTTTGTATAGCACGTGTTGCTATTCTTTTGTATTATTGTGGATCTTTTTGACCACTACTCTGATGTACACTTTCATGTGTTAGTTATATATTCATATCTTTTTCCGCCTTTGTGATATGGATGTCTGTGTCTGATTTGTGTTATGCTTATTTCTATGTTTGTTTCCGAAGATTATTATAGCCACTGTGTAGTAGCTTTGAGTTTGTATCGGTGTGTCGGACTTCCTTCTGAAATCAAATGCGTTATACTATCCGACATAGCGGTGTTCGTACAAAGCAATTGCACGGATGGTCGCTCCTCAACGGCCTTATTCTCTGCACTAGTTAACAGCATTGCTCCGTAGTGTTCTTGGCTAGTGTGGGTATAGAGGTGGGGTGTCACAGCTTGGTATCAGATCCAAACTTTGGAACAATGTAGAATAATTTAACAAGGATCACCGTCCTAAGTCCACCTTAGGAGTTATGTCTTAGGATTAATTCGAGTCGTCGTATCGATTCATACTATATCCTTTATGATTCCTTGTTTTATCTCGCAAGATTGCTTGATATTCATTAGTGAATAATCTTCTTCTTTCTCTTCTTTCTCTTTTAAGGAAGAGAAATGGTTAGACCTGGTCGTCCCAGAACTGGACCATCTAGTGCTCCACCCCAAGATGGAGTTTTTATGACTACCCAGCAACTTCTTGACCTTGTCACGAATGCTCAAGCAGCTGGTTCTTATCCGGAACCTACTCACCCTAAATCTGGGTTTGCACGTTTGTGCAATGATTACACCAACCTGGGTGGGAAGCCATTTAAAGGTTCTGAAACTATCATCGAGGTCCAGGCTTGGTTGAGGACCTACGATCAAATCTTCATTCGCATGAATCTCGTCGATCTTCACCGTGTTCAGGTGGCTTCCAGTATGCTCTAAGAGAGAGCATTGGACTGGTACGAACTTCTTATTTCTGAGGTTAATGAAGCGGATCTCACCTGGGAGAAATTTCGGACACGCTTCGAGTTAAAATTTGTACCAGAAGCAGAGAAGGTAACTCTGGCTCGACGCTTTGTAGACCTTGTTTAAGGTGAGTCCTTTGTGACTGATTACGTCGCAGCCTTTGAGTCGCTTTCCAAATATGGGGTTGAATACATCAACACCCCATTGAAGAAGAACCAGAGGTTCGTTTATGGCTTAAACAAAAGCCTCAAGAAGCCATTACTTCTAAAGTTAGAAGTTCCTTTCGACCAACTTATAGATATCGCTCTTCGTTTGGAAGAGGCTGATAAAAAAAGTGATGTTGAAGTAGTAGCTTTCAAACCCAACTTCAACAACAAAAAGAGGCCCAGTAAATTCAAAGGCCCTTATCCCAACAAAAAGGGTAAGCAAGCAACCCCTGTGTCAAAGTCTCCTTCTCCTAGTGGTGCGAGATGCTTCAACTGTGGATCTGGGGATCATTTTGCGAATAAGTGCTCTAAGCCCAAATCTTGTCGCTATTGTAAGAGCCCGGATCATTACATACATCAATGCCTCAAACGTGAAGGCAAGAAGGAGGGAAAGTTAAATGTTGCTCAAGCCCCTGGCAACACATCTTGTGGTCAAGGTATATCTCATTCTATCCTTGATGGTGTTATTATATTTCGTGATCAACCTATTCGAGTTCTCTTTGATAAGGGTGCATCCCATTCTTTTATATCAAAGGAACTTGTCGATACCTTTTCTTTAAGTGTTGCTGCTTTAATGACTTCTTTAAGAATTGTTAATCCGGTTGGTGGATCCGCAACTCTTAGTTTGCTTTGTAAAGATGTGGAGATTATTTTATGCGATTTTTCCTTCCTAGCCGATTTGCATGTCATGCGTTATTTAGGCTTTGGAATGATTTTGGGAATGGATTGGCTTAACCATTATGAAGCTCACATCCTATGTCCCGAGCGGACTATTTATCTCCGACACCCGCAATCTGTAAAGCAGATTTCTATTATTCTTAAAGATTCGGATTCTTCTTTGATTGCATCTTTATATTCTTTAAATCCTCGTGATGACGATAATGATGATGAGGAAGATGTCATTGCTCTTATTCACATTGTTCGTGAATTTTCCGACATATTTGAACCCGTTTTAGGATTGCCACCTAAGCGAGCAATTGAGTTCAAAGTTAATCTTATCCCTGGAGCTCAACCTATTACTCGTCCTCCTTATCGCATGTCTAATAAGGAGAATGAGGAGATGCGCAAACAATTATCCGAATTGGCAACGAAGCAATTTATTCACTCTAGTTCCTTGCCTTGGGGAGCTTCGGCTATTTTCGTGAAGAAATCTGATGGTACACTTAGACTTTGCGTTGACTACCGCAAGCTTAATGATCTTACTATCAAAAATAAGTATCCTTTACCTTGGATTGATGATCTATTTGACCAACTTAGCGGTGCTAGAGTCTTTTCACAATTGGACTTGGCTACCGGTTTTCATCAGCTTTGTATTGCTGAGGATAACATTCCTTTGACATCGTTCCGTACCCGTTATGGATCTTATGAATGGCTTGTTATGCCATTTGGTTTAACGAATGCTCCGGCTTATTTCGTTGACCTTATGAATCGAGTTTTCAAAGATTTTCACGATCGATTTGTTCTCATCTTCATTGATGATATTCTTGTGTATTCAAAAACCGAGGAGGAACATGAAAAGCATCTTCGGATTGTGTTGGAAACTCTTAGGAGTAATCATTTAAAAGCAAAATTTTCTAAATGCCATTTTTGGCAATCTCGTGTGAAGTTTCTCGGTCATATTATTTCCGAATCCGGAATTTCCGTGGATCCTTCAAAGATTGAAGCGATTCAAGATTGGAAAAGACCTGAGAGTGTGACTGAAATCCGTAGCTTTCTCGGATTGGCGGGCTATTACCGTCGTTTTATTAAAGACTTTTCTAAAATTGTCGTACCTCTCACTAGCTTAACAAAGAAAGGTGTTAAATACGTTTGGTCGGACAAATGTGAAGCTTCTTTCCAGAAATTAAAGGAACTCCTTTCCGATGCTCCTATTCTTGTGATTCCCGATGGAAACCAAGATTTTATTGTTTATACCGATGTTAGTCGCATTGGTTTGGGTGCCGTTCTTATGCAAAAAGAATGTGTTATTGCTTATGCTTCTAGGTAATTGAAGCCGGCCGAGACTAGATATGTCACACATGATTTAGAACTCGCGGCTATTATTTTCGCTCTTCGGATTTGGCATCATTATCTTTTAGGAGAGAAATTTGTTCTTTATACCGATCATAAGTCTTTGAGGTATTTATTTTCTCAAAAGGAACTTAATTTGCGTCAACAACGTTGGCTCGAGTTCCTTGCTCCTTATGATCTTGATATTCTTTATACCCCCGGTAAGGGTAATCGTGTCGCCGATGCTCTTAACCGTAAGCAATAAGAAGTTATGATGATATCTGAGTGGAACGATCTCGAGATCTTATCCACTTGTGAGATTCGAGACCGCGTATCTGATTTATGCTCATCATTTGTTTTATGTAGCCTTGAGGCTCATCCTTCTTTTTTAGACCGCATTCTTGAAGCTCATAGGCTAGATCCCGACTTGGCTCTTCTTGGCCAAATTTTTAAGGATAGAATTGATATTTAAGGTTTGAAAGACTTTGATATTGATTCTCGTGGCGGCATTCAAAAATTTGGTAGACTTATCGTGCCAAATATTAGCGATCTTCAAAAATACATTTTAGAAGATTCCCATCGTTCTAAATTTACCATTCATCCCAGTAGTAGTAAAATGTATACGGATATGAAGCGACTTTATTATTGGAAGGGAATGAAACTTGACATCGCTAACTTCGTTAAGTGTTGCAGGACTTGCCAACTCGTTAAGGCCGAACATCAAAGGCCCGGTGGGTTATTGCAACCTTTAGAAATTCCAATTTGGAAGTGGGACCAAATTTCCATGGATTTTATTGATGGCCTTCCCCTTTCTCGTTCGGGTTATGATAGCTTATGGGTGATTGTTGATAGACTTACTAAATCTGCCCATTTTATTCCCATTCGGTCTAACCGAACCTTTCCTCTTTTGGCCAAACTTTTTGTCAAAGAAATTGTTAAATTGCATGGAGTTCCTACTTCTATTGTCAACGATCGTGATCCATTGTTTACTAGTGGATTCTGGAAGAGTCTTCAAAAAGCTTTAGGAACGAAGCTTAATTTTAGCACCACTTATCACCCCAGTCCGATGGACAAACCGAGCGTGTGAATCAAACTCTTGAAGATCTTCTTCGTGCTTGTGTGCTTGATTTCGGTGGAAGCTGGGAAGATCATATTCCTCTTGTTGAATTTTCCTATAATAATAGCTTCTAATCTAGTATTGGTATGGCACCTTTCGAGGCACTCTACGGAAGGCCATGCCGATCTCCTTCTTGTTGGCTTGAGGCTGGTTTTAGGTCCAGACTTTATTCGTGATTCTACAGAAAAGATTGAACTTATTCGACATAGGATGAAAGAAGCCCAGAGTAGACAAAAATCCTATGCCGATAATCGAAGAAGGAGATAAGAATTTTCTGTTGGAGATCTTGTTTTTATTCGTGTTTCACCTATGTAAGGTGTTGTACGTTTCAGTCGGTCGGAAAAGTTAGCACCTCGATATATTGGGCCATTTCCTATCACTGAACGTATTGGTTCCATGGCTTATCGTCTATCATTACCGGCTCAGTTTTCTGCCATGCATGACGTGTTTCACGTTTCTCAATTACGGAAATGTCTTCGAGATTCCGATTCTATTCTTGAGCCCGGTGTTGTGGAAGAGATTGAAGTTTCGCCTAATTTAACTTTTGAGCAGCATCCTATTCGAATTATTGCTTCGGAGGTCAAACGCCTTCGAAATAAAGATGTCCCGCTTGTGAAAGTTCAATGGTCTTCAAATCTTAAGGATTGTTCTTGGGAATCTAGAGAGTTCATCGAACGAACACATCCGGACTTACTTTCCCGTGCTCTTTTAGGCGAACCTTTTATTTCGGATTTCTTTTGTGTTGAATACGCTCTTGTGGTTGTTACTATATATCTTCTTCTTAAATATTGCAAGGACGCAATTTCTTTAAGGAGGGGAGTCTGTAACAACCCGCATATTTGTCGATTTTATATTTAAATATTTTATTTAAATATTTTATCGATACTTGGAATTTAGTCCGAAAAGCTACTTTTTGCATACAGTCGAATTAGGACTCGGGTCCACTTCCATTGAGTTCAAAACGCCGTTTGCGATCTTTTTGAGTATAAACTTTGATATGTTTGGAGTTAGAGGAATTTTGCCACTTTTTACTTAGGGCTTTGGTTTGGGCTGATCCCAATAACTCCACTTACGTATTCAGTCCCAACCCTCTCCTCTTCATTTACTTCCTTTCTATTTTCCTAATACTCAAGCTTTTATAACAATGGAGAGTGGAATGGGAAATTGAAACTGAAGCCCTAGTATTCTTTTGCAAATCAAGCTCTAGCTCCAAACTAATAGAAAAACCCATTGGTAACCTTCTCTTCATCTTCTCCAACTCCTTCTCTCTTGAATTTCAGAAATTTCTAAACCTAACTTTGGGAATGTTCTTATTTTTGAGCATAGATTCAAGCTCGTTTGAGTTGTGTTGAAGAGTGGTTGATTCTCCCTTTGCTTTCAAGCTTCTTCTTCATTTGTTTGGGTTTAAAGGTGAGATTTTTATCTCACATCTTTGTCTATAATTAACTTCGATTGTTAGGTATGAATTCCTAACACTTATTCTTGTGCGATTGATTTTGGTTTGGATTGATTTGGTGTATATTCCAATTTTTGGTATTTTGAAATCAAAATCTATGAAAATCCTATTATGGATATTTGGACATTGATATTTGAGGCGTATCGAAGAGCCTTTAAGGCTGGGTTGTCGCTTGGCGTAAATCCTTAGTCGTTTTTGCTCGTCTGATCGCTTCCGGTATTTATTTCGGCCATTTTTGGTCTAGGTTCAGGGAATGCCCTGAACCCCAGTTTCAGACGTATGAAACGTTAGATTCAGACGTCTGAATATTATTCTGGGAAGATTTTTATTCTCGGATTCAGATGTCTGAATCTATATTTCAGACGTCTGAATTGGTTCGTTTGGAACCAGAAAGGAAATAGGCTAAAAAGTGCCTATTTCAGACGTCTGAAATCAAGGATTCAGGCGTCTGAATTCTGTTTTGGAAAATATTTTATTTTCCAGATTCAGACGTCTGAACCCTTGATTTCAGACGTCTGAATCTGCAGTCTTTTGCCTATATTGTTTGAATTTCCAACTTTAATCGATTCGTGCTGATTCTCTTTTGTTGTTATCATTTATTATTGACTTTTGATGACATTTTCTTCGTGATTTTTGAGAATATCCATTTTGATGGATTCGGTATCGATTTCTTTGGATTTTATTCACGTCTTTGAATGTGAATTTTGATGATTGATTGTTTCTACAATCATTTCTATGATTTGTCACTTTAAAAATATAAAGGTTTCAATACTAGTAGTAAATATCAAAACTCTTTCGTCAAAGCAATCTTCAACACTATTTTATTACCAAACTTGTTTATAAAACCGTTTTCCGATCTATTAGTATATACAAACCTTTACCTCACTCGGATGAGAAATCTAATTAAACGACTTAGTAAAACAAGTGGTATGAAACCCTTGCGTTCACTTCGTCGGTTAATTCTTGGACTTGTTCGATTGAACCTCTTGTGACAATTTTCTAGTGAAGATTTACAGTTTGTTCGTAAATATTTAAGTTAAGCAAGTGGTTATGGGACACGAGGCTAAGCTTTTATATTTTCTAGCTTAGTGTAATTGACACTTTTTGTTGATCATGACGATCATCTTATGATTTTGACTAGCAATTATGCGATGTCTCTTTGTTTGCAAGGTTAGATTAGACCTCATTGGTGTGATTCCGACTCACACATATCTATTTGTCCGCAAGGTTAGTCTAGACACCATTTGTGTGATTCCACTCACACATACCTTTTTGTTGCGAGGTTAGGCTAGACACCATTTGTGTGATTCCACTCACACATACCTTTTTGCTTTTTGGTTAGCCTAGACCTCATCTGGGTGATTCCGACTCACCCATATGTGGTAGCTCCCCATGGTCTTCGGACCGTCATGTGATAGGCCTCTTTCCCTTTTTCTGTGATTTCTGGATTTCTTGTGTTGATTTCTGGAATTTATGTCATTGACTTGTTATGAGTACAAGTTTAGGGTATGATGCCCTCTTTGGATCTTTGAGAAGATTCTTGTGATATTGATTTATCTCTTATTGATTGATCTTTTGTCGATCATCATTTGCATACTTATAGTAGTATGTCTGTGTGGATATTTTATGTTTATGCCATATCTTTTATTTTATACCATATCATATGATATTTATAGCTAGACTGATCCGTATATTTTTCTTAAATAATATTCGGGTCAGACCGAGATGTTACAGGTGCTTCTGCTTGACTTCTTCTCGGGATTTGCTACTCTGACTTTTGGCTAACTATTTAGATTAGCAGTTTTTGTTGTATACACTTGAGATATAGACTCGTAGTTGTATTCTTTTGTATAGCATGTGTTGCTATTCTTTTTTATTATTGTGGATCTTTTTGACCACTACTCTGATGTACACTTTCATGTGTTAGTTATATATTCATATCTTCTTCCGCCTTTTTGATATGGATGTCTATGTCTGATTTGTGTTATGCTTATTTCTATGTTTGTTTTCGAAGATTATTATAGCCACTGTGTAGTAGCTTTGAGTTTGTATCGGTGTGTCGGACTTCCTCCCGAAATCAAATGCGTTATACTATCTGACATAGCGGTGCTCGCACAAAACAATTGCACGGATGGTCGCTCCTCAACAGCCTTATTCTCCGCGCTAGTTGACAGAATTGCTCCGTAGTGTTCTTGGGTAGCGTGGGTATAGAGGTGGGGCGTCACACCTAGCGTTTGGACTGAGAAGCTACTGATTTGATCATAATGTTGAGAAGAAAATGGAATGGTCAAGAGTTAAAACATGCTTGGAATAGCTAAGAAGAGCAACTTTGGAAAGCAGAGTGGTAAACTACATGGTCAGTATCGACCATAATTGTGGGCAATATCGAGCTGATTGTCCAAGAGGGGCATGCATATAGGCTTTGGAGGATTTAGAACATGGAAAATATACTAGATTTAAAAGTGCACTAACAACCATTATGGTCGGCATTGACCACAATTGTGGTTAATACTAACATGATTTTTCTCTTTGAGTTGACTTGTTATTCCTCTTTTCTCTCTTGGATCTAGTTTCTTACCTGGTCTTTTGCAATCTAGCGGCTATGGTAGGCGATTTTGCTAAAAATATAAGAACTAGAGAAACTTAGAGAGTTGGTCTTCTTGTTCTTCATATCTTTTTCTCCTCTTCTCCTTTGTCACTAATGGTTGTACTCTTGCTTATATAGATCTAAATAGTTGTAAACCTCTTGTACTTGTGACGAATCCAAATCTAATAACAATAAAATGGATGTAGGCATGAGCTTTGGTCGAACCACTATAAAATTCTCTACGTTCTTAGTGCTTTTGTTTATATTATTTATATATATATCTTTTTTTCATTAGATTGAGGGTGTTGTGCCATCTTTTGGTCCATTGGAAGTAGTTGGTGTTTATTTTTTATTTAAATTTCAAACAATCATTGAAGTTAGTACCTGGATTGTTAGTAGCTATAGAGATTAGGCATGCGCATATGGATCATATTGGTTCAAGCCTAATGGGTTATATGATGTTAATAAATATTATAGAGAAGATTGCATAGGGTGAAAATTCTTCTCATTTGGATTGGTCTTCTATTGATTATAAAGGATATTTATGGTGTAACAGAAGATTATTTGTCCTAGAAGTTAAGGAGTTGATTCATAAGGTTTTATTAGAGTCTCACCGTTCTAAGATGACTATTCATCCTAGCGATTACAAGATGTACAGAGATATAAAGAAGGTTTCCTATTGGTCGAGGATGAAGAGGTAGGCTATAGAGTACGTTGTTAAATGCTTGACTTGCCAATAGGTCAAGGCCGAGGAGAGAAAGTTGAGCGGATTATACTTCCACTAGGCGTTCCATCATGGAAATAGAAGCGCATATCCATGGATTTTATAGATGGTTTTCCAAGGAGGCGAGGAGGAAACAATGCATTTGGCTTAAAGTTAATCTTTTGACAAAATGTTCTCATTTCATTCTAGTATGGAGTACAAGGATAAAAACATCATTAGCTACTTTGTATGTGAGAGAGGTTATTTGGTCATACGGAGTTCCAACGAGCATAATTAGTGATAGAGACCCAGTAACAACCTGCCGTCTTTGATGTCCCAATTTACGTCTATAAGTGAGACTAATATCGTGAATTCCATTAACGACACATCGTTTGAGGTAACATATAAAATAGATCATAGTGTTGTCTACAAAAATTTACAGTTTTTGAAACTTGTAGCGAAAGGAATTAGTATAATACTGGAAATACTATATTCCCAATAAAATAAACTTTAACTGTAATCTATAGGTATAAAATATCCTTAATCAATAAAAAATAAATAGTTCGAATGTTCAGGAAAATATCAAATAAAAATAGGTAGCTAATAGATAAATGCATGTCTCCGTCGTACCACTACTAGTCCTCTCTATCTATTTCACAGAGAAAAATAAAAGGAGAAAAGGATAGATTAGGTAAGACATAAGTCTAGTTTTGAATTTTATAATGTTTTATTAAGTCTTAATTAGATATTTTAAATACAAAATCTGAATTTAAAATTTATTGACATAGTCAAAATTAGACTGATATTTTATAGTTTATTATATATAAATAATTTTGAAATTTATACTTATACTTATATATTTTATACACGTATTAAATAGTGTTTTGCGATAATTAACACATATATAAATGCCTAATATTGTATAGTGGGTATAAATCCCAATATCTATTAATGTAAAGTTAACATGTACACATTGCTATGTTCCACATTACATTTATATATTCAAATGAGTATATATAGATAGACTTAAAACATATAAATGTTTAATTAATTAATATATATTAATTAATTAAATTAAGAAAATTAAATAAAATATGATTTTATTTATACTAAATAGATTGGATCTGGTACAACCATTAGACTTCATTGGCTCACTAAGATCTAAATAGGGAATTTTTTAAAATTCACCTGCTGTGGACCGACCAAATTCCATTAGTGGTATTAGAGCCCAAATGATCCATGCGGTCTAAATTAACAACCTTAAGGCCAACCAATAAAAATTACTTATCTGATGTGTGCCTAGGATAGCAGTATCAAGATTTAGGATGAAATAATCAATTTTCTCCCTTCCTTTGCTACTGGCTAGCCCAATGGGTGGGTTAAGTCCAAAAGGATGGCCTACCTGTAAAGGCTCGGACTGATTTGGACTTTAGGCTAATTTTCAAAATTCAATTTAAGAATTTGAAATATATTTTAAATTTAAAGTTTATGTTTAAAATATATATTAAACTTTATAAAAGTTATAAATTTATTTCAAAAATAATTTTAATAATTTTAATTTTCTATTAATTGGATTAATTAAATAAAAAATTAAAAGTTAACCAACTAAAATAAATATATACATTAATACTTGTGTGTATACGTATATAACAATAAATGTTATGGTTTAATACACACACATGTATATATGTATATACATATGTATGTATGTATATCTTAAATTATTTAAGGTAAAAATAAAATAATACTTTAAATTTTTTAAATAATTTTACTAAATTTTTTTAGATAAATAAAATATTTCTTTCATAAAAAAACTAATGAAATGTTAATTAATTAATTAATAAATACATATATATGAGATATGTATATACAACTATGAGTGTTATTAACATTCATCTTAAATTGTTTAGAATGAATAAAATAAAATTTGAAATTTAAAACTAATTTAGTTGATTTGTTAATCAAATTAATAAGTTGAAATTAATTAAATATGATTTTTCTAATAATATACACATGAATACTATATAAGTTAATTAAATTATAAACAGTTATAATTGAATTAAACTTATATAATATAATTGTACAGTAAATTGGAACCATAAGAAAACCAAGTTAGGTTTATAAAATAAATACATATGTATTGTACGTATACCATGATTTTGTATGTATCTAAATATTGAATCATGAGGGTATTTCATAAGAAATACATTATCACTACGCCATAGATGGCCTATTGCAATGAAAATACAAGATGTTGCTAGCTACAATGTAACGATAGTTATGTTGATTTTTGTCTATTACAACATTAGCTTCAGGATGTTAGCACAGATATCAACACTATGTTGCAATAGCTATAGACTTATAAAAATATTATAAAAAATGAGCGCGGGCTGAAAAAAAAGCGGGCTGAAATAATTTTTAACGTGGGAAGCAAAAACAAAGCGGCAAAAGCTAACAAAATACTGAAGGGTTTCACTCAAACACTTAACAAAATATTGAATTAACCGCTCCATTACCCAGCCCATTCCAATATCGCATAACAAAAGCTACAAAACATAACCCCAAATTTTTCATCACGTCCGCCACTTTCATTTCAACACATATGTCTTTCCCAAAAATTATCAGATCTACAAATTTTCTCGTTACCTAATTGTTCCCAAAAAATTCAGATTACCACAAATTTGCAGTGCCGCCCTAGCCGACTGTTGAGGCATCGATTACCTAGCCATTGACCAAACACAAATTTAGATCGGCCTTCAAATTCAAATATGCTGAATGCTACTAGGAAAAGGAAAAACGTGAGTTTGCATTAATTATGTGTTTTTTTAGTTTTTATTTGTTTTATTTAGTTTTTATTGACCGTATAATTTATCATATGCTGTAATATTGGGATATGAACTGAAAATATGTTCAAAATTGTATACTGTTAGTATACATCTGTTATATATACTAACAGTATGTGTATAGTTTCAATTCACAGCAACATGTTGTGAACTGAAATCCCAACATGCAAACATGCAATATTGCATAGAAGTTGTGGTTTGAATTAAAATTATGAACTGCTATATATATATATATATATATATATATATATGCGAACATGTATAACTCAGTTTGTATATCAGTTGATAATTAAACTGATATAGTTGTACTGTTGTGACTTAAACTGAATATAGTTGTTAATGTATATAAGTTGTAATTGATTTTTACATTTAATTAAACTGTGTATTGCATATATGTATAGTTGATATATATCTATAGTCAATACTAAGTTTAATTAAACTGTGTAATTGTTATTTACATTTAATTAAACAGTTTGAATATTAAGTTTAACGCAGTTATGTCAGTTCTTATATCAATAGTTGACACTAGATTGCAATTATGTACCGTGTAGTTTATATTTCTGTCATACTATTAAACTGTATAGCATTATACTTTGTAATTGTTATTTGTTTGCACATATATTCGATATAATAGTAATATTCTGATATGGTGTCAATAATGTATCTCAATGCTTATAGTTTGCTCATTCAGTTTTCTCTTTAACATGCTAGATTGTGTCCTTTTGCTCATTTAATCGTTGGTTGTATATATTAAGATCATATTTAATATGGTTCAATTTGTTGCTATCAATTGCTTCTATCTTGTTGTATTAACAAAGGTTAAATGTGACTATAATTTGATTGACCCTAGATCGAAGTGTGATTAGTTGGGTAATTAAGAAAATAATCCACATAGTATTAATAGGTTAACCGACCGTACCCACCTCTAGTATATAGCTAAGTGACATCCTTGTTATGTACTGTCATATTAATATTCTACTGGCTTTATGTTTTTGATATTGTTTTGTCGTTTATCAACAGTGCATTGTAAGTTATGTTCTGAATGAACTTTCTAATTGGTGCCTTATCCATCAGCAGTTGTATTTTTCTTTGGTTTATTTGAGATCTAACCACATTGTATGTGCACTATTTGAGTTTTATTATTAGGACAACAATAGAAAGGCTAACATAACCTAGGCTACAATGTCATACAAATGCTATTGATGAATTGTTTTGGATTAGGCAAAGATATACTCAACGTGATACAGATTCAACCACTTGCCTATGTGTGATATGATCCATCCATTTTTCAGCGTTCGCTGAACCCTAGATTCACTATTTGTTTCTTTTCCTCTATGAGGTAATCCTTTTCCTCTTATTGCTTATTATAGGATTTACACTTCATATTTTAGCATGTTGCCTCGAACCCCAAATCGATTGCTATGAACTTGTAATCATTACGATGTTGGTGAGTTATGTTCCATAATTATTGTGCTTGATTATGTTGTATGAATAGTTGGTTTAATTTAGGATATTTATAGTTTAATCTCTATGTTTTTTATAGTTCAAATTTTATGATTATGTTGATTGTGAGAAGATTATTATCATAGAATTACTTATTTTAAACTAATATTTATTTTGGTAACCTTAATGTAATTTAGCTTTGTGCTCATCCAGCTAGTCTTGTATTTGAATATTAGGTATCTTATTAATCAATCTTTGGTCTAATTACTGGCAACATTTGGCTATAGGGACTACTTAAGGTTAGTGAAGAAGGGTTCACCGTTCTTGCTTCTAACATTGATGATGGCTCAATAATCAGGTTTTTGTCTTTTGTTTTATAGTTCCAGCTTATTAATTGAATTAGATGCTATCTTCGGTTACTGACTCAAACTGTGCTCTTTTTATTACATAGCACTTTCATCGTCCCTAAATGTCTGTCTGTTCTGGATGATTTCTACACAAGGAATAGTTATAACTTATAAGGCCATGAACATTGTGTGACTAATACAAAATTTATTTCCCACAATATAACAGTACTATGTTCCATTGTGTATTCGGTTAATGCAGTTTGCTCTACTTCAAATCACCAGGCCGACTTTTAATCAACTATGTCATGCATGATTAAACATTTTTATTTTCTGTATTAAGATTGGCAGATTAAGCCGTTGAAGCTTATGATGGAACTATATACTTCACAGATGCAACCAGTAAATTCAAACTTTCTGAGTGGACTCTTGATGTTCTAGAAGCTAGATCTCATGGTCGGCTCCTAAAGTACGATCCTTCAACAAAAAATATATCTACTGTTTTATCAGACCTCGCCTTTGCTAATGGCCTTGCACTATCATCCAATGGAAATTACCTTCTTGTGTGTGAAACTTGGAGGTACATAAATACTAAACTCTAATGTCTCTTACATATAGAGCTTCACTCAAATAAACTATGAATTAACTTACTAGCAGTATAAATTGGTTCTTTTATTCATTTTTTATCAATGTATATAGTACAGGGCCTTGGACGTATATATGTGGCCAATTTTTACCATTCATCTTTGCTTACTGTGATGTAGTTATTTATTTTCTTATTGGTAAATCAGGTTTCGATGCTTGAAGCATTGGCTTAAAGGAGAGTGCAAGGGGAAAACATAAATATTTGTCGATAATCTTCCTGGAGGACCAGATAACATAAATTTAGCACCTGATGGATCATATTGGATTGCCCTTCTTCAGGTTAGCCTATTTATCCAAAATTTTCAAACTACTCGTATATAAATCCAGCACTATACATAGTTTCGAATTGATTAGTGATATATGTTCTGGAAAAATTGGTTTGATATCCTTTTGCTGTCTAACTTTCTTCATTCAATTTGTATCGGTAAAACGAATCAGATGGAGAACTTTTTGTTAAAACTCGCAAGTGAAAAGAAGGAAATATGAATGCACTGGAGGCACTAGAGGCACTGATGGCACTGGAGACTCGCAAATATGAATGTACTGTTAATAAGTAGAATTTAGTATGTACTGGCTGTAACTATGAATATATTAGCTATATTTTTAAGTATGTTTGTTATTTTGTACTTGACTAAGTAAAACTTGTGTTGCTGGTTATTATAAAATGAAAAGTTCTTTGTTGCAGTGTAGTGTTGCCATTAGATATGATATAATGTTGCAGTATAATGTTGCCATAGATATGATATAATGTTGCAGTAGTATAATGTTGTAGTACATTTCCAATTTAAATTGTAAAAGGTGTTGCCATAGATATGATATAATGTTGCAGTATGTGATGTTAAATGTGGTAATAAACTGGCAAAGTGTTGCCATTGGATGGTAAAAGTGTTACCATAGATTAATGAATATGGGCCCCACAACTAAAAATGTTACCATAGATTAATGAATATGGGTCCCACAACAGGGTTCCGTAAAGGTGGGCCATAGAATTAGTGGGCCCCACAATGTGGGCCCACGTGTTAGGGCCCAGATTGTGGATCCCACTTTTTAGTAAATTTGATACCTGTGGCAACAACAGAACCGATGTTGCCCTAGGGCCGCAAAGACGTTGTCTTTGACTCTAGTGCAACGCGACAAAATGCATCACCGAGAAAGTGTTGCCTTTGCCCTTTTTTAGCCTACAGCAACATTTTTTGGCACTTCCTGCATCACTTCTTGGTGTTGCAGTATGCAATCTATGGCGTAGTGTATTCTCTAAATTGATATTACTATAATGAATATATTTATTAAAGATTATGATTCTCTAAGTTGCCCACTACCATTTATATATTAATAGAGTACTTGCATACTTTTAGTTGTTGAGCAAACTAAAGTTAAGAATGTTATGTATAGTACTATCAATATATTGACTACACGAGGTAAGATATATGCACTTATTTGTTGAGAAAACCCAAGATACATGCATTATACTTTGGTCATCGTGAAATGGTAAGTATGAATAGTTAATCTCTTCTAATTTATTGAGTATCCTCAAGGTCAATATAAGATTAGGACAAAAACCATGTGTCAAGAGTTGTATATGATACAATCGATAAAGAGTTATCCATTGCTTGCAGGCCTAGATTTGTTAAGCAAATTGAAGGTCAAAATTCCAAAGCAAGCAAATCCTAACCAACTAGAGAATTCAAAAGATCTCTATGTTTTTCTTAGAGCTTTGAGACACATAAAAATATAAGCTTATAAAAGAAATGAAATGAATACACTCAACCTTTCTAATATTGTAAAAAATATATGCTATATAAATTAAAATAATCTACTTCGATAAATTTGAGCAACCTATATATTTGGTAAATTGTTTATCAGTTTAATGTACAAATGAATTTAAATAAGATTAACATAGATATATAAAATATACTTACCAAAAAGTCTTTTGGCATCTTAGCAATTCAAGAGCTATGTAAGGGCCAAATTATAAAACTACTAAATGCATTCATAATTTAGTCAGTTAAATATTTATTTTCTTGGAATTATGTATTGTCTTCTATGAGCTCTATAACTATACAAGAATATGGATAGTTGATCCATGTTAGATCATGTAAAGTTGTACGGTGAATAGTCACGTTCGTAATGTACGAAATCACGGTGAAATTAGTTCAGCCGAGATGAACTAATAAACAGTAGTGTGAGGTTTGTACTCAATACAGTTGATTGCAGTAAGGATCTCATTGTGTTAGATATAGTACTAGACCAAGAGCTACAAGATGGTCCTAGAAATTCTATCACTGAAATGTCAGTCTAATCAATTTACATTATTTGATATCCTTAAAGGTTAAGGATGACCAAATACACTTTTGTGAAGAGCTCAATGTGAACTAGTAGTAAAAGATACCTTTGAATTATTCAATCATTTGGAAAGAAAACGAATGTCCAGGAGTGGATATAATGTAATAACCCAGATTTTTGAACATCTGGTAATTGAATAATTGACTGATTTTAACTACCGAAGCACTGATTTTTAAGTTGAACAAATAAATTTGATAGTAAATATATATATCTAGATAAATATATATTTGATAATCTCCTTATATAATTATTTAAATTGGAAAAATTCACCTTCTCAAAAACAAATACGATATGTATTTGTTTATGTATATATATAACTATATTGTAAATAGAATTTGGATTTGAAATTTAAAGTAATATCCTAAAAATAAATTGGATATAAAAACTCTTCATTCAAAACACTAAGTTTAAAATAGGATTTAATAAAAGGTTAATATGTCTTCTTTAAAATATAAATTTTGACATGCATTAAACAATTGTAGCTTAAGTAAGATTTAATAAAAAGTTTAAAATACTTTCTTTTTAAAGTATACATGAACTAAATATGGTTTGTGTATATGAAAACATAAACATAGATTAATTAAAATAGGTATAAAAACATAGGAAATTATTAAGTGATGAATTTGGATATTTATAGCTTTTGAGTAATATACAAATTACAAATGGCAAGTTGTTTTCTTCAAATTGTAATATATAAATAAAAGTGTTTGAGAAACGAGGTTAATACATATTTATTTTCACTTCTCTCTTTTCATTTCTTTTTCTTTTATCTCCTTTTGAAAATCAAAAATTACTACTTTAAGTTTTCAACCTGAATCAAACAAGCAAATTCAAATTCAACTCAAGGATTTCAAGTCTTAGATCAACTAAGAAGATCCAAATCAAATATCAGTTCCAAATCAAGGAAGAAAACTCTGTTCTCTTTAAACATTAAAGGTGAGTAAAGTGCACCTTTTGAAGTAAAATCTTTTTTATATTTGGATGCATGTGATAAATTTTGAAATGATGTGGTGGAAAATGTTGCATGAATGTATAAAATGCTTGCATGTCTATATGCAGAGGATTGTATGCATCTGTAATTAAGATACATGTCTCTGTTCTAACTTCAAAGGCTTAACACAAATTCAAAAATCAAATTCTCCGTTCCCAATCACTTTTAGGATTTGTTTTCTAAATGAAATATGTAAGTATCAACCAGATTTTATTTTTAAAAATAGTTTCATGTGAATATATTGAAAAATTATTTCAAAATTAAGAAAGATCAGTGAAAGCTAAATAAAATCAAATGTCTGAAATTCATGTTTCAAATTCAGAACTTGATTCGCATTTGAAAATCATGATTTTTGATAGAGATTTCATAATTTTTATTGTTGTGGTTGTCAAGAATTTGCGAGTTGAACGATATTAGGGATTTCGTCGATTTCCGAAGACCAGAGGGGAGATAGGCTTTGGGACTGGTGATTGGTGGAAGCTTGGGAGGTGGAGATCAACGAAAAATGACCGGAGATTCTATCATGCATCGAAGCGGCTGGACGATGACGTTGTAGGTTTCAAAGCCTTGTTGGGTTCGTCAATGTTTTCGACTCGATTTCTCCGACGTGGGTGCATCGGACTTGATCGCAGGTAGGGGATTAAGTGTGTGGGCCTGCGACAAAGGGTTGGTCGGAGTGTTGATGCTCCTGGTGGTCGAAGGTGGCAACATGGGGAGGTTCTTGGGTGATGGGTTCGTTCCAGGTTGGGTTCGCCTATGCTCGTTCTCGTTTTCATGTTCGATTTGAAGCTCTGGTGGTCGTAATCCTGTAAGGAGGTAAAGGTCAACTGGCCGACGATGGCATCGATGATCGGAGTTGATCAGAGCTTCTGTACACGTGCACGAGTATTGTTTTGTATCTGATGATTGTGGCTGTGTGTTCGAGCATGGGGAAGAATGTTTTTTTCTTGGGTGGGTCCCGAAGTCGTGTATGTGTTGTCTCGGAGGTAGTAAAAGCACGACTTGACTCGGGGATGGGCTCGTGGATTTTTAGCTTAGGTCCGGGTATTTTGTTAAGTGTATTAACCAGGTTTTAAAAGTAAATAAAAAGGCGAATTTAGTTAACAAAATGTTTTCAAACATAAGTTAGTACATAAGTTCAAAGCTAATAGTGAACAAAGTTTTCAAAGTAAAGTTTTAACAAGTTTCCAAGTGAAATTTTAAAGATTAAAATGTTAAAGTTAAATGTTTTAAAATTGTTTTGAAAATTAATTGATTTGGTTTTGAAATAATTTATATGATGATAATAATAAATTTATTTCTAAGTACTTTCAAATGGAATTTAATAATGTTTGAATTAAGCAAGTGTTTGCGATAAGTATATTAAAAACTTTAACTGAGAGGTGATTTTGAATAAATTAATTTCAAACTTTTAATTCAAATAAGTTTTAATGATTTAACTAAGTGATTAATTAAGGTAAATGGTTTATCTTAATTATTTAAGGTCTTGTAATTAAATTATAATTTATTAATGTAATTAAGGGATAGATAATTATTTAATGTAAGTAATTAGAGGTTAATTAATAAAGTAATTAAAGGATAATTACTTAATGGAAGTAATTAAAAGGATAATTAATCAATGTAATTAATTAAGGATTAATTACTTAATGTGAGAATTTATTTAATTAGTGTAATTAATTAAAGAATTAATTAATGTAGTTAATTAAAGAATTAATTAATGTTATTAATTAAAGGGTTAGCTAATTAATGTAAGTAATTTAAAGAATATTTAATTAATAAGATCAATTAAAAGACAATTAATTAATGTAAGTGATATATGGAATAATTGATTAATGTAATTAATTGAGGATCATTAATTATTGTAAACAATTTTAGTTTAATTAATTAATTACATTAATTAAAGGATGATTAGTTAATGAATAATAAATGAGTTGTAGTTAATTAATGTTAAGTAAGGATGACTAAAAAGTATTTAATTTAATTTATTTGGTAATTAAATTAAATTAATTAGAAATTTTATGATCTTTCTTATGAATTATAAACTATAAGGGAATGCCTTGGATGGTTGATATCTCTGGTATGTGATTTATGATGTTCTGTGATATGAAATGTTTTGGTTGAACTAAGATAATGTGGATGTCTATCTGATGATCAATTGTTATATGAATATGATGTTCTAAATTTAATTAAATTGTTTGTATAGACGAATTGGCTTAATGGATGACTATGGATTCGAAGAGACCGAGGTCAGGTACCGCAAATGCCCGAAACCACTTCGATTTGTAATCTACAATAATTATTTACATATTTGATTTTAGAATCAAATAGGCTGGAATGAAATAAAGTAAGTAATATGGCCACTTACACCGAGTAAAAGTTCTTAGATATTGTTTTGTAATAAGTGTTTGACCATGACAAGTTAAGAACTCGTAGTGAGGTACGAGTTATCTTGGTTTGCAAATAAGTTTTATACATAGTATTTTCAAATTATATTGGTTTACTTATGCTGGTTTCCAGCCTGACCCGGGTGTTACTTTATTGTAATGCTCGGATCAGACCGAGTATTATAGATTTTTAGTTTAGGAGGTTCTAGAGCTCATGTGGCGAGTTGGATGGTAGGAACGTATGGAGTATATCCCGCTGTGTATTGGAGTTGTTTGATTGTTTTCTAGGACAAGTTAATTATAACTGTCCAGCTTATGTATGAATGGTTGTACTCTGATATATTGAATGTAAATTGACAATTATAGCTTTTCTTGTATAAATGCTGCTATTTGTATATTATATTTTGATCCCCTGCGAATGTGAGATTCAGTGTTTTGTTTTCTATTTTTCTTCTACCTCTTTTCTTCTTTACTGTAACAATCTGGAATTTCAGGCGTCCGATTGCTCGGCATTTCTATAATGAACGCTTTATGTCAAATTTTCGGGGTCGAAAATTTCGGGTCGTTACATTTTGTTATTAGAGCTGAAGGTTAAGCGAGAACCTTAGCTCTGGCGGGTTTACTCATTAAAGATAGGGTTAATTGTACCCTAGAATGAGTTGAGTGTATTATATATGATAGCATACTTGTTATTTTCTTATATAAAGATTTTTAAATGGTTTTAAAAATGAATGATTCTTATATAAGCTTATATTTTGATATATAAAGCAATAATTTTCTAATTATTATATATATATATTAAAGAAATTGGTTGTTGGTTATTGAAATTGAATAGGATAATAAGAATACAAGTTGGAATTATACTAATTAAGTCTAATATAGGTTAGGAAGTCCCACTAAATCCAGTCTTAGAGGGAGACGGCTAAGAGTGAAGAATGGAAGACTAGACGCAGAGGGCGAAGAGCAGCTGCACATAAGGATCGAGAAGAAGCAATTCAGGAGTATGAGAAACAAGTTACGGAAAGGGCTGGACTAGGGCCTTATGATAATGTCACCTGCTACAGACGTTACAATAAGGGTCATTACGCAGCCAAGTGTAGTAAAACAAGGAAGGAATTGAAGGGTACATTCCAACGGTTTCACTCTGAGATCCTATGCTTTAAGTGTCATAAGAAAGGACATTTTCTAAACCATTGCCTTAAAGTGAGGAAGGTGAAGCATAAACCTGTAGAACCTGTCAGCGAGTTGACTGTTTGCTATCATTGTAAGAAGTCATGACACATCGCTAGAAATTGTCCCGAGAGACGGAAGAAGAGTAAGGTTATGGAACGTCCTGTAGGAGGCGTAAGGGTTATCCAGATGGATGTAGAGGTAGAAACCTTTTATGGTAAATGTTATAGGCGGGGACACCCTATTGAAAGGTGCATGTTCGGGCTTTGCCTATCGGAAGGGAGTCCCAAGATTCTTGTATGAATTCTAAGGCTCTATTCTTTTCCAAACCGCTAGGTAATGGAGAAGGCGTCTAGATTTATAACTTCTGTAAGTCTCTTACTTTGGATAAATGGATGTAATGTTTAAACTACTAGTGTGTAATCTATTAATGTATGGAATATTTTGTGGCAGTATAATCTAATATAAAATTATTGGAATTAATTCAAAGGTGGAATTGTAATGAATTAATTGAAATTTGAAATTGAAATAAATTAATCAGGAATAAAATCAAAATTAAATAAGTTTAGAACAAACAACCTGAATTGGAAATTTCAAGATGAAATTGAGATTTAACTTAGGGAAGTTAAATGGTTGGTTTGAATGGAGTTATGTGTGATCTCAAAACAAGTTTGGAATTGATAATGGATACCATTGATGGATGTTTTAAATAATTTATTACTTTAATACATCTTGCTATCATCCTATTGCTATTAATAATATATGAAATAGTGAATTGAATTATTTTTAATGAATTAAGAGGTGGATTGAGATAATATGTATATCCATTACTGAAATTAAATGGAATTAAACTTTAATTTGAAATTATTTACATAATTTTGATTTATGAAATGAAATTGTAATTATGGAATGGAATCACTTTGAACTTAAGATTTAAATGTTAAAAATAAACTTGCAAACTAAATTGTTTAAGAATTGGTTTCAAAGTTCGAAGTTAAAATTGGGTAATAAATTTGATTTTAAAGATTTAAAATTTGAACTCTAACTTAAACCTTGAAATAAGTTAAATAAAAGTAATTTAAAATGAATCTTAAACTTTTGAACTCAGAATTGAATTGTTTAAGCGAATTAGGTTGATAAATTAAAAATAAGGATTAATTTGATTAAAGTGATTAAATCAACATTTTGAAATTTAACTCGATTTTGTATAACTCGAGATGGTTTAAAAGTTAAGATTGGAATTGAAATTAATTCAAATTGAAATTTGTTTTGAATTAGTTTCAAATTGAAGTTGAATAAGTCTAAATTCCAACGGAAATTGACTTGAACTTGGGAAAGGAATTGAAGTTAATTCAAATTGAATTGGATTGAATCAATTTAATGAGATGGGAAATTGATTTGAAATGGAGATTGGGAAATTGGACCAGTTGACTCTGAAACTATTTTCAAATAAATTATTTTAATATAAAATGTTTAAAATCTATTTTCCTAGCTATTTACTATACAACCTTTCTTTTTAAAAACTTAAACTATCTTATACTTATTTTACAATTATATTGAAAACTAATTACTATTTTACATCCGTTTTATAAACTAATTACTATTTTATAACTATTTTGCAATTATCTAACTATTTTGCAACTATTTTATAATTACTTAACTACTCTACAACTATTTTACAACTAATAACTATTTTTTAACCACTTATCTATTTTCATGCTATTTTCTAAATTCAAGCTAGTTAGAGTGCAAACTATTTATAATTGAATACCAATTGAGATGAGAATTGAAGTGATAACCCAAATGAAAAATGAAGCAATTGTGAACAAATGAATAGAAATCAAAATGAATGTGAAGTAAAAGAAAATTGATTTAGCTGATAATCAATGAAGGTAAATACGTAGGATGTACATATATTATTCTATTCGCATAATGATTTGATCCAGATTCAAGCATAAAATTTTGATATAGTATATCAATCCGAGTTGGAATTTTTCACTCGATTTTCGACGGCGAACCCTAGATATGGATTTTTGATTAGTTTTGGAAATTCTCTATCGTAGTTATGGCTATGCATGGAGAATGACGGTTTCTGATCAAGAAATCAGATATGAGTCCGCACTAGCAAGTTAGGTGGACGATACTAGTTTGGAAGTGAAATTGTGTGATCAAGTAAGCGATCAGATTTGATATTGTGTATGGATGATATATGTACATTGTACGTGCTTGAATGAAATAATTTTTGTAATGGAAAATTATATTTTGAGAAATATTTGATGATTAAAAGTGGAAGTTGGATATCTCTGTTATTGGAATTCATTTTTTTAAGAGCAAGTAAGGTAGTAAATAACTTTATAAGGAAAATAAAACTTGAATATTTAATTTGGCATAACTAAAGTTATATATACTTGTCATATGATAAACTTCCCCTGTTGAATCTAAAACCAGAAGAAAAGATTTTTGAAAATATATAAGTATAAAAGGGAATTTATATAAGTATGAAGTGATCCAAGATTTTTCAAGATTATATATATCTATATATGTATATAAATGATTTTATAAGAATGATTTTGGGAAAAAGGTTTTTGGAACCCATGGATTTTGAAAGGCTTTTGATTTTTGGGAAGAATCAATTTTGGAAATTTGGAAAGCCAAGTTTGAAACTATTGATTTGAGATATCGATTTGTGTAAAGGAGATTTTTATGTGAATCATAAAGAGTATGATTTGAAAGATACTATATGTGCATAATACAAAATGTTTTGAGATTGGCTCTGGGAAAAAGGCGCTTCCATTGAAATGAATTTCTAGTAGGAGATGCATGGGTTGGTTCTGCCTTGAGCCCTAAGGGGGTTCTTAATTTGATCCTGGGAGGAAGTCTGGACTAATTGAAGTTCCTGACGATTGTGTGTGGGTAGCGAAAGTCGAGGGCGCTGATCACTACAGAGATATTTGGGTTATGCTGTGATGATAGTGTAACTCAATGTCACTGCGATCTACTATGGACCATAGCAGAAGTCAAGGGCAGTGAGTGCCTATGGTCTACGTTTGATTTCGCCAGGAGGGCGACGTAACATCGGTAAACTGCGGTCTACGAAGACATAGCGAAAGTTATGTGGCAGTGAGTGCCTACAGGCTACATTAGGACTCGACTGGTGCAGTCTGCGATCTATGTAGGAGTGGTGAAGTTTCATTTGGTAGTGAAATTCGAGGGCGCTCATGCCTACAGTTACATGTGATTTTGCCGTTATGGCGAAGTAAAACCTGGGTGCAGTTGCGATCTATGGAGGGTTCCATGGTGTAATCAAGGGGCACGGAGTGCCTACAGCTTTCTATGTATTTTGCCAGGATGGCAACGTAACCATCGTGCTAACTGCGACCATGAAAGGGGTGAAGATTTCCAGAGCATTCTCACTAAAAATGATTTCTACATTTTCAATTTTTCCTATATTTTCAAAAAAAATTTCTAAGTATTTTCACTAGGTGTTGAAAACGGGTTTACCAGTACTTATAGATTTTCAGTCATATGCCTGATCAACTTGTGAACGAATTTCTATATGAACAAGGATGGACTTATTAAAACATCGAATTATAAAAAGTATTTTTATTAAACTATTTTGATGATACTATGTAGATTTTTTTAAAAGTGTTTTAAAAAATTTAAATAAAAAGAGTTTATGGTTAAAAATGTTCATTAGAGTGATTTAGCTGATAATAAGTATTTTAATGAATTTTGGCTTCGTTTCTTTTCGGGGACGAAAAGATTTAAAGGGGGAGGAATGTAAAAACCTACATTTTTGGACATCTAAAAATTGGATAATTAACTGATTTTAACTATTGAAACACTAATTTTTAAGTTGAACAAATAAATCTGATAATAAATATTTATATCTAGATAAATATTTATTTGATAATCTCCTGATATAATTATTTAAATTGGCAAAATTTATCTTTTCAAAAACAAATAAGATACGTAATTGTTTTTGTGTATATATATAAGTAGATTGTAAATAGAATTTGGATTTGAAATTTTAAGTAATATCCTAAAAATAAATTGGATATAAAATCTCTTCATCCAAAACACTAAGTTCAAAATAGGATTTAATAAAAGGTTAATATGTCTTCTTTAAAATATAAATTTTGACATGCATTAAACACTTGTAGCTTAAGTAAGATTTAATAAAAAGTTTAAATTACTTTCTTTTTAAAGTATACATGAACTAAATATGGTTTGTGTATATGAAAATATAAACATAGATTAATTAAAATACGTATAAAAACATAGGAAATTATTAAGTGAAGAATTTGGACATTTGTAGCTTTTGAGTAGCATGCAAATTACAAATGACAAGTTGTTTTCTTCAAATTGTAACATATAAATAAAAGTGTTTGAGAAACCAGGTTCATACATATTCATTTTCACCTCTCTTTTTCCTTTCTTTTTTTAACTCCTCCTAAACTAAAAAGAAAATAGAAAATTACTGCTTTGAAGTTTTCAACCTGAATCAAATAAGCAAATTCAAATTTAACTCAAGGATTTCAAGTCTCAGATCAACTAAGAAGATCCAAATCAAATATCAGTTCCAAATCAAGGAAGAAAACTCTGTTCTCTATTAAACATTAAAGGTGAGTAAAGTGCACCTTTTAAAGTAAAATCTTTTTTATATTTGGATGCATGTGATAAATTTTGAAATGATGTGGTGGAAAATATTGCATGAATGTGTAAAATGCTTGCATGTCTATATGCAGAGGATTGTATGCATGTCTATGTTTAAGATACTCGCTCTATTCTAACTTCACAGGCTTAACACAAATTCAAAAATCAAATTCTCCATTCCCAATCACTTTTAGGATTTGTTTTCTAAATGAAATATGTAAGTATCAACCAGATTTTATTTTTAAAAATAGTTTCATTTGAATATATTGAAAAATTATTTCAAAAATAAGAAAGATAAGTGAAAGCTAAATATAGTAAAAAAAAATCGAATGTCTGAAATTCATGTAACGAATTCATACTCTGTTCTCTGTTAAACATTAAAGGTGAGTAAATTACACCCTTTAAAGTATAATCTGTTTTATATTTGGATGCATGTGATAAGTTTTGAAATGATGTTGTGAAAAATGTTGCATGAATGTATAAAATGCTTGCATGTCTATATGTAGAGGATTGTATGCATGTCTGCGTTCAATATACATGTCTCTGTTCTAACTTCACAGGCTTAAGACAAATTCAAAAATCAAATTCTCCTTTCCCAATCACTTATAGGGTTTTATTTCTAAATGAAATATGTAAGTATCAACCAGATTTTATTTTTAAAAATAGTTTCATGTGAATATATTGAAAAATTATTTCAAAAATAAGAAAGATAAGTGAAAGCTAAATATAGTAAAAAAAACGAATGTCTGAAATTCATGTTTCGAATTCCTAACTTGATTCGCATTTGAAAATCATGATTTTTGATAGAGATTTCATAATTTTTAGTGGTGGTCGTCAAAAATTTGTGAGTTGAACGATTTTCGTCGATTTCCGACGACCGAAGGGGAGATGGGCTTCGGGACTGGTGCTGGTGGAAGCTTGGGAGGTGGAGATCAATGGAAAAATGATTGGAGATTTTATCATGCATTGGAGCGGCTGGATGACGATGTTGTAGGGTTTAAAGCCCTGTTGGGTTCGTCAATGTTTTTGAGTCGATTTCTCCGACGTGGGTGCATCAGACTTGATCGCATGTAGGGGATTAGGTGGGCCTAAAGGGGAAGGGTTGGTCGGAGTGTTGATGCTTCTGGTGGCCGAAGTGGCAACATGGGGAGGTTCTTAGGTGATGGGTTCGTCCCAGTTTAGGTTCGCCAATGCTCATTCTCGTTTTCGTGTTCGATTTGAAGCTCTGGTGGTCGTAATCGAATAAGGAGCTAAAGGTCGACTGGCCGACGATGGCATCGATGATCGAAGTCGATCAAATTTTTTATGCACGTGCATGAGTATCGTTTGTATCTAATGATTGTAGCCGTATGTTCGAGCACGGGGAAATGTTTTTTTAGGGTGGGTCTCGAAGTCGGGTTTATGTTGTCTCGGAGGAAGTAAGAGTGTAACGATCCGGAATTTTCAATCCCGAAAATTCCAGATAGTTAGGAAAAGAAGAGAAGAGATAGAAGAAGAAATATAAATTAAACACAGAATCTCACATTCGCAGCGGATCAAATATAATATCAAATAAAATAACAGTTATACAAGGAAGAACTGTATCAGACAATTTACATCTAATACACCAGAGTTACAATTATTACACAAACACTGGACAGTTAAAATTAACATGTCCCAGATAAACTATAATATATCACATCAGAAATACTCCATATGTTCCTGCCATCCAGCTCACCCCTTGAGCTCCAGAACGTCCTCACCTGAAAATCTGTAATACTCGGTCTGACCCGTGCATTACATCAAAGTAACACCTGGGTCAGGCTGGAAACCAGCATGCGTAAACCCATAAAATATGAAATACTAAGCTATATAACTTAAGTGAATTACCAAGGTAACTCGTACCTTTTACTATTTCTTATAGAGATCATTTATCACATACAACAGTTTCAGGTTAAATTTATGTTACTCAATTCATCCTATTCCAGCCTGTTTAGTTTCATATATCCAATTTATAAAGAATTCAGTTTACCAATCGAAGTGGTTTCGGGTATGTACTGATACCTGACCCCGGTCTCTTTGAATTCCACGTCACCTTAACCCAAGTTATTCGTGTGAAATACAATTAAGATTTTAAATACAGTATGTCACTCTTACACAGCAATTCATCGTTTATAGATAACCACATTATTGCTATATAACCCAAACATATCATATCATAAAACATTTCATATAAGAGATATCAAATATTCCAAGGCATTCAATATCATTCATTCATCCATAAGCAAGATAAATTAACCATACCATCCCTAATTAATTTAATTAACCCCCAATAAATTAAATTAATTACTTAATTACTTTCAAATCCTGCTTATTTAACATTAATTAATTATAAATAAATTTTAATTTAATTATCATCTTAATTAATCATCATTGATTAATTATCCTTTAATTACATTAAGTAATTAACCCTTAATTAATTACACAAATTAATTATCCTTAACCATTTATAGTTATTAACCATTAATTACTCTCATTAATTACATTAATTAATAATCCTCTAATTACTTTCATTAATTAATTTTCTATAATTAATTACCTTGATCCTTAATTAATTATATTAATTAATTATTAATCACTTATATTGATTAATTTTCCTTTAATTAACCACATTAATTAACCTTTATTAATCATAAACAGTAATTACCCATCCTGTAATTACTTACCTTAATTAATTAATACCTTAATTAATTATATTAACCCTTTGATTGATTACACTAAGTAATTAATCCTTAATTACTTCCATTAAATAGTTTTATTTAATTACTTAAACTAATTAATTAACTTACAATTTAGTTACATTAATTAATACTCTCATAATTACTAGTTAAATCTTTAAATTACAATCATTAACTATTCACTAATTACTTGCACCAAGTAATTATGCTTTGATTATTAACATTAATTAGTTTATCTTTATTAATCTTATAAAGTGATTAACTTATAATTAATTCTATTAACTAATTATCCTTAATCCAACTTTAATAAAATAAAGATAAACTCTTTATTACGACTAAATACTTAATTATATTATTAAATCTCATTAGAGAACATTTAGGAATCAATTATACAATTGAAACTTCAAAATAAAATTATTTAAAATATTTAATTTATATTTGAAAACTTCCTTTGAAAACTTCCATTTACATTGCTTTCGGAAACTAGTAATATATTTTGAAAACTTGATTCACTAGATTATGTTTTTAGATTTTAAACCTATGAATACTTCCTTCCAACTTTTTAAAACCTGACTATAATTTACTTTAGATTAAAGCCTAGAACTGAAGCGCAAAATAAACACCCGAGCCAAAAAAAACTACACGAGGCCAATACCGAGCAAAATATCATCTACACAATCATAACGTCACTGGTCACCAACGTGCACGCGTGCACGTGCACGGTAGGCCCATCAACTCCGACACCTCGCCAAGGCCACTCTTAAGTCGTCGATCAACCCTTCATCGCACATGGCCACTCAGACTCACCAATTCACCAACAAATCAAAATTGAACAACATCGATCATCAGGAATAAAACTTGATGGACCAAAACTACTAGCCGACGTTGATCTCGACAACTGAAACCGGCGGCACTCCTCCCAAAGCAACTTCTCATCACCACGTCACGATCACAGCCCTCGCGATCGAGCCTGAATCACTATTTTTGTTGAGATCACCTGGACATTCAACTCAACAAAACAACACTCAAAACCCTAGATCATCGATTCTCGACCACCCCAGTCATTGATAGATACCCTCGACATTTTTCCCTTGTTGGACAACCCTAAAGCCATCCTCAATCACGATCCCGAGCCTCAAATCATCCATGATCGCCGACGATTGACAAAATACCAAAATTTGTTCATCTCAGATTATTACAACAATTCCTTATCTAAAAATCAAGGTTTTTATATCAAAATTCATTATTTTCTATTAATAACCTGTTTCTGAAATCAAATTACTAAATTATGATTATTTATTTTTGACATATATTTCGTATTTTACTGTAAAATCCCAATTTGAAATAATTTCTCGATATAAACCTTTGAGATTATTTCTAAAAGTAAAGTTATAGTCTTTAAATCATTATTCATTTAATGATCGAAACCCAAAATCAATTGGATAAAGAGAAATTGAATTTTCTATCGGGGAGCTGAGCCTGTAATATAAACAGAGCTTATATATACACATATTCACAGTCATCACAAGCATTTTATTATATATTTATATACATGCATTCAAATCCATACATTCATGCAACATTATCTACTATATTACTACAAAGATTCATCACATGCATCTTGTATAAACATAGACTAAACTATTTTTTTATGTAAGTTTACTCACCTGTTCTTTTAAAAACAGAGAATATGCTTCCCCTTATGATATGGTACTTGAAACTGAAAGTTTGATTTGCTTTGAAACTGAATTGATCTTGAATTAAATCCTAGCATTTCTGAGTTGATCCTAGATTGCTTTAGATTTTGAAAACTGGGAGAAGATGATAGTTGTTTGCTTCTCTTTTGTTTACTCGTTTTTTGTTTTAGATTTCCTTTTCCTAGTTTCCTTTGTTTTACCGACTTTTATTTTTGAAAATATGTGATAAAAGAAAATAAGAGAGGAGTATACATATAACTTGATTTTATCATCTTCTCTAAAATAAAAGAAAAATGGAATAAAAACTTGACACTTGTCAAATTTTTACATTACAAATGTTACACTCGTTTATTTCTAAGTTAAATGATTTACATTTGTTAATTTGAATGCATAATTTTTTTACACTTGTAATTTCATTTTATTAAGAGGTTTTTAACATATACTTATAGTATTTTAATATTACATTTTAATTTAGTTTTATATTAAGAATAAATATCTTAAGTGTATAAATATTTGAACTATCTCTTTATTAATCAATATGTAATTTAAAAGAAAAAGATAAAAATTCCAATTATACATTTAGAAATAATTATACTAGTTTAATATATTATAAAATCTTTTAAAGAGAACGTTATAAAACAAATCATATATACATATTATTTTAAACTCAATTTATTTTTAAAATGTTTATATTTGAATTTCAAATTCAAATTCTCCTTTAAAAACTACTTATATTTATGTTCAAATTAATACTAAATTTATTTATCTAGGAAAAATAAATAAATCTTATATTATTATAAATGATTATTACATTATTTATTTACCTAGAAATTTTTGGGATATCACAAAGAGCGCGAGTTGACTTGGGGATGGGCTCATGGATTTTTAGCTTAGGCCTAGGTATTTTTTTTAAGTGTATTAACCAGGTTTTAAAAGTAAATAAAAAGGCGAATTTAGTTAAGAAATTTCTTTCAAGCATAAGTTAGTATATAAGTTCAAAGCTAAACAAAGTTTTCAAAGTAAAGTTTTAACAAATATCCAAGCGAAGTTCAAAGATTAAGATGTTAAAGTTAAATGTTTTAAAATTGTTTTGAAAATTAATTAATTTGGTTTTGAAATAATTTATATGATTATAATAATAAATTAATTTCTAAGTATTTTCAAGTGGAATTTAATAATGTTTGAATTAAGCAAGTGTTTAAGATAAGTATATTAAAATTTTAATTAGGAGGTGATTTTGAATAACTTAATTTCAAACTTTTAATTCAAATAAGTTTTAATGACGTAACTAAGAGAATAATTAAGGTAAATGGTTTATCTTAATTATTTAAGGTCTTAGTAATTAAAGTATAATTTCTTAATGTAATTAAAGATAGATAATTATTTAACGTAAGTAATTAGTGGCTGATTAATAAAGTAATTAAAGGATAATTACTTAATGGAAGTAATTAAACGGATAATTAATCAACGTAATTAATTAAAGGATTAATTACTTAATGTGAGAATTTATTTAATTAAAGGATTAGTTAATTAATGTAATTAATTAAAGGATTATTTAATTAATGTAAGTAATTTAAAGAATAATTAATTAATGTGATTAATTAAAAGATAACTAATTAATGTAAGTGATATATAGAATAATTAATTAAGGATCATTAATTAATGTAATTAATTATAGTGTAATTGATTAATGTTAATAATTAAAGGATGATTAATTAATTTCATTAATAACAAATGAGTTGTAATTAATTAATGTTAAGTAAGCAGGATTTAAAAGTAATTAATTTGATTTATTTGGTGATTAAATTAAATTAATTAGAAATTGTATGACTGTTAATCTTGCTTATGAATTATAAACTATAAGGGAATGCCTTGGGTGGTTGATATCTCTGGTATGTGATTTGTGATGTTCTGTGATATGGAATGTTTTGGTTGAACTAAGGTAATGTGGATATCTATCTGATGAATTGCTATATGAATATGATGTTCTGAATTTAGTTAAACTGTTTGTATAAACGAATTAGCTTAATGGATGACTTTGGATTCGAAGAGACCAGGATCAGGTACCAGCAAATACTCAAAACCACTTCGATTTGTAATCTACAACAATTCTTTATAGATTGGAGTTAAGAATCAAATAGGCTGGAATGAAATAAAGTAAGTAGTATGGCCATTTAAACTGAGTAACGGTTCTTATATATTGTTTTGTAATAGTGAAAACTAGCCACAAGGGCCTCTTAGCAAGTGCATTTAGTTTCTAGGACACACAACTGAAATAATTACTTTTAAGGACAAAATGCAAAATAATTAGTTTTTAATTCCTAAAAACCAATGAAATTATGTCATTGAAAGTAATAGGTCTGCTGATTTTGGCCTTAAAAGTAATTATTCTGTTGACTTTGGCCTTGAAATTAATTTCTATGGATGTGTGTCCTAGAAACTAATTGGACTGCAAAGTTTGTCCTTCTAGTGAAATGCCCCTTTGTAATAAGTGTTTGACCATAACAAGTTAAGAACTCGTAGTGAGGTACGAGTTATCCTAGTTTGCAAATAAGTTTCATACTCAGTATTTTCAAATTATATGGGTTTACTCATACTGGTTTCCAGCCTGACCCGGGTGTTACTTTATTGTATGGGTCAGACCAAGTATTACAGATTTTCAAGTTAGGACATTCTGCAGCTTAGGTGGCGAGATAGATGGCAGAAATGTACGAAGTATATCTCGATGTGTATTGGAGTTGTTTGATTGTTTTCTGGGACAAGTACATTATAACTGTCGAGTTTATGTATAAGTGGTTGTACTCTGATATACTGAATGTAAATTGACAACTATAGCTTTTCTTATATAAATGCTTCTATTTGTACATTATATTTTGATCCGCTGCGAATGTGAGATTCTGTGTTTTGTTTTCTGATCTTCTTCTACCTCTTTTCTTCTTTACTCTAACAATCTAGAATTTCCGGTGTCCGATTGCTCGTTACTTCTACAGTGAACATATTAGTGTGAAAATTTCGGGTTCGAAAATTTTGGGTCATTACATATAACATATGCACATTTAGGATGAAAAGATTGAACGGTCACCTTTGCTTTATGTAGAGATATCGGAAATGAGAATTGTGTAAAATATTAGCACATACTTAACTAGGAATGAGAAATGTGATTTCTATTCCAGTTATGTTTTTATATAAAAAATTGTTTTCTCTAAGAGATATCTCTTCGATTTCAAGATATTTGATCAAAAATTATGACCGTAAAGTAATTTCGGTGGATGAAATAAAAATCCATAGTAAGTTATCGAACGGAGCCTCGTATTTCTTGAGATATTATAGTAATGGTGGAAATAGTGACGACATGTCATATGTTACTTATTAGTGGGCTCATCAAGTTGCAAAAGATTTATTTTGCAAAAGTACCAAGCGTTATTTATGAAATAATAACTATTTTTCATTATTGACTTAAAACAGAGTTAGTTTTATTTTAGTGTGAATGTTATGAATATTTATTTTATGATAAATCTATATTAATGGTATTTATTTCCAAAACAAAATGATGCATTAATAATGCAAAATACGTAGGTATCAGAAAGTTTTACCATTATTTTGGAAGTGTAGACTAAGCCAAATCCATGAGAAATAATATAGTAGTCATATGATTATGAGTCATATGGCACTAGTGAATTGCATCTCAAATGATCAAGGGCAATACATTAATTCAATGGAGCGACAAAAGAGTTGGCAAACTCTTCTGATACATGCACACAAATACACACACACACACATATGTATGTATGTATGCAGTTCAAAGTCTACTGGCACCAAAACAGGTCTAGTTACTCCATTAAATTCATAGGTGAATTATCATTGAAATGAACATGTATATTTAATACACAAGTACTACATTTACGATATGCTCATTGAATATAAAATGGAAATGGAAAACATAAGAAGCAATGGAAATGAACGAATTTAATTTGATCAAATAAGTGAGTACTAGAATAGGTTTCCAAGTGTACCTAAAACGAATAAGGTTCTATCTCAAAATTAACTCTTCTCTATGATACATAATGATGTATCGATAAGGATTAACCGGACTTTATTGGACAAAGAAAGATTGATGATGAGTGAAGTTAAGTTAACTTCTTTTAGTTTGGATGTGTAAGTATGTATAAGTACATAGGTTAAACTTATTAATATTTAAAGCATTGTTTATGAGATCATACAAGATAAAAATTTATGAGTAATCCCTACATATCCTTGATCAAGGAGTCGGTAGGTTGTGTAAATCAAGAGGCTTCACGTAATAGTCGTTCTTAAGGAATCTTGTATGAGCCAACTCAAAGGAGATTAGGACTAATCCATATTGGGTAACTGATTTTTTTATGAACATAAGCATTGTAAACTCAAAATTAAGTCGGTTTTATACATTAAAGTAGTTCATAAAATATTTATGAATACCTATTCCATTGCACTAAGAAATAATTGGTTTCTCAATAAACACCAACTTCACGATAAAGGAATTTCTTTTGGAAATTATAGGTAGCAAGATGGATTTATATACGATATAAAGATAAGGCTGACTATGAAAGATGAAGAGAAAATAACAATCCTAAATGGACACAACACATTATAATGTATAATAATAATTTTCGTATATTAAAGAGAAACTGTGAGTTTCATATCAATTACGAGCATTCCTCGGATGTCCATAAGCCGTGAAGACTATTGACCCTTCCATATGGCACAATGCACCAATCCTGAATGGATTCCAAGTACAATATCAAAATATTATTTTGATAGTTGTACCCAAAGGGATATGATCCATGTCTTTGAGAAGAAGAATAATACAGTTGGAAGACACATTTAAGGCTGATGGATCATATTGGACTGATTGTGCATAGATTTGATAGTTACCAAGAAGGATGACCATGGAGCAACGAATGTAGGACCTGGTCGTAGAGTTTGGATGGTTATATGAAGCAAGGATTGAACATAGTTGGTAGGTAGACGATGCAGGATGTTAGAAATATGGAAATTAGATTGGACAACCAAGGCATCGGCATAGCTGAGTGGAATCAGAGGGATTGGCATGGCACGGTGAAATTCAAGGGATCGGCATGACATAGTGAATTTCAAGGGATCGGCATGACATAGTGAATTTCAAGGGATCGGCATGACATTATGTAATCAAAGGGATCGACATGGCATGGCGAGACTCAATTGGTTGCATGAATGAAGGAATATGGATCGGCATGGTTAGTTAGACGAGGGTTCGGCATGGAAGAGTCAATGGAGGGTTCAACAGAGATGTTAGTGCATGGGTCGGTAAAGTTTATTAATTTGTAAAGCTATGTTTCAACTCGTAAGTTAGGGATCGGCATAGCATAAGAGGGTTCGACAGAAGGTAATTTTTGAGTAGATTCATATCCAAGATCAGTCAAAAGCATGAGCTCCACTGATCCAATCAACATGATATTTGAAAAGCCAACACATCTAAACACGAAGAAGCCACCAAAGGGATGGCTGCCCAAGAATCAACCAATGAATGGATCGTACCGATCCCTCTTCATTTGGATTTGGGTCGAGCAACCCCTATGGTTGACCTATATGGATAATAAGGTCCTATAGCCAATGTTACAAAGATATTGTTGGTTCCCTTCACCTATAAATTCTAGCTTAGGGGGTCATTCTGAGAATCTTTATGCTATTGGTTACATTAATCTTTATTATAGTCAAGATTTCTACTAATTTATTGCTGTTTTAAACAGTAATCAAACTACTTATGAATCGATAAAGGGAATCTTCAAATTGGATGCAGGCATACAATGTCGGACCACTATAAATCCTCGTGCTCTTGATTATTGCTTTGATTTGCTTGTTATTTTATCCTATTCCTGTTTTTTGATTTTACTTACTTCATTTATCTCACTACATAAATCCATTTTTGGGTGTTTGTGACCAATTTGGTTGCAAATATTTTAATGATTTCACTGAGAACATGATTCACAGCCTATTAGGATCCCCTTTGTTGCTACCGGATTGGGCAAATCCGTTGAAGGAGATCCATAGCTATCTTAATAAACTTGCTTACACAATTCATATTTGCAAAAATCTAAACAATAAGATTGACAATGGAGAGACGTACCAAATCCACTTCTCAGAATGTTGATGGAAATGAGATTGCTAGTATTCAACAAGGCGACCCAAGCAACCAACCTGTAAATTTGTATGCCAATCCGGTTGAAGTTCAAAACCCAGCTGATTCTATAAACTGAGCTAAATTTCGTAATCTAATGAGAGAGTTGATGAAAATCCATCGACAACTAAATCAGCAGATTTAGACAAATATTAGCCTTATGGACCAGATTATCCAACAACAGCCTGCGAAGGCCAGGAGGGATCCCGGATTTACTTGGCCGACCAATATGGTCTACCAATATGGTCGCAGGATTGAAGAAGATCATGTAGGAACATCGAAGCGTTGCTTGGCTGACCAATATGGTCTACCAAGACCGATCAGTGCTGACCCCTCCTTAGGGATCGGTACTGATCCCTCTTCCAAAGGAGGAGGGATTCCCCACTACACTTAGGGAATCACACCGGGGTGCTTCCCAAAACCTTGGATGTTGGAGCTCGATCGAATGTTGATCAGGCACCCTGTCAAATTCAAGGTGCGCATCAAGAGGATGGTGAACCAAGACGATGTGAAGTGGCCCGTAGGCATTGACCAGTATGTTCACATAAGGTGGAGCACGACCACTGCTTGGCATCATCCATCCAGACGCTTGACTTATCGGCAATGGTCAGACAGTTGGAGAGAGAGAATCAATGCTTGAATAATGATGATTGGCAAATCTCAAGAAGCCATACCTTGTTTACTGACAACGTTCTACATGCGAAACACCCGAGGCGGTTCAATACTCCATCAATGCCTACCTACGAGGGAAAAACTAACCCCAAGAAGCATACCATGATATATGAATGGTTGATGGACCCTATGAGAGCTAACGAAGCAACCAAGTGTAGATGCTTTCCCATAACCCTTTCCAGAATAGCAATGATGAGGTTTACAAGACTTCCTCCATGGTCAATTTCGAGAATCGATGAGCTGGCAACCAAGTTTGTAGAGTAATTATGAATGCACACAGTTCGTCTTAAAGATGTGATATCCCTTTCCAGCGTGATCCAGGCCCTAGGGTAATCGTTGAAGGATTACTTGGAGAGATTTCATACTACCACCATGGAGGTCAGTAACCCGAATGATCATGTTATACTCATGGATGTGACGAGAGGGATCGATCCAGAATCTGAGTCTGGGGACTGGCTGGCTGGCAAACCGCTTGCCACATTGGATCACTTCTATTTAAAGCTAGGTCAGTTTTTAAGGAAGGAGGAAGTTAGGTCCTCTAGTAAAAAGAATGTTGCGGGACCAAATGGAGAAGCAGTATAGAGTAATATTGTAATAAAACATTCTGATGACTGTTTCGAGAAAGTTTAGGTTAAAGTTTATGATAAGCCGAATCAAAAAAAGAAAGATGGAGACAGGAATCGAGAGAAAAAGAGGGATTTTAGGAGACTAAAGCCTAGGATTCCAATGTATGAAAATAACATACCACTAAACACGTCCCTGGAGAACATTTATCTATCAACTTGTAATACCATGCAGTACCAAAACTGTGAAAACCTAGAAATATACATTCCCAGTTTAGGTGTGATATGATTGCATCACGGTGCCTAAGGACACTATCTAATATATCATTGCATAGAGGTGGATTCAATCGAGGATGCCGCAGCCAAAATAGTCGTCCGAGAGACAAAAGCAGACTGGGAAGTATTGTCGGTTTCATGAATGTTATGGGCACCATACGAATGAATATAGGCACCTCCAAGATGTCATAGAAAAATTGATTCAGAAATATAAGTTGCAACAGTTTTTGAAAACTCTGCAGGAAGGTGGAATGGGAACATCCAATCTAATCAAGGAAATGCTCTGCGTAGGGCTAAGGAGCCCGATTAGACCAGTGAAAAAATGGTGATTAATATAATAGTTGGAGGACTGCACCCTATGGACATGAGTTGGCAAGAGATGGAGCGTTATTCTAGCATGATAAGGCATGTAGAATTTGAATGTTGTTCGAATACGAAAGATGGAACACCAGCAAAACTACAGCGCCCCATGGTGGATGATATTGTATTTAGAAGAAGGGATTCAGACAAAGCAGGGCTCCAACCATTGACCCGATGGTCATTTCAGCTATGATTGGTCCTGCGTTTATAAGAAGGATTTTGATTGATTGTGGGAGTTCAATGAATATAATCTTCAAAAAGGCATATAATCAGATGAGAATGGAGGCCAAAGACTTGAAACCGTATAAAGCTCATATTCATGGTCTTAATGGAGCTGCAACTGAGGCTATAGGATATGTGGAATTGCCTGTCAAATCGGGAGAAGGTGAACAAAGGAGAGTGCGAACCTTACCATTTATTATTTTGGATGTTGACTCTCCATACAATTTTTTCCTGGGCCAACCAGCCCTGACTGAATTCTAGGCAGCTCTTGCCCCATGGTTTTTAACTCTAAAGTTACTAACGGATAATGGTATAGGAGTTGTTCATAGCGATCAAGCAACTGGACGTGCCTGTTATGTAGCTGAGTTGAGGGAAGCCTAACATAAGGAGAAGGGAAAGGGTATAGACTAAGTTGTCCGCATCCAAACCACTGAAGATTGACAATCAACACTTAGGCCTTGGCTCGGGTGCCACAATCGATTTTATAGAGATATAGATCTAAGAGATGATGAAGAGCAGCCCAACGAGACCAAGTCTACACCGGTCGAGCTGGCGATTGATATCATGGTCGGCCATGACGACCCATCACGAGTCTTGAAGATTGGGTCACAGCTCAGGCCCCCGATGATGAAAGAACTTGCTGGTTTTTTACGAGCAAATCTAGATGTATTCGCTTGGACTCACTCTGACATGTGTGGAATATCACCTGCCATTGCAAGCCATGCATTGAATACTGATCTGAAGTAGGTTTCGGTGAAGCAAAAAAGATGAGCCATGGATCGGAGAGATTTGCTGCTCTTAAAAAGGAGGTGGATAAACAAAAAGTTAACGAGTTTATCCGCGACACCCTCTATCCTAAATTGGCATCTAATGCCGTATTTGTGAAGAAGGCAAATGGAAAATGAAGAATGTGCATTAATTATACAAATCTGAACAAAGCATGTCAAAAAGATAGTTTTCCCCTTCCTAGGGTTGATCAGCTAGTTGATTCAACTGTAGGACACAAGTTGTTATCATTTATGGATGAGTATTCAGGATATAACCAAATCTTGATGCATATCCTCGATCAGGAGCACACTAGTTTTGTTACAGATGTTGGGTTGTATTGTTAGTTGTAATGCCATTTGGATTGAAGAGGCCAGAGCAACCTATCACTGCTTGGTTAACAGGATATTTAAGGATCGGATTGGAAAGACAATTGAAGTGTACGTGGATGATATGCTCCTAAAGTCCCAACGATCAAGCGACCAAATCAAAGACTTGGCGTAAATGTTTGACATCCTCCGATATTACAAGATGAAAATTAATCCTTCAAAATGTTCATTTGGTGTTGCATTAGGAAAGTTTCTTGGTTTTATCGTCGATGCTCGTGGATTAGAAGCTAATCTAGAGAAGATTTAGGCTATCCATGATATCCAGACGCCAAGAAACATTAAACAAGTGCAAAGTCTGAATGGGAAGGTTGCTGCTTTAAGTCGGTTTATCACCATGGCTACTGACAAATGCATTCCATTCTTCGATCTAATTAAAAAGGGAAAAAGAAACTTCGAATGGATGTAGGATTGTAGAGACACGTTCCAAGCTCTGTGAATCATTTGGAGAGACCCTCGATCTTGTCAAAGCTGGTAGATCATAAGGAATTGTTCATTTATTTGGCTATATCAGCATACGCTATTAGTGCCGCCTTGGTTCGTGAGGAAAATTGGATCTAGAGATCAGTGTATTACTTTAGTAAATGATTGAAGGAGCAGAAAGGAATCATCCAAAAATAGAGGAACTGGTGTACTGCTACTACTTGCATCAAGGAAGCTTCATCCGTACATTCAGGCACATTCGATCAATATTTACACCGACTAGCGGTTATGACAGGTCTTATAGTGACTTAAGACGTCTGGGAGGTACTCAAGTGGAACATTGAGCTCAGCCAATTCGACGTTACTTATTTCCCTCGAGGAGCTATCCAAGGATAGGCTTTGGTGGACTTTATAGTAGAGTTTACTGTGTAGGGCGATCTTCCAGAAGAAGATGTAATCCCAACCGTATGATGAAAGTTATATACTGATGGAGCGCCTAATGATCATTGCTTTAGAGCTGGGACTGTGCTTGTAACTCCTGAAAATCGATCGATTTGTTATGCTCTAAAGCTTGATTTCCCAGCGACAAACAACAAGGCTGAGTATGAAGCCCTGATTATTGGACTTAAACTCGCTAAAGAATTTGGAGTTAAATCTCTTGGAATCGTTTGTGATTTATTATTAGTGATGTATCAAGTTAGAGGAGACTACCAGGCTAGGGGATAATGGCTCGCCCCTTATCTTACCCAAGTTCAAGAGTTGTTGAAATAATTTGAATACTAAGACATTTTACATATTCCATATGATCAAAATAGAGAGGCTGGTTCGTTGGCAAAGTTCGCTAGTACCGGTGATGCAAAGCAGATGGGTTTGGTACTGATCGAAGTATTAAATACCCCAAGTATAAACATGATGGAAATTGATCAAGTACTAGAGGCGGAATCTGAAAGGGAATCATGGATGACTCTAGTTAAAGACTATTTACCACACGGGGTCTTTCCTGATAAAATAAATGAAAAGCGACAGGTTCTTCGCAAAGCTTCGCGATATATTACACAAGAAGGAGTCATGCATAAGAGAGGTTTATCGGTCTGTCTACTCCGGTGTATCGCCCATGATGAGATAAAATGTGTTTTGAAAGAAATTCATGAAGAAGAATGTGACAATCACACTGGGGGCAAACTCTGGAAAAGAAGGTACTTTGTTACGGGTATTATTCACCAACCCTAAATCTAGATACAGCTGATTATGTAAGATTATGTGATAAATGCCAAACATATGCAGAAGTTCCAAGAGCTCCGCCAATAGGAATCATGCAAATGGTTAGCCCATGGCCGTTCGCTACGTATGGTTATAGGTATTATGGCTCGTTACCAATCTCTAAAGGTGGTGCAAAGTACACTATTGTGGCAGTTGGTTACTTTACCAATGGGCCAAGGTGAACCTTTAGCTACAATCATGACCAAGAAAGTAATCAACTTTATTGTCCGAAATATCATATGTTGCTTTGGCCTTCCACGGACCATTGTGACAGATAACGGGACTCAATTCGATAGTACCGAGTTTAAAGACTTCGGTCGAAGATACCACATTGAAAAGAGATTTGCTGTGGTCGCTCACCCTGAGGGAAATGGACAGGTCAAAGCTATAAATAAAATCATTAAGTCAATTTTGAAGAAGTGTTTGGAGAAAGCTAAAGGCAAGTGGGTGGATGAACTCCCTATAACACTTTCGGTTTATAGAACTACTCACATGTCCGCGACTGGCCGTACTCCATTCGCCTGCTTACAGCTCAGAAGCCGTTATTCCTATCGAGGTTGAAGTCCCTTCTCATCGAGTAACTTAGTATGATCCAAAAACAAATCAAGATCTCCCCTTGAAATCTTTGGACTTTATAGACGAGAAGCGCGAGGAAGCTGATCTGTAGGCAGCCGCACACCGACATCGAGTTGCTTGGTATTACAACACAAAATTTCACCTGTGAACCTTCAGAATTGGCGATTTGGCCTTGAAACAGGCTTCTTCTACTCCATCACACATGAATCTAGTTTAGGAAGGACCATATGTCATTGAACAGAGGGTTGGAGAAGGAACTTTCAAGTTAGCCACTGTCGATGGCATTACAGTTTCAAGAGCATGGAATAGCGAACATCTACGATGCTATTTCACTTAGCTTATTACCTTTACATTTCAGTTGTATTTATTTTCAAAATTTGCTTTAGCATTTGATTTTCCGAATATGTAATAAGATAGTTTATGTTGTTCCCTTCCGTTTAATGAATAAAGTTTAAGGCTTCCTCTACATTGATGTTTGCCATTGCATTGCATGATAATTACATAGCGAAACTGATTGATATCGATGTGTATGAATACGCTCCTAGAGTTTGGAATCTATCAATCGTGCTTACTCCCGCTGGGATCAAACAAGATGAGCTCAGTCAAATTGTTTGTTTAATGATTCCTGCCCGGACCATAGGACCAAAACAAGAAATCAAAGCAACCGAAATACGAACGATTGCTCACTAAATTAGTAACCCAAATTCCATGGGGCAAATTAATCAACTAAAAAGTGCGATTCTACTGCTCTCCAAAACAATTATAAGTCCCCAGAGTGTGGATTGGAGTATAAACATAAGTCGGGCGGATACCGACTACTCGCAAAACAACTCAAAGTCTATAGAGTGTGGACTGGAGTATAATCATAAGTCGGGCGGATACCGACTGGATGCAAAGCAAATCTAAATATCCAGAGTTCAGATTGGAGTATAAACATAAATCGGGTGGATATCGAATGCCACAGAATAACTCTAAGCCCCCAAAGAGCGACTGGAGTATAAACATGAATGAACACATGAGTAGATTTCGACCGCGCTCTTTTCCACAAACTCCATAAATAGATGAGTGGATTCCACCTATTCCCTATTCCAAAAAATCCAACCTGAAATCGAAAGGAGGAGTATAAACTCGCTAAGAGTGGAATTGACCATCTGACTTATGGCCTTGCCAAATCGATGCTCGGGTAGAAGCACAATTATTCAAAAAACCGTTGAATCCGACAGTGTAACACTAAAGCTCGAACCTTCTTTTTGATACGGCTCGAGGCCACGACCACAGGGAGCCCTTAGGATGGAGGTGGTTGATTGTTAACAGAATTCACAAGCAATAAATTACAAGTACATTGAATGGAAAGTAATCGTTCATATATTTAAATAATAATTCACATAATGCATGGCAGAAAACAAAAGCTCTTATTTACAAAATAGGTGCAGAAACTTCAGTACAAATTATTTTAAAAAATTGTGATTCATACCTGTAACATCCCCTATCTAGTGGCCAAAAACTAAGCGCTATAGATGCTATGGTCATCTATAGTTGTAACGTTCCGATTTTTCGACGCCCAAAAATTGATAACAATACGACCAATGAATTAAATGACGACGATCGAATGCCAGAAAATCAGTCCGTAAGGGAAAGAAGAAAGAGGTAGAAGAAGAGAAAATAAACAACAACAGAATCTTACCGTGCAGCGGAACAAAAGATACAAGACAATAACTGATCTTTACACAAAAAGAAACTATAGTTGTTTTAAACATTAAATCATCAAAGTACATCAAAATCAAAACAATTACTGAACAATTATATTAACTTGTCCTCACAAAAGCTGACTATACAGCTTATACTACGCAACGAATATACTTCATGTACGTGGGATACGTCTCGCCATCTAGCTCGTCTCCTGAGCTCCACAGCAGTCCATCCAGAATCTGTATTCTATAATATTCGGTCTAACCCGAACATTATAGTGAAATAACACCCGAGTCAGTCTGAAAAACCAGCGTGAGAAAAGATACTCAATTGGATTATTAAAGTTTCCAAAATCCATTAAAATCAAAGGTATATCGTAAGACCACGCCACAAATAAGCATGCCGTGTTTTTACCTTACGATAACCAAAACATTTCTTATCAAATCCTCTGATATTATAGTAGTGTCTATATACAAATACTTATTCAAATAGCCGAAATTGTTACATTCATTAAATTCCAGCATAATAGGTATACAAACAAGTCCGAAGGTACTTATTGGAGATTGGATTTCCATCAAAGGTAGGGCTACTGGGGTACCACCCCTCACAGTACCTGGTCTAGATCAAAGTACCGAGGATCCACCCTGATCCCCTGCAACACAAGACCAGAGCTACCCCTTACCGGATAATCTGAATAAGATCACCCCACAGTTGGGATCAGCAACCGCCCACACAACCGAAATAAAAGGAACATCTAGACAGGGATGACCTTATCCTAATTGGTTGCTAGCCACTTAGCCCTGCTGCACCTTCCCTATTTTAGCCATTGCCGGTTGATGAGGCTCGAGGCTATGCGTTACCTTTTTATCACATATACACTTAGAGTACTCATCGCCCTCTTGACGATGTTCTGAAAGCATTCATCCATTCAAGTACGTTCTGGTTCCGAACGGAACCGAAGGCACTACTCCTACTATATCCATTTTGGAATCACCCTCATGATTAGTAATGATTAGCCCTTGCACTTCACTGCTCCATCTTCGACTCCAAGCTCTTGTCTTCCTCACGAAAACGTTCAAATCAGATCGTAGTGGTTTTCGGGAAATTAATCCCGATCCCAGTCTCTTCGAAACGATCAGCACAATGGCCAATATTGATAGTCAGTTGTTTAACTATCAAATAACATTCACAAAAAACCATCAGGCTTTAATAATTTTCCCAAATTATTTATTTCAAAATGTCTTTGCAATATATTTTTCTATGCTTCAACCTTTTGAAACAATTTTCAAATCACCTTTCTCTCGCCGAATAAATTTTCAAATATTGTTTATTTCCACTGAAAATACCAAGTCAAAATACATTAGATTTTAAAATAATTTAAATTACTTTATCCAAAAATATATACTTTAAAGCGCTTAAAATAAAACTACTTAAAACACTTATTTAAAATACTAGTTATGGAATTTATAATAATTTCTTGTGTAAAAACTTAAGCCAAAACTAATTTTAAAATAAAAGTTATCTATAAAGTAAAAAAATTACATAATTATCTTTTAAATCATAATATTAATTTAACCTTTAAATAATTACTACTATAATTAATTTAAATAATATTTATTTTAGGATTCTAAAAAAATTAAAATAATAGAATTTCTCTAAAACATTCTTTAAAACAATTTTTAAAGCCTTTAAGTTATACTTAGAAATCTCTTTTGAAAAATATACTTAGCTTTTCAAGAAATACACCTGCCCTTTCAACATAACCCGTCTAATCATTCATAAATCCTTCTCGATTTATCCCAATTTTAATTTACGTCCCAATTCCGTAAATTTCTTGTCCACTCTTTTAAAAAAAATCACCATTTATTTTTAAGAAAATCACCTTATTCTAATGAATTCCCATCCTGACTTTATATCTCCAAATTATCCTCTAATAAATATTTCACTTAATTCATAAACTCCGTTTGTAAATTCCGTAATCTCATTCTCCTTTAATCCCAGTTTCAAACACTTAATCAGTTTTGAAATCGATTTTCAAAACTAACTCCATTTTAAAACAAATTCCTTTACTTGCCCAAATTTATTTTAAAACACATTACTTCCATATTTACTTCTATATTTATGATTTAAAACCTTATTTTAAACTGAAATATCCCCTTCATACTTCGTTCAAAATCTTACCCTTTTATTTCTTCTCAAACATTTTAAATCTTAAATTTTGAAAATAAAATCCTTTAGATTTTTAGACAGTATCACTTAAGTCTCAAGAACTCTTTTATTTTCATTTATTTAAATCTCTATTATTCCCATACTTAGAATTTATTTAATAGAATTTGAAAATAAAACTTTTGTATTTTTTTTCCAAATTCAATCTTTAATTTACCCAAATTCACTGTAACTATTTTACTTAAATTTCCCTTTTTATTTTCTAAAAGAAATCCGAACTTATATATTTTCATTTTCTCAAACACCAATATATATATATATATATATATATATATATATATATATATATTCAACCAAGCCATAACATTCAATAATTTCAATTCCCAATATAATCAATAAAATCATCACAGATTATCATATAAATCACATCGCTGAATATAAAATAAATTCAACGTTTTGAGGAATCTAGTTTGATCCCTCCAACCCGTTTTTCTACATCCACAAATGTTAGCGCAATATAAAATACCAATCCCACTTCTAGGGGGATATCGCGGTATATAGGGTCATCCACTATTATGCGAGGCGCATAGGGTCTCATCCGTTATATAATGCGGGAAATCAATCACTCCAATGTATATATATATATATAACTATATATAATATCACATCCAATCAATTCAATCATTTAACCAGTAATTTAAATTTAAACTATTTAAATTAAACAGAAATCCAAGTTGAGTGATATTAACTCACTTTTGATTTTTTTTGTTTGCAGTCCACCTTAGTCCCGACTTGATTTCACGGTTTTGACCTTGTATAACATTATATGATTTATCAATATTTGAACTGATCGAACAATTAATTACCATTTAACAAATTTTATTTAATTTTAACTAATAATCTAATTTAAACAAATAATTAAATTTTAAACTAATTTCCCTTTTAAAATCTTTTAGTAACTAAAGTAATTTAAATACGTTTATTAAATAAATTTATATCCATACTACATTATTTTGAAAATAAACCAATAGATTTAAAATGTGTATATCTATTTTTATTTTGAAACTATATACTTATGAAAATAAATTTCAAAGATCTAACTTTTATAAAATCTCTACAACATCTTAAAATTCCAATATCTTTCCAAAATCACACACACACACACATATATATATTTCTGTTTTAAATCAGAATATGCATGTGGATATATATTTACTAAATTAAAAACGAAATTATTTCATCCCTTGCTGAAATAAAATTTCTGTTTGCCTAAAGATTATCATAGTAAACTTTTATATAAATTCCTATATATTTTTTCTGTGCATATATATATATATATATACATATACACATACATACATACATACATACATACATACATACATACATACATACATACATACATATATATATAAATTAATATTTTTAAAAACCTTATACCTGACCGCCAAAACACGAACAGCATGCCTTGACTCCCACCATTCCTAAGCAGCACCTCCCCTCTGAACTCGCGACCATCACCTCACGCATAGCAACGCGACTCGTAGAGACTTCCCAAACTTCGCCATCGCGGACTTCAAACCGCGCAACCTCCTCGGGTATGACCACCTCCAGATGCCGATTGAAATCGAGCCGCTGAACCCACGATTTCCTCTTCCATCGATCGAAATGGAAGTCGCTTCCTTCGAGAACTGGAATGCCTAAATCGAATCGTGAGTCGCCTTCGAACCCCACCCGTGCTCGCATTGCTCTGGTCGCGGCCATGTTTCGAGCAGCACGAAAACGAGCCCATGATTTCATGAAGTCATAGAAAAAGGGGGAGGAAGAATAAAGAGGGGCTGCAACTTCAATTTCAAAATGTTTCATCCATTAGAATTTTCAAAAGAGGGGAAAATAGAAGAAATATAAAGGCTCGGCCATATGTTTATTTCTTTGATATTATTTAAAGTCTTCGTTCTTCCATTGTTTATTTATTTTTATTTTTTTCTTAGAGAAGATGCGTGTGAAATTAAACAAAAAAAAGAAACACGTGCCTCAGGGTAGACATGTGGCTCGATGTTTAAATTAATTTGCCAGTCAAATTATTTAAATTTTAAATTTAAATCGTCTCGATTTCCGCAACTCACGATCTCGATCTAAAATCGAGGCGTGCCACTAGGCGTTTATAATGTTAACCCCTATTTCGAATGCAATGCAAAAAGTTTCAAGTCCTAACTCGATCATATGGAGAAGATAGCTTTTTGAACCTAGTCATTATATTGAATTTTTGATATTAATTTCAGCGCGTTTACCTATCGTACGATCACACGACAACTCCAAACGCTATGAAATTTGAAATCCAATAATAAAACACAACTACAGATCCAATGGAACTAGTTTCGTTGAATTCTGAGACCGTGGCTCGGAAGGCTATTTTTTAAATATCAATTTAAACGATACATTTTTAAAACTGAACAAACCACCTTAAAATTAATTTTAACACCTTTACTATATTCAATACTATCAATATAGATTTTACAAGCCTTTAAATTATTTTCAACAAGCTTAAAATTTCATACTCAACAATTTACCCAATTTCCAGTTATTTAATTTAATAATTAAACCACTCAATAAATAGTGACATTTGAAATTCAAGTTAATAATTAACTTTTAAATATGTAAAATCAATTAAATATTCCAATTTCAAATTTTCAAAATTCTAGGTCGTCACATTCCTCCTCCTTAAAATAATTTCGTCCCCGAAATTACACGTTAAGAGAAATGTCCCACAACCCGTTAATTTTTCTTCCCAAAATCAACAGTTTTAACAACACCCAAACAATCTTTTTATTAAAGACACTATCACACTTGCTAACTTCCTAGACTCAACCATAACTTCCAAACAATATTATTTACTCAACAATTAAAATTTAAATATAAATCCAAATTTTAAATTATCAAAAATTTCTTAAATTTTTTCTAACTCTCTAAACTTTCAAAAAATTTCACCAGCGTCTCCTTTGCGTGGCTAACTCGGTATAACTACAGAATGCCTTTATGGGCCCCTAGATTTCAAAAGAAAACAAAAAGCCAAGTGGTTAGACCAGAAAACCATCAAATTTCATACAGAAATTTAAGCACATACCTCTTGTCGGGCTATACATATTTTTATCGTCTGAAATCAAAATCATCAATTTCATTTTTGCTTTTAAATACCTGTATGCTACTCAGCAATAATATCAAATCACCGCATTCAAAATCATTTTATACATTTCTTTACCAAAGTTTCAATATCTATTTCATTCAAGCCCGTACGATGCACATATATCATCGTATGCAATATCAAATCCGATCGCACACTCGATCACACAATTTCACTTTCGAACTAGAATCGTTCACCCGAATCCCTAATGCGGACTCAGATCTGGCATTTGACCAGAAATCGTCATTCTCCTTGTATAGCCATGTAATATGATAGAGAATTTCCAGAATCAAATCAAAAATCCACATCCAGGGTTCGCCGTCGAAAATCGAGTGAAAAATCCCAACTCGGATCGATATAACTATCTCAAAATTATGTGCTCAAATATGGATCAAATCGCTATACGAATAAAATAATATATGTGCATCCTATGTATTTATCTTAATTGATTATCAGCCATATCAATTCTCTTTTATTCATATTTATTTTGATTTCTATTCACTTGTTCACAATTATCATTTCACACACCCATATTAAACCTTCATTCACATATTTACTTAGTATATCCTTCCAATACAAATTTTACTTAAGAATAACTTCCTTTACCTTTCTTAAGTTCAATATGAATAGTTTATACATTTCTTATATTTACTTTAACTTCAGCACTGAAGTTTTATTCAAATTGGATCTCCAATTCCATATGAATTCAATTTACCTTTCATTTTAAATATTGAACTCAAATCATCTTATCTCAAACCATTTTTATTTCCAAATTTTATTATTTTAATCCACTTCGAACCAATTTCTTGATTCCACTTTACTTACAAATTTTGAATTAAATATCACTTCAATATTCAATTTCAACGCATTTTCTTACCCATTTAAATTAATCAGTTTGCTTATTAATTTTGGTTTCAATCTCATTTACTTACAAATTTTAAATTAGTTTGTTCATTTACAAATTTATTTCCAATTAATAATTTTTTTAATAGCCATTCCATTTATTCAACTTAGATTCATTTCCTCAAATTTTCTTTTATTTAACTTAATTCGGTTAAATCCCAATTCGGTTTCAGATTTAAACTTCTATAAATTTTCCAACTTATTTACACTCCATTCACTAATCTTTTTAATTTACTCATCTAATTGGATTAAACTTTTCTAACTTATTTCGTTTCAAACTTGTCTTAATTTAACTCTTCTTCAAATTAAATTTTATTCCAACAAATTCTAAATTTTATAAGTTTTCAACCCATTTATATTCGATAAACATTTCCAATTTACTTCCAGAGTTTTAAACAATTGCTTAAACATTCCAAAACGTTTCAAACCAACTCCAGAGTTTAAACCATTACTGAAACGTTCAAAAATCAATTTTGAAAACATATATGCCTAAATCAAACTATTCTTTTGCATTTTCAAAATCCAACCCAATTTCGTAAACAAACACCAATCCAAAACATCCAGGTTGCAATTCCTCCCATGGAAACTCAAAAATGAACACCGATGATGTCGCAATCATCATCGGAATTAGTTTCCAGCGACCGGAAAGAGTTCAATGCTTTTATCCATTTAAAAATACTTCAAAACATTTTTAATTTCCAAATCTCACTAAATTTCAAATCCGATCGAAAAATATTTTCGAAATAATATCACCATTATTTTTCCAAAACCTTTGAAAATCATTTCAAATCAAGGGAATTTAACTTCCAAAATTTCGATCTCCAAATCCTTTCAATTCATATTCAAATATTACTCTAAAATTTCATTTCATTTCCAACTATAAACCACATTTATAATTTACATTTATGAATTCCATTTTGTTATATAATTATTTCTCTTAACTTTAGCTATAATTTCAATTCCTTATTCCATTTCCACATCACAATGATAATAATTTAATATTATCACTTCCTAACAACCAAGCAACCATATATAACTATAATAATTAACGAAAAATTATTTCTTTTATATATAAAAATAATTTGGGTAAAATTATTTCATTTATCCTATTTTAAAACAATACCGTGTCGGTTTATCTTGTTTAAGAGTTTAAAAACCCCTATCGATGACAAAGCATCCCACATATCGACCATAATCCATAAACACTCAACCGATAACTCAACACAATATAAAAAAAAAATTATATTCACTAACAAATACGCGCTCATATATATTAGTACATCAAACTCATTCTAGAGTACTACGAACTCTATTCTAATGAGTAATCTCTGCCAGAGCCAAGGTTCTCGTTTAACCTTCTGATCTGATACCAAAATGTAACGATCCGATTTTTCAATGCTTGAAATTGGACATCAATACGTCCACTGAATTAAATGCCGACGATCGAATGTCGAAAAACCAGTCCGTAAGGGAAAGAAGAAAGAGGTAGAATAAGAAAAAAAACAAACAAACAACAGAATCTTACCATCGCAGCGGAACAAAATATAATAGATAATAACTGACCTTTACACAAAAAGAAACTATATCTGTTTTAAACATTACATCATCAGAGTACATCAAAATCAAAACAATTAATTGACAGTTATATTAACTTGTCCTCACAAAAGCTGACTATACAGCTTATACTGCACAACGGAATATACTTCAAGTACGTAGGATATGTTTCGCCATCTAGCTCGTCTCCTGAGCTCCATAATAGTCCATCCCGAATCTGTATTCTATAATACTCGGTCTGACCCAAGCATTATAGTGAAATAACTCCCGAGTCAGTCTGGAAAACCAGCGTGAGAAAACACACTCAATTGGATTATTAAAGTTTTCAAAATCCTTTAAAATCAAAGGTATCACGTAAGACCACGCAACAAATAAATATGCCGGGTTTTTACCATATGATAACCAAAACATTTCTTACCAAATCCTTTGATATTATAGTAGTGTCTACATACAAATACTTATTCAAATATCCTAAATTGTTACATTCATTAAATTCTATCATAATAGGTATGCAAACAAGTCTGAAGGCTCTTATTGGATATTGGATTTCCATCAATGGCAGAGCTACCGGGGTACCGCTCGTCATAGTACCTGGTCTAGATCAGAGTACCGAGGATCCACCTTGATCCCCTGCAACACAAGACCGAAGCTACCCCTTACTGGATAGTCCGAATAAGATTACCCCGTGGTTGGGATCAACAATCGCCCATACAGCTGAAATAAAGGGGACATCTAGACAGGGATGACCTTACCTGTAATGACCCGCAAATCCGTACCCTTGAGTCGACACTATTCTCCATCATTCAACTCAAGATGAACGGAAATACGAACCATTTGGGTTAAAGAAGAAGAGGTAGAAGAAGAAAATAGAAAACAATATCACAATCTAACCATCGCAGTGGAATAAAATATAATAGATAATAACAGATCTTTACACAAAGAAAACTATATCTGCTTTATGCATACATCACAGAGTATACATAACACACAACAGGACAGTAATTATAATTTGTCCTCACAATCTGAATACACAGCGGAACATTTAATACAAATACGAAAGTACGTATCTCCATCCAGCTCGTCTCCTGAGCTCCACAGCATCATATCCTGTATTCTATAATACTCGATCTGACGCGAGCATTATAGTTAAATAATACCCGAGTCAGTCTGGAATACCAGCGTGAGAAAACCACACTAAAATTGATTATTAAAGTTTCAAAATTCCTTTGAAAACAAAAGCATCTCGTAAGACCACGCCACAAATAAACATGTCGGGTTTTTACCTTACGATAGCTAAAACACTTTTTATCAAAATTCTCTGATATTATAATAAGGTCCATTTACAAATACTTATTAAAATAGCCGAAATTGTTACATCTATTAAATTCCAGCTACTAGCCACAATCGTGGGTAATATAAACAAAAATCGTAAAAGGCGCATAGGGAGAATGTATTTCCAACTAATGACTAGGCACTGGGGTACCACCCGTCACAGTATGTGGCCTAGATCACCGTACTGAGGATTACCCCCAATCCCCTGTAACACAAGACCGAGACTACCCCTTACTAGATAATCCCGAGTAAGATCACCCGACGGTTGGGATCGGCAACTGCACCACTAAGTCGAATAAAAGGGACATCTAGACAGGGATGACCTCACCTTAATGGGCGCTACCCACCTAGCCTTGCTGCATAACCCCTGATTTTCTGTCATTCCCAATTGATGAGGCTTTAGGTTAAGTGTTACCTTTTTAGAATGGTTTCACTTAGAATGCCCATCGTCCACCCGACGATGTTCCGAAAGCAATCATCCATACAAGTACGTCCCAGGTTCGAACGGAACTGAAGGCACTACTTCTACTACATCCATTTTTGAATCATCATAAGGATTAGTAGCGACTAGTCCTTGCAACTCACTACTCCATCTTCGATTTCGAACTCGTTTTTCCATGAAAACGTACAAACCGGACCGAAGTGGTTTTCGAGAAATTAATCCCGATTCCGGTCTCTTCGAAACGATCAACGCATTGGCCAATATTGATAGTCGGTTATTTAACTATCAATTAGCATTCTCAAACAACCATCAGACAATAAGTAATTTCTCCCAAATTATTTATTAACCTCAACATATCTTCGCAAGATATGTTTTCATTTTCAACCCTTTTGAAAATAGTTTTCAAACCACACTTTTCCTCATGAAATAAATTTCCAAATATTTATTTCCACTAAAAACACCAAGCACAAAAAATTTAGATTTTGAAAATTATTTAAAAACACTTTATTATAAAATATACTTTAACATTTAAATTGAAAATTACTTCAATACTGTATTAAAATATATACTTTAGGAATATTTAAAATGAGGTTACTCGATAAAATATAAAATTAGATTTTCTCTTTTAAAACAAAATACCTAGTCACCTTTAAATAATTACTATGATAATAGATTTGAAAAAAAAATACTTACTTAAGAATTTAAACATTTAGAAATAATAAATTTTCTAAAACATGCTTTTTAAAATGACATTAAAACTTTTAACTTATATTAAAATTTCTTTTTTGAAACGTACCTGGCTATCCAGGGAAATATACTTCTCTTCACATTCTTTAAAAATAAATCACTAAACAAATTTTCCCATTCCTTTAATAAATTCCCACCGTGAATTTATTCTTCCAAATATCCACTGATACATTACTTTACTTTTATAAACCCAGTTTATAAATTTCATAATCACATTCTCCTTTAAATTTCCACTTTCAAACACTTAAATCAATTTCCAAATTGATTTCCGATTTACTCCATTTTGAAATAAATTCGTTTACTCATTTATTTCAAAACCCATTGACTTCGGACTTTTATTCTTTAATTATGATTTAAAATCTTTTAACTGAAAACACCAATTTCAGATTTTTCCCAAATTCCTTCTTTATTTTTTTAATAATTTAAATCTTAAATTTAAAATATATGCTTTATTCTTTAAAATAATAACAATTAAGTTTAAAATTCATTATCTTCCTGTTTATTCAAAATCTCCCTTTCATCCACAGAATTTATTTATTAAAATTTTAAAATCACTTTTACTTTTTCAAATTCATTCTTAAATTTATTCAAATTCTCTATGATTATTTTACTTAAAAATTCACTCTTTCATTTTCTTTTCAATAGTCCAATTTATATATTTGATAACTCAGTGTATCAAAATGTTCAAGCAAACCATAACATTCAATATTCCAATTATCAGTATAATTCGAATATCAAATATTCGTAACACAGAATATTAAACAATCTAAATAATTTTGAGGAATCCAGTTGGATCCCTTGAACCTGTTTCCCAGCATCCACAGATGTTAGCACAATACCAATACCACTTCAAGGTGGAATATCGCGGTATATGGGATTAATATAATATCATTCGCTATTATGTGGCGCATAGGGTCTCATCCGCTATAAAATGTGGAAAATCAATCAATCCAATATATACTATATACTACTATATATAACATAACACATCAAATCAATTCAATCCAATCAATAAACTCATTATTTAAATTTAACCATTTAAATTTAGATAGCAATCCAGAGGAGTGAGATTAACTCACCTTTCATTTTATTGCAACCCTTTCTAAACCAGCTTGTCTCCCCACGATTTAGACCTTGAACAACATTATATAATTTTATTAGTATTCGAATAAATCGTACAATTAATTTTCCATTTGATAATTTTAATTAACTAACAATTTAATTAATTTTTTTACTAATAATTTAATTTTAACTTATGATTTAATTTAAACAAATAATTAAATTTAACTAATTTTTCCTTCTAAAAATCTTTTAGTAACTAAAATGGGTTATATAACTAAATTAAACAATTTAATCACCCGATCCATTATTTTTAATATAATATTTAAAATATGTATACGTATATTTATATTATTTTCGAAATAATCTACATAGGTTTTTTTTTTAAAAACTACTTTATATAAACTTCCAAATTTCCTTACTGTATGCAAAGATACATATAAATCTCTGACTTGGAAAAATAATGGCTTATAGATACCTTCATGTTATTATTATTTTCTCTGTTCCTACCTATGTATTTAAAACATGTATGTATATATTTTCAAGATATATTTGTATTTTTTTATTTTCCTTTGCTGTAAATATAAAACAGATGTTCTCTTTGCATATATATATATATATACACACACTTTACTTTATTGTATATAAACAAACAGTAATTTTCTTTACTGTTAAAGTTTTTAACATATATATATATATTTCCCCTTTTTTCTATTATATACATATATAAAATAAATAAATAAATAAAAGAAACGACATCAAATACCTACTGCCTCCTCGAATCACCAGTAACCTACCTGCCGAACCACGCGGCCGTCGCCATCCATGCACCAGCCATCGGAACACCCCAAAGTCGAATATCCTCTCTAGAACGCACCGCCTCATTTGACGAACGCCACCTGCTATCGCGAGCGCCTCCACCTCCTTTTCCGAGCTACCAATCTCGTGAATCCGCCTCTTCTGGCCTCTCGACATCATCAATCTCGAACCGAGCCTGCCCATGCTCGATTGACATCTCGCCTTCATGTTTGATTAACTTGATAGAGGAGAAAGGAAGGTCACGTTTTCTTTAATTGGAACGTTAATTGGAAACGAGGTGGCCTGTGTTCAATTTGGGGAAGAAAAAGGGATTTGGGATTTATATAGAAGGAGGCTTGCATTTGCATTATTTCTTTCGACTGAAGCTTTTGCAAAAAGAAACAAGGACGAAATAAAAAGGGGAAACGTGTTTGAATTCTTTTGCGTGCTCGAATAGGCTTGCTACAGTGATTGATAAGAGGGGAAAAGGTTTGGACGTGAAAGGAATTGTGACTAAAATATAAATATTTTTTTAATTAAATTTAAATTGTCTCGATAAATGCAACTTAACGTTTCTAACTCCTATCGAGGCGTGCCGCTAGGCGTTTATAATGTTATATCCCTATTCCAAATGCAATGGAAAATATTTTGAGTCCAAATTCAATCGTATGAAGAAGATAGCATTTTGGATCAGTTATTATATTGAATTTCGATATAAAATTTCAGCGTGTTTAAATATCGTACGCTCACACCCAAGTCCAAATGCTATGAAAATTGAAATCCGATAATAATACAATATTACGGAGCCTATGGAACTTGTTTCGTCGAACTCCAAGACTGCACCTCGGAAGGCTATTTTTAAATATCAATTTAAATGATATATTTTCAAACTGAACAAACAACTTTCAGATTTAATTTTAAAATTTCTATCACCTTCAGTATTATTAATATGAAATTTTGTAAGCCTTCAAATTATTTTTAACAAGCTTAAAACTGGAGATTCAATATTTTACCCAACTTTCAATTATTAAATTCAATAATTTAATTATCAAATAAATAGCGATATTTGAATTCAAGTTTAAAATTAACTTTTAAATATTTAAAATCAATAAAATATCTCGATTTCAAACATCCAAAAATTTCGGGTCATCACATTCCTCCCCCCTTAAAAGAATTTCGTCCCCGAAATTGCTAGTTAAGAAGAATGATCCAATACCTATTACTATTTTCCAAAACCAAACAGTTTTATCAACTTGCCATAACATATCTTTTATTAAAGACCCACTGTTACTTCAACCAACTTTCCAAAACCTTCCATAGTTTCCAACAACATTATTTACTCCACTTATTTAAATTTAAATTTAATCTATCAATACTTTCTCAAAAATTTTCTATCTCTCTAAATTTTCGAAAAATTTCGCGAGCATCTCCTTTGCGCGGCTAACTCGGTACAACTACAAAATGCCTCTACAGGCTCCCAAATTCCAAAAGAAAACAAAAAGCCAAGTGGCTAGATCAAAAACCCAATCAAATTTCATACAGAAATTTAAACACATACCTTTTTGTCGAGCAATCCAAATTTATCTTCTGAAATCAAAACCATTTTTTTTTTGCTTTTAAAAACCTGTATATTCTACTTAGTAATAATATCCAATCACAACATTCAAAAACATTTTATTGACTTCCTTACAAAATTTCAATATCTATTCATTTAAGCCTTATGATGTACATATATTTTTATTAAATCTTCACTCAAATGCTTATTCAATATATTTTCTCGACACCCATATTACTTAAGAATTTCACAATTTCTTCTTAGGTTCAATATAAGTATTTATACGCTTCTTATATTTATTTTCACTTCACCACTTTTGTTTATATCTACTTCTATTCAAATTGGTTCTTCCATTTCAATTTATCTTCAACTATGAATATTGAATTTTATCTTCGATTTATACTGATTCATATCATTAGTTTAAATTAGTTTCAATTTCCATTTCCAAAATTCCTTATTTTAATTCTAATTTGAAATCTTTTTGTTGCTAACGAAAATTTTCCAAATTTTTTTAGAAATTTTCTATGTCCCAAAATTTTCGATTTTTTTGGCAGAATCTCCTATGTACGGAGGAGCTTTGGCAATTTGACAAAAGATATAAATATATATACATCGACCCATACGGTTGGAAAAACAAAAACAGTTCATATTTTCTATTTTTATTGTGTAGGCGTACCTTTATTTAGCATTTTTAAGCAAGCGGCTTATTTAATCAGCAATTTGCGCAATCAAATCTAGTCAAACGGCCTCCCTGAACCTGTATTTGCTCAACTAAAACATGTAAGTGCTAAATTTATGCAATTTACTAGTATTTCACTTATTTTAATGTAGCTAACACATAAATTTCACATATAATGCATGTTGTGTAATTTCCATAAGCACATACAAGGTTCCGACACTTATTACAATTGCCTACAACTAATTCTCAAACCATTCCATTTAGTTTAAGTGATTTACAACTTACTCGCTTATATTTAATTCATTCTAAGCAAAACATACTCATATTCATTCCAATTGATTTCAAAATTATTCTATTTCACTTCTAATAACTCATAGGATTTTATCTAATCTCGTTTACATCGAATGACCATTTTCTTATGCAGTTCGACAATATTCATGTGAATAAATAATTACATAAGCTTATAACCATTTTAAATTGATTCCAACTCAATTTATATTTAATTCCTTCTATTTAAATTCATTCACAACCATTTTATTTAGCTCGACACATTCCATTTCAATTTTATTCCTTTTCAATTTTATTCACAATCTATTCATTTGCGTTCCATTTTATTTTTACAACATCTCCACTTATTTTAGTTCATTATCAAACCAGGTCGAATTCCATTTATAATTCGAGTTTATTTCCAAACTTCATTATTAACGTACAATCCATTTCATTTAACCGAGTTAAATTTTATTAACATACTCTATCAAATAATTCATTTAGCTTAAGTCAATTAAATTTTATTTCTTTCAAATCACCATCAACTAAATTTTCCACAATTTAATTTCTTCATTTTATTCCAAGTTGAATTTTATTTCCACTTGATTAAACCCAACCCAATATCATTAAACTTAGTTTAAATTGACTTCAATTCAACTCTCCTCCATCTATTTATAATTCAATACTTGATTTTTAATCTCAAAAATCACTTCATTTAATTTTCTTAAATTCAATTTATTTTATAATTCAAGTTTGGATTTTTGTTTCATTTTCCAACATCAAACAATTTTTATTTTGGGTTTTCTATTCCATTTTTAAATTTTATAAGTCACAACTTATTATTTTAAAAATTTCCATTCATTCTAGGCTTGAATATGTTCATCTTTATTTTTAACTCAAGATTTACGCTTATTTATAACCCAAGCATATTTTTATTCCATGGATTTTTAATTCTTTTATAAGTTATTCTAATTCATTTATTCCAATCCAATTCTTATCCGACTTATTTCTTATCCAACTTACTTCCATTTATTTAAGTAAGGATCTAATTCCATTCAATATCACCTATAACTCAACTGAATATTTATTCCAATTCAATTCTATTTTAACTCAGATTTATTTAATTCAATTCGATTCAATTTTCTTCCTAAATCCAAGTTAATTTCAATTTTACTTTTCACTTTAAATTTTAATTCCAACATTCAAAGCTCATATTCCATATCAAAATCAATTACCATTTATAAGTTTATAACTCATCTCCTGATGATCTGGCTTTTGGTCAAATCATTTTGAAATTATCTCAAAATCATATTTCGCAAATTTTTAAACCAATCCTGGTTTTTATCCCTAACAAATTTCCTTTGATATTTCAAAAACAAACTAGTTCTTTCGAACAAATCAATTTGGCAGCAACCCGTCACTTAGAAACTCGAAAATGAACATCGATGATGCTGCAGTCATCACCGTAGTTATTTTCGAGCGAATGAAGTGAGGTTAACGCTATATCCCTTCCCAATTTATTTGAAACAATTCCCTTCCAGAAATACTTTTTAAAATAATAAAACTATTATTTGTCTTCAAAACACTTTGAAAAAAACACTTCCAAAATCTCCAGGGTTTCAAATTTACATATTTTGATTTAAGTCAAATTTTAACTATAATCCACTTGTATAATTAATGCTCATAAAAATTCCCATTTGATTATACAAATCATTCAATTTTTATAATCTTATTTGTTTAAAATATTATCATCCAAACATCCAAGTTATATAACAATTTAAGGAAAATATTTCTTTTATATCAAAATATATTTTGGGTAAAATTATTTCATTCACCCACCATTAAAACAATACTGTATCAATTTATCATGTCAGGTGTTTATAAACTATTCTCGAATAGCGGCCAACTTACTCGATCAGAATTCATATTCCACTCAACCAATAAGTCAACACAATATTAAAACAATTTATATTCACTAAAAAATACGCGCTCATACCTATTAATACGCTTAAACTCATTCTAGAGTACTACGGACTCTATTTTCAATGAGTAATCCCCACCAACGCCAAGGTTATCACCAACCTCGCTCTGATACCACTGTAATGACCCGCAAATCCATATCCCTTGAGTCGACACTATTCTCCATCATTTAACTCAAGATGAATGGAAATACGAACCATTTGGGTTAAAGAATAAGAGGTAGAAGAAGAAAATAGAAAAAAACATCAGAATCTAACCATCGTAGCGGAATAAAATATAATAGATAATAACAGATCTATACACAAAGAAAACTATATCTGTTGTATACATACATCATCAGAGTACACATAACACACAATTGGACAGTAACCATAATCTGTCCTCACAATCTAAATACACAGCGGAACATTTAACACAAATACGGAAGTACGTATCTCCATCCAGCTCGTCTCCTGAGCTCTACAGAATCATATCCTGTATTGTATAATACTCGGTCTGACCCAAAACATTAAAGTTAAATAATACCCGAGTTAGTCTGGAATACTAGCGTGAGAAAACCACACTCAAATTGATTATTGAAGTTTCAAAATTTCTTTGACAACAAAAGCATCTTGTAATACCATGGCACAAATAAGCATGTCGGATTTTTACCTTACGATAGCCAAAACACTTTTTATCAAAATTCTCTGATATTATAATAGGGTCTATTTACAAATACTTATTAAAATAGCCGAAATTATTACATCTATTAAATTCCAGGCCACAATCGTGGGTAATACAAACAAAAATTGTAAAAGGCGTGTATGGAGAATGGATTTCCAACTAATGACTAGGCACTGGGGTACCACCCGTCGTAGTACGTGGCCTAGATCACTATACCGAGGATTACTCCCAATCCCCTGCAACACTAGACCGGGACTACCCCTTACTGGATAATCCCGAGTAAGATTACCCCACGGTTGGGATCAACAACCGCACCACCAAGCCAAATAAAAGGGACATCTAGACAGGGATGACCTCACCCTAATGGGCGCTACCCACCTAGCCTTGCTGCATAAACCCTGATTTTCAGTCATTCCCGGTTAATGAGGCTTGAGGCTAAGCGTTACCTTTTTAGAACGTTTCACTTAGAATGCCTATCGTCCACTTGACGATGTTCCGAAAGCATTCATCCATACAAGTCCGTCCCGGGTTCGAACAGAACCGAAGGCACTACTCCTACTACATCCATTTTGGAATCATCCTCAGGATTAGTAGCGACTAGCCCTGCACTTCACTTCTCCATCTTTAACTCCGAACTCGTTTTTCCATGAAAACGTACAAACCGGATCGAAGTGATTTTCGTGAAATTAATCCCGATCTCGGTCTCTTCGAAATGATCAACGCATTAGCCAATATTGATGGTCGGTTATTTAACTATCAATTAACATTCTCAAACAACCATCAAACGATAAGTAATTTCTCCTAAATTATTTCTTAACCTCAAAATATATTCGCAAGATATATTTCCATTTTCAACCCTTTGGAAACCAGTTTTCAAACCACACTTTTCCTCATGAAATAAATTTTCAAATATTTATTTCCACTGAAAACACCACGCCCAAAAACATTAGATTTTGAAAATAATTTAAAAACACTTTGTGACGACCGCCCATGACTCCCGCACGGAAACAAAGGAAAAGTGCGCTGAAAGTATGATAGGCAGCCATGGGTGACCGTCAAGGGTAGAATAAACATCGCAGACTCTATCGTAAAACTCACAGCGCATGGATAAAATACAATAGAGAAATATAATATAGTGAAGCTCCCATAGAACAGAATATCATCATCTAATCATAATAGCTTTATACATGGTCTGAATCATGAATACAAGAAGCCTCACTACATAGCACTTAGAGTAATCAACAAACAGCGGAATATCCAGTACATAGAATATGAAAATAATATGCGAAGCCTCCTGCTCGTCTTCGTCATCATCAACGTGAGCCACTAAGATCAGCACCTGTCACCTGTCACCTAGTCTGCCCATCCCAAACATGGATGAACAGCCCAAGGTAATAAGAAGAGACATAAAACCTTGAGTCAGACAGAGTCTTAGTGAGCAGTAAATCAACTACCAAGCATACCAAAAGAGCATAAGGGATAAAAGGAATAGGAACCCAAATCATCCCACTCCACCTCTTTCTACAGTGATAGCCCCCAGACACATACTAAGGAGAAGCAAGCATAGCAAAGCAGATAATTAAAGTAAAGCAATAATCACTCGAGTTAAGATCGATGTTTTCCAAATACGAACCCCCAAGGCCTAAACCAAGATCAGATAAGCACCTAGAAAACACCGCTCTTGAGACCGAATGATGATACAACCAAACATCCATGACCCCGGCTATCACTGTTATCATTGCCTTGATTTTATCGTTAATTGAATGACCAACTCATCTTCTAAACATCCGTGAGGGCTAATGGCAACCCCGGCTCTAGACATAACTCCGCACGTCCTCGTGACCCGTGCCTAGGTATAACGAATCTACCCAGAGTACTAGCACGTCATCATGACCCGCGCCTGGGTATAACGAATCTACCCAACGTACTCTTGCTTTGAGCTTGCTAGAACCTTCAATAACGATAAGATCTCAGCCTTCTAGTCATCCTCCTCGACGACTATTCCCATTATAGCTCAAGCACCTCTCGAGCCACCATTATCCACCAACTCGAATCACATCATCGAGTAATCAACATGCTTGGGATGATCCCGTCAGGATTAAACCAAGGCTTCCACATCATGCTTTGCTCCAACGCATCTTAGCAAAGTCCATCTCATCATCATACTTCGCTTCCTCTAACTATAGCAAAGTCCTCGAACCCATCCATATGAGCTTCATCATCCGCTTCATATGCCACAGCAGCTTTCACAATTCAAGAGCCTTTCCACTTAGCTTTTGAATCATCTTCAACCATCTTGTCCCAAATCAACTACAAGCCAACTCGAGACAATCAAATCAATCATACATCCAAACAATCAAGCATGCAAACAAGATCTAATCAAGCAATATCAACTACAATGGCAATTTCGTAAATAAATGAGCATAAGTCTAACACATATGAAATCATAGATTTTAGCATAGATCTATCAAATATAAAACATGGGTTTTGTCTCTATAACTTGTTAATTGAACTTGCATAGATAAACATCTTCAAAAGTAATGAATCTAGTCTTAGAACTAAGAAAAATGCATGAAATCTCTAACTTTAACACTCAAACAAGCCACCAATCCAATATACTCCTTTGGGTCCGCGTGAGAGATAACTACCACTCACCGAATCACCCAAATACTTCAAAAGAAACCCACTTCAGATCTGGACAGCAAATACCCAAGCTTGATCCGGCAAAATCTCGCTTCAATCGATGAAATCTCACTTGAACGGATGAAGATCTTCAACTTTGGCCCTTGAATCTTCGATCTTGGATGGATGTTAGTACTAGATTGGAATGGAGAAAAGGAGATGAAGAAATGTTGTAGTCGAGCTCTCAAAATGGCAGCACTTCGTCGCTTCAAAAACCGGTGCCAAAAAGTGAGCCAAAGCCCTCTATTTATAGGCTGAATTTTCCATGACTCGGCCGCTCTTAAGTCGTCCCCCTCTGACTCGCCGCCGACTTATCCATGAGTCGGCCACGACTCAAGCTAACCTACCAACGCATGCTCAACACAAATACGCACATGGCAGCACTAACTCTAAGTCGCTTACGCGACTTAACCCAAGGCCGACCCAACGACTCATCTACCACACGACTCAACTATGCTACGACTTACGACTCATCACCTTAACTCGTATACGACCTAACCCCTAGCCGACTCAACAGAGACACCGACCCATCTTACTGCCGACCTAACACAATCAATACGCTAACCCCTAACTCGTTAAGTCGGTAAGTCATCCTAAACGACCTAAACTTAACTCGGCATAGCTGACCTATCATTCATACGACCCAACTACACTTAAGCCATAACTCGTCTACGACTCAACTACACACCCTACCACCATAAGTCGTATATGACTTAAGCCTTAGGCCAAAATCCCATCGACCTAACTATCTAACGGCCTTACCTATAACTCGACATAGCCGACCTAAGCTATGCACTGAGTCGCCCAAACGACTTATCATTACGCCGATAACCCTAAGTCACTTATCTATAGGTCGCTAACTATATCCACTAACCCGCTAACCCGCCAACTACCTTAACTCGTAACTCTTAGGTTGGTCATTACTCTTAACCCGTTAGTTCCTCCAATCCAATCCTAACTTTCACACGACCTAAGCCACCTACGAGTTAATCCCTTTACGAGCTATCTCTTGACAACTTAGAATAACGACCTAAAAATTCTATGATTTATCGACACGTAAAATACGGGTCGTTACATTCTCTCCCCCTTAGGAATTTCGCCCCCGAAATTCCAATCAAACAAGAGCAACCAAAACTATTCTGCATGCCTACCACCCACAACAATCAACAAACCATGCATCCAATTCTAGCCTAGCATGCAGAATTCTAAGATTAGAACAAGTTACAAATTCATGAGATGTCACGACACCTTAGGGCCATACCTCGAAGAGTTCAGGATGAGCTGCTTTCATCCTCTCTTCCTCCTCCCATGTACAGTCGTTAACATCATCACTCCATTGTATCTTGAGCAACGTAATCGTCTTCCTCCTAAGCTGTTTCGTGTCGGTTTCAACAACACGAAGCGGCTTACGAGGTCTCGTAACTACTGGATCAACCTCTAAATCTTCACAGCTATCAGCAGAAACCACCGTATTCGAGTCATGCACATACTTCCGTAGATAAGATACATGAAAGACATTGTGCACACCCGCCATCTTCTCCGGTAACTCCAATCTATAAGCGAGCTTTCCAATTCGCTCGATAATCGGGAATGGTCCAACAAATCTCGGAGTTAACTTTCCTTTCTTCCCGAATCTAATAACATTCTTCAATGGAGAAATCTTCACAAAAACCACATCACCTACGTCGAACTCCAAATCTTTACGACGCTTATCGGCATAACTTTTCTGACGATCTTGGGCTGCCTTCATTCGTTGCCGAATGATCCCTATACAATCTGAAGTCTGTCGAATCATCTCTGGCCCAAGTATCAGCTTTTCTCCAGTTTCCAACCAACATGTCGGAGAGTTACACGGTCTTCCATACAGCGCTTCATACGGTGCCATACCAATGCTTGACTGGTAACTGTTGTTATATGCAAATTCCACCAAATGAAGGTGATCTTCCCATGATCCTCCAAAATCCAAAACACATGCCCTAAGGAGATCTTCCAAAACTCGGTTGACTCTCTCAGTCTGACCATCTGTTTGGGGATGATAAGCTGTACTCAAACGCAACTCGGTTCCCAAAACTTCCTGGAAGCTCTTCCAAAATCCACTAGTGAACAATGGGTCTCGGTCGCTCACTATACTCTTCGGAACACCATGGAATCGAACAATCCACTTAACATACAACTCAGCCAACTTCGATGCAATCCTGGTTGATCGAAGAGGAATGAACCTTGCACTCTTAGTCAAACGATCTACTATGACCCAAATCCCTTCATTCCCTGTCCTGGTTCTAGGTAGACCATCGATAAAATCCATCGATATCTGCTCCCACTTCCATGTAGGAACTTCTAATGGTTGAAGCAATCCACTTGGCTTCTTCTGCTCGGCTTTTACTAACTGGCAGTTCATACACTTGGAAATAAAATTTCCAACGTCCTTCTTCATGCCTTCCTAGTAATAAGTTCTCTTCATATCCCGATACATCTTATTTCCACCTGGATGAATTGTCAACTTCGAGTGATGACTTTCCCTAAGAACTTCATTTCTCAATCCATCTACATCGGGAACAACTAGTCGTCCTTGCTTTCGAAGCCAACCCTCTCGATCGACTTCAAATCCTTTATCCTTTTCTGGATTCAATCCAGATTCCAAATCTCGGACAATATTGACAAGCTTATCGTCTCGCTTTTGGCTCTCGCCAATTCTCTCCACGAGAGTAGGCCTTATCAATAAGTTTGCCAACATCTCAGGTTCCAATTCACATCTAGGCCTGAAGTCAAATCCAGCCAAATACTCGAGACTCTTCCATTCCGAAAACATGGCTCCCAATCCGGCATGTCTTCGACTTAACGCATCAGCCACTGCGTTACCTTTTCCCGGAGTATAGGCTATACCAAAATCATACGATGCTAAAAATTCTAGCCACCTCTGCTGCCGAAGATTCAAATCCTTTTGGGAGAAAAGGTACTTCAACGACTTATGATCCGTAAACAACTCGAATCGAACTCCCAATAGATAATGTCTCCACATCTTTAGAGCAAAAACAATCGCCGCTAACTCCAAATCATGAGTTGGGTAATTCCTTTCATGCGGCTTCAGTTGTCGACTCGCATACGCAACAACTTTATCCTTCTGCATCAGCACTGCTCCAAGTCCAGTACCACATGCATCGGTGTAAACCACCATCTCATCATTCCCACTTGGAATAGTCAAAACAGGAGCACTCGTCAGTCGCTCTTTCAGGATTCCAAAAGCTTGCTCACACTTAGCATCCCAACTGAACACTTGGTTCTTTTTCGTCAATCCTGTTAACGGTGCAGCTATCTTGGAAAAATCTTTGATAAACCGACGATAATATCCTGCTAATCCAAGAAAACTTCTCACATCAGATGCATTCTTAGGTCTAACCCAATCCTGGATTGCTGCTACCTTAGCGGGATCAACCGCGATTCCATTTCCAGAGATAACATGGCCTAAGAACCTCACTTCACCCTTCCAGAAGTGACACTTTGAAAACTTAGCCTTCAGCTGATGTTTCCGCAAGATTTCCAAAACAATCCTCAAGTGTATCTTGTGTCCCTCCTCAGTTCTGGAATAAATCAGAATATCATCCACGAACACAAGCACGAACTTATTCAACTGATCTCTGAACACTCTATTCATAAGATCCACAAAATATGCTGGTGCGTTAGTCAATCCAAACGGCATTACCAGCCACTCATAAAAACCGGATGGTGTCCTGAAAGCAGTCTTCGGCACACTGTCCTTTGCCACTCTCAACTGGTGAAATCCCATTGCCAAATCCATCTGAGAAAACACCTTAGCTTCGTGAAGCTGATCAAATAAGTCATCTATTCTCGGCAATGGATACTTATTCTTCTTAGTCACCTTATTCAGCTCACGATAATCCACACACAACCTCAACGATCCATCCGCTTTGGTTGCGAATACAGCTGGTGCACCCCATTCGGACATACTACGCCGAATGAATCCTTTCCGCAAAAGGTCATCAACTTGCACCTTCAACTCTTGCTGCTCCCTAGGCGCCATCCGCCTAAGAGGCATCACAACAGGTCTGGCTCCCTCAACTAGATCGATACGAAACTCGATCTCCCTATGCGGCGGTAACCCTTTGACTTCGTCAAAGACATCCTCAAATCCATTCACAATAGGCACCGATGACAGTCCATTCCGTGGAACAACCAGCGAATACATGAAGCTCATGAAGACGCCTTCTTCATGCTTACATCGTATCACAACCTTTCGCCCTTCCACATTCCCGACTGTCACCTCCAGCCTCTCACAATCAATCCTTGCCGCATACTTCCTAAGCCAGTCCATACCCAAAATAATTCCGAACCCCGCAAAGTTCAGAACAAAGCAATCACAAACAAATGAGCAATCATGACTTGACACAACTAGACCATGGCACATCATACACAGACATGACGAACCCCCAACTGGATTTGTCACTACCAATGGCCTATCAACTATATCCGGTTTCAAACCTAACCGGCCTACCAAATCATCACAAACAAAAGAATGCGACGCTCCAGTATCAAACAACACTCTAACTGGAACACCACAAATAGAAAGAGTACCTTGAACCACCACACTCTTCCCCTTCTCTTCAGCAGTCTGAGCTTTCGAAGATGACGGGACAGCCCCCAAAGCATAAGCTTGCACAACCTGCCTGTCCTTTATCGGTTCCGGACAGTTCTTCTTAATGTGCCCCAGCTTATCACAGTTGTAGCACTTCAACAACACCTTCGGATTCTTGCAATCCTTGGAAAGATGGCCCTTCTGTCGACAATTATAGCAGGTCTTTTCCCCCTTCAGCTTCTTCTGACCATCCTTACCCTTCTGCTGTTGCTGCTTCCTCTTCTTGTTTCCACCCTGCTGTGGTTTAGACTCCTCCTTGGTCACAACAACAACAGATACTTCCTTAGGAAACAAACTCTCGTGCCTGAGAGCTTTCTCCACCAACTTCTCAAATGGATCGTCCAGATGATCCACCAACTGTCTCCCAAGATAAGCATCCAAACCGGTCACAAACTTCTCATTCTTCTGATAGGGAGAATCAATATACGATCTGGCATACTTGGACAAAGCTTCAAACTCAGAAACATACTCAAGAACCGATCTCCCACCTTGCTTGAGCTCAACAAACTTTTTAAACAAAACAGACTTCTGAGCTGTAGAGATAAACTTGGCTTCAAATCTAGCTTGGAATTGCTCCCAAGTAATCTCCTCCTCCGGAGTATCAATGGTGATAGAATTCCACCAGTCCGAAGCTCTCCCTTGAAGTTGCCTTGATGCAAGCTTCCTCTTAGTTGCATCCTCAACTCCCAAGTCACCAAAGATCCTTCTACAAGCATCAATCCATCTTTGCACTTCAATGGTTGATTCCGTTCCCAAGAAAACCTTTCCTCCAAGAGAAGTATAGTCCTTGCAAAGCTTAGCAAAATCCACTGGTCTTGGAGCTTGAACTTGAACTCCAACATCTACTGATGGTCCCGAGGCTGGTATCCTTCTCATGATCGAAGTCATCATGGCCTCAAACATAGGAGCATAATCAACAGCTTCCCTAGCAGCTGGTCTCCCTCTTCGACTCATCCTTAATATCTACAAAAAGGAATGACTTAGAACACCTTGAGAAACAACTGCATAAGGAGTTCAAATCCTTCTAAGCTACTATATTATATATAGTAATCATTCATCAAAATACAATTACGTCTCTCATACGTAGTTACGTCAGCGGGCGTTGGCTAAAATCGATTAACCTCGCTCTGATACCAAATGTGACGACCGCCCATGACTCCCGCACGGAAACAAGGGAAAAGTGCGCTGAAAGTATGATAGGCAGCCATGGGTGACCGTCAAGGGTAGAATAAACATCGCAGACTCTATCGTAAAACTCACAGCGCATGGATAAAATACAATAGAGAAATATAATATAGTGAAGCTCCCATAGAACAGAATATCATCATCTAATCATAATAGCTTTATACATGGTCTGAATCATGAATACAAGAAGCCTCACTACATAGCACTTAGAGTAATCAACAAACAGCGGAATATCCAGTACATAGAATATGAAAATAATATGCGAAGCCTCCTGCTCGTCTTCGTCATCATCAACGTGAGCCACTAAGATCAGCACCTGTCACCTGTCACCTAGTCTGCCCATCCCAAACATGGATGAACAACCCAAGGTAATAAGAAGAGACATAAAACCTTGAGTCAGACAGAGTCTTAGTGAGCAGTAAATCAACTATCAAGCATACCAAAAGAGCATAAGGGATAAAAGGAATAGGAACCCAAATCATCCCACTCCACCTCTTTCTACAGTGATAGCCCCCAGACACATACTAAGGAGAAGCAAGCATAGCAAAGCAGATAATTAAAGTAAAGCAATAATTACTCGAGTTAAGATCGATGTTTTCCAAATACGAACCCCCAAGGCCTAAACCAAGATCAGATAAGCACCTAGAAAACACCGCTCTTGAGACCGAATGATGATACAACCAAACATCCATGACCCCGGCTATCACTGTTATCATTGCCTTGATTTTATCGTTAATTGAATGACCAACTCATCTTCTAAACATCCGTCGAGGGCTAATGGCAACCCCGGCTCTAGACATAACTCCGCACGTCCTCGTGACCCGTGCCTAGGTATAACGAATCTACCCAGAGTACTAGCACGTCATCATGACCCGCGCCTGGGTATAACGAATCTACCCAACGTACTCTTGCTTTGAGCTTGCTAGAACCTTCAATAACGATAAGATCTCAGCCTTCTAGTCATCCTCCTCGACGACTATTCCCATTATAGCTCAAGCACCTCTCGAGCCACCATTATCCACCAACTCGAATCACATCATCGAGTAATCAACATGCTTGGGATGATCCCGTCAGGATTAAACCAAGGCTTCCACATCATGCTTTGCTCCAACGCATCTTAGCAAAGTCCATCTCATCATCATACTTCGCTTCCTCTAACTATAGCAAAGTCCTCGAACCCATCCATATGAGCTTCATCATCCGCTTCATATGCCACAGCAGCTTTCACAATTCAAGAGCCTTTCCACTTAGCTTTTGAATCATCTTCAACCATCTTGTCCCAAATCAACTACAAGCTAACTCGAGACAATCAAATCAATCATACATCCAAACAATCAAGCATGCAAACAAGATCTAATCAAGCAATATCAACTATAATGGCAATTTCGTAAATAAATGAGCATAAGTCTAACACATATGAAATCATAGATTTTAGCATAGATCTATCAAATATAAAACATGGGTTTTGTCTCTATAACTTGTTAATTGAACTTGCATAGATAAACATCTTCAAAAGTAATGAATCTAGTCTTAGAACTAAGAAAAATGCATGAAATCTCTAACTTTAACACTCAAACAAGCCACCAATCCAATATACTCCTTTGGGTCCGCGTGAGAGATAACTACCACTCACCGAATCACCCAAATACTTCAAAAGAAACCCACTTCAGATCTGGACAGCAAATACCCAAGCTTGATCCGGCAAAATCTCGCTTCAATCGATGAAATCTGACTTGAACGGATGAAGATCTTCAACTTTGGCCCTTGAATCTTCGATCTTGGATGGATGTTAGTACTAGATTGGAATGGAGAAAAGGAGATGAAGAAATGTTGTAGTCGAGCTCTCAAAATGGCAGCACTTCGTCGCTTCAAAAACCGGTGCCAAAAAGTGAGCCAAAGCCCTCTATTTATAGGCTGAATTCTCCATGACTCGGCCGCTCTTAAGTCGTCCCCCTCTGACTCGCCGCCGACTTATCCATGAGTCGGCCACGACTCAAGCTAACCTACCGACGCATGCTCAACACAGATACGCACACGGCAGCACTAACTCTAAGTCGCTTACGCGACTTAACCCAAGGCCGACCCAACGACTCATCTACCACACGACTCAACTATGCTACGACTTACGACTCATCACCTTAACTCGTATACGACCTAACCCCTAGCCGACTCAACAGAGACACCGACCCATCTTACTGCCGACCTAACATAATCAATACGCTAACCCCTAACTCGTTAATTCGGTAAGTCGTCCTAAACGACCTAAACTTAACTCGGCATAGCTGACCTATCATTCATACGACCCAACTACACTTAAGCCATAACTCGTCTACGACTCAACTACACACCCTACCACCATAAGTCGTATATGACTTAAGCCTTAGGCCAAAATCCCACCGACCTAACTATCTAACGGCCTTACCTATAACTCGACATAGCCGACCTAAGCTATGCACTGAGTCTCCCAAACGACTTATCATTACGCCGATAACCCTAAGTCACTTATCTATAGGTCGCTAACTATATCCACTAACCCGCTAACCCGCCAACTACCTTAACTCGTAACTCTTAGGTTGGTCATTACTCTTAACCCGTTAGTTCCTCCAATCCAATCCTAACTTTCACACGACCTAAGCCACCTACGAGTTAATCCCTTTACGAGCTATCTCTTGACAACTTAGAATAACGACCTAAAAATTCTATGATTTATCGACACGTAAAATACGGGTCGTTACACACTTTATTATAAAATATACTTTAACATACAAATTGAAAAATACTTCAATACTTTATTAAAATATATACTTTATGAATATTTAAAATAAGGTTACTTGATAAAATATAAAATTATATTTTCTCTTTTAAAACAAAATAACCAGTCACCTTTATAATTACTACGATAATAGATTTGAAAAAAAAATACTTACTTTAGAATTTAAACATTTAGAAACAATATATTTTCTAAAACATGCTTTTTAAAACGACATTAAAACTTTTAACTTATATTTAAAAATTTACTTTGAAACGTACTTGGCTATCCAGGGAAATATACTTCTCTTCACATTCTTTAAAAATAAACCACTATTTATTTTTAAACAAATTTTCCCTTTCCTTTAATAAATTCCCATTGTGAATTTATTCTTCCAAATATCCACTAATATATTACTTTACTTTTATAAACCCAGTTTATAAATTTCATAGTCACATTGTCCTTTAAATTTCAATTTCAATTTCAAACACTTAAATCAATTTCCAAATTGATTTCCAATTTACTCCATTTTGAAATAAATTCCTTTACTTACTCATTTATTTCAAAACCCATTGACTTTGAACTTTTATTCCTTAATTATGATTTAAAATCTTTTAACTGAAAACACAAATTTTAGATTTTTCCCAAATTCCTTCTTTATTTTTTTCAATAATTTAAATCTTAAATTTAAAAGAAATGCTTTATTCTTTAAAATAATAACACTTAAGTTTAAAATTCATTATCTTCCTGTTTATTCAAAATCTCCCTTTCATCCATAGAATTTATTTATTAAAATTTTAAAGTCACTTTTACTTTTTCAAATTCATTCTTAAATTTATTCAAATTCTCTATGATTATTTTATAAAAATTCACTCTTCCATTTTCTTTTCAAAAGTCCAATTTATATATTTGATAACTCAGTGTACCAAAATGTTCAAGCAAACCATAACATTCAATATTCTAATTACCAGTATAATTCATCATAGAATATCAAATATTCATAACACAGAATATTAAATAATCTAAATAATTTTAAGGAATCCAGTTTGATCCCTCCAATCTGTTTCTCTGCATCCGCAAATGTTAGCACAATACCAATTCCACTTCAAGGTGGAATATCGCGTATATGTGATTAATATAATATCATCCGCTATTATGCGGCGCATAGGGTCTCGTCAACTATAAAATGCGAAAAATCAATCACTCCAATATATACTGTATACTACTATATATAATATAACACATCAAATCAATTCAATCAATCAACCCATCATTTAAATTTAACCATTTAAATTTAACCATTTAAATTTAGATAGCAATCCAGAAGAGTGAAATTAACCCACCTTTCATTTTATTGCAACCCTTTCCAAACCAGCTTGTCTCTCCACAATTTTAGACCTTGAACAACATTATATAATTTTATCAATATTCGAATAAATCGTACAATTAATTTTCCATTTGATAATTTTAATTAATTAACGATTTAATTAATTTTTTTACTAATAATTTAATTTTAACTAATGATTTAATTTAAACAAATAATTAAATTTAACTAATTTTTCCTTCTTAAAAATCTTTTAGTAACCAAAATGGGTTATATAAGTAAATTAAATAATTTAATCACCTAATCCATTATTTTTAATATAATATTTAAAATATTTATACGTATATTTATATTATTTTCGAAATATTCTACACAAGTTTAAAAAAAACTACTTTATATAAACTTCCAAATTTCCTTACTGTATGCAAAGATACATATAAATCTCTGACTTGGAAAAATATTGGCTTATAGATACCTTCCTGTTATTATTATTTTCTATGTTCCTACCCATGTATTTAAAACATGTATGTATATATTTTCTAGATATATTTGTGTTTTTTTTTAATTTTCTGTTGCTGTAAATATAAAACAGATGTTCCCTTTGCATATATATGTATACACTTTCCTTTACTGTATATAAACAAACAGTAATTTTCTTTACTGTTAAAGTTTTTAACATATATATATATATATATTTTCCCCTTATTTCTGTTATATACATATATAAAATAAATAAATAAATAAAAGAAATGACAGCAAATACCTACTGCCACCTCGAATCACCAGCAACCCGCCGAACCACGCGGCCATCGCCATCCACGCAACAGCCATCAGAACAACCCAAAGTCGACTATCCTCACTAGAACGCGCCGCCTCACTTGACGAATGCCACCTGCTATCGCAAGCGCCGCCACCTCCTTGCCTGAGCTACCAATCTCGTGAATCTGCCTCTTCTGGCCTCTCGACATCATCAATCTCAAACCAAGCCTGCCCATGCTCGATTGACATCTCGCTTTCGTGTTTGATTAGCTTGATAGAGGAGAAAGGAAGGTCACTTATTTTTAATTGGAAGGTGAATTGGAAATGAGGTGGCCTGTGTTCGATTTGGGGAAGAAAAAGGGATTTGGGATTTATATAGAAGGAGGCTTGCGTTTGCATTATTTCTTTCGGCTGAAGCTTCCGCAAAAAGAAACAAGGGCGAAAATAAAAAGGAGAAACATGTTTGAATTTTTTTACGTGCTCGAATAGGCTTGCTACAGGGATTGATAAGAGGGGAAAAAGTTTGGACGTGAAAGGAATTGTTACCAGAATATAAATATATTTTTAATTAAATTTAAATTGTCTCGATAAATGCAACTTAACATTTCTAACTCTATCGAAGCGTGCCGCTAGGCGTTTATAATGTTATATCCCTATTTCAAACGCAATGGAAAAGGTTTCGAGTCTAAATTCAATCGTATGGAGAAGATAGCTTTTTGGATCAGTTATTATATTGAATTTCGATATAAAATTTCAGCGTGTTTAAATATCGTACTCTCACACCACAACTCCAAATTCTACGAAAATTGAAATCTGATAATAATACAATATATGGATCCAACGGAACTTGTTTCGTCGAATTCCGAGACTGCGCCTCCGAAGGCTATTTTTAAATATCAATTTAAACGATATATTTTCAAACTGAACAAAACACTTTCAAATTTAATTTTAAAAGTTCTATCACCTTCGGTATTATTAATATGAAATTTTGTAAGCCTTCAAATTATTTTTAACAAGCTTAAAACTGGAGATTCAATATTTTACCCAACTTTCAATTATTAAATTCAATAATTTAATTATCAAATAAATAGTGATATTTGAATTCAAGTTAAAAATTAACTTTTAAATATTTAAAATCAATTAAATATCCCGATTTCAAACATTCAAAAATTCCGGGTCGTCACATTACCCTAATTGGTTGCTAGCCACTTAGCCTTGCTGCACCTCCCCTGTTTTAGCTATTCCCGGTTGATGAGGCTTGAGGCTATGTGTTACCTTTTTATCACACGTTCACCTAGAATGCTCATCGTCCTCCTGACGATGTTCTAAAAGCATTCATCCATTCAAGTCCGTTCCAGGTCCAAACGGAACAGAAGGCACTACTCCAACTACATTCATTTTGGAATCACCCTCAGGATTAGTAGCGATTAGCCCTTGCACTTCACTGCTCCATCTTCGACTCCAAGCTCTTGTCTTCCTCATGAAAACGTTCAAACCAGATCGAAGTGGTTTTCAGAAAATTAATCCCGTTCCCGATCTCTTTGAAATGATTAGTGCATTGGCCAATATTGATAGTATGTTATTTAACATCAAATAACATTCACAAACAACCATCAGGCTTTAATAATTTTCCCAAATTATTTATTTCAAAATATCTTTGCAAGATATTTTTCTACAGTTCAACCCTTTGAAAACAGTTTTGAAATCACTTTTCTCTCGCGGAATAAATTTCCAAATATTGTTTATTTCCACTAAAAATCACCAAGTCTAAATATTTTAGATTTTAAAATAATTTAAATTACTTTATCCAAAAATATATACTTTAAAACAGTTAAAATAAAACTACTTAAAACACTTATTCAAAATACTAGTTATGAAATTTATAATAATTTCCCATGTAAAAACTTAAGCCAAAACTAATTTTAAAATAAAAGTTATTCTATAAAGTAAAAATATTAAATAATTATCTTTTAAATCATAATATTAATTTAGCCTTTAAAATAATTACTACTATAATTAATTTAAATAAATATTTATTTTAGAATTCTAAAACAATCTAAAATAATAGAATTTCTCTAAATTCTATAAAACAATTTTTAAGGCCTTTAAGTTATACTTAGATATCTCTTTTGAAAAATATACTTAGCTTTTCAGGAAATACACCTGCCCTTTCAACATAAACCATCTAATCATTCATAAATCCTTCTTCATTTATCCCAATTTTAACTTACGTCCCGATTCCCTAAATTTCTTTTCCATCTTTTTTTTAAAAATAAATCACCGATTTTTTTTAAGCAAATTACCCTTTTCTTATAAATTCCCATCCCGACTTTATACCTCCAACTTATCCTCGGAAAAATATTTTAGTTAATTTATAAACCCCATTTATAAATTCCACAATCTCATTCTCTTTTAATCCCAGCTTCAAACACATAATCAGTTTTTAAATCGATTTTCAAAGCAAACTCAATTTTAAAACAAATTCCTTTACTTACCCAAATTTATTTTAAAACCCATTAATTCCATATTTACTTCTATATTTATGATTTAAAATCTTATTTTAAACTGAAATATCCACTTCATGCTTCATTCAAAATCTTACCCTTTTATTTCTTCCCAAACATTTTAAATCTTAAATTTTGAAAATAAATTCTTTAGATTTTTAGACAATATCACTTAAGTCTCCAAAACTCTTTTATTTTCATATATTTAAATCTCTTCTTTATTCCCATACTAAGAATTTATTTAATAGAATTTAAAAATCAAACTTTTATATATTTTTAAAATTAAATCTTTAATTTACCCAAATTCACTATAATTGCTTTACTTAAAAATTTCCTTTTTTATTTCCTAAAAGAAATCCAAACTTATATATTTTTCATTCTCTCAAATACCAATATATATATATATATATATATATATATATATATATATATAGCCATAGCATTCAATAATTTCAATTCCCAATATAATCAATAAAATCATCACATACTATCACATAAATCACATCATTGAATATAAAATAAATTCAACGTTTTGACGAATCCAGTTGGATCCTCCAACCTTTTTTTCTACATCCACAAATGTTAGCACAATATAAAATACCAATCCCACTTCGAGTGGGATATCGCAATATATAGGGTCATCCGCTAATATGAGGGGCGCATAGGAACTCATCCGCTATATAATGCAGGAAATCAATCACTCCAATATATATATATATATATATATAACTATATATAATATCACATCTAATCAATTCAATCATTCAACCAATAATTTAAATTTAAACTATTTAAATTAAAATGACCAAAAATCCAAGTTGAGTGAGATTAACTCACCTTTGATTTTTTATTTTTTTTTGCAGTCCACCTTAGTCCCGACTTGATTTCATGGTTTTGACCTTGTATAACATTATATGATTTATCAATATTTGAAATAATCAAACAATTAATTATCGTTTAATAAATTTATTTTAATTTTAACTAATAATCTAATTTAAACAAATAATTAAATTTTAAACCAATTTCTCTTTTAAAATCTTTTAGTAACTAAAATAATTTAAATATGTTTATTAAATAAATTTATCTCCATACTACATTATTTTGAAAATAAACCAATAAATTTAAATTGTGTATATCTATTTTTCTTTTGAAACTATATACTTATGAAAATAAATATCAAAGATCTAACTTTTATAAAATCTCTACAACGTCTTAAAATTCCCATATCTTTCCAAAACCACACACACACACACACACACACACACACACACATTTCTGTTTTAAATTAGAAAATGCATGTGGATATATATTTACTAAATTAAAAACAAAATTATTTTATACCTTGCTAACATAAAATTTCTGTTTGCCTAAAGATTATCACAGTAAACTTTTATATAAATTCCTATATTTTTTTAAATTAATTTTTTTGGAAAAAACCTTATACCTAACTGCCAAAACCCAAACAGCAAGCCCAAACTCCCACCGTTCCTAAGCAGCACCTCCTCCCTGAACTCACGACAATCACCTTGCGCATAGCAACATGACTCGTCGAGACTTCCCAAACTTACCATCGTGGACCTCAAACCTCGCAACCTCCTCGGGTACGACCACCTCTAGATGCCGACTGAAATCGAGCTGTTGAACCCGTGCTCGCGCTGCTCTAGCCGCAGCCACGATTCGACGCAGCTCGAAAACGAGCTCACGATTTAGTGAAATTACAGAAAAAGGGGGAGGAATAATAAAGAGGGGTCGCGACTTCAATTTCAAAATGTTTCGGCCATTAGAATTTTCAAAAGAGGGGAAATTGGAAGAAAATTAAATGCTTGGCTATATTTATATTTCTTTGATTTTATTTGAAGTCCTCATTCTGCCATTGTTTATTTATTTTTATTTTTATTTTCTCAAAGAAGACGCATGTGAAATTAAATAGAAAAAAAGAAACACGTGTCTCAGGGTAGACATGTGGCTAGATGTTTAAATTAATTGACCAGTCAAATTATTTAAATTTTAAATTTAAATCGTCTCGATTTTCGCAACTCACAATCTCGATCTCCCATCGAGGCGTTCTGCTAAGCGTTTATAATGTTAAACCCTTATTCCGAATGCAATGGAAAAGGTTTTGAGTCCTAACTCGATCGTATGGAGAAGATAGCTTTTTGAACCTAGTCATTATATTGAATTTTCGATATTAATTTCAGCACGTTTACCTATCGTACGATCACACGACAACTCCAAATGCTACGGAATATGAAATCCGATAATAACACACTATTGCGGATCCAAAGGAACATGTTTCGTCGAATTCCAAGACCGTGCATCAGAAGGCTATTTTTTAAATATCAATTTAAAGATATATTTTTAAAACTGAACAAACCGCCTTAAAATTTAATTTTAACACCTTTACTATCTTCGGCACTATCAATATAGATTTTACAAGCCTTTAAATTATTTTCAACAAGCTTAAAATTTCAGATTCAACAATTTACCCAATTTCCAATTATTTAATTTAATAATTAAACCACTCAATAAAAGTGACATTTGAAATTCAAGTTAATAATTGACTTTTAAATATTTAAAATCAATTAAATATTCCAATTTTAAATTTCCAAAATTATGGGTCATCACAATCGTATTAGCTTCCGGCGACTAAATATGACTATGTTAATAGTATCAATAATATTAGAAGCACTTGAATGTTAAACAAAACACAGATTACTTCATTACATTTCCAAATAAAACATGTTCCATATTCACATAAGATAACCAAACGTTTTCCTAGGCATTGAACAAATATTGTTATCACAAATTACGTCAAGAGCGGTATATGAAGATACCCCCTCAATTGATCAGAGTCAAATGGTCATATACGACCTAATACATTACAACACAGTGGAAATTCTTCAAACATAAATAAAAAGCAGCATTTCCTAAATAGCTATTTGTTGCCTCATGCATCCTTCGATAGCTTATTCGTCAAACAACCTAATAATCTAAAAAGATCCTTAATTCTCAATCTACTCAAATTAATTTTGAGTACCCAAGAGTTTAAGGGGAAAACATAAACTTCGAGTCAGACGTAAAGCCTGGTATAAATAATACAACACATCCTGGTTTAATTATATCAAGTGAGACCAGGCCGCATAGCGGAACGGGTTTCCCCTTAATAACATATTTTTAAGATATATCTTTGCAAATATTTTCATATAACCATATACTATGCACCTGCACTCACAATGGTTAATCTCACAAAACGTACATTATGTAAACAAACATAAATATCAAGTGATAATGAACTATTCGTTCAAACGCAAATAACATTTGACCTTTGACTAACTCGGGCCAACCAGATAACAAAATCATAATCAAATTTTGCTTAACATATGTTAGATATAAAAATTTAGGATTGTCTATCCTTATTTATCTATTTGACATCTCCCATTAAGATGGTCTGTCCTAAACTATCTGTTAATTCTCTTCCTTTTGGACGGTTTGTCCGAAACTTAATCATCTCCCTGGTTCTCCCGAGCGGGTAGTTTTCCGGGCTTTCCAATAACCTATCTATATACAACATATGTTCCTTACGATGAGTAATCATAATTTTAGTCTACCTGTGACCAAGCTCTACACATTGGAATTTTTGACAACAATTAGCTTGGGCTATAGGCTAATGTACAGGGCGCGACCCCATACTAATCCCATCCAGTTTTCTAATATCTGAGTCATTCATGCTTAATGATCCCCTCCTATAATTTTCCTTGAAACAATTTCAACATGATTTAAACCTTTAAATCAAACTTTGAATAAGGAAAAGAAATAAGTCTTTATAACCTACTCAAATCATATTACCATGTTAGATATATATCCTTTATTTTAAACTTGGTTGATGAAAACAATTTACCATTTGAAAGAACCTCTTTCCATACTTTGAAATTATCTCATTGAAATTTCAATGTTTAAAACTTTCGAAAATCATCTCTAAAACCTTTCGAATTCATTCAAAACAAACCTTTCGAGAGTTATTAGACATCCTTCTTTAAAATTGCTTTAAGTCATTTCCTTAGAAAAACATTTGGAAAACCTTTCCTTTAAAACCTTTCGAAAACCTTTAATAAACCATTCGAAATTGGCCCAGGAATAAACCCTTTGAATGCTTAAACTTTTTAAAACATAATCTTTCGAAGGTAGATTAGGTTCAGCTTTAAAATAATTTGGAAACTTATCTTTTAAAACCTTTAATCTTTATTAAAGAAAATTTTCGAAAATATTCATATAACCTTTCAAGGATATCCAAACAACCTTTCGAAAGTCTTTTGTTATATTTTACAAAACAAGGGTAACCACCTAAGTCGAAAGCTTCCCTTTAAAAGCCTTGGAGAAAAGGCTAACTTTAAAAACATGCGAACCTTTCGATTGGGTCGGAAGGTTCAAAGTAAAACCTTTATAAAACAGTGGAAACCCGTCACCGACGCCGAAAGGTTTCAAAACAAAGTAATGGCGTTAGCAGCTACAACCTTTCGTCACATCGAAAGGTTTTAAAGTCTTTCTTTAAATAACTTGATCTGGTCGAGAGTGATCAAGCCAAAAGCTCAAGTTCGAAAGCAAAGAAGGCGAAAACATTTCACTTATAAATAATTATATTCCAACCCTTTCGGCTATCAACCATTCGACTTAAACCTCTCGGTTTATATTCAATTCATTACATACTAATTTCTTGATATCTTATGCATTGAACTTTAACTTTATCAAAGCTAATCCTTCGACCAGGACGGAAGGTCTAAGGCAAAAAAGTTTAGCTGTATGGATTAAAACATGGAAAAAGTGTGAATTTTTTCTTTAAACTTAAAAAGGAAACTTTTCAACTAATCTGCCTTTGTTTTTCAAATTTTCATTCGTCAGTAAAACACTTTTCAGAATTTTGCTGCTGCAATTACCATGATTTATAGAACACTTTATCTTACAAAATGCCACTTCTCCTTTATAAATATATAAAACCTTTAAGTCCCACATCTTAAATAGTTTTATATATCCCTCAAATGACTTAGGAAAATTCTTGAAAAATTCCAAAAAATATATTTTATTATAGTGCCTAACATACTAAAATCTCATACCCAAATAATTATCATTTCAACAGAAAATAATTTAAAACCCAATAAACAATTTCCTTCATTCAAAAATTCATATAAAATCCATATTAAATCGGAAAATTATGAAAATCAAAACCTTCTCTAAAATATTATTCCCAACCTATTTTTAAATTTTCAAAGTATTCGGATGTCATTAAATAGGATTTTCATGCTATACACTATCATAAAACATGAACAAACATTTATAATTCCATTAACAACTAATATATATATCATAAAATATCAAACATGGAAATATTATAGCAAAATCATTTCGAATCTAAAGCAAAACCGAAAACTAGAAATATTAGGGATGTAGCAATTATTCACCTTGGCTTTTAGAGATTATAGATGAGATTTTGGAGTGTTGAATTAGTTGATTTCTTCTTTCCTCTTGAATCTTAGCTTTCTTCTTCTTGAGATTGGAAATGATGGCCGGTCTTAGCAAGTTTTTTCGTTTTTATAAAATGAGAATAGTGAACGTGAATTTCACAAGGGTTTAGGGGATAAGGTGTTGCCATTTCCTAAAATACCCTTCTCATTTCCTAACACACTACTTAAGGTTATTTCATTTTAATTACCCCTTCATTTTGGCATGGCTATCACTAACTAATTAAATCTCCATCAATTACTCTTTACACCATTCAATTTAATTTAAATAATTAAATGTCTTAAATAAGGTTATAAAATATATATGGGGTGTTATGGACTCCCCATCTTACAGAATTTCGCCTCGAAATTACAATAAGGTACGCAACCAAACAATCAAGTAAAACATACCATCAAATAAATCTGGGTAAGAATCTTTAATCCTGCTCTCGACTTCCCAAGTACAGTCTTTAGTATCATTGCTCCACTGAACCTTTACTAACTTGACTACGTTATTCCTCAATTTCTTCTCATCTTTGTCCACATTCTGAATCGGCTTCCTAACTATAGTCAAATCCGGTGCTACTACTAAATCCTCTAATATGGTACGTGCTATAGTAGTCTTCGGGTCTAACACATTTTCTAAGATGAGAAATATGGAAAACATTATGGACTCCAACCAAACTACTCGGTAACTCTATTCTATAAGAGGGTTTCCCGATCCTCTCAATAATACAAAATGGGTCAATAAACCTAGTTGTTGAATTTCCTGACTTCCCAAATATGATTACACCTTTCATCGGTGGAACCTTAACAAACACATAACCCCCAAAGATTCCGTTACAGAAGTGGGATTCAATCTCCATGGATTTATTGATGGGTTGCCTAGACCTATAAGAGGAAACAAAATGTAAGAGTTATAGTGGATAGATTGACTTAGAGTGCCTATTTTATTCCCATAAAGTCAACTAGAACGGCACCTGAGTTGGCGAAGTTATTATGAAGAATGTAGTTAGAATACATAGGATTCCTAGTAGTATTGTCAGTGATAGAAATTCTTTATATACCAGTGAGTTCTGGAAAAGTCTATAGGAAGCATTAGGAATCAAGCTCAACATGATTACCGCTTACCATCCATAGACTGATGGGTAAACAGAAAAGGTTAAAAAAATCTTGGAAGATTTGTTAGGAGCATGTATACTAGATTTTGGAGGATCATGGGAGGACCATCTTCATCTAGTCGAGTTCTGGTATAACAATAGTTATCAGACTAGTATTGGGATGGCATCCTTTGAAGCATTGTTTGGTATACCTTCCAAATCTCCCATATGTTGGTTAGAGACTGGAGATAGATTAGTTCTTGGTCCAGATTTAGTAAAGGAAGTTGCGGAGAAGATTGAGTTGGTTTTGGCTAGGATGAAGGAGGCTCAATTTAGGCAGAAAAATATGCATATAAAAGGAAGGATTTGTAATTTTTCGGCAATCCACTTGGCTTTTGGTGTTCAACCTTTGCCTGTTGGTAATTCAAGCACTGCTTAACACATAATCCTATATCCCGGTTCATACCTTCCCAGAAGAAGTTTCTCTTCGTGTCCTGATACGTTTACGTTCCTTCCAGGTGGATTGTGAACTTCGAACGATGGCACTCATCCAAAACCTTTTTCCTCATGTTTTCTACATTCGGAGGACACAATGTTCCTTTCTTTCTCAACCACCAATTTTGGTCAAGATTGAAATATTTTAGGTCATCGCCCTTCATTCCTTCCTTTAACCTTCTGATCCTTTCAGCCAATACTGGATCCTCTTCTTGCTTAAAAGCTATGTTCTCAATCATTATTGGCCGAACTTCTAAACAAGACAATACAATATTTCCTGCACTCGATCCTACCTCGGACCTAAATCGCACACTACAATCTGATAATACCTTCTAATCTTTCCACTCAGTAATCGTAGCCAATACTACATTCTGATGCTTCTGACTGAGTGCATCCTCTACCTTGTTTCCTTTACCGGGTATATACTCAATTCCAAAATCATAGGCAACAATAAACTCCAACCATCTTTGCTATCTCATGTTCAGCTCCTTTTGTGAGAACAAATACTTCAACGACTTATGATAAATATATAGCTCAAATCATTCTTCCAAAATATAATGCCTCTACACCTTGAAAGAAAATATGACGCCAGCTAACTCTAAGTCATGCGTTGGATACCTAACCTCATGTGATCTGAGTTGTCTAGAAACATAAGCAATTACTTTTCCCCTTTGCATCAACACGGCGCCTAATCCAGTTCCACATGCATTTGTATAAACAACTAAATCTTGATTCCCCTTCGGAACCACTAACACCGGTGCATGGGTCAATAAGTGTTTCAAACTCTGGAATGTTTCTTCACACTTATCGGTCCACACGAACTTCATGTACCTTCTCATCCTTAGAGTATATCAAAATGTCATCCATAAAAACCAACACAAACCTATCCAAATGCTCTCGAAAAATCCTATTCATCAGATCTACAAAGAAAGTCAGTGCATTAGTTAGTCTGAATGACAACTAACCATTGTACGATCCATATCTCGTTCTAAATGCTGTCAAAGGAATGCTATCCTCTACTGCTCTAAGCGGATGAAACCCCATTTCCAAATCTAAATGAGAGAATGCCTTCGATCCACTTAACTGATCGAACAAATCATCAATTCTCCGCAATGGATATCGGTTCTTTATCGTCCTCTCATTCAACATACGATAATCGATACATAGCCTTATCAATCCGTCCGGCTTCTTAGCAAACACAGCAGTTGCTCCTCATAGCGAACTGCTCGGCCTAATAAAACTTTTTACTTCCAGATCTACTAACCGCGCCTTCAACTCTTTCATCTCTGTAGGTGTCATCCTACTCAGTGGTCTACTCACTATTTCAGCTCCAAGCACTAAATCAGTCGAAACTCAATAGCTCGTTTCGGTGGCATTCCAACGACTAGTTCAAACACATCGGCAAATTCTCTAACTATAAAAAACCTGATGCAACTCATCTTCCAACTCCTAACACCCAGTAAATCGTTTACCGCACAACTAGGGTTCTCTATGGCATAAATTATCCGATCACTATAATCTGGAGGACTAAGTGATATTTTCCTATCTTGACAAAATATCCTAGCATCATATCTACTCAACCAATCCATCCTTAGGATAGTCGCAAATTCCACAAAGTCAAATACATGCAAACAACAATCAAAGGTATGGCCTAGCTAATCAAATTCTAGATAGGCACACCTCATTTAAAGTGTTGCATAACCTCCTAGCGGATTAGCAACCCTTAAGGAAGTAACTAAGTAAGAGGGTTCTAGGTTAAGTCTATCTACTAGACATCTAGAAATAAAAGAATGGGATGCCACAGTATCAAATAGGACGCTAACAGACAAACCGTGGATTTGTAGTGGGCCTTCTAAAACAGCTTTTCCCCTATCCTGAGCAACTGATTTTGCGATTGTAGGCTCTAAAAAATAAACTCGCCCTTTCCCTTCCTTTGGTGGCTCTGGGCACTTGTTCTTGAAGTGACCCATCTGATTGCAATTGAAGCATCAGACATTCTTCTTCTCACTAGCTCCTTTTCCTTTCCCTTTGCTGGTTCGATACTCGTTGGCATAATTTCCTTTCTTACTGCAATTGTAACAAACCACCTTAAATTTTCTCTTCTTCTGTGCTCCTTCTTTATGAGAAATCTTTTTCTAGAAAAATTTCCTTTTCTGAGCCTGTCCATTCTGAGCCTCTTTCACTTTCTTTCTTAGGCAAGCCAATGCTTCTTCTTGCCTCAATGCCATCTCAACAACAATATTGCTAGGGTCCCATAAGTGCAGCAAAGTTGCACTTATTAGTTCTGGCCTTAACCCACTGAAGCACTTCTAATTTCTACTGATAATAATATCAACCGATGCATACCCATATCAGGCTAGTTCCCCGAACTTCCTGGTATACTCCAACACACTCATATCTCCTTGCTCCAATTCTAGAAACCTCCTTACTAGTGCAGCTTGTGCCATAGCAGACATAAACTCTTCGAAAACCTTCTTCTAAATTCCTTCTAAGTAATGGTCTCTTTATCCACACAGGCAGTGGCAACGTTCCCCCAAAATAACGCAGCCCCCCTACAGCTGCCTCGAGGCCAATCTCCTTTTCTATGCATCGTTCAGCCCTAAATCAGCGAATTTCCTTTCACAGTGCAGCTGCCAGTTCTCTACTTCAATCACATACTTGGTACCCATGAATGGCTTTCCTCTAAGCCTAATGTATTCTCTACTAAGATTGGCATACTAGTTAACTGCAATAACCTCTTGAGCTCCTCCTTTCATAGCGTTTCCTCCAACTACATCTGCTGCTACTCCAGCTTGCACCATATTCACAAAGAATTGATACATTTCCCCCATATCCACTTGGGGAATTCCTGCACCAACATTCTCGGCTTGTGCCTGGCCAGGGCCTCTCCTTGCGTTAGGTTGGCGTTTCCATTGGTAGTGCTGCTGTCTCCTCCAACTTTCACTCAGCTTCTTCTCCCCTCTATATCTATATTCAAAGCTCATGAGATACAGATGAATAACCTAACTAAGATAGAAGTCTAAAGATAGAGCGTATACTTATATATATATATATATATATATATATATATATATATATAAAATACAAGTGCGTTATCATAACGTTATCCCATACCCCGATCTTTACCCTAATTTCCAAGGATTATGTTTTCAAAAACTTTTTTTAGTTTAAGTATTTCATAAACCATGCTTTGATACCAAGCTGTAACATCCCCTATCTAAAGGCCCAAAACTAAGTGCTACAGATGTTGTAGTCATCTATAGTATTAGCTTCCAGCGACTAAATACGGCTATGTTAATGGTACTAATAATATCAAAAGCGCTTGAACATGAAACAAAACACAGATTTACTTCATTACATTTCCAAATAAAACTTGTTCCATATTCACATAACATAACCCAAACATTATCCCAAACACTGAATATATATAATTATTACAAATTACATCGAGAGCAGTATATGAAGATACCCCCTCGATAGATCAGAGTCAAATGGTCATATAAGACCTAATACATCATAACACTACGGAAATTCTTTAAACATAAAGAAAAATCAGCAATTCCTAAATAGCTATCTGTTGCCTTCTACATCCTTCGGTAACTTATTCGTCAAATAACTTAAAAACCTAAAAAGATCCTTAACTCTCAATATACTCAAATTAGTTTTGAGTAACTGAGAGTTTAAGGGAAAAACATAAACTTCGATTCATGCATAAAGTCTGGTATGAATAATACTACACATCCCGGTTCAATTATGTTAAGTGAGACCACGCCGCATAGCCGAACGGGTTCCCCTCACTAACATCTTTTTAAAATATATCATTGCAAATCTTTTCATATAACCATATACTATGCACCTGCATTCACAATGGTTAAACTCACGAAATATACATTATGTGAACAAACATAAATATCAGGTAATAATAATGTATCTGTTCAAACACAAAAAAGTTTAACCTTTGGTTGACTCAGGCCTACTAGATAACAGAATCATAACCAAACTTTACCTAACATCTGTTAGATTTTTATATTTAGGATTGTCTATCCTTATTTATCTATTTAACATCTCCCATCAGGACGGTCTGTCCTAAGCTCTCTGTTAAATCTCTTCCTTCTGGACGGTCTATCTCTAACTTAATCATCTCCTAGGTTCTCCCGAGCCTAGTGGATTTCCAGGCTTACCGATAACCTATCTGTATAAACCTTTTGGTGTGTGTCATTATTTTAGTCTACCTATGATCAAGCCCTATGCACTTGAATTTTTGACAACAATTAGCTAGGGCTACAAGCTAATATACAGGGCACGACCACATATTAGTCTATCTGGTTTTCTAATATCTGAGTCATTCATGCTTAAGAATCCCCTCCCTTAATTTTCCTTGAAAAAATTTCAAAATGATTTAAACCTTTAAATCAAACTTCGAATAAGGAAAAGAAATAAGTCATTATACACTACTCAAATCATATTACCATGTTAGAAATATATCCTTTGTTTAAAACTTGGTTGATGAAAACACTTTACCATTTGAAAGAACCTCTTTCAATATTTTGAAATTATCCCATTCAATTTCAATGTTTAAACCTTTAGAAAATCATCTCTGAAATCTTTCGAATTAATTCAAAATAAAACACTCTGGAGTAGTAATCTTTAGACATCCTTCTTTAAAATCACTTTAAGTCATTTCCTTAGAAAACCCTTCGGAAAACCTTTCCTTCGAAACCTTTCGAAAACCTTTAATAAACCTTTTGAAACATACCAAGGAATAAACCCTTCGAATGCTTAAAATCTTTAAAACATAACCTTTCGAACGTAGATTGGGTTCAACTTTGAAACAATCTAGAAACTTATCTATTAAAACCAGTCGTCTTTATTAAAGCAACCTTTCAAAAATATTCATATAACCTTTCGAGGATATCCAAACAACCTTTCGAAAGCCTTTGGTTATATTTCATAAAACAAGGGTAACCAATTAAGTCGAAGCTTCCCTCCAAAAGCCTTAGAGAAATGGCTAACTTTAAAGACAGGCGAACCTTTCCATTGGGTCGAAAAGTTTGAAGTAAAACCTTTATAAAACAGTGGAAATCCTTCGGCAATGCCGGAAGGTTTCAAAACAAAGTAATGGCGGTAGCAGCTGCAACCTTTCGTCACATCTGAAGGTTTTAAAGTCTTTCTTTAAATAACTTGACTTGGTCGAAGTGCCAAGCCGAAAGCTCAAGTTTGAAAGCAAAGTTGGCGAAATCTTTTCATTTATAAATAATTATATTCAAACCCTTTCAGCTATTAACCTTTCGGCTTAATCCTTTCAGTTTATATTCAATTTATCATGTACCAATTTCTTGATACCTTATGCATTGAACTTTAACTTTATCGAAAGCTAACCCTTCGACTGAGATGAAAGGTCGGGGTTGAAGGTGTTTAGCCGTATGGATTGAAACATGGAAAAAGCGTGAATTTTGTCTTTAAACTTAAATAGGAAAATTTTCAACTAACCTCCTTTGGTCATCAAATTCTTATTGGTCAATAAAATACTTTTTAGAATTTTGTTGCCGTAATTATCAGGATTTATAAAACATTTTATTTTGCAAAATGCCCCTTCTCCTTTATAAATATATAAAACATTAATGATTTAGCATAAAATATTTCAAGATTTAGTAAAGGCAAATAAATTTTAACCAAATTGATAAATATTTGAAAATCTACCTTTAATAAAAATGGTTTGGGATCTAGAAATTACAAAATTAGTAATTCTACTTCTAAAAGGAGATTTGCATCTTTATACACTAAATTTAGAAAACCCAAAAATATTAAAAGCCAAAGAAAATTAGAAAATTCTAAGACTATTCTAATTTGGGTCCCCAAAACCAATAATACACTTATTAGAAATAAATATATAAATTTTTTATTTATGAAGTGAATTTAAGTTCAAATTTCATTTTCTAAAGTTCAACCAAGCCGAAATGGGTATGGTAACCTTCAGCCTAACTCTCTAGACCATAACGTTGGAAGTTAGTATCAAATTGAATTTTTTTTAAGCTACCCAGAATAGAACAATGGAAAGATGAGATAGATTACGAGTAGTAACTATTCCTAATATCTGATGGAAAATGAGATTTTATGGAAAATGGAACTACATCAACTTTGGTGTTTCAAACTCAGTTTTTCCTTTCCATTAGTAGTTAGGGTTATCATTTAAATTTCTAATAGCATCATTAATAGTTTATTCTGAAAATTTTATACAACTCTTTCGTAGATATCAGTACTTCCAAAAATTTGTACAAAATATTTGTTATCTTTTACATGATGAATAATTATAAGAAACCATTTTGAAAGAGATATTTTTGAGAGCAACACATTTTTAGCTATAACCATACTTAAAATGTTTAAAAATATATTTATATACTTATCATTATGCAATATTAAGTTCATTTTGTTAAAATATCTTTTACAAATGGGCTAATGAATATAGATTCTAAAAAATATTAACAACACACATGAGAAATTTATTCTTGCCGTATAAAAATGATGAAAATGAGAAGGACATACTAGGATTAATAAAAAAACTAACTAAATCAATTTTGAAGCGTATTTAAAAGAAAAGTTATTTTTTAGACAAAAGATGATTAAGTTAAATATACACCTTACAATTTATGACCTTTTTGGTCTTTTTGTTGATGATGATGGAGGGTAAAAATTGGACATAATGATAGAGGGAGTACATAAATTCGATAAGGAGAAAAACTGAGCATAATGATAGGGGACGTATATAAACCATAGAGGAGAAAATGTTGAAAGGGAAACATATATGATATGAATTTTATAAAGTCTCATGGTTATCATCCTCGAAAATGAAGAGGTTATTTTGATGATTCAAACCATATAACGTTGCTTATAATGTGTTGTTGAATAATTTAAGGTCAAGTAGTTATATGACAATGGGTAAAGCTTATTTAATGTCAATACACAATATACTTGAGGAATATCAAATACTACTACATATAAGGCTTATCGAGTGAAGACAAGAGCTTAAACAAGTTGTGGCAATGGTAGCAAATCATTAGAGATCCACCCAACATACAAAGATGAGCTTTAAAGACAAAGGTATTTATGTATTGTTTTTTAGCTTATCGAGTCGTAGAAGTCAATACTCTATAAAACCATGTGTATAATCTCCAAATCATTCCAATTTTTATAGAACCTTCATGAAAAGCATTTTTGGTAATTTTTCAAGAATATTATGGATTATTTAAGCACTCTTAAATACTCGTTTACGTAAAAAGTATGGTTTATTTTACAAAAAATATTCCAAAAATGCTACTTTGACATTTTGATTTAATTTTTTTGTGAGACTTCTTAACACATTGAAAAGCCTTCAACAATTTTTTTTGAATTTTTCTAGGCTAAGAAATTAGGTGAAACGCACGATAGAAATAGAGAAAACAATGTTGAAAATTGATACAAGAAAAACTATGCACAAACACAAGTTTTTAGCTTTGGAAGTCGTGTCTCTTCCCCGTTTAAACATTGCTCTTCTTCCATTCAGTCGCACCCTTTCTCCATTGATTTCCACTGAAAATTTATGGTCTTTTGATGCATCTCCCTATCAATTATAAATACAATAATCACTTGATCGGAACGTACTAACTCTTGCTCTTTACTCCCATACTCCATCATTTAATGTTGTAGTCAAAACCATAGTATATTATCAAGTGTTCAAATCCATAGCAACTAAATCAAATGCTACACCCGGACTCTTCTATTCGACTCAGATTATTTGAGTGGTTATAGGATACTGTAATTGAGTGACAAAATTAGTGCACAAAAATACAATGATTGTCAAAGTTAAACTCTACTCGGATTTGTTGATGTCCGGTAGAGGGAGTCTTCAAGCAGTATTGTAAACGCATTCCTTCGGGTAAAGCGAGAGTTTCTAGTTAGTGAAATGCCAAAGATGAGCTTCAGGGTTAGACATAAGAAGTGGTCCGAACTAGTATAAAATTTTTGGTTTCCATTTACTTTTACAGTATTTGCTTTTATTATTTTGCTTTTCCATTTATGTATAAATTTCCATATTATCAAGCATTTCACATATAATTTACATCATTTAGTGACTTTTAAAATTAAGAAGAACTTCCCATTGATCAAGGGCTCTTGAATGCTGTCTAGTTTTGGAAGCTTGGAAAACATCTCTAATCGAAGCAGCAATGGATGACGTAGTTGTCTTATAAGTCAAAATAAATTGAAGTTCAAAGGAAGAATCAGTCATGTCTTTTATAGGTGGACTGATCAGACTAGCATCTACAAGGAAAGGAAAATAATAATGAGAAGTCAGGTTTAATACCTAAAGTTGTTATTTAAAACAAAAACTTAAGTTGCAAATACCTGGGAAATACTTAAGACTGTCAGGCATGTTAGTTCTTGAGATGAAGGTTTTGATGACAACAACCTTAGGACTTGTTATAAATATAAATACTAACGTTATGGTTTAGATATATATGTATATTCAGAATATAAATGTGATAACCCGATTTTTGGTCATTTGTTAATTAATAATTAACAGGATATAATTCAATTAAAATGATGATTTGTATGGTGGACCAATAAGATTTTGATAAGTATCTGAAAACTATAAATCTTTTAGTAAATTAATAAATATATAAATAGAGATGTGTAAACTTTATCGAAATTCTAAGTGTGTGTGTGTGTGTATATATTGATTAGAATACAATATGATATATTATAATTGGGTGGTTATGTTTGAATTAAATATATGAATTTTCAAAAGCTATTTAATGGTAAAATTTCAATATATATTTGTATATTTACTTATTTGTATATGACAAATTTTTAAGATCATTTTCTTAAGATTATATAAATAGTTAAAAAAGGGAATACATTAATTAAAATAGAAAATATTAATTATAAGATATATATATGAGATAAATGGAAAATATAATATAAATTTATTATAAAAAAATAAAAATAAAACATATTTAAGCATAAATATATGAGAATAGGCATGTGTAAGAAGATTAATACATTTGTGAACAAGTGTTAGTAACAAATGTAAGGAAATCAACAAGTGTCATTTTTTATAAAACAAAAAACAAAAACAAAAACAAATAAGATATGTATATCTTCATTTTTCTTCTTTCATTTTCATTTTCTAACAAGAAAATCTAAAAAGAGAAACAACAGCAAACAAAATTTAAGAAGCAAACAATTATCATCTTCCTCTAGTTTTCAAATCTGAAGCCATAAACCATTTAAATATCAAAGTAAAATCAAACGAATAAATATGAGCATCTCAATCTTGATTCCAGAGCAAAGACCAACTCTAAACAATTGAGCAAAGATTTAAAAACTTCAATCATTTGTTAGAGCAAATTAACAAGATTTCAGATCAAAGTGTTCCTATTCAAAAATCAAGTTCAGAAAAATAAAGCAAGTAGCTCTATCCTCTGTTATTTCAAAAGAATAAAGCAAGTGAGTAAACATTTTAAAAACAAATCTTATGGGGTTGATTGATCCGTGTGATGATGTTATAAACATGTTTGTTGCTTAGATATTTCATCTAGAATCTGGTTTGTGCTGTACAAATTGGAATGCATGCCTGTATGTGCATGTTTTATGTTCTCTGTAAATGTCTGTTGCAAGATCAACTACAAAAATTCATATCTCCTTGTATAATCAAAATTAGACATTGATTACGGAAGAGAAAATGTTAATAACATTGTGTTCTTGTTTTTAAAAATATTTTCAAGTGATTGTTTTTAGTTAATACTTTGTAAAATTTATGAATACAGTGGAAATAAAAAAATGGGTAAATTTGAAGCATGATGATTTTTGAATTCACTTATATAGTTTAAATTGCTTTCGAAAACTAGGATTTTAAAGGCTAAATCATAATTTAGACAGTATTGAGTGAGACATTTGGTTTGTTCAGAAAGGAGGTTTTTAGTGTTTTCTGATGATCGGTAAGTTTTGAAGGGGCGGATTTGCTACCGGAGATGGCGAGGGAGTAGAGGAGCATGGGAAAAATGTTCGATGGATTTTGCGAACATCATGGTGATGGCGAATCGATGTAGTAGGGTTTAGGACCTGCTGTGAGTTGTTCATATTCTCGAGGCTACTGCAGCATCACCAGAACTTCGGAGTTCATCAGAATGGTGGGAAAGACTTCGGGGATGGTCAATGAACGCTTGAACGTTGTTACGCGTCGCCTGGTGGTCGGCAGCGTCTGAACGAGGCGAGTATGTTCGATCAGTGAGTTTCAGGTGAGGTAATTATTGCTCGATTTCGATTTTGGGTGGTCAGAATCATCTAAGGGGAGGTTCAGTGACGTGATTGAGATGGCATCGATGGTCAGGGGCTGGTGGTCGAAGAGTACACGTGCACACACGCCATTGTGTGTATCAGTATTTTGGGTCTGGGGATGAACGTTTCCACCTGGAGTTTTGTGTGTTATCTCTCGTGTTCGACTCGGAGGAGACGAAGTGGGAAGCTTGTTTTTGATGTAGTGTTTTTGCACGTGTTTGTCTCGAGATTTTTGCTAGGATTACTCAAGAATTGTTGTGTTGGTTCGGGAATATTTGTTTCCAGCTTTTAAGCGAGTCTAGGTTTTAAACTAAAGTGATTTTCAAATTTTAAAATGTTAAACCTAAATTTTAAACAAAGTTTTGACTGGTTTTAAAAGTGGTATAAAATGTTTAAGTTAGAAATGATGTTTTAAACAAATTTAAATTTTAAAGGTATGGATTTTAAAGTTTAAATGTTGTTTTAAAAATAGTTTTGATTTATATAAATATTACATTAGATTAAATTTGTAATTAGTTTTTAAATGTTACATCTTAAATATAATTGTTGAAATATAATTAAGATTTAAGTAAAAGGTATTTAACTTTAATACTCAAAAAATGATGATTTTAATAAATCATATTCAAGCTTTTAAATTTATTTATTTTAAATGAAAGTTAAGAGTTTAATGTAATATATATGATTTATCTTAATTTAATCAAGTTTTATTTACAATAGTAACTAAAGTATAATTACTAAATTAACTAAGATAAGTAATTTAAGTAATTAAATTAAGATAAATTAATTTGTGAAATTAATTAAGAATAGTTTATTACTTAATTAAGAATTGATTAATCAAGGTTAATCAATCAAGAAATAATTAGGTAATATGTAATTAAGAGGTTAATTACTTAATGTTAAGAAGATTATTAATGGATGATTACTTAATAAAGAATTTAAAGTAATTAATTTCTCTATGAAACTAATTAAGTAATGTGGTTAATTTTAGTTAATTAATTGAGTTTCATTAATAAAAAAATTACTTGAAGATGGATTTAGTATAATTACTTAATGTAATTAATGGAGTATAATTACTTAGTGAAGTAATTAATGGGTGATTACTGGATGTAATTAAAAGAAAATTACTTGATAGGAAGTAATCAAAGGATAATTACTTAGGGAAGTAATTAAGTGATAATTACTCGGTGTAATTAAAGAATTAATTTATGTAATTAATCAAGGAGTTGATTTTATTGTTATAAGTAATTAAGGGGAGATAATTACCGATTAATGACCTTATATGTGATTTTATAAATAAATGGGAGATTTTCTAAATGTGATTTATTTAATGAAATTTCTTAGTAAAAGTAATTAAGAATTAATTACTTATTTTAATTAATTAAAGGATTGAGTAATTATGGAAATCAATTAAGGGTTAGTTAAGGAGTGTGATTAATTAAGGAATAATTAATAAATGTGTAGGATAATTAATTTGAGTAATTAATTACAGATCAATGTAATTAATATGGATGGATAAAGGTTAATTAATTTGTTTAATTAATTAAGAGTTAATTACTTATTGTAATTAAAAGATAATTAATCAAGAGCGATTAATTCAGATCTATACTTAAAGGATGATTAATTAATTGATTTGTAATTAATTAATGCTTAGTAAAGGCAATCTAAGTGAGTAAAGATTTGTAATTAATTTAATTATATTAGAGATAAATTAAATTAATTTTGTAAATGATCCGTCTTGCTTATGAATGATGATTAGATGTCTTGAATTGATTGATATCTATGATATGAAATGCTTTGTGATATGATATGTTTTGGGTGGATAATGATAATGTGGTTATCTATCGATGATGAATTGCTGTGTAAAAAGGTGACTTCTTTTATTTAAAGTTGAATTATATTTCACTTGAATAACTTGGATTAAGATGGTAATGAATTCGAAGAGACCGAAGTCGAGTATTAGTAAATACCCGAAAACCACTTCGATTCTATATAGATTGATATGTGAAATCAATAGGCTGGAATGGAATGATTTAAGTGAGTTGGACCTTTTAATCTAAGTTTTTGTACTTAGAAGTTGACGTGTAAAATAAATGATGTCCGTAACAAATTGTGAATTCATAAAATGATACGAGTTACCCCGGGTTTTACATAATTTCTATGTATTATAATTTCATGTTAGATGAGTTTACTCACGCTGGCTTCCAGCCTAACCCGGGTGTTACTTTGATGTAATACTCGGGTCAGACCGAGTATTACAGATTTTTACGTAAGGACGTTTTGGAGCTCAGGAGGCGAGCTGGATGGCAGGAATGTATGGAGTGTATTCCGCTGTGATATATTGTTTGTATTTCTGGGATAAGTTATTTTAATTGCCCAGTGATTGTGAAATATTATAACTCTGATGTATTAAAATGTAATTGACTATTTTAGCTATTCTTTGTGTAAAGAATATTATTTGATATTACATTTTATCCGCTGCGAATGGGAGATGTTGGTGTTTTTGTTTCTTCTTTTCTCCTATCTCTTTCCTTCTTTTCCTAACTATCTGGATTTTTCGGGACCGAAAATTCCCAAAAATTCCGGGTCGCCACATTTGGTATCAGAGCTGAAGGTTAAGCGAGAACCTTGGCTCTGGTGGGATTACTCATTACGGATAGGGTAAGTTATACCCTAAAATGAGTTGAGTGTGTGTGTGTGTGTATATATGAGAGCGCACTTGTTATTTTCTTATATAAAGATTTTAAATCATTTTAAAGGTAAATGATTTTATATAAGATTATATTTAGATACATAAAGCAATATTTCTTTCTAATAAATATTAAGGTAATTGGTTGTTAAATCATTGGAATAAAATAAAATAATGAGAACTTAGTGGTAATAGAAATACAACCAAACCGAAACTGGATGAAGATAAGTTTGAAATGGATTCAAACTAAAATTAAAATATTGAATTTGAAAAGAGTTTTACAATAATATAATAATGAATTGGTTTCCAGATATGATAATCTTGGTTATTATCATAAATGATTGTTGTAATACAATGTATATTAATGAGTAAGCAAAATGAAATGTTTTAAGGAAGATTATTAGTGTTGAGTTTTAAATTTGAAATGGGAATTCGAATTGGGTAAGGTTGGCTGGATTAAGTAAATTGAATTTAAATTTGGGAAGGTTAAATAATTTAACAAGCAACCTGAATTGGAAATTTCAAGATGAAATTGAGATTTAACTTGGGGAGTTAAATGGTTAATTTGAATTGGGAGTTTGAGTGATCTCAAAATGGGTTTGAGATCTGGAAATTCAAAATGGATGGATGTTTTAAGTAATTCGAATGATACCATCCCGTTGTTATTAATAATCTTTAAGCTGAACTTGGATTTGTTTAAATGAATTTAGAAATGGGTTGTGGTAATATATCCATTACTAAGATAAAATGGAATCATTTTGGACTTAAGATTTGAATGTTTAAGATAAAACTTCAAAGGTTTGGTTTCAAAACTGAAATTTGGTGATAAATTGAATTTCAAAGATTTAGTTGTTTAAAAAGGTTTGAATTATTATTTGAATTTTGAAACTGATTAAAATCGAATTTGGATTTAGAATTAAATGGTTTAAAGATATAAGTTGATTTGATTTAAAGGATTAAATCAACATTTAAAAATTTAACTCGAATTTATATAATTCAGGATGGTTTAAATTTGAAATTTGAATTGAATTTGTTCAAATTTAATTTGATTTGAATTAATTGGAATTGTGATTGAAGATGGATAAGTTTAAAATTTCAATTGAAAATTTTGATTTGGATAATTTGAAATGAAATTAAAGTTGAATGAGTTCAAATTCAAATGGAATTTGATTTGAATTCAAGAAGAAATCAAGGTTAATTCAACTTGAATTGGGGTTAAATTAATTTCAATCGAAATTGAAGTTATTTAAATTGGAAATGAGTCAATTTAAATGGAAGTGGAAATTTAAATTGAATTGATGGGCTTGGGATTGGGAATTGAACAGTTTGGCTCTGGGCTATTTTCAAAATAAATTGTTTTAATATAAACCTATTTTTCCAAGCTACTTACTATATAGCCTTTCTTTTTAAAGTCATACTATCTTATACTTTTACAATTATTTTTGGAACTATTTAACTATTTTACAACTATTTTATAAACTAATCACTACTTTAAACTATTTTGCAATTTTCTAACTATTTTATAACCATTTGACTATATTTTAACTATTTTGCAACTACATAACTATTTTACAAACTAATATTTATTTTTCAACTACTTATCTATTTTTAAACTTTTTCAAGCTATTTTCTAAATTTAATCTGGACAAAGTGCAAACTGTTTATGGTTAAATACCCAATTGAGATAAGAATTGAGTGATAATCCAAATGGGATTGAAGCAATTGTGAATTAAGTGAATAAGGATTAAAATGAACGTGAATAGAAAAGAGGATTGATTTGGTTAATAATCAATGAAGATAAATACATAAGGATGTATGTATACTATTCTATTCGCATAGTGATTTGATCCAGATTCGAGCATAGAATTTCGAGATAGTTATATCAATACAAGTTGGGATTTTTCACTCGATTTTCGACGGCGAATCTGGATATGGATTTTTGATTGGTTTTGGATATTCTCTATCATAATTATGGCTATGCAAGGAGAATGACGGTTTCTGATCAAGAAACCACATCTGAGTCCACACTAGGAAGTCGGGTGGATGATACTAGTTCGGAAGAGAAATTGTGTGATCGAGTGAGCGATCAGATTGATATAGCGTACGGTTGATATGTGTACATCGTACGGGTTTGAATAAAATTGATATTAGAAAATTTGTGGATAAGAACTATAAAATGATTTTTGAAATGAAAAATATATTTTGTGAGATATACGATAAAATAAAGGGGCAATTGGATATTTCTATAATAGAAATTTACTTTAGGGAAGTAAGTGATATGGTAAGTGGTTTTGTAAAGAGTAATCAGATTTGAATATTTGATTGGCATAAACAAAGTTATGTATCTTTGTTATATATATGAAAACTCCCCTTATTGAATCTTTTGCTAGAAGAAAAGGGTTTTGAAAATATTTGAAGTAAAAAAGGGGTTTTATACAAGTTTGAAATGATCCAAAGATTTTTTCAAGGTTATATATATATCTATATATAAAGGATCTTATGAGAATGATTTTGGAGATAAGGTTTTTGGAACCTATGGATTTTGGAAAGGCTTTTGATTTTTGGGTAAAATCAATACTGGAATTTGGAAAGCCTAGTTTGAGAATTATCGATTTTGGAATAATTGATTTTGAAAAAAGGGATTTATATGGGATTCATACTAGGTGTATGATTTGGAAGATACTATACGTGTATAGTATAAAGTGTTTTGGAAATGGCTTTGGAGAAAAAGGCGCTCCCTTGAAATGAACTTCTCAGGAGTACTATAGGTTGGTATTGCCTTGAGCCTCAAAGGGGGAGGTTCTAAAGTTGATCCTGTGAGGAGCCCGGACAAACTAGTTCCTGAGAATTATTGGATAGCGAAAGTCGAGGGCGCTGATGCATACAGAAGCATTTGAGTTATGCCGTGATGACAGTGTAACTCGATGTCACTGCGATCTACTGTGAACCATAGAAAAAATCATGTGGAGGTGAGAGTCAACGGTCTATGCTTGATTTTGCCAGGAAGGCAACGTAACATCGGTAAACTGCGATCTATGGTCGAGTGGAGTGGAGAAGTTTCATTCTTTCGGCAGCGAAATTCAAGGGCGCTAAGGCCTACAGTTATATGGGTTTTTGCTGTGATAGAAACGTAACCTCGATTGTAGCTGCGATCTGCAGCGGATTCCATGGTGTAATCGAAGGGCGCGGAGTGCCTGCATTTATCTATGGATTTTGCCGGGATGGCAACGTAACCATCGGGTTAACTACGACCGTGGATGGGGGTGATGATTTCCAGAGCATTCTCACCAAAGGTATTTCCTCTTTTTCAAAAATGTTTTCTATATTTTCCATAAAAATATTTTCCAAGTATTTTCACTTGGCATTGAAAACGGGTCTGCTAAGCACTTATAGATTTTCAGTCTTACGCCTGATCAACGTATGACCGAATCTTTTTAAGAACAAGGATGGACTTGTTAAAACATCGAGTTATAAAAATTATTTTTATAAAACTATTTTGGCAATATTATATAGATTTTATAAAGTGTTTTAAAAATGATCAAAGAATAATTTATCTGATTTTAAGTATTAAATAAATTCTGGCTCCGTTCCTTTTCGAGGACGAAAAGATTCAAAGGGGGGAAGAATGTGATAACCCGATTTTTGGTCATTTGTTAATTAATAATTAACAGGATATAATTCAATTAAAATGCTGATTTGTAAGGTGGACCAATTGGATTTTGATAAATATCCGAAAACTATAAATCTTTTAGTAAATTAATAAATATATAAATAGAGACGTGTAAACTTTATTGAAATTTTAAGTGTGTACATATATATTGATTAGAATACAATGCGATATATTATAACTGGGAGGTTATGTCTGAATTAAATATAATAATTTTCAAAAACCATTTAATGGTAAAATTTCAATATATATATATATTTGTATATTTACTTATTAGTATGTGATAAATTTTTAAGATCATTTTCTTTAGATTGTATAAATAGATAAAAATGCAATGCATTAATTAAAATAGAAAATATTAATCATATGATATATATATAAATGGAAAATATAACATAAATTTCTTATAAAAAAATAAAAATAAAACAAATTTAAGCATAAATATATGAGAATTGGCATGTGTAAGAAGATTAGTACATTTGTGAACAAGTGTTAGTAACAAATGTAAGGAAATCAACAAGTGTCATTTTTTCTAAAAATAAAAATAAAAATATAAATAAATATGATATGTACATCTTCATTTTTCTTCTTTCATCTTCATTTTCTAACAAGAAAATCTGAAAAAAGAAACAACAGTAAACAAAATCTAAGAAGCAAACAATTATCATCTTCCTCCAGTTTTCAAATCTGAAGCTATAAACCATTTAAATTCAAAGTAAAATCAAACAAATAAATCTGAGCATCTCAATCTTGATTCCAGAGCAAAGACCAACTCTGTATAAACAATTGATCAAAGATTCAAAAACTTCAAACATGTGTGTAACGACCCGCAAATCCGTACCCCTTGAGTTAACACTATTCTACAACAATCAACTCAAGTTGCACAGAAATACGAACCATTTGGATTAAGAAGAAAAGGTAGAAGAAGAGAATTGAAAACAACAACAGAATCTAACCATCGCAGTGGAATAAAATATAATAGATAATAAATAATCTTTACTCAAAATCAAATATATATGTTTACATACATTACATCATCAGAGTACATCAGTCACGGCTCACATTCAATAACATACAATGGGTTCACAACAACTCAACACAGCGGAAATATAAATATACGAGTACGAGAATACGTATCGTCATCCAGCTCGTCTCCTGAGCTCCACAGCATCATATCCTGTATCCTATAATACTCGGTCTGACCCGAGCATTATAGTTAAATAATACCCGAGTCAGTCTGGAATACCAGCGTGAGAAAATCACACCCAATTGATTATTTAAGTTTCAAAATCCTTTGAAAAACAAAAGCAACTCGTAAGACCACGCCACAAATAAACATGTCGGGTTTTTACCTTACGATAGCTAAAACAAATTTTTATAGAAATCCTCTGATATTATAATAGGGTCTATAAACAAATACTTATAAAATAGCCGAAATTGTTACATTATTAAATTCCAGCTACTAGCCACAGAGTGGGTAAAACAAACAAAACTCGTACAAGGCTCGTAGGGAGAATGGATTTCCAACAATGACTAGGCACTGGGGTATCACCTGTCACAGTACGGGGCCTAGATCACCGTACCGAGGATTACTCCCTTCATCCCCTGCAACACAAGGCCGGAACCATTCCTTACTGAACAGTCCCGAACAAGATAAACCACGTGGTTGGCGCGACCAACCACCCACTAAGCCGAAATATATAAGGGACATCTAGACAGGGAAATTATCTTGTCCTGCTTGGGCATGACCCACCCAACCTTGCTGCATATCCCCTGATTTTCAGTCATTCCCATTTTATGAGGCTTGAGGATAAGCGTTACCTTTTAGAACGTTTCACTTAGAATGCCCATTGCCCACCTGACGATGTTTCGCAAGCATTCATCCATACAAGTCCGTCCCGGGTTCGAACGGAACCGAAGGCACTATTCCTACTACATCCATTTTGGAAATATCCTCAGGATTAGTAGCGACTAGCCCTTGCACTTCATTGCTCCATCTTCGAATCCAAAATCATTTTTCACGAAACGTACAAACCGGATCAAAGTGGTTTTCGAGAAATAAATCTCGATCCCGGTTTCTTCGAAACGATCAACGCATTTGTCCAATATTGATAGTCGGTGATTTAACTATCAATTATATTCACAAAACAACAAACAACCAATAAATAATTTTCCAAATTATTTATTAATCTCAAAAATATCTTCATAAGACATATTTCTATTTTCAATCCTTTTAAAACAGTTTCAAACCATCTTTCTTCTCAGAATCAACTTTCCCAAATATTTTATATCCCTCTGAAATCACCATGCACAAAAATAGATTTTTAAATATATTTAAAACACTTTACTTTGAAAATATATACTTTTAAACATTTAAGTTAAATTGCTTCAATATTTTGCAAAATACATACTATATGAGTATTTGAAAATACAGTTACTTAATAGAATATAAAACTAGATTTTCACTTTTGAAAATAAAGTACTAGGTCACTTTTTAAGTAATTACTACTATAATAGATTTGGGAAAATACTTACTATTGAATTTAAATATTCGAAATAATAAATTTTCTAAAACTTGCTTTTTACAACAACTTTCAAACCTTTAAATTTATTTAAGAATTTATTTTAAACATGTACTTGGTTATCCAGAGTAAAATCCTAGCTTCAATCACTTAAATCAATTTCCCAAATTTATTTCCAATTTATTCCCTTTAAATTCAGAATCTATTAATTTCAGATCTCATTTCTTGATTTCAATTTTAGATTTCTCAATTTCTTCTTCGTTCCTTTAAATAAGTTTGAACTTTAAATTTTAAAATAATTCTTTATTTCTTTAGTTGATATAACTTAAGTTTACAATTCATCAATTTCGTTTTATTCAAAATTCCATTTCTCTTCATACTCGAAGTTATTTAGTATTATTTTCATATTACTTCTATTTCTTTTCAATTCATTCTTAATTTATTCAAACTTTCTATAATTATTTCCCTTACAAATTTACTTCTTTTTAATTTCTTTTCAACAATCCAATTCATATAATTTGGTAGTTCATTATACCCAAATATCCAATCGAACCATAACATTCAATATCCCAATATAACTCAACATAAGATATCAAATAATCACAACAGAGAATATTGAATGATTTAAATAAATGTGAGGGGTCCAGTTGGATTCCTCCAACCTGTTTCCCTGCATCCACAAATGTTAGCACAATATAATATGCCAATTCCAAAATATCATACTAAATCACATCACTCAATTCATCCATTCAAACAATTATTTAAATTTAAACATTTAAATTTAAATTAACTGAGTGAGATTAACTCACCTTTGCCCTTTTAATTTGCCACCATATCCATCTCGACTTGTTTAATTTCAAATTTCAACCTTTGAATAAACATCATATGATTTATCAATATTTTAACTTACTGAAAATAAATTCCATTTATAAATTTGATTTAAATTATTTTCTTTTAACTAACTTATTTTATTTTTCTTCCCTATAACTACTTATCCCAAAACTAACCTGTACAAATTAAATTCAAATAATATAAATGTCCTTCCCAAACCTATATACATGTATATTTATTTTCTTTTAAATCCCTATGTATATATTTATACCTTCTAAACCATATTCATATGTAAACTATTTTCTGTTTTACAATTTATATACAGTCATATAAATCTTTAATAAGATAAATAAATCATGTTATATCCTATTGCTGCATATCTATCTGCTGATCTGGTGTATACATTTTTTTTAAGTAAGGACTTGGCTTATTGTTAATTACTATTTCAAATCTAAAAGGAAAGTAAAGATCGAACCTCACTGCTATCTCCAGTACGCGACCTCCCTGTGAACAAGCCAAATCACCCTCTCAATATCTCAACCCTAGATCGTGAAACTACCCTTACATGCCTGCTGCAACAGTCGCCGCCCACTGCTTGCATCGCCACGTTCCTGGATTCCTGCCATCGTCGTCCCCTTCATCGAACTTGAATTGAGTGCGAGCCCTAGTGTGCGATCACGCTTCCACCCACGCTGTTTCGATTTCCCCCTTAACCCCTCTGTGCTGTGCGTGCGAGCGGCTTTTTACTGCGCTTCGATTTCGACATTGAAGGAGGGGAAAGGAACAATGGTCGAACGAAGGAGTGAGGGTTTCGATTTGCAGGCACAAGGCTTCGGCCATGCTTAAGATTCTTTTTTTTTCAAGTATGCGGCTTGAAGAAACACGTTGCTTTAACAGAGGCCATTGGTCTTAGATTTAAAATAGAAAGAAGAAGGAAGGGGATCGATACTTAAATGAAAAGAGGGGAAAAATCATTCGGCCATTTTGATTTCTTTAGAACGAAATTATAATGTGAAGAATGAAGAAGCTCGGCTTAGAAATAAAAGGGAAAAGAAGCGTATAGAAGAAGATTTGACTGTAGAGGAAGGTTGGACTTTAGATTTGATTTTCTTATAAAATATTTCATTTCGATTAATATCAATTAAATTTCAGCGCGTTTATATCGTACACACACACACTAACTCCGATCGATACGAAATTTGAAATCCGATAATAATTCAATATTACGAACCCAATGGAACTGGTTTCGTCAAATTCCGAGACTGTGCCTCGGACGGCTATTTTTAGATTCAATTTAAACGATGAAATTTTAAAACCGAATAAATCACCATTAAATTTAAATTTCAAACTTCTATTATCTTCAATATTATCAATATAGATTTTATAAGTCTTCAAATTATTTTTAACAGGCTTAAAACTCCAGATTCAACAATTTACCCAACTTCACTTATTTAATTTAATAATTCAATTATCAAATAAATTATGATATTCGTAATTCAAATTAAAAATTATTCTATTGCATATTTAAAATCAATTAAATGTTCCAATTTTAAATGCTTGAAAATTCCGGATCGTCACATTCCTTCCCCCTTAAAAGATTTTCGTCCCCGAAATTCTGGTTAGGAAGAATGATCTATATCCCATTAACTATCTTCTCAACTCCAAATAGTTTTTATCAATTTACCAATAAATCTTTTTATCAATGATACACTAATCCCTTTCTTAACCTTTCAACTTAATCATAAGTCCCAAACCATATTACGTACTTAACAATTTAAATTATAATTCAAAACCAAGTTTTAAACTTTTTAAATTTTCTCAAAAATTTTCTAACTCTCTAAATTTCCGAAAAATTTCGCCAGCGTCTCCTTTGCGCGGCTAGCTCGGTACAACTACAAAATGGCTCTACGGCCTCCCAAATCCAAAAAGAAAACAAAAAGCCAAGTGGCTCAATCCAAATCCCAATCAAATTTCATACCAAATTTAAATACATACCTTTTTGTCGAGCATTTCAAATTTATCTCTTGGAACCAAATCAAATTTCCTTTTCCTTTTTATATACCTGCATATCCGGTTTAGCACCAGTATCCAATCACAATATTCCCAAAACATTTTATCGACTTTCTTACAAAATGTCAATATGTATTCATTTCAATATTATCTTAGATTATATTTGTATTATCAATTTCCAATCTAGAATTTACCATTCCTTTCTTAAGTTAGTATAAACAATTTATGTTTCTTATCTTTATTTCTCTTTACCACTTTTAGTTTATACCTATTTCTATTTAAATCGATTTCCACATTACATATGTATTTCATTTATTTTCAACTTTGAACTTTTAAATTTTATCCTTCATTTATAACTAATTTAAGTCATTACTTTAATTAGTATCATTTACTAACTTATTTTAGTTTCCAATTCTAAATAGTTTTGTCGTTAACAAAATTTTCCAAAATTTTCTAACTCCCAAAATTTCTGAAATATTTTGGCAGAGTCCCCTTTGTACGGAGGAGCTTTTGCAATTTGACAAAAGAGATAAATATATATACATCGACCCACACGGTCGGAAAAACCAAAAACAATTCATATTTCCTATTTTAATTGCGTAGGCGTACCTTATTTAGCATTTTAAGCAAACGGCTTATTATTTTTAGCAAATAGCCCAACCCAAATCCAGCCATATGGCTTCCAGGTACCTGTACTTACTCAATTTAAACATGTAAGTACCAAATGTATGAAGTTTAACAACATATCACTTATTTGTAATAGTTAAAACATATGAATTCTAAAAGAAACTCATACCAAACATTTTCCGTAAGCTATTTATATAGTTTCCAAGCAAATTCAACTATTTCAACTTATTTACAAACCATTTTCATTAAATTTGAATGGTCTTCCATCTATTCGTACACAACTTCATCAATTTGAATAATTTAAAACTCAATTGCTTATATTTAATTTATTCTTAAGCAAACTGAACTCATATTTAATTCAATTGCTTTCAAAATTAATTTATTATACTTCTATCGACTCATAAATTTTTAATTACTTCCATTTACATCCAATGATAATTTATTCTTTGCAATTTGACAAGATCTATGTGAATAAATAAGCATTCATGGTTTATAACCATTTTAAAGGGATTTCAACTCAATTCTATTCCCTTTTTAAATTTATTCACGATCCATATATTCTCATTTTCATTATTGTCTCAAGTTATTTCAATCCCTTAATAGTTTTAAATGGTTTATAATTATTTATTCTGGAATTTCATTCCATTAATATTATTCATAACTCACCGAATTTTATTTCGATTAAAAATTTATTTTCACTTGATTTAAAACTAATCCAATATTATTAAATTTTTTTAAGTTGAATTCAATTCAACTCTCCTTCATTCATTTAGCTTAAGTCAATTTCCTTCAGTTTATTCAAATTTTAAACTTATGCTCATTCTCATTTTGCAAACAAGTTCTCTTTTTAATTTAACTTGATTCTATTTCAATCTAATCTCATTTAAATTTGCAATTTCATTTGATTGGTTATTATCAAATTTACCTTTCAGATTCAATTCATCCAATTTATTACATGGCCATTTCCAATTTATTTCTACTTATTCAGATTTTTATTTGCAATTCATCCCATTACTATTTTAATCCATCTCATTTTTATTCTATACTTCCCTAATTATATTTACTTTGTTTACACTTCAAGTCTAATTTTAATTAATAACTCAAGTTCTGATTCTATTATTCGCTTTTAATTTACCATCCAATTTACTAACTCACAATTCAACCTCATTCTCAATTATTTTCACTTCATCAACAATTTGAATCAATTTTAATTTATAACTTAAGTTTATTTCCAACTTCATCATAAACTTACAATTCAATTCCATTAACTAATTTATTATCCAATTAGTTCTCCCCTTGTTCATAATCCAACACTTGAATTTTTATTCCAAATATCACTCCATTTAATTTCCTTAAGTTCAATATTTATTTTATACTTCAAGTTTGGATCCTCATTTCATTTCATCACTGTATTGATTTTGGGCATTGTATTCCATTTTCAATTTAATAAGTCACAAACTTATTATTTTATACAATTCCATTCATCATAAGCTGGAATATATTCATCTTTTATTTTTAACTCAAGCTTTCTATTTATTTATAGCCCAAGCATATTTTATTTCCATGGATCTTTAATTCTTTTATAAGTTATTCTGGTTTATTTATTTCAATTCTCATTTCTTATCCAATTTACTTCCCATTTATTCAGATAAGAATTTAATTTCATTAATTAATTCAATTGAATTCTCATCCCAACTCAATTTTACTTTAACTCGGATTTATTTAACTCAATTCGATTTCAACTCAATTCGAATACAACTGGATATTCTTTCAGCTTATTCAATTAATTTCAATCCAGTCAAATTTTTATTTTCAAATCCAAGTTAATTTCATTTTCAACCTTTCTCTTTAAATTTTAATTCCAACATTCAAAGCCTATTTTTCCTTCCTGATTTAAAACTCAACTCAATTTTATAAGCTTACAATTTATCTCATCAGGATTTTTAAACTCCCGGCTTTGGCTTCAAATCATTTTGAAATCTCCAATATCTCAAACCACATTCCTTAAAATTTTTAATCCAATCCTGGCTTTTATTTCCAACAAATTTCCTTTGCAATTTTCAAAAACATCCGCTTTCCTAAACAAATTAATTTGGTAGCAATTCTTCACTTAGAAATTCGAAAATGAATACTGATGATGCGGCCGTCATCATCAGAATTATTTTCCAATCATCCAAGTGATTTCAATGCTATATCACTTTCAAAATCCATTTCAAACAAATTTCCTTCAGAAATACCTCCAAACAATGATGCCATCATTTATCTTAAAAAAATACTTCCAAATCCCCGGGATTTAAATTTCCAAATTGTTAACGCTTAAATTTTAACGCTAACACCCTGGTGTATAAGATGTGATTGTGAAAGCACCACCCGTTTGTACGGGAAACAGAAATAAGCAGAAAGTATGTAGAAAAACGGTAAGAGACACAGTATTTATAGTGGTTCGGCTTATAATCCAGCCTACGTCCACTTTAATCTTTTTATCACTAGTTTGATTACAATTCTTTACAAGATCTTTCAATTACAACACACTTCAAGTGATAGGATATGTGACACAAGTAGCTCAAGCTTTGATGTTGACAATCATCTTCAAATCCATGGTGAATGTGGATGATTCCTTCATGGAGTTCCTTTAGAAGTTTGTTGGATCTAAAAGGCTTTGAAGTCGTCTGGAATTCGGCAGAGTAATGGCGCTTGAAGAGAATGAGCCCCCCCAAAAGTCCTCCTCTCCTCGTTCAAGTTAGGGCTGTATTTATAGGTTTTTATCGGAGTTTGGTCGTAGGTCGTGACCGACCTAAGTAAGGTCGTAGGTCGCAGTCGACCTAGAAAGCTCTGGCCCTCCTTCCATAAGAACATACGTGCTGATTCGTACAAGTCCAAGGTCGTGAACGACCTATCTCCAGCGGCATGCAAAAAGGCGGCTCCTTTGTTCATACAGATAGGTCGAGAGCGACTTATCCTAGGTCGTTAACGACCTATCATAGGTCGTGGGAACTTTCCTGTAATCAAAGTACTCCGTTAGGTCGTTGGGCAGTATCTTTATCTCCAAGTGCTAGGTCGTCTTCGACCTAAAGTAGGTCGTAGGTGGGCAACGACCTAGGGGATGGAACCCGACCTATCTCAATTGTGCTTGGTTCTCTTCTCAGCGAGTTGATAGGTCGCGTACGACTTATTATAGGTCGTAAGTCGGCTGAGACTTAGGTCGCTGAGATCACTTCGTCCTTAGGTCGGTAGGCTATGGCTTTCTTTAGGTCGCATATGATTTAGGTCGCTGATCCTCTTAAGTCGTTAGGTCGCGGAGCTCTTAAACCACTAGGTCGCGGGCTCCCTTAGGTCGCTGAGAACCGCTAGGTCGCGGCCTTTATTAGGTCGTAGCTTCTTGTTAGGTCGCGAGGCATTTTTAGGTCGTAACACTTTAGGTCGCTTCTTCAATTTGGTCACTAGGTCGGCAATTCTCTGAGTCGTTAAACTTGGTCACGTCTTAGGTCGCTAACGAAGAGGAGTTAACATTTGCCCCTCGAAGTATACGCCTAGGTCGTAGGTCGTGTACTTCGATCTTCTTAACTCGCGCTCTGATGAGTTGTTAGGTCGCAAGCGACCTATTGAGGAACTAGGTCGTGTGTGACGATCCACTTTCTACTCCTCTGGGGTATAAATAGCCTAGGTCGTTCCTTCCTCATTTCATCTGTTTTAACACCTCATTCTGCCATTAACAGCATCTCGCGATCTTGGAAAGCAAACCAGAGTCCAATCATCCACCGATTCGACCTCGCCATTACATTGTGTAAGTATACCTGATCTCTATCCACCCCACGATCATCACCGAACCAGGAATTTCTCATCTCCGAATCTCATAGCAATTTCGTGTGTCGTTTTTCGTCTTTTGAGTCAAGTTGTGGTCGATTTTGATCGCCATTAGTTGTGATTCATGAAAGCACAGTGTTGAGTTGAATTAGTGATTGATCGGAGATGCTTTCAATCGCCTCTTGGATGATTCGGTGGTACGTAGGAATGACGGACCTCTCGAAGAGGATGATGGATTTCATCGTGAGTGATAATGGGTTATTGGGTCATAGTTCATCGGGATGGTGTGATATTGCGTGGAGAGGGAGTTGGTGATTTAGAAGATCTGAACGACTTAAGGATCCTTCAAATCTGCGACTTAACTCCTAGGTCGCGCTGAGATTCAAACGACCTAGGACTTAACAAATTTGCACATGAATTTCAAGCAGGACGACCTAAAAAATGAACAACCTAATCTTTTTTGCGGCATAAGCCGTAGGTCGCAACCAAACTTGGACTATGGGAAATCTGCACTGCCTTGAACCTTTTAACTTGCACAGCGCGACCTAATGAACCCCGACCTATGCTAGGTCGCTGGACGACCTATGACTTATGAAATTCCGAGATGACTTGGTTGAATTGAACTGGATTGTTTAATCTCAAATTCTGTTGCACTTTGTTGTAGATTATCTCTCATGCTAATAACCTGTTAAACATGACATTTGCAGAAAACCGGGACGAATATACTGCCATTGACTGCCCACATCAAATGACAGATTAGTTGATAAAGAATAATTAACTTAAATGAACTGTGTGAATGAAATGTTGTGAACCAATGAACTCAAGTGAAGTGCTAAAGCAAAACTTAAAATATCCAGTTAAAGCTGATTCGTTTGCATTAACACAATACTTGAGCGTTATATCAACAGGTCTTGGAATTTCATAGCTGACTAACTGTCAACCAACTTAATTTCAGTTATGTTTGAATTCCTCTTGTTGTTGTTTTTTTTTTTAGTTTCGCACAACACTTCACACTTTTAGGAAACGTGCACCTTCATATTTGAATATCCAGTTGCTTGTGTAGAATGACTTCTCAATTAGAAGAAGCAGGACAAACTGGGGAGATTTTTCCAGTTGCTAACCGATTGATCGATCCCCCAGAGAGAATGCCAACCACTCTGAACCACAAGGCTTTTCGCCAATTATGCATCCAGTTTGGCATCGCCGAAGCAGATGCTCTACTTCCCGGACCTAATGACTTTGCTGACCAACCACCTCACGGTTTTGTTGCCGTTAATCGCCAAATGTGCTTAAGCGGAGCGATTCCTCCTTTTAACGAATTTCTTCGACAAACCCTTCTTCGGTTAACTATATCTCCCTTTCAACTGCACCCCAATGGTTATGCCATCTTGATGGGGTTGGGCGTGCTATTCAGGAAGACGCTTGATCGCCTCCCTAGCTTTGAGGAAATCTGCTATTTATGCACATTTGCGAAAAATAAAGACCATCCTTCTATCATTCTTGTGAGAGGTGCGAGAAATCGCAAACTCATTTTAGATTTGCCCGAGAGTGCACACGGGTTTTTGACTCAGTTCTTTTATGCTCGTTGCCCTCCAGGTTTTTATGCCATCTGGAGAATAGGAAGTAAGACTAGTGTTTCCATTTTTTTTTTCGTTTTTGAAACTTTTTCCGAGATCCGAACTTTCAGTTGCTAACTTCATTCTTTGCTCTTTTCAGCACTTCCCCTCCCTTCTAGAGATCCGATTCATAAACAAATTTTCGAGAGGTTGAGTGCCGTGGCTGCGGAAGAAAGGAGCATAAAATTTCTGCTGAAGGATGAATTTTTACACCAATACGGGCTTCTACATGCTTCTCGTTCTACGCATGCTCATGAAGTTCCAACAGAAGTTCCCGATTCCCCGACGAAAACTCCTGACGCCCCGGTTACTGTCGAACAACTCGCATCAAAAGAGTCTAATATTGAAGCTTCATTGGTGAAGTGTTCCACTTCTACCGACATTATGGGGTCATCCAGTAAGACGGTGCTTGCCCCGATCGAGGAAGAAGAAGAACCTTCACAGTCTCTCGGGGGATTAGCTGATGTAGGAATTGAGAAAACAAGTCCCACCAAGCATGATGGTGACGATGTTTATGAGGGGTTGAGTGACATAATAGTGACTTCGCAGGAGCTTTTTAGAGATGACGTATCTAAAATTATCTCTCCTGTAATTGAGGCGACGTCTCTTCTTCGACAAACGCCAACACAAACATCAACTCCTCATACCCAAGCTATCATCACCTCTACACCAAAGAGTGGTTTGTAGCTTAATGCGTGTAGCTTGCACATCACACAACACTTAGGATTTTTTGGCATTTGTTCACATTTAACTTCTTTTCTCTGGTAGTTTTTAAGACTTGTTATTTTTGCCTTTCAGATTCCTCTATGGGGCGCAGCGGTAGCGGTTCTTATTACAAAGACTTTCGACGCTATGGAGGGCGTGGCAGCTATGATTACAAGCAATACTATACCGATTCCAGAGAGACCAATGAGCAGAGAGCTGCGCGAAAAGCTGAAGAGAGGAGAAGGTATGAAGAACGTCATGAGGGAGCGGGCACGCGACATGAATCCTTCCCAAGGGATGATGACTCCCATAAACGTAAAACGCACGATGATAGGGGGAAGAGCCATATTGAGGATTCGAGAAAGCGGACCAAACTTGGCGAGGAGCACGTGCCCGTGACATCTGAGAGACCTGGTGCCTCAGTTTCTATTGACATCCCTTCCGAATCTCCTGCTCTAGAAGGAAGTGCCATCCAAACACTTCTCAACAGGCCTTCATACCACGTTGAAAGGGGGCCCCCGACTTTGCAGAGCCGATTCCCGAACTGGTGTTTGAGGGGGGTACGCTTCGACCTTGATTTGGTCCCCATCGACAAAGAAGCTATGTACAGAAATCTCGATGCTGTCAAGCTTGATATTGATAGAATGTCTGGATGGCAAAAGCTGGTTGATGAACTTCAAAGAGTTAATCGGGCTAACATCGAAGCAATGCTGACCATGGAAAATGACAAATCAGAATGGCAGAAGATTCTTGATCAACACAACGCTGAGATGAAGGAGATAGCCGAATACAATGAAAAACTCGAAGCTGAAGTAAAGCAGCTCAAAGATGATCTTGCCTCTTCTACTAATACTTACACCCAAAGAGAAGAGGTATTGCAAAAACAAGTGCGAGATGCGCACGCCAGCCAGAGGGACGCTGAAGCTAAAGCTGAGAGGTTGGAACAAGCTGTAGAGAACCACCGCACTGATGTCACCCAGCTGCAGAATAAACTGAGCGCCCGGGACATGGAGATTGGAGCGCTAAAAGCCCAACTTGCTCAGACCGAAAAAGATCGAGATGAGGCCATGGCTGGCAAAATTGCAGCCGAAGAAACTGCTCAGACCATGGAAAACGATATCAATTCGACTTTATTCGATTTTTATTTACATTGTGTCTTGGGACGCGGCAGCCTCTCTTTTCTTGGTCCTAAGTATGAAATCACCCTGGCTGAGGTGTGGGAAGCTGCTCTTAACATGTTTAAAGACGCCGGGTATGGCGATGAAGATTTTGAGGCGCGTTACCTGGATGAGGGAGCTCGCGCTGCTCTTGCGAAGGGGCGAGAGCAACTTGCCAGGATGAGAACTGGAATGGCGGAAGAGGAACGTTCTGGAAAGGAATTAACGCTTACTTCCTTTGTCCAACCTCCAGTTTCTCCTGTGGTTGACATCACGGGTTCTAGCTCCTCTACTCCGTCTGCAACTAAGACAGTAACTGAAACTACAAGTGCACAAGGCGGGGATGAAGGTGGTGAAAGCAACGAAGCACAGCGATATGAAATCAGCCTCAGAGATCCAACTTCCCCAGGTAAACTTGACACCGGACCAGCCCAAGTGGTGAACTGCTCGTTCGCTCCTTGTGAACTTGACGATCTTCTTGATTATTTTTCGAATGTCAATGAATTCCCGACTTTTGATTATTCCTCAAATGTTAATGAATTCCCGACTTTTGACGAGCCGTCATCCCCTCTCTTTTCGAAAGATACTGATATTTTAAGTTTTTTCTCCTTTGTAGAGAAAGCACCGAGTCAAACTCAAGCTTCTTCTCCCCCGGTGATCCTTCCTCCATCTCTTCAAGTAGCGCCTCCTTCTGCCTCGCAACCTGGGTCACAAGAAGAACAAATAGAAGCTCTCCATGGCCTGGATGATCCCGTTGCTTCGCAAGAGCAAAAAGATGAGGGACTTGAGGGAGGTGACATATCTCCGGAGCGGACTCCTTCTGACGATATAACTTTATCTAAACTTGCCACTCCAGGAAGTGAGTCTTCCTCGAAGAGGAGAAGGAAGCAAGGAGCATCAAGGAGGAGAGGGAAGATAATCACTGCCACTGAAGAGGAGCCAGAAGTTGGGCCAGCTGCGCCTACCTCTCCTTCCTCCCTTATACCCACTGGTCGACCTGAAAAGCTGATCATTCGGCCGGGTAAAGGGTCTAAAGGCAGCAAAAAGAAGTGAAGATCTTCAGTTTCTAGTTTTTTTTTTTGTGTTTTGCATGTACTGGCCGAGAATTGTGCGGGTACCGGCCCCCGCTTTTCTTTATTTTGAAACCTGTACCTGCGTTGTAATTGAATAAAATGATTCCTTGAATAAAATGATTCCTCGTTTGTACAAACTTTTGTTTGAATTAAAGAATACATTTGTTATTTGTTTTGGCATGAGTTTATTTGATATTGCAGCGAGCTTATGGTATGTTACTTGAGCGTTACCTTTTGCTGGTTTAGTTATACCATATTGTGTGTAATTATACTATATTGCCCCCATTCCATAAGTATGCTGCAATATTCTATACCTCGAGGGGACTTACACTCTTATTTGCTAAAGAATAATTATTTTATTCTTTAAAGAAAATTTTATAGAGTACAACTCCCTTCGTATAAGTTTTTACGCTTGGTCGTTCGAAGAAATCACTTTTTTCTTTTGCTTATGTGCATATCTCATCAAGTGAATTCCTCTATGTGGTAAAGCGGACCTCTGAAGGGTACTTTAACTTCTTTTCTTTTTACGATCATTTCCCACAGTAGGCAAATTACTTTTTCTTTGAAAGTTAAAGTACGCTTTTGATGAGGATTTTTTTTTTTTTTTTTTTTTTTTTTTTTTTTTTTATAGAAAGTTGTACCTCTGAGGAGGGATTTTTTCACGTTTCAACACTTGGAAGTTTTATTTCAATCTCGGTGAAACGTGTACCTCCAAAGAGTTATGCTTTAGAAATCCTTTTCACGTTTCAACACTTGGAAGTTTTATTTCAATCTCGGTGAAACGTGGGTTTCCAAAGAGGTCTTTTTTCTTAATTGTGTTCCCGGGAGGGGGTTGTACCTCTGAGGAGGGATTTCTCACGTTCCAACACTTGGAAGTTTTATTTCAATCTTGGTGAAACGTGTACCCCCAAAGAGTTGTGCCTTTGAAGAAAGCCTTTTCACGTTTCAACACTTGGAAGTTTTATTTCAATCTCGGTGAAACGTGTGCTTTCAAGAAGGTCTTTGTTTTTACATTTCAACTTTGGTGAAGTGAAATTCCGAAGAGCGGCTGCTACACTTCAACTCCTGGCGAAATGGGCCTCCGAAGAGGGCTTTTATTTTGTTTACATTTCAACTCTGGTGAAGTGAAATCCCGAAGAGCGGTTATAACACTTCAACTCCTGGTGAAATGGGCCTCCGAAGAGGGCTTTTATTTTGTTTACATTTCAACTCTGGTGAAGTGAAATCCCGAAGAGCGGTTATAACACTTCAACTCCTGGTGAAATGGGCCTCCGAAGAGGGCTTTTATTTTGTTTACATTTCAACTCTGGTGAAGTGAAATCCCGAAGAGCGGTTATAACACTTCAACTCCTGGTGAAATGGGCCTCCGAAGAGGGCTTTTATTTTGTTTACATTTCAACTCTGGTGAAGTGAAATCCCGAAGAGCGGTTATAACACTTCAACTCCTGGTGAAATGTGCCTCAGAGAGGGTTTTCATCGCCTGGAAGTTACTCTCTCATGGTTGGAGGGTCATGACTCCTCCAATCTTTTTTGTTGAGTAGAGAACTTTCTTTTTTGTGGCATATGACCCATTAGAGGTCTTTTATTATCCGAAGAGTTGTGCCTCCGAAGAGGACTTGTGGCGCTGATGGTAGCTTTGGTTGTTCCTCTGTTCACTTGCTTATGCCTTTTCAGCGATCCCCTTTTTTTTTCACAAGTGGCTTGTTTAATCCAAGGAAGTGTACCTCATTGCCAGGCAAGTTCGTGAGAACGGGCACTAGCTTCCTAATTGGATGTTTGTTTGTTTAAACAATCTCAATTTATCAGCAAGGGCTCGTTCCTATCGAAATCATTAGCCGTTCAATTGAAGCATTTCCTATCTAGGATTTGAATTCGGGGTCTTTGTGACTTGAAATTTGTTTGTTGAATGATGGTGAGAATCGCTCGGTCTTATTATGCGCAAGTTTTATCTCCACTGTCTGCAAAAATTTAAATCGATATTTCAGCAATACATTTTGTGTATTTTTATATCGAAAACAAAGCAAACATATAACGATAATAAGGAACACAAGATTTATAGTGGTTCGGCCATGAAATTGGGCCTACATCCACTTTATATTCTTTCATTATTTACTTGCATCAGTTTCACAATTGCTTTCAATTACAGGAATCATACATTCATAATTCTTTTTACAATGTTTCAACAAAATTTTCAAGTAAAGTATGGACGCAAGTGATTGCTGTTCCATGCCCTTGGAATTTGATCTCCATCAACTGTGGTGAGCTTAAATGTGCCGTCAAGAAGTTTCTGACCTATCACATACGGTCCTTCCCAATTTGGCCCAAACACACCTGTCGCTGTCATAATTCTTTTTAGGACTAGATCTCCAATTTCAAAGCTGCGTTGACGAACTTTGGAATTGAAATGTCTGGCTATCCTTTGCTGATGAGCTGCAACTCTGAGGTTAGCTTCATCTCTTTTTTCATCAAGGAGATCCAGCGCTTCAAGTTGCAGCTTTTCATTTTCTGCTTGATTGAAATGGATTCTTCTGTGTGAAGGGACCTCTGTTTCAACCGGGATCATTGCTTCCGATCCGTATGCTAACGAAAAAGGAGTATGCCCAGTTGCAGTTTTGTGAGTAGTTCTGTATGCCCATAGTGCAAGCGGTAGTTTATCGACCCAACCACCTTTTGCTCTTTCGAGTTGCTTTTTGATGGTTGATTTGATGATCTTGTTCACTGCTTCCACTTGCCCGTTTGCCTGCGGATGAGCTACTGCCGAAAAGCTTTTCTGGATTTTGAATCGCTTGCAAAAATCCTGGAATTCCTCGCTTTCAAACTGAGTACCATTGTCTGTGATTATTTTCTGAGGCACACCGTATCTGCAAATGATATTCTTAGTCACAAAATTTATCATCTTTTTGGAGGTGATAGTTGCCAATGGTTCAGCTTCAGCCCATTTAGTGAAATAATCTACAGCAACAATGGCATATTTGATTCCAGATTTGGCGGTTGGTAAAGGTCCGATCAAATCTATTCCCCAAATCGCAAACGGCCACGGACTGGTCATTTGTGTGAGCTCAGTAGAAGGTGCTCTAGGAATTTTGGCAAATCTTTGACATCTGTCACATTTTCGAGAGTAATCTGCAGCATCTCGATTAATTTCTGGCCAAAAATATCCATATCGGAGAATTTTCTTTGCTAAAGTTTGACCACCTGAATGATCCCCACATTCTCCTCCATGTACCTCTGATAGGATTATTTTGGCTTCTTCTTTGGATACACATCGAAGCAATGGCATTGAGAATCCTCGTCTGTATAATTGACCATCCTGGATTATATATCGAGAAGCTTTTCTCAGTAGCTTTTGTCGTTCTTTAGAGTTTTCTGGTAAAGAGCCATTGAGTAGATACTTTGTTATTGGAGTCATCCATGATTCTTGCTCTTGCGACATACTCATAACCCAATAGATATCCATTTCATCAATGCTCGGATTTGACAAAACTTCCACTGGAACTAACCCTAAGGATTGGGCTTCGCCAGAACTTGAGTATTTTGCGAGAGAATCTGCTTTCATGTTTTCTTCTCGAGGAATATGACTTATCGTGTAATGGTCGAATTCACATAAAAGTTCCCAAGCCTTTGACACATAAGCGGGCAGATTTCCTCCTTTCGTTTGAAACTCCTTCTTGACTTGGCATACTATAAGCTGAGAATCACTGAAGATCTGTAACGCTCGAATGTTTAGTTCTTTAGCAATTTTCAAACCAGCGATCAGAGCTTCATATTCTGCTTCATTGTTTGTTGAAGGAAATTCTAATCTTAGCGCATAGCATAATGACCGGCCTTCAGGAGTTTCAAGAACAATTCCAGCACCTGAACAGTAATCATTTCTTGCGCCATCTACAAACAACTTCCATTGGGTTGGGGAGTTCTCGATTGTTTCTTCCTCGCTGTTACCCTTGTCTGTAAATTCTGCAATAAAATCTGCCAAAGCTTGTCCGTTGATCGCTTTTCTAGGATGATAAGTGATGTCATATTGGCTCAATTCAATATTCCACTTTAAAAGGCGGCCCGAAGTCTCAGGGCGAAACAAGACTTGCTTTAAAGGTTGATCAGTGAGGACTTTGATAGGATGAGCCTGGAAATATTGCCTCAACTTTCTTGAGGCAATCAATAGACAAAAGGCGAGTTTTTCCAACTTGGAGTAATTCATTTCTGCCCCAGTGAGTCTTTTGCTGATATAGTAAACTGGATGTTGAATCCTTTTGTCTTCCCGTACCAGCGCTGCACTTAAAGCATGAGATGAAACTGCCAAGTATATAAGAAGATCCTCGCCATCGCCGGGCCTGGAAAGTATTGGAGGCGTTTCCATATGTTGAATCAATTCTTCAAAAGCTTTCTGGCATTCGGGAGTCCAGTCAAAGTTTTTCTTTCCTTTCCTTAGAGCGTCGAAGAATGGAATGCATTTATCAGTAGCTTTGGATATGAACCGACTTAAGGCGGCAATTTTTCCATTGAGACTTTGCAATTCCCTCTTTGTTTTAGGAGCTTTGACTTCTTTTAGAGCAGTGATTTGAGCTGGACTAGCTTCAATGCCCCTAGCGCTCACGATGAAACCCAAGAACTTCCCAGATTCTACCCCGAAAGAACATTTTAAAGGGTTAAGCTTCATTCCGTATCTTCGGAGAATTGCGAACATTTCTGCTAAGTGTTCGATGTGATCCACTGCTTTCTTAGATTTTACTAGCATGTCATCAACGTAAACTTCCATAGTCTTTCCCAACTGCGGTTTGAACATAGCATTAACCAGTCTTTGGTATGTTGCCCCCGCATTCTTCAACCCAAAGGGCATAACCCTGTAACAGTAAAGACCGACATCGGTGATAAAGCTTGTGTCCTCCTGATCTGGTTCATGCATCATGATCTGATTATATCCGGAGTAGGCATCCATAAAAGACAACAATTCATGACCCGCTGTTCCATCTACCAGTTGATCGATCCTGGGTAATGGGAAGCAGTCTTTGGGACAGGCCTTGTTTAGATCTGAAAAGTCGATGCACACTCTCCATTTACCATTGGCTTTCTTAACTAGCACTGGATTTGAAACCCAATTTGGATAGGTAGATTCTCTGATGAAATTATTCTCCATGAGCCGGTCAACTTCCTCTTTCAATGCTGTCGACCTTTCTAGACCTTGGATTCTTCTTTTCTGCTTTACTGGCGTGAACTTTGGGTCAATATTCAGAGCATGTACCGCAACTTCTGGGGATATTCCGCACATATCGGCATGGGTCCAAGCGAAAACATCCAGGTTTGCTTTCAAAAAAGATATCAAGGCATTCTGAACTGACACATTAAGTTGTGAACCCACATTCAGCACCTTGTTTGGGTCCTTCAGATCAACGGGCACCGGTATCGTCGTTTCTGCTGGTACCACCCTACTCTCCCCCGCACTGGCCTTTCTAGGATCCATCACTTTTCGTGCCCCGCTATGCTCGCCAGTGCAGGGTCCGCCCTGTAGTTGCTATAGGGTTGGTGTTTTGATGCGGATTGGGGTTGCCGCATCTTTCCCAATTTCTCTCTTCCTTGTTTCCCGCAGCTCCGTCATATAACATTCTCGCCCAGCGTTCTGGTCTCCTTTAATAACTCCTACCCCATTGTTTGTAGGGAATTTAATAGTAAGACACCATGGGGCAAGGACAGCTTTGAATGCAGCAAGAATAGGTCGACCAAAGAAAGCATTATAAGCAGAAAATTCATCTACTATCACAAAAGTCTGCTTGCGAACTACTTTTCTTTCTCCTTCTCCGAGTTCCACAAGCAAGTCAATGGTTCCTACTGGTTGCTTTGGCTCCCCAGTGAAGCCAACAATCTTCTGAGATGAGGCTTGCACATCCGCCATCGGGATTCTCATCTGGTCAAACGTTTTCTTGAAGAGGATGTTGCAAGATGCGCCGCAATCAATAAGAACTCTTCTGACAATAGCCGGTCCAATACCGGCCGAGATGACTAACGGGTCCAAAGTAGGGGCCTCAATGCCCGTGGAATCTCTAGCCCTGAACACAATATCATCATTAAAAGTCCTTTGTTGTTTCAGGGGTGTAGAGTCCTCTAAAACAAAGACATTCTCTTCAGTTGGCATATGTTTCAGAGCTCGAGTGTACCTCTCCATTTCACCCCAGCTTCTGCCTGCTGGGTGGGGTCCTCCTGTGATGACATTAATAACTGGCCTTCCAGATTCATGTCCTGCGGCCTTCTCATTTGTCCTGGGCTGATGAGCAAGAGCTTGTTGCCCCTGACTTGACGAAGCAGGATCATTACCACTCTTCTTCACAAATTGCTGCAGCTTATTTTCTCTTAGCAATTCTTCGATTATATTTTTCAATTGACGGCAGTCGTCTGTGTCATGACCAGGCTGATTATGGAAGCGACAGAACTTCCCACTTTGCACAGCTTTTCTTCCGGTTCTGAGAACAGGAGGTTTGGGATACTCAAAAGAATCTTTTGTAGCCAGGTAGATGCGCTCCGGTGTCTCTAACAAAGGAGTATATTCTGATGGCTTGAAGGATCGAGGCTTCTTTGAATTGTGTTGTTTCCTTCCATCATTATTTTCTCTTTTCTGTCCCACAGATCCATTCTTACGTGGCGCAGCAGCGTTGTCTTCAGCTTTCTCTACTGTTGCCTTTGCCGGGACAGGACGGCTTTCCAAACGCATGAATTCATCCGCCTTTTTGTAGAACTTTTCCAGAGAATTTGGCTCCTTCATGTTCAGCCACTTTCCGAATTCACTTGACTTATCAATAGCTCTCATCAAATAGGTCAAGACCATGCGGGGTTCTGCATTATCCACCTCAGCTAACGCTATATTAAAGCGATTTAAAAAAGACTTAATAGTTTCCCCCGGATTCTGTTCCAAACCGGACAACGACATGATGTCTTTTGCCTTTGAAGCATACAGCCTAAATTGCTCTTTAAATTTCCTGGTTAGGTCTGAAAACTGATCGATGGACCGGACAGGCAGTTTTGTGAACCAAAGCAGAGCTACCCCTTCCAAATACACAGGAAAATAGCGGCATTTTATCTCGTCAGAAGCTCTGGCACCTGTCATGTGCCAATCATATTTGTACAGGAACTCATTTGGATCACTTGTCCCTTTGTAAGCTGGAATGGTCGGAGGGACGAACTTCCTTGGGAATTCAGCTTTTAGGATCTTTTCAGTAAACGGAGTCTTGCTCGGAGCGAAACCCCATTCTTTCTCATCTTCGACCCTTTGCATACTTTCTTTCATAATCTGTCGAACCATACCAGAAAGATATTCTTCGTCATTCCTATTTCTGGATCCTCCAGCCTCAGGCAATGTCTGTTCAAAGGGGCTAGCAGCCCTTTCGGGAATGTTTCTAGTTTCAGCATCATGGACATTACCGACAAAGTTCCTTTCATTATTCGCAGGTTGACGGTTTGCCCCGAGCAGATCGTTTAACCTATTCAGAATCAGAGCATTCTGAGCATTCTGAGCTTCCAATTGCGCGTTCTGGGCATTTATTTGCTGATTCAACCCAAAGATAGCAGCGTCCAATTCCGCTTTTGAAACTCCAACAGCTGGAGTGGCTTGATTTGGTGTTGGGGAAGCGGAGGTTCCCTCTTGAATGTTTGCAGATCTCACAGATTTACTTTTCCTTCCAGGAGCCATGATTTCGGATAGACTTCTGGTTCTTAAAGAAACTCTATCTACAAATCTTTCTGAAACAATGATGATAGATGTCCTGAGTTCAATTCTCAGTGAAAGCACCAAAATGTTAACGCTTAAATTTTAACGCTAACACCCTGGTGTATAAGATGTGATTGTGAAAGCACCACCCGTTTGTACGGGAAACAGAAATAAGCAGAAAGTATGTAGAAAAACGGTAAGAGACACAGTATTTATAGTGGTTCGGCTTATAATCCAGCCTACGTCCACTTTAATCTTTTTATCACTAGTTTGATTACAATTCTTTACAAGATCTTTCAATTACAACACACTTCAAGTGATAGGATATGTGACACAAGTAGCTCAAGCTTTGATGTTGACAATCATCTTCAAATCCATGGTGAATGTGGATGATTCCTTCATGGAGTTCCTTTAGAAGTTTGTTGGATCTAAAAGGCTTTGAAGTCGTCTGGAATTCGGCAGAGTAATGGCGCTTGAAGAGAATGAGCCCCCCCAAAAGTCCTCCTCTCCTCGTTCAAGTTAGGGCTGTATTTATAGGTTTTTATCGGAGTTTGGTCGTAGGTCGTGACCGACCTAAGTAAGGTCGTAGGTCGCAGTCGACCTAGAAAGCTCTGGCCCTCCTTCCATAAGAACATACGTGCTGATTCGTACAAGTCCAAGGTCGTGAACGACCTATCTCCAGCGGCATGCAAAAAGGCGGCTCCTTTGTTCATACAGATAGGTCGAGAGCGACTTATCCTAGGTCGTTAACGACCTATCATAGGTCGTGGGAACTTTCCTGTAATCAAAGTACTCCGTTAGGTCGTTGGGCAGTATCTTTATCTCCAAGTGCTAGGTCGTCTTCGACCTAAAGTAGGTCGTAGGTGGGCAACGACCTAGGGGATGGAACCCGACCTATCTCAATTGTGCTTGGTTCTCTTCTCAGCGAGTTGATAGGTCGCGTACGACTTATTATAGGTCGTAAGTCGGCTGAGACTTAGGTCGCTGAGATCACTTCGTCCTTAGGTCGGTAGGCTATGGCTTTCTTTAGGTCGCATATGATTTAGGTCGCTGATCCTCTTAAGTCGTTAGGTCGCGGAGCTCTTAAACCACTAGGTCGCGGGCTCCCTTAGGTCGCTGAGAACCGCTAGGTCGCGGCCTTTATTAGGTCGTAGCTTCTTGTTAGGTCGCGAGGCATTTTTAGGTCGTAACACTTTAGGTCGCTTCTTCAATTTGGTCACTAGGTCGGCAATTCTCTGAGTCGTTAAACTTGGTCACGTCTTAGGTCGCTAACGAAGAGGAGTTAACACAAATCTTGCTTAAATAAGTTTTAACTATATTTCTTTTGTATAGTTTATGCTTATACAAATTCTCACTTGATTACATTTCAATTTTATAATTACATTTATAATTCATACTTATATATTTCATTTCATTATGAATTTATTTCCTTCAAACTTTGGTTATTTTTTCCAATTTCTAGTTAAATTTTCACTTAACAATGATAATACTCTAAGATTACCATTTCTAATATCCAATTAACATCCAATCAACCATATAAGAGCTAAATAGTTTTAAAAGCTATTCTTTATATCAAAATATGTTTTTGGGTAAAATTATTTCATTTACCCATATTTAAAACAATATCGTGTCGCTTGCTCTATTCAAGTGTATAGAAACCCCTTCGATACAGTTGTCGAGACTGGCCGACGAAGGTTCATATGCCACTCAATAAACCAATCAACACAATATTAAAATAATTTATAATCACTAACAAGTACGCGCTCATATCTATTAATACGCTCAAACTCATTTTAGAGTACTCCAGACTCTAATTTAATGAGTAATTCCCACTGGAGCCAAGGTTACCACCAACCTATGCTCTGATACCAAGTGTAACGACCCGCAAATCCGTACCCCTTGAGTTAACACTATTCTACAACAATCAACTCAAGTTGCACAGAAATACGAACCATTTGGATTTAAGAAGAAGAGGTAGAAGAAGAGAATTGAAAACAACAACAGAATCTAACCATCGCAGTGGAATAAAATATAATAGATAATAAATAATCTTTACTCAAAATCAAATATATCTGTTTACATACATTACATCATCAGAGTACATCTGTCACAGCTCACATCAATAACATACAATGGGTTCACAACAACTCAACACAACGGAAATATATATATATATACGAGTACGAGAATACGTATCGTCATCCAGCTCGTCTCCTGAGCTCCACAGCATCATATCCTGTATCCTATAATACTCGGTCTGACCCGGGCATTATAGTTAAATAATACCCGAGTCAGTCTGGAATACCAGCGTGAGAAAATCACACCCAATTGATTATTTAAGTTTCAAAATCCTTTGAAAAACAAAAGCATCTCGTAAGACCATGCCATAAATAAACATGTCCGGTTTTTACCTTACGATAGCTAAAACAATTTTTTATAGAAATCCTCTGATATTATAATAGGGTCTATATACAAATACTTATAAAATAGCCGAAATTGTTACATTATTAAATTCCAGCTACTAGCCACAGAGTGGGTAATACAAACAAAACTCGTACAAGGCTCGTAGGGAGAATGGATTTCCAACAATGACTAGGCATTGGGGTATCACCTGTCACAGTACGGGGCCTAGATCACCGTACCGAGGATTACTCCCTTCATCCCCTGCAACACAAGGCCGAAACCATTCCTTACTGAACAGTCCCGAACAAGATAAACCCTGTGGTTGGCGCGACCAACCACCCACTAAGCCGAAATATATAAGGGACATCTAGATAGGGAAATTATCTTGTCCTGCTTGGGCATGACCCACCTAACCTTGCTGCATATTCCCTGATTTTCAGTCATTCCCATTTGATGAGGCTTGAGGCTAAGCGTTACCTTTTAGAACGTTTCACTTAGAATGCCCATCGCCCACCTGCGATGTTTCGCAAGCATTCATCCATACAAGTCCGTCCCGGGTTCGAACGGAACCGAAGGCACTATTCCTACTACATCCATTTTGGAAATATCCTCAGGATTAGTAGCGACTAGCCCTTGCACTTCATTGCTCCATCTTCGAATCCAAAATCGTTTTTCACGAAACGTACAAACCGGATCGAAGTGGTTTTCGAGAAATAAATCTCGATCCTGGTTTCTTCGAAACGATCAACGCATTTGTCCAATATTGATAGTCGGTGATTTAACTATCAATTATATTCACAAAACAACCATCAACCAATAAATAATTTTCCAAATTATTTATTAATCTAAAAAATATCTTCATAAGATATATTTCTATTTTCAATCCTTTTAAAACAGTTTCAAACCATCTTTCTTCTCAGAATCAACTTTCCCAAATATTTTATATCCCTCTGAAATCACCAAGCACAAAAATAGATTTTTAAATATATTTAAAACACTTTACTTTGAAAATATATACTTTTAAACATTTAAGTTAAATTGCTTCAATATTTTGCAAAATACATACTATATGAGTATTTGAAAATACAGTTACTTAATAGAATATAAAACTAGATTTTCACTTTTGAAAACAAAGTACTAGGTCACTTTTAAGTAATTACTACTATAATAGATTTGGGAAAATACTTACTATTGAATTTAAATATTCGAAATAATAAATTTTCTAAAACTTGCTTTTTACAACAACTTTCAAAACCTTTAAATTTATTTAAGAATTTACTTTAAACATGTACTTGGTTATCCAGGGTAAAATCCTAGCTTCAATCACTTAAATCAATTTCCTAAATTGATTTCCAATCTATTCCCTTTAAATTCAGAATCTATTAATTTCAGATCTCATTTCTTGATTTCAATTTTAGATTTCTCAATTTCTTCTTCGTTCCTTTAAATAAGTTTAAACTTTAAATTTTAAAATAATTCTTTATTTCTTTAGTTGATATAACTTAAGTTTACAATTCATTAATTTCGTTTTATTCAAAATTCCATTTCTCTTCATACTCGAAGTTATTTAGTATTTCATATTACTTCTATTTCTTTTCAATTCATTCTTAATTTATTCAAACTTTCTATAATTATTTCACTTACAAATTTACTTCTTTTTAATTTCTTTTCAATAATCCAATTCATATAATTTGGTAGTTCATTATACCCAAATATCCAATCGAACCATAACATTCAATATCCCAATATAACTCATCATAAGATATCAAATAATCACAACAGAGAATATTGAATGATTTAAATAAATGTGAGGGGTCCAGTTGGATCCCTCCAACCTGTTTCCCTGCATCCACAAATGTTAGCACAATATAATATGCCAATTCCAAAATATCATACTAAATCACATCACTCAATTCATCCATTCAAACAATTATTTAAATTTAAACATTTAAATTTAAATTAACTGAGTGAGATTAACTCACCTTTGCCCTTTTAATTTGCCACCATATCCATCTCGACTTGTTTTATTTCAAATTTCAACCTTTGAATAAACATCATATGATTTATCAATATTTGAACTTACTGAAAATAAATTCCATTTATAAATTTGATTTAAATTATTTTCTTTTAACTAACTTATTTTATTTTTCTTCCCTATAACTACTTATCCCAAAACTAACCTGTACAAATTAAATTCAAATAATATAAATGTCCTTCCCAAACCTATATACATGTATATTTATTTTCTTTTAAATCCCCATGTATATATTTATCTATTTCATTTAAAACTAACATTCTAAACCATATTCATATGTAAACTATTTTCTGTTTTACAATTTATATACAGTCATATAAATCTTTAATAAGATAAATAAATCATGTTATATCCTATTGCTGCATATCTATCTGCTGATCTGGTGTATACATTTTTTTTAAGTAAGGACTTGGCTTATTGTTAATTACTGTTTCAAATCTAAAAGGAAAGTAAAGATCGAACCTCACTGCTATCTCCAGTACGCGACCTCCCTGTGAACAAGCCAAATCACCCTCTCAATATCTCAACCCTAGATCGTGAAACTACCCTTACATGCCTGCTGCAACAGTCGCCGCCCACTGCTTGCGTCGCCACGTTCCTGGATGCCTGCCATCGTCGTCCCCTTCATCGAACTCCAATTGAGTGCGAGCCCTAGTGTACGATCATGCTTCCACCCACGCTGCTTCGATTTCCCCCTTAACCCCTCTGTGCTGTGCGTGCGAGCGGCTTTTTACTGCTTTTTGATTTCGACATTGAAGGAGGGGAAAGGAACAATGGTCGAACGAAGGAGTGAGGGTTTCAATTTGCAGGCACATGGCTTCGGCCATGCTTAAGATTCTTTTTTTTTCAAGTACACGGCTTGAAGAAACACGTTGCTTTAACAGAGGCCATTGGTCTTAGATTTAAAATAGAAAGAAGAAGGAAGGGGATCAATACTTAAATGAAAAGAGGGGAAAAATCATTCGGCCATTTTGATTTCTTTAGAACGAAATTATAAAGTGAAGAATGAAGAAGCTCGGCTTAGAAATAAAAGGGAAAAGAAGCGTATAGAAGAAGATTTGACTGTAGAGGAAGGTTGGACTTTAGATTTGATTTTCTTATAAAATATTTCATTTCGATTAATATCAATTAAATTTCAGCGCGTTTATATCGTACACACACACACTAACTCCGATCGATACGAAATTTGAAATCCGATAATAATTCAATATTACGTACCCAATGGAACTGGTTTCGTCAAATTCCGAGACTGTGCCTCGGACGGCTATTTTTAAATTCAATTTAAACGATGAAATTTTAAACCGAATAAATCACCATTAAATTTAAATTTCAAACTTCTATTATCTTCAATATTATCAATATAGATTTTATAAGTCTTCAAATTATTTTTAACAGGCTTAAAACTCCAGATTCAACAATTTACCCAACTTCACTTATTTAATTTAATAATTCAATTATCAAATAAATTATGATATTCGTAATTCAAATTAAAAATTATTCTATTGCATATTTAAAATCAATTAAATGTTCCAATTTTAAATGCTTGAAAATTCCGGATCGTCACAATGTGTCAGAGCAAATTAACAAGATTTCATATCAAAGTGTTCCAATTCAAAAATTAAGTTCAGAAAAATAAAGCAAGTAGCTCTATCCTCTGTTTTTTCAAAAGAATAAAGCAGGTGAGTAAACATTTTAAAAATAAATCTTTTGGTGTTGATTGATCAGTGTGATGATGTCATAACATGTTTGTTGCTTAGATTTTTCATCTAGAATCTGGTTTATGCTGTGCAAATTTAAACGCATGCCTGTATATGGATGTTTTATGTTCTCTGTAAATGTCTGCTGCAAGATCAACTACAAAAATTCATATCTCCCTGTATAATCAAAATTAGACATTGATTACTGAAGAGGAAATGTTAATAACATTGTGTTCTTGTTTTTAAAAAAAATTTCAAGTGAATGTTTTTAGTTAATACTCTGTAAAATTTAAGAATACTGTGGAAATCGAAAAATGGGTAAATTTCAAGCATGATGATTTTCGAATTCACTTATATAGTCTGAATTGCTTTCGAAAACTAGGAATTTTAAAGGCTAAATCATAATTTTTAAGATAGTATTGAGTGAGATATTTGGGTTTGTTCAGAAAGGAGGTTTTTAGTGTTTTTTGATGATCGGTAAGTTCTGAGGGGTCAGGTTTGCTACCGGGGGTGGCGAGGGAGTAGAGGAGCATGGGAAAAATGTTCGATGGATTTTGCAAACATCGTGGTGATGGCGAATCGATGTAGTGGTGTTTAGGACCTGATGTGAGTCGTTCATGTTCTCGAGGCTACTACAACATCATTAGAACTTCGAAGTTCATCGGAATGGTGGGAAAGGCTTCAGGGATGGTCGATGAACGCTTGGACGTGGTTACGCGATGGTGGTCGGCAGCGTCTGAACGAGGTGAGTATGGTTGCTCAGTGAGTTTCAGGTGAGGTCATTATTGCTCGATTTCGATTTTGGGTTTTGTGATAATTTTGGGTGGTCGGAATCGTCTAAGGGGAGGTTCAGCGACGTAATTGAGATGGCGTCGATGGTCAGAGGCTGGTGGTCGAAGCGTACATGTGGACGGAGGCCATTGCGTGCATCAGTTTTTTAGGTTTGGGGATGAACGTTTCGGCCCGGAGTTTTGCGTGTTATCTCTCGTGTTCGACTCAGGGGAGATGAAGTACGAAGCCTGTTTTTGCTATAGTGTTTTTGCGCGTCTTTGTCTCGAGATTTTTGCTAGGATTACTCGAGAATTGTTGTGTTGGTTCGGGAATATTTATTTCCAGCTTTTAAGCGAGTCCAGGTTTTAAACTAAACTGATTTTCAAATTTTAAAAAGGTAAACCTAAACTTTAAGCAAAGTTTTGACTGGTTTTAAACGAGGTATAAAATGTTTAAGTTAGAAATGATGTTTTAAACAAATTTAAATTTTAAAGGTATGGATTTTAAAGTTTAAAGTTGTTTTAAGAATAGTTTACATTAGAGTAAATTTGTAATTAGTTTTTAAATGTTTTAACTTAAGTATACTTGTTGAAATATAATTAAGATTTAAGTAAAAAGTATTTAACTTTAATACAAGAATGATGATTTTAATAAATCATATTTAAACTTTTAAATTTATTTATTTTGAATGGAAGTTAAGAGTTTAATGTAATATATATGATTTATCTTAATTTAATCAAGTTTTATTTACAATAGTAACTAAAGTATAATTACTAAATTAACTAAGATAAGTAATTTAAGTAATTAAATTAAGATAAATTAATTTGTGAAATTAATTAAGAATAGTTTATTACTTAATTAAGAATTGTAATTGAGAATTGTAATTGAGAATTGTAATTAAGAGGTTAATTACTTAATGTTAAGAAGATTAATAATGGATGATTAATTAATGAAGAATTTAAAGTAATTAATTTCTCTGTGAAATTAATTAAGTAATGTGGTTAATTTTAGTTAATTAATTAAGTTTCATTAATAAAAAAATTACTTGAAGATGGATTAAGGATAATTACTTAATGTAATTAACGGAGTATAATTACTTAGTGATGTAATTAATGGGTGATTACCAGATGTAATTAAAAGAAAATTACTTGATTGGAAGTAATTAAAGGTTAATTACTTAGGGAAGTAATTGAGTGATAATTACTCAGTGTAATTAAAGGATTAGTTTACGTAATTAATCAAGGAGTTGATTTTATTGATATAAGTAACTAAGTGGAGATAATTACAGATTAATGACCTTATAGGTGATTTTCTAATTAAATGGGATATTTTCCAAATGTGATTTATTTAACGATAACTTCTTAGTAAAAGTAATTAAGAATTAATTACTTATTGTAATTATTTAAAGGATTGAGTAAATATGGAAATTAATTAAGGGTTAGTTAAGAAGTGTGATTAATTAAGGAATAATTAATAAATGTGTAGGATAATTAATTTGAGTAATTAATTACAGATCAATGTAATTAATATGGATGGGTAAAGGTTAATTAATTTGTGTAATTAATTAAGAGTTAATTACTTATTGTAATTAAAGGATAATTAATCAAGGGTGATTAATTAAGATGGATAATTAAAGTATGATTAATTAATTGATTTGTAATTAATTAATGTTAAGTAGAGGTAATCTAAGTGAGTAAAGATTTGTAATTAAATTAATTAGATTAGAGATAAATTAAATTAATTTTGTAAATGATCCATCTTGCTTATGAATGATTGAACGATGATTAAATGTCTTGAATTAATTGATATCTCTGATATGAAATGATATGTTTTGGATGGACAATGATAATGTGGTTATCTATCGAAGATGAATAGCTGTGTAAAATGGTGACATCTTTTATTTAAAGTTGAATTATATTTCACTTAAATAACTTGGATTAAGATGGTATTGAATTCGAAGAGACCGGTGTCGGGTAATAGTGAATACCCGAAACCCACTTCGATTCTTTATAGATTGATATGTGAAATCAATAGGCTTGAGTGGAATGATTTAAGTGAATTGAACCTTTTAATCTAAGTTTTGGTACTTAGAAATTGATGCGTGAAATAAGCGACGTCTATAACAAATTGTGAATTCGTAAATTGATACGAGTTACCCCGGGTTTTACATAAGTTCTATGTATTATAATTTCATGTTAGATGAGTTTACTCACGCTTGTTTCCAACTTGACCCGGGTGTTACTTTGATGTAATGCTCGGGTCAGACTGAGTATTATAGATTTTCAGGTAAGGACGTTCTAGGGCTCAGGAGGCGAGCTAGATAGCATGAACGTATGGAGTGTATTCCGCTGTGATATATTGTTTGTATTTCTGGGACAAGTTATTTTAATTGCCCAGTGATTGTGAAATATTGTGACTCCGACGTATTAAAATGTAATTGACTGTTTTAGCTATTCTTTATGTAAAGAATATTATTTGATGTTATATTTTATCCACTGCGAATGTGGGATGTTGGTGTTTCTGTTTATTCTTTTCTCCTATCTCATTCCTTCTTTTCCTAACTATTTGGAATTTTCGGGATCGAAAATTCCGGGTCATCGCAATAAACATGCAGGTACCAAGAATGAAGACTGTACAGTATAGAGATACAAGACTGATGAATTTAAAGACCTGAGATATCAAGATTGAAGACTCATGAGTATCAAGAAATCAAGTTCTCAAGAGTTCAAGATTTCAAACAGTACAAGGTAATGTAGTTAGTCTAGAATTATGTTAAAACTTCTTGAAAGCACTTACATCTTTATTCAAAATTTATTCGTGGAATGGAATCCACTTCGAGCCTGTTAAAGGGATGGAACCCCAGTGGGATAGAACCCACGACAATATCTGGTGGAACATATAGTGGTCCTATTTTGATATCCACTAATTTATAAAAATGTTTTTCATAAATATATCTCTTGTTTTTAAAAAATATTTTCGAAACTTTCTTTTCATAAAGACATCTCTCTTGGTTTTAAATAATTTAACCTCAAAACTATTTTTATCATGTTTAATATTTTGACTTCAAAATTGTCCTTTTTTAAACCATCTTTTGTTTTAAATATTTGTGTTTAAAATATTTATATAATCAAATTTTAAATTACTTTATAAATTAAGATTATATATATTAAAAATTACTTTCTAAACTCTTTTATATGTTTAATCTATATTCAAATATATTTACAATGTTTATAAATTGTTTTGACAAATTGTAGAAACCAATTTTAATAAGAAAATCCAAACATCAATTTTGCCTTGAGCATGTCGACATCCCTTAACCTCCTATGTTGACATGGCGTCCGTAAGAAGTGTCTATTCGTCGTATCCTTCATAAATAGATATGGTTGTTGCTCTACTATAAATACCAGTAATTTCTAAACGAATTTTTTCGCAGATTTCATTTATTTTCTCTCCTCTTCATCCTCTACATTTATTCTAAAGAATCCTAAACTATACTCTATCGAAATACCAAGTGAATCGAACTTGATTTTCTCTTGTTTGATTCTCTGCCACTCTCTCCATAAGATCTCAATGCTATTCAAAGTTATAGAATCTTTTGTAAATCAAACTATTAAGTAAAAGGTGCGGTTGAGCGTTGAATCAATTGGGTGTGATTGTAGCCCGAAAATCAATTAGGTGATCTTGTAGCCTGGTTAACTCAAGAGAGTTTGCCCTGGACTCGAATACAGGAGGGTGTACCTCGTAGCCTTGAAACCGAGGGTGTAATCTGGGAGATTATTTTGATAAGAAATCCATACGATTATGCGGGACTGCATGTAGGGTAACATAGAACCAGTATAAAATCCTGATGTTCTTTCCTTTACTGCTTTTATTTAGTATTTGCATCTGTGTCTGATTCTGTGATTATATCTGCGTCTGTGAATTGCATTTCTTGGTGATTAAATTACATAATTTCAAAAAAGATTTAGAAAATTAATAAAACACTATTCACCACCTCTAGTGTTATTCCAGCCTTAAGATCCGTAATCCGCATTTCTTACAAGGAAAAGTACGTTAAATTGGCCCATTAACGAAAAATGTATCTACCTTTTCAGCTACCAGAGATCTACTGTTATGTCTAGCCTTCTTTACCATTGGCCTTCCAAACACTCAGTGGAATGGTTAGATAAGATAAAATTTCATCAACTTGTCGTTAATAAGAAGTCTTAGTCGACTCATGATGCATTGAGTGATTTTACCAAATTTGGGAAGCTTAGTAATTATATCGGGGTCAATTTCCTTTGAAGAAGGATCAAAATAGATAGAACTATTGTTAAGTATAAAGGTAGGTAAAATATTAACGGGAAAGTATTTTGGAAAGCTAATAACATACTAGGAAGAGAAAGCTCCAAAGATGTCTAGGGAAAAGCGTTTCATGAAGATGAATTGATGGCCATAGTCCTTAGTTTTATTTATAGCATCAGAAATTATTTCGCCATTGGATACACAAAGATGAAAGATAGCACCACCAGGTTGGTATTTGACTTTCTAGAGAATAGTAAGAGAAAACAAAGTTTCTATATTTAATACATCCAATCTATACTCTATGAACAATACTCGAAGATAATGAACGTAACTATATGAGTTAGGAGTGGCTAAATGTGTGCTATTTTTAGAAAACATAAGACTCTAGTAATTAGGCATTAAAAGGAAGGTAATATGAATGTCGAATATGAATAAGCATAAAAGGAGAATCCTTATGAAGGAGTATTAGTTCTGTTGTAGTGACTAGGAATCTTGACTTCAACTCCAGTAATGCTGATGTATTGAAGAATAGTATCAACTTCCTCCTGAGTAGTGATATATAACTGACAATTAATGTAAACATTTTTCTTCTACCAACCTTAGATTTCTCTTAATTTTAGGAGTTTCTATAGACTCTTTAAAACCTCCCTCTTATATTCCAAATATGATTTTGAAAAAAATAGATAAATAAGAGTATGAATTAATAGAGTATTATTGAATGTCAAAATTACGGTAGCCACCAAATACCCAAATTCAAGGATTACTAAGTGTTAAAGCTTGAAAAGTTATCATCTTCCACTTACAAAGTGACCATGTTTAAGCTAAAATTTAATGTTTCCAAATGTTTAAAATTATGGAGTACCCAAAGATAAATTATTAAATGTTAGAAATTTAAAGCTATTGAGTGCTTAAAATGTAAAGCTATCAAGTGCTGGAACTTGAAACCTATCAACTGTTAGAACTTTTAAGTTATCGAATGCTAAAGCTTGCAACCTATTAAGTGTTAGAACTCATAAAGATATCAAGTGTTCATAGTTTAAAATTGTTGTATGTTGAAACTTACTGCTAATTGAGAAATAGATAATGAAATAGCTATTGCAACTTAATGGAGACAACCACCACACACATTGAAATGGGTAATGAGCCAATAGACCCACAAACAACTTATCAACTAAATTTGAAATAACTAAAGATCTAACTTAATTTTTTTGAATAATTCATATAAAACCATCAAATAAGCAGAAGGAACATTTCATATAATTTTATTTAATACCTAAATTGGATCTACTCAAAACCATTAGAGTTTATAGGTCCACTATGATTCGAATAGGAAAAAAAAATTAAAATCTACCCATTACACCCCACTACAATATGGTTTGGTTCCTTCATACACATGAATATATATATATATATATATATATATATATATATATTTATATAGTTAAAAATATAAATGTCAAACTAATTAATACATGTTATTTAATTAAAATTAAATTAAATATAATTTTATTTAAACTAAGAAGATATGATCTAGTACAACCATTAGACTTCACGGATCAACTATGATTTAATTAAGGAAAAAAATCAAATTCACATATTTCACCAACTGTAGACCGGGCCGACTCGAACAATGATATCATTGCCCAAATGGTCTATATGGTATAACTGGTCAACACTTAGTTTAACGTACTAAAGCTACTTATCCAACGAGTGTCATAAAAGAAGTGTCTAGGCTTGGGGTTGAATAATCAAGTACTCTCCCCTTTATGGCCATCAACATGGCCCAGTAGGTAGATTAATTCAAAACTGTTGTCCCAAATGTAAGACCTAGAGCTATTTGGGCCTAGGGCTAATCTTCAAACTAAAATTTGAATGTTTAAAATATAGTTTGAATTTAAATGTTATATCTGAAATATAATAAATTTTTATATAGCTTATAAAATAAACTTGAATTTTTCAAAATTGTTTTGAAAAATAAATAATTACAAATCAATAAATTATGAATTTTTAATATATACATTTAATTAATTAGATTTAGTAAATTAAATAAGATAATTAATTAAAAGTTTAACTAGTTAAACACAAAGGCACACAGACACATAGACACACACATATATTGATACGTGCATGTAACTATAATTGTTATTATTGTAAATCTGTCTTAAATTTGTTTAAGGTGAACTATATTAAAATTTGGAATTATTTTAAATATGTAATTATTTTTTTATTAAATAAATGAATTTATGAAATAAAATTAGCTAATACTTCATTAATTAACATATATTCATGTATTGATACATGTGTGTGTATAACACAAATTATAAATGTCATAGTCAGCTATTTATCTTAAATGGTTTAAGATGAGTAATACTAATATTCAACAATACGAAAAAAATTAAATTATGTAAATACGATTTAATTAGTAAATTAAATGTAACGAACTGGGATTTTCGACCCTCGAAAATTGACATTAATACATCCACTATATTACATGTCAAGAAATCAAATGCCGAAAAACCTGATTGTTATGAAAAAGAAGAAGAAAGAAGATAAGAAGAAAACTAAATAATAACATAGAATCTCACAATTGCAGTGGAAAAATATATAATAGAAAATAACATATCTTTATACAAAAAGAACTATAACTGTTATTGTACATACCAGCATCAGAGTATAACAATCAACAAATCAATCCGGATAGTTATAATAATAAGTCCTCATAAGTGCTAAATATACAGCCTATACACACAAAGGAATACAATCAAGTACGTGGAATACGCTTGATAATCCTCCAGCACGTCTCCCGTGCTCCATAGCAACCTAACTTGAATCTATAATACTCTATCTGACCCAAGCATTATAATAAAATAACACCCAAGTCAGTCTAGAAAACCAGTGAGAGAAAACACACTCAATTTGAATTTAATTATTTTCAAAAATAAATTTGAAAAACAAAGATATCTCGTAAGACCACGCATACATAAATACGAAGGATTTTTACCCTACGATAGTCAAACCACTTCTATACAAAAATCCTATGATATTATAATAGTGTTTAAGTACAAATACATATTAAAATTGCTGAAATGCTTGCATCTCACATTTCAACATAGTTGGGCATAACCAAACCGTACGGTGCTTATTAGAGAATGGATTCCATACAATGACTAGGCACTGGGGTACTACCTATCACGGTACACGTCTAGAAAATGTACCGAGATCGAACCTATTGATCCCTGCCAACACAAGCCTGGCCTAACCCTTACTCGATAGTACCAAATATGTCACCACCCTGGTTGCTTTTCATCCCTTTTGAGATCTCATGCGAAACCAATCCATGAATATGTAGATGTATAGAAATGTAATGACCCGCCTTTTTGGACAGATTAAACCGACGATCAAATACACATATCGATTCCAAACCATTCAAAAGGGCAGATGGTTATTGGGGTAAATAAGAAAAGAAGAGGAAAGAGAAATAAAAGAAAGGAAACAACGCAGAATCTTGCAGCGGAACGATAAAAATATAATAATCAAATAAACAGTTCACGTAGTTGTTTACTATACCTTGATTATTATTTATACAACATTTATCAGAGTTATACATATACAACAGAACAATTAAAATAATGAAGCAGGCAGCATGATGCACAGATAATAGTAGTAATAGTGTACCAAGTCTTCGCCTTCGTCCTCCAGAATAGATCTTCAAAAATCTGAAAACTCAGGACTGACCCGAGCGTAATGAAAAGACAAAACACTCGAGTCAGGACTAAAATATCCTTATAGAAGTTAAATCAAACGTAAATAAATATGAGTGTAATGACGTCAGAGATATTTACTGGGTTTGACATCTCATATCCAGTGTCAACGTGCGTGCAATAACTCAAGAGATGTTACGGGATTTTCCATCTCTTAAGGATCCGTTAAACTATCTACTATGTAGTAATGTATGCTAAATAGATAATGCCTATCAGTAATATAAAGTATCAAAATAGCGTTAAGGCGTTACCATAATCCCCCTTAACACGTTTTATAATGCCATAGTCTATACAGCACCGTAAGCCCCACCGTAAACTGGTGGTTATCAGAGGGTACCCCATATGTAACAGCCCGCAAATCCGTACCCCTTCAATCAACATTATTCTACCTCTATTAACTCAAGTGGCACAGAAATACGAACCATTGGGGTTAAGAAGAAGAGATAGAAGAAGAGAGGAAAAAAAACTAAACAATATCAGAATCTCACAGTCGCAGCGGAATAAAATATAATAGTGGATATAGAACTTTACACAAAATGAAATCTATCACTGTTTTATAAATCATATCATCAGAGTATCTCATACATCAACCAATACCAATCAGACATACCATACAATCATAGCAGCAGATATATATATAAATACGGATAATACGTCTCGGACTCCAGCTCCTCTCCTGCTCCATAGCATCCTATCCTGTACAAATAATACTCGGTCTGACCCGAGCATTATAATGAAATAACACCCGAGTCAGTCTGGAATACCAGCTGATAATAATGCATCCAAGTTGATTATTAAAGTTTCAAAAATCCTTTGAAAACAAAAGCATCTCGTAAGACCACGCCATAAATAAACATGTCGGGTTTTTACCTTACGATAGCTAAAACACTTTTTATAGAAATCCTCTGATATTATAATAGTGTCTATTTACAAATACTTATAAAATAGCCGAAATTGTTACATGATTAAATTCCAGCTACTAGCCACCGAAGTGGGTAATACAAACAAAACTCGTAAAAAGGCCCGTAGGGAAAATGGATTTCCAACAATGACTAGGCACTGGGGTACCACCTGTCACAGTACGTGGTCTAGATCACAGTACCGAGGACTACTCCCTTCGTCCCCTGCAACACAAGGCCAGACCCATCCCTTACTGGACAGTTCCGAATAAGATCACCCCACGGTTGGGATCAGCAACCGCACCACTAAGCCGAAATAAAAAGGGACATCTAGACAGGGATGACATTACTCTCAAGTGGGGGCTACCCACGAAACCTTGCTGCATATCCCCTGATTTTCAGTCATTCCCGGTTGATGAGGCTTGAGGCTAAACGCTACCTTTAGAACGATATCCCTTAGAATGCCCATCGTCCGTCTGATGATGTTTCGCAAGCATTCGTCCATACAAGTCCGTCCCGGGTTCGAACAGAACCGAAGGCACTACTCCTACTACATCCATTTTGGAAATATCCTCAGGATTAGTAGCGACTAGCCCTTGCACTTTACTGCTCCATCTTCGACTCCGAACACGTTTTTCGCACGAAACGTACAAACCGGATCGAAGTGGTTTTCGAGAAATAAATCTCGATCCCGGTCTCTTCGAAACGATCAACGCATTTGTCCAATATTGATAGTCGGTGATTTAACTATCAATTTATATTCACAAACATCCATAAGCATCCATCACAAAATAAATAATATTCCATATTATTTATTTGCCTCAAATATCTTTAAAAGATATATTTTCAAATTTCCAAAAATCCATTTGAAAACAATTCCCAAAATTCTTCCTTTACAAGGTAAATCCTTTACCCTATATTCCCATTAGAAATAACCAAGTTCAAAACAATTTAAATTTAAAACAGTTAAAACATTTTATACTGAAATATACTTTAAAATATATAAATTTACTTCTAGTTATTTACTCAAAATACAATTTCGAAATATTTAGAGTAAAACTATTTTATAAGATATAACTTGATTTAAAATAAGGTTTTAGTTAAACTAAATTTAAAAAAAATAGAGTTTGAAAGGGATTAATAATAATTTTCAAATAATTTTATTCAAAACTAGCCTTTAAATAAATCCATTTATAAAAATAATTACTAAGGTATCCATAAAATTTACTATTGCTAATTTATTAATAATTTCTTTAAAATAATAATTTCCAAAACACTCTTTTAACAAGTTTGAATTTTAAAACTTTCTTCTAATAAAATCTGTTTAAAACTCGAACTTGGTTTTCCCAGGGAAACTCATTTCCATTCAAACATCCCAGAAAATCCTTCTTATAAATTCTGTCGTTTATTTCAATTCAGATTTATGGTTTAATAATATAAATTTCCTTTCAATTTATTAACTAATAACTTTTCTCTTTGTTTATTATTCCAAATTTTACCAATTTCCAATCTTATTCCAACAGATTTCAATTTTTATTCTTTTAAATTCATTATTTAACCATATCCTTTACTTATAAATTTCTTGATTTCTTTTTAAAACCCAATTTATTTCCTTTATAATTAACATTCTGAGTTTATAGTTTATCCAACAACATCACGATATAATTAAATTCCAAATTTATCAATCACAATATATAAACAGGCATCATTATCAATTATAAAAATAATTACTACATTGTGAGGAATCCAGTAGGATCCCTCCAACCTGTTTTCCCTGCATCCACAAATATTAGCACACCATATATATAAATATCAATCCAGACTGATAATACCAATAATATGCAACCAATCACACAGATATATAAATATTAATTATTTAAATCAGCCAATATCCAGATGTGAGTAAGAATAACTCACCTTGAGTTTCGGCGAGCGTTCGAAATTTAAATTAAATCGAACGATGTCCGATTTAACTCAAATTTCTACTTGCCCGGAATGACTCCGGATCTGTACCATCGCGTAGCTCGCGTCTCTGCGATTCCAACGTTTCCAGTTTCGTTAAATTCTGATACAGTATGAATTAGTTATTAATTTTAAAAGTTTGAATTTGAATTTAAAACAAATCCCCCTATTTAATTTTAATTTTCATCTTTACCATCACAGAGAAATCAAGGCCGTCCATACGAAATCGAGGCCGCTCCTTTCTCCTTCCTCTCGCGCATGATACCCAGGTGCTCGAACCCAACAAACGCAAGCTAGGGCTTCAAACCGCGACTCCATCAACACGCAAGAACTTGATCAGGAAATACCATGACGTAGCTCCCCTAATCCTCCACCTTCGGCTGAAGCAACACGTAACTCGGTTTCCTTAATCCTCCAAAACCGGAGCACGAGCGTGCCACGAACGGAGCACGATAACACCTCCAAACGAAGGCTGTAAACAAGATCCACCGTTGATTATGCAGAGCTCCTCGTTCTCTTCGATCTTCCAGTTGGAAGTTTTCGTGATTGCTTGACGGATTGATCGCAAATTGGAAGAGAAAATCAACTATTTTAGGCCATAGAATAAAAAGAAACGGCGGCCGGTGGATATAGCTAGGGTTCAGTAACGATTATATATATATATTATATTATTTAATATTATTTTAATTAATAAAATTCTCAATTTAACAACTTATGCAAACGAACTCCAATTCTCACGTTCCGACAGGCGTTTCTAGGGTTTTTCCATGTTCCGGACACAATGGAATAGGTTTCGGAAGCTAATTTGATCATATGCGCGAGTTACAGAATTAAACGATCAATTTTAAATTAAATCGATTAAAACGATTTTCGATGCGTTTCGAGCTGCCAGGGTCAAATGACAACTCCTATTGCTACGAAAATTGAAATCCGATAATAACTAACTATTACGGATCCAACGGAATCGGTTTCGTCGAATTCCGAGACTGTGTCCTGGAAGGCTATTTTACCTCGTCTATTAAATCGAGCTATTTTCTGCAATAATCAAAAACGCTCAAAATTTCATCTTTAAAATTTTAATAACTTAACAATAAATCATATAAAATTTATAAACATAATAAAAAATCATTCTGGCTCATTCCGGACTAAAATCTGATTAATTGCATTTTAATAATATTAAATTCATTTTTAAATTAATATGAAATACCAAATATTAATTTATCAACTTTAAAATTCTTCTAAAATTCTCATCACGCTATTCACACTCAAATAACTCAGAATAGATTTTTTTTAAAATCTTTTTTTATCACTATTTACGTCCAGATTTATTTTTATTTCAATTCCGAGTATTTAAATTACTATTTTCCCATTATTCAAATTCAACCGGAATTACTATAATTAAAATTATAGCTTATTTCATTGATTGAACCTGAATCCACTCATTTCAAAATCAATTAAGAATACACATTAAACATTTAAAACGAATTAAATGTTCAAATTCAATAGCTTAAAAATACGGGATGTTACATTCCTCCCCCCTTACAAAAATTTCGTCCCCGAAATTTGCTAGGGTAGAAGAACGCTCCTACACTCATTAATTTAACCCAAACTTCTTCAGTTAAAATTTATATACACTTCCCAAAACTCTTTAGCTCAAATTCAAACTCATTTGCTTTATTTATACTCAAAAGCTTTTGTTTCAACATTTTCTTAAAAATAACTTTCCTAGTTGATTACAAATTTTCAAATTTTCAAAAAATTTCTAACTCCCAAAATTTTCGGAAAATTTTGGCAGAGTCTCCCCTGCACGGAGGAGCTTTCGCGATATCGCGATACACACAAATATATATACATCGACCCACACGGTCGGAAATCAAAATTTATCACAATATATATACCATTTTCCCAATTATATTTGCGTAGGCATACCTTTTAAGCAAATTTTAAAAGCAAGCGACAAATATTACGAATATACGCGCTCCAACCCTCCCGAACGCCTCCCGCACCTGTACTATACTCAACAAACTCATTAGTTTTCAAAGATATGAACTTTTAAACAACATTTCCAATATATATATAAGCCAACATATCCATTTCATAATCCAAACAATAATTTGCATGGTTTCATAAGTAAACCATATTTTATAGCATGCATAAAGTTCCCTTTCTAATTCCGAATTCCATTTTATTTCACACAAAAGATTTACAAACAAGTTTTGCCATTCCAATTCTTACTTTACCCAATTTTCAAATTGATTCACCAAGCAAGTTTTATTTCAATTTGCAACATTTGCCATTATGATTCACTTACATTTATACTTAAATCCATTTACCAAGATTTATAACCCATTCTAATTTCATCCAAACCAACTTTATTTTATTTCACTTGAATGATTTACATTCAAGTTCATTATATACCATTTATATTCATCACAACCAATTCATTTCTATTTCAATATGATTAATATATGCCTTACTTATATTTCCTTATTTTAACTTATATTCCCAATTTTATTTACAATCAAATTTTATTTTAAACTTGAAACATTTGCATTTCTTATATAATTCATTTCCATTCATATGCAAACATTGCTTATTAAAATGTTAATTCATTCCAATTGATTCAAAATCAATTCCATATGCTTCTTGAAACCAACTCACTTGTATTCATTTACAAACTCTTTGAATTAGATTCCAATTCAGTTCAATTTATTCAAAAATCAATTTCAATTGCTTGTTAAACATCTCAATTCCGAATACATATAATTTTCATGCCATTCAAGCAATTAATCATCACTTCAGCTTACACCCATTTAACATGAATTCCAGTTTAGATTTATATTAATTTTATTCAATTCTGCGTGGTTCACAATCCAAGCATTCTTATTCCATTTCAATTAAAATTGATTAGTATATTCATCCAATTAGTTTCCCAATTTATTTTATCAACAACAGGACCCCTTCACATTATTTCACCAACTTGAATTTAGTTACAATTCAGGCCATCTCTATTATAATCTAATACTAATATTCCTTCACATTTCCAATATTTGTTACCAAAATTAAATCCCATTCTACAGTTGGATTTCTATTTACTTTCCAAATTTTGATCAATTATCAAAATTCTATCCATTACAATACAAATCCCATTTAATTGTAATTCAATTAGTCTCTAACCTAATCCATATTAGGTTTTAATTCACTTTCCCAATTCATACTGAACTTATTTACAATATGACCATTTTCAAATGTTCTAAACAAGAACTAAGTTCCATTTTACCCTTCAATTATTAACAAGCTTCCAAAAATGTACCCATTCCAGTACTATTTTCATTTAATTTAGCTTATACTAAATTCATCTTCAAGCTTCTCTTGATTTAATTCAGCTTATGCTAAATTCATTCTCAAATAATCCCTTTGAATTTAGTTGAGTCAATTTTTTTTTTCATACAATATTCTTTCAGCACAATTAGATTTCTTCCAATTCAATTCTTTCCAAATTTAGATTCAAGTTTTAACTAAATTTATTTAGCCATCTTGAATTCATTTCATTTTTCCTTACCATCTTAAATAAGAATTTAATTCCATTCACTTTTATTCATAACACAATTGAATCTTGTTTTTAATTAATCCAAATTCAACTCAATTCCATTTAATCAGTTTACAACGAAACAATTTCAAATCCAAATTTTAATTCTCTATGTACAAGTTCAAAACTTGTTTACTAACTGAAGTTCATTCACTTCCTTTATCTCACTTTACCTTATTTCAATTTAAATTTCATTAGAGATTAAGTTTGAATTTACCATACCATTCCACTCTTTCCCATTTGTGAGTATAATTTCATTTCTATTTATATAAGTTCACCAACTTATTTATTTTAAAGCTCATATTGCTCATTTGAGTTATCTTCATCTTATAATCACAATTTCAGATTTTACATATATATATATGTATCACTGGATTCTTAAGGTTACCAATCTTCTTTCACCTTAATCCTTTACAAATTTTAAATTCATAATCCCACCTAAAGCATAACACTTACTAGCTTGTGGGTATAATCCATTACACAATGACCCACAATTTCAAAGGCAACTTACATTTCAATCTAACCCAAATCCATTAATTCTAAGTTCAATTTATTGAACTTGTCCAAGTTAAATTCAAATTTTCTATTTACTTCAATATATTTCATTCATTTCCAATTACTCAAGTTAAGTTTTAATTCCAAGATTAAAATTTTCATTCCTTCTTTCTTATAAATATCAACTTCACTTAACAAGTTCAATAGTTGATTCATTCCAATTTTACACATTATTTGATTAGAATTTTCCCAGAATTCTATTTACCCGGTTTTATTGTAAAACAATTTTGAAATATGACAAATATATACCTATGTGGTGTATCAAATCAGATCTCCAGATTTCCAAAACAATTTGTTTATACCAAAACAAATTTCCCCATTTTGAAATTTCCAAACAACCGTTATACCCACAAGTCCCAAACAATACCATAACCAAGAACTAGGGAAGCAATCCATCACATTAGAAACTCGAAAATAGATTCTAATGATGTGGCCAGCATCATCAGAATTATTTTCCAGCGACTGAAGTAAGTTCTATGCTTCTTACTTTCCCAAATTCATTTCAAACAGTTTTCCATTCAAAATTATTACCCAAAACAATATTCCAACATTGCCTTCAAATACATTGGAAAACATTACAAACATTACAAAGATTTTAAATTTCCAAACCTTTATTTTCAATCTATTTAAAATCTTTTTCAAAACTTCCGGGATTTAAATCCTGGTTTAATTTAAGTTTAGTTATCCTCTTTTGTATAATTTATACTCACATAATTTATTTCGTTATAACCATTTCAAAGCTTAGATCAAATTTTAGATTCTTATTTGATTATAGTATCCACATCTAAACAATCAAACATATATAATATTTCAGAAAATTATTTCTCTTATATCAAAATATAATTTTGGGTAAAATTATTTCATTTACCCACCTTTAAAAACAATACTATGTCGGTTTATCTTGTTTAAGAGTTTAGAAAACCCTATCCATACGGTTATACTTCCCGCACCGAGCAGAATTCATAAACACTCAACCGATAAGTCAACACAGTATAAAAACAATTTTATATTCACTAACAAGTACGCTCTCATATCTATTAATACGCTCAACTCATTATAGAGTACTATGGACTCTATTTAATGAGTAATTTCCCCACCAAAGCCTAGGTTGTCGCCAACCTCGTCCGATACCAAGTGTAGCAGCCCGCAAATCCGTACCCCTTGAATCAACACTATTCTACCTCTATTAACTCAAGTGGCACAGAAATACGAACCATTGGGGTTAAGAAGAAGAGATAGAAGAAGAGAGGAAAAAAAACTAAACAATATCAGAATCTCACAGTCACAGCGGAATAAAATATAATAGTGGATATAGAACTTTACACAAAATGAAATCTATCACTGTTTTATAAATCATATCATCAGAGTATCTCATACATCAACCAATACCAATCAGACATACCATACAATCATAGCAGTGGATATATATATAAATACGGATAATACGTCTCGGACTCCAGCTCCTCTCCTGCTCCATAGCATCCTATCCTGTACAAATAATACTCGGTCTGACCCGAGCATTATAATGAAATAACACCCGAGTCAGTCTGGAATACCAGCTAATAATAATGCATCCAAGTTGATTATTAAAGTTTCAAAAATCCTTTGAAAACAAAAGCATCTCGTAAGACCACGCCACAAATAAACATGTCGGGTTTTTACCTTACGATAGCTAAAACACTTTTTATAGAAATCCTCCGATATTATAATAGTGTCTATTTACAAATACTTATAAAATAGCCGAAATTGTTACATGATTAAATTCCAGCTACTAGCCACCGAAGTGGGTAATACAAACAAAACTCGTAAAAAGGCCCGTAGGGAAAATGGATTTCCAACAATGACTAGGCACTAGGGTACCACCTGCCACAGTACGTGGTCTAGATCACAGTACCGAGGACTACTCCCTTCGTCCCCTGCAATACAAGGCCAGACCCATCCCTTACTGGACAGTTTCGAATAAGATCACCCTACGGTTGGGATCAGCAACCGCACCACTAAGCCGAAATAAAAAGGGACATCTAGACAGGGATGACCTTACTCTCAAGTGGGCACTACCCACGAAACCTTGCTGCATATCCCCTGATTTTCAGTCATTCCCGGTTGATGAGGCTTTAGGCTAAACGTTACCTTTAGAACGATATCCCTTAGAATGCCCATCGTCCGCCTGACGATGTTTCGCAAGCATTCGTCCATACAAGTCCGTCCCGAGTTCGAACGGAATCGAAGGCACTACTCCTACTACATCCATTTTGGAAATATCCTCAGGATTAGTAGCGACTAGCCCTTGCACTTCACTGCTCCATCTTCGACTCCGAACACGTTTTTCGCACGAAACGTACAAACCGGATCGAAGTGGTTTTCGAGATATAAATCTCGATCCCGGTCTCTTCGAAACGATCAACGCATTTGTCCAATATTGATAGTCGGTGATTTAACTATCAATTTATATTCACAAGCATCCATAAGCAACCATCACACAATAAATAATATTCCATATTATTTATTTGCCTCAAATATCTTTAAAAGATATATTTTCAAATTTCCAAAAATCCATTTGAAAACAATTCCCAAAATTCTTCCTTTACAAGGTAAATCCTTTACCCTATATTCCCATTAGAAATAACCAAGTTCAAAACAATTTAAATTTAAAACAGTTAAAATATTTTATACTGAAATATACTTTAAAATATATTTATTTACTCAAAATACAATTTCGAAATATTTAGAGTAAAACTATTTTATAAGATATAACTTGATTTAAAATAAGGTTTTAGTTAAACTAAATTTTAAAAAAATAGAGTTTGAAAGGGATTAATAATAATTTTCAAATAACTTTATTCAAAACTAGCCTTATAAATCCATTTATAAAAATAATTACTAAGGTGTCCATAAAATTTACTATTGCTAATTTATTAATAATTTGTTTAAAATAATAATTTCCAAAACACTCTTTTAACAAGTTTGAATTTTAAAACTTTCTTCTAATAAAATCTGTTTAAAACTCGAACTTGGTTTTCCCAGGGAAACTCATTTCCACTCAAACATCCCAGAAAATCCTTCTTATAAATTCTGTCATTTATTTCAATTCAGATTTATGGTTTAATAATATAAATTTCCTTTCGATTTATTAACTAATAACTTTTCTCTTTGTTTATTATTCCAAATTTTACCAATTTCCAATCTTATTCCAACAGATTTCAATTTTTATTCTTTTAAATTCATTATTTAACCATATCCTTTATTTATAAATTTCTTGATTTCTTTTTAAACCCAATTTATTTCCTTTATAATTAACATTCTGAGTTTATAGTTTATCCAAAAACATCACGATATAATTAAATTCCAAATTTATCAATCACAATATATAAACAGGCATCATTATCAATTATAAAAATAATTACTACATTGTGAGGAATCCAGTTGGATCCCTCCAACCTGTTTTCCCTGCATCCATAAATATTAGCACACCATATATATAAATATCAATCCAGACTGATAATACCAATAATATGCAACCAATCACATAGATATATAAATATTAATTATTTAAATCAGCCAATATCCAGATGTGAGTGAGAATAACTCACCTTGAGTTTCGGCGAGCGTTCGAAATTTAAATTAAATCGAACGATGTCCGATTTAACTCAAATTTCTACTTGCTCGGAATGACTCAGGATCTGCGTCATCGCGTAGTTCACGTCTCTGTGATTCCAACGTTTCCAGTTTCGTTATATTCTGATATAGTATGAATTAGTTATTAATTTTAAAAGTTTGAATTTGAATTTAAAACAAATCCCCCGATTTAATTTTAATTTTCATCTTTACCATCACAGAGAAATCAAGGCCGTCCATACGAAATCGAGGCCGCTCCTTTCTCCTTCCTCTCGCGCATGATACCCAGGTGCTCGAACCCAACAAACGCAAGCTAGGGCTTCAAACCGCGACTCCATCAACACGCAAGAACTTGATCAGGAAATACCAAGACGTAGCTCCCCTAATCCTCCACCTTCGGCTGAAGCAACACGTAACTCGGTCGCCTTAATCCTCCAAAACCCGAGCACGAGCATGCCACGAACGGAGCACGATAACACCTCCAAACGAAGGCTGTAAACAAGATCCACCGTTGATTATGCAGAGTTCCTCGTTCTCTTCGATCTTCCAGTTGGAAGTTTCCGCGATTGCTTGACGGATTGATCGCAAATTGGAAGAGAAAATCGACTATTTTCGGCCATAGAATAAAAAGAAATGGCGGCCGGTGGATATAGCTAGGGTTCAGTAACGATTATATATATATTATATTATTTAATATTATTTTAATTAATAAAATTCTCAATTTAACAACTTATGCAAACGAACTCCAATTCTCACGTTTCGATAGGCGTTTCTAGGGTTTTTCCACGTTCCGGACACAATGTAATAGGTTTCGGAAGCTAATTTGATCGTATGCGCGAGTTACGGAATTAAACGATCAATTTTAAATTAAATCGATTAAAACGATTTTCGATGCGTTTCGAGCTGCCAGGGTCAAATGACAACTCCGATTGCTACGAAAATTGAAATCCGATAAAAACTAACTATTACGGATCCAATGGAACCGGTTTCGTTGAATTCCGAGACTGTGCCCCGGAAGGCTATTTTACCTCGTCTATTAAATCGAGCGATTTTCTGCAATAATGAAAAACGCTCAAAATTTCATCTTTAAAATTTTAATAACTTAACAATAAATCATATAAAATTTATAAACACAATAAAAAATCATTCTGGCTCATTTCGGACTAAAATCTGATTAATTGCATTTTAATAACATTAAATTCATTTTTAAATTAATATAAAATCCCAAATATTAATTTATCGACTTTAAAATTCTTCTAAAATTCTCATCACGCTATTCACACTCAAATAACTCAAAATAGATTTTTTTAAATCTTTTTTTATCACTATTTACGTCCAGATTTATTTTTATTTCAATTCCGAGTATTTAAATTACTATTTTTCCATTATTCAAATTCAACCGGAATTACTATAATTAAAATTATAGCTTATTTCATTGATTGAACCTGAATCCACTCATTTCAAAATCAATTAAGAATCCACATTAAACATTTAAAATGAATTAAATGTTCAAATTCAATAGCTTAAAAATACGGGATGTTATACCATAGGTATAACACAAAACATAACGTAGTGGTCGCGAATAGGATAATCAGTATGACAAGGTACATGAGGCGATACCAACTAGGATACTAGTAGTTGCGTGATCTGGATTGATGTTGAGCATAGCCAGCAGCTACCCCAACACCGTGAAACAACACTCCCAAATCAAGCGGTGCACCCAAATCGCATCACAAATGTAATAGATATGGTATCGAAGAAGTGTGTCCGCTAGAGGTGGCGAACCTCAATGGCCCGACGCGGCTCCTGCTTTAGTCATGTCAGGGGTCATCCAATAATCGTTCTCTTTCTTCAGTCAACGCATTCACCAAACCATCCACTTTATTCTGGATCAACGCTCCGCGTATAATAGTTATTAAAGTGGTTTTCGGTATCGACAGAGAGTATGTCCATATCCGATCCCGGTCTCTTTAATTACTACGTATTATTACACCGTTGGCTCTTTTACATTTCAAATCGATTCATAATTGATATCAAAATATCATATTCGCTTCAAAATCAATCCATTTCAAATATCATCGTATCAATTCAAATGTAAGATTTCGTTTCAAAAATCAATTTTCGCATCAATATCTCATTTCGATTTCAAAATCATTTCGAATTTCAATTTAGGTTGCAACTTCATTTAACCAAATTCGTATTTAAATTCAAGATTTAAACATAAACATTTCACCTTATTGACCAGCTTGAAATTTTAGAAAAATAGTTTTTAGTAGTTTAAAAGTAGTTTAAATAATTAAAGTAGTTAAAAATACTTAAAGTCTTAAAATGGATTTAAAATAGATAAATTAGTTTAAAATAATTTAAATTGGGTTAAGTAGATTTAAAATAGATTAAAATAGTTTAAGTATTCAAAATGGTTTATATGACTGAGTAATTTGGAAAACAAAATAAAACAGCTTCAAAACCAAACCATTTCAATTATAACTTCCCAATTCAAAACAATTTCAATTTCCCTTCTACTGATTCAATTTCGATTTTGATTCCATCAACGTCAACTTTGAATTCAAATTTATTAAATTTTATATTCACTTTCAATTAATTCAATTTCAATTTATATCGATTTGGAGCTTGATTTTCAAAATATCCATTTATAACACTTAACAAAATTTTCCATCGATATTCAAGTTTAAAACCAAATTTCAAATATGATTCAATTCCAAGCTCGATTTCAAAATATCATTTTTATATCACTTCTACTTAGTAATATTCAAAGCTCGAATTAAGGATAAATCATTAAACAAATCAATTTTCGAAATTCAATCATATCCCGATTTTAAATTCCAAAGTCTCCACTTTAATTATTTAAAAATTTCTTTTAACCAAAATTTATTTCAACATTCCAAACTCATTTTTTTGATAAATTCGATTTTTATAAATTGATTTCCATTTATAACTTTTAAATCAAAACATTTAAATAAATTTCAAATCGACGATTTTAAAAAATTATTAATTTAGCCAATTCGGTGTCCGTATATAATTTTCTATCCTATGGCCAAGTCATTATTTATTTCAATTAAATGTCAGGGATGAATATATATCACTTAAATCAAATCACAGTTTCATATGTATGCCTAACATGATATATATAAGCAAATAAACATCCAAACATTTAAATAGCAACTAATAACATCCATCAAAATACATCATCCAATAGACAATACAATTCATGGCAATTTCATAGTTATCAATGTCAGCTAATTTAATCGCAATCTAATTTTAATTTCAATTTAACTGTCAATTTAAATTTCAACGGTTAATTCAAATGACGATCTATATGACAATTAAATTTTATCAAACAAGGACAAATAAAAATCATAACACTTCGTAATGTCAAATTTAACTAGCATAAAGATATTCAGTACGTTGTGAGCGTTATAAAACACTCACCTTGATTTCAATGTAGTTCCAGCGTTTTATTTCGAATAAAATTAAACGAGCGTTTAATTTTACTCGAAATTTTCTCTAGCTCCAAACGATTCCAATCCATCTCCATAGTGTAGTGCTCGACAAAACGATTTCAGCGCAATTGGTTTCGTGCGTTTTCGATCTCGTATGAAAAAGTTATCACATTACAAAGATTACACGATTTAAATTATAATTATATTTATAATTAAAATTTAATTTCAAACCCTACACTATCATCACCGTTCGTTCCATCTCTCTATCCATCAGGCCGCACGCGATACCCATCTTCCTTCTTCACGCAAAACACCCAGGTCGCGTACACGAACCCACTGCCGCCCCAAATCTCTTGATTTTCGCAACCACTACGCCTCGTTCGAAGGTGATCAGGGAGTACCACTCAGTTGCCTTCGATAAGAGCTGCCCACGGCCGGAGCGATGTGAAACTCGGTCATCCCTTTTCCTCTGAAAACACGAAAGAACGGCTGCACTTCATCGACGAACTGTCGCCAATCCAATCCTCCAATCTCGATCATAACCGGTCGATTGATAGATCTCGAAGTGCTCGACAATTTTCCAGTTGAAAGATTCTCGAAACAATCAATGGATTGGCCAGAAATTGAGGAAGAAGAACGGAAGATTCTGGCCATTGAATGTATAAGAGGCGGCCTGACCTAGTTGGCTAGGGTTTGTTGCAAATGTGAAGAGAAGGGGTCCTTTTATAGAAGTTTCAACGAACACTATTCACTCGATTTTTCCGAACTTCAAATCTCGTGCGGTGACTGGCGTTTCTAGGGTTTATCCCACGTTCCGGACATAATGGAATAGGTTTCGGAGGCTAATTCGATCATATGTGCGAGTTACGGAAATAAATGATCAAATTTATATTAAACCGATTAAACGAATTTCTATGCGTTTTGGCTCGCCCTGGACAAACGGTAAATCCGATTAACATGAAATTTGAAACCTTACAATAATATCACGTTACGGATCCGATGAAACTAGTTTCATCGAAATCCGAGGCTGTTTGAAAAATGGCTATTTTAACTCGTCAATTAAATATTAAAATATTCAATTTTCACAAATTTACTTTTAATTCGATTTTAAAAGTTCTACAACATCATTCTAACTTTAATATGATAAAATAAAATTTTACAAATAATTTTTAATCATATTAAACCCGTTATTCAATTATCCAATAAATTCCAATTTTAAAATCTTATTAACTCTATAATAATCCCAATATAACTTACATTCATTTTGGAAACCAATTTGAATCATATTAAATCAAATTCAGTTATTCACTCTATTTTCATATATTAAATTTCCATATAAAATTAATCATATCAAATTCGGAATTTAATTATTCAAACATTTGTAATATTAAATTTAGTTAAATTTTGATTATTCTTAAATCACTATCTTCTGAAATATTCAAAACGAACTTAAAATTTAACTTTTGAAACGAATTAAGATTATAAAACAACCATTTCCATTATACGGTTATTCAATTCCCATTATTAAATTATTCAATAAATTCCAAATATTAATTTAAACAATTTCGCTTATCCAATAATTCATTATCTTTTGAAATATTGAAATTGAACTTATAAGATTCAACTTTTAAAACCAATTAACAATTCAGAACACTATTTTCATTTTACAGTTATTCAATTATTCAATAAGTTTTAAATATTTAATTTACGCAATTTACCTGTTCAATATTCAATATTTGATTTTAAATAGATTTTACTTATCAATCAATTACTCTATTATACACAATGAATTCAACATTTATTATCCTATTCAACTATTGATTGCAAAGGCATTCACTAAGTAGCTTTTATTTTTCACTACTTGGATAATTATTATCGCAATTCATTCCAGTTATTATTATTCCAAACGAATTACAAATTTTTTTTCTCTAACATTAAATCACGAAATCTTATTAAATTAGCTATTTTAATGATCAAAAATTTATGGGTCGTTACACTCTCCCCCACTCAAAACTTTTCGTCCCCGAAAAGGAAAAAAAAGGGAAAATGAACTAAGTATAGAATTCAACATTAGATATATTTTATTCAAGGTTACCAACTTATAAAACAATGAAATTCATTTAAAGTCATAACTATGCTTCCACTAAGTTACTCCGAACGGCTTTCTAACTTTAAAAGTTAGTTATCGAAACAAGTTATATAATTTTTTTTTAAAACTTGAAAAAATTTCTAACGTCCAGATTTACAGAAAATTTCGGCAGAGTCTCCTTTGCGCGGCTCGATCGGAAAAAAAATGACAGTATATATATCACAAATATACATCTCATCAAGTGATGAGGCATCCCGCAGGGAAAAAGTGTAAAAGTACGATATGTAATCCGAGATATGTACCTTATATATTATTAGCGAGCATGTACGACTAATATAGCACGAAAGCGATCTCCAAATGTGAAGCAAGCGCAATCCGCACCTACTAAACACTCAACAAACCATGAGAAACATGCATATATGAAAATAATATCAATATGCATCATATAGCAACAAAACAACTACATGTGCCAACATAGCAAATGCAACAAAACAACAATGCAACCATCAATCAATTATCATCCAACTATCATCTAACAAATCCATAACCAATCAATATAAATTCACTTCTCATTAATATTTATTCACTTGGTTTTCAATTTTAATCACTGTTGATTCATTAACGTTGGATTTTACTAACATTCATTCTTAATTCAATTAGTTAACATTCACTAATTTATATTTACATTAGTTCACTTCCAACTTGAATCAAATTAAATTCTTTTAAATTCATTTAACTTCCAATTTGATTCCAATGATTTATAGCTTTCAATTTCATTAACACTTAATGAATTATATACAATCAACTAACAATCATATAACAACCAAATCATACCCAACATAACCAAATTATTAATTTTACATTCAATTTGGTTTATCTCTTTCAATTCCAATTTATTCCTAGCCATACCAAATTATTTTGTTTGCATTTACTTCATATTCAGTTTCAGTTAATAATCAATTTATTTGCGGAACATTTTATTAATGCAGAACATTTTATTAGTCATCACTTTAATTTATAGTCATTCCATAAATTTTTAACTTCTTATATATTACTTTCCTTAGTTTATAGTTATCTCAAAAGTTACAAATTTATCTTCACATATTTGGAATCTTAAATTTCCAATATTAACTTTTAATTAAGTCCGTAAGCCGTACATATATCATCCGTGAGCAATATCAATCTAATCGCTTATTCGATCACAGAATTTCACTTCAAACTAGTACCATTCCCCGACTCTCTAGTGCGGACTCAGATTTGGTCCTTGATTGGAAACTGTTACTCTTCTTGCATAACCATATACTATGATAGAGAATTCCAGGATCAAATTAAAAATCCATATCTAGGGTTCACCGTCGAAAATCGAGTGAAAAATCCTAACTTGGATCGATATAAATCATCTCGAAATTTTGTGCTCGAATTCGGATCAAATCGTTATGCAAATAGAATAATATACGTACAATCTCACGTATTACCTTCCAATGGATTTCTATCCAATTTATCTATACTAAATTATTTTGTTGGCTTTTTTTTATTTACAATTAATTATTCACAATCCATTATTCAGTTAGTATATTCATTTCTTTACATAGCATGTTCTTTAACGTTATCTTTTCTTAAACATCATATCAAAGAATTTGCTTACTCAAGTTTATTTTAAACATTCTATATAATTTAATTAAACTCAACTCCTTTCCCAATTGATTCTTAGCTATATCAAATTCTTTTGTTTACATTTACTTCAATTTCAGAATTTTAGTTAATAACAAATTTATTTATGGAACATTTTATTAACCAGCACTTTAGTTTATTAATCATCCTATAAAAGTCTAACCTCTCATAAATGACTTTTCTTAGTTTACAGTTATCTTAAAGGTTACAATTTTTTTTTCAATCCCTTTGCAATTTATATTTATTTTCGATAACCAATTTGCAAAGATATAATACGATTCATTTATCTTCTTTCTTAAGTTCACTTACTTGTTCCATTTATCCATTCATCATTTCATGCTATATTTAAGTATATAACATTTTTATCACAACCAAATTTTCATTTATATACATTTTAATTCCTTTTGAGTTTTCCTTACTTGTATGCTTCAATTATTTTCAGGTTCTGTTTATTTGTACAATATCTCATTACATATCCAAAACATCATTTTAACTTTTAACATTTGGTAAGTCTTGTTATATGTTATCAGAATGTAATTTTGGTATTATACAAATTTATAGAATTTCATTTCACTTAATTAGAATGTTCACAAATTTAATTTGTTTAAATCCTCTTTACCTTTCAACTTTAAAGTTTTCCCAAAACAATAAGCTTAGATATCTTAATCCTCTTATTTTATAAATTCTGGTTATTCACATTTCATTCAAATAATTTGAAAATTACTAATTAACATAACTTAGAAATTTAAATGCCCGGTTCTTTTCAAATCGTTTGAATAAATATATACACTAATATCTTTAATATATTAAATCATACCTTTGGAGTTTAAGCCAAAACTCATTTGCCCAAAATAATTTCGAAGAAAAGCAAAGCTTCTTAGAAGTTTCTCCACTTGAGACTCGAAAATGAACGTCGATGATGCTGCACAGTCATCACCGAAATTATTTTCCAACGACATGAGAGAGGAGTACTGAATTCATTCTTTCCTTTAAATATCCTTTCAAAATATTTCATATAAATATTTTCCAACTAATATCGCAATATATTTTCTTTAAAGCTTTGAAAACCATTTTAAAAGTCCCCGGGTCTTGAATTCAATATTTCTCAATTTAAATCTATTTTAAATTTATAAGTCACCTTTATAAAATATTCTTATAGGATTTTTTTTCTTAAGACAATCCACAAGTGTTTTATCATTGTTCATTTTGTAATTCTCCTTATTTATTAAATTACAATATCCAATTAATGATAATGACCAATATTTTCATTCCTAACAACCAGGTAAGCTATATAAGTCACAATAATTTCTGAAATTTTTCTTATATACAAAATATGATTAGAGAAAAATTATTTCATTTACCCAATTTAAAAACAATACTATGTCGAATTGTTCTGTTTAAGTGTTTAGAGGTCCCTATCAATGACGTTAATTACTCGTATTGACCAGAATCCATAAGCTACTCAACAAATCAACCGACACAATATAAAATATTTTATATCACTAACAAATATGCTCTCTCATATATATACACTCAGCAACTCATCATAGGGTATAACTACCCTATTTATAAAGAGTCAGACCCCACAAAGCTAAGGTTATCGCTAAACCAAAGCTCCGATACCAACTGTAACGACCCGCCTTTTTGGACAGTTTAAACCGACGATCAAATACACATGTCGATTCCAAACCATTCAAAATGGAAGATGGTAATTGGGGTAAATAAGAAAAGAAGAGGAAAGAGAAATAAAAGAAAGGAAACAACGCAGAATCTTGCAGCGGAACGATAAAATATAATAATCAAATAAACAGTTCATGAAGTTGTTTACTATACCTTGATTATTATTTATACAACATTTATCAGAGTTATACATATACAACAGAACAATTAAAATAATGCAGCAGACATCATGATGCACAGATAATAATAGTAATAGTGTACCAAGTCTTCGTCTTCGTCCTCCAGAATAGATCTTCAAAAATCTGAAAACTCTGGACTGACCCGAGCGTAATGAAAAGACAAAACACTCGAGTCAGGACTAAAATATCCTTATGAAAGTTAAATCAAACATAAATAAATATGAGTTTAATGGTGTCAGAGATGTTTACGGGGTTTGACATCTCATATCCAGTGTCAACGTGCGTGCAATAACTCAAGAGATGTTACGGGATTTTCCATCTCTTAAGGATCCGTTAAACTATCTACTATGTAGTAATGTACGCTAAGTAGATAATGCCTATCAGTAATATAAAGTATCAAAATAGCGTTAAGGCGTTACCATAATCCCCCTTAACACATTTTATAATGCCATAGTCTATACAGCACCGTAAGCCCCACCGTAAACTGGTGGTTATCAGAGGGTACCCCATAGGTATAACACAAAACATAACGTAGTGGTCGCGAATAGGATAATCAGTATGACAAGGTACATGAGGCGATACCAACTAGGATACTAGTAGTTGCGTGATCCAGACTAATGTTGAGCATAGCCAGCAGCTACCCCAACACCACGAAACAACACTCCCAAATCAAGGGGTGCACCCAAATCGCATCACAAATGTAATAGATATGGTATCGAAGAAGTGTGTCCGCTAGAGGTGGCGAACCTCAATGGCCCGGCGCGGCTCCTGTTTTAGTCATGTCAGGGGTCATCCAATAATCTCTCTCTTTCTTCAGTCAACGCATTCACCAAACCATCCACTTCATTCTGGATCAACGCTCCGCGTATAATAGTTATTAAAGTGGTTTTCGGTATCGACAGAGAGTATGTCCATATCTGATCCCGGTCTCTTTAATAACTACGTATTATTACACCATTGGCTCTTTTACATTTCAAATCGATTCATAATTGATATTAAAATATCATATTCGCTTCAAAATCAAATCCATTTCAAATATCATTGTATCAATTCAAATGTAAGATTTCGTTTCAAAAATCAATTTTCGCATCAATATCTCATTTCGATTTCAAAATCATTTCGAATTTCAATTTAGGTTGCAACTTCATTTAACCAAATTCGTATTTAAATTCAAGATTTAAACATAAACATTTCACCTTATTGACCAGCTTGAAATTTTAGAAAAATAGTTTTAAGTAGTTTAAAAGTAGTTTAAATAATTAAAGTAGTTAAAAATACTTAAAGTCTTAAAATGGATTTAAAATAGATAAATTAGTTTAAAATAATTTAAATTGGGTTAAGTAGATTTAAAATAGATTAAAATAGTTTAAGTATTCAAAATGGTTTATATAACTGAGTAATTTGGAAAACAAAATAAAACAGCTTCAAAACCAAACCATTTCAATTATCACTTCCCAATTCAAAACAATTTCAATTTCCCTTCTGCTGATTCGATTTCGATTTCGATTCCATCAACGTCAACTTTGACTTCGAATTTATTAAATTTTATATTCACTTTCAATTAATTCAATTTCAATTTATATCGATTTGGAGCTTGATTTTCAAAATATCCATTTATAACACTTAACAAAATTTTCCATCGATATTCAAGTTTAAAACCAAATTTCAAATATGATTCAATTCCAAGCTCGATTTCAAAATATCATTTTTATATCACTTCTACTTAGTAATATTCAAAGCTCGAATTAAGGTTAAATCATTAAACAAATCAATTTTCGAAATTCAATCATATCCCGATTTTAAATTCCAAAGTCTCCACTTTAATTATTTAACAATTTCTTTTAACCAAAATTTATTTCAACATTCCAAACTCAATTTTTCGATAAATTCGATTTTTATAAATTGATTTCCATTTATAACTTTTAAATCAAAACATTTAAATAAATTTCAAATCGACGATTTTAAAAATTATTAATTTAGCCAATTCAGTATCCGTATATAATTTTCTATCCTATGGCCAAGTAATTATTTATTTCAATTAAATGTCAGGGATGAATATATATCACTTAAATCAAATCACAGTTTCATATGTATGCCTAACATGATATATATATATATAAGCAAATAAACATCCAAACATTTAAATATCAACCAATAACATCCATCAAGATACATCATCCAATATACAATACAATTCATGGCAATTTCATAGTTATCAAAGTCAGGTAATTTAATCGCAATCTAATTTTAATTTCAATTTAACTGTCAATTTAAATTTCAACGGTTAATTCAAATGACGATCTATATGACAACTAAATTTTATCAAACAACGACAAATAAAAATCATAACACTTCATAATGTCAAATTTAACTAGCATAAAGATGTTCAGTACGTTGTAAGCGTTATAAAACACTCACATTGATTTCAATGTAGTTCCAGCGTTTTATTTCGAATAAAATTAAACGAGCGTTTAATTTTACTCGAAATTTTCTCTAGCTCCAAACGATTCCAATCCATCTCCATAGCGTAGTGCTCGACAAAACGATTTCAGCGCAATTGGTTTCGTGCGTTTTCGATCTCGTATGAAAAAGTTATCACATTACAAAGATTACACGATTTAAATTATAATTATATTTATAATTAAAATTTAATTTCAAACCCTACACTATCATCACCGTTCGTTCCATCTCTCCATCCATCAGGCCGCACGCGATACCCATCTTCCTTCTTCATGCAAAACACCCAGGTCGCGTACACGAACCCACTGCCGCCCCAAATCTCTTGATTTTCGCAACCACTACGCCTCGTTCGAAGGTGATCAGGGAGTACCACTCAGTTGCCTTCGATAAGAGCTGCCCACGGCCAGAGCGATGTGAAACTCGGTCATCCCTTTTCCTCTGAAAACACGAAAGAACGGCTGCACTTCATCGACGAACTGTCGCCAGTCCAATCCTCCAATCTCGATCATAACCGGTCGATTGATAGATCTCGAAGTGCTCGACAATTTTCCAGTTGAAAGATTCTCGAAACAATCAATGGATTAGCTAGAAATTGAGGAAGAAGAACATAAGATTCTGGCCATTGAATGTATAAGAGGCGGCCTGACCTAGTTGGCTAGGGTTTGTTGCAAATGTGAAGAGAAGGGGTCCTTTTATAGAAGTTTCAACGAACACTATTCACTCGATTTTTCCGAACTTCAAATCTCGCGCGGTGACTTGTGTTTCTAGGGTTTATCCCGCGTTCCGGACACAATGGAATAGGTTTCGGAGGCTAATTCGATCATATGTGCGAGTTACGGAAATAAACGATCAAATTTAAATTAAACCGATTAAACGAATTTCTATGCGTTTTGGCTCGCCCCAGACAAACCGTAAATCCGATTGACATGAAATTTGAAATCTTACAATAATATCACGTTACGGATCCGATGAAACTAGTTTCGTCGAAATCCGAGACCGTTTGAAAAATGGCTATTTTAACTCGTCAATTAAATATTAAAATATTCAATTTTCACAAATTTACTTTTAATTCGATTTTAAAAGTTCTACAGCATCATTCTAACTTTAATATGATGAAATAAAATTTTAAAAATCATTTTTAATCATATTAAACCCGTTATTCAATTATCCAATAAATTCCAATTTTAAAATCTTATTAACTCTATAATAATCCCAATATAACTTACATTCATTTTGGAAACCAATTTGAATCATATTAAATCAAATTCAGTTATTCATTCTATTTTCATATATTAAATTTCCATATCAAATTAATCATATCAAATTCGGAATTTAATTATTCAAACATTTGTAATATTAAATTTAGTTAAATTTTGATTATTCTTAAATCACTATCTTCTGAAATATTCAAAACGAACTTAAAATTTAACTTTTGAAACGAATTAAGATTATAGAACAACCATTTCCATTATATGGTTATTCAATTCCCATTATTAAATTATTCAATAAATTCCAAATATTAAATTTAAACAATTTCGCTTATCCAATAATTCATTATCTTTTGAAATATTGGAATTGAACTTATAAGATTCAACTTTTAAAACCAATTCACAATTTAGAATAATATTTTCATTTTACAGTTATTCAATTATTCAATAAGTTTTAAATATTTAATTTAAACAATTTACCTGTTCAATATTTAATATTTGATTTTAAATAGATTTTACTTATCAATCAATTACTCTATTATACCCAATGAATTCAACATTTATTATCCTATTCAACTATTGATTGCAAAGGCATTCACTAAGTAGCTTTTATTTTTCATTATTTGGATAATTATTGTCGCAATTCATTCCAGTTATTATTATTCCAAACAAATTACAAATTTTTTTTCTCTAACATTAAATCACGAAATCTTATTAAATTAGCTATTTTAATTATCGAAAATTTACGGGTCGTTACAAGAAAGGTTGCAACACACCTTAGTCGGTGCAACCCACTTAGCCTTACTACATCTCCCTTGATTTTCAGTCATTCCTGGTTGACGAGGCTTGAGGCTACCATTACGTTTCAAGAAATTTACACTTAGAATGCGCATTTCCCTCCAATGACAATGTGATGATAGCATCCATCCACACAAGTTGTTCTAGGTCTGAACAAACCAAATCTTCAAAACCCCCATCTTCGTTATCTTCATGATATCACAATTTGCAATGCTCAAACCAGATCAAAGTGGTTTTCGAATATCAAATCTGATCCCGGTCTCTTCGAAACAATCAATGAAATTGGCCAGAATTGATAGTCGGTTATTTAACTATCAAATTACACACATAACCAGCCACCAGCAAATAATATAACTCTTTTAAAACATTTATTTCAAAGTAACTTTGCAAAGATATATATTCAAATCTCATTAAGTATTTCAATATTTGAAAATGATTTTAAATACTTAAATCCATAATAGAATATTCCAACCCATCTCAACACTTAGAATTATTTCCAAATTCGACTTATAATTCATTACTTAGAAAATACTTCTATATAAACCATTTCATCGCTAAAATATCTCAAAAACCTATAATTCCAATACATCGGAAAATATTGTTAGTCTATTTCTCGAAATCGTTTCAAATATCCATACTTAGGAAATATTTCGTACTTGTCACATAAATATCCGGAATTTTTTGTTAATTCCCTTTACAATTTCCAAAAATTATCGACTATACCTATTTATAATCCAACTAACAATTTATAACTCCTTTAGTGAATTCATATTCATATTCGATGTTACCATATCTAAACAATTTGGAAATTTCCTTTTTACAGTTTTCTTAAGTTCCTGAATTCAATCATAAGATTTATCTTATAAAATCACATCCATTAAATAAAACCTGGCTCACAAATCTCGAGAGCATCTATAAATAAATTGCAATCATTTACTTTTAAACTATATATATATATGATGATTTCTAAAAATCATGGTTAAATAATTATTTAAAATATCAAAGCACTTTTAAAATAAACGTCAACAACTAATCCCAATTCATTTATAAAATTTCTAACCGATTTACAAAACTTGTTTATAAAATTTAGAATTTATTTCAACAAATTTAAATAACTAACTTTCTGAATGATTTTAATCCAATTAATAGTTTTTAAAACTACATAGTTTAATAAATAAAAATCCTTTAAAACTAACCTTAACTTCTTATGAAAACCAATTTTAAAATTCAACATACCCATCTTATGCTTATAAATCTCTCTCGATTTATCACAAATCGATTCACATTTACAGTTCCATAACTATTCCCAAATTCCAAAATAGAATTTATCATTTCTTTCTAAACTAATTTCAATATCTCATTTTACTCACACTGTTAATTTATATTTTCTATTTGTCAAATGATAATTATTCCACTTTGTTTATAAGCATCACTTATAGATTTCATAAACTCATTTCCAGTTTTATAACAGGTTCATATTACTAAAACCCATTTATAAATCGATTTCTAATCAAAATTCCATTTATGAATCTATTTCTTAAATAATCCAAAACTATATTAGAAAATTATTAAAATTTCTATTTCGACATCCATTTCATTTTCTAAGAATCTCATTCAAAAACTCCATTGTTTTAAAATCCTATATTTTAAATTCTCTATTTGAAACCATTGTAGCTAAATAAATATCCAAAATAAATTTATTTATCTTATTCAAACCAATTCTCTTTCCAATAATTCCAAAATTCAATATAAAAATTATCAATTCCAAAATCGTCTTTAAATTTCCTTTTTAAATTCAAAAATATTATATATGGTATTTATAATACCAAAATTAAGTCCAGTGCTACTATAGCGTCTAATAATTCGAATCACAACATAATCTATATTGAATTATTCACACACATCATATATCACTGTATATGAAATTAACATCAGCACTTTTGAGGAATCCAGTTGGATCCCTTCAACCTGTCTCTCCGCAGCCAAAGGTGTTAGATAACATAGAATAATAATCCCGCTTCGAGGTGGAATATCGAAATAAAAAGGGTCATCCGCTATTATGCGGAGCGCATAGTATCTCATCCGCTCCAATCAGCGGGAAATATACCCAACTACTAATATATACTACTATATATATAATAATATAACATCCAACTGATAATAATTTATCAATCCATCCAATTAACCAATAAATAAGTCTAACATTTTAAAATAAAACTAGTTATCCAAAACGAGTGAGATTTACTCACATTTATCCTTTGTTGTCACCGAAGTGTTCCGGTTTAGAATTAAAACCAAACGACGTCCGATTTAAGCCTAAATTTCTACATTCTCCAAATTCGTCCAAACCAGTTCCATTGCGAAGCATTCATCGTCATGAGCACAATGCAAAAAGTTTCATTCCAATCGGACGTCGTATGCAGAAGTTATAGATTTTATAAGCTAATGATTTTAAATATAATTAATTAAACATTAATCACCATTTTTAAAACTAATTACCATTTAAATAATCTTCTCCCCTAACTCCGTCCTTTGCCTGTACCCATACCATGCACGCTGCTATGTACATGCACGCCAATACATCACCAAAACTCCACGATTTCCAAAAAAGATCCCACTGACAAACTTCTCTCGTTAATCTTCTCCTACCCGATGCGTTGACCACGAGACCGCACCCACCCAGTCGATCGCGACCAGCTCGAATTACCCCTCGACCACGCATAGGTCGCGAACCCCAACAGTGAACTAAACTCCGCCAAAACACATCCACATGAGCGCCTCACCCTCACGAAGCCAAATATCCAAGTCACGACCCCAACCTCCTCCCCTAGCCAATGAAATTGCCAACCCAAGCTACCTACAAAAATTGTCGAGCCCTGATTTAATGTCGCGACCTCCAAAACCCACCCGAACACCTAAAACCATCACCACATTCAACTGGACGAAGAAGTAGAAATTCGATTTAGAATTTTTGATGGTGTATTTAATTTTATTTTTAATTTAGAAATTAAGGCTCCATTTCTTTTCTTTTTTCTTCTTCTTTAAGTTGCGTTTAAATGAAAAGGGTAGGGAGAAAAAGTCAGCGTGTAGGGTGGCTTGTATAGATAGAGTGGTTGATAGGCTGAGTGGTCAAATCAATAAAAAAAATATTTAAATTCAAAATATCTGGATATTTAATTCCGAACCCTGATCAAGGCATACTACCTGGCATTCCTAATGTTATACCATTATTCCGAACGCAATGGAACAAGTTTCGAGACCTAAATTGATCGTATGCAGAAGACAGCCTTTTGAACCTAGTTATTATATTTAATACCCAATATTAATTTCAACGCATTTCCATCCCGTGCGACCAAATGTTACTTCTGATCATTACAAAATTTGACGGCATGTTACAATTCGTTATTACAGACCCAATGACACAGGTTTCATTGAAATCCGAGACTATGCCCCGGAAGGTTATTTTCACTTGTTATTAAAATGAGTAAATTTAAAAATTAGTTATATAAGTTTTAAAACCAATTTAAAGGTTTCATTACCTTTATTATTATCAATAGAAATTAAATAAGCTTTGAAATTATTTTTATCTAACTTAAATTTCAAGATTCCATCATTTAACCAATTTTAATTATTAAATTTAACAATTAAATTATCCAATAAATCATTATATTTGAGATTTAAGTTATTAAACCCAATTTTTTTTAAATATTTAAAATCAGTTTAATATTCCAGTTTCAAATTTCTGAGTTGTTACATTATTCCCCCCTTAAAAGAATTTCGTCACTGGAATTGCCAAGGTAGGAAAATGACCAAACCCCTTATTTTTTATTTTAACCAATTTGTTGAAATAAATTTCCCAAATCAATTTGTTGAGACCTTATTATTACTTTTATTAAATTTCTAAATTTATCCATAGATTCCAAATAATATTTTCCATTCAATCATTCCAGGTTATAACTCAAAAATCAATTTTTCGTTATAAAAAATTTTCTTCAAAATTTCTAGCTCTTTAAATTTTCGAAAAATTTCGCCAGCGTCTCCTTTGCGTGGCTAGATCAGAACAACCACAAATCGTTACTACTGGCCCAAATCAGCAAAAGAAAACAAAATCCAAGTGGCTCAATCATAAACCATCAAATTCAAATAACAATTTAAACACGTACCTTTTTGTTGGGCAATCCAATTTTTAATTATGAGATCAAGGGCATCAAATTAACTCTTACTTTTATATATCTGCATCTTATTTACCAATTGTAACAACCCTGGTTGGAGAGTACCGTAAATATTAAATTATAATGAAGATTATAATTTAATATTGGAATTAATTGAATTTATTGGAAGAAAATGATGAATTATATTGTTTATTTGGAATAAACAATATAATATGAATAAATTTTGGGAGAACAATATAAAATAAGGTTTATTTCAAATTAAATGATTGAAGCAAATTTAAGATGAAGGAAAGATGAAGTAAACAACTTAATTGTGATCTTTGAGTTGGAAATTATCATTGATGGAATTTAGTAGGAGCATTAAAGGAATATTGGCAATTTATTCCAATATTCTCCTTTTATTGTAAAATAAAAGGGAAAATAAAAGTAGAAAGATTTCATTGTATTAATAGTAATAAACATATGTGTGAGATAAACTTGTTCCTTTATTTCATGAATTTTGAATATAGAGATGCAACTATATTCAATTAACATGTACGATTTGGCGATAATGTAATTTATTGTCAAATTGCATCTTTTCTTTGTTAAATACAAAGAAAATTGTTAAATAATTGTTTAATCATCATATGCATAATGAATTTGAATTTTTGGGCTAATGAATTGTAACAAAATAAATTAATCACTCCATTTCGATGGTTGGAGTGGTTTGGAATAATTAATGGAATTTGGTTTGGGTTGGGGAAATCATATTGGTAATTTTAAAACCAATAATACATTTTATTGTAAAATAAAATGTGGGGAATAAGAAGAAAAAAAATAATCTTCTTTGAGTATGAAAAAATGATGGACATGAGTAAAATAAAGTTTCTACTTTATTTCATGAATTTGAATGTAGTTAATTGACTACATTTGATTAAATTGATAATTTGTACAATATTGTGCTTGTTTGCCAATATTGTCATTTTATTAATTAAATATATATATAAGAATGAGTTAATAAAATAATTAATCATGATAACTATGATTAAAAATGTGATAAATAATTTAATAATGTCTAAACCTATATTTGTTTTGTTTTGGGTACATAATATCTTTTTATTTAACCAATTGCATTAAATTTGCAATTTATTTTGCAATTATGGGAAAATTGGATAAATTGAGTAATAAATGGAAATTTAATAACAAATTTGTTAAAACTTATGTTTTGATAATTTTATTAAAAACTAGATGACATAACGAATCCAACGCATCCAAAATCATTAAAAACGGATTAAAAATGTAGAAGTTATGAAGATTTAAGCATTGTATAAGTGTAAATAAACTTAAACAAATTTTTGCCTAAGTAAAATTAATATGGGTCATTGGGTTAAGCCCAAACCCAATATCCACTAGAGAAACTTCTAGAGCCAGGAAAGAAGTACATACACTTCTTCCTCCTTCAGCTCATTTGAGAAAAGAAACCCTAGAAGCTCAAAAATTAGAAACAATGGCCGCCATCTCAAACCCTAGCCATAATTAATAAAATTCTTTGCTAAATCAATAGAAATTTGGATCTAATTCAACAAGAAGGTAATCTCCATCCTTCTCTATCTTGAATTTGAGGAGAAATCCATATTTGTTTATTGTAATTCTTGTTTTGTAATTTATCTTCTCTTGCATGCCTATTTTCAACAATCATAGGTCCGGCAAAGGCAAATTCGAGTTGAAAGCTTCCATCTTCAAGCCTAAATCATCATCTTTTTACTGCTAATAGGTAAGCTAAGGCTTATAGCAACTGTAAACGAATAAATTTCAGCAGCAAATAATCTTTTGCTTGAAATATTTGGTTAAATATGTTGAATTTTACCTCTGTTCTATATTGATTGGTGCTGAAAATGCCCTGTCTTGTTTTACTCATATCTGGCTCGTCCGGTATCGGATTGACGCCAATCTTTTTTCAGATTGTAGAGGACTGATTAGGGTTTGTTTATTTTAAATTTCATTGGGTTCTGAGTCCGTTTGGACCTTCTTAGTTGCTGTCAAAAATGAAAATCCGAGAGGGACTAAGCCCAGAATATTCTAGTGGCTGGTTAGTGTTTTCACCGTAACTTTTGTGTTTCTTATCGGAATTTTGATTTCTTGGATGTTCTGAAATCCTTGTGAAATATCCCACAACTTTCATGTTTTCGGTTTTGACTGATTTTGAAGTCTACATAGTGGAAAATTGGCATTTTCATCGCTGGCCTGTGTTGACAGGCAGCGCAAATAATTTCTTTCTTAGTAGTATTTTGATCATAACTTCTTCGTTACTCATCGGAATATCAAAATTTATGAAGTTTTGGAAACCTGAGGCTGTTGGCTACAATTTTTGTATTTTTTATTTTGTAGAATTTCAAAGTTTGCATGGTGGAAAATTGATGTTTTCAATGTTGGCCTGTTATGAACTGCCCCAACATTGATGTACTTGTTCGACTTTGATGATTTCATTTGCATGCTTTTGCAAGAATTTTACTACGAAATTTGATGCTAACATTTGATTCTTTTTTCCAGCAATGGACTAGTAAATTTAGAATGTGACTTGAATTCAAATTGGTTTTAAATACGATTTAAATTTTGAATATCGGTTTTTACCGATTAAATTACAAATTGATGTTTTTCTGAGTTTTAAAAATCCGAATAAATTGCATAAAATCTTCTAAAATCATGGGTTGAGCAATAAATGTTTTTATACATTTTTAAAGGTTTTTAAACAATTATTCTTTATTTTCTAGGCTTTCAAAAATCATTAAAATTCTTTAAATGATGGGTTTTCACTCATAATCCTTTAGATAAATTTCTATAAATTGGTTTAAAATCCCGTTTTCTCTAGTAAAATATATTATAATTAATTTTATTTACTTTAATTACTTTTATGCTTTTTCGGACATATAAGGAAACAAATTAAAAGATTTAGTAAATCCGTGAGGTATGGGACTTGAGTATTTACTTTTTCGGTTAAATTCGGACTTGTACTATCGAAACGACATTGAGAAATCTTTTTGATTTACTCCTTGGGATTTACCACTTTGTGGTCTGGGATAGAGTGTTATATTAGTCTTTTAGACTAATAACTTTAGTCTAATATTTCGTATTCGGAAGCATATACGACATGAGACTATCTTGGGAAAAACACTATTGCCGATGATATGAGGCAATTGTTTTATATGAGATTTTCTGAGATTTATAATTTTATGGAATTTTCCACTTGTCAATGAGATAAGACAGGTTAGATATTATATGCCTTACGCCAATGACATGAGGCAATTCTTTGAGATTTTGATGCATTTGTTAGTGTGGCATCGACTAGCGGCTAGAAAACCGCTGAGTGAGGACGTACGGTATGGGACGTACGTAACCACTTTTCGGGTTACTATCCGAGAGTTTCTGACACATTCTGGGAATTACTAGTGCTATGACCTTTGGGTCATCTGAGAATCTGGGAATCTGAGAATCTGGGAAATTAAGAATCTGGGAAAGTGTGACTTCGGTCGCCTTAGAGATTCATATGGGTACCTAACTATATTACTAGCACTAGTCTGAGAACTTTAGCACGTGCAACATGCTTTAGCATGTAATTATTGGCCAATCTGAGATTTATTTTATGAGTTAAGAAAATTTTGATTTCACCATATTTTGATGTGTTTACTTAGCCTTATAGAGATGAATAAGGCGAAATATGAGTTTTTGAGGATTTTGGTGATTTCAATTTTATGGTTTTATACTTGGGTTTCATTTACTACTTTGAGAAGTTTATTTATTCATGTATCATATTTGGATGTTTTCTTTATATGCATGAATCCACTAGTATTAACCCAAGTAAGTGTAGAATTATACCATCTTAGAGATAGACAGTTCTTGATATCAACCTTAGTCATTCTTATCAATTATTGGTCCCTTGATGTATGTTTCCCCTTATACCTTATCGTATTTCCTCTCTAACGATAAGATTCAGTTGCCTGACCCGTGTGTTTTCACTCGGGTCAGACCGAGTTGTTTCAGGTATAATCTATTGGGCTTAGCTTGAAGTTGATGTTGGATATCAGCTCTTCTTTCTCTTGAGTAGTTTATTTCTTCTGCATACTCTGATGTTTTTACATTTGATTCGATGTATACGGTGTGGTCGTATACCACCTTTATTGTATTCATATTGTATTGTACTGAACGTGTATCAGTGTATATGTATATATATATATATGATGTTGGTTACTGTTCTGTGATGTGATTTACATTCAGTTATTGTATTTTGTTCTGATAGATCCGTTTGCCACCTATAGTTTTGGATTAAGCATTTACTGGGTATGTCGATCCACTTGAGTTGAAAAATTATAATGCATTTATCGACGTATTCAATGGATGTTTAAGATAAAATTATAGATGGTCGCCCTTAACCAGCCCTATTCTCCGCTTTAGTAGACAGAATTACTCATTAATTCTCTTTACTAAGGTGGGTCTCGGGGTGGGGCGTTACAGCTTGGTATCAGAGCTATGTTCAGAACAAAGTAGAATAAACACAGAACAGTACGTATATCACAATACGTCAAAGTACAATACGAGTGAATCATTGTCCTTCATTTGAGCTTGTTTTTGAATAGTGCTTTGATTCTTTTTCGAGTTTTGGGATATGTTGAGATGGAATATGTCTAGGAATATAAATTGTATTCCGTAGTATTTCATAACTGAGTTTGATGTTATCTTATCTTATGAATAATCTTATTTGGGATTATTCTATTCTTTTCTTTTTTGTCGATACGAGTGAGTTCGTATCGATGGAGTTGATCGATTTCTTTGAGCATTCTTGTTGCATTCATTTGTGAGTTGTGAATCCTATTGAAGGGATCCACAATGATTGGCTCATTGTGGGCATTCTGAGATTTTTATTTGATGTTGCTTTTGCGAGTATTTGTTTGTTACTCACAATCTTGAGATGTATCTGATTTGAGATGGACTAACTTATTTGATGTTAAGCTCAATCCTTTTGTTGTTATAGGATCCTGTATTTATTTAGGCATCCTAATTTTATTGGGTTATTATTTCTATCACTTTGAAATGTTAATGATGATTTCGAAGTTTCTGTATTCGCTCTTGAATATCGAGATGCTGATGATATATCTCGAATTCCAATCAAGGTGACTTTGTTGAGTTTTGTAAGTCAATTTGGATTTGACATCCAATCGAAAAATCGAGTGTTGAGGTAACCTTATTCCTAGCTCTTAGCTCTTCGGTTATCCTTCCACGGGGATATCCACTAAGGAATGAGGAGAGTTTCTAGATATTCGAGTTAGATTGAGTTTATCATTCTACTTTGTTTGAGTGTACTTTTCAGACAGTCAATCATTGTTATCCTTTAGCATTACTCCGTTTGAAGTAGCGATTCGTGGATTGTGTGCTTCTTCTCCTTCGAGAAGAATATCTTGCTTATCTTATATCTTGCTTATCTTATATCTTGCTGTTTTTTTTTCTTGGAGCGGCTTGTGATATTGTAAGATTGACGAACACTCTGTCTCCTTTTGATGATTTTGAGAATCAAGTATTCTGGGAAAATCTCGATGCATTCTCTTAATGTTCTTTGGTTTGATTTTTTTTTAAAGCTATATATATATATATGAGTTTTAAAAAGAGAAATTGGAGTTTTGAGATATTTTAAAAATCAAAGAATGTTTTGAGAATATATTTATATAAGTAGTATTCTTTCATAGAAATGATTTTAGAGTGTTGGGTTATCCATCGAGTAGTTAAGAGTTCTGGTCGATACGCTTGATCAACGTTATCGATAGGAATCTCCTAAATGCTATGATGAGGCAATCAGACACAATGGTTTGTGTTTTAAAAATTGAGATTTTGAAAATAATATTTTGAGATTATATATTAAATTTATTAGAGATTCAATGGAGAGGCAATGCCATTTATTTATTTATATATTTATTTTGAAATTGTAAAGATGAGAATATATGAGAATATTCTTAAGTTATACTTTATTGGAAGTATATTTTGAGATTTTTAAATCTATATTAGATACATTGGATATTTTAAGAGAAGAGTTACAAGAATATTTGAAGATTGTTTTTAAAATATTTAAGTGTTTTAATAAAAAGAGTAAAGAGAATTTAAACCCTTAATTTATTTTGAGGGATATTATTATGGGTTTACAAATCTCTTTGGAAATTAATTTTGAAGTAAGAGAAGAAATTTGGACTTTTAATTTGAGTTTAAATTACTTACAAAGTAGTATAGTAAAGAGTTTGAAAATTTTCAAATGTTAAAAATCTAGATTTAAAATTTAAAAGATGTTGGGATTTAAAAATTCTAAATATCTTGGATTGAAAAGTAATTTGAGCCTATATCCTTATTTCTTGAGTATATTCTATCCTTGAGTTAATATCAACGACATGCCTTATCGCGGTCGTTCGACTTTGGTGGCCTTGCAAGAAGTCATTCCGTGATTTATTCATCTTGTCTATCGTGTTTATCTTGTTGTGAGGATGTTCTTTCCGCATTATTATGCAGAAAATCTTATTGATGATATTCTTTATTGCTTAGAGTTTGGGTTTAAGTGAGTTTGGTCCCGACTCTATTCGTAGAGTTTTGTAAAATCAATCATTTTCGATTGATTAATTGTTGAACATCTTATTGAGTTTTTTTTCGAAGATGGGATATCTTCGAAATTCTTTCAAGTTACTTGGAAAATTCGATGGTTTGCTAATCGCTATATAAGCATTTGATGGGCCATTGGATTAACCAGGGAAGTTTTTCCTTGTTTCTCTCTACCACTCTATGTTGAGAATATGAACAGTTTGAGTTTCGAGCTTCTCTTTTATCCTTTGTCGATTGAATAAATTGTGTTGAATACAGATTTCCTCTATGAATTGCGAGGACGCAATTTTCATAAGAGGGGGAGTCTGTAACAACCCTGGTTGGAGAGTACCGTAAATATTAAATTATAATGAAGATTATAATTTAATATTGGAATTAATTGAATTTATTGGAAGAAAATGATGAATTATATTGTTTATTTGGAATAAACAATATAATATGAATAAATTTTGGGAGAACAATATAAAATAAGGTTTATTTCAAATTAAATGATTGAAGCAAATTTAAGATGAAGGAAAGATGAAGTAAACAACTTAATTGTGATCTTTGAGTTGGAAATTATCATTGATGGAATTTAGTAGGAGCATTAAAGGAATATTGGCAATTTATTCCAATATTCTCCTTTTATTGTAAAATAAAAGGGAAAATAAAAGTAGAAAGATTTCATTGTATTAATAGTAATAAACATATGTGTGAGATAAACTTGTTCCTTTATTTCATGAATTTTGAATATAGAGATGCAACTATATTCAATTAACATGTACGATTTGGCGATAATGTAATTTATTGTCAAATTGCATCTTTTCTTTGTTAAATACAAAGAAAATTGTTAAATAATTGTTTAATCATCATATGCATAATGAATTTGAATTTTTGGGCTAATGAATTGTAACAAAATAAATTAATCACTCCATTTCGATGGTTGGAGTGGTTTGGAATAATTAATGGAATTTGGTTTGGGTTGGGGAAATCATATTGGTAATTTTAAAACCAATAATACATTTTATTGTAAAATAAAATGTGGGGAATAAGAAGAAAAAAAAAAATCTTCTTTGAGTATGAAAAAATGATGGACATGAGTAAAATAAAGTTTCTACTTTATTTCATGAATTTGAATGTAGTTAATTGACTACATTTGATTAAATTGATAATTTGTACAATATTGTGCTTGTTTGCCAATATTGTCATTTTATTAATTAAATATATATATAAGAATGAGTTAATAAAATAATTAATCATGATAACTATGATTAAAAATGTGATAAATAATTTAATAATGTCTAAACCTATATTTGTTTTGTTTTGGGTACATAATATCTTTTTATTTAACCAATTGCATTAAATTTGCAATTTATTTTGCAATTATGGGAAAATTGGATAAATTGAGTAATAAATGGAAATTTAATAACAAATTTGTTAAAACTTATGTTTTGATAATTTTATTAAAAACTAGATGACATAACGAATCCAACGCATCCAAAATCATTAAAAACGGATTAAAAATGTAGAAGTTATGAAGATTTAAGCATTGTATAAGTGTAAATAAACTTAAACAAATTTTTGCCTAAGTAAAATTAATATGGGTCATTGGGTTAAGCCCAAACCCAATATCCACTAGAGAAACTTCTAGAGCCAGGAAAGAAGTACATACACTTCTTCCTCCTTCAGCTCATTTGAGAAAAGAAACCCTAGAAGCTCAAAAATTAGAAACAATGGCCGCCATCTCAAACCCTAGCCATAATTAATAAAATTCTTTGCTAAATCAATAGAAATTTGGATCTAATTCAACAAGAAGGTAATCTCCATCCTTCTCTATCTTGAATTTGAGGAGAAATCCATATTTGTTTATTGTAATTCTTGTTTTGTAATTTATCTTCTCTTGCATGCCTATTTTCAACAATCATAGGTCCGGCAAAGGCAAATTCGAGTTGAAAGCTTCCATCTTCAAGCCTAAATCATCATCTTTTTACTGCTAATAGGTAAGCTAAGGCTTATAGCAACTGTAAACGAATAAATTTCAGCAGCAAATAATCTTTTGCTTGAAATATTTGGTTAAATATGTTGAATTTTACCTCTGTTCTATATTGATTGGTGCTGAAAATGCCCTGTCTTGTTTTACTCATATCTGGCTCGTCCGGTATCGGATTGACGCCAATCTTTTTTCAGATTGTAGAGGACTGATTAGGGTTTGTTTATTTTAAATTTCATTGGGTTCTGAGTCCGTTTGGACCTTCTTAGTTGCTGTCAAAAATGAAAATCCGAGAGGGACTAAGCCCAGAATATTCTAGTGGCTGGTTAGTGTTTTCACCGTAACTTTTGTGTTTCTTATCGGAATTTTGATTTCTTGGATGTTATGAAATCCTTGTGAAATATCCCACAACTTTCATGTTTTCGGTTTTGACTGATTTTGAAGTCTACATAGTGGAAAATTGGCATTTTCATCGCTGGCCTGTGTTGACAGGCAGCGCAAATAATTTCTTTCTTAGTAGTATTTTGATCATAACTTCTTCGTTACTCATCGGAATATCAAAATTTATGAAGTTTTGGAAACCTGAGGCTGTTGGCTACAATTTTTGTATTTTTTATTTTGTAGAATTTCAAAGTTTGCATGGTGGAAAATTGATGTTTTCAATGTTGGCCTGTTATGAACTGCCCCAACATTGATGTACTTGTTCGACTTTGATGATTTCATTTGCATGCTTTTGCAAGAATTTTACTACGAAATTTGATGCTAACATTTGATTCTTTTTTCCAGCAATGGACTAGTAAATTTAGAATGTGACTTGAATTCAAATTGGTTTTAAATACGATTTAAATTTTGAATATCGGTTTTTACCGATTAAATTACAAATTGATGTTTTTCTGAGTTTTAAAAATCCGAATAAATTGCATAAAATCTTCTAAAATCATGGGTTGAGCAATAAATGTTTTTATACATTTTTAAAGGTTTTTAAACAATTATTCTTTATTTTCTAGGCTTTCAAAAATCATTAAAATTCTTTAAATGATGGGTTTTCACTCATAATCCTTTAGATAAATTTCTATAAATTGGTTTAAAATCCCGTTTTCTCTAGTAAAATATATTATAATTAATTTTATTTACTTTAATTACTTTTATGCTTTTTCGGACATATAAGGAAACAAATTAAAAGATTTAGTAAATCCGTGAGGTATGGGACTTGAGTATTTACTTTTTCGGTTAAATTCGGACTTGTACTATCGAAACGACATTGAGAAATCTTTTTGATTTACTCCTTGGGATTTACCACTTTGTGGTCTGGGATAGAGTGTTATATTAGTCTTTTAGACTAATAACTTTAGTCTAATATTTCGTATTCGGAAGCATATACGACATGAGACTATCTTGGGAAAAACACTATTGCCGATGATATGAGGCAATTGTTTTATATGAGATTTTCTGAGATTTATAATTTTATGGAATTTTCCACTTGTCAATGAGATAAGACAGGTTAGATATTATATGCCTTACGCCAATGACATGAGGCAATTCTTTGAGATTTTGATGCATTTGTTAGTGTGGCATCGACTAGCGGCTAGAAAACCGCTGAGTGAGGACGTACGGTATGGGACGTACGTAACCACTTTTCGGGTTACTATCCGAGAGTTTCTGACACATTCTGGGAATTACTAGTGCTATGACCTTTGGGTCATCTGAGAATCTGGGAATCTGAGAATCTGGGAAATTAAGAATCTGGGAAAGTGTGACTTCGGTCGCCTTAGAGATTCATATGGGTACCTAACTATATTACTAGCACTAGTCTGAGAACTTTAGCACGTGCAACATGCTTTAGCATGTAATTATTGGCCAATCTGAGATTTATTTTATGAGTTAAGAAAATTTTGATTTCACCATATTTTGATGTGTTTACTTAGCCTTATAGAGATGAATAAGGCGAAATATGAGTTTTTGAGGATTTTGGTGATTTCAATTTTATGGTTTTATACTTGGGTTTCATTTACTACTTTGAGAAGTTTATTTATTCATGTATCATATTTGGATGTTTTCTTTATATGCATGAATCCACTAGTATTAACCCAAGTAAGTGTAGAATTATACCATCTTAGAGATAGACAGTTCTTGATATCAACCTTAGTCATTCTTATCAATTATTGGTCCCTTGATGTATGTTTCCCCTTATACCTTATCGTATTTCCTCTCTAACGATAAGATTCAGTTGCCTGACCCGTGTGTTTTCACTCGGGTCAGACCGAGTTGTTTCAGGTATAATCTATTGGGCTTAGCTTGAAGTTGATGTTGGATATCAGCTCTTCTTTCTCTTGAGTAGTTTATTTCTTCTGCATACTCTAAAGTTTTTACATTTGATTCGATGTATACGGTGTGGTCGTATACCACCTTTATTGTATTCATATTGTATTGTACTGAACGTGTATCAGTGTATATGTATATATATATATATGATGTTGGTTACTGTTCTGTGATGTGATTTACATTCAGTTATTGTATTTTGTTCTGATAGATCCGTTTGCCACCTATAGTTTTGGATTAAGCATTTACTGGGTATGTCGATCCACTTGAGTTGAAAAATTATAATGCATTTATCGATGTATTCAATGGATGTTTAAGACAAAATTATAGATGGTCGCCCTTAACCAGCCCTATTCTCCGCTTTAGTAGACAGAATTACTCATTAATTCTCTTTACTAAGGTGGGTCTCGGGGTGGGGCGTTACACCAATGATATCTAAGTTCATAATTATTTTATTTTGTATTTTCCCAGTTCCAACATTTGCTTACATATATCATCTGTATGCAGACTTAGATCTAGTTTCTTATCAGAAACCACCATTCTTCATGCATATCCATACACTACGATAGAGAATTCCGGAATCAATCAAAAATCCATATCCAGTGTTTGCCGTCGATGATCGAGTGAAAAATCCTTGTACCGACCGATGTAAATCATCTCGAAATCATGTACTCGAATCTTGACCAAACCGTTATGCGAATAGAGTAATATACATATAACCTACGTATTTATTGCAATTGATTTTTAGTTATCCACGAATTCATTTCATTTACATTCGTTTCATACACATTCACTTACTTACAATCACTATTCACATTCCCTTATTTACTCACATTCACTTCTTTACATAGTATATTCCATAATACCATTATCACTTAAACATCACTCTACAAAATTTGTTTACTTAAGTTCACTTTAAAACATTTTGTACAACTTAAGTCTATATCTTATTTTACTGAATTCCATTGTTAAATTTCAATATTTCAACCATGTTCCAAAATCATATTCACTGACTAATTATTCAATTAGTTCATTCCTTAATTCATTTCCAAAAATTATTTTATTTACCCTAATCCAGGCTAAAATTTTAAATTCCACTTTATTTAACTTAATTTAAGTTAACTTCCATTCCACCGTTCAATTTCAAATTTTTACTTTTCTGCGTTCACATTCAACAATTTAAAACATTGCTTTAACTTGCTAATTTTCAAATTTTATAATTTATCAAACTTATTTTCTCATGTTTTAAATAAAACATTAAAATCCCAGAGTTCAAACACCTTGTTCTAAAGTATTTCAAACTATTTTTGAAACTATCTATATGTATACACACACAATCCCTTGGTGTATCAAATCATTCTTTTGAATTTTAAAACCAAAACCAATTTTACCAAACAATACTCCAATGGTTGCAATTTTCCCTTGGATACTCGAAAATGAACGTCGATGATGCTGCAGTCATCACCGAAATTACTTTCAAATGACCAAAGTGAGTTTAGTGTTTTCTATCTCCTTTAAAATCCCTTTAAAAATATTTCCATTATTTCCATTCAAAAATATTTTCCAAATAATGCTATTATTGTTTTCCAAAGCTTTGAAAAATATTTTCAAAACCAACCGAATTTAAATTCCAAAATTTCCAGCTTTTAAACCCTTTGAATCCTTTATAAATCGTTTTTATAAACCATATTTATATAATATACTTTAGGTCATTTCATTTTAATTTATAAATTACATACAAAAATCATATTTACATAATTCCATTTTGTTATATGAAATCATTTCTTAACTTTTGATCTTATTTTCATTGTAATATCAACTTTTATTTGACCATAACAACAAACAATAAATGATAATAGTTCAACATTATCATTTCTAACAACCAAGCACACTATATACCACTATAATAATTTTTGATAAATTATTCCTTTACATATAAAAATAATCATGGTAAAATTATTTCAATTATCCAGTTTTAAAAAATACCATGTTGAGTTGCTTTGTTCAAGTGTTTGGAGATCCCAATCAAGGACGTTAATTACTCGTATTGACTAGAATCCATAAGCCTCTCGATAGGCCAATCAACACAATATAAAACTATTTTTATATCACTAATAATTACACGCTCATACACATACACACATACACTCAAACTCATTATAGGATGCTACCTACCCTACTTCTAACGAGTTAAGCCAAGGTTCTTGCTTAATCTTCAGCTTTGATACAAAATGTAACGAACTGAGATTTTCGACCCTTGAAAATTGGAACTAATATGTCTACTGTTTTACAAGCTAAGAAATTGAATGCCGTAAAACCCGATTGTTAGGGAAATGAAGAAGAAAGAAGATAAGAAGAAAACTGAACAATAACAGAGAATCTCACAATCACAGTGGAATAATGTATAACAGATAATAACATATCTTTTTACAAAAAGAACTATAACTGTTATTATACATACCATCAGCAGAGTACAACAATCAATAAATCAATCCGGACAGTTATCATAACTAGTCCTCACAAGTGTTGAATGTACATCCTACACACACATCGGAATATAATTAATTACATGGAATACGTATGAGAATCCTCTAGCACGTCTCCTGCGCTCCATAGCATCCTAATCGAAATCTGTAATACTCGGTCTGACTCGGGTGTTACGGTCTAACCCGAGCATTATAATAAAATAACATCCGAGTCAGTCTGGAAAACCAGCATGAGAAAACAAACCCAATTTGTGTCACGAAAATGATTTCTGACCCTCAAGAATTGACATCAATACATCTACTATATAGCATGCCAAGCAATCGAGTGCCGAAAATAACAGATCATTAGAGGCAAAGAAGAAAGCGGTAGAAGAAGAAATAGAAACAACAACACAGAATCTCATAATCGTAGCAAAACAATATATAATAGATATTAGCATGCCTTTATACAAAAAGAACAATAACTATTACTTATAAGTTACATCATCAGAGTACAACACATCAATAACTCAATACTGGACAATTATAAAAACTTGTCCTCACAAGTGCTGAATATACAACCTACATTACACATCTCAATAAAATCAAATACGCGTAATACATCTTCATCATCCAGCTCGTCTCCTGAGATCCATAATATCCTAACCTAAATCTTAAATACTCAGTCTGACCTGAGCAATATAACAAAATAACACCCGAGTCAGTCTGGAAAACCAGCGTGACAAAACACACTCAATTTGAGTTATCAAAGTTATCAAAATCCTTTAAAAAAGAAAGGTATCTCGTAAGACCACATCACACATAAACACGGTGGCTTTTAATTTTCGATAACCAAAACATTTTTATCAAAATCGTTTGATATTATAACAGTGTCTAGACAAAGTAAATAGAAATTAGCTAAAATGCTTGCATGTCACGTTTCAGCGTAGTTGAGCACAATCAAAACCATACAACGATTATTGGAGAATGGATTCCATATAATGACTAGGCACTGGGTACCACTTATCACGGTACACATCTGGAAATTGTACCGAGGACCTCGTCGGGATCCCTTACAACACAAGACCGGCCTTATCGCCAACATGGATAGAACTGAATATGTTATCACCCCGGGTGTTCCCACCCATATCGAGAGCTCTTTTTCATGCACCACCATATCCATAATTTATAATATATTCGAGGGTATCCAGAAAGGTGATAACATACCCTAATTGGGTATGACCTACTAAGCCTTGCTGAATATCCCATGATTTTCAGTCATTCTAGTTGATGAGGCTTGAGGGTACGGTTACCTTTTAAGAACAATTTCACCTAGAATGCTCATCATCCTCTAATAAATGTTCTGATAGCATTCGTCCATACAAGTTGTCTTGAGTCTGGACAAAACGAATTGCCATCTTCATCATCTTCATGGTATCCATTTGTAACGCTCAAATCGAATTGAAATGGTTTTCGGATAATTAAAATCTGATCCCGGTCTCTTCAAAATGATCAACGAATTTGGCCAAAGTTGATAGTCGGTTATTTAACTATCAATAGAACATCCATAAGCAGACATCGGGCACTATTATATATTTTCCAATATTTATTTCAAAATATCTTTATAAGATATATATTCAAATCCCTTTCAAATTTTCAATATTTGAGACACCCCAAATATTTATATCCATATTTGGATATTTTCAAACCATCTTTTATTTCAACACTCAGAATTTTTTTTAAAAATATATTTTATAAACCCCTTACTTCCCAACACTTAGGAAAATTTCATTTACTTCTCTTTTCTTAAAGACCCTTCACAATTTATATTGTAAATTCCTTAACTCGTTTATATTGAATTCTATATCTCTTATTCAAAAATATATACTTATCTCACTGAAATAAGTATATACACAAACCATTTCTTTCAAAAATATTTGAATTTTTTTTAAAGTAAATATGGAAAGCACCATGCGGTATCAACCATGGATTTACAGCTCAATGATTACTTCTTTATCTCAGAGAAATCTAAACTTAACTACGGGCAATCTCTACCCCCGATTTCACCATGAAAATATACCATTACTTTTCGAAAACTTATTTAATAATCAAATATACTTTTGAACCATTTAAATAACTACATAACTTTGAAACAATAATTAATTCTATTTTATTAATAAAATTCTAATCGATTTACAAGACTTGTCTATAAACTTATAATTTATTTTGACATTTTAAAAATATATTTAAATAACTAATTTTTTTGAAAATGTTCATATGCTAAAAACAATTTCAAATTACCTAGTTTAATAAATAAAAATCCTCTTTTTTTTAAAACAAACTCAATTTCTCGATAAAATATATTTTTAGTTCCAATATGGCCAGTCTAATATTTATAAATCTCTCTCGATTTATCACCAATTGATTTAATTCCCAATTTCTAAATCCTTTTTTTCACATTTCTAAAAGTAAATTTATTCATTTATTTTTAAACCGATGTACCCATCTTATTATAAATTCTTACCGTGAATTTATATCATCAATTTATCCATCGATAATCATTTCACTTTACTTATAAATATTGTTTATAAATCCCATATTCTCCTTTTCCATTTATAATGGTTTTACATCACTCAAGTCCATTATAAATGTGATTTCTAAATTAAATTTCATAAGTCAATTTCTTAAATTGAATTCCATTTATAAATTAACTTCTTAAATAACCCAACTATATTCCAAAAACAATCATTCAATTTTTACTTCCATTCCATAATTTTGAAATCTTATTAAGGGTCTAATATAACCAATTTTATAATTATTTCCAAATTTCCCTTTTTATTCTTCCAATCTTTTTTTAAATCTCTATTTTTAAAACCTTTTATATTCAAACAAGTATCACTTAAGAATTGTTATTGTTATTTAAACTCCTACACAAACACACACACACACATATATTATTTCCAAAATCTCTATTTGAAACGTTACGAAATATTGAAGCACAATTTACAATCAAACCCTTTAGTTTTTTCCAACTCAATTCCTTTTAATCAATCCAAAATTCTATATAAATATTTCACTTCTAAAATCTATTTTTAATTTCCTTTCAAATTCAAATATATATATTTATGGTATTTTAAAATACCAAAATCTCGGTCAATGCTACCATAGTATCTAATAAATTCAAATCACACTATAACCTATCAAGATTATTCAACATATCATATATCGTTGAATATTAAAATAAATTCAATTTTTTTGAGGAATCTAGTTGGATCCATCCAACTTGTTTTCGTGCATCCATAGATGTTAGTACAACATAAATATACTAATCCCGCTTCGAGGTGGGATATCACGGTGTATGGGCTTATCCGCTATTATGAAGAGCGTATAGGGTCTCATTATTATGCGGGGCGCATAGGGTCTCATCCGCTAAAATATGCAGGAACAACAATCCAACTACCAATATTGTACTACTATATATAATATCGCATTCAATAGATAATAATAATTACCAAATCATCCAATAAATTAAATTTTCAGTAACTTAAATTAAACTAGCAATCCCAATACGAGTGAGATTTACTCACATTGATTTTTGATCATTACCGAGACGTTCCATTTTGGAACTAAAACTGGATGACGCCCGATTTTATTCCAATTTTTCACTCTCTTAAAATCCGCCAAAACTAGTTTTATTGCGAAGCTCTCATCACCATGATCGCAATGCAAAAAGTTTTTTCCAATTTCGACCTTGCATGCAGGAGTTATAAAAATTATAAGTTTACATGAATTAAATATAAAATTTACAATCTTTTTTTATAATACAAAACCCATACCAATAAGATCGAACCCGGCCCAAAACCGCTTCTTCCCCAAATACCATTTCTATTTGTACGCAAACAACCTACCAACGACCGTGCACATCGTGTATATGATATGGTAAACCGCCCTGCTTTTTGTCGAGCCATGGCAACCAACGATCCTCTCCTACCGAGCACGACCCCATGATGCCATCACGTTGCCCTCCGCCATCCCCTAGCACAATGCAACCAAACCTGACTCCGGATCGACCTGCTACAATCGCGATTCCTCAGGATGATTGCACGCTCCAATTTCTCGATCACGAGAGCGCCTCACCTCCACAAATACGATTCCACTCTCCAATCCACCAATTTCACTCGAATCGTACGCAAATCCCAACCCTAGCTTCGACAACAAATGTTAAACATCATAAAACAAAGCCGCACCCTACAAATTGCATACTACCTTGAAGCTCATGCCATAACTTGAATTTTAAAACTAATATTAGAATTTATTGTTCAGTATATGAGGAGAAAGGGATTTTTGAAGCAACCATTTTTTCTTTTGAATATAATCAGCTGTTATGAAAAGGGGGAAATGTGATTTTTAAAAGAGAAGGAGATGTGATGTTTGCATGTGGGGGAAAGGCTACAGTGTTTTGAAGTGAGAGAAAAGCAGCTAATGTGAATAAAAGGTTAGGTCAACATATAAATATATTACTTAAATCTTCAAATCGTCTCGATTACGTAACTCAAAATTTCGAAACCCTAACAAGGCGTGACGCTAGGCATTTATAATGTTATACTTTTATTCCAAACGCAATGGAAAAGTTTTTGAGTCCTAATTCGATCGTATGGAGAAGATAGCTTTTTGAACCCAATTATTACACTAAATTTTTGCTATTAATTTCAATGCATTTATATTTTGTATGACCAAACGATAACTCCAAATGCTACGGAATTTGAAGTTCGATAATAGTACACTATTACGGATCTAATGGAACAAGTTTCGTCAAATTCCGAGACTATACCCTAAAAGGCTATTTTTATATGTTAATTTAAATGAGTTATTTTTAAAATCGAACAAATCAATTTTAAATTCAATTTAAAAGTTCTATTACCTTCATTATTATTAATATAAATTTAATATTCCTTTAAATTATTTTTAACAAGCTTAAAACTCAAGATTCAATTATTTGAGTAAATTCCAATTATTTATTTATCCAATAAATCATTATATTTGAGATCCAAGTTAAAAATTATCTCTCAAATATTTAAAATCAATTAAATATTCAAATAACAAAATTTTTGGGAAGTTACATTCCTCCCCCCTTAAAAGAATTTCGTCCCCGTAATTGCCAAGGTAAGAAGAATGGTTTAAAACCCATTAACTTTCCCCAAACCCAATTAATTTGAACACTTTACAAAATTAATTTATTGAAACCACATTATCACTTTTACTAATTTCCAAATCAACCATAGATTCCAAATACTATTATTTCCTCAATCATTTCAAGATATAACAAAAAAAAAAATCAAATTTTGGTTATTAAAATTTCCTCAAAATTTTCTAGCTCCTTAAATTTTCGGAAAATTTCGCCAGCGTCTCCTTTGCGGGGCATGATCTGAACAACTATAAATCGCCACTACGAGCCCAAATAATCCACAAAAACAAAAGCCAAGTGGCTCAATCATAAAATCATCAATTTCAAACAATAATTTAAACATGTACCTTTTTGTCGAGTAGTCAAATTCTCTTTTGATATCGAAGACATAAATTTGTTCTTGCTTTTATATACCTACACCTTACTTACCAATTATATCCAATTATGTAATTCAATTATCGTTTTTCAGAATTTGCTTTACTTAACCCCGTACGATGTACATATGTCATTCGTATGCAATATGAAATCTAATCGCTCACAAAATCACATAATGTCGCTTCCAAACTAGTATCGTTCACATGACTCTCTAATGCGGACTCAGAACTTGATTAGAAACCATTATTCTCTTTGCGTAGCCATATACTATGATAGGGAGTCCCTTAATCAATCGAAAATTCATATCCAGGATTTGCCATTGAAAATCGAGTGAAAAATCCTAACTCGGATCGACACAAATTATCTTGAAATTCTGTTCTCGAATCTGGATCTAACCGTTATGCGAATAAAACAATATACGTACACTTACGTATTTGTTCCCGTTTATTCTTAGCCATATAAAATTCTTTTTATTCACATTTACTGCATTTCTATTCAACTATTCACAATTACCATTCGCAATTATACTTCACATTCACATATTTATTTGGTATAACCTTAAATACCAATTTCACTTAAGGACTTTACCACCAATTTTCTTAAATCAATTATAAACATTTTATAAAAATGTTCTTAGATTTATATCCACTTCACCACTTAAGTTTATATCCATTTATATTCGAATTCAATTCAAAGTTTCCAATTTCACATTTGATTTTTATCAATCAGTATTCCAAACAATATCCAAATAACTAATCGATTCAATCATTTCATTTATTTATTTATTCCAAATCTCAATAGATTACATTTACAATAATTATTTCATTTAACCTATTTCAAAATCTACTTTATTTAACTTAATTTAAGTTAAATTCCATTCCAAAATCAAATTTTAAATTTTATAAGTTATAAAACTTATTCATATTCCATTCACTAGTTTTCTTCCAATTCACTTCATTCAATTAGTTTACTTTACCAATTTATTCCATTATCACACTCACTTTCTTTTAACTTCTCTTAAGTTAAATTTCATTCTCCGTTTTCACATTCAATTTTATCCACTCTATTTAACTTACCTTAAGGTAAGATTCATTTCAATTTTGCTTTCTAGTTTTTATAAGTACATTCTTATTTTCACATATTTCCAAATAAACATTTCAAATCAAAATCCCAGAGCTTAATAATTTGTTTTAAGTATTTCAAAACATTTTTGAAATCATATGTACCCAGAATTCCTTGGTATATCAAATCATTCCTTGGAATTTCAAAATCAAATCAGGTTTACCAAAACAAAAATTTCAATTGGTAGCAATTTCTCCGTTGGAGACTCGAAAATGAACATCGATGATGCCATAGTCACCGTCGAAATTGTTTTCCAACGACCAAAGTGAGTTCAGTGCTTTTATTCCTTTAAAATCCCTTTATATATTTCCAATTCAAAAATATTTTTTCCAAATAATATCACTTTTATTTTTCAAGACTTTGAAAAATATTTCAAAACCAACGGGAATTAAATTCTCAAATTTCAAACTTTTAAATAGTTTATAAATTGTTTTTTATAAACCATATCAATTTTTTTAAATCACGTTTACAAGTCCATATTTATAGAATCCCATTTTGTTATATGAATTACTTTCTTAACCTTTGATTATAATACCAATTTTTATTCAATCACCACAACAAAAAATGATAATGGTTGAATATTATCATTTCCTAACAACCAAGCACACCATATATAACTATAATAATTTTTGAGAATAATTCCTTTCGTATATAAAAATAATCTGGGTAAAATTATCTTGTTTACCTCATTTCCAAACAATACTATGTCGTATTGCTTTGTTCAAGTGTTTAGAGATCCCTATCAATAACGTTAATTACTCGTATTGACCACAATTCATTTTTTCACTCAATAGATTAATCAACACAATATAAAATTTTATATTCACTAACAAATACGTTCTCATATCTATTAATATGCTCAAACTCATTCTAGTGTGCTACTGACCTTACCTCTAATGAGTTACCCCATCAAAGCTAAGGTTCTCGCTTAACCTTCTGCTTTGATACCAAGTGTCACGAACTGATTTTCGACCCTCGAGAATCGACATCGATACGTCCATTGTATAGCATGCCGAGCAATCGAGGGCTGGAAATACTAGATCGTTAGAGGTAAATAAGAAAGAGGTAGAAGAAGAAACAGAAAACAACAACATAAAATCTCATAATCGTAGCAAAATAATATATAATAGTTATTAACATGCCTTTATACAAAAAGAACTATAACTATTACTTGTACATTACATCATCGTAGTGCAACCCATCAATAACACAATACTGGACAGTTATAATTACTTGTCCTCACAAGTGCTAAATATACATCCTATAATACATAGTGGAATAAAATCAAATATGTGTAGTACGTCTTAGTCATCTAGCTCGTCTCCTTAGCTTTATAGCATCCTAACATGAATATGAAATACTGGGCCTGACCCAAGCATTATAATAAAATAACACCCGAGCGAGTCTGGAAACCAACATGAGAAAATACACACTCAATTTGAATTATTAAAGTTATCAAAATCCTTTGAAAAACAATCTGGTCATCGCCTATTCCAGTCGCGTCGCCTCCTTCCATTTTCAAAAGAAAAACACACAATCTCTTTTGCTGAAGGTTCAGACTCTGTCGTCTCTATTTAAAATTTTAAAATTTTTGAATTCTCCCAATAATATGCCTTCTTCCATCACTGTTTGTTTGAATGAGTTGTATATATTGATTTATCTCTAAAAATTGCTTTTGGATTACTTAGATTAGAGTAGTAGGATTCTTATGTCCTCAAACCAAAATAGATTATGAAGCATAGGTTGGTTCAATATAAGGAGTTGAAGAAATTGAAGAGCATGATGGAAGTGATGTAGTAAATATAGTGATCGAGTTCATCAAATCTAAAGTGGAAGCCACCATCATATAAATCTAAAGTTGGTGATCGGGTTGATGCTTTGTAATTTTAGAAATTATTTTCACAAACATTTGTAACAAAATTGATACAATATGTTGCATAAATGATACTAACTGTAATGACCCAGAATTTTGTCCTTTTCATTGTGAATATCTAATTGATTTTAAATATTTAAATAATTGATTTTAAAAGCTTAATGTTAGCGCCGAAATTAATTACTAACACCTAAATCCACGTGAAAGCACCAAATCATAGTCGCAACTCACAGATAGAACATATGTAGAGAGTAATAATGTGGAGAACGGTCAAAATTAAAAAGAAAGCAGTAAAAACACAGAATTTATAGTGGTTCGGCTGACTCCGGCCTACGTACACTCTAGAAATTTCCTTTTTATTGTTGTAATAATCGATTACACTTACAAGATGGTAGAGTAGCCTTAGCCTTAGAAAATAGAAAGTCGAAAAGACAAAAGAAGATCCCTTTTCTGAAGCTCTACATGTTGTATTTATAGGCAAATCCCGAGTTACTAGTCTTCCTGAGTAGTCCGAGCCTATTAGGACCATAGCCAAGCTAACATCCTTCACCATGGTACGAGCGACTTCCTGTAGCGACTTCCTGTGCCGAGTGACTTCCTGTTTCGACTTCCTGTGCCGATCGACTTCCTGTAGCGACTTCCTGTTCCGAGCGACTTCCTGTGCCGAGCGACTTCCTGTGCGAAGCGACTTCCTGTGCCGAGCGACTTCCTGTGTAGAGCGATTTCTAATGTCGAGCCATATATGATCGATCTTCTATCCATCCAATTAGCTCAAGCCCATCGTATTCCAATCTTGACAAACGAGTAGTCAATTTAGTTAAATCCTCCTATTTACGGCCTTGCCTAAAGGTGGGATAACAATTTGCCCCCTCCAAAACATGCCTTTTGGTAAAAGGCGTGTTTTGAATAGCTTCTAATACAATATCATGAGTCCCTATTTTATTAATAGCTATAGTATACTTGATCAAGTCTTGCTGTTCAAAACAGAATCGGTATTCATTTCCACTTGTGGAAGTTAGAAATTAAATTCTACAGCCTCTACGGACTATCGATGGTCACTTCGGACCCTTGCCAAGTCGATTCCAAACTCGACAGTCGAATAGAAAGATCCTATTGCGCTCCAGCATTGCTTTCTATCCCTTGCACTCTGACCCCAGTAAAGTCATGTAGCGATGTCTTGGTCTTTCTTGACCGATCATAGCCTCTCTCGTCTCCTACCGGATCCTATCCTGTCACTCTCCGGTGAAAGGGAAACGGTGTCGAGTGAGCCGATCATGTCGCTCTCTCGCTTAGCGGTAACACCCCCTGCACTCCGGTTCAGTGTCCCAAAACATTAAGCGATGTCATGATCCTCCTGGACCGATATCAGCCTCTCCAGGCTCTTACTGGATCTCATCTTGTCACTCTCCGGTGAAGGGGAAACAACATTGAGTGAGTCGATCCTGTCACTCTCCGACGAAGCAGCATCACTCCTTGCACTCCGGTTCAGTGTCCCTAAACATTAAGCGATGTCGTGGCCTAAATCCTAGGCCGATTACAGCCACACCGGGCTCTTATCGAACCCCGTTCCAATCACTCGTCGGTGAATGGGGAATGACATTAAGTGAGTTAATCTTGTCTCTCTCCGACGAAGCAACTCACTTCTTGCACTTCGGACCCCGTCTCGCCTGGTAGGGTCAAAAAGCAATAAATTTCAACTTGACTTCCAATATTCATCCTTTAACTCTCCCATCAAGGTTTATTTTATGAAATTCAAGTTCATTTATTAATTTAAAATTCCAAGTGTTCAATCACAAAGAAAGGAAAAATCTAGACACTGCCTCTCCGCGCAAAGCGGTCTATTACCGTCTTAGAGCATGCCTGTGGATCTCTTCGGTTCCCGTGCATGTGTAAGTGGAATAGCCATTTTATTTTGAAATCAAATATAAGGAGTTTAATCAACCAAAGTTCAAATCCTTAACTTGGCCCTTTTCATCATGAATAATTGATGATGAGTCGTGATCCCGATTTAGGATTAGTTCTGTTAGGTAGAGGCGGTAATTGCTTAGGTCCGATGGCCGCTGTCTGATCTCTGGTGTACTGTGGTAATCTACCACTTCTGACATGCTCTTCTACCTCATCCTTCAGATGATGACATTCATCGATAATATGCCCTTCCAACTCATGGAATAGGCAATACTTTCCACTTTTACATTCCCGTTCTGTGGGATCTCTCCTGGGTGGTTTTCGATAAGGGAGCTGCCTCTGAGTCTCTGTGTAAATCCGTTCCAAGGTGGCTGTCAAGTCTGTGTATTGCTGAACTTGGGTTATCGAAATTTCTTTCGTTTATGAGGACCATCGTATCTGTCATCCTGCTTTCACTTCCCATTGTCTGCTCCAGATTGTTCTTTGTTGGTTCATTCTCCTTGCACAGCGTTTGTTTCTTGTCTCTCGGCACGTGAATCTTCTAACCGAATGAATCTTTCATCTTTATGGTAAAATTCTATAAGGTCTTGTGGCAGGTCTCTTGTCAGTGAATCCGTGAACTTTGTGCCTTTTTCAACTCCTGCCACCGTCGCCATCAAAATCATCAATGGATCTTGGCGATCTAATAAAGCCACAGTTGCATTGAATTGCAATAGAAGATCTTTATTCACACTTCGGTCCTCTGCTTTATCGATGCTAAGGTCATCACACTTTTGGGTCGTGTCACGTGGACCCTAAACCGCCTCATGAAGCATTCCATCAGCTCGCCCCATGTTCTAATTGATCCACTCTCTAGCTGCCTGAACCAAAGCGTAGCCAAATCTAATAAATATAGAGGGAAACATCGTTCCATCACTTCCTCGGATGCCCCAAGCACTTCCATATGCCTGATATATCTGAAAATATGCATGGTCGGGTCCGACCATCATAAGGGTCCAACATAGGCAACTTGAACTTTGGAGTGTTCCTCGCATTTCTAATATTCGGAGTGCACGCTCCGACTAACTTCCTCTAAGCCTCCGCTTGGCAACCCTCCTTTCATAATCCGTTACACTAGTCCAGCCATTCTTTCGTCTCCATCCAGGGGTTGTCACCTTATCATGTTTCTATCCCGCCCCCAATGTCACGAAGGGTACTTAAGGTAATATTATTCATGTGGCTCATTCATGTTGGCGTTGGCTCTAGCCTGCTGAGCTCCATCTACATGTCTTCCAATGTCAGATCTCGAGGGTCTGCTCCCAGGTCCTTATTGATTGCCTTCAGGTTCTTCGTTCTCACCTTGGATTTGACCTCCGTCAATCTTTGTGACTCTAGCTCCATGTCCTGTGTTTGCAGCCACTGCAGTCGGTCCAAGGTTCTATGCTCCGGCTGCTCTCATCTGCCTAAAGAAGCTTTGCATCGTTTCCTGTTGGCTCTTCAACAATCTTTCATGAATTGAATCCATCATAGCCTCCATCTCATTCCTGGTGATGCAGATGGATGCATGATCCATTCCAGTTCCAGAAGTGGCTGCTTGACTTCCCTCCTTGTTGCTTCTTTCAGTTGCTTGCTTCCTTATTGGTGGTCTAGCCACTGCTTTCTAGAATTCAAGTTTCAAAATCCCTGAGTGCTAGCTATCTCAGTGAAAGCATCAAAATGTTAGCACCAAAATTGGTCACTTACACCCAAATCCACGCGAAAGCACCAAATCATAGTCACAACTCACAGATAGAATAGATGTAGAGAGTAATAATGTGAAGAACAGTCAAAATTAAAAAGAAAGCAGTAAAATCACAGAATTTATAGTGGTTCGGCTGACTCCGACCTACGTCCACTCTAGAAATTTTCTTTTTATTGCTGTAACAGTCGATTACAGTTACATGATGGTAGAATAGCCTCCGCTTAAGAAAATAGAAAGTCAGAGTGCCGAAAGAAGATCCCTTTTCTGAAGCCCTATATGTTGTATTTATTGGCAAATCTCGAGTTACAGGGCTTCCTGAGTAGTCCGGGCCCATCAGGACCATAGCCGAGCCAACATCCTTCATCATGGTACGAGCGACTTCCTGTAGCAACTTCCTGTACCTAGCGACTTTCTGTGTCGAGCGACTTCCTGTGCCGAGCGACTTCCTATGCCGAGTGACTTCCTGTGTTGAGTGACTTCCTATAGCGACTTCTTGTGCCGACTTCCTATGCCAAGCGACTTCATATAGAGACTTCCTGTCGCGACTTCTTGTGCCGAGCGACTTCATATAACAACTTCCTGTCGCGACTTCTTGTGCCGAGCGACTTCCTGTGCCAAGCGACTTCTTACGCCAAGCGACTTCCTGTGCCAAACGAATTCCTATGCCGAGCGACTTCTAATGCCGAGCATATATGATCGATCGTCCATCCATACAACTAGCTCAAGCCCATCGTATTCCAATATTGACAAACGAGTAGTCAATTTAGTTAAATCCGCATGCTTACGGCCTTGCCAAAAGATGGGATAACACTTAACAACTCCTTTTAATGAATAAATAATAATGATGAACTTGTAATAGAAAAATATACACAAAAATTAGTAGTCGAATTAATATCAATAGTTGATCGAAAATCATTTTATCGATAAATAGTCTCGAAATGCATGAAATGCCAGGGTATTTTTTATTTTGATGAAACTAGCGCCATCGGACCGGAATAATAAGGTGATGTACTATAACAACCCATCCTGAAACATGCCTAAATTCCGACCCAGAAAAGGCCCATCGAAACTTAGACCCATTCCAAAACTGGTTATTGGTTGGTAAAAAGAAAAACAAAGAGCTACCTATCTATTCTTCCAGAACTCATAGCGGAAGGAAGAAAATATAATAACAATACCACTATCCATTTATTTCAAACCATTTCGAATGCCAAAAAGCATATCATGATGTTAATAACAACCGTTACACTACATTTTATGGATACAATAGAAAATAACATGAAAAGATAGATAATAACTGCCGCAAGCTTCACTCTCACCATCTTCAAGCATCATCTGCTCTTTCTCTAACCTATGTTGTAATGAAACAGGAGTCAGAACAATAAGTGTTTAGTGAATAAAATCCTCGAGCCTTACTATTTCGGCATATTTCAAAATAAGAATATGTCTTACATATTTTGAAACCATTTAATACTACATATAAGGAAAGGAGGTGGGCCCTTAAACAACCACTTAAAACCTTCCATTCCTAAAGAAGGTTTCCCGATCCCATAACCCATAACCAACGTAATAGATATCTAACACTGCAAGAGATGGTACCCAAGCCACTCGGTACCCTTTACTGGAAATAGGTAGACTCTAACCATTTAAGTCCTCAATTGAGCTAGGCCCTCATCATTTAATACTTATTCCCAAGGCGTACTCCCCACGTGCCTATCTAGCTAACATTGCAAGAAATCTCTTCGAGCCATTTAATGCTTCCTTATAAGAAGGCGGGCCCTCAAATGGCCACTTAATACCTTATCCCGAAGCGGACCTTTTCTAAGATACAACCGACCCTGCCTAAATAACTAACCCTTGACCATTTAATCTTCATTTAGGAAAAGAAGATAGGCCCTCAAACAACCACTTAATACCTTCAAAACCCTAAAGCAGGTCTTTCGCTTTATGACTCTTATCTATGGTGACGTCTCACATTAGTCTGATTATTCGTAGGTACTGGTAGCCAGATTAGTTGTGTGGATTTATCCTATAGAATTGGGACTAACCTCACATCATCGCAGTTATTATAATAGCAGTTGTCCCTATGACTTAGTTATATTTACAACATTCATAACTATATATTATCACACCTCAATGAGTTCCTTATTTAGGTTATATAAGAATTTCATCTTATTTTGCCTCAACAATCAATAACTTTCCTAAGGGGGGATTAATGACAATTATTACCTAATTAACTACGCAATTAATATGTTACTGTACGCTATTTACAATAATGAAACTTTCATGGAAAAATCCCAACTTTTACAAAATTTCTATTTTTACCCATGCCTTAATTAATCTAATTTATTCACTTTATTTACTTGTTTACTTATTTACTTATGGTAAATTTTACGGGGTGTAACATTCTCCTCCCTTAAAAGGATTTCGTTTCAAAATCTTTACAAGGGGTGATATGGTTTACAACAAAACAGTCTTTTTACAATGGGCAATGCCCGTTGTAATATGGTTTTCGCAACGGGCATGTGCCCGTTGTAATAGGCCTCGTTGTAATAGATCCATCACATTTTGCAACGGGCAAAGCACATTGTAAAAACCGTTGCAGTATACCTTTTTACAACGGCCATAACCCGTTGCAATAGACTAACCATACTAATTGCATAGCCTATTTCACAACATGTATTGACCGTTGTAAAATATATATTTAACAACGTGTGTTGACCGTTGTAAAAATCTTATATAACAACGTGCAGTGACTGTTGTAGAAGCTCATATAACAACGCACATTTCTCGTTGCAAACTAAATGCAAATTTAAAAAAAAATTACATCAGCATCCATGTAATACATCCATACTAATACTAAATATTGTCGTAAAATAATTAAAATCACATACGAAAAGACTCAAAGCTAGAGTCATAGAATTCTAACACTCCAAAACGTTAGATAAGTTTACATGCCAAATACATAAAGCATTAACACATAATAGTCCGCTAGAAATATCATGTTCTAAAATAATTAAATTTCTCACATAGGAAATTTGAGAACACACCCTTAACTATCTCTCCTTGATCATTGGTATTGACCAATCTCTTAAAACATAGGGATACCTTCATAAAACATTACAGTGCTTCAATACTCAAGTAATGGGTCTTACTGCATATATTTTTCTTCTTTGCATCACCTTGTCATTCATTAGTTTTTGTTATTTTTAGTGAATGGTGAAACATCGCGAAGAAATATTTATCCACAATAAAAACATAACACAAAATAACTTTGAAATGCTAGAATGTAAATCAGAAGAAATCTAGAAAAAAGTGTCAGCAATAAAGCTCACTGCTTTAGAATCACCAAAATCTCCAAGTGCACTGCTTGCTATTGAATATAATCTTAGTTTATAAGGCTTTCCATTCTTATCAACCCCATCAGCAATCACACTAATTGATTGACCTTCTCTGTAAGGTATTTTCCCTGAGAATCAAGATTAAAATGTTAATTTAAATTACATACAGATCAAATAAAACATGTTAAAAAAAGTCATTTTAGATAGCACATAAACAATACAAAACATGTAAATGCCATCATGCTTTGAATCAAGTACCCACGGTGCTGAAAACCATGTGATATGTTTCTCCAGGAGCATCATCTCCAATAATCTTAGTGTTAAGCAAGCATTTACTGATATTGTCTTTGTCGAAGTACTGGAATGCAACAAAGAGATGCTCTTCATTGTCCATTTTATTCAGGTGCATTGTTGCAGTGATGAATTCCACATGATCTATCGTTCCATCTCCATCAACATCAGCTTATGTCAGCAAAATTTTAAGTATTTTCAAAATGGTTTTATTTTATCTATATAATTAGGCAAATAAGCATAACAGATGCTTGAATTTTGTTAATTGAACTTACAACTTCCATTAGTTGTTTGACCTCGTATTCATATAATTTAGTACCCTGTTCCGAAAGTCCCTTTTTCAATTCTTCAAGGGTAATAGTGCCTCTATTATCAGTGTCCATGCCTTTAAACATCTCTTTTAGACGTAATCTGAAACCAGTGTAGTTAGGCTATAAATAGATGTGTAATCTCGATTAAAAAATTATGACCGTACTCGAATAAAGAAGTTACGAAAATGTGGAAAATAAATTATGTAACTTAATTAAAAATAATATAAATGGCTTAAATAATTTCATACTAGTTTATAACTATATATGTGATTCTTCACAATTAAAGCACTAAAGGCAATATAGTAGCTTAATCTATAAGGAAAATTAGCATATCGTAGTACTCATAGATTGGTACCCAAAGTACATTTTCTCCATGTATGTGAATAACAGAAAAATCAATGAATATAATCATGTTAATGGTTAACCATATCAATGAAATTGAGATTATACTGAGCCAAGAAAACTAGTAGGCTGAGATAAAACAAAATCTGACCTGTAAGTAGATCGAGATTATGATAAATATGAATTAATAAAATCATAGCTACAAAATTTTCATACCTCGACCTCCCCAATAAGGCAGTCAGTAAAGATACATCACCGGAAATTGCCACATCACATTCTCTATTGACCTCTGCATCTGACAGACTGCCATCTCTGCATTCTACCCTTTACAACAACAACCTCCTACCATTAAACCACTGTCAATCATTTCACACTCCATGACCAAGTTACACTGTCTATGTACAACTAAGCAATTCAGAAACTAACTTGTGCCTACAAACAACACTTGCATTATCACCTTCTACCACCTGAAGCAATCTCCCCATACCAATTATCCAATTGAACATCTACTTAACCCATTCATCCACCTATTCCAATGCAGTGCACCGACACCTCATTCCATATTCCCATCTCTCTACAAACATCAACACACAACTAAGCCCCGAACAATTTACACTCGGGTAAATTAGACTATTTTAAAGCGCCTGTAATAATAACAAAATTTTGGGTGATCGTTTCTTATTACCATGAGTCTATGATCCAAACTATTTTAAAGCACCTGTAATAATAAGATGCTTAGTGAAATCAAACCCCTATGATTTGATCCAACTATACGTTCATCACTTGATTGAACTAAGACTCGCTCGCTCCATCCCTACTGTACAAATAACAAAAATTATACTTTACGGTCTATTGTCATCATTTCAGAATAAGTATTTCAACATGGTGTAAAAGCAGCAAGCTGTGCACACTACAAAATCAGACAGGCACAAATTACAATACAAATGCAGCTTAATACAACGTTGCAAACTCACATCAATAGTTGATAGAAAACACATTGGATGTTCATATCATAACTAATTCATGCTTCAAAAGTAATCACAAATGTAGCAAGCGCCTAAAACTAAATTGCAGCTTGTAAAAGAAGCAAAATATGATATTACCTGAATATAATAATATTCTCAGGATTCCTCTTGCTGGAGCAAGCGTAAAAATCAAGCATAAGTTCCTACATATTAAGATTAATTTTAGAAACAAAACATTACAATTAAGCAATCCAAATAATAGTGAAAGAATGTAAAAAAAACACAGAAGAGCCAATAAAATATCAATGCAAAAAATGTAGAATAAAATCCAGCCAAGTGGCTTACTTGATGATTCCTTCATCTTCATTGCCGTTTGGCCTAAATAAGGAATCCATCATTTTATGTTTTGGACTCTGTGTTTACACATGCGCTGTATCATGAAATAGAAGGCCATTGGCGTGAACTCACCACCTATACAAGTTACCATTGCAAATTTAGAAGCAGATTGTACATTGGAATGGTATCTACAATGAATAATTTAGAAGCACACAAGTACTTACTGCAGCAGTGGATGGGATATTGGGGTGTCCAGTGGAACCATGTGAAACATCCATACCCAAAATGCTGGAGGGAACCCCAGAAATATGTCGAATACTAGTCATGCGCTCAACAAGTCTAGAACACTAATTTTTGTTTGATTAGATGCAATGAGACATACATGTTTTGGAAAATACCTTGGCAATGATCTTAAGGAGAACGTTAGTCATATACTGATCATTGAACTCATTTGGAGCGATACACTGTGTGACAATACCAAATTCAGAGAGACATTATGCTTCCAAGGCCCTAAGAAAACAACAGAAATTTACATTACAACTAGTGGAGATGAGATGCATCAATATCTTAATAGATATAAGGGACACGTAACAAAACCATATAGAAGAAAATATTTTCGCTAAGGTAGGATGCAAAGCAAGAATTTAGGTGCTCCAAGAAGCCTTGATTTGACCTGAGCAAACATATCTTCGACCCTCACTAGAGGGGGTCTCTCCCCATGTTCCCGTTTTCTTCAATACAATCATGAGGATTCTCCACATTCTGAGAAAGAGCAAAAGAGCAAAAGTTGGAAGTAGAAAAATATTAAATGAATATATAATACTATAGAAATAAAAAATTGTTCTTACAATCCCTTTCATATTCCATACTTAATAAGACGGCAAACGAGTGACCTGACATCACAACGAGTAGAAAAATTAATAACAGCCCATCTTGCAACAGCAGTAGGTTCAAAAAAATTCTACAACACAATTAAACCAAAAGTTCCTAATGAACTAGTTAAAAAAGCTTGTCTAAAAATTATAAACATAACATTGCTATCTTATTATTAAAATTCCTTCTGCCATTTCTTGGCATAAATTCTTCACCATTTCCCACTTTCAACTACAGAAATGAAAATAAGTTATACACTAAATGAAAGAGCCTTATGAAAAAACTGTATTGAAATGTATTAAGTGAAATTGAACCTTCGAGGCTTGTAGAACACGACCATCCACTCGTGTAAATTGTGTACTAATAGAAACACCACACGCTTGAAAACAATTGCCATTCTCTGTGTCACATGCTATTACAACTCAACCACAACTGCAGACAACACTTCTTCATTCAAACAAAGTTAATCATCAAACTTGAATAACCAGCGCCACCTTCTCCACTGACCATCACAGTCAGAACTTGAGCACCTCAATTCACTTCACCCAAGTCACCAATCGCGCCTCGAACAAAGCCACAAATCACCGACTCTCGAACAAATCCCCAATCGAAACTTGCGACCAACCCCAAGCGCGTAAAATCGCCTCACCACTCCTTAATCCCCATCCACCACTTGCAACTTCAATCTGTTGAAAATCGTTTCTCGTATTGTCCATTACCTTCACACGTAATCTGAAACCAGTGTCATCGTGATCTCAAAAAAGTTTTTAAGAAAACGAGAAAAGGTGGAGAGAAAATATGATAATATGGGCACTTACTTAGAACTTGGAAAGCTATTAAACGTTTCTGCGGATCTTTACAAAGCATCTTCTTGACGAGATCCTTTGCCCCATCTGAAATGTTTGGCCATGGATCACTACTCAACTCAATTGGGCCTTCGAGTATAGCTTTGAAAATTCCATTTTCGAATTCTGGTGGGTGAACAAATTATGTTATCATTAGGTTCCATTTTCGGATTCTGGTGGGTAAGCAGTTACTGATATTGTCCACGATGCCATAGCCGCATCTCTAATTTTTTTTGACTCGTGAGAATTAAAATTTGGGATTTGAGATTTGGGATTTGGGATCCGCCTCTTTGCATTCGTTTGATTTAGGATTTAGGATTGGGAAGAAAGAAATGGGAAATGGGACAAGATTAGACAGTAGGTGGGGAGAAAAAGAACGGGCTGAAGAGGCCAAAATTTCAAGGTTGGAGCCAAAATTAAAAGAATAGAGGCCAAATTGAGAGATGGAGCCGGGATTTTTGCTAGTAAAAATAAAGATAAAAATTATTTGTCAAAGAGGATGTCATAAAAAAATTATCTAAAGGCATATCTATAACATAATGTTTTTATTTTTCTAATTTTGAAATTATTTTAACTTTTTTGAATTTTTTGAAATTTGGACGTTTTATTAAATTTGAATTTTTACGTTTTATTTTGAATTTTATCAAAATTTCAAATTATTTATAAATTTATTTTGGAAAATTTCAAAATTATAATTTTTTTGGAATATTAAATGTTAAATATAGCTAGTATTAGAATTATTAAATAACAAATAATAAATATGACTTCTTAATTATTAAAGATTACTTATTAATCATTAATTATAAAAAATAAATTATTAAGTAGTAAATATTTATTATTACTTCTTAGGTTTTTAATAGTAATTATTAATTATTAATTATTAAATAATAAACATTAATTATTAAATGATAATTATTAATTATTAATAGTATTTAATATTTATTATTAATTATTTAATAGTGATTATTAGTTATTAATTATAATTACAAAATATTAAATATTTGTTAAATATATTTATTAATTATATTTTCAAAATATAAAATACTAATGTTACTTCTTAATTATTAATATTTCTTATTGATTATGAATTATTGGATATTTATCTTAATTATTAATTTTTTAATAATCATTATTAATTAATAAGTATTTAAAATTAACTATTAAATACTAAATATCAATTTATAATTATTAAATTTAATTATTAATTGTTAAATATCACTCTTAATTATTATATAATTATCAATTATTAATTATTTAATAGTAATTATTAATAAATAATGATTAAAAATTAATTATTAAGTATTAAATATTGCTTCTTAGTTATTAAATATTACTTATTTGTTAATAATTGTTAAGTATTAATCTTAAATATTAATCATAATTATTAATCTTAATTATTAATTATTAAACATTAGTCTTAATTATTAATATAATTAATTATGAAAATTGATATCTATTACCAGTACAAAATAGTTGTCATAGGCATCTAATACTATGGGCAAATAGTTAATAATTAATATGTATATATTATTAATTTTTAATTTTTAATAGTAACTATTAATCATAAATTATTAATATTTATTATTAATTATAAATTATTATATATATTTAAAATTAATTACTCGATATTACTTACTAAGAATTGGAAAGGAAAATTAAGCCGGTTGGAATACTGATTATGTATAACAATTAGTAATCAGTGATTATTTAATAATAATCATTAATTATTATAAGTTATAAATGATTATAAATGATTAATATAATATTATTAATGATTAATTATTAAATATTAATAAATAATATAATATTATTAATGGTTAGTAATTAGTAATTAGTAATTAGTAATATAATATTATAATTAGTAATTAGTAACATATGATTAATATAATATTATTAATGAATAATTATTAAATATTAATAAATAATAAATATTAATTTTAAGAAAGCATTGTAATTAATAATTATTGGTTGTCAAAATTTGGCAACAAACATTTATTACAACGGGCATTTTATGACTGTTGTAAAATTGGCACCTATTACAATGGGCATTTTTAGCCCGTTGTAGAATTGGCACCTATTACAACGGGCATTTTTAGCTCGTTGTAGAATTGACATCTATTACAACGGGCATGAAAGGGCCGTTGTAATAGCATTCTATTACGACGGACGGTCATTGCCCATTGTAAAAAATGCGTTGTATAGGGCGTCTATTACAACGGGCCTGAATGGACCGTTGTAATAGCCTACTATTACAATGGGCAGCCAATGCCCGTTTTAAAAAGGGCGTTGTAATAGAGTATTTTTGTTGTAGTGTCGAATAACGTAACTTGAAGAACATTGATGTTATACATCCAAGTTATCTACATAACCATCTGCTCAACACAAGTGTAGTTTGATTATGTACTGCATACATGCTATAAACGCAACGGCCTGTAATTTTAACCGTTTAAAAATATTAAATTTAATATTTTTTTGGATAAAATTGTTAGAAATAACTTTTTTTATTTATTAATGTAAATTCTATCAAAATATAAGTTATGATTATATAACATTTGTAATTAAGTGTTCTTGAATTATCAATAATTAAATTTTGGATAGTCGGGAACATTCGGACTGTTATAGAACTTGTAGGTAAGTGTTCATGAAAATATAAAGTGAGTTTATATAACACTTGAATTGAGAAGGTAGTAAGTTAAAACAAGTTTAAATTTACTTGTTAAGTAAAACAAAACATGATATTTGTATATGCTCTTTAGATGCCATGGAGTATTATACAAGTATGAACTTAAGTTATAAAATATGGATAAACTTAAAGTTAGGGTTTTATGAAATGGTTCATAAATGATTTTAGTATTGAATGACATACTAATTGTATAAATTAAGGTGATTAAAATGGAATTGGTGTAGCTAAGAAACCAATAGGATAAATACGTAAGTTGTATGTAGATTGTTTTATTTGCATAACTTTTCTTGATCTAATATTCAAGTATATGTTTCTGATGTGGTATACATCAGCCCGAACAAGGATTTTTCACTCGATTCTTGACTGCGAACACTTGATATGGATTCGTGATACGATATTGATGTTTTCTATCATTGTATACAGCTATGCAAGGAGAATGGAGATTTCTAATCATGAAACCAGAATGGAGTCCACACTAGAGAGGTCAGGTGATCTATACTAGTTGGGAAGTGAAATTTATGTGATCGAACAAGTAATTAGGTTAGATATTGTGTATGGATGACATATGTACATCGGACAGATTTTAGTACATTTGTATGATATGTTATGTTGGCTTATGAGTAGTTGGTTAATGGTGCTTCCATTGATTATGAGGTAGTATGAAGAATTATCTAAGTAATGACCTGAGGCTATTGAGCGTAAGGTATACTTAGTGGATTGTTTATTGTCCTTGGACGATGGGAGAGTTTTGAACCTGAGCAAACCATGAGTATTGGTTGCTAGAAATTGAGAATACTATTTGAGTCTTTATGTGCTTATTCCTTTGTTAAGGATAGAAGTGCCAAGGATCCAAGATGCCTGGGAGGTATAAAGAAGACGGAGGATTGTTCAAAGGAGATCCATCCAAGGTTGCTTGTAAACTAGGATTCCTTCTTATCTTAGTATCGTATATCTTCTGCAATGTACCCACCGCTTAAGTTGGAGTTGCATAGTATGCATTTTGGTTTGTATATTATTTCAGCGGCATGCTATACATACATACCTACATACATACATACATATATCATATTCTTCCACCTTCCTTGATTATCGTTCTCGTTTGAATTTCGAGTATGAAATGTTCCAAGTGGGGGAGAATGTAGCGGCCCAAAAATTCAAAAACTTCGTCTTCGAATATCGAAACATTTTCAAATATAATAAGTATTATAATATGATTTTATAACCTTGTTAGACATCATTTAATTAATGAATAATGAAAAGAAACTTGTTGAAAATTATTTACAATAATATATTCTTTGAAGAAAAATCAATAATGTGACTGAAAATCGGTTCATCTGTAAATAACTTTTTGATCGATATAAGTTGTTCGAACTCTTATACACTTATCTAATGATCAAATAAACACATCAGAAACTAATTAACACATACATCTCTTCGTAAAGCATGGGACACTCTAAACGCTTCTGTTAGAAGAGATATTATCATGAGAAGAGTATAAGTGTAGTAAGCATAAAGGAGAAGTTATGTAAAGGTGAAGTGATGGGAGGTGAGTCTTACATGGCATGGTTAGGGGGGGGGGGGTGAAGGCAATCTTAGGCAACACAAAATGAAGCTAATAATAGGAGGGGGCAAACCCTTAGGAATAAATACAAATTCACAAACCAAAACCAAGCTATTTTTAGTGGCTTCTTCTTCTTCTCTAAATTTCTAAAGAAAATTAATTACAATCAAATCCAAATCAACTCTAATTTGGAGTGTGTCACGGCCCAAATCTTCGACCCTTGAAAATCGACATCAATAAGTCCATTGTATAGCATGTCAAGTATCGAGTGATAGAAATACTAGATCGTTGGGCCAAAAGAAGAAAGATGTAGAAGAAGAAACAGAAACAACAACACAGAATCTCACAAACGCCGCGGAACAATATATAATAGATGCTAACATGTCTTTATGCAAAGGAACTATAACTGTTATTTATACATTACATCATCAGAGTACAATAAATCAATAATTCAATGCTGGATAGTTATAATAACTTATCCTCATAAGTGCCGAATATATAGCCTACAATACACAACAGAATATAATCAAGTATGTGAAGTACGTCTTCGTCATTCAGCTCATCTCCCAAGCTCCACAGCATCCTAACCTATATTTTTAATACTCGATCTGACCCTAGCATTATAATAAAATAACACCCACGTCGGTCTAGAAAACAAGTGTGAGAAAACACACTCAATTTGAATTATTAAACCTATCAAAATCCTTTAAAAACAAAAGTATCTCGTAAGACCACACCACACATAAAAACGACGGGTTTTTACCTTACGATAACCAAAACATTTTGTATCAAAATCATCTAATATTACAATATTGTCTAGGTACAAATGCTTATTTAAATAGCCCAAATTGTTACATTAATTAAATTCCAGCATACTACGCTCTACAACCAAAACCGTAAAGGCACGTATTGGAGAATGGATTCCATACAAATGACTAGGTACTGGGGTACCACCTATCAAAGTACACATCTAGAAAAATGTAGCAAGGACCTCGTCAGGATCCCTTACAACACAAGACCAGACTAACCCTAACCTGGATAGTAACGAATATGCTATCACCTTGGGTGTTCCCACCCTTACCGAGTTCTTCCGTGCACTGTAGTAATAATATACGAGGGTATTTAGAAAGGTGATAAACATACCCTAATTGGGTGCGACCCACTAAGCCTTGCTGAATCTCCCTTGATTTTCAGTCATTTTCGGTTGATGAGGCTTGAGGCTACGATTACCATTTAAGGAATTTATACTTGGAATGCTCATTGTCTTCCAATGATAATGCACAGATAGCATTCATCCATACAAGTCCGTTCCGAGTCTGAATGAAATTGAAGGCACTATTTCTACTACATCCATTTTGAAATCATCCTCGGGATTAGTAGCGATTATCCCTTTCACTTCACTACTCCGTCTTCGATTCCACTCCTTTTTCCACTTCGAAACGTAATCATTGGATCGAAGTGGTTTTCGAATCTATCCCGGTCTCTTCGAAACAACGTTCAATATTTCTGGTAAGCTCAACCCTGGTTCTTTAGGAAATAAACAGATGAAAATAATAACAGAGATCACCTCCTAACCGTTAGTGGACGGATTTCCTTATCATCATCCTAGAAGAACGAAATGGGTATATACATACAATATAGCACCTTCCAACTGTAAATGTACCATATAATTCCCGTGTTTCTCCTAGATATTCCCGAAGTTATGTTTTGGGTCCAAATTCGATAGTCGGTTACTTAACTATCAAGTAAACAATCATTCAACCAAAGAGTTCATTTTCCACTGAAAACACTAAGCCTCATCTAATTTAATTTTAGTAAATTAAATCTCTTTATCAAAAGGTATGTACTTATCTTATCAGAGTAAGTACATTCACTGACCATTCGTCCCAAAAATATTTGAAAAAAATCCTTTAAAATAAATATGGAAATCATCACGCGGTATCAAGAACCATAGCTCAATAATTACGTCTCTGTCCTATAGAAGTCCAAACATAACTATAGGAAATCTCTACCTCCGATTTTTCCATGAACGTACACCATTACTTTTCGAAACTTTATTTAATAATTTTCTCAAAATAGTACTTATAAAATTTCTATACAAATTCCTAAGTTTAATTTAAGCAAATACTCTTTAAATAAGGATATTATATTAAACAAGGTTAATATTAAATAATTTATCTTTTTTATAATAAAAGTACTGATTAATTCTTAAATAATAATTAGATTAATATTAACTCATTACAAACTAACTTAATTAATAACTTAATATATTTTAAACAATTTAAGATAATTACATAACTTTGAAACAATAATTAATTCTGATTTATTAATAAGATTCTAGTCAATTTACAAGGCCTGTTTGTAACAACACAAAATTTAACCCATAATAATTAATTTTCTAATTAAATAACATTTTGAAATTATCAGATGAGCCAAGGGAGTTGCATCATTGTGTCCGTGGTCATTTTCTATTCAATTTCCATATATAGAATGTCAGAAACTGAGCTAATATGGCCAAGTTAAAAAATAAACAAAATAAGCAGGAAACAAATATATACATACATACATACATACATACATACATACATACATATATATATATATATATATATATATATATATATATATATATATATATATATATATATGCAGGTCGACCGGTCGGTCGACCAGGCACCGGGCGGTCAACCGCCAGATTGACCCACCTACTGTTTTTGGGGAGAACGAATGATTGTTCGTTCGTTCAAATGATGGTATGATTTTTTTTAACCGACTGACGCATTTGCATTCTTCTGACCAATCTGTCCATCTATTTTTGCATCCAAGAGCCCTATTCACCCTATGGCGTGGTCGCATTCTATTCAATCCCCAAATCCAACCGTCTAAGATACACTTTTACCCCTATAAATATGACCCTATTCCTAAAACTTTTTCTCATTCTAGATTTTCTCCGGTTTGGTTCACCTTTTCAAGAAGAACCCTAAAAGGAAATTTTTTCCAAGGAGAGAATCTTTTTGATAAAAATATTTTAACAGCCCCAAGTGGATCCATGAAGGCCTAACGGGAAGAGTTAAGAACCAAAGGCGAGTGATTGTAATTATTTAAGGATTTCTTTAAGTAATTTAAATTAATAGGGTTTTCAATGGTTGTAGTTTTACTACGATTTTTGAAATAACCTTTCTTAGTAGTTTTATTTATAGTTTTAGAATTATTTTCAGTCTATTTCTTTCTAGCTATTCTTTTCAGTTAATTTTAGTTATTTTTGTTAATTATAGCCTTTCCATTTATTTGCAGTATTTTAATATATTTACTGTTATTTATGCGTTATTTACATCTTTTTCCTACGCCTTGGATTTTCTACTATTTTCAGTTTCTTTTATTTCTCCTTCTTCTTCGCATATGAATTAGAATAGAATTAACGAGAAATTGAATTAAATTATAAATTTTTTAAAATAATGAAAGATAAGATGTAAATAATAAAAACTGTAATAAAATGGAATTAAGACTGAAATTATGCCTAAATATGATATTATTTGGATTGAATTAAAGAAATTGACCTATTTATAATTATGAGATGTAAATTATAAAGACTGTAATATAAATGTGATTGGACTGAAATTATGCTTAATTATGATTAGAATTGGACAAATTAATTAATTTAGTTATAATTTAAAATTATAACTAAAAAAGAGTAAAAGATGAAAGAGGCTTATTTTAACACTTAGACCTTGGGTTAAGTAATAAGCTTGATTATAACATAGGTTATAATAAAAAAGAACAGAATAAGGCTTATTTTAAGATTTAGGATAAATTAGTAAGCACAGATAGTAGAGAAAAGTGTAAAGGATAATTCAAATAATTTATCTAAGTTAATAAGCAAAGATGAAAATGGGACCTGTACCAAATAGCATTCCCTATTTGACGAAACGGTGGTCTCACATTAGCCTGAAGTGAGATAAGGGCATGCTTATGCTAAGAATGGTGGTAATTGGTCAAATAGAAGTCCAAATCACGGGGGATTTAGATAAGGGGCGCAACTAGATATTGTTCGGATGACGGACTAGTACCAATAGTGTAACAACCCTGGTTTGGAGATTACCTGTATACACTAAATTATAATGGAAGTTATAATTTAATATTGTAGATTAAAATATAATTGAAAATTTTAAATTGTTTATTTGGAATAAGCAATGAATTTTTTAAATAAAATGAGAAAAGTAAAGTTTGGAACTATATTTTGCTTATTTGGGTATAAATATTGGGTTTAGAATTTATTATTCGGAGATTTGGTTAATACATTGAAAATAATGGGATTTTGTTAAATTAGAGGTAATAAATTAATCAAGTGATGTGTTTCAACTTTTAATTATTGAAATAAATATAAATTGATAAAAATAAAGTTTTAAGAAAAAATTTATTTTAAGAATTTGAGTAGAAAATAATCAAGTTATAATTTTATTTTGGTAAACATAACAATATTGGAAAATATTGTCAATATAAATCTTTTATGGATTTAAAAAGGAGAAATATGAAGAAAATATAAATTTGATTAATATAAAAGATGTAATATTGTTTGAAAATAATACTTTTATGATTTTAATAAAGTTAAAATGATTTGTTTTAATTTATTTGGTAAGAAAATATTTTTTGTTGTGCTTGTTATGTTAAAATAATGTTTTCTAAAATAAAATAGTGTAAATTGTGTAATATTGACAAAAATAGGCTTATATTCATAAAAATAGCTTTCTATTATTAAAATAAATTTTATTTTGTTAAAATAACAATTTTAATGCAAACAATTTGTTGTAGATATTTTATTTGGTTAAAAATGAGAAAATAGTGTATAGATTGATTAAATAGGTTAAATATGTATATAACATAGGAATTTCACTAAGTATATTTTGCCTTGGGCTTATTTGGATAGGGTTTGAATCCATTAACCCTCCCTAGATACATCTGGTAAAGAGGAAATAGCTGTACGTACCTTTTTTTCTCATCTTCCTCCTTAAAACAAAAGGTACAGTAAATGGAAAGAAAGAAAAAATGGCTTTCTCTAACTAAAACTCAATTCCACTCAATTTCGCCGCTATTCAAGAAGAACTTCACCAAAATAGGAATAGAGAAAGGCTATTGAAGACCAATTTCTCATTCAAGCTCCAATCTTTCTTCAAAAATTTGGGTATTTTCTATCTAAAATCAAAGGTGAGTTTAAAACTCACATTTTCTAGCTATGATTGAGATTTCAAGGTAAGAAATCTCAATTTTGTTTGTCGCATGTTCATTTGTGAAATTGCTGTCAGTAAATTGGGCATATCTCTTTCGTTTTAAATCAGAATTTGATAATTTTGGATGTTCTGAAAATCATAGACATAGGACTACATGTTTCATGTTTTGAGTTTTCTAAAATTTTGAAGTTTGATTGATCAAATTCGTGCTTGTTTTTTTATGTCCCGAGAGCAAATCTATAGCAATAACAATCACATGCCTAAGAATTGTTTTGGGGATAAGTTACTCGTTTTTTATCCTAATTTAATAATGGAGGCTATTCTGTAAAGCTTGGACATAGATCTACAAGTTTCATGTTTTTAGTTTTCCAAAATTTTAAAGTTATCTAAGTCAAAATTGAGTGTTTCTATTGCTATCTCGAGAGCAAAACTAACATTTGCTCGGTATTTGAATCTGAAATGGAATTAACAATAACTCCTTCATTTCTGAACAAAATTCAATAATTTTAAATGTCTTGGAAATCTTATATCATATACTACAAGTTTTATGTTTTGAGATTTCTAAAATTTTGAAGTTTTCTTAGTCGAAATTATGTTTGTCTGATGTTGTCCTAAGTGTAAAATGACAGCAATAACAATCATTAACCTTAGAACTGTATTATCTCATTTTGGCTCTCATTATCATTCAGTTTCGATGTTGTTTTTGATATAATTTGAGAGCTATAATGCCTATTAGTAGGTTTGAAATCCAAATTTAAATAGAATTTGAATTGATTTTGGTTAAATTTGAATTGAATTCGTATTGAACTCAAGTTATCGGTCTTGAGTTATCTTTCTTGTTTTTCATTGTTTTCGAGCATGGTTGTCACTAAACCATTTTTGAAATGATTTTTGAAATAAATGGACATTTCAAATTATTATTATGTAGTATTTTAAAATTATTTTTCTAATACAAAATCTATTTATTTCCTATAGTAAAGGAATTTCAGATATTGGTTTTATTAATATTTTTGGGAAAAAGTTTTAAAAGCTGGTTTCCTCTAGTAAACTATTTTATATATAAAACATACACTTTTACACTGTTCGAACGTATGAGATAGAGAATTAAACGATTTAGTAAAACACGTGGTATGGGACATGTGTGTTTACAATTTCGATTAATTCCGGACTTGTACTATCGAAGCTATTTAAGATCATTGATTCTGAGATGTTTTGCCATTTTATGGCGTATTTTGAGTTTTATATTTCTATTTATTTGAAATTGTTTAAGATGACCAATATTTGGCAAATATTATGGTTTGAGATCACCTATTTAGGAGTATGGTCAATGAGAACCATCATGATGTTTTGTTTACTTGCCAATGATATAAGGCAAGTCTTGAGTATATGATTTCATATTTTGAGATTTATGGTTTATGAGGGACCATCATGGTGTTTTCACTTGTCGATGAGATGAGATAAGTTACGATGCCATTTAATACTTTTCGATGAGATGAGACAAGTATGGTGTCTCTTTGTCACTCGCCAATGAGACTATGCGAGATATGATTTTATGATTTTTACGATGTTTCTAGTGAGGCATCGACTAGTGGTTAGTAAACCGCTAAGTGCGAACGTGTGGAATGTGACACACATTAACACTTTTTGGCTTCCTATCCTTGACTTTGTAACACATTCACGATGTTTACCTAACAGAATTTCTTTAAGAGGTGTTAGTGACCTTAGTCATGAGGACGAACTGCTTTGGGAGGTGTTAGCGACCATGTTAGAGCTGTCAAAACGGCTTGGTGAGGTGTCAGCGACCTTGTCATGAGGACAAACTGCTTTGGGAGGTGTTAGCGACCTTAGCTGAGGCTTCGGCCATCTGAGTTTAGCACATGCAACATTGCTTCGGCATTGCAATCGGGGATTTGGCCAATCTGGGTTTTCTGGTTTTTCTTTTATATTGTGATTTCACCATTTTAAGATGTTTCAATACCTCGATAGCCTAGTGCTATATAAGATGTTATATATGTGGTGATTTCATTTATGATGTTTTGAACTCTTATTGAGTTCCATGAGTCATGAGTTTGGATGGTTTCATGATTTTATAGGATATTCTGGGTTTTTCCATTTTGGCGAGTTGAGATTGAGATTTATACACATTTATACTGATGAGATGAGGTATAATTGAATTTTAAGATTCTTCTATATTTGAGTATTGGATCATCGTATTTGAGAATGTTTTATGTTTGCCATTTTGGCGAGAGTTTGTATTGATGTTTCTCCTTTTGAGGAGATATGGTTCATGGAAACCATGTAGACATTTTGGGATGTTGCTGATGATACGAGGCGAATGTTTATATTATTTGAGTATTATTATTAAATTTACCTCTTTTGTGGTCTTTGTATACTTAATAGACATTATTTCACTTAAGTCATGGGTTGTATTCTTTCTGTTGCCTTTTCTTATTTGAAAAGAATTATCACCTTGTGTCTTATGCTTTATATTATCATCTATCCTCATTAACCGACTGTTTTAGCTTGACTGACCCGTGTATTTTATACTCGGGTCAGACAGAGTTGTCTTAGGTTAGCTATCAGTTACGGGACATAGCTCTGATGCATCTACTTGCATATCAGCCTAGCACTTTTGTGTAGTTTATATTTCTTTCCGCTTGACTCTGATATGTATTTGATTAGATGTATATAGTGTGGTCTCTGTACCACTTTCATGTATCAGTTTGTATCATATTGGGATGTATCTATATATATGTATTTATATATATGATGATTACTGTTCTATGATATGATATGCATTCTATTATTGTATTTTGTTCTGATAAATCCATTAGCCACCTATAGTTTTGTATTAAGCATTTATTGGATATGTCGATTCACTTGAAATAGAAAAAATAATGTAAAGCATTTATCGACGTATGCAGTAGATGTTTAAGACAAGATTGTAAATGGTCGCTCCTAACCAGCTCTATTCTCCATATTAGCAGACAGAATTACCCAGCAATTTTCTTTTCTAATGTGGGTCTCGGGGTAGGACGTCACGACTTGGTATTAGAGCTGAATTCAGAACAAAATAGGATAAACACATAATAGAAGCCTATGATATATCCAAGTATAGTACAAATGATACGAATACCTTAATCATCGTGTCCTTTACCTTATCGTGTCTTTTGGAATAGATAATTTTGGATATGTCTAGGTATATATTTTATTCCGTTATATTCCTAAATTTAATTGATGACATCTTATCTTAGGACTAATCCTAATCATGATTGTTTTATTCGAGTCCTCTTCAATATGGGTGCTTGACACCCATCCATATCGAAGGAGTTTGTTGATGATCTTTAATGTTCTTATCCTGTGATTTCTTTGAGGATTGCGAATCCTATTGAGGGGATCTGCAATATTTGGTTTGATGTTTGAGGATTTTTGATTTTTCTTTATAGCTTATCTTTTCATGTGAATTAGCATGCCTTTTCCTGTCTAGAGTTTGGAATGATTTGAGTTGGGGTAGCTTGGGTACTTTCTAGTTGCATTCTGTGATTCGAAGGATCCTATATTTAGGTATTCTAATTTTAGCTAATTTGTTGTTTCTTGCTCTTCGAAATGTTATTGTTGATTTTGAAGTATCTATATTCACACTTGAGTTTCGAGATGTTGATGATTTATCTCGAATTCCTGTCATTGTGACTCTTTTGATTTCTGTGAGTCCGCTTTGGGTATGACACCCAATAAGGAAATCGAATATTGTATCGACTTCATTCTCGGCTCTTGGCCTTTCGGTTGTCCTCCGATGAGGATATCCACTAGGAAAATGAGGTGATTCATTGAATTTATTTGATATTGCCATTCTTACCCCTTTTAAGATATCCTCCTTGGATACTCAATTGTTCATTTACTTTATGGTATTACTTCACTTGAAGTAATGATGTATTCTTTGTGCTCTTTTTCTCATTTGAGAAGATATCTTGCCATTACTCTTATATCTCAAAGATTTCTTCTAATCTATTGAGTGGTGCTAAGGTCATTCCTCGGCTTGACCTTACACTAATTTTTCGTGAGCTACGAGCTATGGAGGATAGCGTTACTCTTACCGCATTCCACACTCGTTATTAGTATTATGAGTGGTTCGTTATATCGTTCGGAATAATGGACACTCTAGTCTATTCCATCAATCTTGAGGATCGAGTATTCTGGGAATATCTCATGAGTTCTTCTTGTGTTTTCGATTTTGAGAATAAGTAATAAGTTGTGTTTTCAAAAAAATTCAAAAAAAAAAATTAAAACTGAAACTGAAGATATGTTTCTAAGTGAAATTGGATTATGTTTTTGGGAAAAAACAAAGAATATTTTAATTATTATATATAAGGTATTTCTTTCTAAAGAAAATAAACTTTTGTGTTGGGTTGTCCGTCTAGTGCTTTACGAATTCTGGTCGATGTGTTTGGCCAACTTATCGATAAGGATTTCCTAAACGCTGTGGGGAGATAGTCAGACGCGGTAAATTGTGTTTCAATAAGTAAAGTTTGAAAATAATTGATATGTTGGAGTATTAATTTTATTTTGAATGTTTAATGAAACCAATGAAGCATAGTGAGTGTTGGAGGAGTGGCGAGGCAGTTTTGATCATTCGATCAACTCTGCAGCCAATCGATGGTGCCATTCACTATAAACCAATTGCGAGACAATACCCTTAAATTATTTGTAATTTATGAAATTAAATATGGTAATTTAGGTAAGTAAAGTGAATAATTCTAATTAAGAGGATGTCTTAATTAGAAGAAAATATCATTTGATGCTTTGCTTTAAAATGATGTATTTAAGGTAAAAGAATACTTTGGTTTGAAAATTAAAGTATTAATTGAATATTTTAGAACAAGTTACTAATAAAGACCATAAAAATTTATTTTTATGGATAATCAATAATCATCTCTTGATAATGGAAGAAATTAGTTATCTCTTCCAAAGTGAGTTTTCGTAATTAATTGTTTCTAAAGGTAGATTTTGGAAAGTGATGAAAATATTAAAGTTAATAAAATGTTTCATGATGATTATATAAAATTGATGGTAATTTTATATGTCTTAGCTTTCTGGGGAAAAAAGTATCATTAAATAAACTATTTAGCAAAAAGCTTGTTTGAAATTGTAGTTTGAAAATAAAATGGTTTGGAAGAAATACAAATTTCAAATTGATTTTAAAAGCTGAAATTTCATTTAGAAAAGTGCTGTACAAAAATAGCAATAACTAGAGATTTGTGACTCCAAATGAGCTCTATCTTTTTGCAAATAAAAGAGATTTTAGTAAGCTATAAATTTCTTTTTGCCGCTTTTAAATATTTTACTTTTTACTAAGTCTAAAATGGGTTTTAATATGGATAGGCAGTTCTGCCCTATTACAAAATTATCTAAGATTAAGCTGAAAGTAAACTTAACATAACTTTCAAACCGTAAATTTGATTTTGATGATCTTTATATTACTGGAAAGCACAGACTGAGTAGAACAACTTTGGCTTTATAAAGTTCTTTAGATTTTGTTTTTTGCTGGGTCAAAATTGGTCTTCTTTATAGCTGGTTTGAAATGAAATTGATTTATTTCCCCTCAATAGTTGAGTGTAGCATTTCTTATTTATGATCATGAACAAATATCATCTATTTGAGTTAAGTACAGGTGAAAAGAGGATAGATGAAATATATTTTGAGCAAAAAGATTATATATATAATTTTGTGCAAAACCGCTTTAAAAATGTTAAAAGGGAAAGGTATATTTTCAGATTAATTTTAAGAGTTAAATGATGATATATATTGTGTTTCCAACCTAATGGTCGGTGTATATCATATAAATCATTTTATAATATTGCATACGGCCCTCCGTACAAAGGAGACTCTGTTAATTTTTCTAAAAGCTTCTAAGACTTAGAAAATTTGAGAAACAAATTGAAATATATATATATATATATATGTATGTGTGTGTGTGTGTGTGTTGCAAACTAGAGAATACCTATGGAAGAATTAGAGAATAAACCACCTTTTGGTTGATTTATCTTGTCTCTTTTGTTATAAACTTTGTATCGGTGTTGCATTTTCCGTTGTGACATATGGAAAATCATGTCGATAATAACCTTGTTGATGGAAGTTTGGGATAAAAGTTGTGTTCAATCCCGACTCTATTTAAGAAGTTTTGAAAAAATCAATCTCACTCGATTGATTTTTAGGATGCATTCTGCTTTTATGTTCTTATTCCGAAAGTGATATGCCTTCGAAATCATGAGGTGTTGCTTGAAGGCATTCGATGGTCCAATAATCCCAATGGTAACACTTGGGAAACCATAGAATTAATCGCAATTTTATCTTGTTCTTCTTTCATCATGAGTAGAGAGTGAGGAATTTTGATCTCGTGCTTGTCTATTCTTCCTTTAATTGACGAAATCAATATGTCGAATACAAATCTTCTCTAGAAATTGCGAGGATGCAATTTTGTTAAGGGGAGAGTCTGTAACAACCCTGGTTTGGAGATTACGTGTAAATTATAATGGATGTTATAATTTAATATTGTGAATTAAAATATAATTGAAAATTTTAAATTGTTTATTTGGAATAAACAATGAATTTTGTAAATAAAATGAGAAAGGTAAAGTTTGGAACTTTATTTTGTTTATTTGGGTATAAATATTGGGTTTAGAATTTATTATTTGGAGACTTGGTTAATAAATTGAAAATAACGGGATTTTCTTAAATTAGAGGTAACAAATTAATCAAGTGATGTGTTTCATCTTTTAATTGTTGAAATAAATATAAAATGATAAAAATAAAGTTTAAAAAAAAATTATTTTGAGAATTTGAAAAAATAACAATCAATTTATAATTTTATTTGGGTAAACATAACAATATTGGAAAATATTGTCAATATAAATCTTTTATGGATTTAAAAAGGAGAAACAAGAAGAAAATATAAATTTGATTAATATAAAAGATGAAATATTGTTTGAAAATAATATTTTGATGATTTAATAAAGCTAAAATGATTTGTTTTAATTTATTTGATAAAAAAATAATTTTTGTTATGCTTGTTATGTCAAAATAGTGTTTTTCGTAATAAAATAGTGTAAATTGTGTAATATTGGTAAAAATAGGTTTGTATTGATAAAAATAGCTTTCTATTGTTAAAATGAATTTTATTTTGTTAAATAGATATTTTATTTGGTTAAAAATGAGAAAACTAGTGTAAAAATTGATTAAATAGGTTAAATATGTATATAACATAGGAATTTCTCTAAGTATATTTAGTCTTGGGCTTATTTGGGTAAGGTTTAAATCCATTAACCTTCTCTAGAACCATTTGGTAAAGAGAAAATAGTTGTATGTACCTTTTTTCTCATCTTCCTCCTCAAAACAAAAGATACAGTAAATAGAAAGAAAGAAAAATAATGGTTTTCTCTAACTAAAACTCAATTCCACTCAATTTCGCCGCTAATGCAAGAAGAACTTCACCAAAATCAGAATAGAGTAAAGCTCTTGAAGACCAATTTCACATTCAAGCTCCAATCTTTCTTTAAAAATTTAGGTATTTGCTATCTAAAATCAAAGATGAGTTTGAAACTCACATTTTCTAGCTATGACTCAGATTTCAAGGTAAGAAATCTCAATTTTGTTTATTGCATGTTCATTTGTGAAATTGCTGTCAGTAAATAGGAATATCACTTTCGTTTAAATCATAATTTGATAAGTCTAGATGTTGGAGAAAGTGTAGACATAGGGTTACAAGTTTTATGTTTTCAGTTTTCTAAAATTTTGATGATTGCTTGATCAAAATCATGCTTGTTCGTTGCTGTCCCAGAGCAAATCGATAGCAACAACAATCACAGACCTGAGAGTTGTTTTTGGCATAATTTACTCATTCCTTATCCAAATTTAATAATTTTGGATGTCCTGTAAATCTTGGACATAGAGCTACAAGTTTCATGATTTGAGTTTTCTAGAATTTTGAAGTTATCCGAGTCAAAATTGAGTGTTTCTATTGCTATCTCGAGAGCAAAACTAACATTTGCTCTGTGTTTGAATCTGAAACAGAATTAACCATAACTCCTTCGTTTCTGAACCAAATTCAATAGTTTTAGATGTTATGGAAAGCTTATATCATATGCTACAAGTTTTATGTTTTGAGTTTTCTATAGTTTTGAATTCTTCTTAGCCGAAATTATGTTTGTATGCTGCTGTCCTGAGTGCAAAATGACAACAATAACAATCATTAACCTTAGAATTGTATTTGCTCATTTCTGCTTTCATTCTCATTCGGGTTTGATGTTGTTTTTGAGATAGTTTGAGAGCTATAATGCCTATCAGTAGTTAGATATATTTAGAGGATTTTAAATCCAAATTTAAATAGAATTTGAATTGATTTTGATTAAATTTGAATTGAATTCGTATTGAACTCAAGTTGTCGGTCTTGAGTTATCTTTCCAGTTTTTCATTGTTTTCAAGCACGGTTTTCACTAAACAATTTTTGAAATGATTTTTGAAATAAATGGACATTTTAAATTATTATTACATAGTATTAGTAAATTAATTTTCTAATATAAAATCTATTTATTTCCTATAGTAAAGGAATTTCAAATATTGGTTTTATTAATCTTTTTGGGAACAAGTTTTAAAAGCTGGTTTCCTCTAATAAACTATTTTAAATATAAAAATACACTTTTACACTATTCGAACGTATGGCAAAGAGGATTAAATGATTTTGTAAAACACGTGGTATAAGACATGTGCGTTTACTATTTCAGTTAATTCTGGACTTGTACTACCGAAGCTATTTGAGATTATTGATTCTGAGATGTTTTTCCATTTTATGGCATATTTCGAGTTTTATAATTTCTATTTATTTCAAATTATTTAAGATGGCCAATATTTGGAAAGTATTATGGTTTGAGATCTTCTATGTAGGAGCATGGTCGATGAGAACCATCATGATGTTTTGTTTACTTGCCAATGATATAAGGCAAGTCTTGAGTATATGATTTCATATTTTGAGATTTATGGTTTATGAGGAACCATCATGAAGTTTTCACTTGTCGATGAGATGAGACAAGTTATGATGCCATTTAATACTTGTCGGTGAGATGAGACAAGTATGATGTCTCTTTATCACTTGCCAATGAGACTAGAAGAGATATGATTTTCTGAGTTTTATGAAGTTTCTCATATGGCATCGACGAGCGGCTAGTAAACCGCTAAGTGTGAATGTGTGGTATGTGACACATGTTAACACTTTTGGGTTCCTATCCGTAAGTTTTTGACATATTCACGATGTTTACCTAACAGAACTACTTTGAGAGGTGTTAGTGACATTGTCATGAGAACGAACTACTTTGGGAGTTGTTAGCGACCTTGTTAGGGCTGACAAAACAACTTGGAGAGGTGTCAGAGACCTTGTCATGAGGACGAACTGCTTTGGAAGGTGTTAGCGACCTTGTTTGAGGCTTCGGCTTCTGAGCTTAGCACGTGCCGCATTGCTTCGGCATTGCAATCGGGATTTGGCCAATCTGGGTTTTTTGGGTTTTCTTTTTTATTGTGATTTCACCGTTTTAAGAGGTTTTATTACATCGATAGCCTAGTGCTATATAATATGTTATATATGTGATGATTTCATTTATGATGTTTTGAACTCTTATTGAGTTCCTTGAGTCACGAGTTTGGATGATTTCATGAATTTATAAGATATTTTGGGTTTTTCCATTTTGGCGAGTTGAGATGGAGATTTATATACATTTATACTGATGAGATGAGGTATAATTGAATTTGGAGATTCTTCTATATTTGAGTTTTGGATCATCCTATTTGAGAATGTTTTATGTTTTCCATTTTGACGAGAGTTTATATTGATGTTTATCCTTTTGAGGAGAAATGGTTCATGAAAACCATGTAGACATTTTAGAATGTCGCTGATGATATGAGGCAAATGTTTATATTATTTGAGTATTATTATTGAATTTACCTCTTTTGAGGTCTTTGTATACTTAAGTGACATTAGTTCACTTAAGTCATGGGTTGTATTCTTTCTGTTGCCTTTTCTCATTTAAAAAGAATTATCACCTTGTGTCTTATGCTTCATATTATCGTCTATCCTCATTAACTAATTGTTTAGCTAGATTGACCCGTGTATTTTGTACTCGGGTCAGACAGAATTGTTTTAGGTTAGCTATCAATTACGGGACCTAGCTCTGATGCATCTTCTTGGATATCAGCCTAGCACTTTTATGTAGTTTATATTTCTTTCCGCTTGACTTTGATATGCATTTGATTAGATGCATATAGTGTGGTCTCTGCACCACTTTCGTGTATCATTTTGTATCATACTGGGATGTATCTGTGTATATGTATTTATATATATGATGATTACTGTTCTATGATATGATATGCATTCTATTATTGTATTTTGTTCTGTTAAATCCATTAGCCACCTATAGTTTTGTATTAAGCATTTATTGGATATGTCGATTCACTTGAAATATAAAAAATAATGTAAAGCATTTATCGACGTATGCAGTAGATGTTTAAGACAAGATCATAGATGGTCGCTCCTAACCAGCCCTATTCTCCACATTAGCAGATAGAATTACCCAGTAGTTCTTTTTGTTAATGTGGGTCTCGGGGTGAGGGGTCACAAACAACATTTCCCCTATAGTTTCTACGAAAACACGATGATATCACTGTTACCCGACGCCTTGGCTCGGCTACAAGGCGACAATTGAAGACATGATCATCAGCACAAGACAAGATTCTGACCAAGAAGAGTTGATGATATACAAATTTGATGCAATCGATGTGTTTTGGCATTTATGTGCTGTGCGGTAGGTACGATTCGGCACATGTCGCTCGGTCCAAGTCACTCAACACACGTCGCTCGTTCCACGTCACTCGACACCCGTTGCTCTTCCCAGATTTCTCGACAAACGTCGATCGGTCAGTTGAATCTTCGTCACTCGGCTTGTAACACTTGGCCAAGGGAAGTGAAGTCACATATGGCCCGGTCAGATTAGAGCGGGACGTGTAACTCAGTCGACGACGCAAGTCACATGCGAAAGCTGGCACCGCTTTACTTCGAGGTCCACCGCAAGCTACCTCGAGTCCTTTAAGAGATCGCTTTGAGTCAATTACTCAAATGACCACCGTTCGGCCATCCTAGGTCGGCATTTGCCGATCGAAGCATTTCGCTCGGCATGCCTGGTTCGGTCAACTTGGGGTTCCCATATATAGGCCAAGGTACTTTGCTCCTAGGCCTAAGAAGGAAGTCTAGCCTATCTTCGTCTATAAATAGAAGGGCAAGGGTGCAGTGAAGAGGGACCTTTTTAGGAGAACACTGGGGAGACTCTGCCATTTTTTATACTCTCCTCTTTTTAATTCAAACTTGTATTCAAGTGATTTGTTTACGGATGTATCTATATTCAAGTGATTTGTTTACGGAATGTATCTGTATTCGTACTGATCGCATTTGAGGAGAGTCAACCTCCAGATATATTTTGGCAGCTAGTTAGCTGGAGAGCCTCCTACGACCATGGATCGTTTTTATAACAAAATGAATCTGAATCAAAGTGAGGAGGAGTGGAGCAGACTAGGAATGCAGGCCCGTCGGCTAAGAACTCTGATTCCAATAGAAAAAACAAGAACTCAAAATTTGACTCATATGCTCTTTGAAAGGTTCAATCGACAGCCTCTACTTGAAGACTCGCAACACAGAGTTGTACTAAAAACCAACCTCGAGAGAGTCCATCGAAGTCCAAAGAAAACTAGGGGAATGTTGTATATTCCGAGATGCTCACTCATCCTAACACGGACGATTACAAACACCTCCGAGGAGGGATCGAAAAGCCGAATTGGAAAGGAAAGCTTCAATAGTATGTACAAGTCCTGTAGAACGACGGGCAGTGAACATCCGATACCAATAAAGGGCTGTGATTATCAATTGGACTACTGACGGCCGACATCCCTTTGAAAGGAGCCAGGGGAAAAGTCGAATAGCAAGCATATGATGTTGCTTCACTTATCAATGAGATTTATTCCAATCTTCTTTGAATTATTTCCATTTCTATTTTTATTTCAATTGTTCTATGAACTATGACCAACTTGAACTAAATTACTTTCAAAATGATGCAGGTGACCAAGTACTCAGATTTGGTTGCCAACCAATCCACGCAGACCGTAATTGGACCTGTGAGGTTTCATCAAGGCGAGCATGATTCGACCGCTCACCATCAACCATATGCCTTCAATTTGGGGCTATGGATTAGAGATTGAAAAGTTCGTTAGAATCAGAGCCCAATATAAAGCTAACATGATAGACCGTCCATTCGTCGACCTCCATATTTGACTCGTAGACCTAAGCAAGGCTTGGAATAAACATGGCCCGATCATCCACTCAAATCGAGTCATAAAACAAAGTTTGAAAAAACACAAATGCCTCCCATCAAGCTCAGTGGCACCAGGATCTACCTAGAGTAGATGTGATTTGATCATCTACACATCAAATCTTACCCTGAACACCAGAGGTTGTTCAAAAGCCCGACTTGGAGTAGCTGTGATGGACTACCTACTCGTCAACCATCGCTCTCAATACATGGACACGGCTGCACCTTGAAACATATGAAACTTACTTTCTCTACTCAATAATCCATTGTCCTTATTTTCTAGAAAGAGATACAAAGCACATTGTGTGAGATTTGACTATCTAACCCAGCATGGATGTGGTCTAACCATCTGTCATATACCTCCTTCCTTGACTTGGTTGGAAAAGCTACAATCACCAAGCGGACAAGAATCGACAATCCATTTTTCAAGTTTCATCCCTCATGCTGGGGGCAGAGTCCCATTCTATGAGAAAACGTGGTTCGATCGTTCATTTGACAACATTAGCCTCGATAGGGTAAATGAAATACAAATAAAGGGTGAAAATACGACCGCTCTCAAAGAAAAACTCTAAGTCCTTGAAGTGGACTAGAGTACTCTGAGTCCCCAGAGTGCGGACTAGAGTATAAACGATCTAAAAATCTCTAAGTCCCCGGAGTACGGACTAGAGTACTTTGAGTCCCTAGAGCGTTGACGAGAGTATAACGACATAAAAATCTCTAAGTCCCCAGAGTGTGGACTAGAGTACTCTAAGTCCCCAGAGCGTGGACTAGAGTATAAACGACTTGAAAATCTCTAATTCCCTAGAGTGAGGACCAGAGTACTCTAAGTCCCCGGAACGGAGACTAGAGTATAAATGACTTAAAAATCTCTAAGTCCCCAAAGTGTGGACTACAGTACTCTGAGTCCCCAGAGTGTGGACTACAGTATAAATGACTTGAGAAAAATCTCTAAGTCCCAGAAGCGGACTAGAGTATTCTAAGTTCCTAGAGTGCGTACTGGAGTATAAATGAATTAATGATAATCTCTACGTCCCAAACTATGGAATAAAGCATAAACCGTTTGACAAATCTCTAAGTCCCCAGATTGTGGATCGAAGCATGAACACAAATTGGGCATGAGTCGACCGAGGGGAGAATAACACTAAGTCACCAGAATGCAGAGTGGTGTATAAACATCGATAAATAGACGAGTGGATTACTACCGTTCTCTATTCCGCAAACTTCGGCCTAAAATAGACAGGAGGAGTATTAACTCGCTATGGATGGAGTTCGACCATCCGATTAGTGGCCTGGCCAAATCAATGCTGGAAGCAGGAGTACGAATCACTAAAAGCTAAATACGACAGCTTACCGTAGCTCTAGCTTGGCGTTTTTTACAACTTAAGGCAATGACTACAGGGAGAACTCAATACATAACCAATCAAAACGGCATCCAAAGCTACGGACGACCGACTATATCATACCTCAAACCGAGGTTCAATACCGATCCACACCAATAAATACGAATGTGACTTGGATGTTCCTTGAGAAACTATGACCTCCAGAGTGTGGAAAGGAGAGTAAACCACGAAGACGGTCAAAAATTCTCTAGCACCCTCCTTCGATCCATTAGGAGGAGTATGAAACTGGATGAGCATGACCTGACTGCATTTGAGCCAACTTTACCTTAAGATCTGATTACAGAACATGAACCAAAGTGGACACAACTGACCGTCCAGTGTCCAAATTACGCCTTGAAACTGACGAGGCATCGAAGTATTCCTCTTGGAATGAAAAACCATAATACAATCCGGGATAGGCGAGACCCCGCCTCCCATCGACTAACCTGATCCCACGATTCAATGGAAAAGAGACTAAAGCTAAAGTGGACATGGCTGGCCTTCCTACTTATCAATATATGCCCCAGATCTAGGGGCACGAGAGAGAAGCAGGATGAATGTGAACCGACTATTCACCGACCAACTCTATGCCTTTGGAGTTTAGGTGGGAATATAAACATTGCTAGGAGGAGACTCAACCGTCCATGCAGTATATTTATTAACCCAAGACTGGGAGCAGACGCATGGTCATCCAAAAACTAGCTACGATAGCTTAATATTGAAACTTATATGTAGTGCTTACAGCTACTCAAGGCTACAAATGAAAGAATGCCTAGAGATGGAATCATTAAATCGATACTTAAGGTCGTGGGCAACTGGCAGTCACTCCAACCCGAAGGACGGGTAAAGGATCATGAATGCATTGAATAGAAAGTGCGTTACTCGAACGTATAAGAAAATTTAAACTCATAGCAAGATCCAGCTACACAGCTGCACGCAACTCGAGGCTGACCCCCACTCGACATTTCCTTCAACGTGCTTTTAGCCTGATCTTTGGCCATTTGCAGATAATCGATTAAAGCATTCAAATCCCTTCACTATTGGACTTAATAAATCATGGCAAGACACTAGGATTCGACCAGAGTAACCATCAACGTTGACCGTCCTGACCATATTTCACATTGACTGTTATGCAAAATAGTTACATTTGAACTCGAAGAATTAGGGATTGCACCCGCTAAGCTGACAGCCGACATTACCGCCAGCCATGACGACCCTTTTCGGGTGCTGAATGTCAGATCACAGCTTAGTACAATGATGATAAAAGAATTAGTTGGATTTTTCTGAATAAATGATGAAACGTTCCCTTAGACCCATTCTGACATGCATGTGTGATTTCACCAACTATTGTAAGCCATGCATTGGATATCGACCTGAAGCCAGAAAAGCTAGCGCAATGTCTATTGATTTCATCATGAAAGCTCCACTCTTACTTTTAGGCTCACCCCATCAATGTCTATGCTTAGCAGCCGTTGCGACAGGGCATACAATGACCTGAGACGTCTGAAAGACTAGTTAAATAGAATATCAAGCTAAGCCAATTCGATATCACTTATTTCCCTCGAAGGGCTATCTAAGGATGGAAATTAGCATTCCTCATACCCGAATTCACTGCATCAGACGACTACTCGAAGAGTAGTAGAGAACCAACCAACAGACGGAAAATGTGCATGGATGCAGCATCTAGTGATCAGTGTTATGGCTCAGGAGTCATGTTAATGACTCCTGACGAACGATCTATCTGCTACGTCCTGGAATTCGTTTTTCCTATAACAAACAACGATGCTTAGTATGAAGCCTCGACTGCCAGCCTCAAACTTGGTAGAGGATTTAGAGTGGAAACTTTACATATATTTTGTGATTCTCGATTGATAGCATGCAAAGTTAAGGAAGTTGATCTTGCCAAGGGGCAGTGTCTTGCTCCTTATCTCGGCCAGGTCCAAGAGCTACTAGCTGACATCACGTATTACATCATTACACACATACTCAACGAACAAAATGAAAAGAATCCAGTCACTAGACAAGCTGGCCAGTTTTAGGGACGCGCAATGGACATACATTGTTTTGGTTGAAATACTTAATATTCAAAGCATTGACGGATGGAGAACGGCTAGATCTTGGAGACAGATCCAGAAAAGGGGTCATGGTTGACTCCTATCGAAGACTATCTAAAATAAGGAATTCTTACTGAACGGAGGAATGGAAAACAACACATCCTCCTCAAAGCTTCACACCAAATCATCCAAGAAGAAGTCAAGTGTAGAAAGGAGTTTATCCATTCCCATGCTTTGGTGTATCACCCATGATGACATCAAATGAGTCTTGAGTGAAGTCTATGAAGAAGAATGTAGTGATTACATCAGGAGAAAAACCCTGATAAAGAAAATACTCTGCTATGGGTATTACTGGCCAACTATCAATACAGATGCAGTTGATCATGCTAGACAATGCGACAAGTGCAAGATGTTTGCAAAAATTCCAGGAGCGCCACCGATGGAAATTACTCAAATGGCTAGTGCATAGCTATTTGCACTTGGGGGCATTGACATCATCTTCTTACCGATCCTAAAGGTGATGCGAAATACACCATCATAGCAGTTGATTGCTTAACCGAATGGGCAGAAGAAGAACTTTTAACCATGACCAAGATGAAGAAAACAATTAACTTCATTGCCCGTAACGTCATTTGTCCTTATGACCTTCCATGATCCATTATAACTGCAAGTGGACAGGTTAAAGCTGTGAACAAAATCATAAAGTCTGTTTTGAAAAGAGGTTTGTAAAAGGCTAGAGGTAAATGGGCAGACGAACTCCCAACAACATTATGGGTTTATAGAACTACCCATGAGTCTGTGACTGGCCGTACTCCATTCGTTCTTGCTTACTGCTCTGAGGTCGTCATCCATGTGAAACTTGAAGTCCCCTCTCATCAAGTGGCTGATTACAACCCTTGTTTCACAAAAAATACAAATAAAGAATCGCAATTGAATTGCAATTAAACTAGATGGAATTGGTGATGACTTATAAGCATATAAAACGCATCGGGAGCCAATGGCAAGAACATGTACCATAACATGCATGTGTACATCCGAAAAAGTTCGACTTCTTGAAATCAACAGAAATTGAATTCTCACTTAAGGTTATTAAGAAAAGGCCCGATCAAATAGTCGAAGCTTACTAACCCTCCGGACATGGATGGCCACTGATGAACTACAACCTTGGATTTATAATATTGGGAATCGACCAAGCATCATTGTGACCAAAGAAGGATACGGCATCTTAGGAGGATAAAATTGAAGGATAATGACTATTTAGGAAAAATGATGGATTTCTTTTTGGAAATAAGGAATACTCGCTGATTCAAAGCGTGTCGTATTGGTCACACGACAAACTTTATAGGGCAAATGTAACCTGGGGCCTTGGCCCGGCTACAAGGCGATAGTTGAAGACATTATCGTTAGTACAAGACAAGATTCTGACTAAGAAAAGTTGATGATATATGTGTTTGATGAAATCGATGGGTTTTGGCGTTTATGTGCGGTGTGGTAGGTATGGTTCAACACATATCACTCGGTCCAAGTCACTCAACGCACGTCGCTCGGTCCAAGTCACTCGACACGCGCAGCTCGGTCCAGATCTCTCGGCAAGCGTCGATTGGTCAGTTGAGTCCTCGTATCCCGACATGTACCGCTCGACCAAGGGAAGTGAAGTCACACATGGCTCGGTCAGATTAGAGCGGGACGTGCAGCTCGGTCGGCGATGCAAGTCACTTACAAAAGCCGACACTGCTTTACTTCGAGGTCCACTACAAGCTACCCCGAGTCCTTTAAGAGACCGCTTCGAGTTAGTTACCCAAATGACCACCGTTCCACCATCCTGGGTCGACCTTTGCCAATCGGAGTATATCGCTCGGTATTCCTGGTTGGGTCAACTTGGGGTTCCGACATATGGGCCAAGGTACATTGCTCCTAGGCCTGAGAAGGAAGTCCAGCCTATCTTCGTCTATAAATAGAGGGACAAGGGAGTAGTGAAAAAGGACCTTTTTGGAAGAACACTGGGAAGACTGTGCCAATTTTTTGTACTCTCCTCTTTTTAATTCAAACTTGTATTCGAGTAATTTTTACGGATTGTGTCTATATTCAAGTGATTGAGGAAGTAATAAAGAATTAACACAAAGTGGATGCAGGCAATTACGTCGAACCACTATAAATCTGGTGTTCTCGTTTTTGTTGTTCTTTTTGGCATTGAATTACAATATTTTTCTGTTCTAATTTACTCTCTTCATTAATCTCTCTATATAATTCTACTCAAGGGTGTTAATGACCAATGTTGGTGCTAACACTCACATTAGCCTAAAGTGAGATGAAGAGCACGCTTATGCTGGAAGTTTGAGGTAATAAGAAGACCCAATAAGTGGAGCAAAGGGTAGCATGGGCATGGTGGAAATTACGCATGTGACTTTCATTCGGTTGCTCAGTAATAGCTATGAGTTCCATGCACTTAGTACGAGTGTCTTTCGTAGACACCATTGCCTTCTATGTAGGGAGCTATATATGTCATCCAGATGCACAATGGTTGCTCTATGCATCTTTCATAGATACAATTGCCTGCTGTGTAGGGAGTTTTATAGCATCTGGTCCGCAGTAAGGTCTATGGAGTAGCAGGCTGATCAAAAAGGATAGAACTAGGGTACATCCTAATTACAAGAATAGGAATTCAGCCTAATCAAAGCATAATTCAACAACAAGTGCAAGCAATGAAGGTTAATCTATCTTATAAATTAAGAAATATTTAATCGTGCTTATTTCCAGTTTATTTCTTTCCTACTTCCTTTGTTATCCTTATTTATGCTAGAACTGTTATAGAATCTATTACTTTTATCTTGCTTAAAGACTTTAGTAATTACTATCATACATTAGACTTTTAGTCTAGCTCACTCCTCTATTTTCCCTTTTTCCCCCATAGGTAAACAAGGAAGAGGAAAATAGATTACAGTTGCTTGGAGATTTTTTGGAGGAGTTTGCTACCATGTATTTCCTTTCTTCCAGCTTTTGTTCTTTCTATGTACTGGCTTATTAAAAGGGATATTATGTACTCTAATTTTTAAGACTATGAGATTTTGTTTCATGTGACATTGGATTTTTTAGACATGTTTGTGGTATTTGATATTTGACTTATTTATGAAGCAATTATGAAGTTTTGTTTTAATTAATTTATTATTTTAAGCTACCGTTGTTTTTATCTATTTTGTCTTGTGAATCTTAGTCTCTATTAGCTTTAGTTATACCTACGACGCACCACACCTTTTAATATGTCCTTTTGGGTATATATTAAGGGGTGTGGGTTGTTTCACCAGGTATCAGAGCCTAAACTTACATGAATCCTAAAAAATTATTTTAAAACTAAAGTATTAAAAGTATTTTTCAAAAAAGAACTCTTTGAAATAGTTTTTAAGTATAAAAGAGTTTTTATAAAAAAATCCCCTCAAAATCCAGTTCAACCTTCTTTCGATTCTTCTGAGCCTAAGTTTTCTGTTCTTTACATAGCATGGCTGACTGGTTCTATAGAGCTATGGTACTAGAGGTGCAAACTATGACGACGCGACTGTTCGACGCTCGAAAACCGACATAAATACGTCCACTGTATCAACTGCCGAGCAATCGTAGGCCGGAAAACCGTACCGTTAGGGTTAAAGAGGAGGTAGAAGATAGAAGAAGAAAGAAAAAGATAGAACATAACAAAAAGAAACAACAGAACAATATCAGAACCTCACAATCGCAGCGGAACAACATAAAATAGATAAATGAATAATCTTTAAACAAAGAACTATATCAATTATTACATTACATCATATTTCATTACATCATCAGAGTGTACAACAACAAACAGCGGAAAAGAAATACTATATACTAGTGAATACGCCATGCCATCTAGCTTTCCTCCAGCAACTCCTGAATCCCACAATATCCTGATAAACCCAACTCTAGACTGCCCGTGTGGAAATTGGTGGGCACCCAGAGTTTAGGAAGGAAAACAATAAACTCCGAGTCAGTCATGTGACTGGTGTGAGAACTAAAACGGTTTATTTTTAAAACAAAGTACAGGATAATTTTAAAATAGATTCGCAATGCTTTTTAGAAAATGAGACTACCATAAGGCCTCCCACACACATACACAATGCAAACGCAGAATCGGAGGAGATTTCTCCTTATGATAGTCAAAGATGCTTGATATGCATTAAGAAGAAACATTTGACATAATTACTAGTGCATAGTGTAGAAAACATTTCGAAAGTAAAGATATAAATCTTAGCCAGCATAGGCATTCCGCACTTATGCCTACTATAGGTACCATCCAAACAGTGGTGACCACCATAAGTGAATGATAGGTTCTACAACTAAAACCATACAAGATCGTATTGTTTCTTTGGATTTCCAACAAATGGTCAGGCCAAGGAACTTCCCATTGCCACATGGGTACGCCTCTGGAAAGACGACCCAAGAACCTAACCGGATCTCTGCCAACACAAGGCCCGGTTAACCCTAACTAGGTAACTACTGACACGAATATGTCATTCCCCGATCGTAACCGATCTATATCCGAGGATCCTCGATTTCCAACAACCACAAAGCAATAAATTTGCAGCAACAACATAGGTTAAGTATCTGGGCTCCATACCATGATACCACCTCCATCCAGAAGGAATGACATACACTAAAGGGGCGCTACCCCCCAATAACCTTGCCGCATCCTTCCTGTTTTGACCATTTCCAGGGTGTGAGGTCCGACGAAGTCTCGTCCACAAAGCCACGCTTTATATAAAAGTTGTGCTTTTTTCACATATGCCCAACAGCACTTCGTATGCCACATTACCAATTTGGGAATGTATCACTAGTAACCATCAACTACATAACCTCTAGGGTGTTAAGCTAAGAGAATAAATTCTCCGCCACCAACGGAAATATATTTGACAGAAACCAGCTTTACACCTCAAATTGTAACGTCAGACACACATCCATACAAGTCCGTTCCGGGACCGAACGAAACCGAAGGCACTTACAAAGAAGTCCTTGCAATCCGGATGTTCACTAATCCCGACCGGACTTCCCATCACAAAGGATAATAAATTTCTATATCGGAGATCAACCGATGCAGAAATATTTGATGGTAATCCTTCTTTTTTCACAAATATCCGGTCTTCAACACCGGTCATCAAATGCAATCCATAACGACGTATCACATATTCGGAATGGGTTATACGACCCCAAGGTCCTTTCCTGGCTAACCCGAATAGTGAGCGCTTATTCAAAAATAAGTGTGGCATTCAAATTCAAGCAATCATAACAAATACCTATTTAAAGGTAAATATTGATAGTCGGATTAATTAACTATCAATAGGCGTGTTCAACAGCACCAAATTCCAAATAATTTCCCAAATTATTTATTTTCCAAAAATATCTTTACTAGATATATAAATTCCATACTTCAACCATTTGAAAACAAATTTCAATCATTTTCCTTACGCGGAAAAACTTTCATCTCAACATGTTTCATTTAAACCAATTAAATAAATCCTTAACGATTTACTTTATATTTACGTTCCAAATCCGTAAATTAATTCCCACACTTCAAAAATAAATCAACGTTTATTTTTAAACAAATTTCCCTTCCCTTTTATAAATTCCATAGTGAATTTAAATTTCCAAAATATTTATGAAAATACGATTTCCAAAACCGATTTCTAATATTCATTTTCAATTTATCTTTAAAAGATAAAGTCTCAAAATATTCAGTTCATATTGGAAAACATTTCCATACTTATTTAATAATAAGTAACTTACAAATCCATTTATTTTCAACTCTTGGAAAATATTCAATATACTTAAATCGAAATTAAGTGTATATTTCATTCTTTAAAGAAAACGTGCGCTTAAACACATTTATTTGGGCCCAAAACGAATGTTGCGTAAAACAGCGTTACAACGACCCAAAATCACTAGTATAGGGATTCGAAATTAAGATAGATATATAAATCCCAATACTACGTAAAACATTTCCTTTCAGAAATCATTTACTATAACAACAGTGTTATAGTCCACCATTTCCTTATTTCTCGAAAACGTCTATTTCAACAATAAATGTTGAAATCTATGATTTCGATAGTTAATCCATTTTAAAGCATCTTTAAAAAAATAACTTCATTTGATAATATTCATTTTCGCAAAACATATCCATTTTGTTTAATAATATATTCACTGTTCAAAATCGTGAATATACTTCACTAACCAAATTCAATATTTTCTACACATTTTATTTCAAGGATAATTCGCTATCCGAAATCGCGAATATATCTCCTTTAATAACCTTCTATATTAAATTTATCAAATTCAATTGATTTCAGATTTATAAACAATATTTATAAATTCCATTTCTATTTATAAAAACTTCAATTATAAAATCCCTTTTATAAATCAATTCAATTTATAACTCAACTTTATACCCAAAATCCGATTTATAAGTTAATTATTTATAAATCTTTTATTTTACAAAATCTATTCATTTCATAACTTTACAATTTATAAATCTATAAATTTTATTCACTTGTGGAATCCATTTATACTTCATTTTAACACTTATAAAAACTCGGTTTATAATTCCTATATTTTTAATTTATAAATATTAATTTTAGAAATCTTTTATATACACAGTTTATAATAATTCCAAAAATCTCGATTTAAATAAACCAATCCTTTTAATAATTTACAAAACGTTATTCAAAACTTATATAACTCCAAAATCATACTTAAGTACTATTTTCCAAAAATATAACTTTTATAACAATAAAATTATAACGTTTATTTATTTTAACAATTTAAAATTTAATAAAACATATACTTTCGAAATCACTAAAAAAAACTCTTTTTTTTAAAAAACAAAATCATTATTTTAAAACTTCAAAAATGGATCCGATGATGCGACAACACCAAATAGTCAATCACGACAACAAACATCATATATCATCATATGATAATCAACAAACATCAAAATATCTGTAATCAAATAAATATTGGTGAGGAATCCAGTTGGATCCCTCCAACCTGTTTCCCTGCATTCACAGATGTTAGCACAATACCAATTCTGTTCCAGTACGGAATTATCATGGTATATGGGATTTATAAAAATATTATCCGCTTAATAGACGGTGCAATAGGGTCTCATCCGCTATATAATGCGGGAAATCAACTCCAAGTACATATATAATACCAATTCCAATCAAGATGGAATTATCGCGGTATATGTTTTTAATAAATAACCTCCGCTTACTAACGGCGCATCATGTCTATTTTAACAATCAATAGATAATAATCATCATCCAAGCATTCAATCAACAATTTAAAATCTAACTATTTAAAATTTAAATCGAAACAATTCGATTGAGTGAGAAGTTCTCACCTTGAGTTTTCGATAGCAATTTGTAGCGTTTTATTTCGAATAAAATTAAACGGACGTTTAATTTTACCCGAAATTTTCGCTAGCTCCAAACGACTCCAATCCTATTCCATTGCATAGTGCTCGTCACAACGAATCCAACGCAACTGGTTTCGTAATTTTTTGATCTCGTATGAAAAAGATATAACATTTTAAAGATAATACAATTTATTATAAAATTAACTACACAATTTTATTTTATTTTAAACCTCCATACATCCAGACCGTTGATTTCGCAACCGCTGATCTAGGCCATTCGTTCCTTCTTCTTTCCCAGGCTATAGAAAACGCACGAAACCTATACATTGATTCTTCCTATCGCCTGCCGCATCCACCACGAACGCCGAGAACTCGATCGAACACCACAGACGCGCGCGCCTACCAGAGCTCCACCTCTGGCCAGAGGGCGACGAAGTCCGGTCGTCTCCATGCCGTGAAAATGAGCACGAACGCACGTGCATTACCCAAATCGCCATCGATTTGCTTGGCTATATAACATCTCAGCCTTATGGATTTAAAGCCCTTCCAATGCTCTTCGATTTTCCACTTGAAAGTTTTCAAAAATACTGAATGGATTGAAAGAGATTAAGGGGAGAAGATTGGCCATTTTCGGCCATAGGATATGAAAGTGGCGGCTGCACTCTTGACCTAGGGTTTTGCAAGTTTGAGATAGTGAGGCTTCTTTTTATAGAAAATTATCGAAAAACACTATTCCTTTCAGATTTTTCAAACTCCGATTTACGCACGGTGACCAGCATTTCTAGGGTTTATCCCACGTTCCGAACACAATGGAATAGGTTTCGGAAGCTAATTCGATCATTTGTGCGAGTTACGGCAATAAACGATCAATTTAAATTAAATCGATTTAAACTAATCTCTACGCGTTTTGGCTTGCCCCGGACAAATGGTAAATCCGATTGACACGAAATTTGAAAGCATACAAAAATATCACATTACGGATCCGATGAAACTAGTTTCGCTGAAATCCGAGACTGTTTGAAAAATGGCTATTTTAACTCGTCAATTAAATAGTAAAATATTCAATTTTCACAAATTAACTTTTAATTCGAATTTAAAAGTTCTATAACATCATTCTAACTCCAACATGATATAATAAAATTTTACAAATCAATTTTAATCATATTTAACACAATTTCCAATTATTTCTGTATTTCTAAATATTAAATTATCGATTTAATTATTCAATTAAATCCAATTATTCGGAATAAAATTATTCGACTGTTTAATTTCACTTATTAATATTTAAAATAAATTAAATATACAAATTTTAATTAACAGAAATCCTGGGTTGTTACAGAAACGCAAGCACCCAATAAAACACTGGTAGGTGGAAATCACTTTAATCCACCTACACCATCTGTTTTTTCTAAGCTATGCAAGCACTTCACTAGCATAGGGGCGGAACGTTTTCTGGCACAAAGTATTTCAAGGAGACAGAATCTAGGTTAGAAGATACGGAATGAAAGTATATGCGGTTAGGCTTGGAGGACCGTCAGTGGATTCAACCTACTTACTGGAAGTTGAAGGGACAACTTAAGGTGGTTCCTACAAGCTCTAAGAAATAGTGGTGGAAGGATAAAAAGGATAAGAGGAAAGAAAGGGGACCTCAGAAGCGAATCAAAGAAAATGGGAAATGCAAGCATTGTAGAATGAATGGTCATTACGCAAATGACTGTAAGAAGGAAGGAATGGAGGGAAGGTGTTTCATTGTAGATAGCTTGGTCATTTTAGTAAAGTATGTCCTCAGAAAGCGGGGCAAGCAGTAAGCGCACCTGCAGCACAGATTCAGACTTTGGATACAACATCATCCAGCAGTAGGGCAAATCGAGATAGGAAAATTTGGTTTCTATTTTGATTTTCCCATTCAGACCCTTTTCGATCCTAGAGCATCACACTCTTTCATCTCTAGTTCTTTGGTAGATTGTTTGCACTTAGACATCTTTTTAGTAGTAGACCCCATTGTTGTTTCAAAACCCATGAGATGATTGGCACTCTTGTCTATGGTTTATAGGGGTTTGAAAATTTATACATAGGTGTATAATTTGACTATGACGCCTATAATTTGGGATTTTCGGGGTATGGGATGATTTTTGGAATAGATTGGCTATCCATATATAGAGCTATATTAGGTTGCAAGAGGAGAGTCATTGGACTAGAGACAGGCATCGGTAGGACTCTCGAGATTTCTTACGACCCACAAGGGTCAGTTATGTCGAGGTTCCTTTATTCCCTTAACTCATCATCAGTGTCAGATTCATTTCCCGTCATCGGTGATTTTTCTAGACATCTTTGAGGAGGTTAGGAGACTATCCACCATAAGAGAGAGATTGACATCAGGAATTATTTGGCTAGCCAGTAGCATTACCTGTAGGGCATATGGTGCTTAGGGAAAGGAAGGGATTGAGCAAGCAGATCCATAAGCTTTGGAGAAAGGTTTCATAAGAAGGAACATATTGAAATAGGGAGGTCGTTTCCGCTACCAAAGCTGGTGATTCTCTTCGAGATTGCTTTGACTATAGAGAATTGAATAAGCTCACAAAGAAGAACCATTATCCACTCTCTAGGATAGATGATCTTTTCAACGAGTTAGTTGGCTCTTTAGTGTTCTCCCAGCTTGATTTAGCCATTGAATTTCATTAGTTTAGGGTCGCTAATGATAACGTTGATAAAACCGCACTTCAGACACTAAACGGATTCTTTAAGTGGTTCGTCATGTCTTTTGGGCTAACAAATACCCCAGCTATTCTATAGATTTGATGAATCATGTTTTTAGAAATGTCCTAAAATAAAGTTCGTGGTGGTATTCATGGTCGATATTTTGGTGTTTTCCAAGAAGTATGGAAGAGCATGCTATGCATCTAAAGGTGGTTCTTTGTACCCTTCATGTTCGTTAGTTGAGGAGCAGAGTTTTTGAAGTATCACTTTTCAAGTGCATTTATTGGGGCATGGAGAATGTCTATATATGGTAGGGATTTAAGAAACGGTTTTATACATTTAGGATTGGGATTATGGAAATCCAAAGAGAGGTAGGCAAAAGTTAGAGATGTATAATAAAATTTAGTAGATAGGCAGAGAAGAAAGTCCATGTATACGTAATTGTAGAAATTATAATTATCTCAGACTAGTGGATTTGATGGTGATGCCTTAGAGTAAACATTAATATACAATCGGAACAAGAGTAAAAGCCTTTAGTTTAGGAAAAGTACTCTGAGGATAGTAAGTAGGAAGACCCACTTTATGCTAAGCCTAATAAAATGAAATTTTTGAAATTTAAAAGGTTGAATTTTTTTTGTAATTGTTGGAATTGAAAATTTTCATTATTAATATTTTCTTTTAGAAAATAAACATAGGGCTTTTGGAAAATGGTATGAAATTTAAGTTGGTTTTTCTATATTAAAAAAATTAGAATTCTTTTTGAACAATTATGGAGTGTGTATATATATAACTCACTAGTTTCACTATAAGTAAATAAAGATTTTAAACATAAAAACCTAGCGTGTGTCAAGTATCAAAAACGTAGATTACAACTTTTATAATTGTAACAAATGTTTTCATGAAAAATAAGTGGAGCATAGGCTATAACACTTTTGTTATAGTAAGTAACTCTCAAGAGAAATATTTTTACGTAGGTATATGAGATTTATTGGTATTTATGTAATTGAATCCATACACTAGTTTTTATTTTGGGTTGTAGTAATAGCGTTTTACGCAACATTCATTTTAACCCAAATAAAAATGTATTTTAAAAGGTAATTTCTAAGTAAAGAAACAAAATGGTTTGTAAAGTCACTTATTATTAATAAGTATAGGGAAGTTTTTTTTGCAGTTATGGAAATATTAAAATAGTTTTGAAGATCAGTTTTTCTGAAATGAAAATGTGTAAGTTAGATATTAGAAAATATTTATCATGGAAGAATATAATTTAAACATATTTTAATCTATTGGAATGAAAGAACGATGGTATGATTTTCTATGAAACGAATAAAAATGTTTTGTGCAACTTACAAGGAATACATAAAAGAAATATATAAGGTATGAAACACACCATATTTTGTATAGCCTATTTCAAAAAATATAAAATAAGTTTCTTGTAATTTCACATAAACATGAAACTCTCTTTTAAAAGGTTTATAGAAGATTTTAGCGTTAACAACTTCTCATAAGAGAAAGTAGTTCCAATACATTAAGTTATGAAACTATTAGATGCAATAAGAAACTGTTTTGAAAACATGTAAAGGATATTTGTAACGACCCAGGATTTTTATTAGTTAAAATTTGGATATTTAATTAATTTTAAATATTAATAAGTGAAATTTATTAGTCGAATAAATTTTATTTCGAATAATTGGATTTAATTGAATAATTAAATCGATAATTTAATATGTTAAATTATGGAAATAATTGAAAATTGGGTTAAATATCATTGAAAATGATTTGTAAAATTTTATTATAACATATTGAAGTTAGAATGATATTTTAGAACTTTTAAAATTGAATTAAGAGTTAATTTGTGAAAATTGAATATTTTAATATTAAATCGACTAGTGAAATTAGTCAATTTTTCAAACAGTCTCAGATTTCGACGAAACCAGTTTCATCGGATCCGTAATGTGATATTATTGTATGGTTTCAAATTTCAAGTCAATCGGATTTACCGTTTGTCCGGTGCAAGCTAAAACGCCTAGAAAATCGTTTAATCGGTTTAATTTTAAATCGAACGTTTATTGCCATAACTTGCACAAATGACTGAATTAGCTTTCGAAACCTATTCCATTGTGTCCGGAACGCGGGGTAAACCCCAAAAACGCCAGTCACTGCGCGTAAATCGGAGTTCGGAAAAATCGAAATGAATAGTGTTCGTTCGGTTCCCTATAAATACCCCCATAATTCTAAAAAAAACAAAAAAAATAAAACCCTAACCCTAGGAAACGCAGCCGCCACCATCAATTCGACGGCCAACGGTTCACCTTCTTCCTCCACGTTTTCCTCCCAATCTAGGCGAAATTAGATGAAGGCTCCAACTAACAAAACGTAGAGCACTCCGAGTACTCCACATCCAACGGTGATGATCATCATCGGAGGTCAGGATTCGCCAGAATCGACCGAGGAAGTGCTCACGGTCGCGCATGTTTTTCTCGACCATAATGGAGCCGAGCTTCATGCTGTTCCAGGCGATAGTGGCACTCGAGACGTGCTTCGAAGTGACGTAGTTCGATCAACCTGAAGGGGCTCGTGGTGGTCGCGAAATTTGGAAAGGGGGTGGCGGCTATGGGTTGCTCGACCTGGAACATGTACGTGAGAGGGGGAAGCATGTGGACGGGCCTGATGATGGGGTGATGGATTCAAGGGCTGTGATGAAGCTAGGTTTAAAAATTTATAATAAATGTTGTAATTTATATATATATAAATTCGTAAAACTTGTAAAATGCATATCTTTTTCATACGAGGTCGAAAACGCGCGAAACCAGTTGCGTTGGAATCGTATGGACGAGCACTACGCTATGGAATTGGATTGGAGTAGTTTGGAGTTAGTGAGAATTTCGGGTAAAATCGTTTAATTTTATTCGAAATAAATCGCTAAAACGAAATTGAAATCAAGGTGAGAACTTCTCACTCAATCGAATTAGTTTCGATTTTTATTTTAAATAGTTAGATTTAAAATTCTTGAATGCATGTTTGAATGATGATTGATATCTATTGATTGTTAAAATAGACATTATGCGCCGTTAGTATGCGGATGTTATTTATTAAAAACATATACCGCGAATATTTCATAAACAGTGAAATTGATATTATATATAATAGCAATATATATATATATATATATATATTGGCATATATGTATATATTGCAGTTGTTGATTTCCCGCATTGTATAGCGGATGAGACCCTATTGCGCCGCCTATTAAGTGGATAATATTTTATAAATCCCATATACCGCGATAATTCCGTACTGGAGCGGAATTGGTATTGTGCTAATGTTTGTGGATGTAGGGAAACAGGTTGGAGGGATTCAGCTGGATTCCTCAACTGTATTGATTTATTTACAGATATTTTGATATTTGTTGATTATCATATCGATATATGATATTTGGATGTCGTGATTGACTATATGGTGCTGCTGCATCATCGGACCCATTTCTGAAGTTTTAAAAATAATGATTTTTGTTCTAAAAGGAATTTTAAAGTGATTTTCAAAAGTATACGTTTTATTTAAATTTTGAATCGTTAAAAATAAATAAACGTTAAAATTTTAATGTTATAAAAGTTATAATTTTTGTAAAATATAACCAAATTAAGATTTTTGAAATAAATAGTGATTAATTTATAAAATGGTTTAATTGGGAATTTTGAATTATTATAAACGGTTTATATAAAAGATTTATAAAATTGATATTTATAAATTAAAAATACTGGAATTATAAAACGAGTTTTTATAAGTATTAAAAATGAAATAAAAATGGATTTCATAAGTGAACGCAATTTATAGATTTATAAATTGTGAAGTTATAAAATGGATAGATTTTGTAAAATATAAGATTTATAAGTAATCAACTTATAAATCGGATTTTGGCATTTAAAATGAGATATAAAAAGGATTTTTCTAAATAGAAGTTTATAAAAATATAAATGGAGTTTATAAACGTTGTTTATAAATCCGAAATCAATTGAATTTGATAAATTGGATATAGGAATATGTGAAAGGAATTATATTCACGATTTTGGACAGTGAATATATTATTTAATGAAATGGATATGTTTTTGGGGAAGGAACATTATGAAATGAAGTTGATTATTTTAAAGACGTTTTAAAAATGTGTTAATTATCGAAATCATAGATTTCAACATTCATTGTTGAAATAGACGTTTTCGAGATAGAAGGAAATGGTGGACTATAACATTGTTGTTATAGTAAATGGTTTCCGAAAGGAAATGTTTTGTGTAGTATTGGGATTTATATATCTATTTAAACTTTGAATCCCTATACTGTTGATTTTGGGTCGTCGTAACGATGTTTTACATAACATTCGTTTTGGCCCAAACAAATGTGTTTAAGAGAATGATTTCTTAAAGAATGAAATGTATACTTAATTTTCGATTTAAGTATATTGAATATTTTCCAAGTGTTGAAATTGAGTGGATTTGTGAATTACTTATGAATAAATAAGCATGGGAATGTTTTTCCAATATGAAATGAATATTTTGAGACCTTATCTTTTAAAGATAAATTGAAAATGAATAATAGAAATCGATTTGGATAATCGTATATTCATAGATATTTTGGAATGTAAATTCACTATGGAATTTATAAATGAAAAGGGGAATTAATTTACGGATTTGGAACGTAAATATAAAGTAAATCGTTAAGGATTTATTTAATTGGTTCAAATGAACCATGTTGAAATGAAAGTATTTCGCATAAGGAAAATGATTGAAATTTGTTTTCAAAAGTGATAATGGATTGAAAAGTGATTTGAAAATTTGTTTTCAAATGGTTGAAGTGTGGAAATTTTATATCTAGTAAAGATATTTTGGAGAGTAAATAATTTGGGAAATTATTTGGAATTCGGTGATGTTGAGCATGCCTATTGATAGTTAAATAATCCGACTATCAATATTTTCCTTTAAATAGGTATTTGTTGTGAATTTCTTGAATTTGAATGCCACACTTATTTTTGAATAAGCGCTCACTATTCGGGTTAGCCGGGAAAGGACCTTGGGGTCGTATAACCCATTCCGAATATGTGATACGTCGTTATGGATTGCATTTGATGACCGGTGTTGAAGACCGGATGTTTGTGAAAACGGAAGGACTACCGTCGAGTTACCCTACATCGGCTGATCTCCGATATAGAGGTTTTATCACCCTTAGTGACGGGAAGTCCGGTCGTGATTAGTGAATATCCGGATTGCAAGGACTTCTTTGTAAGTGCCTTCGGTTCTGTTGGATCCCGGAACAGACTTGTATGATTGTATGTCTGACATTACAAATTGAGATATAAAGCTGATTTCTTTCAAATATATTTCTGTTGGTGGCGGAGAATTTATTCTCTTAGCTTAACACCCTTCTCTGAGACGTACGAGGTCAGAGGTTATATAGTTGAAGGTTATTAGTGATATACTCCCAATTTGGTAGTGTGTCATGCTGAGTGTTGCTGTGAAATGATTATTGTTTGATCATTTGTGATAGGATCATTTATTTGATCATTTATCTTGGTGATCATTTTTATGATCATTTGTTGACCTAAAGCACGGCTTTTGTATATAGTGTGGCTTTGTGGACGAGACGTCGTCGGACCTCACACCCCGGAAATGGTCAAAACAGGAAGGATGCGGCAAGGTTATTAGGGGGTAGCGCCCCTTTAGTGTATGTCATTCCTTCTGGATAGAGGTGGTATCATGGTATGGAGACCAGATATTTAACCTATGTTGTTGCTGCATATTTTGTGGTTGTTGGAAATCGAGGATCCTCAGATAGATCGGTTACGATCGGGGGATGACATATTCGTGTCAGTAGTTACCCAGTTAGGGGTAACCCGGCCTTGTGTTGGCAGAGTCCGGTTTGGTTCTCGGGAACGTCCTTCCAGAGGCGTTCTCATGTGGCAATGGGAAGTTCCTTGGCCTGACCATTTTTTGGAAATCCAAAGAAACAATACGAAACCCTGTACGGTTTTAGTTGTAGAACCTATCATTCACTTATGGTGGCGCCCCACTGTTTGGATGGTAGCTATAGTAGACATAGTTCGAAATGTCTATGTTGGCTAAGATTTATATTCTATTTTCGAAATGAATTTTTCCTACACTATGCACTAGTAATAATATCAAATGTTCTTTTTAATGCGTATCAAGCATCTTTGACTATCATAAGGAGAAATCTCCTCCGATTCTGCGTTTGCATTGTGTGTGTGTGCGGGAGGCCTTATGGTAGTCTCATTTTTAAAAGCATTGCGAATTGACTTTAAAAATATTCTTCTATTTTGATTTTAACGATAAACTGTTTTGAGTTCTCACACCAGTCACATGACTGACTCGGAGTTTTTTGTTTTCCTTCCTAAACTCTGGGTGCCCACCAATTTCCACACGGGCAGTCAAGAGTTAGGTTTATCAGGATATTCAGGAGTTGCTGGAGGCAAGCTGGATGGCATGGCGTATTACTAGTATATAGTATTTCTTTTTCCACTGCATTGTTTGTTGTTGTTTGATGTTGTACACTCTGATGATGATGTAATGTATAAAATGTAATAACTGATATAGTTCTTTATTTAAAGATTATTCATTTATTTATTATATGTTGTTCCGCTGCGAATTGTGAGATTCTATTGTTGTTCTGTTATTTCTTTCTATTCTGTTCTATCTTCTTCTACCTTTTCTTCTTCTTTAACCCTAACGGTACAGTTTTCCGGCTTTCGATTTCTCGGCAGTTGATACAGTAGACGTATTAATGTCGGTTTTCGTCAACGAAAAATCGCAAACGTTACAATATTTTAAAGATATTTTAAAAGAAAATGGTTTGGTGAAAAAATAAATAAGTTTTTGAAATGAAAACTTTAATAAGACTAAAATTTGAAAATTCAAAACTTTATAGAAAATTATAAAAGTCTTTAAAACAGAGAGAGATATAAGTTTTAGATTTAAAAATTTGGAAGTTTTTCCCCTGGGTTTGGGAAATAATATTAATTGTCCAAGTATTACTGAAATTAATGGAAACTGAAAAGATAACACTTTTAAAGACAAAGATTTTATAATTTGATGTTTTAAAAAAATTTGAAAATAAAACAAGGTGAATAATATCAAACTAAACTCTAACAGGTAGAGCAGATAAGAATCATTTCCTAGGAGTAATGGAAAAGGTGTAAGGAGATAGCAGTAATTACTTTTAAAAGTAATAATGGAAGTTTTCGTAAAGTGTATAGGACACTAGTAAGAATCTAGGAATGTTGATTCATGAAGAAGAGTAAAATGAAATTAGTAGGATAGTAAGACAAGCATGGTTGAGAATGAGTATTCTTGATTTTGGAAGGACTTGGGAAAAGCATCTTTCTTTAATGGAATTCATATGGTAGTAGTTTTCAAGTTAGCATTGGAATGGCACATTTTGAAGTTCTTTTTGGCAAGGCCGTGTAAGACATCTTCATGTTTGTTGGAGTCTACGGAACGGTTGCTTCTTGATTCCGACATGGTTAGTGAGATTTCAGAGAGGACTAATTTGAATAGGAGAAAATTCATATTGATAATAGGTTTTAGAATTTCCTTTTTCCATCTTTAGTTTGAATAGGTTCTTTCGTTTATTATCCTTTGGGAGGATAGAACATAGAATTTAACCTATGGATGGTAGGATTTGGTGTAATCTGTTAATAGAACATGTTACGAATAATGTATGCTAGTGGTTGCAAGTGTTTGACAGGGGATGCTGATGGATTCATTGGTACACCAGGCACTATTATTCTTTAGGTACAAGCCTAACTAGGACACTAGAGCATATGTATATGGATGTGTGTGCATTTTTATTTTATTTGTATAGTTGTTATAAATGGATATTTATCACATGATTGTTGCATTTGGATGATGTCTGTAGCTCGCATATAGAATTATCAGTTATCATTAGGAAATTTTTGCATTCATTTGGATACATGACACATACATGATTGCATAAAAAGAGGTTAACTGAATAAGTGGACTGCCTAATATTTTGCATTAGTTAGGAACATTTACCTACACTAATTACATAAGCATCATAAATTGCATTAAAAAAACCTAAGAACAATAGATGAATGGTTGATGATTGAGCAGTTGGTTGCAGAATTGGATGAAAACATTTGGTGCATTCTTTTATCCTTAGAGATTTCAGAGACGAAATCCCTTAAGAAGTGGAGAGTGTAATAACCCAAAATTTAACCCATAATAATTAATTCGTTAATTAACTAAATAGCAAGATAACTTTGTGAAATTATCAGAATTGAGTCACGGGAGTTGCACCATTGTGCCCGTGGTAATTTTCTGGTCAATTTCCATATACAGAACGTCAGAAACCGAGAAACCGAGCTAGTATGACTAAGTTATAAAATAAACAAAATAAGCAAGAATCGAATATATATATATATATATATATATATGCAGGTTGACGATCTGGTCGACCCGCCTGCTATTTTTGGGGCGAACGAACGATTTTCGTTCGTTCGAATGATGGTATGATTTTTTTTAAATCGACTGACGTGTTTTGCATTCTTCTGACCAATCTGGTCCATTTATTTTTCATCCTAGAGCCCCTATTCACCTCATGACGTGGTTGCATCCTATTCAACCCCAAATCCAACGGTCTGAGATCAACCACTACCCTAATAAATAAGACCCTAGGCCTAACACTTTTTCTCATTCTACTTTTACTCCGCTTGGGTTCACCTTTTCAAGAAGGACCCTAAAAGGAAATTTTTTCCAATGAGAGAATCTAATAAAAATATTTTAACAACCCCAAGTGAAGGCCTAAAGGGAAGAGCTAAGGACCAGAGGTGAATGATCGTAATTATTTTATGATTTTTTAAGTAATTTAAAATAATAGGGTTCCTAATGGTTGTAGTTTTACTACGATTTTTGAAATAACATTTTTAGCAGTTTTATTTACGTTTTTAGGAATTATTTTCAGTTTATTTCTTTCTAACTATTCTTTTCAGCTAATTTTAGTTATTTCTGTTAATTATGGCTTTTCCATTTATTTACAGTATGTTAATCTATTTACTGTTATTTATGTGTTATTTACATCTTCTTCACACGCCTTGGATTATCTCCTATTTTCAGTTTTTTTAATTTCTCCTTCTTCTTCGCATATCGATTAGAATAGAATTAACACGAAATTGGATTAAATTGTAAGAATTTTAAAATAACAAAGATAAGATGCAAATTATAAAGACTGTAATAAAATGAAATTAAGACTGAAATTATGCCTAATTATGATATTACTTGGATTAAATTAAAGAGACTGACCTATTTATAATTATGAAATGTAAATTATAAAGATTGTAATATAAATGGAATTGGATTGAATTATGCCTAATTATGATTAGAGTTGGACTAATTGATTGGCCTAGTTATAACTTAGAATTATAACTACAAAAGAGTAAAAGATGAAAGAGGCTTATTTTCACACTTAGACCTTAGGTTAAGTAATAAGCATGATTATAATTTAGGTTATAATAAGAAAAAGAACAAAATAAGGCTTATTTTAAGACTTATCATAAATTAATAAGCACAGATAGTAGAGAAAAGTGTAAAGGCTTATTTAGATAATTTATCTTAGTTAATAAGCGAAGATGAAAGTAGGACTTGTACCAAATAGCATTCCCTGTTTGACGATACGGTGGTCTCACATTAGCCTGAAGTGAGGCAAGGGCACACTAATGTAACGCCCCGGAAATTTTCGACTTTCGAAAATTCAACATCGATACTCACTTTATCGGCTGCCGAGAAATCGAAGGCCAAAAACCCGAAATGTTATGGTTTAAGAAGAAGAAAAGAAAGAAGAAGATGTAGAAGAAGAGAGGAGAAGGATAGAAGATGGAGGGAAAAGAAAACAGAGAATAGAAAATAGAACGAAAAGAACGGAACAGAAAACAACAGAACAATAACAGAATCTCACAATTCGCAGCGGAACAACATATAATAATAAATGAATAATCTTTAAACAAAGAACTATATCAGTTATTACATTACATCACATTTCATTACATCATATCATCAGAGTGTACAACAACAACAACAATGCAGCGGAAAAAGAAATACTATATACTAGTAATACGCCATGCCATCCAGCTTGCTTCCAGCAACTCCAGAATATCCTGATAAACCTAACTCTTGACTGCCCGTGTGAAAATTGGTGGGCACCCAGAGTTTAGGAAGGAAAACAATAAACTCCAAGTCAGTCATGTGACTGGTGTGAGAACTCAAAACAGTTTATTTATCTTTGAAAACAAAATACAGGAATATTTTTAAAGTCAATTCGCAATGCTTTTAAAAATGAGACTACCATAAGGCCTCCCGCACACACACACAATGCAAACGCAGAATCGGAGGAGATTTCTCCTTATGATAGTCAAAGATGCTTGATACGCATTAAAAATAACATTTGATATTATTATTAGTGTATAGTGTAGAGAAAAATTCATTTCGAAAGTAGAATATAAATCTTAGCCAGCATAGACATTTCGAACTATGCCTACTATAGCTACCATCCAAACAGTAGGGCGCCACCATAAGTGAATGGCAGGTTCTACAACTAATACCGTACAAGTTTCGTATTGTTTCTTTGGATTTCCAACGAATGATCAGGCCAAGGAACTTCCCATTGCCACATGAGAATGCCTCTGGATGGACATCCCCGAGAACCAAACCGGATCTCTACCAACACAAGGCCGGGTTACCCCTAACTGAGTAACAACTGACCGAATATGCCATCCCCCGGTCCTTTGGGACCTTTTCACCGAGCGCTCCTAATCAGTTCACACAATCATAACAAAGTGTTTTCAACATGAGTAAGCATCTGGGCTCCATACCATGATACCACCCTTTTCCATAAGGAAATGCACACATCCTAAAGGGCGCTACCCCTCATAACCTTGCTGCTTCTTTCCTGTTTTGACCATTCACGGGGTGTGAGGCTCGACGAAGTCACGTCCACAAAAACATACTTTATACAAAAGCCATGCTTTGGGTCAACAAATGATCATAGAAATGATCATCAAGATAGACGATCAAATAAATGATCCTATCACAAATAATCAACACAATGATCATTTCACAACAACACTCAGCATGTCACATTACCAAATTGGGAATATATCGCTGATAACTTCAACTATATAACCTCTGAGCTCGTACGTCTCGGAGAAGGGTGTTAAGCTAAAAGAATAAGTTCTCCGCCACCAACAGAAATATATTTGAAAGAAATCGTCTTTATATCTCAACTTGTAATGTCAGGCATACTATCCATACAAGTCTGTTCCGGGCTCGAACAAAACCGAAGGCACTTACAAAGAAGTCCTTGCAATCCGGATATTCACAATCCTGATCGGATTTCCCATCACTTAGGGAGTCTCTATACCGTTGCAACTCAGTGCAGAGACAATCGATAGGTCATCCTATCGCTTTCGCAAATACCGGGTCTTCAACACCGATCTTCAATGCAATTCACAACGACGTATCACATATTCGGAATGGGTTATACGACCCCATGGTCCTTTCCCGGTTAACCCGAATAGTGAGCGCTTATTCAAAATAAGTGTAGCATTCACATTCAAACAAATCACATCAAATACCCATTCAAAGGGAAATATTGATAGTCGGTTATTGAACTATCAATGGATATGCACACATCACTAGTTTCCAAATAATTTTCCAAATTATTTACTTTTCAAAAATATCTTTACAAGATATATAATTTTCACACTTCAAAAATAAATCAATATTTATGTTTAAACAAATTCCACTTCCTTTTATAAATTCCATAGTGAATTTATATTTTCACAATATCCATGCATATATGATTTCAATTATTCATTTCAATTTATCTTCAAAAAGATAAATTCTCTAATATTCACTTTATATTGGAAAAAAATTTCCATACTTATTTATTCATAAGTAATTCACAAATTTTATTTATTTTCAACACTTAGAAAATATTCAATATACTTAAATCGAGATTAAGTATATATTTCATACTTTAAGGAAATCATTCTCTTAACATATTAATTTGGGCCAAAACGAATGTTGCGTAAAACATCGTTACGACAACCCAAAATCACTAGTATAGGGATTCGAAATTAAAATAGATATATAAATCCCAATACTATACAAAACATTTCCTTTCGGAAATCATTTACTATAACAACAGTGTTATAGTCCACCATTCCCTTTTATTTCTCGAAAACGTCTATTTCAACAATAGATGTTGAAATCTATGGTTTCGAATCTCAACGCATTTTAAAACATCGTTAGATCGTTTTAATTCTGTTTAAAACATCACATTCAAAACAATTTCTTCAACATATTATTCACTATTCAAAAACGTGAATATACTATGTTAACAAATTTCATCCTTTTATACATTTTATTTCAAAGGATTATTCACAGTCAAAACGTGAATATAACTCCATTAATAGGTTTCAACAATTTACTTCTTAAAATAAGTCGTTTGCGAATTTTATAAAACAACGTTTATAAATTCCTTTTCTATTTGTTTTATAATAACTTCCTTTTATAAATTTTCTTTATTAACCTATTCGATTTATAACTCAATTATAAACCAAAAGTTCACATTATAAGTTAAATGCTTATAAAACGATTATTTTACAAAGTCGTTTCTTTGAACTTCATAATTATAAATCTTATAACTTATAAGATTCAATTATTTCCATAATTTAACATATTAAATTATCGATTTAATTATTCAATTAAATCCAATTATTCAAATAAAAATTTATTCGACTTATAATTTCACTTATTAATATTTAAAATTAATTAAATATTCAAATTTTAATTAAATAAAATTCTGGGTCGTTACAATCTTCCCCCCTTAAAATAATTTCGTCCTCGAAATTAACAAGTAAGAAAAGTTATAGAATCTATTAATTTTCCCAAAAACAAATTTAAACTTCTTACAATAACTTTACTAAGTTTTCAAATCATACTTAGTTATCTTTTCAAAAACAACTACTATTGTTTAACCTTCAACTCCAAAATCAAAGTTAAAGTTTTCAAAATTTTTCAATTTTCTCAAATTTTTTCTAACGCCTTAAATTTCCGGAAAAATTCGCCATAGTCTCCTTTGCGCGGCTCGATCCGAATAAAAATGACAGTATATATATCACAAATATACATCTCATCAAGTAATGAGGCATCCCGAAGGGGAAAAAGTATAAAAGTACGATATTTAATCCGAGATATGTACCTTATATTTTATTAGCAAGCATATACGGCTAATATAGCGCGAAAGCGAGCTCCGATTGCGAAGCAAACGCAATCCGCACCTACTAATCACTCAACAAACAACATGAGAACATGTATATAGATAATAGTATCGATATACAACATATAGCAACATAATAACTATATATGTCAACATATCAAATGAAACAAAAGCAATGTATTCAACCATCAACCAACTAACATCCATAACCAATATATATATTCATTCATATTCTCATTAATATTTAATGAATCAGGTTTTCAATTTAATCACATTTGATTCTTTAATAGTGGATGTTTACTAACATTCATTTTCAATTAGTTTATATTCACTAATTCATATTCAAGTTGGTTCACTTCCAAATCAAATTCAATTCTATTTAAGATTCACTTAACTTCCAATTGAATTTCAATTAATTTAACTTTCAATTTCATTAACACTTAATGAATTATATGCAATCAACTAACAACCATATAACAACCAATGTATATTAATTACAACCAAATTCCTTTGCTTATCAATTGGTTTAATTAAATTGATTTTTATTTAACTATTCAACTTCCAATAACATTAGAATTTAATGAATTAACACTTATATTCATTTATTCCATATCAACTTAAATTTACATTTAATTGATTATCATTCGATCCATTCATTCAATTCAATTTCTAAAGCTGAATTTCATTTATATAACTCAAGTTTATATTTATCACTTCACTTTATTATTTTACTTTGATCTAATATCAACTTAAGTTATATTCCATTTAACTTTAAATTCACTTTTACTTACAACTCATATTCATATATATATCCATATAGTTTCACTTCTCATATATATAAGTTTATTTCACAATTGTAAATTACTTTAATTATAATTCAATTCTTATAATTCTTTTTACTTATACAATTATTCTTCAATTTAGATTATTCAAACAACTTAACAATCATCTTATATACACTTTAATAATTTTGAAAAATTATTCCTTTATATATAAAAATATAATCAAGTAAAATTATTTCATTTACCCAATTTTAAAACAATATCGTGTCGAATTGTTCTATTCAAGTGTTTAGAAACCCCTTCGGCATAGTCTTGCGGACCACGCTGACGAAAGTTCATATGCCACTCAATAAACCAACCATCACAATATAAAACAATTTTATATACACTAACACATACGCTCTCATAGCTATTATTACACTCAAACTCATTCTAGAGTACTGCTGACTCTATCTCTAATGAGTAATACCCAACAGAACCATGGTTGTCGCTTAACCATAAGCTCTGATACCAAATGTAACGCCCCGGAAATTTTCGACTTTCGAAAATTCAACATCGATACTCACTTTATCGACTGCCGAGAAATCGAAGGCCAAAAACCCGAAATGTTATGGTTTAAGAAGAAGAAAAGAAAGAAGAAGATGTAGAAGAAGAGAGGAGAAGGATAGAAGATGGAGGGAAAAGAAAACAGAGAATAGAAAATAGAATGAAAAGAACGGAACAGAAAACAACAGAACAATAACAGAATCTCACAATTCGCAGCGGAACAACATATAATAATAAATGAATAATCTTTAAACAAAGAACTATATCAGTTATTACATTACATCACATTTCATTACATCATATCATCAGAGTGTACAACAACAACAGCAATGCAGCGGAAAAAGAAATACTATATACTAGTAATACGCCATGCCATCCAGCTTGCTTCCAGCAACTCCAAAATATCCTGATAAACCTAACTCTTGACTGCCCGTGTGAAAATTGGTGGGCACCCAGAGTTTAGGAAGGAAAACAATAAACTCCAAGTCAGTCATGTGACTGGTGTGAGAACTCAAAACAGTTTATTTATCTTTGAAAACAAAATACAGGAATATTTTTTAAGTCAATTCGCAATGCTTTTAAAAATGAGACTACCATAAGGCCTCCCGCACACACACACAATGCAAACGCAGAATCGGAGGAGATTTCTCCTTATGATAGTCAAAGATGCTTGATACGCATTAAAAATAACATTTGATATTATTATTAGTGTATAGTGTAGAGAAAAATTCATTTCGAAAGTAGAATATAAATCTTAGCCAGCATAGACATTTCGAACTATGCCTACTATAGCTACCATCCAAACAGTAGGGCGCCACCATAAGTGAATGGCAGGTTCTACAACTAATACCGTACAAGTTTCGTATTGTTTCTTTGGATTTCCAACGAATGATCAGGCCAAGGAACTTCCCATTGCCACATGAGAATGCCTCTGGATGGACATCCCCGAGAACCAAACCGGATCTCTACCAACACAAGGCCGGGTTACCCCTAACTGAGTAACAACTGACCGAATATGCCATCCCCCGGTCCTTTGGGACCTTTTCACCGAGCGCTCGTAATCAATTCACACAATCATAACAAAGTGTTTTCAACATGAGTAAGCATCTGGGCTCCATACCATGATACCACCCTTTTCCAGAAGGAAATGCACACATCCTAAAGGGCGCTACCCCTCATAACCTTGCTGCTTCTTTCCTGTTTTGACCATTCACGGGGTGTGAGGCTCGACGAAGTCACGTCCACAAAAACATACTTTATACAAAAGCCATGCTTTGGGTCAACAAATGATCATAGAAATGATCACCAAGATAGACGATCAAATAAATGATCCTATCACAAATAATCAACACAATGATCATTTCACAGCAACACTCAGCATGTCACATTACCAAATTGGGAATATATCGCTGATAACTTCAACTATATAACCTCTGAGCTCGTACGTCTCAGAGAAGGGTGTTAAGCTAAAAGAATAAGTTCTCCGCCACCAACAGAAATATATTTGAAAGAAATCGTCTTTATATCTCAACTTGTAATGTCAGGCATACTATCCATACAAGTCTGTTTCGGGATCGAACAAAACCGAAGGCACTTACAAAGAAGTCCTTGCAATCCGGATATTCACAATCCTGATCGGATTTCCCATCACTTAGGGAGTCTCTATACCGTTGCAACTCAGTGCAGAGACAATCGATAGGTCATCCTATCGCTTTCGCAAATACCGGGTCTTCAACACCGATCTTCAATGCAATTCACAACGACGTATCACATATTCGGAATGGGTTATACGACCCCATGGTCCTTTCCCGGTTAACCCGAATAGTGAGCGCTTATTCAAAAATAAGTGTAGCATTCACATTCAAACAAATCACATCAAATACCCATTCAAAGGGAAATATTGATAGTCGGTTATTGAACTATCAATGGATATGCACACATCACTAGTTTCCAAATAATTTTCCAAATTATTTACTTTTCAAAAATATCTTTACAAGATATATAATTTTCACACTTCAAAAATAAATCAATATTTATTTTTAAACAAATTCCACTTCCTTTTATAAATTCCATAGTGAATTTATATTTTCACAATATCCATGCATATATGATTTCAATTATTCATTTCAATTTATCTTCAAAAAGATAAATTCTCTAATATTCACTTTATATTGGAAAAACATTTCCATACTTATTTATTCATAAGTAATTCACAAATTTTATTTATTTTCAACACTTAGAAAATATTCAATATACTTAAATCGAGATTAGGTATATATTTCATACTTTAAGGAAATCATTCTCTTAACATATTTATTTGGGCCAAAACGAATGTTGCGTAAAACATCGTTACGACAACCCAAAATCACTAGTATAGGGATTCGAAATTAAAATAGATATATAAATCCCAATACTATACAAAACATTTCCTTTCGGAAATCATTTACTATAACAACAGTGTTATAGTCCACCATTCCCTTTTATTTCTCGAAAACGTCTATTTCAACAATAGATGTTGAAATCTATGGTTTCGAATCTCAACGCATTTTAAAACATCGTTAGATCGTTTTAATTCTGTTTAAAACATCACATTCAAAACAATTTCTTCAACATATTATTCACTATTCAAAAACGTGAATATACTATATTAACAAATTTCATCCTTTTATACATTTTATTTCAAAGGATTATTCACAGTCAAAACGTGAATATAACTCCATTAATAGGTTTCAACAATTTACTTCTTAAAATAAGTCGTTTGCGAATTTTATAAAACAACGTTTATAAATTCCTTTTCTATTTATTTTATAACAACTTCCTTTTATAAATTTTCTTTATTAACCTATTCGATTTATAACTCAATTATAAACCAAAAGTTCACATTATAAGTTAAATGCTTATAAAACGATTATTTTACAAAGTCGTTTCTTTGAACTTCATAATTATAAATCTTATAACTTATAAGATTCAATTATTCATCCAAATATATTCTTTAATAATTTCACAAAATTTATAAATCTTACTATTTATAAATTTCATTTATAACTCCACCATTTATAATTTTATGAATTCCATTCATTTACAAAAATTCATTTTCACTTCATTCAAACACTTATAAAAACTCGTTTTATAATGTCAATATTTCGATTCATAAATATCCATTTATAAATCTCTTAATATAAATCAATTTATATTATTCTTTAAAACATATTTAATCTCCTTTATAATTTCACCATTTTGATTTATAAAATAATTAAATTTTATAAATCCTATATTTAAACTTTTCACAATAAATTCTAAAATCCCGATTAAACTATTTTATAAAATCATTAGCATTATATTCCCAAAAATCAGTTTTTTTAACTATATTTCCCAAAAATCATAATTTTTATAACTTTAAAAATTATAACGTTTATTTATATAAAATGGATCAATTCCAAAAATATTTTATATTTTCAAAAATCACTTTAAAAATCATTTTAAAATCCCAAAATCTGGGTCCAATGATGCTACATACCAAATAGTCAATCACGACTACAACGATATCATATATCGATATGATAATCCATCAAATATCAAAATATCTGAAATCAAATAAAAACTGTTGAGGAATCCAGTTGGATCCCTCCTACCTGTTTTCCTGCATCCAAAAACATTAGCACAATACCAATTTCGCTCCAGTACGAAATTATCGCGGTATATGGGATTTAAAATATTATCCGCTTAATAGACGGCGCAATAGGGTCTCATCTGCTAAACAAAAAATGCGGGAAATCAATAACTCCAATATGTACATGTGGAAATATATATATATATATATATATATATATATATTGCTATTATATATATATAATACCAATTTCACTGTTTATGAAATATTCGCGGTATATGTTTTTAATAGATAACATCCGCTTACTAACGGCGTATAATGTCTATTTTAACAATCAATAGATATCAATCAACATTCAAACATGCATTCAAATATTTTAAATCTAACTATTTAAAATAAAATCGAAACTGATTCTATTGAGTGAGAAGTTCTCACCTTCATTTCAATTTCGTTTTAGCGATTTATTTCGAATAAAATTAAACGGACGTTTAATTTTATCCAAAATTCTCACTAACTCCAAATGACTCCAATCCAATTTCATCGCGTAGTGCTTGTCCATATGATTCCAACGCAACTGGTTTCGCGCGTTTTCGACCTCGTATGAAAAAGTTATGAATTTTTGAAGTTTCATACAAATTTTTATAATAATTTACAACTTAAATTAAAATTTTATAACCTAAATTTGCATCCACCGTCCATTTCTTCTTGCATCAAATCTGGCCGTAGCCCCCTACCCCCTTCTCCTTCGTTTGTGCGTGCGTTCCCCCCCCCCCCCCCCCCTTATAGCCGAACCCATCAACTTAGATTAGGGTTAAATTATACTCCATCATACGTCGACGATAATTCGATCAGGAAGCATGAACACGTGCGCCTAGCCTAGCACTATACTCGGCCCAAGTGGCTTCGAGCTCGGCTGTCCCCATTGCACGCAATTCGAGGCCGAACTACAGTCCTTTGAGCGAGATTTGTCGCCAATCCGAAGCTCCAAACACGATCATGACCGTTGGATCTCTAGCTCTCTTCATGCTCTACCACTTCCTAGTTGATCACGAAGCTTGAAAGTAAATGGATCGAGAGATAATCGAGGAAGAACGTTGAGCATTTCTGGCCTTCGGTTGTATAAGTGGCGGCTAGGGTTTAGTATATTAGGTTTTTTTTTTTTTTATGAAAGGGTGGTGCTATTTATAGAGAAAAATCGAACACTATTCATCCGGAAATTCCAAACTCCGATTTACGCGCCGTAACCAGCGTTTCTAGGGTTTACCCCGCGTTCCGGACACAATGGAACAGGTTTCGAAAGCTAATTCGGACATCTGTGCGAGTTATGGCAATAAACGTTCAATTTAAATTAAACCGATTTAAATCGATTTCTAGGCGTTTTAATTTGTACCGGACAAACGGTAAATCCAATTGGCACGAAATTTGAAACCTTACAATAATATCACATTACGGATCCAATGAAACTGGTTTCGTCGAAATCCGAGACTTTTTGAAAAATGGCTATTTTAACTCGCCAAATTAAAATTAAAAATAATTCGATGCGTTTCGAGCTGCCACGATCAAACGGTAACTCCGATTGACACGAAAATTGAAATCCGGTAATAACTAACTATTACGGATCCAATGGAACTGGTTTCGTTCAATTCTGAGACTTTTCAAAAATTGACTATTTTCACTAGTCGATTTTAATATTAAAATATTCAATTTTCACAAATTAACTTCTAATTCGATTTTAAAAGTTCTAAAATATCGTTCTAACTCCAACATGATAAAATAAAATTTTACAAATCATTTTCAATCATATTTAACTCAATTTTCAATTATTTCCATAATTTAACATATTAAATTATCGATTTAATTATTCAATTAAATCCAATTATTCAAATAAAAATTTATTCGACTTATAATTTCACTTATTAATATTTAAAATTAATTAAATATTCAAATTTTAATTAAATAAAATTCTGGGTCGTTACAATTAATGCTAAGAATGGTAGTAATTGGTCAAATAGAAGTCCAAATAATGGAGGATTTGGATAAGGGGCGCAATAAGAAATTGTTTGGATGATGGGCCAGTACCAACATCATTTACGCTATAGTTTTTATGGACACACGGTAATCTCACATTAACCTGAAGTGAGATGAGGGGAAGGCTTATGCTGGAGTTTGAGGTAATAAGAAGACTCAATAGGTGCAGCAAAAGGTAGCATGGGCATGGTGGCAGTTACGCGTGCGACTTCCATTCGGGTGCTCAGTAATAGTTATGAGTTCCAAGCGCTTAGTATGAGTGTCTTTCATAGACACTGTTGCCTTCTGCGTAGGGAGCTATATATGTCGTTCGGATCCACAGTGGTTGCTCTATGCATCTTTCTAGATACCATTGGCTGTTGTGTAGGGAATTATATAGCGTCTGGTCCGTAGTAAGATATATGGAGTAGTAGGACGATCAAAAAGGGTAGAATTAGGGTTACATCCTAATTACAGGATTAAGAATTCAGCCTAATAAAGTCATTACTCAAGGAGAAGTGCAAGCAATCAAAGTTAACCAATCTTATAAAATGAGCAATATTTAATCGTGCTTATGTCCTGTATTTTTCTTTCCTACTTCCTTTGTTATCTTTATTTATGCTAGAACTGCTATAGAGTATATTACATTTATCTTGCTCAAAGACTCTAGTAATTACTATCATTCATCAAACTTTGAGTATGACTCACTCCTCTATTTTCCTCTTTTTCCCCCTTAGGCAATCAAGGGAGAGGACAATAGATTGTAGTTGCTTGGAGATTTCCTGGAGGAGTTTTCTACCATGTATTTTTTTTCCAGCTTTTTTTCTTTCTATGTACTGGCTTATGATATTATGTACTCTGATTTTTGAGACTATGAGTTTTTGTTTCATGAGACATATTGGACTTTTTAGACATGTATGTGGTATTTGACTTGTTTATGAAGCAATTATGAAATTTTGTTTTAATTGAGTTATTATTTTAAGCTTCCGCTGTTTTTATCTATTTTTGTATTGTGAACCTTAATCTCTGTTAGCTATAGTTATACCTACAACGCAACATGCCTTTTAGTGTGTCCTTTTAGGTATACTAAGGGATGTGGCATGTTTTATTGCTTATAAAACTTATAATTCACTTTAACAATTTAAAAATATTTAAATAACTAACTTTTTGAAATATTTTTAAACACTTTTATATTACTTAGTTTAATAATTTAAAATTCTGTTTTCGAAACAAACTTAACTTCTCGATAAAAAATATTTTTCATTTCCAATATAGCCAGTTTAACATTTATAAATCCCTCTCGATTTATCACCAATTTTATTTACATCCTTATTTGGTAAGTCCGCGTTTTCGCATTTCTAGAAGTAAATTTACCATTTATTTTTAAAATAATTTACCCATTTCATAATAAATTTCTGCCGTGAATTTTTAACTTCAATTTTCCAATGAAAATCATTTCACTTTGTTTATAAACATTGTTTATAAATCTCATAGTCTTCAATTTCAGTTTATAACGGTTTCACATCACTTACATCCATTTGATTTCTAACTTGAATTCCATTTATAAATCAATTTCTTAAACTGAATTTCCATTTATAAATGGACTTCTTAAATAACCCAATTATATTCCAAAAACAACCAAATCTCGATTTTACTTGCATTTAGAAATTTAGAGATTTTATTTAAGATCCAGAATAACCAATTTTATGTTAATTTCAAATTTCTTTTTTTTTTCCCCAACTATTTAAATGTCGATTTTTAAACCCTTTTCTTTTTAAACACATATCACTTGAGTATATTGTTTAAAATCCTTCACATACGTTAATTTAAAATCTCTATTTAAAATATTTGATGAAATAATTAAATATAAATTTAAAATTCAAAATATTGATTTTATCCCAACAATGCCTCCTTAATTAATTCCAAACTCAATAAAATATTTCACTTCCTAAATTCCTTTTTAATTCCTTTACACATTCAACAATAATACTTATGGTATTTTAAGATACCCAATCTAGGCCAGTGTTACTATAACATCCAAAAAATTCAAATCCTAGTATAATCCACCATAGATTATTCAAACAGGTCATATATCAATATATATGAAATTTAATTCAACATTTTTAAGGAATCAAGTTGGATCCCTCCAACATATTTTCCTACATCCACGGATGTTAATACAACATAAAAATACCACTTTTGCTTCGTGGCGGGATATCATGGTATATAGGGCCATCCGCTATTATGTGAGGCGCATAGGGTCTCATCTGCTAAATACATGCGGGAATATCAATCTAACTACCAATATATATACTACTATATATAACTTTACATTCAACTGATAATAATTTATCAATTCAACCAATCAATAATAAATTTTACTTATTTAAAATTAATGCTAATCATCCAAATGATTGAGATTTACTCAACTTGATTTTCGGTTGTCGCCGAGACGTTCCGGTTTGGAACTAAAACTGGACGACACCTGATTTTAGTCCAAATTTTGACTTTCTCCAAATCCATCCAAACTAGTTTCATTTCAGAGCTCTCATCATCACGATTGCAAGAAAAAAAGTCTCGTCCCAATCCTACCTCTTATGTGAGAGTTATACATTTTTTTATGTCAACGATAATTTAATCAAATTAAACAATAATATAATATTCTTTATAAAACCATACCTAAAAATTTTCAAACCCGACCCAATATCTATCTTCTTCTTTCCCTTTTCAATTTTGCTTGTACACAACCCAATGACACTTGCGTGCATGTTTTCACTAACACCCACCACCCCTTCACCATTGACAAACCAGAGACATGAAAGAACTCCACTCATCGAGCTCGACCCAACCACCACCATTTCGTCGCCTCCCTTTCCCTATCTCAAAACGCGACCTGACACGATCATGCTCGACCACAAAATTTCTCACCTCAAAAACATGACCACGCATCATAAAAACCCACCCACCGATGCGCCTCGATCATCAGAACACAACCACCATCACCCATCCACGAGATACACCTCCAAGCTCGAGAAGTTCTAAACCCTAGTTCGAACCCACAATGGTCGATCATCACAAACAAATGTCGCACCCACCAATATACATATCCGATCGAAGTAGATGCTAAAACATGAATTTAGAAATAGGTTTTGGATTTTTTTCATTTTGTAGAAATGAAGAAATTGATTTTTAAAGTTTTCATTTCTATTTTTTTGAACTGTTTGGCTATGTTTAAAAAGAAAAGGGAGACATGATTTTGGCGTGTAGGTTGGTATCTACAGTGTCTGAAGTGAAGGGAAATGGTTGATGGAAATATGGTCAATCAAATAATATACATACATACATACATACATACATACATATATAATTTAAATCTCCAAACCATCTCGATTTCGTAGCTTAAAATCTCGAACCCCTATCGAGGCATGCCGCTAGGCATTTACAATGTTATACCCCTATTCCGAAGGCAACGGAAAAGGTTTTGAAATCTAATTTGATCGTATGGAGATGATAACTTTTTTGGACCCAATTATTATATTGAATTTTCAATATAAATTTCAGCGCGTTTCTACCCCGTGCTGCCAAATGATAACTCAAAATGGTACGAAATTTGAAATTCAATAATAATACGTTATTACGGATCCAATAGAATTGCTTTTGTTGAATCCAAGACTATGCCTCGGAAGGCTAAACAAGATATTTTTAAAATTGAACAAATCACTTTTAAATCCAATATAATAGCTCCATTATCTTCATTCTTATTAATATAGATTTAATGACCCCTTTAAATTATTTTTAACAACCATAAAACTCAAGATTCAATTATTTGAATAAATTCCAATTGTTAAATTATCAAATAAATCATCATATTTGAAATTCAAGTTAAAAATTAACTTTTAAATATTAAAATCAATTTAATATTCAAATTTCAAATGACCAAAATTGTAGGTCATTACAGAGTGAAGCCTTGGGGAATATTACAACACCTTCCATCAAGTTGGAAGTTGAAGAAACATATCTACACTCCACCCATCTTGGATGGCCTTGAGCAAATAGTAAGGGGAGGAGGGCAAAAGCAGGGAGAAGGAGAAAGAAAAGGTGTTTCTAGGTGGAAATTTGACTTGGGTGCTAGGATCTTGGTTGTTGTGAGGTTGTACATAAGATAACTCACCTCTTTGATTGAATTGTTGTTAAAATATGCTAAAATATTGGTTTGAATTATTGCTTTGAAAGTAAGTGACAAATATGATCCATACATATGGACTTGGACTGGACTTGAATGGACTCGTATGACATATGACAAGACCTTGAACAAAGCATATAGGTTATAGATAGACTTTGGTTTAGATTGGACTCGGATTTGAAAATGCAATTATAGCGATAGTTGTTGTAGAAGTAGTTTGGAATTGCCTTGTTTTCAGAGATTTTTATGAAACTTTGTAGAGAAATCTTTATGAATTTCTCACCATATTTATACTGTTATACACACACATAGATATGTTTTTTTATTAAAAGCTTAAATAATAAAAAGTTAAGTAACATCTCAAAAAGTGGCCAAAACTTCACTTGTGCAAAACTGCCATTTTAGCCTTGATTTATGGACTTTAAAGATTTGCAAAGATTTAAATTTAAGTATTTAATTTCATTATTTTTACAAGTGTTTACTAGCTCATATTAGAATATTTCAAATATGGTTTGAGATATTTATGAACTTTTAAGAATTAGATGTGAATTTTTAAAGAAGAAGATTTCATAATAAAAACTAGTTTTTCCAAGTTTTTAAGGAAATTATAAACTTGTTATTTTTAAGTAATATTTATTGAATATATTTTAAAACCTATTATAAGAATTATAAAGTATTTTAAAATCATTTTAAGTATATATAGTTTTCATAAAATATGTTGACTATTTTATAGCTTATGTGATAAAATATCTTTTGACTTGTTTATTTAAATATCAAGTTTTGGTAAATAAATTACTACATACATACATACATACATACATATATTATTCTAAAAAGGGTTTTAAAAGTATGAACAAAAGGTTCAGAAGGGGTTAGAATTGCTTAATGGCCAAACAAATAATTGTTTAATTACTTGTTTGAAAAGTAATTAACTATGCTTAACACTATAACCGGCGAAGTAAGACTTATCTGTTTATGAGAGTTAAGATTGATGTTCGAGTAGGGATGTAGCAATAGAGCTCTAACTTACCAACATCCCTCTTGATCAAGGAATAGTAAGTCATAAAATGTATGAAACGTGTTAATCGAGTTGGTTTCTTACTAGTTTATGGAAATCATTAATATTATACTTAACACTAAAAGCCAATGAGGTAGACTTATCTATTTATGGGATTCAAGAATGTAGTATTTAGGCAAGGTATTGATGCAATCGGTGCTCTACTTATCTAGCTCTACTGTTGGGCGAGGAGTACTTAAGTTGGAATGTCGAAAATGAGTTGAGTGTACGAATATTGATTTATATAAGATATTGTTTTGACTAGATAATATATTAGTCGATTATTGAACTTGACCAAATATGACTTAAGAATTTATCGTAAGGCTTCGTAATTTCATACCAATGAGAGTACGAAACATCTCTAGCTTTCGCTTACTTATAAAAGAATCAGAATTATGTTAGCCGAAAATTCATCGATTTGTTTTGGAGGGTCATATAAGCAGAAAGAGTGTACTTATATGAGATGACTCAAAACTGAAATCACTTAAAAACCATATATGCAATCTATATTCTAGAAGTGTTTATAAATTAGAATGTCATAGAGTTAAACTGTCTATCCTAAGGTTAAGTGAAAGGGAGTGCTTAATGTTAATATTACAAACGATGCTATCATGTAGAATTGTCTACCTTGAGGAGTATTCCAAGAGAGAGGACAGTGCTGCATTCATCGAATGACTTATGCGAGGAACATATGTGGAGGTTCGAGATCTATTCGAGATGCTTGAAACCATGTAGTGATTCGTGATCTGTTTGAGATAAAGGAATCCAATTGGGGATTCATGCATTGCTCGAATGATGAAGACATTTGTGAAAGAAGTCGAACGTAGCCTCGATAACAGAAATGACTAAAACCATAGTAAGATGCACAATGTTGGGCCCGTAAGGGTATATCAACTCCAAATCTAGAGTATGCTTATTGATATGTTGCATGGGGGAGTTGTTGATACTTGGTGCCACATAGTTCATATTTGGGCAAGTTGGGTTTGCCTTAGACTATATCCTATCTAGAGATATACGACGCTCAAAAGGAAGTTTTTTTATCCTAGTCATGGAGTTCGAATTCAGCTTGATCCTACGAGAGCTCCAAGGAAATCCTTACATCTATGCGAACGCACCTTTGTGGTATTATTTTATGCCTAGTATTGTTGTGGCATTTACACAATAGCTATTTGATATTATTTAAGTGCTACATACTAGACACTATCTTTTATTTCACTATATGTTAAACTTAATGAATGGTTGATTTCATTTGAGGGGAAAACTGTTATAGTTTCCATATAGTCTCAAAAACGTGCTATTTTATATTTCACTCTTATTTCTTGAGTTTCTCATGCTGATTTACTAGACTAATCCGAGTGTTATTTTCTTATAAAACTCTGGATAGCCTGTGTATATTTACAAATTTAGGTTTAAACGCTTTGGAGATTATGAAGAGGAGCTGGATGTTTACCTACCGTAGTATTCTTGTTTCAAATACGTTTCTAAATTATATATATTAGCATTATAAGGACAGGCAGTTATAATTGTCCAAGTGATAATAATACTTAGGTCTTAGTAACTTTGAGAATTATGCATTTAGAGTGACCTATTGTACTAATGTTTTGAAATTATATGTTATTGTCCCTTTATGAGATTCTGATGTTATGTTCCCTTTTTCCTTGTTTTTTTTTCTTTTTTAATTCTATCATAACTTTCTATCTTTCCAACACACAAGTACCGTGGATGCATTTAGTGTCGACATTTGAGGGTCAAAAATTCGGGTCGTTACATGTCACGACCCGAATTTAAGCGTTCGAAAATTGACATCCGTACTTCACTTGTACTCGAATGTTGCAGATTCAACCGTTGAAATCCGATTCGCGCTGGAGCTTATAACACATTAAGTATAACAACATAGTGGAAGAAAAGAATATATCACTGATATACAACAGTTGATACAATATGATTATAAAAATATCGGAGACAACATATAACAGCGGAAAGCAATAACTTCAAAAGAGGAACACCACATATGCCTTCAAAATAAAGAGAGAGACAACTTGAGAATCCAAACTGCAACTCCATCTTCAATTCTCCAAAACTCCAAGTCGAAAGCTCGAACCACCATCAAGTTGACTTAAGCAAGGTCAGCCCAAGTGAACAAATGCTATCGCCAAATCCAAAGGCTGGATGCTATCAAATCTACACCTACCATTTGATTATCCAACAAATCCAACTGTAGACTGTCCGTGTGGAAAATTGTAGGCACCCAGAGTTTAGATAGGGAACAACAAACTCCAGGTCAGGCATGGGACTGGTGTGAGCAAACGAAAATAGTTTATCTTTAAAACAAACAACAAAGGAATGTTAAATTGAAATCTGCAATGCTTTTTGGAAACTGAAACTACCATAAGACCTTTCGCCACACACAAAATGAAAACGCAGAATTGGAGGAGATTTCTCCTTATGATAGTCAAACATGCTTGATACGCGAAACTCATTTTGATATTATTATTAGTGCATAGTGGAAAACATTTCGAAAGTATAATATTAATCTTAGCCAGCATACAACCATTATTGTATGCCTACTATAGCTACCATGTTCAATAGCAGGTTACCGTCATATTCCATGGCAGGTTATACAACTGAAACCATACAGGGCTCGTATTGTTTGTTTGGATTTCCAACAACGGTCAGGCAAAGGAACATCCCACACCGAATGGAACGCCTCTGGAGGGTCGTACTCGAGAACCTAACCGGATCTCTGCTAACACAAGGCCGGGTTACCCCTATCCGGAAGTAACTACTAACATGAGTATGCCATCCTCCGGCCGTTTGCGACCTTTATCCGAGGATCCTCAACAACAAAGCGACAACCATAAAGCAATAAGTTTGCAACTACCATAAAGTTATGTATCTGGGCTCATACCATGATGCCACTTGTAATCCAGAAGGAAATGGACATACCCTCAAGGGGCGCTACCCCTAAATAACCTTGCTGCAACGATTCCTGTTTCGACCATTACCAGGTGGTGAGGCTCAATGAAATCTCGTCCACAAAGCAACATTTTTCACAAAAGCAATGCTTTGATCAACAAATGATCAGCAGCACTTCGTATGCCACATTACCAAATTGGGAATTTATCACTTGTAACCATCAACTACATAATCTCTGAGCTAGTACGTCTCAGAGAAGGGTGATAAGCTAAGAGAATAAATCTCCGCCACCAAACAAAAATGTATTTGATAGAAACCAGCTTTACATCTTAAAGTGTAATGTCAGACACACATCCATACAAGTCTATTCCGACTTCGAACAGAACTGAAGGCATTTCTAAAGAAGCCCTTGCACTTCGGGAATTCCCAATCCCGATCAGACTCCCCATCACATATGGAGATCCTTATACCAGCGCGACTCAGCACAGAGACATTCGACGGTTTATCCTTTCGTTCTTGAAAATACGCGTTCTTCACCACCGGTCATCAAATGCAATCCATAATGACGTATCATTATTCAGAATGGGTTATATGACACAAAGTCCTCTCCCGGCTAAACCGAATAATGAGCGCAATATTTTAAAACATATGGATATTTGGATCTCAGTTAAGTCACAACTTATTATCCAAAACTTTTCTTTCAAATGGTTTAAACAAATTACCATTTACAATCTTTAATAAAAAATATTCACTTCACAAAGTTCACCAATCTTTCACAAAGGTTCATTCACAATATTTAAAAAAAAGATCTATCTTTGAAATCCTCTTTTTTTTGAAAACAAAGTTCACCAAATATTTCACAAAGATTCCTTCATAGCTTTTGAAGCAATTCCTATATATATAGCATATCTTTTATACAAAAGATACACCTTTGATCTCCTTCAATTTCCAAAACAAGGTTCAACCAACTTTCACAAAGATTCGTTCATAACTTTCAAGACTATTTTAATTCCATTTCAAACCTGAAATCTTTCAACACAAATTAGAAATCCTTTCTTTATACGAAAGCTATTATTATTTGAAAATAAGAGTTTTCGTTTCGAGAAAATCCGACTACATTTACACAAGTTAAAGCCTTTCAAGTATTGAGCTTGGGTTAAATTCAAATTTCCAAAATAATTTTTTTTAAATGGTTTAAAATCCATATAAACACATTTATAACTTGTACAACCTTTTTAAATCATAATTTCCAAACATCAATTTCAAATCTTGAATTTGAATTCAAATCAAACTATTTAAATTTCAAATCTTTATCAAGTTATTCAAAATAACTTTTATCTTTAAAATTCCTTTTCAAAAGCTTTTTATATTTAACCCAGTTCCATTTCAAAACTATTTTGGATTCAAAATTCAACTTTAAAACCATTTCAAAAATCTATGACTTAACCAACTTCCTCGTGCAATCCATATTTGTGTGTGTATGGTGTAGTCCAGGGGTTTTTCACAATGGTGCAACATCATCAATCATCACAGATTCAATCATACCAATATCGGTAAGCGGTATGATCTATAATGCTTATCATCATTCATAGAATCACAGATAGAAAATATAAATTCATCACGGATAAATAAATAAAATACATTCATCACAGCTCAATTCATATCACAAAGCATCACATAGCAGAGATATCAAACAATTCGAAGCATTCAATGCAATCCAAACATCCATAAGTAAGATAATTATTCATCTGATTAAGTTTAAATCAAATTAATCATTTATGATTAAATTATTAATCCTGGTTAATTAATATTAATTAATTACAAATCATCTTAATTAATTAACCTTTATTTATTTATTAATTAACCTTTAAAATGAATCAATCAACTTTTAATTATTAATTAATCAACCTTTAATCATTAAATAATTAACTTTTAATTATTTAGTTATCCTTTACATTAATTACCCTTAATTAATTAATTAATTAACCCCTAATTAATTACCATTTAATTAACTATCCTTAATTAATTACAATAGGTGATTATCCCTAATCACTTTCATTAAATAAATCTTTGATTAATTAATTATCCTCAGACGAATTAATAATTCACAAAAATTAATTTCCCTTAATTAATTATAATAAGTAATTATCTCTAATTATTTAATTAACTTTTAGAGTTAATTAATTACTTTTAACTAAGTAATTTTTTTAAGTAATTAATTACCTTAAATTAATTAATCTTAATAGATTAATTATACTTCAATGTAATTACACAAAGGAATTATACCTTAATTTCATTAAGAAATAATCTTTTATTAATTACATTAAGAATCAATTTTATTAGGTAACTGACTTTTCAATAATTTACATCGAATAATTATTCTCTTAATTACTTCCACAAATTAACTACTACATATAATTATTCAATATTCAAAACAATTTATTTTCAAAACATTAAACTTTTAAAAATTTAAACTCTGAAACTTGATTGAAATCTTGTTTAATAATCTTACTTTGGAAAATCTAGTTTACAGTCTTTTGAAAACTTATTTATTCAATTAAACTTTAATAAATTGTTTGAAATATGTTAAATCATTAAGTCCAGAAAAAAAACCCAAGCCAATCTTTAGTTTTCTCGAGTAAAACTTTGGGTTACTTGTCTCTTTCGTTTGCTTCGAGTTGATTCACACGTTTCTTCGAGTTCGACCCGGGATTTTACCTTCTTCCCCAAAACCATTGTCGAAACACATATACACTGATACGCATTCACGTGCATAGGCAAATTTGCCATCTTCGATCAACGTTGCAACTACCAAAGCATCATCGGCGACCACCTCAATCAACTCGAGCACCTAGATTTACAAAGTCAACCATAAATCGAATTCGAACAAATTTTCAAAACTATCAGGAAATATCCCGATCAACAACCACCCCACCGACGACACCACCGACCATCAGAGGCCACGCATCCTTCGCCAAATCTTTGTCATAGCCTCTAGCGTCGATTCCACCTACACCGGCCTTGTTCGATTCGACGGTGATGATGCAGTTCCCCTGAGAACAGGCTCGACAGAAAACTTATTTTAAACCCTATTTCTTCGGCAATCAGTCGCCACGGTCATCTTAATATCCCCTCACCATTTTTTCTAGGACCATCAACACATGAGCCAACTTTACACTCAAGCAGGACCATCATCATTTCGCTGATGATCAGAATTGGATAAAAATATAGATATCGATCAACTTGAGATATCTCAGCATCCTTATATTTAAAAATCATGATGTTGCTTTTAAAAATCATCATTTCAAAGTTCAAATTTGTTTCTAAAGTCAATACTAAAATTCTTGACCATTGATATTGAACATATTTTGATTTTTACTGTGATTCATCATTTGATAAATAAATACTCAATAAACATCCTTGAATTTATTTTTAAACATGATGTCACACTTATATAATCACTTCTCATTCAACAATCAAAACCTAAAATTGTTTGGGTTGGGGTAATTTAAATTTTCCAGCAGATTTTTAAAACCTGGAATGTAAGCATAGGGGAAAATTTTTCCTATTTTTCAGACATGCATCAACATATATATACAGATTTAACTTCCAGCATATCATATATCAGAGAAGAAAATAAATTCAAGTATTCATCAAAACACATAACAGATTTAAGGCAAGTTTTCTCACCAGTTTGTTGTTGAATAGGGGGTAGTATACTTTTTTTATTTGATCTGGTATTTTGATCTTTTGGTTTCCATCTTGAATCCAGACTTTGATTCCCAAGCTGAGATGTTTTCAGGTTGAATTTGCATTTACTTTTGCTTGATCTTGAATTCGAATTTATGTTTCTCTGATCTATGAGTTGCCTAAATCTATGTTGTTGATTTCTAGGCTTGAAAGCTTGAATTGGTTGAAGTTGTTTACGAATCAGGTTCAGATTAAAGGTTTAGAACTGGTCTTCAATTTTGATTTTTGTTTTTGACTTACACTGATTCTCTTTTGATTTTTTCAGATTTGTAAAATATAAGATGAAAAGAAAATTTGATGAACATGCATTAGCCTAATCTTTTTCTCATACATTATATCTAAAAAATTAATTTAAGAGAGGATTTAAGTGCCACATGTTAAATCTATAATCTCTTTAGTTAACACTTGTTTAAATGCATGCATTTATGTTTTACAAATGTCTAAATGAAATCATTTTGCGTTAAAACCCTTTTTTAAACATTTATTTACATATGTATTATGTTTTATTCTTTTATATATTTACATTTTCTTTCATATATATATTTACAACTTAAAGAATATGATTTTAAAATCAATTATACATTTATAAATAAACATGTATATTTGTTATAATTTAACCTTTAAATAGCTTTTAGAATATATATATATACACACATGCATATCATAATTACAAAACAATTTTTTCTATTATCAAATTATAGATTTTCTCAAATCCAATATATATATATATATATATATATATCTATATATATATATATCTATATATATATATATTCAAAACTTTTATTTTTAAATTTCAAATTCAAAAATTAATATGCAATCAATTTGTATTAGTAAACAGATATCCTTTTATAAGTATAAACTTTTATTCCAATCATAATTTATTTATTTTCCAGATCTTTATTTTCAACATATATTTATTTTTGTACTTCAAAGCAAATTTTAAATTCAAATCTTTATTTATAAGATATTTAATTTAGAATTTCAAATTCACAATTAAATTTAAAATCAATATCCAATATATTATTTTATATATTATATATAAATCACTTTTATTCATGTTACATTTTATAAAAGATTAAATCTTTTTATGAAATCCTATTTTTTAGTTAAACTATTATACCTTATTGAATATCATATTATCTTGAACTATTATTCTTATTAATAATTATTTATTTGAATTTCAAACCCATAATTCAATTTACAATCTATTTATATAATTAAGCAGGCACAATATTTAATTAATTTGAAAAATTCAAATTAATTCACAATTTAATCCAAAAATATGTTTTAATTATCAGTTTAAATCTGACTCAAAATTGGGATCGTTACAGATTCCCCCTTAAGTAAATATCGTTCTCGAAATTTGCCAGGGAGACAAACAAAGGATGGATACACAAAGAAATAGCCCTCCAGATCAAGCTGAGGTATCTATTCTACATTTGGCTTACTAAATCAGAATATCAACAACATGAGAACAAACTCATTTGATACTTTACGAAATACTCGGGTCATCGGCCTACGAAATATGTACGGGCACTGGTTAGTTCGAAGGATTAACTAACCATTCATAGAACATATCTGGAACCCAAAGAATAGACAAATGGATATAATCCAATTTAGGTTGGGATATCCCAAAGTATTCACTAGCTTGTCCCTCTTCAGAATTGAATCCTTTCCATAAATTACAACAAAATTTCAAACCTTGGTTTTTAATCGAAATCGTTTTATCGATACAAATTAATCTATCTTCATATTTAATTTTCCAATTTTTTTCAAATAAATTTCAAATTTACTAAAGTTTAAAACGAAAAGCTGATGAAAAACCGATGACTTTCATACGAGATAGGAACTTATCTACACGATTCGCAGTGCCACCATCGCACCAAAGCTTCTTCCTGGAGCTGCCACGAAGCCATCAGAGAATTGAAACTGGATCAAAGGAGATTGGGAAGAGTTGTTTCCTTGTTGTTACTGGGTATTGACCATATGAAGTGGTACTCTCCTGTCCCATACCTCATCCTTTTCTTGCACTCATACTAATTATCAATGGATAGTAAGAGAATTTACTGAGGCACACGAATGGATATCTTAGAGGTATACTCATTATACGGTATACTTCACCCTATCTCTAATGAGTTACCTAATGTGTTATACTCCTGAGCTAAAGTTCAACCTTTAGCTCTAATACCAAACTGTCATGACCCGAATTTCAGCGTTCGAAAATCGACACCCGTACTTCACTTATACTCGAATGTCGTAGATTCAACCGTTGAAATCTGACTCACGCCGTAGTTTATAACACAATAAGTATAACAACACAATGGAAGAAAAAATATATCACTGATATACAATAGTTGATACAATATGATTACAACAATATCAGAGACAATATATAACAGCAGAAAGCAACAACTTCAAAAGAGGAACACCACATATGCCTTCAAAAGAAAGAGAGATACAGCTTGAGAATCCAAACTGCAACTCCATCTTCAATGCTACAAACCTCCAAGTCGAAAGCTCGAACCACCATCAAGTTGACTTAAGCAAGGTCGGCATAAGTGAACAAATGCTATCGCTAAATCCAAAGGCTGGATGTTATCGAATCTACTCCTACCATTTGATTATCTGAAAAATCCAACTCTAGACTGCCCGTCTGAAAAATTGTGGGCATCCAGAGTTTAGATAGGGAACAATAAACTCCATGTCAGTCATGGGATTGGTGTGAGAAAACGAAAATAGTTTATTTTTAAAACAAACAACAAAGGAATTTAAAAGTGAAATCTGCAATGCATTTTGAAAAATGAACTACCATAAGGCCTCCCGCCACACACAATGCAAACACAGAATTAGAGGAGATTTCTCCTTATGATAGTCAAACATGCTTGATACGCGAAAACTATTTTTATATTATTATTAGTGCATAGTGGAAAACATTTCGAAAGTATAATATTAATCTTAGCCAACATACAACCATTATTGTATGCCTACTATAGCTACCACGTTCAATAGCAGGCTACCGCCACATTCCATGCAGGTTATACAACTAAAACCGTATAGGGCTCTTATTATTTTGTTTGGATTTCCAACAATGGTCAGGCAAAGGAACTTCCCACACCGAATGGAACGCCTTTGGAGGGATGCCCCCGAGAACATAAACGAATCTCTGCCAACACAAGGTCGGGTTACCCCTGCATGGAAGTAACTATTGACATGAGTATGCCATCCATCGGTCGTTTGCAACCTTTATCCAAGGATCCTCAACCACAAAGCAACAACCACAAAGCAATAAGTTTGTAGCAACCACAAAGTTAAGTATCTGGGATCCATACCCACAGCGGCCACTCTCGACTGGTAGGCTTTTCAACCATCCTAGCCCCGCCGTGACAGACAATGGTACCTCGCAGTTGCTTTTATGGCTGGCCTCTTGACCCCCCTAACGGTAAACCAACCCCTCTCGGGAGACATATAGGGGTAAGAGTCTCCCTTTGCCACCAAACGCGAAGCAAGAACCCCCTATCATTCTGAACTTATAGCAAATGCGATCCAAACACCCATAAGTAAGATTAATTATTCATCTGGTTAAGTTTAAATCAGATTAATCACTTATGATTAAATTATTAATCCTGGTTGATTAATATTAATTAATTATAAATGATCTTAATTAATTATCCTTTAATCCGTTATTAATTAACCTTTAAAATGAATAAATGAACTTTTAATTATTAATTAATCAACCTTTAATCATTAAATAATTAACTTTTAATTATTTAATTATCCTTTAAATTAATTACCCATAATTAATTAATTAATTAGTTAACCCTTAATTAATTAACATTGAATTAACTATCCTTAATTAATTACAATAGGTGATTATCCCTAAGCACTTTCATTAAATAAATCTTTAATTAATTAATTATCCTCGGATTAATAGATAATCCATACAAATTAATTATAATAAGTAATTATCTCTAATTACTTAATTAACTTTAACCATAAATTAATTCTTTTAACTACGTAATTATTTTTAAGTAATTAATTATCTTAAATTAATTAATCTTAATTGATTAATATCCTTTAATGTAGTTACACAAAGTAATTATACCTTAATTTCATTAAGTAATAATCTTTTATTAATTACATTAAGAATCAATTTTATTAGGTAATTAACTTTTCAATAATTTACATTGAATAATTATTCTCTTAGTTACTTCCACAAATTAACTAATACATATAATTATTCAATATTAAAAAAAAATATTTTTAAAACTTTAAACTTTTAAAAATTTAAACTTTGAAACTTGATTGAAATTTTGTTTAATAATCTTACTTTGGAAAATCTAGTTTACAGTCTTTTGAAGACTTATTTATTCAATTAAACTTTAATAAATTGTTTGAAATCTGTTAAATCGTGAAGTCCAGAAAAAAAACCCAAGCAAATCTTTAGTTTTCCTGAGTAAAACTTCGGGTTACTCATCTCTTTCATTTGCTCCGAGTTGTTTCACGCGTTTCTTCGAGTTCGACCTGAGATTTTACCTTCTTCCCCAAAACCATTGTCGAAACACATATACACTAATACGTATTCACATGCACAGGCGAATTTGCCATCTTCGGTCAATGTTGCAAGTACTAAAGCATCATCGGCGACCACCATAATCAACTTGAGCACCCAGATTTACAAAATCGACCATAAATCGAATTCGAACAAATTTTCGAAACTATCAGGAAATATCCCGATCAACAACCACCCCACCGATGACACCACCGACCATCAGAGGCCACGATCCTTCACCAATTCCTTGCCATAGCCTCTAGCGTCGATTCCACCTACACCGGCCTTGTTCTATTCGACGGTGATGATGCAGTTCCCCTGAGAATATGCTCGACAGAAAATTGATTTAAACCCTATTTCATCGACAACCAGTCGCCACGGTCACCTTAATATCCCCTCACCATTTTTTCAAGGACCATCAACACCTGAGCCACCTTTACACTCGAGCACGACGATCATCATTTCACCGATGATCAGAATTGGACAAAAATATAAATATCGATCACATCGAGATATCTTAGCATCCTTATATTTAAAAATCATGAAATTGCTTTTAAAAATCACCATTTCAAAGTTCAAATCCGTTTCTAAAGTCAAAACAAAAATTCCGGACCTTTGATTTTGAACATATTTTGATTTTTTTACTATGATTCATCATTTGATAAATAAATACTCAATAAACAACCTTGAATTTATTTTTAAACATGATGCTGCACTTATATAATCACTTTTGGTTCAACAATCAAAATCAAAAATTGTTTGGGTTGGGGTAATTTAAATTTTCCACTAGGTTTTAAAACCTGGAATGTATGCACAGGGGAAAATTTTGCCTATTTTTCAGACATGCATCAACATATATATACAGATTTACATTCCAGCATATCATATATCAGAGAAGAAAATCAATTCAAGCATTCATCAAAACACATAACAGATTTAAGGCAAGTTTGCTCACCTATTTGCTGTTGAACTGAGGACAGTATATTTTTTTTATTTGATCTAGTATTTTGATAATCTGGTTTCCATCTTGAATCCAAACTTTGATTCCTAGGATGAGATGTTTTCAGGTTGAATTTGCATTTACTTTTGCTTGATCTTGAATTTGAATTTATGTTGCTCATATCTATGAGTTGCCTAAAGCTATATTCTTGATTTCTAGGCTTGAAAGCTCAAATTGGTTGAAGTTGTTTATAATCAGGTTTAGATTGAAGGTTTAGATCTGGTCTTCAGTTTTGATTTTTGTTTTTGATTTACACTGATTCTCTTTTGTTTTTTAAGATTTGTAAAATATGGAGATGAAAGAAAATTTGGGGAACATGAATTAGCCTAATCTTTTTATCATACATTATATTTAAAAATTTAATTTAAGAGAGGATTTAATTGCCACTTGTTAAATCCATAATCTCTTTAGTTAACACTTTTTTACGTGCATGTTTTTATGTTTTGCAAATGTCTAGATGAAATTATTTTGTGTTAAACCCCTTTTTTAAACTTTTATTTACATATGTATTATGGTTTATACTTTTATATATTTACATTTTCTTTCATATATATATTTATAACTTAATATGATTTTAAAATCAATTATACATTAAACATGTGTATATGTTATAATTTAACCTTTAAATAGCTTTTGGAATAGACACACACACACATAAATACATACATATTATAATTACAAAACAAGTTTTTCTACTATTAAATTATAGATTTTCCCAAATCCAAATATATGTTCAAAACTTTAATTTTTAAGTTTCAAATTCAGAAATTAATATACAATCAATTTGTATGAGTAAACAAATATCTTTTTATAAGTATAATTTTTTATTTCAATCATAATTTATTTATTTTCCAAATCTTTATTTTCAACATATATTTATTTTTGTACTTCAAATCAAATCACTTTTATTCATGCTATATTTTATAAAAGATTAGATCTTTTTATCAAATCCTATTTTTTAGTTAAACTATTATACCTTATTGAATATCATATTAGCTTGAACTACTATTGTTATTAATAAATATTTATTTGAATTTCAAACCTATAATTCAATTTACAATCTATTTATATATTTAAGCAGGCATAATATTTATTTAATTTGAAAATTTCAAATTAATTCATAATTTAATCCAAAAATTTGTTTTAATTATCAACTTAAATCTGACTCAAAATCGGGATCATTACATTACGCCTCTTTTACAAAGAAACAAACAAGAGAATTTCTATTTAATTTTTGTCGAATAGTTAATGCAAATTACGAATAAGGTTCATTCTTTACACCCTCATTTTGCTATCAAAATTTCATAATCAAATCAAGAAATAAGAAGGAGTGGAATCGACTTTGAAATCATCAAAAACTGCAAAAACTATATAATTCCAACAATTTAGTGTAAACAGCTAGGGATTCCAACAAGAACTTACATTTCGAATTAAAGGAATTTTAGGGTGGTTTATATTTTTTTGCTATCTCGAAACCCCTAAGAAATATCCAAATCCATAATATTCATTGAAATTAAAATGCTAAGATTTTCACTCATAATTGATCCTTAGCTTTACTTCTCTTCGGATTTGAAACACTCATTATGATCTCATTCAAACCTCTTCTTATTGATAAATACAACAAGGGATTTGTATATATATTAGATTGAGAAAGGTTGGAGGAGAAGGGCTTTGATAATTAAATAATAAAAAAGGATAGGTATATAGGATTTTTCACCTAGAACCCTAATGGTATTTTCTGAATCTAAGAAGGGATGAACTAATAGAGCTTCACTAATGTTCCCAAAATATTTGTAAATAAAAGCGTGGGGTCTATGGTCTTATGTATAGAGTTTGAGATGCACCAAAACCGTAAGATGAAAATAGATTAAAAATGGATAAATCTGGAACGTTTATTCGCTCAAAAACCGTGGTCGCCACCAAAAGTAGTAGTTGACCATCCTATATATTTAACGATATGGAATTTTTAATGTTTCGAACGAGAACATTTAATTTATTTAAATATTCAAATTTGATTCAAATGTAATGAATAATAAGAAAATCAGTTTTTGATAAAGCGGCTTGATTTTTAATCTTGTGGTTTTAAATTAATTTATGGAATTTTTTCATAATTTTTAATTTGGAAAATATTTAAATTATCGTTTGACATATTTTACGACAAATGTTTGTTGTTTTGAAAACAAAACAGAATGAAATAACCACTGTATTTTATTGCCTTCTTGGGATCGGGTTGCATTATTGTACACGATTATATTTTTATTTTGTTGTTTGCGATTCATACGCGAGCGAGATATTGTGTAGCGGAGTGCCGTAAAACTACCTTTTCAAACTTTCTACGAATCAAATCAAAATCAAATTTTGAACAAGGCATTAGTGGTGATTTTCCATTGATTTGATGGGTGGCTTGAATTTTTGGGTTTGCTTAATTTTTAAGTAACGTGGGTGATATAAGTATATGCACATCAATTCACTCATCTCCTTCATTTCATACTTCATTTTTTTCACTTCACTTATTTACTTCTGCATCCTTTATTTTTCCACCTTCTGTAAATAATACACCACTCCTCGTTCCTACATTCAAAATCATTATCTCTTAATCCGATTACTTTCAACCAAAACACCGAACATGAAAATTGTTTTTTTGAATGTCTAGCAGTTTTTCTAAATGATCGCTCAGCGTTTCATCGAGCGTGGTGGTGGAAATTGACCCAAAATAGTGGATGTCAAGAAATTGTGAATGTTCGGCAATCACGAAATGGTGAATGGAGGACATAGGTGTGTTCATATCGTCGAGTGGTGAATTTTAGTGGTGTTCGTAGAATTTTTATGTAATGGATGGTTTTTAGTCATGTTGGATTTTCCAACGTTGTGGTGCATTGGGGAGGAGAAGAGCATACTTAGAGGAAACTCGAGTCTAAGCAGAGGCGTGGGACTGGTTGGAGTGGTGAAATCTCGAATTAGGATTTTGGCTATGTTTTTTAGGGTTCAGAAGTGGAGGTTACTGGTGGCTACAGACGTGTCGAGTTCATCGTTGGTAGGCGAAGGTGAGGCAGAGGGTAAGCGTGTTGATGGATCTGATGGTGTAGGCTACAGGTGGTCGAGGTGGCGCTGTAAAGGGGAGCAGGAATCGGGTTTGTGCGTGTTTTCTTGTAAAGGCATGTGATTTTGATTTGGGATAATGGAGGGATGAAGAACTGTGCATAGTTGGTACGAGTTTGGATGTGTAGTGTGTTGGGTATTGGGCCGTTGGTTTGGTGAGAAACAATTTTGAATTAATTATTTTAATTTATATTAATTAAAGGTGTTGATTTTAAAATGTGATAACATGTTAGTTTTAAATCCAATTAACCCGTAGATTTTTGCATTAGAATCATATAGACAAGACAATGTTATGGTATAACTTGTTGATAGTTTTAGGGAAGTATAAAATATTGATGAAATAATAGTGGTGAATATAATTATGTTGATTTTAATAATAACGTGGTCAAATTAATTATACTTCGTTTGTGAAATCCGTTTAGCAAAATAAAAACCAGTTCTACTATATTTAAATTGAATAGATTATTTTAAACATCTATTTAGTGGAATAAAACGTCGTTCTGCTATAATTAAACTAAATAGATTATTTTGGACATCTATTGAGTAGAACAAATCATCATTCTACGCTTTAAAAGTAAATGATAATTTTTTAAGTGGATTAATTAATGGTGGATAAATGATGTCTTAACTATTGATTGTTAATTATTGAGTGCCAGAAGTTTGGTAGCCTGACCATATTGGGTATGACATTGATAAATGTTAAGATTGAAACTTTTTAATAATAAAGGTAATAGTAGCATAGGTTAAGTGATGCGAGAGCTCTGGGCCTCATCATAGTATTTTAAAATATAATTATTTGCAATTTTTGTTTTAAAAATGGATTTGGTTTGGAGAATGATTTTAAATGTGATTTTGGAAATTTTCTATGCCATTTTACTTAGAAATATTTTTAAACTTACTTATTTTATTTCAACCTTTTGATAATCATTTTTAATATATATAGAAATGTTTTAAAAGTATTTTGAAAAGCATTTATTTTTATAGAAAAGTTAGTATAATAATGAAGTTTGTTTTAAAAGAAAATAAAGGGAATTTATCTGTTTTAAAATAAAGTGATTCTGTTTTTAAAAGAAGACAGAAATATTTTAGTACTAATATTTGTGAAACATTTTTACATAAAATATTGTATAAAACGGGATAGATTTATGAATGGTATTTTATAAGTTAAAGAATAAATTTTGAACTCGTATTTTATAAAAGGGAAAGGGATCATTTTTATAAATTGGAAAATGAATCGCATTTGTGAATTTATAGTGAGGTATGGAATCACCGCTTTATGGAAAATATTTAGTCCTACCTTGAAAAAAATTGTGTTATGTATATAAGATTTTTAAAATAAATGAGTTTTGGATCTATAAGGGTTTCTATAAAGGATTCATAAAAGGAGTTTTATAAATAATTTTAGAGATTTGTAAAAGAAGTTTATGAATTAAATTGGAAAAGGACTTGTAAGTATGGAATGAATTTATAAAGAGAGAATTTTATGTAAGGAATGAGATTTGATTTTAATAAATAATCCTTCTTAATTATGGTGGTATGGAAGCATTCCTTCCATACTTAACACTGAAGGAAAAGTGGTTTGGGTTTATAGTAACTCTATTCTAAATGATTTTTGTTTTGGTCCGGTTAAATATGATTTTGGGAAAATGGAAAATATTTTATAAATATCAAAAGTGAAATGGTTTGTGAATATACTTATACCGTTGAGACAAGTATATGAATATTTTTCAATTGTTTTCAAAGTGATTTTACTTAATGAAAAGATTAATTAAAGAGGCTTAGTGGCTGCATATTTGTTCAACTATACTTGGTTTCTAATGAAACTAAACTTCTGATTGATTGATTATTTATTTGATAGTTAGATAAGAGACGATCAAATCATGACTAAATATAACTCTGGAAATATTTAGAAGAACCACGAGAATTATATGGTATAGTTTTCTTCAATGGTGCTATACTGCACATATAAACTCATTGTGTTCTCCTAGGACAAATGACGAGGAAAGCCGTCTACTTAAACAGTTAGGAGGTGAACTGCACTCTTATTTATTGTCTGTTTATTTGCAAAAAAACAGGAGTTGATTTTACTAGAAACTGTCAGTTCGGAGAGACTAGGATCAGATAAATGTGAGTTATTCGAAAACTACTTCGAACTGGCACAAGCGTTTGAATTGAGACATCTTGAAGATAACTGGATCGAAGATGGAATTCTGTGAGGTGTAGGCTACTTGCTACTAATCTTGAGGTTGATTCCAAAAAGGATGTAGTAGAAGTAGTACCTTCGGTTTGTTCATATCCTAAACAACTTGTATGGATGAATGATGTCATTGCGTTATTGCCTAGAGGGTAGTTTTTGCATTCCAAGTGGGATTTGCTAAAAAGGTGAAGCGTAGCCTCTAACCTATCCTTTTAATGACTAAAATCACGGGAGATGCAGCAAGGTTATGTGGGTCGCACCCATTAGGGTATGTCATCACCCTTCTAGATATATATTTATGGATTTGGTATTTGCAAGTAAGATAGTGGGGAAAAGATTGCAAAGCAACCAGGGTGATGACATATTCGTACTATCCCGGAAGGGGTAGGCTAGTTTGATGTTGGTAGGATGTAAGATGTTCTTATTGATCTTGGTACATTTTCCTATAGTACCATCGGTGCCTTGTCATTGATGGAATCCATTCTTCAATACGTTCTTTTATGAACTTAGTTTTGTACCTATTATTCTAGAATGTAATTAGTGTAACTATTTTGGCTATGATTAATATATTTTTAAACATTGGATATTATTATAATATCATAAGATTTCCTATAACATGATTTGGTTATTATAAGGTAAAAACCTGTCTGTGTTATGTGCGGTGTGGTCTTACGAGATACCTTTATTTTTAATGGTTTTGATAGCATTAAAAATCCAATTAACTGTGTTTCTCATGATGATTTACCAGACTGATCCGGACGTTATTTTCTTAAAATGCTCGGGTCAACCTGAGCATATTTCTAGATTTAGTTATAGATGCTTTGGAGCTTCAGGAGACGAGCTGGATGCCTCTAGGATGTATTTGTGGATCTTTAGTTCCACTGTAAAAGTTGTGTTGTGTTTATCAGCATTTGTGAGGACCGGCTATTATAACTGTCCAGGCTGATGATAAGTTAGTATTACTCTAATTGGTGTATGTATATTATAGTTCTCTTTTGTAATAGTCAATTGTATATTATATATTACTCATTACGATATGAGATTCTATTCTGTCTTTTCTTTCTTTCACCCTAACAATCTCTCTTTCCAGCACTTAGATGTTTGGCAAGTGAATACCGTGGATGTATTAGTATTGAATTTTTTAGGGTCTAAAAGGCAGGTTGTTACAATATACACTGGTCGACCGCTCCCCTTTTGTTAGGGAATATTTATTTGTTTCCGTCAATTAAATAATTTTATTCCTTAATTATACTTATTGTTAATGTTAACTTTAACATTTACTTAACCCCCAAATCTAATCTCAGTTACTTTTTGAATTTCAATTTTATTTATTTATTTGAATTTGAATTCAAATTAAATTATTTTACTTGAAAACTTCATACGCTTATAGCTTCTTCGTTCAAGCTTCGTTTTCAATATAGTATATATGGAAATTGATCAGAATTTTGCCGCAAATAAAACAGTAAAACTTTCATAGCCAAATTTTGAATTTGAAATAATTTTCATTTTTACCCCTACCTTATTTAGTTTAATTTATCCACTTTATTTACTTGTTTACTTATTTACTTGCGGTAAATTTTACAAGGTGTTACATATCTGATGATAAACTTCGTGACGGTCGGACAAGATGTGTGATCATGCGAGCTCAAACGGTGCTACGATTAAAAAGGGAAAAATAAAATAATAATATAAATTGTATTATGTGAACAACCTTACACACATTCACTCCTCTAACTTTCCCTCTTTTATTCCTTTCTTCATCTTCATTAAACATTTCATAGCTGCAACATTAAATCAATTAACCCTGGAGCTACACTCAACGATAAATGATGGCATAAAATCCATTGGGTTCGTATTGAAAGGAGCTTCAAATCCGCATGGCCACTGTCACATGCGGTGATATTTGGAGGCATGTGACGTGGGGAGGTCGATGATAGGGTTAGGGTTAGTCGGCGATTTAGGCATCGACTGAGGAAACAAAGACCGCTGTTGGGTTTCTCTTCACATGGAGCACCTTTCCCCAAATTTTCATCAACTCTGATGGCTTGGAGCAAATCACATCGATAGTGATTTTTGGACACGGTAGCAGGTCTCGATAGGCGGCGATCGAGCTTGAAGTGGTGGGGTCTAATGGGAAGCACACAGGAAGTAGAGGGCGATCGGGCTCGATGTGGTGGGGTCCAGTGGGAAGCACATGGGAAGTGGAGTTAATAGGAGGTGGTGCGATGTCGTTTCATCGAGCGTGGAGGGAGAATGGAGGAGAGATGGTCATCGGGAATGGGTGCGTGCATATCATCATGTATAGGTGATTGAATTTGGAAGGGATGAAGATTTAGGGAGGTAATTAAAATTTATGAATTAATTAAGTAAATTAATGAATATTTTAACCCAAAAACTTATAAAATTCATATCTTCTATATACGAGGTCCAAAATCGGACATAGTGTTCTGGATTGCGCTCATTGGAGTGTTATCTATGCATGGAGCTAACGTTGTCAAGTTTGGAGCATGTTGAATTTGAGCTGAAATTAAACGATATATGTGTTGATATAAATTGTTATTTGTATGCTTGGATGTTTATTGTTTTGTTGTTTGGTTTGGTTGAATTTCCTCTTTATATAATGTGTCATATGAAAGATTTGCGGGGTGCTTACCTGACTTATAGGAGATTTCAAAGAGGGATTCAGATTCCTTACCACTCTTGATTTTAATTTCATTTATATAGTTCTAGTATAAATTATTGAATGCCCAAACCTTGGTAGCTTGGCCAATATTGTTATAACTTTGAAAATGCTTAACAATGGAATTTTACTAAGTGGAAAAGTGAAGATAATCATTGGCTAAGTGATATGGAAGCTCTAGGCCTCGTTATAGTATTTTGAAATATTATTGTTTGATTTGAAATGGTTTTGGTGTGATTTTATTTTTCCGAAGCATTTTGATTTTCATTAATAAATTAAATGTGACTGTTTAATATTCTTCGAGGCATTTTATTTTAGAAATGGGTTTGAACTTATCTATTTTTCTTGCAAACTTGTTATTAATATTTTCTAACTCATGGGAATTTTTTTAGAAATAATTTGATATTTAATTACATTCCAAGGATTTAAAATTAAATATTAAAGGAAGTGGCTTACTTTTATGTATAAAGGAGAAAAATTCTTATCCTTCTGAATCAAACTTGGTTTTGAGCAATGATCTTTAAGAGATGTTTCAAATAAAAGGTTGAAACTATATTGTAAGTGCTTTAAATGATTTTAGAGGATGAAGAGGGTAAGTCATGAATTTTAACATCTTTGTTTTGTTAAATAGTTTCAAAAAATAAAAAGGAGTTTTATAAATATAAAGGGGATTTAAATATAAAAGAGATGTATAAAAAGGAGTTTTATAAATAAAAAAGAGATCTATAAAACATGTTTTATAAAAGGAATGAGATTTGATTTCTATAAATGATCATTTTAAATTATGGCGGTATGAGAAGTATTTTTTTCATACCTAACACCAAATTCAGTGGTAGGCAAACTCATCCCTATCCTGAGAATTAAGAATGTATATCGAGACAAGGATATTTTCTAACTTTTCCAACTATATTGTTAATCAAGAGATGGTATAAGATTGAAATCAAATGGTGGGAGTAAGTATATTTGTCTAATTTCCATATGAGCACCAAAAGTGTTTTGGGTTCATTGTTAATTATGTTTTAGGTAACGTTTGTTTAACCCAATGAAGTATGGTTTTGGAAGTGAAATCTTTCTCAAGATTTTGTGAATGTATTTATACTGTAGAAATAAGCATATGGCTACATTTTTCTAAGTGTTGAAAGTGTAGTGTATGGTGAATATAGTTATACTGTTGAGATAAGTATATGGTTACATTTTCTTAGTGTTGAAAGCGTAGTGTTTTCTGAATATACTTATACTGTTGAGATAAGTATATGGTTGCATTTTCTATATCTTGAAAGTGTAATGTTTTGTGAGTATACTTATAACATTGAGATAAGTATACGGTTCTATTTTCTAAGTATCAAAAGTGTAGTGGTTTATGAATATATTTATATCGATGAGATAAGTTTATGAATATTTTTCCAAGCACTAAAAGAGTATAAATGAATAGTGAATGAGTAATATATATATATATATATATATATCTTTGTAAAAGTATTTTGATACAACTCTTTACATAGTGATTTTAGCTGACGAAAGGATTAATTAATGAGGCTTAGTGGTTGATTATGTGCTTAATCCTGCTTTGTTTCCTTATGAAATTAAATCACTAATTTGATTGTTTGCTTAGTTGATAGTTAAATAACCAACTACCGAATCTTAGCCAGTTTTGAAACTATCAATCATCGGTTCTGAGAGACCGAGATCGGATATGTTATTTTAAAACCACTTTGAATCGGCATAAGTGTTTGAATTTGAGACATCTTGAAGATGATGAAAATTGAAGAGGGAGTTCTTTAAGTGCAATGACTACTTGCTACTAATCCCGAGGGTGATTCCGAAATGGAAGTAGTAGAAGTAGTGTCTTTGGTTTGTTCAGTCCCATGACAACTTGTATGGATGGATGCTGGCATTACATTGTTGTCTGCATGGCAATGTTAGTTCCAAGTGGGATTTGCTTAAATGTAAAACGTAAGCTCAAGACTCACACCTAGAAATGACTAAAATATAGTAGATGCATCCGGACTATGTGGTTCACTATAATTATGGTATGATCATCACCTGTATCTAGATCAATATTTTCGTATTTTATATGCTTATGGCTAGGAATCATTTCTCAAGTTGGCAGACGGGGTGATGATCATATTCGATATTATCAAAGAAGGGGTAGGATGGTTTTGTGTTGGTAGATGTGCAATGTTTGCAGCCTTAATAACTTTTACTTAGAGGTGTATTGTATGGAAGGTAGTCCCCTACCTTTTCATCACTGCAATCCATTTTCTAAAATGTTCCTTACGAACTTAGTTGTATACTAAATATGCTATTGAATGTAATTAATGTAACCATTGCAGCTATTTTAGTATTATTTTAAACCTTAGACACTATTATAATATCAATGGATTTTCTAAGAAAAAAATGGTTTGGTTATGTAAGGTAAAAATTCATCCATGTTTATATGTGGCGTGGTCTTATAAGATATCTTAATTTTTGAATGGTTTTACAAAAGTAAAAATCCAAATGATTTGAGTTTCTCACATTGCTTTTAAAACTGATCCGAACGTTATTTTCTTATAACGCTCGAGTCAGCCCGAGCATATTTCCAGATTTAGCTTTGGGCGCTTTGGAGCTTTAGGAGACGAGCTGTATCTCTCCAAGACCTATGCACGTGTTATATTCCATGCATTCCATGTGTTGTATTTATCAACGTTTGTGAGGACAGACTGTTATAATTATGCAGACCGATGATAGGTTATTTTACTCTGATTAATGTATGCATATTACAGTTTTCCTTTGTAAAGATCTGTTGTATATTATATATTACTCATCACGATGTACGATTCTGTTTTATCCTTTCTTTTACCCTAATATATGTCTTTTTAGCACTTAGATGCTGGACATGTGAATACTATGGATGTATTAGTGTGTTGACTTTTTGAGGGTCGAAAAGGCGGGTCATTACACCAACAGTTTGTTTGATTAGAATTGATGCTTTGTAATTTTTGAAATTATTTTCACAGTCATTTGTAACAAAACTAATACCAAAGTATTGTAAAAATGTTACCACTGTCTGTTTGATTGGAATTGATGATTTTTAATTTTAAAAATTATTTTCACCATCCTACGTAACAAAACTGATACCAATATATTGCAAAAATAATATCCATAGTTCGTTTGATTGGACTTGATGCTTTTTAATTATAGAAATTATTTTCACTATCATTTGTAACAAAATTGATACCAAAGTATTGCAAAAATGAAAAGCACTATCTGTTTGATTGGAGTTGATGCTTTGTAATTTTAGAAATTATTTTCACCATCATTTGTAACAAAATTTATACCAATATATTTTCAAAATTTTATCCATTGTCCATTTGATTGGAGTTGATGCTTTTTAATTTTACAAACTATTTTCATTGTCATTTAACAAAACCGATACCAAAGTATTGCAAAAATAATACCCACTGTCTGTTTGATTGGAGGTGATGATTTTTAATTTTAAACATTATTTTCACTATCATATGTAACAAAACAAATACCAATATATTGCAAAAATGTCACCCACTGTTTGTTTGATTGAAGTTGATGCTTTATAGTTTTAAAAATTATTTTTCACTATAATAAAAAAAATATCAATATATTGCAAAAACGATATCCACTATCTATTTGGTTGGAATCGACGCTTTTTATTTTTAGAAATTATTTGCTAACAAATCTAACAATAATACATTGCAAAAATGATACCCATTGTCTGTTTGATTGGAACTGATGCTTTGTAATTTTAGAAATTATTTTCACAATTATTTGTAACAAAACTGATACCAATATATCGCAAAAATGATACCAACTATCTACTTGGTTAAAGTTAATGTTTTTTTAATTTTAGAAATTATATTCACTATCATTTATAACAAAACTTATACCAAAGTATTGAAAAAATGATACCCACTGTCTGTTTGATTGGAATTGGTTCTTTTTAATTTTAGATATTATTTTCACTACTATTTGTAATAAACCAGTACAATCTATTGCATAAATGATATCCACTATCTGTTCGATTGGAATTGATGCTTTATAACTTTAGAAATTAATTTCACTGTCGTTTATAACAAAACTGATACTAGTATATTACAATGATGATACTCGTTGTCTATTTGATTAGAACTGATGCTGTCACTTAACAAAACTGGTACAAAAGTATTGCAAAAATGATACCCACTGTCTGCTTGATTGGATTTGATGCTTTTAATTTTAGAAATTATTTTCACTATCATTTGTAACAAAATAGATATCAACATATTGCAAAAATGATATCCACTATCTGTTTGATTGGAGTTGATGCTTTTTAATTATAGAAATTATTTTCACTATCATTGTAACCAAACTAATACCAATCTATTACAAAAATGATACTCGCTGTCTGTTTGATTGGAATTGATGCTTTTTAATTTTAGATATTATTTTCACTATCATTTGTAATAAAATCGACATCGATCTATTGTATAAATGATACAACTATCTGTTTGGTTGGAATCGATGCTTTTTAATTTTTGAAATTATTTTCACTATTATTTATAACAAAACTGATATCAATATATTGCAAAAATAATATCCACTGTCTATTTGACTGGAGTTGATGCTTTTTAACTTTAGGAATTATTTTCACTGTCATTTGTAACAAAACTAATACCAATCTATTGCAAAAATGATACACATTGTCAGTTTAGTTGATGCTTTTTTGATTTTAGAAATCGTTTTCACTATCATACATAATAAAACTGATACTAATATATTGGAAAAATGATACCAATATATATATTCATGTTTCACTCTCAATTATAACTCACATCGAAACCAGCAATATTGAAATCATCTTGAACTGGATTCTTAATAGCTGAACTTGTCTATTAAAAATTCAACTGATCATCAATGGCTCTAAGCATTGCTTAAAGATTACTTTTTTCGCCCTTTCTCGTAAAACAAAATATCAAATGTCCAAAATCATTTCTTTTTATCCAGTCTCCTTCTGTGTCGGAAGCTTCCCAAGCGGATGATACTGGACGTAATAGTTTTTAATCATGGCAGCGATTCTTCATCGTTAAAGTCCTCATCCAAAGCCCTATCTGCCTATACCCATAACTCAAGGCTCAACAAGACCCCAGAAAGCTCCACCTCCACTTCATTGCCATCTTCACATCGTTGGTGCTACAACCACAAACCACCGGACCCTACAAAATTACCACCATTCACCTCATCTTCCAAAATCATGTTGACTGAACCTCCTAGTATCAACTCTGGTGATCATTGCCTTCGGTAAACCTCTTTGGCTATGATTTTTGACCAGGAACTGCTCCTAACTCTAACTGTTTCAACCATCGAGACCACGACCATTTTTCTCGTCTTCTTAAGATGAGTATCAACGAAGGCATTGACTTCGATGTTGGTTGAAAACTCAACCTAATGGTCTTTGTTCATCATTTCCGACCATCTTAACCTTCTTCACCCAACTGAGGAATGTTAACGCTCAAACTGAACTTTGAATTATTATTTTTCCTCGAAGCAATCTTATTGGCAGACGGTCCTAAATTCTAAAAAAGGCTTTAAAAATGTCATTAGGAATATTTATTATTATGGTCAAAATGAATTAATTAATTATCAATTAATTCTCTAATACATTACATTATTCATCAAATGTAATTTCATTACAGATAATTAATTGTTTTTAATTCTCTAATTAGTTTAAATTCGTCCTAAATGTTATTGAACATAATTATTTAGTTAAATATATGTTAATTCCTTTTATATGTGGCATGGACAACGTTATTTGATATGATCTTTACTATCTAAATTTAGTTTATTTATAAACTTTAACTGTATGCAAACACAACAGTTGGAGATATATGAATAAACATGTAAGGTAATTCAATTTATTGTATATTAATATATGCACATACACTGCTTGAAGTTAAATATTAAAAGGTAAATCAAAGATCTTATTGTTTGCAAATTTCTAATGTAAATCAGCCACCGACGATCTTTTAGTGTTCAACTCGTTAAGAAAACAGTCCCATCTAGCATTATATTTATTTCTAATTTTGTGATGCTAAATTTTAATCACGTCACCGTGCTATACTATCAGCTTTCAACTAAAGTAGAAAAGTAACACTGTCAAAGTTTCAGATTAACTAAGTTACACATATTTTCTAACAAAGTTACAAACTTTTTAAACTAATCATATTTTCTAAGAGTTTCAAAATACGAAGAATCATCATACTTGACATTGTACATTTTGAAAAAAGAAGCATCTCTATCATAATAAAATTTTAAATTAATAAAAAATTATTGAAACTGATGATGACTTGTTTTCTTAAATATATTTCAGTATTCACATGTAACTACCCGTAATTTTCGATAATTTAAATTAGGTAATTTAATAAGATTTTGGTAATTTAATATTGGAAGAAATAAGAATTTGTAATGTAATAATGAGATAATAACTAAAATGAAACGTAACAATGTTAATTAAAGTGATCATCAACAATTTGAATGAAATTCCAATTAATTGAAGTGATTTATATGTCATACTTGGTTATATAATTGAATATGGGAAAACAAATGTAGATGTTGAAATTAACAAATGAAATAATTTATAGTAAATGGTTATTGAATAAAGTCAATGTTTTGTAGGTATTATAACATTTATTTGTAAATAATAAACTCATAAGTGTGATTAAAAGTTAATATTGTTATAAGTTACCTATTTATTAAGTTCGTTAAATTTAATTTGAAAATCAGTTGCAATTAATTCACTTAATTAGTACAATTAATGTAGATTAAAATAATAATTGAAGAATGTTAATTCAATAAGATGTAACCAATGTAAATTCTATTCTTAATATGATGCTTGAGTGAACAGAAAAAAAATTGAAATATAGTCCGATTAATTTATTAGGATTTAAGCTATGATAAATGGATTTATTGAAATTAAATGTGACTAAATATTAATTAATTTGAATTGAAAAGTGGTTTAATTAATTTAATATTAGTTAATTTAATTAACGTGAAAATAGCCATTTTGGTCACTGACTCGGATTTCGACAAAACTATTTTCATCGAATCCGTAACAGTGAATTATTATAGGATTTCAAATTTTGTAACGATTAGACTTGTCGATTGATCGTACGGGCTCAAAACGTTTAGAAATCAATTTAATTAAAATTAATTGAAATCAATTTGAAATAAGTTCATTTTAACATAACTTCTTCATACGATGTAATTAGGACTTGAAACCTGTTCCATTGAGTTTAAAATCATCATAATCATCTATTTTGATATATGGGATGACCCATTTTCGTTCCGGAGACTGAATGGGCTTTTTGGGTCGTTTATCGTTCAAACTTGAAAATCAATCTTTTCCATTCATTTCTATTTCTGACCTACCTATAAATAGCCTGTTATAAACCCTATCTCCTTCTTATTTTCATTTGTTTATAGATACAACTTCATCTGTCTACTTCTTCTTCTTAATGGCACACAAACCAATTCCCTAATTACAAATTCAATTTCAAAATCAATTCCAAAATCTCCTGCAAACCCTAACAAATTATATGTCGTTTCGAAGCTCTCGAAGAGTGCAATCCAAATCCACAATTTGTTTTCGATTTGGGTTTCCACTGACGTGAATTAGGTGACGAAACCTTGGCCCCTTGCTAGGGTTTCGATCCAACAATGGATCATAGCCCGATCATCAATCAAAGGGTGGCGTTGGAAGGAGGGTGAGGTGCAGGCCTCTGTGATGTTGCTCGTTGGTCGTGTGATGGCCGTGAATGGACGGCAGACAACGTCGGCATCGGCGGGTTCGCCTGGGGGCACCGGGGAGGGTCGTGCGACCTTATGTGGGGCGACCAGAGTCGTGGAAGCTATTAGCGACCTCCGATCTTGGTGGTTGTGGAAGTAGCAACGTGACAATTCACGTGAAGAACAACGGCTGAGTCATTCGTTATATTTTAGGCTAGGGTTTCAGTGTGAATTAGAGGTGACGTGTATAATTTTAAATTATTATTTTATTTTCCTAAATTTTAAATCGTATAATGTTCTGACATCAATAACTTTTGCATACGAACTCAAATTTGGACAGTGTTTATTTTGCCGGGATCGTATCGAAATTCCGAACATTTTGATGTAGGTTTGGACGAATTCTAAGATCATGTGAATTTGGGCCCTAAATTGGATTTAAATTCAATTTAAATTCAAAGGTGAGTGATTTGATCCACTCACAACTTCTAAATTTCTAATGTTAGCTAAATTTAATTTATGATGTGATTTGAAATTTATTTGTGGTTGTTTGGTATATTTAAAATACTACTCCTATTAGTTTGAATTTACTTTGAATTAAATTGTCATTTTATTTATTACTGAATTTAAATTTCCAATTAATTAACTGTATATAATAATCTGCTAATTGTTCATATTTATTGGTCGAATTGGATGATGATTGTGATAGATGTTTGAATTTATTATTGGATGATAGGATGCCATATTTGATTTATGAAATGCTATCATTCTGCAAGTTCCCTTAGTTATTATTTAGGAAAATCACTATGGGTTGAAATGATACATATTCGAACGATCTATATATTAGAGAAACATCATTATGGGTTGAAATGATAGACTCGAACGATTTTATGGATTTTATTTAATTCGGAATCACGGTTTGAAATGATATATAACCGTAAAATTTCAAACTGCAGATTGAAATGATAAATATCTGTATCACTTGACTCTAGGGTCGAGAATTATATACGGACGCTGGATTGGTTAAATTAAATGATTTTAAAATCCTAAATTTTTGAATTTAGCTAAATGATATTTTGAAATAATTTGATTTATATAAATTGAATTATTATCGAAATTCAAGTTTATGTAAAAAATTGAAATTGGTTTAAACGAATGGTTTAAAGAAATTAAATTGAAATTTTAAAGTTGAATTCGAAGTATAAGTAAAGTTTATTGAAATTGAGTTATAAAAGTTGTTTGTATATAACTTTGAAATATATTGGAATTGGAGTAACATAAATTGATACTTTAAACATGGATTGGAAGCGATATAGAATTAAATATTCTGAATTGAAAGATTTGAAATTAGGTTGTTGGAAATCGAAATTAGCCCAAATGTGAAATAAATAGTTTAAATTGATATAAATTTTAAAGACATGTTTTTAATATAAACTATTTTAAAATATATTATTTTAAAGATTCTAAACTTTAAGATTTTCAAGTTATTAAACTATTTTAACTTATATTAACTATATTAAATCATTTTAACCTATTCTAAACCATTTAATTTATTTTAGAACTAATATAATCGATTTTAACTTATTTTAAATCCAATCAATCTATTTTAAAGTTATTTAATCTATTTTAATTATATTTAATATATTTTAATTATATTTAATATATTTTAAATCTATTTAACTATCTTAAGTTAACTCAACAATATCTTTTATCTGTAATTAAACAATTTTAAAGTATTTGACTATTTATAATTATTTTAACCATTTGTAGTTATTTAAACTATTTTCTATTTTCATACTAAATAAAGGGAAAATGTTTATAACCAACGTCATTGATTTAAAAGAGAATACGGTTAAATAATGATATAACCTAAGTTGAGATTTAAATGTAATAATTAATTGAATATGATGATTTTGAAGTAAGGATATAGCCTAATTGGAAATACGATTTTGAAAAAAATTATGATTTCGGAAATGATATAATTTCAAAGGTGAATATGATTTCAAAGTGAGTATGATTTTGAAAGTGAATATAGTTTGGAAATCAATAGATTTCAAAAGGAATATGATTTGAAACTGAAGATGATATTTTGATATAAATTGTGAATTGACTTTTGAAATGTAAAAGAAACATCCAGTGTGAAATAAGCGTTTGGTTGTTAAAAAGACCAGGATCAGATATTGTCATACTCTTCGCCAATGCCGAAAACCACTTTAACAACTATCTACGTGGTAAAGATACAAGAAATGACGTAGGATGGTTTGGTGAACGATTCTATATGAGGTATGACAAGACCCTGATTGTCGTGAGTCAGCTTAGATTCCAATATATATAAATATAAGCACAAATATAATGAGAATGTGTTGATATTAACTTCGTATGAACTTGAGAGAATGTAATTAAACTAAGGTAAAGATATTACTAATTTAAATATAAATACAAAATAATTATAGAATTATTTACAATATGAAGTTGATATTTTATTTTATTGCATGCTAAATTAGAGAATTGACTACAAGTTGATTATTGAATCAATACTCTTTCTTGCTATTTAAATGAATTAATTACCTTCAATTTTGAGAATTCTTAATTGAATACTAAAGATGGAATTATATTCAACGCTTGTTGAATCTTAATGTGAAGTCATCAGTAAAATCAATAATCAACTTGAAAACAAAAATGTAAAATTTCAATTTAGCCTATAATTGCTTGCGATATTCAATTCTGTTAATTATATATAATCTTCTAGGAGTCCAATTAACCTCATTTATTTTCAAGAAAAAGTTCAAGTTAAATTAGACATGTTCTATAATAAATTTTTAAATATTTTAATAAGCTTACCGTATTTTTAAATAGTTTTAAATTTTTCTAAAGTAGAAAGTAAGAGTTCTGGAACTTGATGCATTAAATAAGGAAAACATAATGTTATTCTTATAATGGATGTACAAATAATTTTTGATTTCAGCAACTGGTATTTTTTTTTGAAGTTTGCATACAGTTTAAGTTATATGTAACAAACTCAACCTGAGCTAATAAAAAAAGTGATATAATATTCATTCCAATTTGTAGATAATCACCGATACATAAATTCTACATACTAATAGATACAAATTTAGGTTTAGCTTGAGAATGAATGTATATTTATTGTTGTATGCAACTAAACCGAAAGTAATTTAATATATTTACGATATTTAATTTGAATTCAAAATAAATAGAGAATTTTTTCCATCAATTCTAGTTATTTCTGTTTGGTTCGATTCCAATATTCACATTAAAGAATGTACTATGCAATAATATCTTTAATTACCTTTAATACTTTTAGAATGTGTACTACGCATTAATTTAAGAATTCTTGACTGAATATTAATGATGGAACTATATTCAACTCTTGTTGGATCTTAGTGTGAACTCATCATTAAAATCAATAGTAAACATAGAAACAAAAACGTAAAGTTTCAAATTAGCCTATAGTTACATGCAGTATTCAATTATGTTAATTATATATAGTCCGGTAGGAATCCAGTTAACCTCATTTACTTTCAAGAAAAGTTCGAATTAAATTACACATGTACTGTAATAAAATTTTAAATATTTTAATATGCTAAATTTATTTTCTAATAGTTTAAATTTTACTAAAAGTAGAAATTAACAATTTTGGAGTTGATGCATTAAAAGAACCAAAATGATGCTATTCTTAAAGTGGAAGTTCAAATTATTTTTGATTTCACCAACTGATATTTTTCTAAAATTCACAAATATTTTAAGTTATATATAACAAATTCAACTTGAACTAATAAAAAAATAGTGATATAATATTAATTCAATTTGTGGACAATCAATGGTATATAAATTTCACATACTAATAGATATAAAGTTAGGTTCAACTTGAGAATTAATATATATTTATTGTTATATGCAAATAAAAATGAAAGTAAATTAATATATTTACCATATTTAATTTGAATTCAAAATAAATAGAGAATTTATTCCATTAATTCTAGTTATTTCTGTTTGATTTTATTTCAATTTTCAGATTAGAAAATGTACTATGCATTAGTTAACTTTAATGCATTTAGAGCACGCCAAAAGAAAAAAAATAAGAATTTTTGAAACTTGACATAATAAAAGAAACATAAAACTAACCTTAAAACCAAATGTATAGATAGTTGATGATTAATTTACCAATCCGTTTTATTAGTTGCATGATAATATGATTTATTATTATCCATTCTAGTTGAAGTTAATTTACTCATAAACATTATGAATATCCACATCTTCAATCCATAATTATCAATGAATATCTCCAAATGACAAAAAGAAAAAAAAAACACAAAAACTTAATTTCAAACCAACTTTGTGAAAAATCCTTGATTACTAATTCACTAAACAATAAGATCGTAAGAAATCAATTGTAACACCGCGTTCATGGAAAAATGGATGTTGCTTATGAATAATTTTTGCTCGATCAATCAATACCATTGAAAAATGTATTAAAGTCTGGATCTGTTAAAAATAATATAAGATTCTACAAAAATATAAGTTTAAGTTGAGTAAAAAATATAAATATTTAAATAAAAAGGTTTAAAAACGCTTATTTAAAATATCAAAGTTGCATACTATAGGTAGATCAAAAGTGCTACTTTTTCTTCAAAACATTATACAGAAGTTTATTATTTTGATATTCTATTACTTCAGGTATAATGTTTTCTGCCAAAAAAATCTTGTAAGATAATATATAGGTTTGAACTGGAAAAGGAAGAACATTATCTCTAATAGTTTATGTAAAATCAGAGTTGATATCTATGTAGCAATAAACCGAATATTCCTTACGTATAAAAAAATGAAAAATCATACTAAACAAAAAACCAATTGGAAGTTAGTTATTATACAAAACTTGAAAATAAAATAAAGTTCTCAACTTATTTGTAATAGTTTTGCTAATCAACACAGGAGTCCATATTAGTAACTTTCTACAAGACAAATTAAGAAAACAATATTCATAATCTTACAAATCACAAATTCAACTATAGATTAGATATTAGAATTAGAAAGTATAACAAAAACTGCAAATTCAACATCGAATTAACTAAAAAGAGAAATAATAAAAAAGACTTAGCCTTTTAACAAATTAACTAAAAAGAGAAATAATAAAAAAAGGACTAATATTTTAATTAAGCTCGATCGAACCAGTAGTCTAATTTTTTTGGAAGCGGTCTTATATTATTTTTCTATAAAAACTATAATATTGAAAGCAAGGGGTGGGGAAAAAATTGCTGCATAATACCATTAAAATCATAAATAATTCATGATGAGTACAAAGTGGAAAATTATTTATAAATTCAACCAAAATCTAGTTAGAGTAATTTTTTTAAAGAGATTGATTAAAAAATGTCTGGAAAGAATTTTTAATTTGATTTGGATTAAGAATAGAACTATTTGAATCATATCATACATATGAAACTAGAAATAAGGAAGAGACAATATTGTGAGAAAATGAAATGAAAATGAACGAAGTAGAAGGTAATAAATTTCTCAATATGCGTAAACTATAAAACAATAAATGCATCATTATTGTACATGGAGATGAAACTACCATCAATCTGTTGTAATATACATTAATAATAGGGATGAATATGCTAAATAAGAAAGGGCATTATTGTAATCTGCACTGCATAAGGAGTCTATAAATATGGAGCTTGATTGTATTGTAATATCTATCTCAATTCAATAAAATTGTTCTCTCTCTCTAATGGTCTCCATTCTTTTTATTTTGTAACACGTTATCAGCATGAACTTTTTGTATACTGCATTCTCAATATTCTACACAGGAACGCGAATCAATTATTTTTCTCAACCTGTTCACCTTCAAACTTTACAACTTCTCAACACGTAATTATATATTAATTATTCTGACTGTTCCACTTCTGATCATTCCAATTCTAAGGCTATTCATATTCAAAATCCTATTATATATTGGAGCAAACGAGTCTTTTATAATATATCTACATACGTTCTATTTCTTATTTCCTTTAAAACAACAAGCAGTCCACAAAATGGCAAACATCGCCAAGCTTGAATTTAAAGCTTTGGATATATCTGGAGACAACTACTTATCATGGATACTGGATGCTGAGATTCATTTGCAATCTCAATGCTTAGAAAATGCCATTAAAAATGGTAATACTATGTCCCAGCAGAACAAGGCAAAGGCTCTAATATTTTTAAGACGCCATATCCATGACGATCTAAAAACAGAATATTTGACTGAAAAAGACCCTCCCCACTTATGGAACTCCCTAAAGGAGCGTTATGACCACCATAAGACGGTCACTTCCAAACACTAGGCAAGAGTGGTTGAACCTGAGGTTTCAGGACTTTAAGTCTGTAAGAGAATATAATTCGGCAATGTTTAGAATCACTTCTAAACTAAAATTATGTGGAGAAAAGGTGGATGACGCACAAATGCTTGAAAAGACTTTCTCAACATTTCATGCCTCGAATGTACTCCTGCAGCAGCAATATCGAGAGAGTCATTTTACAAAATATTCTAAACTCATAGAATGATTACTAATTGCTGAACAAAATAATGAATTGCTTATAAAAATTCACTCCTCAAGACCAACTGGTTCGACTGCATTACCTGAAGTTAATGCTAATTTTGCCCACTCTGGAAGAGGTAGGGGTCGAGGTCGAGGTAAAGGACATGGTCGTGGATGTGGATGTAACTCTAGCAGAGAAGGTTATGGTGGTTTTAAAGGTAACAAAACCATCAACTTTAGAAAGCAACAAAAGAAAATTGAGCCTATAAAAAAACAATGATCCAGCTTCAGAAAATAGAAGGCACTATGAGGAAGTTTGTTATAGATGTGGACGATCTACTCACTGGTCACGTACATGTAGATCATCAAAGAAAACAGTTGAAGAATATCACAGCTCGAAGAATATTGAGGCAAATAATGCCGAAAAGTTACCTGAAAACACTAACCTGAAGTTAGATGATTTCTTCGAAGATGACAATGGAAATTTCATTAATGATGAAAATCTAAGTGCAATGATCAATGATATGACCGAGTTGATCAATTAGAAATATCTTGAAGTTTGTTATGTGGCTTTCGTTTTATTTCATTATCTTGCATCGATAAATCAGTTTGAAGTTTGTGTTCGTTTACTTGTATTTCCCTTTGCGGTACTAGTTAAAAATAATGTGTAATGTGGATGTTGTTTTTAATCAGTAGCCTATTTTAATCATATTACTTTGTTTGTTTACATCACATTTATTTATGCATACAAATTTTTAATGATTGACTAATTATTGCCTTTGATTCTTAAGGTATGGAACTCCATTTGGGTGATGATATATGCTTACTAGATAGTGCAACTACTCATACAATTTTGAAAAACCAGAAGTTTTTCTCTGAATTATATGAAAATTTCTCAGCTATAGTCTCCACTATAGCTGGAACTGCTAATATAATTGATGGGTCCGGAAGAGCCCATATAATATTACCAAATGGTACGCATATCTTTATTTAGTATGCATTATACTCAAGCAACTCTAAAAGAAATTTGCTGAGTTTCAAAGATATAAGAATGAATTGATACCATATTGAAACTATAAATGAAAACAACAAAGAATATCTTTGTGTTATTTCTAGAATTGAAAGCCAGAAGCTTATCCTACAAAGACTTGGTACAATTTCAACTGGTTTATATTTTACAAAAATTGGCATAGTTAAATCTCACTCTATAAACATGAGCCAGAAGCTCACAAATACAAAGACATTGATTCTTTGGCATAATCGCTTGGGTTATCGTAGATCAACTATGATGCGTAAAATTGCCAAAAACTCAAATGGACATGATTTATCAAACCAATTGAATTTACCAAGTGATTACTTATGTGCCCCATGTGCACAAGGAAAATTAATCACTCGACCTTCATATAGTAAAATCACATCCGAATCTCCAACATTTCTACAAAGAATTCAAGGTGATATATGTGACCCAGTCCACCCTGAATGTGGATCATTCAAATATTTTATGGTATTGACTGATGCATCAACTCGTTGGTCACATGTCTATTTACTTTCTACAAGAAATTTGGCATTCGCCAAGCTACTTGCTCAAATATTAAAATTGAGAGCACACTTCCCTAATCATCAAATTAAATCAATTCGACTAGATAATGCTGGAGAATTTACTTCCCAAGTATTTGGTGATTATTGTCTATCATTAGGAATTGAAATTGAACATCTAATAGCTCATGCTCATACTCAAAATGGTCTAGCAGAATCATTAATTAAGCGCTTGCAACTTATTGCATGACCATTGCTTATGCAATCAAAACTACTCATTTCAGCTTGGGGGCATGCAATTTTGCATGCATCGAAATTGGTTAAAATTAGACCAACGGCTTATCATCAGCTTTCACCATCACAGCTCTTAACTAGATCTTAACCAAATATTTCACATTTACGAAAATTTGGTTGTGTTGTGCATATACCTATTAATTCCCCACTTCGTACTAAAATGGGTCCTCAACGACGGTTGGGAATTTATGTGGGATTTGATTCTCCATCGATAATTCGTTACCTTGAACACCTTACAGGTGATGTCTTCACTACAAGATTTTCAAACTGTAAATTTGATGAGACAATCTTCCTGCCGATAGGGGGAGGAAAGACCGTTCCAGTAGAATGGCATGAAATATCATGGAATAATCCATCTATGTCTTATTTGGATCCACGTACCAAACAATGCCAATATGAGGTACAAAAAATTTTGCATATTAAAAATATTACAAATCAACTGCCAGATGCATTTAATGACACTGCAAAAATAACTAAATCTCACATTCCAGTAGCAAATGCACCAGTAAAAATTGATGTCCCTGAAGGATCAAAAGTAAATATAGCGGCAAATGAATCTAAAGCAAGACAAAAACCTGGAAGGCCAATTGGTTCAAAAGACTTGGCGCCTAGAAAAAGAAAGTCTAATGAAAAATCATCAATTAAGGAACCTCTTGAAGAGGTTATAAATGACCAAAAGGAGCACTCAAGTGAAAATCCCAATTCTCCTAGAAGTATGGAAGGAAATATTATCCCAGAAGAGATAAAAGAAGATTCCAACGATAAAATGGTACCTAATAATAATGAGATCTCAATATTTTATATGAACTATGGAGAAATATGGGATCGAAGTAAAATAATAATTGATGATGTAGTCTCATTCGCAGTAGCTACTGAAACAATTGAAAGTCATGACCATAATGAGAATACGAGAATGACGATAATGAACCAAATAGCATAAATGAATGTCAAAAAAGACACGATTGGCCAAAATGGAAAGAAGCTATCCAAGTTGGACTAGATTCACTTCAAAAACATGGTGTATTTGGACCAATAGAGAAAATACCAGAAAATGTTAAACCAGTAGGTTATAAATGGGTATTCGTTAGAAAACGAAATGATAAAAATGAAGTCGTAAGGTACAAAGCACGACTTGTCGCACAAGGTTTCCTGCAGAGACCAGGTTTTGACTTTAAGGAAACTTACTCCCTTGTTATGGATGTCATAACATTCCGATATTTGATAAGTCTTGCCGTTTCTGAAAAACTCGATATAAGATTAACGGATGTTGTGACAGCTTACCTTTACGGTGAATTAGATACCAATATTTACATGAAAATCCCAGATGGATATAAACTGCTGAAGCAAAATCAAAGTCCATGTACTCATTAAAACTAAGACGATCACTATATGGCTTGATACAATCTGAAAGGATGTGGTATAACCGTCTTAGTAAATATTTGGTAAAAGAAGGATACGAAAACAATCTCATTTGTCCAAGTATCTTTATAAAGAAATCGGTAAAGGGATTTGCTATCTTAGCAGTTTATGTTGATGACATAAATTTGATTGGGACTCCAGAAGATATTGATGAAACAATAAATTATTTAAAGAAGGAATTTGAAATAAAAGACTTGGCAAATCTAAGCACTGTCTCGGTCTACAGATTGAGCCATAGTACTAATGGCATATTAATCCATCAATCAAACTACATTGAGAAAATTCTAAAGCGTTTTCAAATGGATAAAGTATATCCACTTAGTATGTTGATGGTTGTTAGATCTTTAGATATTAAAAAGGACCCTTACCGCCCAAAAGAAGAAGATGAGAATGTGCTTGGCCCGGAAGTGCCATATCTTAGTACCGTTGGTGCATTATTATATTTGGCCCAGTGCACAAGACCAGATATTGCATTTTCAGTAAACCTTCTAGCATGGTACAGTTCAGAACCAACAAAAAGACACTGGAATGGTATAAAACATATCATGAGATATCTTCGTGGAACAACAAATTTGGGTTTGTTTTACTCTAACTCAGGCAATAATCCATATCTAGTTGGCTATGCTGATGCAGATTATCTTTCTGACCCACATAAAGCAAGATCACAAACTGGATATGTGTATAATAACAGGAATGCAGCAATTTCATGGCGATCTACAAAACAAACTTTGGTAGCAACATCATCCAATCACTCTGAAATACTAGCACTACATGAAGCAAGTAAAGAATGTATTTGGCTGAGTCACTAATTGAGCATATTCGAAAAAGCTGCCAACTTCCATCGGTAACAGAAGAGTCAAGCATTATTTATGAAGACAATGCAGCTTGTGTGCTCAAATTCAAGCGGGTTACATTAAGGGTGATGGGACGAAACACATTTCTCCTAAATTTTTCTTCACACATGAGCTACAAAAGGATAATAAGATAGAAGTGAAACAAATCCGATCCCAAGAAAATCCGGCGGACTTATTCGCAAAGGCGCTTCCAAAATCAACATTTCAGAAGATGGTGTACAAAATTGGTATGCGTCGGCTGCATCAACAAACTAATTGAATAATGCGTTATAATTCAGGGGGAGCGTATGAAATACGCTATAATGTACTCTTTTTCCTTCACTAATATTTTTTCCCCCTGGGTTTTTTATTAGTAAGGTTTTAATGAGGCATTACCTTGATCCAGAATCAACCCTCATAGTAACATTATAAAATATATGTTACTCAAATATGAAATCATGTTGTACTCTTTGCCTTTTTTATGATTTTTTCCCACTGGGTTTTTCATAACAAGGTGTTTAATGAGGCAATTACTCTTATCATTTTTACATACGCATATTCAAGGGGGAGTGTTGTAATATACATTAATAATAGGGTTGAATATGCTAAGTAAGAAAGGGCATTATTTTAATCTGCACTGCATAAGGAGTCTATAAATATGGAGCTTGATTGTATTGTAAGATCCATCTCAATCCAATAAAATTATTCTATCTCTCTAGTGGTCTCCATTCTCTTTATTTTGTAACACAATCTGTATTTTTATATAATTATATAACATAATAGGTATACAAAATGTTTATGCATTAATGATATCATTATGTATTCTATAGGCACTAATGGTATCATTAATATTTAGAATGATAAATTAGTTTAGGTGGTGTAACACAACACAAAACATTTAAGTTAAAAAAAGTTTATAAAACACTTGTTTTAATAGTCTTTTACTTCATATATAATGTTTTTCCCAATTTATTTTCTTATATAATTGTATAGACTAAAATTAGAAAACGATGAATGTTACAAAATTGGAGTTGATATCTGTGTAGCAATAAACTAATTATCCTCTACAAAATAAACGCATTAAACAAAATACAAAATTATACCAAACAAAAAATAAAATAAAAGTCAAATATGGTACAAAACATGAGAGTAAAATAAAGTTTACAACTTTACCTATAACAAATTGCACTAATCAATAGGAGATTCTGTTATATCAACATATTTATAAAATCATCAACCTTCTACAAGACAAACGAAGATAATTATATTCATAACCTTACAAAATGAAAATTTATCATCGAATTATAAATTAGAAATTAGCACAAAAACTTTAAATTGAACATCGAATTAAATGAAAAGACAAACAATCTAAAAAAAGCTAACATTTAAAACAAGCTCAATCGAACAAGTAGGCTTAGTTTTGTTTGGAGGTCATCAGATTATTTCTCCATGAAAACAAGAAGATTAAAAAATGATTGGTAGGAAAACAGTAGCCGTAAAATATGAAAAACCAAAAATAATTCTAGTTGAATATGAAGTGAAAAATTATTAACGAAGTCAATCAAATTCTTATTAGGTCAAAAAATTAAAGAAACTGATAAAAATTGATTGAAAAGAATTTTTAATTTGATTTAGGTTTGGAGTTTAATTGTTTTTGAATTGTACCAAGCATACGAAACGAGAAAAGTGAAAGAGACAATATTACGAGAAAATAAAATGAAAATGAAAGAATCGAAAAATGATAAATATCTAAAATGTATGTTGGTATTTCTTTAAAAAACGTACGAGTATATGCACGTCCAGATGGACCTGTACTTAATCATAACGTGTAAGTATTTATATTTGCACCTAAGGAAGTAGATTTGACAATACTAGTGCCATTATAAATTGTACCTGAAGTGATGGCCGAGAAAACCGAGACAATTGAAGAACATTCATAAAACTAATAACTTGAAAGCATTCATTTTTTATCGTTTATTTATTTTATTTAGTTTATTTTATACTACTGGAAATAGAAATAATACTTGTACTTTTACATGCGTATAATGTATAATAATGGTATGAGCCAAAAATTCAATCTACTTTTATGTATAGTGTGCACTTCCATAAAAATAGCATTTTTACACATGATAAAGTGTAGAGCAATAAATTACATAGTGAAATTTTGTTAATCTCTGTAAAATCTATTCTTAAAAATTCACATCAAAATGTCCTTAGGCATTCCAAAAGAGTAGTGTTATTTACTTAATTTTGCTTATTCTCTTTATATGCATAAAATTTTAATTTATACTATGTACTTTCCAATAGTAGATTTGACATTAAATCAGACCCTATGAAAAATTGCTGTAGTCAAAAAATGGATTATACAGGCAGAAAATAATCCAATAATAAACTAATGAAGTCAGATAACAAAAGAAACAAATGTGACAATGCATGGAACAAAAAATAGTCCAATTTGGTTCATGATTTCAAAAAGATAACATATATAAAATCTAGAAGTTGGTAAGACAGACGTTGATTAAAAAACCGATTTAACCATCAGTAAACATTATATTGAAAATGTCTGGTAACTTCTCCTTTGATGGCAGCTCTGATTCCACTGCCAATCAAATTTGGACCTACATATTTAACATGACAATCTCCATTCTCTATAGAAGTTACATCTACACTTCCACCATAATTTTTAATGGCAGACCTCAATATATCCAAAGCCATGAATATATGATTTGTAGAACTTCTACTATATTTTGTTCCTAATTATCATATTACCATAATAATCTTGTTTGTTAATATGAACAGGTTTTAAATTCTTAAATGAAAAAAAAATCAAGTGAACAAAAAATTAGTTTATATATTTGTATTGTGGTATGTATGCAAACATCAAAGCATTTGCCTTAGTTTTTTGTTAATTCAATTAGTGTGAACCCGTGCTATGCACATGGATGTAATAGATAACCTCTTTATGAATGTAATGTTCATTATTTATTAGCATTGTTAGTTTTGGCAAATACTATATAATTGTTAACTCAATTTTAGAAGATCATGTATTAGAATTTTTGATTAGTTAATGCTAGTTGAATCATACCACCACCTTTTGATTGATAGTCCACAGACATAACTAATCAATAAGTTAGCAAACATGTTTATATTTTGTTATTCATTTTTTCAAGAGATAATAATTAATATGTAAGATAAAAAATATTCAAATTATCCACATGTATTGATCATATACTTTGGACTCATATAAAGTGGAGTATAATTTGAAATTGGCTCTAAAAATAAGAAATACCTAATTAATTCTATTTCATACGTATATAGGTTATTGCAAATAAAACATAGTTTGAAGACTAAACAGTAATAGCCAATGTTGAATTTGATAAATAGCAGCTAAAGAAAGAATATATATTTTGATAAGTATAATAATAGCTCAACTTCAATGTGTGCGAAGCTCTAACTCCTTTACACACATGTATTCACGTATGAATTATACTTTTAAATTTGATATATATGAATGGTTAGAAACTTCGTGACGGGGAATCAACTTTTGGTAGAAGCCACCATACCCTGTGGTACTTTATTTGAAATTTAGATGTGAAATCATTACATTAGAAATAAAGGGATAGAGAACAAATGATTCAAAGGACATTGTGTACCACAATGTACCTAATCCATAGGCAATAGATACATGCTTGTAGTGTTATCGAAAAGTTATTTAATGCGTGGGGATAAATATAATTTTTTTGATGTCTGAAATAATGGTACAAAAATATCTCTGTCCAGGCGAAGTTGTTCTTTTTGGTCAATTAGAGAAGGTAGATGAGTGCAGTCATTACAAATAGTTGCTATTTTTGGGTAAATACTTAAAATATCAAAAGATCAAGGTTAAATTATAGAATTCAGTAAGTTATAATTACATAAATAGTAATTTACATACAATGAACGTTTGAACAGATGGCTTAATTCAAGAAAACACAGAGTGGATGGATGCTATCTTTAAATAATCCTGGCATCAAATGTTCAACTTATGCAAGCTCTATATTCATGCCTTTTCATTCAACCTGCAACATGGTATAATTATAAAAAAATTAAGACGTACTTAGAACTAAACATGGATTTTTTTAGCTGGAACAATAAAATCTAGATATCATATACAGGTTAGGAGGGGATTATTTTTGTAGATTAGCAATTCAATACAACTAATTAATACATCGTTTCTTCAAGTTATTGCTTTAAAAGACAATCTATTATCCTATTAGAGCTTGGTTAAGACAGTTGTCACATTGATTTAGTTTCATATAGTTACTGGATAAACATATACAATAGGAGACACCTAAAATACATTAAATGTCAATGACTAATAATCAACTAAAAACATTAGCTAATTGACTCTCTCTTTTCCACGTTAAACTATGACTTATTTAACACAAACATGAACAAAATTAAATCTATTGCTTTAAGAATGCATTCTATGTAGATTAACAATTTCAAAGCATGGATAATTTGTTTACCATTATTGGTAATGGAAGTAAATGACTGTAAGTCCTCTATTTCTAGCATGCAAGGTTAAAAAATATGCAAGGCTCTTAAGCTAGATTTAAAATTTGACAACTACAATTGAAATAAAAAATATAATAAGTAACATATTAACAGTAAAAAGAAAATTGGCTAAGACTGTTAAATAGACAAACGAAGAGACACATTAATTGTGAAAAGGGAAGAAAAGATTCAGTTTGCGTTGAATAAAAAAAAGTTCGATTAAACCATAAAGTTAAGTAAACTGCTCATTGCACTTTAACCACCATTTCCATGTATATGTATTGTACTATAATGGTAAAATACAATTTCCTAAGGATAATATCATAAATTGAAGTAGATTTCTAATAAAGAGAGAAAAATGCAAACCTCCTCATAAAGTAAGTCTAAACACTAATATACTTGGTTAATATAATGTCACAGTGAGAAATATCTCCATCAAATTTAAACTTATTAGGAACATCAAAATGTTATGTTACTTTATGTTACATCTAGCAGAAGTGGGTGTTAACAAATTATGCACAAAGGCTGTAAAAATAATGTTCATAGATCTTTCTTGATATTCTACTTAAATATAAAACTATTGTAAATACTAAGTGCAAATTGTTGGCCACCTTAATTGTACATTTATATTAATAGAAAGTGTAAAATTTAATTATAGTTTATTATATAGTAATAGTTACTTAGGTACGTAGACATCAAATTGACATGCCTGAATTATGTTTCTAATTAAGTTTTCGCACATTAAAGATTTTTACTGCTATTAGTAGAATGTAGTACGGTTGTTCTTTAGTAAATGAATAATGTACAATAAATGCATTGTAATATTAAAATAAAAATAGAAATGCAAATAAAGTAAAATATATAGCACATGAAAGTTTCTAAACTTGTACTTACATAAATCACGAGAAACAATACCAAGGTAAATAGATCAAATAGAAATATTAAACAAAATTATCGCCTTATGTAACCAATTTTCTTTTTGGTTCTCTTTAGCTAAATTATGTATCAAATGTTTAGTGATGGTGTTACTAAGGCAATTCATTCACTAAAAATCATTTTCATATTAAATGATTTCAATAATACATATTCATTTATCTTTCAGTTATGCTGTTAAAAATTTATAATTGAACAAATCAATAACCAGGACCATGTTACTGACTAAATATGTTCACTATGGTAATACATAGAAATCTTGGTTAGAACATGCAAATTACATTCGAAATTCTAAAAAGTTAAGTCATGCAATTATTAAAAAGAAACCAACAAATTTATCAATTCAATGTTGAAATTTGAATACTCAAATGATAGAGTGAAACCAAAAAAAGAACCTGAATTAGCACTGGTCACAACATGGGCCTCGATGACAAAATGATAGTGCCTGTTTCTTTGAAACAACTTGAAATTGTTGAATTCATCAAGCACCTCTAAAGATCAGTTGGATATAGCTAGCATTGTTTGATTAACATACATAAATGAAAGTCAAATCTCAATGTGATTTATTTATACAAAATCTACCCTAATTAATATTATATATAATGGCTCTTAAATCAGCTAATATTTTTTATGATTGAGCTATGCAACTCCCTTTTTTATTTTGGTAATACGAATAGTGAAGTATCTAACTTGACACTGTACATATGTACGTATGTACGTACATACATATGTATGTATGTGAAGTGTGTAAATTCGGTAGGTTAAATTGCACCATTTTAATTTAAATAAACCAACACCTACTTGCTAGTAGCTTCAATGAAACTTAAGAAGTGGAATAAGCTCCATCTTTCGATGAACCATGTACATTGACCCAAATGTCTATAACTTAGGATATGTATTAAGACACTTATCCTTAGTTCTCAACTACCGCATTATGAATCTGATTAGTATAATTACTAGAATCCTATTATGAAGTTACTTATAATTAATTGAAGTAAAAAAAATCAGTGGCTAAACTAATGTTGACAATTCATAAATCAATTAACCCGTGTCAAAAAATCAGTAGCTAAACCACGGTTGACAATTCATAAATTAGTAAGATAACAAAAAAATTTTCAAACATGGCTACCAAACACGTATATTTAATTGTGATGTTGGATGAAAAGTAGAAATATTTTCGGCGAAATTAATCAAAAATACTAAAACTAACCAACTTACTTCCCAATGAAGAAATGGGAGGCTATCCACATGGCTTATCACTCTACTGCACATTGGTTCCCTCCATGGAATGGTGGAAGTATGTTGAAAAGTATGGTGCATTTCGGATTTCATTGAATTTCCAGTCTGATAAATACAGATGCAAGATCAGTTTGTGTAAATAAGATACTATTAGTTATTGTTTCATCATATTTAAAAAAAATAAACATATAGAGAAAAAGGAAAAATAAATTAGTTTCATTTTGCATCATGATTGAGAAAACTTAGTATATTGGTTTGAATAGGAGTTACTACTCATGCATCTCATATCGGTAGTGAAGATAGTATGTAAAATTTACATATTACATTCCACTATGCCAAAAGCCAATGTTATTTGTAGTAGGAATGAAGGCTTGTCAAGAAGTGTAATTTAAGTAAACACAATAACAGACGGAAACTTGACATTGCACTAATCTACTTGAAAAATATACTCAACTATCATTCTCTGGCGCGAAAAACAAAAATACAACACAAACCTTCCAACAAACCTAAAAAGAATTACTATGTTTGAAGAAGGACAATACAAAAGAGTATCCAAGAAAAATAAAAGAAACATGTTGAAGCAAGCAAGCCACCTAATAATTTCGACCTATGAGGTGTTGGTGATCTAATAATGTTGATATCATTACAACTTAAATATATTAGAATTCAAGCATTAACATTGGGGAAATGATACATTGGTTAGTTAGTTCCTATTTGAGAACAACACATTCAATAAACTATATTTAGAAATCTTACATATAATGCAACAAAGGACTGAAAGTAATAAAATGATAATGAAGCACACAAATGCAATGGAGAATTGAATACTTAGAAAATGCACCAAAGTAAATGAGCACAGGCTTCCACTACATATAACATTCTGAAATGCCAAAGCAACAAAAAACAGTTATGCGGTTCCATAATCAACAGATGAAACAAATCATTCAAATATATTGATTCTTATAATGCTATTAACTAAATAAGTCATTACATAAAAAACATAAATTACTTGTATGATCATATGTAAGTACTCTACAACAATATTAGTACTACATAATCAAAAATCATGGTTAAACCATATTATAGCAGGGCACTAAATCAAGTCTTTGGCTAATATTAATTTAGCAAACCATATTTCAAGATCAAATACGTCGTTGCAATAGTTTAACAAAAAAAAAGTGCAGTAGAGGGGAAAAGGGAATGAAATACATACGGATTTAGTATCAGCATCGAGACATCTCTCCCTGGAGTAGACAATTCTACTATAGTTTTAATATTGCGAACGTTATAAACCTAGACAAAGATGTTCCCTTTGTTTCAACAGGTTTTCACCCAGGCTAGCCACCGTATGAGTTAAAGCATCAGCATCGAGAGCAGAAGCTTTCTTCACATTCTGAAGCTCACTGCCCAATCCTGAAACTACTTTAATTCCAAGAGCAGGGAAATACTCAGTGGAATCAGTGTCGGCACCTCCTAAATTGATAGTGTTAATACGATAATTTTTAATCTACAACCTTCACTTCCATTCTCTCCAAATTGAAGAAGGCAATAATGATCAATCATTGAACTTACAATCAATCCAGTTGCTCGATCTAATAAAAAGGAATTTGTACCTGAGTAATTAGAAAACGAACCATTAAAATGAAAGAAAATCATACCTGAAAATCGTCTGAAGGCAGCAAAGGAATCAGTGAGGCCGGATATAAATCATAGGCAGCGGCAGCAAATAGTGAAAACAACTGAAATAAGTTAGTTCAAGGAAAAAGACCTACATGAAAAGTTAAATGTATCGCGATAATTGAAAGAAATCGATGAGAATGAATGACTTGAAATACCTAAAATGTGAGCAGGATGAGAACAACATCGTTCTGTTCAAGTGCGGCCGAGCAATAGTAAAGTGGAAGCGGACAAAAGCATGGGCGAGCAAGGAATGACGATAGAGGAAACCGATGGAGAGGCGTAAACGGGTTAGGCATCGAGGCTAGGGTTTGTACAATATTTCGATGGGGGGTTGAAATGGTGGTAAAGGAACGATGACAGCAGAAATGGAAGGGAATTTATCAATTTCGAATGAAAGAGGAGATAAGAGTAAGGAGAATCAATGGATTTCAGACGTAACAAATTGGGAAAAGGAGATCAGGGAAGGGGAGAACGGAATTTTTAGATGGAGGAAAAGGATGAAGTAGAGAGCTGGCAGGAGATGGAAATAATATAAAACGCGACCATTCAGTTGACAAAAATTCAAGGAGGCTTCCGCGCTCTTGAAACCAAACTCACTAATAATATAATAGTATTGATTAACACTACCATTGAATAGGCTATTTTTAGTTTCAGTTTTTCCAAATCAGTTCTACCAAATAGGAAAAGTGATGGTTTTCATTTCTTTTAATCTACTTATTATCATTTGCATAATTAGAAATCTAATTGTTATCGTTGTTTAATTGTAAAGTTAGAAAAGAGGTAGACTGGTAGTTAATGATGACTCAATTTTAATCACTATGAATTGGTTTCTTTTGTATTTTGAAGAGCAGTAGGTTGAAGAACAGACCATAATAGAATAAAATATCAAAACCTAACTTTCCATTCAGACAATGAAATATGGCTACTGATCTCTTTTACATACCTATAACCAAGAAGTGAATGGTAGCATATACATTATGTTTCAAGCCCACAAACTCATATAGGCCTGTAACATATTACATTGTTAGAGAACCACATATTATCACAAAACCAATTGGGGATGTGAAGGGAGGTCTCTTAGTATTTATGCATGATTTATATTGTAAATTGTCCGATGCGGGACTAATCTCAACACGCACCCGCATGTGTGGCGTATCATTAGCCAAACACGCGGACAATTATTGAGGGTGACATGTGACACAATTAAACCCGCTCCGATACCATGTTAGAGAACCACATATTATCACAAAACCAACGATGATTAGGAGCCGGACCTAAATAACCACAAGGAGTCGACCTTTCTTGTAATTTGTGAATAGTAGAAGAGGGGAATAATGGGAAACATAAGCAACCAAAAACACACAAACCCGAATAATTTGATAGAATATATTTTACATATATTCTTGGCGTTAGAATATTTCCCACATTTATTCTCTGATTTGACGATATATTTATTTGAAAAATATTTATTTAGTTACCTTTTTTAGCAAATCAGTTGATTTAACGATATCTTTATTTGGGAAGTATTTATTTAGTTACCTTCGTTTTAGCAAATCAATTGGCTAATTTGTAGCCTATCTTGACTATTGTAACCATATATAGTATTGGAAGTTGAACACAATGGGCAAGCAAATTGATTGCTAGATATATTTCTATCATGGTATCAGAGCTATTCTCCTTAACTTAGCCTCACCTATCTTCTCCTCCGTTCTTCTTCTTCTATCTTTAATTCTTTTCAATGGCCGACTCGTCCAAGTTTTATGTGACGCCCCACCTCTATACCCACGCTAGACAAGAACACTACGGAGTAATGCTGTCGACTAGCACGGAGAATAAGGCTGTTGAGGAGCGACCATCTGTATAATTGCTTTGTGCGAGCATCGATATGTCAGATAGTATAACATGCATTTCTTTATCTCAAGAGGAAATCCGACATACTGACACAAACTCAAAACTACTACACAGTGGCTAAAATATCTTCGGAAACAAATATAGAAATAAACATAACATAAATCAGTCACAGACAATTCATATCACAAAGGCGGAAATAGATACGAATATTACACATGAAAGTGTATATCAGAGTTGTGGTCAAACAAGATCCACAATATCAAAAAGAATAGATAAAAGTGCTAGACAAAAGAATAAGTATACATCATAAAGTCTGCATCTCAAATGTATACAACAAAAAACTACTAAACTAAAGTAGTTAACCAAAAGTCGGGATGATAGTCCGATAAGGAGTCAAGCAGAAGCACCTGTAAAATCTCAGTCTGACCCGAGTATTATTTAATAAGAAAATAATAAACGGATCAGTCTAGCTATAAATATCAGATAACATGATATAGAATTAAGGGATATGACATAAACATATAATAATCACAATGCCAAGCTGTGATAAGTAAGTAATTGAAAATCAACAAGAGATTAATCAATATCACAATAATCTACTCAAGATAAAAAGGAATGTCATACTCCTAATTTCATTCACCAAGCCACAATAAATGACATATATATCAATGCCAATCGTAAAAGTTGGTGAAACATAAATTCCAGAATTCAACACACGAAATCCAGAAATCACAATCAAAGGGGACAACGACGTCGTACAGCGAGACACCCGATTAACCAAAGCACAATCAAAGGGAACAACGACGTCGTACAGCGAGACATCCGATGAACCAAATCACAATCAAAGGGAAGAACGACGTCGTACAACGAGACATCCGATGAACCAAAATCTCTAAGACATTGCTCAATGCTAGTCTAAAACATAAAATGATCGTCATGATCAAAGAGAAGTGTCGATTACAGTAAGCTAGTAAATATATGAGCTTAGCTTCATGTCCCATAACCACTAGCTTAACTTAAATATTTACGAACAAATTGTAGATCTCCACTAGAAAATTGTCACAAGAGATTCAATCGAACAAGTCCAAGAATTAACCGATGAAGTAAACGCAAGCATTTCATACCACTTGTTTTACTAAGTCGTTTAATTAGATTTCTCATACGAGTGAGGTAAAGGTTTGTATATACTAATAGATTAGAAGTCGGTTTGAGAAAACGAGCTTTGTAATAAAATAGTGTTGAAATCATTTGAAGAAAGAGTTTTGATATTTACTACTAGTATAGAAAACCTTTATATTTTTAAAGTGACAAATCACAAAGAAGATTGTAAGAACAATCAATCAATAAAATTCACATTCGAAGACGTGAATAAAATCCAAAGAAACCGATAAAGAATCCATTGAAATGGATATTCAAAAATCCCTAAAAAGGAGTCATCAAAGTCATAATAAATGATAACAACAAATAGGATCATCACGAATCGATTTAAATTGGAATTCTCAAGCGAATAGGCAAGCAGGCAAAACACTGCTGATTCAGACGTCTGAAACAAGTGGTTCGGACGTCTGAATCTGGAAATATAAGGATTTCCAAAACACAATTCAGACGTCTGAATCAAGTGTTTCAGACGTCTGAAATAGGCATATTTTAGCCTATTTCCTTTCGGGTTCCAAATGAACCAATTCAGACGTCTGAAACCATATATTCAGACGTCTGAATCTGGGAATAGAAAACTTCCCAGACAATATTCAGACGTCTGAATATTACGTTTCAGACGTCTGAATCTGAGGTTCAGGGCATTCCCTGAACCTAGGCCAAAAATGGCCAAACGAATATCGGAAACGATCGATCGAGCAAATGGCGATGACTAAGGAATTACGTCGAACGACAACCCAGCCTAAACGGCTCTTCGATACGCCTCAAATATCAATATCCAAATATCCATAATAGGATTTTCATAAATTAGACCAAAACATCAAAAATTGGAATATACACGAAATCAATCCAAACCAAAATCAATTGCTCATGAATAAGTGTTAGGAATTCATACCTAACAATCGAAGATAATTATAAACTAAGATATGAGATAAAAATCTCACCTTTGAACTAAAATTTATGAAGATGAAGCTTGAAAGCAAAGGGGAATCAACCAACTACACTCCACTTCAACACTACAAGCTTCAATCTAGAATCATAGCAAGTATTTCCTAAGTTAGGGTTAGGAAATTACTGAAATTGAAGAGGAGAAGAGATGGAGAAGATGGAGATGAACTTACCAATGGATTCCCTTTGATTTTGGAGCAAGAATCAAGTTTGCAAAGAAGAAACTAGGGCTTAGGAATTTCTAATTCTTTTTCTCTTCCACCATTGTTGAAAGCTTGAAGAGTTAGGAATTAGAAATGAAGTAATGAAGAGTGGGAGTGGGTTGGGACTGAATACATAAGTGGGCTCAGCCCAAACCAAAACCCTAAGTGAAAAGTAGCAAAAATCAACTTTCTCCAAACATATCGAACCTTATACTCAAAAAGGTCGCAAACGTCATTTTGAACTCAATGGGGGTGGTCTCGAGTCCTAATTTGGCTGTTTGCAAAAAGTAGCTTTTCGGACCAAAATCGGACTAACGATGAAATATTTAAATAAAATATTTAAATAAAAAAAAATCGATAAATATGCAGACTCCCCTCCTTAAAGAAATTGCGTCCTCGCAATACTTAAGAGGAAAATAAGAAGTAACAACCATGGAAGAATATCAACACAAAAGAAAATTTGAAATAAGAAGTTCACCACAAAGAGCATGAAAGAGTTAGCCTGAACGGGATCGTTCGATGAATTCTCTAGATTCCCAAGAGTAATCCCTAAGATTTGAGAACCATTGAACTCTCACAAGAAGAATATCTTTATTCCGAAGGCGCTCAACCTCCGAAGAAATGATGCAAATGGAATGTTGCTCATAAATCAAATCTGGTGAAACTTCAATTTCCACAATATCACCGGGCACAAGAATAAATATCGGAATCCCTAAGGCATTTCCGTAGGTAAAAGACGTGGAGAACATCAAGAATAGCAGAAAATTGAGCCAGTGCAACGGCGTAGTACAGAAACAGTACGCCCGAGAAACTAGAAACTCAAATGATTTGGAACATCAGCGTAGTACAAAAACGGTACGCCCAATGAACCAAAGCCCGAATAATTTCGAAACACCGACGTAGTACAAAAACGGTACGTCCAATGAATCAAAAAGCGAAGACATTGATGTAGTACAAATGGTACATCCAATGAATCAAGATAAGACGGAACATCGATGTAGTATAATAACAGTACATCCGATGAACCGAACACCATAAAAGAACATCAGACGCAAGTCCATAAAAGAAATGAGATTAAACTCAATAAAACGAAGTACATCAAAACGCTCGATGAACCTGATAAAAAGATAATTCCATTCAGACAACATCAAAGAATCAACCACTTGTTGCTTACGACTAAATGCATTGGCAACACGATTTCCCCTTCCAGGAATAAAAGAATATCAAGATCATAAGATGTCAGGAACTCGAGTAAACATAAAGTTCCTTATAAGAAAATAAATATTCCAAAGATTTTATGATCGAGGTAGAGAACAGATTTCTCACCCAAAAATGATGATGTCAAACTCCAAAAGTAAAAACAATAGCCGCGAGCACTAGATCATGAGTGGCATATCTAGTCTCGATAAGCTATAATGATTTAGAAGCACAAGTGATAGCACGTTATCTTTTGCAAGAGAACGGCATCCAAACCAACACGATTAGCATTGGTACAAATGATAAAGTCTTGGTTCCCCTCCAGGAATCACAAGATAAGAGTATCGAAAAGAAAGAATTTCTTTTAAATAATCTTCTTTCCTGAAAAGTTAAAACTTTCAAATTACATTTATCATTATGTAATAATCTTTCTAGAAAAATTTACTATTTTAAAGTCAATATATTGTGTCTGATTGTCTCATCAAAGCGTTTAGGAAATTCCTATCGATAACGTTGATCAAGCGCATCGACCAAAATTCTTAAAACACTAAATGGGCAATACAATCACAAAATTGTATTCTATAGGATAAGTAAGTTTCTCAAAAACTTCTAAGAATATTCTTTGTTCGTTTTAAGAACAAAAACCCGGTTATACTTCTAAATAAATCTTATGTAAAAGATTTTGCAAAATTTTAAATTGCTATTTTCATCCAAAAATCAATAAATAAAAGAATGGTCTCATCGAAATATTCATAAAATAATTGATATATAAAATGGATGAATTAAGCTGGACAAATTGAATGACAAAATAATTCATTCATAGGAATCATAACGAGTGCGGAGTCGTAAGTGGAATGCCAACCTCCGCAACTCGTAGCAAATGAAAACCGATGGTAAGGTCAAACTTAAAAGACCTTAGCACCACACAAAAGATTACTTAGGAGATAATCCTAAGACAAGCTCAAAGATTCCGGAAAATTTCTCTAACTACATGAATGAGAGAAATAACACTTTCCTTATAAGTGGGCTTAAGGAATAAAATGATGCCATCAAGTTGGAATCAAAATCATAAAGGAAAAATAGAAATCTGCTTAACAGATAGAAAATGTCGAAGATGAATAGTCCACTCGAAAAATAGGATATGGGCTTCACAATGATTAAGCCAATCCTATCGCACAAATCAATTCCAGAGCCTAAGTAAAAATATCGGCTCGGAAAGAAAAATCATATAAAATAATTTTTGACATCAAATAAAAGCAAATTGAGTGTTGCAGATCTACCATCCGGATTCGCAACTCTCAAAGAAGTCATCAAACCCAAAATATTTTCAAAGAAAAAGAGTCGACAAGTTCTTTTGATATAAAATAGTGAGCCATATCAAAAAGAACTCAAATAGAAGGTTCACGAAACAAAACAATGCCATCAAGAATTGAGTGAAAAATACCTTGACCAAGAGAAGAGTTGCTAGGGGCTTGCACAATATTTAGCTTTCTCATGTCCTTGTTCAAAAGTTTGGGACACGCAGATAAAAGATGACCCGGTTTCTTGCAATAGCGACAAGAATGGGGTTTTGAACACATATTCGCATAGTGTTCCATACAATTACAATTGTAGCATCCTCCACGATTAGGGATTGGAGTCTTTGCTACAAAAGTAGTTTGCTTCACTCTCTTATTGGGATTAAGGCTCTTGAACTTAATATGCCTCTTCTTGGAAGTCCCAATATCACAAACACTTCCTTTACCAACCTCTCCATGAAGAAGAGTAACATCCACAAGCTGATTGAAAGAAACTTCAAGTTTCAAAGGTAGAACCATTTCGGGGTTCTTACTCAAAGCATAGATAAACTCTTGATTCTTTACAAGATCCAAAAGTTGTTGAGCAGACATGAATACTCCATCCAGGGGAGTAGCACTAGATTGACTGGCGCTGGGGCGGCCTGGTCTAACCATTTCTCTTCCTTAAGAAAGAAAGAAGGAAGAAGAAGAAGGTTATTCACAAAATGAATATCAAGCAATCTTGATAGATAAAACAAGGAATCATAAAGAAAATAGGATGAATCGGTACGAAGACTCGAATAAAATCCTAAAGCACGACTCCTAAGATGGACTTAGGACGATGATCCTTGTTATAATATTCCATATTGTTCCGAAGTTTGGCTCCGATACCAAGCTGTGACGCCCCACCTCTATACCCACGCTAGACAAGAACACTACGGAGTAATGCTGTCGACTAGCACGGAGAATAAGGCTGTTGAGGAGCGACCATCTGTATAATTGCTTTGTGCGAGCATCAATATGTCAGATAGTATAACATGCATTTCTTTATCTCAAGAGGAAATCCGACATACCGACACAAACTCAAAACTACTACACAGTGGCTAAAATATCTTCGGAAACAAATATAGAAATAAACATAACATAAATCAGTCACAGACAATTCATATCACAAAGGCGGAAATAGATATGAATATTACACATGAAAGTGTATATCAGAGTAGTGGTCAAACAAGATCCACAATATCAAAAAGAATAGATACAAGTGCTAGATAAAAGAATAAGTATACGTCATAGAGTCTGCATCTCAAATGTATACAACAAAAAACTACTAAACTAAAGTAGTTAACCAAAAGTCGGGATGATAGTCCGATAAGGAGTCAAGCAGAAGCACCTGTAAAATCTTAGTCTGACCCGAGTATTATTTAATAAGAAAATAATAAACGGATCAGTCTTGCTATAAATATCAGATAACATGATATAGAATTAAGAGATATGACATAAACATATAATAACCACAATGCCAAGCTGTGATAAGTAAGTAATTGAAAATCAATAAGAGATTAATCAATATCACAATAATCTACTCAAGATAAAAAGGAATGTCATACTCCTAATTTCATTCACCAAGCCACAATAAATGACATATATATCAATGCCAATCGTAAAAGTTGGTAAAACATAAATTCCAGAATTCAACACACGAAATCCAGAAATCACAATCAAAGGGGACAACGACGTCGTACAGCGAGACACCCGATTAACCAAAGCACAATCAAAGGGAACAACGACGTCGTACAGCGAGACATCCGATGAACCAAATCACAATCAAAGGGAACAACGACGTCGTACCGCGAGACATCCGATGAACCAAAATCTCTAAGACATTGCTCAGTGCTAGTCTAAAACATAAAATGATCGTCATGATCAAAGAGAAGTGTCGATTACAGTAAGCTAGTAAATATATGAGCTTAGCTTCATGTCCCATAACCACTAGCTTAACTTAAATATTTACGAACAAATTGTAGATCTCCACTAGAAAATTGTCACAAGAGATTCAATCGAACAAGTCCAAGAATTAACCGACGAAGTAAACGCAAGCGTTTCATACCACTTATTTTACTAAGTCGTTTAATTAGATTTCTCATACGAGTGAGGTAAAGGTTTGTATATACTAATAGATTAGAAGTCGGTTTGAGAAAACGAGATTTGTAATAAAATAGTGTTGAAATCATTTGAAGAAAGAGTTTTGATATTTACTACTAGTATAGAAAACCTTTATATTTTTAAAGTGACAAATCACAAAGAAGATTGTAAGAACAATCAATCAATAAAATTCACATTCGAAGACGTGAATAAAATCCAAAGAAACAGATAAAGAATCCATTGAAATAGATATTCAAAAATCCCTAAAAAGGAGTCATCAAAGTCATAATAAATGATAACAACAAATAGGATCATCACGAATCGATTTAAATTGGAATTCTCAAGCGAATAGGCAAGCAGGCAAAACACTGCTGATTCAGACGTCTGAAACAAGTGGTTCAGACGTCTGAATCTGGAAATATAAAGATTTCCAGAACACAATTCAGACATCTGAATCAAGTGTTTCAGACGTCTGAAATAGGCATATTTTAGCCTATTTCCTTTCTGGTTCCAAATGAACCAATTCAGACATCTGAAACCATATATTTAGACGTCTGAATCTGGGAATAGAAAACTTCCCAGACAATATTCAGACGTCTGAATATTACGTTTCAGACGTCTGAATCTGAGGTTCAGGGCATTCCCTAAACCTAGGCCAAAAATGGCCAAACGAATATCGGAAACGATCGATCAAGCAAATGGCAATGACTAAGGAATTACGTCGAACGACAACCCAGCCTAAACGGCTCTTCGATACGCCTCAAATATCAATATCCAAATATCCATAATAGGATTTTCATAAATTAGACCAAAACACCAAAAATTGGAATATACACGAAATCAATCCAAACCAAAATCAATTGCTCATGAATAAATGTTAGGAATTCATACCTAACAATCGACGATAATTATAGACTAAGATGTGAGATAAAAATCTCACCTTTGAACTAAAATTTATGAAGATGAAGCTTGAAAGCAAAGGGGAATCAACCAACTACACTCCACTTCAACACTACAAGCTTCAATCTAGAATCATAGCAAGTATTTCCTAAGTTAGGGTTAGGAAATTACTGAAATTGAAGAGGAGAAGAGATGGAGAAGATGGAGATGAACTTACCAATGGATTCCATTTGATTTTGGAGCAAGAATCAAGTTTGCAAAGAAGAAACTAGGGCTTAGGAATTTCTAATTCTTTTTCTCTTCCACCATTGTTGAAAGCTTGAAGAGTTAGGAATTAGAAATGAAGTAATGAAGAGTGGGAGTGGGTTGGGACTGAATACATAAGTGGGCTCAGCCCAAACCAAAACCCTAAGTGAAAAGTAGCAGAAATCAACTTTCTCCAAACATATCGAACCTTATACTCAAAAAGGTCGCAAACGTCATTTTGAACTCAATGGGGGTGGTCTCGAGTCCTAATTCGGCTGTTTGCAAAAAGTAGCTTTTCGGACCAAAATCCGACTAACGATGAAATATTTAAATAAAATATTTAAATAAAAAAAATCGATAAATATGCGGGTTGTTACATTTTATCCTACACTCACCATCACTAATGTTAAATCTCTTATTCTCATAACATTAGACAATGAGCGAGCCATGTATTATTCTTGGGCTACTCTGTTTACCAATCTTGTTAGGGTTCATAATCTTTACGATCACTTGGTTCCACCAACGGAGGAGAAGGCTATGGCTGCCTATGTCTAGGCGCAGTCCGCTGATCCAGCACTTTGGAGGCGTTTGGATGTCGTTGTCTTGCAATGGATTTACAGCACCATTTCTTCCGATCTTCTCCTCGCTATCCTCAGATGTAATGACAAAGCAGATGGGGCATGGAATAGTCTTGAAGCTCTTTTTCAGGACAACAAAGCCTCCTGGGCTACCTATCTTGAGGAAGACTTTACAAATGCTGCTTTTGAGGCTTTCAACTACATCGACAATTATTGTAATTATCTACAATCTCTGACGGATAGGTTGGCTAATGTTGATGCTCCAGTGACAAATGGTCGTCTAGTTTTACATCTCACCAAGTCCTTACCGGAAGCATATAGTGGTATGGTGGACTATATACAAAATCAAGAGCCTTTGACATCCTTTGAGAGTTGTCGTTCAAGGTTGAAAATGGTTGATCGTACTATCAAGGCTCGTCAAGCTCGTGAAATTGGTGGTTATCGAAGTTGGTCCAGTGGTGTTGCCATGGTTGCCATTAATTCATTTGCAAGCAACAAGCGCAACAACAATAATAAAGGAAGGAACAATTTGAAAAACAATGGGAAGAAAAAGGTCCACCAAAGTACTAATGTATCCAGTCCTAGTCAGCCGCCATATCAACAGCACCAATGGCAGCCACGTCAGCAGGCCCCATCTCCATAGTGGCAGCAGCCTGGTTGGGGAGGGTGGACTATTCCTGCTTGCCCATTTCCCTCATACTCTTGGCAGCCAAGGCCTAATCCAGCGGCCCAATGTCCCTCCTCTTCTGGGTCAGGCTTACTTGGGTCCAGACCTCAAGCTTTCAATGTCATTGCTCCTCCTGCTCCTAGCTACATGCCCACCGACATTGAGTCCGCTATGCATGCTCTTTTGTTCTCTCAACCAGGTGGGAACTACAACATGGATACTGGTGCTACATCTCACATGACGGTGGATGCAGGTATTCTCTCTTCTTATTTCAGTTCAAGCAATAAGCATCATAACAATGTTGTTGGTGGTGGTCATTTAATTCCAATTATTGGTCACGGTCGCACTACATTGCCTCCACCTTATCCACCATTTACCCTAAACAATGTGTTACATGCTCCCAGGCTCATTAAAAATCTGGTCTCTGTTCGTAAATTTACCATAGATAATATGGTTTCTATCTCTTTTGACCCTTTTGGTTTCTCTATTAATGACTTACGGACAAGGAACAGACTAATGAGATGTGATAGCACTGAGGGCTTTTATCCACTTTTCTCCAACTCTCAAGCCATTTCTTCCAACAATCATTCTGATTTTACTACTTTGCCTTCGAATATTTGGCACAATCGTTTAGGTCATCCTGTTGATGCTATTCTTATGTCTCTTTGTAGTAAAAAGTTGGTTTATTGTAATAAGGCTTGTAAAACTTTTTGTTCTTCTTGTCCTCTTGGAAAACATCCTAAGCTATCTTTTTATGATTCAGTGTCATATACTTTTCTTCCGTTTGATATTATTCATAATGATTTTTGGACTTCTCCTATTATTAGTACTTCCGGCCATTGTTATTATTTTCTTTTTCTTGATAACTATAGCAAAATTTTGTGGACCTTTCCTGTTGCAAAAAAATCTCGGGTCAAACAACTTTTCTTAACGTTTCAGGCTTTAGTCAAGACATAATTTGAACGTAATATTAAGAATTTTCTAGACAATGGTATGAAATACATTAATGGCACTTTTAAGGATTTTTTAAAGCAACATGGCATGCTTTTCCATCTCTCATGTCCTCATACATCTTTTCAGAACGGGAAGGCCGAAAGACACATAAAATCCATAAATAATATCATCCGGACTATTCTTGCTCATGCATCTATGCCACTCTCCTTTTGGCATCATGCTCTCTCCATGACTACATATCTTCTTAATATCCTTCCTTCCAAGGTATTGAATTACCAATCTCCCACTCAAATCCTCTATCAAAGTGATCCGGATTATTCGGGTTTGCGTATTTTTGGTTGCTTATGTTTCCCATTATTCCCCTCTTCTACTATTCATAAATTACAAGAAAGGTCGACTCCTTGTGCTTATTTAGGTCCGGCTCCTAATCATCATGGCTTCAAATGCTATGACATGTCTAGTGGTAAAATCATAATTTTTCATCATGTTCGTTTTGTTGAAACAGAATTTCCATTCTCTCAAACTCCACAAAACAAAACCTTCGAATTATGATTTTTGAGTGACAATATTAATCCTCAATTAATACATCATTTATCTCAAAATACCACACCACAAAATATGCTGCTTGACCCAACAACACAACCCAACGACTCGTCCTCTCTTCCTCGGTCTGGGCCACAGTCTCACACAGGCCCAGATTCCATACCTCCCACTGTTGCCCACACTCGGTCTCCTATTTCCTCCTCTAACCCATCCTCTCTTCCCTACAGTCCAACCCCGTCTATGAGCTCCCCACTTTGACCATTTCTCACACCACCCCTATGCCTCCCAACCCAATTTCAACCCGCATGACCGCTCGTGCATCAAATGGCATTTTTAAACCCGGCGCCAAATGCTCTTCCAATTACCACACTACCACCACTACAGATATTTCTCCTGTTTCGAAAAATCCTGTTAGTGCACTTAGTGACCATAATTGAAAAAGTGCAATGTTGGATGAATTTAATACTTTAATTGGCAATAAGAATCGGGAATTAGTGCTTAGGGCCGCCTAATGTTAATGTTATTCGGTCTATGTAGATTTTTCGTCATAAAAATAAATCTGACGGCTCTTTTGAGCATTATAAAGCTTGTCTTGTAGGTGATGGAAATAGACAGCAACATGGCGTTGATTGTGATGAAACGTTTATCCTCGTGGTTAAACCGATGACCATTAGAGCGGTTCTCAGCATTGCTCTTTCTAAATCTTGGCTCATTCATCAAATGGATGTCAAGAATTCTTTCTTACATGGTCATCTCAATGAAGCAGTTTATATGCATCAACCCATGGGTTTTCGTAACAAAAAGTATCCAAATCATGTTTGCCTTTTGGAGAAATCTTTGTATGGATTAAAATAGGCTCCTCAAGCTTGGTACCAAAGATTTGCTGATTTTGTTGCTACCATTGGGTTCACTCGTAGTATGTCAGATCACTCTTTATTCATCTACAAGAATGGTTCTAATATTGTTTATATTCTGTTATATATGGATGACATTATACTTACAACTTCTTCTGATCGTCTTCGTAAGTATATTATGACTCTCTTAGCTTCTGAATTTTCTATGAAGGATCTAGGTCCTTTGAGTTTCTTTTTGGGTATTGCTGTCACTCATCATTCCTATCTTCTTTTCTTATCTCAAACACGGTATGCTGCAAAAATTATTGAACTTGCCGGAATGTCTAACTGCAGTTCATGTCCTAATCCTATTGACACTAAGTCCAAACTAAGTGCCACCGGAGGCACTCCTTATGATGATCCGACTAAGTATCGTAGTATTGCAAATGCTCTTTAGTATTTTACATTCACTCGGCCTGACATTTCCTATGCCGTGCAGCAGATCTGCCTTCATATTCATTCCTCGACTAATAAGCATATGAAAGCTCTTAAGTGTATCATATGCTATCTCCATGGTACCCTTTCTTTTGGCCTCCACTTGTACAAATCTAATATTAATCATATTATCTCATATACAGATGCAGATTGGGGTGGTTGTCCTGACGCCCATCGTTCTACCTCTGGTTATTGTGTATTCCTTGGAGACAATTTGATTTCTTGGTCTTCGAAACGGCACCCTACTCTTTCCTGTAGTAGTGCTAAGGCGGAGTACAGGGGTGTTGCTAATGTTGTTTCTGATTCGTGCTAGATCAGAAATTTCCTTCTAGAGTTGCATTGTCCTAATCAAAAAGCTACTCTAGTTTATTGTGATAATGTGAGCGCTATATACTTATCCGGCAATCCTGTTCAGCATCAACGCACTAAACACATTGAGATGGATATTCATTTCGTCTATGGGAAAGTAGCTCGTGGCGAAGTGCGTGTGCTTCATGTACCGTCTCGTTACCAAAATGCTGATATTTTTACAAAAAGGCTTCCGCGCGTATTATTTAATGATTTCAAGGACAGTCTAAGCATACGAGAACCTCCCGCTTCAATTGAGATGGTGTGATAGAATATATTTTACATATATTCTAGGTGTTATAATATTTTCTTCATTTATTCTTTGATTTGATGATATCTTTATGTGGGAAATATTTATTTAGTTAACTTTGTTTTAGCAAATCAGTTGATTTGACGATATCTTTATTTGGGAAGTATTTATTTAGTTATCTTTGTTGTAGCAAATCAATTGGCTATTTTGTAGCCTATCTTGACTCTTGTAATCATATATATTATTGGAAGTTGAATACAATGGGCAAGCAAATTGATTTCTAAATAGATTTCTATCATACATTTAGTTATATTCCTCCAAGTTTATGATTTTTGCATCACATTGATTATGTATATAGTCATCGCTATAGGACATCTCTGCAAACAAAGGCATCCCTCTATCCCTACCCTGACGAACATGACAGCTAGAATGCGACCAAGGCCATGAATGCGGCCACATTCACCTGACAATGTAGGCAACATGATACAAATGCATGCAAATAGGCAACTACCTGACCTCCTCTTAATCCCTAAACGCCATCAAGCAAATCGAACACTGCGCTAAGTACCTTGCTTCCTGTAAGGACCCGTAAAATTTTATTAAATAGATTGGTTAATTTAATCGGATCTTTGTAATTAAATTTAGAAAGAAATAAATTATGTAATTTATAATGAAATGAATGCTAAAAGAAGTGTAGCAATGGTAATTTAAAAGTTAATTTTTGATAATTGGAGTGAAATCCCAATAAAGAAATGGTGTTAATTATTACACTTGAGGATAAATTTTAAAATAAGTAATTAAAAGTAAGCATTTAATTTACCAATGCAATAATATTGATTAATAGTAAATGTATGTAAATTAAGGTAGAAGTGTTAATGGCAGTTAATGATAACCAATTCAATGCATTTCCAATGGATTGAAACAACTATTTGAGTTATAATTTATTAAATAGGAATATTTGGTAATAAATTAAAGTGAGAAAAATAAATGGGAATATTGAATTTATCAATAAATTAATAACGAATGAATAGTGATTAAATGAAATTAATGTTCTGTATGTAATTGTTTGGAAATAATAACTAGAATGAATTGCAACAGTATAAATGTATGTTAAATGTTAATAACTTGGATGCAATTCCAATAAGTGAAACAATGTAAATGTTATGACTTTGTTATAAATGGAATATAATAAAAACAAATGTAATTATTGTATTAATGTGTGAAATAATAGGATAGAGGGCAATTGTTGTAGGGAATAACCATACATGTATTATAAAGAGTATATTTGTGATAAATGGTTATTACAGATAAGGTAATTAAATATTACTTTAATGAAAATGAATGTAGTAACGAAAGTGTGAATGTAAATTAATAGAAACCTAAATTTATTTTTAGGTAGAAATTGGTGAATTGGGAAATAAGTTCAGAGTATGTTAATTGATGAATAAATACGTAATGTATGTAAAGTAATAAATCGGTATAAGAATGGAATTAAGGTAAATTCATTAATTGGTTTTAAAACCTTAATTAATGTGTACGATTGATAGAGGTACACATTTAGAAATGTAGTATTTATTCAAATTAAGATGTAAATAGGCGTATATTAATGTAATGAAATAAAATAGCGTTGTATATAAAAAAATTTCTGGATTGATAAGTAACGAACTTATAAATGCAATTAAAAGCAAATAGGTTGCAATTTATATAGGTTGCTTGTTTATTTAATGGGTTAGATAAACTTTGGTAATTAATTGTAATAAATCTAAATTTAACGTTTTGTTAACGTAAATTAAAGTAATAATCGGAAATAATGTTAATTTTATTTATAAAATGACAGTTGGTTGAATAAAAGGAATGCAAAATAATGTTTGTCAATATATTGGAATTTAATGTATGATAATAGGATTAATTGCAGTTAAATGAAATTAACTATTTAAATATTACATAAATGGTAATTTAGATGAAATGTGAGAATGCTAATGTAATGGATTTTGATTCCAATGAAAATTTCATCCATTTGTTAATAATAAATTGAAATAGATAGAGACGTAAATTTAATAGAATATTGGAATTTAAATTTATAATTTTGAATTTAATGAAAATGAGGTTAATACTGGAATTGATAAATTAATCACCTCTAAATTGATATTTAAATTTGTTTAAAACCATTATATATGATTGAGAAATCAAAGTGATAAGAATTGCGAATTTTACAATTTAAATTGGAAATTTGATTTAATTAATCAATTATTAATTTATTTAATTAATGTAAAAATAGCCATTTTGGTCACTGACTCGGATTACGATGAAACCAGTTTCATCGGATCCGTAATGGTGAATTATTGTAGGATTTCAAGTTTCGTAGCGATCAGACTTGTCGTTTGATCGTACGGACTCGTAACGACTAGAAATCAATGAAATTGAAATCAACTGAAATCAATTTGAAAAATATTGATTTTTGTATAACTTTTTCATACGATGGAATTTGGACTTGAAACTTGTTCCATCGCGTTTAAAATATTTAAAACATCTATTTTGATATACGGGTTGACCCAATTTCGTTCTGAAGTCAGAACGGGCTTTTCGGACCACTTTATCGTTTAACGCATATACCAATCTGATCCATTTATTCTTTTTCAACATTGTCTATAAATACTCTGTTATAAACCCTAATTTTCCCTCATTCTCATTTGTCTGTGCATACGATTTCTTTCACCTCCTCAGTTCAATGGCAGACAAACAACTAATTCCAACTGCAATTTAAAATCAAAGCCAAATTTCAAACTCCTCAAAAAAATTCAGAAAAATTATATATCAAAGCTCTCGATGTACGAATCTCAGATCTGCAGTTCGTTTTTGGTTTTGAATCACCGTTTGTCCGAAAATCGCATGTCAATTCTCGACCGTTCATCATGTCACGATCAACTTCATCAGATCGTCAAATTGATTTAGGGGTTTTGTAGAGCTCGCTGAGGGGATTGCATCAGTACAGTTTGTTTGATGTATTAATGGCTCGATTGGCGTGAAAAATTAATTAGGGTTTAACGTTGTTTGGTGGTGGCTGGCTTGGTCTCGCGATCGATGGCGAGGCATGGATGTGGCGGTAGACTTCGAAAGGTCTCCATTGGGAGCGTGGTCGCGGCGTTTCTGAAGGCCGTGGGTGACGGCGTTTTCATTGATCTTGGGTGTGGCGGCCTGTGTTTTGAACGAGTTCATGCTGTAGGGTTTTTAGGTGGAACGCGTGCGATCTGCGTGTAGGGTGAACGCTTGAAGATGCTGACGTGGCTTCGGTGTGTATGTTGCTTTGTCTATTTGTTTTTTTAATTTTAATTTCAAATCCAATTATTCTAACATCAATAACTCTCACATACGAAATCCGTTTCACGCGCGCTTTTCTCCGCAAAGTTCGTATTGGAATTCCAGACATTTTGGCACGGTTTTGGACGAATTTAGAGACTATTCAAATTTTGAGTTTAAATTGGATTTAAATTCAAAAGGTGATTGTTTTAACCCACTCACAACTTATAAATTTTTTACGTGTGTTAAATTGATATATGATTTGATTTGAAATTTATTTATGATTGTTTGGCATTTTTTTATCATCATCTCAGTTAAAGATAATCTACTAAATTAAATTGTTATCTAATTTATTATTGCATATAAGTGCCAGTTAGATAGATTGTTCTATTTATTATGGAATATAGACTGTCAGTAATTACTTGCTATTTATTTTATGCTCTATATTGATGTTATTGTTTAAATTGGATGATGATTGTAATTTATATTGTTATTGCATATAAATGGATGTTGTAACTTATATTGTTTTAAACTGCGAATTTGTTATGCGCTTTATCTCATTCGGGATTGCGCCTTGAAATGAAATATAACCGTATTTTTATTTTAAATTACGGATTGAAATGATAAATATCCGTATCACTTGACCATAGGATAGAAAATTATATACAGACACCGTTGGTCTATATATATATATATATATATATATATATATATATATATATATATATTGAAATGATTTCTATGATTTTGGAGAGAAATATACGGTTTAACAAATAATAAATTTTGATATTATATAAATATTATTTTTATATATATTGTTAAATTCTTGAATTTGAGCTATGTATAAATTTGTGTAATAAAAATTAGTTTATTCATGGAGTTTGATTGGTTTATATTCTATGGTTAAGTACCAGTTTAAGATATTGTATATATATAGATTTTTAATGACTTAAATAAAAATTAATTTGGAAGATAAATATGAAATTGGTTTAATTTGAATTAATTAAGAATTTTAGTCGAATAAATATGATTTGAAATCTAAATAAAATTGAGATTTTGAAGGGTATGATTCTTATAACTTGATTTGATTTAAAGTGATTTAAATGAATATAAAGGTTAGATAAATGAATATATCAAGTTAAATAAATTGAAAGAATATCCAGTTGTTTGAAGTTAAAGGTTTTACTTAAATTATATTAGATTATTAAGCAAACATTTCAAATCTAAATAATAGTAATTGAATTTGATATATATGGAATTATCAAAGAACTAGTTTTGAAATGGTGGAATATTTAAAGCTTTGAAATATATGAATTGAAATGGTTTATTTGGAGGTTCAAATCGGTAATTGGAATTTATTTGTGAAATTTAAGAAGCTATTTTATTTTCTAAAGTAATTTAATATTTAAACCAGTTAAGTATGAGAAGTTATGTTTCAAAGCTATGGGTTTCAAGGTATATAGATTTGAAAGCGCTATGATTTTGGAAAAAGGATATATTTGAAACAAAAATGATATCATATTGATTTGGGTTTTAAAATAGAAATGATATCGTATTTATATGGTTTTGAAATGGATATTATATTCTGGTTTTGAAGTATAACTATTTTGAAATGACCGCGGTGTTATAATAAGGTTTGGTTGTTGAAGAGACCGGGATCGGAAGTTGTCATACTCTCTGCCAACTCCGAAAACCACTTTAACAACCATGTATGCGGTGGAGATTCCAGAATGAAGTAGGATGGTGGCGGCGTTTCCTTTGAGGTAACTACGTAGACTCGACTCCCATGTGTTGGCATAAGGTGACTAAAACAGGAGCGATCGACGGGCTAATGAGGTAGCACCTTTGATCGGACACATCCCTTCGATATTTTACTTTGACTTTTGGATTTATTTGGTGTCCACTTTTTATTTTCTTTTTTGGGGGTGGGGCTCGAGGTGGACGGTAGCTGCGTGCTACGCATTACCACCGGCCCGAATGCGTAATTGGTATACTACTCTAGCATTGCCTAGTTGTGTCATGTCACCTACCCTATCGAGCCTTATACGATTTTGGTTTTCTCCCGTAGCCCGTGTGGTATCCTCTGGTGGCTTCCCGATTAGGAGGGACTATGATATTGAATGGACTACTGGGACTATTATGTGTTAAGGGCTATATAGGTAATCCCTTAATGCTATTAAAAAGTAAGTTTATTTTACAAATAGACATTATTATAATAGCGAAGTATTATTACATAGTAAATAGTTTAACGGATCGTTAGGAGATGTGAATCCCGAGCATCTCTTGAGTTACTGCACTCACGTTAGACACTGGATAGGAGATGTCAAATCCTGTAAACATCTCTGGTGCCATTACACTCATATTTTTACCGTTGATTTAACTTACATAAGATCTTTTATTTCTGACTCGAGTGTTTTGTCTTTTCAATTCGCTCTGGTCAGTCTGAGCATTTCAGGATTCGAAGACTTTATTTCTAGAGGACGAAGATGAAGAGTGTATTACTATTATCTATTATATTATTCTACTACACTATTGTATTCCACTGCATTAATAATATTCTCTGTTATATGTAACTCTGATATGTATTGTATAAGTAAAATCAAATATCTGTAAAAACAGCTTCATTAACTATTTATTTGATTATTATATTTTATCGTTCCGCTGCAAGATTCTGTTTGTTTTATTTCTTTCTTCCTTTTTCTTATTTACCCCAATAACAATCCGCCCTTCTGTATAGTTTAAGTCTGACATGTGTGGTTTATCGTCGATTTAAAGCATACAAAAATGCGGGACGTTACATCTGGTATCAGAGCTTTGGTTTAGTGAAAACCTTAGCTTTGTGGGGTTTGACTCTTTACTAATAGGGTAGTGATACCCTATGATGAGTCACTAAGTGTATATATATATGAGAGAGCGTATTTGTTAGTGCTATAAAAAAGTTTTAATATTATGTTAATTTGTTCCGTTTTGTATTTATAAATTCTGGTTGATGTATGGGACGCTATGGCATCAATGGGGATTTCTAAACACTTAATAGGAAAAACCGACATAATATTTGTTTTAATATAGGTGAATGAAATAGTTTTGCCTATTATATTTTCAGTATATAAAGTATATTTTATAAAGGTTATATTTATTGTAATGCATTGGTTGTTGGGTAGTGTAATCTATAAATACTAGTAAAGTAGGATTTGAAAATAAAAAGAATAAATTGGAAATTTTAGAACTTAAGTTCCGGGGTTTTGAAAATTTCTTTCGAATAATTTTGGAATATAATAATATTGTTTATAAATATTTTTTGATATAAATATTTCAATATAATTTGGAAGAATTGTTTTAAAGAAGATTTTGGAAAAAATAAGTTCTGTACTTCCGTCTCCGTCGCTGGAAAATAATTTCGGTGATAACGGCCACATTATCGACATTCATTTTCGAGTTTTGAAGTGGGAAGGCCGCTGTAGTAGTTTATTGCAGATTTGTTTCGATAAACCAAATATAAAATTTTAAATTGTTTTAATTATAATTGGATATATAAATTATAAGTATATATTAATCTGTTATTTTAAAATGATTTGAAATTTAACCCGGTATTTAGTTCTTAAGTTTCCGTTAATCAATAGTTTCAATTATTATAGGAAATGGGTTGTAACTAAATTTATTAATTGGAACCTTTAATTAAAATAAGTGATTTAATGCTAAGTTATAAATGGGATTAAAAGAAAATTGAAATTGTAATCTTATAAAACGGAAGATATAACTATTGAACATTTAATTAATTAAAAGAAATAAGATAGACTTGTATGATTTTAATTACATTCTTAAAAGCATATATATAACTTATCAAATATTAAAAGTTGAAATGTTTAATAAGAAAATGTAATGAAAATGGTACAAGTAAAAGTATGTAATGAAGTGTTCAATTAATTGCTTTTATTCTTAAGAATTGATGTTGTAATTGTTATAAACCTAAGTTATAATGGAAGTCTTGCTATAATAAAATATGATAGTAGGTAAATGTTGTGAGTAAGTATTATAGACTTAAGTAAATGTTGAAGTTACTTATTTTAAAAATAAGTAGAAAGATGAATACTGTAAATAAATGAAGTTGAGCAGTGAATAAATGAATGGAAATAAAAGAAATTGAGAAATGAATGAATGTAATGCAATAAAAATGAAAATTTGCAAGAAATAAATGTGAATTAAAAGAAACCATTATATGAATAAAAAGGGAATCAAACAACAAAGGTTATGAAATGAAATTTATAAAAATTATCTTGATCTATTGTTTGGAATTGTTGTTTATTTTGGTTTATGGTCGTTTGGGTAAGGATACTTTAAAACTATTTGGATGTATGAATAATCTATTTTGCTTCATCAGAGACTATTGAGTAAATTGTTCACTTAGTAGTTTATTTTTCATCCTGCACGATTTGAAGTTTGAACCCGAACAACTATTTGTTTTGTTGATATGAATGGATAATTGATGTGTGTTGATTTTATGTGATGGTTGTTTTCTCATTGCAAGTGATGGTTGTTATATTGATTTGTTTGTTGTTGTTTGAAACCACTTTAAATATTTTATTTTATATAATTGTTAACTCTTTTGGATTACATAAGTGAAACACAGGTTATGGAAGCAATTGCTATTGCTTTTGGTTTTATAATTAAGCGTTAATTGCCCGACAAATAGGTACGTTTTTGGATTACGGTTTATATCGTTGGTATATCATTTTTTCCTTGTTGGGATATATGTTATTTTGGAAAAATATGTTATATATTGTTATACTTGATATTATATTTTCTCCCGAGCCTCCCCGTACAAAGGAGACTCTGCCAAAAAATTTCCGTAAATTTTGGACTTAGAAAATTTTAAAATGCTTTGCCAACTTTATAAATTTAATATAAAAAGATTTAATTATTTATAAATCTATATATTTTATTTAAATTATCCAATTATGTAAACTTATCGTTATGAATATAATGTTTTGAATAATATATATTGATTTATAAGTTCCTCTTTTCCCTTTTTTTCCTTTTCGGGGACGAAAAGTTTTGAATGGAGGAGAGTGTAACGAGCCGTAAAATTTTATTAAATAGTTTGGTTAATTTAATTGCATCTTTATAATTAAATTTAGAAGGAAACAAATTTTATAATTTATAATGAAATGAATGCTAAAAAGAAGTGTAACAATGGTAATTTAAAAGTTAATTTTTGATAATTGGAGTGAAATCCTAATAAAGGAATGGTGTTAATTGTTGCACTTGAGTATAAATTTTAAAATAAGTAATTAAAAGTAAGCATTTAATTTACCAATGCAATAATATTGATTAATAGTTACTGTATGTAAATTAAGGTAGAAGTGTTAATGGCAGTTGATGAGTAACCAATTAAATGCATTTCCAATGGATTGAAACAACTATTTGAGTTATAATTGATTAAATAGGAATATTTGGTAATAAATTAAAATAATAAAAATAAATGTAAATATTGAATTTATTAATAAATTAATAATGAATGAATAGTGATTAAATGAAATCAATGTTCTTTACGTAATTGTTTGGAAATAATAACTAGAATGAATTGCAACAGTATAAATGTATGTTAAATGTTAATAACTTGGATTCAATTCCAATAAGTGAAACAATGTAAATGTTATGACTTAGTTATAAATGGAATAAAATAAAAACAAATGTAATTATTGTATTAATGTGTGAAATAATAGGATAGAGGGTAATTGTTGTAGGGAATAACCATACATGTATTATAGAGAGTATATTTGTGATAAATGGTTATTACAGATAAGGTAATTAAATATTACTTTAACGAAAATAAATGTAGTAACGAAAGTGTGAATGTAAATTAATAGAAACATAAATTTAATTTTAGGTAGAAATTGGTGAATTGGGAAATAAGTTCAGAGTATGTTAATTGATGAATAAATACGTAATGTATGTAAAGTAATAAATTGGTATAAGAACGGAATTAAGGTAAATTCATTAATTGGTTTTAAAACCTTAATTAATTGTACAATTGATAGAAGTACACATTTAGAAATGTAATATTTATTCAAATTAAGATGTAAATAAGCGTATATTAATGTAATGAAATAAAATAGCGTTGTATATGGAATTTTATTCTGGATTGATAAGTAACGAACTTATAAATGCAATTAAAAGCAAATAGATTGAAATTTATATAGGTTGCTTGTTTATTTAAAGGGTTAAATAAACTTTGGTAGTTAATTGTAATAAATCTAAATTTAACGTTTTGTTAATGTAAATTAAAGTAATAATCGAAAATAATGTTAATTTTATTTATAAAATGACAGTCGGTTGAATAAAAGGAATGCAAAATAAAGTTTGTCAATATATTGGAATTTAATGTATGATAATAGGATTAATTGTAATTAAATGAAATTAACTATTTAAATATTACATAAATGGTAATTTAGATAAAATGTGAGAATGCTAATGTAATGGATTTTGATTCCAATGAAAATTTCATCCATTTGTTAATAATAAATTGAAATAGAATGAAAAGTAAATTTAGTTGAATTTTGGAAATTAAATTTATAATTTTGAATTTAATTAAAATGAGGTTAATACTGGAATCGATAAATTAATCACCCCTAAATTGATATTTAAATTTGTTTAAAACCATTGTAAATGATTGAGAAATCAAAGTGATAAGAATTGTCAATTTTAGGATTTAAATTGGAAATTTGATTTAATTAAGCAATTATTAATTTATTTAATTAATGTAAAAATAGTCATTTTGGCCACTGACTCGGATTTCGAAGAAACCAGTTTCATCGGATCCGTAACGATGAATTATTGTAGAATTTCAATCTTCGTAGCGATCAGACATGTCGTTTGATCGTACGGACTCGAAACGACTTGAAATCAATGAAATTGAAATCAATTGAAATCAATTTGAAAAATATTGATTTTTGCATAACTTTTTCATACCATGGAATTTGGACTTGAAACTTGTTCCGTCGCGTTTAAAATATTTAAAAATATCTATTTTGATATACGGGTTGACCAAATTTCGTTCTAGAGTCAGAACGGGTTTTTCGGGCCACTTTATCGTTTAACACGTATAACAATCTGATCCATCTATTCTTTTTCAACCTTGTCTATAAATACTCTGTTATAAACTCTAATTTTTTCTCATTCTCATTTGTCTGTGCGTACAATTTATTTCACCTCCTCAGTTCAATGGCAGGCAAACACCTAATTCCAACTGCAATTCAAAATCAAAGCCAAAATTCAAACTCCTCAAAAAAATTCAGAAAAATTATATATCGAAGCTCTCAATGTACGCATCTTAGATCCATAGTTCTTTTTTGGTTTTGAATCACCGTTTGTCCGAAAATCGCAGATCAATTCTCGACCGTTCATCGTGTCACGATCAACTTCATCAGATCGTAAATTTGATTTAGGGGTTTTGTAGAGCTCGTTGAGGGGATTGCATCGGCACAGTTTGTTTGGCGTATCAATGGCTCGATTGGCACGAAAAATTAATTAGGGTTTAACGTTGTTTGGTGGCGGCTGGCTTTGTCTCGCGATCGACGGCGAGGCATGGATGTGGCGGTAGACTCCGAGAGGTCGCCGTTGGGAGCGTGGTCGCGGCGTTCCTGAAGGCCGTAGTGACGGCGTTTTCGTCGATCTTCGGTGTGGCGGCTTGTGTTTTGAACGAGTTCATGCTGTAGGGTTTGAAGGTGGAACGCGTGCGATCTGCGTGTAGGGTGAACGCTTGAAGATGCTGACGTGGCTTTGTTGTGTATATTGCTTTGTCTATTTGTTTTTTATTTTAATTTCAAATCCAATTGTTCTAACATCAATAACTCTCGCAAACGAACTCCGTTTCATGCGCGATTTTCTCCTCTAGGTTCGTATTGGAATTTCGGACATTTTCGCGCGGGTTTGAATGAATTTGGAGACTATTCAAATTTTGGGTTTAAATTTGATTTAAATTCAATTTAAATTCAAAAGTTGAGTGTTTTAACCCACTCACAATTTATAAATTTTTTTATGTGTGTTAAATTGATATATGATTTGATTTGAAATTTATTTACGATTGTTTGGAATTTTTTTATCATCATCTCAGTTAAAGATAATTTACTAAATTAAATTATTATCTAATTTATTATTGCATATAAATTGCCAGTTAGATAGATTGTTTAATTTATTATTGAATATAGACTATCAGTAATTACCTGTTATTTATTTTATGCTCTATATTGATGTTATTTTTTAAATTGGACGATGATTGTAATAATGGTTGATGTTTGATATTGGATGAATGGATGTTGTAATTTATATTGTTTTAAACTACAAATTTGTTATGCGCTTTATTTCATTCGGGATTGCGGTTTGAAATGATATATAACCGTATTTTATTTTAAATTACGGATTGAAATGATAAATATTCGTATCACTTGACCATAGGATAGAAAATTATATATAGACACCGTCGGTAAATAAATATATATATATATATATATATATTGAAATGATTTCTATGGTTTTGGAGAGAAACATACGGTTTAATAAATAATAAGTTTTGATATTATATAAATATTATTTATATATATATATATATTTAAATTCTTGAATTTAAGCTATGTATAAATTTGTGTAATAAAAATAAGTTTATTCATGGAGTTTGATTGGTTTATATTATATGGTTAAGTACCCGTTTAAGATATTGTATATATATAGAGTTTTAATGACTTAAATAAAAATTAATTTGGAAGATAAATATGAAATTGGTTTAATTTGAATTAATTAAGAATTTTACTCGAATAAATGTGATTTGAAATCTAAATAAAATTGAGAATTTAAAGGGTATGATTCTTATAACTTGATTTGGTTTAAAGTGATTTAAATGAATATAAAGGTTAGATAAATGAATATATCAAGTTAAATAAATTGAAAGAATATCCAGTTGTTTGAAGTTAAAGGTTTTACTTAAATTATATTGGATTTATTAAGTAAACGTTTCAAATGTAAATAATAGTAATTGAATTTGATATATATAGAATTATCAAAGAACTAGTTATGAAATGGTGTAATATTAAAGCTTTGAAATATATGAATTGAAATGGTTTGTTTGGAGGTTCAAATCGGTAATTGGAATTTATTTGTAAAATTTAAGAAGCTATTTTATTTTACAAAGTAATTTAATATTTAAACCAGTTAAGTATGAGAAGTTATGTTTCAAAGCGATGGGTTTCAAGGTATATAGATTTGAAAGTGCTATGATTTTTGAAAAAGGATATATTTGAAATAAAAATGATATCATATTGATTTGGGTTTTAAAATAGAAACGATATCGTATTTATATGGTTTTGAAATGGATATTATATTCTGGTTTTGAAGTATAACTATTTTGAAATGACCGCGGTGTTATAATAACGTTTGGTTGTTGAAGAGACCGGGATCGGAAGTTGTCATACTCTTTGCCAACTCCGAAAACCACTTTAACAACCGTGTACGTGATGGAGATTATAGAATGAAGTAGGATGGCGACGGCGTTTCCTTTGAGGTAAATACGTGGACCCGACTCCCATAAGTCGGCATAAGGTGGCTAAAACGGGAGCAATCGACGGGCTAATGAGGTAGCACCTTTGATCGGACACATCCCTTCGATATTTTACTTTGACTTTTTGATTTATTCAGTGGCCACTTTTGATTTTCTTTTTTGGGGGTGTGGCTCGAGGTGGATGGTAGCTGCTACGCGTTACCATCGGGCCGGAAGCGTAATTGGTATATCACCCTGGCATTGTCTAGTTGTGTCGTGTCACCTACCCTATCGAGCCTTGTACGATTTTGGTTTTCTCCCATTGCCCGTGTGGTATCCTCTGGTGGCTTCCCGATCAGGGAGGACTATGATATTGGATGGACTATTGGGACTATTACGTGTTAAGGGCTGTATGGGTAACCCTTAATGCTATTAAAAAGTAAGTTTATTTTACAAATAGACATTATTATAATAGCGAAGTATTACTACATAGTAAATAGTTTAACGGATCCTTAGGAGATGTGAATCCCGAGTATCTCTTGAGTTACTGTACTCACGTTAGTCACTGGATAGGAGATGTCAAATCCGGTAAACATCTCTGATGCCGTTACACCCATATTTTTACCATTGATTTAACTTACATAAGATCTTTTAGTTCTGACTCGAGTGTTTTGTCTTTTCAATTCGCTCGTGTCAGTCTGAGCATTTCAGGGTTCGAATACTTTATTTCTGGGGGACGAAGACGAAGAGTGTATTACTGTTATCTATTATATTATTCCACTACACTATTGTATTCCGTTGCATTATAATATTCTCTGATATGTGTAACTCTGATATGTATTGTATAAGTAAAATCAAATATTTGTAAAAACAGCTTCATTAACTGTTTATTTGATTATTATATTTTATCATTCCGCTGCAAGATTCAGTTTGTTTTATTTCTTTCTTCCTTTTTCTTATTTACCCCAATAACAGTCCGCCTTTCTGTATGGTTTAAGTCTGACATGTGTGGTTTATCGTCGATTTAAAGCGTACAAAAAGGCGGGACGTTACACTTCCTGGGAGTGAGAAGCCTGAAGTCCAGCAAATATCATTTTCAAAAATTATATTAGCATATATTTGGGAACAATGAAAGCATATAGATGACGTAGTATTTAAAATGCATTATAGACATTCAGATAAGTTGAACAGAAGATAACATTGTACCTCTTTTAAGTATCATGACAATTTGATGAGTTGAGTGCCCATTATCATTATGCATAAATCAGTTTGAATAGTCGGTTTATATGCATTAAAAAATGACACAATTAGCTCAATTAAAAGTAACAATAAAATGAGCTATGATCGTTACTCGTATATCATTATTTTATCACTACCATCATCCATTTATGCGCACGTTGTTTATTTCTTGTATCCTCAAAGATTGCATTTTACAAATTCAAAGTTCATAAATATTATTTTGTTCATATGAATTTTAAATATATTATGAACTTATAGTTGCGCCAGTGGGGAAAATGGAGTTGGAAGCCTTGGATCCCTACAAGGATTGTCCTTGGGCATCAATGGTGCCTCCAACCATGGTCAGGCCCTTAATGTACTTGAAAGTGATCCAACTTTCGACTTCGGAGTAATAGGTCTACATATATAGATAATTTGTGCCCTCAAAATAAAACTTTATGAAATTAAAAATCCGTTATAAATATAGGAAGTATGAAAATGTGGGAATGACTAAACATATGCTAAAAATTAGCTAACCCATTTGGGGCTCAAACTATCATGATATTTATCTTAATTTGCGCTCTTGATTATTATAATGATTTAGATCTTATAGGAATCATGCAAAGATGTAACACTTAGACTATTAAATCAATAGAGTTTATTTCACAAATAAAGATTCTTAGTTCATCAAACTTGTTTTTTTTACCGTTTTCTTATAAATATGTTAAGCCAGGAGTTGATTCGTGCATTGTTCATATAAACATGTTCAAAAATCACCGCCACAACCTGACGTTATTATGCATGCGTGACCACAATAATTTGATGTAGATTATGGTTCATTTTGCAGACAATTGAAATATAAGTGTAAATTATTACCGCCGCATATGAAAAATAGGGTGCACATCGAAATTTATAGTCACCTTTTGGTTCAATCTTATTTTTGTGCACAAATACTCTAGCACACATGTGAAAATTAAGTGAGTATATTCATTAGTTTGTGCATGTAGTATGGCAATTAGATTAGGCGTCATGTGCATCCCAAGGTATATAAGATTTTGAAGTTGTGATTCAAATCAGTACTATACACACTACTTTTCTAATCAGACTACTTTTATGTCATATCTACAAAACTTTTATATCTTATAGATACAACATAATTATATTCAGACTATATTACCCGATAGATTTTGTGCATGCAAGTGTAGTTCTTTTCTTTTTGGTTTTGCCTGCAAGCACTTCTGTCGCCGCATCAACCTATAGTTGGTAACTCATAAGTCCTTGCATTGATATTCCGATTGTTGTTTTGTATATATGTGTAGGATAAGAGATCTATAAAAAAAAGATTACGTTAACATACTACTTTTGGTAATTAAAGAAGGAAAATAACATTTATACGTTTTTTAAAGACGAATATGATAGTATACATGGTTTAATACAGCGGAGGTAAAATGAATTATTCCAAATTATGTAGTAGATTATTAGCATATTCAATTTATATGAAATAATAGATAAGGTTCACATACTAAAGATGATGAAAAATACAAACTATTTTCTAAATCTAGTGTGTATGCTATTTATTTTGAATCTGTTAGAAGGGAAAAATTTAAAAATAAAAATGGAATGATGGTAACAAGTGGGAGATGAGCTAAAAACAGAAGCAAAGTAGGAGGAAATGAAAAGAGATATAAATTTGGTTCATCGGGTTATAAGATATTGAATTTTGTGCACGATTAATTTGCCTATAGATTTAGAATACATCAAAATGTTATGATTAGAATCCATAAAATTATAAGTTATTAAATCTTTGTATGAATAACTTGCTTATGAATTTAGGATCCATGGAAAATATCAATAATTTTAAGGGGTAACAGAAAGATTGCAGCATTCCAAACAACTTATTCATCGATTTGTACAATGCTATTTGGTTTATGCTTATATTCAGTAGAATATAGAAGACCAAACTCATAACTTAAAAATAATTTTTATTAACAGGCAATTCCACATGCATGCATTTATATAAATGGAAAACAACTTGAAACATTTATATTAGATAAACGGATAGAAAAATATAAAGATTGCAAACATGGAGATGTTATTTTACAACTAACAGAATATCACCATACCATGTCTCACATAAATTATTGAAAACCTCACTCGTTCATCGGTAATAACAATAACACTATACTAAGGCCTTGTTTGGTCATGAAAATTATTCAACATCCGCTCATATAAAACAAAATCAAATCATACCAAGTGATTTAAATAAATTTTAAAGTAGTTGAATCAAGCCACAAATAGGCTTGAGAAATAAAAGGTGGGTTTTTCTCTTTATCTATTTCTTATGCCATTACCATAACATAAGATCATAATTAATGGTATAATGTACGAACTGTAGCTAGAACCTTATATATTGGTACTTTGATTAATATTGAATATATTGCATGTGAGTCGCCTTGATTAAAATAATTATAAAATATTGAACATACAATATATTAATTATAAAAATCATGATCTTTTTGGTGAAGTAAAATAGTAATATATTTTGTTTCCAGTAAAAAATAAATGACCAAAAATGTATTTCGAAAGAAAAAAATAAGAACAATAACAACATATTAATGTGTTATGTTGATATCAAAAGGAAACACATGTTAAATTTGGTTACATATGTATAATATCGTATTAGGAAATAATGAAGAAAATGATATTTTATCTTTCTTATATATAGATATCTCAAAAATGAAAAAACTGCATAACCTAATCAAAAATTAATATACTTACATGGAGTCAAATAATTCATAGTCAAATGCAACAATTTGGAAGCACCAAGTATGCATGTTATGGATTATTTAAGGCAAAACTGGCATTTAATAACCAAATACAATTGTCTTTTAACTATTTTGTAGTTGTGACACCTTCAACCTCAAAAATGCACTTAACATATACAGGTGCAAGGTATCTTTTACCACCAATAAAGTAAATACAACAGCAGCCATTGGTTGCTGCATAGGTCTAGTGTAGATCTATACAATGAATAATAAAACTTCACATGTAATGTAACGCATGTCTTCTATCCACTATTCTAACTAATAGTATCACACTTGGTACATAATCAGTTTTAGAAGTTAGATGAATCAGAATTATTAAGGCATTGGCTACGATTTACTCTCAAAGTGTTTAGATTATACTATTATTAAAATAAACTGTTTAGACCTGTTAGTTGTAGAGTGAAACTCCAGTTCAGCTTCGGCTATCTTGACAGCAGTACAATTTCTGCAGCGGTAGTGTTAGTTAATTAGCCGTACATGAGTCATATCCGAGGTAGGAAATTTATGTACATACCTTGGAATGACTGAAACATTATGGTTGCAGAATCTGGTTATAAACTATCTTTAGACAAATACACTTAGAAGTAGCTTGTTCTTGCATGTCTTTCTAACATAAGAAGAACTATTGCAACTAATGGTGATGTAAATTTAACTGAAGGTGTTACCTTAAGGTTTTCGAAGAATTAAGCAGCATGACCAATGATCATCAAAAAAAGAAGGAACTCCGATACACGACTCGATTTGGCCAACAGATTTTAGAAAATTCGATGTGAAAGAAGCGGTCAACGTGGTCTGGAATGGTGAGGCAAGCATCATTAAAGATCGGGCGAGTGTTGTTGATGAAAGGGTCGTTGGAGATTAAGTGAGGATCGTCGTAGATGAGGTGGGTGTCACCGGTTTAATTTGAGGAAAGTAGGATTATGTTTTAAGATTTTGAATTTGAATAGATATTAATGAAGGAGCCTGGATTTGATAGCCGAACAACCTCTGATTTAGGATTTCATAAGAACTACCAGGACAAAGGGCATTTCGGTTAATTCAAAAAGACACGGTTGAAATTAGTTAATAAAACTATCATTGTTAGTAGTAAAGATCAAGATAATAAAAAGATAATCTCTAAAACATTAACGAGTCCATTGGTATTTCATTTAAGAAACAATGATAATAAGAAAATTAATGAAAAATTAGATGACAAATAAACAATTAGCACACATGATAATATATAAGATTTTTAAGAAAAATGAAAATGAATAAGCATGCAGATTTAAACGGCTTATGATATTATAGATAACAGACAGATGGTCACGTGGGGTGAAATCGATCCATCAGTACAAGTTCAAGAACTAAAAGGTTGAAAAATATTCTGTCTCAAATTTAGCATGTCATCGGGTTTTCATCTGATTTTGGCTGTGTATACATCGACCGTTAGATATATGATGATTAATCATTCTGAACAAGAAAACAAAGGACGAAAAAAGAAGTACATATATACTAATTGTTTTAGTTGACTAATAGGAGAACTTTCTAATATGATGATGAAAGCACATTGGTTCAATTGTATTGTGTTCTGGCCCTTCTGGGTAATAGTGGATTCCACTGTATGAAATGGGAGTGGATTTGAACTAGGCTTCTGTACGTAATAAATACTTATGAATCAAGGCCTATATTTAGGCGCGATTCTTACGACCGTTAAAAGCCCTTCGTACTTCCAAAGAATTTGTATCTACTTTTGCAACGCTAAAACAGAAAATGCATGTTATAACAAATACTGTCTTTTGCAGTTTGCTTAAATTGCTCAGAAGAGCAGTTTTGTAGTGCGATGTGTTGTACGGCGATCGTACTGGTCACGGTTATCATATGCTATCTGCAGTGCCGGCCCAAGCAGCTTTATTGCCCTACCCAATTCTTCAAGTTTGAGCAAAAATAAGTCCCCAACACCATGATTTGACCTTGGTTGCCCATCACCCACGCAAACTTTTTACCACTGCAGCAAACAGTCATTTAAAGCTAATGACATAAACTATATTTTTATCCAAATAAAGCAGTAAGCCCCTACCAGATCGGTCGTTCTAAACGGCTGTTTTGACAGCTTTACCCTAGGGTCGGGCCTGGCTGTCTGGATATAGCTTAAATCTAATGACTGAGAACGTTTTTTGTCCTTTCTAATATTAATAAATAAATAAGAACCAAGTATTGAGTAGTATTATAAGAGGTATATAAGCGAACAGTGGGGTCTGTATTTATGCTTGTTAGGTACAGAGTAGTAAATTTACTAAGTGATACTGGACATTGCATATGAGTAGTGGAGCCTGTTTAAAATCGATAATGTCAATTGTACCAACTACTAAAGGAAATCCATGGTAGGGAGGAATCAGTACGACATATTGGTTTCATTTAATGCCCGTGAGGATCAAGTAATTTCCACTTTTGCGTGTGGTCACGATAGATTGTATCTTTAAAATTGATGAAAGCGGGACGTGATAATAGATTGTTTTTTGAATGAGGGTGTAAAAAAATATAGTTGCAACAAAACAGTCTTTTTAAAGTTTTTTTATTTAAACCTCTATGTAATGTAAATGCTGGTTTTACGGAAGTCATTGTCATTCATACTCCACTTTTGAATATAAGTATGTTATTATTTTAATAATTTTTTTTACTGCAAGGGCGTTGACGTCAAAACTGAATATCAACATCTAATAGAATCTCATAAAGATTTTTATAGTGGTTCGACAATCTGGACCTACGTCCACTTCATATTTTTATTTATCTTGCACTTAATTATAATTACAAGAATGTTTGGATCGGCTAGGATCGATTAGTACAAGAGTGAAGAATAAAAATGACAGAGTCTGTGCAGCCGAAAGAAAGATCCTCTCTATGGAGAATGGTAGCTGTATTTATAGGGGAAGATGTGCAAGAATGGGGCTAGAAACTCGCAAGAAGAATCTCTAGATCCGTAGGGGCTCACCATAACGATCGGTGATCCATACTCGACGTTTTGAAACGATCAAAACAAATTATGCCGATCGTTATTTTTGCTTTCAATTGCCATGCGATCGTTTGTGGAGAATCCACATGCTTTTAGGCCTTGCTCGTAAAATATGAAGTCATTCCGAGTTGTAGATTGTGAAATATCCATCGATCTTTGTCGAACATGGCACCATGGCAGTCTTATACCGATCATTCCGAATGATCGGTGAAAATGCAATTTTATGAATTATGTACCACGATCGTTCTTGCACGATGCGCTCTTCAATATATTGATGTCCTGAAGATTTCAAATGCGTTGGTTTTGTAGATTTTGAGATATTGATCGATCTTCGTCGATTTACACTGTTTCATAGAACATTCTATATCGATCCATATAACTTCTTCATTTGTCCATAACTCGAGAGTGCGAACTTCGATTTGCTTGAAATTTGAAAGGTAGCCTCACAGGCCTTCCTTGTTGCTTCATACCGAGACTACCTTTGTTGAGACCTGGTCTAAATCTGTTCGACCATTGTCCATAATATATAACTGATTCTCAAGGCCGGTAACCAACTGTTCTTAACGAAATCTACGGTATCACAACCTTGCCAGAAGGTGGGGGTAACAGAGGGGTACTACTAAAATAATCTCCTCATAAAATTATATTGTAAATTGACCAATGTGTCCCCTTTTTTTTTTACCCTTCCTCTAATCGCCACTAATATACTTCTTTAATATGTAATCCAAATCAATAATCAAATAATCAATGGAAAAATCAAATACAAATGAAATTCCTCCATACTAGATAGAAAATAGATTAATCCTTATCGAAGAAAGTATATGTAATGTAGATTTTGTTCAACAAATCAATTACTATTTTTAATTTCTAGTGTTTTATGCATAGGGTTTAATGTGTTTGATGACAGGAACCATGATTAGCATCAAATCGGGTATTTTGATACTTTCTCTATCAACTCCAGATCTAAAAACTTGTAGCGTGCGGTGTTTTTAGTTCGAGTCATGATTAGCTGAAGCTAAATGAGATGAGCGAAGGAGGAACAAAGGTAAAAAGTAAATTGGAGTAAAAAAATAATGGGTAGAATAGATAATAGTAAATATTTTTAATCAAGTATGTGTACCCCTCGTATTAGTTTTATTTTTAGTGGAGCGAAAATAAAAAATGTCCCCATCGTATCCAAAAATGGAGTGTCGATAACAATATCCTTTATGAATTCGAGGTTCATATATTATTTAGTTTCTTTATAGGAAAGTCAATTTGTCCACGTTATTTGTATTGAAATTGATATCGTTAATCTAACAAATATTTATAATGTAATAAAATCATCATGATTTGTTAAAGGAACTACAAAATTGGTTAAAATTTTAAAAAGAACCTTTACAAATTGTAGTTTATACAAAAGTTTTTCAATTTGAATCTGTTTTGATACATTATATAAACAACTTACACAACAACTCATCAATCTCAATACAGCATTTTCAATTTAGTTTGGTTAAATACCAAATCAAGAGGAAAAAAACCATAGCTCCTTTGATACAACAAAATCGCAATCTATCGAGAAATCAAATCGCAAAATTCATTATTGTAACAAAAAATGGTGATTGATTTCATCTTGATATTCCATCATCCGTTATTTGATATTCCATTGTTTGGTTGACGTCATAAGTGGATCATTTTGATATCAAATCTATGGTTATATGTTAGGGTTGAAGTAATTTAATGACGAGGTTAAAATTAAAATTAATGTTTAAATAGTAAAAGAAACCCGATATCCAATAACTCCTCGTAATAATATTTGCTTTATTAAATGATTTGTGAAGTGTAAAACTAGATCAACTTTTTTTTGAGGTATTTTAATCGTTATCAAAAATTATTACCAATCCAACTGTATAACGGTGGAAAACCGACCATTCAATTACGTAATTTAGAACAAATATAGCGTGATTTTTCATTAATTTTAGTTAAACATCAAATAATAATTTGTTACAAAGAATTTAGAATTAGAGAGATTTGAGGATGTCAAATTTTGGCGATACACAATCACAAATAGTGGAAAATAAATATGCAAAAGAAAGAAAGAGAAGATTTTGTTTCCTCTAATTAATAGGCATATTTGAGTATGTTTATTTCTTTCTCTAATTGGCTAATCAAATTATTTTTTACCATCTAACGTTAGCATGGGCATTAAGTAATTGATTATATAAATAGAAACTAGAAGGGAGGATAAAAGTGTGGTGGAAAATCTATTTGCTAATTTTGTCTTCTTTATCTTTGTTCTTTTTCTCCAACAATTTTAGCCATATAGATATTTGCTCCGTTCCTCAATTTAGTTATTAATTCAATAGTATTTTGCTTACTTTAGCTTTGTTCTATTAATTGTAAACAAAATTTTGGTGAATCAATAGAGTGGGTGGTTGGGTGGAATATTTTGTGTTATTGCGTTTTGATTTCAATTCCGCCTATTTTTAATCCAAGTTATCTCTTTGTAATTTTTGTGACAAAGATCCGTTGATAAAAGCTTTCGCAAAGCGCTACTATTTTCATAACAGTTTGGTATCAGAGCACAGATCATCGCAAAGTTTTGAGTAATTTTGATTTGAAAAATTATTGATGTCGGATATGATTTCGTTTCTAAAGATGGCTATCTTGGATGGGAAAAATTGGGATATTTGAAAGTCTAAGATGGAGAATGTTCTATACCTCAATGATCTTCATGATCCGATTGATGAAGATGGAAAGAAGCCTTCTAATGCAGATGAGGGAAAATGGTAGAAGATGGATAAGAAAGCGATTGCTTTGATTCGTCAGTATCTTGATGATTCAGTTTTCTATTATATGGCTAGTTGTGAATCCGCGAAGACTTTGTGGGACAAGTTGGTATCTTTGTATGAGTCAAAGAGGGCTACTAGTAAAGCTTTTCTGGTTTGAAATTTGATACAAATGACATTAGATGAAGAGAAGTCTGTTGCAGAGCATTTGAATGAATTTCAAAATGTAATAAATCAATTGGCAAATATGAAGATCAATTTTGATGATGAGTTACAGGCCCTTTTATTAATGAGTTCGCTTTCAGAAAGTTGGGTAACTTTGATTGTTTCATTGAGTAATTCCAATGCTAATGAACTATCTCTCTGGAAACTGTTTGACGCAATCTTTTGAATGAGAATCTTAGAAGAAAATGGTCGGGTATGAAGTCAATTCAAAGTGAGGCTATGGTGGCAAGGGGACTCGAAGAAAGATACAATTTGGAAGAAGGACGCTAGTGGTAAATGTGTTATCACTAGTCATTATTGTAATAAGAAAGGTCACATACGCAACAAGTGTTATGCTTATAAAAGAGATCAGAAAAAGGCTGTGTATGTGATACTAGTAGTGATGCACATGCAGGTTTTGCTAAAGGTACTAATAGTGATGCTTCTTGTGATGTCCTCTTTAGTGAAAATAAGTCTTGCAAGATGGATTCGAGAGCCAGTTTTCACATTTGTAGAGATGTGAATTGTTTTTCTTTTTATGAGACGAGTGTAGGCATGATTAAGACAGTCAATGGAGAAGAACTACCGATTTGTGGTATTGGATCTATCCGATTTCGTATGCATGATGGTGTGGTTAGAGAAGTCTCTGAAGTGAGACGTGGACCAACTTGTTTGCATAATCTTATTTCTCTCAGTCAGTTGGATCGCCGTGGTTGCACTTATAAGACTCAAGGTGGAGTTTTGAGAGTGAAGAAAGGTGGTCGTGTAAGGATGGGAGGAGTATTGGAGGAAGGAAACCTTTATAGCTTGGTTGGTTATGTAGTCGACAATGGAAAGCGAGCGACGGTTGAAGGACCTAGTCCACAGCAAGGTGGAGAGGTTAATGTGGTCACTGCTTATGATTCTAGCATTGAGGATCATATTTTAGACAGGGGTCTTCATATTGATGATGCTCGAGGGATCGATAGTGATCAGGTAATGAGTTCAGATTGAGTGGTAGACGGGTTTCAATTGCAAAATCCACAAAGACAAGACGGAGATCTTTATGGTATTAAAACGTTTTTGAGACCGGATTTGCGTGGTGCACCTCATATGGGAGATGCATCACTTGCAGACGGTGGTTGAGGTTTGTAATTTAGTGTGGTTAAGATATGATGATTTATGATAGATCTAGATATTGCACGATTAATATGTTGGAGATATGTAATTTTGCATCAAGGTGGAGTGTTGAATTTAGGTGATACAAAATCACAGATAGGGGGAATAAATATGCAAAAGAAAGAAAGTGAAGATTTTGTTTTCTCTAATTAATAGGCATATTTGAATGTGTTTATTTCTATTTCTAATTGGTTAATCAAATTTTTTTTTTTTGCCATCTAATGTTAACTTGGGCATTAAGTAATCAATTATATAAATAGAGACTAGAAGAGGGTAAAATTGTGGCGGAAAATCTATTTGCTAATTTTCTCTTCTTCGTCTTTGTTCTTTTTCTCCAACAATTCTAGCCATATAGATATTTGCTCCCTTTCTCAATTTGGTTATTGATTCAATGATATTTTGTTTACTTTAGTTTTGTTCTATTAATTGTAAACAAAATTTTGGTAAATCAATAAAGTGGATGGTTGAGTGGAATATTTTATGTTATTATGTTTTGATTTCAATTCCATCTTGTTTTCAATCCAAGTTATCTCTTTGTGATTTGGGTGACAACGATCCGTTGATAAAAGCTTCCGCAAAGCGCTACTATTTTCATAATAGAGGAGACGTAAGTGGAAAGAACAAAGTAAACATGATTGGATAGATTTAAGGAGACATGTCAAAACATGTTTTTTATTTTTATTTTTGACTTCAAACAATTTGGTTTTCTAAGTCTACAATAGAACTTTCCTAATGGTTGGTTTAATTACTAACATAGAGCATATATGATTGTTAAGCGCGCACACACACAGAGCACATGTTATTATTAAGCATTCGCGGAGCTTGCTTTGATACCATATTTAGGACCTATTTTTTATTATAAAACAAATTGATCATGTGAATGGCGATTCTTAATATTTATAGGGGGGCCAATATATTCATTTCCTGGTGTGAAATTGTTCTCTAATATATATAGTCAAAAATTTTAGATTTCTCCAATCTTTATATTAATCAATAAGCATTGTTATAATAATTATAAGGTGTGAGAAATGCGGATTATGGATCTTAAGGCTAGGATAAACACTAGAGGGGGGGTGAATAGTGTTTTAAGGAATTTCTAAATCTTTTTGAGTTTATGTTAATTTGAACACAAATGTATGCAACATTCAGACATAGATATGATCATAGAAACAAACACAGATGCATAAATAAAGTAAAAGCAGTAAAGAAAACAATACACCGGATTTTATACTAGTTCGGAGTTACTCTACATCCAGTCCCATACACAAGTACAGATTTTCTTTTAAAAGCAATTGTACAATTACACCCTTGATTTCAAGGCCACGAGGTACACCACTCCAGATTCACAATCCTTGGATAGAGATACTTGATTTCAGGGGCAATAAGTTCACCCATTTGATTTCCTAGGCTACAATCACACATTTTCTCGCTTTATTGATTTCCAAGGCTACAATCACACCTTTTCTCACTTGATTGATTTCTAAGGCTACAATCACACCTTTTCTCACTTGATTGATTTCCAAGGCTACAATCACATATTTTCTCGTCAAATTGATTACAAAGAAGTCTATAACTCTGAATAGCACTAAGATCTTGTTGAGATAATGATAGAGAATCAAACTAGAAATGATCTAGTTAGATTCAATGTTGATTTCGGTAGAGTAACAGTAAGAATATGTATAAAGAAATGCGGAAGAAGAAGCGGAGTGAAAACCAGAAAAATATGGTTAGAAATTCGTTGAAAACAACCCATATTTATAGAAGAACAACAACCATGTCCATTCGTGAAAGGATATAATGAATAGACACTTCTTTTGAAATTTAAATTTTGAAACCAACTGCCACTGTGTCGACATGGGTATCTTGGGTATGTCGACATGCCAAAGGAAATTTTGGTGTTTTGTTTTTCATTTGAAAATAACTTTTATCTTATATTAAAACTATTTTAAACTTTTATAATATACTTAACTATAGTTAAAATACATAAATAAATATAGAGAATAATATTTTGGTATATATAACATTTTACTATAATTTATATCTAAATCTAGTATAAATATAAAAAGTTAAATATATTATTGTTAAAGATAATTTAAGCCAAGGATAATTTTGATTTTGAAATTAAAGATTATTTTGAGGCTAAAAATATTTAAAGCAGGATAGATGTTTTTGATTCTTTTAAAAGGAAGGTTTTGAAAACAAGATATAATTTTGTAAAATCATTTTGAATAAAAGTTAGCGGATACAAAATAATTTTCCACTAGATTTTTTGTAGGTTCCATCCTACTTAGGGTTCCATCCCTTTAACGGGCTCGAAGTGGATTCCATTCCACGAATAAAATGGATTTTAAGATGCCAGTGCTTTTCTACGAGTTTTAACAAAATTCCTAATTAAATTACTTATTATTGAAAGCTTGAATTCTTGATATTCTTGATACTCATGAGTCTTCAATCTTGATATCTTGAATCTCTATACTGTGCAGTCTTCATTCTTGGTACCCGCATGGTTAAATCCTACATATACATATATATCTAAACTATAAATGTTAGTATTTATATTTTATAATCTTATTCTAAGGTTGTTGTCATCAAAACCATCTCCTCAGGGACTAATAATCTCCCCCTTTTTGATAATGACAACGTTTGTTTATAAAATATTACTTCTATTCTAATAACTCCCTCTAAAACTAATAACTCCTCCTTAATCTATGCCTAACTATCCTATTGTATATTTCTCCCCCTTTGTCATCAATAAAAACCATTCTAAAACCATAAAACTATACAACTCCCCCTTAAACTAATACTAGAACAAAGTATAGTAAATTGAATGTGAAAGACATTAACATAATTATATTATAATTATTCAATACATAAATATGTATAAATATATCTCAACACACACACCAAATCTAATCATGTAAAAAAAATCAAAGGTCAAACAAATCAATCATGTCAAACAAGTCAATCAAGTCAAATAAGTCAATCAAGTCAAACAAGTCAATTAAGTCATACAAGTCAAACAAGACAATTAAGTCAATCAAAACATACCAAGCAAATCAAAAACTAATAATCCTAAACTACAAGACAATACTACAAACTCCCCCTAAATAAAATACACTCGTTATGTATACATGTATGCAATATGTAGTTTGTAATGTAGTATGAAATGTATGACCTATGCAATGTAACATGAGATGATATGCAGAATGAAGTGCAACTTGTGATGCAAATGATTATGATATTTCATGCATTGTAATTTATGATGTAATATGCAAAGAAATGTGATATGAAATAGGATGCATAATGATATGATGATATATACTATGGTAAGAGATATTCAGATTATAAGATAAACATGAGTGATAAGAAATATCTAATTGACAAGCATATATATATATATATATATATATATATATGTATGTATGTATGTATGTATGTATGTATGTATGTATGTATGTATGTATGTATTTATACATATGTCAAACTATTTATTATAAATCACTTCAACCAAATAAGGGTAATACACACCAATTACTAGACTTAGGTTAAGGAAACTAATGAATGAGACTGAAAGAGTAGTAAAGACAAGAGTTTAAAGGTAATAAATGGTATTAAAACTATAACATATTCATGAAAGGTAGTAATCAAATTCAATATCAAAATCAAATTGCTATGAAATACAGATTTAAAAAATTTAATACCCTCCTTGTTTAAAAAAAAAAATTAATTTTTTTAAGAATCCAAACTTCCATGTTTATAAAATACTTAACTTACTAGTTAAAAATTATATATTAAATTATTATTGATTAAAATATTTAGAAACATGTTTAAACATCTTTTTAAAAAAATCATAAGGAAATATTAAAAAATAACAAAATTTTAAAAACTAAAATAAACATGTGTTATGTTAAGGCCTCTTTCATTTAAAATTTTAATTAAGTACTAAAAATATCTATACATTAATTTTAAAATATTCTGATATAAGTTAGAAAATAACTTTTAAAACGAATAGAGCAATATTCTTAATTTAAATATTATTTTTACATAGTTTAAAGTTTCAATTAGAAAACACAGCATTTACAGAATGCTGTAAAAGGTTTTTGCAATAAAAAATATTCAAAACATTATAAAACAGAATTTGCAGAATTTACCAAATGCTGCGAAAAGTTTCTAAAACACTACAGTGTTTCAAAGCACAGAGATGCTATAAAAATGAATTTGCAGCACTTAAGAAATGTTCCAGAAGAAAAGATAGCATTTCAGATATATTATCTATTGTTCTGGGCCTGATTTTAACATGATTTTGCACTAATTTTATGACTAGATATTAACATGTAAATAATTGATTTTTGACTCAATTTTTTAAATTATTTAATATAACTAAATCACTTAAAAAAATATAAAAAATTATGGAAAAAAACATGTGTAAAGACACTTCGCATTATGCATGTAAAAATGCTTTTCTACTTAGTACATTTGTAATAAATTAGCAGTAAGATTTTATTTGAAAGAAAACACATTTAAAAAAACCTTTTAAAAAAAATAGACTGGTATATTGAAATTTATACTATGATGTGTCCATATATGGACTTAAACATCAAAACTTATAAAAGAGATAAATTTCTATACCTAACTAAATGCATATATATACACACACATTCCTAAATGCAACAATAAAGATGAAATAATAGTAAAGCGTACCAATTTTTGCGCTCCATCTTTCTAACTTTGTTGTTCTTCAATTACCGTCAATCACACATTTATATCTTTCAGAATTTAACGACGAGATCTGTTCTATTGCGACAGCCTCGTTTTTCTGATCAGCGTAGTATGTTCACTTGCTGAATTTGAAGACCGTATGAGAAAGATACAGATGATTTAGTAGATTAACCAACTTGGCGCCAAAACTTTGAATTTGAATTTTGAATGAATGGACACTTCAACCACTATAAATATGACCAACAGTCACCACTTTTCATAAAAGTTTCTCTTCTTCTTCTTCTTCTTCGTCTTCCCGTTTTTCTATTTACTGTCAAACTTCTAGAAGGCATATCCCTTCGTTTCTTATCGGAATTGGATGAAACCGGCGGCAAATCGAAGAGGAAGGTAAGATCTACGATCTATTAATAGTTTGGTGATGAATTTGGACGGTATTGTGGTGCAACATGCCAAATAGAAAAAGAAATGTAGAAAATCTCGTACATAGTTTTTCAGTTTTGGATAGCAAACTTCAAACTGTCATATCTCACTCGATTTTGATCGAAATTTGATGATCCACCTATCAAAATGACCGTGAGAACAAGAACTACAATCTGAAAAGGAGTGGGAACAAAATACTCAAATTTTTGGATGAAATTTGAAGAATACCATTGACAGTTCTGCTTTCTTTCTCTCTTTGTTCACCAAAACTTCATTTGACCATAACTTGGTCATTTCTTGACGGATTCGCATGAATCCAGTGATATTGCGAAGTAGGTGGAGAGAATTGCAGTATCATATCAAGTTGTAGATGAGAATCAAAAGCTTTTTATTAATATGGTACCCATTTCATTGTTGATTGCCATTATATATCCATTTGTTCTCTTGATTGTTGAATAATTATCTGGTGTCTTCTAACCAATAGTCATCAGACATAATTCTTCTCCTGCAAAACAACATGACCTTTTAAAGAATGAAGTGACTTTTCAAAATAACTAAATATAATTTAAAAAAACAATATCATGATGATTCTGTGACATATTCATATGAAAATAGTGTTAATAATTTTATACAAAAAATTGCCATTTTAAAATTTTTCAAAATTCAGATTATGAAAACTTTGCTCTGATATCAAATGTGAGAAATGCAGATTACGGATCTTAAGGCTAGGATAAACACTAAAGGGGGGTGAATAGTGTTTTAAGGAATTACTAAATCTTTATGAGTTTATGTTAATTTGAACACAAATGTATGCAATATTCAGAAACAGATATGATCACAGAAACAAACACAGATGTAGAAATAAAGTAAAAACAGCAAATGAAAGAACGCATCGGATTTTATACTGGTTCGGAGTTACCCTACATCCAGTCCCGTACACAAGTACGGATTTCCTTTCATAAGAAACTGTACAATTACCCCTCGATTTCAAGGCCATGAGGTACACCACTCCAGATTCATAATTCTCTGGGTAGAGATACTTGATTTCAGGGGCAACAAGTTCACCCAATTGATTTCCTAGGCTACAATCACACCTTTTCTCGCTTGATTGATTTCCAAGGCTACAATCACACCTTTTCTCGCTTGATTGATTTCCAAGGCTACAATCACACCTTTTCTCGCTAAATTGATTACAAAGAAGTCTATAACTCTGAATAGCACTGAGATCTTGTTGAGATAATGATAGAGAATCAAATTAGAAATGATATAGTTAGATTCAATGTTGATTTCGGTAGAGTAATGGTAAGAATATGTATAAAGAAATGTGGAAGAAGAAGAGGAGTGAAAACCATAAAAATATGGTTAGAAATTCATTGAAAACAGCCCATATTTATAGAAGAGCAACAGCCATGTCCATTCGAGAAAGGATATGACGAATAGACACTTCTTTTGAAATTTAAATTTTGAATACAATTGCCACTATCTCGACATGGTATTATAACAACCCAAAATTTTTAATAAATAATTTTATTCATTTTATTTAAAACTTTGGAGTTTAATTATTTAAAAATTAAATTTTGGAAATTTTCCTGAATTAGTTATAAATCATTTGCCCAATTTTATTAAATATAAACAATTTATGGAATTTTAGATTCGGGTTAAATTTTGACTCTAATTGAAAATTGAAAATTTAAATTCTAACTTCCAATCTTTTATTTAAACTGTATATATTTACAGCATTTGTTCCTTTTTTCCATTTAATTTGGATATATACTTTGTAAATTAAGTAATAAACAATGTCGTAAGAAGCAACTAATCCATACGTTTTATTGTATATGTTCTACATCCGTTTTCTTAGTTAAGTAATAAACGAATCAAAGTGATATGTAACAAATCAATTTGTAAATCAAGTAATAAACAAAGTTGTAAATAGAAATTTATTTATACGTGTTATTTGATACGTTCTATATCCGTTTCTTATTTATTTCTCTGATGATTATATACACGGTATGTTATTTATTGAATTATTTCATTGGCATATATTTTATTAAATAAATAGGAAACAAATAAACATAAGATACGTTACTTTGCTCTTAATTTTGGGCATACGTTTCAATTTTTTTCTTGACTTTATTATACACACCTCTTTGATTCTTTTTCTTAGTCGTTTAAAAATTGTTGTCGTGCATTACAAAAAAAAAAAACTTAAACCCTAGCTGCCTATTTGCCTTGCAATTCACGTATAATATTTCATCTCATTCTACTTTTCCATTTGCTTCTCTTGATTTAATAGGAATAAAATCCTTAAATTTCTCTAGCGTTTCAATTATTTATACCCTGCCGCTCTTTCCACTTTATCAACGTGAAACTTCTCTGTTAAGTACAAATTCATTTACAAATATCTTACCACATATCATTTGATTCTCATCTTCTTGGGTGAAGCTTCCTTCTGTAGGTAGTGGCCTACTCTCTTATTTTTTTATTTTCTTCTTTCTTTGTTTTTCTTTTATTTCTTTTGTCTGCTCCACCAAGTGCTCGGCCTGTCCACCATTCACGATCGGCCTGCACCTCTCCACCACCACCAGTACGGCCTCCCCCCTGATGTCCAGATCTAGTCGAGAAATTCATGCGCAGCTCACCACAAACCCATAGCATTGCCTAACGGATTTCCCTATATCTCCTACACCATCAACAGAAGCCGCAGCCACCACCACCGCAGCCGCCTCTTCCAGTCTGCGACGCCGCCTCTGATCTTAGCCGCACTTCCAGGTGATGATGGTCTGACTAGACCGAGCCTATGCAATAGGCCGAGACTCCTTATGCTTAGGACCAAACCAATGAACCCAATTCCATTCACAACTTTGCTGTTGAAAATCACAGCCTAAATTCTTCAACTTCCCGCCACCTTGCGAAAATTTCAGACCTTGAATCTGGTTATGGCCGAGCTATATAGGATGTTGGTTAAGTCGTGTGGTGATGGGGCTGAGCCACTTGTGTTCAATTCATTTTATTTCACCTGTTTATCCATTTTTGCTTCATTTATATTGTTGTATTCTTATGTGTATTAGCATACTTAGGTTTGATTTATTTTTGTTTCAAGATTTGAATCTGGTTATCGCATCCTTTAAAATCTTATTGTGCCTCCATGTGCTCTTTGGTGTGTGGATATTGTTATTTTGAATCAAATCTCTAGAGTTGAAGAGGTGAGTATTCATGCTTGAAATTCATACTTATATAATTGTAAATTGATAGCAAGTAAATTGTAGAATTGTTATATCATGTTATACTTTCCCTTGATATGAATTTATGATATAAAACCCTATTATAAACCTGTCACAATCATCCGCTATGTTATATGCTGTTATACTATTTATTTATTTCTGTTTATCATACTACAAGTTCCTTGTAGAGTAGAATCACTATGGGTTGAAATGATACATAATCGAACATACTTTAGAATAAGGAAAAATCGTTATGGGCTGCAATGATAGGCCTGAGCGATTTTTATTTATTTTATTTAACTTGGGATTGCGGGTTTGAAATGATAGAAACCAGATTTTTCTTTGTAAATTATGGATTGGAATGATATATTATCCGTATCACTTGACCTAGGTTAGAAAATATTATATAGACCCGTGGTTATTGTATATTTATTTTTATGGAAATTTTAATATTTTTAAAATTGTATATTATAATATTTTGACATAAATTGAATTAAAAATGATTTTTTTCATAAAGTATTAGTGATTTTCTACAAGTTAAATATGTTAATAAATGAATGGTTATGTTGAAATTTGAAGTATAAATTTATTTTGACATTTGCGATTTTGTTTAGAAATAGAGTTTAAGTTAATTAAATAAAATATGATAATTTGGATATAAATTTGAATTTAAAGTGAATTAATAAAGTGTTATTGAGTTTCTATGAATTAAAAATGGTTGGATAAATGTATGTTTAAAAGTGTAATTTGAGATATAATTTGACTTGGAAATATGAAATTTGGTTTAAAATAAAAGTTAAGTTAAGAAAATAAAATGGAAATGTAGTTTAATGTATGAAAAGGTAAATTAAATTTAACTGTAAAGTAAATGCAAAGGAATAGAAAATTGTACATTGACTTTAATAAGCGAAGCATTGACAATAGGATATTGATTGGTGAAATTTTATTTTATAAAAGTCATAAGTTAAAGGGTATTTAAATGAGCATTTTCGAGTAGAAAAATATGATTTTTATATGTTCAATCGGTTTAAATTGAAATTTAATTATTGTGGAAATTTTATTGAAATCTGAAAATTTAATTAACAGCACTTCAAGAATGATATCATTTCTGAAGTTAACTTAAAAACTGTTGTAAAGGATATTACAGCACTTTGTAAGTGCTGCAGTTGATGCAAATGAGCTAAATGATAAAACTAAATAAGGGTTATTGCAACACTTAGTAAGTGCTGTGGTCACGGAATGAAAACTAAAATCTGAAACTAATAAAAGGCTACAGTAGCACTTGGTAAGTGCTACAGTTTGCTGAAATGAGATTTTTCCGTGAAAACCTAAAATTTCAATGTTTATATTTTTACCGAATAAATGAACTCAGAAAAGGCTAAACTTTTGGGAATTGAATATTTGATTTGTAAGTATAATAACTTCACTTTTAGATAGTTTAAAATGAAGTATTTTGATTGAAATATAAACTGTTTTTGAAATTTATAACCATGGGTAATAATAACATTGGTGGTTAAAGAGAACGAGATCGGATATGGGCATACTCTCTGTCGATACCGAAAACCACTTTAACAACCGTGTCCGCGGTGGAGATTCCAGAATGAAGTAGGAAGGTGGAGACGTTCTGTTAAGGTATATACGTGGATCCGACTCCCGTGAGTTGGCATAAGGTCGCTAAAATAGGAGCGATTCCGGGCCAGTGAGGTAGCCCCTCTTATCGGACACAGTCCTTTGTATGCCATTCTATTACCTTGTGATTTTTTGGTGCGCACCTTTGATTTTAGGAGTGTGGCTCGAGGTGGGCGGCAATAGTAGCTACGTGTCACCACCAGTCCGAATAGTAATTGGTATATCTATCCTGGCATTACCTAGTTGTGTCGTGTCACGTACCATAGCGAGCCTTGTACGAGTTTGGTTTTCTCCCGTAACCCGTAAAGTTTCCTTTGGTGGCTTCCCGATCAGGAGGGACTATGATACTGGATGGATTACTAAGACTATTAATCTTAATGGGAATATTGGGTCACTCCTTAATGCTATTTAAAAGTAAGTTTATTTTACTAATATACACTATTATAATTGGGAAATATTACTACATAGTATATAGTTTAATGGATCCTTAGTGGATGGACGATCCCAACCGTCCCTTAAGTTACTCGTACTTTATATTACAGTTCACTTGAGTTAGTTTACACTGTATAAGTATGTATGTCCTGATTCGAGTGTTTGTGTTTATTTCTTACGCTCAGGTCAGCCTGAGTATCAGTTTGGACTTCATTTCCTGGAGCTAGGACTGCTGGAGATCATCTTTATCGAGCTGCTATCTATTTTCTGTTCAGTGTTTTATCTTAGCCAATGTAATTGAGACAAATGAATTTGGGATTTTCTGTGGTTGTTTCAATCTATATTGGTTTCAAGACTATGTAATTTGTACTTATTTTGAGACTACGTTGATAGTGGCTTCATGAACCATTATGGTATTTTATTTCCGCTGCGAGTATTCTAATTTCTGGGTCTGTGATTTTGATTTCATTTGCTCTAATCTTTATTACAATCTATTGTTTTGAACTATTCAAGCTTGACATGTTTTAATTTATTGTCAAATTTGAATGGTGCAAAATAGTGGGTCGTTACATCTGCTATCAGAGCTTTGGTTTTAAGCAAACCATAGCCTGCGGAGCAAAAACTCATTAGAGATAGGGTAGAAATACCCTAGAATGAGTGAAGTCAATCTTAGAATCCTTTCTTTGTGAGAGAATGTATTTTAAAGTGTAAAATGATTTTTAAAGGATTTTCAAAGAAGTATTTTGATATAAACTTTCTTGTTTGAAATCAAATTTTTCCGACTACTTCTTTTCCTTTCTCCATCTTATGTAATTAGGTCCTTTGTTGAATACCTTTTCTTGTTGAGCTTTGTCTTATCTAATCTATCTTGGTCTCTATTTTTCCTCTGTCCCTAAATTCATTCTTGATTTGTCAGGATGAATCGAGGAAATGCTAGAGGTAGGGGACGTGGTGCTGCCCCTGCTCCCGCACCCACTGCCCCAGTTAGGTTCACTATGCTTTGCAAGGAATACACTGAGCTTGGTGGCACCAAGTTCACAGGATCTGGGAGCATAATTGAAGCTCAACGGTGGTTGAGAGATTTGGAGAGAATCTTCTCCGGTCTTGAGATCATGAATGCCCAGCAGCGTCAGTTGGCGGCTTGGCAATTGAAAGGAACAGCTTTGGATTGATGGCTGTCTGTTATAGCTCACACCCGTGAGGCTGAGATTTCTTAGGAACAATTTAGGTATCCTTTTCTGTTGTTCAAGTTTGGTTCAGTTTCCTCCCTTTTGAAATCTGTCTTATATCTCTTATCGTGCTTTAGGGATGCTTTTCTTGTGAAATGGATGCCCGAAGCAGGAAAGTCTCATCTGTATCGGGAATTCATGGATTGAAGCAAGGTGATATGTCCTTTGCCGAATATGAGAAGAAATTCAATGAGTTATCGCAGTATGGCCTTAATCTGATAGACATTTGTTATCCCACTTTTTGCCAAAACTGAGAAACCCAAAATTTACCAAGAATTAATGATTATTAATCATTAATATCGATTGTACGTTGCAGGTTCACTATGGATATCGCTGAATCTTGTCCGAGTCCGGATTGAGCCACGATTGATTGGACGTGGCGAGAAAGATCATAGAAGTCCGCATTTCAAATTTCAAGTCAATCCGAGTTCGTATGTCCAAGTTATGATGGATTCAATTTGATAGAAACAGAGAATACTCAGTTCGAAACGATGAGACACCCCCTAGTTCGAATCGATGGACTTCGCATCCATCGGTTCGACTCCATCTACTTCGAACCCATGCAGTTCGAACCCATCAAGCAAGCCTTGGTTCGAATCCATCCAGACCCCCTAGCTTCGAATCCATGATGCCAACTCTCTTCGCATCCCTCAAAGTTGAGGAGTTCGAATCCATGAAGTTGCGGTACTTCGAACTCATCACGCATCTCGCCTCAAAACCATTTCCTCGAGACCATCAAAGAAGGGTCCCACGAATCCACGCAACTGAGGGAACTTCGACTCCCTTCCTTTCTTACCTTCGAATCCCCACGAATAAGGCAGCTTCGAATCGATGCATAGTGGAGCATTCGGATCGATTCGAGCAGCGACCAGTCTTATCGATTCGAAGGAAGCACTCTTCGAATCGATATTCTTCGAATCCAGCATTCGAAATCACCAAGTCAAAGCGGCAAAAACCACGGAGTCGACCCATTCAACTCGGAGCAACAAGTGGATCGACACGAAGGACGCGCGCCACGTCATCGATGCGCACGTGAATCGATCGATTCGAAGGAGATGGATTCGAATCAATGGATTCGAAACAGGCAGAGCACACGAAACCTTGAATTCGAATCGATCATAACTCCCAAACCATAAATCCAAACGCCACGAAATTTTTACAGTAGCTTGCACTCATGCTGAAGAATGTCCACGCCAAGTTTCATCACGATTGGACACTTTTTTGATCGATTCGAACCTTACTTCGAATCGATCCCAGTGTGGGCCCAGATCTCCAGATTTCGGCCATGTGGGCCCCCTCACGTGCTGGAAGTGGTCTACCTGATTTCTAGGAGAAATATCAGCCTCCTACGCCTATAAATAGAACCCCAGGTCATTCAAAAAAGGGATCGGATTCTCTTTGGCAAAAATCAAGACTCTGAAGCATCAAGACTCCACCAAGGCTCTACTTTGCACACAACAACCATCGTTGTACTTGAATTTCAGAACTACAATTCATTGTAATCCGCTGTAATCGATTGTAATCAGCGAAGAACATCAATAAAAGGAAAAACCTTTAAAGTGGACGTAGGCCAGAGATAGCCGAACCACTATAAATCGTGTGTTCTTGTTTACATTTATTATTTTGCTACTTAAGATCTGTGATTTGTGTTTGGATATTACTGATTTATATTCCAACACTGGTGCTTTCACATTCATCGGGGTTTGTGACCAATTTTGGCGCAAACAACATTCCTCTCAAGAAAAATGAGAAGTTTATTGCTGGTGCATGTCCCGAGTACTATGATCGCCTCATTACCCATGTGCATGGTCCTTTCACCTCTCTGATGGACATGGCCATTAGCTATGAGAATCCTACCTCTGTGGATCCTCCAGCTGCCCGTTCTGCTCCATCTCGGTCTTCTTCTGGTAGTTCCAAGAAGAGGAAGCCCAACTTCCACCATAGGAGGAACCAGAACTGGGCCCCAGGGTTGGGATCATCTTCTAATCTCAAAGGCAGCCGATCGACCTATCGGCCATTACTTGCTACCGATGTGATCAGAAGGGGCATTATGCTAATAGTTTTCCTACCTTAGGTGTTGCTATTCCTCCTCCAGCCCAGTTGGCTGGGCGTGACCTATGCCATATTTGTCTACAACCTAGACATTTCAAGAAGGACTGCCCTACTCAGAAGAAGGGAAAGGCATCAGGTATTTTTGTTGTGACTTCTACATCTTCTCCAGCCCCATCGCCTGCACCTGCTCCGGCTCCTAGTGATGACCAAGGTACACTTCAGGGCATTTTTACTTTGTTTAAATCTCATGTTCGTGTTTTATTTGATACTGGAGCTTCCTATAGCTTTATTTCATTGGATCTTTGTAATAAATTTAAGTATCTCCTTTCTCCCGAGTTTGCTTCTGTACCTTTATGTGTTTCAAATCCTATTGGGAGTCCTGCAAATCTTAGTAGAATTTGTAAGCGAGTGAAGCTTCTCTATTTTGAGCACTGTTTCACTGGTGATTTTTATGTCTTGGGTTTTGATTCTTTTGATCTTCTACTTGGGGGTGATTGGTTAAATAGGCATGATGCCCATATCTCTTGTAGTTCTCGAACTGTTTCTCTTGAGGACGACTTCGGAAATTCTCTGGAGATCAGTGTAGTTTGCCCCAGGATTTTGCTGGCAGCTTTATTTATTCTCTTGATGCATCTCCTGGTGATATTCATTCGACCCCTGTAGTCAAACTCTATCCCGAAGTATATGGTGAAGTCACTTCTTTACCTCCTAAGTGGGAAATTGATTTCCGTATCGATCTTATTCCTGGAGCTCGACCTGTAGTTCTTCCATCTAGAAGGATGGCACCCCGTGAGAAAGTTGAGTTAAGTAAGCAAATTCAGGACTTGTCCTCTAAAGGTCTGATCAGACCTAGCTTTTCAAAATGGGGAAAAGCAGTGGTTTTCGTCACCAAGTCTGATGGTTCTCTTCAGATGTGTATTGATTATAGGGAACTGAACAAGCTCACTATGAAAAACAGATATCCTATGACTCGCATTAATGATATGTTTGATCAGCTCTATGGAGCTACTGTTTTCTCTCAGCTTGATCTTGCCAACAGTTTCCACCAGCTTAGAGTTGCGGAGGAAAGCATTCCTAGGATTGCTTTCCTACTAAGAATGGCTTCTATGAAGTTATGCCTTTTGGCTTAACTAACGCTCCTGCTTTCTTTGTTGATTTGATGAATCATGTCTTTCGTGATGTGCTTAATAAGTTTGTTCTAGTCTTTTTTGATGATATCCTTGTCTTCTCCAAGTCAAGAGATGAGCATGAGTCGCATTTGAAATATGTTCTTGAGACTCTTCGAAATAATCATTTGAAGGCTAAATTCTCTAAATGCCATTTCTGGGAAGAAGAAGTCCGATTTCTCGGGCATATTGCTTCTAGTGATGGAGTTTCTGTTGATCCAGTCAAGATCGCTGCGTTCAATGTAAGTCCTTCCTTTCTTCTCCTCCCTTAATTTGATTATTCTATCTTTTCTATGGTCCTTAATCCCCCTATTCTGTTATAGGATTGGGAAACTCCTAGGACTCTAATAGATATTCGCAGTTTTCTGGGCCTTCTCGATTACTATCGGAGATTCATTGGGAACTTTGCTTGGATTTCTGCACCTCTCACTGCTTTAACTCGAAAGAATGCTAGGTTTATTTGGGATGATAAGTGTAAAGATGCATTCAACAGTTGAAGCTTAAGCTTACTTCCGCACCAGTGCTTACCGTTTCGAATGGAAATGAGGGATTAACGGTATACACTGATGCATGTCGCGAGGGTTTGGGAGCTGTATTGATGCAAGATGGGAAGGTGATTGCTTATGCTAGACACCAGCTGAAGACCTATGAGGCCAATTATGCAGCTCATGATTTAGAATTGGTTGCCGTAGTCTTTGCTTTGAAGCTTTGGAGGCATCATCTCTTGGGTGCTAAGTTTGAGCTCTTTACTGATCATCAGTCTTTGAAGTTCATCTTCACCCAGAAAGATTTGAATTAGAGACAAGTTCAGTGGCTTGAGTTTCTAGCTTCTTATGATCTTGACATTAACTATACCCCTGGGAAAGCTAATGTTGTGGCGGATGCTTTGAGTAGAAAGAAGGCCCTATTGTGTCAGCTTGTTGTTTCTTCTCCTCTTTTGGATCGTATCATCGCTAAGCAGGATGGGATGTATGTGACGACCTGAAATCGATGCCCGACAAACGACATCGAAATCTGTATCGCGGGATCTTATAACAACATTAGATGTAAATAAACAGCGGAAACAAAATGAATATCATTGATCATAACACAGATACAACTTTGATACAATATCCATTACAACATTGATCACCAATATCAGAGTGATATACAAAAGATACTACAACAAAATGACCACTCCAAAGCGGAACAATAGAGACTTCAAAGAAAAAGCTTCCAACATACATCAACTTCGATAAGGTCTTCAAAAACTCCAAAAAAATCCAAGCACTTTGAAAGATTTCCAAATCCAAAAGCTTACCAAAATCTGACATCTTCCAAAAGACTTCCGAATCAAAGCTAGCTCCAAAACACGGATAACCTGCTTCTAGGTTGCCCGTACGGAAAATTGTAGGCACCCAGAGTTTAGGAAGAGAACAATAAACTATGGGTCAATCGTGGGGCTGGTATGAGTAAACAAAAACATTTGGCTTCAACAAAGAAGTTAAAATCAAATTCGCAATGCTTTTGAAAATGAAACTATCATAAGGCCTCTCGCCACACACACAATACAAGCGCACACTTGGAGAAGATTTCTCCTTATGACAGTCAAAAATGCTTCATACGCGAAAACCATTTGATATTATTATTAGTGCATAGTGCAGAAAACATTTCGAAAGTATAATATTAATCTTAGCCAGCATACACCATTTCGTCGTATGCCTATTATATCTGCCATGTTCAATAGCAGGTTACCGCCACATTCCATGGCAGGTTATGCAACTAAAACCATACAGGGCGCGTATTGTTTCTTTGGATTTCCAACAAATGGTCAGGCAAAGGAACTTCCTACACCGAATGTGTATGCCTCTGGAAGGACGCCCCCGAGAACCTAACCGGATCTCTGCTAACGCAAAGCCTTATGCTACCTCACGCTTTAACCAAGCTATAACATAGGTAGCTACCACACAAGTATGCCATCCCCGGTAATTACCGACCTTTATCCGAGGCGCCTCTCAACCAACAACCATACAACAATAAGTATGTAGCAACCACAGAGGTTAAATATCTGGGCTCCATACCATGATATCACCTTTTATCCAGAAGAAAATGGACATACCCTAGGGGCGCGACCCCTAAAAATCTTGCTGTAACATTCCTGCTTCGACCATTTCCGGGGTGTAAGGTCCTAATGCAGTATCGTCCATAATGGTACGCTTTTTCACAAAGCCATGCTTCGATCAACAAATCTTCAGCAGCACTTCGTATGCCACATTACCAAATTGGGAATGTATCACTAGTACCATCAACAACAAAACCTCTGAGCTCGTACGTCTCAGAGAAGGGTGTTTAGCTAAGAGAATAAATCTCCGCCACCAAACAAAAATGTATTTGATAGAAACCAGCTTTACATCTTAAAGTGTAATGTCAGACCTGTGCAGTTAATGCTCTCGGTAGATTCAAAGCGATGGAGGTGCAAAAAGTCATAGCAGGGATACAGCGAGGATATAGCAAGATATAGCGGATGGCTTTAAAATAGCATATAAAACTCGTACTTAATATTTGTACAAATATATAAATGGTAACTAAATGAAAAATTATCATTCAATTGAATTATAAATAATACATATATAATTTTAATAAAAACACGTCCGAATATACTTTAAATAAACGAAAAACTGTTATATAACATAATTAAATTCGGTAGAATATTAGAGTATTTTCATTTCTAAAAATATATCAAAAATTAAATCAAATAAATTAATTTCATAATTTTATAACGTATAAATGCAATTTTTCAATTCATTTTATCAAAAATGATATAGCGGAAATAATGGCATATAGCGGGATATAGCGGGGATTTAAGCGGAAAGGCTATATTTTGGGGCTATATGGAAAAATCGTAGCGGTAGAAATCCGCTATGAGATATAGCAGGGTTGTAGCGGGGCATTAAATACAGTGTCAGACACACATCCATACAAGTCCGTTTCGGGTTCGAACAGAACCGAAGGCACTTCCAAAAAAGCCCTTACAATCCGGGTATCCCAATCTCGATTGGACTCCCCATCACATATGGAGATCTCTAACCATAGCTGCTCAGTGCAGAGTCATTCGACAGGTTATCCTATTGTTCTCAAAGACAACCGGTCTTTACCACCGTCTTCAAATGCTATCCAGTTCGTCGTATCACTATTCGGAATGGGTTATATGACACAAAGGTCCTCTCCGACTAAACCGAATAGTAAGCGCATTATTTAAAAATCATATGGATAATGGGATCTCAGTTAAGTCACAACTTATTATCCAAAACCTTTCTTTCAAATGGTTTAAACAAATTACAATTTCCATATCTTTTAAACAAAAAGATTCACTCCACAAAGTTCTCCAATCTTTTACAAAGATTCATTCATAGCTTTTCCAAAACAATTCCCCTTTCAAATCTTTTATAGAAAGGTTAAAAACCTTTCTTTCAAATGGTTTTAAACAAATTACCATTTACAAATCCTTAAACAAAAAGGTTCACTTCATAAAGTTCACCAATCTTTCACACAGATTCATTCATTGCTTTTTCAAAACAATTTCATTTCAAATTTGAAATCTTTTCAACATAAATTGGAAATCCTTTCTTTATATGAAAGCTATTATTATTTGAAAACAAATAGTTTTCGTTTCGGAAAATTCCTATTACATTTACAAAAGTTAAAGCCTTTCAAGTATAAAACTTGGGTTAAGTTCAAATTCCCAAACCAATACTTTTAAAATGGTTTAAAATCCATATAAACACATTTATAACTTATATAACCTTATTAGATCATAATTTCCAAACATACATTTCAATTTAAAATTTTGAATTCAAATTCAAATTAAAATATTAAATTTCAAAACTTTATCAAGTTATTTAAAATAATTTTATCTTTTAAAGCTCCTTTTCAAAAGCTTTTCACATCTAGCCCAAAACCTTTTCCAAAACAATTTGGATTCAAAATTCATCTTTCAAAACTATATCAAATATCCATGACTTAATCGATTTCCTCGTGAAATCCATATCTGTGCGTGTATTGTGTAGTCCAGGGGTTTTACACGATAGTGCAACATCATCAATCATCATAGATTCAATCATATCAATATCGATAAGTGGTTTAACCCATAACGCTTATCTTCATTCACAGATTCATAGATAAAGTAAATTTATCAATCACAAAGATTCACTATTACGATTCAATGTGGGTTTCGGATAACCAACTGGAATCCGACTCCCTGTCGCATCGAAATTCAAATGCCGTTTTACGGGCCAAGGGGTTTTCATATTCATACAACAGTATATTCATCACAGATATAACAGCTCAGCACAAAGCATTTCATATTACAAAGCATCACATCACTTATCAAATATATCAATCCATCACACAGCATTCAATGACAATCAACCATCTTCAATTAAGATGAATAAATCGTGTTGTTTTAAATTCATCAACCACATAATTACTTTCATTAGTAATCTTTAACTAATGGTTTATTATCATTAATTTCAATTGATTAAGTCTTAATCACCTTCATTAATTAATCATTCCTTAATTAATTATCTTAATTAATTAATCCTTAATTGTTAATTAATTAACTCTGAATTACTTTTATTAATTAATTACTCCTTAATTAATTATAAATTAATTAACTTTAATTATTTATTAAATTAATCTGAATACTAAGTAATTAATTAAGTAATTACTTCTTAAGTAATTGTATTAACAAAATCATTAATTATCTAACCTTTAATTAATATTAAGTTAAAATAAACTTTTCAAAATAAAGGTTATATTTATTTTAAATCATTTTAAAACTAGGTTAATTAAACAATTTATTCAAAACCCTTCTTAACTAATTTTAAAGCTTAAATAATATTCAATATTGAAGGAAAAATAGATTTAACAAAATTGATTTCCAAAAACTTGATTTTCCCTTAAAACTTTAATGCTGTTCTGGCCAACATCATCAATCCGAGGAAAAAAAACTCGTTCTACCCGAGTGATCCACCAGGCCAAACCCAAGCTTCATTGCTTCGAGAAAAACGACCAATTTCCCGAGCTTCGACCCGAGTTTCCACCTTTCTTCCCCAACACCTCAAATCACTGATACCAACCGATGCACGTATACGTGCACAACCACGATGACCATCACCGATCAACGACGAACTCACCAGAACATCACCAACGATCTCCAGCATCGATTCAAACAACCCAATGTACCCAGGTGTCTCTGATTTGAAAGTAAAGCTTCTAGCTCCACCCAGAACCAACCTGCATTGACAAAATGCGATCGCCACGATGATCCAAGCGACCGAAATCCTCATCTCTTTGACCTTGGCCTTGTCATCGACCCACGCAGCTAATCCCCCGGTCGCGATGACTTCCGGTCTCCACTAGCCTTCTTAATTGCCTTGCGAACGTCGCCGACGAAATCGAACACTTAAACCCTAAATCGCCAGGAATCTCCAACCACCACGAATAAAAAAAAATTCTTGCAATTTTCCCATAATCTACAATCATTCCAGCACCTACATGCCATGTTTCAAACTTTGAAAATGAACCGGTCATCAGAAAATCGTGAAAACCCATCCTTCGTTCAACCCACAGTTACACCCTTAACTCGCAACTAAAAATTCTAAATTTTGTCGTAAAAATCATCACTTTCAAAATGTTTTTAGATGATGAAGTCCAAATTCGAGTTCATGCAAATCGAAAATGGTGTAAAACTTTAAATTTCCACTGTTTTTCTACTTCCAGACAAAACCATTCCTTTTATCTTAAAAATATATTTTTAAAATTCAATTATGATGATTTTAAACATGTTTTATTTGAACATTACATGCTAGAAGGGATTGGGGAAGATAGAATTGGTTTTCGAACTTAATTATTCCGTGAATATTTAACAGAGACATTTTCTTTTTGGTTCCAATTACATGCGCACCATTACACACACATACACGCATGAATAGATATATATTTCAGCACATTTGATTCATAACTTTCCACAACATCGCATGCAAACCAGTGATTCAACAAATTCAGGCTTAAAAATGGGTTTACTCACCTTGATCAGGAAAACAGAGAATGTTTCTGGGTTTAAAACTCGAAGGCTGAAAATTTTGAGTTGATTGCTGAGTTTTGATTTGAAAACTGGATGTTTGAATTGCTTTGTAATGATGAATCTTTGATTCCTATTTGACTGTTGAGTTGTTCTTCACTTGTTCAAAAAAATTCCCCTTTATTTTGCTTCAAGCTTCTGAAACTTCCAAGTTTTGAAGCTTTGCTTGTTTCAGGTTTAGAATGTTTTAGAACAGATATCTGAAACTTTGAAAATCCGGATAAATGTTTTGATTCTTAGTTTTTGATTTTAGTGTTTGCTTTTAATAATTTTCTGATTTGTTTTCTTCTCAGATTTGTTAAAGTCTTGAAGGTGAATAAAAGAAATGAGAAAAAGAGGTTTAAGACATTATATTGTTTCTATTTCCTTTTCATAAATTTTTCTTAAAAATGAAAACAATAAAATGACACTTGTAAAGTCCTGCCTTTTCGTACGGTTTTAAATCGACGATAAACCACACACGTCAGACTTAAACCATACAGAAGGGCGGATTGTTATGGGGTAAATAAGAAAAAGCAGAGAAGAAAAAAAAAATAGAATCTTGTAGCCGAACAATAAAATATAATAATCAAATATACAGTTCATGAAGCTGTTTTACGAAAACATTTGATTGTACTTATACAATATATATCAAAGTTACACATACCAAAAAGAATTATAATCGATGCAGCGGAATACAGTGTGAAGTGGACTATTATATGATACATAAGAGTAATAAAATCTTCACCGTCGTCCTCCAGAAGTAAGGTCTTCAAATCCTGAAATGCTCAGGCTGACCCGAGCGAATTAAAGGACAAAACACTCGAGTCAGAACTAAAAGATCTTATGTAAGTTAAATCAACTGAAATAAATATGAGTGTTACGACGTCGGAGATGTTTACGGGGTTTGACATCTCCTATCCAGTGTCTAATTCAAGTGCAGTAACTTAAGAGATGCTAGGGATTCACATCTCCTAAGGATCCGTTAAACTATTTACTATGTAGTAATATATCGCTATTATAATAGTGTCTAAATAGTAAAATAAACTTACTTTTTTCATAGCATTAAGGGGTTACCCATATAGCCCTTAACATGTAATAGTCCCAGTAGTCCATCTAGTATCAGCGCATCTCCAGATCGAGAGACTACCCTAAATACTCCATGGGCTATGGGAGAAAACCAAACTCGTGTAAGGCGCGATAGGGTAGGTGACATGGCACAACTAGGCAATGCCTGGGTTGATATACCAATTACGCTTCCGGGACGGTGGTAACGCGTAGCGCGCAGCTACCGCCCACCTCGAGCCATACCCCAAATAAAAAAAAATCAAAAGTGGCCACCGAATCAATCCAAAAGTCAAAGTAAAATATCGAAGGGATGTGTCCGATCAAAGGTGCTACCTCGTTAACCTATTGATTGCTCGTGTTTTAGCCACCTTATGCCAACTCATGGGAGTTGGGTCCACGTATTTACCTCAAAGGAAACGCCGCCGCCATCCTACTTCATTCTGGAATCTCCACCACGTACACGGGTGTTAAAGTGGTTTTCGGAGTTGGGAGAGAGTATGACAACTTTCGATCCCGGTCTCTTCAACAACCAATCGTTATTATAACACTGCTGTCTTTTCAAAATAGTTTATACTTTAAAAACCAGAATAAAATGTCCATTTCAAAAACATATAAATACGATATCATTTTCGTTTTAAAAACCCAAATCATTTTGATATCATTTTTATTTCAAAATATATCATTTTCCAAAATCATAGCACTTCCAAAATCTATATAGTTTGAAACCAAACATTTGAAATTATGACCCTTTTAAAACATAATACTTTGTCATAACTTTGCAACATTCCAATTTCGATAAATCATTTCAATTTCGATATATTTCAAGGCTTTAATATTCCAAAATTCCAAAACTAAATTTGAAAATTTAGATTCAAAAATCAAATCTTCTATTATTTAGTTTTAAATATTTTACATAATAAATCCATGTTCATTTAAACAAAACTCAAATTTCAAATAACTAAATATTTTCTTTAATTCATTTATACTTGAAAAAAATCAATTAATTCACCTACCCAAAATCAAGTTATAATAATTTATACCTTTAAATTTCTCAATTTAATAAATTTCACATCAACCTTTTAGGGTTTAATTCTTAAATAATTTCAATTTCAAATAAATCTCCAATTTATCTCCCAGCCTTAATTTATTTAAATCATCATACACGCTATATTAAAATAGAATCTAGATACTTACTCACATTTATTTAAAAAAAACCAAACTCTATTATTAAACTTAATTTTTATTTGACAACTTATACATAGCTTAAATTCAAGCATTCAACTTATATAAAATAACATTTATAAAATCTCAAAAATCAATATTCATTAAACTATATTATATAAAATAATCAAACTTAATTATTGAGCTTATTTTATATTTCAAAGCATATTTATAGCTAGAATCAATAATAAATTTGATGTTTATATAACATCAAAATCAATATTTATATGACCCATATATTTCTTTACAAAACCATAGATTTTATCAAATACATACATATATATATATATACATATATATACACCGCGGTGCTGTATATAATTTTCTACCCTATGGTCAAGTGATACTGATATTTATCATTTCAATCCGTAATTTAAAATAAAAATTACGGTTATATATCATTTCAAACCACAATCCCAAATCAAAATAAATGCAGAACAACTAGCAGATTATGATGATATAAATAAGCATCCATTCATCCATCAACAGATCATACATCCATCACAATCATCATCCAAAATAACCAATCAATATCAATATATAACTGATGATATATAATAGGAAATTAACTGGCAGTTATATTAAATAATAAATTAAATAACAATCTAAATTAAATAAATGCAATTAACTGAGATGATGACTAAAAATATCTGAATCAGTCACAAATAAATGCATAATCACAACAAAATTTAGATTTAACAAATATAAGAAATTTTAGAGGTTGTGAGTGGGTTAAAACACTCACGTATTGAATTTAAATTGAATTTAAATCCAATTTAAACCCAAATTTGCACAGTCTCCAAATCCATCCAAATCAGCGCCAAAAGGTCCGGAATTCGAATACGATCCTAACAAAAAAATCTCGCGTAAAACGGATATCGTATGCGAAAGTTATACGCATTAAACGATGTTGAAATTAAATTGAAATTAAAAAAAAGAGAACAAACTCACATCCAAGTGCCACGTCACCTAGCCTCTCGTTTCCAGGAAAAAGAAAAACGTGCAACCCTCAAATTTCACAATCGACCACTGCAATACACGGCCGCCACCACAATCGACTAAACACCGTCACCCACGGCCTTGAGGAACGCCGCGACTACGCTCCCCATGGCCGCCGACCTCTCGGAGCCTACCGCCTCATCCATGCTTCGTCGTGGATCGCGAGCCAAAGCCAGCCGCGGCCAATAAACGTTAAACCCTAATTGAATTACTGCCGTAGATTCAACCATCAGATCGATAAACGAACACCGCCGATGAACTCCGCTCCGTTCCCTCTTCAAAACCCAGAAATGGTTCGTCGATCCGTCGAGTTTCATCGACGCGCGATGAACGACCGTAAATTGTTCTTCGATTTCTATACAAATAATGCGTTGAATTCAAAAATGAGTTGCAGATCTGAGTTATTCTCTTTGAGAGATTCGATATATATATTTTTTTCAAATTTTTCCGAGGAGTTTGAGTTTCATCTTTGGATTCGATTTGGGATTGCAATCGGAATTATGGTTTGTCTGCCATTGAAGTGAGGAAGTGAATAAAACATATGGAAATGAGGAACAGAGTCTGCTAGGGTTTATAGCAGGATATATATAGGCAGGGTTGATATTTGAATGGATGGATAAGATAGATTTACGCGCTAACGCCAAAGTGGCCCAAAAAGCCCGTTTCGACTCCGAAATGAAATTGGGTCAACCCATATATCAAAATAGATGTTTTTAAATATTTTAAACACAATGGAACAAGTTTCAATTCCAAATTCCACGATATAAAGAAGTTATGCTAAAAACAATATTTTTCAAATTGATTTCAATTGATTTCAATTTCATTAATTTCAAGGCGTTTCGAGTCCGTACGATCAAACGACAAGTCCGATCGTTACGAAACTTGAAATCCTACAATAATTCAGTGTTACGTATCCAATGAAACTGGTTTCATTGAAATCCGAGTCAGTGGCCAAAATGGCTATTTTTATATTAATTAAATAAATTAAAAATTAATTAATTAAATCAAATTTTCAATTTCAATTCGAAAATTGACAAATTTCGTCCCTTATGATTCCTCAATCATTTACAATGATTTAAACAAATTTAAATGTCACTTTAGAGATGATTATTTATAAATTTCAATATTAACCCCAATTTCATTAAATTCGCAAATTATAAATAAAATTCACAAAATTCCATTTAATTAAATAAATTAATTATTATTTCATTCATTCCTATCAAATAGATGGATTAAAACTTGGATTCAAAACTCTTACATAAATATTCTCACTATCATCTAAATTCCCATTTTAAATATTTAATTCATTTAATTGCAATAAATCCTTTTATTATAAATTGGATCCAATTAATTTTTATAGGTTCCAATTAAACTGATTAGATTCAATTCCAACACTCTAAATGAGTCGATTATTACACTATAACACATTTAACACTTGTCTTACATTTCATTCCATTAATATATTCAAATTTCATCTTCATTTCAATTAGTGTAATATTTAATTATACTTATTTGCAATAAATCCAATTATTTAAGTGTAAATTCAAATAAATAAATAAATCTTGACTCCCATTCTTTTAATTCAATTAATTATCATATTTTCATCCTAGGTACCATTTAATTGGTATATATCCTGATAAATTAACATTTTCCCAATTTATCTTTATTTCAAATTGCATAACATTTAATTCCAACTGCTACAAAATTTACACTTTTTATAAATTGGATTTCAATGGATTGATTTGTTTAATTCAAATCTTTTTATTAAGTTCAATACTACTCTATAAACTTGGTTGCCTTGTTTTTTCCATTCATTACTTTAATATACCCAATTTAACAAATCCTAACCATTGTATTGAATTTCACACCAATGTAACATTTATTTCCATTTATTACAATTTATCTCCAATTCCAATTAACAATATAAGTAAATATGTTCTAATTTATATCCGTTACTACATTTATATCCATTAAAGTAATATTTAATTACCTTTATTCGAAATAACCGTTTATCACCAATATACTCTTTATAAGACTTGAATGGTTATTCTCCACAACAATTACCATCTATCCTATTATTTCACCCATTATTTATAATTAAAGTCTCAATTAAATTTATTTATGTGGATTTTATCCTTTTATTACATCATTTATTACTTTACAAAATAATCAACATTTCTATGCATCTTATTACATTTATATCTTGTAATTATTTTCTTAAACTCATAATTGTAATACCAAGTTTCATTTTAAATTTCAAATGATTCCCACTCACAATTTAATAGCCTAAGTAAACTGGTAACAAATAATAACGGTCAGATTTATAGGTATATAGTTTACAACAAATGTTGCAATGACTCATATGATATTTATTTTATCCAATTACCGTTAAATTTATACTAATTCATCAATTTGTAAAATATATCTCTTGTTCCTTAAAATAAATTTATGTTTCTATTAAGTTATCATTCATACTTCTGTTACTATATTAATAATTATTAAAGTAACGTTTATTATCAATAACAACCTTATAATTAATTAACATTTAAATGAACTTGATTTCCAATAATTTCATTGACCAATTAATTTAGATAATTTATAATAATTGTTATCATACCCTTGAATTTACACTTAAGTTTATGTTACATTCAATTTATTATGTATTACTTTCTTAGTTAATAACTTTTGAATTTATTCCCTGATTACCTAATTTAAATCAATTATAACTCTAAAATCTGTTTCAATCAATTGCAATTTCATTTTTTAACATTTACTTCAGTATAAATTATAAAAATTTTATTTCTTCCTAAATTTAATTACAAGATTTAATTAAATTGACCAAATTTATTCATCAAAATTTACGGGTCGTTACAACACTTGTCCCATTTAATTATGAGATTATTACACTTGTTCATTATAGGTTAAGATTTTAATATTTGTTAATTCATGTATAAGAATTTAAATAAACTTTTATAATTGCTTTTCTCTTATTCATATAATTACATTTTTCTTGTTTATATAAAGACATTCTGTAACAACCCGCATATTTATCGATTTTATATTTAAATATTTTATTTAAATATTTTATCGTTAGTCGGATTTTAGTCCGAAAAGCTACTTTTTGCATACGGTCGAATTAGGACTCGGGACCACTCCCATTGAGTTTAAAATGCCGTTTGCGACCTTTTTGAGTATAAGCTTCGATATGTTTGGAGAAAGTTGATTTCTGCTACTTTTTACTTTGGGTTTGGTTTTTGGGCTCAGCCCTATGTTAACTTATACTCTAAAACTGAACCACTCTCCCCATTCTCCCTCACTTCTTTCTCTTTTCAGTTTTCTTAGCATTAATGGTGGGAGAGATTGGAAATTAAAACTCCAAAACCCTAGTTTCTCTTGCAAATCAAATTCTTAGCTCCAAACTCAAGAAGAACCCATTGGTAAGCTTCTCTTCTTCTTCTCTAACTTATTCTGTTACCAATTTTAGAAATTCCTAAACCTAATTTCGGGAATGTTCTTGTTTTTGAGCTTAGATTCAAGCTCAATTGAGTTGTGTTGAAGAGAGGTTGATTCTCCATTTGCTTTCAAGCTTCTTCTTGTTCGATTTTGTGAAAAGGTGAGATTTTTATCTCACATCTATGACTATAATTATCTTTGGTTGTTGGGTATGAATTCCTAACACTTCTTCATGTGCATTTGCTCTTGATTTGGATTGATTTTGTGAATACTCCAATTTTTGGGTTTTTAAGTCAAATTTGTGTGAAATCCTTTTATGGATGTTTGATCATGCTTTTAGTGATGCATCGAGGAGCATATAGGGCCGGGTTGCCGATTGGCATAAACCCTTAGAGCCATTGTTCGTCCGGTCGCATTTTGGAAGAGTTTGCTCTTCATTTGAATAAGGCTGAAAAACAGCCCAGGCATGATTCAGTCGACTGAAAACTCTGTTCAGTCGACTGAACCTGGAACCCGAGAGTTTCCAGGCATGATTCAGTCGACTGAAAAATTCTACACAGTCGACTGAACCTGGAAACAGAAAGTTTTCTGAACCTGGAAAATTTCCAGGTACAGGGTCAGTCGACTGAAAACTCTGTTCAGTCGACTGAACCTGCTGTTTGAGTCCAATTTGCCTTTTTGGATTGAATTTCTAATTTAAATCGATTCGTGAAGATCCTATTTATTGTCGTCATTTATTATCATCTTTGATGACTTATTTTCTTTGGGAATTTTAGATATATCCACTTCGATGGATCCTTTATCGATTTCTTTGGATTTTTATTCACTTCTTCGAATGTGATCTTTGTGATTGATTGTTTCTACAATCCCCCTTGTGCTTTGTCACTTTAAAAATATAAAGGTTTTCTATACTAGTAGTAAATATTAAAACTCTTTTCTCAAACGATTTCAATACTATTTTAATACCAAATTCGTTTATAAAACCGTTTTCCGATCTATTAGTATATATATAAACCTTTACCTCACTCGTATGAGAAATCTAATTAAACGACTTAGTAAAACGAGTGGTATGAAACGCTTGCGTTTACTTCGTCGGTTAATTCTTGGACTCGTTCGATTGAATCTCTTGTGACATTCTTCTAGTGGAGATTTACAGTTTGTTCGTAAATGTTTAAGTTAAGCAAGTGGTTATGGGACATGAAGCTAAACTTTTATATTTACTAGCTTAGTGTAATTGACACTTCTCGATGATCATGACGATCATTTTTGTGATTTAGACTAGCAATGTGCGATGTCTCTTTGTCTGCGTGGGAGACTAAACCCCGTTCGTGTGTCAAATTTGTGGGGTAGCTACCCACGGTCTTCGGACCATTCGTGTGTCAGGTCTTCGGACCATTCGTGTGTCAAATTAATGGCTAGCTACCATGAGATAGCTTCTCGTTCATGTGTTACAGCTGTTGGTGAGTTTTCATGCTCCCGTTCATGTGATAGGCCTCCCCCCTTATTTTGTGTGATTTCTGGATTTCGTGTGTCGAATTCTGGAATTTTCTTCTTCACCTATTTTTGTGATTTCTATTGATATGATTTATCAATTCTTGTGCATAGGTGAATTCGTGTGTCATTGACTGGATTTCTTGTGTTGATTTCTGGAATTTATGTTTCACCAACTTTGTGATTTCTATTGATATGGTTTATCAATTCTTGTGCATAGGTGATTTCGTGTGTCATTAACTTGTTGTGAATACAAGTTTTGGGTATGATACCCTTTTTGGATCTTTGAGAAGATTCTTTGATATTGATTAATCGTTTGTTGATTATCATTTACATACTTATAATAGTACGCCATTATGAATATTATACGTCTTTGCCATATCTTATATGTCATTTATTGTGGCTTGGTGAATGAAATCAGGAGTATAACATCCCTTTTTATCTTGAGTAGATTATCGTGATATTGATATATCCCTTGACGATTTTCAATTACTTATGTATATGTCACAGCTTGGCATTGTGATTATAATGTGTTTAGTCATATCTCCTATTCTATATCATGTTATCTGATATTTATAGTTAGACTGATCCGTTTATTATTTTCTTATTAAATAATACTCGGGTCAGACCGAGATGTTACAGGTGCTTCTGCTTGACTTCTCTCTTGGGATTGATTTCTCTTGCTTTTGGTTAACTACTTAGATTAGTAGTTTTTGTTGTACACATTTGAGATATAGACTCCATAATGTATACTTATTCTTTTGTGTAGCTCATGTAACTATTCTTTTGTGATATTGTGGATCTTTTTAGACCACTACTCTGATGTACACTTCCAAGTGTAATATTCATATCTATTTTCCGCCTTTGTGATATGAATTGTCTGTGACTGATTTGTGTTATGCTTATTTCTATATTTGTTTTCCGAAGGATTTATATAGCCACCGTGTAGTAGCTTTGAGTTTGTGTCGGTATGTCGGATTTCCTCTTGAAATAGAATGCATGTTATATTATCTGACATATCGGTGCTCGCGCAAAGAAATTACACGGATGGTCGCTCCTCAACAGCCTTATTCTCCGTGCTAGTCGACAACAATCACCGTAATGTTCTTGGCTAGCGTGGGTATAGAGGTGGGGCGTCACAGCTTGGTATCAGAGCCAAACTTCGGAACAATATGGAATATTATAACAAGGATCATCGTCCTAAGTCTTTCTTAGGAGTCGTGCTTTAGGATTTAATTCGAGTCTTCGTACCGATTCATCCTATTTTCCTTATGATTCCTTATTTATCTATCAAGATTGCTTGATATTCAATTTGGTGAATAACCTTTTCTTCTTCTTCTTTCTTTCTAAAGGAAGAGAAATGTCTAGACCAGGCCGCCCCAGAGCCGTGCCATCTAGCACTCCACCCCAGGATGGAGTTTTTATGACTGCTCAACAGCTTCTTGATTTGGTAACAAATGCTCAAGCAGCTGGAGCTAACCCGGAACCTACTCACCCAAAGTCGGGATTTTCACGCTTGTGTAGCGATTACACTAATTTGGGTGGGGAGCCATTCAAAGGTTCCGAAACAGTTATTGAAGTACAGGCTTGGCTAAGAACATGCGATCGCATCTTTTCGCGCATGAATCTTATTGACCTTCACCGAGTTCAGGTGGCCTCTAGTATGCTCCGAGAAAGAGCATTGGATTGGTATGAGCTTCTTATTTCTGAGATTAATGAAGCGGATCTCACCTAGGAGAAATTCCGAGAACGCTTCGAGTTGAAATTTGTACCGGAAGCAGAGAAAGTGACATTGGCTCGACGGTTTATAGACCTTGTTCAAGGTGAGTCCTCCGTGACTGATTACGTCGCCTCCTTCGAGTCGCTTTCCAAATATGGGGTTGAATACATCAACACCCCTCTGAAGAAGAATCAGAGATTTGTTTATGGCTTAAACAAAAGTCTCAAGAAGCCATTACTCCTAAAATTAGAAGTTTCTTTCGACCAACTCGTTGATATCGCTCTTCGTCTTGAAGAGGCGGATAGGGAGAATGATGTTGAAGTGGTGGGTTCCAAACCAAACTTCAACAACAAGAAGAGGCCAAGCAAATTCAAAGGTCCTTATCCCAATAAGAAAGGAAGGCAAGCAACTCCTGCTGAAAAGACCTTTTCCTCTACTCAAGGGAAATGCTATAATTGTGGTTCGAAAGACCATTTTGCGAACTAGTGTTCAAAGCCTCGTACTTGTCGCTATTGCAAAAGCCCGGACCATTTTATGCATGTGTGTCCCAAACTTCAAAATAGGAGGGAGGGAAAGTTAAATGTTGCTCAAGCCCCTGGCAACACATCTCATGGCCAAGGTATTTCTCATTCTATTCTGGACGGAATTATTTTATTTCGTGATCATCCTATTCGAGTTCTTTTTGATATGGGTGCGTCCCATTCTTTTATATCAAAAGAACTTGTTGATACTTTGTCCTTGGATGTTTTGTATTTAATGACTTCTTTGAGAATTGCGAATCCGGTTGGTGGATCCGCAATAATCAGTTTATTGTGTAAAGATGTCGAAATTATTTTGTGTGATTTTCCTTTCCTAGCCGATTTGCATGTCATGCGTTATTTAGGCTTTGGAATGATTTTGGGAATGGATTGGCTTAACCGTTATGAAGCTCATATCCTATGTCCTGAGCGGACTATTCATCTTCGACATCCTCAATCTGTTAAGCAGATTTCTATTAATCTTAAAGATTCAGATTCCAGCTTGGTCGCATCTTTATATTCTTTAAATCCTCGTGGTGATGATGATGATGATGAGGGTGATATTATTTCTCTTATTCATGTCTTTCGTGCATTTTCCGACATATTCGAGCTCGTTTTAGGATTACCACCTAAGCGAGCAATTGAGTTCAGAATTAATCTCATTCCTGGAGCTCAACCTATCACTCGCCCTCCCTATCGTATGTCCAATAAAGAAAACGAGGAGATGCGTAAACAATTATCTGAATTGGAAACGAAGCAATTTATTCGCTCTAGTTCCTCGCCTTGGGGAGCTTCAGCTATTTTTGTGAAGAAATCCGATGGTACACTTAGGCTTTGCGTTGACTACCGCAAGCTTAATGATCTTACTATCAAAAATAAATATCCTTTACCTCGGATTGATGATCTATTCGATCAACTTAGTGGTGCTAGAGTCTTTTCACAATTGGACTTAGCTACCGGTTTTCATCAGCTTCGTATTGCAGAGGATAGCATTCCTTTGACATCGTTCCGTACTCGGTATGGATCTTATGAATGGCTTGTTATGCCATTTGGGTTAACAAATGCCCCGGCTTATTTCGTTGACTTAATGAATCGAGTTTTTAAAGACTTTCTCGACCGGTTTGTTCTCATCTTTATCGATGATATTCTTGTTTATTCTAAAACTGAGGTGGAGCATGAAAAACATCTTCGGATTGTGTTGGAAACTCTTAGGAGTAATCAATTAAAGGCAAAATTTTCTAAATGCCATTTTTGGCAATCTCGTGTGAAGTTTCTCGGTCACTTTATTTCCGAATCTGGAATTTCCGTGGATCCTTCAAAGATTGAAGCGATTCAAGATTGGAAGAGACCGGAGAGTGTGACAGAGATTCGTAGTTTTCTTGGATTGGCGGGCTATTACCGTCGTTTTATTAAAGACTTTTCTAAAATTGCCGTGCCTCTCACTAGCTTGACGAAGAAAGGTGTTAAATACATTTGGTCGGACAAATGTGAAGCTTCTTTTCAGAAATTAAAAGAACTTCTTTCTGATGCTCCTATTCTTGTTATTCCCGATGGGAATCAAGATTTCGTTGTTTATACCGATGCTAGTCGCATTGGTTTGGGTGCCGTTCTTATGCAAAAGGAACGCGTTATTGCTTATGCTTCTAGGCAATTAAAGCCTGCTGAGACTAGATATGCCACTCATGATTTAGAGCTCGCGGCTATTGTTTTGCTCTTCGGATTTGGCGTCATTATCTCTTAGGAGAGAAATTTGTTCTTTACACAGATCATAAGTCTTTGAAATATTTATTCTCTCAAAAGGAACTTAATTTGCGTCAACAGCGTTGGCTCGAATTTCTTGCACCATATGATCTTGATATTCTTTATACTCCCGGTAAGGGTAATCGTGTCGCCGATGCTCTTAGCCGTAAACAACAAGCTGTTGTTTCTATGATGATATCCGAATGGAACGATCTCGAGATCTTATCCACTTGCGAAATTCGAGACCGTGTTTCCGATTTATGCTCATCATTTGTTTTATGTAGCCTTGAGGCTCATCCATCTCTTTTAGACTGCATTCTTGAAGCTCAAAGGCTAGATACTGAATTGGTTCTTCTTGGCCAAAATATTAAGGATAAAATTGATACTGAAGGTTTGAAAGACTTTGATATCGATTCTCGTGGCGGCATTCGGAAATTTGGTAGACTTATCATGCCAAATGATAGGGATCTTCGTAAAGATATTTTAGAAGATTCTCATCACTCTAAATTTACCATTCATCCCGGTAGTAGTAAAATGTACGCGGATATGAAGCGACGTTATTATTGGGAGGGAATGAAACTTGACATCGCTAACTTCGTTAAACGTTGCATGACTTGCCAACTCGTTAAGGCCGAACATCGAAGGCCCGGAGGGTTATTGCAACCTTTAGAAATTCCAGTTTGGAAGTGGGATCAAATTTCCATGGATTTTATAGATGGCCTTCCCCGTTCTCGATCGGGTTATGATAGCTTATGGGTAATTGTTGATAGACTTACTAAATCCGCCCATTTTATTCCCGTTCGGTCTAACCGAACCGTTCCTCTTTTGGCCAAACTCTTTATTAAAGAGATTGTTAAATTGCATGGGGTTCCTACTTCAATTGTTAGTGATCCTGATCCATTGTTTACTAGTGGATTTTGGAAGAGTCTTCAAAAAGCTTTGGGAACGAAGCTTAATTTTAGCACCGCTTATCATCCCCAGTCCGATGGACAAACCGAGTGTGTGAATCAAACTCTTGAAGATCTTCTTCGTGCTTTTGTTCTTGATTTTGGTGGAAGTTGGGAAGATCATATTTCACTTGTTGAATTTTCCTATAATAATAGCTTCCAATCTAGTATTGGTATGGCACCTTTTGAGGCACTCTATGGAAGGCCATGCCGATCTCCTTCTTGTTGGCTTGAGGCCGGTGAGAAGCTGGTTTTAGGTCCAGATTTTATTCGGGATTCTACAGAAAAGATTGATCTTATTCGTTATAGGATGAAAGAAGCCCAGAGTAGACAAAAATCCTATGCCGATAACCGGAGAAGGAAGTTAGAATTTTCTGTGGGAGATCTTGTGTTTATTCGTGTTTCACCAATGAAAGGTGTTGTACGTTTCAGTCGATCGGGAAAGTTAGCGCCTCGATATATTGGGCCATTTCCTATCACTGAACGTATTGGTTCCATGGCTTATCGCCTTTTATTACCGGCTCAATTTTCTACTATTCATGACGTGTTTCACGCTTCTCAATTACGGAAATGCCTTCGAGGTTCCGATTCTGTTCTTGAGCCCGGTGTTGTGGAAGAGATTGAAGTTTCGCCTAATTTAACTTATGAGCAACATCCTACCGTATCATTGCTTCGAAAGTCAAACGACTTCGAAATAAAGATGTTCCGCTTGTTAAAGTTCAATGGTCTTCGAATCTTAAGGATTGTTCTTGGGAATCTAGAGAGTACATCGAGCGAACACATCCGGACTTACTTTCTCATGCTCTTTGAGGTGAACTTCTTACTTCAAGTTTCTTTTGTGATTGAATATGCTTTTACGGTTGTTACTTTATGTTCTCTTCTTAAATATTGCGAGGACGCAATTTCTTTAAGGAGGGGAGTCTGTAACAACCCGCATATTTATCGATTTTATATTTAAATATTTTATTTAAATATTTTATCGTTAGTCGGATTTTAGTCCGAAAAGCTACATTTTGCATACGGTCGAATTAGGACTCGGGACCACTCCCATTGAGTTTAAAATGCCGTTTGCGACCTTTTTGAGTATAAGCTTCGATATGTTTGGAGAAAGTTGATTTCTGCTACTTTTTACTTTGGGTTTGGTTTTTGGGCTCAGCCCTATGTTAACTTATACTCTAAAACTGAACCACTCTCCCCATTCTCCCTCACTTCTTTCTCTTTTCAGTTTTCTTAGCATTAATGGTGGGAGAGATTGGAAATTAAAACTCCAAAACCCTAGTTTCTCTTGCAAATCAAATTCTTAGCTCCAAACTCAAGAAGAACCCATTGGTAAGCTTCTCTTCTTCTTCTCCAACTTATTCTCTTACCAATTTCAGAAATTCCTAAACCTAATTTCGGGAATGTTCTTGTTTTTGAGCTTAGATTCAAGCTCAATTGAGTTGTGTTGAAGAGAGGTTGATTCTCCATTTGCTTTCAAGCTTCTTCTTGTTCGATTTTGTGAAAAGGTGAGATTTTTATCTCACATCTATGACTATAATTATCTTTGGTTATTGGGTATGAATTCCTAACACTTCTTCATGTGCATTTGCTCTTGATTTGGATTGGTTTTGTGAATACTCCAATTTTTGGGTTTTTAAGTCAAATTTGTGTGAAATCCTTTTATGGATGTTTGATCATGCTTTTAGTGATGCACCGAGGAGCATATAGGGCCGGGTTGCCGATTGGCATAAACCCTTAGAGCCATTGTTCGTCCGGTCGCATTTTGAAAGAGTTTGCTCTTCATTTGAATAAGGCTGAAAAACAGCCCAGGCATGATTCAGTCGACTGAAAACTCTGTTCAGTCGACTGAACCTGGAACCCGAGAGTTTCTAGGCATGATTCAGTCGACTAAAAAATTCTGCACAGTCGACTGAACCTGGAAACAGAAAGTTTCCTGAACCTGGAAAATTTCCAGGTACAGGGTCAGTCGACTGAAAACTCTGTTCAGTCGAGTGAACCTGCTGTTTGAGTCCAATTTGCCTTTTTGGATTGAATTTCCAATTTAAATCGATTCGTGATGATCCTATTTATTGTCGTCATTTATTATCATCTTTGATGACTTATTTTCTTTGGGAATTTTAGATATATCCACTTCGATGGATCCTTTATCGATTTCGTTGGATTTTTATTCACATCTTCGAATGTGATCTTTGTGATTGATTGTTTCTACAGTCCCCCTTGTGCTTTTTCACTTTAAAAATATAAAGGTTTTCTATACTAGTAGTAAATATTAAAACTCTTTTCTCAAACGATTTCAATACTATTTTAATACCAAATTCGTTTATAAAACCGTTTTCCAATCTATTAGTATATATATAAACCTTTACCTCACTCGTATGAGAAATCTAATTAAACGACTTAGTAAAACGAGTGGTATGAAATGCTTGCGTTTACTTCGTCGGTTAATTCTTGGACTTGTTCGATTGAGTCTCTTGTGACATTCTTCTAGTGGAGATTTACAGTTTGTTCGTAAATGTTTAAGTTAAGCAAGTGGTTATGGGGCATGAAGCTAAACTTTTATATTTACTAGCTTAGTGTAATTGACACTTCTCGATGATCATGAAGATCATTTTTGTGATTTAGACTAGCAATGTGCGATGTCTCTTTGTCTGCGTGGGAGACTAAACCCCGTTCGTGTGTCAAATTTGTGGGGTAGCTACCCACGGTCTTCGGACCATTCGTGTGTCAGGTCTTCGGACCATTCGTGTGTCAAATTAATGGCTAGCTACAATGAGATAGCTTCTCGTTCATGTGTTACAGCTGTTGGTGAGTTTTCATGCTCCCGTTCATGTGATATGTAACATCCCGCCTTTTCGCACACTTTAAACCGACACACGTGCCAATTCAAAGCATACGCAAGGGCGGATTGTTATGGGGTAAATAAGAAAACAGAGAAGAAATAAAACAAAACAGAATCTCACAGCGGAAGGATAAAATATAATAATAAATATACAGTTCAAAACAGTTTACAAACACTTGATTTGCTTTATACAATAAATATCAGAGTTACACCTACCAATACAATCAATGCAGCGGAACAGTATGCGTGTGGTGCAATACTATAGATAATAATAATACGACTCCTTCGTCTTCGTCCTTCAAAGCTAAAGTCTTCGATCCTGAAACGCTCGGACTGACCCGAGCGAATTTGAAAAGACAAAAACACTCGAGTCAGAACTAAAAGATCTTATGTGAGTTAAATTAACAGAAATAAATATGAGTGCAGTAACTCAAGAGATGCTCGGGATTTACATCTCCTAAGGATCCGTTAAACTATTTACTATGTAGTATATTGCGCTATTATAATAGTGTCTATTTATAAAGTAAACTTACTTTTTAATAGCGTTAAGGGGTTACCCATATAGCCCTTAACACAAATAATGCCAATAGTCTATACAGTACCGTAATACCTCCTGATCGGGAAGCTACCAGAGGATACTCCATAGGTACGACACAAATAGAAACTCGTAGTAAAGGCTCGGTATGGTAGGTGACACGACACAACTAGGCAATGCCAGGGTAGATATACCAATTGCTATCCAGGCTGGTGGAAACGCGTAGCCGCAGTTACCGCCCACCTCGGACTAACTCCCCAAAATCAAAATGTAGAAGTGGCCACCGAATCAATCCAAAATCAAAGTATAATATCGAAGAGGAGGGTCCGATCAGAGGAATGACCTCATTGGCCTGAGAATCGCTCCTGTTTTAGCCACCTTATGCCAACTCACGGGAGTCAGGTCCACGTATTTACCTTACAGGAAACGTCACCACCACCTACTTCATTCTGGAATCTCCACCGCGTACACGGTTAGTCAAAGTGGTTTTCGGTATCGACAGAGAGTATGTCAGATATCCGATCCCGGTCTCTTTGCCAACCCATCGTTATTATAACACCGCGGTCATTTAAAAATAGGTTATACTTTAAAAATCAGAATAAACATTCCATTTCATAACCATGAATACGATATCATTTCAAAACCCAAAACCATATTTTATCACTTATCCCAAATATAATTCTTTTCCAAAATCAAAATGCTTTAACTTCATATCGTCTGAAAATCAAATATTTTCAAAGCATAGTATTTTGAAAATCATAATTTAAAACCATAACTTCTAAAACTTGAATGGTTTGGATATTCAACGGTATATGAATTAAAAGGTTTAACTTAAATGTTACTTTGTAAAGAAAATAGTTCTCATGGCTTTACAAATACATTTCTTTATTAAAGTCTAAACCAAAATTTGTATTATCTCTCTCAAGTTCCAAAACCACTTCAATTTATATATATATATATATATATCCATTTGGAGTATTAATATTTCAAAACTAAAGTTGGAATTTATTCCTTCAACCAAATTAAATGTTCTATTATTTAGTCTTGAATATTCACATAAAATCCATAAATAAATAAGAACTCCAATTTCTAGTAATAAAATATATATTTTTTCAATTCAAATTATACTAGAATATTCATTTCAATTTATCTTGGAAAAAAATCCAATTATAAATATCATATCTTAAATTTTCCAAACTTAACATTTAAACATATGATATAAATTATCAAACTCCATTTTCTTAAAATTTTTCCATTTTTAATAAAGAGATTTATACACCTTTTAATTTCAAAATTTTCAACTTCATATGTATATATATGGAAGAATAATATTTATACAATATAAAATTTAAGATTATTATAAACCGTATTCCATCCAAACCATAGAAATCACCTTTAAATAGTTATATATATACCGCGGTGCCTGTATATAATTTTCTATCCTATGGTCAAGTGATACGGATATTTATCATTTCAATCCGCAATTTAAAAGATATAAAATTTTGCGGATGTATATCATTTCAAACCACAATCCCGAATGAAATGAAATATGCATGATAATTTGCAATTTAATGATATACAATAAACATCCATTCATCAACATCATCCATCATCCAAATCGCAATCATCAATCAGTATCAATCAATAACAATATTATTTTTGGTACTACATAACAGGTAATACTGGCAATTTTATTCAAATTAAATTTAACAGCTATTAATCAACAGTCTATATTCGGTAATAAATTATATAACTGTTAACTAGCAGTTCATATACAAACAAATAAATTTTAACTGTAAATTTATACGCAATAAATTAATTAAATTAACAGTTAAATTAAATAAATGCAATTCAACAGATATGAATAAAATAAACATGTCAAATACTCATAAATAAATTTCTATTCATTTCTAAAATTAGTTTAACAAACATAAAAGCTTATAGTAGTTGTGAGTGGGTTTAAACACTCACCTTTGGAATTTAAATCGAATTTAAATTCGATTTAAACCCAAAAATTTGCCCTTCTCGGAATTCGTCCAAACCAGCGTCATCAAATCCGGAATTAAATTACGATCCTAACAAAAGAAATTTCGTGTGAATCCGACTTCGTATGAGAAAGTTATGGCGAAAAATGATGATTGAATTCAAAATTGAAAATAAATAAAACGACAAACAAACCATATAGATGCGATCCCCATCGTCCACTCTACAAAACCCAGAAAAGGTTTGACGATCCGACGAAGTTTGCGACGACGATGATGAATGGTCACGGACTATTTGAATTAATTCTGGTCAAACGAATGTTCAAAACAGAAAACGAATTGCACCAGTAGATTACGTGCCTCGAGAATATTAACATATATTTTTTTGTGGAATTTTTCTAAAGTGTTTGCATTTTCATTGAAATTTGGATTGAAGTAGATCTAGGTTTTGCAACCATTTGAGGAGGAGAAGGAGATGAAGAAATGAATATACAGCAAATGACAATAGGATGGAGCTAGGGTTTATAACTGTATATATATATTAAATTTCCAAAATTTAATTAAATTTACTTTCCATTATTTATTGTCAATTAGATTGATTTATCATTGGATTCATATTTCAATATGTAAATATCCCCAATTTCATCTGCACTTATATTTACATAGTTTCTAAATATTAAATTTCAAATATTACTTCATTTAACGTTACGTATTTATTATTTATTACTTGCTGCAGTTGATTATCAATTATACTTAATATACTAAATAGATGGTAAATTTTGAATACCTGTTATCATTAACGTTTTATTTCCACTTACAAAATAAATGAAATTATTACATAAACTCCCTTAATTAAGTCAACCATTATCTTATATAACTTAACTGGTAATATATATACCAAATTGCCCTAATTGGTTTATAGTTATCATCTAAATACATACTAACTTGTAAATAAATTCGTTTAATTGCAAATGGATCTGATCAAATTTAATAGATTGAATAGATGGGTAAGCAAATAATAAATTTTCCTTTTTGTCAAATTCAAACCCATTCCTTCTTAATTATCAATTACAATTTATTACGAAACATTGATTTTATGCAGTTACCTTTTATTTGCGTAGTATTACATCAATTCCTATAACCTTGGATTCATTCCCAATTCACCAAATTCAATTAATTACACTTTACAAATGTGTTTCCAATATATAGGTATTGCCCAAATTAAATTTATTAGCTAACTCATATTAATAAACAAATGACTTATATGAATGATTAAAATTTTCAATTATCTCACTTTACTCCTAAACTTCTGTTATTTAATAATTATTGCTTAGAACCTGATTTTAATCTTCCCATTATCTATTTAATTCCTTCTAGAATCATAGCTAATATTTGTCATCCCTTCATTACCCAAATGTTCTTATCCCATCAAATTTTAGGTTATCGAAATATTAATTGTCAATTTCTTTAATTGCACTAAATTTATCTATTATAGGTTGCACTTAACCCAAATACATAAAACTTGCTTAATTTCTCCTTAAATCCATAACCTTCATATACAAGTATGTTTATCATAAATTTTATCTACTCTTCCTTTTTAGGTAATGTCCTATATATTAGATTTCCATGTAATTTGCAATAAATCATACTCGTAGTTATATCACATTAAATGAATAAATAAGTGTTGACTCTATTCTTTTGATTCAACATTAGTTTACGTTATATTTCATAAATATTTCTACATACATCAGGATTTTTTAAAAATGGTTGTAACATGAAATCTCGTCTACTTTCCATTTTATATTTAAGGCTTCTAAAACCGATTCATATCATTTCTCTAGTCCAAATTTTATTAATATAACCTTAAATTTAATTTATTCCTATCGATGTAATGGTTAAACACAAATTTCACTTATTTGCAATAAATCCACAAATTGGATTTCAAATTTTCAAATAAATAAATAAATTTTAGTTTATCACTTCTTAAATACCCAAACGTCAATGCCTTAATTTAAACTGCATTTATTACGTTTTATAAAAAACCTCCATCTTAAGTGACAAATCAAAACTACCCTAACTACACAAATCATCGTATTATAAAGATATTTACACTATCCTCCATTTATTACCTTAATTTATTTAAGGTAACCTTAAATTAATATCTATTGCAATGATTTCAAATTATTATTCCCCCATTCCTTTTTAATTTCAATAACGCCAATTTTAACCGTTATATTCTCTTTATTTATGCGATAAATGCAATTATTGAATCTAATACTCCATTTAATTAATAGATCCTGCTTCCTAGAATCTATATCAACAATAGGTCAAATATATACATAGAATTAGCCTTAACTTCACCTAAAAGAATTAGCTATTTCAACTACCGCACAAAACTACGCTACTGCACTATTTAATCAAATAAATTAATTGAACTTAAATCAGCATAAAGGTTATAAAATTATAAATGTAATCTTAATAAATTCATTTATTGATTTAGACTCTTTCTATACAGTAATTAACCTATTTGTGGGTATAAATAACTTTGGAATTATATTACATCTCATTAGTGCGCGTTTTATTTCCTATAACTTCTCCTTATTTAACTATACCCATTAACAACCAAAAAAATTAAATTAGCTTTATTTCAATCCATTTCCCTTCTTAACTAAATAAAATAAATGGTTAACCTAAACACTTGTTATCCTTTGATATATTCAAATTCACTTCCAACATTTATTAACAAAATGTTGCCATAGGTTTAGATTTACATAAATAAATTATATGAATAGGTAGAAAAATTGGTAATCCACAAATGCCCAATATACATGCATTAATTACTACCTATTGTTAGAATCCATTTATTAATTTACTAGTTAATAACGGTCTTTTTATTTCTATTTACTACCAAACTCTCTATTTTATTATAATTCCAATATATTAATACTTAGGCACATCAAGTGCTAGCCCTTTTGTTATTTATATTAAATTGGGTATGCACAAATAAGTTGTTAATTAACTATTTCTACAAAATTATATTCATACATTCAGTTCCATATCTTATAGGGTTAAATTCTAATTACTTACGCTTAATCTATCAATTTAATACTCTATTCAAACATGCATTTAAATTCTTTTTATTCTAAATAAATTTTATTAAGTGTTGACATCCACTAATAGCATTCACCTTTATTACAACCAAAGGTGACATCTTCACTACTGATTTTATATTAATGAATCTCATTTTAGTTAATATTTTTTTATTAATATTCTCAATTCAACATTTATTGATTTCTTAAAATTTACTTTTAACAAAAAGTGACAAATTGCATTATCCAAATCTATTGTCATAAAATTTTATTGTTACACTAGGTTACAACTACTATACCAAATTTCTACATTTATTCTTAAACAAATTAGAAATTATATTAATTTAATTTATTAAATATTATTAATTTCAACGGGTCGTTACATGATAGGCCTCCCCCCCTTATTTTGTGTGATTTCTGGATTTCGTGTGTCGAATTCTGGAATTTTCTTCTTCACCTATTTTTGTGATTTCTATTGATATGATTTATCAATTCTTGTGCATAGGTGAATTCGTGTGTCATTGACTGGATTTCTTGTGTTGATTTCTGGAATTTATGTTTCACCAACTTTGTGATTTCTATTGATATGGTTTATCAATTCTTGTGCATAGGTGATTTCGTGTGTCATTAACTTGTTGTGAATACAAGTTTTGGGTATGATACCCTTTTTGGATCTTTGAGAAGATTCTTTGATATTGATTAATCGTTTGTTGATTATCATTTACATACTTATAGTAGTATGCCATTATGAATATTATACGTCTTTGCCATATCTTATATGTCATTTATTGTGGCTTGGTGAATGAAATCAGGAGTATAACATCCCTTTTTATCTTGAGTAGATTATCGTGATATTGATATATCCCTTGACGATTTTCAATTACTTATGTATATATCACAGCTTGGCATTGTGATTATAATGTGTTTAGTCATATCTCCTATTCTATATCATGTTATCTGATATTTATAGTTAGACTAATCCGTTTATTATTTTCTTATTAAATAATAGTCGGGTCAGAGCGAGATGTTACAGGTGCTTCTGCTTGACTTCTCTCTTGGGATTGATTTCTCTTGCTTTTGGTTAACTACTTAGATTAGTAGTTTTTGTTGTACACATTTGAGATATAGACTCCATAATGTATACTTATTCTTTTGTGCAGCTCATGTAACTATTCTTTTATGATATTGTGGATCTTTCTAGACCACTACTCTGATGTACACTTCCAAGTGTAATATTCATATCTATTTTCCGCCTTTGTGATATGAATTGTCTGTGACTGATTTGTGTTATGCTTATTTCTATATTTTTTTTTCGAAGGATTTATATAGCCACCGTGTAGTAGCTTTGAGTTCGTGTCGGTATGTCGGATTTCCTCTTGAAATAGAATGCATGTTATATTATCTGACATATTGGTGCTCGCGCAAAGAAATTACACGGATGGTCGCTCCTCAACAGCCTTATTCTCCGTGCTAGTCGACAGCAATCACCGTAATGTTCTTGGCTAGCGTGGGTATAGATGTGGGGCGTCACACATTCCTTTTATATTTATACAACCTTTTAAAAGAAAAGGTTTTAATACTAATTTATGATACTACGCACATATGTTAATATATTTGAACCCAAAAAAAGTTTACTTGAGATATTTATTTTTAAATTTAAAATCAAATAGAAGTTCAAATTAAATTTAAAGTCAAATTCAAATCTACTCATATGTATGTATACATATATATTTAAATTCAAGTAATTCTAAAACATTTATTATTTCGAATTCTTAAACTCAAATGAATTTTACAATCTTATTTATATATACATACACAAATCAACACACATTTTATTTATTTTGAAAAATTCAAATTTATTCGAAAATTTATCCTAAAATTTACATTAATCACTAAATTAAATTTAATTCAAAATTGGGATCGTTACAGATTTCCCCTTAAGAAAATTTCATCCTCGAAATTTGAAAGAGAGAGAAAGGAACAAAGAATATAAGATCACAGAAAAAGATAGAGAAATGGCTTATCAGATCAAGCCGGAATATCCACAAATATGAGAATAAACTCACTTAACATCCTACGAAATATTTGGATTATCTGATCTGCGAAATATGCAGGACATTGGGTGCATTGGTTTGTCCAAAGGAATAACTAACCATTTGTAGAATATATCGAAACCCAATGGAATGGACAAAAATAGGTTCGACTACGATCTCAGATTCAAGATTATAACCCACTTACGATTTGCTGAGAAATAAACTATATGTAGTTCCCGTATCGAAAAAAACTCGATTTTTTTTTATCGTAAATGAGAAGATTACCTTTTATAATTCCTTTTCCCTTATCAGCCTTTGAGGTTGAAGGATCATCTTTGATTGCATACACCTTTGCTACATGAGCTTGCTTCCTTTTCGGGCAATCTTTTACTTCGTGACCTGGCTTGTGACAATAATAGCATTCTTTAACTCCCTGACCAGTTTTCACCGGTTGTTCTTTCTTAACTCGTCTCTTCGGATTTTTGCAGTTGATTGAATAATGGCCCTTTTCTTGGCAACTGTAACAAGTAGTATCTTTTCACCGGGTTTCCCTGATTGTCCTTCTTTTCCTTGCCTTAATATGGTTTCTTGTCCCTAAACTTTCTTTTCTTCCAATTTTTATTGCTCGTATTTCCTCCTTCCCTTGGGACTTCATGCATATCCAGGTTAGCATATCTATACCCAATATCTATCAAATCTGAAAAAGATTCTTTGACGTGTGCTATCATCCTTTCGTGGAATTTCTTATTCATTCCACGAATGAATCATTCATTTTCCTTTAGAGGCGTGCTCACCAATTCTGGACTGAAACGGGATAATTCATTAAATTTGTTTAATTACTACTCAAATTACAAACTCCCCTGCTTCAAGTCCATGAATTAATGGTCCCTTCGGGAGATACCAGCCGACGACATATAGCGCTTTTCAAACACCTCCTTAAATCGACTTCAAGTAAATTCTTCTTCTGGCTCATCTATGTGAGAAATGCGGATTACGGATCTTAAGGCTAAGATTAACACTAGAGGGGGGGGGGTGAATAGTGTTAATAAAGAATTACTAAATATTTTTATTTTTTGTTAATTTAGACACAAAAATATGCAATATACAGACATAGATATGATCACAGAAACAATCACAGATGTAGAAACAAAATAGAAGCACTAAAGGAAAGAACACACCGGATTTTATATTGGTTCGGAGTTACCCTACATCTAGTCCCGCAACACAAGTACGGATTTCCTTTCAAAAGCAATTGTACAATTACACCATCGGTTTCAAGGCAACGAGGTACACCCTCTAGAATTTCGATCCTCTGGGCAGAGATACTTGATTTCCGGGCCACATGTTTACCCAATTGATTTACCAAGGCTATAATCACACCCTTTCCCTTTCGATTGATTTCTAAGGCTACAAGCATACCTTTTCTCGCTTAATAGGTTACAAAGAAGTATATAACTCTGAATAGCACTGAGAATCTTGTAGAGATAGTGATAGAGAATCAAACTAGAAGTAACCGAGTATGATTCAATGTTGATTTCGGTAGAGTAATGATAAGAATATGTATTAAGAAATGAGGAAGAAGAAGAGGAGTGAAAACCAGAAAATTATGATTGAAAATTCGTTGAAACTGACCCATATTTATAGAAGAACAACAACCATGACCATTCATGAAGAGTTATGGTGAATAGACACTTCTTTTGAACTTTGAATCAAACTGTCACCATGTCGACATGATCAAGCTAGGCATGTCGACATCCCAAAGGATTTTTTGGTGTTTTTGATTTTTCTTTGAAAATAACCTTTATTTTATATAAAAACTATTTTAAACTTTATAAATATACTTGACTATAGTTAAAATTCATAAGTAAATATAAAGAATAATATATATATAGATTTTAACTATAATTTTATACTTAAATCTAAGTATAAATATTTAAAAGTTAAATACATTATTTAAAAAGATAGTTTAAAATCAGGAGTAATTTGACTTTGAAAATAAAGATGTTTTTGAGGCTAAAATTATTTAAAATCAGGATCGAGGGTTTTGAATCTTTTAAAAGGAAAATTTTGAAAACATTTTGAAAACAGGATATAATTTTGAAAAATCATTTTGAATAAAAGTTAGCGGATACAAAACAATGCTCCACTAGATTTTTCGTCGGTTCCATCCTACTTAGGGTTCCATCCCTTTAACGGGCTCGAAGTGGATTCCATTCGACGATTAAATTGGATTTTAAGATGCCAGTGCTTTTCTACGAGTTTTAACAAAAATTCCTAATAATAATAAAAAATACTTATCCTTGAAATCTTGAACTCTTGATAATCTTGATACTCATGAGTCTTCTATCTTGATATTTTATCTTGATATCTTGAATCTCTATACTGTGCAGTCTTCATTCTTAGTACCTGCATGGTTAAATCCTACATATACATATATATCTAAACTTATAATGTTAGTATTTATATTTTATAATCTATTCTAAGGTTGTTTTCGTCAAAACCATCATCTCACGGACTAACAATCTCCCCCTTTTTGATGATGACAACCTTTGTTTATAAAATATTATCTATCCTAATAACTCCCCCTAAAACTAACAACTCCCCCTTAATCTATACCTAAATATCCTATTTTATATTTCTCCCCCTTTGTCATCAACAAAAACTTTATCTAAACTAGATAACTCCAAACTATATAACTCCCCCTAAAACTATTACTCTATGACATGTGATTATAATGATAGTGTTATCATAAACAATCAACACTTAAGTCTAATACTAAAACATAGTCCTAAACTATTAACTATCCTAACTAAGAATTGATAATAATACTTATACTAAAAACACATATAAGAACACGAGTTATTTATTACGTATATGGTTGTATTTATATTTGCGTTTGGAAAACATAAAAACACAAACAACAACAGAAGGAAAGAGAAGAAACTAATGTGTGTTTCTGAACATAGGAGATCTATGAATCGAACAGTTTGGATAATGGAAACAGAAATTTCCAAGTTGTTCGACAAGATTCCTATTTTTGTCGAAACACACTTCTCCAACACACAATACTTGGTCATCATCCTCCTCCTCGTGTGCTTCTTCCATGGGTTCTTCTTCGTCGCTGGCCTCTTGTTCTTGATTGAGTGAAGGGTCTTCATTGATCAAGATAGGGTTGGCCTGGTTGTTCATTAGGAATTTTTGCAAATTCCTAAGAATCTTGCCTTGACTTTCCTGTTCCTTTGCCATACGAAGTTGAGTTACTTGAATTTCAGTTAACATCTGAAGTACATCAATCATAGACTCCTCTATTTTCGTTACACGAGCAAGAGTAGTGCATTGGAATGGGCCAGAAGTAGGAGAGGGAAATGAGAAAGTTGATCTTATGTTTGATTTTGAGGATTAAGCCATGATTTTATTTATTTCAGAAGAGAGAATGAAGAGAAAACAGAGAGAATGAAAAGTCGAAATTGAGAAGAATATATAACTAAAATTTTGAATTTTGGTGGGAACTTTAAAAAAAAATCAAAAACGTTATATATCGACATGCATACCTAGGGGATGTCGACATGGTCTTTTTAAAATTTAACTCTTTGATTTATTTGGATACCAATTGTTAATTATACTTGTTATTTATATTTTATATTTCATTTATAGAATAAATTCCTAGTTCTCTTCTTAATTTAGTAAATATTGATTCATCTAAAGGTTTTGTTAAGATATCAGCAATTTTATTTCCAGAATTGATATAATCAAGAGTAACTACTTCCTTTCTTATATTATCTCTGAGAAAATAATGTCTGATATCAATATGTTTAGTTCGAGCATGTTGAGTAGTATTTTTGGATAAATTTATCGCACTCGTATTGTCACAATAAATTGGAGATTTTGAGAAATTTAGACCAAAATCTTTTAAGGTTTGTTGCATACATATTACTTGAGGACAAGCCAAAGCAGCAGAAATATACTCTGCTTTAGTTGTTGATAAAGAAACCTTGTTTTGCTTTTTACTAAGCCAAGAAATCAGAGAATGCCCCAAAAAGTGACAGTCCCACTTGTACTTTTTCGATCTGATTTACAACCAGCATAGTCAGCATTACAGTAAGATATTAAGTCAAAAGAATCATTTTTAGGGTAGAATAAACCATAATCAGACGTGTGTTTAACATATCTTATGATTCGTTTCACGGCTTTTAAGTGAGTCTCTTTAGGTTGGGATTGATATCAGGCACAGAGACAGAGACTATGCATGATATCAGGTCTACTAGCAGTAATATAGAGTAATGAGCCAATAATTCCTCTATATAATTTTTGATCTACATCTTTCGAGAGATCTTCTTTACTCAGGTACTCATTGGTTTCCATGGGAGTGGGTTTTCCACTCGCAGTGGTCAAACCAAATTTACTAATTAGGTCTTTAGCATATTTTTATTGACTAATAAAGATACCATTATCTAATTGTTTTATTTATAATCCTAAAAAGAAATTTAGTTCACCCATATGACTCATCTCAAATTCTTTTTTCATTATTTCAGAAAATTCTTTGTTCATTTCAAAATTAGTTGAACTAAAAATGATATCATCTACGTAAACTTGTACTAGTTGAATATCATTTTTATTTCTTTTAATAAAAAGAGTATTATCTACTTTACCAATTTGAAACTTAGATTGTAATAAATAAGATCTTAGTCTATCATACCAGGCTCTAAGAGCTCGTTTTAGACCATATAGTGCTTTTTTAAGTTTGTAAACATGATTTGGTAATTTATCATTTTCAAAAAGTGGTGGTTGTTCGACATATACTTCTTCTTTTACAAATCCATTTAAAAAGGCGCTTTTAACATCCATTTGAAATAATTTGAAATTATTATGATTTGCGAAAGCAAGTAGAATCCTAATGGCTCTAATCTTGCTACGGGAGCAAAGGTTTCATCAAAATCTATTCTTTCTTCTTGACAATAACCTTGAGCGACTAAACGAGCTTTATTTCTAACTACCTCTCCTTGTTCATTCATTTTATTTTTATAAACCCATTTAGTTCCAATTATAGTTTTATTTTTTGGTCTAAGAATAAGTTTCCAAACGTCATTTCTAGTAAATTGATTTAATTCTTCTTGCATAGCCAAAATCCCTGAATCATCAGTTGATGCTTCTATTGGATTTTTTGGGTTCAATAGTTGATATAAAAGCTACATTACTCATTTGACTTAGTTGATTTCTAGTTTTAACAACAGATTACATATCTCCAAGTATATTTTCTATAGGGTGATCTTTTAAAAGTTTTGTCCTTTATTAGGATGATCAATTTCAATATTAGTTTCAATAGGTTCTTGAGTTTGAGTGATTAAATCCTCTTCATCATTTGTATCTTGAAAATTTTTGAAATTTTCATCAAATGAAACATGCATTGTTTCTTCAATGGTATTAGTTTTTAAATTAAACACTCTGTATGCTTTACTTCTATTAGAATATCCGATAAAGTTACCTTTGTTGGATTTAGGATCAAATTTATCTAAATTATCTTTTGTATTTAAAATAAAGCATTTACTACCAAAAATTCTAAAATAAGATACCTTAGGTTTCTTTGAATAAAGAAGTTCATAAGATGTCTTATCAGTTAGAGATCTAATTAAAGTTCTATTCAAGATATAACAAGCAGTAGCAACTGCTTCTGCCCAAAAATTCTTTGGTAAATTACTATCTGTAAGCATAGTTGTCGCACACTTTTGAATCATCCTATTTTTACGTTCTACTACTCCGTTTTGTTGTGGAGTTCTCGGAAATGAAAATTTGTGAGTTATTCCCTTTTTATTGCAGAATTCCTCAAACCTTTCATTTTCAAATTCACCACCGTGATCACTTCGAATAGTTTGAATTTTTAGAGAAAATTGATTTAGAATTCTTTTTGAAAATGTCTTAAAACATTCAAAAGTATCACTTTTATGTTTCAAAAATATTGTCCACGTAAATCTAGAATAATCATCTACAAATACGAAGACATATTGTAACGACCCGAAATTTTCGATCCAGAAAATTCCACATAGTTAGGAAAACAAGAAAAGGGAAAGAAGAGGAAATAGTAACAAATCACAGAAACCTCACATTCACAGCGGATCAAAATATAATATCACATAAATAAAAGTTTTACAAAGAAGAACTATATCAGTACACTTATATTTATACATCAGAGTTACAACCATTACCAATCACTAGACAGTTTTAAACATGTCCTAGTTATACAACAATATATCACAGCGGAAAACACTCCATACGTTCCTGCCCTCCAGCTCGTCTTCTGAGCTTAAGAACGTCCTTACCTGAAAATCTGTAATACTCAGTCTGACCCGAGCATTACATCAAAGTAACACCCGGGTCAGGATGGAAACCAGCATGAGTAAACCCATCTAACATGGAATACAAACATACAACTTATATAAAACCCGGAGTAACTCGTATTAGTTTACAAATTCTCAATTTGTTATAGACATCACATTTTCACACATTAATTTCTAAGTACAAAACTTAGATTAAATGGTCCAATTCACTTAACCCATTCCATTCCAGCCTATTGATTTACCATATCAATCTATAAGAATTGAAGTGGTTTCGGGTATTTACTAATACCCGACTCCGGTCTCTTCGAATTCAATACCACGTTAACCAAAGCTATTAAAGTGAGATACAATTCAATTTTAAACACAGGATGTCACTGTTTAGCCCAAACATAATATATCACATAGCATCTCACATCACATATCAGAGATATCGACTAATCTAAGCATACTATATTATTCAATCATTCATAAGCAAGATTTATCAACCATACCATTAATTACTTCAATTACTTCTAAGTCCTGCTTACTAATCATTAATTAATGACAACCAATTAATTAATGATCCACTAATTTTCCATCTTCATAAATCATCCTTGATTAATTATACTTCAATTACATTACATTAATCCTTAATTAATTACATTAATCAACTACTCTCTAATCGCTTATTGTTGATAAATTAATCTTAATTAATCAACCCTTAATTACATCATTGATTATATTAATTAATGCTCCTTAATTACTTCTTCAATTAATTATTAATCATATTTAATAATTAATCTTAAAATAATTATTCATTAATCAGCCTTGATTAATCACATTAGTAATTAATTACCCTTAATTAATTACATTTCTTAATTATCTTCAAATACTTTATTAATCAATTCTTAAATTAATTACACTAAGTAATTAATTATTAATTACTTCCACTAAGTAATTACCCTTCTTATAAATTATACAAGGTAATTAACCCAAATCATTTCCATTAAAAATTCCTTTCCAATTCAATTAGTATCCACTAATTATTCATTAATTACTTTACTGGGTAATTACTCTTTTCCACTGACATTCCGTAATCATACTTTAACAATCCATCATGTGATTATCTTAAATTAATTAAACCAATTAATTAACTTGACTAATCACATTACTTTAATTAACTACATTTGGTAATTAATCCCTTAATTACTTTCATTTAGTAATTATACTTTAACAATTCCATAATTTTATTATCTTTAATTAATTAATCTAATTAATCATCTTAAATTAATTATATTAATTAATCATTTGATAATCCTTAGTTAATGATCCTTCATTAACTATTAACAATCCTTTAATTACTCTCTAGGTAATTAGAATTTAATTAATCATTTCTTAATCCAAATTAATTAATTCATATTAACCAATTAATTAATTTTTCTAATTACCCAATTATTTAAGTACTTGACTATAACCTGATTAATCTTTAATTACTAATTAAATTAAATAATCCCCTAACTATAAGTTCTTAATTAATCTAAGATAAACATAATCTTAATTATTTACTTAATTGTCATGTAATTTACTAAATGTTTGAAATTAAGTTGTAGGAAATTACCTCTTTGATTAATTAGAAGCTTAACCTTTATCTTCTTATCCAACTCAGGGATTAATTTAATCAATCAACTTGATATATTATTATTATTTTCCATCAGCAATTTAATTTCAACAACATTTTGACCTTAAATTTAATTTCATGAAACTGGTTTGAGAACAAGCCCTGGATACTTGTTCCCATTTTCTTTTCCTTCTTCACCTTTATTTCTTTTACAAATCTTATAAAATTTCATTCAGGCCCAAACCCGGCCCACTTTCCCCTCTCCTACTTTTTATTTTAGCAAAATTCTGGCGATATGACCTAGTCACCTCTCTTTTTCCCTAGATCTATCTCGAGTAAAATCCCTTCGCCCCCAACAAAACAAAATACTGATGCACAGAATTACTCGTGCACATGCATCGAGCGATGGCGAACTTCCGGCCTCCCAGATCATCGCCGATAAGTTTCCTTTGACTTCCCCTAAACATCAGACCACCCAGACTTCATCACGAACCCTTTAACTAAAAACGAGCTCTCTCAACCCATCAAACAGCAACAATGATTACCAAATTCACTCGTAGCCCCATCTCCGTTCACCGGAGGCCACGACCTCCATCCTGGACCACCTCCTAAGTTCCTTGCCCCCTTTCCCATAATTCCGGCCCAACTCGACGCGACATCGATGTCGCATTTACCCAAAATCAAACACTACCCAAACCAACTCTTAAAGCCAAGTTCATTCCCATCCGACCATCGTATCGCTTAGAAAAACGCCGCACCAATTTTCGCCAACTACTCTCCTCCGCGGCCACCTTCAAGCCAAACACCAGCCTCCCTCATTGATTGCCTCACCGAAAATTGCCCATAAACTTCCTCCCATTCATCACGACAATTCTCATAATCCACTGCCTTAAAAATTGTGCTACTTATACTAAAACTCGTGTTTTCCAAAATTGATTCAGACCATATATTCAAAACTCGATATTTAACTACTTAATTTTTTTGATTTGAATTGACTTACCACTGTAAGTTTTAATTTTTGTCGTACTTACTTCAAGTGTATACTTGAATCTATTGTTAACCATTACAAAAAACTTCCTTTCAAAGATCCTGACATAAAAGTTTTTATATAAGGAGTTATTGATTTTTTATATTTAGATTTGTGTCAGTAAAAGGAGATAATACAAATACAGAGACATGTATCCATACTCACACTCATATATATATGCAACCATCTCTAAACAAACATGCAAAATGTACTACTTATCAAAATTTCAAAGATTATCTCATGCAAACTCATATATAAACAGATTTAGCTTTGAGATTCAAGTTTACTCACTGATATATATTAAACAGAGGAACAGGGAATAATTTGACCTGGAGCTGGCTTATCTTAGAACTGCAAATTAATCACTCAATGATGAATTGATCTTGAATTGCTTCAGATTGATAGTCGAAACTTGAAAGTGTTGTTGATTTTATTCCTTTCTTTGGTTTTGGTTTCCAAGTTTGTCTTGATTCTTTTTTTTTAAAACTGATTTGCTTTGTAGATCTGCTTGCTTCAGGTTGAAGAATTTGATTAGTTGCTTGATCAATTTTGTTTTTACTTCCATTACAGGTTTTAAGTTTCTTAAGTTTGCTAAATTTTGGTTTGAAAAGGAGAAAATGAGAATTGAGGGGAATAGTGATATATATAACATGTTTTTAATTTTAATTTTTTTAAATTATTGTCTTAAAAATAAGAGAACTAATGACACTTGTTACAAATTTTATTACATGTTATACACTTTTTAATTCATGTATTATAAAGCTTACAAATGTGAAAACAATTATTTTCTTATGTGCATATATATTGATTTTAACAAATATAAAAGAAAGTGTTTATGTTTTTATAACTTAACATATGTTTAATTTTTATGTTTATACAATTTATACTTATCTTATTTTAAAAAAAATGTATATTTTTTTTTACAATCTCTATTGATATTTATTTTTATCCTGGGAAAATTTCATTATTATAAAGTTTTTCATATATCTATTAACATAAATAAATAAATTTATCATAAGATTATTATAGTTATTTATAAATATATTTAGATTTTATAAACACTTTATAAAATTCCTTAACAAATTTTTAGTTGTTACAAACATTACCTTTTTTTAGAAACTTATTTATTTTAAAAAGTAGGTATCAAATCTGAATTGAAACCCAGCTTAAAAACTTTATTTAAAACTCTTCTTACATTTGGCCTTCAAATTTTAAAATTTGATGCACTGACAGGTTTTTATTATAAAATAAACCTGTAACTCTGATTGACTCGAGACTCCCCTCAAATACTTCGAGCCAAAACCCTCTCTACTTCGAGCAAAACAATCAAATTACTCAAGCAAAACACGAGTACCACTCTGGGTTATCAGAATCCCTTTTACTAATCCAAATAAAATCAAATAATTATTCAATTATCAGATGACCAAATCTGGGTTATCACACATATCTACTATGATTTATTGATAAAATTTGAGATGGACCAAATAAATTAAGATGAAGTAATTCAAGAGGTTTTGAAGTTGAAATCATATCTTTTAACTTAAAAGAATATTTTCTAAGTTTTCCTAATTGACAAACATCACATAAACTATCTACTTTAAAATTCATTTTAGGAAGACCTCTTACTAGATCATGTTTTGACAGTCTAGATAGGAGTTTGAAATTAAAATGCCTAAATCTCTTGTGCCAAATCCAAGGGTCACTTGTATTTGCCAACAGACACAGGTTATCATTTGAAACTTTCATACTAAGAATATATATATTCTTTTCCTGACTCCCTCAAATATAATGGTTGAATTATTATCTTCAATGCGACATTTATCTTTTTCAAATTTAATTTTATAACCTTTATCACATAGTTGACTTATACTTAGCAGATTATGTTTCAGATTCTTAACTAGCAAAATATTAGTAATAGTAGGAGTTTCAGAATTACCGACTTTGTCGATGCCTATCACATATCCTTTTGAATTGTCTCCAAAGTTAACCAATCCTCTGTCTTTGTATATTATATCATTCAGTATATTTGGATTTCCAGCCATGTGTCTAGAACATCCACTATCAAGTATCCATTTGTTCTTTCTGATCTGCACAATTTGTCCGTTGTGGATTGATTCCTCAACACCCATAAAGCATGATTCCTGCACATCAAACAATTTTAGTAAATAACTTGAATTTGAATATTGATTATATGCAGACTTATAAAACAATGATGATTTGAATACTTCTAAATTAGTATTAACGAATATAGCCATTTTAAAAACTTTTCAAAAATCAGATTATGAAACTTTGAAAACCTTGCTCTGATACCAATTGTGAGAAACGCGGATTACGGATCTTAAGGCTAAGATTAACACTAGAGGGAGGGATGAATAGTGTTAATAAAGAATTACTAAATCTTTTTAATTTATGTTAATTTAGACACAAAAGTATGCAATATACAGACACAGATATGATCACAGGAACAATCATAGATGTAGAAATAAAATAAAAGCAGTAAAGGAAAGAACACATAGGATTTTATACTGGTTCGGAGTTACCCTACATCCAGTTCCGCAACAAAAGTACAAATTTCCTTTCAAAAGAAATTGTACAATTACACCCTCGATTTCAAGGCTACGAGGTACACCCTTCAGGATTTCAATCCTCTGGGTAGAGATACTTGATTTCCAGGCCACAAGTTTACCCAATTGATTTACCAAGGCTACAATCACACCTTTTCCATTTTGATTGATTTCCAAGGCTACAATCACACATTTTCTTGCTTAATAGATTACAAAGAAGTCTATAACTCTGAATAGCACTGAGAATCTTGTAGAGATAGTGATAGAGAATCAAACTAGAAGTAATCAAGTATGATTCAATGTTGATTTTGGCAGAGTAATGATAAGAATATGTATTAAGAAATGAGGAAGAAGAAGAGGAGTGAAAACCAAAAAATTATGATTGAAAATTCGTTGAAACTGACCCCTATTTATAGAAGAACAACAGCCATGACCATTCATGAAGAGTTATGGCGAATAGACACTTCTTTTGAAATTTGAATTTTTGAATCAAACTGCCACCATGTCGACATGGTCATGTTAGGCATGTCGACATCCCAAAGAATTTTTTGGTTTTTTTATTTTGTTTGAAAATAACCTTTATCTTATATAAAAACTATTTTAAACTTTTAAATATACTTGACTATAGTTAAAATTCATAAGTAAATATAAAGAATAATATATATAGAATTTAACTATAATTTTATATTTAAATCTAAGTATAAATATTTAAAAGTTACATATATGATTTAAAAAGATAGTTTAAAATCAGGAGCAATTTGACTTTGAAAATAAAGATGTTTTTAAGGCTAAAATTATTTAAAATCAGGATCGAGGGTTTTGAATCTTTTAAAAGGAAAGTTTTGAAAACATTTTGAAAACAGGATATAATTTTGAAAAATCATTTTGAATAAAAGTTAGCGGATACAAAACAATGCTCCACTAGATTTTTCGTAAGTTCCATCCTACTTAGGGTTTCATCCCTTTAACGGGCTCGAAGTGGATTCCATTCCATGAATAAATTGGATTTTAAGATGCCAGTGCTATTCTATGAGTTTTAACAAAAATTCCTAATAATAATAAAAAAATACTTATCCTTGAAATCTCGAACTCTTGATAATCTTGATACTCATGAGTCTTCTATCTTGATATTTTATCTTGATATCTTGAATCTCTATACTGTACAGTCTTCATTCTTAGTACCTGCATGGTTAAATCCTGCATATGCATATATATCTAAACTTATAATGTTAGTATTTATATTTTATAATCTATTCTAAGGTTGTTGTCATCGAAACCATCATCTCACGGACTAACAATCTACAGTAACTGTCTCCCACCATGCTAGGGATTCCTCTTGGAGTTGCCAAGAAGCTATTAGTCGCATCTGATTGTCTTCCAATTTTAGTCCCCCAAAAATCACATGATCGGATCCAGTCTTGGGCTTCGATAATGGATTCTTTTCCAGTGAACGGCTTTCCACCCAGTCTGGAAAAACTTCGATACAAATCAGCCAGATTTGGCTGAGGTTGAGTGGGAATATCCGCTGTTACAGGGACTTGACCAGATGTAGTGGTATTTCCCCGTCCCCTACGTTGTCCTCTTCTTCCGCTCATTCTCACTATTTGTAAATAGTAAGAAAACTTGATTTAGGCATATGGACAAGATATCTTAGGGATATCAACACTTAAAGAAAATAGGCTAAGTAATTCGGGTTTTCGGTTCATGGGTTGTACTCATTCTAGGGTATACTTCACCCTATCACTAATGGGCCATCTAATGTGTTATACTCCTTAGCTAAAGTTCTTACTCAACCTTTAGCTCTGATACCACTTCTGACGACCCGAACTCGATTCCCAACAAACGACATCGAAATCCGTATCGTCGGAGCTTATAAGAACATTAGATGTAAATAAACAGTGGAAACAAATGAATATCATTGATCATAACACAGATACAAGTTTGATACAATATCCATTACAACATTGATCACTAATATCAGAGTGATACACAAAAGATACTACAACAAAATGATCACTCCAAAGCGGAACAATAGAGACTTCAAAGAAAAAGCTTCCAACATACATCAAGTTCGATAAGGTCTTCAAAAACTCTAAAAACTCCAAGCACTTCAAAAGATTTCCAAATCCAAAAGCTTTCCAAAATGTGACAGCTTCCAAAAGACTTCCGAATCCAAGCTAGATCTAAAACACGGACAACCTGCTTCTAGGCTGTCCGTGTGGAAAATTGTGGGCACCTTCCGGGTCAGTCGTGGGACTGGTATGAGTAAACAAAAACATTTGGTTTGAACAACGAAGTTAAAATGAAATTCGCAATGCTTTTGAAAATGAAACTGCCATAAGGCCTCCCGCCACACACATAATGGAAGCGCACACTTGGAGAAGATTTCTCCATATGATAGTCAAAAATGCTTGATACGCGAAAACCATTTGATATTATTATTAGTGCATAGTGCAGAAAACATTTCGAAAGTATAATATTAATCTTAGCCAGCATACAACATTTCGTCGTATGCCTACTATAGCTGCCATGTTCAATAGCAGGTTACCGCCACATTCCATGACAGGTTATACAACTAAAACCGTTCAGGGCGCTTATTGTTTCTTTGGATTTCCAACAAATGGTTAGGCAAAGGAACTTCCTACACCGAATGGATACGCCTCTGGAAGGATGCCCTCGAGAACCTAACCGGATCTCTACTAACACAAGGCCGACGCTGCCTCACGCTTTAACCAAGCCATAACATAGGTAGCTGCCAAACAAGCACGCCATCCCCGGTCGTTACCGACCTTTATCCGAGGCGCCTCTCAACCAACAACCACACAGCAATAAGTATGTAGCAACCACATAGGTTAAATATCTGGGATCCATACCATGATATCACCTTTTATCCAGAAGAAAATGGACATACCCTAGAGGTGCGACCCCTAAAAATCTTGCTGCAACATTCCTGTTTCGACCATTTCCAGGGTGTGAGGTCCTGATGCAGTCTCGTCCACAAAGCTACGCTTTTCCACAAAGTCATGCTTTGATCAACAAATGATCAGCAGCACTTCGTATGCCACATTACCAAATTGGGAATGTATCACTAGTAACCATCAACCACATAACCTTTGAGCGCATACGTCTCAGAGAAGGGTGTTAAGCTAAGAGAATAAATCTTCGTCACCAAACAGAAATGTATTTGATAGAAACCAGCTTTACATCTCAAAGTGTAATGTCAGACACACATCCATACAAGTTTGTTCTGGGTTCGAACAGAACCGAAGGCACTTCCAAAGAAGCCCTTGCAATCCGGGTATCCCCAATCCCGATCGGACTCCCCTTACATATGGAGATCTCTATACCGTAGCTACTTAGTGCAAAGTCATTCGATAGGTTACCCTTTCGTTCTCGAAGACACCCGGTCTTCACCACCATCTTCAAATGCTGTCCATTGCATCGTATCACTATTCGGAATGGGTTATATGACACAGGTCCTCTCCCGTTTAAATCGAATAGTGAACGCAATATTTAAAACCCATATGGATAATGGGATCTCAGTTAAGTCACAACTTGTTATCTAAAATCTTTCTTTCAAATGGTTTAAACAAATTACCATTTCCAAATCTTTTAACAAAAAGATTCACTCCACAAAGTACACCGATCTTTTACAAAGATCTATTCATAGCTTTTCCAAAACAATTCCCCTTTCAAATATTTTATAGAAAGGTTAAAAACCTTTCTTTCAAATGGTTTTAAACAAATTACCATTATAGATCTTTAAACAAAAAGGTTCGCTTCGCAAAGTTCACCAATCTTTCACACAGATTCATTCATAGCATTTTCAAAACAATTTCATTTCAAATTTTAAATCTTTTCAACATAAATTTGAAATCCTTTCTTTATATGAAAGCTATTATTATTTGAAAACAAATAGTTTTCGTTTTGGAAAAATTCGATTACATTTACAAAAGTTAAAGCCTTTCAAGTATAAAACATGGGTTAAGTTCAACTTCCCAAAATAATACTTTTAAAATGGTTTGAAACCCATATAAACACATTTATAACTTATATAACCTTATTAAATCATAATTTCCAAAAATAGAATTCAATTTTAAATTTTGAATTCAAATTCAAATTAAATTATTTAAATTTCAAAACTTTATCAAGTTATTTAAAATAACTTTTATCTTTTAAAACTCCTTTCCAAAAGCTTTTCACACTTAACCCAAAACCTTTTCCAAAACCATTTGTATTCAAAATTCATCTTTCAAAACCATTTCAAATATATTCGACTTAACCGATTTCCTCGCGATATCCATATTTGTGTGTATATGGTGTAGTCCAGGGATTTCCTCGTGATATCCATATTTGTGTGTATATGGTGTAGTCTAGGGGTTTTACACAATAACGCAACATCATCAATCATCACAGATTCAATCATAATAATATCGATAAGTGGTATAACCCATAACGCTTATCTTGATTCACAGATTCATAGATAAAGTAAATTTATCAATCACAAAGATTCACTATTACGATTCGATGTGGGTTTCGGATAACCAACTGGAATTCGACTCCCTGTCGCATAGAAATTCAAATGCCGTTTTACGGGCCAAGGGGTTTTCATATTCATACAATAGTATATTCATCACAGATATAACAGCTCAGCACAAAGCATTTCATATTACATAGCATCACATCACATATCAAATATATCAATCCATCACACAGCATTCAATAAACAATCAACCATCTTCAATTAAGATGAATAAATCGTGTGGTTTTAAATTCATCAACCACATAATTACTTTCATTAGTAATCTTTAATTATTAGTTTATTATCATTAATTAATTAAGCCTTAATCACCTTCATTAATTAATCATTCCTTAATTAGTTATCTTAATTAATTAATCCTTAATTGTTAATTAATTAACACTCAATTACTTTTATTAATTAATTACTCCTTAATTAATTAATAATTAATTACAAATTAATTAACTTTAATTATTTATTAAATTAATCTGAATATTAAGTAATTAATTAAGTAATTACTTCTTACTTAATTATATTAACAAAATCATTAATTATCTAACCTTTAATTATTATTAAGTTAGAATAAACCATTCAAATTAAAGGTTATATTTATTTTAAACCATTTTAAACTAGGTTAATTAAAACAATTTATTCAAAACCCTTCTTAACTAATTTTAAAGCTTAAATAATATTCAATATTGAAGGAAAATTTGATTTAAAAAAATTTATTTTCAAAAACTTGATTTTCACTAAAAACTTTAATGCTGTTCTGGCCAACATCATCAATCCCGAGAAAAATAAACTCGTTCTACCCGAGTGATCCACCAGGCCAACCCCAAGCTTCGTTGCTTCGAGAAAAACGACCAATTTCCCAAGCTTGGCTCAGAGTTTCCACCTTTCTTCCCCAACACCTCAAATCGCTGATACCAACCGATGCACGTATACGTGCACAACCACGATGACCATCGTCGATCGACGATGAACTCACTAGAACATCACCAACGATCTCCAGTATTGATTCGAACAACCCAATTTACCTAGGTATCTCTGATTCTAAAATCGAGCTCCTAGCTCCACCTAGAAGCAACCCGCATTGAAAAAATGCGATCGCCACGACGATCCAAGCGAACGAAATCCTCGTCTCTTTGACCTCGGCCTCATCATCGACCCGCGCAGCTAATCCCCCAGTCGCAATGTCTTTCGGTCTCTACCAGCCTTCCTAATTGCCTCGTGAATGTCGTCGACGAAATCGAGCACTTAAATCGTAAATCGCCAGGAATCTCCAACCACCATGAATAAAAAAAATTCTTGCAATTTTCCCATAATCTACAAACATTCCAGCACCTCCATGCCAATTTTCAAACTTCGTAAATGAACCGATCATCAGAAAATCGCGAAATCCCATCCTTCGTTCAACCCACGATTAGACCCTTAATTTGCAACTAAAAATTCTAAATTTTGTTGTAAAAATCATTACTTTCAAAATGTTTTTAGATGATGAAATCCAAATTCGAGTTCATGCAAATCGAAAATGGTGTAAAACATTGAATTTCTATTGTTTTCTACTTCTAGACAAAATCATTCCTTTTATCTTAAAAATATATTTTTAAAATTCAATTATGATGATTTTAAACATGTTTTATTTAAACATTACAAGCCAGAAGGGATTGAGGAAGATAGAATTGGTTTTAGAACTTAATTAGTCCCTGAATTTTTAACAGAGACATTTTCTTCTTGGTTCCAGATACATGCACACCATTACATACACATACAGGCATGAATAAATATATATTTCAGCACATTTGATTCATAACTTTCCACAACATCACATGTAAACCAGTGATTCAACAAATTCAGGCTTAAAAATGGGTTTACTCACCTTGATCAGGAAAAACAGAGAATGTTTCTGGTTTTAAAACTTGAAGGCTGAAATTTTTGAGTTGATCGTTGAGTTTTGATTTGAAAACTAGATGTTTGAATTTCTTTGTAATGATGAATCTTTGGTTCTTATTTGATTGTTGAGTCGTTTTTCACTTGTTTGAAAATTTTCCCCTTTATTTTGCTTCAGACTTCTGACACTTCCAAGTTTTGAAGCTTTGCTTGTTTCAGGTTTAGAATGTTTTAGAACAGACATCTGAAACTTTGAAAATCTGGAGAAATGTTTTGATTCGCAGGTTTTGTTTTTAGAGTTTGCTTTGAAAATTTTCTGATTTGTTTTCTTCTCAGATTTGTTAAAGTCTTGAAGGTGAATAAAAGAAACGGGAAAGAGAGGTTTAAGGTATTATATTGTTTCTATTTCCTTTTTATAAATTTTTCTTAAAAATGAAAACAATAAAATGACACTTGTCCCATTTAATTATGAGATTATTACACTTGTTCATTATAGGTTAAGATTTTAACATTTATTAATTCATGCATAAGAATTTAAATAAACTTTTATAATTACTTTTCTCTTATTTATATAGTTACATTTTTCTTCTTTATATAAAGACATTCCTTTTATATTTATACAACCTTTTAAAAGAAAAAGTTTTAATACTAATTTATGAAACTATACACATATGTTAATATATTTGAATCCAAAATTTTTTTTACTTAAGATATTATTTTTTAAATTCAAATACAAGTTCGAATTCAAATTTAAAGTCAAATTCAAATCTACTCATAAATATATATACATATATATTTAAATTCAAGTAATTCTAAAACATTTATTATTTTGAATTCTTAAAGTCAAATGAATTTTACAATCTTATTTTTATATATACACAAATCAACACTTGTTTTATTTATTTGAAAAATTCAAATTTATCCCAAAATTTACATTAATCGCTAAATTTAATTTAATTCAAAATTGGGATCGTACCAATGTAATGCTGAGAAGTATGAAGGAGAATGTCCGTAGTCGAGGTGGCAATAATTCTGATGGTAGTGGGGCTCAGATTGATGATAGAGGGATTTTGAGGATTAATAATCGGATTTGTGTCCCGAATGTTGATGGTTTGAGGCAGGAGTTACTTCAGGAACATCATCAATCCAGACTTTCCATTCATCCTGGTGTGGCAAAGATGTATCAGGATATGAAGAAGCTTTATTGGTGGATGGGTATGAAGCGTGATGTCTCCATCTTTGTTAGTAGGTGTGCGACTTGTCAGCAAGTCAAGGCGGATCATCAGAGACCTCTGGTTTGTTGCAGCCTTTTGAGATTCCCAATTGGAAGTGGGAGAATGTTTCTATTGATTTCATCGATGGGTTACCGAGATCTAGGAGGGAAAATGAGAGCATCTGGGTTATTATGGATAGACTGACCAAATCCGCTCATTTTATTCCGATCAAGTCTACCCGTTCGGCTTTGAGCTTATCTGAGATTTACATGAGGGAGATTGCTCGACTTCATGGGGTTCCTCTTAGTATTTTTTGTGACCGTGATCCTATCTTCACTAGTTAGTTTTGGAAGGCTTTTCAAGAATCTTTCGGTACTCTTCTGAATCTGAGTACTGCTTAACATCCGCAGACCGATGGTCAAACAGAGAGAGTAAATCAGATTCTAGAGGATCTTCTTCGTGCTTGTATTTTTGATTATGGAGGATCTTGGGAAGATCATCTCCATTTTTTTGAATTCACCTTTGACAATAGTTATCAGGTATAAATTTCAATCCTCCGTTCTTATCTTATCTTAATCCTTTATCTATCTCATTTTATCTTTTGTTCAGGCTAGTCTTAAGATTTCTTCGTTTGCTGCTCTTTACGGGCGACCTTGTAGATCTCCATCTTGCTGGATTGAATCCGGCATTCGTTTGGTTCTTGGTCCTGAGATGATTTTGAAAGCTTTGGAGAAAGTTGAGGATATTAAGAGGAAGTTAAGGATTGCTCAGGATAGGCAGAAGAAGTACGCTGATCGTCGTAGAAGGAGGTTGGAGTTTGCAGTCGGTGATCTGGTTTTCCTTAATGTCTCTCGCTTAAGGAATGTGGTTCGGTTTGGGCATAGAGGGAAGCTTGATCCTAGGTTCATCGGTCCTTTCCGCATCTTGGAAAGGTTGGGTCTCTTGCTTATCGGCTGAATTTGCCCAAGAAATTCGTTGGAGTACATAATGTATTCCATGTATCACACCTTTGTCCCTATTTGCATGATCCATCTCTTATTATCCAGCCTTCTGCTTTTGATAGTTTGGATATTGAGCCTAATCTGACTGTCGAGAGGAAGCCACTTTGTATCGTCGATCGAGGTAAGAAGCAGTTAAGAAGAAAAACTGTCAACATGGTCAAAGTGCAGTGGAGCACTGATGAACGGGTTTTCACTTGGGAGACGGAGGAGAGCATACATGCTTCGAATCCGGAATTGTTTGTTTCAGGTACTTTTGCTCTACTATCTTATCTTCCTTTGTTTTCCCTTCTTTTTTCCTTTACGAGGACGAAAAGTTTTGAGTGGGGGAGAGTGTAACAACCCAAATTTTTTAATAAATATTTTTATTCATTTTATTTAAAACTTTGGTGTTTAATTATTTAAAAATTGAATTTTTGAAATTTTCCTGAATTAGTTATAAATCATTTGCCCAATTTTATTAAATATAAACAATTTATGGAATTTTAGATTTGGGTTAAATTTTGAATCTAATTGAAACTTTAAAAATTTAAATTCTAACTTCCAATCTTTTATTTAAACTGTATATTTACAACATCTGTTTCTTTTTTTGCCATTTAATTTGGATATATACTTTGTAATTAAGTAACAAACAATGTTGTAAAAAGCAAGTAATCTATACGTTTAATTGTATATGTTCTACATCCGTTTTCATAGTTAAGTAATAAACGAATCAAAGGGATATGTAACAAATCAATTTGTAAATCAAGTAATAAACAAAGTTGTAAATAGAAATTTATTTATACGTTTTATTTGATACGTTCTATATCTGTTTCTTGTTTATTTCTCTGATGATTATATATATGGTATGTTATTTATTGAATTATTTCGTTGACATATATTTTATTAAATAAATAGGAAACAAATAAATATAAAATACGTTACTTTGCTATTAATTTTGGGCATACGTTTCAATTTATTTCTTGCCTTTATTATGCACTCCTCTTTGATTCTCTTCCTTAGCCATTCAAAAATTGTTGCCGTGCATTACAACAAAAAAAAAATTAAAACCCTAGCCGCCTATTTTCCTTGCAATTCACGTATAATATTTCATCCCATTCTACTTTTCCATTTGCTTCTCTTGATCTAATTGGAATAAAATCCTTAAATTTCTCTAGCATTTCAATTATTTGTTCCCTACCGTTCTTTCCACTTTATCAACGTGAAATTTCCTTGTTAAGTACAAATTCACATACAAATAGCGTACCGCATATCATTTGATTCTCATCTTCTCGGTTGAAGCTTCCTCCTGTTGGTAATGGCCTTCTCTCTCATTTTTTTAATTTTCTTTTTCTTCTTTCTTTGTTTTTCTTTTATTTCTTTTGTCTGCTCCACCAAATGCTCGGCCTATCCACCTTTCACGACCGGCCTGCATCCCTCCACCACCACCAGTACGGCCTCCCCCTTGATGTCCAGATCTGGTTGAGAAATTCATGTGCAGTTCACCACAATCCCATAGCATAGCCTAACCAATTTCCCTATATCTCCTACACCATCAAGTGAAGTCGCAGCCACCACCACCGCAGCCACCTCCTCCAGCCTACAACACCGCCTCTGACTTAGCCGCACCTCCAGGCGATGATGGTCTGACTAGACCGAGCCCATGTAACAGGCAGAGACTCCTTATGCTTAGGACCAAACCAATGAACCCAATTCCATTCACCACTTTGCTGTTGAAAATCACAGCCTAAATTCTTCAACTTCCCGCTGCCTTGCGAACATTTCAGACCTTGAATTTGGTTATGGCCGAGTTATATTGGATGTTGGTTGAGTCATGTGTGAAGGGGCTGAGCCACTTGTGTTCAAGTCATTTTATTTCACTTGTTTATCCTTTTTTGCTTTATTCATATTGTTGTATTCTTATGTGAATTAGCATACTTAGGTTTGATTTATTTTTGTTTCAAGATTTGAATCTGGTTGTCGTATCCTCTAAAATCTTATCGTGCCTCCTTGCGCTCTTCGATGTGTGGATATTGTTATTTTGAATCAAACTTCTAGAGTCGAAGAGGTGAGTATTCACGCTTGACATTCATACTTATAGAATTGTAAATTTATAGCAAGTGAAATTATAGAATTGTTATATCATGTTATACTTGCTTGTGATGTGAATTCTATGATTTAAAACCCTATTATAAACCTGTCACATCATACGCTATGTTATATGCTGTTATACTGTTTATTTATTTCTGTTTATCACACTGCAAGTTTCCTGTAGAGAGAATCACTATGGGTTGAAATGATACATACCCGAACGGACTTTAGAATAAGGAAAAAACATTAATGGCTGAAATGATAGGCCTGAGCGATTTTTATTTATTTCATTTATTTTATTTAACTTGGGATTGTGGGTTTGAAATGATAGAACCCAGATTTTTCTTTGTAAATTACGGATTGAGATAATATATTATCCATATCACTTGACCTAGGTTAGAAAATATTATACAGACCTATGGTTATTGTATATATATTTTTCTGGAAACTTTAAGTATTTTTAAAATTGTATATTACAATATTTTGATATAAATTGAAATAAAAATGATTTTTTATAAAGTATTAGTGATTTTGTACAAGTTAAATATGTTAATAAATGAATGGTTAAGTTGAAATCTGAAGTATAAATTTATTTTGAAATTTGCGATTTTGTTTAAAAATAGAGTTTAAGTTAAGTAAATAAAATATGATAATTGGATATAAATTTGAATTTAAAGTGAATTAATAAAGTGTTATTGAGTTTTCTATGGATTAAAAATGGTTGGATAAATGTATGTTTAAAAGTGTAATTTGAGATATAATTTGACTTGGAAATATGAAATTTGGTTTAAAATAAAAGTAAGTTAAGAAAATAAAATGGAAATGTAGTTTAATGTATGAAATGGTAAATTAAATTTAAATGTAAAGTAAATGCAAAGGATAGAAAATTGTACATTGACTCTAATAAGTGAAGCATTGAAAATTGGATATTGATTGGTGAAATTTTACTTTATAAAAATCATAAGTTAAAGAGTATTTAAATGAACATTTTCGAGTAGAAAAATATGATTTTTATATGTTAAATAGGTTTAAATTGAAATTTAATTATTGCAGAAATTTTATTGAAATCTGAAAATTGAATTAACAGCACTTTAGGAATGCTATAATTTCTGAAGTTAACTTAAAAATTGTTGTAAAGGATATTACAGCACTTTGTAAGTGCTACAGTTGATGCAAATGAGCTAAAGGCTAAAATTAAATAAGGGTTATTGCAACACTTGGCAAGTGCTATGGTCGCGGAATGAAAACTAAAATCTAAAACTAATAAAAGGCTACAGTAGCACTTGATAAGTGTTGTAGTTTGCTGAAATGAGATTTTTCCATGAAAAGATGAAATTTCAATGTTTATAGTTTTACCGAATAAATGAACTCAGAAAAGGCTAAACTTTTGGGAATTGAATATTTTATTTGTAAGTATAATAATTTCACTTTTAGATAGTTTAAAATGAAGTATTTTGATTGAAATATAAACTATTTTTGAAATTTAAAAACACGGGTAATAATAATGTTGGTGGTTAAAGAGACCGGGATCGGATACGGGCATACTCTCTGTCGATACCGAATACCACTTTAACAACCGTGTCCACGGTGGAGATTCCAGAATGAAGTAGGATGGTTGCGAAGTTCTGTTTAGGTATATACGTGGACCCGACTCCCGTAAGTTGGCATAAGGTGGCTAAAACAGGAGCGATTCTGGGCCAGTGGGGTAGCCCCTCTTATCGAACACACTCCTTCATATGCCATTCTATTACCTTGTGATTGTTTGGTGCGCAACTTTGATTTTGAGAGTGTAGCTCGAGGTGGGCGGTAGTAGCAGCTATGCGTCACCACCATAGTCTGGATAGTAATTGGTATATCTACCCTGGCAATGCCTAGTTGTGCCGTGTCACCTACCATAGCGAGCCTTGCACGAGTTTGGTTTTCTCCGGTAGCCCGTGGAGTATCCTTTGGTGGCTTCCCGATCAGTAGGGACTATGATACTGGCTGGACCATTGGGACTATTACGTGTTAAGGGGAATATTGGGTCACTCCTTAATGCTATTTAAAAGTAAGTTTATTTTACTAATAGACACTATTATAATAGCGAAATATTACTACATAGTAAATAGTTTAACGGATCCTTAGAGGATGGGCGGTCCCAAGCATCCTTTAAGTTACTCGTACTTTATATTACAGTTCACTTGAGTTAGTTTATACTATATAAGTATGTATGTCCTGACTCGAGTGTTTGTGTTTATTTCTTACGCTCGGGTCAGCCTGAGTATCAGTTTGGACTTCATTTTCTAGAGCTAGGACTGTTAGAGATCATCTTTATCGAGCTGCTATCTATTTTCTGTTCAGTCTTTTATCTTAGCCTACGTAATTGAGACAAATGAATTTGGGATTTTCTGTGGTTGTTTCAAACTGTATTGGTTTTAAGACTATGTAATTCGTATTTATTTTGAGACTATGTTGATAGTGGCTTCATGAACCACTATGGTATTTTATTTCCGCTGCTAGTATTCTGATTTCTATGTCCGTGATTCTGTGATTTTTATTTCATTTGCTCCATTTTTTAATACAATCTATTTTTTTGAACTATTCAAGTTTGACATGTTTTAATTTACTGTCAATTTTGAATGGTGCAAAATAGTGGTCGTTACAGGTATCTTGGGTATGTCGACATGCCAAAGGAAATTTTGGTGTTTTGTTTTTCTTTTGAAATTAACTTTTACCTTATATTAAAACTATTTTTAACTTTTGTAAATATACTTAACTATAGTTAAAATACATAAATAAATATAGATAATAATATTTTGGTATATATAAAATTTCACTATAATTTTATACTCAAATCTACGTATAAATATTAAAAGTTAAATATATTATTATTAAAGATAGTTTAAAACCAAGGATAATTTTGGTTTTGAAATTAAAGATTATTTGGAGGCTAAAAATATTTAAAATCAGGATAGATGTTTTTGATTCTTTTAAAAGGAAGGTTTTGAAAATATTTTGAAAACAAGATATAATTTTGTAAAATCATTTTGAATAAAAGTTAGCGGATACAAAACAATATTCCACTAGATTTTTTGTAGGTTACATCCTACTTAGAGTTCCATCCCTTTAATGGGCTCGAAGTGGATTCCATTCCACGAATAAATTGGATTTTAAGACGTCAGTGCTTTTCTAGGAGTTTTAAAAAAAATCTAATTAAATTGCTTATTATTGAAATTTTGAACTCCTGATATTCTTGATACTCATGAGTCTTCAATCTTGATATGTTGAATCTCTATATTGTACAGTCTTCATTCTTGGTACCTGCATGGTTAAATCCTGCATATACATATATAACTAAACTATAATGTTAGTATTTATATTTTATAATCGTCTTCTAAAGTTGTTGTCATCAAAACCATCCCCTCAGGGACTAACATAGGGGGCCAATATGTTCATTGCCCTACGCGAAACTGTTCTCTAATATGTATAGTTGAAAGTTTTGAACTTCTTCAATATCCATATTCATCAAAAAGCATTGTTATTTACACTATATCTTACTAGTTATTACTTGTATAAAATAATTATGTTTAACTGAAAATACACAGTAGTTAATATCCTATTTATTCTACAACACTTTGTCCACCTGGCAATCATTTACTGTTTCATTGGCACTACCTATCCCTTTAATTTTGGCAATACGTGGTCCAAAATCTATAATAGTCAAAAATCCAACATCGGTTGATTTTTTGATTGCAACGTACGTTTTGGTATGCAGTGTGAATGTGAATTTAATGGCATATTATTCAGATTAGGCAAGAACAAATATAAGTTTGGTGTAAATACTAAATAGCACTACTCTTCATTAATCATCAATCAAAAACCTTCATTGTTCCTCTTGGCAACATAACTTCTGACATTGGATCTTTACACATCACTCAAGCTTCCTGCATACCTCTATCGAAAATTGGTAGTCACCATTTCAGTCATCTTGCTACCTTGGATGTGGATTAAGTTAGATATACCATCTTCAAAAACGTTGACATCAAGGAAAGTGGGATAATTCCTGCTTTTTCTTCCTTCCCCACAATTCGGTGTTGTGATACTAAAAATGCGTGATTGCAAAGCAAGCCAAAAATGCTTCCACTCTATTCAGAGTGAGAAGGGAAATCTAATGTAAAAAAACCCAAAGTAGATTGCTTCAATTTCAAAAAGAAATCCTGGAGTTACCGAAACTGAACAACTAAAAGATGCATCTAGAAGATAAGGGTAGATGTGAGATGCTCTGCAATCCTGGACTAATGTTGACTATATGTACAAAAACTTCATTCTTAATGGCCTGTGATGACCTGTATGACTACTACAACTCGAACAAATCAGCAATAAAGACCCAGGAGGCTCTGCAAAAGAAGTATGGTGCCGAGAAAGTTGGGCAGAGAAGTACCTAGTCAGCCGCTACCTCAGATATCAGATGACGGACATAGAGATGCAGTTATATGAATTTAAGAAAATTGTGCGTGGAATCATCTCCAAAGGTATGACTTTAGATGAATAGCTTCAAGTGGTTGTATTAATAAATAAATTACCTCCTAGTTGGAAAGATTTTAAAAACATCTTAGACATAAGACTAAGATTTTCTTAAAAAGTTTGATCATCAAGCTTTGCACAGATGAGGCTCGGAACATGACTCGAAAGACGGAGTGCTTAATGTTTTCAACAATAACACGAAAAAAATCATAAATGCAAATTTAAAACCCATAATGAACAAAACCGCAACAATCGACCTCGTTAGAATTGGAACCCTTCAAAAAACCAAAATAGATAACAACTAGCCCCGCTAATGAATATCTCTTGACAGTTGTTCTTATATTACAATTGTGGAAAACCAGCCATATGACACGCAAGTGTCGTAACAAACCAAATACTGTACTGCATGCTAGTACGACTAAAGAAGTCATGGTAATGGTAAAAAATTGAGATCAACCTAGTCAATGGATCGGACGGGTGCTGGTTAGACATTGGCGCTTCTCGCCATGTCTGATATAATTGTGATATGTTCAAAACATATACTGTCGTTGATGGTGTGAATATGTTGTTGGTGGACTCTTACACCACTACCGTTGCTGAAATCAGTAATGTGGAGCTGAAATTTACCTCTGCAACGATCTTATTACTGAAAGATGTAATACATACTCTAAATATAAGAAAGAATTTAGTGTCTAATTTTTTATTAAATAAAGCTGGTTTTACTCAACTCTTGGGTTTGATTTGTACACCATCACTAATAATGGTGTTTTCATTGGAAAAGACTATGATGTAGATGGAATTTTTGGTTGAACCTCGATTATAATTAAAGTTGCTAATTCTACTTATATGTTTCGTGATTTTAATATTTGACATGCTAGATTTTGTTATGTTAATAGACGACTTATTCATAACAGGGTAACTTAGGATTAATCCGTAAACTATCAATGAATGATTCTTATAAATGTGAATTTTGTTGCCATAGTAAAATAACTAAGACCCCACATAAATCTATACTTAGAGAGTCGAAACCTTTAGATTTAATTCATTTATAAATGTAAACCTGATGGTACATTAACTAAGGATGGTAAACACTACTTTATTATATTTATTGATCAGTTTCGATTTCACCTATGTATATCTCATGAAAAATAAAAGTGAAGCATTAGATAAATTTAAGTTATTTATCACTGAAACTGAAAATCAATTTAGTCATAAAATTAAAAGATTTCATAGTGATAGAGAACTAAAATATGAATCTAGCTTGTTTATTGAATTTCATAACTCACATCACATACTTCATGAAAAAATTGCATTTTATTAACCATAAATGAATGGTAAAACTAAAAAATATAATTGACATTTACTGAATTTGTTATAGCTGTTTTATTGAATTCTAATGTCTGCATCATATCGGTAGAGAGAAATTTCGTTAAATGTTTGTTATGTATTAAACATGGTTCCTATATCTAAGAGCAAAATTTCATCTTTTGAAATTTTGAAAAACCATAAACCCAACCTATCTTATTTTGGAACCTAAGGCTATTTGGCATTTGTTCGTATTCCTGATCCTAAGAGAATTAAATGAGCATGTAGAGCATATAAATATGTTTTTATTGAATACACAATTAACAACAAAGCATATAGGTTTCATGATTTAAATGCTCGTGTTATTATCGAATCAAATGGTGTTAATTTCATTGAACATAAACTTTATTTAAATTGAGAAACATCAAGGGCACATCCACTGCTAATTTTTTAGTAATTAGGAGTAATGAACATACTGAGAAAATAGAAATTGAATCTAGTAGAATTAAAAGAGCTAGAATGATTAAAGATTATGGTCCAAAATTTTATGCTTATATACAGGATCCTGCGAATCTTAAAAGAAGCTTTGTTTTCTTTAGATTCGAAACTTTGACAAGAAGCTTTTAGTAATGAAATAGAATTCCTCCAGTCTAATAAAACATTGCAATTAGTTAATTTACCACCAGATTGTAAAATTATAGATTGTAGTAAGTGGATAGTTAAAAAGAAATTATAACCTGTTGATACCATTGATAAATATAAGGCTTGTCTTATAGCCAAGGAATTTAGGCAAAAGGAGAAAATGTCAAATTTTTGATACTTTTTCACATGTTAGCAAAATAACATCCATTCAAGTGTTAGTATCTCATGATGTAATTTATAATTTATCAATTCACCAAATGGATTTTAAAATATTTTTTTGAATGGTGAATTAGAAGAAGAAATTTATATGGACCAACATGAAGGTATTATTACCCCTGGTCAATAACATAAAGTTTGCAAATTAGATAAATTCCTATATGATTTTAAAAGACATCTAAATAATGGTATGTAAAATTTGATAAGTTATTATATTACATGGTTTTAAAGTAAACGAAAATGTATTTATTATAAATCCATGAATAACATTTACACCATTGCATGCTTATACGTGGATGATTTACTTTTATTTGGTTAAAATATTAATGCCGTGAATTTTGTCAAATTCATACTGTGTGCTAATTTTGATATGGAAGATCTTGGAGAAGTGAGTGTAATCTTTGGTATTAAGATTACTAAGTCTAGAAAGTGAATTTTGTTAGATCGGTCTCACTATATTAAGAAAATATTAAATAGATATAATTACTTTAACTGTAAACCTCCTAGTACACCATATGATTATAGCGAAAAACTTTTTAAAAAGACCGATGAAGGCGTAAGACAGTATGAACGTGCGAGCATTATTAACAGCCTTCGGTATGTCAATGATTGTAATAGATATGGCATATCCATATCCTGGAATTATTGTAATACCTTATATTTTGAAGTGCTATAGTATAATAATAAATTAATAATAAGAATTTGTTAGTTGTTAATCAATAGATTTTGATTGAACGAATTACTTAAGGGATATTTGATTAATTAAGTGTAAAACCCTATAAAAAGTTAATTAAGTGGGCCAAGATTGTAACGACCTGCCTTTTTGGACAGTTTAAAACCGACCATCATATACACATGTCGATTCCAAACCATTCAAAAGGGCAGATGGTTATTGGGGGTAAATAAGAAAGAAAAGAAAGAGAAATAAAGGGAATGAAACAACACAGAATCTCGCAGCGGAACGATAAAATATAATAGTCAAATAAACAGTCCATGAAGCTGTTTACTATACCTTGATTATTATTTATACAACATTTATCAGAGTTATACATATACAACAGAACAATTAAAATAATGCAGCAGATAGCATGATGCAAGGGTAATAATATTAATAGTATAACGAATCTTCGTCTTCATCCTCCAGAATAGATCTTCAAAAATCTGAAAAACTCAGGACTGACCCGAGCGTAATGAAAAGACAAAACACTCGAGTCAGGACTAAAATATCCTTATGAAAGTTAAATCAATCGTAAATAAATATGAGTGTAACGGCGTCAGAGATGTTTACGGGGTTTGACATCTCATATCCAGTGTCAACGTGCGTGCAATAACTTAAGAGCTGTTACGGGATTTTCCATCTCTCAAGGATCCGTTAAACTATCTACTGTGTAGTAATGTACGCTAAGTAGATAATGCCTATCAGTAATATAAAGTATCAAAATAGCATTAAGGCATTACCATAATCCCCCTTAACACATTTTTATAATGCCATAGTCTATACAGCACTGTAAGCCCTACCGTAAACTGGTGGTTATCAGAGGGTACCCAATAGGTATAACACAAAACAAAACGTAGTGGTCGCAAATAGGATAATCAGTATGACAAGGTACATGAGGCAATACCAACTAGGATACTAGTAGTTGCGTGATCCGGACTGATGTTGAGCATAGCCAGCAGCTACCCCAACACCGCGAAACAACACTCCCAAATCAAGGGGTGCACCCAAATCGCATCACAAATGTAATAGATATGTTATCGAAGAAGTGTGTCCGCTAGAGGTGGCGAACCTCAATGGCCCGGCGCAGCTCCTGTTTTAGTCATGTCAGGGGTCATCCAATATCGTTCCCTTTCTTCAGTAACCGCGTTCACCAAACCATCCACTTCATTATGTATCAACACTCCCCGTATAATAGTTATTAAAGGGGTTTTCAGTATCGACAGAGAGTATGTCCATATCCGATCCGGGTCTCTTTAATAACTACGTATTATTACACCGTTAGCTCTTTTACATTTCAAATCGATTCATAATTGATATCAAAATATCATGTTCGCTTCAAAAATCAAATCCATTTCAAATATCATCGTATCTATTCAAATGTAAGATTCCGTTTCAAAATCTTTTTCCGCATCAATATCTCATTTCGATTTCAAAATCATTTCAAAATTCAATTTACGTTGCAACTTCATTTAGCTCAATTCGTATTTAAATTCAAGATTTAAATATAAACATTTCACCTTATTAACCAGCTTGAAATTTTTAGAAAATAGTTTTAAGTAGTTTAAAAGTAGTTTAAATAATTAAAATAGTTAAAAATACTTAAAATCTTTAAAATGGATTTAAAATAGATAAATTAGTTTAAAATAATTTAAATTGGGTTAAGTAGATTAAAATAGTTTAAGTATTCAAAATGGTTTATAAAACATAGTAATTTGGAAAACAAATTAAAACAGCTTCAAAACCAATCCATTTCAATTATAACTTCCCAATTCAAATAAATTTCAATTTCCAATTTACCGATTCAATTTCGATTTCAATTCAAATCAATGTCAACTTTGACTTCAAATTTATTCAATTTTACATTCACCTTCAACTTATTCAATTCCAATGTATAGCGATTTTTAGCTTGATTTTTCAAAATATCAATTTTTAACACTTAACAAAATTTTCCTTCAATATTTAAATTTAAATCCCACTTACAAATATGATTCAATTTCAAGCTCAATTTCAAATATCATTTTATATCGCTTTTACTTAGCAATATTCAAAGCTCGAATTAAGGTTCAATCTTTTAAAACTAATAAATTTTCAAACTTCAATCATAACCAAATTTTAAATTTCAAAGTCTCAACTTAAATCATTTAACAATTTCTTTCAACCAAAATTTATTTCAACATTCCTAACTCAATTTTTCGATAAATTTGATTTCTATAAATTTGATTTCTATTTATAACTTTTAAATCAGAACATTTAAATAAATTTCAAATCGACGATTTTAAATTTTTTTAATTTAGCCAATTCGGTGTCCGTATATAATTTTCTATCCTATGGCCAAGTAATTATTTATTTAAATTAAATGTCATGGATGAGTATATATTACTTAAACCGATCACAGTGTCATATGTATGCATAACAGTATATATAAGCAAATAGACATCCAAACATTTAAATATCAACCAATAACATCCATCAAAATACATCATCCAATGGACAATACAATTCATGGCAGTTTTCATAGTTATCAATGTCAGGTAATTTAATCGCAATTCAATTTTAATTTCAATTTAACTATCAGTTTAATTTTCAACGGTTAATTCAAATGACAAGCTATATGAAAATTAAATTTTCTCAAACAACGACAAATAAAATCATAACACTTCATAATATCAAATTTAACTAGCATGAAGATATTTAGTACGTTGTGAGCGTTATAAAACACTCACCTTGATTTTTACGATTTTAAATCAAATCGAACGACGTTCGATTTAACTCAAAATTTCTATAGCTCCAAACGACTCCAATCCAATTCCATAGCGTAGTGCTCGTCCATACGATCCCAACGCACTTCGTCTCATCAGTTTTCGATCTCGCAGCAAAAAGTTATGTTATTTCAAAGTTACATGAATTATAATATAAATAAATTAACAATTTCTTTTATTTTTTCTCATAACCTAATCACATCCGTTGATTTCCATCCTCCACCCATCAGGTCGCACCCCTCTTCTACCTCACGTACGCGTTCACGCTCCAGGTAATACACGCGACTAAGAACCCATCCAAGCCAAACTAGGGCTCCAAATCGCGGCCACCACGAGCATCTAAAAGTCGATCAGAGAGTGCCATATTGAAGCTCGCCTCGAAGGGCACCACCGCCCAGCAACCGGCCAAGCTCGGCCCCCCCTAGCATCTCGAAATACGCGCGCAACCATGCGACTTTGCAGCCAATTTCTCGATGATCCAAAGCTCCAAACACGATCATAGCCGTTGAACTTCAAGATCTCTTCATGCTCTACAAGTTTCATGTTGGAAGTTTGTTGTATCGCTGCACGGATTTGAAGAAATTGGAGGAGGAAGATCTGTGATTTTTGGCCATTGGTTATATAAGAGGCGGCGGCTGATGGATAAAACCCTAGTTTATTTTCTTTTGCAAATTTATTAAGACAAGGGGCTTATAAAGAAAATATTTCAAGCTAACTTCTACATACGATGGAATTAGGACTTGAAACCTATTCCATTGAGTTTAAACTTATCGAAAACATTTATTTTGATATATGGAGTGACCCGTTTTCGTTGGTAAAACAGGCTTTTTGGGTCATTGTTGTCAATTCAAATCTATTCGGGTGCTACTCTTTCACATCGGGCGTTGCCCATATAAATAGATTTTCCTAACCCTAGCAGCCTTTTTATTTCTTATCACTGTACATACAAATCTGTCTGTCTATTCCTATCTTCTTCTTCCAATGGCAGAAACCAATTCAGATTTCAAATCTTAAATTCAATTTCCAGATCAATTTCCAAAAATCAAACTCCTTAAAAGCCTATCATATTACATACCGATTCGAAGCTCTTGATGAGCGCAAGCTCAATTTGCAGTTTGTTTTTCGATTTGGGTCCCTTGTGTCCAGAATGAGATGAATAATCTCGATCGTTCAATTGGAGGATGATCAACGACGATGGATAGTCGAACAGAGGGTATGGTCGCGTAGAGGGTGGCACGCGGAGTGCATCTACGCTGTTTGTTGGGTCGATTTATGGTTGGATCGTCATGAAAAACTAAATAGGGTTTGGATTTATTTCGATGGCGGATGCCCTATTGGATGGCGATCGAAGTAGTTAAGGGATCGTTGATGGTCTTAGAGGGTTGCGAAGGTGAAGGCGGTTCCTCTAGTAGTGGTTGGCGTGGCCAGGATCGACTACGGAGGCGCATTCGATTAGGGTTTCGCGGCGGCCACTGATCGACTTTGGGTTCAAATGGTATATCGGGTACGTGTTGCACGTAACGAAAGAATTATTACAATGCCCTTTTAATTTGATTTAATTTGATTTAATTTAATTTGAATTTTGAATGTTCTAACGCACGTAACTCTTGCATACGAGCTCGGATTCACGTGCGGTTTCCACCGCCGCGATCGTTTCGAAATTCCGGACATTATGAAAGTAGTTTGGACGAATTCTGAGACTGTCGAATTTTGGGCTTTTATTTGGATTTCAAATCGATTTGAAATTAAAGGAGAGTATTTTAATCCACTCATAATTACTAAATTATTTTATTTTAGTTAATTTAAATTTATGGTATGTTTTGAAATTTGATTGATTGATGCTTGGTATATTTAAATCTTCATTCTAGGTAAATTTTGTTGGAACTCGATTTTGATTATGATAACCTATATAAAATATTATGTGTATACTAACCATCTTTGCAGGAGATTTATTGCAGATTCCTTTTCAGATGTTTAAAGATGAGTATTGTGTGTCTAGAGTCTGTACTTTACTTAGAAATTTGTTAAAATCTCTCTTTGAACGATATATATATATATATGTATATATATATATATATATATATATATATATGCACACACATGCACATACATGTACAAAAGTCTACTCTCAAACGTCTGATACTATTCATTTAGAAGTCTGAATGATGAAACTTGAAAATTGTTTCACAATATTCAGACGTCTGAATGGCAATTTTCAGACGTATGAATATAGTCAAATTTTGCCTAAAAGCTTGCTGTTTGCATTTCAGACGTCTGAATATTTCCAACTGCTATTTTCTTGAAAGGACACTTCTCTTCACCAAGTGAAACATTTTTAAAATCAATAGTTGCATCTGTTCTTTTCAATATAACTTTTCATCTATAGTTTCAACTCTTTATATACTATAAATAGATTATAGAATTCAACAAACAATTCACCGAATTTACTTTTAGCATTCTTGAATTCTCATCTATTTTCAAGCTTTCAAATTGCGCTCAAATTGCTTACATACCTTGATCTTTAATCACTTTATCATCCACAATTCTCATGGCACATCACACTATATATCATAAAGGAGAAGATTATAGGAAGATTGTACTTAATTGACTTATCAGTGTTATTTAAGAACACACTACAGTCAGATACATTTGTCATTTGTAAAGAAGTCATGTTCGAATGCTTAGGCAGTTGAAGTCCTATTCGGTTTCTTAGGCGGGCGAAGTTATGTTTGATAGCTCAGGCAGTGTAAACCTGTTCTTCCGGGTTAAGTGAGGGTTGTTATAGTTGAAATTTCAAAAGGAGTCTGAGATTGGACGTAGAACGGAAAGTTCGAACCAGTATAAAAATTCCTAGTGTGCTTGTTTTATTTTACTTATTCACATTGCTATAGTATCTTAGTTTATTTCCGCACTAGTATAGTATAATTCCATATAGCACGATCCACATTGTCCTTTTCATTTGGTATCAAAGAAAGGTTTCATCTAACCGTAAAATAGTTATTTGATTCATTGCTAATATGGACAATAATACTAGCACTATAAGCACTAACACCAGTTTTATAGAAGATCAATCCACTACACGACCTTCATTTTTCAATGGTTTGAACTATAATTATTGGGCTCTTTGTGTGAGAATATATATGCAATCAAATAGTTTTGAATCATGGAATATCACACAAAATGAATACATTCTTCCTACAGGAGAATATTCCCATTGACAAACACACAAAAATTAGATGCTACTGTCAATGCTAAAGTTATGAATATGTTATTTTGTGCACTGGACAGAAATGAATTTAATCGTATTAGCATGTGTCAAACTACTTATGAAATATGGAGAACACTTAAAATCACTCATAAAGGAACTAAAAAAGTAAAACAAAAAAAATATCCATGCTCAAAAATCAGTTTCAAAATTTTAGAATGAAACAAGATGAATCCATCAATGATATATACTCCAGATTTCAAGATATCTATCATTCACTATTAGAATTAGGAGAAAAGTACACTGATTTTGATATTGTATCAAAAATCCTAAACTCTTTAACGGAAAAATGGGAGAGAAATTTTTTAGCTATTGAAGATGCTAATGACCTCTCTACCATAAAGCATGAAGAGTTAATAGGAAATCTAATATCCTATGAAGTGAATTTGTAGGCAAAATGAGTATAAGCACAAGACAAAAAGAACATAGCTTTCCATGCTGAAGAAGAAAATGATGAAGATTCAGATGAAGAAGATCTAGCATTCATTGCCAAAAAGTTCAAAAAGTTCTTGAAATTCTCGAAAAACAACAGAAACAATGAAAAAAGGAACTTTCCAAGCAAACCATCATCTTCAGTTCTAGAATGTCTTAATTGTCATAAGAAAGGTCATATGCAGAAAGAATGTCCAGAACTAGTGAAATACTTCAACAAGGGAAGAAAAGATAAGAAAATGAAAGCATTTTCTGTTACATGCGATGATTCAGATACCTCTTCATCAGATAGCAGCAGTGACAGCAAAAACGATCAAGCTAATGTTTGTTTCATGGCTACCGAAAACGATGTTAGTAATTTTACCTTTGATGATATGATAGAAATAAATTCAGATCTAGTTGACACTCTCATAAATCTCAAAAGAAAATATAAGGAGACTCGTGAACATCAGAACAAAGCAAAATTCGAAAGAGATATGCATAAAGATGAGAAGAAAATACTATAGGAAGAACTTGAAAAATTATAAGAATCATACACTAATATTAATTCTCAACTCACTTTTTTGAGTCAAGATATTGAAACTCAAAAAGAGAAGAATGACGCTCTTCTTTTTGTAAATCACGAATTAAAGACAAAGGTAAATTTGATAGAATTCGATAATACAAGTCTCAAAACTAAGTTATATAGCATTACCAAAAATGTTTCAAACTTTAACAAAGGAAGAGAAACTATATCTAAAATTATTGATAGCTTTCAATATGTTTCAAGTAGGAAAGGATTAGGGTATGTTAAGAAAACCAAAGCTCCACCTAAAAAGAAAATTATGAGACATATTAATCCTACTGAAAAACGATCAAAAAGGAATAACATAAGAGTTTAGGTTTCTAAAGCAAACAACGGTTTGAATAGGAAGAAATATATTAACACCTTTTTAGAAACTGTTCATAAAAATAAAAATTACATTTTCATATGGGATACTGAACCCTACTGGGTTTGGTTTCCCAAGACTTAACTCTTAGGACCCTATTAAAAAAGGTGGGTACCAATGCTATATCATATTTTTTTGTAAGCCCCACTCAATAAAAGAGGAAAATGGATACTCGACAGTGGTAGCTCAAAACATATGACAGAAGACAAAGATATGTTATCAAATATTACTTACTCAGATGGAGGCTCCGTCACATTTGGAGACAACTCAAAAGGCTATATCATCAGCAAAGGCGATGTGAGCAACAACGGTATTTCAAATTTACCTCTTATTTCAAATGTTTTACTAGTCAAAAATTTAAAACATAATTTACTTAGTATCGGACAATTGTGTGACAAAGGATTCAAAATCACTTTGTTTGAAAACATATCTAGTATTTTTGATCAAATTCTTATCTTTGAAGGAAATAGGGACAGAAATATCTACGTTCTGAATATGAAAATAAACATAATTCAGATATGTGTTTAATAGCCAAAGAAAATGATCCTTCGTTATGGCACAAACGATTCTGTCACATTAACTTCAAAGCTATAAATAAGCTTTCTAAAAATAATTTCGTAAAAGGTCTACCAAAAAAGCATTTTAAAATTGATCATATTTGTGATGCTTGTCAATTAGGAAAATTAACTTAGTCATCTTTTAAATCAGAAATAGTTATTTCAACTTCACAACCACTTGAATTACTACATTCGGATTTATTTGGACCAACACAAGTACAGTCCTTTAATCACAGTAGATATGCGTTTGTAATTGTTGATGATTTTTCTAGATATACTTGGACTATTTTTATGAAAAATAAAAGCGATATTTTTGATAATTTCAAAACTTTTGTCAAAAGAATTCAAAATTTTAAAGGATTAAAATTCAAAAAAATAATGAGTGATCATGGAGGTGAATTCAAAAATGAAGCCTTTGAACATTTTTGTAAGAAGAAGGGAATATTCCATAATTTTTCACTTCCTAAAACTCCACAACAAAATGGAGTTGTAGAACGTAAAAATAGAACCTTACAAGAATGTGCAAGGACTTTATTAAATTCAAGTACGTTACCAAAACATTTGTGGGCTGAAGCAGTTGCAACAGCTTGTTATATTTTGAATCGTGTTTCTATTCGAACACTAACTAAGAATACTCCTTATGAACTTCTTAATGGTCGAAAACCAAATATTTCTTATTCTAAAATTTTCAGTTCAAAATGTTTCATTTTAAACATAAAAGTTCAGGTTGGTAAATTCGATGCAAAATCCGATGAAGGAATCTTTATAGGATATTCAGATCGAAGCAAAGCTTATCGAGTTTATAATAAAAGAACCAATATCATCGAAGAAACACTTCATGTGTCCTTCGATGAAAATTTTAATCAAATGCCAAGTATAGGAGATGGTGAAGAATTCTCTGATAATATCACAAATATAGAAATTTATAATCCTGAAAATAATGAAAACATGGTTTATAATAACAATGAATTAAGATCTCCACCTAGACTATTAAGGGATCATCCTTCTGTTCCTGTCATTGGAGAACTCAATTCATCTATTAGAACAAGAAGTCAATTAAATCAAATGGTTCATGTAGCTTTTCTTTCTCATATTGAACCTAAAAATATTGAAGAAGCATCCACCGATGAAAATTGGTTAATGCTATGCAAGAAGAGCTAAATCGATTCGAAAGAAATGACGTTTGGGATTTAGTTCCAAGGCCTAGTGATCAATTAGTTATTGGTAAAAAATGGGTCTTCAAAAATAAAGCAGATGATCAAGGAAATATTACTAGGAATAAAGCTAGATTGGTTGCACAAGGATATAATCAAGAAGAAGGAATTGACTATGAAGAAACGTTTGCTCCAGTCGTTAGACTAGAAGCAATACGAATCTTACTAGCCTATGCATGTTTTATTATTATGGTACCCATTTCATTGTTGATTGCCATTATATATCCATTTGTTCTCTTGATTGTTGAATAATTATCTGGTATCTTTTAACCAATAGTCATCAGACATAATTCTTCTCTTGCAAAACAACATGACCTTTTAAAGAATGAAGTGACTTTTCAAAATAACTAAATATAATTTAAAAAAACAATATCATGATGATTCTGTGACATATTCATATGAAAATAGTGTTAATAATTTTATACAAAAAATTGCCATTTTAAAATTTTTCAAAATTCAGATTATGAAAACTTTGCTCTGATATCAAATGTGAGAAATGCGGATTACGGATCTTAAGGCTAGGATAAACACTAGAGGGGGGTGAATAGTGTTTTAAGGAATTACTAAATCTTTATGAGTTTATGTTAATTTGAACACAAATGTATGCAATATTCAGAAACAGATATGATCACAGAAACAAACACAGATGTAGAAATAAAGTAAAAGCAGCAAATGAAAGAACGCATCGGATTTTATACTGGTTCGGAGTTACCCTACATCCAGTCCCGTACACAAGTACGGATTTCCTTTCATAAGAAACTGTACAATTACCCCTCGATTTCAAGGCCATGAGGTACACCACTCCAGATTCACAATTCTCTGGGTAGAGATACTTGATTTCAGGGGCAACAAGTTCACCCAATTGATTTCCTAGGCTACAATCACACCTTTTCTCGCTTGATTGATTTCCAAGGCTACAATCACACCTTTTCTCGCTTGATTGATTTCCAAGGCTACAATCACACCTTTTCTCGCTAAATTGATTACAAAGAAGTCTATAACTCTGAATAGCACTGAGATCTTGTTGAGATAGTGATAGAGAATCAAATTAGAAATGATATAGTTAGATTCAATGTTGATTTCGGTAGAGTAATGGTAAGAATATGTATAAAGAAATGTGGAAGAAGAAGAGGAGTGAAAACCATAAAAATATGGTTAGAAATTCATTGAAAACAGCCCATATTTATAGAAGAGCAACAGCCATGTCCATTCGAGAAAGGATATGACGAATAGACACTTCTTTTGAAATTTAAATTTTGAATACAATTGCCACTATCTCGACATGGTATTATAACAACCCAAAATTTTTAATAAATAATTTTATTCATTTTATTTAAAACTTTGGAGTTTAATTATTTAAAAATTAAATTTTGGAAATTTTCCTGAATTAGTTATAAATCATTTGCCCAATTTTATTAAATATAAACAATTTATGGAATTTTAGATTCGGGTTAAATTTTGACTCTAATTGAAAATTGAAAATTTAAATTCTAACTTCCAATCTTTTATTTAAACTGTATATATTTACAGCATTTGTTCCTTTTTTCCATTTAATTTGGATATATACTTTGTAAATTAAGTAATAAACAATGTCGTAAGAAGCAACTAATCCATACGTTTTATTGTATATGTTCTACACCCGTTTTCTTAGTTAATTAATAAACGAATCAAAGTGATATGTAACAAATCAATTTGTAAATCAAGTAATAAACAAAGTTGTAAATAGAAATTTATTTATACGTTTTATTTGATACGTTCTATATCCGTTTCTTATTTATTTCTCTGATGATTATATACACGGTACGTTATTTATTGAATTATTTCATTGGCATATATTTTATTAAATAAATAGGAAACAAATAAACATAAGATACGTTACTTTGCTATTAATTTTGGGCATACATTTCAATTTTTTTCTTGACTTTATTATACACACCTCTTTGATTCTTTTTCTTAGTCGTTTAAAAATTGTTGTCGTGCATTACAAAAAAAAAACTTAAACCCTAGCTGCCTATTTGCCTTGCAATTCACGTATAATATTTCATCTCATTCTACTTTTCCATTTGCTTCTCTTGATTTAATAGGAATAAAATCCTTAAATTTCTCTAGCGTTTCAATTATTTATACCCTGCCGCTCTTTCCACTTTATCAACGTGAAACTTCTCTGTTAAGTACAAATTCATGTACAAATATCTTACCACATATCATTTGATTCTCATCTTCTTGGGTGAAGCTTCCTTCTGTAGGTAGTGGCCTACTCTCTTATTTTTTTATTTTCTTCTTTCTTTGTTTTTCTTTTATTTCTTTTGTCTGCTCCACCAAGTGCTCGGCCTGTCCACCATTCACGATCGGCCTGCACCTCTCCACCACAACCAGTACGGCCTCCCCCCTGATGTCCAGATCTAGTCGAGAAATTCATGCGCAGCTCACCACAAACCCATAGCATTGCCTAACGGATTTCCCTATATCTCCTACACCATCAACAGAAGCCGCAGCCACCACCACCGCAGCCGCCTCTTCCAGTCTGCGACGCCACCTCTGATCTTAGCCGCACTTCCAGGTGATGATGGTCTGACTAGACCGAGCCTATGCAATAGGCCGAGACTCCTTATGCTTAGGACCAAACCAATGAACCCAATTCCATTCACAACTTTGCTGTTGAAAATCACAGCCTAAATTCTTCAACTTCCCGCCACCTTGCGAAAATTTTAGACCTTGAATCTGGTTATGGCCGAGCTATATAGGATGTTGGTTAAGTCGTGTGGTGATGGGGCTGAGCCACTTGTGTTCAATTCATTTTATTTCACCTGTTTATCCATTTTTGCTTCATTTATATTGTTGTATTCTTATGTGTATTAGCATACTTAGGTTTGACTTATTTTTGTTTCAAAATTTGAATCTGGTTATCGCATCCTTTAAAATCTTATTGTGCCTCCATGTGCTCTTTGGTGTGTGGATATTGTTATTTTGAATCAAATCTCTAGAGTTGAAGAGGTGAGTATTCATGCTTGAAATTCATACTTATATAATTGTAAATTGATAGCAAGTAAATTGTAGAATTGTTATATCATGTTATACTTTCCTGTGATATGAATTTATGATATAAAACCCTATTATAAACCTGTCACAATCATCCGCTATGTTATATGCTGTTATACTATTTATTTATTTCTGTTTATCATACTACAAGTTCCTTGTAGAGTAGAATCACTATGGGTTGAAATGATACATAATCGAACATACTTTAGAATAAGGAAAAATCGTTATGGGCTGCAATGATAGGCCTGAGCGATTTTTATTTATTTTATTTAACTTGGGATTGCGGGTTTGAAATGATAGAAACCAGATTTTTCTTTGTAAATTATGGATTGGAATGATATATTATCCGTATCACTTGACCTAGGTTAGAAAATATTATATAGACCCGTGGTTATTGTATATTTATTTTTCTGGAAATTTTAAGTATTTTTAAAATTGTATATTATAATATTTTGACATAAATTGAATTAAAAATGATTTTTTTCATAAAGTATTAGTGATTTTCTACAAGTTAAATATGTTAATAAATGAATGGTTATGTTGAAATTTGAAGTATAAATTTATTTTGACATTTGCAATTTTGTTTAGAAATAAAGTTTAAGTTAATTAAATAAAATATGATAATTTGGATATAAATTTGAATTTAAAGTGAATTAATAAAGTGTTATTGAGTTTCTATGAATTAAAAATGGTTGTATAAATGTATGTTTAAAAGTGTAATTTGAGATATAATTTGACTTGGAAATATGAAATTTGGTTTAAAATAAAAGTTAAGTTAAGAAAATAAAATGGAAACGTAGTTTAATGTATGAAAAGGTAAATTAAATTTAACTGTAAAGTAAATGCAAAGGAATAGAAAATTGTACATTGACTTTAATAAGCGAAGCATTGAAAATAGGATATTGATTGGTGAAATTTTATTTTATAAAAGTCATAAGTTAAAGGGTATTTAAATGAGCATTTTCGAGTAGAAAAATATGATTTTTATATGTTCAATCGGTTTAAATTGAAATTTAATTATTGTGGAAATTTTATTGAAATCTGAAAATTTAATTAACAGTACTTCAAGAATGATATCATTTCTGAAGTTAACTTAAAAACTGTTGTAAACGATATTACAGCACTTTGTAAGTGCTGCAGTTGATGCAAATGAGCTAAATGCTAAAACTAAATAAGGGTTATTGCAACACTTGGTAAGTGCTGTGGTCACGAAATGAAAACTAAAATCTGAAACTAATAAAAGGCTACAGTAGCACTTGGTAAGTGCTACAGTTTGCTGAAATGAGATTTTTCCGTGAAAACCTGAAATTTCAATGTTTATATTTTTACCGAATAAATGAACTCAGAAAAGGCTAAACTTTTGGGAATTGAATATTTGATTTGTAAGTATAATAACTTCACTTTTAGATAGTTTAAAATGAAGTATTTTGATTGAAATATAAACTATTTTTGAAATTTATAACCATGGGTAATAATAACATTGGTGGTTAAAGAGAACGAGATCAGATATGGGCATACTCTCTGTCGATACCGAAAACCACTTTAACAACCGTGTCCGCGGTGGAGATTCCAGAATGAAGTAGGAAGGTGGAGACGTTCTGTTAAGGTATATACGTGGATCCGACTCCCGTGAGTTGGCATAAGGTCGCTAAAATAGGAGCGATTCCGGGCCAGTGAGGTAGCCCCTCTTATCGGACACAGTCCTTTGTATGCCATTCTATTACCTTGTGATTGTTTGGTGCGCACCTTTGATTTTAGGAGTGTGGCTCGAGGTGGGCGGCAGTAGCAGCTACGTGTCACCACCAGTCCGAATAGTAATTGGTATATCTATCCTGGCATTACCTAGTTGTGTCGTGTCACCTACCATAGCAAGCCTTGTACGAGTTTGGTTTTCTCCCGTAACCCGTAAAGTTTCCTTTGGTGGCTTCCTGATCAGGAGAGACTATGATACTGGATGGACTACTAAGACTATTAATCTTAATGGGAATATTGGGTCACTCCTTAATGCTATTTAAAAGTAAGTTTATTTTACTAATATACACTATTATAATTGGGAAATATTACTACATAGTAGATAGTTTAATGGATCCTTAGTGGATGGACGATCCCAACCGTGCCTTAAGTTACTCGTACTTTATATTACAGTTCACTTGAGTTAGTTTACACTGTATAAGTATGTATGTCCTGATTCGAGTGTTTGTGTTTATTTCTTACGCTCAGGTCAGCCTGAGTATCAGTTTGGACTTCATTTCCTGGAGCTAGGACTGCTGGAGATCATCTTTATCGAGCTGTTATCTATTTTCTGTTCAGTGTTTTATCTTAGCCAATGTAATTGAGACAAATGAATTTGGGATTTTCTGTGGTTGTTTCAATCTATATTGGTTTCAAGACTATGTAATTTGTACTTATTTTGAGACTACGTTGATAGTGGCTTCATGAACCATTATGGTATTTTATTTCCGCTGCGAGTATTCTAATTTCTGGGTCTGTGATTTTGATTTCATTTGCTCTAATCTTTATTACAATCTATTGTTTTGAACTATTCAAGCTTGACATGTTTTAATTTATTGTCAAATTTGAATGGTGAAAAATAGTGGGTCGTTACATCTGCTATCAGAGCTTTGGTTTTAAGCAAACCATAGCCTGCGGAGCAAAAACTCATTAGAGATAGGGTAGAAATACCCTAGAATGAGTGAAGTCAATCTTAGAATCCTTTCTTTGTGAGAGAATGTATTTTAAAGTGTAAAATGATTTTTAAAGGATTTTCAAAGAAGTATTTTGATATAAACTTTCTTGTTTGAAATCAAATTTTTCCGACTACTTCTTTTCCTTTCTCCATCTTATGTAATTAGGTCCTTTGTTGAATACCTTTTCTTGTTGAGCTTTGTCTTATCTAATCTATCTTGGTCTCTATTTTTCCTCTGTCCCTAAATTCATTCTTGATTTGTCAGGATGAATCGAGGAAATGCTAGAGGTAGGGGACGTGGTGCTGCCCCTGCTCCCGCACCCACTGCCCCAGTTAGGTTCACTATGCTTTGCAAGGAATACACTGAGCTTGGTGGCACCAAGTTCACAGGATCTGGGAGCATAATTGAAGCTCAACGGTGGTTGAGAGATTTGGAGAGAATCTTCTCCGGTCTTGAGATCATGAATGCCCAGCAGCGTCAGTTGGCGGCTTGGCAATTGAAAGGAACAGCTTTGGATTGATGGCTGTCTGTTATAGCTCACACCCGTGAGGCTGAGATTTCTTAGGAACAATTTAGGTATCCTTTTCTGTTGTTCAAGTTTGGTTCAGTTTCCTCCCTTTTGAAATCTGTCTTATATCTCTTATCGTGCTTTAGGGATGCTTTTCTTGTGAAATGGATGCCCGAAGCAGGAAAGTCTCATCTGTATCGGGAATTCATGGATTTGAAGCAAGGTGATATGTCCTTTGCCGAATATGAGAGGAAATTCAATGAGTTATCGCAGTATGGCCTTAATCTGATAGACATTCCTCTCAAGAAAAATGAGAAGTTTATTGCTGGTGCATGTCCCGAGTACTATGATTGCCTCATTACCCACGTGCATGGTCCTTTCACCTCTCTGATGGACATGGCCATTAGCTATGAGAATCCTACCTCTGTGGATCCTCTAGCTGCCCGTTCTGCTCCATCTCGGTCTTCTTCTGGTAGTTCCAAGAAGAGGAAGCCCAACTTCCACCATAGGAGGAACCAGAACTGGGCCCCAGGGTTGGGATCATCTTCTTATCTCAGAGGCAGCCGATCGACCTATCGGCCATTACTTGCTACCGATGTGATCAGAAGGGGCATTATGCTAATAGTTTTCCTACCTTAGGTGTTGCTATTCCTCCTCCAGCCCATTTGGCTGGGCGCGACCTATGCCATATTTGTCTACAACCTAGACATTTCAAGAAGGACTGCCCTACTCAGAAGAAGGGAAAGGCATCAGGTATTTTTGTTGTGACTTCTACATCTTCTCCAGCCCCATCGCCTGCACCTGCTCCGGCTCCTAGTGATGACCGAGGTACACTTCAGGGCATTTTTACTTTGTTTAAATCTCATGTTCGTGTTTTATTCGATACTGGAGCTTCCCATAGCTTTATTTCATTGGATCTTTGTAATAAATTTAAGTATCTCCTTTCTCCCGAGTTTGCTTCTGTACCTTTATGTGTTTCAAATCCTATTGGGAGTCCTGCAAATCTTAGTAGAATTTGTAAGCGAGTGAAGCTTCTCTATTTTGAGCACTGTTTCACTGGTGATTTTTATGTCTTGGGTTTTGATTCTTTTGATCTTCTACTTGGGGGTGATTGGTTAAATAGGCATGATGCCCATATCTCTTGTAGTTCTCGAACTGTTTCTCTTGAGGACGACTTCGGAAATTCTCTGGAGATCAGTGTAGTTTGTCCCAGGATTTTGCTGGCAGCTTTATTTATTCTCTTGATGCATCTCCTGGTGATATTCATTCGACCCCTGTAGTCAAACTCTATCCCGAAGCATATGGTGAAGTCACTTCTTTACCTCCTAAGTGGGAAATTGATTTCTGTATCGATCTTATTCCTGGAGCTCGACCTGTAGTTCTTCCATCTAGAAGGATGGCACCCCGTGAGAAAGTTGAGTTAAGTAAGCAAATTCAGGACTTGTCCTCTAAAGGTCTGATCAGACCTAGCTTTTCAAAATGGGGAAAAGCAGTGGTTTTCGTCACCAAGTCTGATGGTTCTCTTCAGATGTGTGTTGATTATAGGGAACTGAACAAGCTCACTATGAAAAACAGATATCCTATGACTCGCATTAATGATATGTTTGATCAGCTCTATGGAGCAACTATTTTCTCTCAGCTTGATCTTGCCAACAGTTTCCACCAGCTTAGAGTTGCGGAGGAAAGCATTCCTAGGACTGCTTTCCTACTAAGAATGGCTTCTATGAATGGTTAGTTATGCCTTTTGGCTTAACTAACGCTCCTGCTTTCTTTGTTGATTTGATGAATCATGTCTTTCGTGATGTGCTTAATAAGTTTGTTCTAGTCTTTTTTGATGATATCCTTGTCTTCTCCAAGACAAGAGATGAGCATGAGTCGCATTTGAAATATGTTCTTGAGAATCTTCGAAATAATCATTTGAAGGCTAAATTCTCTAAATGCCATTTCTGGGAAGAAGAAGTCCGATTTCTCGGGCATATTGCTTCTAGTGATGGAGTTTCTATTGATCCAGTCAAGATCGCTGCGTTCAATGTAAGTCCTTCCTTTCTTCTCCTCCCTTAATTTGATTATTCTATCTTTTCTATGGTCCTTAATCCCCCTATTCTGTTATAGGATTGGGAAACTCCTAGGACTCCAATAGATATTCGCAGTTTTCTGGGCCTTCTCGATTACTATCGGAGATTCATTGGGAACTTTGCTTGGATTTCTGCACCTCTCACTGCTTTAACTCGAAAGAATGCTAGGTTTATTTGGGATGATAAGTGTAATGCTGCATTCAACAGTTGAAGCTTAAGCTTACTTCCGCACCAGTGCTTACCGTTTCGAATGGAAATGAGGGAATAACGGTATACACTGATGCATGTCGCGAGGCTTTGGGAGCTGTATTGATGCAAGATGGGAAGGTGATTGCTTATGCTAGACACCAGCTGAAGACCTATGAGGCCAATTATGCAGCTCATGATTTAGAATTGGTTGCCGTAGTCTTTGCTTTGAAGCTTTGGAGGCATCATCTCTTGGGTGCTAAGTTTGAGCTCTTCACTGATCATCAGTCTTTGAAGTTCATCTTCACCCAGAAAGATTTGAATTAGAGACAAGTTCAGTGGCTTGAGTTTCTAGCTTCTTATGATCTTGACATTAACTATACCCCTGGGAAAGCTAATGTTGTGGCGGATGCTTTGAGTAGAAAGAAGGCCCTATTGTGTCAGCTTGTTGTTTCTTCTCCTCTTTTGGATCGTATCATCGCTAAGCAGGATGGGATGTATGTGACGACCTGAAATCGATGCCCGACAAACGACATCGAAATCTGTATCGCGGGATCTTATAACAACATTAGATGTAAATAAACAGCGGAAACAAAATGAATATCATTGATCATAACACAGATACAACTTTGATACAATATCCATTACAACATTGATCACCAATATCAGAGTGATATACAAAAGATACTACAACAAAATGACCACTCCAAAGCGGAACAATAGAGACTTCAAAGAAAAAGCTTCCAACATACATCAACTTCGATAAGGTCTTCAAAAACTCCAAAAAAATCCAAGCACTTTGAAAGATTTCCAAATCCAAAAGCTTACCATAATCTGACATCTTCCAAAAGACTTCCGAATCCAAGCTAGCTCCAAAACACGGATAACCTGCTTCTAGGTTGCCCGTACGGAAAATTGTAGGCACCCAGAGTTTAGGAAGAGAACAATAAACTATGGGTCAATCGTGGGGCTGGTATGAGTAAACAAAAACATTTGGCTTCAACAAAGAAGTTAAAATCAAATTCGCAATGCTTTTGAAAATGAAACTATCATAAGGCCTCTCGCCACACACACAATACAAGCGCACACTTGGAGAAGATTTCTCCTTATGACAGTCAAAAATGCTTCATACGCGAAAACCATTTGATATTATTATTAGTGCATAGTGCAGAAAACATTTCGAAAGTATAATATTAATCTTAGCCAGCATACACCATTTCGTCGTATGCCTATTATATCTGCCATTTTCAATAGCAGGTTACCGCCACATTCCATGGCAGGTTATGCAACTAAAACCATACAGGGCGCGTATTGTTTCCTTGGATTTCCAACAAATGGTCAGGCAAAGGAACTTCCTACACCGAATGTGTATGCCTCTGGAAGGACGCCCCCGAGAACCTAACCGGATCTCTGCTAACACAAAGCCTTATGCTACCTCACGCTTTAACCAAGCTATAACATAGGTAGCTACCACACAAGTATGCCATCCCCGGTAATTACCGACCTTTATCCGAGGCGCCTCTCAACCAACAACCATACAACAATAAGTATGTAGCAACCACAGAGGTTAAATATCTGGGCTCCATACCATGATATCACATTTTATCCAGAAGAAAATGGACATACCCTAGGGGCGCGACCCCTAAAAATCTTGCTGTAACATTCCTGTTTCGACCATTTCCGGGGTGTAAGGTCCTAATGCAGTATCGTCCATAATGGTACGCTTTTTCACAAAGCCATGCTTCGATCAACAAATCTTCAGCAGCACTTCGTATGCCACATTACCAAATTGGGAATGTATCACTAGTACCATCAACTACAAAACCTCTGAGCTCGTACGTCTCAGAGAAGGGTGTTTAGCTAAGAGAATAAATCTCCGCCACCAAACAGAAATGTATTTGATAGAAACCAGCTTTACATCTTAAAGTGTAATGTCAGACCTGTGCAGTTAATGCTCTCGGTAGATTCAAAGCGATGGAGGTGCAAAAAGTCATAGCAGGGATACAGCGAGGATATAGCAAGATATAGCGGATGGCTCTAAAATAGCATATAAAACTCGTACTTAATATTTTTACAAATATATAAATGGTACTAAATGAAAAATTATCATTCAATTGAATTATAAATAATACATATATAATTTTAATAAAAACACGTCCGAATATACTTTAAATAAACGAAAAACTGTTATATAACATATTTAAATTCGGTAGAATATTAGAGTATTTTCATTTCTAAAAATATATCAAAAATTAAATCAAATAAATTAATTTCATAATTTTATAATGTATAAATGCAATTTTTCAATTCATTTTATTAAAAATGATATAGCGAAATAATGGCATATAGTGGGATATAGCGGGGATTTAAGCGGAAAGGCTATATTTTGGGGCTATATGGAAAAATCGTAGCGGTAGAAATCCGCTATGAGATATAGCAGGGTTGTAGCGGGGCATTAACTACAGTGTCAGACACACATCCATACAAGTCTGTTCCGGGTTCGAACAGAACCGAAGGCACTTCCAAAAAAGCCCTTACAATCCGGGTATCCCCAATCTCGATTGGACTCCCCATCACATATGGAGATCTCTAACCGTAGCTGCTCAGTGCAGAGTCATTCGATAGGTTATCCTATTGTTCTCAAAGACAACCAGTCTTTACCACCGTCTTCAAATGCTATCCAGTTCGTCGTATCACTATTCGGAATGGGTTATATGATACAAAGGTCCTCTCCGACTAAACCGAATAGTAAGCGCATTATTTAAAAATCATATGGATAATGGGATCTCAGTTAAGTCACAACTTATTATCCAAAACCTTTCTTTCAAATGGTTTAAACAAATTACAATTTCCATATCTTTTAAACAAAAAGATTCACTCCACAAAGTTCTCCAATCTTTTACAAAGATTCATTCATAGCTTTTCCAAAACAATTCCCCTTTCAAATCATTTATAGAAAGGTTAAAAACCTTTCTTTCAAATGGTTTTAAACAAATTACCATTTACAAATCCTTAAACAAAAAGGTTCACTTCATAAAGTTCACCAATCTTTCACACAGATTCATTCATTGCTTTTTCAAAACAATTTCATTTCAAATTTGAAATCTTTTCAACATAAATTGGAAATCCTTTCTATATATGAAAGCTATTATTATTTGAAAACAAATAGTTTTCGTTTCGGAAAATTCCTATTACATTTACAAAAGTTAAAGCCTTTCAAGTATAAAACTTGGGTTAAGTTCAAATTCCCAAACCAATACTTTTAAAATGTTTTAAAATCCATATAAACACATTTATAACTTATATAACCTTATTAGATCATAATTTCCAAACATACATTTCAATTTAAAATTTTGAATTCAAATTCAAATTAAAATATTAAATTTCAAAACTTTATCAAGTTATTTAAAATAATTTTATCTTTTAAAGCTCCTTTTCAAAAGCTTTTCACATCTAGCTCAAAACCTTTTCCAAAACAATTTGGATTCAAAATTCTTCTTTCAAAACTATTTCAAATATCCATGACTTAATCGATTTCCTCGTGAAATCCATATCTGTGCGTGTATTGTGTAGTCCAGGGGTTTTACACGATAGTGCAACATCATCAATCATCATAGATTCAATCATATCAATATCGATAAGTGGTTTAACCCATAACGCTTATCTTCATTCACAGATTCATAGATAAAGTAAATTTATCAATCACAAAGATTCACTATTACGATTCAATGTGGGTTTCGGATAACCAACTGGAATCCGACTCCCTGTCGCATCGAAATTCAAATGCCATTTTACGGGCCAAGGGGTTTTCATATTCATACAACAGTATATTCATCACAGATATAACAGCTCAGCACAAAGCATTTCATATTACAAAGCATCACATCACATATCAAATATATCAATCCATCACACAGCATTCAATGACAATCAACCATCTTCAATTAAGATGAATAAATCGTGTTGTTTTAAATTCATCAACCACATAATTACTTTCATTAGTAATCTTTAACTAATGGTTTATTATCATTAATTTCAATTGATTAAGTCTTAATCACCTTCATTAATTAATCATTCCTTAATTAATTATCTTAATTAATTAATCCTTAATTGTTAATTAATTAACTCTGAATTACTTTTATTAATTAATTACTCCTTAATTAATTATAAATTAATTAACTTTAATTATTTATTAAATTAATCTGAATACTAAGTAATTAATTAAGTAATTACTTCTTAAGTAATTGTATTAACAAAATCATTAATTATCTAACCTTTAATTAATATTAAGTTAAAATAAACTTTTCAAAATAAAGGTTATATTTATTTTAAATCATTTTAAAACTAGGTTAATTAAACAATTTATTCAAAACCCTTCTTAACTAATTTTAAAGCTTAAATAATATTCAATATTGAAGGAAAAATATATTTAACAAAATTGATTTCCAAAAACTTTATTTTCCCTTAAAACTTTAATGCTGTTCTGGCCAACATCATCAATCCGAGGAAAAAAAACTCGTTCTACCCAAGTGATCCACCAGGCCAAACCCAAGCTTCAATGCTTCGAGAAAAACGACCAATTTCCCGAGCTTCGACCCGAGTTTCCACCTTTCTTCCCCAACACCTCAAATCACTGATACCAACCGATGCACGTATACGTGCACAACCACGATGACCATCACCGATCAACGACGAACTCACCAGAACATCACCAACGATCTCCAGCATCGATTCAAACAACCCAATGTACCCAGGTGTCTCTGATTTGAAAGTAAAGCTTCTAGCTCCACCCAGAACCAACCTGCATTGACAAAATGCGATCGCCACGATGATCCAAGCGACCGAAATCCTCATCTCTTTGACCTTGGCCTTGTCATCGACCCACGCAGCTAATCCCCCGGTCGCGATGACTTCCGGTCTCCACTAGCCTTCTTAATTGCCTCGCGAACGTCGCCGACGAAATCGAACACTTAAACCCTAAATCGCCAGGAATCTCCAACCACCACGAATAAAAAAAAATTCTTGCAATTTTCCCATAATCTACAATCATTCCAGCACCTACATGCCATGTTTCAAACTTTGAAAATGAACCGGTCATCAGAAAATCGTGAAAACCCATCCTTCGTTCAACCCACAGTTACACCCTTAACTCGCAACTAAAAATTCTAAATTTTTTCGTAAAAATCATCACTTTCAAAATGTTTTTAGATGATGAAGTCCAAATTCGAGTTCATGCAAATCGAAAATGGTGTAAAACTTTAAATTTCCATTGTTTTTCTACTTCCAGACAAAACCATTCCTTTTATCTTAAAAATATATTTTTAAAATTCAATTATGATGATTTTAAACATGTTTTATTTGAACATTACATGCTAGAAGGGATTGGGGAAGATAGAATTGGTTTTCGAACTTAATTAGTCCGTGAATATTTAACAGAGACATTTTCTTTTTGGTTCCAATTACATGCACACCATTACACACACATACATGCATGAATAGATATATATTTCAGCACATTTGATTCATAACTTTCCACAACATCGCATGCAAACCAGTGATTCAACAAATTCAGGCTTAAAAATGGGTTTACTCACCTTGATCAAGAAAACAGAGAATGTTTCTGGGTTTAAAACTCGAAGGCTGAAAATTTTGAGTTGATTGCTGAGTTTTGATTTGAAAACTGGATGTTTGAATTGCTTTGTAATGATGAATCTTTGATTCCTATTTGATTGTTGAGTTGTTCTTCACTTGTTCAAAAAATTTCCCCTTTATTTTGCTTCAAGCTTCTGAAACTTCCAGGTTTTGAAGCTTTGCTTGTTTCAGGTTTAGAATGTTTTAGAACATATATCTGAAACTTTGAAAATCCGGATAAATGTTTTGATTCTTAGTTTTTGATTTTAGTGTTTGCTTTTAATAATTTTCTGATTTGTTTTCTTCTCAGATTTGTTAAAGTCTTGAAGGTGAATAAAAGAAATGAGAAAAAGAGGTTTAAGATATTATATTGTTTCTATTTTCTTTTCATAAATTTTTCTTAAAAATGAAAACAATAAAATGACACTTGTAAAGTCCTGCCTTTTTGTACGGTTTTAAATCGACGATAAACCACACACGTCAGACTTAAACCATACAGAAGGGCGGATTGTTATGGGTTAAATAAGAAAAAGCAGAGAAGAAAAAAACAAAATAGAATCTTGTAGCCGAACAATAAAATACAATAATCAAATATACAGTTCATGAAGCTGTTTTACAAAAACATTTGATTGTACTTATACAATATATATCAAAGTTACACATACCAAAAAGAATTATAATCGATGCAGCGGAATACAGTGTGAAGTGGACTAATATATGGTACATAACAGTAATAAAATCTTCACCGTCGTCCTCCAGAAGTAAGGTCTTCAAATCCTGAAATGCTCAGGCTGACCCGAGCGAATTAAAGGACAAAACACTCGAGTCAGAACTAAAAAACCTTATGTAAGTTAAATCAACTGAAATAAATATATGTTACGACGTCGGAGATGTTTACGGGGTTTGACATCTCCTATCCAGTGTCTAACTCAAGTGCAGTAACTTAAGAGATGCTAGGGATTCACATCTCCTAAGGATCCGTTAAACTATTTACTATGTAGTAATATATCGCTATTATAATAGTGTCTAAATAGTAAAATAAACTTACTTTTTTCATAGCATTAAGGGGTTACCCATATAGCCCTTAACATGTAATAGTCCCAGTAGTCCATCTAGTATCAGCGCATCTCCAGATCGAGAGACTACCCTAAATACTCCATGGGCTATGGGAGAAAACCAAACTCGTATAAGGCGCGATAGGGTAGGTGACATGGCACAACTAGGCAATGCCTGGGTTGATATACCAATTACGCTTCCGGGACGGTGGTAACGCGTAGCGCGCAGCTACCGCCCACCTCGAGCCACACCCCAAATAAAAAAAATCAAAAGTGGCCACCGAATCAATCCAAAAGTCAAAGTAAAATATCGAAGGGATGTGTCCGATCAAAGGTGCTACCTCGTTAACCTATTGATTGCTCGTGTTTTAGCCACCTTATGCCAACTCATGGGAGTTGGGTCCACGTATTTACCTCAAAGGAAACGCCGCCGCCATCCTACTTCATTCTGGAATCTCCACCGCGTACACGGGTGTTAAAGTGGTTTTCGGAGTTGGCAGAGAGTATGACAACTTTCGATCCCGGTCTCTTCAACAACCAATCGTTATTATAACACTGCTGTCTTTTCAAAATAGTTTATACTTTAAAAACCAGAATAAAATGTCCATTTCAAAAACATATAAATACGATATCATTTTCGTTTTAAAAACCCAAATCATTTTGATATCATTTTTATTTCAAAATATATCCTTTTCCAAAATCATAGCACTTCCAAAATCTATATACTTTGAAACAAAACATTTGAAATTATGACCCTTTTAAAACATAATACTTTGAAAATCATAACTTTGCAACATTCCAATTTCGATAAATCATTTCAATTTCGATATATTCCAAGGCTTTAATATTCCAAAATTCCAAAACTAAATTTGAAAATTTAGATTCAAAAATCAAATCTTCTATTATTTAGTTTTAAATATTTTACATAATAAATCCATGTTCATTTAAACAAAACTCAAATTTCAAATAACTAAATATTTTCTTCAATTCATTTATACTTGAAAAAAATCAATTAATTCACCTAACCCAAAATCAAGTTATAATAATTTATACCTTTAAATTTCTCAATTTAATAAATTTCACATCAACCTTTTAGGGTTTAATTCTTAAATAATTTCAATTTCAAATAAATCTCCAGTTTATCTCCTCGCCTTAATTTATTTAAATCATCATACACGCTATATTAAAATAGAATCTAGATACTTACTCACATTTATTTAAAAAAAACCAAACTCTATTATTAAACTTAATTTTTATTTGACAACTTATACATAGCTTAAATTCAAGCATTCAACTTATATAAAATAACATTTATAAAATCTCAAAAATCAATATTCATTAAACTATATTATATAAAATAATCAAACTTAATTATTGGGCAGCATATTTATAGCTAGAATCAATAATAAATTTGATGTTTATATAACATCAAAATCAATATTTATATGACCCATATATTTCTTTACAAAACCATAGATTTTATCAAATACATACATACATATATATATATACACACCGCGGTGCTGTATATAATTTTCTACCCTATGGTCAAGTGATACTGATATTTATCATTTCAATCCGTAATTTAAAATAAAAATTACGGTTATATATCATTTCAAACCACAATCCCAAATCAAAATAAATGCAGAACAACTAGCAGATTATGATGATATAAATAAGCATCCATTCATCCATCAACAGATCATACATCCATCACAATCATCATCCAAAATAACCAATCAATATCAATATATAACTGATGATATATAATAGGAAATTAACTGGCAGTTATATTAAATAATAAATTAAATAACAATCTAAATTAAATAAATGCAATTAACTGAGATGATGACTAAAAATATCTGAATCAGTCACAAATAAATGCATAATCACAACAAAATTTAGATTTAACAAATATAAGAAATTTTAGAGGTTGTGAGTGGGTTAAAACACTCACGTATTGAATTTAAATTGAATTTAAATCCAATTTAAACCCAAATTTGCACAGTCTCCAAATCCATCCAAATCAGCGCCAAAAGGTCCGGAATTCCAATACGATCCTAACAAAAAAAATCTTGCGTAAAATGGATATCGTATGGGAAAGTTATACGCATTAAACAATGTTGAAATTAAATTGAAATTAAAAAAAAGAGAACAAACTCACATCCAGGTGCCACATCACCTAGCCTCTCGTTTCCAGGAAAAAGAAAAACGCGCAACCCTCAAATTTCACGATCGACCACTGCAATACACGGCCGCCACCACAATCGACCAAACGCCGTCACCCACGGCCTTCAGGAACATCGTGACTATGCTCCCCATGGCCGTCGACCTCTCGGAGCCTACCGCCTCATCCATGCTTTGTCGTCGATCGTGAGCCAAAGCCAGCCGTCGCCAATAAACGTTAAACCCTAATTGAATTATTGCCTTAGATCCAACCGTCAGATCGAAAAATGAACACCGCCGATGAACTCCCCTCCGTTCCCTCTTCAAAACACAGAAATTGTTCGTCGATCCGTCGAGTGTCATCGATGCGCGATGAACGACCGTAAATTGTTCTTCGATTTTTGTACAAATAATGCATCGAATCAAAAAACGAGTTGCGGATCTGAGTTACGCTCTTCGAGAGCTTTGATATATATTTTTTCCAATTTTTTCTAAGGAGTTTGAGTTTTCAGCTTCGGATTTGATTTGGGATTGCAATCGGAATTAAGGTTTGTCTGCCACTGAAGTGAGGAGGTGAATAGAACGTATGGAAATGAGGAACAGAGGCTGCTAGGGTTTATAGCAGGATATATGCAGGCATGGTTGATATTTGAATGGATGGATAAGATAGATTTACGCGCTAATGCCAAAGTGGCACAAAAAGCCCGTTTCGACTCCGAAATGAAATTGGGTCGACCATATATCATAATAGATGTTTTAAATATTTTAAGCGCGATGGGACAAGTTTCAAGTCCAAATTCCATCGTATGAAGAAGTTATGCTAAAACAATATTTTTCAAATTGATTTCAATTGATTTCAATTTCATTGATTTCAAGGCGTTTCGAGTCCGTACGATCAAACGACAAGTCTGATCGTTACGAAACTTGAAATCCTACGATAATTCATCGTTACGGATCCGATGAAACTAGTTTCGTCGAAATCCGGTCAGTGGCCAAAATGGCTATTTTTATATTAATTAAATAAATCAAAAATTAATTAATTAAATCAAATTTCCAATTTCAATCCGAAAATTGACAAATTTCATCCCTTATGATTCCTCAATCATTTAGAATGATTTAAAAAAATTTAAATGTCACTTTAGAGATGATTAATTTATAAATTTCAATATTAACCCCAATTTCATTAAATTCGTAAATTATAAATAAAATTCCCAAAATTCCATTTAATTAAATAAATAAATAAATTATTATTCCATTCATTCCTATCAAATAGATGGATTAAACCTTGGATTCAAAACTATTACATAAATATTCTCACTATCATCTAAATTCCCATTTTAATTATTTAGTTCATTTAATTGCAATTAATCCTTTTATTATAAATTGAATCCGATTAATTTTTATAAGTTCCAATTAAACTGATTAGATTCAATTCCAACCCTTTAATTGAGTCTATTATTACTCTATAACACAGTTAACACTTGTCGTACATTTCATTCCATTAATATATTCAAATTTCATCTTCATTTCAATTAGTGTAATATTTAATATTTAATTCTACTTATTTGCAATAAATCCAATTATTTAACTGTAAATTCAAATAAATAAATAAATCCTGACTCCTATTCTTTTAATTCGATTAATTGTCATATTTTCATCTTAGGTACCATTTACATTGGTATATATCCTGATAAATTAACATTTTCCCAATTTATCTTTATTTCAAATTGCATAACATTTAATTCCAATTGCTACAAAATTTACACTTTTTATAATTTGGATTTCAATGGATTGATTTGTTTTAATTAAAATCTTTTTATTAAGTTCAATACTACTCTATAAACTTGGTTGCCTTGTTTTTCCCATTCATTACTTTAATATACCCAATTTAACAACTCCTAACCATTGTATTAAATTTCACACCAATATTACATTTATTTCCATTTATTACAATTTATCTCCAATTCCAATTAACAATATAAATAAATAGGTAACCTAAAATAAACATTACCGTTACTCTTTAGTCACATAAATAAGCCCTTATTACTTACAAATCAATGTTGGCATTCTTTTTCGTAATGCTAATTTCATTCACTCTATCTATTACTACATTTATATCCATTAAAGTAATATTTAATTAGCTTTATTCGAAATAACCGTTTATCACCAATATACTCTTTATAAGACTTGAATGGTTATTCTCCACAACAATTACCATCTATCTTATTATTTCACCCATTATTTATAATTAAAGTCTCAATTAAATTTATTTATCTTGATTTCATTCTTTTATTATATCATTTATTACTTTACAAAATAATCAACATTTCTATGAATCTTATTACATTTATATCTTGAAATTATTTCCTTAAACTCATAATTGTAATACCAAGTTTCATTTTAAATTTCAATTGATTCCCACTCACAGTTTAATAGCCTAAGTAAACCGGTAACAAATAATAACGGTCACTATTTGCCCTAAATCACATTTATATGTTTATAGTTTACAACAAATGTTGCAATGACTCATATGATATTTAATTTATCCAATTATCATTAAATTTATACTAATTCATTAATTTGTACAATATATCTCTGTTTCCTTAAAATAAATTTATGTTTCTGTTAAGTTATCATTCATACCTCCGTTACCATATTAATAATCATTAAAGTAACGTTTATTATCAATAACGACATTATAATTACTTAACATTTAAATGAACTTGATTTCCAATAAATTCATTGACCAACTAATTTAGGTAATTTATAATAATTGTTATCATACCCTTAAATGTACACTTAAGTTTATGTTACATCCAATTTATTACGTATTACTTTCTTAGTTAATAACTTTTGAATTTATTCCCCAATTACCTAATTTAAATCAATTATAACTTTATAATCTCTTTCAATTATTTCATTTTTTAACATTTACTTCAGTATAAATTATAAATTTTTTGTTTCTTCCTAAATTTAATTATAAAATTTAATTAAATTGACCAAATTTATTCATCAAAATTTACGGGTCGTTACACTCTCCCCCACTCAAAACTTTTCGTCCCCGAAAAGGAAAAGAAGGGAAAAGAAGAATTATGAATCAATATATTTTATTCAAAACATTATATTCATAATAATAGGTTTACATAATTGTATAAATTAAATAAAATATATAGATTTATAAACAATTAAATCTTTTATGTTCAAATTAATAAAGTTTGGAAAACATTTTTCAAAATATTTTCTAAGTCCAAAATTTATAATTTTTTTTTTGATAGAGTCTCCTTTGTACGGCAAGACTTAGGGGAAAATATAATATCAAAAATAACAATATACAACATATAATTTCCAACATAATATATCCCAACCCGGGAAACAATATAATAGCGATATAAAACTGTAATCTGAAAACGTACCTATTTGTCGGGCAATTAACGCTTAATTATGAAACCAAAAGCAGTAGCAATTGCTTCCATAACCTGTACTTCACTTATATAATCCAAAAGAGTTAATAATTATATAAAATGAAATATTTAAGGTTGTTTTCAACCACCAACAAACAATCAATACATACAACAATCACTTGCAACCAGGTATACAACCATCACATAGAAATCAACACAAATCAATCATTCATTTACATCAAACAAAACAAATAGTTGTTCGGGTTCAAAACTTTAACTTGTACAACATGAAAAATATCTACTAGTTGCACCATTTACTCCACAGTCTCTGATGAAGCTAAATTGATTATTCATACATCCAAACAATTTTAAAGTATCCTTACCTAAACAACCATAAACCAAAACAAAAACAATTTCAAACAAAAGATTTAGTTTATCCTTATGAATTCCATTCATACATTTGTTGTTTGATTTCTCTTTTTCATTCTTATAATATTCTATCTTTTCAATTTACATTTTATTTCTTACAGTTTCATTTACTTTTATTCATTTCTAACAAAATCTCATTTTCACTTATTCATATCATGGAATTTTCCTTTTTATTAAATTACATTCATTTATTCACTGCTTAATTTATTTATTTACAGTGTTCATCTTTCTGCTTATTTTCAAAATAAATAATTTCAATCATTTACTTAAGTCTATAATTACTTGCTTACAACATTTACCTTCTATCATATTTTATTATAGTAAGATTTCCATTATGTGACGACCCGAAATTTTTGAGCGTTTAAAATTTGAATATTTAATTGATTTTAAATATTTAAAAGTTAATTTTAACTTGATTTACGAATATCACAATTTATTTGATAATTAAATTTATTGAATTAAACAATTTGGAGTTGAGTAAAATATTGAATCTGGAATTTTATGCCTGTTAAAAATAATTTGAAGGCTTATAGAATTTATATTGATAACATTGAAGATAATAGAAGTTTTAAAATTGAATTTAACGGTAATTTGTTCGGTTTTGAAATTTTATATCGTTTAAATTGAATTTAAATATAGCCTTCCGAGGCACAGTCTCGGAATTCGGCGAAACCAGTTTCATTGAGACCGTAATATGGAATTATTATCGGATTTCAAATTTCGTATTGATTGGAGCTAGTGTGTGAGTGGACGATATAATAACGCGCTGGGAAAAATAATAATAAACTTAATTAATAATAATTTATTCAGTCAAGCTTCTCTTTTACGCCATCCTTTACTAGTTTAAACACGCTACCTATTCCTTTGTTCATATCAAGCTGTTCCTTTTCGTTCCTTCAAGAAGCAAACAGAAGAAGAAAAAAAATCAGATAATGGCCGATGCTTCCATTTGAAATTAAATTTGATTTTATGGCCGAACAATTTACTTTCCCCAAATTTTTTTTCCTTTTCCCAAATCATTCGTTCGCTCTTCCCAGACTCATCGACCTCTTCTCTGGCCATTACATCAACGCGACCTACCCTAATCCCTTCTATCTGTATAATGGATGTCGCCGCCTCACTTCACCGAACACTTCCAAGTTCAACACTTCTACTTCACTTCAGATCCGGATTCAAAAACCATCAGTTAAAGAAAAGGGGGCCAAGCTTTTCAAGTGGATTTCGCATCTCTCGCGACGGTGGTAGTTAGGGCACGCGTGCGGCATGGTTTGTCATGGCAGCGAGATGATTGGTGGAGTGCTTCGCGAGACCGTGGGGTTCCTCGTTCGCGTTCGAGCCTGGGGAGGTGGATTCATGTCAGTGCCGAGATTCGTACGAGTTGTTGAAGAGGCAGTTGTTAATGGCTGTAGTCGAGGACGCGACAACGATGGGAAAGAAGCAGGCTGCTCGTTTTGGATTTTGGTGGAAGGTATAAGATTTGATTTCAGTTCATTTTCGAATTGAGTTATATGTGTGTATAATTTCAAATGCAGTAAAGGAAAAAGTTTACAGAAAAAAAAAAGTTATGAAGCTAATTTTAAATTTAATTCAAACAGCCGTAGATAGACAGTGAGGTGAAAAAAAGAAGTTATGTTTAATTGCAGTAAAACAGAAGATTTTATAAATATATATATATATAGGGATTTTGAATATTGAAAAGAAATTATATAAATTAGATTTTAGATTTATGTACACAAGTTTTTAAGTAAATGAGGAAGTACATATATATATGTATGTAAACTTATCTATTTAAAAATATATATACACATGTCTTCACTAACTAGTTTATTGTTAATAATGTATGATGAAGATATTAACTTGTTGAATTCTTTTAGATACTAAAAATATTTTATAACAAGGAAATCAGCTTAAATTTAAATTATTAGTCTGGGATAAAAGCATTGAATAATTAAATTTATATGCGAAAAATTTAATGGTCGATTTATTCGGACGTTAATAAAAATCATCTAATGTTTATTCAAGGTCTAAATCGGGATGAAATCAAGCTGGATTGAAATGGATGCTAATAAAGTAAAAGGTGAGTTAATCTCACTCAGTTTAAATTTAAATTTAAATGATTAAATTTAAATAATTGTTTGAATGGTTGAAATTGATTGATTGATGTGCTACAGTATGATATATTCTGAAATTAGTAAATAATGTTGTGCTAACATCTGTGGATGCAGGGAAAACAGGTTGGAGGGATCCAACTGGACCCCTCAATATTTATTTAAATTATTTAATACCCTCTGTTGTGATTTATTTGATATCCTATGATGATCTTTATTGGTATATTGAATGCTATGGTTCGATTAGATATAACTGGGTATGATGAATTACCAAAAATATATGAATTGGATTTTTGTAAAATAATAAAAGAAGTGAAATTGTAAGTAAGATAATTATAGAAATTTGAATAAATTTTTAAATGAATTGGAAAGAAATTAAGTGACTTTAAAATTCTAGTAAATAAATCTTGATTTTAGAAAGGAAATTTGAATAAACAAAGAGTTAATGAATTATAATCTTCAGTGATATTAATTAAGGGAATAAAACAGTTATTTAAAATTTAAGATTTAAATTATTAGAAGGAATAAAGAAGTTGGGAAAAGCTGAAATCCGTATTTCACTTAAAAGGGGTTAAAAGCAAACGGGAAATTATAACCTTAATAATAAGTCCCTAATTAATGAATTTTAAATGAATTAAGAAAGTAAAGGAATTTATTTCAAATAAATAAACTTGAAATCAATTTGGGAAAAATTGATTTAAGTGATTGAAGTTGGAATTTTCTCTGGATAGCCAAGTACTTGTTTTTAAAGAGTAAATTTTTAAATATCAATTAAATGTTTTAAAATTGTTTTTTTTAAAAGAAAGAAAGTTTTGTAAATTTATTATTTCTAATATTTAAAGTCTCAAGTAAGTATTTTTCTTTTAATCTATTTTAGTAGTAATTATTAAGAAGTAAATTTGTATTTTATTTTTAAACGAAGAGATCTAGCTTTATATTTATTAAGTAACTTTATTTTCAAATACCCATACAGTATGTATTTTTAACAAATTATTGAAGTAGCTTTAATTTAAATGTTTTATAAGTATATATTTTAAAGTAAAGTGTTTTAAGTTATTTTTAAAATCTAGTTTTGTGCTTGGTGACTTTCAGAGGAAATAGAAAATATTTGGGAAAGTTTATTCTGAAAAGAAAGATGGTTTTGAAAATTGTTTTCAAAGGGTTGAAAATAGAAAATATATCTTGGGAAGATATTTTGAGGTTAATCAAAAATTTGGGAAATTATTTATTGTGTGATGGATGTTGTGAACATTAATTGATAGTTAAATAACCACTACCAATATTGGCCAACTGCGTTGATCGTTTCGAAGAGTCCGGGATCGAGATTTATTTCTCGAAAACCACTTCGATCCGGTTTGTACATTTCGTGCGAAAAACGTGTTTGGAGTCGAAGATGGAGCAGTGAAGTGCAAGGGCTAGTCGCTACTAATCCTGAGGATATTTCCAAAATGGTTGTAGTAGGAATAGTGCCTTCGGTTCCTTTCGAACCCGGGACGGACTTGTATGGACGAATGCTTGCGAAACATCGTCAGGTGGACGATGGGCATTCTAAGTGAAACGTTCTAAAGGTAACGCTTAGCCTCAAGCCTTATCAACCGGGAATGACTGAAAATCAGGGGATATGCAGCAAGGCTAGGTGGGTAGCACCCAAGCAGGGTGAGGTCATTCCAGTCTAGATGTCCTTTTTTATTTTTCCGCTTAGTGGTGCGGTTGCTGATCCCAACCGCGGGGTGATCTCACTCGGGACTGTCCAGTAAGGGATGGTTCCGGCCTTGTGTTGCAGGGGATGAAGGGAGTAATCCTCGGTACAGTGATCTAGGCCCCGTACTGTGACAAGTGGTACCCCAGTGCCTAGTCATTAGTTGGAAATCCATTCTTCCTACGAGCCTTGTACGAGTTTTGTTTGTATTACCCACTTTTGTGGCTAGTAGTTGGAATTTAATAGATGTAACAATTTCGGCTATTTTATAAGTATTTGTATATAGACCCTATTATAATATCAGAGGACTTCTATAAAAAATCGTTTTAGCTATCGTAAGGTAAAAACCCGACATGTTTATTTGTGGAGTGGTCTTACGAGATGCTTTTGTTTTCAAATGATTTTTGAAACTTTAATAATCAATTGGGTGTGATTTTCTCACGCTGGTATTCCAGACTGACTCGGGTGTTATTTAACTGTAATGCTCGGGTCATACCGAGTATTATAGAATACAGGTTATGATGTTGTGGAGCTCAGGGGACGAGCAGGATGGTGATACGTACTACCGTACTTGTATATATCGACATATTCCGCTGTGTTGAGTCGTTGTGTATCCATTGTATGTTATGGTTGTGAGCTATGACTGATGTACTCTGATGATGTAATATATGTAAACAGATATATTTGATTTGAGTAAAGATTATTTATTATCTATTATATTTTATTCCGCTGCGATGGTTAGATTCTGATGTTGATTTTGTTTTCTCTTCTTCTACCTCTTCTTCTTTAACCCAAATGGTTCGTATTTCTATACAACTTGAGTAGATTTAGGAGAATAGTGTTGACTCAAGGGTACGGATTTGCGGGTCGTTACATTTGGTATCAGAGCATAGGTTGGTGATAGCCTTGGCTCTGGGGGGAAATTACTCATTTAAAATAGTGTCCGTAGTACTCTATAATGAGTTTGAGCGTATAAATAAATATGAGAGCGTATTTGTTAGTGAATATAAATTGTTTTAATATTGTTTTGATTGGTTTATTGAGTGGCATATGAACCTTCGTCGGCACAGTCCGTACAACTGTATCGAAGGGGTTTCTAAACATTTGAATAGAACAATTGACACGATATTGTTTTAAATGTGGGTGAATGAAATAATTTTACCCAAAAATATATTTTGATATAAATAAAAAGTTTTGAAAACTATTTAGCTAATATATAGTTGCTTGGATGTTAGAAATGATGATATTAAGGTATTATCATTGTTTAGTGAAAATTGAATTAGAAATTGTAAATATAATCAAAGATTGAGAAGATAAATCCAATTATGAAATGAAATTTATAAATATGAATTGTAAATGTGCATTATAAAATTGAAATATAATCAAATAAGAATTTGTATGAGCATAAGCTATGCGAATGAATTATAGTAAAATTGATTTTGTTTAGAAAAGCAAGTTGTTTTTGAAATTCCAAAGGAAATTTGTTGGGAATAAAACCAGGGTTTTGAGAAGTGTGATTTTGAAATGTTGGAGATTTCAAAATAATTTGAAATCAAAAGCCGGGTGTATAAAATTATAATGAGATAAGTTGTAAGCTTATAAATTGAGATGATTTTTAAATCAGAAATGGAATATAAGCTTTGAAGGTTGAAATTTAAATATAAAGTGAAAAGTTGAAAATGAAATTAACTTGGATTTGGAAATAAAAATTTGACTGGATTGGAATTAATTGAATAAGCTAAAATAATATCCAGTTGTATTCGAATTAAGTTGAAATCGAATTGAGTTAAATAAATCCGAGTTAAAGTAAAAATTGAATTGGAATAAGAATTCAATTTAATTAATGAATGGAATTAAATTCTTACCTGGATAACTGGAAAATAAGTTGGATAAGAAATAAATTGGGTAAGAGTTAGATTGTTAAATAAATCAGAATAGCATATAAAAGAATTAAAAATGCATGGAATAAAATAGGCTTGAGTTAAAAATAAAAGATGAATATATTCAAGCTTATGATGAAATAGAATTGTATAAAAACGATAAGTTATGAATTATTAAATTGAAAATGGAATACAAAGCCCAAATTTAATATTTTGATGAATTGAAAAATAAAAAGGAAATCCAAACTTGAATTATAAAACACATTGAACTTAAGAAGATCAAATGAAGTGATATTTTGGAAATAAAATCAAGTATTGTGCTATAAAAAGGAGAGAACTAATTTGTTAATAAATTAGTTAATGAAATTGAATTGTGAGTTTATGATGAGGTTTGAAAATAAAACACAAGTTATCATTAAATTCGACTTACGTTGTCGATGAAGGAAATATAATTGAAAGTGGCCTTGCAATTAATTAATTGATTTGTGAATAAAATTGCAATGTAAGTTAATAAATTGGATGGTAAATTAAAGGTGAATAATAGAATCAGAACTTAAGTTATTAATTAAAATTAGACTTGAAGTGTTAACAAAATAACTATAATTTGGAAAGTATAGAATAAAAATAAAATGGATTAGCATAGTAATGATATGAATTGCAAATAAAAATCCGAATAAGTGAACATAAAATGGGCTTAAGTATAAAATTGGAGTGAATAAACATAAACTAAAAATAAAAAAAAATGGAAATGAATTGAATTGTATTCAACTTAAAATTAAGTTTAATAATATTGGATTGATTTTAAATCAAGTGAAAATAATTTTGAATCGAAATAAAATTCGGTGAGTTGCCGATAATATTTAATGAAATGAAAATGCTTAAATAAATAATTGTAAACCATTGAAAATCATTAAGGGATTGAAATAACTTGAGACAATAAGGAAAATGGAATGTGTCGAGTTTATAAGAATGGTTTGAGAGAATGTGGATAAACTAATTATATTGAATAAATAAATGATAGAATAAATAAGTATCAAATGAAATGTGGTTTAAATAAGTTGAGAAATGGTTATTGAATGGAATAGCTCGGATTGCCTTCAAGCTAAATAAAATAGTTTGGAATAAACAAATATGGAATGAAATGTAAATAAATGGATTTTAAATGAAAGTTAAATGGAATGTGTCGAGCTAAATAAATGATTGTGATTGGATTAAGATAAAAGGGAATTTAATTAGTAAGGAAGATGAACCTAAGCTGTTAATAGTTTTGGATGAACTAGTTTGGTAATAAAATGAAATGCAAGTGAATGTATTCAAAATTTGATATACATTGAAATGAGAATATTTAGATTATGAATAAATTTGAGAATGAAATAGGATTAAGTATAAATCGAGTTGAAATTCATTTAAACTGGTTATAAAACATAAATATTTGGTTGTTCACATAGCTCTTGTTAAATTTGCATAGAATAAATATCATTGGATCTAAATGGAAGTAATTAAAATTTCTATGAGTTGATAGAAGTAAAATAAATTGATTTTGAAGCAATTGAATTAAATATGAGTTCAATTTGCTTAAGAATAAATTAAAGTAAGCAATTGAATTTTAAACCATTCAAATTGATGGAACTGTATACGAATGGATTGAAAACCATTCAAATTGCATAAAAATGGTTTATAGATAAATTGAAACGGTTGAATTAACATGGAAATTGTGAAAGTTGCTTATGGAAAAATGTTTGGTGTGAATTTCTTTTAGAATTCATATGTTATAACTATTGCAAGTTAGTGAAATGTGTTAAACTGCATATATTTGGCACTTACATGTTTAAATTTAGTAAGTACAGGTACCTGGAAGCCGTGTGCTGGATTTGGTTGTGCTATTTGCTAAAAATAATAAGCCGCTTGCTTAATATGTTAAATAAGGTACGCCTACGCAATAAAAATAGGAAATATGAACTGTTTTTGGTTTTTCCGACCGTGTGGGTCGATGTATATATATTTATCTCTTTTGTCAAATTGCAAAAGCTCCTCCGTACAAAGGAGACTCTGCCAAAAATTTTCAGAAATTTTGGGAGTTAGAATTTTTTTTGAAATTTTGGAAAATTTTGCTAACGACAAAACAATTTTAAACTGGAAATAGAAGTAAGTTAGTGAATGAAACTAATTAAAATAATGATATGAATTAGTAATAAATGACAAATAAATTTATATATTTAGAGTTTAAGATGAATTGAACTCATATGTAAATGAAGGAATCAACTTGAATAGAATTAGATATAAACTAAGATGGTAAAGTGAAAAGAAATATAAGAAACATATAAAATGCTTGTGTTATTAATTGGAAGTTGATAATATAAATATATTCCAAGTTAATATTTGGATAAATAGATATTGGCGTTTTGTGAAAAAGTCGATGAATTGTTTTGGGATGTTGTGATTGGATATTAGTGCTAAGCAGGTTATGCAGGTATTATAAAGGAAAAAGAAAATTTGGGTTTGATATCAAAAGATAAAGTTTGAATTGCCCGACAAAAGGTATGTATTTTAAATTTGGTATGAAATTTGATTGGGATTTGGATTGAGCCACTTGGCGTTTTGTTTTCTTTTTGGATTTGGGAGGCCGTAGAGCCATTTTTGTAGTTGTACCGAGTCAGCCGCGCAAAGGAGACGCTGGCGAAATTTTTCGGGAATTTAGGAGTTAGAAAAATTTTGAGAAAATTTTGATTATTCAAAATTGGTTTTATGGTTAAAACTTAAATGGTAGGGCAAATAGGATTGTTTGCAATCTAGGGAAGGTTTGGACAGTTAATAAGAATAATAATGGGCCTTTTGTAAAAAGATAATTGGTAAGAATGTTGAATTGTTTGGTTTTGAGAAAAAGTAAACGGGTATTGGATCATTCTTCATAATTAGTAATTTCGGGGACGAAATTCTTTTAAGGGGGGAGGAATGTGACGACCCGAAATTTTTGAGCGTTTAAAATTTGAATATTTAATTGATTTTAAATATTTAAAAGTTAATTTTAACTTGATTTACGAATATCACAATTTATTTGATAATTAAATTTATTGAATTAAACAATTTGAAGTTGAGTAAAATATTGAATCTGGAATTTTATGCCTGTTAAAAATAATTTGAAGGCTTATAGAATTTATATTGATAACATTGAAGATAATAGAAGTTTTAAAATTGAATTTAACGGTAATTTGTTCGGTTTTGAAATTTTATATCGTTTAAATTGAATTTAAATATAGCCTTCCGAGGCACAGTCTCGGAATTCGGCGAAACCAGTTTCATTGAGACCGTAATATGGAATTATTATTGGATTTCAAATTTCGTATTGATTGGAGCTAGTGTGTGAGTGGACGATATAATAACGCGCTGGGAAAAATAATAATAAACTTAATTAATAATACTTTATTCAGTCAAGCTTCTCTTTTACGCCATCCTTTACTAGTTTAAACACGCTACCTATTCCTTTGTTCATATCAAGCTGTTCCTTTTCGTTCCTTCAAGAAGCAAACAGAAGAAAAAAAAATCAGATAATGGCCGATGCTTCCATTTGAAATTAAATTTGATTTTATGGCCGAATAATTTACTTTCCCCAAATTTTTTTTCCTCTTCCCAAATCATTCGTTCGCTCTTCCCAGACTCATCGACCTCTTCTCTGGCCATTACATCAACGCGACCTGCCCTAATCCCTTCTATCTGTATAATGGATGTCGCCGCCTCACTTCACCGAACACTTCCAAGTTCAACACTTCTACTGCACTTCAGATCCGGATTCAAAAACCATCAGTTAAAGAAAAGGGGGCCAAGCTTTTCAAGTGGATTTCGCATCTCTCGTGACGGTGGTAGTTAGGGCACGCGTGCGGCATGGTTTGTCATGGCAGCGAGATGATTGGTGGAGTGCTTCGCGAGACCGTGGGGTTCCTCGTTCGCGTTCGAGCCTGGGGAGGTGGATTCATGTCAGTGCCGAGATTCGTACGAGTTGTTGAAGAGGCAGTTGTTAATGGCTGTAGTCGAGGACGCGACAACGATGGGAAAGAAGCAGGCTGCTCGTTTTGGATTTTGGTGGAAGGTATAAGATTTGATTTCAGTTCATTTTCGAATTGAGTTATATGTGTGTATAATTTCAAATGTAGTAAAGGAAAAAGTTTACAGAAAAAAAAAGTTATGAAGCTAATTTTAAATTTAATTCAAACAGCCGTAGATAGACAGTGAGGTGAAAAGGAAAAAAAAAAGTTATGTTTAATTGCAGTAAAACAGAAGATTTTATAAATATATATATATATATATAGGGATTTTGTATATTGAAAAGAAGTTATATAAATTAGATTTTAGATTTATGTACACAAGTTTTTAAGTAAATGAGGAAGTACATATATATATGTATGTAAACTTATCTATTTAAAAATATATATACACATGTCTTCACTAACTAGTTTATTGTTAATAATGTATGATGAAGATATTAACTTGTTGAATTCTTTTAGATACTAAAAATATTTTATAACAAGGAAATCAGCTTAAATTTAAATTATTAGTCTGGGATAAAAGCATTGAATAATTAAATTTATGTGAGAAAAATTTAATGGTCGATTTATTCGGACGTTAATAAAAATCATCTAATGTTTATTCAAGGTCTAAATCGGGAAGAAATCAAGCTGGATTGAAATGGATGCTAATAAAGTAAAAGGTGAGTTAATCTCACTCAGTTTAAATTTAAATTTAAATGATTAAATTTAAATAATTGTTTGAATGGTTGAAATTGATTGATTGATGTGCTATAGTATGATATATTCTGAAGTTAGTAAATAATGTTGTGCTAACATCTGTGGATGCAGGGAAAACAGGTTGGAGGGATCCAACTGGACCCCTCAATATTTATTTAAATTATTTAATACCCTCTGTTGTGATTTATTTGATATCCTATGATGATCTTTATTGGTATATTGAATGCTATGGTTCGATTAGATATAATTGGGTATGATGAATTACCAAAAATATATGAATTGGATTTTTGTAAAATAATAAAAGAAGTGAAATTGTAAGTAAAATAATTATAGAAATTTGAATAATTTTTTAAATGAATTGGAAAGAAATTAAGTGACTTTAAAATTCTAGTAAATAAATCTTGATTTTAGATAGAAAATTTGAATAAACAAAGAGTTAATGAATTATAATCTTCAGTGATATTAATTAAGGGAATAAAACATTTATTTAAAATTTAAGATTTAAATTATTGGAAGGAATAAAAAAGTTGGGAAAAGCTGAAATCCGTATTTCACTTAAAAGGGATTAAAAACAAACGGGAAATTATAACCTTAATAATAAGTCCCTAATTAATGAATTTTAAATGAATTAAGAAAGTAAAGGAATTTATTTCAAATAAATAAACTTGAAATCAATTTGGGAAAAATTGATTTAAGTGATTGAAGTTGGAATTTTCTCTGGATAGCCAAGTACTTGTTTTTAAAGAGTAAATTTTTAAATATCAATTAAATGTTTTAAAATTGTTTTTTTAAAAAGAAAGCAATTTTCTAATATTTAAAGTCTCAAGTAAGTATTTTTCTTTTAATCTATTTTAGTAGTAATTATTAAGAAGTAAATTTGTATTTTGTTTTTAAACGAAGAGATCTAGCTTTATATTTACTAAGTAACTTTATTTTCAAATACCCATACAGTATGTATTTTTAACAAATTATTAAAGTAGCTTAATTTAAATGTTTTATAAGTATATATTTTAAAGTAAAGTGTTTTAAGTTATTTTTAAAATCTAGTTTTGTGCTTGGTGACTTTCAGAGGAAATAGAAAATATTTGGAAAAGTTTATTCTGAAAAGAAAGATGGTTTTGAAAACTGTTTTCAAAGGGTTGAAAATAGAAGGGTTGAAAATAGAAAATATATCTTGGGAAGATATTTTGAGGTTAATCAAAAATTTGGGAAATTATTTATTGTGTGATGGATGTTGTGAACGTTAATTGATAGTTAAATAACCGACTATCAATATTGGCCAACTGCATTGATCGTTTTGAAGAGTCCGGGATCGAGATTTATTTCTCGAAAACCACTTCGATCCGGTTTGTACGTTTCGTGCGAAAAACGTGTTTGGAGTCGATGATGGAGCAGTGAAGTGCAAGGGGTAGTCGCTAGTAATCCTGAGGATATTTCCAAAATGGATGTAGTAGGAATAGTGCCTTCGGTTCCGTTCGAACCCAGGACGGACTTGTATGGACGAATGCTTGCGAAACATCGTCAGGTGGACGATGGGCATTCTAAGTGAAACGTTCTAAAGGTAACGCTTAGTCTCAAGCCTCATCAACCGGGAATGACTGAAAATCAGGGGATATGCAGCAAGGCTAGGTGGGTAGCACCCATGCAGGGTGAGGTCATTCCAGTCTAGATGTCCCTTTTTTATTTTTCGGCTTAGTGGTGCGGTTGCTGATCCCAACCGCGGGGTGATCTCACTCGGGACTGTCCAGTAAGGGATGGTTCCGGCCTTGTGTTGTAGGGGATGAAGGGAGTAATCCTCGGTACGGTGATCTAGGCCCCATACTGTGACAGGTGGTACCCCAGTGCCTAGTCATTAGTTGGAAATCCATTCTTCCTACGAGCCTTGTACGAGTTTTGTTTGTATTACCCACTTTTGTGGCTAGTAGCTGGAATTTAATAGATGTAACAATTTCGGCTATTTTATAAGTATTTTTATATAGACCCTATTATAATATCAGAGGACTTCTATAAAAAAATCGTTTTAGCTATCGTAAGGTAAAAACCCGACATGTTTATTTGTGGCGTGGTCTTACGAGATGCTTTTGTTTTCAAATGATTTTTGAAACTTTAATAATCAATTGGGTGTGATTTTCTCACGCTGGTATTCCAGACTGACTCGGGTGTTATTTAACTATAATGCTCGGGTCAGACCGAGTATTATAGAATACAGGTTATGATGTTGTGGAGCTCAGGGGACGACCAGGATGGCGATACGTACTACCGTACTTGTATATATAGACATATTTCGCTGTGTTGAGTCGTTGTGTATCCATTGTATGTTATGGTTGTGAGCTATGACTGATGTACTCTGATGATGTAATATACGTAAACAGATATATTTGATTTTGAGTAAAGATTATTTATTATCTATTATATTTTATTCCGCTGCGATGGTTAGATTCTGATGTTGATTTTGTTTTCTCTTCTTCTACCTCTTCTTCTTTTACCCAAATGGTTCGTATTTCTGTACAACTTGAGTAGATTTAGGAGAATAGTGTTGACTCAAGGGTACGGATTTGCGGGTCGTTACACATTATAACTTAAGTTTATAACAATTACAACATCAATTCTTATAAATAAAAGCAATTTATTAAACACTTCATTACATACTCTACCTTGTACAATTTCCATTGCATTTTTTTATTAAACATTTAATATTTGGTAAGTTATATATATGCTTTTTAAGAATGTAATTAAGATCATACAAGTTTCTCTTATTTCTTTTAATTAATTAAATGTTCAACAATTTAATCTTTTGTTTTAAATATTGCAATTTCAAACTTCTTTTAATTTCATTTATAACCAGGCATTTAATCTCTTATTTTATTTAAAGGTTCCAATTATTAGTTAACTTCCATTTCACTACCCTAATTAAAACTATTAATTAGCGAAAACTTAAGAATTAAATACTGGGTTTAATTTTAAATCATTTTAAAATAATAGATAAATATATATACTTACATTTTATATATCCAATTTATAATTAAAACAAATTAAAAATTTATAATTGGTTATCAAAAATAAATCTGTAGTAAAACTACTACAGTGGCCTTCCCACTTTGAAACTCAAAAATGAATGTCGATGATGCGGCCGCCATCATCGAAATTATTTTCCAGCGACAGAGAGAGGAGTACAGAACTTATTTTTCCAAAATCTTTAAACAATTCTTTCAAATTATATTGAAATATTTATATCAGAAAATACTTCTAACAATATTATTACTATATTCCAAAATTATTCGAATGAAAGTTTCAAAACCCCAGAACTTAAGTTCTAAATTTCCAATTTTCATTTATTTTATTTTCAACTTAATTTCAACTATTATTTATATTTTCATTACCTAACAACTAATATATAGCAACCAAATATATATCTTATTTATAAAAATTTATTTTATATACAGAAAATATAATAGGCATAATTATTTCATTCACCTATATCAAAACAAATATTATGTCGATCTGTCCTATTAAGTGTTTAGAGATCCCTATTGATGTCATAGCGTCCCATGCACCGACCAAAATTTATAAATACAAAACGGAACAGATTAACACAATATTAAAATCTTTTTATAACACTAACAAATACGCTCTCTCATATATATACACTCAGCGACTCCCATAGGGTATTACTACCCTATTAAAAAAGATTCAGACCCCACAAAGCTAAGGTTTATCACTAAACCAAAGCTCTGATACCAGATGTAACGTCCCGCCTTTTCGTACGATTTTAAATTGATGATAAACCAATCACGTCAGACTTAAACCATACAGAAGGGTGGATTGTTATGGGGTAAATAAGAAAATGCAGAGAGTAAAAAACAAAATAGAATCTTGCAGCGGAATGATAAAATATAATAATCAAATATACAGTTCATGAAGCTGTTTTACGCAGACATTTGATTATACTTGTACAATATATATATATATATATATATATATATATATATATCAGAGTTACACATACAAAATAATTATAATCGATGCAGTGGAATACAGTGTTAAGTGGACTAATATATGATATATAATAGTAATAAAATCTTCGCCTTCGTCCTCCAGAAGTAAGGTCTTCAAATCCTGAAATGCTCAGGCTGACCTGGGCGAATTGAAAGGACAAAACACTCGAGTCAGAACTAAAAGATCTTTTGTAAGTTAAATCAACTGAAATAAATATGAGTGTAACGGCGTCGGATATGTTTACGAGGTTTGACATCTCCTATCCAGTGTCTAATGTGAGTGCAGTAACTTAAGAGATGCTCGGGATTCACATCTCCTAAGGAGCCGTTAATCTATTTACTATGTAGTAATATATCGCTATTATAATAGTGTCTAAATAGTAAAATAAACTTACTTTTTTCATAGCATTAAGGGGTTACCCATATAGCCCTTAACATGTAGTAGTCCTAGTAGTCCATCCAGTATCAGCGCATCTCCAGATTAGGAGACTACCCTAAATACTCCACGGGATATGGGAGAAAACCAAACTCGTACAAGCCGCGATAGGGTAGGTGACACGGCACAACTAGGCAATGCCAGGGTAGATATACCAATTACGCTTTCGGGTCGGTGGTAACGCGTAGCACGCAGCTACCGCCTACCTCGAGCCACACCCCAAAATAAAAAAAATCAAAACTGGCCACCGAATCAGTCTAAAAGTCAAAGTAAAATATCGAAGGGATGTGTCCGATCAAAGGTGCTACCTCATTACCCGTCGATCGCTCCTGTTTTAGCCACCTTATGCCAATTCACCGGAGTTGGGTCCACGTATTTACCTCAAAGGAAACGCCGCCGCCATCCTACTTTATTCTCGAATCTCCACCGCGTACACGGTTGTTAAAGTGGTTTTCGGAGTTGGTAGAGAGTATGACAACTTCCGATCTCGGTCTCTTCAACAACCAGTTGTTATTATAACACCTTGGCCTTTTCAAAATAGTTTATACTTTAAAAACCAGAATAAAATGTTCATTTCAAAAACATATAAATACGATATCATTTTCATTTTAAAAACCCAAATCATTTTGATATCATTTTTATTTCAAAATATATCCTTTTCCAAAATCATAGCACTTGCGAAATCTATATACTTTGAAACCAAACATTTGAAATTTTGACCCTTCTAAAACATAATACTTTGAAATTCATAACTGTGCAACATTCCCGATAAATCATTTCAATTTCGATATATTCCAAGGCTTTAATATTCCAAAATTCCAAAACTAAATTTGAAAATTTAGATTCAAAAATCAAATCTTCTATTATTTAGTTTTAAATATTTTACATAATAAATCCATTTTCATTTAAACAAAGCTCAAATTTCAAATAACTAAATATTTTCTTCAATTCATTTATACTTGAAAAAAATTAGTTAATTCACCAAGACCCAAAATCAAGTTATAATAATTTATACCTTTTAATTTCCCAATTTAATAAATTTCACATCAACCTTTTAGATTTTAATTCTTAAAAAATTTCAATTACAAATAAATCTCCAATTTATCTCCCAACCTTAATTTATTTAAATCATTATACACGCTATATTAAAATAGAATCTAAATACTTACTGACATTTATTTAAAAAAAATCAAACTCTATTATTATACTTAATTTTTATTTGACAACTTATACATAGCTTAAATTCAAGCATTCAACTTTATATAAAATAATATTTATAAAATCTCAAAAATCAATATTCATTAAACCTATTATATAAAATAATCAAACTTAATTGTTGGGCTTATTTTATATTTCAAAGCATATTTATATATAGCTAGAATCAATAATAAATTTGATGTTTATATAACATCAAAATCAATATTTGTACAACCTGTATATTTCTTTACAAAACCATAGAAATCATTTCAATACACATACACACACACCCCGCGGTTTCTGTATATAATTTTCTACCCTATGGTCAAATGATACGGATATTTATCATTTCAATCCGTAATTTCTAATAAAAATTACGGTTATATACCATTTCCAACCGCAATCCCAAATCAAAATAAATGCATAACAACTAGCAGATTATGATGATATAAATAAACATCCATTCATTCATCAATAGATCATACGTCCATCACAATCATCATCCAAAACAATCAATCAATATCAATATATAACAGATAATATATAACAGGAAATTAACTGGCAGTTATATTAAATAATAAATCTAATAAAAATCTAATTTAAATAAATACAATTAACTGAGATGATGATTAAAAATATCCGAATCAGTCATAAATAAATGCACAATCACAACAAAATTAAATTTAACAAACATAAGAAATTTTAGAAGTTGTGAGTGGGTTAAAACACTCACCTTTTGAATTTAAATTGAATTTAATCCAATTTAAACCCAAAATTTGCACAGTCTCCAAATATGTCTAAATGAGCACTAAAAGGACCGGAATTCCAATACGATCCTAACAAAAAAATCTCGCGTAAAACGGATATCGTATGCGAAAGTTATACGCATTAAACGATGTTGAAATTAAATTGAAATTAAAAAAAGAGAACAAACTCACATCCAAGTGCCACGTCACCTAGCCTCTCGTTTCCAGGAAAAAGAAAAACGTGCAACCCTCAAATTTCACGATCGACCACTGCAATACACGGCCGCCACCACAATCGACTAAACACCGTCACCCACGGCCTTGAGGAACGCCGCGACTACGCTCCCCATGGCCGCCGACCTCTCGGAGCCTACCGCCTCATCCATGCTTCGTCGTGGATCGCGAGCCAAAGCCAGCCGCGGCCAATAAACGTTAAACCCTAATTGAATTACTGTCGTAGATTCAACCGTCAGATCGATAAACGAACACCGCCGATGAACTCCGCTCCGTTCCCTCTTCAAAACCCAGAAATGGTTCGTCGATCCGTCGAGTTTCATCGACGCGCGATGAACGACCGTAAATTGTTCTTCGATTTCTATACAAATAATGCATTGAATTCAAAAATGAGTTGCATATCTGAGTTATTCTCTTTGAGAGATTCGATATATATTTTTTTCAAATTTTTCTGAGGAGTTTGAGTTTCATCTTTCGATTCGATTTGGGATTGCAATCGGAATTATGGTTTGTCTGCCATTGAAGTGAGGAAGTGAATAAAACATATGGAAATGAGGAACAGAGTCTGCTAGGGTTTATAGCAGGATATATATAGGCAGGGTTGATATTTGAATGGATGGATAAGATAGATTTACGCGCTAACGCCAAAGTGGCCCAAAAAGCCCGTTTCGACTCCGAAATGAAATTGGGTCAACCCATATATCAAAATAGATGTTTTTAAATATTTTAAACACAATGGAACAAGTTTCAATTCCAAATTCCACGATATAAAGAAGTTATGCTAAAAACAATATTTTTCAAATTGATTTCAATTGATTTCAATTTCATTGATTTCAAGGCGTTTCGAGTCCGTACGATCAAACGACAAGTCCGATCGTTACGAAACTTGAAATCCTACAATAATTCACTGTTACGTATCCAATGAAACTGGTTTCATTGAAATCCGAGTCAGTGGCCAAAATGGCTATTTTTATATTAATTAAATAAATTAAAAATTAATTAATTAAATCAAATTTTCTATTTCAATTCGAAAATTGACAAATTTCGTCCCTTATGATTCCTCAATCATTTACAATGATTTAAACAAATTTAAATGTCACTTTAGAGATGATTATTTATAAATTTCAATATTAACCCCAAATTCATTAAATTCGCAAATTATAAATAAAATTCACAAAATTCCATTTAATTAAATAAATTAATTATTATTTCATTCATTCCTATCAAATAGATGGATTAAACCTTGGATTCAAAACTCTTACATAAATATTCTCACTATCATCTAAATTCCCATTTTAAATATTTAATTCATTTAATTGCAATAAATCCTTTTATTATAAATTGGATCCAATTAATTTTTATATGTTCCAATTAAACTGATTAGATTCAATTCCAACCCTCTAAATGAGTCGATTATTACACTATAACACATTTAACACTTGTCTTACATTTCATTCCATTAATATATTCAAATTTCATCTTCATTTCAATTAGTGTAATATTTAATATTTAATTATACTTATTTGCAATAAATCCAATTATTTAACTGTAAATTCAAATAAATAAATAAATCTTGACTCCCATTCTTTTAATTCAATTAATTATCATATTTTCATCCTAGGTACCATTTAATTGGTATATATCCTGATAAATTAACATTTTCCCAATTTATCTTTATTTCAAATTGCATAACATTTAATTCCAACTGCTACAAAATTTACACTTTTTATAAATTGGATTTCAATGGATTGATTTGTTTAATTCAAATCTTTTTATTAAGTTCAATACTACTCTATAAACTTGGTTGCCTTGTTTTTTCCATTCATTACTTTAATATACCCTATTAAACAACTCCTAACCATTGTATTAAATTTCACACCAATGTAACATTTATTTCCATTTATTACAATTTATCTCCAATTCCAATTAACAATATAAGTAAATATGTTATAATTTATATCCGTTACTACATTTATATCCATTAAAGTAATATTTAATTACCTTTATTCGAAATAACCGTTTATCACCAATATACTCTTTATAAGACTTGAATGGTTATTCTCCACAACAATTACCATCTATCCTATTATTTCACCCATTATTTATAATTAAAGTCTCAATTAAATTTATTTATGTGGATTTCATCCTTTTATTACATCATTTATTACTTTACAAAATAATCAACATTTCTATGCATCTTATTACATTTATATCTTGTAATTATTTTCTTAAACTCGTAATTGTAATACCAAGTTTCATTTTAAATTTCAAATGATTCCCACTCACAATTTAATAGCCTAAGTAAACTGGTAACAAATAATAACGGTCAGATTTATAGGTATATAGTTTACAACAAATGCTGCAATGACTCATATGATATTTATTTTATCCAATTACCGTTAAATTTATACTAATTCATCAATTTGTAAAATATATCTCTTGTTCCTTAAAATAAATTTATGTTTCTATTAAGTTATCATTCATACTTCCGTTACTATATTAATAATTATTAAAGTAACGTTTATTATCAATAACAACCTTATAATTAATTAACATTTAAATGAACTTGATTTCCAATAATTTCATTGACCAATTAATTTAGATAATTTATAATAATTGTTATCATACCCTTGAATTTACACTTAAGTTTATGTTACATTCAATTTATTATGTATTACTTTCTTAGTTAATAACTTTTGAATTTATTCCCCGATTACCTAATTTAAATCAATTATAACTCTAAAATCTGTTTCAATCAATTGCAATTCATTTTTTAACATTTACTTCAGTATAAATTATAAATTTTTTATTTCTTCCTAAATTTAATTACAAAATTTAATTAAATTGACCAAATTTATTCATCAAAATTTACGGGTCGTTACAACACTTGTCCCATTTAATTATGAGATTATTACACTTGTTCATTATAGGTTAAGATTTTAATATTTGTTAATTCATGTATAAGAATTTAAATAAACTTTTATAATTGCTTTTCTCTTATTCATATAATTACATTTTTCTTGTTTATATAAAGACATTCTGTAACAACCCGCATATTTATCGATTTTATATTTAAATATTCTATTTAAATATTTTATCGTTAGTCGGATTTTAGTCCGAAAAGCTACTTTTTGCATACGGTCGAATTAGGACTCGGGACCACTCCCATTGAGTTTAAAATTCCGTTTGCGACCTTTTTGAGTATAAGCTTCGATATGTTTGGAGAAAGTTGATTTCTGCTACTTTTTACTTTGGGTTTGGTTTTTGGGCTCAGCCCTATGTTAACTTATACTCTAAAACTGAACCACTCTCCCCATTCTCCCTCACTTCTTTCTCTTTTCAGTTTTCTTAGCATTAATGGTGGGAGAGATTGGAAATTAAAACTCCAAAACCCTAGTTTCTCTTGCAAATCAAATTCTTAGCTCCAAACTCAAGAAGAACCCATTGGTAAGCTTCTCTTCTTCTTCTCCAACTTATTCTCTTACCAATTTCAGAAATTCCTAAACCTAATTTCGGGAATGTTCTTGTTTTTGAGCTTAGATTCAAGCTCAATTGAGTTGTGTTGAAGAGAGGTTGATTCTCCATTTGCTTTCAAGCTTCTTCTTGTTCGATTTTGTGAAAATGTGAGATTTTTATCTCACATCTATGACTATAATTATCTTTGGTTGTTGGGTATGAATTCCTAACACTTCTTCATGTGCATTTGCCTTGATTTGGATTGGTTTTGTGAATACTCCAATTTTTGGGTTTTTAAGTCAAATTTGTGTGAAATCCTTTTATGGATGTTTGATCATGCTTTTAGTGATGCACCGAGGAGCATATAGGGCCGGGTTGCCGATTGGCATAAACCCTTAGAGCCATTGTTCGTCCGGTCGCATTTTGGAAGAGTTTGCTCTTCATTTGAATAAGGCAGAAAAACAGCCCAGGCATGATTCAGTCGACTGAAAACTCTGTTCAGTCGACTGAAACTGGAACCCGAGAGTTTCCAGGCATGATTCAGTCGACTGAAAAATTCTACACAGTCGATTGAACATGGAAACAGAAAGTTTCCTAAACCTGGAAAATTTCCAGGTACAGGGTCAGTCGACTGAAAACTCTGTTCAGTCGACTGAACCTGCTGTTTGGGTCCAATTTGCCTTTTTGGATTGAATTTCCAATTTAAATCGATTCGTGATGATCCTATTTATTGTCGTCATTTATTATCATCTTTGATGACTTATTTTCTTTGGGAATTTTAGATATATCCACTTCGATGGATCCTTTATCGATTTCGTTGGATTTTTATTCACATCTTCGAATGTGATCTTTGTGATTGATTGTTTCTACAATCCCCCTTGTGCTTTGTCACTTTAAAAATATAAAGGTTTTCTATACTAGTAGTAAATATTAAAACTCTTTTCTCAAACGATTTCAATACTATTTTAATACCAAATTCGTTTATAAAACCGTTTTCTAATCTATTAGTATATATATAAACCTTTACCTCACTCGTATGAGAAATCTAATTAAACGACTTAGTAAAACGAGTGGTATGAAACGCTTGCGTTTACTTCGTCGGTTAATTCTTGGACTTGTTCGATTGAATCTCTTGTGACATTCTTCTAGTGGAGATTTACAGTTTGTTCGTAAATGTTTAAGTTAAGCAAGTGGTTATGGGACATGAAGATAAACTTTTATATTTACTAGCTTAGTGTAATTGGCACTTCTCGATGATCATGACGATCATTTTTGTGATTTAGACTAGCAACGTGCGATGTCTCTTTGTCTGCGTGGGAGACTAAACCCCGTTCGTGTGTCAAATTTGTGGGGTAGCTACCCACGGTCTTCGGACCATTCGTGTGTCAGGTCTTCGGACCATTCGTGTGTCAAATTAATGGCTAGCTACCATGAGATAGCTTCTCGTTCATGTGTTACAGCTGTTGGTGAGTTTTCATGCTCCCGTTCATGTGATAGGCCTCTCCCCCCTTATTTTGTGTGATTTCTGGATTTCGAGTGTCGAATTCTGGAATTTTCTTCTTCACCTATTTTTGTGATTTCTATTGATATGATTTATCAATTCTTGTGCATAGGTGAATTCGTGTGTCATTGACTGGATTTCTTGTGTTGATTTCTGGAATTTATGTTTCACCAACTTTGTGATTTCTATTGATATGGTTTATCAATTCTTGTGCATAGGTGATTTCGTGTGTCATTAACTTGTTGTGAATACAAGTTTTGGGTATGATACCCTTTTTGGATCTTTGAGAAGATTCTTTGATATTGATTAATCGTTTGTTGATTATCATTTACATACTTATAGTAGTATGCCATTATGAATATTATACGTCTTTGCCATATCTTATATGTCATTTATTGTGGCTTGGTGAATGAAATCAGGAGTATAACATCCCTTTTTATCTTGAGTAGATTATCGTGATATTGATATATCCCTTGACGATTTTCAATTACTTATGTATATATCACAGCTTGGCATTGTGATTATAATGTGTTTAGTCATATCTCCTATTCTATATCATGTTATCTGATATTTATAGTTAGACTGATCCGTTTATTATTTTCTTATTAAATAATAGTCGGGTCAGACCGAGATGTTACAGGTGCTTCTGCTTGACTTCTCTCTTGGGATTGATTTCTCTTGCTTTTGGTTAACTACTTAGATTAGTAGTTTTTGTTGTACACATTTGAGATATAGACTCCATAATGTATACTTATTCTTTTGTGTAGCTCATGTAACTATTCTTTTGTGATATTGTGGATCTTTTTAGACCACTACTCTGATGTACACTTCCAAGTGTAATATTCATATCTATTTTCCGCCTTTGTGATATGAATTCTCTGTGACTGATTTGTGTTATGCTTATTTCTATATTTGTTTTCCAAAGGATTTATATAGCCACCGTGTAGTAGCTTTGAGTTTGTGTCGGTATGTCGGATTTCCTCTTGAAATAGAATGCATGTTATATTATCTGACATATCGGTGCTCGCGCAAAGAAATTACACGGATGGTCGCTCCTCAACAGCCTTATTCTCCGTGCTAGTCGACAGCAATCACCGTAATGTTCTTGGCTAGCGTGGGTATAGAGGTGGGGCGTCACACATTCCTTTTATATTTATACAACCTTTTAAAAGAAAAGGTTTTAATACTAATTTATGATACTACACACATATGTTAATATATTTGAACCCAAAAAAAGTTTACTTGAGATATTTATTTTTAAATTTAAATTCAAATAGAAGTTCAAATTAAATTTAAAGTCAAATTCAAATCTACTCATATGTATGTATACATATATATTTAAATTCAAGTAATTCTAAAACATTTATTATTTCGAATTCTTAAACTCAAATGAATTTTACAATCTTATTTATATATACATACACAAATCAACACACATTTTATTTATTTTGAAAAATTCAAATTTATTGCAAAATTTATCCTAAAATTTACATTAATCACTAAATTAAATTTAATTCAAAATTGGGATCGTTACAGATTTCCCCTTAAGAAAATTTCATCCTCGAAATTTGAAAGAGAGAGAAAGGAACAAAGAATATAAGATCACAGAAAAAGATAGAGAAATGGCTTATCAGATCAAGCCGGAATATCCACAAATATGAGAATAAACTCACTTAACATCCTACGAAATATTTGGATTATCTGATCTGCGAAATATGCAGGACATTGGGTGCATTGGTTAGTCCAAAGGAATAACTAACCATTTGTAGAATATATCGAAACCCAATGGAATGGACAAAAATAGGTTCGACTACGATCTCAGATTCAAGATTTTAACCCACTTACGATTAGCTGAGAAATAAAACTATATGTAGTTCCCGTATCGAAAAAAACTCGAATTTTTTTTTATCGTAAATGAGAAGATTACCTTTTATAATTCCTTTTCCCTTATCAGCCTTTGAGGTTGAAGGATCATCTTTGATTGCATACACCTTTGCTACATGAGCTTGCTTCCTTTTCGGGCAATCTTTTACTTCGTGACCTGGCTTGTGACAATAATAGCATTCTTTAACTCCCTGACCAGTTTTCACCGGTTGTTCTTTCTTAACTCGTCTCTTCGGATTTTTGCAGTTGATTGAATAATGGCCCTTTTATTAGCAACTGTAACAAGTAGTATCTTTTCACCGGGTTTCCCTGATTGTCCTTCTTTTCCTTGCCTTGATATGGTTTCTTGTCCCTAAACTTTCTTTTCTTCCAATTTTTATTGCTCGTATTTCCTCCTTTCCTTGGGACTTCCTGCATATCCAGGGTAGCATATCTATACCCAATATCTATCAAATCTGAAAAAGATTCTTTGACGTGTGCTATCATCCTTTCGTGGAATTTCTTATTCATTCCACGAATGAATCATTCATTTTCCTTTAGAGGCGTGCTCACCAATTCTGGACTGAAACGGGATAATTCGTTAAATTTGTTTAATTACTACTCAAATTACAAACTCCCCTGCTTCAAGTCCATGAATTAATGGTCCCTTCGGGAGATACCAGCCGACGACATATAGCACTTTTCAAACACCTCCTTAAATCGACTTCAAGTAAATTCTTCTTCTGGCTCATCTATGTGAGAAATGCAGATTACGGATCTTAAGGCTAAGATTAACACTAGAGGGGGGGGGTGAATAGTGTTAATAAAGAATTACTAAATATTTTTAATTTTTGTTAATTTAGACACAAAAATATGTAATATACAGACACAGATATGATCACAGAAACAATCACGGATGTAGAAACAAAATAGAAGCTCTAAAGGAAAGAACACACCGGATTTTATATTGGTTCGGAGTTACCCTACATCTAGTCCCGCAACACAAGTACGGATTTCCTTTCTAAAGCAATTGTACAATTACACCACCGGTTTCAAGGCAACGAGGTACACCCTCCAGAATTTCGATCCTCTGGGCAGAGATACTTGATTTCCGGGCCACAAGTTTACCCAATTGATTTACCAAGGCTATAATCACACCCTTTCCCTTTTGATTGATTTCTAAGGCTACAAGCACACCTTTTCTCGCTTAATAGGTTACAAAGAAGTATATAACTCTGAATAGCACTGAGAATCTTGTAGAGATAGTGATAGAGAATCAAACTAGAAGTAACCGAGTATGATTCAATGTTGATTTCGGTAGAGTAATGATAAGAATATGTATTAAGAAATGAGGAAGAAGAAGAGGAGTGAAAACCAGAAAATTATGATTGAAAATTCGTTGAAACTGACCCATATTTATAGAAGAACAACAGCCATGACCATTCATGAAGAGTTATGGTGAATAGACACTTCTTTTGAACTTTGAATCAAACTGTCACCATGTCGACATGGTCAAGCTAGGCATGTCGACATCCCAAAGGATTTTTTGGTGTTTTTGATTTTTCTTTGAAAATAACCTTTATTTTATATAAAAACTATTTTAAACTTTATAAATATACTTGACTATAGTTAAAATTCATAAGTAAATATAAAGAATAATATATATATAGATTTTAACTATAATTTTATACTTAAATCTATGTATAAATATTTAAAAGTTAAATACATTATTTAAAAAGATAGTTTAAAATCAGGAGTAATTTGACTTTGAAAATAAAGATGTTTTTGAGGCTAAAATTATTTAAAATCAGGATCGAGGGTTTTGAATCTTTTAAAAGGAAAATTTTGAAAACATTTTGAAAACAGGATATAATTTTGAAAAATCATTTTGAATAAAAGTTAGCGGATACAAAACAATGCTCCACTAGATTTTTCGTCGGTTCCATCCTACTTAGGGTTCCATCCCTTTAACGGGCTCGAAGTGGATTCCATTCCACGATTAAATTGGATTTTAAGATGCCAGTGCTTTTCTACGAGTTTTAACAAAAATTCCTAATAATAATAAAAAATACTTATCCTTGAAATCTTGAACTCTTGATAATCTTGATACTCATGAGTCTTCTATCTTGATATTTTATCTTGATATCTTGAATCTCTATACTGTGCAGTCTTCATTCTTAGTACCTGCATGGTTAAATCCTACATATACATATATATCTAAACTTATAATGTTAGTATTTATATTTTATAATCTATTCTAAGGTTGTTTTCGTCAAAACCATCATCTCACGGACTAACAATCTCCCCCTTTTTGATGATGACAACCTTTGTTTATAAAATATTATCTATCCTAATAACTCCCCCTAAGACTAACAACTCCCCCTTAATCTATACCTAAATATCCTATTTTATATTTCTCCCCCTTTGTCATCAACAAAAACTTTATCTAAACTAGATAACTCCAAACTATATAACTCCCCCTAAAACTATTACTCTATGACATGTGATTATAATGATAGTGTTATCATAAACAATCAACACTTAAGTCTAATACTAAAACATAGTCCTAAACTATTAACTATCCTAACTAAGAATTGATAATAATACTTATACTAAAAACACATATAAGAACACGAGTTATTTATTACGTATATGGTTGTATTTATATTTGCGTTTGGAAAACATAAAAACACAAACAACAACAGAAGGAAAGAGAAGAAACTAATGTGTGTTTCTGAACATAGGAGATCTATGAATCGAACAGTTTGGATAATGGAAACAGAAATTTCCAAGTTGTTCGACAAGATTCCTATTTTTGTCGAAACACACTTCTCCAACACACAATACTTGGTCATCATCCTCCTCCTCGTGTGCTTCTTCCATGGGTTCTTCTTCGTCGCTGGCCTCTTGTTCTTGATTGAGTGAAGGGTCTTCATTGATCAAGATAGGGTTGGCCTGGTTGTTCATTAGGAATTTTTGCAAATTCCTAAGAATCTTGCCTTGCCTTTCCTGTTCCTTTGCCATACGAAGTTGAGTTACTTGAATTTCAGTTAACATCTGAAGTACATCAATCATAGACTCCTCTATTTTCGTTACACGAGCAAGAGTAGTGCATTGGAATGGGCCAGAAGTAGGAGAGGGAAATGAGAAAGTTGATCTTATGTTTGATTTTGAGGATTAAGCCATGATTTTATTTATTTCAGAAGAGAGAATGAAGAGAAAACAGAGAGAATGAAAAGTCGAAATTGAGAAGAATATATAACTAAAATTTTGTATTTTGGTGGGAACTTTTAAAAAAAATCAAAAACGTTATATATCGACATGCATACCTAGGGGATGTCGACATGGTCTTTTTAAAATTTAACTCTTTGATTTATTTGGATACCAATTGTTAATTATACTTGTTATTTATATTTTATATTTCATTTATAGAATAAATTCCTAATTCTCTTCTTAATTTAGTAAATATTGATTCATCTAAAGGTTTTGTTAAGATATCAGCAATTTGATTTCCAGAATTGATATAATCAAGAGTAACTACTTCCTTTCTTATATTATCTCTGAGAAAATAATGTCTGATATCAATATGTTTAGTTCGAGCATGTTGAGTAGTATTTTTGGATAAATTTATCGCACTCGTATTGTCACAATAAATTGGAGATTTTGAGAAATTTAGACCAAAATCTTTTAAGGTTTGTTGCATACATATTACTTGAGGACAAGCCAAAGCAGCAGAAATATACTCTGCTTCAGTTGTTGATAAAGAAACCTTGTTTTGCTTTTTACTAAGCCAAGAAATCAGAGAATGCCCCAAAAAGTGACAAGTCCCACTTGTACTTTTTCGATCTGATTTACAACCAGCATAGTCAGCATTACAGTAAGATATTAAGTCAAAAGAATCATTTTTAGGGTAGAATAAACCGTAATCAGACGTGTGTTTAACATATCTTATGATTCGTTTCACGGCTTTTAAGTGAGTCTCTTTAGGTTGGGATTGATATCAGGCACAGAGACAGAGACTATGCATGATATCAGGTCTACTAGCAGTAATATAGAGTAATGAGCCAATCATTCCTCTATATAATTTTTGATCTACATCTTTCGAGAGATCTTCTTTACTCAGGTACTCATTGGTTTCCATGGGAGTGGGTTTTCCACTCGCAGTGGTCAAACCAAATTTACTAATTAGGTCTTTAGCATATTTTTATTGACTAATAAAGATACCATTATCTAATTGTTTTATTTATAATCCTAAAAAGAAATTTAGTTCACCCATATGACTCTCAAATTCTTTTTTCATTATTTCAGAAAATTCTTTGTTCATTTCAAAATTAGTTGAACTAAAAATGATATCATCTACGTAAACTTGTACTAGTTGAATATCATTTTTATTTCTTTTAATAAAAAGAGTATTATCTACTTTACCAATTTGAAACTTAGATTGTAATAAATAAGATCTTAGTCTATCATACCAGGCTCTAAGAGCTCGTTTTAGACCATATGGTGCTTTTTTAAGTTTGTAAACATGATTTGGTAATTTATCATTTTCAAAAAGTGGTGGTTGTTCGACATATACTTCTTCTTTTACAAATCCATTTAAAAAGGCGCTTTTAACATCCATTTGAAATAATTTGAAATTATTATGATTTGCGAAAGCAAGTAGAATCCTAATGGCTTCTAATCTTGCTACGGGAGCAAAGGTTTCATCAAAATCTATTCTTTCTTCTTGACAATAACCTTGAGCGACTAAACGAGCTTTATTTCTAACTACCTCTCCTTGTTCATTCATTTTATTTTTATAAATCCATTTAGTTCCAATTATAGTTTTATTTTTTGGTCTAAGAATAAGTTTCCAAACGTCATTTCTAGTAAATTGATTTAATTCTTCTTGCATAGCCAAAATCCATGAATCATCAGTTGATGCTTCTATTGGATTTTTTGGGTTCAATAGTTGATATAAAAGCTACATTACTCATTTGACTTAGTTGATTTCTAGTTTTAACAACAGATTACATATCTCCAAGTATATTTTCTATAGGGTGATCTTTTAAAAGTTTTGTCCTTTATTAGGATGATCAATTTCAATATTAGTTTCAATAGGTTCTTGAGTTTGAGTGATTAAATCCTCTTCATCATTTGTATCTTCAAAATTTTTGAAATTTTCATCAAATGAAACATGCATTGTTTCTTCAATGGTATTAGTTTTTAAATTAAACACTCTGTATGCTTTACTTCTATTAGAATATCCAATAAAGTTACCTTTGTCGGATTTAGGATCAAATTTATCTAAATTATCTTTTGTATTTAAAATAAAGCATTTACTACCAAAAATTCTAAAATAAGATACCTTAGGTTTCTTTGAATAAAGAAGTTCATAAGATGTCTTATCAGTTAGAGATCTAATTAAAGTTCTATTCAAGATATAGCAGGCAGTAGCAACTGCTTCTGCCCAAAAATTCTTTGGTAAATTACTATCTGTAAGCATAGTTGTCGCACACTTTTGAATCATCCTATTTTTACGTTCTACTACTCCGTTTTGTTGTGGAGTTCTCGGAAATGAAAATTTGTGAGTTATTCCCTTTTTATTGCAGAATTCCTCAAACCTTTCATTTTCAAATTCACCACCGTGATCACTTCGAATAGTTTGAATTTTTAGAGAAAATTGATTTAGAATTCTTTTTGAAAATGTCTTAAAACATTCAAAAGTATCACTTTTATGTTTCAAAAATATTGTCCATGTAAATCTAGAATAATCATCTACAAATACGAAGACATATTGTAACGACCCGAAATTTTCGATCCAGAAAATTCCACATAGTTAGGAAAACAAGAAAAGGGAAAGAAGAGGAAATAGTAACAAATCACAGAAACCTCACATTCACAGCGGATCAAAATATAATATCACATAAATAAAAGTTTTACAAAGAAGAACTATATCAGTACACTTATATTTATACATCAGAGTTACAACCATTACCAATCACTGGACAGTTTTAAACATGTCCTAGTTATACAACAATATATCACAGCGGAAAACACTCCATACGTTCCTGCCCTCCAGCTCGTCTTCTGAGCTTAAGAACGTCCTTACCTGAAAATCTGTAATACTCAGTCTGACCCGAGCATTACATCAAAGTAACACCCGGGTCAGGATGGAAACCAGCATGAGTAAACCCATCTAACATGGAATACAAACATACAACTTATATAAAACCCGGAGTAACTCGTATTAGTTTACAAATTCTCAATTTGTTATAGACATCACATTTTCACACATTAATTTCTAAGTACAAAACTTAGATTAAATGGTCCAATTCACTTAACCCATTCCATTCCAGCCTATTGATTTACCATATCAATCTATAAGAATTGAAGTGGTTTCGGGTATTTACTAATACCCGACTCCGGTCTCTTCGAATTCAATACCACGTTAACCAAAGCTATTAAAGTGAGATACAATTCAATTTTAAACACAGGATGTCACTGTTTAGCCCAAACATAATATATCACATAGCATCTCACATCACATATCAGAGATATCGACTAATCTAAGCATACTATATTATTCAATCATTCATAAGCAAGATTTATCAACCATACCATTAATTACTTCAATTACTTCTAAGTCCTGCTTACTAATCATTAATTAATGACAACCAATTAATTAATGATCCACTAATTTTCCATCTTCATAAATCATCCTTGATTAATTATACTTCAATTACATTACATTAATCCTTAATTAATTACATTAATCAACTATTCTCTAATCGCTTATTGTTGATAAATTAATCTTAATTAATCAACCCTTAATTACATCATTGATTATATTAATTAATGCTCCTTAATTACTTCTTCAATTAATTATTAATCATATTTAATAATTAATCTTAAAATAATTATTCATTAATCAGCCTTGATTAATCACATTAGTAATTAATTACCCTTAATTAATTACATTTCTTAATTATCTTCAAATACTTTATTAATCAATTCTTAAATTAATTACACTAAGTAATTAATTATTAATTACTTCCACTAAGTAATTACCCTTCTTATAAATTATACAAGGTAATTAACCCAAATCATTTCCATTGAAAATTCCTTTCCAATTCAATTTGTATCCACTAATTATTCATTAATTACTTTACTGGGTAATTACTCTTTTCCACTGACATTCCGTAATCATACTTTAACAATCCATCATGTGATTATCTTAAATTAATTAAACCAATTAATTAACTTGACTAATCACATTACTTTAATTAACTACATTTGGTAATTAATCCCTTAATTACTTTCATTTAGTAATTATACTTTAACAATTCCATAATTTTATTATCTTTAATTAATTAATCTAATTAATCATCTTAAATTAATTATATTAATTAATCATTTGATAATCCTTAGTTAATGATCCTTCATTAACTATTAACAATCCTTTAATTACTCTCTAGGTAATTAGAATTTAATTAATCATTTCTTAATCCAAATTAATTAATTCATATTAACCAATTAATTAATTTTTCTAATTACCCAATTATTTAAGTACTTGACTATAACCTGATTAATCTTTAATTACTAATTAAATTAAATAATCCCCTAACTATAAGTTCTTAATTAATCTAAGATAAACATAATCTTAATTATTTACTTAATTGTCATGTAAATTTACTAAATGTTTGAAATTAAGTTGTAGGAAATTACCTCTTTGATTAATTAGAAGCTTAACCTTTATCTTCTTATCCAACTCAAGGATTAATTTAATCAATCAACTTGATATATTATTATTATTTTCCATCAGCAATTTAATTTCAACAACATTTTGACCTTAAATTTAATTTCATGAAACTGGTTTGAGAACAAGCCCTGGATACTTGTTCCCATTTTCTTTTCCTTCTTCACCTTTATTTCTTTTACAAATCTTATAAAATTTCATTCAGGCCCAAACCCGGCCCACTTTCCCCTCTCCTTCTTTTTATTTTAGCAAAATTCTGGCGATATGACCTAGTCACCTCTCTTTTTCCCTAGATCTATCTCGAGTAAAATCCCTTCGCCCCCAACAAAACAAAATACTGATGCACAGAATTACTCGTGCACATGCATCGAGCGATGGCGAACTTCCGGCCTCCCAGATCATCGCCGATAAGTTTCCTTTGACTTCCCCTAACCATCAGACCACCCAGACTTCATCACGAACCCTTTAACTAAGAACGAGCTCTCTCAACCCATCAAACAGCAACAATGATTACCAAATTCACTCGTAGCCCCATCTCCGTTCACCGGAGGCCACGACCTCCATCCTGGACCACCTCCTAAGTTCCTCGTCCCCTTTCCCATAATTCCGGCCCAACTCGACGCGACATCGATGTCGCATTTACCCAAAATCAAACACTACCCAAACCAACTCTTAAACCCAAGTTCATTCCCATCCGACCATCGTATCGCTTAGAAAAACGCCGCACCAATTTTCGCTAACTACTCTCCTCCGCGGCCACCTTCAAGCCAAACACCAGCCTCCCTCATTGATTGCCTCACCGAAAATTGCCCATAAACTTCCTCCCATTCATCACGACAATTCTCATAATCCACTGCCTTAAAAATTGTGCTACTTATACTAAAAATCGTGTTTTCCAAAATTGATTCAGACCATATATTCAAAACTCGATATTTAACTACTTAATTTTTTTGATTTGAATTGACTTACCACTGTAAGTTTTAATTTTTGTCGTACTTACTTCAAGTGTATACTTGAATCTATTGTTAACCATTACAAAAAACTTCCTTTCAAAGATCCTAACATAAAAGTTTTTATATAGATTTGATTTTTTATTTAGATTTGTGTCAGTAAAAAGAGATAATACAAATACAGAGACATGTATCCATACTCACACTCATATATATATGCAACCATCTCTAAACAAACATGCAAAATGTACTACTTATCAAAATTTCAAAGATTATCTCATGCAAACTCATATATAAACAGATTTAGCTTTGAGATTCAAGTTTACTCACTGATATATGTTAAACAGAGGAATAGGGAATAATTTGACCTGGAGCTGGCTTATCTTAGAACTGCAAATTAATCACTCAATGATGAATTGATCTTGAATTGCTTCAGATTGAAATTCGAAACTTGAAAGTGTTGTTGATTTTATTCCTTTCTTTGGTTTTGGTTTCCAAGTTTGTCTTGATTCTTTTTTTTTAAAACCGATTTGCTTTGTAGATCTGCTTGCTTCAGGTTGAAGAATTTGATTAGTTGCTTGATCAATTTTGTTTTTATTTCCATTACAGGTTTTAAGTTTCTTAAGTTTGCTAAATTTTGGTTTGAAAAGGAGAAAATGAGAATTGAGGGGAATAGTGATATATATAACATGTTTTTAATTTTAATTTTTTTAAATTATTGTCTTAAAAATAAGAGAACCAATGACACTTGTTACAAATTTTATTACATGTTATACACTTTTTAATTCATGTATTATAAAGCTTACAAATGTGAAAACAATTATTTTCTTATGTGCATATATATTGAATTTAACAAATATAAAAGAAAGTGTTTATGTTTTTATAACTTAACATATGTTTAATTTTTATGTTTATACAATTTATACTTATCTTATTTTAAAAAAAATGTATATTTTTTTTTACAATCTCTATTGATATTTATTTTTATCCTGGGAAAATTTCACTATTATAAAGTTTTTCATATATCTATTAACATAAATAAATAAATTTATCATAAGATTATTATAGTTATTTATAAATATATTTAGATTTTATAAACACTTTATAAAATTCCTTAACAAATTTTTAGTTGTTACAAACATTACCTTTTTTTAGAAACTTATTTATTTTAAAAAGTAGGTATCAAATCTGAATTGAAACCAAGCTCAAAAACTTTATTTAAAACTCTTCTTACATTTGGCCTTCAAATTTTAAAATTTGATGCACTGACAGGTTTTTATTATAAAATAAACCTGTAACGCTGATTGACTCGAGACTCCCCCCAAATACTTCGAGTCAAAACCCTCTCTACTTCGAGCAAAACAATCAAATTACTCAAGCAAAACACGAGTACCACTCTGGGTTATCAGAATCCTTTTTACTAATCCAAATAAAATCAAATAATTATTCAATTATCAGATGACCAAATCTGGATTATCACACATATCTACTATGATTTATTGATAAAATTTGAGATGGACCAAATAAATTAAGATGAAGTAATTCAAGAGGTTTTGAAGTTGAAATCATATCTTTTAACTTAAAAGAATATTTTCTAAGTTTTCCTAATTGACAAACATCACATAAACTATCTACTTTAAAATTCATTTTAGGGAGACCTCTTACTAGATCATGTTTTGACAGTCTAGATAGGAGTTTGAAATTAAAATGCCTAAATCTCTTGTGCCAAATCCAAGGGTCACTTGTATTTGCCAACAGACACAGGTAATCATTTGAAACTTTCATACTAAGAATATATATATTCTTTTTCCTGACTCCCTCAAATATAATGGTTGAATTATTATCTTCAATGCAACATTTATCTTTTTCAAATTTAATTTTATAACCTTTATCACATAGTTGACTTATACTTAGCAGATTATGTTTCAGATTCTTAACTAGCAAAATATTAGTAATAGTAGGAGTTTCAGAATTACCGAATTTGTCGATGCCAATCACATATCCTTTTGAATTGTCTCCAAAGTTAACCAATCCTCCGTCTTTGTATATTATATCATTCAGTATATTTGGATTTCCAGCCATGTGTCTAGAACATCCACTATCAAGTATCCATTTGTTCTTTCTGATCTGCATAATTTGTCCGTTGTGGATTGATTCCTCAACACCCATAAAGCATGATTCCTGCACATCAAACAATTTTAGTAGATAACTTGAATTTGAATATTGATTATATGCAGACTTATAAAACAATGATGATTTGAATACTTCTAAATTAGTATTAACAAATATAGCCATTTTAAAAACTTTTCAAAAATCAGATTATGAAACTTTGAAAACCTTGCTCTGATACCAATTGTGAGAAACGCGGATTACGGATCTTAAGGCTAGGATTAACACTAGAGGGAGGGATGAATAGTGTTAATAAAGAATTACTAAATCTTTTTAATTTATGTTAATTTAGACACAAAAGTATGCAATATACAGACACAGATATGATCACAGAAACAATCACAGATGTAGAAATAAAATAAAAGCAGTAAAGGAAAGAACACATAGGATTTTATACTGGTTCGGAGTTACCCTACATCCAGTTCCGCAACAAAAGTACAGATTTCCTTTCAAAAGCAATTGTACAATTACACCCTCGATTTCAAGGCTACGAGGTACACCCTTCAGGATTTCAATCCTCTGGGTAGAGATACTTGATTTCCAGGCCACAAGTTTACCCAATTGATTTACCAAGGCTACAATCACACCTTTTCCATTTTGATTGATTTCCAAGGCTACAATCACACATTTTCTTGCTTAATAGATTACAAAGAAGTCTATAACTCTGAATAGCACTGAGAATCTTGTAGAGATAGTGATAGAGAATCAAACTAGAAGTAATCAAGTATGATTCAATGTTGATTTTGGCAGAGTAATGATAAGAATATGTATTAAGAAATGAGGAAGAAGAAGAGGAGTGAAAACCAAAAAATTATGATTGAAAATTCGTTGAAACTGACCCCTATTTATAGAAGAACAACAGCCATGACCATTCATGAAGAGTTATGGCGAATAGACACTTCTTTTGAAATTTGAATTTTTGAATCAAACTGTCACCATGTCGACATGGTCATGTTAGGCATGTCGACATCCCAAAGGATTTTTTGGTTTTTTGATTTTGTTTGAAAATAAACTTTATCTTATATAAAAACTATTTTAAACTTTATAAATATACTTGACTATAGTTAAAATTCATAAGTAAATATAAAGAATAATATATATAGAATTTAACTATAATTTTATATTTAAATCTAAGTATAAATATTTAAAAGTTACATATATGATTTAAAAAGATAGTTTAAAATCTGGAGTAATTTGACTTTGAAAATAAAGATGTTTTTAAGGCTAAAATTATTTAAAATCAGGATCGAGGGTTTTGAATCTTTTAAAAGGAAAGTTTTGAAAACATTTTGAAAACAGGATATAATTTTGAAAAATCATTTTGAATAAAAGTTAGCGGATACAAAATAATGCTCCACTAGATTTTTCGTAAGTTCCATCCTACTTAGGGTTTCATCCCTTTAACGGGCTCGAAGTGGATTCCATTCCATGAATAAATTGGATTTTAAGATGCCAGTGCTATTCTATGAGTTTTAACAAAAATTCCTAATAATAATAAAAAAATACTTATCCTTGAAATCTCGAACTCTTGATAATCTTGATACTCATGAGTCTTCTATCTTGATATCTTGAATCTTTATACTGTACAGTCTTCATTCTTAGTACCTGCATGGTTAAATCCTGCATATGCATATATATCTAAACTTATAATGTTAGTATTTATATTTTATAATCTATTCTAAGGTTGTTGTCATCGAAACCATCATCTCACGGACTAACAATCTATAGTAACTGTCTCCCACCATGCTAGGGATTCCTCTTGGAGTTGCCAAGAAGCTATTAGTCGCATCTGATTGTCTTCCAATTTTAGTCCCCCAAAAATCACATGATCGGATCCAGTCTTGGGCTTCGATAATGGATTCTTTTCCAGTGAACGGCTTTCCACCCAGTCTGGAAAAACTTCGATACAAATCAGCCAGATCTGGTTGAGGTTGAGTGGGAATATCCGCTGTTACAGGGACTTGACCAGATGTAGTGGTATTTCCCCGTCCCCTACGTTGTCCTCTTCTTCCGCTCATTCTCACTATTTGTAAATAGTAAGAAAACTTGATTTAGGCATATGGACAAGATATCTTAGGGATATCAACACTTAAAGAAAATAGGCTAAGTAATTCGGGTTTTCGGTTCACGGGTTGTACTCATTCTAGGGTATACTTCACCCTATCACTAATGGGCCATCTAATGTGTTATACTCCTTAGCTAAAGTTCTTACTCAACCTTTAGCTCTGATACCACTTCTGACGACCCGAACTCGATTCCCAACAAACGACATCGAAATCCGTATCGCCGGAGCTTATAAGAACATTAGATGTAAATAAACAGTGGAAACAAATGAATATCATTGATCATAACACGGATACAAGTTTGATACAATATCCATTACAACATTGATCACTAATATCAGAGTGATACACAAAAGATACTACAACAAAATGACCACTCCAAAGCGGAACAATAGAGACTTCAAAGAAAAAGCTTCCAACATACATCAAGTTCGATAAGGTCTTCAAAAACTCTAAAAACTCCAAGCACTTCAAAAGATTTCCAAATCCAAAAGCTTTCCAAAATGTGACAGCTTCCAAAAGACTTCCGAATCCAAGCTAGATCTAAAACACGGACAACCTGCTTCTAGGCTGTCCGTGTGGAAAATTGTGGGCACCTTCCGGGTCAGTCGTGGGACTGGTATGAGTAAACAAAAACATTTGGTTTGAACAACGAAGTTAAAATGAAATTCGCAATGCTTTTGAAAATGAAACTGCCATAAGGCCTCCCGCCACACACATAATGGAAGCGCACACTTGGAGAAGATTTCTCCATATGATAGTCAAAAATTCTTGATACGCGAAAACCATTTGATATTATTATTAGTGCATAGTGCAGAAAACATTTCGAAAGTATAATATTAATCTTAGCCAGCATACAACATTTCGTCGTATGCCTACTATAGCTGCCATGTTCAATAGCAGGTTACCGCCACATTCCATGACAGGTTATACAACTAAAACCGTTCAGGGCGCTTATTGTTTCTTTGGATTTCCAACAAATGGTCAGGCAAAGGAACTTCCTACACCGAATGGATACGCCTCTGGAAGGATGCCCTCGAGAACCTAACCGGATCTCTACTAACACAAGGCCGACGCTGCCTCACGCTTTAACCAAGCCATAACATAGGTCGCTGCCAAACAAGCACGCCATCCCCGGTCGTTACCGACCTTTATCCGAGGCGCCTCTCAACCAACAACCACACAGCAATAAGTATGTAGCAACAACATAGGTTAAATATCTGGGATCCATACCATGATATCACCTTTTATCCAGAAGAAAATGGACATACCATAGAGGTGCGACCCCTAAAAATCTTGCTGCAACATTCCTGTTTCGACCATTTCCAGGGTGTGAGGTCCTGATGCAGTCTCGTCCACAAAGCTACGCTTTTCCACAAAGTCATGCTTTGATCAACAAATGATCAGCAGCACTTCGTATGCCACATTACCAAATTGGGAATGTATCACTAGTAACCATCAACCACATAACCTTTGAGCGCATACGTCTCAGAGAAGGGTGTTAAGCTAAGAGAATAAATCTTCGTCACCAAACAGAAATGTATTTGATAGAAACCAGCTTTACATCTCAAAGTGTAATGTCAGACACACATCCATACAAGTTTGTTCTGGGTTCGAACAGAACCGAAGGCACTTCCAAAGAAGCCTTTGCAATCCGGGTATCCCCAATCCCGATCGGACTCCCCTTACATATGGAGATCTCTATACCGTAGCTACTTAGTGCAAAGTCATTCGATAGGTTACCCTTTCGTTCTCGAAGACACCCGGTCTTCACCACCATCTTCAAATGTTGTCCATTTCATCGTATCACTATTCGGAATGGATTATATGACACAGGTCCTCTCCCGTTTAAATCGAATAGTGAACGCAATATTTAAAAACCATATGGATAATGGGATCTCAGTTAAGTCACAACTTGTTATCTAAAATCTTTCTTTCAAATGGTTTAAACAAATTACCATTTTCAAATCTTTTAACAAAAAGATTCACTCCACAAAGTACACCGATCTTTTACAAAGATCTATTCATAGCTTTTCCAAAACAATTCCCCTTTCAAATATTTTATAGAAAGGTTAAAAACCTTTCTTTCAAATGGTTTTAAACAAATTACCATTATAGATCTTTAAACAAAAAGGTTCGCTTCGCAAAGTTCACCAATCTTTCACACAGATTCATTCATAGCATTTTCAAAACAATTTCATTTCAAATTTTAAATCTTTTCAACATAAATTTGAAATCCTTTCTTTATATGAAAGCTATTATTATTTGAAAACAAATAGTTTTCGTTTCGGAAAAATTCGATTACATTTACAAAAGTTAAAGCCTTTCAAGTATAAAACATGGGTTAAGTTCAAATTCCCAAAATAATACTTTTAAAATGGTTTGAAACCCATATAAACACATTTATAACTTATATAACCTTATTAAATCATAATTTCCAAAAATAGAATTCAATTTTAAATTTTGAATTCAAATTCAAATTAAATTATTTAAATTTCAAAACTTTATCAAGTTATTTAAAATAACTTTTATCTTTTAAAACTCCTTTCCAAAAGCTTTTCACACTTAACCCAAAACCTTTTCCAAAACCATTTGTATTCAAAATTCATCTTTCAAAACCATTTCAAATATATTCGACTTAACCGATTTCCTCGCGATATCCATATTTGTGTGTATATGGTGTAGTCCAGGGATTTCCTTGCGATATCCATATTTGTGTGTATATGGTGTAGTCCAGGGGTTTTACACAATAACGCAACATCATCAATCATCACAGATTCAATCATAATAATATAGATAAGCGGTATAACCCATAACGCTTATCTTGATTCACAGATTCATAGATAAAGTAAATTTATCAATCACAAAGATTCACTATTACGATTCGATGTGGGTTTCGGATAACCAACTGGAATTCGACTCCCTGTCGCATAGAAATTCAAATGCCGTTTTACCGGCCAAGGGGTTTTCATATTCATACAATAGTATATTCATCACAGATATTACAGCTCAGCACAAAGCATTTCATATTACATAGCATCACATCACATATCAAATATATCAATCCATCACACAGCATTCAATAAACAATCAAACATCTTCAATTAAGATGAATAAATCGTGTGGTTTTAAATTCATCAACCACATAATTACTTTCATTAGTAATCTTTAATTATTGGTTTATTATCATTAATTAATTAAGCCTTAATCACCTTCATTAATTAATCATTCCTTAATTAGTTATCTTAATTAATTAATCCTTAATTGTTAATTAATTAACACTCAATTACTTTTATTAATTAATTACTCCTTAATTAATTAATAATTAATTACAAATTAATTAACTTTAATTATTTATTAAATTAATCTGAATATTAAGTAATTAATTAAGTAATTACTTCTTAAGTAATTATATTAACAAAATCATTAATTATCTAACCTTTAATTATTATTAAATTAGAATAAACCTTTCAAATTAAAGGTTATATTTATTTTAAACCATTTTAAACTAGGTTAATTAAAACAATTTATTCAAAACCCTTGTTAACTAATTTTAAAGCTTAAATAATATTCAATATTGAAGGAAAATTTGATTTAAAAAAATTTATTTTCAAAAACTTGATTTTCACTAAAAACTTTAATGCTGTTCTGGCCAACATCATCAATCCCGAGAAAAATAAACTCGTTCTACCCGAGTGATCCACCAGGCCAACCCCAAGCTTCGTTGCTTCGAGAAAAACGACCAATTTCCCAAGCTTGGCTCAGAGTTTCCACCTTTCTTCCCCAACACCTCAAATCGCTGATACCAACCGATGCACGTATACGTGCACAACCACGATGACTATCGTCGATCGACGATGAACTCACTAGAACATCACCAACGATCTCCAGTATTGATTCGAACAACCCAATTTACCTAGGTATCTCTGATTCTAAAATCGAGCTCCTAGCTCCACCTAGAAGCAACCCGCATTGAAAAAATGCGATCGCCACGACGATCCAAGCGAACGAAATCCTCGTCTCTTTGACCTCGGCCTCATCATCGACCCGCGCAGCTAATCCCCCAGTCGCAATGACTTTCGGTCTCTACCAGCCTTCCTAATTGCCTCGTGAACGTCGTTGACGAAATCGAGCACTTAAACCGTAAATCGCCAGGAATCTCCAACCACCATGAATAAAAAAAATTCTTGCAATTTTCCCATAATCTACAAACATTCCAGCACCTCCATGCCAATTTTCAAACTTCGAAAATGAACCGATCATCAGAAAATCGCGAAATCCCATCCTTCGTTCAACCCACGATTAGACCCTTAATTTGCAACTAAAAATTCTAAATTTTGTTGTAAAAATCATTACTTTCAAAATGTTTTTAGATGATGAAATCCAAATTCGAGTTCATGCAAATCGAAAATGGTGTAAAACATTGAATTTCTATTGTTTTCTACTTCTAGACAAAACCATTCCTTTTATCTTAAAAATATATTTTTAAAATTCAATTATGATGATTTTAAACATGTTTTATTTAAACATTACAAGCCAGAAGGGATTGAGGAAGATAGAATTGGTTTTAGAACTTAATTAGTCCCTGAATTTTTAACAGAGACATTTTCTTCTTGGTTCCAGATACATGCACACCATTACATACACATACAGGCATGAATAAATATATATTTCAGCACATTTGATTCACAACTTTCCACAACATCACATGTAAACCAGTGATTCAACAAATTCAGGCTTAAAAATGGGTTTACTCACCTTGATCGGGAAAAACAGAGAATGTTTCTGGTTTTAAAACTTGAAGGCTGAAATTTTTGAGTTGATCGTTGAGTTTTGATTCGAAAACTAGATGTTTGAATTTCTTTGTAATGATGAATCTTTGGTTCTTATTTGATTGTTGAGTCGTTTTTCACTTGTTTGAAAATTTTCCCCTTTATTTTGCTTCAGACTTCTGACACTTCCAGGTTTTGAAGCTTTGCTTGTTTCAGGTTTAGAATGTTTTAGAACAGACATCTGAAACTTTGAAAATCTGGAGAAATGTTTGGATTCGCAGGTTTTGTTTTTAGAGTTTGCTTTGAAAATTTTCTGATTTGTTTTCTTCTCAGATTTGTTAAAGTCTTGAAGGTGAATAAAAGAAACGGGAAAGAGAGGTTTAAGGTATTATATTGTTTCTATTTCCTTTTTATAAATTTTTCTTAAAAATGAAAACAATAAAATGACACTTGTCCCATTTAATTATGAGATTATTACACTTGTTCGTTATAGGTTAAGATTTTAACATTTATTAATTCATGCATAAGAATTTAAATAAACTTTTATAATTACTTTTCTCTTATTTATATAGTTACATTTTTCTTCTTTATATAAAGACATTCCTTTTATATTTATACAACCTTTTAAAAGAAAAAGTTTTAATACTAATTTATGAAACTATACACATATGTTAATATATTTGAATCCAAAATTTTTTTTACTTAAGATATTATTTTTTAAATTCAAATACAAGTTCAAATTCAAATTTAAAGTCAAATTCAAATCTACTCATAAATATATATACATATATATTTAAATTCAAGTAATTCTAAAACATTTATTATTTTGAATTCTTAAAGTCAAATGAATTTTACAATCTTATTTTTATATATACACAAATCAACACTTGTTTTATTTATTTGAAAAATTCAAATTTATCCCAAAATTTACATTAATCGCTAAATTTAATTTAATTCAAAATTGGGATCGTACCAATGTAATGCTGAGAAGTATGAAGGAGAATGTCCGTAGTCGAGGTGGCAATAATTCTGATGGTAGTGGGGCTCAGATTGATGATAGAGGGATTTTGAGGATTAATAATCGGATTTGTGTCCCGAATGTTGATGGTTTGAGGCAGGAGTTACTTCGGGAACATCATCAATCCAGACTTTCCATTCATCCTGGTGTGGCAAAGATGTATCAGGATATGAAGAAGCTTTATTGGTGGAGGGGTATGAAGCGTGATGTCTCCATCTTTGTTAGTAGGTGTGCGACTTGTCAGCAAGTCAAGGCGGATCATCAGAGACCCCTGGTTTGTTGCAGCCTTTTGAGATTCCCAATTGGAAGTGGGAGAATGTTTCTATTGATTTCATCGATGGGTTACCGAGATCTAGGAGGGAAATGAGAGCATCTGGGTTATTGTGGATAGACTGACCAAATCCGCTCATTTTATTCCGATCAAGTCTACCCGTTCGGCTTTGAGCTTATCTGAGATTTACATGAGGGAGATTGCTCGACTTCATGGGGTTCCTCTTAGTATTTTTTGTGACCGTGATCCTATCTTCACTAGTTAGTTTTGGAAGGCTTTTCAAGAATCTTTCGGTACTCTTCTGAATCTGAGTACTGCTTAACATCCGCAGACCGATGGTCAAACAGAGAGAGTAAATCAGATTCTAGAGGATCTTCTTCGTGCTTGTATTTTGGATTATGGAGGATCTTGGGAAGATCATCTCCATTTTTTTGAATTCACCTTTGAAAATAGTTATCAGGTATAAATTTCAACCCTCCGTTCTTATCTTATCTTAATCCTTTATCTATCTCATTTTATCTTTTGTTCAGGCTAGTCTTAAGATTTCTTCGTTTGCTGCTCTTTCCGGGCGACCTTGTAGATCTCCATCTTGCTGGATTGAATCCGGCATTCGTTTGGTTCTTGGTCCTGAGATGATTTTGAAAGCTTTGGAGAAAGTTGAGGATATTAAGAGGAAGTTAAGGATTGCTCAGGATAGGCAGAAGAAGTACGCTGATCGTCGTAGAAGGAGGTTGGAGTTTGCAGTCGGTGATCTGGTTTTCCTTAATGTCTCTCGCTTAAGGAATGTGGTTCGGTTTGGGCATAGAGGGAAGCTTGATCCTAGGTTCATCGGTCCTTTCCGCATCTTGGAAAGGTTGGGTCTCTTGCTTATCGGCCGAATTTGCCCAAGAAATTCGTTGGAGTACATAATGTATTCCATATATCACACCTTTGTCCCTATTTGCATGATCCATCTCTTATTATCCAGCCTTCTGCTTTTGATAGTTTGGATATTGAGCCTAATCTGACTGTCGAGAGGAAGCCACTTTGTATCGTCGATCGAGGTAAGAAGCAGCTAAGAAGAAAAACTGTCAACATGGTCAAAGTGCAGTGGAGCACTGATGAACGGGTTTGCACTTGGGAGACGGAGGAGAGCATACATGCTTCGAATCCGGAATTGTTTGTTTCAGGTACTTTTGCTCTACTATCTTATCTTCCTTTGTTTTCCCTTCTTTTTTCCTTTACGAGGACGAAAAGTTTTGAGTGGGGGAGAGTGTAACAACCCAAATTTTTTAATAAATATTTTTATTCATTTTATTTAATACTTTGGTGTTTAATTATTTAAAAATTGAATTTTTGAAATTTTCCTGAATTGGTTATAAATCATTTGCACAATTTTATTAAATATAAACAATTTATGGAATTTTAGATTTGGGTTAAATTTTGACTCTAATTGAAACTTTAAAAATTTAAATTCTAACTTCCAATCTTTTATTTAAACTGTATATTTACAACATCTGTTTCTTTTTTTGCCATTTAATTTGGATATATACTTTGTAATTAAGTAACAAACAATGTTGTAAAAAACAAGTAATCTATACGTTTAATTGTATATGTTCTACATCCGTTTTCTTAGTTAAGTAATAAACGAATCAAAGGGATATGTAACAAATCAATTTGTAAATCAAGTAATAAACAAAGTTGTAAATAGAAATTTATTTATACGTTTTATTTGATACGTTCTATATCTGTTTCTTGTTTATTTCTCTGATGATTATATATATGGTATGTTATTTATTGAATTATTTCGTTGACATATATTTTATTAAATAAATAGGAAACAAATAAATATAAAATACGTTACTTTGCTATTAATTTTGGGCATACGTTTCAATTTATTTCTTGCCTTTATTATACACTCCTCTTTGATTCTCTTCCTTAGCCATTCAAAAATTGTTGCCGTGCATTACCAAAAAAAAAAATTAAAACCCTAGCCGCCTAATTTCCTTGCAATTCACGTATAATATTTCATCCCATTCTACTTTTCCATTTGCTTCTCTTGATCTAATTGGAATAAAATCCTTAAATTTCTCTAGCATTTCAATTATTTGTTCCCTACCATTCTTTCCACTTTATCAACGTGAAATTTCCTTGTTAAGTACAAATTCACATACAAATAGCTTACCGCATATCATTTGATTCTCATCTTCTCGGTTGAAGCTTCCTCCTGTTGGTAATGGCCTTCTCTCTCATTTTTTTAATATTTTTTCTTCTTTCTTTGTTTTTCTTTTATTTCTTTTGTCTGCTCCACCAAATGCTCGGCCTATCCACCTTTCACGACCGGCCTGCATCCCTCCACCACCACCAGTACGGCCTCCCCCTTGATGTCCAGATCTGGTTGAGAAATTCATGTGCAGTTCACCACAATCCTATAGCATAGCCTAACCAATTTCCCTATATCTCCTACACCATCAAGTGAAGTCGCAGCCACCACCACCGCAGCCACCTCCTCCAGCCTACAACACCGCCTCTGACTTAGCCACACCTCCAGGCGATGATGGTCTGACTAGACCGAGCCCATGTAACAGGCAGAGACTCCTTATGCTTAGGACCAAACCAATGAACCCAATTCCATTCATCACTTTGCTGTTGAAAATCACAGCCTAAATTCTTCAACTTCCCGCTGCCTTGCGAACATTTCAGACCTTGAATTTGGTTATGGCCGAGTTATATGGGATGTTGGTTGAGTCGTGTGTGAAGGGGCTGAGCCACTTGTGTTCAAGTCATTTTATTTCACTTGTTTATCCTTTTTTGCTTTATTCATATTGTTGTATTCTTATGTGAATTAGCATACTTAGGTTTGATTTATTTTTGTTTCAAGATTTGAATCTGGTTGTCGTATCCTCTAAAATCTTATCGTGCCTCCTTGCGCTCTTCGATGTGTGGATATTGTTATTTTGAATCAAATTTCTAGAGTCGAAGAGGTGAGTATTCACGCTTGACATTCATACTTATAGAATTGTAAATTTATAGCAAGTGAAATTATAGAATTGTTATATCATGTTATACTTGCTTGTGATGTGAATTCTATGATTTAAAACCCTATTATAAACCTGTCACATCATCCGCTATGTTATATGCTGTTATACTGTTTATTTATTTCTGTTTATCACACTGCAAGTTTCCTGTAGAGAGAATCACTATGGGTTGAAATGATACATACCCGAACGGACTTTAGAATAAGGAAAAATCGTTAATGGCTGAAATGATAGGCCTGAGCGATTTTTATTTATTTCATTTATTTTATTTAACTTGGGATTGTGGGTTTGAAATGATAGAACCCAGATTTTTCTTTGTAAATTACGGATTGAGATAATATATTATCCATATCACTTGACCTAGGTTAGAAAATATTAAACAGACCTGTGGTTATTGTATATATATTTTTCTGGAAATTTTAAGTATTTTTAAAATTGTATATTACAATATTTTGATATAAATTGAAATAAAAATGATTTTTTATAAAGTATTAGTGATTTTGTACAAGTTAAATATGTTAATAAATGAATGGTTAAGTTGAAATCTGAAGTATAAATTTATTTTGAAATTTGCGATTTTGTTTAAAAATAGAGTTTAAGTTAAGTAAATAAAATATGTTAATTGGATATAAATTTGAATTTAAAGTGAATTAATAAAGTGTTATTGAGTTTTCTATGGATTAAAAATGGTTGGATAAATGTATGTTTAAAAGTGTAATTTGAGATATAATTTGACTTGGAAATATGAAATTTGGTTTAAAATAAAAGTAAGTTAAGAAAATAAAATGGAAATGTAGTTTAATGTACGAAATGGTAAATTAAATTTAAATGTAAAGTAAATGCAAAGGATAGAAAATTGTACATTGACTTTAATAAGTGAAGCATTGAAAATTGGATATTGATTGGTGAAATTTTACTTTATAAAAATCATAAGTTAAAGAGTATTTAAATGAACATTTTCGAGTAGAAAAATATGATTTTTATATGTTAAATAGGTTTAAATTGAAATTTAATTATTGCAGAAATTTTATTGAAATCTGAAAATTGAATTAACAGCACTTTAGGAATGCTATAATTTCTGAAGTTAACTTAAAAATTGTTGTAAAGGATATTACAGCACTTTGTAAGTGCTGCAGTTGATGCAAATGAGCTAAAGGCTAAAATTAAATAAGGGTTATTGCAACACTTGGCAAGTGCTATGGTCGCGGAATGAAAACTAAAATCTAAAACTAATAAAAGGCTACAGTAGCACTTGATAAGTGCTGTAGTTTGCTGAAATGAGATTTTTCCATGAAAAGATGAAATTTCAATGTTGATAGTTTTACCGAATAAATGAACTCAGAAAAGGATAAACTTTTGGGAATTGAATATTTTATTTGTAAGTATAATAATTTCACTTTTAGATAGTTTAAAATGAAGTATTTTGATTGAAATATAAACTATTTTTGAAATTTAAAAACACGGGTAATAATAATGTTGGTGGTTAAAGAGACCGGGATCGGATACGGGCATACTCTCTGTCGATACCGAATACCACTTTAACAACCGTGTCCACGGTGGAGATTCCAGAATGAAGTAGGATGGTTGCGAAGTTCTGTTTAGGTATATACGTGGACCCGACTCCCGTAAGTTGGCATAAGGTGGCTAAAACAGGAGCGATTCTGGGCCAGTGGGGTAGCCCCTCTTATCGAACACACTCCTTCATATGCCATTCTATTACCTTGTGATTGTTTGGTGCGCAGCTTTGATTTTGAGAGTGTAGCTCGAGGTGGGAGGTAGTAGCAGCTATGCGTCACCACCACAGTCTGGATAGTAATTGGTATATCTACCCTGGCATTGCCTAGTTGTGCCGTGTCACCTACCATAGCGAGCCTTGCACGAGTTTGGTTTTCTCCGGTAGCCCGTGGAGTATCCTTTGGTGGCTTCCCGATCAGTAGGGACTATGATACTGGCTGGACTATTGGGACTATTACGTGTTAAGGGGAATATTGGGTCACTCCTTAATGCTATTTAAAAGTAAGTTTATTTTACTAATAGACACTATTATAATAGCAAAATATTACTACATAGTAAATAGTTTAACGGATCCTTAGAGGATGGGCGGTCCCAAGCATCCTTTAAGTTACTCGTACTTTATATTACAGTTCACTTGAGTTAGTTTACACTATATAAGTATGTATGTCCTGACTCGAGTGTTTGTGTTTATTTCTTACGCTCGGGTCAGCCTGAGTATCAGTTTGGACTTCATTTCCTAGAGCTAGGACTGTTAGAGACCATCTTTATCGAGCTGCTATCTATTTTCTGTTCAGTCTTTTATCTTAGCCTACGTAATTGAGACAAATGAATTTGGGATTTTCTGTGGTTGTTTCAAACCGTATTTGTTTTAAGACTATGTAATTCGCATTTATTTTGAGACTATGTTGATAGTGGCTTCATGAACCACTATGGTATTTTATTTTCGCTACTAGTATTCTGATTTCTATGTCCGTGATTCTGTGATTTTTATTTCATTTGCTCCAATTTTTAATACAATCTATTTTTTTGAACTATTCAAGTTTGACATGTTTTAATTTACTGTCAATTTTGAATGGTGCAAAATAGTGGTCGTTACAGGTATCTTGGGTATGTCGACATGCCAAAGGAAATTTTGGTGTTTTGTTTTTCTTTTGAAATTAACTTTTACCTTATATTAAAACTATTTTTAACTTTTGTAAATATACTTAACTATAGTTAAAATACATAAATAAATATAGATAATAATATTTTGCTATATATAAAATTTCACTATAATTTTATACTCAAATCTACGTATAAATATTAAAAGTTAAATATATTATTATTAAAGATAGTTTAAACCAAGGATAATTTTGGTTTTGAAATTAAAGATTATTTGGAGGCTAAAAATATTTAAAATCAGGATAGATGTTTTTGATTCTTTTAAAAGGAAGGTTTTAAAAATATTTTGAAAATAAGATATAATTTTGTAAAATCATTTTGAATAAAAGTTAGCGGATACAAAACAATATTCCACTAGATTTTTTGTAGGTTGCATCCTACTTAGAGTTCCATCCCTTTAATGGGCTCGAAGTGGATTCCATTCCACGAATAAATTGGATTTTAAGACGTCAGTGCTTTTCTAGGAGTTTTAAAAAAAATCTAATTAAATTGCTTATTATTGAAATTTTGAACTCCTGATATTCTTGATACTCATGAGTCTTCAATCTTGATATGTTGAATCTCTATATTGTACAGTCTTCATTCTTGGTACCTGCATGGTTAAATCCTGCATATACATATATAACTAAACTATAATGTTAGTATTTATATTTTATAATCTTCTTCTAAAGTTGTTGTCATCAAAACCATCCCCTCAGGGACTAACATAGGGGGCCAATATGTTCATTGCCCTACGCGAAACTGTTCTCTAAGATGTATAGTTGAAAGTTTTGAACTTCTTCAATATCCATATTCATCAAAAAGCATTGTTATTTACACTATATCTTACTAGTTATTACTTGTATAAAATAATTATGTTTAACTGAAAATACACAGTAGTTAATATCCTATTTATTCTACAACACTTTGTCCACCTGGCAATCATTTACTGTTTCATTGGCACTACCTATCCCTTTAATTTTGGCAATACGTGGTCCAAAATCTATAATAGTCAAAAATCCAACATCGGTTGACTTTTTGATTGCAACGTACGTTTTGGTATGCAGTGTGAATGTGAATTTAATGGCATATTATTCAGATTAGGCAAGAACAAATATAAGTTTGGTGTAAATACTAAATAGCACTACTCTTCATTAATCATCAATCAAAAAACCTTCATTGTTCCTCTTGGCAACATAACTTCTGACATTGGATCTTTACACATCACTCAAGCTTCCTGCATACCTCTATCGAAAATTGGTAGTCACCATTTCAGTCATCTTGCTTCCTTGGATGTGGATTAAGTTAGATATACCATCTTCAAAAACGTTGACATCAAGGAAAGTGGGATAATTCCTGCTTTTTCTTCCTTCCCCACAATTCGGTGTTGTGATACTAAAAATGCGTGATTGCAAAGCAAGCCAAAAATGCTTCCACTCTATTCAGAGTGAGAAGGGAAATCTAATGTAAAAAAACCCAAAGTAGATTGCTTCAATTTCAAAAAGAAATCCTGGAGTTACCGAAACTGAACAACTAAAAGATGCATCTAGAAGATAAGGGTAGATGTGAGATGCTCTGCAATCCTGGACTAATGTTGACTATATGTACAAAAACTTCATTCTTAATGGCCTGTGATGACCTGTATGACTACTACAACTCGAACAAATCAGCAATAAAGACCCAGGAGGCTCTGCAAAAGAAGTTTGGTGCCGAGAAAGTTGGGCAGAGAAGTACCTAGTCAGCCGCTACCTCAGATATCAGATGACGGACATAGAGATGCAGTTATATGAATTTAAGAAAATTGTGCATGGAATCATCTCCGAAGGTATGACTTTAGATGAATAGCTTCAAGTGGTTGTATTAATAAATAAATTACCTCCTAGTTGGAAAGATTTTAAAAACATCTTAGACATAAGACTAAGATTTTCTTAAAAAGTTTGATCATCAAGCTTTGCACAGATGAGGCTCGGAACATGACTCGAAAGACGGAGTGCTTAATGTTTACAACAATAACACGAAAAAAAATCATAAATGCAAATTTAAAACCCATAATGAACAAAACCGCAACAATCGACCTCGTTAGAATTGGAACCCTTCAAAAAACAAAAATAGATAACAACTAGCCCCGCTAATGAATATCTCTTGACAGTTGTTCTTATATTACAATTGTGGAAAACCAGCCATATGACACGCAAGTGTCGTAACAAACCAAATACTGTACTGCATGCTAGTACGACTAAAGAAGTCATGGTAATGGTAAAAAATTGAGATCAACCTAGTCAGTGGATCGGACGGGTGCTGGTTAGACATTGGCGCTTCTCGCCATGTCTGATATAATTGTGATATGTTCAAAACATATACCGTCGTTGATGGTGTGAATATATTGTTGGTGGACTCTTACACCACTACCGTTGCTGAAATCACTAATGTGGAGCTGAAATTTACCTCTGCAACGATCTTATTACTGAAAAATGTAATACATACTCTAAATATAAGAAAGAATTTAATGTCTAATTTTTTTATTAAATAAAGCTGGTTTTACTCAACTATTGGGTTTGATTTGTACACCATCACTAATAATGGTGTTTTTGTTGGAAAAGACTATGATGTAGATGGAATTTTTGGTTGAACCTCGATTATAATTAAAGTTGCTAGTTCTACTTATATGTTTCGTGATTTTAATATTTGACATGCTAGATTTTGTCATGTTAATAGACGACTTATTCATAACAGGGTAACTTAGGATTAATCCGTAAACTATCAATGAATGATTCTTATAAATGTGAATTTTGTTGCCATAGTAAAATAACTAAGACCCCATATAAATCTATACTTAGAGAGTCGAAACCTTTAGATTTAATTCATTTATAAATGTAAACCTGATGGTACATTAACTAAGGATGGTAAACGCTACTTTATTATATTTATTGATCAGTTTCGATTTCACCTATGTATATCTCATGAAAAATAAAAGTGAAGCATTAGATAAATTTAAGTTATTTATCACTGAAACTGAAAATCAATTTAGTCATAAAATTAAAAGATTTCATAGTGATAGAGAACTAAAATATGAATCTAGCTTGTTTATTGAATTTCATAACTCACATCACATACTTCATGAAAAAATTGCATTTTATTAACCATAAATGAATGGTAAAACTAAAAAATATAATTGACATTTACTGAATTTGTTATAGCTGTTTTATTGAATTCTAATGTCTGCATCATATCGGTAGAGAGAAATTTCATTAAATGTTTGTTATGTATTAAACATGGTTCCTATATCTAAGAGCAAAATTTCATCTTTTGAAATTTTGAAAAACCATAAACCCAACCTATCTTATTTTGGAACCTAAGGCTATTTGGCATTTGTTCGTATTCCTGATCCTAAGAGAATTAAATGAGCATGTAGAGCATATAAATATGTTTTTATTGAATACACAATTAACAACAAAGCATATAGGTTTCATGATTTAAATGCTCGTGTTATTATCGAATCAAATGGTGTTAATTTCATTGAACATAAACTTTATTTAAATTGAGAAACATCAAGGGCACATCTACTGCTAATTTTTTAGTAATTAGGAGTAATGAACATACTGAGAAAATAGAAATTGAATCTAGTAGAATTAAAAGAGCTAGAATGATTAAAGATTATGGTCCAAAATTTTATGCTTATATACAGGATCCTGCGAATCTTAAAAGAAGCTTTGTTTTCTTTAGATTCGAAACTTTGACAAGAAGCTTTTAGTAATGAAATAGAATTCCTCCAGTCTAATAAAACATTGCAATTAGTTAATTTACCACCAGATTGTAAAATTATAGATTGTAGTAAGTGGATAGTTAAAAAGAAATTATAACCTGTTGATACCATTGATAAATATAAGGCTTGTCTTATAGCCAAGGAATTTAGGCAAAAGGAGAAAATGTCAAATTTTTGATACTTTTTCACATGTTAGCAAAATAACATCCATTCAAGTGTTAGTATCTCATGATGTAATTTATAATTTATCAATTCACCAAATGGATTTTAAAATATTTTTTTGAATGGTGAATTAGAAGAAGAAATTTATATGGACCAACATGAAGGTATTATTACCCCTGGTCAATAACATAAAGTTTGCAAATTAGATAAATTCCTATATGATTTTAAAAGACATCTAAATACTGGTATGTAAAATTTGATAAGTTATTATATTACATGGTTTTAAAGTAAACAAAAATGTATTTATTATAAATCCATGAATAACATTTACACTATTGCATGCTTATACGTGGATGATTTACTTTTATTTGGTTAAAATATTAATGCCGTGAATTTTGTCAAATTCATACTGTGTGCTAATTTTGATATGGATGATCTTGGAGAAGTGAGTGTAATCTTTGGTATTAAGATTACTAAGTCTAGAAAGAGAATTTTGTTAGATCGGTCTCACTATATTAAGAAAATATTAAATAGATATAATTACTTTAACTGTAAACCTCCTAGTACACCATATGATTATAGCGAATTTTTTTTTAAAAAGACCGATGAAGGCGTAAGACAGTATGAACATGCGAGCATTATTAACAGCCTTCGATATGTCACTGATTGTAATAGATATGGCATATCCATATCCTGGAATTATTGTAATACCTTATATTTTGAAGTGCTATAGTATAATAATAAATTAATAATAAGAATTTGTTAGTTGTTAATCAAGAGATTTTGATTGAACGAATTACTTAAGGGATATTTGATTAATTAAGTGTAAAACCCTATAAAAAGTTAATTAAGTGGGCCAAGATTGTAACGACCTGCCTTTTTGGACAGTTTAAAACCGACGATCATATACACATGTCGATTCCAAACCATTCAAAAGGGCAGATGGTTATTGGGGTAAATAAGAAAGAAAAGAAAGAGAAATAAAGGGAATGAAACAACACAGAATCTCGCAGCGGAACGATAATATATAATAGTCAAATAAACAGTCCATGAAGCTGTTTACTATACCTTGATTATTTATTTATACAACATTTATCAGAGTTATACATATACAACAGAACAATTAAAATAATGCAGCAGATAGCATGATGCAAGGGTAATAATAGTAATAGTATAACGAATCTTCGTCTTCATCCTCCAGAATAGATCTTCAAAAATCTGAAAAACTCAGGACTGACCCGAGCGTAATGAAAAGACAAAACACTCGAGTCAGGACTAAAATATCCTTATGAAAGTTAAATCAATCGTAAATAAATATGAGTGTAACAGCGTCAGAGATGTTTACGGGGTTTGACATCTCATATCCAGTGTCAACGTGCGTGCAATAACTTAAGAGCTGTTACGGGATTTTCCATCTCTCAAGGATCCGTTAAACTATCTACTGTGTAGTAATGTACGCTAAGTAGATAATGCCTATCAGTAATATAAAGTATCAAAATAGCATTAAGGCATTACCATAATCCCCCTTAACACATTTTTATAATGCCATAGTCTATACAGCACTGTAAGCCCCACCGTAAACTGGTGGTTATCAGAGGGTACCCAATAGGTATAACACAAAACAAAACGTAGTGGTCGCGAATAGGATAATCAGCATGACAAGGTACATGAGGCGATACCAACTAGGATACTAGTAGTTGCGTGATCCGGACTGATGTTGAGCATAGCCAGCAGCTACCCCAACACCGCGAAACAACACTCCCAAATCAAGGGGTGCACCCAAATCGCATCACAAATGTAATAGATATGGTATCGAAGAAGTGTGTCCGCTAGAGGTGGCGAAACTCAATGGCCCGGCGCAGCTCCTGTTTTAGTCATGTCAGGGGTCATCCAATATCGTTCCCTTTCTTCAGTAACCGCGTTCACCAAACCATCCACTTCATTATGTATCAACACTCCCCGTATAATAGTTATTAAAGTGGTTTTCGGTATCGACAGAGAGTATGTCCATATTCGATCCGGGTCTCTTTAATAACTACGTATTATTACACCGTTAGCTCTTTTACATTTCAAATAGATTCATAATTGATATCAAAATATCATGTTCGCTTCAAAAATCAAATCCATTTCAAATATCATCGTATCTATTCAAATGTAAGATTCCGTTTCAAAATCTTTTTCCGCATCAATATCTCATTTCGATTTCAAAATCATTTCAAAATCATTTCAAAATTCAATTTACGTTGCAACTTCATTTAACTCAATTCGTATTTAAATTCAAGATTTAAATATAAACATTTCACCTTATTAACCAGCTTGAAATTTTTAGAAAATAGTTTTAAGTAGTTTAAAAGTAGTTTAAATAATTAAAATAGTTAAAAATAATTAAAATCTTTAAAATGGATTCAAAATAGATAAATTAGTTTAAAATAATTTAAATTGGGTTAAGTAGATTAAAATAGTTTAAGTATTCAAAATGGTTTATAAAACATAGTAATATGGAAAACAAATTAAAACAGCTTCAAAACCAATCCATTTCAATTATAACTTCCCAATTCAAATAAATTTCAATTTCCAATTTACCGATTCAATTTCGATTTCAATTCAAATCAATGTCAACTTTGACTTCAAATTTATTCAATTTTACATTCACCTTCAACTTATTCAATTCCAATGTATAGTGATTTTTAGCTTGATTTTTCAAAATATCAATTTTTAACACTTAACAAAATTTTCCTTCAATATTCAAATTTAAATCCCACTTACAAATATGATTCAATTTCAAGCTCAATTTCAAATATCATTTTATATCGCTTTTACTTAGCAATATTCAAAGCTAGAATCAAGGTTCAATCTTTTAAAACGAATAAATTTTCAAACTTCAATCATAACCAAATTTTAAATTTCAAAGTCTCAACTTAAATCATTTAACAATTTCTTTCAACCAAAATCTATTTCAACATTCCTAACTCAATTTTTCGATAAATTTGATTTCTATAAATTTGATTTCTATAAATTTGATTTCTATTTATAACTTTTAAATCAAAACATTTAAATAAATTTCAAATCGACGATTTTAAATTTTTTTAATTTAGCCAATTCGGTGTCCGTATATAATTTTCTATCCTATGGCCAAGTAATTATTTATTTAAATTAAATGTCATGGATGAGTATATATTACTTAAACCGATCACAGTGTCATATGTATGCATAACAGTATATATAAGCAAATAGACATCCAAACATTTAAATATCAACCAATAACATCCATCAAAATACATCATCCAATGGACAATACAATTCATGGCAGTTTTCGTAGTTATCAATGTCTGGTAATTTAATCGCAATTCAATTTTGATTTCAATTTAACTATCAGTTAAATTTTCAACGGTTAATTCAAATGACAAGCTATATGAAAATTAAATTTTCTCAAACAACGACAAATAAAATCATAACACTTCATAATATCAAATTTAACTAGCATGAAGATATTTAGTACGTTGTGAGCGTTATAAAACACTCACCTTGATTTTTACGATTTTAAATCAAATCGAACGACGTTCGATTTAACTCAAAATTTCTATAGCTCCAAACGACTCCAATCCAATTCCATAGCGTAGTGCTCGTCCATACGATCCCAACGCACTTCGTCTCATCAGTTTTCGATCTCGCAGCAAAAAGTTATGTTATTTCAAAGTTACATGAATTATAATATAAATAAATTAACAATTTCTTTTATTTTTTCTCATAACCTAATCACATCCGTTGATTTCCATCCTCCACCCATCAGGTCGCACCCCTCTTCTTCCTCACGTACGCGTTCACGCTCCAGGTAATACACGCGACTAAGAACCCATCCAAGCCAAACTATGGCTCCAAATCGCGGCCACCACGAGCATCTAAAAGACGATCAGAGAGTGCCATATTGAAGCTCGCCTCGAAGGGCACCACCGCCCAGCAACCGGCCAAGCTCGGCCCACCCTAGAGTCTCGAAATACGCGCGCAACCATGCGACTTTGCAGCCAATTTCTCGATGATCCAAAGCTCCAAACACGATCATAGCCGTTGAACTTCAAGATCTCTTCATGCTCTACAAGTTTCATGTTGGAAGTTTGTTGTATCGCTGCACGGATTTGAAGAAATTGGAGGAGGAAGATCTGTGATTTTCGGCCATTGGTTATATAAGAGGCGGCGGCTGATGGATAAAACCCTAGTTTATTTTCTTTTGCAAATTTATTAAGACAAGGGGCTTATATAGAAAATATTTCAAACACTATTCATCCCGGATTTTCCAAACTCCGAATTTTGCGTGGTAACTGACGTTCCTAGGGTTTATCCCGCGTTCCGGACACAATGGAATAGGTTTCGGGAGCTAATTCGATCATCTGTGCGAGTTATGGCAATAAACGATCAATTTAAAATTAAATCGGTAAATCAAATTTCTAGACGTTTTGGCTAGCCCCGGATAAACGGTAAATCCGATTGACACGAAATTTGAAACCTTACAATAATATCACATTACGGATCCAATGAAATGGGTTTCGTCGAAATCCGAGACTGTTTGAAAAATGGCTATTTTAACTCGTCAAATTAATATTAAAACAATTTCGATGCGTTTCGAGCTGCCACGGTCAAACGAAAACTCCGATTGCTACGAAAATTGAAATCCGATAATAACAAACTATTACGGATCCAATGGAACTAGTTTCGTCCAATTCTGAGACTGTTCGAAAATTGGCTATTTTTCAGTCGATAGTTAAATATTAAAATATTCAATTTTCACAAATTTACTTTCAATTCGATTTTAAAAGTTCTACAACATCATTCTAACTTTAATATGATAAAATAAAACTTTACAAATCATTTTTAGTCATATTAAACCCGTTATTCAGTTATACAATAAATTCCTATTTTAAAATCTTATTAATTCTATTATAATCCCGATATAACTTACATTCACTTTGGAAACCAATTTTTGAATCATATTAAATCAAATTTCAATTGTTCACTCTATTTTCATATATTAAATTTCAATATCAAATTAACCATATCAAATTCAGAATTTAATTATTCAAACATTTGTAAGATTAAATTTAAACAAATTTGATTATTCTTAAATCACTATCCTTTGAAATATTCAAAACGAACTTATAAAATTTAAAAAATTCAAATTATAGAACAACCATTTTCATTAAAACAGTTATTCAATTCCCGTTATTCAATTATTCAATAAGTTTTAAATATTTAATTTGAACAATTTACCTGTTCAATATTCAATATTTGATTTTAAATAGATTTTACTTATCAAACGATTTCTCTGTTATACCCAATGAATTCCACATTTATTATCCTATTCAACCTTTGATTTCAAAGGCATTCACTAAGTAGCTTTTATTTTTCATTACATGGATAATTATTGTCGCAATTCGTTCCAGTTATTATTATTCCAAACGAATTACAAATTTTTTCTAACATTAAATCATGAAATCTTATTAAATTAGCTATTTTAATTATCGAAAATTTACGGGTCGTTACAAAGATCAATTAGAGTAATTAAATTTGACCATACAATTAAGAAAGAAATAAATTTGAATGTTTGAAAAAAAAGATTTTATGCTAAGTGAAATAAATTAATGAGATTAGGCAAGAAGGTATTTCAGTTCAAGCTAAATTATTAATATATATACTATTAACTGTATCCTATATCCTTCTCTTCATTTACATTATCCTAGAAAAGAAATCAAAAGGAGAGCACCATGGCCAACCACCACGTTGGAGAGGAAGAAGAGGAATACAAAACTAAAGACTAAAGCTTTCATCTCTAAAGGGAAGAAGAAGATTTTAATCAATTTCTTCAAACTTAGGTGAGTAATACTTGCCCTAGTTACGTCTAAATCCATTGGAGTTTGGATTTGATATGATACATATGTTTTGAACATGGATGAAGTGATGAACATGTATTAATGATAACAAATGTTTTATATTTGTTTAGGGTTTTAAAAGACCATGATTTGAGACATACTTAGGGTTAATCAAGAACTAATATTATGCTTTGAAAATTTAATATGGTGTTTTGACATTTAAAACAAAGATGGGTTTTATTGTTTATAATTTCCGAACGAGAAAATTATTTATTATGGATTTTCTAGGTTAAAATGGGTAATTTCGACTATGTGTTAATATTTAAAAAAATAAAAACAACTAAACCACCATTCCCAAACAAGTTAGGGTCGGTTAGAGATGGAACCCAAAACCGTGAATTAATATTTAAAATATTGAAATTTAATATTTTGATTCAAAATTTTACTAAAGGTAAATAAAGCTGTTTTCGAATTTCTATGAATTTTTCCATCATTTTTTGAATTGTTATGAACTAAATGGTGAGAAAGAAAACACCTTAATTAATGAAAATAATTAAGTCATTAACTCAGGCAAAATCAAAGTAACGACAAGCACCTTTTTCCAAGTGGTTAATTGATTCGGATTTGGTGCAGGATGTCACAAGTTCGAAACTTGCTTTTGAAAGTTGATTTGACATGGGATATGTTGTCCCAATGATTTGTTATATATAAAGTACCAGTTCAAAAAAAATTCAAAGTAACCAATTTTGGTTATCTTCAGATATTTCTACTGTATAAAGTAATGAATCAATAATTAACATGTATAAAGAATTAGTAATAAAAGTTGTTTTATTAATGAAATTATGGTTTTCCACTTAATTACATACTTGTTACTTTAGAATCATCATAGCTTATGAAGTTATACTTATGACAACCTATATTGAGTTATACGATTGCTTCATATTGAGATTTACGATAGCATCTAATTGAGATTTACGATAGCATATATATTGAGATTTTCGATAGCTCAAGATTGAGATTTACGATGGCATATATATATATATGTATATATATATATATGTGTATATATATATATATATATATATTGAGAATTACGATAGCTCAAGATTGAGTTTACGATAGCCTTGAAATGATAGAAGCATGATAACACTTAAGCTCACAATAACCTTGTATTTTTGTTTTACGATAACTATGCTTACAATAACTTTAGGTAGGCGAAAGCCTTGTTTTCCGGTATGCTTAGATAGCTTTAGACGTACGATAGCATAGGTTAGGAAGTTGATAGCTATAGATACGATAACTAATGACAATAAATTCATAATTTAAAAATGTGAATTTTTGGATAGCACTTTAGAAACCTGTTTTCCAAGACGTTCAATTGGAATTTCATAGGGACATAATTTTAAAGAAAAATAATAAGTTAAAAATGTACTAACAATAAAATAAGAAAATTTGTCAAGCTTAGGGAAGCTAAGAAATGGTAAGTGTATAAATTACAAATAAACGATAAAAATGTTTTATCCAAATAATTAAAGCATTTCGATCTAACCTGAAAATCTGATGAACGGGTAGAGTACACAACTAGTGAATGAAAGAAGTTAATTGAAGCCTAACATCTAAAAATACACCAACCCATGAAGTTATTGAATAGACAGAGATTAGGGCTTTGGGAAGTCTATAATCAATGGTATATGGCAGGATGCAAATACTTATGAAGCCTGTTGGGTTCAATTCTGAATTTTTAACTCTACTGTAAGTAATAACATCAAAATGAATGTATTTCAATGAATAAATGGACAACGTGAAACAAAAGTGTCTCTAGGACTAGTAAGAGCTATTGACGTTTCATAAGGACGTTTGCTAGAATGTATTTAGAGTGCTTACATTCAACCTCTTAGGACAGTCAGGGTGGTTGAATAGTTAAATAAGTGGTCATTTCATCGATGACATTGTTCGACAAAAAGATTGTAACGATCCAAAATTTTCGATAATTAAAATTATTGATAATTTAATAAATTTTGTGATTTAATGTTGGAAGAAATAAAATTTGTGACTTAATAATAAGAATATAAATGGGAATGAAACGTAATAGTATTAATTTACGATAATTGATAACTGCTTTAAATGTAACTCCAATTAATTGGAATGATTAAAGAGTTATAATTTGTTATAGATTGTAAATTAATTGTAATAGTGTTTGTATTAATTGATAATTGGATTAAAAGAGTAATTGATAATTTGAATGCTGTATAGATTTAATGAAATAGTAAGTAATAAATTGTAATGGAATAAAATTAGTGTTGTGTAAATAACTATAACGTTTTTGTGTAGGTAACAAACATACAAATGCGATTAAATATAGAAATGGTGACAATTCTTATTTGTTACCAATTTATTTAATCAATTGCAATTAAATGTAATTTAATGTTAATTTACTATGAGTTAAGACGATAACTGTAAAAGGTGAATGCAATAAAATGTACATAAATGTCAATTATATGCATAAGGCAATAACTGATTTAATAAAAGAGTGAAGCCAAGATAAATTAATTAATTGGGATTTAAAATTTTAATTAATGTGAAAAAAAATCAATTAATATAATTGAATTTTTGCAATGATCATGGTAAAAGATAATAATTAGAAAATATTAATGTAATAAGATATAAACCAATGTTAATTATGCTCATAGAGGAATAATTGATTGAATAAAAGGATTGAAATCAAATTAAATCAATTTATTGGAATTAAATTATAATTAATTGAATTTAATTACATTTGAAATTGAGCACTGTAATTTGTGCAATGGTCAACACTGAATTGATATGTAAATTTGTTTTAAATTATTGTAATTGTCTAAGTAATCAAAAATGATAAAATCGGTTAATTGTATGATTTGAAATTAAAAATGATTTATTCAATTTAATAATAATTTATTTAATTAACGTGAAAATAGCCATTTTGGCCACTGTTTTCGATTTAGATGAAACCAGTTTCATCGGATTCGTAACGGTGAATTATTGTAAGATTTCAGGTTTCGTAACGATTGGACTTGTCGTTTGATCGTATGGACTAGAAACGTGTAGAAAAAAATTCAATTGAATTCAATTGAAATCAATTTGAAATAAACTGATTTTCAAGCTAACTTCTTCATACGATAGGATTAGGACTTGAAACCTATTCCATTGAGTTTAAACTTATCAAAAACATTTATTTTGATATATGGAGTGACCCGTTTTCGTTGGTAAAACAGGCTTTTTGGGTCATTGTTGTCAATTCAAATCTATTCGGGTGCTACTCTTTCACATCGGGCGTTGCCCATATAAATAGATTTTCCTAACCCTAGCAGCCTTTTTATTTCTTATCACTGTACATACAAATCTGTCTGTCTATTCCTATCTTCTTCTTCCAATGGCAGAAACCAATTCAGATTTCAAATCTTAAATTCAATTTCCAGATCAATTTCCAAAAATCAAACTCCTTAAAAGCCTATCATATTATATACCGATTCGAAGCTCTTGATGAGCGCAAGCTCGATTTGCAGTTTGTTTTTTGATTTGGGTCCCTTGTGTCTAGAATGAGATGAATAATCTCGGTCGTTCAATTGGAGGATGATCAACGACGATGGATAGTCGAACAGAGGGTATAGTCGCGTAGAGGGTGGCACGCGGAGTGCATCTACGCTGTTTGTTGGGTCGATTTATGGTTGGATCGTCATGAAAAACTAAATAGGGTTTGGATTTATTTCGATGGCGAATGCCCTATTGGATGGCGATCGAAGTAGTTAAGGGATCGTTGATGGTCTTAGAGGGTTGCGAAGGTGAAGGCGGTTCCTCTAGTAGTGGTTGGCGTGGCCGGGATCGACTACGGAGGCGCATTCGATTAGGGTTTCGCGGCGGCCACTGATCGACTTTGGGTTCAAATGGTATATCGGGTACGTGTTGCACGTAACGAAAGAATTATTATAATGCCCTTTTAATTTGATTTAATTTGATTCAATTTAATTTGAATTTTGAATGTTCTAACGCACGTAACTCTTGCATACGAGCTCGGATTCACGTGCGGTTTCCACCGCCGCGATCGTTTCGAAATTCCGGACATTATGAAAGTGGTTTGGACGAATTCTGAAACTGTCGAATTTTGGGCTTTTATTTGGATTTTAAATCGATTTGAAATTAAAGGAGAGTATTTTAATCCACTCATAATTACTAAATTATTTTATTTTAGTTAATTTAAATTTATGGTATGTTTTGAAATTTGATTGATTGATGCTTGGTATATTTAAATCTTCATTCTAGGTAAATTTTGTTGGAACTCGATTTTGATTATGACAACCTATATAAAATATTATGTGTATACTAACCATCTTTGCAGGAGATTTATTGCAGATTCCTTTTCAGATGTTTAAATATGAGTATTGTGTGTCTAGAGTCTGTACTTTACTTAGAAATTTGTTAAAATCTCTCTTTGAACGATATATATATATATATATATATATATATATATATATATGCACACACATGCACATACATGTACAAAAGTCTACTCTCAAACATCTGATACTATTCATTTAGACGTCTGAATGATGAAACTTGAAAATTGTTTCACAATATTCAGACGTCTGAATGGCAATTTTCAGACGTATGAATATAGTCAAATTTTGCCTAAAAGCTTGCTGTTTGCATTTCAGACGTCTGAATATTTCCAACTGCTATTTTCTTGAAAGGACACTTCTCTTCACCAAGTGAAACATTTTTAGAATCAATAGTTGCATCTGTTCTTTTCAATATAACTTTTCATCTATAGTTTCAACTCTTTATATACTATAAATAGATTACAGAATTCAACAAACAATTCACCGAATTTACTTTTAGCATTCTTGAATTCTCATCTATTTTCAAGCTTTCAAATTGCGCTCAAATTGCTTACATACCTTGATCTTTAATCACTTTATCTTCCACAATTCTCATGGCACATCACACTATATATCATAAAGGAGAAGATTATAGGAAGATTGTACTTAATTGACTTATCAGTGTTATTTAAGAACACACTACAGTCAGATACATTTGTCATTTGTAAAGAAGTCATGTTCGATTGTTTAGGCAGTTGAAGTCCTATTCGGTTTCTTAGGCGTGCGAAGTTATGTTTGATAGCTCAGGCAGTGTAAACCTGTTCTTCCGGGTTAAGTGAGGGTTGTTATAGTTGAAATTTCAAAAGGAGTCTGAGATTGGACGTAGAACGGAAAGTTCGAACCAGTATAAAAATTCCTAGTGTGCTTGTTTTATTTTACTTATTCACATTGCTATAGTATCTTAGTTTATTTCCATACTAGTATAGTATAATTCCATATAGCACGATCCACATTGTCCTTTTCATTTGGTATCAAAGAAAGGTTTCATCTAACCGTAAAATAGTTATTTGATTCATTGCTAATATGGACAATAATACTAGCACTGTAAGCACTAACACCAGTTTTATAGAAGATCAATCCACTACACGACCTTCATTTTTCAATGGTTTGAACTATAATTATTGGGCTCTTTGTGTGAGAATCTATATCAAATCAAATAGTTTTGAATCATGGAATATCACACAAAATGAATACATTCTTCCTACAGGAGAATATTCCCATTGACAAACACACAAAAATTAGATGCTATTGTCAATGCTAAAGTTATGAATATGTTATTTTGTGCACTGGACAGAAATGAATTTAATCGTATTAGCATGTGTCAAACTACTTATGAAATATGGAGAACACTTAAAATCACTCATAAAGGAACTAAAAAAGTAAAACAAAAAAAATATCCATGCTCAAAAGTCAGTTTCAAAATTTTAGAATGAAACAAGATGAATCCATCAATGATATATACTCCAGATTTCAAGATATCTATCATTCACTATTAGAATTAGGAGAAAAGTACACTGATTTTGATATTGTATCAAAAATCCTAAACTCTTTAACGGAAAAATGGGAGAGAAATTTTTTAGCTATTGAAGATGCTAATGACCTCTCTACCATAAAGCATGAAGAGTTAATAGGAAATCTAATATCCTATGAAGTGAATTTGCAGGCAAAACGAGTATAAGCACAAGACAAAAAGAACATAGCTTTCCATGCTGAAGAAGAAAATGATGAAGATTCAGATGAAGAAGATCTAGCATTCATTGCCAAAAATTTCAAAAAGTTCTTGAAATTCTCGAAAAACAACAGAAACAATGAAAAAAAGAACTTTCCAAGCAAACCATCATCTTCAGTTCTAGAATGTCTTAATTGTCATAAGAAAGGTCATATGCAGAAAGAATGTCCAGAACTAGTGAAATACTTCAACAAGGGAAGAAAAGATAAGAAAATGAAAGCATTTTCTGTTACATGCGATGATTCAGACACCTCTTCATCAGATATCAGCAGTGACAGTAAAAACGAGCAAGCTAATGTTTGTTTCATGGCTACCGAAAACGATGTTAGTAATTTTACCTTTGATGATATGATAGAGATAAATTCAGATCTAGTTGACACTCTCAAAAATCTCAAAAGAAAATATAAGGAGACTCGTGAACATCAGAACAAAGTAAAATTCGAAAGAGATATGCTAAAGATGAGAAGAAAATACTATAGGAAGAACTTGAAAAATTATAAGAATCATACACTAATATTAATTCTCAACTCACTTTTTTGAGTCAAGATATTGAAACTCAAAAAGAGAAGAATGACGCTCTTCTTTTTGTAAATCATGAATTAAAGGCAAAGGTAAATTTGATAGAATTCGATAATACAAGTCTCAAAACTAAGTTACATAGCATTACCAAAAATGTTTCAAACTTTAACAAAGGAAGAGAAACTATATCTAAAATTATTGATAGCTTTCAATATGTTTCAAGTAGGAAAGGATTAGGGTATGTTAAGAAAACCAAAGCTCCACCTAAAAAGAAAATTATGAGACATATTAATCCTACTGAAAAACGGTCAAAAAGGAATAACATAAGAGTTTAGGTTTCTAAAGCAAACAACGGTTTGAATAGGAAGAAATATATTAACACCTTTTTAGAAACTGTTCATAAAAATAAAAATTACATTTTCATATGGGATACTGAACCCTATTGGGTTTGGTTTCCCAAGACTTAACTCTTAGGACCCTATTAAAAAAGGTGGGTACCAATGCTATATCATATTTTTTTGTAGGCCCCACTCAATAAAAGAGGAAAATGGATACTCGACAGTGGTAGCTCAAGACATATGACATAAGACAAAGATATGCTATCAAATATTACTTACTCAGATGGAGGCTCCGTCACATTTGGAGACAACTCAAAAGGCTATATCATCAGCAAAGGCGATGTGAGCAACAACGGTATTTCAAATTTACCTCTTATTTCAAATGTTTTACTAGTCAAAAATTTAAAACATAATTTACTTAGTATCGGACAATTGTGTGACAAAGGATTCAAAATCACTTTGTTTGAAAACATATCTAGTATTTTTGATCAAATTCTTATCTTTGAAGGAAATAGGGACAGAAATATCTACGTTCTGAATATGAAAATAAACATAATTCAGATATGTGTTTAATAGCCAAAGAAAATGATCCTTCGTTATGGCACAAACGATTCTGTCACATTAACTTCAAAGCTATAAATAAGCTTTCTAAAAATAATTTAGTAAAAGGTCTACCAAAAAAGCATTTTAAAATTGATCATATTTGTGATGCTTGTCAATTAGGAAAATTAACTTAGTCATCTTTTAAATCAGAAATAGTTATTTCAACTTCACAACCACTTGAATTACTACATACGGATTTATTTGGACCAACACAAGTACAGTCCATTAATCACAGTAGATATGCGTTTGTAATTGTTGATGATTTTTCTAGACATACTTGGACTATTTTTATGAAAAATAAAAGCGATATTTTTGATAATTTCAAAACTTTTGTCAAAAGAATTCAAAATTTTAAAGGATTAAAAATCAAAAAAATAATGAGTGATCATGGAGGTGAATTCAAAAATGAAGCCTTTGAACATTTTTGTAAGAAGAAGGGAATATTCCATAATTTTTCACTTCCTAAAACTCCACAACAAAATGGAGTTGTAGAACGTAAAAATAGAACCTTACAAGAATGTGCAAGGACTTTATTAAATTCAAGTACGTTACCAAAACATTTGTGGGCTGAAGCAGTTGCAACAGCTTGTTATATTTTGAATCGTGTTTCTATTCGAACACTAACTAAGAATACTCCTTATGAACTTCTTAATGGTCGAAAACCAAATATTTCTTATTCTAAAATTTTCAGTTCAAAATGTTTCATTTTAAACATAAAAGTTCAGGTTGGTAAATTCGATGCAAAATCCGATGAAGGAATCTTTATAGGATATTCAGATCGAAGCAAAGCTTATCGAGTTTATAATAAAAGAACCAATATCATCGAAGAAACACTTCATGTGTCCTTCGATGAAAATTTTAATCAAATACCAAGTATAGGAGATGATGAAGAATTCCCTGATAATATCACAAATATAGAAATTTATAATCCTGAAAATAATGAAAACATGGTTTACAATAACAATGAATTAAGATCTCCACCTAGACTATTAAGGGATCATCCTTCTGTTCCTGTCATTGGAGAACTCAATTCATCTATTAGAACAAGAAGTCAATTAAATCAAATGGTTCATGTAGCTTTTCTTTCTCATATTGAACCTAAAAATATTGAAGAAGCATCCACCGATGAAAATTGGTTAATGCTATGCAAGAAGAGCTAAACCGATTCGAAAGAAATGACGTTTGGGATTTAGTTCCAAGGCCTAGTGATCAATTAGTTATTGGTAAAAAATGGGTCTTCAAAAATAAAGCAGATGATCAAGGAAATATTACTAGGAATAAAGCTAGATTGGTTGTACAAGGATATAATCAAGAAGAAGGAATTGACTATGAAGAAACGTTTGCTCCAGTCGTTAGACTAGAAGCAATACGAATCTTACTAGCCTATGCATGTTTTCATAACTTTAAATTATATCAAATGGATGTTAAAAGTGCCTTTTTAAATGGTTTTATAAAAGAAAAATTTTATGTTGAACAACTTCCTTTATTCGCACACGAACAATTTTCTGACCATGTCTATAAACATAAAAAGGCCTTATACGGTTTGAAACAAGCACCCCGTGCTTGTTACGATCGTCTTAAAAGATATTTAATAGATTCTGGTTTCGAAATTGGAAAGGTTGATCAAACTCTTTTTATTAAAAGAAACAAGCAAGATATTTTGATTGTTCAAATATATGTTGATGATATTATCTTTGGATCTACAAATGAAAAACTATGTCAAGAATTTTCTAAAATAATGACCAAAGAATTTGAAATGTCACATATGGGTTAATTAAATTATTTTCTTCGCTTACAAATAAAACAATTAGAAAATGGTATTTTTACAAATCAAGAAAAATATTGTAACAATCTAATTAAACGCTTTGTTATGGAAAATACTTCTACCAAACCAACTCCCATGAGTACAACTATGCATCTTGATAAAGATGAAAATGGAAAAAGTATTGACAAAAAATTATATCGAAGTATGATTGGATCGTTACTATATTTAACAGCTAGTAGACCTGACATAATGATGAGTGTTTGCTTGTGTGCACGATTTCAAGAAGATCCCAAAGAATCACATTTACGAGAAGTGAAATGCGTACTACGGTATGTTAATAAAACCGGAAACTTTGGACTATTCTATCCAATGGAATGTCCTTTTGAATTAGTGTCCTATAGTGACGCTGATTTTGAAGGAAGCCGGACAGATAGAAAAAGTACAAGTGAGACTTGTCACTTCATTGGACGATCTCTTGTATCTTGGTTTAATAAGAAATAAAACCGTGTTACATTATCGACATGAAGCAGAATATATTTCTACAGCTTTGGCATGTGCTTAAGTTATCTGTATGCAACAAACACTATAAGATTTTGGTTTTAATTTATCCAAATCAATTATTTACTGTGATAATTCTAGTGCTATAAATTTATCTAAAAACCCTATTAATCACTCACGAGTAAAAAATATTGACATTCGTCATCATTTTCTTCGTGATAATATTGAAAAAGATTTAATAAATTTAGAATTTGTGTCCTCTAACAAACAGTTGGCAGACATCTTTACAAAACCGTTAAATGAAAATACTTTCATCAATTTAAGACGAGAACTTGGAATCGTCTCTTTAATAGATTTATGAGTTATCATATTTTTAAAAATATATGGTTTTTATACTTTTAATTCATAGCTTCTTTTAAATAAAATTAAAAATTAAATAAAAGGGTGTTTTCTAGCACTCGAACTTAGGATCTCATACTCGGTAGTCTTCTTCTCTACCACTTAACTCTCTATCTTTCTCGGAAAAATTAGTTTTTTTTTTAATTCTTATTTACCTTTCATTTTCTTACTATTTTTCCTATGGCTATTATTCTCCTAACCATTCAAAGTTTCTCTATTTTTATCTAGCTTTTAGCTATATATTTTCTGCAATTCTTAACTCCTTGCACCAGAATTCATTCAAGTTTTTTTTTTAGATTTTAATTGTTTCAACATGTTATCTCAATGCAACTCCGAATCATCTGAGCTTTCTTGTACTTCTCTTTCTTCGGCATCGGTAATCTACCAACTCCTACACCAATTTATGAACCGGTTCCGATTGTTCCACCCTCAACTCATACTGGATATACTCCACCAACTAAAAGAACAAGACGGTCTCTCTTTTTTGGATCACCATCCACAAAAGAGAAAATAAATGATATTCATCACTATCAGAGAGAGACATTAGAATTACAATGCGAATTATACTATGAAAAAAAAGTTAATGCCAAACGGCTTAGCTTTTTGGAACAAGTTGCGTTAAAATTCTGTGGTTCTTCATCAAAAGACACAGTTCATCAACCGTCTACCATTCGTTCTCCAAATCATCATAACCCTTGGGAACCATCACCACAACAACCACTGACATCACCAAATTCTTGGGAACGTGGGAACAGACAGTCTCCACTACGACCATTTAAAGAGAACACTAAAATTGAAGAAGAGCCTAATCATACTCCGATTTCTTCTTCAAAATCTTGTTAATTATGTTTTGTTGTTTATATGCTATTGTTATTTTTTTATTTCATTCTGTTTATTCTACAAACTTGTATCATTTATAATTATCAATATATTTTTTTTTTCTATATTCAATAAAGCAAAATGTGCCTCTGAGCAACAATTCAGACGGCTGTTTCATTTGAGACAGACGTCTGAACATTCAAGGTACAAATTTTTTTGCCCCAGATTCAGACGTCTGAATCAAATAAAATAGACGACTGAATAAGGCCAAATTTGAACTATTTTCTTGCGGGCTGCATCTCAACCCAATTCAAACGTCTGAATAAAATGATTCAAACGGCTGAATTTTTCTAAGCAATATTTTTATACCTTGCTTCTTTATTTTCCTTCCATTTTTATTCCTGCCTTTTCTCCCACTATATATTGCCTTTTTCACTTCTTTCTCAATTACTTCAGAACTCTAGCCCCCATTTTTCATCTCTCTCAAAGCTTTTACCTTTCCTCTAACTCTCAAATGGCACTAAGATAAAAAAGAACTAGAGAATCAACCTTCGGACCATCCGAAGATCAAATTAGGCAATGGCTTTAGAATAATGTTGCTGTTTCTAGATTTAATTCTATGAAGAATTCCAACATCTTCAAAGGAGCATTCATGAAATTTTCTAATTTCACAGCATATCGTGTTAGAGAGTTAGCGGAACAATTCCATTTCGATAGCTTGATTGAGTATACTCCTAACAATGTTAAGATTAATCATCTTATGATTAAAATTTTTCTTGCAAATTTAAATTTAGATCATCATAATCGCCAAAACCGACAAGTGTGGCGTAAGAATTTTCTTATCTTTTCAAAGACCAGGTCATATTTTAAATTTTCCTTATCAAGGAATTGATATTAATGAAATTGAAGTTGATATAGATCATCGAGATGAAGTTTCACATCGGTTTTTGACCGATCAACTTATAAATTTGGGAAATTAAAAATCTACTTTCTTATGGCCACAAGCTAGGCTCATTCACCATGCACTTATTCGTTCTTTACAACCAAGGACGGGGGTTATGAAAAAGTGCATAAAGAGAACTTCCAAGCCCGTTATTCTATCTACTCCAATCAACAAGTAAATTGGGGAAAAATTATTTTGGATGAATTTCAAGACATAACCATCTGGAGAAAATATAGAACCATTCATTATGGTGCTTATATTATACGCAAACTCCTAAATGTCGGCGTACCAATGCTCGACTCCTATTTTACAACTATTAGTGAGTTAGGCGCTAAAACTTTAGGATTGATGGGTCTTCCATCGCGACCTCCTCCTCAAAAAATTATTTCCTTCCATCAATGGTCGTAAAATGTTCAACAAGGTATTCCTCAACCTCGCGACACTAGTATTGCTTCTTCTTCTCATACTCAACATGAAGAAGAAGAGGGGGACGATGACACCATCCATGAAATTAACTCGGAAACTTCTTCAAGGCAAGCCATCATCACTCTCTTCTGAAATCAAGCAAAAATTCATCGGGATATAAAGGTACTTGAGAAGAAGACGAACAGAAAACTCAACTCTATCAAAGACTTTCTCAACAAAATATGAGGTCGAACTTCTTGTTTCGGTTCTTCATCTACTCAAGCTTACAATCCTTCCCCATTTCAGTGGTCATCCTTAATCTCGAGTTCTAATCATAATGATTCGTCTCTTTCAAGCCAATTTTAATTATCTTTGTCTATTTGTTTTCATCTTATGTTTGATTTGCTTATGTTTTAACTTTGCTTCACCAGATGTATGAGAAATTTCTGAGTTATTATCTCTTTATGTATTAACTACTCTGATTGTTTTAATGAAATGAACTATCTATTATTACCTATACTTTTTCTTTTTGTCGATGACAAATGGGGAGAAATATAAAATGGTGCATATTGACAGGGGGAATAACAATACTTTAAATATTTATTACCGATTATATGGTTGTCATCATCAAAAAGGGTGGAGAATATTGGAATCTTGATTTTGATTATGACAACCTATATAAAATATTATGTGTATAGTAACCATCTTTGTAGGAGATTTATTACAGATTCCTTTTCAAATGTTTAAAGATGAGTATGGTGTGTCTAGAGTCTGTACTTTACTTATAAATTTGTTAAAATCTATCCTGGAACGATATATATGTGTATATATATATGTATATATATATATATATGCACACACATGCACAAAAGACTACACTCAGACATCTGAAACCATTCATTCAGACGTCTGAATGCTGAAACCTGAAAATTGTTTCACAATATTCAGACGTCTAAATGACAATTTTCAGACGTCTGAATATAGTAAATTTTTGCCTAAAAGCTTGTTGTTTGCGTTCCAATCTAATTCAGAAGTTTGAATTTTTTAATTCAGAAGTCTGAATATTTCCAACTGCTATTTTCTTGAAAAGACACTTCTCTTCACCAAGAGAAACATTTTTAAAATCAATAGTTGCATCTATTCTTTTCAATATAACTTTTCATTTATAATTGCAACTTTTTATATACTATAAATAGATTACAGAATTCAACAAATAATTCACCGAATTTACTTTTAGCATTCTTGAATTCTCATCTATTTTCAAGCTTTCAAATTGCGCTCAAATTTCTTACATACCTTGATCTTTAATCACTTTATCTTCCACAATTCTCAAAGCACATCACACTGTATATCATAAAGGAGAAGATTATTGGAAGATTGTACTTAATTGACATATCAGTGTTATTTACGAACACGCTACAGTCAGATACATTTGTCATTTGTAAAGAAGTCCTGTTTGGTTGCTCAGGCTGTTGAAGTCCTATTCGGTTGCTTAGGCGGTTGAAGTCCTGTTCAGTAGCTCAGGTAGTGTAAGCCTGTTCCTCCGGTTAAGTGAGGGTTGTTATAGTTGAAATTCCAGAAGGAGTCTGGGACTGGACGTAGAACGAGAAGTTCGAACCAGTATAAAAATTCCTGGTGTGCTTGTTTTATTTTACTTATTCACATTGCTATAGTATATTAGTTTATTTCCGCACCAGTATAGTATAATTCCATATAGCACGATCTGCACTGTCCTTTTCAAATTTGACTTTTATTGCATTTAATTATAGTTTAATTTAATATTGAATTTAATTGCCAATTTAATATCTGTTATTGATAATCCGTTATCTATTGATGTTTATTGATTGATTTGGATGGTGATTGTAATGGATGTTTGATTTTTGATATTGAATAATTGGATGTTGTCTTTTATATTGTTATAACACTACAAGTACGCAATGAGTTGATATGATACATACCCGAATGATTAATAGATTAAGAATAATGGGTTGAAATGATAGACTCGAGCGATTTTATGGATTTTATTTAATTCGGGATTGCGGGATGAAACGATATCTGCCCGTAAAATTTTAAATTGTGGATTGAAATGATAAATATCTGTATCAATTGACCATAGGGTAGAAAATTATATACGGACATCGGATTGGTTAAATTAAATGATATTTAAATCTTGAATTCAGTTAACTAGTATTTCGCAATAGAAAGTGATTTCTACAAATTGAATTGTGTTCGAAAATCCGAGCGTTAATTTTGAAATTGGAATTGTTTTAATGAATTGTTTAAAAGATATAAATTGGAATTTCAAGGTTGAATTGTCAAATATAAATGAATTTTATCGAAATTGAGTTATCGAAATGTTTGAATATAACTTAAAAGTCTAACTAAGCTAATTTAAACCATTTTAGTCAACTTAAACAATTTTAATTTATTTTAATCTATTATAACCTATTTAATCCAATTTAATCTATTTTACCAATTTCAAAATATTAAATGTACATAATCTATTTTAAAACTATTTAATATAACTTAAATCTATTTAATCTATTTTAAATGTATTTAATCTTTTTTAACTCTATTTAATATAATTTATATCTATTTAATCTATTTTAAATTATTTAATCTATTTGACATAATTAAAATTTATTTAATATATTTTAAATTTATTTGAATCGTCTTAAACATAATTTAATCAAACTTAAGTTTGATTATACTGTTTTAACTATGTAAATCTATTTTAAACTATTTTAAATCATTTAAACAATTTTAGAGTACTTTAACTATTAAACTATTTTTTAACCTATTAAAACTATTTATGACTATCTAAACTATTTTTTAAAATTTTAGGCTGTGAAAAGTTGAAGTATTTATATTTAAATCCTTGTTAATGATATAACCTAAGTTAGGATTTGAAATTGATATACTTTTGTGAAACGACATATTTGAGTAAATATGATATTTTTGGAATGAGGATTTGATAGGATTTACCTATCTTATCAACATTTTCAAAAGTGAATATTATTTTGAAAGGGAATATAATTTTGGAAAGTGAATATTGTTATGGAAGTAAATATGATTTCGAAAGTGATGCAGGGTATCAAAGGGAAGAGGTAGGAAATCTCACCTGTAGGTCGTTCACCGACCTAACTCTGCCTCTACGCGACCTTCATCAAACCCGCGACTCAATTTCACCAACACAACGACCTAATTTCATACTACCTACGTCGCTACGCGACTCAACTCCACCAACACCACGTCCTAACACATTCTTAAGCCGGGGCCGAGTTAAAGCTCTATCTCACGAACCACGACCTAATCTCCCTCCCGTGGCAATGACCCAGCTTCACACCTTAAGTAGTGGTCGACTTAACATCCACCCCATCGCGACCTACGACCTAAATTCCAACTCCACGACCCAACTTCACACCTTAAGTCGCGACCGACTTAACAACCACCTCATCGCGACCTACGACCCAAACCCCAACTCCAATCCACGATTTACGACCCAAACCCTTCCACAGCTGCGAATTAGATCATCCCCGACCTAATACCTAAAACGCGAATTGAAATTGAGTCGCCCAATTTCCAGTATTATGATACTTCGTTAAGTCGCAAAGCCCGGTAGCATACTCAATCCTATAAGTCGCGATTCACATATGCCTATTTTTGAGTCGCGAACGACATAGGAAGCTCCAGTAAGTCGCAAATTTCGTTTACCACCTTCTGTTGATTCGTGAGATAGTTTAAGTCGTCACCGAGTTATCTACAAGTCGCGAAGAAGGAAGTTAAGTCGTAGCCGAGATAGATAAGTCGCTGCCGAGTCTTCTTTAAGTCGTGAATAAATTTGTTAAGAAGCGGCCATGGTTCTTAAGTCGTTCAAGCCCAGTAAGTCGCGATGTTGAAGCAAATAAGTCGCGTGTTTGTTATTTTAGGTCGTTGTGTGTTTGTGTGTTTTTAAGTCGTGTAATATTTGTATTTCAGCTTTGTTAAGTCGTATGTGTTGTAAACTCCTATAAATAGGGGTAAAAGTATCATTGTAAAGGGGTTTTTTTTGAAAAATTGAATAAAATTTCCATTTGATAGCTTTGTGCTTTCATTAAATTGGTAGTAGAGTGAAATCTCCTATCTCCACCTACGTCATTCGAGTGCGCTCGAATCAACGTTTGTTGAAGCCGATTCGCGGAATCAAGTGCGCTTGATCAACGTCGAAGAATCGTGGATCTTTGTTTCTCGGTATCGTGCGTGATCAACAAGACGAAGATAGCTAGAATCCGGCATCTTTGGATCAACGGATTTGGGCATTGCAGTATTCTCAACTCACCGATTGCTAATTCCATCGAGTTCATATCGTTTCGTTATATCCGCTGCGACAGTTTGGTATCAGAGCGAGATTTAGCCAATCATAGCTAAGCCGAGTTTGGAGTTCGAAGTTGGTGTTCGTCGTGTTCATATTGAAGTTGCAACAAGTTTGGGGTGTTTGATCCATAATCATTTGGATCAAAGTGTGGAAAAGGTGTTTGAATTTGCGTGGGAGAGTTTGCACGCCAAAGTGAAGTTCGAAGCAAGCTTGAAGCCGTGCTAGTTGATTTGAATTGTAGTTTTGGAGTTGTTTTGTTTGAAGATTTTCGAAGTCAAATTTGTTGAAATTTGCAGATTTGTTGAATTCTTTGTTTGAAGTTCAATCATGCCTCCGAGACGAGCTCAACGTCATCGTAATATTAATGCCTTGTATGGAAGAGAAGAGGCCGATGAAATGGAGCAACGAATCAACGAGAGTTTCACTGAGAAGTTGAATGAAGGAATTGGTCGCTTCGAGAGAATGATGCTTGAAATGAATCAAAGTAGAAGAAGAGTTTCACCTGAATCGAGCCATGGGAGAAGTAGAGCTTCGATACATTCAGATTGGGAGAGAAGAGAAGACCATAGAAGTGTTGATAATCGTGATAGGAATGTTGATCGAAGGAGTGGTAGTAGAGATGTTGGAGGTCGTGAACGACAACGCTATACATTAGACTTTGATGAGGAGTTTGATGGTGATAGGGGAAGTATTCATTATCGAGATAGAGAACAAACACGACGTCAAAATCAAGATGTAGATGATGATCGTCGATGGGAAACGGTAATGAAGATGGAGATTCCTGAATTTAAAGGTGGAATGGTTGCAGAAGAATTCTTGGATTGGTTATATAATGTTGAAGAAATCTTTGATTTCAAGGAAGTTCCGGAGAATCGTTGAGTGAAGTTGGTTGCTACTAGGTTGAGGGGGAGAGCTTTGGCGTGGTGGCAGCAAACTAAACTTACACGAGAACGGATGGGAAAGTCGAAGATTGTAGATTGGGAGAAAATGAAGAAATTGATGAGAGCTACATTTTTACCATACAACTATCAATCACTTATGTACCAGAGATTGCAGAATCTAAGGCAGGGAACGAAATCAGTCAACGATTACGCCGATGAATTTTACCAACTCATTGCCAGGAACGATATAATGGAGACGGAAGAACAATTGACTGCTAGATTTGTTGGAGGGTTACGAATGCAGATCCAGGATATGGTTAATATGTTTGATCCGAGATCTGTGGAGGAAGCACACCAAAAGGCGTTGGCTTGGGAGAAGCAGGGAAGGCGTGGAGGTGGTGTGTTTACTAATTCCAACAATCAAGTGAAGGGTGTTAGCGGAAGTTCTAATGTTTCTAAACCTGTCAGTAAACCTGTAGTAAAGGAGACTGAGAAGGCGAAGGTTAACAGTGGATTCAAATGTTACAATTGCCAGGGGATGGGTCATAAAAGCAACGAGTGTCCGAAGCCGAAGAAGAGAACTATGATAGCTGAAGTTGAAAGTGAGGATGCTGTTGAGGGTGAAGATAGTCCAGTTGAGGAGAATGAACAGGATATCGCATCGGGAGACGAAGGGTGTAATCTAATGATGAGGAGGTCTTGTTTAACACCAAAACAAGAGGATGAGGCTAGTTGGTTGAGGAGAAACATTTTTCAATCTACATGTACTATTCTGGGAAAAGTTTGTAAGTTTGTGATTGATGCAGGAAGTTGTGACAATATTATTTCTACTGAAGCTGTGAGGAAGCTGAAGTTGAAGACGGAGAAACACCCTAATCCTTACAAGTTAGCGTGGCTGAGAAAAGGAGGAGAGGTGAAGGTGGATAGGCGAGTTCGAGTTCCTTTTTCTATTGGGAAGAAATATAAAGACGAAATCTGGTGTGATGTAGTTGAGATGGATGTTTGTCATTTGCTTTTGGGAAGACCGTGGCAGTATGATCGAGCAGTGCAGCATGACGTCGAACCAATAGTTATAGTTTTATGTTTGAAGGCGTTAAGATTATTTTAGTTCCAAAGAAGAGACAGCAGGGAGAGAGTAAATCTGAGGAGATTGAAGAACTGAAAACTTTGTTAACTTTGAAGGAGTTTGTTAAGGAAGTTGAAGAGGAGCCTGAAGTATTCCTGTTGATTGGGCGGGAGTGTAGTGAAGAGGTTGAAATCCCAGAAGAAGCGAAGCCAGTTTTGAAAGAATTTGAGGACGTATTTCCAGAAGAGTTGCCTAAGGAGTTACCGCCACTGAGAGACATTCAACATCAAATCGATCTTGTTCCGAGAGCAGTATTACTGCATAAACCACATTATCGAATGAGTCCGAAGGAACATGAGGAGTTGAGAAGGCAGGTAGAAGAGTTACTTGAGCAGGGACGTGTGCAGGAAAGTTTGAGTCCATGTGATGTGCCAGCTTTGTTGGCACCGAAGAAGGACGGAACGTGGAGGATGTGCACTGACAGTCGAGCCTTGAATAAGATTACTGTGAGATATAGATTTCCAATGCCGAGGTTGGATGACTTGCTAGATCAGTTGAGTGGGGCTACTATCTTTTCGAAGATTGATTTGAAGAGCGGATATCATCAAATTCGGATTAGACCTAGAGACGAATGGAAGACAGCTTTCAATACGAGAGAAGGGTTGTACGAATGGCTGGTCATGCCGTTTGGTCTTTCAAATGCACCAAGTACATTCATGCGAGTGATGAATCAAATTTTTAGACCTTTTATCGGGAAATTTGTGGTGGTATATATCGATGATATTCTGATATATAGTAGGGGTACGGAGGTGCATGTTCAACATTTGAGGAAAGTACTGATTATTCTTCGTGAGGAACAATTTTATGCTGCTACGAAGAAATGCGTGTTCATGACACATAGTGTTTTATTTCTGGGGTATGTTGTGTCAGGAGAAGGTATACAGGTGGACCAGAATAAAGTTGAAGCAGTCAGAAATTGGCCACAGCCGAGGACAATTACAGAAGTGAGAAGTTTTCATGGGCTAGCGTCATTCTACCGAAGATTCATTCCACACTTCAGTAGCGTGATGACTCCAGTTACTGATTGTATGAAGGGTAAACAGTTTTCGTGGTCAGAGGAAGCCGGGATTGCTTTTGAGAAAATCAAAGAACTGTTGACAACAGCACCAATTCTTGTTTTACCGAATTTCCAGTTACTCTTTGAATTACATACCGATGCTTCAAAAGTTGGTATTGGAGGAGTTTTAAGTCAGAATGGAAGGCCAGTTGCTTATTTCAGTGAGAAGTTATCAGGAGCAAAGATGAGGTATAGCACGTACGATGTGGAGTTTTACGCAATTGTTCAGGCTGTTAAGCATTGGAGACACTATCTGTTTCAGAAAGAATTTGTTCTGTACACTGATCATGAGGCGTTGAAACATATGCAGGGGCAGAACAAGATTTCAGCAAGACATGCATCGTGGATTGCTTATTTACAGCAATTTACTTTTGTTGTCAAATACAAGTCTGGGGTGACGAATCGGGTAGCTGATGCTTTGAGTAGGAGGAGTCATTTATTAACGACAATGAAAGTTGAAGTGACAGGGTTTGAATTATTGCCAGAGCTGATTGAAGAAGATCCTTACTTTGTGAAATTTGTTGAGAAAGTCAAGGAAGGAAGTACTGATGAATTTGTGTTGGTTGATGGTTTTCTGTTTAAAGGAAATCGGTTATGTATCCCAGAGAGCAGTTTGAGAATGAAGATTATAAAGGAGCTACATGAAGAAGGCCATGTGGGTCGAGATCGTACTTTGCAGTTAATTTCTCAATCTTACTTTTGGCCGTCAATGAGACAGGAAGTGGAAAGGTTTGTGGAGCGATGTCATATCTGCCAGGTTTCGAAAGGAACTGCGACCAATGCTGGATTATACATACCATTACCCGTGCCTACTAAACCATGGGTTGATATTAGTATGGATTTCGTTTTGGGTTTGCCTAGAACTCAAAGGGGGAATGATTCTATATTTGTTGTGGTGGACAGGTTTTCGAAGATGGCACATTTTATTGCTTGTAAGAGGACAGCGGATGCAGTTCAAGTGGCACAATTATTCTTTAAAGAGGTGTATCGGTTGCATGGTTTACCAGAATCTATTGTTTCTGATCGAGATACTAGATTTTTAAGCCATTTTTGGTTGAGTTTGTGGAAGATGGTCGGAACGAAGCTGAATTTTAGTAGCGCTTACCATCCGCAGACAGATGGACAAACAGAGGTGGTGAATAGATCGTTGGGAAATTTGTTACAATGTCTTGTGAAATAAAATTTGAAGAGTTGGGATGTGAAGTTGTGTCAAGCTGAATTTGCTCACAATCATGTAAATAACCGAAGTACAGGTTTCAGTCCTTTTCAGATTGTATATTCAAGCTTACCAAAGGGGCCGTTGGATTTGACAATAGTACCACAACCGAAGGGGACAGTTAAGCGGGCTGCTGATTTTGTTGATGGGTTGACGGAATGCCATAGAATCGTTCAGGAACGATTGGGAAAGGCAAATGAGAGGTATAAACAAATGGCGGATAAGAAACGAAGAAGTGTCGTCTTCAAAGAGGGTGATTTTGTTTACGCGATATTGACGAAAGATCGTTTTCCCGTTGGAACTTACAATAAGTTGAAAGCACGAAAGATTGGTCCAGTAGAAATCTTAAAGAAGATCAATGATAATGCATATCGATTAAGATTGCCGGAAGAGGTTCATACTTCTGACGTGTTTAATGTGAAACACTTGATTCCGTATTATGCCGATGATCAAGAAAATGCGAATTCGAGGATGAATTCTTTCGTACCCAGGGAGGATGATGCAGGGTATCAAAGGGAAGAGGTAGGAAATCTCACCTGTAGGTCGTTCACCGACCTAACTCTGCCTCTACGCGACCTTCATCAAACCCGCGACTCAATTTCACCAACACAACGACCTAATTTCATACTACCTACGTCGCTACGCGACTTAACTCCACCAACACCACGTCCTAACACATTCTTAAGTCGGGGCCGAGTTAAAGCTCTATCTCACGAACCACGACCTAATCTCCCTCCCGCGGCAACGACCCAGCTTCACACCTTAAGTCGCGGTCGACTTAACATCCACCCCATCGCGACCTACGACCTAAATTCCAACTCCACGACCCAACTTCACACCTTAAGTCGCGACCGACTTAACAACCACCTCATCGCGACCTACGACCCAAACCCCAACTCCACTCCACGACTTACGACCCAAACCCTTCCACAGCTGCGAATGAGACCATCCCCGACCTAATACCTAAAACGCGAATTGAAATTGAGTCGCCCAATTTCCAGTATTATGATACTTCGTTAAGTCGCAAAGCTCGGTAGCATACTCAATCCTATAAGTCGCGATTCACATATGCCTATTTTTGAGTCGCAAACGACATAGGAAGCTCCAGTAAGTCGCAAATTTCGTTTACCGCCTTCTGTTGATTCGTGAGATAGTTTAAGTCGTCACCGAGTTATCTACAAGTCGCGAAGAAGGAAGTTAAGTCGTAGCCGAGATAGATAAGTCGCTACCGAGTCTTCTTTAAGTCGTGAATAAATTTGTTAAGAAGCGGCCATGGTTCTTAAGTCGTTCAAGCCCAGTAAGTCGCGATGTTGAAGCAAATAAGTCGCGTGTTTGTTATTTTAGGTCGTTGTGTGTTTGTGTGTTTTTAAGTCGTGTAATATTTGTATTTCAGCTTTGTTAAGTCGTATGTGTTGTAAACTCTTATAAATAAGGGTAAAAGTATCATTGTAAAGGGTTTTTTTTTTGAAAAATTGAATAAAATTTCCATTTGATAGCTTTGTGCTTTCATTAAATTGGTAGTAGAGTGAAATCTCCTATCTCCACCTACGTCATTCGAGTGCGCTCGAATCAACGTTTGTTGAAGCCGATTCGCGGAATCAAGTGCACTTGATCAACGTCGAAGAATCGTAGACCTTTGTTTCTCGGTATCGTGCGCGATCAACGAGACGAAGATAGCTAGAATCCGGCATCTTTGGATCAACGGATTTGGGCATTGCAGTATTCTCAACTCACCGATTGCTAATTCCATCGAGTTCATATCGTTTCGTTATATCCGCTGCGACAGAAAGTGATATGGTTTGAAATCGAATATTATTTTGATATTAATTAGGAATTGAATTTTGAAATGTAAAAGAATCATCCGTGGTGAAATAAGCATTTGGTTGTTGAAGAGATCGGGATCAGATATTTTTATACTCTTTGCTAATACCGAAACCACTTTAACAACTGTGTACGTGGTGGAGACTCCAGAAATGAAGTAGGGTGGTTTGGCGGACGACTCTTTATGAGGTATTTACATGACCATGACTCTCGTGAGTCAGTTTATATGTGACTAAAACATAAGCTATACCAGGCCAAGTGAGATCATTCCTCTTATCGGACACATTTTTTCGATACTATACTTTGACTTTGTGATTGATTTGGTGGCCACTCCTCGATTTTGATCATGGGAGTGTGTCCAAGGTGGGCGGTAGTAGCTGCTATGCATTGCCACCAATCCGAGAGTGTAATTGGTATATCTACCCTGGCATTGCCTCGAGTGTCGTGTTCAAATGCCCTATCGCGCTTTCTACGAGTTTGGTTTGTACAATACGTATGCAGTGCCATCTGATAGCCCTCCAGTTTACGGAGAATTACGGTAGTGTATAGACTATGATAATATATAAAATGTGTTAAAGGGGTATGGGTAACGCCTTAACGTTATTTTAATATTTTACTTTACCGTGGACACTATTATAATAGCGTACTATACTACATAGTAGATAGTTTAATGGATCTTTAGGAGATGGTAATCCCGAACATCTCTTAAGTTATTGCATTCACGTTGACGCTGGATAGGAGATGTCAAACCTCGTAAACATCTCTAACGCCGGTACGCTCATATTTATTTGCTGTTGATTTAATTTACGTAAGATCTTTTAGTTTTAACTCGAGTGTTTAGTCTTTTCAATTCACTTGGGTCAGTCTGAGCTTTTCAGTTTATCGAAGACTGCTTTCTGGAGGATGAAGATGAAGATTTTGTACTATTATTATTTATTATATTTATTCCATTGCATCATGTTGTTCCGCTGAATTTATTTATTATTTGTTTTTATTGTAACTCTGATCTATATTATAAAAGTGTAATCATTGTTATTTGTAAACAGCTTCATTGAATTGTTTATTTGATCATTTTATTTTATCATTCCACTGTGAGATTCTGTATTTGTTTTCTTTCTTTCTCTGCTTTTTTTATTTATCCCATAACAATCTGCCTTTTTGAATGATTTGAGTCTGACATGTGTGGTTTATTGTTTATTTAAATCGTCCAAAAAGGCAGGTCGTTACAAAGATAAATTAGTGATTGAAAGATCTCTTAAGGTAATCACTAAATAAAATTAAAGATGTATGTGACATCTAAATAAGAGTCTAAGTGATGTATGTAAATGTGTTTGTTGATTGTATGACATGGATCATAACAAATTATTGATAAGTATATGGTATACTTATATTTGAAATGATACTATCTGTATGCTTATGTTTAGATGATTATTAAGTGATATGATGTAGTTTCAATGTGTAACAATCCGTCCTTTTTAGAAACCAAAAAGTCGTCATTCATAACGACGACATACTCCCGAATACTACAAAAGACAGATCGTTGGAGTAAAATTAGAACAAAACACTAAACTAAAACATCGATGGGATCTCACAACGAAAATGACAATATATAATATACTGCATATAAATGAACAAATAAAATAATGACATATAAGAGAGCGCACTAGCGGATACAACTGATAAATAAGTATAAGTACAGAAAGTCAGAATATATCAACTTCAGAAGATTAAGAGGAGATTAGTGGTATTCGGGAGTGTTATTTTTATGAGGCGACGACATTTTAAGTTCTACAAAGGGCAGGTTGTTACACTATGGTTGATTTAGTGATGGAAAAACTCATTCCGTTAAGCCGCGTTGTCTTACTATATATATGTTTAGGGAATTATATTACTCATATCAAGTTTCTTTCTGACATGTATTTTTATCATTGTTTTTCTCATAAACTCACTAGTACTTATTTGAGTAGGTTGAATTTATGGATTATGTATGTATCTGTTTGGAAGACGAATAAAAGCTTCGAAGACGAAGCAAAGACTTAGTAGATAATGAAGTTTTCTTTTGTACTTCGTTGTGATAAACCAGACTATATAACTGATTAAGTGTGCATGTCGATATCTTCAGATGTCGGACATGACTCTATTATTTATGTTTTATTATATTTACCATTACAAGGCACGTTTTGGGATTATAAAAACATAAAGGCAATTATGTAAAATGGAATTTATTTAGCTATTTTGTTTACTTCATGTTGTTGAAAAAAATTCGACTTCAATTTTTCGTTTGAAAATAATTCTAATGATGATTGATGCATCATCGGTATTTATTTTCCGATCTCGAAACAGGGACGTTTCAAATATTATGCAGGTTTGCTAATAGAAAAAGTCTTGAGTACCGACATGCTACTGAAAAGGGTCACAAGATACCTTAAAAGAGTTATGAACCTTGGATTACATTATTAGAAGTTTGCAGCTATCCTCGAAGGATGTAGTGATGCAAGCTAAAACACTTTATCCGATCACTCCAAAGCAGCAAGTGTTTGTATTTTTAACATAGCAGATGGAGCTAATTTTTGAAAATATAAGAAACACTATTTTGGCTTAATCCAAGAAACACTATTTTGGCTTAATCCAAGAATCTAAGATGATAACACTAGCTATAGATAGTATAGAAGCAGATTATTTAAAAACCTACTAGTTAAGATCCATTTACGAGAAAAAGCGATACCAACTGTGTTAATCCATTGCAATAGCAGCGCGACTGTGGAAAAATTTGAGAATCGTTATTATAACGATAAAAAACGACAAATATGTTATAAGCATAATATTGTGAGAGAGTATCTCCTTTTAGAGCTGATAGAGTGGATTACGTACACACTGACGTGAATTTGACCGATTAGTGATGCATACTATTTTTTTTGAAAACTCAAGAGAACCCCGTGGTCCGGTAATCTCCTGAAAAGGGATAGTAAAGTCGTCCGCTAATCCAAGCCCTCATACAACCGGATAAATTTATATAGGATGGCAAAGCGCATGGTAGGAATCGAACCTGGGTCTTGTTAGTAGCACCAAGCCTTCTTTCCACTGCACCGCACCCGCGGACGTGATGCAGACTATTGAAATGGTCACGAGATATTTTAAAAGAACTATGAATCTTTGATTACATTATCAGATGTTTCCAACTATCCTTGAAGGATATAGTGATGCAGACTAGAACACTATATCTGATGACTTCGGAGCAACAAGTGTTTATATTTTTAGTATAACTGATGGAACTGTTTGAAAATCAAAGAAACAGACTATTTTGGCTTAATCTACCATGGAATCTAAGATGACAGCACTAGCTACAACTTGTAAAGAAGTAGATTACTTGAGAAATCAATTAGTTAAAGTCCATTTATGAGAAAAAACGATATTAGCTATGTTAATCCATTGAATAGGAGCGTGATTATGACAAAAGTTGAGAACCGTTATTATAACCGTAAGAGATGACAAATACGTCGTAAGCACCGCGCATTGTGAGAGAGTATTTCTCTTTAGAGCTACTAGAGTGGATCATATATGCACCGATGAGAATTTGACAGGTTCTTTGATGAAATTTTTTGTCAAAGAGAAAATCCTTAAAACACCAAAAAGAGTGAAGCTATGTCCTTAGAATGATGAGTCATTGGTCATCCAACCAAATGACTGAAGATATCAAGAACAGTGTTAAATGGGTAATAACAAGTTATGAAGTGATACAAGTTGAACATACTATTTTGTTAAATTAGATGCATATATTCCTGAAGCAATAAGAGAATGAGTTGATAACAACTTTTAATGAAATCTATACTATATGTGGAGTAGAGTACCTAGCTTCATGAGTACTTTTTATAGATTTATACTATATGTGGAGTAGAGTACCTACTCGACTAAAACCGAACCGGTATTTAGACTAGGCTTGTGTGATGTAGCGCTTTATATTTTGATGCAAAAATGTAAACAGTATTTTTTTGAAAACATTTTGGTTTAAAAGAAACCCAAATCTTGTTTTCCTTCTCTGATTATTTTGCATGATCCAACGATCTCTCACAACACAGAAGCGTGTTTTTTCTTTTGTTTCCATTCGAAAATAGTTCGTATGTTTTTCTATTAATAAATCTACGGGCGTAAAGAAGAATGCTATATCTTTAATCTGCTAATCAACTTCATCCGAACACCCATTAAAAAAAAATTCCAAACTCCAGCAAACAAAAAAATCCAGAAATAAAATTAGGGTGAAGAGATCAATTTTCTCCGATACAATAAAAATTGAATTACTTCGAAGGGCTGTTTTATCTTAGAGATGACATTGTTGTTAGTCTACCATGCATTATGTTGAAGAATGATTCAAATATGCTGATCCTGATTTTGAGTAAATAAGACCTAGTTTTTCGTTATTCAGTGGATAGGCTTTGTTGACATTTTCTTATTTTTATGTAGCTATTTTTATGCATAGCTTTCAGTAGCTGTTAGTATATATAGATGTAGCAGGTTGAAATAATATAGCAGACAGTTTTATAATAGCAGAACCTCTTCTTTACATACCTCTGTTCCCAACAAAAGTGGTATCAGAGCAATATAAGATTCCTGTTGATTGGCATATCAATGGCAGTAAATGGCAGTAGCAGATCTATGAGCATCTCTCAGCCTCTCAGTCCCATTTTCAAAGGAGAGTGCTATGAATTTTGGAGCATCAAAATGAAGACTTTGTTTAGATCTCAAGAACTTTGGGATTTAGTTGAGAATGGCTATGACAATGAAGACACAGATGGAGGTCGACTGCGAGAAAATAAGAAGAAAGATTCAAAGGCATTGTTCTTTCTTCAACAAGCAGTCCATGACACAATTTTTTCCAGAATAGCAATGGCGTCCACTTCAAAGGAGGCATGGGACATATTGCAGAAAGAATTTATGGGTACATCAAAGGTAATAGCAGTAAAACTTCAAACTCTTAGACAAGAATTTGAGAGCTTGCTTATGAAAAGTAATGAGACTTTACATGATTACTTGTCTAGAGTAATTTCAATTATTAGTCAAATAAGATCTTATGGAGAAAAAATTTCTGATGCAACCATTGTTTCTAAAGTTTTACGAACGTTGACACCTAAATATGATCATATAGTAACTACAATTGAGGAAAGTAAAGATCTTTCTGTTTACTCTTTTGATGAATTAATGGGTTCTTTGCAAGCACATGAGGCAAGGCGTAATAGATCATCTGAGAAAAATGAAGAAAAGGCATTTCAAGCTTCTCAGGTGAAAGGGGAGAAAGACAAAAAACAAGATTTTTTTGGAAGAGGACGTGGAAGAGGAGGCTTTCATGGAAGAGGACGTGGTAGAGGTAGAGCAAGAGGTAGTTTTGATGGACAACAAAGGCAGTCCATAGGAGAGCAAAAATGGAACAAAAGCACTATTCAATGTCACAACTGCAACAAATTTGGACATGTAAAGGCAAATTGTTGGAAAGGCACTCAAGCACATTATGTGGAAAAAGAAGACGAGGAAAGCAAGTTATTTTTGGTCCATTCTTTTTCAAGCGATGTTCAAAATGATGTTTGGTTTCTGGATAGTGGGTGTTCAAATCACATGACGGGCAATAGATCATTGTTTAAAGAACTTGATGAGTCACAAAAGGTACAAGTGAGACTTGGAGATGACAAGCAGATTCAAGTTGAGGGAAAAGGCACCGTTGCTGTGAAGACTAGCCATGATAATGAGAAACTAATTTATAATGTTTTCTTTGTTCCTAATCTAGCTCACAGCCTATTGAGTGTTGGACAGTTGATGGCTAGTGGATATGAAATTTTGTTTAATAATGGAGCTTGTGTTGTTAGTGATAAAAAATCTGGACAGCCGATTGTTAGCGTGAAGATGACAGAAAATAAGATGTTTCCACTTAGAATTTCCACGGTAGAAAATCAAGCTCTTATTGCTAGTCAGAAAAATGAATCCACGACATGGCATTTGAGATATGGACATCTCAATATCAAAGGCTTGAAACTATTAAGCCAGAAAAATATGGTTCATGGGCTACCTCAAATTAATTCTCTTGCCTTATGTGAAGCATGCATTTATGGGAAACAAGCAAGAAAAGCTTTTTCAAGTGGACATGCATGGAGAGCTTCAAAATGCCTTGAGTTGATTAATGCAGATCTATGTGGGCCTATGAGAACTTCATCACTTGGTGGGAGTAAGTATTTTTTACTCTTTATTGATGATTATAGTCGCATGTGTTGGGTGTATTTTTTAAAAGAAAAGTCAGAAGCATTTGAGAACTTCAAAACTTTCAAAACTCTTGTGGAAAAGCAGAAAGATGCATTTATAAAGACTCTTCGCACTGATCGAGGTGGTGAGTTTGTATCAAAAGAATTTAACAACTTTTGTGATGAACATGGCATTCGAAGAGAGTTGACAGCACCGTATACACCACAACAAAATGGTGTTGCGGAGCGAAAGAATCGAACAGTGGTAGAAATGGCTAGAAGCTTACTCAAAGCTAGAGGACTTCCTAATCAGTTTTGGGCTGAAGCGGTGGCAACAACAGTCTATTTGCTAAATATATCTCCTACAAAAGCTGTCTTGAATCAAACACCATATGAGGCTTGGTATGATAGAAAACCAACAGTAAGTCATCTAAGAATTTTTGGGTGCATTGCTTATGGTTTGGTAAGTTCTCAGTTCCGTCATAAATTAGAAAATAAATCTGAAAAATGCATTTTTGTTGGATATTGCAATCAGTCCAAAGCATATAAATTGTATAATCCTCTTAGTGGAAAAGTTCTTACAAGGAGAGATGTAGTATTTGATGAAGATGCAAGCTGGAAGTGGAGTGATGAAATTGAAGAGACTCATGTTCAAATCCCAAAAGGAAGTGTGACTCAAATATTTGAAGGTGCTGAACCAAATAATGAGAACTCTCATACTCCTTTCAGTTCACCAACATGTGGATCATCAAGTTCAACAGACAACAGTTCATCTTTGCAAGAACCCTCTGATGAAACACCTTCAATGAAGGTTAGATCTTTAAGAGAGATTTATGAATCATGTCAGTTTGCGCTTTTTGTTTCAGATCCTACAACTTTTGAAGAAGCAACAACAAAAGAAGAATGGAGGAATGCAATGAAAGAAGAACTGATGGCAATTCAAAAAAATGAGACATGGGAGATGGTGGATCTACCAAAAGAGAAGAAAGCAATTGGCCTTAAGTGGATTTTCAAAACAAAATATGGTGCAGACGGAAAAATTCAAAAGCATAAGGCTAGACTCGTGGCCAAAGGATATTCGCAGCAAAAGGGTATTGATTTTGAGGAAACTTTTTCTCCGATTGCACGATTTGAGACCATAAGAATTGTTTTAGCATTGGCTGCACAACTGCAACTTCCTATTTACCAATTCGATGTCAAGTCTGCATTTTTAAATGGGGACTTGCAAGAAGAAGTGTATGTCGCTCAACTGGAAGGATTTGTTGTCGAAGGCAAGGAAACAATGGTGTACAAATTAAAGAAGGCACTTTATGGATTGAAACAAGCTCCACGGGCATGGTATAGCAAGATTGATAGCTACTTTCGTCAAAATGGTTTTACAAGAAGTGAAAACGAACCCACTCTCTACATAAAAAAGACAAGTGCAGATTTTATCATTGTATGTCTCTATGTTGATGATATTATATATATGAGCTCATTTGATTATCTTGTGGCTGATTTTAAATCTAACATGATGAAGAAGTTTGAGATGTCAGATATGGGGTTGTTACATTACTTTCTGGGTCTTGAGATAATGCAAGGAGTTGATGGAATTTTTATGTGACAAAGAAAATATGCAATGGATCTTCTAAAAAGATTCAACTTACTAAACTGTAAACCAGTTCCTACACCCATGAATGTCAATGAGAAACTGCAACTTGAAGATGGCACAGAGGAAGCTAATGCAAAACAATTTAGAAGCTTGGTTGGAGGTTTGATTTATTTAACTAATAGCAGGTCAGAAATTGCTTTCGCTGTTAGTATTATTTCTAGATTTATGCAAAGTCCCACAAAACATCACTTTGGAGCAGCAAAAAGAATTATAAAATACATTGCTGGAACGTTGCATTATGGAATTTGGTACACTCAAGTCTCTAATTTTAGACTTTATGGGTTTACGGACAGCGATTGGGCAAGCTCCTTAGATGATCGAAGAAGTACATCAGCCAGCGTTTTCAGTCTTGGATCAGGAGCTATCACATGGAGCTCAAAGAAGCAAGGGACAGTAGCGTTGTCTTCTTCAGAAGCGGAGTATGTCGCAGCTACTTCAGCTGCTTGTCAAGCAATTTGGCTTAGAAGGATTCTTGCAGATCTACACCAAGAACAGAAGGATGCAACCGATATATTTTGTGATAATAAGGCTGCTGTTGCAATGACAAAGAATCCTTCTTTTCACGGAAGGACGAAACATATTGATATTCGGTTTCATTTCATTCGAGATTTAGTTGCAAAAGGTGAAGTTTTGTTGAAACAGTGCAGTACACAGGAGCAAGTAGCTGACATTCTTACAAAATCACTTGCAAGATATAAGTTTGCCTACTTTAGATCACGGTTGGGAGTATGTAGCTTTGAATCACGGGGGGATGTTGAAGAATGATTCAAATATGCTGATCCTGATTTTGAGTAAATAAGACCTAGTTTTTCGTTATTCAGTGGATAGGCTTTGTTGACATTTTCTTATTTTTATGTAGCTATTTTTATGCATAGCTTTCAGTAGCTGTTAGTATATATAGATGTAGCAGGTTGAAATAATATAGCAGGCAGTTTTATAATAGCAGAACCTCTTCTTTACATACCTCTGTTCCCAACACATTATTCGGGCAGAGCTACGAAACGTTTTAAGGAGAGCGAGCTAGTCCGCAATTTGGGTAGATATTCAAACTGTGCTGTAACAACAATTTATTATTGCATGCAGTAGAAATTCTGGTCATCCAAACTTCTGCATATACATTAAAACATTAATCAACAAAAATATCCCTCATTGCAAGGTTTTTCTCATAACTGATTTTCATTCTTTATTACCACTAAAAATGAACTAATAAAAGAACAAAGACAAAGTTATATTCCATAAATGGGTATTTGGACTGTCTTTGACATGTACCATGGCAATCAAAATTGTCTTATTTGTACATGTTCTTTCAGTTTCATCTGGCTACTCATACCGACGGAGTTTCTTTAATTGAAGGGTGGGTAGCTATTATGTTGTTGTCCGCTAACTGTATAACTGTGAGCCAATATGCAGTCTATTTCTGCATTAAGTAGATAGTACATAGGGTCAACTTAAGAGACCTTCACCTGTTACCAACTTCATTATTATTTAACAAGTAATGATATATAACCTGTTAATTCTTCCAAATTATTGCATACTAATTAGTTGTACTTTATTAACCTGTCAAATTTTATACTTGAATTGCACTCATGAAACAGATATAAAATTGTTGACTGAACTTGTTACCGAATATATGAATGCTTTTCTTCAATACAAAAGTTCATAACCTAATATATACTTAAATCAAAGGTTGTTAAGAAACGTAATCAGGCCTAACATTTTAATAGCACAGTTTTCCAATCATGGGCAATAAGTTGCAGCTAGATGTGTTTTTCCAGTTTGATCACATTCAAAACCAGCCAAATCCACATTTCTAGGATTGTACCTAACACAAGCATTACGTTACCATACCAACTTTCTTGTTTCAACGGCTTGCTTATATTTGCAGAACAAGCAACGTTGCCCCCACTACTACTTGATTACTTGTCATGTTTCTTACCTAATTAAATAACTCCTTGGCTAAGTAGTCATAGTCCTAACATGAACATTTCCATCACACATTTGGGTTAGCTCCAGTGTCTATTTCTTCCAGCTTTCTGTATTTTTGAGAAATGATGATAGCTTTCTGTATTATACTGTGTTTACGTGACTTTATCATTCTCAAAGCTTTATTTTAACTTTATTTACGCTTTACAGTTTGCATGATGGATTATATATGTTTTATTAGATTCTAGCAAAGTCTCTTGATTTTGATGCTTCTTTCGATAACCAGTTAAATCAAGAAAGGTTTACATAATCTTTGGGTCCACGATAAATAATTTGGATAATTAGCAGAAGAGTTAAAAGTTACGATTAGACCATTGCACCTTTTTAACCCCATAATACTTAATTTGATCGTGTGGGCTACCTTTTGGGATTCATTGCGACGATATATTTATAGCATTTATGTATTAATATTTTTTCTTCGAATAAAAGTGGCCCTCAATTTTGGCGTGCACTAGTAACATATATTAATTACAAGATAAAATATAAAGTTTCTACCACCAACAAGCCTATTAGATGTCCAAAAAATTAACCTAGCAAGCCCAACAAAAAAAAAAAAATACTAAAAAACTTTACGTGCTAAATTTCATACTACATGTCTTGATAATTGGAAATAATAGGGGGAAAGCAAACTAGAAATGCCCGTTTTGTGTGTACAAATCAGTAGGTGACAAATGCATCAAGTAGTTCACAATTTAAGTCCTAATTAGGGAATCTCAGTTACAGTGTGTGAATTATAATCAATATATTTTACAATGTACATAGATTGGATTTTTGAATAACACTCAAACACTAATACATACATGTGTGTATGTATATGTATATATAGCATCTAAGAACTCCTTATTTTCTCATTTAATATAGCTTGTCCCATCGGGTATAACTCTTTTTTTATGCTTTTGTCATGTTTGCAAGGTAAGATATTACGGAATTTTGATGACCTACTGTGGTAAATTACCCTCGAAGGGATACTATTGTGTAGACCGACACACTTGTTGCATGTTTGCAAATGTGGTACATTTTAAATACCAAGTGTGGTGGTTCACATCATAAAAGGAGGACCCGACTCTAGTAATTTAGCAGAATAGGCGATCCAAATCCGATATTATGTATATCTAAAAGTTATTATATTTTGATTCAACAACAATAACGAAATTGCTATATTTATTTTTAAAATTTAGATACTTAGATGGTAGTACATATTAGTACTATAAGTCTTCTTAGATAATATAAAAATGTGACCTTTGATATCAAAGTTTGAACGCCCAACCGCTGAGATAGTGGTGCTTGGTCAAAACAAAAATGTTATATTTAATTACTAACGATGAGTTAATAAGTTTGTACTAACAAGAAGTGAATGCCATCTATTAATTCCTTAATTTATTGTTAATAAACCTGTACTAAATCATAGTTAAAAAATGTAGCATTTTAGTCTCAAATAGGTAAAAAAGAACTAAAATACGAGATGTAAAAGTTTCAAACTATGTCATGTGTTTTTCAAGTTATACTGGGCATAAATACGATAATAGTGGAAATAAGATATACATAATAGTGGAGCTTAGGATACACCCCTTATTTTCAAACTTAATACCAAGAATTTCTTATCAAAAACAAGTTTCACACCAAAAATTTCTTGTCAAAAACAAGTTTCACGAACAATCCTCGTAATTATTTACTGCAAAAATAGGTAGTTTATATCACAAATATATGCGATTTTAACTGCAAATATTTCCAATTCTAACGGTAATTTTTTGTAAAATTAATATTTATAGTGTAGACTGAAATTTTTTGCAGTGTAGACTGCATATTTTCATTGAAAAAATTACAAGAGTTTTTCATAAAACCTATTTTATAAAAGGACGAAAGTGAATTTTAAAACTTACAAAGCATGTTTGACAAACCTCTGTATATTATATTTTAGGCATGATCGCTACGGTTTATATTTTATACATGCATGTGAAAGCAATGGAACATCATGCATAGATATAATACAATGCATACCTTCAACATAAACTACATACACTGAAATTATTGAATAAGCTAACTGCATAAGTCAATGGAGTTGACACGAGAGTTGGACGAAGTGAAGGAAACTTTTTCAAGTGGGAAAACAAAGAGCTTGTCTTGGAGGATGTCTCAGTTGCTAGCTCTTAAGCGACTTCTCAAAGAAAACATGGATGAAATTTTCAGGGTGCTTAATCAAGATCTTGGAAAACATAAAGTCGAAGCTTTTAGAGATGAGGTATCATATGTGCTTATATTCTTAAACCACACAAAAGCAAGTTTTATCAGTAGGTTTCTTTGGTTGCATGCAGGTAGGACTCTTGATAAAGTCCGTTGAATTACATCTGCAGAATATGAAGAAATGGGCAAAACCAACAAAGGTATGTTTTCTATAAGTGTTCGTTTCCGAATTTACTGGAAATGCATATGAATTTGAATATATATATTCTTTTCAGATTGACCTTCCAGTAGCAGGCTTTCCGTCATCATGCGAGCTAATACAGGAGCCATTAGGTGTTATTCTTCTACTTCCCTCCTGGAATTTACCAATAGGTACATATCTTTCTATTTTGTTTTCTTACTCTACTTTAGTATAATCGGTTATAGGAGAGGATTATAATTCATGTTAGTGTTTATTATGCAGGAATTTCATTAGAACCACTAATCGGAGCTATATCAGCTGGAAATGCAGTAGTGCTGAAGCCTTCAGAACTTGCTCCATCATCCTCTGATTTTTTAGCAAGAACAGTTCCAAAATACTTGGATCAGAAAGCCGTGAAAGTCATTCAAGGCGGTCCTGATATTGGAGAGCAGTTGTTGAAGCACAAATGGGCAAAGATTTTCTTTACTGGTATTCATTAGTTTCTCTCTCTCCTCCATACGTACGCGCACATACATCCATGTGTGTATCATTGTTTGTAAACGCAAGGACGTTTTCAGATCGGTGAGGCTAGGCGCTTAAGGTTCGAAACATTGAGACATAAGCATTTCGGGTATATATAAAACGCAAAATATACAATGTAATATGACATTTTAAATCAACCTATGTAAAAAAATGAAGAACAAATCATTCAGGTTTGACTTTGAATAGGTATTTTTTTTCAAAGATTAAAAATAAATAACTGAAGTCAGTTTCTATTTCGAAAAATTTAGTTGGAGATTCCGAAAAATTCCAATTTCGATTTCTTCTACCAATTCAAATTGGTCCGTAAAATTTATTTGAAGATTTAATGAAGTCTATTAAGATTTTTTTAAAAAAAAGCAATGAAAAATTCATTACACAGCTTTTGATCACTGTTTCAAAAACAATCTTACTTGATCATGTCGATATTGAAATTGAAAAGGTAAAAAAAAAAAAAAAACACACTAACTTCCATTTTCTTAAATGTTTTTTTTCTTTTCCATTAAATAATTGAAGTTTAATAACTTTTGTTAGTGTTAATATTTGCAACTAAGGATAAATGATTGTTGAGTTGCATGCCTCAGCAGTTTGAGGCGTGCGAGGCATGCTCTTTCTACGTTTTGTATGTCTCAAATTGTTAAAGCGTTTAGCTTTAGAGGTAATAAGTTCTTTTGGAAAAGCATCAAGTCGTTTTATCTCTCATTTACTCGAGTCGATGCGGGTTTTTTTTTAAAACTATGACATGCACGCACGCATGTGGGATTTTTTGAAAGCTATGGGAAGCGTGCGTGCACATGTATGTGTGTGGAAGGATCAAAATCCCCCTCTTATCTATAACCCTCACATCCTTTTCTGTCATTTTGTATGAAAAAAAAAATCAGATCAAAGTAATTTTTTGTCGACATGTTCTATGTGTTAACAAGAACTTCAATGTAAACTTTTGGATTATTTTGAAATATTGAATCCCTTCAAATTTAGTTCTCAAATCGATGGTTCAAATAAATGTTTTTCAATGGTTCATATTGCCTTGTGGTTTTCAAAGGGTAAAATGTTTCAGAATGATTTAAAATTTTACATAGATGATTTTGTTAACAAATAGAACAATTTACAAAATATCAATTCGATTCAATTTTTTTACATAAAAAGATGGAGGGAGATAAGAGGGGGATAAATAAGAAGGAGGACCTTGATCTTTGTATGAGTGTAGTGTGTATGTGTGTATGTGATAAATAAGATTAATGAACAGGTACCATCAAAGGATAGCTCATTTGGTTAAAGGATGTGTAAGGGTGGAATCTTGATGATATCAATTTTCTTGCTATTTGCACGATTAACATTTGTATATTCTATTCAAGTGCTTAAACTTTAAATAAATTATTCAAAACATTAGTTGAAGTTTAAAACACTTTTTTTGTTTAGGGAGCGCTCGAGTTGGAAGTATTGTGATGACAGCAGCTGCAAAGTATGTAACACCAGTTGTTCTTGAACTTGGCGGAAAATGCCCTGCAGTCATAAGTTCTCTCTCCAGTGACCGAGATAAAAAGGTATATTCTTAAACAAAGAGGAAGAAATATACGTGATACATGATGTTCAAATAAGCATAAATCATATTTTTTGAAACCATGTTCTTCTGAAATCCTCTCTTTTAAGGTAACTGTGGAGCGATTAGTCTCAGGAAAGTGGGGTGTGTGTTCTGGCCAAGCCTGCATAGCTGTTGATTATGTACTTGTGGAGGAAAAATTTGCTCCTGCACTGGTACTCATTTCTTCTTTATCCAAAGTAATTAGTTAAAACTTAAAAAAGTTATAGCAAAATTAGTTGAATTAGAATGTCTATCAAAACTTCCCAATTACAATCTTAAAATAAATTAGTATAACCGCACAACGGTGATGAAACCAACCGTTGTGTTATTTGATATGATTGAAAAAAATATTTGTTAATTTTTTTCCTTTATTAATAGTTTAATGAAAAATTAACTGCATTTAGAAAAAACCGAAACTAATTGAAAATGTGTAAAATCAATTATAATAAAGATTTTAGATGTAGGCCAACTTGATATTAAGGATCTGCTATCAATATACATATACCAAATTTAAATATCATCGACTATTAATCCATATCAATGTCTAAAGCACAACACAAATTCATTCACCAATGAGTTCTACACCACTAACACTAGGTACCTCATACCAACTAAGACAAAGTAAATACTTCATTAATCAATCAGACCAGTAAGCAAATTTGTACTTCATTTCTCATTAAAACGTTAATAGATCAACATAGGTCAAACTAAATATTAAGATGAGATCATGGCTTTAACTTTTACAACTAGTCTTCAATCCTGACTTCATTACACGTCACAGTAATCATTTTATTTCTTCGCAACGCTGTGGCACAACATCATTACTCATCAAGTTGCACCATCCAAACTTGTTATGCAGTCTATAGACTTCACTTTGGATAGAGCATGAATAGACCATCCAGTAATGGATCCCCAAGTAGAGGAGGAATTATCATCACCTGACTTCATCAGTCCATATACTGACTACAAATAAAATCCTAAAAAACTGCAAAAATAAAACTGTAAAAAAATGTCCAGTACAAATATTTGCTGCCATAAACCTAACAAACATGTAAACCTGATATCATGAGAAAATGCGCCAACAGTGTGTTAAATTTTGTCTGCTGCTACTTTTCAAGATTGAGCTAATGAAGGCCAAGCTGACAAAAGTAAACAGACAACCAGAAAACCTAGGAAGGATTGTCAACAAAATTCACTTTCAAAGGCTGACAAATTTACTAGAAGAGCCTTCTGTTGCATCATGCATTGTGCATGGTGGCTCAAGGGATGTCAATAACCTGTAATCACTTTCCACCTCTTTCTTTCTTTCTTTCTTTGTTTTTTTTTGTTTTTTTTTGTTTTTTTTTTGTTTTTTTAATATATATACATGGTTTTCTAATTTATCAAAACAAACATGTTTTAGGACCATCGAACCTACAATATTGGTAGATCCTCCATTGGATTCCAAAATCATGACTGAGGAGATATTTGGCCCTCTTCTTCCCATTATTACTGTGAGTGCTCAATTTAGCATTATGAATACTATCGAATTATTCGTAGAACATTAATTTCAGAGTTGAACTGTTCAAAACAGGTAAAGCATATAGAGGAGAGCATTGGTTTCATAAACGCCAGGCCTAAACCTCTTGTTATATATGCCTTCGCTAACAATGAAAAGCTTAAGCAGAGAATCCAGAATGAAACCAGTTCTGGAACACTGACTTTTAATGATGCGCTGATACAGGTATCTGGCTTAAAGTAGAAATCACATTCATATATTTTGATACAGTGAGAACCACTGCAATCTAAAGTTCAAACACGTCTCAGCTTTGTTTTTCCACAACTTATAACATAAGCATTAATGGTTAAATTTGTAATATGTTGTTACTGTTATAGTATGTTGTTGATACAATACCATTTGGGGGTGTTGGAGAGAGCGGATTTGGTCAGTATCATGGAAAAAGCACATTTGACATGTTTAGTCATGGAAAGCCAGTTTTAAGAAGGAGCTTCTTAACCGAGTTTAGTTTCAGATATCCACCATGGAATGATAAAAAACTGGAGCTCATAAAATGTTTATATGAGTTTGATTATTTGAGGTTTATACTGGTATTCCTGGGACTAAAATGATGGTTTTTTAACAGTATGATTTATATTTTTCTACTACCAAATGATGTGTTAAAATATGAAATTGCTTTGGTGAGCATTCGATGTAATGATCTAGACAGTTCACAATGTCAACAGAGGCACGTTGCTTGTATGTTCTGATATTTGAAATTTATGAGGCTTGGTTGAAAAATAATCTTATCAGTCTCGAAGTGCTTGAACCTTTTATAATTTAGCTCACTTGCATTGTACACCTCAAAATTTAACACATTTGCATTGGATCTCCAACAACAAGCAAGAATTGATTTAGAATAGTTATAATGATTCAGAATTTCAAACACTTCATATTTAAATATCTGAATGATCTAAATATTTGAACCCTGGATTTAATGTGGTTAAATTGATTTAACAACCTCGTTAACACCGTTTTAATTAATAACTAATGATAGGGATCTTGTTTTGAAATTTGTTTACAAAAGTAAATATTTCAAAGTAATATCGATAATGTAACTGAAAATCGTTTTATCGATAAACAGTCTTTACTCAACAAAAGTTGTTCGAACTTTCTGTACATGTCTAAATAACATATAAAGTCATTAATAGCTATATAAAAATACTTTGACTGAATATGGTTAAATAAATTTGTTTCTAGAAGGTCATTAGGTGAAGATATTTGTTGTACATATTATGTGGACATATTTTCATGTATGTGTGAGGTGTAAAGGTGATCACTTGGGGGTTTTTTCCGAAGGGGGGGGGGGGGGGGATGATGCTTGGCTTTTTAGAAGAGGTGAGGGGAAGGGTGGGCTAACCACTTGAGTGCTTATAAAGGAAACCATAGTCGTAGAAATCATTTTTCACATTTTTAGCAAATAAATCAAAGTTCTTCATCTTCTACTATCTACTATTCTAACTTTCTAAAACTAGAAGCAAATCACCCCAACTCTTGACCAAACTCTTGATATAAGTCTTAAACAACATAACAACACATTTCATTAACTTGGAGCTTGAAGATTTAGAGAAAAATCCCAAAAAATTCAAGGCCGTGAGCACTTAAGGGCATTTCAAGCCTAGGACGTGAGCTTTGGTGAAGGTAGGAGGGATTTTAGAATTTGTTTGGTTGAGGTAGCAAGTGTTTGCTAAGGTAGGGCTTGTGCTTGATTGTATGCTTGTTGAAGGGTGAGCAAACATACCATTTGAATGTATATGAAGTGTATATATGTCTGTTTAAACTATAGTATGATAGTTGACTATATTGTTATATACTTTTGTGATTCTTATTTTGAAAGACAAATAGCATATTTATATGATGTATTTGGACTTTTTTTGACATCTATGACTTGTTGCATAGTCTTAAGATGATGCACATAGGTTTGGTTGGACTTTGATTGGATTGGACTTGAATATAGAAGGGTTGCTATAACGAATAGTCGCTATAGAAGCACTTCTAAAGGCCTTACTTTGTCGAATTTCTATAATATTTTGCAATGTGATCCCTACAAGATTCTCTCATGACTATGACGTACGTTGATTATATTGTTTACAACAAAAAATTGGATTTTAGAAAGATCGTTATCATATCGAAAAAAGGCAAAACTTTCTAGTATAACTGCCCAGCTTGTGATCCATTGCAGCACTCAAACACAGCACTTTTGGCCACTGTAGTAACTCTGAACCCTTTTTAGAGCATCATGTAAGTGCTGCGGTTACAATTTCGCACTTTAGTTTGTTTAAAATGACTTCTAAATTAAGTATTTCTCTTCAATCTTTTTTGCAGTATTTTCTAAGTGATATTAGAGTATTTTAAAAGTGGTTTGGAACTTAAATATATTTTTAATAATTAATTATGAATTATTAAAGTAGAAGGTTTATTTTAAATAAAAGAAAACATGCTTTTTGAAGTTTTTAAATAGATTATAAAATAGTTAATTTTAAGTAATATTTCAAATAAATGTTTAAACCAAAATTATAAGTCTTTTTTATTTATACACGGTTTTTAGAAAACTAATTAATTAATTTATCAAGGTATTAAAAATCTTATGTAATATAAATATCTTTCAAATTGTTTCTAGAAGTTTATTAAATATTTAGCTTATAAACAAATTAACACACGTATATCGTATCATTTTATAAATGAATAAAAAAAGTTTTGAATTATAACACTTATGTTATAAAAAACGATTTTGTAAAGTTAATTAAAAGTATATTACCTTATTTAATAAATGTTGTAACAACCCGGTATTTTTAGCCACAATAATTCACACATGTCGGACTTGAACTGCTCAAAATACCGCATTGTAAATAAATTTGGAGCAAATGAAATACAAATCACAAAATCACAGACACAGAACAAACAGAATACCTCGCAGCGGAATATAAAATACATAGTAGTTCATGACGCTACTATGGTAGAGTCTAAAACCAAAAACATAATACAGTCTGAAAACAACATAATAGAAATCCCAAATACATAGAAGTTCACTAATACATGAGATAAACTAGAATAGCTGAAACAGAAAGTAGATATAAATGTAGATAAACAGAAACTCCAGCAAAGACCAGCTCCAGAAAGAGAATCCAAAGCTGTGAATACTCAGGCTGAGCCGAGCGTAAAGTAAAACACAAAACACTCGAGTCAGGACATATATACTTATATAATGTAAACCAACTCAAGTGAACTGTAGTAGAAATGCACAATAACTTAAAGTATGCTTGCAATCGCACATCCTTTAAGAATCAGTTAAACTATAAATTAAATACACCCCGTGGTTAAAATTTCAAAATGGAATTTTATACTTCAGAGTCAAATACATTTCAAAATTCAATATCATTCAAAAATCCCTTTCAAAATATCAAATATCATATCTTCTAACCACATTCATTTATTTAAAATACCATTTCAACACACATTTCAAATGGTTTATATTTCAAAACAAATTACTTCATCTTTAAATCATAAAATCGAAGTTATTATATTTAATAATTAAATTATTAAATTCCCAAAGTTTTAATCTTCCAAAGTTCATTCATTCACTTAAGTTTATCAAAACAGCGAAAATTCACCTTTCGTAGCATTTAGAAAATGCTATGGAGAGTCACATTCAAAACAGTTCAATTTAACAAAAGATAGCATTTAAGGATGCTGTAATAGGTTACATTAGTTTTAAAGAAACTTAGTTAAATTCAACAATTATAGCACTTACAAAAATGCTATAATAGCCTTTAATTAAATTTAGCCACTTAGTTCATTATTATCAACTACAACATTTACAAATGTTGTAAAATCATTTACATTATAAATAATAGCATTTCAAAAGATGCAGTTAATTAACTTCAGATATTCAATATAATTTCACAAATAATTATAATTTTATTTAAATCATTTCAAACTTATAAAATCATATATTTTCACTTTTAAAACAATCATTCAAATACCCTTATATACATGATTTTATAAAGTTAAATTTCCATTCAAAAATCAGTATTTAATAATAATTCACTTATTAAATTCCAGCATTCAATTAAAATTCATTAGATTAAATTTTAACTTAAACTTAAGTTTTAAATTTCAAATATAACTTAATTTCATTTTTATTTACTGAACTAAAAATTCTTAAGCCAAATTCACAAATTTCCAATTTAAGTTATATTTCCAAATTTCAACTTAAATATTCATTCATTTCACATTTTAACTTTATTCAAAAAAAATCATTAATATATTATAAAATCATTTTAAATTCATTTTAATCTAAATTATCATGAACTTATCATATTTCATATTTAATTTAAATTCCAATTACCACCAAATTAAAATTTCCCAAAATAACTTACATTTCAAATTCTCTAACCTCCATAATTTATTTAACTTATAAATTTTCATAAAATCAATAATACTTTACAAAAATGTATTTTTAATAAAATTTAAATAAAAATATTATAATGTTTACATTTCTAAAATATTTTAAAATTTTCAGAAAAACATATTTTAACTACGGGTCTGTATTTCATTTTCTAGCTTAGGTAAAGTGATATAGGTAATATATCATTTCAACCCGTAATTTACAAAGAAAATCCAGGTTTTATCATTTCAAACCCGCAATCCCAAGTAAATGAAAAAATTTGAAAATCGTTCAGGCCTATCATTTCAGCCCATAATGATTTTCCCTTATTCTAAAGTCCGTTCGGGTATGTATCATTTCAACTCATAGTGATTCTAATCTAAAGGGAACTTGCAGTGTGATAAACTGATATAAATAACAGAACAGCATAATATAACAATAATATATGATATAACATGTGTTTAAGCATGGGTGAACATCATATAATCATATCATAGCAGATATAATATGGTTACGCAATTTACAGATTCAAAAGTGGTCAATTTACTAGTTATATAAGTATACGATGTCTGGTGAGAATAACTCACTAGTTTAGCTGGAGATGACAACTATGAATACACAAAAGAGATCCACACAAGCATGATAGCACGATAAGATACGAGTGAGAGAGCCAAAGTATCAATTCCCTTGGACACAAATCAAACAAAAACAATACAATACACATAAGCTTTCAACTCAAAACGATTAAACTATGCTAGAAATAACTGCATAAAACAAAGCTGAAATGCTTTGCAATTGCTTCCAAATTTCATTAGGTTCGGCCATAAGTGAAATAAAAGGCTAAATCAAGGGTTTGGATCAGGTTTTGGTTTCCTAAGGGTCGGCCAAACATGGATGGAGATGGTGCAAAGGTGAGCATGCATGAAACAACACTAAACAACAACATGGTTTTCAATGCAAAGCAAGGCTCAAATAGGTCATGGTCAAGGCCATATGGGCACGGCCTTCTCTGGTGGGGTCAAGGGGATGATGTGGAAGTGGGTTCAGGTGAGGTTGGAGGTGGTGGAGGTGGAGTAGGTGGCGGCTAAGGGGTGATGAAGTGGTGGATTGCATTGTAGTGCTCGACTAGGGGGTATTGTTGGAGTTTGGAGCATTTGGTGATGGATCTACCATCAAGGGTGGTGCATGGCCTGGCTGGTCTTATAGAGGAGGTGGTGAAGATGGGTTCCAGGTGGTGGTGGAGGCGGCAAGGCAGGAGGAGGAGCAAGGCCGATCCTATAATGAAGAAGAACAAGTGCAAAGATCAAAGAATTCAAGCATAAAACAATGGAAAAAAGAATTTAAAGTTTACCAATTTCTCTCCAAAGCAATGGCCGAATTTTTCTTTCAGAAATGAGATGAGAAAAAGTGTACGTGAATGAGAAATGAGGTAGGTGGCTGAAGGAATGAGGAGTTATGGCCAATTGAATGAAAAGATATGGTTGAAATGTGAAAAGGTGTGAATACCAAAGGCCTTAAGAAACAAAAAGTCACAAACCTTTTCAAATTTCTCATATTTCTTTTAATAATTTAAATAACTGAAAATGATTATAAATTCAGTTTAAATTCGAAATGTAACAAAAATATAAAATATACATAAATAAATAATAATTATATATGATTAAAATAACAAAATAGCACAGAAAATGCAAACTAGTCTAGAAAATTTGAAAATAAACAGAATCGACTTTGGAAAATTTAAATGGACTTGAAAAATATTTAAAAACAAAGATAATAATATAAAATAAAAATACGTTCACAAAAATAAATAAATAAATTTTAATTAAATAAAATTTAAATAAAGAAAATAGCTTAAAAATACAAACTAGTCTTTAAAAATTGAAAACCATTCAATGAACTTTGGAAAAAGTTTATTATCACTTTAAAAATGTCTAAAAGAAAAAAATATATGTAACATAACATATAATAAAAATTATAATAAGATATGAAAAATAAAATAATATTTATATAGATTAAAATAAACGATATTGTTAAATAAAACAATTTACTACCAATATTGTAAAAAGCATAACTTTCACAATATAAATCGAATTTCAACGAAACGAAAAGTAGTATGCTTGAAATTTAATATATTTTCATAATAAAAGTATAAAATTCAAAAATTCAAAAGTTTAAATTTTAAATTTAAAAGTCAATGTTTAACCAGATTGGCCAAAAATCCACTTTTTCTGAAAATATCCTATTTATTCAGGTTTGAAATTATAATTCACACAAAGATCAAAATATACTTTAAAATAACAAAAATTTCATTTTAATAAATATAATAAAGTTTTCAAATAAAATAATCAAAATAAACAATTAAAATAAATCACAAAATTCAGGGTTGTTACACTCTCCCCCACTCAAATCTTTTCGTCCTTGAAAAGAACGGGCAAGGAAAAATAAAGAGAAACAAGATAGAAAACAAAATACTACCCAAAATGAAAAATTCCGGATTCGAAGCACGAACGCTCTCCTCCATGTCCCAGGTACAATCTCGATTGAGATTAACAGATTTCCTTTTGAGCTGCTTCGTACCTCTGTCGACAATACGAAGTGGCTTCCTCTCGACGGTCAGATTAGGCTCAATATCCAAACTATCAAGAGCAGAAGGCTGGGCAATAAGAGAAGGATCATGAAGATGACGACGAAGGTGCGAGACATGGAATACATCATGCACTCCAGAAAGTTTTTGGGAAGATCCAAATGATATGCCAAAGAACCAACCCTTTCCATAATGCAGAATGAACCCTTAAAGAAGAAGACAGTAAGAAAATTAGGAGGAAAATAGGATGGAACACAAGGATGGACCATTATACATTTCGATTTAAAATTTCATATTTACAACATTTTGAACATTTTATAATATGATGAATAGTCATTTGATTCAAATTTGTTAGTTCGAAGTAAACAATATTTATAACATTTTAAATTATTTAGAAAAGAAGAAGGAAAAGAAATAATAAATGATCAAAATATCCTTTATATGATTCTTTATCAAAATACTTTTATAACTCGATGTCTTAACAAATTTACTTTCGTTCCTGCAGACTTTGGCTATGCGTTGATCAGGCGCAAAGCTAGAATTCTCCAAGTACTTAGTAGACCTGTCTCAACATCCAGTGAAAATACTATAAAAAATAGGTATGAGAAGTTCCGCTCAAAATCCAATGTCAAATGATGATAATACAATAGTAGTGGCCCACTGCTGATCCAGTATTCACGTAATGGACATAAAACTTTCCAAAAGATCCTTCTACCTTCTGGATTCCAGAAAAATATCGTAGCCAGTTCGTAAACAAGGGACCATCGACCCCTGCTGCAGTGGTACGCTGCTGATTCAATGATTTACGCAATGGATGCACTTCCTTCCCGGAAGATCCATAAACAACAGATCCCAGGATCGAAAGCGCCTCCATGGGGTAAACTAAAAAACCATCTACCTTGAAAAGAAATCGAGGAACTCATGAGTTTAAGTCCGGACAACCATATCAGTTCGAATCCATTTCTAATTCACCCAAGTCCATTAGGGTTTATCGGACGAATCCATTCCTGGATTCCCCAAGTCCATCTGGGTGGAAGCATATCACTATACTTCTTCCGGAGGGTACTTCCCATATCTATTACATCAAAATATAATATACCATATATAGTATCCCTTCAAAATCATAGCTTCAAATATCGTACTTATATAAATTCCATTATATATAAGATTTCATTTTCAAATCGAATACTTTCCAAAATCAATAGTATATCAAAACACACTTATATAGACTTTGATTATATAAGATTTCACTTTACAAATTTAATACCTTTCCAAAAAGATAGTTTCAAATCAACTTCATACTTATACAAATCCATTTTATATAAGTTCGATAACTTCCAAATCAAGTATTTAGTAAATCAAGGTTCACAATTTTAATTCGTTTCAATAACATTTCAATTTCAAAATCATATATGATTTCGCCTAATCATTTCTTCCAAATTACATATATTCAGTTTCAAAGTTTCTTAAAACAGTAGATTTAGAAGATAATCCAAATTTCCAAATCAACAAAATTTAGGTCAAACAAATTCATTTCCATTTCAAACATATATTCACTTCAAAATCATAATACTTCCAAAGTTATAAATCTTTCGAAGCTAAAATACTTGAAATCATTACACTTTGAAAATCATAACATTTTGAAACCATACATTTGAAATCATAAAACATTCCTTTAATTCTTTACATTTCACAAATATTCAATTAAACCCAAATCTAAAATTTTCAATTTTAATTCAATTCATACCATCAGTTTCAATTCAATTTAGTTTTCTAACAAAACCATTTCAAATATTATCAAATTTCAAATAAAGATTTGATCCACAAAATAAACTATTCAATCTTTAATATATTTCAAAGCTTAAATATACCATATTCCAAAACTAAATTTTATAATTTCATATATCTCAAATCTAATTTCATAATTACTTAGTTTTGAAATATTCATTTCATAAATCCATCATTTTTAAATAACTCAAATTACAAGTAAACCCAATATCCTTTTATACAAATATAAACTTCAAATATTCATTTATCAAAATCAATTATCATTTCAAATTCACATTCTTTATCAAAATAATGATTATATCATGTCCAAACCATTTCAATCATCAAAAATATCTAAGATTGAAATCATCTTTTTTTTTAAAACCCTCAAACTATTCATTTCCATATGGAAAAAAAATCCAATTTACCATTGGAAAGATTTTTCTAAATATATACTTTATTCAAAACATTTCAAATCTATATTTTATACCAGTATAATTCAAAATAGTCTTATTTATTTCACTCGACAAACAGTTTCAAACTTATATAAATCATATTACTTTATACTTTAACCATACCTAACTAAACTTATATTCTTTATCAAATACCTTATACCTTTCAAAATTTATTAGCTTTGAAAAGTTAACCTTGATTTGGAAGTGCTCGAACCTTCAAAATAGTCGAAGAAATCATATTTTCAATCCAAGTGTTGGAAATCAGTAACAAATCAATAAATCCATTCCTATAAGTTATACCAAAACAAATCTGAATCTCGATTTGGAAGTGCTCGAACCTAACTAAACTTATATTCTTTATCAAATACCTTATACCTTTCAAAATTTATTAGCTTTGAAAAGTTAACCTTGATTTGGAAGTGCTCGAACCTTCAAAATAGTCGAAGAAATCATATTTTCAATCCAAGTGTTGGAAATCAGTAACAAATCGATAAATCCATTCCTATAAGTTATACCAAAACAAATCTGAATCTCAAGGACTGAACATTGGCTTACTTTAAATCATTTCAAATATATATACATACATATATCTTTTGAATATCAGACCATACTTTGAAATCAGAAATCAAAATCTGGTTTCATAAAATCACTCGCATAGCAAAGCTACTAGAATGGCCTCTTCCCCACTCAGAAACTCAAAAATCAATGTCGATGATGCATGTATTCATCACCGAAATTATTTTTCAGCGACATAAGTGGGTTCTGGACTTTTATTTCTTGAAACTTCTTTGAAATCTCTTTGACATCATTGGAATTCATTCGAACACATTTGAAACATTTCTTATTTGGAAAAATATCTTTAAATCATATTATTATTATATATTTTCCAAAATCTTAAAAACCCATTTCAAAACGCCGGAGTTCGATTCCTCGAAATTCAAATTCAAACCCTATATTTATAAATCATTTTTATATAAATCACATTTTCTTATAAATTTCCAAAATTTCAAATCCTTTCAAAGCTTCAAATTTTCATTTTCCAAAGGTAAAAATCCTTATTAAAACATTTCACTTTTATATAAAAAATAGGGTCATCCTTGTCAAAATAATAATTTCGATGTGTGCACAAATTCAAAATACAATCAAACACAAATTTCCAAAGAATGATTCAAGGTTAGATTTCATGCAATATGGAGAATCAAATTTAGAGGAACTCTAATCAAATAGAATTCTGTTTCGAAGATAAGCTCGAACGAAGATAAGATAATTTTATTACCAAATAGAAGATGATAAGCCTATATAAATCGTGGGCGACCTTAACTAGTCAACCGTGACTTTAGTAATATAATCAATTCGAAAATCTAAGGCAAATCGACATTCGATCGCCAGAGATAGAATCCGAGTAGAGCAGGAGATGGATAGCATTGAAAACCGAGGATACAGGAATCTTCGGTGATTCAGTGCCAATTATAAAGGATTTTCACCCCTTTACAAATCATTCAAAGATTTGCGGAATCACCGATCTTTATAGAGGTCATTCCAAAGTGGAGTTATGAAATGCTCCAAAATCAAAATGGATAGAATAGGGAAGACAAAACTGGATTTCAGAACAAGTGGGAGCGTTCCAAAGTTCAAGGAATCTTAATCGATAAGAATCCTAACCAAGAGATTTCTAACAAGATGGATACTGAAGGGATGAAGTTTTGAAAATCTTGGTTTCAAAATAAGAAAATTTTTATACCAAAATAATCTTTGAAAATCCTTTAAAAATCATTTGGAAATTATTTTATACTTCGAAAATACGTTCTCTCACAAGAAAGGATTCTGAGATTGATTTCACTCATTTTAGGGTATTTCTACCCTATCTCTAATGAGTTTTTGCTCCACAGGCTATGGTTTGTCTAAAACCAAAGCTCTAATACCAAATGTAACAACCCGGCATTTTTAGCCACAATAATTCACACATGTCGGACTTGAATTGCTCAAAATATTGCATTGTAAATAAATTTGGAGCAAATGAAATACAAATCGCAGAATCATAAACACAGAACAAACAGAATACCTTGCAGCGGAATATAAAATACATAGTAGTTCATGAAGCTACTACGGTAGAGTCTCAAACCAAAAACATAATACAGTCTGAAAACAACATAATAGAAATCCGAAATACATAGAAGTTCACTAATATATGAGATAAACTAGAATAGCTGAAACAGAAAGTAGATATAAATGTATATAAGCAGAAACTCCAGCAAAGACCAGCTCTAGAAAGAGAATCCAAAGCTGTGAATACTCAGGCTGACCCGAGCATAAAGTAAAACACAAAACACTCGAGTCAGGACATATATACTTATATAATGTAAACCAACTCAAGTGAACTATAGTAGAAATGCACAATAACTTAAAGGATGCTTGCAATCGCCCATCCTTTAAGAATCAGTTAAACTATAAATTAAATACACCGCGTGGTTAAAATTTCAAAATGGTATTTTATACTTCGGAGTCAAATATCATTTCAAAATTCAATATCATTCAAAATTCCCTTTCAAAATATCAAATATCATATCTTGCAACCACATTCATTTATTTAAAATACCATTTCAACACAGATTTCAAATGGTTTATATTTCAAAACAAATTACTTCATTTTTAAATCATAAAATTGAAGTAATTATATTTAATAATTAAATTATTAAATTTCCAAAGTTTTAATCTTTCAAAGTTCATTCATTCACTTAAGCTTATCAAAAAAGTGAAAATTCACCTTTCGTAGCATTTAGAAAATGCAGTTCAATTTAACAAAAGACAGCATTTAAGAATGCTGTAATAGGTTACATTAGTTTTGAAGAAACTTAGTTAAATTCAACAATTCTAGCACTTACAAAATGCTATAATAGCCTTTAATTAAATTTAGCCATTTAGTTCATTATTATCAACTACAGCATTTACAAATGTTGTAAAATCATTTACATTATAAATAATAGCATTTCAAAAGATGCAGTTAATTAACTTCAGATATTCAATATAATTTCACAAAAAATTATAATTTTATATAAATCATTTCAAACTTATAAAATCATATATTTTCACTTTTAAAACAATCATTAAAATACTCTTATATACATGATTTTATAAAGTTAAATTTCCATTCAAAAATCAATATTTAATAATAATTCACTTATTAAATTCCAGCATTCAATTAAAATTAATTAGATTAAATTTTAACTTAAACTTAATTTTTAAATTTCAAATATAACTTAATTTCATTTTTATTTACTGAACTAAAAATTCACATTTAAGCCAAATTCACAAATTTTCAATTTTAGTTATATTTCCAAATTTCAACTTAAATATTCATTCATTTCACTTTTTAACTTTGTTCAAAAAAAATCATTAATATATTATAAAATCATTTTAAATTCATTTTAATCCAAATTATCATGAACTTATCATATTTCATATTTAATTTAAATTCCAACTACCACCAAATAAAAATTTCCCAAAATAACTTACATTTCAAATTCTCTAACCTCCATAATTTATTTAACTTATAAATTTTCATAAAATCAATAATACTTTACAAAAATGTATTTTAAAAAAAATATAAATCAAAATATTTTAATATTTACATTTCTAGAATATTTTAAATTTTTTAGAAAAACATATTTTAACTACGGGTCTGTATTTCATTTTCTAGCCTAGGTAAAGTGATATGAGTAATATATCATTTCAACCCGTAATTTACAAATAAAATCCGGGTTTTATCATTTCAACCCGCAATCCCAAGCAAATGGAAAAATTTGAAAATCGTTCAGGCCTATCATTTCAGCCCATAATGATATTCCCTTATTCTAAAGTCCGTTCGGGTATGTATCATTTCAACCCATAGTGATTCTAATCTAAAGGGAACTTGCAGTGCGATAAACTGATATAAATAACAGAACAGCATAATATAACAATAATATATGATATAACATGTGTTTAAGCATGGTGAACGTCATATAATCATAGTATAGTAGATATAATATGGTTACGCAATTTACAGATTCAAAAGTGGTCAATTTACTAGTTATATAAGTATACGATGTCTGGTGAGAATAACTCACTGATTTAGCTGGAGATGACAACTACGAATACACAAAAGAGATCCACACAAGCAAGATAGCACGATAAGATACGAGTGAGAGAGCAAAAGTATCAATTCCCTTGGAAACAAATCAAACAAAAACAATACAATACACATAAGCTTTCAACTCAAAACGATTAAACTATGCTAGAAATAACTGCATAAAACAAAGCTGAAATGCTTTGCACTTGCTTCCAAATTTCATTAGGTTCGGCCATAAGTGAAATAAAAGGCTAAAGCAAGGGTTTGGATCAGATTTTGGTTTCCTAAGGGTCGGCCAAACATGGATGGAGATGGTGCAAAGGTGAGCATGCATGAAACAACACTAAACAACAACATACATGGTTTTAAATGCAAAGCAAGGCTTAAATAGGTCACGGTCAAGGCCATATGGGCACGGCCTTCTCTGGTGGGGTCAAGGGGATGATGTGGTAGAGGGTTCAGGTGAGGTTGGAGGTGGTGGAGGTGGAGTAGGTGGCGGCTAAGGGGTGATGAAGTGGTGGATTGCATTGTAGTGCTCGACTAGGGGGTATTGTTGGAGTTTGGAGCATTTGGTGATGGATCTACCATCAAGGGTGGTGCATGGCCTGGCTGGTGTTATAGAGGAGGTGGTGAAGATGGGTTCCAGGTGGTGGTGGAGGCGGCAAGGCAGGAGGAGGAGCAAGGCCGATCCTATAATGAAGAAGAACAAGTGCAAAGATCAAAGAATTCAAGCATAAAACAATGGAAAAAAGAATTTAAAGTTTACCAATTTCTCTCCAAAGCAATGGCCGAATTTTTCTTTCAGAAATGAGATGAGAAAAAGTGTACGTGAATTAGAAATGAGGTAGGTGGCTGAAGGAATGAGGAGTTATGGCCAATTGAATGAAAAGATATGGTTGAAATGTGAAAAGGTGTGAATACCAAAGGCCTTAAGAAACAAAAAGTCACAAACCTTTTCAAATTTCTCATATTTCTTTTAATAATTTAAATAACTGAAAATGATTATAAATTCAGTTTAAATTCGAAATGTAACAAAAATATAAAATATACATAAATAAATAATAATTATATATGATTAAAATAACAAAATAGCACAGAAAATGCAAACTAGTCTAGAAAATTTGAAAATAAACAGAATTGACTTTGGAAAATTTATATGGACTTCGAAAATATTTAAAAACAAAGATAATAACATAAAATAAAAATGCATTCACAAAAATAAATAAATAAATTTTAATTAAATAAAATTTAAATAAAGAAAATAGCTTAAAAATTACAAACTAGTCTTTAAAAATTGAAAACAATTCAATGAACTTTGGAAAAAGTTTATTATCACTTTAAAAATGTTTAAAAGATAAAAATATATGTAACATAACGTATAATAAAAATTATAATAAGATATGAAAAATAAAGTATTATTTATATAGATTAAAATGAACAACATTGTTAAATAAAACAATTTACTACCAATATTGTAAAAAGCATAACTTTCACAATATAAATCGAATTTCAACGAAACGAAAAGTAGTATGCTTGAAATTTAATATATTTTCATAATAAAAGATAAAATTCAAAAATTCAAAAATTTAAATTTTAAATTTAAAAGTCAAAGTTTAACCAGATTGGCCAAGAATCCACTTTTTCTAGAAATATCCTATTTATTCAGGTTTGAAATTATAATTCACACAAAGATCAAAATATACTTTAAAATAAAAAAAAATTCATTTTAATAAATATAATAACGTTTTCAAATAAAATAATCAAAATAAACAATTAAAATAAATCACAAAATTCAAGGTTGTTACAAATGTAGATATACTTAGGTCTTTAAAATGAATGTCTTCGAAAATAATGAATAATATAAGTTGGTTTTGGATTTATAGTAAGAAATGTTTGAGCAACACTTATTTTTAATCCTTTTTTATTATACTTATGAACATAACTAGATCTTTTGAAAGAATGTTTTATTTGGGTTTATATTAACAATGTTTTTAATGACATTCGTTTTTAACCCATTTAATATGCTTTTGGAAATGTGAAATCTTGTTTAAGATTTGTGAATATTCAAATACCATTTTGAATAAGAATATACATTTCTAAGTATTGAAAAGATAGAAATTAATAGTGAAGTAGTAGTGTATATTTACATACATACATACATATACATATGCATATACATCTTTCATAAAGGTATTTAAACATATATACAAGTATTTATAAAGAATTTTTTAATTAATAAAAGAATTAACTAAACAAAAAGGGGCTTAGGAGTCTCTTATGTGACTTAATTGTGTTTTGTGCGACTTAATCGTGCTCTGTATGACATAATCGTGCCTTGTATGTTTACTTGTATATGGAAAGTATTTAGTTATGTACTTAGCACTAAAAGTTGACAAAGTATATTTATTCTATCTGTAAGAGTTAAAAATGATGTTCTAGTAGGGTTTAGAAACAATAGTGCTCTAACCTACCGGCTTCACTCTTGGGATGGTGTAGACTGAGAAATTCAAAAACGTAATAAGTATACGAGACATGGTATCTATATACGATTAATTCTATTTGTACTTGATAGTCGATTAGTCGACTATCAAATTGACCAAATTAACTTTAGAAGTGTATGTAAGCATCTTGTTTAAGATTTGTGAATATTCAAGTACTCGAAACCTTTTTCATTTCGTTCGGAATAGGAATATAACATTATAAACGCCTAATGGCACGTCTCGATACGTTGTCAAGATTTTAAGCTGTGAATTCAAGACGATTTAAATTTGAATTTAAATTTAAATATAAACAATACAATTGCATTAAAACAATGTAGCAAGCACATACACGTAAAGAAATTTTAAACACGTGTTCTTCTTGGTGTAACATGCGTCTTCGTTGTAAAAAAAAAGAGGAATGTGATTTTATTCGGCCTCATTCAAAAATAAAAATAAATCATCCATTTCTCGTTCGAAGCCTAATTGAAATCGAACTGCTAGCAGATCTATTTTACGATATCGCTTTCATTCAAATCAAAAAAAAATGTTAGAGGCTACAATGATCGAACATCGCATTCTCTGGTCCTTGTCGACGCATCCTCGAGTGGCTGATGTAAACACAACAAAAAGAGGCGTGGCGTATGTTTGGGTTCCTGGCAATGGCGCATTGAAGGCTGGGCTAGGGTTCGTCAATTCTTGAGGCAAGCGCAAGTCTAGATAGTGGCAAGTGTCGGTTCACGAGGTAGAGTCGTTCATTTGGAAGCGGAGGATCGTGAGCCTGGCAAAGTGGCGGCACATTGGAAGTTGGAGAAGTCGCGCGCGCAGTCGTCTGGTGGTGGCGACAAGGGTTGCTCGAGCAACCGAGGGTGAGCAGTAAGGTGTTTTATAATTTTAGTTAGCTTGTCTGGTTTAAAAAATATATATATTACTATAAGGCATAAAAAAATTCTGTTTTAAATTAATGTATATACAAATAGGTTAAAAATATATATGCGCGCGTGTGTGTGTGTGTGTGTGTGTGTGTATGACAGTAAGTTTTATAAGAAGTTGATATATATGTGTGTGTGTGTGTGTACAATATAGATGGTTACTGTGTCTTTACAGAAGGGAATGAAAATAGATCTTTGTAAAAATATGTATATGTAAACACACATATTTTATTATATATAGGAACACATGAAGTATATATATACACATTGTTAAAATTTGGAAATAATAAAAATAATAATAGGAATTTTAAAAAGGTCTGAGAGTTACATAAAGTTAGATTTGGAACCTATTATTTTATAAGTATATATATATATATGTAGTTTCAAAAGAGAAATAAATATAAATATTTTAATTTACTAGTTTATTTTTAAATAATGGATTTGGTGATAGATTTATTTAATTAACTTATTTAGTTATTTTAGTTACTAGAGATAATTTATTAAAAGAATGTAGTTTTAAATTAAATGATTAGTTAACTAAATCTATAAGGGTTAACTGTTCGATTTGGTCAGATATTAATAAAATGTATAGTATTTATACAAGGTCTAAAATCATAAAGAAAACAAGCCGAGGTTGAAGTGGATTGCAAACAAAATCAAAAGTGAGTTAATCTCACTCATTTAGATTACCTTTTGAATTTAAATAGTTAAATTTAATTTATGAGTTGTTTGCTTGAATTGATAATTTATTATCAGTTGGATGTGATGTGTTGTATATAGTAGTATATATATTGGAGTGATTGATTTCCCGCATAATATAGCAGGTGAGACCCTATGCTCCCCGCATAATAGCGGATGACCCTATATACCGTGATATCCCCCTTGAAGTAGGATTGGTATTTTATATTGCGATATCATCTGTGGATGCAGGGAAACAGGCTGGAGGGATCTAACTAGATTCCTCAAAATGTTGAATTTATTTTATATTCAACGATGTGATTTATTTGATGATCTGTAATAGATTATATTGATTATATTGGGGATTGAAATTATTGAATGTTATGGCTTCGTTGATATATTGGTATTTTGAGAGATGGAAATATATATATAAAGTTTGGATTTTTAAAGGGAAATGAAAATAAAATTCTTAAGTAAATAATTATTAGGAACTGGATAAATCGAGTAATAAATTTTAAAGGGAATTTAAATCAAGAAATCGGTTTGAAATCATTTTAGTGTTTTGGAAACTGTGATTTAAAGGAAAATGGGAAATGGAAATTTGTAAACTGGGTTTATAAATGAAGTGGAATATTTATCAGTGGATAAATTTGGAAGTATAGATTCCGGTGGAATTTACAAGATAAGGTGCAATTTATTTAAAAATAAAAATAAAAAGGTGATTTTATTTTTAAAGTTAGAAAGTATATTTTCCTGGAAAACTAAGTATATTTTCAAAGAAAAGATTTCAAAGTATAAACTAGAAGTTTAAAAATGTTTTTTAGAATGTTTTAGAAAATTTATTATTTTAATTATTTTTTAAGTGAAAAGTAAACATTTAGTTAAGGTAATAGTGGTAGTTAATTATTTTTAAAGATAAATCAATATTATGATTTTTTAAAGGGAATTTTAACATAAATATTTGGTTAATAACTTTATTTTAAAAGGAAATTTCGGTTTAAGTTTTACTCGGAACTCTTATAGAATTTCTTAAGTATTATTTTTATTCAAGTAATTTTAGTAGCCTTAATGTAAATAATTTAAGTATATATTTTTGGAAGTGATTTTAAGGAGATGGGAAATGTGTTTTATTTTTAAAGGGTTGAAAGAATTTATGGGTTTGAGACGTAAATTAAATTGGGATAAATCGAGTAGGATTTATAGAGGACTAGAAGGACTATATTGAAATGGAAAATGTATTTCTTGAAAAGCCAAGTATGTTTTCAAAGCAGATTTTAAGTATAAAATAAAAGTTTCAAAGTTGGTTTTAAAAAGAATGTTTTTGGAGAAATTTATCTTCTTAAATTATTTTACAATTTTTTGAAGTAAATATTTATTAAGTTAATTATAAAAGTGATTATTTTAAAAGGTTTAACTAGTGTTATGATTTAAAAGATAATTATTAAATATTTATATTTTATGAAGTAGCTTTATTTTTAAAAAGTAGTTATGCTAAAGTTTTTATTTGAAAATTAGTATAGAATTTCATAACCTTTATTTTGAATAAGTCTTTTGAGCAGTTTTATTTTAAAATGTTTTAAGTATTTTTTGGATAAAAGGATTTAGTTTGTTTAAAAATCTTAATTCAATAAGATTTGGTGTTTTCAGTGGAAATAAACAATTAGTTGGAAATTTATTCCGCGGGAGAGAAAGTGATTTGAAAACTATTTTCAAAGGGTTTAAGTATACAAAATATCTTGCAAAGATATTTTGAAATAAATAATTTGAAAATTATAAAGGCCTGATGGTTGTTTATGGATGTTATTTGATAGTTAAATAACCTACTATCAGTATTGGCCAATGCGCTGATCGTTTCAAAGAGACCGGGATCAGGATTAATTTTCTGAAAGCCACTTCGATCCGGTTTGAACATTTTCGTAAGGAAGACAAGAGCTTGGAGTCGAAGATCTTGCTGTGACGTGCAAGGGCTAATCGCTACTAATCCGGAGGGTGATTCCAAAATGGATGTTGTAGGAGTAGTGCCTTCGGTTCCGTTCGGACCGGGAACGGACTTGTATGGAAGGATGGTATCAGAACATCGTCAAGAGGACGATGAGCATTCTAAATGAGATATGTTCTAAAAAGGTAACGCATAGCCTCGAGCCTCATCAACCGGAAATGGCTAAAATAGGAGAGGTGCAGTAAGGCTAAGTGGTTAGCAACCAATTAAGGTCTTCCCCGTCTAGATGTCCCTTTTCTTTCGGCTGTGTAGGCGGTTGCTGATTTCAACTGCGGGGTGATCTTATTCGGACTATCCAGTAAGGGGTAGCTCCGGTCTTGTGTTGTAGGGGATCATGGTGGATCCTTGGTACGGTGATCTATACCACGTACTGTGACGGGCGGTACCCCAGTAGCCCTGCAATTGATGGAAACCCAATCTCTAATAATTGCCTTCAGACTTGTTTTTATACCTATTATGATGGAATTTGATGAATGTAACAATTTCAGCTATTTGAATAAGTATTTGCATATAGACACTACTATAATATTAGAGGATGTGACAAGAAATGTTTTGGTTATCGTAAGGTAAAAACCCGACATGTTTATTTGTGGCGTGGTCTTATGAGATGCCTTTTTAAAGGATTTTGAAAATTTTAATAATCCAATTGAGTGTGTTTTCTCACTCTGGTTTTCTAGACTGACTTAGGTGTTAATTTCACTATAATGCTCGGGTCAGACCGAGTATTATACATACAAGAAAGGATAATGTGGAGCTCAAGAGATGAGCTGGATGGCAAGATGTACCACACGTATTTGATGTATTATCCGTTGTGTATGGTTTGCTACATAATCAGTTTCTATGTGGACAAGTTATCATAATTGTCCAGTGTTGTGTTTTTGTTTGATGTTGTACTCGGATGATGTAATATATAATACAATACAGTTATAGTTTCTTTGTATAAAATTTTTTGTTATCTGTTATATGTTATTCTGTTGCATTTGTGAGATTCTAACGTTGTTTTCTATTTCTTCTTCTACCTCTTTCTTCTTTAAGTCTAATGGTTCGTATTTCCGTCCACTTTGAGTTGAACTGTTAGAGAATATTGTCGGCTCAAAAGGGGTATGGATCTGCAGGCTATTACAAGTGATCTGCTCGAAATAGGGGTAGCCTTAATGGCATAGGCTTGCCCACTTTGCCCTTCCTTCACCATCTTTGGGCACTGATTTTTGAAATGCCCTTCCTCGTGGTAGTGGCAACACTTTCCTTTAAAAGCTTCCTTCAACATATTCACTTTACAATCCTTTGCGAGGTCTCCTTTCTTTTGACATCTATGACACACTTTACCTTCTTTCTTAAATTTCCCCTTCGACTTCTTATTCGCACAAAAATTTCCTTTCTTGGCCCCTTCCAAATTCTATGCGGGTCCTGCCTTCTCCTCTCCATATCTTTCTCCTCAGCATTCATTGTCTACAATAAAGCCATCTCAATAAGCATTTCATAGGTAGCTTTAGTAGGTATTTGAGTCAACAACCATTTCTTAAGCGTAGAGTTCGGATGTTTGACAAACTTCGTGGCCTTTCTCATAGTGTTTCAATCAAACTCATCCCAAATTTAGATAATGTAGTAAACTTGCTAATGTATTCCTTTAGAGTAGAATCTCCCTGTCTAATCTATATAAATTTCTCTAGTTGCAAGCTCACTTCTGCTCTTGACATAAACTTTGTTTCAAATCTGTAACGACCCATGTTTTTAGCTATTTTTAATTATTAAAGTTAAGGTAATTATTGAATAAAAATGGTTATTAATGTAATTTGTTGAATAATTTAGTTGTTTAGATTTAATATTGGAATTATTTAAATAATGGGATTCTGTGTTTAATGTGAATGAAAATGCATCGAAAATTGATTCAAAATTTTATTTAAATATTGAATGAAGATGATTAAAATTTAAAATTGAATTTAAAAGTGAATAATTGAAAAAATTGGAAATTTATATTTTAATTAACGGGTAAAAATAGCCATTATGGCAACTGTCTTGGATTTCAATGAAACTAATTTCATTGGATTCGTAATAGTGAATAATTGTAAGATTTCAAGTTTCGTAGTAATCTGACTTATCGTTTGGCCGTGCCAGCTTGAAAAGCGTAGAAATCAATTTAAAGGAATTCGATAAAATAAATTGACTTTGAAAATCTATCTTCCACATACGATCAAATTAGGCCTCGAAACTAGTACCATTGTGTTTGGAATGGGGGTAAAACATTATAAACGCCTGGCATCACGTATCGATTGGAGTTCGGACGATTTTGGACCCAACTATATATATACACGCATGCAAATCGAGACAGTTTTATTATTATTTTATTTCAGAAACCCTAATTTCAAACCATGGCCGCAACCTATTATTCCAATGGCCAGAAATTACCGATCTTCTTTCCTCTTTATCTCTCAATCCTGTTCAAAGAAATCGAAAAATTCCAAAAGCAAAGTTGTAGATCTCGGCGAGCTCTTCAAATCCATACGGTTGATTGCTGCTAATACATCACAGATTTTTCGAGATCTGAGATAGAAGGATGCACGTGTTTCCTTGGATTTTGTGCAAACGGCGGCGAATGACGCGATGAAACTTGGTGCGTAGGTGGCTCTCAAGGTGGCACACACATTGGTAGTCGCTGATCGAACTCTGGATGTCTCGAGTTGCATGCGTTTTTGTGTGGTGGTTGTGTGTTCATGGGTTTAGCTATGCTGACACGCGTGGGAGAAGATGGTATGTTTTGTAATTATTTTATTTATTAATTAATTGTTTTATAAATATAAATATTTTAACTCGAATAACTTTTGCATACGAGCTCGGATCGACGTGAAGTTTTCTCCGTTGCGTTCTTATCGAAATTCCGCACATTAAGGAACTAATTTGGTTGCATTCCGAGACTGTTCAAATTTGGGCCTTTATTTGGATTTTAAATCGTTGATAAATCAAAGGTGAGTGTTTATACGCTCACAATTGACTAAAATGATTTTATGTTGGTTGTATTCATTTTCTGAAGTGATATCAAATTTATTGGCTGTTGTTTGATAGGTTAATTGTCATTTAAATTGGTATATGAATTAATTGATAGAATTTAAATCGACCATTAAATAAATTTAAAGTTAATTGGCAGCATATTATCCGATATGGTAAAAATTGAAATTTGTGAAGGATATTGGCTTTATGGTTGGTTGGTTATGATGGATGCTATTTGTCGATATTGGTTGTTATTAAATTTGATATTTCATGCTATCGTATTGTATATTATTTATTGCATAAAACTGTAAACTAAATCATTTCGAATAAATTAAGAAATAGGTTGAAATGATATATACCTATGACATCTATTTGGATTGAAATAATATATATCCATCCTTGAAATTAAATTGAAATAATTATCCACTTGGCCATAGGGTAGAGAGTTATATACGGATACTGGGTTGGTTAAATTAAATGATTTTAAAAGTTGTTTTGAGATTATTTAAATGAATTGATTTTTAGAATAAAATCAAATTTATGGAAATTTAATTATTTTGAATTGGAGCTCGAAATGTTGGAACTTAAACTTGATAAACTAGATTGTTTAATTAATCAAAGTTTATTAAGTTATAAACGAAATACGTCGTAAATTTCAGAAATGGATTTGTTTTAAAAGATTGGACTTTATTAGAACTTTGAATATTTCTAAGAAAAAGTGATATGAAACGATATTTCAAAATTTTAGTTTGGAATTGAATTATAATTGAAATTTTGGACCTAAATTTGGTATTGAAGGTAATTTGATTTAAGTATTTAATCTATATTTGAAATTGGAATTAATTTGAAATTGGAATTAATTTGAAATTGGAATTTAAACTAATTTGAATTGAAATTGGAATTGAAATTAATATGAAATTGGGATTCGAATTAATTTGAAATTGGAATTTAAATTAATTTGGAATTGGAGTTGGAATTAGAATTAGAATTGGAAACTAATTTGAAATTGAGATTTAAATTAATTTAAAAATGGAAGTTGGATTTGAAATCGAAATTTATGTGGAATCGAAATTAATCGAGTTGGAATCGGAATTGAATCGATTAAATCGAACTGGAATTTGGAATTTATCCGGGTAGGAAATTGGGAAGTTGACCGGTTTGACTTTGGAATTATTTTTTAAAATGAATATTTTAGTATAAATGATTTAAAATCTATATTCTTTAAATATTCAAATTATTTTGATTTTTTTAACTATTTTACTATATAAACCATTTTTATATTCAAATGATTTTTGATTAAACCAGTTAAACATTTTCTATTAAACTATTTTTAACTATTTAGGTTATTTTCTAAAATTCAAACTGGCTAAGGGGTAAATTGTTTATATTTAAATCTTGGATTTAAATGCGAATTGGGTTAAAATGAATTATAACCAATAATTCGAATCAAGTTTTGAAGTGAAATCGATATATCGAGTTGATTTGATATTTTTGAATTAACATGATGATCACGAAATGGATATAATTTTTGAATAAATATCATGATTTTGAATTGAATTTGATTTTGAAACGAATATGATATTTTGATATCAAATATGAATTGTTTTTGAAATGTAAAAGTACCAACCGATGTGTAAAATGACGATTGGTTGTTAAGGAGACCGGGGCCTCTTATTGAAATACTCTCTTTCAATATTGGAACCACCATTACAGCAGTGTACGCGGTGGATGATATCCAGAATTTAGTTATTGAATTGGCGATGTTTACTGCAATGAAGTAAGAGAACGATGATGGATAGCCTTGACATTCGTGTCATAATTAAAATAACTAAAGCAGGAGCTTATGTCTGGCCATCGAGGTTAGCTACCTTTAGCGATGTTGATCCCTCATATTACTATTATGGTTTCGGATTCGATAGGTGCACCTTATTTGTCGTTTGGATTGATTGTCGTGGTCAGCCACAGATGGGTTACGACCAGCCAGAAAGGGTAAACTGGTAGAATCCTACCTTAGGCATTGCCTCATGTGCCTTGTCATATTTATCCCTATACGAGCCCATTACGACTTTGGTTTAAAACTGTAAAAATGTGTTAAGGTGGATCAATGTAAAGCCTTAACGCTATTTTGATATTTACTTTACTGATAGACATTATCTATTATAGTGTATACTATTATATATAAATAGTTTAACGGATCCTTAGGAGATGGAAAATCCCGTAACATCTCTTAAGTTATTGCACTCGTACTCTATGATATTGATTTGGCATACATAAGAGTATTTTAGTCCTGACTCGAGTATTTTGTCTTTCCATTACTCTTGGGTCAGTCCTGAGTTTTTTTCCAGTGTATTGAAGACTATTCTTTGGAGGACAAAGAAGGATATTTGGTATATTACTATTATTATTATTATACCCTGTATCATGCTATGTTACTGCATTGATTATTTCTCCTTGTTGTATATTTATAACTCTGATAAATGTGTATATATTATAATAAAATGTATAGTAAACAACTTTATGAATTATTTATTTGATTATTATATTTTATCGTTTCCACTGTGAGATTCTGTGTTTTGTTTTATTCTTCTCTTCTTATTTTTCTTATTTAATCACATTGATTATCTACGTTCCAGATTGTTTAAGTTGGACATGTGTGGATTATTGTCGATTTAAACCTTCCGAAATGTGGGTCGTTACAGTTCGTATTAGAGCGAAGGTTTAGCGATAACCTTGGCTTTGTGGGGTTTGACTCATTAGAGATAGGGTAGCAGTACCATAGAACGAGTCAGTTTGAGTGTGTATATATATGAGAGAGCATACTTGTTAGTGTTATAATTTTTTTTATATTGTGTTTACTTATCCATTGAGTTGTTTATGAATTTGGTCGATATACGGGACGCCGTGTTATCGATAAGGGTTTCTAAACACTTAAACGAGGCAAGTCGACATAATATTGTTTTAAAATCAAGTAAGTGGAATAATTTTTCCTAAATCATATTTTACATAATAAAGTGGAGATTTTAGTGAATGATAATAGTTAGGTGATAATAATATTTAATTGTTATTGATTATGGGTTAAATTAAAAATAAAATAAATACTTAATGAATCTTATTTCATGAAGCATTTGATACTAAAATTGAATTAAAATCTAATTAAAATAAAAAAAATTGGAATAACAAATTTGTAAATTAACAAAATATTTTCATAATGAAGTAATGAAACTTTATGGGTATACTTAAATATAGCATATAAATAGAAGTGATTTTAAAAATTGAGAATTTTAGAATTTAAAATTCTTTTATTTTCAAAATTGTTTTCAAAGCCTTAAAAATTAATAAATAGTATTATTTGGAAGAGTTTTTACTAGAAAAATATTTTTGAAAGAAATAAAGCATTGAACTCATTTGGTCGCTGGAAAATAAATACCGGGATGACTCCAGCATCTCCAATGTTCATTTTCGAGTTTCTGAGTGATAATTTCTGTCAAAAGAAATTTATTTTTCAATTAAAATAAGTTTTGATTGTGAAAAATATTCTAAGTGATCTAATAAATATATGAAACAGTTTTGAACTTAATTGAAAATAGTATACAAGGAATAAGTTTATGACTTATAAATTTAAATACTGTAGAATAATTTAAGTTATCACTTATAAATTTGAATAGGAAAACGAAAACCAAATTTAAATGGTTAAATTTTCTGGTTAAGCAAAATAAATGATTTAAGAAATATTATATTAACTGAGTTAGTGAAATGAAATAAAATGTAGTTTAGCTCATGAAAGCTTAAATAAAATTGAATTACATTTGAAATAAAGTTGATGAATAAATAAATAGTATAATTTATATATTTGAGAATATTAACCTCAAACAAATTTTAAATTTGTTAAATTCGAGCGATAAAAGAAAAAAATTAACTTCTATAAGATTAAATAAAATGAGTGGTGAATTAAATTAAAATGAAGTTTAACTTAATATTAAATGAAACTGAATTGGACATTAAGCGAATCTAGATAAATTGGCATGAATAATTGGATTTGATTTAAATTGGACAAAGAAAATTTAATTTACAAGTGGAGTAGTTTAAATAAAAGTCTTAATTTTAACTAATATAATCTGGAATAAATCATTGAAATATTTTTTATAAGTTAAAGTGGACCTAAGAGAAGGTGAATGAATTAACTATGAAAGAAAAAAAAGAGAAAGTTATTAATATGAATTGAGTTATAAAATAAAATTTACTTTGGTAAATTAATAATACGAAGTTGAATAAATGAAGTGAATCGATGAATAAATAACAACTTAACATATGAAGTAATAAATTAAAGTGAGTTGTGTTGTACAAAATATTTATAATAAACTTAGATAGTTTATAAATGATGTTAATGTATGAAAAAAAGAGGATATATTAAGTGGAAATAAAATAAATTTAACTTAAGCAGGGTTAAATGGAATAATTTTATAAATGGTTCACTAATGAATTTATATGAAATAGGCTGAACAAAAAAAAGTGAAACAAATTGAAATTTCACAAATTGAATTGAATAAAATTGGATATAATGAATTTGTAACGAATGTTAGTGAATTGAAAGGAAACGACAGAATGTAAACCGATTAAAAGTGGATGAAACAAATGTTAATATATATATATATATATATATATATATATATATTTAATAAATAAAATGTGAATGCAATAAATATTGATAGAAAGAAAAGGATTGAAACCAGACTTGTTGAATGTAAATTAATTAAAAATGACTGAATTGAATATAAATCCATTGTATGATTAATGAAATGAATATTAATAAGTGACCGAAAATCAATATTAAATATATGAAACGTGGTATGGAATTAAATTACTTAAGTGTAATTAATTATATGAATTATTGAAATGAAAAAATGAATATAACTATAAACAAGTGGAAATAAATAGAATGTGGATTTATTGATGTTGATAAGTGCATGGAGATCGATTGGAAGTAAATAAATTTAATGAAAAATCAATTGAACGTAAATTTAATAGAATAAAAGTTGGTTGCACATAAATAAATGGTAATGAGCAAATTAAATGTTAATAAAAATTTAAAGAATGAGAATGTATTAATTTAAATATTGACATTGAAATGTAAAGTTTGATAGTTATGGATTAAATTAAATGAATATTGACTTGTCGGATGATTTGTTTTGCTATAAATCCTTGTTTCATTGTTTAGAGTGTATATGATCGTTGTATGGTTGCATATTGGTGGTTGTGCTTGAGATTTGGATTCAGAATGCATATTTTATACTTATTGGAACTTATGCATGTTCTACATCTTACTATAAGTGACTAACGTTCCCAATTGAGCTGAGATAGGTACATACGAAGATGATTTGGGCGTATATAGGGATTTATAAGTTTTGCTTGCTTAATACGAGCGAACTCGCTCGTATTATAAATAATAAGGTACATATCTCAGATTAAATACCGCGATTTTATTTTTTTACCCTTCGGGATGCCTCATCATTGAGGTGAGATGTATATTTGATATATATTGGTTATATTTATGTTATATATTGAATTATAAAAAATTTCTGATCAAGCCGCGCAAAGGAGCCTCTGCCAAAATTTTCCATAAATCTGGGAGTTAGAAATTTTTTGAAGTTTTAAATTTTTTATAACTTGTTTTTATATATAAGTTATATTTTCCATAAAATGATATCGAAATGGCGTAGTGGAAGCATAGAAATAGTTTCGCAAATAAGATTGTTATGATTTTTTTAGGTTAATTATTTTGAGAAAATATATCAAGTGTTAAATTCTATATTTAATGCCTTTTCGAGGACGATATTTTTTGAGTGGGGGAGTATGTAACGACCCATGTTTTTAGATATTTTTAATTATTAAATTTAAGGTAATTATTGAATAAAAATGGTTATTAATGTAATTTGTTGAATAATTTAAATGTTTAGATTTAATATTTGAATTATTTAAATAATGGGATTCTGCGTTTAATGTGAATGAAAATTGATTGGAAATTGATTCAAAATTTTATTTAAATATGAATGAAGATTGTTAAAATTTAAAATTGAATAATTAAAAAAATTGGAAATTTATATTTTAATTAACGGGTAAAAATAGCCATTTTGGCAATCTCGGATTTCGACGAAACCAGTTTCATTGGGTCCATAATAGTGAATAATTGTAAGATTTCAAGTTTCGTAATGATCGGACTTATCGTTTGGCCATGCGAGCTTGAAACGCGTAGAAATCAATTTAAAGGAATTCGATAAAATAAATTGAGTTTGAAAATCCGTCTTCCACATACAATCAAATTAGGCCTCGAAACTAGTTCCACTGCGTTCGGAATGGCGGTAAAACATTATAAACGCCTGGCGGCACATCTCAATTGGAGTTCGGACGATTTTGGACCTAACTATATATATACACATGCAAATCGAGACAGTTTTATTATTATTTTATTTCAGAAACCCTAATTTCAAACCATGGCTGTAACAACCTCGTATTTTGTAATTATTTAAATTGAAATTCCTGATTTAAAAACTTTATTTTATTTATTAAATGAATAAACTTTGTTATTTTAAATATAAATTTTGATTTTGATGTAAATTAGAATTCCAAACATTAATAAATTGAATATTTTCTAGAAAATGTGAATTTTGGTCAATATGATCAAACTTTGACTTTCAAAGTTAAAATTTAAATATTTGAATTTTTGAATTTTATCTTTTATTATGAAAATAGATTAAATTTCAAGAATACTGCTTTTCGTTTCGTTGAAACCCGATTTATATTGTGAAAGTTATGTTTTTTTACAATATTGTATGTAGATTGATTTATTTAACAAAATTGTTTTTTTAATTTATATAAATAATATTTTTGCTTATCATATCTTGTGTATATATGTGTTATATGATATTTTATGTATATATTTTTTATTTTTAAAACATTTTATAATTATGGTCATAATTTTCAAATGTTATTTGTATTTTGTTTACAGTTTTTAATTTCTAGTTTCAATTAAATAAGGTATTTCATTATTTATTAATTTTTCTATTTTCAAAGATATTATTTTCATTACTACTTTATTTTTTTAATCCTTTTATTTTATTTACTGGATTTTTATTTTTTTATTTTTTTAAAAGAAATTAGAAATTCCAAAGGACAAAACCTTTCATTTCTAATGACTTTTCGTGTGCATGCCATTTCATTTTCTTTTGACCTTTCATCTCACATCTTTTGGCCTTGAGTTTCTTATTCATTTCACGTGAAAAAATTTCTCACTCCATCTAAATTTTCGGCCATTCCCATTTCTGAAATTTGTGGTAATGTCTTCTCATTCTTTCTCTACTTTTTCTCTTCTTTTATTGAATTTTTTGCCTTGCCTCTTCTTATCTTTGCTCGGCCATAGCCCCTCCATCACCTCCACAACCTAGCACCACCACATCTATGGCCACATCACACTCCTCTTCACTTGTCTTGACCAAGCCGTGACCATCCCATGACGATAACACCACAAAAATTCCACACAAAGATTGCAAAATCCCTTGAATTATGCATAGCCGACCTTGTTTGTCACCGTCACCTTCATAGTTCACCTTGGCCGACTCCTATTGCTCCACCACGACCGTGAAACCACCTCTGACCATCCATCTACCCATTTTTCAAACCTCAAACACCTAAGGCCGAGCCCAATCCATGCATGGCCGAGCCTAAAAGTTGCACCCAAAACTCCATATCTGCCTTTTCCTTTCCATTCTTCACTTTGCAACTTTCCTACCGTCATCACTTAATGTTGCTGTGCATTTTTGATGTTATACCCGAGCCTAGCATGATTATATGGCTGAGCTAAAGAGTCCCTTGGGCCAAGCATTAAAGTGATCAAGGCATGGTAAAATCATCTTGTCCATTGTTGCTTTTTATTTCAATCAGTTTCAATGTTGTTTTGTATTGAAAATTCATGTGTGCGTTGTCTTGTTCTGGTTGTTTCATACAAGATCATCATCTAGGCTCCCATTCATTCAAATTAAAAGTCATACTGTATCGTGCTTGTCGTGCCTTTGGAATCGTTTTGTGTGTCGTAGTGGTCTCTAGCTTCGATAAAGGTGAGTCCTTCTCACTCTGACATCTTTACTTATGAAATGTTAAATTGATGACACATGTTTAGAAATTAAAATGTTATGCAAGTAAATAATGATTATATGATATGTTATTTCATGTTATTACCTTGTTAACTTCGTTAATCATCAACTGACATATGATATACGACATTATATTATGACATTGACATTGTTTATATTGTTTATGCATATGTTCACACTGCAAGTTCCCTATTAGAATAGAATCACTATGAGTTGAAATGATACATACCCGAATGGACTTTAGAATAGGGAAAAATCGTTATGGGCTGAAATGATAGGTCCGAGCGATTTTTATTTATTTTTATTTACTTGGGATTGCGGGTTTGAAATGATAGAACCCGGATTTTTCTTTTTAAATTGCGGATTGAAATGATATATATCCATATCACTTGACCTAGGTTAGAAAATTATACACACACCCTGTGGTGTATTTTTAAATGATTTCTCATAAAAGATGTATTTTGTTAAAAGTATGAAGTTTTGATTTAAAAATATATATTTTATGGTTTTAAGAAGGCTAAATATTAAGTTTTGAATTTATGCATCTAAGTATGTAAATTTGAAGTAAATGTGATCTTTGACTTTAAATTTATTTTTAAAACGAAAGAAAATAATGGAAATTAAATTTAGATTTTTGAAATGATATTTAAAGTAAAATGTTAAGTTTTATTTAACTTATAAGTTAATAAATAGTGAATTTTGATTTAACAAATGAATTGAGTTTTTAAAATTTGATATTCAATTATAAATTTTTATTGTGATAAATCATATGTTAAATTATTTAAATATGTATTTTTAAAGCCTAAAAATATGATCTATAAGTTTAAAATTTGCTAAAAATTGAAGTTCTATTGTTTTCGAAAGGTTATAATAAAATTTGGAATTTTATTAACGGCATTTTCCAAAAATGTTGTGGTCTTATGACATTTAAATGTTGTTGTTTTGAATTTAACTATGTTGAAATAACTAAATATCTATTATGGCATTTTATAAATGCCGTTGTTTCTAAACTAAACTATTTTGGAAACTATAAGCTACCGTAGCACTTTATAAATGATGTCGTTGCTAAATTATATAGTGTTTGAAATGTTATAGATTTTCACATTGCTTGAGTTATATTTTAAAGTGTTAAACGATTTAACTTTTGAAATTTATTATTTGTAAATTTCAGGAGTTGGAATATATATATTTAATTATTTAAAATTTGAATTTTAAGCAATTTAAATTGAATTTGAATTTAAATAAGGTTTACTTGGTTATATGTTTAATGGAATGAAATGTAATGAGATAAATGAATTTTTGAATGGAATTTTGAAATGTGTTTTGTAATGATATTTGAATGTAATAAATGAATGACTTATTTGACTTAAAATGACGTTTAAATTTGAATATCTGGATTTGAATTCAAATAATGATTTGATAATGAGGTTTTGAAAAGTTATGATATTTTGATGATTGGAATGTTTTGGAAATAATTTGATCTTTATTTTTATAAAGAATATGAATTTGAAATGTTTTTTGATAAATAAATATTTGAAGGATATTTGGTTTACTTGTAATTTAAGTTTATTTAAATGATATTGGATTTGTGAAATGAATATTTCAAAACTATGTAATAATGAACTTAAATTTGAGATATATAAATTATAAAATTTAGTTTTGAAATGTGGGATATTAAAGCTTTGAATTATATTGAAAAATTTAATAGTTTATTTTGTGGATCCAATCTATATTTGAAATTGATAAGATTTGAAATGTTTTGTTGGGAAACTGAATTTAATTTAAACTGGTGGTTTGAATTGAATTAAATTGGAAATTTGAAAATTTGAGTTTAATTGAATAAAGTTGTAAAGTGTAAAGAATTAAAGGAATGTTTCATGATTTCAAATGTATAATTTCGAAATGTTATTATTTTTCAAAGTGTAATGACTTCAAGTATTTTAGTTTTGAAAAGTTATAACTTCGAAAGTATTATGATTTTTGGAAGTGAATATATATTTGAAATGGAAATGACATAATATTGATTTGAATATAGTTTTGAAATAAAATGGCTTTGGTTTCGAAGTATAAGCTATTTTGAAAGGAATATAGTTTTAAAATGAAATGATTTGATTTTTGAAGTATAAATTATTTTGAAATGACCATGGCGTTATAATAACGTTTGGTTGTTAAAGGGACCGGGATCGGAAGTTGTCATACTCTCTGCCAACTCCGAAAACCACTTTAACAACCATGTATGCGGTGGAGATTCCAGAATGAAGTAGGATGGCGGCGACATTCTTGAGGTATATTACGTGGACCCAACTTCCTTGAGTTGGCATAAGGTGGCTAAAACAGGAGTGATCTCGGGCCTAATGAGGTCATTCCTCCGATCGGACACATTCCTTCGATACTATACTCTTACTTGTGATTGATTAGATGGCCATCCCCCAATTTTGATTGGGAGTGTGTTCCGAGGTGGGCGTATGTGGCTGCTCCATTACCACCAGCCCATGTGCGTAATTGGTATATCTACCCTGGCATTGCCTTGTGTGCTGTGTCACCTACCATAGTGACCCTTACTACGAGTTTGCTTTTCTCCCATAGCCCTTGGAGTATTTAGGGTAGTCTTTCGATCCAGAGATATGCTAATACTAGATGGATTACTGGGAGTATTACGTGTTAAGGGGAATATTGGGTCACTCCTTAATGCTATTTTAAAGTAGGTTTATTTTACTGTAGACATTATTATAATAGCGCAATATTACTACATAGTAAGTAGTTTAACGGATCCTTAAAGGAAGGGCGATCTCAAGCATGCATTTTTGTTACAGTTCACTTGAGTTTATTTACAGTTCATAAGTATTTATGTCCTGACTCCAGTGTTTTGTGTTTTGCTTTATGCTCGAGTCAGACTGAGTGATTCAGCATTAAAGACTCACCTTTGAAGTTGGAGCTTTGCTTGAAGATCCAGCCATCTATTTTGCTTTCAGTATCCAGTGATTTCAGTGATATATTCTGATTTGTACCCGATGTATCTTGTCACTCTTCTATTGTATCTAGTTTAAACTCTGATGTATCTTATATTTATATGGTAGCTTCATGACCTGCTACCTCTTTTAATTCCGCTGCATTATTATTTACTATATGTCTATGATCTGTGATTATTTATTTACTGTATATTCTGAGGTTTGCTAAATTTTATTTACAACGCGATATTTTGAGCAATTCAAGTCCAACATGTGCAGATGCGAAAGGTTGAAAATATCGGGTCGTTACATTTGTTATCAGAGATTTGGTAGCCTTAGGCAAAACTCAGCATGTATGGTAAATGTATTTACAGAATCATTTTCATTCGAGTTTGAATCTCTTCCTTTTTGACTCGATTCCTTTGAATTTTGGAATGTTCCCTGCGGTTCTAAAATCCATTCGTGTCCCTCACTATTCGGCTTCTTTTGATTTTGGAGTATGTCATAACTCCACTTCGAATGATCTTTATAATGAGTCGGCGGTCCCGCCAATCTCAAATTAATTTGTAAAGGGGTGAAACTCCTTTACAATAGCATCGATTCACCAGAGATTTTAATATCCTCGATTTAGATGCTAGTATCTCTTATAATCCCAAAATACTATATCTTGAGACCGAATGTTGATTTACCCCAGAAAATCCACATCGTCTTATTATTTAAGTCACGGTTGACCCGGTTAAGGTTGCCTGCAATTTATATAAGCTTATCCATCTTCCTATTCTCTTATTTAATCATCTCATCTTTGTTTCCAACTTATCTTCAAATCATTCTTGAAGTGTATTTGTAAACTAATATTTAAAATGTTTTATATATTGTGTTGTTTGAGTTGTTAATGTTGGTTTGGGTTTCTGATCGACTCGTCTGATCAACGCTATCGTTAAGATTTTCAAAACACTTGAACATAGCAAACTGACACCTATGTATTTTTTCAAATTTAGTAATGAAATAAATTTTGTAACTATATTATAAATTTTTCTGGATTTTTATTGAATTGGTTGTTAAGAAATAATATTTGATTTTATATTCCATTATCTCTTGTTTCATATATAAATAATTGAACTATAAACATGGTTATAAATTTATTTGGAAATTTAAAATGAATTCAAAAACAAGAATTTGAGAATTTAATTTCCGATGGATTTCAAACCTTGTAATTAAAGTTTTAAAGGATATGATATTTAAAGTATTTTCTAATAGAAATTTGTTTCCAATGAATTTTAAAGTTTAAAATTAGCGCTCTTCTCTTTGTCGCTGGAAAATAATTTCGGTGATGACTACGGCATCATCGACATTCATTTTCGAGTTTGAAGTGAAAAAACTGTTCTGTAGTCTTGCTACATTTTTGTTTTGGGGAATTTAATTGATTTGAATTTCTAAAATAAAACTGGATTTATAACATATGCTGATACATGATTTAAATTTAAACAGATAAATATATATATATATATATATATATATGTATGTATGTATGTATGTATGTATGTATATATATAGTATATGTGCATTTATTTATCTCTAAATAGTTTGGAATTTATCGGAAATTTAATTCCTAAATTTTATCTTGGAAGATAATTTTTAAGTATAATTTCAAGATTTGGATAAATATTCAAGCTTGAAATGATTGAATTGGAATGTTTTATTTGTATAATACACAATTTCATTCCAATATATCTTACCTTAATTATACAGAAGTTGAATATGTAAATTGGATAATATACAATATAAAAATAGATTTTTATCATAAAATTTGAGTGGTTATAATATATTTTATACACTTAAATTTTGGTTATAAAAATATTAATTAACAGAGGTAAATAAAGAAAAAGTAATGGAATAATTTACAATATAAAATGATGTTAAATGAACTAAGAATAAACTAAAGCAGTTATATAAGTGTAATTATATTTAACATAGATGATAAAATATATTGAGAAGAATTAATTTAATTATAATTAAGAATAAAGAAAAATTAATTTATTGAGTATATTATGAGTATAATACAACATTTTTTCACATCCATGATTTTTGAGATTGTTAATTTAAGATAATTTGATGATAAGATAATGAAATTAGAGATGATTAAGATTTATTTAACTTATGTAAAATTAATTTTCAATTTAAGTTGAAATTTTCATGGTTTTAAATTTATTATCTTATTTTGTTTTTCAAACTATCTTTTGGTTGTCCTTATTTCCCTTATCTTGCTACAGAATGTGGAGGCTATTGCTTATACCAGTCTGTTTAGAAATATTTTTATAATCTTTGATATCTTTAGTACTCATTTTGAATTTGAACACTACTTGCCATCCACAGACCGTCGGTCAAGCGGAAAGGGTGAATCAGATTCTAGAAGATCTTTTTGTGCTTGTGTTCTTGATTCTAGAGGATCTTGGGAAGATCGTCTCCACTTTGTTAAACATACCTATAGCAATAGTTATTAGGTATAATTTCAATCTTCATGTCACCTTGTCTTAATCCTATTTCATTCTATCTTTTTCTGTGCTTTCCCGTACCTTATTTCTTTTTGGGGACGAAAAGTTTTGAGTGGGGGAGAGTGTAACAACCCTATATTTTGTAATTATTTAGATTGAAATTCCCGATTTAAAAACTTTATTTTATTTATTAAATGAATAAATTTTGTTATTTTAAATATAAATTTTGATTTTGATGTAAATTAGAATTCCAAACATGAATAAATTGAATACTTTTTAGAAAATGTGAATTTTGGTCAATATGGTCAAACTTTGAGTTTTAAATTTAAAATTTAAATATTTGAATATTTGAATTTTATCATTTATTATGAAAATAGATTAAATTTCAAGAACACTGTTTTTCGTTTCGTTGAAACCCGATTTATATTGTGAACGTTATATTTTTTACAATATTGTATGTAAATTGATTTATTTAACAAAATTGTTTATTTTAATTTATATAAATAATATTTTAATTTATCATATCTAGTGTATATATGTGTTATATGATATGTTATTTATTTATTTTTATTTTTAAAACATTTTATAAATATGGTTATAATTTTCAAATATTATTTGTATTTTGTTTGCAATTTTTAATTTCTAGTTTCAATTAAATAAGGTATTTCTTTATTTTTCTATTTTCCAAGATATTATTTTATTTTCATTTCTACTTTATTTTTTCAGCTTTTTATTTTATTTACTGAATTTTGATTTGCTTTATTTTGTTTAAAAGAAACTAGAAATTCCAAAGGACAAAACCTTTCATTTCTAGTGACTTTTCGTGTGCATGCCATTTCATTTTCTTTTGCACTTTCATCTCACATCTTTTGGCCGTGAGTTTCTTATTCATTTCACATGAAAAATTTTCTCACTCCATCAAAAATTTCGGCCATTCCCATTTCTGAAATTTATGGTAATGTCCTCTCCTTCTTTCTCTACTTTTTCTCTTCTTTTATTGATTTTTTTTGCCTTGCCTCTTCTTATCTTTGCTTGGCCATAGCCCCTCCATCACCTCCACCAACTAGCATCACCACATCCATGGCCACATTACACTCTTCTCCACTTGTCTTGACCAAGCTGTGACCATCCTATGATGATAACACCACAAAAATTCCACACAAAGATTGCAAAATCCCTTGAACTATGCATATCCGACCTTGTTTGTCACCATCACCTTCTTATTTCACCTTGGTCGCCTCCTATTGCACCACCACCACCATGAAACCACCTATGACCATCCACTTACCCACTGTTCAAACTAGAAACACCTTAGGCTGAGCCCAATCCATGCATGGCCGAGCCTAAAAGTTGCACCCAAAACTCCATTTTTGCCTTGTCCTTTCCATTCTTCACTTTGTAACTCTCCTACCATCATCACTTTATGTTGCCGTGCATTTTTGATGTTATACCCGAGCCTAGCATGATCATTTGGCTGAGATAAAGAGTCCCTTAGGCCAAGCATTAAAGTGATTGAGGCATGCTAAAATCATCTTGTCCATTGTTGCTTTTTATTTCAATCGGTTTCAATGTTGTTTTGTATTGAAAATTCATGTGCACATTGTCTTGTTTTGGTTGTTGCATACAAGATCATCATCTAGTCCCCATTCATTCAAATCCAAAGTCGTGTTGTATCGTGCTTGTCATGCCTTTGGAATCGTTTTGTGTGTCGCAGTGGCCTCTAGCTTCGATAAAGGTGAGTCCTTCTCACTCCGACATCTTTACTTATGAAATGGTAAATTGATGACACGTGTTTAGTAATTGAAATGTTATGCAAGTTAATAATGATTATATGATATGCTATTTCATGCTATTGCCCTATTAACTTTGTAAATCATCACCTGACATATGATATATGACATTATATTGTGACATTGACATTGTTTATATTGTTTATGCATATGTTCATACCGCAAGTTCCCTATTAGAATAGAATCACTATGGGTTGAAATGATACATACCCGAAAGGATTTTAGAATAGGGAAAAATCCTTATGGGCCGAAATGATAGGCCTGAGCAATTTTTATTTATTTCTATTTACTTGGGATAGCGGGTTTGAAATGATAGAATCCGGATTTTTCTTTTTAAATTGCGGATTGAAATGATATATATCCGTATCACTTGACCTAGGTTAGAAAATTATATACAGACCCTGTGGTGTATTTTTAAATGATTTTTCATGAAATATGTATTTTTTTAAAAGTATGAAATTCCGATTTAAGAATATATATTTTATGGTTTTAAGAAGGCTAAATATCAAGTTTTGAATTTGTGAATCTAAGTATGTAAATTTGAAGTAAATGTGATCTTTAACTTTAAATTTATTTTTAAAATGAAAGAAAATAATGGAAATTAAATTTAAAGTTTTGAAATGATATTTAAAGTAAAATGTTAAGTTTTATTTAATTTATAAGTTAATAAACAGTGAATTTTGATTTAACAAATGAAATGAGTTTTTAAAATTTGATATTCAATTATAAATTTTTATTGTGATAAATCATACGTGAAATTATTTAAATGTGAAGTTTGAAGCCTAAAAATATGATTTATCAGTTTAAAATTTGCTAAAAATCAAAGTTTTATTATTTTTGAAAAGTTATAATAAAATTTGGAATTTTATTAACGGCATTTTCCAAAAATGTTGTGGTCTTATGACAGCATTTTTAAATGCTGTTGTTTTGAATTTAACTATGTTGAAATAACTAAATATCTATTACGACATTTTATAAATGCCGTTGTTCCTAAACTAAATTATTTTGGAAAGCATAAGCTATGGTAGCACTTTATAAATGCTGTCGTTGCTAAATTTGACAATGTTATAGATTTTTATACAGTTTGAGCTATATTTTAAAGTGTTAAATGATTTAAATTTTGGAATTGATTATTTTTAAAATTTCAAGAGTTTGAATATATATTTTAATATTTAAAATTTGAATTTTAAGGAATTTAAATTGAATTTGAATTTAAATAAGGTTTACTTGGTTATGTGTTAAATGGAATGAATGTAGTGAGATAAATGAATTTTTGAATGGAATTTTAAAATGGGTTTTGTAATGATATTTGAATGTAATAAATGAATGACTTATTGGACTTAAAAATGATATTTAAATTTTAATATTTAACTTTGAATTCAAATAATGATTTGATAATGAGGTTTTGAAAAGATATGATATTTTGATGATTGGAATGGTTTGGAAATAATTTGATCTTTATTTTGATAAAGAATATGAATTTGAAATGATATTTGATAAATGAATATTCGAAGGATATTTGGTTTACTTGTAATTTAAGTCAATTTAAATGATACTGGATTTATGAAATGAATATTTCAAAACAATGTAATAATGAAGTTAAATTTGAGATATATGAAATTATAAAATTTATTTTTGAAATGTGGGATATTAAAGCTTTGAATTATATTGAAAAGTTTAATTGTTTATTTTGCGGATGCAATCTATATTTGAAATTGATAAGATTTGAAATGTTTTGTTGAGAAATTGAATTTAATTTATACCGATGGTATGAATTGAATTAAATTGGTGTGACGACCCAGAATTTTTGAGCATTTGAAATTGGAATATTTATTTGATTTTAAATATTTGAAAGTTTAATTTTAAATTCAATTCCAAATATCACTATTTATTTGATAATTAAATTATTGAATTTAATAATTGGAAATTGGGTGAAATATTGAATCTTCAGTTTAAGCTTGTTAAAAATAATTAGAAGGCTTGTAAATTTTATATTGATAGAACTGAAGATAGTAAAAGTGTTAGAATTTAATCTGGAAGTGTCTTGTTCAGTTTTAAAATTTTACAGTTTAAGTTGAATTGACAAATAGCCTTCCGAGGAATAGTCTCGGAATTCGACGAAACCAGTTCCATTGGATCCGTAATATTGTATTATTATAGGGTTTCAAATTTCGTAGCTTTCAGAGTTATCGTGTGATCATACGGGATATAAATGCCTAGAAAATAATTAGAATAAATTTTAATAGTCAATCCAAAAAAGCTATCTTCTCCATACGATCGAATTAGGACTCGAAACCTTTTCCAGTGCATTAAGAATACGGGTATAACCTTATAAATGCTTAGCGGCATGCCTCGATAGGATGTCAAGATTTTAAATGGATTCAAAACGATTTGAATTTAAATTTAAAAATAAATGTTGACCAGTCAAAAACAATTTCACATGAAAACTTTTTTTCCTTCACCTCGATGTCACTGTAGCCTAATTTCTTCACTTTACCATCTAATCATGTCTCCTTTTGTTTAAACCAAGCTGAAAGAAAGAAAAAAAGTATTAGTATAGATCTGTTCTCATATCTGGAAGTAAAAACATCTTCCCCTCCTATCTTCTTTGCGATTTCAGAATGCCCAGCAGCTTGCTTGGAAATTTTAAAGGTCAAAACAATTTCCTTTTAAATTGAAGCGCGATTATTTTTTTTGGCTTCCTTCTCTGTCCAATCCGAGAAAAAAATACCTATGGCACTCAGTCCAAATCGCACAAATTGATTTTCGATTTTGCTTTCGTTTCCATATTTCAATTTCAAGTCTCAAACTTTTCATCCAAAGAGCCGACCTACTATCCTGTACAAGCTAATAAACATGTCCAGTCACGATATCTTCTTTCCCCTTTCCCTCTCGTTCAACTAAAATCAGTCTCTTTCTTCATTTTATCAATCCAAACGAAATCAAGTAAAAAATGAATCGAAGAAAAAAGGAACCATGTATCCACTTCGTTCCATCAGCAACGTCATTGATCCAAAAAAAGAGAAGAGAAGATCGAAATCGATTGAAAAATTATAAAAATAGTATAACATCGTGCCTGCGAAAGTATGAAGCCGAAGGCGCGTTGGGAAGCATCACGTACACAAGGGTGGATGGGGCAGCCTATCGCTCGGTGGTTCATGGGTTCGATTAGGAAGTCGAAGTAGCGGTTAAGGGCTAGGGTTTTCACGTTCGAAGTTTGGGGTTTTCGATCACGAGCTCAAGCTCTAGATGCATGGGTGAGGTCACGCACGAAGCTGGACATGGGGGGAATCATCTCGTTCAAAAAAATCATGATTTAGTGAGGTCGAGCTTCATCCAGTCAAAGTTAGGGTGGGGTCACGATCTGTGTTAGAGGTCGATGAATGCGATGGAGCGCAGTGACAACTATTGGCGTATGAGATCAACGATATAGTTTTTTTAGTTGCGACCGTGGTTAGCTCGTGGTTGAGGAGGTTTCCAGTCATGATTCGGGGATGTGGGTCGAATTCGGGCCAAGTGACGTCGATGGAGGTGACCTGCTTCTTGGCCATTGAGATCGGAGATGGAATCGCCTGGAATTGAGTTCGAGCATGATTTAGGACGGAGGTAAAGGTAGTTTTCTTTTAGCTAAGTTAATTTAGAAATTAATGATAATTAAAATTAACTAATTATGTTATATAAATTCGAATGTTAATAAATTTTATAACTTCTTGATACGAGGTTTAACGGAATCGGTCATATAAGGTTCGTAGCTGCAGAATCTGCGCAATAGAATTAAAATTGGAATGGATTGCAAATAAATAAAGGTTTAGATCAAACGAAATCAGTGCGGTGGGGTTCGGAGCTGTGGATGGTGTGTAAAGGATTCAATCGGAACGACTAGCAAATAAAAGAAAAATCAATGGTGAGTTAATCTCACTCTTCTGGATAATCATTTAAAATTAAATAGTTAAATTTAAATGATTGGATGTGGTATATATTATATAGTATTATATATATTGGAATGATTGATTTCCCGCATTATATAGCATATGAGACCCTATGCGCCGCATAATAGCGGATGATATTATATTAATCCCATATACCGCAATATCCCACCTTGAAGTGGAATTTGTATTGTGCTAACATCTGTGGATGCAGGGAAACAAGTTGGAGGATCCAACTGGATTCCACGAAATTATTTAGAATTGTTTAATATTCTGTGTTATAAATATTTGATATTCTGTGATAAATTGTATTGATAATTGGAATATTGAATGTTATGGTTTGCTTGAATATATTTTGGTACACTGAGTTATCAAAAGATATAGAATTAGATTTGTGAAAAGAAAATAAAAGAGTGATTTTTATGTAAAATGATCATAGAGAATTTAAATAAATTTAAGTATGAACTGGATAAGAATAAAAGTGATTTAAAATTCTAATAAATAATTTCGAGTATGGGAAAAGGGGATTTTGAATAAACAGAAAATAATGAATTGTAGAACTTAAGTGATATTATTTAAAGGAATAAAGAATTTACTTTAAAATTCAAGGTTTAAATTTATTTAAAAGGATAGAGAAGGAATTTTGGAAACCTGAAATTGGTATGTTTCATTTAAAAGATTTTAAATCAAAATGGAGAAATAAAATCTGAAGTTAATGGATTTTGGGAAAATAGTGAGAAGTAAAGAGATTTATTTCAAAATGGAGTCAACTGGAAATCAATTTGGAAGTCAATTTAAATGTTTGAAATTGGAATTATAAAGGAGAATGTGACTAAGAAATTTATAAATTTGGTTTATAAAAGTGAAGTAATATATCTGTGGATGTTTGAAAGAATAAATTCACGATGGGAATTTATTAAATAAATGGAAATTTTGTTTAAAAATAAATAGGGATTTATTTTTAAAGGATGTGAAGAGAAGTATATTTCCCTGGATAGCCAAGTACGTTTTCAAACTAAATTATTAAATATAAGTTAAAGGTTTTAATGTTGTTTTAAAAAGCATGTTTTGAAAATTTATTATGCCTAAAATAATTAAATTATAAAGTAAGTATTTTTCAAACCTATTATCATAGTAATTATTTAAAGATGACTTGGTATTTTGGATTTAAAAAGAGAAAATATAGTTTTATATTTTGTAAAGTAACCTCATTTTAAATATTCCTAAAGTATATATTTTTAATAAACTATTGAAGTAGCTCTCAATTTAAATGTTTTAAAGGATATTTTATAATAAAATGTTTTAAATTATTTTAAAATCTAAAGTTTTTGTGCTTGGTGTTTTCAGTAGAAATAAATATTTGGAAATTTATTTCATGAGAAAAGTGTGGTTTAAAACCGTTTTCAAAAAGGGTTGAAAATGGAAATATATCTTGCGATGGTATTTTGAGGAATAATAAATAATTTGGGAGATTAATTATTGTTTGATGGTTGTTTGTGAATTTTAATTGATAGTTAAATAACCGAATATCAATATTGGCCAATGCGCTGATCGTTTCGAAGAGACCGGGATTGGGATTTATTTCCTGAAAACCACTTCGATCCAGTTTGCACATTTTCATAAGGAAGACGAGTTTGGATTCGAAGGTGGAGCAGTGAAGTGCAAGGGCTAGTCACTACTAATCCTGAGGATGATTCCAAAATGGATGTAGTTGGAGTAGTGCCTTCGGTTCTGTTCGAACCCGGGACGAACTTGTATGGATGAATGCTTTCAGAACATCATTAGGTGGACTGTGAGCATTCTAAATGATATGTTCTAAAAATGTAACGCTTAGCCTCAAGCCTCATCAACCAGGAATGACTGGAAATCAGGGGTTATGCAGCAAGGCTAGGTGGATAGTGCCCATTAGGGTGAGGTCATCCCTGTCTAGATGTCCCTTTTTATTCGTCTTAGTGGTGCGGTTGCTAATCCCAACCATCGGGTGATCTTACTCGGAATTATCCAGTAAGGGGTAGTTCCGGTCTTGTGTTGCAGGGGGCCGGAAGTGATCCTCGATATGCTGGTCTAGACCAGGTACCGTGACAGGTTCTACCCTAGTGCCTAGTCATTAGTTGGAAATCCATTTTCCCTATGCACCTGTACGGCTTTGATTGTGCCCAACTATTGCTGAAACGTGAGATGCAAGCATTTCAGCTAATTCTATTTTCTTTCTATAGACACTATTATAATATCAGAGAATTTTAATAAAAAGTGTTTTAGCTATCGTAAGGTAAAAACCCGACATGTTTGTTTGTGGCGTGGTCTTACAAGATGCTTTTGTTTTCAAAGAATTTTGAAACTTTAATAATCATTTTGAGTGTGGTTTTCTCACGTTGGTATTCCAGACTGACTCAGGTGTTATTTAACTATAATGCTCGGGTCAGACAGAATATTATAGATTACAGGAAAGGATGCTATGGATCTGATGGCGATACGTACTCCCTTGTTTTAGATATTCCGCTGTGTTGTTTAGATGTGTATTCAGATTGTGAGGACAGGTTATGGTTACTGTCCAGTTGTGTGTTATGTTTATTCTGATGAATGTAATGTATAAACGGATTTGTTTTTATGTAAAGATCTGTTATTATCTATTATATTTTATTCCGCTGCGATGGTTAGATTCTGATGTTGTTTAGTTTTCTCCTCTTCTACGTCTTCTTCTTTAACCCAAATGGTTCGTATTTCCGTCTATCTTAAGTTGATTGATGGAGAATAGTGTCAACTCAAGGGGTACGGGTTTGCGGGTTGTTTCAATGGTATCAGAGCTAAAGGTTAAGCGAGAACCTTGGCTCTGGTAGGGATTACTCAATGGAAATAGAGTCCCTAGTACTCTAGAATGAGCTTGAGTGTATTAATAGATATGAGCGCGTATTTGTTAGCTAGTATAAAATTGTTTTTATATTGTGTTGATGTATCCGTTGAGTGTTTATGGATTTTGGTCGATGTGTGGGACGCCATGTTATCGATAGGAATTTCTAAACTCTTAAACAAGATAAACTGACACAGTATTGTTTTAAATAGGGTAAATGAAATAATTTTACCCAATTTTTTTTGTATATAAAGGAAATAATTTTTCGTAAATTATTATAGTTATATATGGATGCTTGGTTGTTAGGGATGATGATATTAAATTATTATCATTAATGTGTAAAATTTAATAAGATATTGAAATCATAACCAAAAGCTAAGAAATAAATTCATATACAAATGGAATCTATAAATGTGATTTATAAATTGAAATAAGATTTCAGAATAATATTTGAACATGAATTGACAGAATTTAGAACTTAAATTTTGGGTAAGTTAAATTCCTTTGGGTTTGAAAATGATTTTCAAAAATTTTTAGGAGGAATAATAGGGATATTGTTCGAAAATATTTTGAATTGGATTTGAAATCTGGTGGGACTTGAAACTAAGGATATTTGAAAATGTTTTTTAAGAGATAAAAGCACTGAACTCTTTCGTTCACTAGAAAATAACTTCGATGATGACTACAACATCATCGATGTTCATTTTCGAGTTTCCAAAGGAAGAATTGCTACTTGAATGTTTTATATGGGAGATGTTTGCAAAAACTGGGTTTGGTTTTGAAATTCGAAGAGATAATTGATTTTTGGATATAATTGATTTCAAATGATTTTTGAAATACTTAAGCAATTATTGAAGGCTCTGGAATTGGCTTAAAATGTTTTGAGGGTCTAAATAATGGCTTAATCTCTAGAGGTTTAACTAAAAATGTTATGGATTATAAGTTGGTTTGGAAATTTATGAAGTTTGGAAATTTCCTGGAATGAAATTAACTTGTAAAAAAAGTTAATAAGTTAGAAGAGTAAGTCGAATTAAATGTACTTAAGCTAAGTTTAATATTGAGTTGAATTTGAATTAAACTGAAAGTAAAATTTAGCTGTATTTGAATAAAGTTGGAAGGGAATTGAATTAAAATGAATTCAGTGAGTTATTGATAATATAAAATGAAAAAAAATTCTTACTTAAATAAATGGAAGTAAGTTGAATTGGATTTTATGAAATAAAAATGCATGCTTTGCTAAATAAGTGTATAATCTCAAGTAAAAAAAATGAAATATGAATATAGTCAAGCTTAAAATGGGTAGAAGTATGAAAGATACAAGTGTGAGACTTATAAGAAAAAATGGTGAAGTAAAATAGTAAGCTAAAATAAAATTGTTTTGTATTTTGGAATAAAATAGAAATCCAAACATGAATTACAAAATTAGATTGAACTCATGTAAAGTAATAAAGTGATTTTGAAGATAAAAATCAAAGATTGAATTGTAAATTGGAAGTGAACCAACTGAATAATTAATTATTTAATATGAAAATGGAAAATTAGTTGGATAAATAAAAGTTGAAATTTGAGTTAATGATGGATTTGTAAATAAAACCCAAGTTATAAATAGAAATTCAACTTGGAATTGTAAGAGAATTAAACATGAATTAAATATGGCCTTGGATATTATTTTAAAGAATTGAGAATGGAATTAAAAATTTAAATGGATTATGAGAATGGCTAATTGAATTAAATGAGTCGTGAATGAATTGAATTTGGAAATTAAAAATTGTAATGAACGAAACAAAAGAACTAATCAAATAAATTTGTAAACTGAAATGAGATTTGATTGAAATAGAATCAAGTTAAAGTGAAAAAGAAAATTTATTTGCAAATGAAGTGAGCTTAAGTTTTGAATTTGGAATATTGGATGTGGATAAAAACTAAAATGGATATTCTATTAAGTGAATATCGTCAAATTGCATAGAATAAATTAGTCGTTCGACTTAAATGGAAGTAAATAGAAATTCTATGAATTGGTAGAGGTTAATAAAATTGATTATTGGAATCAATTGAAATAAATGTGAGTTGTTTGGGACAAAAATGAATTGAATGTAAGCAATTGAGTTGCAAACCATTTAATTTGAATGAAGTGTATACGAATTGGTTGTAAACAATTAAAATTAATGTCGGAACCCTATAAGTTGCTTATAAATATTGTTTAACCTGCATTGCTTATAGAAACTCGTATGTTTACTAGTTAAATATGTAAAATGTTGTTAAGTTACATGATTTTGGCACTTACATATTTGAATTGAGTAAGTACAGGTACCGGGAAGCCGTTTGGCTGGATTTGATCGCGCAAAATGCTAAAATAATAAGCCGCTTGCTTAGAAATGCTAAATAGAGGTACGTTTACGCAATAAAAGTTAGGAAATATGTACTATTGTTTTTTTGTTTTCCGACCGGGTGGGTCGATGTGTATATATTTATATCCCTTGTCAAATTGCAAAAGCTCCTTCGTACAAAGGAGACTCTACAAAAAAATTTCGAAAATTTTAGGAGTTAGAAAAAATTTGGAAAATTTTTTATTAGCAACAAAACAATTTCAAATTGGAAGTTGAAATAAATTAGTGGATGAAATTAATTTAAATAATGATATGAAGAAAATAAAATTCAATATTCAGAGTTGAAGATAAATTGAGTTCATATGGAAATGGGGAAAACCAATTTGAATAGAAGTAGATATAAACTAAAGTGGTGAAGTGAAAATAAATATAAGAAGCGTATAAAATACTTATACTGAACTTAAGAAGAAATGGTGAAATTCTTAAGTAATATGGATATCGGGAAAATATATTGGATAAGAATTTGAGTGAAGATTTAATAAAAATATATATTGGATAAGCATTTGATCCAGATTCGATCACAGAATTTCGAGATAGTTATATCGATCCGAGTTAGGATTTTTCACTTGATTTTCGACGGCGAACCCTGGATATGGTTTTGATTGATTCTGGAAATTCTCTATCATAGTTATGACTATGCAAGGAGAATGACTCTGATCAAGAAACCAGATCTGAGTCCGCACTAGGAAGTCATGTGGACGATACTAGTTCGGAAGTAAAATTATGTGATCGAGCGAGTGATCGGATTTGATAATGCGTACGGACGATATATGTACATCGTACGAGCCTAAATGAATAAATATTGAAATTTTGTAAGCAAGTCAACAAAATGTTTTTGAATGTTGTGATTGGATATTATTACTATGTAAGATATACATGCATTATAAAGGAAAAGGAAAATTTGTTTTGATTTCAGAAGATAAATTTGAATTGCTCGACAAAATGGTATATGTTTAAATTTCAGTATGAAATTTGATTGGGTTTTTGATCTAGCCACTTGGCCTTTTGTTTTCTTTTAAAATTTGGGAGCCCGTAGAGGCATTTTGTAGTTGTTCCGAGCTAGCCGTGCAAAGGAGATGTTGGCGAAATTTTTCGGAAATTTAGGGAGTTAGAAAATTTTTGAGAAAATTTTGATAATTCAAAATTTGGTTTTAGATTGAAATTTGAATGATTGAGAAAATAGTATTGTTTGAAAACTATGGGAGAGTTTGAGAAGTTAGTAAGAATGATAATGGGTATTCTATAAAAGATAGTTGGTAGGATGTTGAATTGTTGGTTTTGGGAAAAGTAAAAAGGTATTGGTCCATTCTTCCTAACTTGAAATTTTGGGGACAAAATTCTTTTTTGGGGGGGGGGGGGGGGTGGGGTGGGGGAATGTGATGACCCAGAATTTTTGAGCATTTGAAATTGGAATATTCAATTGATTTCAAATATTTGAAAGGTTAATTTTAACTTGAATTCCAAATATCACGATTTATTTGATAATTAAATTATTGAATTTAATAATTGGAAGTTTGGTGAAATATTGAATCTTCAGTTTAAACTTGTTAAAAATAATTTGAAAGCTTGTAAAATTTATATTGATAGAACTGAAGATAGTAAAAGTGTTAAAATTTAATTTGGAAGTGTCCTGTTTAGTTTTAAAATTTTATAGTTTAAATTGAATTTAAAAATAGCCTTCCGAGACACAGTCTTGGAATTCGATGAAACCAGTTCCATTGGATCCATAATACTGTATTATTACCGGATTTCAAATTTCATAGCTTTTAGAGTTATCGTTTGATCGTACGAGATATAAACACCCGAAAAATAATAATTGAAATAATTTTAATAGTCAATCCAAAAAGCTATCATTTCAATACGATCGAATTAGGATTCGAAACCTTTTCCAGTGCGTTCGGAATATGGGTATAACCTTATAAACCCTTAGTGGCACGCCTTGATAGGATGTCAAGATTTTAAACTATGGATTCAAAACGATTTGAATTTAAATTAAAAAATAAATGTTGACCAGTCAAAAACAATTTCACATCAAAACTTTTTTCCTTCACCTCGATGTCACTGTAGCCAAATTTCTTCACGTTACCATCTAATCAAGTCTCCTTTTGTTTAAACTAGGCTGAAAGAAAAATAAAAGTATTAGTATAGATCTATTCTCATTTCTTCAAGTATAAACATCTTCCCCTCCTATCTTCTTTGCGATTTCAAAATGCCCAGCAGCTTGCTTGGAAATTTTAAGGGCCGAAACAGTTTCCTTTTAAATTGATTCGCGATTTTTTTTTTGGCTTCCTTCTCTGTCCAATTCGAGAAAAAAATTCCTATGGCACTCAGTCCAAATCGCACAAATTAATTTTCCATTTTGCTTTTGTTTCCATTTTTCAATTTCAAGTCTCAAACTTTTCATCCAAAAAGCCGACCTACTATCCTGCACAAGCTGATAAACATGTGCAGTCACGACCTCTTCTTTCAACCTTCCCTCTCATTCAACTAAAATCAATCTCTTTCTTCCTTTTATCAATCCAATCGAAATCAAATAAAAAAATGAATCGAAGAAAAAAGGAACCGTGTATCCACTTCGTTCCATCGGCAACGTCATTGATCCAAAAAAAAGAGAAGAGAAGATCGAAATCGATCGACAGATTATAAAAATAGTATAACATCGTGCCTGCGAAAGTATGAAGCCGGAGGCACGTTGGGAAGCATCATGCGCACAAGGGTGGATGGGGCAGCCTATCGCTCGTTTGTTCATGGGTTCGATTGGGAAGTCAAAGTAGCGGTTAAGGGGTAGGGTTTTCATGTTCAAAGTTTGGAGTTTTCGATCTCGAGCTCGAGCTCTAGATGCACGGGTGAGGTCACGCACAAAGCTGGACATGGGAAGGATCATCTCGTTCAACAAATTCACGATTTAGTGAGGTCAAGCTTCATCCAGTCAAAGTTAGGGTGTGGTCGCGATCTCTGTTAGAGGTCGATGAATGCGATGGAGAGCAGTGACAACTACTGGCGTATGAGCTCAATGATGTAGTTTTTTTAGTCGCGACAATGGTTAGCTCGTGGTTGAGGAGGTTGTCAGTCATGATTCGGGGATGTGGGTCGAATTCGGGCCAAGTGGCGTCAACAGAGGTGAGCTGCTTCTTGGCCATTAAGATCGGAGATGGAATCGCCTAGAATTTGAGTTCGAGCATGATTTAGGATGGAGGTAACGGCAGTTTTCTTTTAGCTAAGTTAATTTAGAAATTAATGATAAATTAAATTAACTGATTATGTTATATTAATTCGAATGTTAATAAATTTTATAACTTCTTCATACGAGGTTTAACGGAATCGGTCTTATAAGGTTCGTAGCTATGGAATCTATGCAATAGAATTAAAATTGGAATGGATTGCAAATAAATCAAGGTTTAGATCAAAGAAATCAGTGCGGTGGGGTTCAGAACTGTGGAAGGTGTGTAAAGGATTCAATCAGAACGACTAGCAAATAAAAGAAAAATCAAAGGTGAGCTAATCTCACTCTTTTGCATAATCATTTAAAATTAAATAGTTAAATTTAAATGATTGCTGAATGATTGGATGTGGTGTATATGATAGAGTAGTATATATATATTCGAGTGATTGATTTCTCGCATTATATAGCGGATGAGACCCTATGCGCCACATAATAGCGGATGATATTATATTAATCCCATATACCGTGATATTCCACCTTGAAGTGGAATTTGTATTGTGCTAACAACTGCGGATGCAGGGAAACAGGTTGGAGGGATCCAACTAGATTCCTCAAAATTATTTAGAATTGTTTAATATTCTGTGTACGAATATTTGATATTCTGTGATAAATTGCATTGATAATTGGAATATTGAATGTTATGGTTTGCTTGAATATATTTCGGTACATTGAGTTATCAAAAGATATAGAATTAGATTTTTGAAAAGAAAATAAAATAGTGAATTTTTAAGTAAAATGATCATAGAGAATTTAAATAAATTTAAGAATGAACTGGATAAGAATAAAAGTGATTTTAAAATTCTAATAAATAATTTCGAGTATGGGAAAAGGGGATTTTGAATAAACTGGAAATAATGAATTGTAAAACTTAAGTGATATTATTTAAAGGAATAAAGAATTTACTTTAAAATTCAAGGTTTAAATTTATTTAAAAGGATAGAGAAGGAATTTTGGAAACCTGATATTGGTATGTTTCAGTTAAAAGATTTTAAATCAAAATCTAGAAATAAAATGTGAAGGTATTGGATTTTGGGAAAAAAGTGAGTAAGTAAAGAGATCTATTTCAAAATGGAGTAAATTGGAAATCAATTTGGAAATTAATTTAAATGTTTGAAATTAGAATTATAAAGGAGAATGTGACTAAGAAATTTATAAAATGGGTTTATAAAAGTGAAGTAATATATCAGTGGATATTTTGAAGAATACATTCACGATGGGAATTTATTAAAGAAATGGGAAAATTTGTTTAAAAATAAATAGTGATTTATTTTTAAAGGATATGAAGAGAAGTATATTTCCCTGGATAGCCAAGTACGTTTTCAAAATAAATTTTTAAATATAAGTTAAAGGTTTTAATGTTGTTTTAAAAAAGCATGTTTTGAAAAATTTATTATTTCTAAAATATTTAAATTATAAAGTAAGTATTTTTCAAATCTATTAACGTAGTAATTATTTAAAGATGACTTGGTATTTTGGATTTAAAAAGAGAAAATCTAGTTTTATATTTGATGAAGTAACCTCATTCTAAATATTCCTAAAGTATATATTTTTAGTAACGTATTGAAGTAGTTCTCAATTTAAATGTTTTAGAGGATATTTTATAATAATGTTTTTTAAATTATTTTAAAAATCTAAACCTTTTGTGCTTGGTGTTTTCAGTAGAAGTAAATGTTTGAAAATTTATTTCATGACAAAAGTGTGGTTTTAAACCGTTTTCAAAAAGGGTTGAAAATGGAAATATATCTTGCGAAGGTATTTTGAGGAATAATAAATAATTTGGGAGATTATTTATTGTTTGATGGTTGTTTGTGAATGTTAATTGATAGCTATATAACTGACTACCAATATAGGCTAATGCTCTGATCGTTTCAAAGAGACCAGGATTGGGATTTATTTCCTGAAAACCACTTTGATCCGGTTTGTACGTTTTCGTGAGGAAGACGAGTTTGGATTCGAAGGTAGAGCAGTGAAGTGCAAGGGCTAGTCACTACTAATCCTAAGGGTGATTCCAAAACGAATGTAGTAGGAGTAGTGCCTTCAGTTCTGTTCGAATCCGGGACAGACTTGTATGGATGAATGCTTTCAGAACATCGTCAGGTGGACGGTGAGCATTCTAAGGGATATGTTATAAAAAGGTAAAGCTTAGCCTCAAGCCTCATCAACCAGGAATGACTGAAAATCAGGGGTTATGCAGCAATGCTAGGTGGGTAGCACCCAATAGGGTGAGGTCATCCCTGTCTAGATGTCCCTTTTTATTTGGCTTAGTGGTGCGGTTGCTGATCCCAACCGTGGGGTGATCTTACTCGGAATTATCCAGTAAGGGGTAGTTCCGGTCTTGTATTGCAGGAGGTCGGGAGTGATCCTCGGTTTGCTGATCTAGACTAGGTACCGTGACAGGTGGTACCCCAGTGCCTAGTCATTAGTTGGAAATCCATTTTCCCTACACGCCACTACGGTTTTGATTGTGCCCAACTATTGCTGAAACGTGAGATGCAAGCACTTCAGCTAGATTCTATTTTACTTTCTATAGACACTATTATAATATCAGATAATTTTAATAAAAAGTGTTTTAGCTATCGTAAGGTAAAAACCTGACACGTTTATTTATGGCGTGGTCTTACGAGATGCTTTTGTTTTCAAAGAATTTTGAAACTTTGATAATCAATTTGAGTGTGGTTTTCTCACGCTGGTATTCCAGACTGACTCGGGTGTTATTTAACTATAACACTCGGGTCAAACCGAGTATTATAGATTACAGGAAAGGATGCTGTGGAGCTGGATGGCGATACGTACTCCCGTACTTGTTTTAGATATTCCGCTGTGTTGTTTAGCTGTGTATTCAGATTGCGAGGACACGTTATGATTACTGTCGAGTTGTGTGTTATGTATATTCTGATGAATGTAATGTATAAACAGATTTGTTTTTGTGTAATGAACTGTTATTATCTATTATATTTTATTCCACTATGATGGTTAGATTCTGATGTTGTTTAGTTTTCTCCTCTTCTACCTCTTCTTCTTTAACCTTAATGGTTCGTATTTCCGTTCATCTTGAGTTGATTGATGGAGAATAGTGTCAGATCAAGGGGTATGGGTTTGCGGGTTGTTTCAATTGGAAATTTGAATATTTGGGTTTAATTGAATAAATTTGTAAAGTGTAAAGAATCAAAGGAATGTTTCATGATTTCAAATGTATGATTTCGAAATGTTATGATTTTTCAAAGTGTAATGATTTCAAGTATTTTAGTTTTGAAAAGTTATAACTTTGAAAGTATTATGATTTTTGAAAGTGAACATAAGTTTGAAATGTAAATGATATAGTATTGATTTGAATATAGTTTTGAAATAAAATGGCTTTTTTTTCGAAGTATAAACTATTTTGAAAGGAATATAGTTTTGAAATGAAATGATTTGATTTTTGAAGTACAAATTAATTTGAAATGACCACGGTGTTATAATAACGTTTGGTTGTTAAAGAGACCGGGATTGGAAATTATCATACTCTCTGCCAACTCCGAAAACCACTTTAACAACCGTGTACGCGGTGGAGATTCCAGAATGACGTAGGATGGTGGCGACGTTCATGAGGTATATTACGTGGACCCAACTCCCGTGAGTTGGCATAAGGTGACTAAAACAGAAGCAATCTCGGGCCAAGTGAGGTCATTCCTCCGATCGGACACATTCCTTCGATACTATACTCTTACTATAGCTTAAGGATCCTTAAAGGATGGGCGATCCCAAGCATCCTTTAAGTTACTTATGCATATTTGTTACTGTTCACTTGAGTTGATTTACAGTTCATAAGTATTTATGTCCTGACTCGAGTGTTTTGTGTTTTACTTTACGCTCGATTCGGACCGAGTGATTCAGCATTCAAGGCGCATCTTCGGAGTTGGAGCTTTGCTTGAAGATCCAACCATCTATTTTGCTTTCAGTATCCAGTGATTTAAGTAACATATTCTGATTTGTACCTGATGTATCCTTTCACTCTTCTGTTGAATCTTTTTAAAACTCTGATGTATCTTATATTTATATAGTAGCTTCATGACAGACTATCTCTTTTAATTCCGTTGCATTATTATTTACTCCGAGTCTGTGATTATTTATTTACCGTGTATTTTGAGATTTGCCAAATTTTATTTACAATGTGGTATTTTGAGCAATCCAAGTCCGATATGTGCAGATGCAAATGGTTGAAAATATCCGGTCGTTACAATGGCCGCCACCTATTATTCTAATGGCTAGAAATTTCTGATCTTCTTTCCTCTTTATCTCTCAATTCTTTCAACGAAATCAAAAAATTCCAGAAGCAAAGTTGAAGATCTCAGCGAGCTATTCAAATCCATACAGTTGATTGCTGTTCATAAGTTATGGATTTGCCGAGATCTGAGATAGAAGGATGCACGTGTTTTCATGGATTTTGTGGAAACGGCGGCGAATGACACGATGAAACTTGGTGCGTAGGTGGCTCTCAAGGTGGCGCACACAATGGTAGTCACTGATCGAACTCTGGATGTCTCGAGTTGCATGTGATTTTTTGTGGTGGTTCTGGGTTATGGGTTCGGCTATGCTACGCGTGGGAGAAGATGGTATGCTTTGTAATTATCTTATTTATTAATTAATTGTTTTATATTAAAATTTAAATGTTCTAACTCGAATAAATTTTGCATACGGGCTCGGATCGACGTTTGGTTTTCTCCGTTGCATTCCTATCGAAATTCCGGACATTATGAAACAGGTTTGGTTGCATTCCAAGACTATTCAAATTTGGGCCTTTATTTGGATTTTAAATCATTGATAAATCAAAGGTGAGTGTTTATATGCTCACAATTGACTAAAATGATTTTATGTTGGTTATATTTATATTCTGAAGTGATATCAATTTTATTCGCTGTTGTTTGGTCGGTTTGATTGTCATTTAAATTGGTATACGAATTAATTGACAGAATTTAAATTGACCATTAAATAAATTTAAATTTAATTGGCAGCATATTACCCGGTATGGTAAAAATTAAAATTTGAAGGTTATTGGCTTTATGGTTGGTTGGTTGTGATGGATGATACTGGTCGACATTGGTTGTTTATTAAATTTGATATATCATGCTATCATCTTATATTTTGTTTATTGCATATAATACTGTAAACTAAATCACTTCGAATAAATTAAGAAATATGTTGAAATGATATATACTTATGACATTGATTTGGATTGAAATAATATTTAGCTATCCTTGAAATTAAATTGAAATAATTATCCACTTGGCCATATGGTAGAGAATTATATACGGACACCGGGTTGGTTAAATTAAATGATTTTAAAAGTTGTTGTGATATTATTTAAATGAATTGATTTCTAGAATAAAATCAAATTTATGGAAATTTAATTATTTTGAATTGAAGCTCGAAATGTTGGAACTTAAACTTGATAAACCAGATTGTTTAATTAATCGAAGTTTAAAATTTTAAGTTATAAACAAAATACGTCGTAAATTTCAGAAATGGATTTGTTTTAAAAAGATTGGACTTTTATTCGAACTTTGAATATTTATAAAAAAATGTGATATAAAATGATATTTCAAAATTTTAGTTTGGAATTGAATTATAATTAAAATTTTGGATCTAAATTTGAAATTGAAATTGGAATTAATTTGAAATTGGAATTTAAATTAATTTGGATTTGAAATTGGAATTTAAATTAATTTGTATTTGAAATTGGAATTGAAATTAATTTGAACTTGGGATTTAAATTAATTTGAAATTGAAATTGAAATTGAAATTAATTTGAAATTAGAATTTAAATTAATTTGGAATTGGAATTGGAATTGGAAATTAATTTGAAATTGAGATTTAAATTAATTTAAAAATGGAAATTGGATTTGAAGTTGAAATTTATATAGAATATAAATTATTCGAGTTGGAATCGAAATCGAATCGATTAAATCGAACTGGATTTAGAATTTATTTGGGTAGGAAATTGGGAAGTTGACTGGTTTGAGTTTGCAATTATTTTTTAAAATGAATATTTTAGTATAAATGATTTAAAATTTATATTCTTTAAATATTCAAATTATTTTGATTTTTTTTAACTATTTTACTGTATAAACCATTTTTATATTCAAATTATTTTCGATTAAACTATTTAAGCACTTTCTATTAAACTATTTTTAACTATTTAAGCTATTTTCTAAAATTCAAACTGGTTAAAGGGTAAATTATTTATATTTAAATCTTGGATTTAAATGAGAATTGGGTTAAAGGGAATTATAACCAAAACTATAATTCGAATCAAGTTTGAAGTGAAATCGATATATCGAGATGAGTTGATATTTTTGAGTTAATATGATGATCTCGAAATGGATATGATTTTTGGGTAAATATGATGATTTCGAATTGAATTTGATTTTGAAACAAATATGATATTTTGATATCAAATATGAATTGTTTTTGAAATGTAGAAGTACCAACCAGTGTGTAAAATGACGATTGGTTGTTAAAGAGACCGAGGCCTCTTATTGAAATCCAGAACGATGATATCCAGAATGTAGTGGTTGAATTGGCGATGTTTACTGGAATGAAGTAAGAGAACAATGATGGATAGCCTTGACATTTGTGTCATAATTAAAATAACTAAAACATGAGCCTATGTCTGGCCATCGGGGTTAGCTACCTCTAGCGACGTTGATCCCTCGTATTAGTATTGTGGTTTCGGATTCGATGGGTGAACCTTATTTGTCGTTTGGATTGATTATCGCAGTCGGCCACGGATGGGTTACGACCAACCAGAAAGGGTAAACTGGTAGAATCCTACCTTGGGCATTGCCTCACGTGCCTTGTCATATTTATCCCTATACGAGCCCATTACGACTTTGGTTTAAAACTGTAAAAATGTGTTAAGGTGGATCAATGTAAAGCCTTAACGCCATTTTGATATTTATTTTACTGATAGACATTATTTATTATAGTGTATACTATTATATATAAATAGTTTAACGAATCCTTAGGAGATGGAAAATCCCGTAACATCTCTTAAGTTATTGCACTCATATTCTGTGATATTGATTTGACTTACATAAGAGTATTTTCGTCCTAACTCGAGCGTTTTGTCTTTTCATTGCGCTCGGGTCAGTCCTGATTTTTTTCTAGTGTATTGAAGACTATTCTTTGGAGGACAAAGGCGGAGTTTTGGTATATTACTATTATTATACCCTGTATCATGCTATGTTACTACACTGATTATTTCTCCTTGTTGTATTTTTATAACTCTTATAAATGTGTATATATTATAATCAAATGTATAGTAAACAACTTTATGAATTATTTATTTGATTATTATATTTTATCATTTACGCTGTGAGATTCTGTGTTTTGTTTTCTTCTTCTCTTCTTATTTTTCTTATTTAACCCTATTGATTATCTACGTTTCAGATTGTTTAAGTTGACATGTGTGGAGTATTGTCGATTTAAACCTTTCGAAATGTGGGTCGTTACAATTTCGGTTCTTGAAATCATCCTAAGTGACAATCCTACCAACGTTCTCCTTTCCAGCTACCAAATTCCACTAATCCAAGGCTTCTCCTTTAAGGCACCAAGCCGCCATTCTCTGATTCACTTGATCCTGCCAACCAATCTCCTGAAGTATCCTCTTGTAGTCATTTATCCATGCCTTAGTCTCCAAGAAGCTTTCCTTTCTGGAATATACTCTTCCTCTTATACTTATAACATCCTTACACATTTTGGAAAAATTAATAGGACAAAGTGCTGCCTCGGTAGGCAGGAGAACGGATGCCGTCAGTGTAATCTGCTAGAGAACAAGGAGTTGTCTTACCTACCTGTGGTATTGTTTAAACAATTTGGGCATCCCTCGAATGGTGGGTATTCCTCTATTGAGGTTCCCAATCTTAGAAGAAGAAGGATTTTCAGCCATAGTCTTCTATCTGCATGTTAAACTTTTTGTTACAATTTCCTAAGATAGTTTTATATGCTGAAAGAAAGATTTGTCTAGTGTATATGCGTATTGCTTATACTAAAGTGTATATATAATGAGAATTTTGGAAAAGTATTTTCAAAAATAACAAGTACGTCTCTCATACGTATACTTTTCCCTGTTGAACATGTTACCTATGCTCTAATACCAAATAACAACCAGCCCTGAAATAAGCTTAAATTTGATCCAGAAAAGGCTCATCGAAACTTAGAACCATTTCAAAGCCGACTATTGGTTGGTAACAAGAAAAATACAGAGCTATTTATCTACACATTTAGAATCATATAGTGGAAGGATGATGCAACGACCCGGAATTTCAGCGCATTAATTTTTCGAATATTGAGTTAATTTTAAATATTCAAATAGTAGGTGTGACGCCCCACCTCGATACCCATGCTAGCCAAGGACACTACAGGGTAATGCCGTCAACTAACATAGAGAATAAGGCTGGTTAGGAGCGACCATCTATAGCCTTGCTCTAACTATCTATTGAATACATCGACAATAGACATACCAAGCAGGTCGACATATCCAATGAATACTTAAAACAAAACCATAGGTGGTTGGAGGATCTATCAGAACAGAATATAACAACTCAAATGTAATATACATCACAGAACAGTAAATCATCATATACACATATACTGATACATAACAGAGTATACAAACTGAACACGTCAAGTGGTATAGCAAACCACAATATACAGACGAATCCAAAAGAATACATATATCAGAGTTACAACAAAAAGGACTACACAAAAACTATAACAAAAACGAACAAGCTGGATAGTCCATGTGGAAGCAAAATAGGCTAAGTTCAAAAGCACCTAACCTGAAACAACTCGGTCTGACCCGAGTATAAATACACGGGTCAGTCTAGCTAAACAAATCAGTTAGATAAACTGAACAACAATAACCTGCAAGGTCACAAAGTATAACAAATATCTCTAAAAGAGATAACACAATCATCTAAAAAAGATGAATCAAAACAAGACAAGCCTCATATCATTGGCAACACAAATAAACAAAGGATATGAATATCCCAAAACAAGCAAAAGGGCAATAACAAATACCAATGAAGGTAACACAAGTTCCACAAGGTAACCGCGATATATCGTGCGACTCAAAAAGACCAACACCGAAGGGCGATACCTAGGGAATATACATATCAATGAAACATCAGAAAATTTGCACGTGCTCAGTACTGTATAAACAAGGATCCAGGAGCTCGAAGACTCCAAACCCAATATCACTCGAGCGGTGATGAATGACCATCTCCGAAAGCGATACGATAGGGAAACAAACCCGAAGGCACAAACCCGAAGGTAACATACCCGAAGGAAACAAACCTGAAGGAGACATTCCGAAGACACTATCCCAAAGGAAACAAACCTGAAGGTGCAAACCCGAAGGCAACACACCCGAAGGCAACAAACCGTAGTGGTGAAGGTCCGAAGGCCCAGTACTGGACACCACTAACTGGCAGAATGCGTCATAACTCTCAGAAAGGAATCCGAAAAGTGGTAACATGAGTCCCATATCCACTCGTTCGCACTAAATGGTTTACTATCCGTTAGTTAATTTCACACTCAAAGCGGTACAACGTTTACCTCATCTCATCGGTAAACCAGACCAACAGGCCAAAACGATCAATCAAATAGGTCGGGGATTAATCGAAAAGACAAACGCATGGATTCATGGTCCGTGTTTTACCTAACCATTTAATCTCCCTTCCACTCCGCTCGAAGTGAGAAATTGTGTGTGTGCGTTTTAAATAAGATTTATAAACTAGAGAAGCAAGCTTTTAATACAATTTAAAAGATTATTTTATAAAAACCCGTGGATGAAGTCAAAAAGGAATCATCAAGGTCAAATATGCATAAACAACTAATTGGAATCGACGTAGATCGATAAAAGTTGGAATCACAAACAAATAGGCAAACAAGGCGAAACAGGAAAACAGGAGCAGGTCGGTTGACCGAACTCTGAGTTCGATCGACTAAAATAGGCCAGAAATGTTTCGGCTACAGCTTCGGTCGACCGGCCCAGAGGGTTCGGTCGGCCGAACTGCAATTTCTGCAATTCTTACCCTATTTCATCGAAGTGCAAACTCTCCCAATTCGCAACCGGTCAAGCATGGACGCTAGGGGATTACTCTCCTCGGCTACCTGGTCCTATTGGCTTCTCGATGCATCAACAAAAACATGTTCAAACATCAAAGATAGGATCTTTAAAGATTTGAACCCAAACACTAACAATTTGGATATTCACCACTTCAATCCAAACCAAAAGAAAGTGCACATGAATACGTGTTAGGAATTCATACCCAACAATCAAAGATAGTTATAGACAAAGATGTGAGATAAAAATCTCACCTTTTAACTCACAAACAAAGAAGAAGAAGCTCAAATGCAAAGAAAAGACCAACCACTCTCCACTTCAACTCTTTTAGCTCCAATCTAAGATCAAAACAAGTATTTTCCTAAGTTAGGTTTAGGAAACTTCTGAAATTGAAGGACAAAGAGTTGGAGAAGATGAAGAGAGGGCTTACCAATAGCTTCACTTTGATTTTGGAGCAAGAATTCAAGTTTGTAAGAAGAACTAAAGCTTGGAATTTCTAATTCTTCTTCTCTTCCCCATTTTTAGTTTTGAGCTTAAGTTTTATAAAATGAAATGAGTGAGTGGAGAGGAGAGGGGCTGAGTTAGGGTATTTAGTTAGCTAGTGGGCTGAACCCAACCCAAAACCCAACTAGAAAAAGAAGCAAAATTCAACTTACTCCAAACATATCAAAGTTTATACTCAAAAAGATCGCAAACGCCATTTTGAACTCAATGGAAGTGGTTTTGAGTCCTAAATCGGTAGTTTTCAAAAAGTAACATTTCAGATCCAAAAAAAATCCGACTAACGACGCTATATTTAAATAAAATATTTAAATATATAACCGTTAAATATGCGGGTTGTTGCAGAAGGTTTTATAACTAAAATGAAAATCTTTTAAATAATAAATAATGACGGTGAAATAGTTTTCAAATTTTGTTAAAAAAATATTTAGTTCGATGAGAAACAAAAATGTGATTGGAAACTGTTTTTCGAACTTTCGACATTTCATCTTTTAAACGCTGTTGAAATGTTGTAAGCCTTGTTTATATTTGAAAAAACATTTAGATGGTTAAGAATGTAAATTAGTTACTATATATTGGTATATACATATGTATATGTACTGAAGTATATACATGTATATACGAAAAGATGCCTTAGGAGACATGATTTGACACTTTGGCAACTCGAGTACAAAAGATGTTTAAACAAGTTTTCTTTGACATGGTGAGGAGGGACAAGGTGGAGGCTAAAATGGCGAGTGTGGTGGAGGGTGTTGAGATGGAAAAACAATGTGGAGGGTAAAGGACAAGGGATGTTTAAGTAATTCACATTTTCACGTGCTTATAAATAGCCTTTCATCTCTTTAAATTTTCCTCTTTTTACACCGATTAGATCTCTCTCATATCTTGTTCAATTGAAGTTATTATTTATTTCAAACCATGTCAAATTCCAATGTCAACAACTTTTATGTTGATCACTTCTTCAAATTTCGAGCATAGCTATATCAAAATATCAATTGTTTACAGAGTCTTTTTGGACCCAGAATTTCAAGTCTGAAATGGTCCTTCTTTTGACTATATCTTCTTCCAAACTAATCGAAATTGAGTGATCCTTTTCTAGAAAATGTAGAAAAAAGAATTTTCTAAAACTTCCCTCTTTACTAATTACCTTGTTAATGATTGTTTAGATTAACTAATCATTTTATTTAATGGATTAAATTTAATTATTCATTTTATTTAATGATGTTTAATTAATCATTTAGTAATGATGAATTAAAGTTAATTAATTAATTTCTAACAATTTTTTTAAATTAATAAATCTTTTTAATAAATGATTTTCAAAATTTATCAAATCATTTTAACTCTAATTAATCTTTCCTTTATTGATGTTTATTATTAATAATTCGTTTGTAAATGATGAGAATTATGTATTTATTTATTTAATTATATTTAGATTTATTAATTAATTGAATTATTGATGTTTTAATGGTATTTACCCTTTTCAATTAACGGTTGTTGGAGTTAATTAATCAACTTAATTTATGAAGTTTCGAAGTGAATTTATCAAGTTAACAAGATTGTTTTGACTTTGTTATTCATTTTAATTAATAATAATTAAGTATTTATTAATATAACTAATTATATTTTACTAATTAATTGAATTAATAAGGTTTAAAAGTGGTTTACCTTTTTTATTATTTAAAAACATTTAAAGTTCAAAAACCAAATTGTGTGATGACGTTTAAAGTTTATTAATCAAGGTAATAAGGATGTTTTAAGTTATTAAATCCTTTTTGAATCGATATTTTGAAGTTAGTGAACTCTTTTAATAAAGTATTTTAATGCTAATACTTGTAATGTGAGGCCTAACACAAATTCGGGTTTTTAAAAGAAAAAGTCTAATTAGTTTATGGAAATGAATTAATTTTGGTAAAGAGATTCAATTATATGGAAACGATTTTTTTGTATACTTAGCACTGAACTTTCGAAGAAGTAGACTTGTCGCTATTTAAAAAGTTAAGAATCATCGTGAGACATGACTTTGAGGTAACACTAACTTTACTTATCTGATATTATTGTTGACCCAAAAATAGTACAAGTTAGAATTCGATGAGTGGTGATAGTATAAAAGGCTTATTTTCCATATTCGACCGTTTTATATCTTCAACAGTTGGTTTCTCAACTATCGGTTACCTTAGTCTTCTTTGGTTTCATCATTTTAAGATGATATGTTACTCATTTAAGGTTTGCTATCCATTTTTGGAAATGACTAAACCTAAAGAACGAGTGGAAGCTAAACTATGTGAGGTTGCTCCCATTAGGGTAATATCATATCCACTCTAGATTTGGTTCGGATATTTGTACACCAGGATGTGAATTGGCGAGGTCCGCCTTGAACGTATCCGAGAGCCATCGGAGTTCTCTAGTATGTAGTCTAGAGGTATATTTTTGGTAAGGAGGTGCACCCTCCTGATCAATGTTGGAAAAAATTTCCTTTCCTTATTTGATTTGAACCTTCGAATTGTTTTTCTGTAATTGCAATAGGAAGACTCAAGCACTGTTTACGATGTTTAATTATAGGTTTTGTCCATTTATCAATTTTGGGCTATTATCTTGTTTATCCATTATGTCTAGTTTGGATTTTGTTCAAATTATTTTCATTCTTTTATGTCTGGATCTTTATATTATGTTTTCTCATCATCTATGTTTAGATTTGTTTCCTATTATTATTTTCCATTCTTATGTTTGGTTATTGTTTATGTAGGTAAAAACTTGTTCCACATTAGCGGCTTAATCCCACATATTATTGTTAAATACACTTCTTTTTGTTTAAGAGTTTTACTCATATCAGACAATTATGTCTGACCCGAGTTGTTTATTTCCTTAAACTCTCAGGTATTCAATTATTTTTGTAGTCCAAGAATAGCAGGTTTTCTTTGGAGCCTTTTGAAGATGATGATCGAGCAGGCGGCTCCTTAGTTATCTAGTTATTTATTTCCATTGTATGATTATGATGGTATAATTGGTATTTGAAAAATGTAAAGTTAGAATGTATTGCTGCAAATCTATTAGACATAGTACTTTTGTTTAACTCTGATAGCTCCATGTAAGGAGTAACCTTTTGTGTGATATCATTTTGTATTATATGTAACCATTCCGTCCTGAGGTATTTCTATTTTATTCTTTCTATAATTTATTTTACCCAAATACAACTTATTTTTTAGATGCTTGGGTAACGACACACAAATACCGAGGATTTATCAAGTACCTTTCCCAGGGATCAGAAAGGTAGGTTGTAACGACCCTAATTTTTGGTAACATTATTTACGATATTTAATTTTCTAAATTAAATAAAATAATATGATGGCTGGGAGATTAAGATTTGTAATTAATAGGGGCAGCCATGCCATGTTAATGAATAAATTAAAATGAGCTAACATGAATTAAAATAGATAAGGGTAATAGGTGAGGGCAAAGTTGGAATAAGAATATTCCTATACCCTAAACCCTTAGGAATTCATTCATACATTCATTTGCAATGTCAAACTAAACTAGAGGCTGACCACCATTAACAAGACAAGAGGAAGAAAAGCCAAGGAAGAAAATTAATCAAATCAAAGCTATACAAATCTCAAACTCCTTAATCTCAAAGCTAAGGTGAATAAGGACTACATCTCTTATTTTCTTCATTGTTTTCGGTTTTAAGGATAATCCGAATTTATTTGCAAGGTTATGCCATATTTTAAACGATTAAATGTTTATATATGCTTGTTGATGATTTATGCTAACTCATATAGGTTTTATGATATGTTTTAAACTGAAAACCCTATTTAGTGACATCCAAATGCCTTGTGATTTTAGATTTAGATCAAAAATGATATTTTAAAGATGGATTTCAATTTTAATAATTTTCTGAATTATTGTGGATTTTATGTTAATTTTCCAGTGAAGAAAATGATTATTTAGGTTTAAAATTATTTACGGCTAAAAAAGATGTTTTGGGTCTAAAATTGATGTATGTTAGAATACATTTAAAAAACAATTTTATGAAATTTTTTTAGAATTTTCCTAAGCATTTTAATGAATATATAAAATTATTTAAGGTATGGGACTTAATTTTTTTATATATTTATAAAAGGAGAAGGGGTATCTTGTAAATTATTCAAATTATTTATTTATGAAATATTGGCAGCCCTTTTAAAAAAGAAAATTAGCAACCAATAATATTTTGACAAGCAATGTAGGTTAGTTGAAAAGGATTTCTTTCAAAGTTAAAATAAGTTTTTACACGCTTTTAGCATGTTTCGCCACTTTCGACATCTTGGTTCTGACTTAGTAGTTCCACCATCATCACCATCGTAACCAATGCACATGGCATTAAATACTGGTGCACAACGAATTGGATATATGTGAAAAGTATTGGGTAGAAACTAGGGGTTTCGAAGGGGTCGAAGCGCTACTTTGCTTTCAAATGAAAATATGCTTACTTTGCTTTCGAAGGATATGCTTTCGAATTGGTTGGCTTCCAATTGGGTCAAATCGATTTAAGGAATGGTTTTGAATGGGTTGCGCCTTTGTTTTAAGTAAATGCTTTCAAAGCGTTCGAAACCTCTAGCTGCCGCTTTTCTACCTTTCAAAATTAATGGTTTCGGAAGGTATACTTTGTTTTAAAACCAAGCCACTTCTCCAATGCTTTTGGAAGGGTCGGTTTCGTCACCATCACTTCTTTACTTAGGAATAGCTTTCATAAGAGTGCTTTCGATTTAAATGTTTTAATCACCTTTTGCTTCGTTGAAGGTAGAACCCAAAGGTTTCGAAGGATTTAATTTGAAATGGTTTCGAAAGGTGTTTCCATATGTTTTAAATTGAATCCAAAAGCTTTCAAAATGTTTGCTGTTTATAAACGCTTTGATGATTTCGAAAGGTTTTAAAGAAAGGTTTCTAAAGTGTGGTTTCCTAGTTATTTCAAAAGGTTTAAAAGGAAAGGTTTTCCAACTGTTTAAAAAGGTTTGAATGGAAAGTTTTTCCAATGGTTTCGAAAGGCAATGTTTAAAGTTTTTAAAGAAGGATGTCTAAGGATTTTAAACCTTTCGAAGGAAAGGTTTTTCAATGGTTTCGAAAGGAAGATTGAATGGTTTCGAAAGGAATGTTTTGGTCCTTTGGCCTAGGTTATACAGGGGGTTTACTTAGTTCTGAAAGGGGTACTTTCAATAGTTTCGAAAGAGGCACTTTCAATGAATTCGAAAGGGGTACTTTCAATGGTTTCGAAAGATGTACTTTCAATGAATTCGAATAGGGTACTTTCAGAGATTTCAATGTTTTCATCAATAAAGTTTTGAGTAAAGTATATATAACAAGGCAAGATGGTTTTAAGTAAAGCATAGTACATTTTCCTTGCTTAAGTATGATTTAAAGGTTTAAATCAATTCGAGAAAAAATGTTTTCGAGGAAAATTTAAGCGAAGATTACCCTAAGTAAAATGACTCAAATATTTTACTACCAGATGGGACTAGTATAGCGTCGCGCCTTATACATTAGCTATTAACCCCAGCTAATTTAGTTCAAAATTCCAGTGTGTTGGGCTTTGTCACAGGTAAGACTAAAATGATGTTACACGCAGGAGGGAATATATTTGTACAGAAGTAGGTTATTGGTGAGCCCGCAAAACCATTTAGATCAGTTGACCTAGAGAAAGTAAGTTAGGGACAGACCATCCAGAAGAAAAGTGTGTAACAGGTATTAGATTATTTGTTTATGTTGTTTGGTAGGACCGAGTTAGCCAAACTAAACTATAATGTTCAGACAGATAGTTCATTTGTTACTCGACATGTATGTTCACATGATATTGCTTTACAGTTTTGGCCAGTTTTGGTTGTAGGATTATAATTTGAAAAAGATGTTTTTTAAAAGGATAATTAGTGAGGGGAAACCCATTCCACTAAGCGGCGTGATCTCACTTAATAATCGAGATGTATAGTATTATTCACTCTAGGATTTATGTCTGACTCGAAGTTTATGTTCTCCCCTTAAACTCTTAGATGCTCAAAATTAATTTGAGTAGGCCGAGAGTTAAGCATTTATAGGTTTTAGTAGGTTGGTGAATAAAGCTTCTAGAGACGAGCAGGTGGCTGATGGATAGCTATTTAGGAGTTGCTGTTTTGTTTTGTTTATTCCACTGTGTTGTATTAAGTAAGTTATGACTACATAGTACTCTGGTCAACTAAGGGGGCATCTTCATATGCTACTTTTGGTATATTTTATACTAATTATATTTGATCTGAACCTGGAAAACGAATGGGATTATGTAACTTGGATATGAAAATTTATTTTGAAATGTAATGAGAAATGTTGTTTTTGAAATATGTGATTTTATTTCATATTCAAGTGCTTTTGATAATATGGATACCATTAACATTACCGTATTTGGTTATCAAAAGTTAATACTATTGATGACTATAGAATTCGTAGCGCTTAGCTTCGGGCCTACAGATAGGGGATGTTACAACTTGGCATCGGAGCATATGTTTATGGAAAACTTTAAACTAAAATGATTTTGTAAACATAATCCTATGAAATTAGAGATAAGATCGGAGTATGGGATAATTATAGTAACGTACTTGTATTTGCTATATATAAGTATACACTGTATCTCTATTCTCCTATCTCTCTTAGGTTATTCTTCTATATCTCACGAGGCTTGAATAAAGATATGAATGTTAGAAGTGGAAGAGTGAATCTTAGAGGAAGCACCACCACAAATGGAAATGCTAGACTGAATACTAGAAGGAACTAAGGTCAGCCACAAGCTGGGAATGTTGGTGCTGGAGTCCCACAAGTGGATATAGGAGCTATGTATCAGTTTTTCATGAATATGATGCAAGCTGGAATTGCTGCTGGAGTGGTTGGAGGAAATGCTAGAATAGGAGTTTAGGAAGCTCCGGTAGTCAACAATTATTCTATTCTAAGTAGAGACCATGTTAGCTTAGAGGGATGCCATTTATTGAAATCGAGGATGCTATTGAGGTGGAGAGCTAGCTACTGCATTTTGAGTGAATCTTTGCAGACTTGGGGCTCAATGATGAGTAGAAGAAAAGGCTAGCTTCAAGCAAGCTTCATGGAGTAGCTTTATTCTGGTGGAATAGTATGACAGCTGGAGTGGATAAAAGACGATGACATGAGTTGAATTTAAGAGGAAATTCCAGGAGAGGTTCATGTCTGTGATGGCATAGTCTGCTTTTCTTAGAAAGTTTGTTGAGTTAGAGCTGGGAGAGATGTCTATGTTGTACTATTCTAGAAGATCTGAGGAGTTGGCTAGGTATGGGCATGCCACTGTGGATAATGTGATGAAGAGAAATGAGAATTTTATTAGGGGATTGAAGCCTGAGTTGGCAAGGGTTACATTACCTCATATCAGAGATCCTTGTGATGTTGTAGTAGGATGGATTTAAGACATGAGGAGATGCTTGCTTCTCTGGAGAAGAATAAGGCAAAGGAGGTCCTGGTGGGGCAGGGTTGGAAAAGGAAGTTCTTTCATAAAAAGGGTGGAGCCATGAAGAAAGGAAAGTCGAAGGTTGTTTGCTTCAACTGCGATAAGAATGGACAATTTGCTAATGAGTGTTATACTTGGAAGGCGACGGAAGTGATCAGGAAGAAGAACATTAGGTGCTTCAACTGCGATCAGATTGGTCATTATAAGAATCAATGCAAAAAACTTGCTAAGGATGGAAGGGGCAAAATATTTTCATTAGAGCATGCTGCATTAGGACAAATAGCTCAGGAGAAAGGGAAGGCAGTGTTGGGAGGTACACTTCAGATTCACGGTATGTCTGTTAGCTTTTTTTTTGATATTAGTGCATCACATTCTTCTATATCTCATTGTTTGGTAGATAAGCTTAACCTAGAACCCTTATATTTAGTTACTTCCTTATGGGTTGCAAATCTGATAGGAGGGTATGCGACACTTGGGATGAAGTATGATCACTTAGAGTTAGATTTGTTAGGTCATACCTCTATTTGCAGTTTGCATGTGTTTGGCTTTGTAGGATTCAGAATTATCTTGGATATGGACTGGTTAAGTAAGTATGATGCTAGAATATTTTTCCATGATATAAAAATATCACTTAGATACCTCGACTATAGTGGTCAAATTGTTTATACCGTAAAAAACCCTAGTTGTGGGGTGAACGCTTTGTTGGGTGTTTTGGAGTTGGAAGACGAGTTGAATCGAGTTTTTTTGGTTAGAGAATTCGCAGATTTTTTTTGAGCCTATAGTAGAATGGTCGTAGAAAACTCTCTGCTTTATTTTATAATTCCCCAAGATCCGTCGGTGGATCCTGTATCGGTGATATCTTAAAATCTGAATTATCTACAACTCCTGACGCTACCGCCATTAAAACTATCGATGGATCTGGTCGATCCACCAAAACAACTACCGCATTGAACCTGGTTAAGAAATCCTTGAGTGATTCTCCTACCCATTGCTTCACTAAGGTCAATGTCATCACATTCTTAGGTCTCCTATTGCAAACCTGGAACTGCTTCATGAATCTTTTGACTAATTTCTTCCATGTGCTAATAGAACCGCTTTCCAACTGTCTGAACCATAGAATTAGCACAGCTACATCCGTTAAGTACAGGGGAAACATCATGCCAGAACTTCTTCTGACGACTCCAGTACTTCCATGTGTAGTACATACCTCATCGCATGCATAGTATGATCCGATTTTCCCTTATAAGCTTCCAGTGTTGGTAGTTTGAATTCTGGTGGACTCCCAGCATTCTTGATATTTGGAGCGAATAGGCTTCTATTTAATCCCCTAGATCCCTGTTCACTTATCCTCCATGCATAGTTCACCTTATCATCTCTGCAACAATGTCATTATCTTCGAATAGTAGTCTCCTATCATCATGTCCAAGCTCCCTCAGAGTCTGCGAAGGAATTTTGGAATGTATTCCTCCAAATGGGCATCCAAATTCTGATTCGCACCAAGCTCCATGGGATCGATTGCAGGTCCTCCAACATCCCCCTAGCCTTTGGGGATCGGTGCTAATCCCTCTAGAATGGCACGGGACAGCCCCCGACTGCTCTATTATATCCTTTGTCTATTGTCTCCATTTTCATGTTCCTGGTTCTGCTTTTTAGCAATTCTTGCTGCTTCAACTCCTTGATTTTGTTCTCCAGCTTGCCCAATCCATTAGAGAAAATTCTTCATCATCTCTTCCTATCTTTTCAGCATCGTCCCCTACATATCATCCATCATTGTTTCCATCTTATCCCTGGTAATGTATATAGATGCTTAATTAGCTCCAGCACCTGAGGAAGCCTCCTGACTCCCTCCATGATGGCTCCTTTCTGGTAGCGCTCTCCTTGTTGTTTGCCCAGCCATTGCTTCCTATCCAAGTACCCAAGCTTCGAAATCAAAGCTCCTAGCTTCCAAATTCACGGATGCAAGTCTTCTCGGTGAAAACACCAAAATGTTGGCATTAAAGTTGGCCACCAGCACCTAATTGTGCAAAAACTCCAATATCCAACCCAATCATAGAAATATGAAGAGAAATAAATGAAGAACAAATTAAAAAATTTAGAAAGCAAGTAAAAGAAGACAAGATATATAGTGGTTCAGCTAACTCTGGCCTACATCTACTCCCAAACAATCATTTTTTATTATACTGAAGTTTGTTTGCAGTTACAATCCAAAATCCAAGAATAAAATTAATAGTGTGTAGCCTAGGTTGAAGATAAAGAGAAGAAGAAAGAAGATCCCTTTTCTAATGCCACAACTGCTATATTTATATGGGAAGACATGCACGGATTAGACATAAATTTTAGCAGAAGGTTCGATAGACCAAGATGAGGCTACCCAAAAATTTCCAGGTCTATTAGGGCCCATAATAGGGATTGGTACCGATCCCTATTTTGGTGTTCAAATAGGGTATGATCCTTTGAGGGTTCCTCTTGAAGTTAACTACATGCCCTTCAAATTTCGTGCCATTTCGACTTACGGTTTGTGAGATATCGTGTTTTCCGTGAAGTGGTGTTGTTTATATCCCGACTTCTGCCGATCCCTATGGAGGGATAAGTACCAATCCATCCAACTTCTTTCAAATTCCATGTGATTTCTATGGGAGCTTCTCCAGGTTTTATTATGCTTAGCCTTCAAGTTTCATGCCAATTGAATTAGTAGAGCTCGAGTTATCGATCGATCTTTATTGTAATATAGTGTTAAAGCTGATTATAACTGATCCCTATGGAAGGATAGGTACCGATTCATCCATATTGCTCCAAATTCTATGGGATCACCATGGAGTGTTCCACATGTTCTAATTAACTTGACCGCCAAGTTTCATGTCAATTGGATGTGTAGATGTTGAGATATTTATCGACCTTTGTTATAAAGTTAGGTTTAGCCAATTCCAAAGAGGGATAGGTACAGATCCCTCTTTCTTCATCCAAATGATATGCGATCCCTAAGGTTGGCTCCATAGGGTCCCCACATTTTGCTCCCAACGTTTCATATGCATCGGACTTGTAGATCTTGATATATTGATTGTTTTCCACAAGAATGCTCTTGTACTTTGAAGTATGCCGATCTCTCTTGTTAAAACCAATCTATGGTGATCCCTCTTATGCATTGAGCCATGTTTCATACTTTGAACATTTTTCCTTGCGTATAAATCAATTCCATTCAATCTCGACTTGATACTATTATCTGTACCTGATTTCTTTGCCCTACAATCATCGCTCTATACTCATCGACCTGGATAATCGTGAAGTCTATTGGGTTAAATCCGTCTTTATACCACCTTAGTAAAAGGTGGGTTAACAATAATAACCTAGCAAAAGCAAATAACCTAACAAAGATTATAAACCAAACATAAAAGGAGAAAATGAACAAAAAGTTAACTTTAATACTAATATTCTAATAAAGACTGAGAACTAAATAAATATAAGTGCACAAACAAAAACGAATGCAAATCTTTTTAATGTAGATTCAATGGCCGTACATACAGGATTTTCTTTATGAAAAATATTTATCCATCTTTATGGGGGTTTGTATTGGAAAAACTAGTGTTCTTTATAACAGAGGACAATCTCCACAGTTAAACTTGAGGTGCCTGTAAGATCTTCTTCATTTTTAATAAATATTTAAACACTTTTGTACATACATACAACTTATGTGTTGAATCGTTTGACAGTAAAATTGAAATAATTATAATGTAATAAGCTAAATAGCAGTGGTATATCACAATGCTTAAGGCAATGGTATTTCAATACGAGTATTAAGTCGAACATTGGGACACACACAAGCTTTCAAAACACATTCCAAAGAAGTGCATATATATTATCCATTGTCCACTAATTACCCATCTAAATTTATTTGAATACTTGAGATACCTGCTGTTGCGGTTGGACGAGTGCAAAAGGTTCCATAATAAAACATTGTATATTATATCAATCCACTCCCCAACCCTGTTTTTTAATATATTGGGAAAATAGATCCAATCATTCATTATAACCAGTTGAAGACAAAGGTTGAGTATGAACCTATTTAACTAATGCAAAATATTGTATTTCTGAAGTGGATTTTGAACGAAGTACTACAAATGAGTATTACAATACAACTAGCGTATGCACCATCAAGGTAATGGCATTCTTGAACTAAAAACATGTTTATTAATTACATTATTAACTCAACAATGACAGGATAAGATAGAGTTAATCCTTAAAAACTACAACTTCGATGAAATTTGCATGTGAAATCAAATATTTTTACAAAGTTCCCTTACATTTAACATATAGTATGTGTACAAATTAACATATACAGATTGAAATAGCAATCATGCAAATAAAATATCATCGTCAGTTTAATAGTACCGCATTGTATATAATGGTGTATAGTCAAATGTAAATAATAAAGACAGGTGGTTTCAGATTATTGCTACATACACTCAAATAAGATCAAATTGGTAACTTTCGAATATGTATATAAATCATACTTATTGACTGGAATATGCAGGCAATCACTAAACATTGACGTCTTATGTAAATTGTTCTATATGGAGCCAAAATACAAGCAACTGAAGCTTAATGTCTGAAAGTCTGAATGTATGAATCATCAAATTTAATACCAGAACAACTAAGGATAGCATAACATGCAAGGCAATGCATGTGTGAATGGAAAGCTAATCTGAGTTAATCATTGAAACGTTTAAAGTCATATGTAAATTGAATTCAACGCAAAGTCTAAATGCAAGAAAATGAAAGCATCTGAGGCTTAATCCCTAAGTACCTAAATGAATTAATCAATAAATTTAGTGCCTAACCAAGGATGGTACACTAACCGAAGACTAACAACATTATTCATATTCTTGTGTATTTTTGAAGTTGTGATGACCATGGCAAGGTAGCATAACTGGAGCTTAGCTCAGATGATTAAGACAAACTAGAATAGAAATTCGGATATGAACTGTGGCTATTTACCAGGCTAATCCATTAAATGAATCCATCCAAACTAATAGGCATACCAAATCGGATAAGAAACTATACAAAAAAGAATAAGCACCATACATATATACGTATATATAATATATATATATATATATATATATATATATATATATATATATGTGTGCATATATGCAAAAAAATACTAATCTAACAATAAAAAACATTGGACAAGCAACCATTATAATTAGAACTATGCAAGAACAATAGAAAGTAAAAATCAAACATATTACATAATATCCTAATAGAGGCTGATATCTTAATAAAGAGTATAAATCAAACATAGGACAAGCAAACGAACGAAAAATTTAACTAATAGACTAATACTCTAATAAAGACAAAGAACTAAAGGTAACCTTAGTCGGATTATCAATGGAAACTAAATTTATTATTATACTTTTCTTATTATTTGGATTGTTTTTGTTTTTTAAAGACTCAATACGAGATTTTTTTAAGAAACTCTTTAAAACTTAAATTTTTATTTAGTTTATAAATAGGATTTGAAATCCAATTTAAACTAAATAGAGAAATTACATTTAAATTGTCGAAACCAATATTAATACTATTAAAGATGCATTGGTTTATTTCAAACCAAATATACCACAATTGCGAAAATAATGTCGACTAAGAACCTATTATGAACCTCGTAAAAAAATCTAATATAATTCCAATATAACTCACAGTTAATTACGTAAAATTTGTAATAATATCAAATAGATTGAGAATTTTCACAAGACTAAATCTAGTTATATTACATTCAAAATACAAATGTGTGATATTTTCCATTTTATTATTATGAAAATAACATTTTTTATCGTTAAATGTATTTTTCTTTTTAAAAGTTATATAGTGTTTATTTCTCCTATAAAATTAGCCATATGTCTACTTTAGTTTTAAGAGGAACATTAGTTTTCTAAACGCATTTAAATGTTTCCAATTTGATTCTTGAAAAATTTATAAATTTATATAATGAGTGAGATCTATATCTTTTACTAATATGGCAATTCCATATTTTAATATATTTTTCATTACCAATAGAGCATAATTCTAATATAGCACACAACAAAGCAATTTAGGCTAAAGTGGTACCTGTACACGTAAGATTAAAACTAAATTTCCATGGAAAATTTTAACTAGGCCTATAATATTAGAAATTAGTATGTTTTTAAAATTGCAAATATCATATAACTCTCAAAATTCCATTTTAAGTGGAATAATTGATATCCAACATTCATGCCAAAAAGAAGTGTTGTTAGTAGAATGTACAACATTATTAATTCCTAGATTATAAGTATCAAAATTTAAAATTATCGATTTCCAAAAATGTGACATTATATTAACATTATTAATAGATGTATGGTATAAGTTAAAAGTACCTACATGCCAATGATTCGATATTATTTCTTTCCATTAATTTTTTTAAGTATTTCGTTAAATTTCCATAACCATTTTCCTAATAAGGATATATTTAAGTAAATTTATAATTCCTAAACCCCTCATTTTTAGACATACAGACCATATCCCAATTAACAAGACATTTAAAGCTACTATCTGGATTGTTCCACTCCATAAAAAATCTCTCCTAGTTTTATCAATTTTATCAATTACCCATTTAGGAAAAAGTTAAAACTATATCCAATAAATGGGTAATGTAGATAAAACTGAGTTAATAAGAATAGGACTACCTGCTCTCAAAAGGTATTTACCATTCCATTTGGACAATCATTTATTAATTTATCATTGACGGTATTCCAATCATCATATTTAAGTTTTTGATGTTTAATTAAAAAACCTAAATATTCTGTAGAAAATTTCATCATTTGACAATATAAAGCGCATGCAAGTTGATTTTCTATATTACCTATGATATTTAAAATTAAAATTGAGATTTTATCAAAATAAATCTTTCAAAGCTATATAAAATAAATTTAAGTGTAATAATATGTTTAGGCAAATGGGATGTAAAAATCATAGTATCATTTGGAATTGGAGAACAAAAAGATCATTACTAGTGATCTTATTACCTATCGCATCTAATATCCTATTACTAATCACCAATGTGATAATTCTAGAAAAAAATGTCAGCAGCTAAGTTAAACAATAGAGGTGGTAATGGATCACCTTACCTAAGACCACTTTTAGATTGAATTTTACTTCCTAATATGCCATTAACCAAAATACTAGAATTACCGGTTTTAAACAATGACATAATCCACCCTACTCATCTAATACTAAAACCTTAGTTACTAATAATTCTTTGAGAAAGGCCCAACCAATCGAGTCGAAAGCTTTAGTAAATTCATGTTTTAAAAGCGCACAAGTGATATTATTTTTGACAACAGTAATTATTGTATTCTTAAACTACTGCTACCTCATTCACAGAAATTCTACCCTTAACAAAAGCTGTTTGAGTAATATCTATTAACACATTCGTTTAGTATTTAACCTATTAGTAAAACCTTAGAAATAAATTTAAAAGAACAATTTAATAATGAAATAGTCCTAAAATCTTTTATTTGGTTAGCATCTAATTTCTTATGTAATAAAATAATGTTTGCAAAATTAAACTTACCTAGTTGTGGCGATCCATCATAAAATTCATTGAACATTTTAATTATATAATCTTTTAACTTTCCTAAAAACTTTCATTGAATAAACTGGAAAATCCATCTGGACTCGGAGTTTTATCTTTAGGCAAATCCTTAATATCCTTCAAAATTTCCTCTTCATCGAATGGATCATCTAATCCTACTAAATCAATCGCAGTATCTTCGGTATAAAGCAAATCTCAATTAGCTTTAATTTTGTGTTTATTGTGGTACTAAAAATTTCTCTATAATATCTAGTAAATTCATTATTAAGTCCTGCTCGGTCAAAAATCTCAATATTATTAATTAATGGCATTACCATGTTTTTTACCATTTGCTACTTTATGAGAAAAATTAGTATCCATATCACCATCATCCATCCATTAAAATGTAGATCTTTATTTCCACATCACTTTTTCTTGCATGATAATTTTTCTTATTCTTCTCTCAAATTTGATAGCATATTTTTTTCTGAAATATTCAAATATCTTAATTCATCAATTTCATTTAAATTAAGATTTCATTAAATAGATTTTCTTTTTTAATTCTAATGTTCGAAGACATCTTTACTCCATTCCTTAAGAAATAACCTTAAATCTCTTAATTTACTAACCAACAATTTAGCTATGTTACTTGAGAATCCATAATTGTAATTATTCATAGAAAGCTATTTTTTCAACTAAGTTTTGAAAATTATTTTCTAACAACCACATCTTTTCAAATCTAAAAATTATATTTCCAATATTTGGTTAGAACAGGAAAGAATAATTGAGCAATGATCAGAATAAATATTCGAAAGACCCACAACCTTACAAGTGGAAAATTTGTCTTCTATTTCATTACTTATAAAATAATCTGTCTTACAACGCCATCGATAGATTATCTCTATAGTCAGACCAAGTAAATTGTCTATTACTTAATTCTATCTTAATTAATTGATAATAAACTACTCAATCTCTTCCATTACACCAAAATCCCCTTCCCTAGGAGATCTTTCACCCAAAAATCTAAACACATTAAAGCCACCCCCTATAATCCATGGTCCTTGAGCGAATGATCTAAATTCTAATCACATATTCCATAAAACCCCATGATCTATCTTGGAGTTTAGTCTATAAACGTTTATAATATTTAAAATAGAATCATCTCTAATGTCAAAAAATATCAAATGAATCGAATAATCTTTAATAATAGATTGTAATTGTCTAACAACAATTACCTTTCCAACCTTATATTAATCCACCTAGACTACCCTTAGTTGCAAGAGATGAACAATAATTAATATAAAGATCTCCAAGGGACCTATAAGTACGATAATCAGGATGCTCTATTTAAGTTTCTTATAATGATATTATATCGATATTATATCTTTGAGAAAAGATTTAATTTTACTACACATATCTAAATCATGTAAACCTCTTACATTTCAACTAATGAATCTCATAAACCAAGCGTTTTACCCATTCTAATTCCTTACTTTTAATATAATCAAAGGCTAACTGACTACCATTAAAAATAAGTCCTCAATTCTTTGCTAAGAAATGAATATCATTAGTGGATAAATTTTTCAAAGCACATAAGCAATATGTACTACCTATAAGAAATTCTATACCAGGGCTAGAGCTATTAGAAGCTCTGGTATCAACTATACGAAGACAAGCACTCCTCCTCACCAATCTATGCTCTATCAAGCTAGAACCAACCACTCTATGCTTATCAAAATTAGTTGTAATACACCTTATACTAACAATTTTATCCTATTTTTCCTCTTTCCAAAGTTATCAGGTTTTCTACTATTATTTGCCTTTACTGAAAAACTCAAACCTACCACTTTATGATTTGCCTTTAACCCACTTTCACATTCAACCTCATTCGATCCTCTTGCATTATAACAAACCCTCTCTAATCATTCAATCCAATTCAAGTAGATAATAATTTGTTTATTATTAAAGAAAATTTCTTAACTTGATTCATCGACATCATCCATATTTACAGTAGCTTGAAAACTCAACTACCGATGTCCAGATTTTACAACAAAATTTAGTTACATACAAGGTGAAACCAAAGAATCATATTCATTCGTGTTCCCTTGTAACAACTCTTCAACATCAGACTTGATAATAGAATCTTGAAATCGTATATGCATCTGACCTAAATTACACAACCCTCTAATTCATCAGCACTTCTAAACCAGGTAAGATCATAGAAGCACACATGATCAAATACCCATAAATCATATATACACTAATATAAATTCTCCTTGTACATTTGCAGCAAGAGAATGATCACTGGTTTGAGAAATCACATATACATTATCAGACCAACAAATCAAATCTTTATCGTCCCTTTCATGCAATACAACCAATTTGATATCGGCCATGTATACCACTTCCTCCACCAAAACTCTAGCCATAACAACATTATCACCCATATTACCTTTTGATGTATCTTTGTGCACATTAAATTTACCCTTATGCACGTTGGCTGTATTACAAAACACAAAATTATCTGATACAACATTGACCATATTTGATGCAATATCTTTTCAATAAACACATTCAATCACCACATTATCACTCAAGCAACTATCTCTGACACTACCTATTATGAATGAGATATTCGACCCTCGAAAATCGATATTAATTATAAGGGTTGCCTTTCTTGCACCAAAATACGAGCCATTAGGGGTAGAAGAAAAGAAAGACAAGAAGAAACTACACAATCACAGAATCTCACCACAAATCAGAACAACATATAACATATAACATAGGATATTATATTGTTATTACCAGAATAATAATGCATCAGAGTTCATTACATTACAACTTCAACTGGACAGTTATAACTATCTGCCCATGCAAAATACATAAATCATACATAAAACACAGTGGAATCAGATAATAATTAGCTAATGATGAAGCCACCTACTCCAACTCCTTCATAATGCTTCCGTAAGCAACTTGGATCACTGGCTACTAATAATATTTGAGTACCCAAGAGTTTTAGGAAAAGAATATAAAACTGCAAGTCAGTCATGCTTCTGGTGTGAGTAAACTCAGAAAACTTGATTTTAACTTTTATAAAATAGGTTAAAAATCAAAGGTGTCTCGTAAGACCACGCCACACATAAAATATGGACATGTTTTTACCTTACAATAACCAAAATATTTTATATAGAAACCCAGTGATATTATCATAATATCTAGGATTTTTAGTAAATAATGGATAGCCGAAATTGTTATATTAATTAGATTTCAGCATAATATTTATACAACTAAGACAGACAACACTTATTGGCAAATGGATTTCATATAAGACCAGGTAAGGGACTACCTTCCAAAGGTGTATCTATAGATAAAATATACCAGGGGTCTAACAAGAACATCATATACCCTTGCTACACAAAATTGGCCTACCAATTGACTAATAGTACCAAATACATCACTACCACATTTGGGATCAGCAACCATACGGAGCATACAAAAATGGATCGAATATCGATTCTTGATATGGTGATGACATACTCTGATGGGTGCAACCCAAATAGCCCTGTTGAATACCCTATTTTGGTCATTTTGGGTTGATGAGGCCTGATATTATGTTTACCTTTACTAAAGCACTGCCATTTAGAATGATACATCGCCTTCCATATGCTGGCACAATGTTAGCATTCATACAAGTCATTCAAGAGATGAACGAACCAAAGGCACTATTTTCACTACACCCATTTTAGAATCACCCTCAGAGTTAGTAGCAAGTAGCTTTTATGCTTCAAAGTCTTTATCTTGGACATTGCCTTTACTATTTCTAATTTGAACGTTTACGTTAGTTCGAAGTGGTTTTCGAGTAACAACTAATATCTGTTCCCAGTGTGTCAAAACCAACGTTCAATAATTTTAAAGGGTCAAGTTGTTTATAGTGGATTGTTCCACAACCAGGGTTTAAAGATTTAAAAATGACTTTACGTTCCATGTTCTTAGATTATCATGAATTGCTTATTGAAACTAACCCCCTATATTCATCACGTTCCTGAAGTGCGGTATCTGTGATAAGTACAAGTCAATTTACTTTCAATAAAATGCGTCAACGTTTTATTAAAACTACCTTAATTCATTTGGCTACTTAATAGCATGGAAAAGAGATCCTTTGGTTTAAAACAATTTACTTAAATAAGAAAATTGGTTAAAAATAATTACCCGATAGAGTTTTAAAAGAAACTTTAAAATAAATAAACATTAATTAAACCATAAGTTTAAAACTCAATTAAACCTTAATTAATCTTTAATTAAATAAAAATTAAATCATTAATAATCCTAATATTATATATAATTAAGTCTTAATTATATTTGAATTAAATAACATTTATTTAATAAATTTAAGTGTATAATTAACCTTTTATTATGTAGTAATTAATTAAAAAATTAACTCTAATTAAAATAAATCAACTTGGTTAAATAAAATTGATTTTCTTTTAACTTAATTAATCATTATCTAAAACTTAATTAAAAATAATTAACTTGATAAATAATTCTTAAACTCTAGCCTAATTACTAAATAAAATAATTAATAATAATTTCCTTAAATGATAATATTAAATAAAGTATTAAATAATTAAAACTTAAACTTTTGACTTGCTTAATTACTTATGAACTGAGTTTTCAAAACATCCAAAAGAAATTTTAAAATTTGAAATCGTGAAATTTCTCAAACTACATCTATAGCGACTATCGCTATAAGCATAGTTCGATAGAATTCATTTCCAGGCAAAATCTTCACTTTAACTCTAGCTATAACATATTTGAAAACATAAATGGAAATGTTCTGAAAACTTAAAACAAAGGTGAAAACTTGGAAAACATTTTCAAAATCCAAAACTAGAAAAAAGCTTTTCGTTTTCAAATCGTGTCTCAAGTCCTTTGCGACTTTTCAATGTGTTAACTTCACAACAAATTCATCACGTACACTTAGTTTTGGTTTCATAAACATACTATCACTATATCATAACCAACCAATCGCATATCCATATCTAAACATATTATTCAACTACCAAATAAAAAATCCAAGATCAAACATAATCATATGATATTAGAATGACATGATAATTCAATAAAACGACCATTATATTTTATAACATATAGTTACTAAAAAATAAAGTTAATATCTTTTCCAAAAACAAAAGTTTAACTCACTGAAATTTTTCTAAACCCAAGCGAACTTTCTCCAAAACTTGAAAATACTTTAGAAATATTGCAAAAATTAACTTTTGGTTGCTCGGACACTTGAAATGGCTCGACAAAGTGGACTTTGGGCTCGGCCTAGGCCTTGTTAGGCACGACTATGACTAATTTGGGCTAGGCCATATGGTTTTAGGGTGGGTGTTTGCTTATAGTTTAGAGGAGAGGTGTTGTAGAAGATGTAGAAGCCATTTTGTGGATTAAAGAGGAGATTTTTGGCAAATTAAGTGGATTTTCGCACTTTGAAAATTATGAAGAGAAGGCCAAGGATATTTAGCTCAAGCTTTCAGGATTTTGAAATGAAGAACAAGATTGTAAACATGAGAACGGGAAGATAAGGAGGTATATATTAGTTTTGGGAATTAATAAAAAATATAAGTGTTTATATTAAAATATATGTATGCATGCATTACCATACCTCCCCCCCCCCCTCAAATCCGTCTTCTCTATTACCCTTCCCCCTATCCTGCACTATTCAAGCCATGTCCTAAGTACTTGTGTTGAAAAAAATAATATGTTATGTATATATAGTTTTATGGAATAAAATTTTATTTTAACTTATATGTTTATATGCATAAGAGAGCTAATGTGTCCATGCACATATGCTTCTACACACCATATTAAAATGGTTTATATTGTGTGCATGTATTTTCACAATAGTGCTATAACATTTTAATTAACTTTTACCCAATGAAAAATCAATATTTAGGAAAATAATTTCTGGTCATGTTTTTTTATTTCTCTATAAACTATATATATTGGTAAAAAAATTTGAAAACAATTTTATCATCATCGGTTATTATTTAAAATAGTTTTATTTGTTAATAAAAATTTATTTATTAATTATTAAAAATAAAATTGAATCATTTAAATACCGATTAAATTCTGGGTTGTTGCATTGTCCCTTCCTTCAAAAAAATTCGTCCCAAAATTACATATCAAGAATACAATTCAAAATACACAAAAGCTATATATTCATATCATATAACACATACAAAGACATGTACTAAGCATCCATAGCCAAAAAACATACACCATCTCCCAAGTCGGGATAGGCTTCTTTCATACGATCCACCGTCTCCAAAGTGCAGTCTCTTGGATCCTCATTCCACTGTATCTTAACTAGTCACACCACCTTGTTACGCAATTTCTTATCATCCTAATCTACAACATAAACTGCATGTCTAATCGCTGTAAGGTTCGATACTGTTTCCAATTCCTCTTGAACCGATGGCTCCACAATCAAAAATGGATCATGAACATATTTCCTCAAATGAGACACGTGGGACATATTATGAACACCCGCCAATCTCTCTGGTAACTCGACCCTATAAGCAAGTGATCCGATCCTCTCAAGGATACGAAAAGGTCCAACATACCTTGGGGATAACTTACCATCTTTACCAAATCTAACAGCTCCTTTTATGGGTGAAATCATCACGAACACTAAGTCTCCAACCTTAAATTCCAAATCTCTTCGCTCTTGCCCACATAACTCTTTTGGCGGTCTTGAGCCTCCTTCATCCTTTTCTTAATCACCATAAATTTTTCGGTAGCCTCTCGGGTCATGTCCGGTCCAAGAACTAATCTATTTCTCGTCTCAACCCAACATACCGTGACTTGAACGGTTTTCCATATAGGGCTTCATACGGTGCCATTTCAGTGCATGTTTGGAAACTATTATTATAGAAGAACTCAACAAATGCAAATGATCCTACCATGATCCATCAAAATCCAAAGTACATACTCTCAAGGGATCCACTAGAATCTGATAAACCTGCTCTGTTTGTTTGGAGGTGATATGTTATGGTTAATCTCAACTTTGTTCCAAGGATTGTTTACAGTGCTCCCCAAAATTAACTAGTAAATATGGGATCTCGATCACTTACAATAATTAAAGAAACTCCATGCAACCTGGCTATCTCTCTTATAAAATCTTTAGCTAAAGAAATAACAGTCCTCATTTGTTTCACCGAAATAAAATGTGTGCTCTTCATTAGCCGATCACCAATAACCTACACTCCTTCATTTCCTTTTCTTTATCTGGGTAAACCATCGATAAAATCCATTGATATCATTTCCCATTTCCAATTGGGTAGTTCCAAAGGTTGTAATAATCAACCGTAATTAGATGAACACCTTTGATTTGCTGACGACACGAACACCTGCTAACAACGAAAGAGATGTCTCTCTTCATTCCCTTTCACCAAAACATCTATTTCATATCCCTATGCATCTTTGAGACACCTGGATGGATACTCAACTTAGAACGATGGTATTTTGACAAAATCTATTGCCTAAGACTGTTGACATTCGGTATATAAATTCATCCATTCATCCTCAAAACTCCTCGGTTATCAATCTTCAAACTTATATAATGCCCCTCCTCAACCTTCCTGATGATCGCCACTTAGCTTCTATCATCTCTTTGCTTGCTCACTATTTTCTCTAGGAGAGTTGGTGTAGCTTCCAAAAGATTCAAAACGGCATTCTTGCTCAAGGCATCTGCCACCACATTAGCCATCCCTAGCATATAAAGCATATCCAAGTCATAAGCTGCTAAAAACTACATCCATCTCTTTTGCCTTAGGTTCAGATCCTTCTAAGTAAAAAATACTCTAGGGATTTATTATCCATGAAGAGAATCTCTAAAGATTAGAAAGAAACTAAGAGGAATAGAAGGATCCTTACCTAGTAAGTAGTGTCTTCACATTTTCATTGCAAAGACAACATCTAGCAACTCCAGGACCTGCGTAGCATAGTTCTTCTCATAAGGCTTCAACTGCCTGCTTACAATGCAATCACTTTACCATGCTGCATAAGAATAGCACCAAGTTCTACTCCACAAGCATCTGGGTAAAACTTGAATCCACCACTTCCATCTGGAATAGCTAAAATTGATGCATTGGTCAATCCCTTCTTTAATTCCAAAAATGCTTCAAGCTTGGGAGTCACATAAACTTCTCCTCCATCTTTGTAGTCAAATAGGTGGAAATCTTAGAATAATCTTAAATAAACCTCCTAACCAAACCTAAGAAACTATGAACCTCGGTAAGAGTCTATGGTCGCTTCCATTTCGGAACATCTTCTACCTTTACCGGGTCCATTGAAATACCTTCTCCTTTCACAATATGTCCTGAGGATCCTACCTTTGATTTCCAATAATGGCATATAGAAAATTTTGCCTTTAGTACATGCCTCCTTAATGTCTCCAACATAACTTCCAAATGATGATTATGCTCTTCCTCAAATTTGGAGTAGATAAGGTTGTCGTCGATGAAAACTAACACAAACTTATTAAGAACATCTCGGAAAACACGGTTTATAAGTCTACAAAATATGCCGTTGGTTAGCCTGGAAGGCATAATCAACCACTCAAAGAAACAGTCAAGGCCTCTAAAAGCAGTTAATGGTATACTATCTTCAGCAACCCTCAATTGGTGAAATCCCGTAGTTAGATCTATCTGAGAAAATACAATAGCTCCATGAAGTTGATCAAAAAGATCATCAATGTGGGGTAAGGGATAGTTATTCCTAATGATCAGCTTATTTAACTCCATATAATCCATGCCACAACCTTAAAGATCCATTCGACGTAGTTGTAAACATTACAGTAGACCCCCAACTCAAAGGACCGGGTCTAATCAATCTCTTCTTAGTAGGTCCTTCGTTTGACTTAACCAACTCCTCTCTCTCCCTCGGAGCCATCCTTCGCTTAGGTTGAATAACAGGTTTTGCACCAGGGACCAAATCAATGCGAAATTCTATCTCTAGATGTAGGGGTAAACTTTTAACTTCTTTGAATACATCAGAATTATTTTTAACAACTTCAATAGAACATAAACTCTCCTGGGATTCTTCTAGGGCATACAAGAAATTACACATATGTATACCAAGTTCCTTACACGATACCTTAGCTTTCCTTCCTATATCAGTCACTAAACATACCATTCTCTTATTACATTTTAAGACAGCCTTATACTTTGATAACCAATGCATACCAAGAATAATGTCAATTCCTTTAAAGTCCAAGACATATGGGTCGTAAGAAAAGTAATGGGAAAGATAGGAAATTGGCACATTCTTACAGATCCTATGCAAATGGATTACCTCGCCTATAGGTTCGACACACACATATAGTTTTCTACAGTACTAGGAATAATATGAAATTTACCTATTGATTCACAAGAGATAAAACTATGAGAGGCACCGATATTAAATAATGCTTGAACAAAAATACCATCAATCAATAAGGTATCTTGAAGGACAACTTTTCCCTTTACATCCGTTTTTGTAGACGGTTCACTCTCAATGGCTTATACCTTGGGCTACTGCACCTTCTTTGTGAGTGCACAGTCCTTTACCATATGCCTGGGCTGGTAGCAATTAAAACAAAGAGTCTTCTGGGCCATTGAGGAGATAGGTCCACTTTGTTGCTGCTGTTGCTGCTGCATTCCATAATTCTTGGAAAACTTTACGATGTAGCCCTTCTATTGACATTTGTGGCAAAAAAAATCCTTAAAAAGATTCCTTTGAGCTCCACCGCTAGTCTTTATGTTTCTCTGGTTCTTCCAATTAGGATTGAACTTCCACTTGTTAGAACCACCTCAATTAGTATTTCCACTAGGTGCTACTAGAATAGGTTTCTCATTTCCAAGTCCTCGTACCTCAGAGCTATATCAACTAAAGCCACAAAAGTACCTTTGATATGATCAGCCACTTTCTCCTGGTACTCTTCCCTCATACCCAAAAAAACATCTCATTTTTCTTTAATGGTGTGTTAATCAATTCTGGCTTACAACAAGATAGCACATTGAACTTCATCTCACATTCTCTATAAGCAGATCCCCCTATTTCAAGTCAAGTTGCAGTACATCCTTGTCCTTCCTATTGTTGGCAAGAATTGGTCTTCAAAAACTTCCTTAAATCAGGCCCTCGAAAACTTTTCCTCGGGGACATATGCAGTAAAGGAGTCCCACTAAGTTGTTTCTCCCTCTTGAAGTTGCCATGCTACTAAAAACATTTTATGTTCATCAGATAAACCAAAATCTTTAAAAATCTTTTCACAAGACTGCAACCAAGCTTGCATTTTCATGATATACTTAGTTCCTTTGAATAGTTTCCCTCCTAGATTGGTGAAATCCTTACATAAGGTTGCTAATTTCACTCTTGGCTAATCTGGTGCTGCCTCTTCGACAATCCGAACTCCTCTAGGGTTTGCGGTTCGACCATATGTAGTTGTAGTGCTACCGACTCCCCTACCTCGTCTTCCTCTATTATTCAAGTCTTACGACCTGGACATAGTAAGTTAATTCTTAAAATATTTGGACGAGATAAACCTTAACAGAAGGGTACTAATCAAACTTATCAAGCTGATCCATCGACCAAAGATATATATATATATATATATATATATATACACACATATATATATATATACATATAAAAATTACAAATATGCACTCTCAAAGTTGACCCTAACCCAAAGCCTAGGTGTTCGCTTAATCTAGGCTCTGATACCGAAATTGTAACGACCGCCTTTCTTGCATCGAAAGATGAGCTATTCGGGGTAGAAGAAAAGAAAAGATAAGAAGAAACTACACAATCATAGAACCTCACCATGGTTCAGAACAACATATAATAGATAACATAGGATATTACCTTGTCATTACCATAAAAATAATACATAAAATTTTATTATATTACAACTTCAAGTGGACAATTATAACTATCTTCCTATACAAAATACATAGATCATATATAAAACATAGGGGAATAAGATAATAATTAGCTAACTATGAAACCACCTGCCCTAACTCCTTTAAAATATTTCTGCAAGCAACCTGCATCACCGGCTACTCATAAATTTTGAGTACCCAATAGTTTTAAGAAAAGAAAAGTAAACTCTAGGTCAGATATGGGTCTGGTGGGAGCAAACTCAAACAACTTAATTTTTTTTCCTTTATAAAACACATTGAAAATCAAAAGTATCTCGTAAGACCATGCCACACATAAACACGAACAGGTTTTCACCTTACGATAACCAAAACATTTTATATAGAAATCAAGTGATATTATCATAATGTCTAGGATTTTCAAGTAAATAATGAACATAGCCGAAATTGTTACATTAATTAAATTCGAGCATAATAGGTATACAACTAAGACCGATGGCACTTGTTAGGAAATGGATTCTATACATGACCAGGTAAGGAACTACCTTTGGAGGTGCATCTCTAGATAAAATACACATGGGGTCTTACGAGAACATCTTGTACGCCAGCTATATAGAACCGGCCACCATGACTTGGCTAGTAGTACCGAATACATCAACACCATGGTTGGGATTAGCAACCGCACCGAAGCATACAAAAGCGGATCAAATATCTATTCTAAATATGGTGATGACACACCAGGATAGGCACAACCCATATATCCCCACTTCATATCTTGTTTTGGTCATTTTCGATTGATGAGGCCTGAGACTATGTTTATCATTACTAAAGCACTGCCACTTAGAATGCTACATCGTCTTGCATATGTTGACACAATGCTAGCATTCATCCATACAAGTCGTTTAGGAGATGAACGAATCGAAGGCACTATTTCCACTATACCTGTTTTGGAATCACCCTCTAGGTTACCAACAAATAGCCCTTACACTTCAAAGAGTTTATCTTGGAACTTTCCATTGCTATTTCCAATTCGATCATTTATGTTAGTTCAAAGTGATTTTCAAATAATAACTAATATCCGATCCCAGTTTATTCGATAATTTTAAACGGTCAAGTTGTTTATAGTGGACTATTCTACTACCAGGGTGTAAATATTTACATTACATTCCATATGCTTAGATTGTCATGATCCACTTATCGAAACCCCTTTGTATTCATCAAGATCCCAAAGTGCGGTATTTGTGATAAGTCCAAGTCAATTTACTTTTAACAAAATGCATCAACATTTTAATACAACTACTTTAATTCATTATCTACTTAATAGCATGGAAAAGAGATCCTTTGGTTTAAATTTTTTTACTTAAATAAGAAAATAGGTTAAAAAGAAATAACTGATAGAGTTGTAAAAGAAATTTTAAAGTAAATAAACTTCAATCAAATCATAATTTTAAAACTCAATTAAACCTTAATTAATCTTTAGTTATATCATTAATAATCATAATTTTATTTATAACTATACCTTAATTATTCTTAAATTAAATAACATTTATTTAGGAAATTAAACATTTTTAAGTGGATAGCTAACCTTTTATTATATAATGATTAATTAAATAATTAACTCTAATTAAAATAAATAAACTTGATTAAATAAAAATTAATTTTCTTTTATCTTAATTAACCATTATTAAAACTTACTTAAATAAAAAATTAGTTTGATAAATAATTCCTTAAACTCTAGCCTAATTGCTTAATAAAATAATTAAACAATAATTTCCCTAGTTAATAAGTTTATTAAATAAAGTATTAAATAGTTAAAACTTAAACTATTGACTTGCTAATTTATTTCTGAAATGAGTTTTCAAAAACAATCCAAAAGAACACACTTTAAAACTTGAAATCGTGAACTTTCGCGAACTGCATCCATAGTGACTATCGTTACGAGCATGGTTCACTAGAATTGACTTCTAGGTGAAAATTTCATTTAATTCTAGCTATAACATATTTGAAAACACAAATGAAAAGGTTTTGAAAACTTAAAAAATGGTGAAAATCTAGAAAACATTTTCAAAACCTAAAACTAGAAAAAAAAAGGTTTTCGTTTTCAAATTGGGTCTCAAGTTCTTTGCGACTTTCCAATGTGCTAACTTCACAACAAACCCATCACGTACACTTGGTTTTGGTGTCATAACATAATACCATCATATCATAACTAACCAATCACATACCCATATCCAAACATATTATTCAACCATTAAATCACAAATCCAATCTCAAACACAATCATATTATCATCTGCTAAACATTTGTACAATTCAACACAACAACCATGATATATTTTACAACATATAGTTCATCAAAAATCAAGTTAATTTGTTTTCCAAAAAACAAAAGTTTAACTCACTGAAACTTTTCTAAATCAAACCGAACTTTTGCCAAAACTTGAAAATACTTCAAAAATTTCGCAAAAATTGAATTTTTGGTTGCTCAAACAGTGAAATGGCTTAGTCAAGTGGACTTTGGGCTTGGTCTTGGCCTTGTTGGGCACATTCATGATTGTTTAGGCTCAACCATGTGGTTTTGGGCGAGTGATTGCTTGTAGTTTAGAAAAGAGGTGTTGTAGAAGATGTAGAAGCAATTTTGTGGATTAAAGAGGAGATATTTGGCTAAATTAAGTGGATTTTCTCACTTTGAAAATTATGAAGAGGAGGCCATGGATGTTTAGCTTAAGCTTTTATGCATCTGAAATGAAAAAGGAGGTTGTAAACATGAGAACATGAAGATAAGGAGGTATATATAGGCTTAGGGAATTAATAAAAAATATATAAGTGTTTATATTAAAATATATGTATGTATGCATTACCATACTCCTCCCCCCTCAAACCCATCCTCTCCAGTACCTTCCCTTCTCTCTTGCACTATTCAAGCCATGTCCTAAGTACTTATGTTGAAAAGTATATTTTTGAATATGTTATGTATATATATTTTTATTAAATAAAATTTAGTTTGAACTTATATGTTTATATGCATAAGATAACTACTGTGTACATGCATATGTACATGTACACACCATGTTAAAATGGTTTATAAGTGTATATGTATGTTTACGATAGTGCTATAATATTTTAATTAACTTTAAACCTATGAAAAATTGATATTTTGGAAAATAATTTCCGGTCACATTTTCTATTTCTCTATGAACTATATGTATTTGTAAACAAATTTTGAAAATAATTTTATCATCATTAGTTATTATTTAAAATAGTTTTATTTGTTAATAAAAATCCATTTATTAATTATTTAAAATTAGATTAAATATTCATTTAAATAGCGATTGAGTTCTGGGTCGTTACACTAATAAGCCCACTGTATTGCGTGATGAGCATTCAAGTACCGGAAAAACCGATTGTTAAGTGTACAAGAAAATAAAGACAGAACCGAATCTCACATGAATGGAATAATTTATAATATCAGTAATCTTTACAACGAAATGTTTGAAATACATATATCAGAGTCTAACCTAAGCTCAGCCTGGACAGTTATGAACACCTGTCCATGCAAATGCTGAAAACAAACATAGTGGAAAAGTAAACTACGTCCAAACGTTGATGAACATCTCCAGCTCTCCTTTCGTAACTCTAAGCATCTTCAGCTAATCCTGAAACTATTCAGACATGATTCAAGTATTAAGAATAACTAGATCAGGCTTGGCAAACCAACATGAGAAACAGGAATTATAAATATATATATATATATATATATATATATATATATATATATATATATATATATATATGACGGTATCATTGATCAGATTGATGCCAAAACAAAACCTTTTTGAAAAGAAAGGGTAACCTGTAAGATCATGCCGCACATAAACGCGGATGGGTTTTTACGTTATGATAACCAAAATACTTTATATCGAAACACTTCGATATTATCTTTAATGACATTGGTTTGAAAACACGTTTCAAATAAATGTATATACAAAGAAAGTACCAATACCTAGACAATTCGATAGAGTATATAGTACCAAGGGGTAGCTGAAATGTTTGCAAGGCATCATAGCTATTTTTGGAATATAATTAAAATCATAAAGCTCGTGTTAATTTTTGATTTCAACATGGTAGGGAACTAGTGGCATTTTCTTTCCTTTGGGGACTCAGCGTATAGCAATCATAGTACCCTATGGCTTCTCATATAGGCACTCATACATCACACTATCATATTGCTACACTACTATAAATCAGTTTATCTGGTGGCTTTTCTTACAGGAACTCATACAACACTATACCTATTCATTTAAAATCTAAGGCTGCAACACCTTTTTATCCACGATTATCCGATAGTCTGTAATATTATAATATTTCCTGCGGACCATATAGTTTCCCGTATCATCTCTGGGATGTGAGGCTCGTGAGGCCACACTTTACTTTCCACAAATCAAATTCCACTTAGAATGCCACATTTCCATTTCGAACAATACACTATTTATTTCCACAAAAGTACAACCCTTGAGTTCATACACCTCAAGAAAGGGTGTTAAGTAAAGAGGGGTTACCTCCTACGCCACCAAACAGATGTACGTTTGTATAAACTAATGTATGTGGTCTTGAAATATAATGTCAGATGGTCGTCCATATAAGTAGCCCAGGTGAAGGATAAACCGAAGGCACTCCTCCTACTACATCTTGTTTGGGAAACACCCCTACGATTAGTAGGGAGTAGTCCTTGCCAAACGATGATTTTTAGAACGAAGGCACTTCTGTCACCATATATATAATGTGGGAATCACCCCAGAGGTTAGTGGCGAGCTACCGTACATTATAAAGATCTACGTCTTCATAATCATTGTCTTCCACATGTCTTCACTATCAAACGCGCATATTGGTTCGAAGTGGTTTTCGAATAGGAATCACCCAAATCTGTTCATGGTCTCTTCGAACTAATCATCGATAAAAAATATCAGGTATGTAGGTGATTATTAAACATCATCCAATTTATAAATCTTTTCATCTAAATAAATATCTCTTCTGAGATATAAGCTTTAAAGTAATTTTATTTCTTTTAGTATATATGGGATTATTAAGCCTATGCTTATCTTCGGAAGCACCAAATCATTTCTTTTAAATTACTTAGGAAAATATTTCCATCTTCTAATATTAGTGTAATTCCAATCTTAGTGGAGATTTCATATTCCCAGAACATAACTTTAATGGGTTAAGAACAATGTTATTTAAGACATCGTTTACTGTAGACCCAAAGCATTTAGTATTGAATAAATGAGATCCACAAATTTTAGACCAAATACTCAACATTAATTTTTATATTCAACTTATTCTATAATATTTTTCGAATAATGGTGGAATCACCTTTTAAATTCAAATTGATAGTACGAGTTTCCTCCTTGAAATTTAATATAGAGTTTAACTAGAATTTTTTCTTTAACAACCAAAATCCTATTTTAAATCCTTTTTAATTTTTGGAAAACTCAAAATCTCTTTTCTTTAATTTCATGAATATTCAGTCCAAGCAAAGAAAATTAACTATCCCTCCGTCGGGCCAGTCTGGATAGCCACGGGGAGCAAGCAACTGGTTTTCCAAACTCCAGCCTAAAGATTATCTCTCTGTCACCCATAAGGCGATCAAGTTATTTGATTAACCCTAAAACTTTAAAAATAGTTGTACAATTATTTAAAAATATTTCTAAAATATTCGGAAGAAAAACCTAAGTTTAAAAGATTTATTCAAAAGTTGTCAAATTCCGTTGTTAAATTGCCGGTGAATAGTGATTTTAAAGCTTTATAAATCAAAACACTAATTTCATTATATATATGTCCATTTTTATAACTCAAATCCCTTTTCAAACATATTAACATGTTTATGGAATTTATTTCATATTTTTAAATATTAAAAATATCCATTATAAAGGGTCGAAAACAATATTTTAAGAACTACCAAAACATGATGATTTTAAAAAATTGATTTGGACACATCTCAAACTTTACTAGATGAAATCGTTGCCTTACTCTTTCATTTAAAAACTACGATTATAAGGGTCCAAAAAATTCTTATCTCAATAAATTCCAACTTATATTTCATTCGGTACATTAATCTAACTTTTTGCAGCACGAAATTGCGAACTGCCGCTATGCGACGAGCTCATTTTTACTCAATTTTTCCAAACTACATCAAACTTTTTTTTGAGAAAAATGTGTGATCCTCTATCAATAGAGGACAGAACATATGAAGCCATATATATAACACATAACAAAGTGCTGCCAACATTCCTGGTAGGTAACTAATCTAAGTACAAGTATCTACGGAAAAAACCCCAATACCCCTATAATGAGCTCCGACAAAGCCACTGCCCATTTCATCCCAATATCAAGCTCCGGTATGGCCACCGTCCAATATTAAGGTGTGAGGGGTACCTAAAAAGTGAAAGAAAACCAAAAACCAAAGATACTGAAAGTCAAAATCATCTAGTAAGAAGACTCAAAGCTGTTGCCTCTAAAGAAACAACACTGTGGCTAATCTCCACTTTGAAGACTCAGTAAAGCCGAAGTAGCACCTGGCTGAGAAGTGAATACTCCTGGAGAAAGAACGCCTATGTGAAGCTGAAGATGCACTGATAATAATCCCTCACTGCTATCGGAAATTCTGGAAATAACAATCCTATGCACCTACAAAGAGACACTAATATTCAATCCATCCCAAACTATTACTGAAAATGCACTACGAAAATAGTTAGAATGGTACACTGCATATAAATGAAATTTATATACTTATATGTGTACATAAAAATCTGATGGGACATAATAAAGCCAATGTAAACTAGTACAAAAACTAAAAGCTCTAAAAAGGAAAGGTAATGTGATCCATACTGAAGAAAATTAAAGGACTATTAACAAATACTATAACAACTAAATTAAAATCAAAGACAATTCTAGAATTGACTTTGTGGACCTGTAATCGAAAGCAAATTGTGATACACAATGGGATCATCATTTAAATTATAAAAAGTATTAATTCTATTATTATTAATGTCATGTTTAAATACATTAATATTATTACTAACCTTATTAAGACATTCCTTAAAATGGTTACTTTTAGCTAAATTATATTTAGGATTAAACATCAAATTAAACCAGAAAGATGAAATTAAAAAAAATCAATTTATTAATGTGATTATTATTATTATTATTATTATCAAATATGCTCTGATTTCTTTCAAACCAGATGTACCAACAAGATATAATGAATAAAGTATCAAGGAAGTATCTATTATTTATATTGAACTTAAATCTAAAAGTATTCCAATAGAATTCACAATTAATAATTCTAGTAATAATATAAAAAAAAAATTAAGGGTATTATTTAGAATGAAGCAAGTAACCATGCAGTCGAAATAGATATGTTTAATATCTTCAAAATGTAAATTACAAAAATAACATTTATTATCAATTTTTATATATTTTTCTTTTTAAAAATTCTATAGTATTTAGTTTACCGTGCATAATTGACCATAAGTGAATTTTAGACATAGGAGGAGCATTTGATTTCCAAACAAATTTAAAAAAGTTATCAGTAACAACCGAAATCTTAATAAGTCTATAAAAAGATTTAGAAGAATATTTCTTACTCTTACCCCACTCCCAACTAATAAAATCATTATCATTATCAATATTATAAAGATTTAATCTTGCGAAAAGCAAAGAAAGCATCCTAAGGGTTGAACCTACAAGAATTCTATGAAAGCTAAAATTCCAAGGAGGGGCGTTTTCGAGAGAGAAAACTTATGAAATCAAAGCACATTGAAAATTACAAATGTCATACAACACTCTATACTCGATCCTGAGAGGAATAACTGAAATCCAATTGTCATGCCAAAAAGAAATATTATTACCTGAATGAACTATAATTTTAGTGCCTAAGTTAAAAACCTTAAGATTTTTTAAAATGGATTTCCAGAAATAAGATTGTTTATAGATGACCGAAGGAGTAATTTGACATAAATTATTACTACCATTGTAGTACTATTTAGAGATAATTTCTTTCCGAATTGCATTATCATTTATCTCCTTGAACTTCCATGACCATTTGCCTAGGAGAAACAAATTCATATTAACCAAATTAATAATTTCTAAACCACCATCCTTTTTGGATTTACAAACAGATTCCCAATTTACCAAACACCTTATGCAGCTATTTGAATTTGCACCACTCCATAAGAAATCTCTTCTAATCTTGTCTATTTTGTCAATCACCCAATAAGGAAAAAGATGCATAGACATCCAATAAATCGGGAGAGATGATAAAACTGAATTAATTAGTACAAGTCTACTAGCTCTAGATAAAAATCTCCCATTCCAATTAGAAATCCTATGCTTGATTTTATCTATGATTATAAACCAATCTTCATGTTTTAGTTTAGTGGGTCTATTCACAAAACCAAGATAGTCAAAAGGAAAAATCATATTTTACAATTTAGCGTATTAGCAACTAAATTTTCAACTTTCTCAAAATCATTTAAAATAGAAATAGGACTTTTATCAAAGTTTATTTTTAAACCTGATAGAAGTTCGAAACTATATAGAATAAACTTAAGAGAAATGATATGTCTAGGTAATAAACTACATCAAACTTTGCCAAAACACTTTTAAAAACTTTTATATAACAGTTTAAACCATTTTAAACCCATATTTTGCTATCTTACTTGATTGCAAAATACTTTTTCACTTTGTTTCTAAATATTATAATATTATATCATTATAATATTCAATTTTATATTTTTCCATTTAAGATTCTTTTATATAATCCATATGATATTTTTGTATCATTTTTATCATTTAAAACTATTATTTTCAAGTTTAAATCATAAAAATTCTTTTACAAAAATTACAAAACTCCTCCTTTCCATTTCTTATATTTCGAAATCAAATTCCAACCTTTATAAAATGATGTTTTCTTGATTTACAAATTAAAGTGCCTTAATACTCTACATACACATATTATTTCAAGTATAGTATGGATTATTTTTCATGAATTAACCATGGCTATTTAAAGTAATCATTTCTATTCCGTTGGATATGATTTACACATCATTAGTTATAATAATTCTTTTTATCACAAAATAGTTATCAACCAATCAAATCAACCAATAGTTATCCAAATATTTTAATTAACAAAATAATCATGCATATCATCATTTAAATTAAATTTAAGATCTACAAAAATTTGGACATGTTCTCACTATTATAGCTTCCTCTTTCAAACTTCTTGAAATTATTCAAGCGGTACTCCGACAGAACTTCCCTCCAATTTCTCCACTCCTGAGCCTTTTGAACTTGCTCACGTTCCTTGGGATGCCCAGCCTTGGCTCCCGGGGAGGTAAGTGCTCGGCCAAGGTGGAAGTGGGGGTGTGACCATGCACTTTAGAGGAGGAAGGGAGTGGTTTGGCACTATTTTAGAAGCGGAATGATAACGGAAGTGTATGGATACTTTATTTCTTCCTTGCTTAATTTTTACCATTATTTTTGTAGAGAAGATGAAGCCATTAAAGCTTAGGAAGGAGAAGAAGAAGATAAAGAAGGAATTAATGAATTTGTGCAGATATGGATGTGTATTTATAGGAATAGAAGTCTTCCCCTTAAGCTTGCAAATGGGCCAAAATACCCCATCCCCATCATGCCATACACATTACCCACATCCTTATCCCCCAGGTACACTTGTCCCCCTCATGTCATGATGTGTAGGTGATGGAAAGTTGATTTGAGGGTTGCATTTTGAGACTTAAGGGTGAAGTTTGCATTTATATACATATAAGGAGTTTATATATAAATATGTATACTTTATTTTAGATATTTTATTTAACTTTGATTTGACGAATTGTGAAGATACATGTGTATGTATATGTATGAAGATGCATGTGTGTATGTGTATAAATAACGTTGGAACGATTTGGAACAACTTCTGTTCGACGAATGGTCGAAAATCCAAAAGTTGAATCTTGGTCACATTTTTAGTTTTTAATCAAACTATTTATTTAAAAATTTAAAATAAATTTCTTATCACACATAAATAATTAAAACAAGATTATTTAAGTTATAAAACCATATTTAGTAATATAAAAATCCAATTGTAAAAATACGACATCGATTCACCAAAGTGCGATGAAGTTCGTATCTTTTTGTAAAACAAGTATATATATTTATAAAACAATAATGAATTACTTATTTTCATTATATAAAAATTATGTGAAGTTTCTTAAGGCTATTATATTTATAACGCTAATAAATTTTTTTAGAAACTTATATTTTCTAGCTGCAAAAATGCGACGAAGCTAATTTGTTTGTAAAATGAGTTCATATATTTAGAAACCATTTAAAATGAATTATTATCACTATATACTTAATCGAAATATATTATATAATATTTAAAATCAATTATCTGAATATTTAAGATTAATTAAATATTCAAGATTTAGGTGGGAAAATACCAAGTCATTACATTTTTTCCTCCTCAAAAGAATTTCGTCCCGAAATTTAACCACAACCCAAAACCCGAGTTTGCCCAAAATATTATTTTATAAACTTAAGACCCTATGATATACGTAGGTCATCTGTGTGCAATATCTAATTCGGTCTCCTATTCGAATCCACTACTTTACTTCTGAACTAGTGTTAATCCTTCCATCCTCTAGTGTAGACTCTGATTAGGCTTCTTGATAAAAAAAAACCCTTGCTTTCCTTTCATAGCTCTCAACTATAATATAAAACTCAAATACCCAACCATAAACCCTCATCAATGTTTGTCATCAAGGATTGAGTGATAAATCCTTTTTTAGACGGGTGTAAACAACTCAACATCTTGTACTCGATTCTTAGATCAAAATTATGCGATAGAATGATCTACATATATCATACGTGCTTATTATCTTTTTAGATCTTTATGAAAACATTTCACAAAAAATTATCTATGGTTCAAACACATTTCATAAAAACACAATTTAATCTAAAATCTTTTCATAAATTTTACTTTTTATTTAGACTTCTCAAATCTAATCAACTTATTATTTTCAAAATGTGTTTCCTTTGAAAGTAATTTCCATATTAAATGCAATCATCTCGATATCAAAAATTTATACCCACCAACTGTCATGTTAACTAGTTGTCCAAAATTATCCTTTTAAATTTTTATCTCAAAATATATTGTTAAATTGATGAGGTAGAAGAAATGCAGAGAGAGTAAAATCCGCCAAAAAGAGATTTACCAAATAAGGGATAAACCTAGAGAATACTATTTATCATACATACCATTTAATATACGGATACTAGGATTGTTATACACACTATTCTTGGACCTTTTCCAAGGTAGACGGTGCTTTTCCCTTGGTACATAAGTTAGCAAATCACTTTTTTTTTCTTTGGACCGTCCTCTCATACATGTCCCCATTCGTAACATGAATGCAAGCTCATGCACTCCTTCCAGCTATAATAGCGACTGTAGTGAAGGAATTGGGCCAGCTCGCAATGAAAGAAATGAGTGAGTTGCAACACCTTTTACCATTTTGAATCTTTAATGGGCCTACGAATTCTAAATTTCAATTAGAACTTTTCTAAATTTTCTTTAAATAAAATCTTGTATTCTATTAAAAACAGCTAAAGGGAAGTTTAAATAAATTTAATTTCAAATGTACATTGCATCAAATACACCTAACATTTATTTATAAGCGTTAATATATAGGGAATGAAACCTTTCATTTCTTTCCTTAAAAAAGAATTAATTGAGAGCATTGATTGTATTAAATTGAGAGAAAAACCATTCATTTTCTCTCTTTAATTTGAATTCATTTATTCGTTAAATGCCATTATTAATAATTTCTGCTTGTTTTATATGTACTATAATTTGTCCAAATGTTAGCTTATATAATATGTAAAAACAAAATACTAATATTTGTACGTGTGTGTGTAATTTATTGAATAAAACGGTTTCTGCCATAACAAATTAATGTAATAATTATATGATAATAATATAAGTTTTTACAATTCTAAGAATCTAAAAACACATTTTGGGCTTAAAATTAATTTATGGAATTTTTACAATTAAAAAATATTTATTTCAAATAAAATTTAATTTCAAATATTAAATTGTTACGATTAAATTTTAGTTTAAATAAAGTCTTATATTCTATTCAAAATAGTTAAAGGGAAGTTAAAATAAATTTAATTTCAAATGCATAGTATATCAAATACGCCTAACATTTATTTATAAGTATTAATGTACAGGGAATCAAACGTTTCATTCTTTCCCTAAAACAATGATTAATTGATAGCATTAATTGTATTAAATGGAGAGAGATACCATTCATTTTCTCCTTTTAATTTGAGTTGATTGATTCACTAAATATCATTATTAATAATTTATTCATGGAAATATATATATTACTTTATCTATATGTATTCTAACTGTACAATTTGTAGTTGGAGATTTATTTGATATTATTTTATTTATTTATATATGTGCACATATATATGTATCATGTACATATATGTGTGTGTGCATGGATAACATCATAATCCATAAGGGTTAAAATGTGCCTGTATATAGCTCCTATGATTTACATTACTGTCCAAATATGTGCTTGTATAGTATGTCAAAGCAAAATACTAATATGTATGTGTCTATATATATAATTTATTGAATAAAACTATTTCTGCCATAGCGAATTAATGTAAAACAATTATATCATAATAATACAAGTTTTTAAAATTTTAGAAAATCTAGAAACACATTTTGGGCTTAAGATTAGTATATAGAATTTTTACAATTAAAATAATATTTATTTATTAAATAATTGACAATAGCCCGTAATCAAATTAATTCCTAAAAATAGGAAATCAAGTTGAAAATTTTTAAACAATTTTTTTAGGTTATCTGAGACATATTTTGGGCTTATTAAAAATTTATGGAATTTTCTCAACTAAAATTGTATTTTTAATTAAATAATTAGTTGCATTTTGAAAATAAATTAATATAAATATTAGTAAATTAAGATTTAAAAATCGAAAACTTTTCTGATGGTTCTAGATACATATTTAAGCGTTAAGAAAAATTTCCATAATTTTCTCAATTAAAAAATTAATGGACTACAGACCGAAAGTAAATTAATTTTTAGAAATAATAATTAAGTTTAAAAAGTCTAAAAATTATACTGTAAACTTTTTACATGGTGCACAAACTATGGAAAATATATAATTGAAATTATAATTCATTAATCATATTATTCACAATAAATAATTCAAAAAATTATTTAATAATAATAAAATATGTATATACATATTTAATAAAAAAAATTATATTTTATGATTCATAATAGGTATAAATCATCATAAGAAACTTTTTAGATTAAATATATATGATACATAAATACATATACAATTATACATATTCATAAATTATAGATCTGTACACATTTAATATATATATATATATATATATATATATATATATATATATCAAAACTAAAACATTTTCTTCATAAAATTGATTCAACAACAGATCAATAAACAAAATGTTATAAAAGCGTATAACCAATCTAATTGTAACAGACATATGTACCCACAAAAATCTCATATAATCTAAACAATAAATAGATCTGAATACAAACAGAGGATTTCGACGTAAATCAACTTTTATACGATAATCTTAAAATAAAAACAAAGATAATATATTAAATTGCACCTCCCAATAAAGCTTTGAGTCCACATTGAACAACGATATATCTTTTAAGAAAAATTCACATTCCGTCAGGTTGCTAATCTAGGATTGGAGACCTTCTTCTACAAATTAATATTTCAATTTTTAATTGGATTTGAGAATTTTAAGGATGATTGTAGAGGAAATTTGTTGCCATTAAAATGTGGAAGAGGAAGAAGAAAGTGGTGGCTTAAAAATGAATTAGCTTGTAACTAGGATTTTGAGATTAGATTTTATATGTGTAGGACAAGAGAGCAAACATTGATCTCAATCAGATATCTCAAAACCAAATCACATATGTTTAACCACCTCCTATCTTTCTCCAAGCCAATGCATATACTTTCTAAATCTCAGGGGTTGTGAGCCCATTTAAGCCAAATTAATTATGTAATGACCCATAATTTAATCGCTTTGAACTTGAATAGTTAACATGTTTTTAAATGATTAAATATTGGATTTTATATCTAGAATACAAATTCGGATAAAATATCTCGAATGGATTTTTTAACTGAGGTAAAATGTTAGTTTAAAGATGGTTCGAGTTATAAGGCGGTTAGGGGTACCGATTTATATAAAAATAAGTTTGCCTAAAAAAATAGAATAGTATAATTACTTGCCTAATAAAACAAGAAAGAATTATTAACCATGCCTAATAATACAGGATAGTTTAATTACTTGCCCAATAAAACAAGAAAGAATTATTAACCCTGCCTAATAAAATAGAATAGTACAATTACTTGCTTATTAAAAATAAGAGACAATAATTAATCTTGCCTAATAAAATAGAATAGTATAATTAATCGCCTAATAAAACAAGAAAGAATTATTAACCCTGCCAAATAAAACCGAATAGTATAAATAATTGCCTAATAAAACAAGAAAGAATTACTAACCTTGCCTAATAAAACAGAATATTATACTTGCCTAATAAAGCAGAACAGTATAATTACATGCCTAACGAAACAAAATAGCATAATGATTATTATATTCCATGCGGATGATTGCTATTGGACCAAAATATGGTCGAATCAGGTTTTTCCATGCGGATGGTTGCTATTAGACCAAAATCTGGTCGAATCATGTTATGCCATAGTTGATAAGGAGGATTCCTATTGGACCAAAATTTGGTCGAATTAAATTAAGCCATCAAGATGTCTCCTATTGGACCAAAATGTGGTCGAATCAAATTAGGCTATCAAAATGTTTTCTACCGGACCAAAATGTGGTCGAATCAAATTAGGCAATAAGGCTGTTTTCTATTAGACCAAAATCTGGTCAAACCTGGTTAGGCTAATAATTCAATTATTTTACAGTGAGTGTAATCTTAATCTCATTCCTTTGACTCATTGTCATTTTAATTAATGTTATGTTAACTATTGATTGTAAATTGTTAATAATAATGAGTCTGTTCTTATTCTTATTATTATTCTTGTTTGGTTGTTTGATTTGTGCTCGGTCAGTTTGTGAGCATAACGTTTAGTTAAAGGGAACTTACACCACCTTTTAACTTAGGATTGACATTTAATGACTTTTTGGTTAAAAGGAAATAACACCCCTTTTAGGTATCTCATTTGATTAAGAGGGAGCTTCGCCCCTCTTGGTCGTATTCTCCTTTATAGATGATGGGTTTAAGTTATGATTTGAATGAAAGTTTAAAATCTTTGTTTAAAGTATTTTGAAGGAGCTTAAAAATTTATATAATGATTTAAATGGATTATTGATGGAAAGTATGTAGTCTTATACTTGGCACTAAAAGCTAATGAGTAGATTGATTCTCTGTCTATGAGATCTGGAACCAAAGTGTCTAGGCAAGGCTAGGAGCAACCAGTGTCCTGACTTACCAGGCTTTGTTTCTGGGCGAGGTGTAGAGTAATTCGAGAATATCGAAAATGTGACAAGTGTAGGAGATTTGATTTCCATAAATAATCTTTATAATTATAATGGAAAACATTCGCATTTCTTATAGACAATTGTTTTTGACCCATCTAAGTATGCTTTTGAAATATGAAATCTTCCCAAATGTTTTGTGAATATACTTATACCGATGGGATAAGTATATGGATATTTTCCAAGCATTGAAAAAGTATAAGATTTAATTTCCACATACGATCATTTTGTTACCCCTGATAGTTGATATCTTTACTATCGATTTCGATACCCTTCTTCCTTTTATTTTTGTTTCGTCAATCTAAGGAGATTTGTCGTTCATGTGGAGCATTGATATCCCTTATCGGAAATGACTAAATAAAGAGCGAGTGGGGGCCAAGCTATGTGGGGTTGCTCCCATTAGGGTATTGTCACATCTACTCTAGATTGGTTTCGGTTGTATGCGCAGGATATGTGAAATTCTCGGATACTCGGTAAGGTTGGTGGGATCCGTCTTGGAGGTTTTCGAGAGCCATCGTAGTTCTCAAGTATACTTTCTAAAGATATACTTTCGATTAGGGGGCGCACCCTCCTAGTCATTGATGGAAAAATTCCTTTTCCGTATTTTTGATTCAAATCTTTTGATTGATCCTTACTTAATTGCATCGGGAAGCGTCTTGCGCTCTTCACGATCTTTAATTATCTGTGCCCAATCTTTTATACTTGGATGTTGTCCTTATAAGGGAAAACCCTATTCTCCATTTTTGCAATGTGGTGTCACTAGTTATTTTGTGTATTCTATTTATTTTTAAGTTTACTCATACTGGACTTATTGCCTGACCTGAATTGTTTACTTTCCCTAAACTTTCGGGTACTCATTTTTATTTGAGTAGTCCGGAAATGACGGGATTCTTTGGGCTCTTTTGAAGTTGGTGGATGAGTAGAAGAATCCTTATCTATCTAGCTATTTATTTCTGCTGTTATGAGATGTTGGTTCTATGTATGTGTATTTAAAAGAAGGTTGTTATAACTACTTAGACTGATAGTAGTACTTTTGTTGTAACTCTGATAACTCCATGTTGGGGAGTAACCTTATGTACTATCTTATTTTTATGTTATTTTTAACAGTTCCGTTGTGAGATTATTGTTCCGTTCTTATATTTTACCCCATGATAACTCGTCTTTCATATACTTGGACAACGACACATGAATACAATGGATGTGTTATGTGTCTTTCTCAAGGGTCAGAAAGGTGGGTCATCACAGTTGGTATCAGAGCTTTAGTTGAGCGAACACCATAGCCTGACTGGGGTACAACTCATTAGAGATAGGTTAAGTGATGCCCCAGAATGAGCTTATCTTGTGAGAGCGTATTTGTAATTTTTATAGTAATAATAATATTTATCCACTAAAGTCTAGTTTTGTTCCTTTGGTGTTATTTCCTTAAAGCATTAATCCTATTTTTGCATTCTAAAGATACCTATTATTTGATCAGATAATATAAAATGAATACAAGAAGAGGAGGAAGGAGAGGATCTGGAACTAGCATGGCAACCAATGGCAGGGTACCTTGAAATGCTACTATGTTTGCTATAGATCCGGTAGAGGAAATGTTAGTGCAAGTTCAGACACCTATGAAATTTGCAGCTTGTGTAAGAATTTTACCACTTTGGGTGGGAAACCATTCTATGGGAATAAATATATTCTTAGAAGGTAGATGTAGCTTCAAACTTCTGAAAGAATATTTAGATATCTTTTGTTGGAAGATGCAGAGAAACGGATGTTGTCATCGCTGTTGGAAACTGGAGTGGCTACAACATATTGTTGGATCTTAAGGCTATTCAGACACTAGAAGTGGTGAAATGTGTATTGACTACTTACTTATAAATATAAAACTGTATTTACTCAAATTGCAAATAAAAAGAAGTAATAAGAGAATAAGTAAGTAACAAAGTAATATGCAGTAATGTAAAAAACCTGGATTTTTATACTGGTTCGGATTAACCAATCCTACATCCAGTCCTGCGCTCTATCATGTAGAATTCCACTATAATTGCTTGCTTTCCACGGGTGGCAAGAACACATTTACAATCTTGGTTTCACGGGCTACAAGGCACGCCCTCTTAATTTCACAGGCTACAAGAACATCTTCTTCTTATCACTAACAACAAACTATATCAAGTAGTCGTATTTTAATGCAGATTCTTGCAGATTCGGTACAATGATCCTATAGACCTCCAATGAAATAGGATGAAATCAAAGAGAGAATGGTGTGAATTAAAGTATAACTCTCTGATATTGTGTGGTTTGCAAATCATTGAAGAATCAGAGTGTAATAGTATTGATTTGCAAGGAGATTGAAAGAGCATGCAATAGATTTCTTTTGCAAATGTTTGGAGATGAAGGAGTAAGAGAAAATAAGAATTCTTGATATTAAAATTCGTTTTCAGAGGCCTTTATATAATGGTTGAAGAGACGTGTCTTTTGGTGAAGAGGTGGAGGGAAATGTCTCTTCATTTGAAATTTTAAATTATGAAAAACGGCTAGCATGTCGACAACCCCTACCCTCCTTGTCGACATGGGTGTGTTGCAAAATGAACAGTAACACCAATAAGTGTTGCGAATTTTTAGCATTGCAAATTGCCTTATATTTATGGATTTTTGTGATCCGGTTGAGGTCAATGGTTGATGATCTTCAAGTATAATTTCCATGAGATCTTTAACAAGATATTCTAAGGTTCAACCAACTCCTCATCACTTCAAACACCTTTATCCTTCAGCATTCTTCTCTAATTGGGTTTTGTTCTTCAATTGCTCTGATTAACCTTCTTCTATAATTCATCTGCTTCTACTATATTCTTGTTAATCTTTGTAAATATCTCCATAATATATCTGATATGACTGCATAACTCGAAGATACGTTAGTAGTCATACTTATGTGGTTGTTGTCATCGAAATCAGTACCTAGAGTATTAACAATCTCCCCCCTTTTGATGATGACAACCATATAAATATTTAAGAGATAAAATATAATACTTTTATATTTGACTCCCCCTAACTCTATGCACTCCCCCTATCATTTTGCCTACTATATTTATACCTTTTCTCCCCATTTGTCATCAACAAAAAGGGCAAAAAAAGAGTCACTTAAATCATTGCTAGACAATATGTAGATTTTGTATATAGAGATAAATGCGTATAAGTAAAACACATGAGGGGAAACCAAATCAATTCAAAACATGAAATAAACTTATCTGATAATAAGATGAGTTTTAGAGTTACTGACTTTGCCGATGCCAATAACAAATCCTTTTCATATTTATCCAACATTCAGTAGATTTCTTGTCATATGCTTTGAGCATCTGCCATCCGATATACATTGTTTGGTACCTAAAAAATTATAAAATATGCACACTAGTACCCTTTTTATCCTGAGGTTCATGGGGTTAAGTTTTGGGATGCCAAACCCATGAACAGTTTGAATTTCCTTTCAAAGTATAATCATTGGATGAATGGACCTTATTAATAAAATTATCAATATATTTTTCTTTTTCAATATAATCAAAGCCTTTTGGAACCCATAAATTAATGAATCTATTTGGAGGTTTTAACTTTAATTTCCTAGGTTTTGGTTTGAACTTGGTAGCCGTAAAAAACATAGTATTTTGAGTACTATTTTTCTTTGATTTAGCCTTAGGGGTGTATCCAAATCCATGTTTATTCCTAGTGTGTTTATATGAAGATAATAATTTTTCCAGATTATCCTTTCCTTTGTTAAATTTATCGACATCGGCTTTTATTTTGTCAAAATCCTTATTACATTTAGGAATAGAATTATTCATAGATGTTATTTTGTCATTCAGATCAGTGACCTGTGACTTCATTGAAAGATTTTCTGATTTTAAGGATTCATTTTCACTTTTTAGTTTTTCAAAACTTCCAAGTGTCAAATCCTTTTCATCATTATACCCTTTAAGTCTTTCAATTTCATATTTTAACATTGTTTCTCTTTAATTATCCTTTCATTAAATATTTTTAATCTATCTCTGCCAAACTATTGTTGTACTCTTTCCTAAATATTTTATATCCCTGATTCATATCGTTCAAAACATTAGTAATTTCTTTCTTAAATTCCATACCTGGTCATCCTTTGCCATGAAGCACATGTTGGCATTTTATATTTTTGAATCACTATCACTTGCTGATGTATCATCCTATTTTTCATTAAATGCCTGTTTTCTCTCCTTATTGAAAGTGTTTGACTTTGATTTCTTCAGTTTGGGACAGTCTCTTTTCAAATGACCTGGTTTATCACATTCGAAACACTTAACAACATTTTCTTTTTTTAGAATTATTGTTGTTAGTTTTTCGAAGTTTGTTTGTTATCCAATAGTTCAAGAATTTCTTGAACTTCTTGGTCATAAACTCGATATCATCATCAATAGCATCATCTGGTTCATTTTTGTCGATCATAGCATTGAGTTCTAGTGATTTCTTCTCATTTGCCCGATTCTCTTTTCTAATATGCATCTTTACTTCATAAGACGTTAGGTTGCCAATTAAATCTTCTATTTTCATAGTACTAATTTCATTGGCTTCTTCGATTGCCAGAGTCTTCTGATCCCATTCGCTAGGAAGTGAATTCAAGATCTTTTTGACTTGGTCTTCTTCGGTAATTTTCTTTCTAAGTGATATTAATGCATGTACTATATCTTGAAATCTAGAATACATATCAGAAATAGACTCATTTGGTTTCATTTGAAAGAGTTGAAATTGGTTTGTTAGCATAGATATCTTTGTTTGTTATACTTTACTGGTGCGTTCATGTGTGACTTACAGTGTTCTTCAAATTTCATATGCAGAATTACAAATAAACACTCGATTAAATTCATTTCTATCTAAGGAGCAAAATAAAATGCTCATGGCCTTAGAGTTATCTAGTGCTTGTGTCTTTTGGTCTAGTGTCCATTTTGAATATTCGGTTTGAGGCTCTATGTACTCTATTTGGGTAATGTTCCAAATATCCAAACCAATAGACTGCAAATAATATTTCATCCTACAAGCCTAATATGCATAACTACTACCATCAAATAAAAGGGGCCTAGTGGTAGATTGCCCTTCTACAAAAGTGTTAAAAAATGTGTTACTAGTGTCATTAGCCATTTATACTTTTCAAAAACATAGTTATGAATTTTTGAAAACCAAGGCTCTGATACCAAATGTTGAAAACTGGAGTGGCTAAGGCTATTCATACACTAGAATGGTGAAATGTGTATTGACTACTTACTTATGAATATAAAACTGTGTTTACTCAAATTGCAAACAGAAAGAAGTAATCGGAGAATAAGTAAGTAATAAAGAAATATGTAGTAATGTAAATAAACCCGGATTTTTATACGGGTTCGGATTAACAAATCCTACATCCAGTCCTGCACTCTATCATGCAGAATTCCACTATAATCGCTTGCTTTCCACGGGTGGCAAGAAGACCTTTACAATCTTAGTTTCACGGGCTACAAGACACACCCTCTTGATTTCACAGGCTACAAGAACACTTTCATCTTATCACTAACAACAAACTATGCCAAGTAGCCGTATCTTTAATACAGATTCTTGCAGATTCGGTACAATGATCCTATAGATCTCCAATGGCAATATATCTTTGAATTCTTTGAGGAATAGGATGAAATCAGAGAGATAATGGTGTGAATTAAATTACAACTCTTCGATATTGTGTGGTTTGCAAATTAGTGAAGAATTGGAGTGAAACAGTATTTATTTGCTAGGAAATTAAAAGAGTATGCAATGATTTTTTTTTACAAATATTTGGAGAAGAATGAGTAAGAGAAAATAAGAATTCTTGATATTAAGATTCGTTTTCAGAGGCCTTTATATAATGGTTGAAGAGACGTGTCTTTTGGTGAAGAGGTCGAGGGAAATGTCTCTTCATTTAAAATTGTAAATTCTGAAAATTGGCTGGCATGTCGACAACCCCCTATACCCTTGTCGACATGGGCGTGTTGAAAAATGAACAATAACACTAATAAGTGTTGTGAATTTTCAACATTTCAAATTACCTTACATTTATGGATTTTTGTGATTCGGTTGAGGTCAATGGTTGATGATCTTCAAGTATAATTGCCATGAGATCTTTAACAAGATGTTATAAGGTTCAATCAACTCCTCATCACTTCAAACACCTTTACCTTCAACATTCTTCTCTAATTGGGTTTTGTTCTTCAATTGCTCTGATTAACATTCTTTACTAATTCATCTGCTTCCACTGTATTCTTGTTAATCTCTGTAAATATCTCCATAATATATTTGATATGACTGCATAACTCGAAGACACGTTAGTAGTAATATTTATGTGGTTGTTGTTATCAAAATCAATACCTAGAATATTAACAATCGCGACCACTTCAAGTTGGTAATGGATTGATGGGATTCCGAAGCAGCTAGTATTCCAGTGGGGGAGTTTTCTTAGGCCAAGTTCAAGGAAGTTTTCGAAGCATAGTTTATTCCAAAAGCTGGGAGAACTCAGTTATTTAGATGTTTCATTGACTTAAAGCAGGGTGATATGACTGTGTCGCAGTATGAGCATAAGTTCAATGCTTTGTCCCATTTTGGACATGGATTGATAGACACACCACTCAAAAAAAAATGAAATGTTTGTGAATGGAATGCGACCAAAGTTCCATCGTGAAATGACCAATCATTTTATGGGTGCGTTTACCAACATTATTAGCATGGCTTTGAGGTTTGAGGCTCTTGATATTAATGAAGGGGTCCAGAAGGGTATAGTACCAGCAATAAGTGCCAAGCCTTTATCACATATACCAGTTGAAGGAAAGACAAACTTCAAGCATAAGTTTAAGGTAAAGAAGCAGGGTGCAGGGAAGAAACCCGAAGTCGGCGCTCCAGCACAGAAGAAGTAGACCAACTTGGCCAACATTCTTTGTTTCAAGTGCAATAAGATGGGCCACTTTTCAAATCATTGCCCAACAGCTACATGTTTTAACTGCGGCCAGCCAGGACATATGAAGAATGAGTGCCCTTTTCCTAAAAAAGGATCTCAAGGATAGACTTTTACCGTTGAAGAGATACCATCCACTTCTTCAGATCATAAAGGGAAGCAAGTTTTGCAAGGTACATTATACATCTATGATATTCCTGTAAGGGTGCTATTTGATACATGAGCTTCCCATAGTTTTATATCTTATGATCTAATGGACATACTAAAACTTAAATATGTTATCTTAAGTAGTCATCTTTATGTGTCAAACCCAGTTGGAGGTCCGACAAATCTTGACACTGTATGTCTAAATGTACCTATTTCTTATCGAAATCATCTCTTTCCTTTTGACTTCTTCGTTCTTGGGTTTATGGGGTTTGGAGTGTCGCTGGGAATAGATTGGTTATCTAATTCTACAGCTATCTTGGATTGTGGTAGAAGGCTCGTTAGGTTAGTGATACAGAGGATATTGATGTTGATATTAGTTGTGAAGTGCCTAAGAAGTTAATGAGCATTTTTCTCTATTCACTCGAAGTGGCTAAAGCGGAGCTAGGAGATGTGCCGGTTGTTCTAGATTTCACAGATATTTTTGATAAGGTGCAAGGTTAACCCCCTCACCGTGAAGTCAAGTTCCATGTTGATTTGGTTTCGGGAACTAGACCTATTGTACAAACCTTATGAATGATGGCTCCAAAAAAGAAGAGAGAGTTAGAAAGGCAGACTTATGACTTGTTATAGAAGGGCTTGATCCGACATACTATGTCGAATTAGGGATCGCCAGTCGTCTTCATTACAAAGTCGGACGGTTCCCTAAGGTTATACGTAGGCTATCGGGAATTGAAAAAAAGGACTATCAAGAATAAATATCATTTGCCAAGGACTGACGTATGTTTGATCAACTCCACGGTTCTTGGATATTTTTTTCAATTAGATCTTGCCATCGGCTTCCACCATTTAAGAGTGGAAGAGGAGAGTGTTCCTTTAATAGCTTTCTGAACCCCTAAAAATTTCTATGAGTAGTTAGTTATGCCGTTTTGATTGACTAATGCACCAACTTATTTTGTGGACTTAATGAATTGAGTATTTCGAGACATTCTTAATAAATTTGTTCTCATCTTTATTGATAACATTCTTATCTATTCCATGACAGAGGAGGAACAAAAATATTATCTCTGTGTCGTACTTGATACCTTAAGAAGCCATATGTTGAAGGCTAAGTTTTCCAAGAGCCATTTTTGGAAATCCAAAGTTAGGTTTCTAGGGCATGTCATTTCGGGAGAAGACATATCGGTGGGCCCAGCTAAAGTTGTGGCGGTTCATGATTGGAAGAAGCCCGAAAGTCGATGGAAGTTAGAAGTTTCTTGGGATCGGATGGTTTTTACCGTAGGTTTATCAAGGACTTCTCGAAGATTGATTATCATTTGAAGAAGTTAACAAAGAAAGATGTTAAGTTCGTTTGGAATTCTGAGTGTGATCAAACATTCAAAGAACTGAAAGAGAAGTTGACTAGTGCTGCTAACCGTGTATACAGATAATTATGGAACCGGATTGGTTGTAGATTTGTTGTAGTATGGGAAAGTTATTGCCTATGAGAGTCGACAGCTAAAGCTGCATGAGAAAAATTATGCTACACAATGATTTGGAGCTTTTAGCCGTTGTCTTCACACTAAAGATGTGGAGGCACTATCTTTTGGGTGAAAGGTTCGAGTTATACACGGACCACAAATCCTTAAATTACCTTTTTACCCAGAAGGATTTAAATTTGAGGCAGCAGAGGTGGCTGGAGTTTCTCGCCTCTTATGATATAGAGGTTCGATATACCCTCGGAAATGCATTGAGTAGGAACGTAGCAATGGTTGCAAATCTAGAAGTTAAGCCAATATTGTTAGAGAGAATTGCATCCAGTCAAGATTTAGATCTGATTTTAGCTCGACTTAAGAAGGATGTTGAAGAAGCAGTTGTTTCTAGCTTTGAGATTGATCTCCAGGACATATTGAAAATGAATGGGCATATTTGTGCTCTAGATTTTGATGAACTTAGACAAGAAGTGTTAGACGAATACCACCATTCAAATTTATCTTTTCATCCATGATGACCAAGATGTTCAAAGATATAAAGAGAGTATTCTGGTAGAAGGGGATGAAGCGAGATATCTCAATCTTTGTGAGTCGTTGTGAAAACTGGTAGCAGATTAAGAGTGACCATCAAAAGACAGCTGGATTGCTTCAGCCACTTGAGATCCTAATGTGGAAGTGGGAGCAGATCTCTATGGACTTTATTGATGGGCTTGCTAGGTCAAGAAGAGGCAATGATGGCATTTGGGTCATAGTTGATCGACTAACCACGGGTGCCCATTACATTCCTGTTAAGCTGACTAGGACTGCTATGACTCTGTTGAGTTTGTATGTGAAGGAGACTGTGAGACTCCATGGGATTCCTGATAGTACTGTAAGTGACCGAGACCTGATATTCACTGGTAGGTTCTAGGAGGGACTGCAGAATGCTTTAGGGACTGAGCTAAGACTAAGCACATCTTACCATCCTCGAATAGATGGGGAGACAAAGAGAGTGAACGGGATCCTAGAAGATTTATTGTGAGCATGCATTTTAGATTTCGGGGGTTCTTGGTGTTTGCACCAAAATTGGTCACAACACTCTTCAGGAGTCTTTGAAGAGATAATAATGAAGAATGTAAATTGAAAATGAGGATTATCTAACAAAAATTCCAAATAATAGTAAAGTAAATGCGTAGACAAGCGATTTATAGTGGTTCGGCGTGTTGCCTACGTCCACTGTGAAGTTTTTTGCAGTTTTATTGACTCTCTTTCAACGATTACAAGTAGTTACCGCAATCAACAGCAAGTTACGAACGGAAATTCGAATTCAACAGCAAAAGTTTGATGTAGGATGATGGAGATCTCAATCCGGCAGAGTCTGGGCGCTTGAGAGTCAAAGATCCTTTTTCTATAGGCTCTGGGGCTCTATTTATAAGCGTTGGAGGATGAGACTTCGTTTAAATCTCGGGAGACTTTTTCTGGCACGTGAGTGGGCCCACGCGACCAACCTTAGAAAATTTCAAGTCGATCTGTGATCGATATGAAATCATTTCGTATCGATCAATATGATATCCAATTGAGCTGAAATTTGGTGTGAACACTCCTTGGCATATAGGCAAACTCCTGTGAAAATTTCATTGCATTTGGATTAGTGGATTGGGAGATATAGTCGATACGAAATGAGTATTCTCGAGTGGCTGTTTGGTTCGAATCCATCTCTTCGAATCGATCGTTTCGAATCGATGGTGGCATGCATCTTCGTGATGACATGGAGCACAAACTTTGCCTTGATCCGGTCTTCACTCCGAGTTGACCGCATCGACTCCATATATCTCGGCCTGTTCGTATCGAGGGATGACACGTCACCTTGGCTTGTTTACTCGATGGATACGAATTACTCTGCCTAGATGGATTCGAAGAGCGGCTTACTCAATGGGTACGAAGCAGGGTATCTAGATGGAGACGAATCAAGGCATCTTGATGCATTCGAAGGGATGCTTCCATGATGGATGCGAAGAAGACACTGGGCGATGGTTACGAAGCGCATCATCTGCTGATGGGTACGAAGTCCATCGATACGAACTCGATGGATTCGAACATGGCCAATCCTGATCGATACGAACTCATGGGAGTTGACCGATACGAAGTAGGTTATCTACCGATGGATGCGAAGTAGGGAGATGCCAATGGATTCGAATAAGGAGGAGCCGATGGACTCGAATGAGATCGAGTCGAAACGAGGCACTTCGATGGATTCGAAATTGATCGATGCGAACTGCGGCATTTCGATGGATACGAAACCGCTGGATCGATACGAAACCGATCGATACGAAATGGAGCTTGATAATCGATATGAAACCGGAGCTTCTCCCTTCAACTTATATCCATCATAACTTGAGCATATGAACTCGGATTGACTTGAAATTTAAAATGCTGGTTCTTACGGCTTTGCTTGTCATGGCCTACCAATTGTAGCCTGATCCGGGCTAGGACAAAATTCAGCGATATCCATAGTGAAGCAAAGTATAACCAATCTTTGAGACGAACTGTCTTTTGTTTTCGATCGATCTTTTGGTATCACGGCTTTGCCAAAAAGTGGGATAACATTTCCCCCCAAAGTACATCTTGTGGAAACATGACGTACTTTGAAAAGCTGCAATTTCTCTCTGCACAATCATTGCTCTCTTTCGTTGAAAGTTGTACTTTGTATTGTTGTAACCTTGCGTTGATATAACTGATTGCCGTATAATAGTGATTGGATGTTCGTTATTGTAATCGTAAAAAATGAGTAGTCGATCCATGTGAATGTTTAAAATCGAATATTAGTCCGATATATATATATATATATATATATATATATATATATATATGCATATATGTTAATTTGACTCCTGTTAACGTTGTGTGTTCACGAGTCGTTGTCAGTTTTGTTTGTTATTGAATTTCGTATCGATTCTTTCCTGAACCGATTAGAAATTCGAGTTGAAACAACGCTTGATGGTTGTTTTTGACTATCATCTTGTATCGATCCTCTCCTGAATCGATGTAAAAGGTTGAAAAGTAGGTTTTCATATCGATGCGAGTCGAAATAATGGATACGAAACTGCTGTTCCTATCGATAGGTTTTGATGGATACGAAATTGCTGTTCGTATCGATATGCAGTGGATGGAGTTGCGAACTTGTTGATGCAAACGAGGGCTTTGAGCCGATGGGGTTCACAATCTTCAGCCGTTCTTGCTGCTTGCTTCGTATCGATGGATCTACTGTCCATTTCGAATCGATAGAGAGTCTTGGTCCAATGAATTCGAACAGGGCGTTCGATTCGATTCGCGGTTTGATCGGTTGCGACCAGTTAGGTGGACTGGGAGGTCAATCGACCCAGTTCCTTGTAGGCTTCATATAAATAGCTAAGAACTTATCCATTTTTCACTTTTTTACTTTTACTGCTGCCTTTTGCTTTCGTATCGATAGAGAGTCTAAGAGAAAGAACTGTTTTAGCCTTCGAATCGATTCAGTCCTTCAATCCTTCAAATTTAAACATTAAAATCAGGTAATTATTGGATAGAATCATGTTCAGAACTATGAAACTCGAAACTTCAACCATCCTTCTTGCTTTTACAACCGGTTTCGATGAATTTGAGATCTGGATGAGTGAGAGCAAGATTGGGAATGGAGCGCGGCCATGGAGTTGAGGCCTTTTTGGAGAAGAAGGAGTTGTGGAGGAACGACTCTGCCTTCGTTTCGTGTCGATCTGTAATAGGATTTTTCGAATCGATCTAGATTATACGATTTCGTATCGATACGAATACGAGAGCGGCGATCGATGCAAAGCCAGTGTACTTGGATCGGTGCGAAATGGCGTGCCCTCGATCAATACGAAACGTATCATTTCGAACTGGATCGATACGAAATGTATCGAGTCGAACCTGATCGATACGAATGTATCGATTCGAACAGGGTCGATGATACATCTCTGACTTGATACGAATTTGAACTGCGGTGACCGATTCCAAGTTGAAATTAGACGAATTAAGAGAACTTTTGCGCATTAGAATACTTGACTCCGACGAGCTTCTGCCTTGCATGACTGAACTTTACTGTAGAACTGCATATTGGACTGCCGATGGAACCGTAACTTAACAAAAATATAACGAACTTTAACTTGGATCGACCGCTTGCGTCTGGATGGCACGGTTGTGACGGTCAGCGATGACGGTCATTTTCGGTCTTATTTTCATAGTTTGGTCATTCATATATTTCAGTTTATTATGTAGAATTTGCTCAAGTAATGCACAACACTGCACAACACATTCATGCACTTTACACCGGGGATTGCATGGGCTCTTTAGCATCTAACGATGATTTCTCGTGAGTTAGCTAGTTATGGAAACTTCAAATTCGCAACCGCGAGAAACTCAAAGTTCAGGCCCTCCCGTGCTTGAAGTACCAAAGATTGAGAATGAAGTTATCGGTCCAGCTCCGGACGAGTTACCTGACGCATCCTTCATTGGTAACCCATCTGACTCTGTTCCGTCCAACATTTTGGAAGACATGCTAGGAAGAATATGCTTAAGGCATGGTTTTTCGATGGATGACGTATTACTGCCGGGGCCAAATGATAGACCGCACAATCCACCGGAGGGATATACCGCATTCAATCGCCATGCGTGCGCTGTTGGGACACTCCGTCCGTTTAACCAGTATATAAGAGAAGTATTGTCGTTTTTGAGGATCGCCCCATCTCAGCTGCATCCGAACGGATATGCGTCATTCAATAGCTTGTTCATTGCATTTATGGAGTATCTCTATCGACCGCCACTCCCGGTTGAGATCAGATACTTGTTTAACTTCAAGAGTCGGCTGATAGTCCATCTTTCACATTCCTAGAGGCGGTATGAAATTGCCTAGTGATCACAGGGGCTTGGACTAGATTAAGCTACTTCAGGACGGAATGGTTTTATGTTAGATGCCCCCCAGGGTTCACTCGGCGATGGCTATTTAGACGTGAGTATTGCTATCTTTTCGGATAGTTGATAAAACTGATGTATTTGAAGTCGAACTCACATCTCTTTTCCTTTTCAGTCATAATCCAATGACCCGAAGGTGAACATTTCAAGGAGATAATTCGAGTCTTTCAAGAAATCTCGAGCGAAGAGAGGAATATCGAGTTGCTCTTGACAGATAGGAATCTTAGGATTCTTGGACTGATTGAACGAAGACAAAGCATAATGCTTGATGGTGTCTTAAGAACTGCATCGAAAGAATGAGTTAAATGAAGAAAGCCTAAAGTTGTCATAATTGAGGAGGCTGACTCTGAGAGAACTCATACCGATGAAGAAACATTGGGCGAATCTGCGGATGTAGCCCAAGATACCGAAGAGAAAAGTAAAGGCAAGGCAGCCGTTGTTAAGCCACCTAAAAAGGGAAGATGGAAATCGGTTGTCACGGCCCGACCCGCCTCCGGAATTAGAATTTCGGAGATGTCTCCCCCAAGAAATGAGATTCTTTATGAAGGGCTCGCCGATCTTCCATTTCCGGATGATGTGTCTTTGCAGCATGATGCCGGATTGGACGAACTTTCAGAAGCCTTAGTTTTAAGCGAGTCTCTGACCGCTAGTGCGGTTGACACATCTGGTTGGTCGGAGGTTGCACCAACATTCACACATCACGGCACTACACGATTTCTAAGTGTAATACGTTCACCGTGAGAGATTACTAATTTCGTTTTATGTTTTTTCTTCGCGGATACCATGTCTGGTAGAGGTTCGATGCTTGGCAATCTTCGCAAAAAACGCAAGTCTTCTTCATATTATGAATCATATAGGAGGGAAGGAGATAGAGACTATGACCATGGAAGCTCGAATATGAGCGCTCTGACAGAGACAAAGATTATAGGCGTCGGTCTCGATCTCGCACGCCACCTCCTAGTGCTCCCGCATCGCCTTCAGTTCATGTTTCGAGGCCTCCAGAAACTTCATGCCCCAAGCCGTCTTCCCAATCATCGAGGCCTGGTACTCATCGTAGAACAGAGATCGCAGCCTCCCCGTCAACAGAGCAGACATTGACGGAGCCTTCGGGGGAAGGAGCAGTTAGGCTTGCTCGGTTGAAGAAAGATTTCCCTGAAATTTGCTTTGACGGGTTCGTCTTTCCCATGCATCGAAAAAGGATACCGGCGACTGTTGCACCTATGATGCATGATTATCTCTCAGATATATTTTTCCAGTATCAAGAATGGTCAAAAACCGCGAAGAAAGCGTCAAAGGTGGCCTTTGACCGAGCGGCCACGATTGAGAAGTTGGAAAAGGAACTTGGTCAAAAGGACCTAATTATTCAGGCGCTCGGCAGTGAGGCCGAGTCTTCTCGAAAATCAAAGATTGAAGCTCTTAGAAAAGCTAATGAAGCTCAGGCAGCAATGGATAGGATGAAGCGTGAGCATTATGCTAGGGTGGAGGACATGGGCCACCGAAACACCATCGTAACTGCCGAGCGGGATGCGTCCTTGAAAGAGCTAAACGAGCTCAAATCCAAAGTTTCAGAGATTATGAAGGTGAGGGACACCACTAACGTTTCCGCACAGGAAGCATGTGATCAAGCCGTGGAATTTTGGAGGGAAAGAGATGCGGCTTGAGAAAGGTCCGCGAGATGGAAGCCGAAGTCGATGAGAAAGTTCGTCAAGCAGAGATTAAGCTAGAGACAGAGATAGAAGAACTTCTCATTACTTATAATGCTAATGTGCTGAGGCACAGAAATTTGACGTGGCTTGATGATTATCCGACACACATATTCAACGCCTGGAATTTGTTAGCTGAAGAAGAGAAAACAGCACAGCCAGGCGAAGCTTTTGATGAGTTCGAGTTGGAGAACCGTATATTTACTGATGATGAGAAGAAGGTTCACCACGATTTCATGATCTCTCATGCTAGAGAGAGATTGGGTACCCAACAATTGGAAGTTGGTGAGGGATCTGGCGCTGCGCACCCAGCTACAAGTTCAGAGATGATTACTTCATCTGGATCGAAGTCGACGCCAGCGACTGAGCCGCAGCTGGTCCCATGCCATGACCCTGAGCAGCCACGCTTATCTCCCATAAGGGAGCATTCTTCTGAAGCTGTTCAGTCAGCCACGAGTCAAGTTGAGGAAGGTACTCTGCACAAATCTACTCTGTGTCTGAACTAAAGTATTTGTATTGAAGCGTGTTCTGAAACTTCTTTTCTTTCTTGTTCAGTGAGCAAAGTTACGCCGACAGCGCCTCCTGCAGTCCAAGAGTCACATCAAGAACAGGAGGCCATTACTACTAAAGCGATCGCCACGACGACACCCACGCCGATCGAGATGACACAGGGGGGTTCAATTACTTTCGACGAACATATGATGAATGAACTCTTGAGCCAGCACAATGACCCTTTTGTTGACATGCCATTTGTTCTCGGCGCGTTCCCACTCGTTTCTATTGTATCATCACAGTCCAACGCTGCCTATCGTGAATCTCTTGCCGCTCATGAGGCTGAGATACTTGCTCAAATTAATGCAGAGATGGAAGCGGAGCACACGGTGGTAATTCTGAGAGTGTTATGACGGCGATCGAGCCCACTCCTCTTGTGGTGATATCTTCTGGGGACACGCTTGTCGGAACCAATGGGCCCATTCCGCACCCGGTGGTAGACCCGACTCCTCTGACTCCTTCAGAAGAGAATATTCCTTTAAGTTCGGAGGAGTATATCGATATCATGCCATCGTCAGAGGAAGGTCCGCCAAAGGATATGGGGTCGAAGCGGAAGACTGTTAGTGGTTCTGGTGGTTCCGCGTTGAAGAGAAAACCGAAGAAGAAAAAGTAGATAATCCTCCTCTGGCGCATTTTTGGCAGTTAGGAAGTCACTTTTATTTTTCTTTCGTAGGCTATGTATAGATGCAGGCTTGGCCTCCTGCTAGTAGGATTTTTTTGGAATAACTTATACATGAGTCTTCACATACAGTTAGTTGAAATAAAGTTTAGTTTCTTTGTTTCAATTCTCATTTCTTTTGCGCTTAAGTATTTGCAGTGTTTGGCTTTCAGTCCGGTGTACTTGTGGTGTTTTTACCATCAAGTAGAGTTCGTTTTATTTGCCAAGTCTGAAAATCTTGATCACATGTTGTGATTGATAAATGAGTTGAACTTCGGACATTGTATTGCTTCATTAGTGATTAATACTTAAGCTTTTTGCCCCCAGTTCCGGGGAACAACATTTGTATTTCGGTGGCCGATAGCACCGATTGCAAATCTTGAGCACATGTCCACACTCCGGAACTTCATATAATCTGGATCGATAATCTGGTTCGCGCTCTGGGAATTTGAGAGTTATCGCTATTTGTAATACAGTTCGCACTTCCAAGAACTTTGACTCGGTATTTGTGCTCCAATTCACACTCTGGGAATTTGGAGATAACATGTATGTTTGGGTTCGCACTCCGGGAACCTAGAATTTTATACTCCAATTCATGCTCTGGGAATTTGGAGTTAGCATTGATGTTTTGGTTCGCGCTCCGGGAACCTGGTATTGATGTTTATACTCCAATTCACGCTCTGGGAATCTGGAGTCAGTATTGATGTTTCGGTTCGCGCTCCGGGAACCTGGAATTGATGTTTATACTCCAATTCGCGCTCTGGGAATTTGGAGTTAGCCGACAGATGGTTAGTCACACCTGTTTGGGCTTTTCATAAATTCATTCTCACTCTGGGAACGATGGATTTATCGGGATCGTGGATGGTCGGATCACATCCACCCCGAGTTAACAAGCGAGGTCGTTAGACGGACGGATCCATCCTCCTCAAACTTGGTTAGGATACAGCCGAAGTCGTTAGGCAGACGGGTCCACCCTCTCTGGAACTGCATTTATATGTTTATACTCCAGCTCGTGCTCTGGGAGTTTGGAGTTGGCGTTTATGCTCCGGTTCGCCCTCTGGGAACCAAGAATTGATGTTTATACTTCAATTCGCATTCTGGGAATTTGGAGTCCGTTTACACTCTGGGAACGATGGATTTGATGTTTTAAACTCCAATTCGCACTCTGGGAACTTGGAGTCCGTTCACACTGTGGGAACGATGGATTTATACTCTGGTTCGCACTCTGGGAACCTAGAGTTGATGTTTATACTCCAATTTGCGCTCTAGGAATTTGGAGTCTATTCACACTTTGGGAACGATGGATTTATACTCCATTTCGCACTCTGGGAACCTGGAGTTGATGTTTACACTCCAATTCGCACTCTGGGAATTTGGATTTGGTTGTAGGACTGCCGTGTGTCGGTCCAATTCAGCCTTTGATGTGATGGCTTTCCCCGAGCTGAGGTTTCACTTAGTGAGTGGTTGGTCGTATCACAGTCACTCGCTATTTAAATAAATTCCATCGTGCGATAGAACTTAGCTCTTCGTTCGTGGTGATTGTTGAATGTTGCATTTGGCGAATCACAGCTCTAGCTTGAAGAGATAGTAATTTATTGCTGGAACAGAAAAACATGGCAAAGTCAATGCCTTATTACAAATTCAAACATCAAAATGCAAAGGAAATTACAAAGTATTCATAGACTAGATAGATCCTGTCATGTGTAACAGTGACGAAGATCCTCGTCGTTCCAGGCTCCTGGCAAAGTGGGTCCTCCACTGATGGCGTTTATCACCAATCTCCCGAGGGGACATGTAGAGTCCTCTTGTCTCGATCGATTGGGTTCATTATTTTGATTTGATGGGCTCGCTTCTTTAGGCTGCGGTGCTCGCACAAACTGTTCCAGCTTTCTTTCTCTGATTAATTTTTCTACGAGATCCTGTAAGTGACGACACTCGTTTGTATCGTGCCCGTAACTTTCATGGAACCTGGAAAATTTTTCCGTCTGGATTTGCCTCTCTGACGATGGTTTTGGTGCAGGTTTTTCATACTGAATTGTATTACAGGTTTGTAAATACAAGTTCTCCAGTGATGTATTCAAAGGAGTGTAACTGTCAAACATAGGATTCTTGCGCTGTGGGCCACGATTTTGATCTCGTTTTCTAGCTTGATTCACACTCTCTCCCCGCTGAGCTTGTTTGTTTTTAAGGTTCAGCTGAACTTTTACGGAGCTCTCCCCGGACTGTTTGATTGCGACATTGCTTTGGATTCCCACCTTGCTTGGCCCTGCATCATTCTGCTTCCTAGACTATTTCGCATCTTCCCTTCTCGGGAATTGAGCCGCCTTGGCGTGGAAACAGTCCAATGATGCAGGTGGTTTTCCAGCCAACCAGTTGCCAAACTCAGAGTCGGGGTCAATCCCTTTAGTCAACGCCATAAATATGGAGTTATCGTTCGGATTGCTGATTTTCGCACATGCAGTATGGAATCTCTCGAAGTAGTGTCTGAGCGTCTCTCCAGGAGCTTGGGTGACACTAGATAGAGTGTTGACGTCATTCGGTCTTGCGACGTGCATGCGGAATTGCTCAACAAATTTAGTAGCCAACTGGTCAAAGGAGGAGATGGATCGTGGTGGCAGTCGAGTGAACCACATGGAAGCGATGCCCCCCAAGGAGATGGGGAAACTATTACACTTCACTGCATCGTCAGCTCTGGCAGCGCTCATCGACCATTCGTATTTTAGAATATGTTGGTTGGAGTCGAAGTTTCCCTCGTACATGGGTAGAGTTGGCATCCTGAATCGCCGTAGGGGTTCAGCAGTAAGAATATAGTCCGTAAAAGGAGTGTGACTTCGAGAGATTCCCCAGTCGTCGTTTGTGAGACCCTGGCTCTCGCGGATCATCTGACGTATCATGGTCGGAAGATCCAGCATGTGTATGTTCTGTGCAGCTCATGCCGGAATGTGATTGAATCCCACATCCTGGAGTTGGACCGGATGCTGTCGACGGTCCAAAACTTGCCTTCTTCGCTCGTAGTCCTTTGGGACGTACGGTTCAGGGGTACGCCCATGATGACGACTGTCCGGGTTTGACTGACTTGGGGCATCGACCGTTGGTTCATCCGCGACATTCGTGGCGTGGTATTCATTGGTGCAATGAGGAATGGCTCCTCCTCGGGAGGAGGGCTTGGTTTGGCGATTGGCTGATGGACCAACTCTCAGTTGTCCAGCAGTCATTGCCGGTTGATTTCCAGTAGCTTGTACGTGACTCCCATCTAGCCGGGGTCGTGGAGACTGATTATGATAATCAGAAGAGGAGGAACTTTCGCTGGAGGAGCGAGAAGCATGGTCTCTCCTAGTTCTCCCTCGCTTCTGGCGATTCAGCTGATTGGTGAGCTCGGCGTTAGCGCGTAGCTATTCTGCTAGTTGTTGTCGACTCTGGGTCAGCTCTTGGAGCAGCAGCTGAAACTCTTGTCGGGTTACCGGACCTGATGGTACCGAGTGATCGGTAGCGCTCGGGTTAGAGGGAGGTAGCGGCGCAGGATTCTGTCTATCCTGTTCTTCCTGATTGATAGCATTAGAGGTGGTCCTCGTGCTAACCATCTTGAAGGTTGTATTCCTTTCCTAGACTTTATGCAAGTCTGAATAGAAGGGAAGGAACTTGGATTAGATGATCTGGATTTCTCTCTTAGATTTATTCAATCTGGTATCGACGACAGATCCAACGAGCAGGAGAAAATCTGGGTTTTCTTAGTGAAAGCATCAAAGTGTTTGCATCAAAATTGGTCACAACTCTCTTCGGGATTCATTGAAGAGATAATAATGAAGAATGTAAATTGAAAATGAGGATTATCTAACAAAAACTCCAAATAACAGTAAAGTAAATGCATAGACAAGCGATTTATAGTGGTTCGGCGTGTTGCCTACGTCCACTGTGAAATTTTTTGCCGTTTTATTGACTCTCTTTCAATGATTACAAGTTGTTACAGTAATCAACAGCAAGTTACAATTGAAAATTCGAATTCAACAAAAAAAGTTTGATGTAGGATGAAGGAGATCTCAATCCGGCAGAGTCTGGGCGCTTGAGAGTCAAAAGATCCTTTTTCTGTAGGTTATGGGACTCTATTTATAGGCATAGGAGGCTGAGACTTCGCTCAAATCTCGGGAGACTTTTTCTGGCACGTGAGTGGGCCCACGCAACCAATCTCAAAATGTTTCTAGTCGATCTTTGATCGATACGAAATCATTTTGTATCGATCAATATGATGTCCAATTGAGCTGAAATTTGTGTGAACACTCCTTGGCATGTAGGCAACCTCCTGCGAAAATTTCATTGCATTTGGATCAGTGGATTGGCAGTTATAGTCGATACAAAATGAGTATTCTCGAGTGGCTTTTTGGTTCAAATCCATCTCTTTGAATCGATCGTTTCAAATCGATGGTGGCACGCGTCTTCGTGATGACGTGGAGCGCAAACTTCGCCTCGATCCGGTCTTCACTCTGAGTTGACCGCATCGACTCCATATGTCTCGGCTTGTTCGTATCGAGGGATGACACGTCACCTTGGCTTGTTTACTCGATGGATACGAATTACTCTGCCCAAATGGATTCGAAGAGCGGCTTACTAAATGGGCACGAAGCAGGGTATCTGGATGGAGACGAATCAAGGCATCTTGATTGATTCGAAGGGATGCTTCCATGATGGATGCGAAGAAGAAACTGGTCGATCGTTACGAAGTGCATCATCTGCTGATGGGTACGAAGTCCATCGATACAAACTCGATGGATTCGAACATGGCCAATCTTGATCGATACGAACTCATGGGAGTTGATGATACGAAGTAGGTTATCTGCAGATGGATGCGAAGTAGGGAGATGCCAATGGATTCGAATAAGGAGGAGCCGATGGACTCGAATGAGATCAAGTCGAAACGAGGCACTTCGATGGATTCGAACTTGATCGATGCGAACTACGGCACTTCGATGGATACGAAACCGCTGGATCGATACAAAACCGATCGATACGAAATGGAGCTTGATGATCGATACGAAACCAGAGCTTCTCCCTTCAACTTATATCCATTATAACTTGAGCATACGAACTCGGATTGACTTGAAATTTGAAATGCTGGTTCTTATGGCTTTGCTTGTCATGTCCTATCAATTGTAGCCTGATCCGGGCTCGGACAAAATTCAGCGATGTCCATAGTGAAGCAAAGTATAACTAATCTTTGAGATGAACTGCCATTTGTTTTCGATCGATCTTTTGGTATCACAGCTTTGCCGAAAAGCGGGATAACACTTTGGAAGATCAGTTACCCTTAGTCGAATTCATTATAATAACATCTATCAAGCAAGCATTGGTATGACCCCTTTCGAAGCTCTTTATGGTCGTCCATATCGTTCTCCTTCATGTTGGGTTGAATCTGAAGATAGACTTGTTCTTCGACCCGACATAATCTTATAAGCCAATGAGAAGGTAGTTGATATTAGAAGAAAGATGAAGGAAGCGCAAGATCGGAAAAAGTGTTATACAGATCAAAGGCGTAGGGATCTAGAGTTCTTAGTCAGGGAATTGGTATTTGTAAAAGTCTCTCCTCTAAGAAGTGTCGTGAGGTTTGGAAAGATAGGGAAGTTAGCCCCTCATTATATTGACCCTTTTCCCATACTGGGCCGGATTGGTAAACTTGCATATAAAGTGGAGTTACTAGATTGAATATCAGATGTGCACAACGTATTTCACGTATCTCATTTACGTAAGTATGTACATGACCGTTTGATGATAGTAGAGCCTGGACAACAAGTTGATTTGGGGGTTAAGCCTAACCTAACCATTCTTAGGGAGCCGATTCGTATTGTCGCTCGAGATATAAAGCGATTAAGGAAGAAGGTTATGAATCTTGTTAAGGTTCAGTGGAGTGGAGATGTTAGAGATTGTACTTGGAAAACTGACAACTATATTAGGGATTCTTATCTCGAGTTGATGTAGTTGTTGTTCGTATTTTGTAGTGTCTTTTTATTGTACTCACTAGTTGTGTTGAGGTCACTTTCCTTGTGTCTTTGTGTGGTATATATGATATCATTTGGGTTTCTTTGATATCTAGAGTGTATCTGATTTATTTCGAGGATAAAACTTCCTTAAAGGAGAGGAGGATGTAACGACCAATAATTTAATCACTTTGAACTTGAATAGTTAACATGTCTTTAAATGACTAAATAATGGATTTTATATCTAGAATACAAATTTGGACAAAAATCTCAAATGGATTTTTTTAACTGATGTAAAATTTTAGTTTAAAAATGGTTTGAGCTATAAGGCGGTTAGGGGTGCCAATTTATTTAAGAATAAGTTTGTCTGATAAAACAGAATAGTATAATTACTTGCCTAATAAAACAAGAAAGAATTATTAACCATGCCTAATAAAACAGAATAGTTTAATTACTTGCCTTATAAAACGAGAAAGAATTATTAACCATGCCTAATAAAACAAAATAGTATAATTACTTATCTAATAAAAACAAGAGAGAATTATTAACCTTGCCTAATAAAATAGAATTGTATAATTAGTTGCCTAATAAAGCAAGAAATAATTGTTAACCATGCCTAATAAAACAGAGTAGTATAATTAATTGCATAATAAAACAAGAAAGAATTACTAACCTTGCCTAACAAAACATAATAGTACAATTACTTGCCTAATAAAACAGAACAGTATAATTACTTGTTTAATGAAACAAAATAGCATAATGATTATTATATTCCATGCAGACGGTTGCTATTGGACCAAAATCTAGTTGAATCAGGTTTTTCCATGCGAATGGTTGCTACTGGACCAAAATCTTATCGAATCATGTTATGCCATAGTTGATAAGGAGCATTCCTATTGGATCAAAATATGGTCGAATCAAATCAAGACATTAAGATGTTTCCTATTGGACCAAAATATGATCGAATCAAATTAGGCCATCAACATGTTTTCTATTGGACCAAAATATGGTCGAATCAAATTAGGCCATAAAACTGGTTTCTATTGGACCAAAACTAGGTCGAATCTGGTTAGGCTATAGGAAATGGCTAAAGTGCCCTTCTCTTCACCTATAAACAGCCAAGTTCATATCTCATTTTAATTCATTCACAAAATGAAGAAAAGAACTAAAATTTATTATCAAAGGAGAAGTATTCCATGTCTCCATCAAAGCAAATAGGATGTGAGTATATTCCTTGTTTTCATAGTTTAGTGGGTATAACTTATTCTGTGAGTATAATTCAATTATTTTACAGTGAGTGTAATCTTAATCTCTTTCCTTTGACTCATTCACATTTTAATAAATGTTGTGTTAACTATTGACTGTAAATTGTTAATAATGAGTCTGTTCTTATTCTTGTTATTATTCTTGTTTGGTTGTTTTATTTGTGCTCGGTCAGTTTACGAGAAATAACTTTGATGTTTAATTAGAGGGAACTTACACCACCTTTTTAAATTGGGATTGACATTTAGTGACTTTTTGGTTAAAAGGAAATTGCACCCCTTTTAGCTATCTCATTTGATTAAGAGGGAGCTTCGCCCCTCTTGGTCGTATTCTCCTTTAAAGATGATGGGTTTAAGTTATGATTTGAATGAAAGTTTAAAATCTTTGTTTAAAGTATTTTGAAGGAGCTTCAAAATTTATATAATGATTTAAATGGATTATTGATGGAAAATAAGTAGTCTTATACTTGGCACTAAAAACCGATGAGTAGATTGATTTTCTGTCTATGAGCTCTGGAACCAAAGTGTCTAGGCAAGGCTAGGAGCAACCAGTGTCCTGACTTACCTGGCTTTGTTTCTGGGGGAGGAGTAGCGTATGTCAAGAATATCGAAAACGTGACAAGTGTAGGAGATTTGATTTCTATGAATGATCTTTATAATTATAATGGAAAACATTCGCATTTCTTATAGACAATTGTTTTTGACCCATTGTGATCATCCGGAATTTTGGGCAATATCAATTTAATAATCTGTATTAATAATTAAATTGATTTGATAATTTTCTTTTATAATTTCAATTTAAATTGGAAAGTTTATTCTTTTAAAAGAAAATAAATATTTAATTGGTAAAATTTTATCTTTTAAAGCTAATAAAATGTTTTCTATTTATGATGTATATATTTTTGTATATATTGTAAATAGAAAAGCTTAGATTTGAAATTTAATAAATAAATAAAATCATGTTTTCAAATTATAATATATTTAGGGTAATTGGGAAATTTTTATTTAAATTTAATATAAAACTATTTAAAGGTTAACCATATAGTTTTAAAATACTTAAGGCAAATGTTTACTTTTTTAAAAGATATTTTACTTAAGTTTAAATTTAAATAAAAAGGGTCGATTTATTTTTCTTGATAAATATGATTTGAATATAAAAGTTTAAAATACAATTTATAAATATATAAAACATATGATACATTAATTCATTTAAGTAATATAATTAATTTATAATATGTAAAAATCTCTTTTATAAATTATTTAAAATTGACGAATTGCTATTTTCAAATAATAATAATATTAATGTGTTATTTTTATATATAGATATAAATAGATTTTAATAAAAATATAATAGTTATTCCAAATTGAATGTGTTGTTGTAAATTGACTTTAATTTTGATTTTTAAATCTAATTTGAATTTGAATTTGGATTTAATTTTAAAATTCAAAAGATAGATATTCTAAAATATTTTAAATTTAAGATTATGAGTGTAAGCTTTTATTTATATATATAATTGGTTTTATTTTCTTTAAAGTAATATATATATATATATATATATAAGTATTTGTGAATTTATTAGTTAAGTATAAAAGCTTCCATTAACATTTTAAAATAAATAAAATTACTTAAATAACAAGTGTTAACACATTAAGACATTAGTGACATGTGTTAAGTAATAAATAATACTATATGACAAATTCTAAACATTAAAACAAGTGTCACCTTAAATTTTAAATTCTCTTTTATTCCTAATAAATCACTTTTTAACTTATAAATACATATGCTTCTCATCTTCGTTTTCTTTTCTATCTTTTTCTATTCAAAGACAAGAAAAAACTAAAACCAAATTTTCTCAAAAACGAATCAGTAATCAAACTTCAAACATCTTCTCCAAACCAAAAATTTATACATTTTCAAAATCAAAATCCAAAAGCCCGCATTTCTTAAAGCCTGAACATCATTCCTCAAACCTGAAACAAAATCAAATCCAATAATCTATTAATCATCTTCAAGTCAAAACTACAATTCATTTTGAAGATTCGAACCAAAGCCTGCATCTCTTCAAACCTGAGAATTATCTAAAACAAGCAACTTCAATTCTGTTTCAAAGCAAGATTCAGTAACAAGCAATCTTCAGCATTCCAATTTCCAAATCAAAGAAACATTTTATTCCAGTAACTCAAAGTTTTAAATATTCAAAAGCTATTTCAAAATAAATGTGCTCTGCTTATCATTTTCAAACAGGTGAGTAACATCTTTTCTAAAAAGCTTAAATATGATTCTGCTTGCATGTTAAGTTCTGGAATGAATGTGTTTTTGTGTGAATAGATATTAATGAAGTTCTGCACACACACACACACACACACATATATATATATATATATATATATATATATATATATATGAATGAATAGATGTGTGTGCATGCTGTTATCTAAGATCTCTATTCTTAGTTGTCAAGTTCATGTTTTGATCAAAATTTATTATTTCTTGAACCAATCTCTGTTAGGAGTTAGGATTCAAACAAAATCTAATTGTTAAATCATGAATTAAAGTTTACAATTTTATTTATATGAATTAAGATTGAAATTTCTCCGGAATAACAAATAGAACAATGCAAACCCAAGATAAGTGAATTTTCAGACATCCCTATTCATTGATTCAGGCATCTGATCTGAATCCTTAACTTAAAACATGATTTTTAAAAATTAAATCATAATTTCTAGATGAGGTTCGAATGTGCACTTTGGGGTTGATTATATGTCGAGTTTTGGGTGGTTTTTGGTGATCTAGGTGGTTTGAGAGGTCGCGGTCATCACGGGAGTAAGTGGGATGATCGGGGAGGTCGGCAATATTGTTTGAAAGGTGGATAGACCACCATGGCGTCGGTGGTTGTTCGTTTGGGTTTTAATCACTAGTTTTTATTATTATCAAAAATTTGATCACCATGGCATTTCTGGTGAATCGAGCATGCACGGGATTCTGGGAAATGATAGCATGGGAGTTGGCGAAGACATGGCCGGAAGTTCAGATGCTTCGACGATCGGCACTGGGATTTCATGGGTGTTCCAGGTTTTGGGTTTTGTTCCAGATTTTATGATAGGTTGCTTGATTTCGATTTTGTGTGACGATCGAAGAATCTGGGATTTGGAACGTCAGAGGGTGTGGGCGCCGGCCTTGGGAAGGTTGCGACGTTGACCAGAAGTGATCGAAGCCACCATGCATGTGCACGATGCATTTTTTTTTATTGGTGAAGTTTGGGACTGAAGAGAAGGGTACTCGAGTTTTCTCGAGTCACTTGCGTGTGTTCTCGAAGTTTTGAAAGATTTCGCTCGAGGATTTGATTGTTTGGGCTTGGGTCATTTGTTTTGTTACAGATTTTAAACCTGTCAGGTTTTCAAATTTTAAAATGAATTTAAAATTTGAAAGCAAGATTTTAAACAGAGTTTTAAATTAAGTTTTTAAGTATGGGTTCAAATTAAATTTGTATCCTAGTTTTAAAATAAATAAAGGTTTATAAAATCAAAATGTTTAAACAAGTTTAAAGGTTTAAAGTATATTTGTAAATAAGTTAGTTTTCCAATAAAAATTTTAAAAATTCATTTATATAAAATTCATTTATAAATTTTTTCTTTAATATTTGAATGGGAAGTTATAAAAATTAGTTTAACTTAAATTTGCAAGTTAAATGATTAAGTTATTTTTAAAGCTTGATTTTAAAATATAATTAAGTAAATTAGTTTAAACCTTTCCTTATATAAGTTTCTTTTATAAGTAATAAATGTTTCTTTACATTTGTTTAAGAGGTTTGTAAATTGTTTTAAATTTTGATAAGTTAAATTATTTTTAAATCTTAATCAAAAATTAAATTTAAAAGTAGATTTAAAAGTGTATATTGTTTTAAATGCATATGTTGATGATAATTAAGTCGTCAATAAAGAAAATGATCTATCTTAATGATAATTAAGTTTTAATGTTTAATTAAATTAATAATGTAATTAAGGGTAATTAATTTAAGTAAATAATTAATGATTTAGATTAATTTATATCAAAGATTAATTAATCGATAATCAAAGATTAATTAATTTATAATTAATGATGATTAATTAAAGCTTAGTTACTTGAGGAAAGTAATTAAAGAATTTTTAATAGTTAAAAAAGATCATTAACTAGGGATTATTAAATAATTAATTAATTCAATTAATTTTAATAATTAATTAGATTAATCAATTAAGGATAATCATTTATGGAATTGGTTAAGTATAATTACTTAATGAAAGTAATTAAAGAGATTAATTACTTAAGTTAATGTGATTAGTTTAAGTTAATTAATTAACTTAATTAATTTAAGACAATTACTGGATGATTTATTAAGTATAATTACTTAATGTGATTTATAAAGTGTAATTACTTAGTGAAGTAATAAGTGATGGCAATTACAGGATGTAATTAATTAAAGATTGAAAGTAATTTTGGTTTAATTACTTTGTATAATTAAAAAAAAGGATAATTACTTAGTGGAAGTAATTAAGAATTAATTACTTAGTGTAATTAATTAAATAATTAATTAATAAAATTTATTTAGATGTTAATTATGTAATGTAATTAATTAAGGATAATTAATTACTGAATGTGATTAATCAAGGCTGATTAATGAATAAAGATTAATTATTAAATGTGATTAATTAGAACAATAATTAATTAAAGAAGTAATTAGGGATCATTAATTAATATAATCAGTGATGTAATTTAGGATTGATTAATTAAAGGATAATTAATCCATATAAGTGATTATAGTGTAATTAATTAATGCAATTAATTAAGGATTATTGTAATTAATTATAATTGATTAATTTATGAAGTAATTAAAGGATAATTACTGTAACGGTTAAGGATAATTAATCTCCTAATTAATTAGGGATAATTACTTAATGTAATTAAAGAATAATTAATCAAGGATGATTAATTAAGATGGATAATTAAAGGATGATTAATTATCTGGTTTGTAATGAATAAATGGTCAAGTAAGCAGGATTTATGAAATGGAAGTAACTAATTTAATTTATTTTAAATTAATTAGAGATGAAGTAATTGATATTGAATGCCTTGATTGTTTGATAATTACTGTGATTAATAGATCGTTACTTATGGATGGTAATTGATATTGAATGCCTTGATTGTTTGATATCTCCGATGAGATATGTGGTATGAAATGCTTTGTTGAATGGTGATGATGTGAATTATCTATTTGTGAGGTTGTAAATTATATATCTGCGTGAATATAGATAATAGAATTGAATTGTTTTAACTTTAAAATAACTTGGCTTTAAAAGATGGCGTTTTGGATTTTGATGAGACTGGGATCGGGTTTACAGATTTGGATATCCAAAAACCACATCGATCCAAATTAATGGTAGGTCGTGAATCTCAAGTGAAGATGAAGATTCTGAGTGTAAGGGTTATTGTTGTTAACTCTGAGGGCGATTCCAAAATGAGTGTAATGAGATAATGCCTTCGGTTTTGTTCAAACCTGGAACGAACTTGTATGGATTGAATGCTTTCAGAACATCGTCAGGTGGACGACGAGAATTCTAAGATAGATGTGTTCTATAAAGGTAATCGTAGCCTCAAGCCTCATCAACCGGGAATGACTGAAATAGGGGAGGTGCAGCAAGGCTAAGTGAGTCGCACTCAAGTAGGACAAGATCTTCCCCTATCTAGAAGTCTCCTTTTATTCAGCTGTGTGGGCAGTTGGTTGCAAACAACTGCGTGGTTGTCTTGTTCGAGACTATTCAGTAAGGGATGGTTCCAGCCTTGTGCTGCAGGGGATTTAGGGTGGATCCTCGGTACAGTGATCTAGGCCACGTACTATGACGGATGGTACTCCAGTAGCCCTGCCATTGACGGAAACCCACTCTTCCTACATGCCTTTACGGTTTTGATTGTATAACCCACTTTGTGGCTAATAGCTAGAATTTAATGAATGTAACAATTTCGGCTATTTTATATTTACTTGAAAACCCTAGACCCTATTATAATATCACTGGATTTCCTATTAAATGTTTTGGTTATCGTAAGGTAAAAACTTTTCCATGTTTATGTGCGGGAAGTCTTACGAGATACCTTTTGTTTTCAAAGGCTTTTCAAAGTTAAGCAACTTTAACCTATTACTCAAACCAGACCCATGTGCGACCCAGAGTTTATTTTCTGTTTTCTTGAACTCTTGGGTTCTCAAATTTTTACGAGTAGGCAACGGATTCTGGTTAGCTTTGACGAATTATAGAGGAGATATGGAGCAGGAGGCTTCAACATTTGTAGATATATAAGTAGTTCTGATGTATGATCTCCGAATCTTTTGTTTGAGTTGTATTTTGAGTAGTAATGACTAGACAGGTGTTTATAACCGTCTAGTATGTGATGTATAAGCTGTGTAACACTGATAGATGTTGTATACTATGTAATATTTATGTGATTAATATAATTTATTCATTCCACGGTTAAGATTCTAATGTTGTTTCGTTCTTTCTTCTCTATCTTTTCTCTTTTCTATCCCTTTCTTTCTTAAAGATGATGTGTCTTTCTGTTGAGAGAAAGGTGGGTCGTCACAGTTGGTATCAGAGCGCTAGGTTGAGTTAATACCTAGACTTTGAAGTGACTTCTTTCTTGAGAGAGTGTACTTGTAAATTTAATATATGTGTTTATATATATATATATATATATATATATATATATTTTTCTATCTATTTGATGGGTTACCTGTTTGGGTTTTCCAATATGAGTTCTAGAGGTAGGAAGGGTAGTGGTGTATGTAGCACAACTACCAATGGAAGATGTCCGAATGTTGAGGTTGGAAGTGTATCTGTCGAGGTTATAGACCTAATACCGTCTCGTGTGAGCTTTGTTGTGGTGTAAAGATTTCACCAATCTCTGAAGGAATGCCTTTTTGAGGTTCGAAGTCCATCTTTGAAGTGCAAGTTTGGTTGAGTAGAGTTTGGATCTATCGGATGAGCAGAAGCGAGTGATGGTATCTTGGCAACTTCGAGAAGAAGCAGCTGCGTGGTGAGACGTAGTAACTTTGGATGTTTCCAAAGATGTTTCTTTTGGAGCAAGTTTAAGGAAGTGTGTCAGCATCGGTGATGAGGCTAGGTTCAGCAGGGTGTTTGTGTTTGGTTTGAGGCCCGAGTTTCATGAGGAAATGTCTGTCCATCTCATGGCTCTGTGTGGCATTAGATGATATGGATTTGAGGTTCGAACATCTTTGGATTAGGAAGTCTTTGGCATTTGGGTCAGCAGTGCAGCTCGGAAATGTTCTGTGTGCCGGCAAGAAGGTCATCTGGCTAAGCAGCTTTTTAGAGGTGGAATTCAGAAGCAGCAGAGTGGATCCATTTCTTCGATGATTTGGCTTGATAAGCATAAGCTGTTCTGATTGGTAAAGAGAGAACAGTTTCTTTGAATATTAGGTTGGGTTTATCACAAAAGTGACTTGCGATAATTGAGTGTTCTCTTGGGTAATCTTTTTTCTCAAGGCAACTCTAGAGGAAGGTAGGAGTTTTCAGAGTTGTCAGAGATTTTTCTAGATGTCTTCGAAGAAGTCAGGTTTGCTATAGCATCTGGAGATTGAGTTTTCGTACCGACTAGGATTCTAGGAGAGGTCCGGTGGTTCAGCTTAGTAGAAGGATGGCTCCTAGAAAGAGGTTTTGGTGAAGCAGCTCAGGATTTCCTGGTACTTCTGATTTTTCTCTTTATGGATTTGATGAACCGTGTCTTCTGGGATGTGTCGGACAAGTTTGTGCTCGTGTCATCGATGGATTTTTCTCCTCTATTCCAGATCAGAGTTGTGCAGCGGAAGCAAGATAGTAGCTGTTCTAGGATGGAATCAACCATAGATTCTTTAGAGGTTCGTAGTTTTAGAGGTTTTTTACAGGAAGTTTTCAAGATCTGAAGGTGAGATTGGAAAATGCTCTTGTATTTTCTTTCCCGATAGGAGAAGTAAGTTCAGTCGAGTAGAGATTGTGTTCTTGATTTGGTTGATCTTGAGAAGATCATTTTTGTTGGATTGTTTTGGTCCAATTTGTTTCTAGAGGCATCAACGAAGGTTGAGCTGAACAGAAAGGAAGAAGGCAGCCTAGGATCGTCAGAAGAATTTTGTGGATACGAGATGGAGGAATTTGGATTTCAAAGTCAGAGATTTGATTTTGGATAAGTGCTTTGGTATTCAGGGTTGAATTGCCAGTTTGGAAGACTGGAATTCAATGTATTTCATGTATCTTTGAAGGAGTACGTGTATGATCTATCTCTAGTTGTGGAACCAGCAGTTTAGGAGGATTTGGTAGTTGAGTAGGACTTAACTGTGGTCTGATATCTTATTCAGATTTGTAGATCTAGATGAGTAGGAGCTCTGTAGCTTAGTAGTATAGATTGTTTGGATTCAGTAGAGCGAGTATCCCAGTGTCTATACTTGGGAAACACTAGATAGTGTTAGAAAGGTCTATCCTGATTTGTGTCAGGATTCACTTGATTTGTTTGATTGAATGAATTGGTCACTATGGTTGTTAGCATATGGTTGACAATATATGCTTGTGGTTTTAAATTAAAATCTTTAATGGGTTATTAAATTACCTTTGCTTTTCAATTTCGAGGACGAAATTCTTTTAAGGGGAAGGAATGTGATGACCCGGAATTTTGAGCAATATCAATTTAATAATCTGTATTAACAGTTAAATTGATTTGATAATTTTATTTTATAATTTCAATTCAAATTGGAAAGTTTATTCTTTTAAAAGAAAATAAATATTTAATTGGTAAAATTTTATCTTTTAAAGCTAATAAAATGTTTTCTATTTATAATGTATATATTTCTGTATATATTGTAAATAGAAAAGCTTTGATTTGGAATTTAATAAATAAATAAAATAATGTTTTCAAATTATAATATATTTTGGGTAATTTGGAAATTTTGATGTAAATTTAATATAAAACTATTTAAAAGTTAACCATATAGTTTTAAAATACTTAAGGAAAATGTTTACTTTGTCTAAAATATATTTTTAGCTTAATTTTAATTTTAATAAAAAGGGTTGATTTATTTTGCTTGATAAAAATGATTTAAAAATAAATATGAAAGTTTAAAATACAATTTATAAACATATAAAACATATGATACATTAATTCATTTAAGTGATATAAGTAATTTATAATAATACAATAGTCTCTTTTATAAATTATTTAAAATTGACAAATTGCTATTTTCAAATAATAATAATATTAGTATGTTATTTATATATGTAAATATAAATAGATTTTAATAAAAATATAATTTTTATTCTAAATTGAATGTGTTGTTATAAATTGGCTTTAATTTGGATTTTTAAATCTAATTTGAGTTTGAATTTGGATTTAATTCTAAAATTCAAAACATAGACATTTTAATATATTTTAAATTTAAGATTATGAGTATAAGCTTTTATTTATATATATAATTTGTTTTATTTTCTTTAAAGTAATTTTTATATATATAGATAAGTATTTGTAAATTTATTAATTAAGTATAAAAGCTTTTATTAACATTTTAGAATAAATAAAATTACTTAAATAACAAGTGTTAACACATTAAGACATTAGGGACATGTGTTAAGTAATAAATAATACTATATGACAAATGTTAAACTTTAAAACAAGTGTCACCTTAAATTTTTAATTTTCTTTTATTCTTAATAAACCACATTTTAACTTATAAATACATATGCTTTTCATCTTCGTTTTCTTTTCTATCTTTTTCTATTCAAAGCCAAGAAGAAACTAAAACCAAATTTTCTCAAAAACAAATCAGTAATCAAACTGCAAACATCTTCTTCAAACAAGAAATTTGTACATTTCCAAAATCAAAATCCAAAAGCCTGCATTTGTTAAAGCCTGAACATCATTTCTCAAACCTGAAACAAAATCAAATCCAATAATCTGTTAATCATCTTCAAGTCAAAACTGCAATTCATTTTTTAGATTCAAAACCAAAGACTGCATCTCTTCAAACCTGAGATTTATCTGAAACAAGCCACTTCAATTCTGTTTGAAAGCAAGATTTAGTAACAAGCAATCTTAAGCATTCCAGTTTTCAAATCAAAGAAACACTTTATTCCAGCAACTCAATGTTTTAAAGATTCAAAAGCTATTTCAAAATAAAGGTGCTCTGTTTATCATTTTCAAACAGGTGAGTAACATTTTTTCTAAAAAGCTTAAATATGATTCTGGTTGCATGTTAAGTTCTAGAATGAATGTGTTTTTGTGTAAAATATATTAGTGAAGTTCTACACACATATATATATACACACGAATGAATTGATGTGTGTGCATGCTGTTATCTGAGATCTCTGTTCTTAGTTGTCAAGTTCAAGTTTTTGATCGAAATTTATTATCTCTTGAACCAATCGTTGTTAGGACTTAGGATTCAAACAAAATCTGATTGTTAAATCATGAATTAAAGTTTAAAATTTTATTTATATGAATGAAAATTGAAATTTCTCAGGAATAACAAATAGAACAGTGCAAGCCCAAGATAAGTGAAATTTCAAACATCCCAATTTATTGATTCAGGCATCTGATCTGAATCCTTAACTTAAAACCAGAATTTTCAAAAATGTAATTATAATTTTTAGATGAGGTTTGAATGTGCATTTTGGGGTTGATTTGATATTGAGTTTTGGGTGGTTTCTAGTGATCTAGGTGGTCTGAGAGGTCGCGGTCATCACGAGAGGAAGTGGGATGATCGAAGAGGTCGGCAATATTGCCTAAAAGGTGGATAGACCACTGTGGCATCGGCGGTTCGTCAATTGGGTTTTAAACCCTAATTTTTATCACTATCAGAAATTTGATCACCATGGCATCTATGGTGAATCAAGCTACATGGGGTAGTATGTGGGTTGGCGATGACGTGGCCGGAAGTTCAGATGCTCCGACGATCGGCATTGGGAGTTCGAGGGTGTTCCAAGTTTGGGTTTTGTTCCAGATTTTGTGCTAGGTTGCTTGATTTCGATTTTGAGTGACGATCGAAGAATCTGGGGTTTGGATTGTCAGAGGGTATGGTTGCCGACCTTGGGAAGGTTGCGGCATTGACCAGAAGTGGTCGGAGCCACTGTGCATGTACATGGTGCATTTTTGTTTACCGGGTGAAGCTTGGGACTGAAGAGATTGGTACTCAAGTTTTCTCGAGTCACTTGCATGTGTTGCTCGAAGTTTTTAAAGATTTGGCTCGGGGATTTGAGTGTGTGGGCTCGGGTCATTGGTTTTGTTACAGATTTTTAACCTGACAGATTTTCAAATTTTAAAATGAATTTAAAATTTGAAATCAAGATTTTAAACAGAGTTTTAAATCAAGTTTTTAATTTTAGGTTCAAATTAAATTTGTATCCTAGTTTTGAAATAAATAAAGTTTTATTAAATCAAAATTTTTAAACAAGTTTAAAGGTTTAAAGTATATTTGTAAATGAGTTAGTTTTCCAATAAAATGTTTAAAACTTTATTTTATATAAAATTCTTTTATAAAAGTTTTCTTTAATATTTGAATGGGAATCTATAAATTTGTTTAACTTAAATTTGCAAGTTAAATGATTAAGTTATTTTTAAAGCTTGATTTTAAAATATAATTAAGTAAATTAGTTTAAACCTTTCCTTATATAAGTTTCTTTTATAAGTAATAAATGTTTCTTTACATTTGTTTAAGAGGTTTGTAAATTGTTTTAAATTTTGATAACTTAAATCATTTTTAAATCTTAATCAAAAATGGAATTTAAAAGTAGATTTAAAGGTGTAAATTGTTTAAATACACATGTTAATGATAAATAAGTCGTCAGTTTAGAAAATGATTTATCTTACAGATAATTAAGTTTTAATGATTAATTGAAGTTAAGGAGTAAGTAATTAATTTAATTAATTAATTAATGATTTAGATTAATTTATTATTAGAGATTATTTAATTGGTAATCGGAGAATAATTAGTTTGTAATTAATGATGATTAATTAAAGCTTAATTACGTGAGGAAAGTAATTAAAGAATTGTTAATAGTTAATGAAGATCATTAACTAGGGATTATTAAATAATTAACTAATGCAATTAATTTTAATAATTAATTAGATTAATTAATTAAGGATAATCATTTGTGGAATTGGTTAAGTATAATTACTTAATGAAAGTAATTAAAGAGATTAATTACTTAAGTTAATGTGATTAGTTTAAGTTAATTAATTAATTTAATTAATTTAAGATAATCACTGGATGATTTGTTAAGTATAATTACTTAATGTGATTTATAAAGTGTAATTACATAGTGAAGTAATTAGTGATGGTAATTAGAGGATGTTATTAATTAAAGATTGAAATTAGTTTTGGTTTAATTACTTTGTATAATTAATAAAAAGGATAATTACTTAGTGGAAGTAATTAAGAATTAATTACTTAGTGTAATTAATTAAAGAATTAATTAATAAAATTTATTTAGAAGTTAATCAAGTAATGTAATTAATTCAGGATAATTAATTGCTAAATGTGATTAATCAAGGCCGACTAAAGGATAAAGATTAATTATTAATTGTGATTAATTAGAACAATAACAATTAGGGATCATTAGTTAATATAATTAATGATGTAATTAAGGATTAATATATTAAAGGATAATTAATCTATATAAGTGATTATAGAGTAATTAATTAATGTAATCAATTAAGGATTAATGTAATTAATTATAATTATTTAATTAATGAAGAAATTAAAGATTATTTATGGTAATGGTTAAGGATAATTAATTTGTGTAATTAATTAGGGATAATTACTAAATGTAATTAAAGAATAATTAATCAAAGATGATTAGTTAAGATGGAAAATAAAGGATGATTAATTATCTGGTTTGTAATGAATAAATGATCAAGTAAGTAGGATTTATGAAATGGAAGTAATTAATTTAATCTATTTTAAAGTAATTAGAGATTAAGTTATTAATTTAATTTATTTTAAATTAATTATAGATGGTGTGATTAATAGATCGTTACTTATGGATGGCTGATTGATATTGAATGCCTTAATTGTTTGATATCTCTGATGAGATATGTGTTGATATGTGGTACGAGATGCTTTGTTGAATGGTGATGATACGAATTATCCATTTGTGAGGTTGTAAATTATCTATCTGTATGAATATAGATAATAGAATTGAATTGTTTTAACTTTAAAACAACTTGGCTTTAAAAGACGGTGTTTTGGATTTCGATGAGACCGGAATCGAGTTTCCAGATTTGGATATCCGAAAACCACATCGATCCAAATTAACAATAGATCGTGAATCTCAAGTGAAAATGAAGATTAGAGTGTAAGGGTTATGTCATTAACTCAGAGGGTGATTCCAAAATGAGTGCAGCGAGATAATGCCTTCGGTTTTGTTCAAACCCAGAACGAACTTGTATGGATTGAATGCTTTCCGAACATCGTCAAGTGGACGATGAGCTTTCTAGGATAGATGTGTTCTATAAAGGTAATCATAGCCTCAAGCCTCATCAACCGGGAATGGCTAAAACAAGGGAGGTGTAGCAAGGCTAAGTGAGTCGCCCTCAAGTAGGACAAGATCTTCCCCCGTCTAGAAGTCCCTTTTTATCCAGCTGTGTGGGCAGTTGGTTGCAAAAAACTACGGGGTTGTCTTGTTCGGGACTATCCAGTAAGGGATAGTTTCGGCCTTGTGTTGCAGGGGATTTAGGGTGGATCCTCGATACGGTCATCTAGGCCACGTACTGTGACGGACGGTACCCTAATAGCCCTGTCATTGATGGAAACCAATTCTTCCTACGTGCCTTTACGGTTTTGATTATATAACCCACTTTGTGGCTAGTAGCTAGAATTTAATGAATGTAACAATTTCGGCTACTTTATATTTACTTGAAAACCCTAGACCCTATTATAATATCACTGGATTTCCTATCAAATGTTTTGGTTATCGTAAGGTAAAAACTTTTCCGTGTTTATATGCGAGAAGTCTTATGAGATACCTTTTGTTTTCAAAGGCTTTTCAAAGTTAAGCAACTTTAACCTGTTACTCACACCAGACCCATGTCTGACCCAGAGTTTATTTTCCGTTTTCTTAAACACTTGGGTATTCAAACTTTTACGTGTAGCCAAGGGATTCAGGTTACTTTTGACGAATTCTGGAGGAGATATGGAGCAGGAGGCTTCAGCGTTTGTAGATATATAAGTGGTTCCGTTGTGTGATCTCTGATTCGTTTGTGTGAGTTGTATTTTGAGTTGTAATGACTAGACATGTGTTTATAACTGTCTAGTATGTGATCTGTAAGCTATGTAACTCTGATAGATGTTGTATACTATGTAATATTTATGTAATTAATATAATTTATTCGTTACGCTGTTGAGATTCTAATGTTGTTTCGTTCTTTCTTCTCTATCTTTTCTCTTTTCTATCACTTTATTTCTTAACGATGATGCGTCTTTCTATTGAGAGAAAGGCAGGTCATCACACCCATCTAAGTATGCTTTTGAAATATGAAATCCTCCGAAATGTTTTGTGAATATACTTATACTGATGGGATAAGTATACAGATATTTTCCAAGCATTGAAAAAGTATAAGATTTAATTTCCACATACGATCATTTTGTTATCCCCGATAGTTGACATCTTAACTATCGATTTCGATCCGTTTCTTCCTTTTGTTTTTGTTTCATCAATCTTATATGATTTGTTGCTCATTTAGAGCATTGATATCCCTTATCGAAAATGACTAAACAAAGAGCGGGTAGGGCCAAGCTATGTGGGATTTCTTCCATTAGGGCATTGTCACATCTAATTTCGGTTGTATGCGGATGGATATGTGAGATACTTGGATATTCAGTATGGTTGGTGGGTCCGGCTTGGAGATTTTTTAGAGTCATTGTAGTTCTCAAGTATATTTTCTAGAGGTATACTTTCACTAAGAGGGACGCACCCTCCTAGTCATTGATGGTAAAATTCCTTTATCTTATTTTTGATTCAAATCTTTGAATTGATTCTTTCTTAATTGCATCAGGAAGCGTCTTCCGCACTTCGTGATGTTTAATTATTTGTGCACATTCTTCTATACTTAGATGTTGTCCTTGTGAGGGAAAAATCCATTTCGCGTTTTTACGATGTGGTCTTACTAGTTATTTTGACTGTTCTATTTTTTTGAGTTTACTCATACTGGACTTATTGTTTGACCCGAATTGTTTGTTTTCCCTAGACTTTCGGGTACTCATTTTTATTTGAGTAGTCCGGAAATGACAAGTTTCTTTGGGCTCTTTTGAAGTTGGTGGATGAGCAGGAGGCTCCTTGTCTATCTAGCTATTTATTTCTGAAGTTACGAGATGTTGGTTCTAAGTTTGTGAATTTAAAAGAAGATTGTTATAACTACCCAGACTGATAGTAGTACTTTTGTTATAACTCTGATAACTCCATGCTGGGGAGTAACCATATGTACTATCTTATTTTTATGTTATATTTAACAGTTCCGTTGTGAGATTATTGTTCCATTCTTACATTTTACCCCATTATAACCCGTCTTTTAGATACTTGGACAACGTCACATGAATATTATGGATGTATTATGTGTTATACTCAAGGGTCAGAAAGGTGGGTCATCACAAAGTATGTACAACATATCTAATGTATTTTGTTACCTATATCTCATATCGATCAATATATTCATAACTTTTATAAACATGTGCAACAATTTTTTTCACAAATCATATTAAAAATTTGTAATTAATGTTTCATAAACATATATTAGTTTATTTGACAAATTTATAATGATTATAAATCATTTAACTTTTTTGGTCTAAAGAGAATTCATTGTTTCGGTTGTGTGACTCTTGGGTGTAACTTCAGTCAACAGTTAACGTCGAACTATTTGTACGTTCACATTCACTTAGTAGGTGGTGTGATATTATTGCCAAATCTCATTTTAATTTAATAAGCATTACCTAGTTGTGACAATTATTTACACCAATTCTCTTCATCATAAACTATAACTTTGGGCTTGTTTAATTTGGTAATGGTCAAAATTCCAAATGATTCACATTCAACTCTATAATCCAAACACAAAGTCCTTGGTTCAATAATAACAATTATTATCAACCAAACTACTTTGGCTAGAGATTTTGACTTTGGGTTGACTTTAATTGACCGTGATACTAACCCCATATACCCAAGGAGATAAATCTCTTTTGAATAGTGCTTCACTTCCAATACTTCTACTCGACCAAACTATAGTCAGTCGACGGAGGTTATGCCATGATTTGACTATAATCAAAGCAGAGCTTTCATATTGAAGATTCACAGTATTCTCAAGTCAAAAGATGTGTGTAAATTAGTAACATCGATATTTTCTATTTGACCATAGTTATATTAACCAATAGAAAACTACCGGGTGATTTGTTCCATATTCATCCATTAACTGTTCGTACGTAACCCCTAGGTGCTCTCATCAGTCATGTATAATACACTTCCTAAAATTTGAAGAGAGTTATGCACTCTGGTCTCAATGGGTACATCGATATCCAATCTCGATACATTTTGACTAGGAATATTTAAAAGGATATATTTGTTTCATTGTGATAAATTACTCACGGTTACAACTCTTTGTAACTATTATCACAAAACATAATATTCACGTATTTTCTATTAAATATACTTTTAATTAAATTAGTTAATTAATATGACCTCATTATATCAACTATATAATGAAAAGAAAATGCGTTTATTTTGAAAAAAATTAGTCAACGAGTTAGATATATGTAACTACTTACATAATTGCCCTCTTAAGGCATACCCCTAACTCTATCAATCTCCCATTTGCACATGGGGTCAATTATGGTGTCTTATTCCAACATCTCTAATCGGTTTTCTCAAAACCAATTGGGTCAGTCCCTTTGTGAATGGGTGTGCTATTTTTTGATTATCTACTCTATCAATCAACTCTCTCCAACGGTGATAAACCGTTTTATCATGTGGAACAATTCGGAGTATGTCTCTTGATTTCTTGGAAGCACTAAGTTCTATTACAAAGTATATCGTGACATTGTTGTCATATAACAATTTTATGCGATTCTCAACATTTGGAATAGGCTTAGTTTTAAATTTCTGCACTTACATATTTATATAAATTGTTTTTTATTGTAGTGCTTTCAATACAATGTTTTTTTTTTGCACTTACATATTTATATACTTAGCCTTTTTCATTGAGCCAGCCACGATCTTTCATTTGGAACATTCTAACTTAAAGATTCTTAACTTGAATTATTAGTGACATATTATACTCCATATCACTTGTGATGTTTGAGCCCGAACACTCCTTCATAAGGAGTTCTTGTTTTTGTAAATATTCCCCTAGTATTTCATAAATACACGAGAAAACTTCAAACAACCATTTAGTGTTATCAATTTGGATTTGATATTTGCTTCATGTATCAAATACATAAACAAATCACGATATCATAACCAACATAACATGCATGATAATTCCTATTGCCAGTGCACTTGAAACTCATATGTTTCGTATTAAAATATTTAATAAGGCGCATTTACATATCAATTTGGGACATTCCTAATATCTTTTACACTCACTAAAAAAGATCTCATTTACAATCCAAAGTTGAGTATTAGAAAAACTAAGGTTGATTTCAACACATGTACACTGTTAAAATGCACAATATGTTGTTTACTTATAGTTTTGAAATATCAACGTACCTTCTAACGTTCTATCTTTTGAACACACGCTTCCTCTACACTTTAATTGAAATAAAACTATATGATTTCTATCAAAATACTTATTCAATCTTGATGACTATAAAATGATACTTTTGTATCATTTCTTGGATCATATCCAAAGACTCACGAACTCAGTATCGCTCTCACTAAGTTCAAGACTTTTTTGGTTAATATGTGTAAACAGCTTACTCTAAATCGTTATTTAGAATTTTCTATTTCAGAGGTACTAAAACTCTAAGTCTTATCAAGGGATAATTTTGTGAGTAAATCTGAATTAACTTGACCATGTTGAATACTGAATCTATTAAGCTAATTTCAACAATTGAAAGTTGCTATATAATTATTATCAATATTGCTCATTTAATTCCAACTACATTACTCTTTCTCATAAAGACACAATGTCGACCGACTGATCACATCCCTTCGATTATGAACACCAAAGCAATATTTTGATAGTGTACTTGGAATTCTTTCAGATTTGCGCATCGCACTATATAGAGTCAATACATTTAATTGTTTAATTAAACAACCGAGGATTGTATGATTCTGACATTAATAGGAAACTCTTAGTTTCTCTTCGACGTATGAGAATACATATTAGACATTCTAATTTTATGTGTTCATTTAGGTTAGTTAATTTCATTTCATTTCATCTCATGTAATTAATTCTATCTATGAATCATATCCAATTCCATTTAGCTACCAATAATTCCTCAAAGAAATTCCTTCACAATAAAGTTGGTATATATTGAAATAACAATTATCTCTTAGTGTAAATAGAATAGGGATTCATAAACGATTTATTTATTTGTTTGTTTATAAAATATATTTGGTTTTAATTTACAAAAATTATGTTCAAAACATAAATATGTCATTCAACGAAAGTCCTTCCCAAAATCTTCTTGGGGAGATTCATAAAAAATCCCTCATTGACATTAACCACTTACAATCTTTCAAGTCATATAACTTGCCAACTCCTTAGCCTATGATATGTTTGAGTTTCTAATAAACCCTTGTCTTGTAAGATTTGTAAACTACTACTCAGATGAAATAATATTAACCTTATGTAAGTACATTACTTTATAGAAAGAAACTAACTCAACTTCACTCACAATTAATCATAGATTGTCCAACAAAGTTCGATTACTCCATATCGATGGATCATTATGTATCATATCGAGAAGTTATTTTGAGATTGAATCTTTATTCATTTTAGGTACGTTTAGAACTTTTTCCAATATACTCACTCATTCGATCAAATCGAATCATTTCTATCGCTTGTAACTTTTACTTCTATTTTATATTTAATGAGTTTACCATAAACATACCACATGTGTATCAAATACACATGCCCATGTTGATGATGACTCATCAGTGAATATGATGAAGTATGTGGAACCATTTTGGTATTTATAGAATTAGATTGCATATATCTATATATATCAATCCGAAGACTTCATCAACTCTTACGCTGTTCCCACTAAATGGATGCATCACCATTATTGTTTGAGATATAATCAATAAGTATTATATGATTTTGTAAAATTATTTTCCCAAAACTACGGCTTAGCTTGTAATTCCAAAAAACTATAAATAATATTAGATACTTCTGTATTTTCCAATGCGTCGCTTTCGTTATGAAAATAGATATCATGTCATAGTTTTATTTTATAACGAAATTCATAATGTTCTTAGAAATATAGCTATGTCTATTTTTTCAACCGATAACCAAAAATTGTTATTATTTCATAAATAATATTCGGTACATTTTACGAAACATAAGTGCTATATGACATGCTCAAATATTCCGCCATTACTATAATAGTGTACTAAATTTGAAGGTCTATTGTCCACTTAATATTGATCTGTTTATTTCATATACTGCAACTAGTTTACCATGGAGAATTCTTTGATCAAATATCTTGAACACAAAGAAACAAATCTCATAGAAAACAATTTTACGCATGAAAATGAATTTCGGAATAGAAGCCATATTTCTCATTCCAATGTTAAGTATCAATCTCTACTATTACAATTCTCGTTTTCATTGTTTCTTTATGAAGAAGAAATGACTATTCACTCTCTTCATCCATGTACTATCACATATAAATAACATTACATACATGTAAACTTATGTTATACTAAACATTTAAAAATAACATAACATGTATTAACATTCGTATATATATTAATTAATTAACATATTAGATTAATTTATTTTATTGATCTTATTAATAAATTTAAAATTTTGAAATTAGTACATAAATATTTTCAAACATATTTGAAAATATCGTTAGCCTTTCAAAAAATTCGAAAACTTATGTTGTATTATGACTTTTATACTAAATATGTTTTTATTTTAATTTTCAAAACAATTTTGAAAACTAGCCCAAGGTCCAATTCAAATTGGACCTTTTCTATTAGGGATTACATGCGGACTCACTCACCTTTCTGGCCAAGCTGGTAATCATATGGAACAGGTTACTTGATTACCCAATTCCAAGCCTAGAAGTTACCTTTCTAAACCATACTTAGTGGGAAAAGTTTAATTAGTTAGCCCTAACATGACTAATTTAGAATGCATAGACCATTGGGCTCTAATAAAATTAAAGAAACCGGGCCAGCCCTTAGCGGAAGAAATGGGTGAATTTCAATTTTTTTTTACCATTTTTGATCTTTAATGGACCTACGAAGTGTAAATTTCATTTAGAAATTTTCTAAATTTAGTTTAAATAAAATATTGTATTCTATTTAATATAGTTAAAGGGAAGTTTAAATAAATTTAATTTCAAATGTATAGTGTATAAAATACACCTAATATTTATTTATAAATGTTAATGTATATGGAATTAAACCATTAATTTCATTCCCTAAAACAAGAATTAATTAAGAGCGTTAATTGCATTAAATAAAGAAAGAAACCTTTCATTTTCTCCCTTTAATTTGAATTGATTGATACATTAAATGTCATCATTAATAATTTATTCATGGCATATTTATTACTATGTCTATATGTATTCTAACCGTACAATTTGTAGTTTGAGATTAATTTAATTTAATTTAATTTATTTATACAAGTGTGTGTGTGTGTATATATATATATATATATGTGTGTGTGTGTGTGTGTATCATATACATACATACATACACACACACACACACATATATATGTATATTTGTTTGTGTGTGTGCATGTGTAACATCATAATCCTCAAGGGGTATAATGTGCACGTATATAGATGTAGGGATTTACATTGCAACAGACATATTAGCTCTTTTTATGTATACTGATTTGTTCAAATATGTGCTTGTATAATATGTCAAAATAAAATACAAATATATGTGTATGTGTGTGTACTTATATATAATTTATTAAATAACAAAATTTCTGCCATAACAAATTAATGTTAAATAATTATATATGATAATAATGCGAGTTTTTAAAATTTTAGAAAATTTAGAAACACAATTTGGGCATAATATTAATTTATGGAATTTTTACATTTAAAATAATATTTATTATTATATAATTGATAATAGCCTGTAATTAAATTAATTCTTAAAAATTGGAAATCAAGTTGAAAAACTCTTAAGTATTTGAGCCTTATTTTGGGATAAGATTTTTTTTTGAATTTTCTCAACTGAAAATGTATTTAGAATTAAATATAATTACATTCTTAAAAATAAATTAATTCAAAAAATTAATAAATTAAGTTATAAAAATTTGAAACTTTTTTGAAGGTTCTAGATACCTATTTAAGCCTTAAGAAACATTTCTAGAATTTTCGTTGTCAAAATTATATTTTTAATTAAATAATTGATTGTAGGCCAAAAGTTAATTATTTTTTAAGAATAGTAAACTAATTTTTAAAAAATCTAAAACTTTTACTGTAATCTTATTACATGATGCAGCAAATACAAAAAATATAAAATTGAAATTTTGAACCATTAATTATTTTAATCATAATAAACAATGCACAAAATCATTAAATAATAATAGAATATGTATATACATAATAATATAATATTTTTATATTTTATGATTCATAATAGGTAAAAATCATCATAAGAAAATTTAAGGTTAAATATATATGATATATAAACACATATACAATTATGCATATTCATAGTTTGTAGAATTTTACATGTTATATACATTAATATATGTATATATATAGCTATATATATGTATATATATCAAAATTAAAATTTTTTCAGAAAATTAATTCAACATTAAATAAATAAACAAAATGTTATAACAAGCAATAATCTTGTTGTAACAAACACATGTACCCAAAAAAAATCTCACATAATCTAAACAATAAACAAATCTAAATACAAAAAGTGGATTTGGATGTAAATCAACTTTTATATGATACACTTAAATCAAAACAATGATGGATATAAAAGTGTTTCTCCTAGTGAAGCCTTTGAGTCCATGTTGAACAATGATTTCTCTTCTAAGAACAATTCACAATTCATTAAGTAGCTAATCCGGTATTGGAGACCTTCTACTACAGATTAGTATTTTTAATTTTGAATTTGATTTGAGAATTTTAGGGATTTTTTTAGAGGAAAGTTATTGCCACCAAAATGAGGAAGAGGAAGAGGAAGAAGAAAGTGGTGGCTCAAAAATGAATTAGCTTGTAACTTGGGTTTTGAGATTGGCTTTTACGTGGATACGACAATAGAGCAAGCAATGATCTCAACTACACATGTCAAAACCTAATCACACATGTTGTAGCCACCTTATATCTTTCTCCAAACCATTGCCTATCCTCTTCAAATCTCGTGCGATGCGAGCCCATTTTACCTAAACTAAATATGTACAATCATATTTAACATATTTTATTATCGATATCTCATATTGATTAATACATTCATAACTTTTATAAATATATGCAACAATTTTATTTCTTAAATCACATTCAAACTTCATATTTAATATTTCATAAATATTAATTTATTTAATTAATTTATAACAATTATAAACTAGTTAAATTGTTTGGTCTAAAGAGAATCCATTTTTTCAGTTATATGACTCTTGGGTGTAAATTCGATAGCGATTAACGTCGAACTATTCGAACGTTAATGTTCAGACTTCACTTATCGGGTGCTGTGATATCATGGCTAAATTTATCACTTACTCATTTTCAGAAAAATATAATTTTAATTTAATAAGAAGAACCTAATTAAGGTTAGTATTTACACTAATTCTCTTCATCAGAACTATATCACTTTGACTTGCTGAATTTGGTAATGGTCAAAATTCCAACATTATCCACATTCAACTCTATAATCCAATCACAAAGTCCTTAGTTCAATAATAACAATTATTATCAACTAAACTACTCTAGTTCGAGATTTTTTACTTTGGGTTGACTTGAGTGGACTGTGATACTAACCCTATATAAATGAGGAGGCAGATCCTCTCTTGAATAGCGCTTCACTTATAATACTTCCACTTGACCAAACTATAGTCACATGTTGGATGTTATGCCATGATTTGACTACAATCAAAGAGGAGTTTTCAAATTGAAGATTCACAGTATTCTCAAGTCAAAAGAAGTGCATAAATTAGTCACATCGATATTTTCTGTTTGGTCTTAGTCATATTAACCAACAGAAAACTGCCAAGTGAGTCGTTTCATTGTTATCCAATAACTATTAGTACGTAACCCCTAGGTGCCCCCAACAGTCATGAGTAATACATTACCCGACATTTGGACAATGTTACATATTCTAGTCTCAACAGATACATCGATATCCAATCTCGATGCATCTTTACAAGTAACATTTAAAATGATATCTTTGTTACATTGCGATAAATTACTCACGATTACCACACTTTGTAGCCACTATCACAAAACATATCATTTGTGAATTATCTATTAAATATGCTTTTAGTTAGGTTAATTAATTAATATAACCACATCATATCAAATATATAATTAAAAGAAAACACCATTGTTTCGAACAAGATTGGTCAACGAGTTAGATATATGCAACAAATTACATAATTGCCCCCTCAGGTATACCCCTAACTCTATCATGTAGGGGGTGCTTTCTGAAGGGTACATGTCTTAGCCTTCTTTTTCCTTTTCTTAAAGGACACTCCCTGACTATATGTCCTAATTCTTTACAGCGGTAGTAACTCTTTTCCTTTCCTGATGGAATTCTCGGTTTCTTCTTTGTTCTAGGGCACTTATGTAGAAAATGCCCTTGCCCTTTACACTTAAAACGGGATATATCATCCCAAACAAGTTTTTCTTTCTTCCCTTTCTTTATTATCCTATCCTCACAATAAATTGCATAATGCCCTTCTTTACCGCACCTAAAGAAGTAGTTGCCAGCATAAGGTCCTAGTTTTGATTTTTCCTTAGCTTCTTTTCCTATGTGTGCTCTTCGTGCTACCTTTGGACTCATCCAAAACTCATCACTCGAATTACAAAAAACAATCATGCCCCTAATAAATATACCAAAATACCATCAGGAGTTTCATACTGATTACATCTCATTCCATCAAATAAATTAATTTAGATTTGTTAGGATTTGAACTTGCCTTGATCTTACAATGACAAGGAGAATTTTTTTTACTAAATGTACGATACCGTTTGCCCAAGCCAATGTCTAATCGATACTTAGAAGGTTATTTCGATCATCACCAAACAAATCAAGAACTATTCATTGAACTTTCCAAAGAGAATGCATCTTATAAAAATTTCCCTTTTCAAAAATATTCTTTTATAGAATACAATCTTTTCAAAAAGTGTGTTGGTTTGTCATATGTAAGTATTTAGGAATCCCTATCAATCGCATGGCATCCCATGTATTGATCGAAATTTTAAACTGCTCAATAGACCAATCAACACAAATCATTTTATAGCCAATAAAATATACACTTATATATAATAATATCAAACTCATTCTAGGCTGTTTCTTACCCTATCTTTAATGAGTTACTCATCATAGGGCACTACTAACCCTATCTCTGATGAGACTTACCTATACCAGGCTCAGGTGTTTGCTTAACCTAAGCTCATGAAAAACACACACCCCTTACTATGCCCAAGATGACATATTAAAAGGCGCGGTGCATTGTAGGTATAACTAAAACTAACAAAGACTAAGATTTACAAGACAAATATAGATAAAAACAGCGGAAACTTAAAGTAATGACTTAATTAAAACAAAGCTTCATAATTACTTCATAAACAAGTCAAATACCACATACAAGTCTAAAAATCCAATATGTCTCATGAAACAAGAAATCATAGTTTCAAAATTAGAGTACATAATATCCCACAAAATAAGCCAGTACATAGAAAGAACAAAAGCTGAAATAAAAAAAATACATGGAAGAAATCTCCTTCAAGAAAACTCCAAGCTGCAACAATCTACTGACCTCTCCCTTGGTTGCTTAAGCGGGAAAAGGGGAAAATAGAGGAGTGGGTCAGACTAAAAGTCTGGTGAATGATAGTAATTACTAAAGTCTTTAAGCAAGATAAATTAATAGATCTACAACAGTTATAGCATAAATAAGGACAATAATGGAAATAGGAAAGTGATAAATTGGAAATAAGTACAATTAAATATTGCTCAATTTATAAGATAGGTTAACTCTTATTGCTTGCACTTGTCCTTGATTTCTGCTTTAATTAGGCTGAATTCCTAATCCTTTAATTAGGATGTGACCTTAATTCTACCCTTTTTGAATGGCCTACTACTCCATAGACTTTGCTACGGACCAGCCGTTATATAACTCCCTACATAGCAGCCAACGGTATCTACGAAAGATGCACAGAGCAACTATTGTGGATCCGGACGACATATATATCTCCCTACACATAAGGCAATGATGTCTTCAAAAGATACTCATACTAAGTGCTTGGAACTCATAGCTATTATTGAGCACCCGAATGGAAGTCGCATGCGTAACTACCACCATGCCCATGCTACCTTTTGCTCCACCTCTTGGGTTTTCTTATTACCTCAACATCCAGCATAAGCATGCCCCTCATCCTACTTTAGGCTATCATGAGATCACTGTGTATCCATAGGATCTATAGGGGAAATGTTGTTGGTACCAGCCCTTCATCCAACCAATATCTATTTGCACCCCTTATCCAAATCCCCCATGATTTTGACTTCCATTTGATCAATTACTACCATTCTTAGCGTAAGCGTGCCCTAGGGCATGCTATTTGGTACAGATTCTACTTTCATCTTTACTTATTAGTTTAGACAAATTATTTTAAATAAGCCTTTACAATTTGTTACTACTATCTTTTCTTATTAATTTATCTTAAGTCTCAAATTAAGCCACATTCTGTTCCATTTCTTATTATAACCTACGTTATAATCTTGTTTATTAGTTAACCCAAGGTCTAAGTGTGAAAATAAGTTCCTTTTATCTTTTACTCTATTTAGTTATAATTCTAAGTTATAATTATGCCAATTATCTTTAATTAATCCAATTCTAATTATAATTAGGTGTAATTTCAGTTCAATTCCATTATTTATTACAGTCTTTGTAATTTACATCTTATTTTTTTCATTCAATATTCTTACTTATATAATCCATATTCACATTTTAATTTATTCAAATCCATATGCGAAGAAAAATCGGATGAAGAGAATAGACGCTGGCAAAATATCCAAAACGTCGAAAAAGATGCAAATAACAGTAAATAAACTTAAGTATTGTAAATTGTAAAAAAACTCTGCTTGACAGAAATGAACCAAAATTACTAAAAATAACTGCAGAAAGGAAATAGACTGATAATAATTTTAAAAACTGTAAATAAACTACTGAAAAGGCTATTCCAATATCATAATAAAACTACGGGAATTGGAAACCCTATTATTTTAAATTACTTAATGAAATCTTAAAATAATTATAATCACTAGCCTCCAGTCCTAAGCTTTTCAATTGGACTTCTCAAATCCACTTGGAGTTATAAAATAATTTAATTTATAATGGTTTTCTCCTTTGGAAAAATTATTCTGTTTAGGGTCCTTTCTGAAAAGGTGAACCCAATAGGAGAAAACCTAGAATGAGAAAAAGTGTTAGGTCTAGGGGTCTATTTATACGTGCGGAAGTGGTTCTCAGACCATTGGATTGGGAGATTGAATAGGATGCAACCACGTCATAGGCTGAATAGGGTCCATCGGATGCAGAAATGGAGCGATTAGATCGGTTTAAACTATGCAAAACACGTGTTTACGCATCACCAAATCGTTCGAGCGAACGTTTGTTCGCTTGCCAATAGGCAAGGCGGGTCACCAGGCGGTCGACCGCCACTTTGCCCAGGTCGACCTGTATATATATATATATATATATATATATATACATACATATTTATTCTTTTTATTTCTTCTTATTTATTTTATTTTATAACATGGTCATATTAGCTCGGTTTCTGACGTTTTATATGTGGAAATTGACCAGAAAATTACCACAGACACAATAGTGCAACTTCCGTGGCTCGATTCTGATAATTGCACAAAGTTATTTTATTATGTAATTAATTAATCAAATTAATTATTATGGGTTAAATTTTGGGTTGTTACATTCTCTTCTCCTTTAGGGATTTCGTCCCCAAAATCTCTAAGGATAAAAGAATTCACTAAATGTTTTCATCCAATTCTACAATGAACTACTCAATCATCAACCATTTATCCATTGTCTTTAAGTTTTTCTAATGCAATTTATGATACTTATGCAACTAGTGTAGTGTAAATGTTCCTAACTAATGCAAAAGATTAGGCGGTCCACTGATACAATTGACCTCCCTTTATGCGATCATGTCTGCGCCATGTATCCAAATGAAGGAAAAAAATTCCTGATGATAACTGATGGTTCTATATGCATGCTACAAACATCACCTAAATGAAACAATCAAGTGATAAACATCTGTTAAAATAAGATAAAAATGCGCACACATCCATATGCATATGCTCTAGTATCCTAGTTAGACTGATCCCTATGGAATAATAGTGCTTAGTGTACCTATATGCGTCCATAGCATCCACTAGCAAACACTTGAAACCACTAGCATACATCATTCATAACGTGTTCTATTAACATGTTTACATCAAATCCTCTCATCCATAGGTTAAATCTAAGTTCTAACCTCCCAAAGGATAATAAAGGAAAGAACCTATTCAAATCCAAAGATGGAAAAAAGGAATTTTAAAACTTAGCATCAAAAAGTTAAGGATAGGAAGTACGAATCTTCTCTTCTACTTCCCAAGTGGCATTTGCAACATCATCTCCCCATTGCACCATCACTAGTGGAACCTCCTTATTCCTTTGTCGCTTGATGTATCTCCCAAAAATCTTCTTGGGGGTACGCCGAACAAAAGCTTTCCTTTCTACCTCCACCTCATCCAACCGACTGAGCTCCATAACCTCCACCGAGTCATGTAAGCACTTTCGCAAGTGCGAAACATGGAAAACATCGTGCACTCCTGTGAGCCTATCAGGTAGCCTTACTTGGTAATCCATCTTCCCAACTCTCTCTATGATAGGAAATGGTCCAACAAATCTAGGGGCTAACTTCCCGTTTGATCCGAATCCTACCACCTTCCTAAGTAGGGATACTTTAATAGAAACTAAGTCTCCAACCTCAAACTCTAAGTCTCTCCTATGCTTGTCCGCATACGATTTTTGTCTGTCTTGGGCCGTCTTCATCCTTTGCCAAATCAAATCCACCTTCTCAGAAGTCTCCCTAACCATATCGGGTCCAAGTAATAACTTCTCCGTAGACTCTAAATAATTGGATGGTGACTTGCAAGGTCTCCCATATAAAGTCTCAAATGGTGCCATTCCTATACGTATTTGGTAACTATTATTGTACGTAAACTCAACCAATGGAAGATGCTCCTCCCAAGTTTCTCCAAACTCCAAAATGCACATCCGTGACAAATCCTCAAGCACCCTATTTACCCTCTCCATTTGGCCATCTGTCTATGTGTGATAGGCCGTACTCAACCTAAGTTGCGTCCCTGGAACCTCCTGCAAGCTTCTCCAAAGCACACTAGTGAAAATTGGATCTCTATCACTAACAATGCTAGAAGGAATTCCATGTAGATGGATTATCTCCCGAACATACAAGGATGCCAAATAGGAAGTTGTATGCTAACTCTTAACTGGAATGAAGTGAGAGCACTTGGTCAATCTATCAACAATCACCCAAATGCTAGTGTTTCCCTTCCTACAATGATGTAAACCATCAATGAAATCCATAGAAATACTTTCCCACTTCCACTCCGACACATCTAAGGGCTAAAGTAATCCACTGGGCTTCTACTGATCTGCTTTTACCCTTTGGCATATGTGACACTTAGCTACGAATTCCACTGTGTCGTTCTTTATACCACCCTAATAGAACGTCCTCTTCATATCCCGATACATTTTGTTACCATCCGGATGAATAGTCATACGGGAATGGTGCGCTTCTTCCAAAACTGCTCTCAATAAGTCACTTGTGCGTGGAACACAAAGCCTTCCATCTCTCCTAAGCCGTCCATTGCTATCAATGGAATAGCATTGGAGATGCCTCGAGACCTCTCCTCGGATAATCCTATCCATAATGTCCATGAGCTCCAGATTCTCCTACTACCTCGAGCCAATCTGATCCATAAGCGTAGGCCTCACCTCTAATGTTCCAACAATCTGGGAGTAATGCCGTAGAGGGATAAAAATCAAAGGTAAAAATAAACTCTATGTTTCTCCACTCTACGAGCAATGGACTAAGGTTTGCTTTCTCTCTACTTAATGTATCGACAACCGGATTACTCTTACCAAGGGTATAAGCTATCTCAAAGTCATATGAGGCTAAAAACACCATCCACCTTTTTGCCTCAAGTTCTAGTCCTTCTGCGAGAATAGGTACTTTAAAGACTTATGGATGATAAGAAGCTCAAACCTCTCTCCAAGAAAATAGTGCCTCCAAGCCTTAAGTACAAAAACTATGGCAGCCAACTCGGCTAGGGAAGTTCTTCTCATGCGCCCTCAATTTCCTACTACATAACGCACCACCCTCCCTTCTTGCATGAACACCGCTCCTAGACCTGTTTTGCATGCATCAGTGTATATAGTGAAAGGCTTAGCTCTGTCGAGTGAAACTAACACTGGTGCACTAGTAAGGGCTCTCTTAAGCTTTGTGAAGGAATCCTCACAATCTACGTCCCATATGAAAGCTTTATTCTTCTTAGTAAGGTGCATGAGTGGTGCCGAAATCTTGGCAAATTCTCTGCTAAACTTCCTATAGTAGACAACCAATCCTAGAAACCTCGGTAATGTTCTTGGGGGCCATCCAATCTTGCAATGCAATAACCTTGGTGTGGTCAACAGCCACGCGCCCCAGGAAACGAACTTCCTCTCTCTAAAAATGACACTTTGAAAACTTAGCTCTTAAATGATTATTACGAAGTATGCGAAAGAACTTCTTGCAAATGAACAACATGCTCCTCCAAATTGTTGGAAAATACCAAGATATCATCCACGAATACCACCACAAACTTAATTAAGACATCCCTAAAGATGCAGCTCATCAAATCAACGAAATAAGCTAGAGCATTGCTTAGCCCAAAAGGCATAACCATCCACTCGAAGAATCCGTCCAGTGTCCTAAAGGCAATCTTATCCATGCTGTCATCAGCGACTCTAAGCTGATGGAATCCTGTGGCTAAATCAAGCTGAGAGAAAACCAAAGAACCTACCAACTAATCAAAAAGATCATCAATCCTAGGGAGTGGATATCTGTTCTTCTTGGTGAGCTTATTTAATTCCCTATAGTCCATGCAAAGTCTAAGAGAACCATCCGCCTTAGTGGCAAAGATGAGTGGCGCTCCCACTCTGATATGCTCCTTCTTATGAATCCCTTCTCTAAATGCTCACGAATCTGCTTGCTCAATTATTTCCTCTACCTAGGTGCAAAGTGCCTCATAGGTAATGCTATTGGCTTAGCATTCTGGGTCAAATAAATCCTGAAGTCAATCTCTCTCTTAGGGGATAGTCCCCTAACCTTCTTAAAGACGTCTGTAAAATCTCTACTAAGAGGTACCAAATGCAACTCTGATGATGATGAATCGAGATAATAGAGAAAACTTAGCATGACTAACCCTTGCGGGTCGCAAGATACCTCCATAGTCCTACCACTGCAAGTCTCAAGTCTAATGACTCTCCTCTCATAGTCTAAGATAGCTCTGTATGAGGATAGCCATTCATCCCTAAGATTGTCCCATACCCCGAGAATCCCAAAACATAGGCGTCGCAATCAAACTCTATGTTTAGGATAAATATTTTCAAACCCCTACAACTATAGATAAGTGTGCCGAACTTCATATGCAGTTTGAAACAATAATGGGCCTACTACTAATGATATGTTCAAGTGAAAACAATCTACTAGAGAGCTAGATTTAAAAGAGTGTGTTGCTCCAGAATCAAATAAAGTCTGAATGGGAGAATCAGATATAGAAATCAAACCTTCAACTGTGACTTTCCTACCTCTATCTTGAATGCTACTGGAAGGTGTTGTGTCTAATGCTTGAATCTATGTAGCTGGTGCACTCGCTCCTTAGGGAAAGCTCCTACTCATATGACAAGATTGCCCATAAGTATAGCACTTACCCTTCATCTTCTCCTTCCAATAATCCTTGACCATATGTCCAACCTTCCCACAACCATGGTACTTTATTCCTTTCTTAATATGCTTCTGATGACCATCACCTTTCTTCTCCTTCTTATTCTTTTCCCATCACTTCTTCTTTGGACCTTCTGACTTAACCTCCTTTATAGACTCTGCCTCCTTGACCATATCCGACATAAGCGCCATCTTGACCAAAAAATCATAAGTAGCTCCCATCGGTACATGGGCCAACAATAATCTCTAAAGTGGTTGATTCAATCCCTTCATAAACTTCATAGCTTTCTTATGCTGTGTGTCCACCAAATCCATACGAAACCGCGACAGCTCATTAAATTGATTGATGTATTCCTTAACAGCCAAACTCCCTTGCTTCAAAATTGATAAACCTCTCCAACTGAACACTCTCTTCTGCTCGAGGTAGAAACTTCCTATCGAATCACTCTGGGAATCAATCCCAAGTAATATTCATTCCCTCCAACTCGATCACCTCCCACCAATAAGATGCCTTCTCCTTCAGCTGACAAGCAGCCAGCCGAACTCGTTGCTGTCCATCCAATCCCAAAAGACCAAAAATCCTCTCTATGTCCCTAAGCCATTCTCTCGCCTCCATAAAAGTCTCCTTGTCGGAAAAAGTCTTCCCTTCCAAACTCATAAAATATTTACAAAGTTTTGAGAAATTGATGGTGGCAGGTGGATTGATGGGATTCCCACCTGCTAAGGCAGGATTGGGCGTGGGCCCCTGCACCTTTGGAGTCATGGCTTGTAAGTATCTACAAAACCAGGCTGGGACTAGAATGCCCTCAGGAAGGTCCGAGGCATCAATCATTCTACGAAAAGAAAAACGTAGTCTAGGAAAGAGACAAAGACAAATTGAACTGGACTTATGGGGGGATTTTTATAAAAATTCTTTTATACTTAAAGATTATTCCTAAAATATCTTTTTTGAAAAATACCTTTAAAACAAGTTATTTTGAAAAAATACTTTACTTTTGGAATCCTGTAACCGCAGGCTCAGATATCAAGTGAAACATCCCCACACCCCTTAATATGTCCAAAAGGACACATTAAAGGCATGGTGCATTGTAGGTATAGCAAAAACTAACAGAGATTAAGATTCACAACACAAATACAGATAAAAATAGCATAAACTTAAAGTAATAACTTAATTAAGACAAAGTTTCATAATTGCTTCATAAATAAGTCAAATACAACATACAAGTCTAAAAATCCAATATGTCTCATGAAACAAGAAATCATAGTTTCAAAATTAGAGTACATAATATCCCACAAAATAAGTAAGTACATAGAAAGAACAAAAGCTGAAATAAAAAAATACATGGAAGAAATCTCCTCCAAGAAAACACCAAGCTGCAACAATCTACTGACCTCTCCCTTGGTTGCTTAAGCGGGAAAAGGGGAAAATAGAGGAGTGGGTTTAACTAAAATTCTGGTGAATGATAGTAATTACTAGAGTCTTTAAACAAGATAAAGTAATAGACTCTACAACAGTTCTAGCATAAATAAGGATAATAATGAAAATAGGAAAGAGATAAATTAGAAATAAGTACGATTAAATATTGCTAAATTTATAAGATAGGTTAACTCTGATTACTTGTACTTGTCCTTGAATTCTACTTTAATTAGGCTGGATTACGAATCCTATAATTAGGATTTGACCCTAATTCTGTCCTTTTTGATCGGCCTAGTACTCCATAGACCTTACTGTGGACCAGCCGCTATATAACTCCCTACATCAGCCAATGGTATCTATGAAAGATGCACAGCGCAAATACTGTGGATCAGGATGACATATATAGTGTGACGATCTAGATTTTTTCGTGCTCGAAAATTGACATCTATACATCAACTCGTATTCGAATGCCGTAAATTCAAACGTAAAAATCCGATTCGTCGAAGCTTATAACACATTAAGTACAACAACACAGCGGAAGAAAACAATGAATATATCATTGATACAACAATGAATACAATATCCGATACAATATGAATTCCAACGATATCAGAGATAAATATACAACAGCAGAATAGGATAACAACAACAAGGATGGCCTAGACTTTGCGACCATCGACAACAGAAAGATGACCATCAATAGAGAACTCCAATATATGCAACTCCATCTCTAATCCAAAGCTAGCTCGAATCCCCGTCAAGTAGGACTTAAGAAAGATCAATCAACGATGTGATCGCCAAGATCCAAAGACTCCAAAGGACTCCAAATAGAAAGCTAAAGGCTATCGAATCTACACCTACTATTTGATTATCTGAAAAACCCAACTCTAGACTGCCCATGTGGAGGGCACCCAGAGTTTAGGAAGGGAACAATAAACTTCAAGTCAGTCATGGAAATGGTGTGAGCAAACAAAAATAGTTTATCTTTAAAAACAAAACATAAGAATTTAAAAGAAATCTGCATTGCTTTTTGGAAAATGAAACTACCATACCCAGAGTTCAGGAAGGGAACAATAAACTCCAGGTCAGTCATGGGACTGGTGTGAGTAAACAAAAATAGTTTATCTTTAAAAACGAAACAAAAGAGTTTAAAAGAAATCTTCAATGCTTTTTGGAAAATGAAAATACCATAAGGCATCCCCCCACACACACACAATGCAAGCGCACAATTGGAGGAGATTTCTTCTTATGATAGTCAAACATGCTTACTACACAAATATTTTTAAGATTATTGTTAGCGCATAGTGCAGAAAACCTTTGGAAAGTATAATATTAGTCCTAACCAGCGTAGGTACCATTATGTTATGCCTCCTATAGCTACCACCTGAGGTGGCAGGTTATACAATTTCAATTATAAATGGCTCATAATGTTTTGTTTGGATTTCCAACAAATGATCCGGTTAAGGAACTTCTCATCAAATGGAGCGCCTTTGGAGGGACACTCAAAAGAACCAAAACGGTTCCCTACCAACACAAGGCCGAGTTACCCCTGCCCGGAAGTAACACCAACAAGTAACCATCCCCGGTCGTTACCGACCTTTATCCCGGGATTCACCAACAAATAGCAACAACCAAACAGTTAAATATCTAGGCTCCATACCATGATATCACTTTTATCCAGAAGCAAATGGACATACCCTAGGGGCGCGACCCCTAAAAACCTTGCCGCAACATTCCTGTTTCGACCATTTTCGGGTTGTGAGGCTCGACGAAGTCTCATCCACAAAGATACGCTTTTCACAAAAGCCATGCTTCGATCAACAAATGATCACCAACACTTCGCATGACACATTATTAAATTGGGAACGTATCACTAGTAATCATCAACTACATAACCTTTAAGCTCGTACGTCTCAGAGAAGGGTGTTAAGCTAAGCGAATAAATTCTCTGCCACCAAATAGAAATGTATTTGATAGAAACCAGCTTTACATCACAAAGTGCAATATCAGACACGCATCCATACAAGTCTGTCCTGGGTTCGAATAAAACCGAAGGCACTTCACAAAGAAGCCCTTGAAAATCCAAATAATCTCTAATCACGTCCGGACTTCCCATCACAAACGATGATCAAATATCTATACCGGGGTTCAGCTGGTGCATAGACATTCGACGAGTTATCCTTTCGCTTTTGAAAATATCTGGTCTTCACCACCGATCTTCAAATGCTATCCATATCGTCATATCATTCTTCGAAATGGGTTATATGACACAAAGTCCTCCCCCGGCTAAACCGAATAATGAGAACAATATTTGAAAACATATGGATATTGAGATCTCAGTTAAATCACAACTTAAAACCCAAAATCTTTCTTCAAATGGTTTTAACAAATTACCATTTTCAAATCTTTAAACAAATAGATCACTTCACAAAGTTCACCAATCTTTCACAAAAATTCATTCATAGATTTGAAAACAATTTCAGTTCCATTTAAAACTTGAAATCTTTCAACACACATTGGAAATCCTTTCTTTATATGAAAGCTATTATTATTTGAAAATAAATAATTTTCGTTTCGAAAAAATCCGATTACATTTGCAGAAGTTAAAGTTTTTCAAACCTGGGTTAAATTTAAATTTCCAAAATAATAGTTTTTAAAAGGTTTAAAACCCATATAAACACATTTATAACTTGTATAACCTTTTTAAACCGTAGTTTCTAAATATAGAATTCAATTTCAAATCTTGAATTCAATTTCAAATCAAAATATTTAAATTTCAACACTTTATCAAGTTTTTCAAAATAACTTTTATCTTCAAAACTCCTTTTCAAAAGCTTTTCATAATTAACCCAATTCCATTTCCAAAATCATTTGGATTCAAAATTCAACTTTAAAATCATTTCAAAAATCTGCGACTTAACCAATTTCCTTATGAAATCCATATTTATGTGTGTAAGGTGTAGTCAAGGGGTTTTACACAATAGTGCAACATGCTCAATCATCACAGATTCAAGCATATCAATATCGATAAGCGGTATAATCCATAACGCTTATCTTCATTTACAGATTCACAGATAATATAAATTTATCACAATAAATAAATTACATTCATCGTAGATAATTACATTCATCACAGCTCAAAATCAAACAGAGCATCACACATCATGGATATCAAACAATTCAACATCCAACAGAATCCAAACATCCATAAGTAAGATCACTTAATATCTGATTATATTTAATTAAAATTAGATTAATTACTTATGAGTAAATTACAAATCTGGTTAATTAATTACAAGCCATCTTAATTAATTAACCTTTTATCATTTATTAACTTAACCTTTTATAATAAATTAATCAACCTTTAATTATTAATTAACCAACCTTAATTAATAATTTAATCAACCTTAAATCATTAAAAATAATTAACCTTTAATTAATTACCCTTAACTAGTTAATCAACAAATTAATTACCCTTAACTAATTAATCAATAAATTAATTACCCTTAACTAATTAATCAATAAATTAATTACCCTTAATTAATTACCAATAAATTAATTATCCTTAATTAATTACGATAATTGATTATCCCTAATCACTTAATCATAAATTACACTGAGTAATTATCCTTGAATCACTTGATTAATCCACTTTAATCATTAATCAATTACTTTTAGTTAAGTGATTAACTTTAAGTAATTAATTCCTTTAATTACTTATCTTAATTAATCAACATTTAATAAATTAATAGCATTAACAAATTAACCTCAAATTATATTAATTAATCACATTAGTTAATTATCCTTAAAGGTAATTACCCAAAGTACTTACTTTAATTACACAAAGTAATTATTCTTATTTAATAACTTAATTATATTTTTAAACCCTATTGAATAAAGTAAATCATCATAATAATCAAAACATTTTTGAGATAAACCATTTATTTCTATTAATTACTTAATTTTGATCAGAACATACATTTTAAAACATTTTAGTTTTTCATTTAACACTTAATTATATTTTTCTAAATTAAATTTCAAAGATACTAAAAAAATTCAACTTAACAAATTAAAAATTAAACGAATTACATAAATTCTAAAAACATTTATTTTATAAAGGAATAGATTCCAAGAAATAGATTTAAACTTAGTTAAATCTAGATTTAAAAAAACTTGCTTTCTTTTAAAATTTTAAACTGTTTATTTCCTTGCTTCGGGTTCAACCCGTATCTCTCTCGATTCTTACTTCGAGTTTTTCACATTATCTTTTGTTTCGCGGAAAACATTCAAATTCACGCGACCCAACCCGAGCAACTTGCTTCTTCCCCAAACCTTCAAGCCAGACCAGATACGAATGATACACGTGCACCGATGCCTTGACGTCTTCCGATCAACGTCGCGACCACCAGAGTATCGTCGACGATTATCACAATCCTTTCGAACACCCAGGTTTGTGAATTCATCTCTGAATCAAAATCGAACAATATTTTCAAAAACATCAAGAATACCCTGATCAACAAACACCTCGCACGATCACCATCGATCGTCTGCCACCCTGCCACCTCGACCAAAGATCCCTCGATGGTCTACGCAATGTCTCCCCCAAGTCCAAACTAGTCTGATAATCACTCGTTGGCGCAAATGCTTCGAGAATAACATCAAACAAAATCGAGCCTTAAACCCTACAATCTCATCGATCGGCTACTCTGGTGAATTAAAAAATTTTCAATTATTTTTCCTGCATTCTCCAACCTTCCAGCCTTCCTCACCATTAACCTCGACCCCTAACTCTACGCCGATCACCAGATTTTGATAAAAGTGACTAATTTGTTCAACTTGCGATATCTCTTTGAATACCAACTTAAAAATCCTAATTTTATTATTAAAAATCATTATTTCCTATCACAAATCATATTACTGAATCCAAATTCGAAATGCTGAATATTGATTTTCAAGTTATATTTGATTTCTACCGTTATTCTTTATTTTGGAAACATATACACAACATAAAAGCATTGAATTAATTTTAACTATGATATTATATTGTTTCAATCATTTTTCTTTCAGAAATCGTGACTTGAATTTGTATAAATAAAAAGATATGAGTTTGTATATGTATTTTAGAACCTGTCATTCAACAGAGATACGTATTTAAACATACCCAGACATTCACACCCATAAATATAAGTAAATTCAAACACGCAGGCATTTAAACAATCATACTTCAAGTATAAACTAGAATATCAAAAGCATATAGGTAGATAAGTGAGTTTACTTACCAGGAATGAAGACAAAGGACAGGAAATACTTTTGAAACCTGGAACTTGATATTTGATTTTCTAAAGACTGGGAAACTTCTTTGATGTATTATTTAATCTGAGACTCGAATTGTTTGATCTTGAAACCTTGTTTGTTGAGTTGTTGAGTTGCTTCTTAATCTAGCTTTGATTTAGCTTTTGATTTGATCTTCTTTTTATTTTCTAGGTTCTTAATCTTTCCAGATTTGAAAACATTGATATCTAGGTTTAAGATGTTTTCAGGCTTGAAAATTTTGATTTTTCTTCTGATTTTTATTTGATCTGGTTCAGGCTTGAGCTATTTTGGTTTTCTTGTTTTTGATTTCTTTTTGATTTGCGGGTTTGTAGATGAAAAGTATTTTGAATAGAAGGAAGAAGAGAAAGTTTGGACTGAGGTAGATAAACAGATTTTCTTCTTTTACATATTTTTCTATAACTCTAAAAACAAATATTATCTTGCCGCTTCTAATCATAAATCTAACACTTGTGAATATTTGTATCTATTTTTTTTATACTTGTTAAATCTTATGTCCTTGTTTGTTTACATATGTCTTAATATATTTTTAAAACACTTACACTTGTTTAATACTAATAAATTTACGTTTAGCCCTTTGTTTTGATTTATTTAAAAATTATGTTTTAAACCTTACTTCATTTTAACTTATATTTTAAACCCTTTCTTTTAAAAGTTACTTAATTTTTTTATATTTACATATGTTTATGTAATACATTTTCTATTTAGTCTAAATATGTACAAAACTAATTTATTTCTAGTATAAATGAAAAGTATTTTAAACTTTTTATTAATTTAAGAAAATCATACTTACATCAATTCCAAAATAAAATTTTCAAATCATTGTATTATAAATACAAAACAAGTTTTTCTATTATAAAATTACAGATTTTTCAAATCTAATTTACAGTCGGAACTTTTATTTTTAAATTCAAAAATTAATATACAATCAATTTGTATTTATAAATGAGTAAACAAGCAATATCTTTTTATAAATATATATATTTTATTCATTCACAATTTATAAATATTTTTTCAACATATGTGTATTTGAATTTCAAATTCAAATTCCAAATTATAATCTATTTATAAAATATTTAGATTTCCAAATCAAATTCTTTATTTAAAAACTTATATACGTATATATATATATGTATATATATATATATATATATATATATATATATTCATTCCCGTATTTTCAATTTAATTTCACAATTTAATCCAAAATTTCACATTAAATCTTAATTTAATCCAAAAATCAAATTAATTTGGCTTAAAAACTGGGACCGTTACACATTCCCCCTTAAGAAAATTTCGTCCTCAAAATTTGAAAGCAAGGAGACCGCAAAGAATAGATGAACACACAAAGAAATGGTTCACCAGATCAAACTGAATAATTATTGTGCATTTGGCTTACCATGTTAGAATATCATCAATAATTATTAGAGCAATCTCATTCAATACTTTACGAAGTATTCGAGTCATCAGTTTTACGAAATATGCAGGGAGACTGGTTAGTCCGAAAGGATAACTAACCACTCGTAAAATATATCTGGACCCAACAGAACAAACAATGGGTACTCAATCCAGGTTGGAATATCTCGAATTATATATTAACTTATCCCTCTTCGGACTTTGATACTCACAAGAAATTACAACAGAATTTCAAATTTGGGTTTTAACCGAAATCGTTTTATCGATACAAATTCATCTAACTTCATACTTAATTAACCAATTTATTTCAAATAAATTTCAAATTCATTAAAGTTAAAACGAAAAGATTGATAACAAATCGATGAAGAGAACACGAAATATGTACTTATCTACACAATTAGTAGGGCCATCACTGCACCAACGCACCTTTTTGTAGCTGCCACAAAGTAATCAAAGAATTTGAAATCGAATGATGATCAAAAGAGATTGATAGAGAAAAGATTGTTTCCTTGTTGTTACAGGGTTTTGACCATTTGTAGTGGTATTTCCCTGTCCCCCTATCTCGTCCTCTTCTTGCTCTCATACTCACTATCAGTGGATAGTAAAAGAATTTACCGAGGCATTCGAACGAATATCTTAGGGAATTCTCATTCTAGGGTATTTGTAACCCTATCTCTAATGAGATACCTAATGTGTTATACTCCAATATCTAAAGCTCAACCTTTAGCTCTGATACCAAATTGTCGAGGTCTGGATTTTTTCGCGCTCGAAAATCGACATCCATAATTCAACTCATATTCAAATGCCGCAAATTCAAACGTAAAAATCCGATTCGCCGGAGATTATAACATGTTAAGCACAATAACACAACAGAAGAAAACAATGAATACAATATCCGGTACTATATGAATTCCAATAATATCAGAGATAAATATACAATAGCGTAATAGGATAACAACGACAAGGATGGTCTAGACTTGCGACCATCGTCAGTGGAAAGATGACCATCAATAGAGAACTCCAATATCTACAACTCCATCTCCAAACCAAAGCTAGGTTGAATCCCCATCAAGTAGGACTTAAGCAAGGTCAGTCATTGATGTGATCGCCAAGATCCAAAGACTCCAAAGGATTCCAAATAGAAAGCTGAAGGCTACCGAATCTACAACTACTATTCGATTATCTGAAAAACCCAACTCTAGACTACCCGTGTGGAAAATTGTGGGTACCTAGAGTTTAGGAAGAGAACAATAAACTCCGGGTCAGTCATGGGATTGGTGTGAGCAAAGAAAAACAGTTTATCTTTAAAAACAAAACAAAAGAGTTTAAAAGAAATCTGCAATGCTTTTTGGAAAATGAAACTACCATAAGGCCCTCCCGCACACACACAATGCAAGCATACAATTAGAGGAGATTTCTCCTTATGATAGTCAAAACTTGCTTACTACACAAAATATTTTTTATATTATTATTAGTGCATAGTGCAGAAAACCTTTCGAAAGTATAATATTAATCTTAGCCAGCATAGGTACCATTATATTATGCCTGCTATAGCTGCCACCTGAGGTGGCAGGTTATACAATTGCAATCGTAAAGGGATCGTATTATTTTGTTTGGATTTCCAACAAACGGTCAGGCTAAGGAACTTCCCATCAAATGGAACGCCTCTGGAGGGACGCCCCCAAGAACCAAAACGGTTCCCTACCAATACAAAGCCGGGTTACCCCTGCTCGAAAGTAACACCTACAAGTAAGCCATCTCCGGTCGTTACCGACCTTTATCCCGGGATTCACTAACAAATAGAAACAACCACACAGTTAAATATCTAGGCTTCATACCATGATATCACTTTTATCTAGAAGGAAATGGACATACCCTAGGGGCGTGACCACTAAAAACCTTGCCGCAACATTCCTGTTTCGATCATTTTCAGGTTGTGAGGCTCCGCGAAGTCTCGTCCATAAAGCTATGCTTTTGACCAAAGCCATGCTTCGATCAACAAATGATTGGCAGCACTTCGTATGCCGCATTACCAAATTGGGAATGTATCACTAGTAACCATCAACTACATAACCTCTGAGCTCGTACGTCTCAGAGAAGGGTGTTAGCTAAGAGAATAAATTCTCCACCACCAAACAAAAATTTATTTGATAGAAACCAGCTTTACATCACAAAGTGTAATGTCAGACACACATCCATACAAGTCTGTCCTGGGTTCGAACAGAATCGAAGGCACTTCACAAAGAATCCCTTCCATATCCGGATAATCTCTAATCACGTCCGGACTTCCCATCACAAAGCATGAGCAAATCTCTATACTGGGGATCAGCCGGTGCAGAGACATTCGACGAGTTATCCTTTCGCTTTTGAAAATATCCGGTATTCACCACCGGTCTTTAAATGCTATCCATATCGTCGTATCATTATTCAGAATGGGTTATATGACACAAAGTCCTCTCCCGCTAAACCGAATAATGAGCGCAATATTTGAAAACATATGGATATTGGGATCTCAGTTAAATCACAACTAAAAACCCAAAACCTTTCTTCAAATGGTTTAAACAAATTACCATTTTCAAATCCTTAAACAAAATGATTCACTTCACAAAGTTCATCAATCTTTCACCAAGATTCATTCATAGATTTCAAAACAATTTCAATTCTATTTAAAACTTGAAATCTTTCAACACAAATTGAAAATCCTTTCTTTATATGAAAGCTATTATTATTTGAAAACAAATAGTTTTCGTTTCAGAAAAATCCGATTACATTTGCATAAGTTAAAGTCTTTCAAACTTGGGTTAAATTTAAATTTCCAAAATAATACTTTTAAAATGGTTTAAAACCCATATAAACACATTTATAACTTGTATAACCTTTTTAAAGCATAATTTCCAAATATAGAATTCAATTTCAAATCAAAATATTTAAGTTTCAAAACTTTATCAAGTTTTTCAATTTAACTTTTTATCTTCAAAATTCCTTTTCAAAAGCTTTTCATAATTAACCCAATTCCATTTCCAAAATCATTTGGATTCAAAATTCAACTTTAAAATCATTTCAAAAATCTATGACTTAACCAATGTCCTTGCGCAATCCATATTTGTGTATGTAAGGTGTAGTCCAGGGTTTTACACAATAGTGCAACATCATCAATCGTCGCAGATTCATGCATGTCAATATCGATAAGTGGTATAATCCATAACGATTATCTTCATTCACAGATTCGCAGATAATATAAATTTATCACAGGTAAATAAATTACATTCATCACAAATAATTACATTCATCACAGCTTAAAATCAAACAGAGCATCACACATCAGGGATATCAAACAATTCAACATCCAATAGAATCCAAACATCCATAAGTAAGATCAGTTAATATCTGATTATAACTAATTTAAACTAAATTAATTACTAATGAATAAATTACAATTCTTGGTTAATCAATATTAATTAATTACAAACCATCTAAATTAATTAACCTTTAATAATTTATTAATTTAACTTTAATAATAAATTAATCAACCTTTAATTATTAATTAATCAACCTTAATTAATATTTTAATCAACCTTAAATCATTAAAAATAATTAACCTTTAATTAATTACGCTTAACTAATTATTCAATAAATTTATTACCTTTAACTAATTAATCAATAAATTAATTACCCTTAACTAATTAATCAATAAATTAATTACCCTTAATTAATTACCATTAAATTTAATTATCCTTAATTAATTACGATAAGTGGTTATCTCCAATCACTTAATCGTAAATTAATTACACTGAGCAATTATCCTTGAATCACTTGATTAATCCACTTTAATCATTAATTAACTACTTTTAATTAAGTGATTATCTTTAAGTAATTAATTCCCTTTAATTACTTTTCATAAATTAATCAACCTTTAATAAATTAATAACATTAACAAATTAATCACAAATTATATTAATTAATCACATTGATTAATTATCCTTAAAGGTAATTACCCCAAGTATTTACTTTAATTACATAAAGTAATTATTTTTATTTAATTACTTAATTATATTTTTAAACCTTATTAAGTAAAGTAAATCATCATTAACAAAAAATTAATTTTAAAACCTTTAAGTTAATAAATAATCAAAACATTTTTGAGATAAACCATTTATTTCTATTAACTACTTAATTTTGATCAGCACATACATTTTAAAACATTTTATTTTTTCACGTAACACTTAATTATGTTTTACTAAATTAAGTTTCAAAGATAGCTAAAAAAAATTTAACTTAACAAATTTAAAATTAAACGAATTACATAACTTTTGAAAACTTTTATTTTATAAAGGAATAGATTCTAAGAAATAGATTTAAACTTAATTAATTCTAGATTTAAAGAAACTTGCTTTCTTTTAAATATTAAAACTGTTTATTTCCTTGCTTCGGGTTCAATCCGTATCTCTCTCGATTCTTACTTTGAGTTTTTCATATTATCTTCTGTTTCGAGGAAAACGTTCAGATTCACGCAAACCAACCCGAGAAACTTTCTTCTTCCCCAAACCTTCAAGCCAGACCAGATACGAATGATACAATTTACACATGCACCGATGCCTTGACGTCTTTCGATCAACGTCGCAACCACCAGAGTATCGTCGACGATTACCACAATCGATTCGAACACCCAAGTTTATGAAATCATCTCTGAATCATAATCAAACAAGATTTTCGAAAACATCAGGAATACCCTGATCAACAAACATATTGCACGATCACCACCGATCGTCTGCCACCCTGCCACCTCGACCAGAGATCCCTCGATGGTCTACGCAACGTCTCACCCAGGTCCAAACTAGTCCGATGATCACTCGATGGCGCGAATGCTTCAAGAATAACATCAAACAAAATCAAGCCTTAACCCCTACAATCTCATCCATCGGCTACGCTGGTGAATTAAAAAAATTTCAATTATTTTTCCTGCATTCTCCAACCTTCCCGCCTTCTTCACCATTAATCTCGACCCCTAACTCCACGCCGGTCACCAGATTTTGATAAAAGTGACTAATTCTTTTAACTTGTGATATCTCTTTAAATGCCAACTTAAAAATCCTGATTTTATTCTTAAAAATCATTATTTCCTATCACAAATCATATTATGGAATCCAAATTCAAAAACTTGAATATTGATTTTCAAGATCGGACTTCTACCGTTATTCTTCACTTTTGAAACATATACACAACATAAAAAAATGGAATTAATTTAACTATGATATTATATTGTTTTAATCATTTTTCTTTTAGAAACCGTGGCTTGAATTTGTATAATTAAAAAGATATGAGTTTGTATATAAATTTTAGAACCTGTCATTCGACAGAGATATGTATTTAAACATACCCAAAAATTCACACCCATAAATATAAGTAAATTCAAACATGCAGGCATTTAAACAATCATACTTCAAGCATAAACCATAATATCAAAAGCACATAGGTAGATAAGTGAGTTTGCTTACCAGGAATAAAGACAGAGGACAGAAAAACTTTTGAAACCTGGAACCAGATATTTGATTTTCTAAAGACTAGGAAACTTCTTTGATCTGTTACTTGATCTAAGACTCGAATTAATTTGATCTTGAAACTTTGTATGTTGATGTTTTGAGTTTCTTCTTAATCTAGCTTTGATTCAGCTTTTGATCTGCTTTTCATTTTCTAGGTTCTTAATCTTTCCAGATTTGAAAACATTGATATCTAGGTTTAAGATGTTTTCAGGCTTGAAAATTTTGATTTTTCTTCTGATTTTTATTTGGTCTGGTTCAGGCTTGAGCTATTTTGGTTTTCTTGTTTTTGATTTCTTTTTGGTTTATAGGTTTTTGTAGATGAAAATAATTTTGAATCGAAGGATGAAGAGAAAGTTTGCACTGAGGTAGATAACCAGATTTTCTTCTTTTACATATTTTCCTATAACTCTAAAAAAATATTATCCTGCCGCTTGTAATCATAAATCTAACACTTGTGAATATTTGTATCTATTTTTTTACACTTGTTAAATCTTATATCTTTTTTGTTTACAAATGTCTTAATATATTTTTAAAACACTTACACTTGTTTAATACAAATAAATTTATGTTTAGCCCTTTGTTTTAATTTATTTAAAAGTTATGTTTTAAAACTTACTTCATTTTAATTTATATTTTAAACCCTTTATTTTATAAATTACTTAATTTTTTTATATTTACATATGTTTATGTAATACATTTTCTATTTAGTTTAAATATGTAAAAAACTAATTTATTTCAAGTATAAAAGGTATTTTAAACCTTTTATTAATTTAAGCAAATCATACTTATATCAATTCCAAAATAAAATTTTCAGATCATTAAATTATAAACACAAAACAGGTTTTTCTATTATAAAATTATAGAATTTTCCAAATCTAATATATATTCAAAACTTTTATTTTTGAATTCAAAAATTAATTTACAATCAATTTGTATTTATAAATGAGTAAACAAACAATATCTTTTTATAAATATATACTTCATTCATTCACAATTTATAAATATTTATTTTCAACATATGTTTATTTGAATTTCAAATTCAAATTCCAAATTATAGTCTATTTATAAAATATTTAGATTTCCAAATAAAATTCTTTATTTAGAAACTTATATATATGTATATTTTCATTCCCATATTTTCAATTTAATTTCATAATTTAACCCAAAATTTCACATTAAATCTTAATTTAATCCAAAAATCAAATTAATTACTAAATTAATTTGGCTTAAAGCCTAGGATAGTTTCATATAGCTTCCTACACAAAAGGTAATTATGTCTTCGAAAGACACTCATACTAAGTGCTTGGAACTCATAGCTATTACCGAGCACCCGAATGGAAGTCGCACGTGTAACTGCCACCATGCCCATGCTACCTTTTGCTCCACCTCTTGGGTCTCCTTATTACCTCAACATCCATCATAAGCATGCCCCTCATCCCACTTCAGGCTAATGTGGGATCATCGTGTATCCATAGAATCTATTGGAGAAATGTTGTTGGTACTGGGCCTTCATCCAAATATTATCAAGTTGCGCCCCTTATCCAAATCCAACATGATTTGGACTTCTATTTGACTAATTACTACCATTCTTAGCATAAGCGTGCCCTAGGCAATGCTATTTGGTACAAGTCCTGCTTTCATCTTTGCTTAGTAACATAGACAAATTATTTTAAATAAGCCTTTACAATTTATCCCTACTATCTTTGCTTATTAATTTATCCAATGTCTTAAAATAAGCCTCATTCTATTCCATTTCTTATTATAACCTACGTTATAATCATGCTTATTAATTAACACAAGGTCTAAGTATAAAAATAAGCTTCTTTTATCTTTTACTCTATTTAATTTTAATTCTAAGTTATAATTATGCCAATTATCTTTAATTAGTCCGATTCTAATTATGATTAGGCGTAATTCTAATTCAATTCCATTATATATTACAATCTTTATAATTTACGTCTTATTTTCTTCATTTAATATTCTTACCTGTATAATCCATATTCGTGTTTTAATTTATCCTATTCCATTGTGAAGAAAAAGGGGATGAAGAGAATAGATGCTTACTAAAAATCCAAAAATTTGAAAAAGATGTAAACTCACTAGTACAAAAAGTGCATATTGCTTCGCCTTATTTGCATCGGTTGAAGTAAAAACTGATGCAAATAGAACTATTTGCATCAGTTCTATCTTAATAACCGATGCAATTGGTACGTGAAAAGCAATAAGTAATAAAAAAATCAAATTTGCATCAGTTCTCACCAACAAGCGATGCAAATAGTTTTAGTCGCATCGGTTTTAAAGTCAACCGATTGTTGATGGCAATATGAAATTTAGGTGGGAAATAATGAAAAATTGGCTCCAAAGTTTACTTTGGAGAAATGTACTCCTTCCTCCCCAATAACCCACTCTGAAAATAATAATAATATTAATATTAATACCGTGCCCTCCCCTTCTTTTCATTTTCAAAATCGAACAAAAGAAGAAAAAACTAAAATGATGCTTTTGAAAAATTTAATGGCGAAGATGGCAGCAAACTCGAAATCGATTTACAATAAGAAATCCACGACCGAGCATCTCAAACAAATAAAACTCGAAATCAAAGAAGTTCGATAAAATTTCACTTCCCACCGATCTTCTTCACCCAATTCCCAAAGTGCAAATCATAAAATTTAACGATGGCACTTTGTCGACTCCATCGTGTAGGGCTCCTTCGGCATTTTGCATTTCGCCACTCATTTTGGTTATTTTCCAGAATAAAATTGGCCATTTAAGACTCTTTAACCTGTATATTTCAAGTATCATATATAACATCTACCTTTCCAATTCTTTTTTTATAATCAACAAAGCCATTACTAGATAAATTTTGCATCTTTTCGTCTTTATGATCATTTTCCACTCAGATTATAGAAGCTACTGAAGGATAAAAATAAGTAGCTCCTAAAATGAGTTCCACTTCGGCGAGAAGTTCATTGGAAGTAATGTTGGATGCATTAAAGCAGAAAGACGATGAGCAGCCACGTGGATCATTGCCTGCATTACAAACCCGACCTGTTTCTAGAGGTAGACCACCACCAAATAAGCGGGTAGTGTCTAGTAATGTCAACATTGAAAGTAGATGGAATGAAATTAAACAGAAAAAGGTTGAATTCTCCATGAAGAGACGCGAAGAAATGAATTCGAAAGAAGTAAACGATTTGATAGATTCTGCCAAGGATGCAAAACTGTTTGAAAATGTTCAAGTTCTCAGAAAGATACAGCTGTGTTCAGATTCTAACTTTAGCTTGGTATTTTCGTCCAATGGTGTAAACAAATTTGTATAACACCATACAGTATTCAATTTATACTGCAAAATTCAGTACTCATTTTTACACACATACACACACTTGTGTGTGTCTCATAAGTCTTCACTTCAAACCACACCAAAGTTTCGTAAGACACAGTTACTCATACCTTAGCTTGACTCATGTAGTACACATGATTAAGTTGGTACAATTTATAAATAATTTGTAAATGCAGATTGTTGCAGATAAGCCAGAATTGTGGATTATGTGACTCGTTATAAACGATGTGTATGGATAAATTACTTGCATAATGATTGATAAGCAGGTGTATTGATTCTAAGATATGTGTCTATAAAAGATTACAAATACAACATTTGGGCTTTGGGTAGATTATGTCCAACAGTGGCATTTGCCCCCAATGATGCTTTGAGTCAATCATCAATGGCTACTCAAGTTAATAATATATGTTGCCACATACCGTAATTAGATAAGTTAAACCCTAAAACAACTACATGTTATCTCTCTTTTAAGGTTTTAAATTCTGCAGATTTCCCTTTCTTAAAATTGATCAAAATTTTCCTTCCTTAAAGTTGAAAAATGCCGTGCATATGTTTCAGCTAATAAAACTTGGAAATTGTTGTTCCACAATGAATAGGTAATGCTCAAACCTTATCATGTAGCATATAAATTACCATCTTTAACATGTTGTAATCATTACAAAAGATTTCTGACACTTATATTAATTAGTTGATGAATAACTAAACTGCACATTTCCTTTTCTATGATAATCATTTTTGATCTCTTTTGAATTTGTACTTCTAGTAGTTTAGTTTAATTTAATAAACTCTTCTGCTTGATAGAGTTGGACCACATGGAAGCTTGAGTTTTGTAGGATCTCATGCTACGAGTGTAGAAGCTTGTACAAAGAGTGCAACTGCAACTCTCAGTTGATAAATACTTCGGGTGATCATTCATAAATTGTTTATTTCTTAAATGGTTTTGGTTGCAATGATTCATCATAAGGATTTAAGTTGCCACTTGCCAAAAGACAATCAACATCTCTTCTTAATAATCTCTTTATCATTATAACTACTTGGTTACCACTGATTTAAATGTTGCCACCCAAAAAAGTAGGGGTAAAGTAACTAACTTGTTGATAAATTATACACCTTATAATTTTCATTGTTTTTCCAATTGGCGCTTGATTGATCTCTTATGATAATATCTTTTAATTCGTAAGTTATTTAGGAAGTGACATGGAATTGATTGTGTATATATGAATAGTCTAGTAGTCAAGTGAGTAATTTATTTTACAATTTGATTTGTGTGAAGTAAAGCCTTATATATGATTTGTATTATATATAGCCTTGTTTATAATGGTAGTTTTTCTTATAGCTTGAAATTCAGTTGTTGATAATAGTTCTCTGACATGCTCAAAATTATGTTTTACCTACAGAAAATGATCAAAAGTAGAAAGAAGACAATGAACAAGAAGATTTCAATCAATCAAAAAGACTCGAAGAATCCACATATGCATTCAACAAATCAAGAAATCATCCACAAAGCTATGAGTGTTTTAAGTTGCATTCTTGTTAATACTTGTCCAGTCTATGCTTGACATTTTGTGTATGATTTATTATATCAGACTGTGCTTTGGGTAGCTGAAAGAATGTAGGCAAGTGATAAACGATCGCCGCAGCTCAAAGAATGCAAAACACATGGAAGTGTATGGATAATGTGCACAGGTACGTCTCTATCAGTATTATAATTTATTTACTACAATGTTTATTATTTAAAAAATCTCACTTATGTAGCCATATGATCATGTCAGCCTTTTTCCCCTAATCCAAATAAGTTCACTAAGTTATCATTCTTCTTGTATCTAACATTCACTTAGAAATTTTAACGGCCTCAATAAATAAGTGTGGTACCCAGACTTATTGAGAAACAAAATATTTTTATTTTTATTTTATATAGAAAACATGATCAGTTATTAGTTAATAAATATTTTCAAACAACCTTTTAAGTTCCAAAATTCATCTAGTTATCTTTTGCTAAAAGTTTGACCTAAGTAAAAACCGTAGCAACCTTTTAGCGATAATCATGATTTATTGATTGGATTTGGGATTAAGTCGAGGGGAGCAATTTCCGTTGTAGAGGGTTGATAGGCAGTGAACTGATGAGGTTCTGAAGCAGTTAGTTGTCAGTAATGTGGCTGTAGAGGAAGACATATGAGTGTGGTGGTATGTGTTGGTAATAATGGAAGTAGAGACTAACAGCAGTGGTTTGTGTGAAGTTGTCGTGGTTTGTGAGCAGGTGATTCAATTATATGTAGGTTTGTGGTAGTGCAGTGGCAAAGGGGTATGCTCTGTGCAGTGTATGGCAGAAGTATGAATGCAAGTGAAGTATTGAAGTTTGCAGTGCACAGGATGGTGCAGTGTAGAGGAGGGTGATGCGATGGTGGGTTCAAGAAGAAGTGAGATTTGTTGAAACAGCGGTGAAGTTTGGTGAGTTTGCTAGTCGATGGTGGTATATGACCGAGGGGTGTTTGAAAGTTTGTTTTGGAGTATGGGTGATTAATTGTGAGGAGGCAGGAAGTTGATCAAGGAAGCAGTTGTGGATGTGGTCAATGGGAGAGGTTTAGGTTGCAGTAGCATTTTCGGTTTATAGTTTGTAGTTTGTGGCAATGAGAAGGAATTGTGAAGGTGGCGGCAAGGATGTGAAGGCAGAAGATGTCGTAGTGGTGGTGATGACATGCACAGTTGGCTATGAATATGCAGGCATGGATGGTCAGTATGATGTGGTTTTATAACAGTTTGTATGTGGAGTAGTTTGGGTGAACCAAGTTGTAGAAGGCAGTGGAGTTTAATGTACTTTGAAGTGTGATGGTCAGGTGCAGTTGTAGGGATGAACGATGATGTTGAGTAATTAGGCACTGTTAGATGATTAGGTGGTGTAGTAATATGATATGTATGCTGTGGTAGATAGTGAGAACAATTGTATTCGTCAACGAGGAATGAAGGAATGCAGCAGTGTTGAGTTGAGGTGATGACATATCATTGTGGGGTTTTTGTATAGTGTATGTAGGAATGGATATGTCAGGGAGGAAGTATGGAAGTAAGGAGTGGAATGAATGTTGTTGTTTGGTGGTTTGAATGACAGATTGTTACATGGTTGTGGAGGTAAGCAAGCAATTGAAAAGTGTACTGTGATGCAATGTGAGTATGAGTATTTCCATCAACTATTTTGTTAAGTAGTTATACGATTAATGTTTTGAAACAATCTTGTAATTGCAGTACTTTGTACAAGATGGTTCTTACAGCCAAGAAGAGGTAGATGAATGTACCATTTAATGATTGTACTAAATATTTGAATTATGCTGCTAAAATGAATGTATGAACCATTATTTTGTATTGATTATTAACACTATGATTGATGATATATGTTTATTTTGGTATTATGTTATTCAGTTTGTATTTTCCATCAAATTTAATTTTGAATGATTGCAATATTGCATGCAATAATTGTTTGTTATAATCAATAATATATATCTAGTCTATTTGAGTACTGTAATAATGGTTTTTGAGAATGGCTTTTTTACATCAGGTATAAATAGCTGATGCAATAGAGGGATTAGTTTGCATCGGTTGTTATAAAAAACCGACGCAGTAGAGGGATTAGTTTGCATCGGTTTTCAACAACAACCTGTGCAACAAGTTCCTTTGTTGCATCAGTTTTCATTACAACCGAAGCAATATGGCGGTTGTGTCCAAGCAACCAACCATGATATTTCCATCAGTTGTTAGTAACAACCGATGCAAAAAGGACCTTTTTGCATCGGTTTCAGAACTGATGCAAAAGTGTTAAGCCTGTTGCATCGGTTGCATATGCATCGGCTGTTGAACTGATGCAAAAGGGGGGTAAACAACTGATGCAAATGGCCTGTTTTGTAGTAGAGACTTTAAAATAATGCTTAACAGAAATAAACCAAAATTACTAAAAAGTATAACTAAAATGAAATAGAATGAAAATAATTCTAAAAACTGTAAATAAACTAAGAAAAAGGCTATTCCAAAAATCGTAGTAAAAGTACAACTATTAGAAACCCTATTATTTTAAATTACTTAAAGAAATCTTAAAAAAATTACAATGACTCACCTCCGATCCTAAGCTTTTCCTTTGGTATTTTCGGATCCACTTGGAGTGGTAAAATAATTTAATTTATAATGATTTTCTCCTTTGGAAAAATTATTCCGTTTAGGGTCCATCCTAGAAAGGTGAACGTAGTTGGAGAAAGCCTAGAATGAGAAAAGTTTAGGTCTAGGGCTCTATTTATAGGTAAGTGGATCTCAGACCGTAGGATTTGGGGATTGAATAGGATGCAACCGCATCAAAGGCTGAATAGGAGCCAACAGATGCAGAAATGGAGGGATCATATCGGTTTAAATTATGCAAAACATGTGTTTACTCGTCACTAGAATCGTTCGAAACAATGTTCGTTCGCTTGCCAATAGGCAAGGCAAGTCGACCGGGCGGTCGACTGCCCCTTTCCCAAGTCGACCTAACGGTTGACCTATATATGTGTGTATGTACATATGTGTGTGTGTATATATATTATATGTATATATATATGTGTGTGTATATACATAAATGACGACCCGGAATTTCTGGATATTTGGAATTGAAATATTTAATTGATTTTAAATATTTGAAAGTTATTTTAACTTGAATTTCAAATATCACTATCTATTTGGCAACTAAATTATTGAATTCAATATTGAAAGTTGGGTAAAATATCGAATCTTTAGTTTTATGCTTGTTAAAAATATTTCAAAGGCTTATAAAATTTATATTAATAATACTGAAGTTAAAGAAAGCTTTAGGATTGAATTTAGAAGTGTTTTATTAAGTTTTGAAATTATATCGTTTAAATTGTTATTTAAAATAGCCTTCCGAGGGACAGTATCGGAATTCGACGAAACCTATTCCATTGGATCCGTAGTAGTGTATTATTATCGGGTTTCAATTTTCTTAGTATTCGGAGTTGTTGTGTGGTGGTACGAAGTGTAAAACGCGCTGGAATTCATATTGAAAATTCCATATAATAATTAGCTCCAAAGGGCTATCTTCTCTATACGATCGAGTTAGGACTCGGAACCTTTTCCATTGCATTCGAAATAGGAGTATAACATTATAAATGCCTAGCGACACGCCTCGATAAGAGGTCGAGATTTTTAGCTCGATTTCGAGACGTTTGATTTCAAATTTAAATTAAACTGTATATTTTGTCCAGTCAAACAAAACAGATCAACACGTGTCTTCAGGTATAACACACGTATCTTCCTTTAACTCCATTCAAATCCTAAAATCACTCCTCTCCTCCATCACTTTTCTAGTAAAAGTATGGCCTCAAAATCGAATTCGTACAAAATAAATGACGCGAGCCTCTCCCCCTCAAATTTTACAATTTTGTTTGAAACCAAATCGAATACGAAATTAAATAGTGGCTGATGTATCGAAGGTTGGAATTGAAGACAGGCTCGTAGGAATGGGGAGTGGCGACTGTCGTGATTTGATGGCCGTAGTTGAGGCGTCAATTATGGGTGGCGAGGTGCTGTGACGTCGACTGGGATGCGATGTCGGGTGATGGCAAAACCGATGGGAATTGGTGGCGTACTAAAAAAGCTAGGATTGGCCGAAGTGATAGTCGAGCACAGCATCGATGGTGGTTGTGACGCCCCACCGCTATACCCACGCTAGCCAAGAACATTACGGTGAATGCTGTCAACTAGCACGGAGAATAAGGATGTTGAGGAGCGACCATCCGTGTAATTGCTTTGCGCGAGCATCGATATGTCAGATAGTATAACATGCATTTCTTTATCAAGAGGGAAAGCCGACATAACGACACAAACTCAAAGCTACTACACAGTGGCTATAATATCTTCAGAACAAATATAGAAATAAACATAACATAAACCTGTCACAGACAATTCATATCACAAAGGCGGAAGAAGATATGAATAAATAACTAACACATGAAAGTGTATATCAGAGTAGTGGTCAAAAAGATCCACGATAATACAAAAGAATAGCAACACGTGCTATATAAAATAATACAACTATGAGTCTATATCTCAAGTGTATACAACAAAAAAACTGCTAATCTATGTGGTTAGCCAAAAGTCAGAGGAATGAATCCCGGGGATAAGTCAAGCAGAAGCACCTGCAACATCTCGGTCGTACCCGAGTATTATTTATAAGAAAATAATAAATGGATCAGTCTAGCTATAAATATCAGATGACATGATATAAAGTAAAAGATATGGCATAAACATATAATATCCATAATACTACTATAAGCATGCAAATGATGATCAACAAAAGATCGTTCAATTCCACAAGAATCTTCACAAAGATTCAAAAAGGGTTTCATACCCAAAACTTGTATTCACAATAAGTCAATGGCACACGAATTGACCAATGCACAAAAATTGACAAATCATATCAATAGAAATCACAAAAATAGGTGAAGCATAAATTCCAAAATTCAACACACGAAATCCAGAAATCACAAGAAAAGGGGGAGGCCTATCACATGAACGGGAGCATTAAAGCTCACCAACATATGTATCACACGAACGAGAAGCTATCTCATGGTAGCTAGCCATTAATTTTTGACACACGAACGGCCCGAAGGCCATGGGGAGCTACCCCACATGTGTGAGTCAAAATCACACAGAAACGGGATCAAGTCTAACCCCGAAAACAGAGAGACATCGCACAATTGCTAGTCTAAATCTTAAAATGATCGTCATGATCAAAGAGAAGTGTCAATTACAGTAAGCTAGTAAATATATGAGCTTAGCTTCATGTCCCATAACCACTAGCTTAACTTAAATATTTACGAACAAATTGTAGATCTCCACTAGAAAATTGTCACAAGAGGTTCAAACGAACAAGTCCAAGAATTAACCCGACGAAGTAAACGCAAGCGTTTCATACCACTTGTTTTACTAAGTCGTTTAATTAGATTTCTCGTACGAGTGACGTAAAGGTTTGTATATACTAGTAGATTGGAAAACGGTTTAAGAGAACGAGCTTTGTAATAAAATAGTGTTGAAATCATTTTGATGAAAGAGTTTTGATATTTATTACTAGTATTGAAACCTTTATATTTTTAAAGTGACAAATCATAGAAATGATTATAGAAACAATCAATCATCAAAGTTCACATTCGAAGACGTGAATTAATTCCAATAAATCGATATCAAATCCATCAAAATGGATATTCCTAAAAATCCCGATATAAAAGACATCAAAGTCGATAATAAATGAAAACAACAAATCGAATAATCACGAATCGATTAAATTTGGAATCCGAGCAAAAAAAATATACACAAATAGGCACAATAGGCAAATAGGAGAAAATCAGTCGACTGGCCCTCTGCAGTCGTCGACTGAAACAGAAACACGAAAATTTCATTTCCTGCAGTCAGTCGACTGACCTAAAAATCCAGTCGACTGATTGCAGGGAAACATAGGACCCGAGCCTCTAGAATTTGCCTTCGGAATGCCTATGTGCTACAGCCAGTCGACTGAATTTCAAAACCAGTCGACTGACTGGCACCAAGGCTGTTTTCTTAGCCTATGAAATGAAGATGCAATCTTCTCCAAAATGCAACCGGGCGAGCAACGGACACTAGGGATTTACGTCAATCGACTACCCGGCCCTATAAGCTTCACGATGCATCACCAAAAACATGTTCAAATAATAAAACTATGATTTTCATAGGTTTTGGTTTCAAAACTCCAAAAATTGGAATATACACCAAATCAATTCAAACCAAAATCAAATGCACATGAATATGTGTTAGGAATTCATACCTAACTGTAACGACCCGCCTTTTTGGACAGTTCAAACCGACGATCAAATACACATGTCGATTCCAAACCATTCAAAAGGGCAGATAGTTATTGGGGTAAATAAGAAAAGAAAAGAAAAGAAATAAAGGAAATGAAACAACACAGAATCTCGCAGCGGAACGATAAAATATAATAGTCAAATAAACAGTTCATGAAGCTGTCTACTATACTTTGACAATTATTTATACAACATTTATCAGAGTTTATACATATACAACAGAACGATTAAATAATGCAGCAGATAGCATGATGCAAGGGTAATAATAGTAATAGTATACCAAATCTTCGTCTTCGTCCTCCAGAATAGATCTTCAAGAATCTGAAAACTCAGGACTGACCCGAGCGTAATGAAAAGACAAAACACTCGAGTCAGGACTAAAATATCCTTATGAAAGTGAAATCAATCGTAAATAAATATGAGTGTAACGGCGTCAGAGATGTTTACGGGGTTTGACATCTCCTATCCAGTGTCAACGTGCGTGCAATAACTCAAGAGATGTTACGGTATTTTCCATCTCTCAAGGATCCGTGAAACTATCTACTATGTAGTAATATACGCTAAGTAGATAATGCCTATCAGTAATATAAAGTATCAAAATAGCATTAAGGCGCTACCATAATCCCCCTTAACACATTTTATATTCCCAAAAGCATATACAAGACCGTAGTTTCCCCAAAACCGGAAGTCACCAAAGGGCAATCCATATACTCAAGGTACAAATCAATACGCAGTGGTCGCGAATAGGATAATCAGTATGACAAGGTACATGAGGCGATACCAACTAGGATACTAGTAGTTGCGTGATCCGGACTGATGTTGGGCATAGCCAGCAGCCACCCCAACACCGCGAAACAACACTCCCAAATCAAGGGGTGCACCCAAATCGCATCACAAATGTAATAGATATGGTATCGAAGAAGTGTGTCCGCTAGAGGTGGCGAACCTCAATGGCCCGGCGCGGCTCCTGTTTTAGTCATGTCAGGGGTCATCCAATATCGTTCTCTTTCTTCAGTCAACGCGTTCACCAATCCATCCACTTCATTCTGGATCAACACTCCGCGTATAATAGTTATTAAAGTGGTGCTCGGTATCGACAGAGAGTATGTCCATATCTGATCCCGGTCTCTTTAATAACTACGTATTATTACACCGTTGGCTTTTTTACATTTCAAATCGATTCGTAATTGATATCAAAATATCATATTCGTTTCAAAAATCAAATCCATTTCAAATATCACCGTATCCTTTCAAATGCAAGATTTCGTTTCAAAAATCATTTTTCGCATCAATATCTCATTTCGATTTCAAAATCATTTCGAATTTCAATTTAGGTTGCAACTTCATTTAACTCAATTCGTATTTAAATTCAAGATTTAAATATAAACATTTCACCTTATTGACCAGCTTAGAATTTTAGAAAATAGTTTTAAGTAGTTTTAAATAATTAAAATAGTTAAAATACTTTAAAATCTTAAATGGATTTGAAATAGATAAATTTTAGTTTAAATAATTTAAATTGGGTTAAGTAGATTTAAAATAGATTAAAATAGTTTAAGTATTCAAAATGGTTTATATAACCGAGTAATTTGGAAAAACAAAATAAAACAGCTTCAAAACCAATCCATTTCAATTACATCTTCCCAATTCAAATCAGATTCAATTTCCATTCTACCGATTTCAATTTCGATTTCAATTCAATTCAACGTCAACTTTGACTTCAAATTTATTCAATTTTATATCCACTTTCAATTAATTCAATTTCAATTTATATCGATTTAGAGCTTGGTTTTTCAAAATATCCATTTAGAACACTTACAAGATTATCCATCAATATACGAGTTTAAATCCAAATTTCCAACATGATTCGATTCCAAGCTCGATTTCAAAATATCGCTTATATCTCACTTTTACTTAATTATCCTTCAATACTCAAATTGAAATCTAAATTTCAAATATGATTCAATTTCAAGCTCAATTCCAAAATATCATTTTTATGTTGCTTTTACGTAGTAATACTCAAAGTTCGAAATAATGTTCAATCTTTAAATCAAATAGATTTTCAAAATTCAATCATATCCCAAATTTTATTCTCAAAGTCTCAACTTAAATTATTTAACAATTTTCTTTTACCAAAATTTATTTCAACATTCCAAACTCAATTTCCCGATAAATTCGATTTCTATAAATTTATTTCTATTTATAACTTTTAAATCGAACATTTAAATAAATTTCAAATCGACGATTTCAAAAATTATTAATTTAGCCAATTCGGTGTCCGTATATAATTTTCTATCCTATGGCCAAGTAATTTTTATTTCAATTAAATGTCAGGGATGAGTATATATTACTTAAATTAAATCACAGTATCATATGTATGCATAACAGGATCTGTATGAGCAAATAAACATCCAAACATTCAATTATCAACCAATAGCATCCATCAAAATACATCATCCAATAAACAATACAATTCATGGCAGTTTCATAGTTATCAATGTCAGGTAATTTAATCGCAATTCAATTTTAATTTCAATTTAACCGTCAATTTAATTTTTCAACGGTTAATTCAAATGACAAGCTATATGACAATTAAATTTTTATCAAACAACGACAAATAAAATCATAACACTTCATAATATCAAATTTAACTAGCATAAAGATATTTAGTGCAGTGTGAGCGTTATAAAACACTCACCTTGATTTTACGATTTTAAATCAAATCGAACGACGTTCGATTCAACTCAAAATTTTCTTTAGCTCCAAACGATTCCAATCCAGCTCCATTGCATAGTGCTCGTCCATACGATTCCAACGCAATTGGTTTCGCGCGTTTTCGACCTCGTATGAAAAAGTTATGAATTTTAGAAGTTACACGATTTTATATTCATAATTTTACAACATAATTTAATTTTTTCTCAACCTAAATCAATCTAAGCCGTGAGATCCATCACCCTGCAATCCAGCCCGTCCCTTTGCTTCTCCCTCAACTCACGTTACTTCTACAGTGTAACGACCCGTAATTTTCGTTAATTCAATTTAGTCATTTTAATAGGATTTAAATAATTTAAGTTAGAAAGAAATTAAGATCTGTGATTTTTTTTGAAGCAAATGACTAAATGAAATGAAACCATGGGAATTTAAGTCTAAGAATTTCCAGTTGGAACAAAGTGACGAGAAATTTAAGTGCTGTAAATTGTTATTTATAGGCTAAGAAATTAATATAAGAAAACAAATGGGAAGATTTCATTTATTTCATGATTTTAATTCGTTTTTCTTTAATAAGTTGTAATTGAATTTAGTAGAAAATAATATGTATTAAACCTACTTATAGAATTCGAAGCTAATTCAAATGAATTTAAGTAGTGAAAAGGCTTTACCTGTATATATATTTAATATGAGAAATAAATGGGAATATTAAATTAATTTAATGCAGTAAAGGAATGAAAACGGTAATTAGAATAAATTAAGGAATTCTGTAACGCAAGTAATAAATCTGTACCTTGAATGAACGTTTCACTTTGATAAATTATTTAAATGAGATGACTTAATAAATAAATAAATAGGTCAATTGGTATGTGGTGAAATTTGATGTTGAAATATTTTGTAGATAAGGGTTTAGGTGGAATGGGTTAATTTATGAAATAAAGGATAGAAATCATATAAAACGTTAAGCAAGTTGATTAATGTTGTAACGTAAGGTGTAAATGTAAATTCCAATGGAAACGTATCCTTATTTTATGTAGAAATTTCAGGTATATTGATAAAGTGGAGTATATACACTTAGTAATAAATTTAGTACAGGAAAAACGAAATGGAAATATTGAATTTATTTAATTCGTATATATATTACCTATTTATATGGCCTATTAAATTTAATCGGATATCAATGGCAATTAATTCCTTAAATTAGTGCAATCAATGTATGATTAATTGATAACGATGAAAAGGTTGATTATATTCAGTGTGAACAACGTAAAATATCATCATAGCATGATACTTGGTTTGAATAGAAGGGTGAAATTGGGAATCAAATTTTATTTAATGATAATAACGTTAGTATTGGTTAATAAATAGATTTCAATGCAGTAACCAAATAAATGGAATAAGATGAGTATATATTGCATAGAAATGAAATGTAAATTGTCACATTTGGTAGGAGCTAATTTTTAGAAACATATAAATGTTGAATCAGTAAACATTAAATTCCATTTAATATAAGAATTCAAAGGTGGAAGATTTACATTTGGATTGGAAATTGGATAGTTATTAATTAAAAGTGACCATTGAATAAATTTATGCAAACGTGATATAATGTTAATAGATGGGGATCAACTTTTATTTATGTGGTTAAGGGAATTTAATTTCTATAGTATGATAATCGAAATTAATGGAAGATATAACCATGTCAATTATGCATATAAGGTAATAAGGTAATGAAACCGAGGTAAATTAATTAATTGAGACTTTAAGTAAAATTAACGTGTGGAATTGACCAAGGTTCAATAAAATGAGAATTTGATTGGTTATATTTATTGGTTGAGAAAGGTAAATGTGTATTTGGGGAATAAATTTAGTCAGACTTAAATATTGAATTTAATTAATTAATATATATGATAAATGATGATTAAATAAAAACCCAATACTCTATATATATGTATAATATTTGAGTGAAAATAATAATACACTTATAAATGTGGAATTAAGAGTTTACAACAACTATTTTGAGTAAAGAAATTGTTCATTCAAGTAAATTTGAAACATCGCAATAGGTGTAGATTAAGTGTTGCGTTAAATAAATTATAAATGAATAAATTTATAGAAACGTAGGAACGGAGGAATGAACATTATAGTAACGTAAAACGTATTGTTGGATAATAATTAAGTATAGGCTTGTAAATTTGATGTATGACAATAAATTTTGTACGAAAATCTTTCTATTAGTTGATAAGTCTTATTTTGATCAATTTAAAGGAATACACCAAATTTTGTAGTTAGTACGGAATATTGATGAGTGAATGAATAAGATGAAACAAAGGTGGAATGTATTAGTTGAGGTTTTAAGTTATTTATGTGATAAGTTACCAAAATTACAATTTTATCTAAATACAGTAATTTATGCAAACAAAAGATGAACATTTTGAAATATTACCACAGTGATATATAAAAGAAACGTTAACTATGTAGTTGGAGAAAAATTGATATATTTTGAGTTGGATAATAGAAATCAAGTTATTTATATAATTAGATTTAAGATGAGAGTATAAGTATATGATTTAATAATTGGGTTTTGCGAATAAAATTTATAATTCCCAAATAATAAGAAAACGCAGAGGTTAACACTGCGAAATTGATATACTTATAAATTTTAATTCATATCCAAGCTTGCTAAATTATTTGAAATTGATTGGATTATGTAAGTAATGAAATTTGGCCAATATTTAAAGTTGAAAGAAAATTTGGATTTTATGGTTTATTTTAATTTATTTAATAAATATTAAAAATAGCCATTTTTGTCACGGACTCGGATTTCGACGAAACCAGTTTCATCGGATCCGTAACGTTGAATTATAATAATGTTTCAAGTTTCGTAGCGATCGGACTTGTCGTTTGATCGTACGGACTCGAAACGCCTTGAAATTTACGCATTTTGAAATCAATTTGAAATTTTTGTTTTTTTGGCATAACTTCTTCATACGATCGAATTTGGTCGCGAAACTTTTTCCATCGCGTTCAGAATATTTTAAAACACCTATTTGGATATATAGTTTTAACAAATCCGACTCCGGAGGCATAGCGGGCTTTTTGGACCATGGTTTGTCACGCACGTTCGCGTATCCAGTCTAGCTACCCTACCTCTAGCCTATCTATAAATATACATCTATAAACCCTAGCTCCTTTCCTTTTCATTTGCTGTACGTTCATTTCTTCACTCTTTTCTCTTCCCCAAATGCATACATCTCAGATCCAATTCCAGATCTATCCACAGTTCAAAATCAAAAGTCAAAACTCAAAAATTTCAGAAAATTCCAGAAAAAATATATGTTGAAGTATTCGATACGCGTAAAATACTGGTGAAATTCGTTTTTCAATTGGAGCTGTCGTTCATCCAGAATAAATTCAAACAGCCCCAAAACCGTTCATCATCGTCGCGCAAAACTTCGTCGGATCGGAAAGCGGTTTCTGGGTTTTGTAGAGTGGACGATGGGGATCGCATCTATGTAGTTAGTTTGGCGTTTCGACGGTCAGATTTGCGGCAAAAATTCAATAGGGTTTCATGTTTTAGGCGGCTGCTGCTTTGACTGCGTGCGTGCAAGGGGATTGTGCGTGCGTTATTTTTATTTTGTGATGACGCTGAGGTGGCAATGTGCATTTTGAGGTGTGAATATGGACCAATTTTGGTTAAATTAATTTTGATTTTCAACATCGATTTATTCGCATAACTTTCTCATATGTTATCCGTTTCACACGAAATTTTTTTTGTTAGGATCGTAATTTAATTCCAGACTCGATGACGCTGGTTTGGACGAATTCTGAGACGGGCGAATTTTTGGGTTTAAATTGAATTTAAATTCGATTTAAATTCAAAAGGTGAGTGTTTTAACCCACTCACAATTACTAGAAGCTTTTATGTTTGTTAAATAAATTTTAGAAATGAATAGAAATTTATTTATGAGCTTTTGGCATGTTATTTCATTCATATCTGTTGAATTGCATTTTATTAAATTTAACTGTAAATTTAATTGATTTATTGCGTATTAATTGGCTGTTAGAAATTATTGTTTGCATATGAACTGCTAATTAACAGTTATATAAATTATCACTGAATATAAACTGTTAGATTAATAGTTGATAAATATAATTTGAGATAAAACTGCAAATTATTACCTGTTGTATATTACCAAACATATATGGTTATTGACTGATATTGATTGATGTTTGTGATTGGATGATGGATGTGTTGTTGAATGGATGTTTTATTTGGATATTATTAAACTGCAAGTTAGTATGCATTTTTCATTTTTCGGGATTGTGGTTTGAAATGATAAAACCGCAAAGTTTGTTTTTAAATTGCGGATTGAAATGATAAATATCCGTATCACTTGACCATAGGATAGAAAATTTTATACAGGCACCGCGGTCTATATATAACTATTTTAATGTGATTTCTATGGTTTGGATGGAATACGGTTTATAATAATCTTAAATTTTATACTGTATAAATATTTTTCTTCCGTATTTATGTACATGAAAAGTTGGAAATTTTGAAATAAAAAGGTGTATAAATTCCCTTAGTAAAATGGAAGAAAATTTAGAAAATGGAGTTGGATAAATTTATATCATATGTTTAAATGTTAAGTTTGGAAATTTAAGATATGATATTTATAATTGGATTTTTCCCAAGATAAATTGAAATGAATATTCTAATATGAATTTGAATTGGAAAAATATTCTAATATAATTGGAATCGAAAAATACATATGTTTTATTACTAGAAATTGGAGTTGTTTAAGGATTTATGTGAATATTCAAACTAATTAATAAAACATTTAATTTGTTGAAAGAATATATTCCAATTTTAGTTTTTGAATATTAATACTCCAATGGATTTATATATATGGAAATTGAAATGGTTTTGGAACTTAAGAGTGATATCTAAATTATGGTTTTAACTTTAGATAAAGAAATATTTCCATAAAGCCATATAACTTATTTCTTTACAAAGTGACAGTAAAGTTAAGCCTTTGAAATTCATATACCGTTGAATATCCAAACCATTTGAGTTTTAAAAGTTATGGTTTGAAATTATGGATTTCCAAAAATATTATGCTTTGAAAATATTCGATTTTCAGATATTATGAAGTTAAAGCCTTTTATTATTGGAAAGGAATTATATTTGGGATAAGTGGTAAAATATGGTTTTGGGTTTTGGAATGATATCGTAATATTATGGTTTTGAAATGGATTATATTCTGGTTTTAAAAGTATAAACTGTTTTAAATAACCGCGGTGTTATAATAACGATGGGTTGGCAAAGAGACCGGGATCGGATATGGACATACTCTCTGTCGATACCGAAAACCACTTTGACTAACCGTGTACGCGGTGGAGTTCCAGAATGAAGTAGGTGGTGGCGACGTTTCCTGTAAGGTAAATACGTGGACCCAACTCCCGTGAGTTGGCATAAGGTGGCTAAAACAGGAGCGATTCTCAGGCCAATGAGGTCATTCCTCTGATCGGACGCTCCTCTTCGATATTATACTTTGACTTGGATTGATTCAGTGGCCACTTCTATATTTTGATTTTGGGGAGTTAGTTCGAGGTGGGCGGCAGCTGCGCGCTGCGCGTTACCATCAGCCTGGATAGCAATTGGTATATCTACCCTGGCATTGCCTAGTTGTGCCGTGTCACCTACCCTATCGCGCCTTGTACGAGTTTGGTTTTCTCCCGTAGCCCGTGTGATATCCTCTAGTGGCTTCCCGATCAGGAGGGACTATGATATTGGACGGACTACTGGGACTATTACGTGTTAAGGGCTATATGGGTAACCCCTTAACGCTATTAAAAAGTAAGTTTATTTTATAAATAGACACTATTATAATAGCGCAATATACTATATAGTAAATAGTTTAACGGATCCTTAGGAGATGTAAATCCCGAGCATCTCTTGAGTTACTGTACTCATATTTATTTCTGTTTATTTAACTCACATAAGATTTTCTAGTCTGACTTGAGTGTTTTTGTCTTTTCAAATTCGCTCGGGTCAGTCCGAGCGTTTCAGGATAGCAGATTTTAGCTTTGGAGGATGAAGACGAAGAATCAGTATTATTTTATATATAGTATTACACCACACTCTTTCTATTCCGCTGCATTGCTTGTATTGGTATGTGTAACTCTGATATTTATTGTAAAAGAAGAATCAAGCTTTTGTAAACTGTTTATGAACTGTATATTTGTTATTATATTTTATCCTTCCGCTGTGAGATTCTATTTTGTTTTATTTCCTCTCTGTTTTTCTTATTTACCCCATAACAAATCCGCCCTTCCGTATGGTTTGAATCGGCATGTGTGTCGGTTTAAAGTATGCGAAAGGCGGGACGTTACATACAGGTCCCAGCCGCACCAAGAAACCCATTAGCTTCAAATTAGGTTTTGATTTTGCAATCACCACAAGCAACGATAAGTTGATCAGAGAGCGCCATTCCCTCCGCCTACGTGAGAGCTACCCACGCCTATGAATACTTGAAGTTCGGCCACACCTAGGGCCTCGAAATGCGCGCGCAACCTGATGCGAACGGCAGCCCCTACCTCCCTCCACGTCGCACCATTCTTCATCTCGACCGTTGGATTCGTAGTACACAACGACCTCTACAAGTTTCTAGTTGACGACTTCTCGATTCGATGCATAGATTTGGAGAAAATGAGGGGGAAAGAGATTGATTTTCGGCCATCAACTGCAGGAAGTGGCGGCTACGAATGTTTAACCTAGGGTTTCTGAAGGATGCGCGTATATATAAACGTATATATATTATTTTATTACTATTTATCGACTTTTTCAGACGAACTCCAAACGAAGCGTGCCGGCAGGCGTTTCTAAGGTTTACCCCGTGTTCCGAACACAATGGAACGTGTTTCGGAGGCTAATTCGATGATATGTGCGAGTTACGGAAATAAACGATCAAATTTAAATTAAACCGATTAAACGAATTTCTAGGCGTTTTGGCTCGCCCCGGACAAACGATAAATCCGATTGACACGAAATTTGAAAGCTTACAATAATATGACATTACGGATCCGATGAAAATAGTTTCGTCGAAATCCGAGACCGTTTGAAAAATGACTATTTTAACTCGCCAAATTAATATTCAAACAATTTCGATGCGTTTCGAGCTGTCACGGTCAAACGACAACTCCGATTCCTACGAAAATTGAAATCCGATAATAACAAATTATTACGGATCCAATGGAACTAGTTTCGTCCAATTCTGAGACTGTTCAAAAATTGGCTATTTTTCAGTCGATAATTAAATATTAAAATATTCAATTTTCACAAATAAATTTTAAATTCAGTTTTAAAAGTTCTATAACATAACTATAACTCCAATATGATAAAATAAAATTTTATAAATCATTTTTAATCATATTAAACCCGTTATTCCATTATCCAATAATTTCAATTTTAAAATCTTATTAACTCTATTATAATCCCGGTATAACTTACGTTCCCGTTTGGAAACCAATTTGAATCATATTGAACCAAATTTCAATTATTCACTCTATTTTCAATATTAAATTTCAATATCAAATTAATCGTATCAAATTCCGAATTTAATTATTCAAACATTTGTAATATTAAATTTAAACAAATTTGATTATTCTTAAATCACTATCTTTTGAAATATTCAAACGAACTTGTAAAATTTAAAAAATTCAAATTAGAACAACCATTTTCATTAAACAGTTATTCAATTTCCGTTATTCAATTTATTCAATAAATTCCAAATATCAAATTTAAACAATTTAATTGTTCAATATTTGACGGATTTCAATATTTGATTTTTAAATAAAAATTTCATTATCAGTCGATTTACTATATTACATCAAATGAACTCTACATTATTATTAATCCACAGTTAGAGATAATGCACTCAACTAATATATGAACTTTCATTTCAATTGCAATTGGTTCACAAATTCAATTCGACCAACTAAATGAATAGGTAACTTAAATAATTATCACCGTTAACTTTTAATTTCTTATAAGTTTATTATTTACAAAAAAGTGTCACAATTACCTATCCAATACAAATTCATTCAATTACCTTTGACTACATAACATTTCAATTGATTTGGGATTTTATTCAATTCATAAATAATTAACTTAGATAAAATCTTGTTGCATTTCATTCTAGTTATTATTATTCCAAACGACTTACAATTTTTTTCTAACATTAAATCACGAAATCTTATTAAATTAGCTATTTTAATTATCGAAAATTTACGGGTCGTTACACTCTCCCCCACTCAAAACTTTTCGTCCCCAAAAAGGAAAAAGAAGGGAAAAGGAACTAAGTAAAGAATTCAACATTTGATATATTTTATTAAAAATTATCCACTTATAAACAATGAAATTCCATTTATGAAGTCATAACTACGCTTCCACTAAGTTACTCCAAACGGCTTCCTAACTTTAAAAGTTAGAAATCAAAACAAGTTATAAAAAAATTTAAAACTTGAAAATTTTTCTAACACCCGGATTTTACGGAAAATTTCGACAGAGTCTCCTTTGCGCGGCTCGATCGGAAAAAAAAATGACAGTATATATATCACAAATATACATCTCATCAAGTGATGAGGCATCCCGCAGGGAAAAAAAGTGTAAAAGTACGGTATGTAATCCGAGATATGTACCTTATATATTGTTAGCGAGCATATACGGCTAATATAGCGCGAAAGCGGGCTCCAAATGCGAAGCAAGCGCAATCCGCACCTACTAAACACTCAATAACTAAGTTAGAACCATGCATATAAAGATAGATCGATATACTTAGCCTACACAACATATATATAACATATTTAGCTTCAAAACTGAGATTCCAATTTCAGGACAGCAAACAAATCCTAGTTTTAAGTCACCTAAACGATAAAATTCGGCAACATAATCTACAAAAAAGTTATTGCATTCATTTCAGTCTTTCCGAAATGTCCAAAATCATCGAATTCGGACCATACGTTCAAAAATTTTGGCCGTTTTACTTAGAGTATACGCCTCAGCCTGGGCAATGAATTGCGCAGGTCAGCGATATTTACCCACGTTTTCGACCTTCTAAACGACATTAAAACACAAAATACTTAAAACAAAAGTTTTATCTTAAGTTCTTAGCTTTCCATAAAGTGCAAGATCATCAAAATCCGATAAACCAGTCAAAAGATATGGCGAAAATACTAAGGTGTATACTACTGATTTTACTTATTTTTACACAGGACAGCGAGTAACATTCAAGTTTTTAACCTAGTAGACGAAGGAATTTTCTCAAGTTATCTAAACAAAAGTTGTGCTATAGTTTCTAAGCTTTCCAAAAAGTCTAAGATCGTCGAATTCCGTTCATCCATTTAAAAGTTATGGTTGTTTTCATTTTAGAATATATTGGACAATTTTGGATTTTTTCCAAAATTTGCTTTTATTATTTCAAAGTACAAACCATCAAAACTTCAAATTTTCTAAAGAACAATCATAAACACAAAGACATTTATATTTCTTATTCATCCATGCAATAGGTTTACATTTAATTTGTTTCCGATTTATTCAAGTTTGTTTCATTCACATTTTAAATTCAAGTCAATTTGCTTCAATTTAAATTGAATTCAATTATATTTAATTTCACTTTGCTTCAAATTTGAATTTAATTATTTTAAAATTTTATTCCATTTATTCAATTCCATTAACACTAATGAATTCTACTTAATCAATTATCATCCATCTAACAACCAATGCATATCAATCATTAACATCCATCCAAAATCTACACTAAATCAATTATACATTTCCAAGTCAACTTTAATTTCATACACTTCCAAGTTTATTGACATTTAGTTATATTCAAATTTAATTAGTTTCCATTTACCAATTTTATATTTCATTAATTTTAAATTTTATTTATTCACTTAGATACATCATTGATTTTACAGCTTAAATTTCTTTTATATTTACAACTATCAATAGATCTTCACATTTTATTATTCATTCTCACACTGGTATATTATTTCTCTACCTATCCTTATTAGCATTTTAAACCTTTAAATATTTGGTAAGTTATAGCTATGCAAATAGAATGTAGTTAAACAGCATACACTTCTTTTCATTTAAAGTTGAATTTTCAATTAATTAATTCTTAAGTCATTACCGAAATTTCACTATAATTTAATTTCATATTTACGTTCACATATAGTATTTCCATTTTATATTAACATAATTGTGAATCACCTTTAAATGTTAACTTAAATTCCAATTATTTACTAACAATTTTATTTATATTTGCAAACCATTAATTAAATGCATATTTCATTATTCAAACCTATACTTGTATATTATCCAATTAACAATTCATATAACATTTTTGAACTTCATAAATATTTTGGTAAGTTATATCTATGCTATAGAATGAAATTTAATACTATGCGAGTTTTACAGTTTCAATTTTATTTTAAGTTCATAATTTCCTAATTCTAAGTATTTCTACTTCAATTGATATTTTCACTTAGCTCTTAGGTTCATTTCTCATTTCACAATTTAGAAGTTCCTTAATGATTCAAGTCTAAATTCATTTCAATCATAAAAAAAAATCATTAATTATTAAAGGACTTAAAATTCCAATCCCGGTTTCATTTCAAATCGAGTTTTGAAATAATATATACTTATATAATTTATATATCAAATCATACTATAGAGAATACAAATAAAATAAAAGTTGAATCGAAACAAGGTTTAGACAAGCTATTAAGTGGTCTCCCCCACTCGGACTCTCGAAAATAAACGCCGATGATGCGTGCACTCATCACCGAAATCATTTTCTAGCGTCAAAAGAAGGGAATATAACACTTATCATTAAAAAAATCCTTCGAAAACAATTTCAACTCAATTATACTATCATATAATACTCATATTATATTTTCAAATTCTTGTAAGTCAATTTCAAACACCGAAATTTAAATTCCCAAATCCAAGTTAAAATTCATTTATATTCATTATCAATTGTGTTTACAAGATTTCATTTTCCTAAATACATCGTTATTTAATCAATTGTTGTAAATATTGACTGATCAAACAATAAAGATAATAATCTAATATTATCATCTCCTAACAATCAATTAAATCAAAATGAATAGATATTCAAATAATTCTTTTACATAAAATATATTCCAAAACGGTATTGTGTTGGTTTGTCCTATTCGAGTGTTTAGAAATTCCTGTCGACGCCTTGGCGTCCCAGGTATCGACCAGAATTCATAAATACTCAACGGAACAAAGTTAGCGCAATATAAAACCATTTTATATCAATAACAAGTACGCTCTCTCATATACACTCAACTCATTCATATAGTTTACCTCTATTTCAATGAGTTATTCCCCACTAGAGCCAAGGTTTATCGCTAAACCAAAGCTCTGATACCAACTGTAACGACCCGCCTTTTTGGACAGTTTAACCTGACGATCAAATACACATGTCGATTCCAAACCATTCAAAAGGGCAGATAGTTATTGGGGTAAATAAGAAAAGAAAAGAAAAGAAATAAAGGAAATGAAACAACACAGAATCTCGCAGCGGAACGATAAAATATAATAGTCAAATAAACAGTTCATGAAGCTGTCTACTATACTTTGACAATTATTTATACCACATTTATTAGAGTTTATACATATACAACAGAACGATTAAATAATGCAGCAGATAACATGATGCAAGGGTAATAATAGTAATAGTATACCAAATCTTCGTCTTCGTCCTCCAGAATAGATCTTCAAGAATCTGAAAACTCACGACTGACCCGAGCGTAATGAAAAGACAAAACACTCGAGTCAGGACTAAAATATCCTTATGAAAGCGAAATCAATCGTAAATAAACATGAGTGTAACGGTGTCAGAGATGTTTACGGGGTTTGACATCTCCTATCCAGTGTCAACGTGCGTGCAATAACTCAAGAGATGTTACGGGATTTTCCATCTCTCAAGGATCCGTGAAACTATCTACTATGTAGTAATATACGCTAAGTAGATAATGCCTATCGGTAATATACAGTATCAAAATAGCGTTAAGGCGTTACCATAATCCCCCTTAACACATTTTATATTCCCAAAAGCATATACAAGACCGTAGTTTTCCCAAAACCGGAAGTCACCAAAGGGCAATCCATATACTCAAGGTACAAATCAAAACGTAGTGGCCGCGAATAGGATAATCAATATGACAAGGTACATGAGGCGATACCAACTAGGATACTAGTAGTTGCGTGATCCGGACTGATGTTGGGCATAGCCAGCAGCCACCCCAACACCGCGAAACAACACTCCCAAATCAAGGGGTGCACCCAAATCGCATCACAAATGTAATAGATATGGTATCGAAGAAGTGTGTCCGCTAGAGGTGGCGAACCTCAATGGCCCGGCGCGGCTCCTGTTTTAGTCATGTCAGGGGTCATCCAATATCGTTCTCTTTCTTCAGTCAACGCGTTCACCAAACCATCTATAGGATCGATTTCACCCTTGAGGGGGGGTGAATAGGGTGATAGTGTTAATTATAAAAATTAGTTGCGGAAGCTTATAAACTAATATTAACACAGATCACAGAATACTACCAGCACAGAAATAAATAGCAGAATAATAAAATGCAGAACAGAACAACACAGAATTTACCCAGCTTCGGCAAAATCCTGCCTACGTGCTGCCCCCAAGGTTTCTACTAGAAATTAGATAGTCCCTCGCTTACACGCGTAAACTCGCTATACCCGCTATTGACTAATCTAACTCTACGCTCAAAACCCTGACCACAACTCAACTACCGAGTTGCGAATTTCCAAACTACACACCCTAGTTTGTACCCTAGTCACACGACTAGAAAATTAAAACGGTTTAAAAAGAAAATACAATTAAAAACGATTATAAAACAAAATAACCCTAATTAAAAACCCTTATATAAAAAAAACAAAGAATTCTCCCTTTTAAAACAATAGGCCGGCCTCCTTTATATTCTAGCCCGTCTCTTTTCTTTATGTTAATGGCGGCTTTTCTTTCTCTCGTTCCTCCTGATTAAAAACTAGGGCTTCTGTGAATTTTGGGGCTTTTGCTCCTTGATCCAATTTAGGGTTATTCTAAAAGCCGACGTTATGTTGATCGATTCAGTGAGTATTTGCGTTTAGCCTTGATCGATCGTACCCCTTGTTGCTCACTTCGGCTGCTTCGTTGATCAAGTTCGTCCCTTCTTCGGTATGTAATTTTATGCTTTTGTTTTTGCTGGTTTTATGCTTGGTTGAACTCGATAAATAAAATTGCCGATGATGATTTCTTTATATAGGGTTTGTAACCCTAGATTTGCGTTCGTTCGAATATATATGAATTTGTCAAATTGTTTGCTCTGGCCATTCGATTACACTTGGATGCTCGTGATTTTTCCTTGACTAAATCATTTGTGTAAATACTCGATTGCTTGATTGACACGGCTTTAAAAATTGTGATGAGCACGGCTTTAATTTGACTTTGTCATATTCGTATATTTCATGTTGATTTCTTGGTATTTTTTTCTTTGACTTGTTCAACATTGACATGGCGATTTCTGTTGGTTCTTCTCAAAAATTGCTGTGCCACTTTTCATGATTTCGACTTCTCTGTGAACTTTTGCTTGTTGCCTGTTGAACTTGTTTTGTATCACTGCAAAATTTATTGAGTTGTCATTTGGGTTTGTAAGTTGTATCATAGTGATGCCTGGTGCTATGTTGCATTGAACTCGACATATGCATCATGTGTTCCAGTGCATCGTTGTACATGGTGTTGCTTTCGACTTCGAATCTGCACTCATCTTTACTTATATCACTGGTCCTCTCGGCCCATCACCATTGCTTTGATATTGTTGCTCTGACTTGTATCACTGCATCCATGTAGAGACTTTGCTTGCATATAGTCTTGTTGCCTCTGTTTCATATTGTATGGTCTGATTCATCATGCATCATTTTGTACATGCTCGGTGTCAAGCATTGTCTTTGTTGATGCCTCTGATTGACTTTACTGCATAGCATATTTGTGTAGTTGGTTCAGTTGCATTTGTCCATTTCCTTACTGTTGCTGTGCACTTCTGTTTTCACTGTCCATATATGTACATTTGTTGTAGCCGTGGTCTTTGCATTGCATATAAACTTGGTTAGCTTGTATAACTGAGCTGCTATTGATCTGGTTCACTTTGATCTTCTTATCTTGATGCTGCAGCTTGGTCTTTGTTGCATTCATGTTGCTCCCCTGACCTTGTATCACTTGATGTCTTGAGCTTGCATGCTTCATTCATTTGTATAGTTCTTGACCATTATCACTGTTGACTGCTGACTTCATTTGGTTGTTGCATTTATGAATTTCATTTTATAATCTGTAGCATGGCACCGTGACTCGAGTTTTCACTATCATGTTGTTTGCAGCTGTGCTTCATTTGGCACTGTTTACTTGATGCTGCATCACTTATAGCTTTGATCATGTTTCTGTCATGTTTGAACATAGTTGCATTATGTTGGCCGAGCTTTGATTCTTTGTTGGCACTTGAGTTGAACCTGATTTTTCATTATGGTTTGACCTGTGCTCACCTGTCCCTGCAAAACAATCAAGTGTATATATCGGCGTGCACGGCCTTGTGGCATATACAGTAATACACTGTGTATGTCACAAGTTGTTCGTGTATGATGAATTCAAATTTAAATGATGACGAACAACCCAAATAACTGAGGCAAATATTATTTTCAAAAATCATATCTTGTTTTTTTTTTGCAAAAATATTTCTTTTTCAATTTTACTGCGTTAGTGAATATTTTTGCAGATTTCTCAGATGCTGGATTCAAACTGGAATGCAGTTGAAGATAAATACGAGTGTGAGTGATATGTAGTGAGGTGAACTGTAAATATGAAATGTGATGTAATTGTAATCAAAGTTGTATAGTTATAGTGAGAGCTTGAGATTGTACTATTCAAAGATGTAATAAATATTTGTTTGAATAAAATATTCGTTTGAATTCAAATTTCGTGTTATTTATTTTATTCTGCAAATATTTATTTAATCTGTGAAAAAATAAAATAGTATATTATCAAATACATTTAAACAAATGAATATATGTTTATTATCATCAAACAAAAATCATATAAGCGCATATTCAACACCATCCACTTCATTCTGGATCAACACTCCACGTATAATAGTTATTAAAGTGGTGTTCGGTATCGACAGAGAGTATGTCCATATCCGATCCCGGTCTCTTTAATAACTACGTATTATTACACCGTTGGCTCTTTTACATTTCAAATCGATTCGTAATTGATATCAAAATATCATATTCGTTTCAAAAATCAAATCCATTTCAAATATCACCGTATCCTTTCAAATGTAAGATTTCGTTTCAAAAATCATTTTTCGCATCAATATCTCATTTCGATTTCAAAATCATTTCGAATTTCAATTTAGGTTGCAACTTCATTTAACTCAATTCGTATTTAAATTCAAGATTTAAATATAAACATTTCACCTTATTGACCAGCTTAGAATTTTAGAAAATAGTTTTAAGTAGTTTAAAGTAGTTTTAAATAATTAAAATAGTTAAAATACTTTAAAATCTTAAATGGATTTGAAATAGATAAATTTTAGTTTAAATAATTTAAATTGGGTTAAGTAGATTTAAAACAGATTAAAATAGTTTAAGTATTCAAAATGGTTTATATAACCGAGTAATTTGGAAAAACAAAATAAAACAGCTTCAAAACCGATCCATTTCAATTACATCTTCCCAATTCAAATCAATTTCAATTTCCATTCTACCGATTTCAATTTCGATTTCAATTCAATTCAACGTCAACTTTGACTTCAAATTTATTCAATTTTATATCCACTTTCAATTAATTCAATTTCAATTTATATCGATTTAGAGCTTGGTTTTTCAAAATATCCATTTTGAACACTTACAAGATTATCTATCAATATACGAGTTTAAACCCAAATTTCCAACATGATTCGATTCCAAGCTCGATTTCAAAATATCGCTTATATCTCTCTTTTACTTAATTATCCTTCAATAGTCAAATTGAAATCTAAATTTCAAATATGATTCAATTTCAAGCTCAATTCCAAAATATCATTTTTATGTTGCTTTTACGTAGTAATACTCAAAGGTAGAAATAATGTTCAATCTTTAAATCAAATAGATTTTCGAAATTCAATCATATCCCAAATTTTATTCTCAAAGTCTCAACTTAAATTATTTAACAATTTTCTTTTACCAAAATTTATTTCAACATTCCAAACTCAATTTCCCGATAAATTCGATTTCTATAAATTTATTTCTATTTATAACTTTTAAATCGAACATTTAAATAAATTTCAAATCGACAATTTCAAAAATTATTAATTTAGCCAATTCGGTGTCCGTATATAATTTTCTATCCTATGGCCAAGTAATTTTTATTTCAATTAAATGTCAGGGATGAGTATATATTACTTAAATTAAATCATAGTATCATATGTATGCATAACAGGATCTATATAAGCAAATAAACATCCAAACATTCAATTATCAACCAATAGCATCCATCAAAATACATCATCCAATAAACAATACAATTCATGGCAGTTTCATAGTTATCAATGTCAGGTAATTTAATCGCAATTCAATTTTAATTTCAATTTAACCGTCAATTTAATTTTTCAACGGTTAATTCAAATGACAAGCTATATGACAATTAAATTTTTATCAAACAACGACAAATAAAATCATAACACTTCATAATATCAAATTTAACTAGCATAAAGATATTTAGTGCGGTGTGAGCGTTATAAAACACTCACCTTGATTTTACGATTTTAAATCAAATCGAACGACGTTCGATTCAACTCAAAATTTTCTTTAGCTCCAAACGATTCCAATCCAGCTCCATTGCATAGTGCTCGTCCATACGATTCCAACGCAATTGGTTTCGCGCGTTTTCGACCTCGTATGAAAAAGTTATGAATTTTAGAAGTTACACGATTTTATATTCATAATTTTACAACATAATTTAATTTTTTCTCAACCTAAATCAATCTAAGCCGTGAGATCCATCACCCTGCAATCCAGCCCGTCCCTTTGCTTCTCCCTCAACTCACGTTACTTCTACAGGTCCCAGCCGCACCAAGAAACCCATTAGCTTCAAATTAGGTTTTGATTTTGCAATCACCACAAGCAACGATAAGTTGATCAGAGAGCGCCATTCCCTCCACCTACGTGAGAGCTACCCACGGCTATGAATACTTGAAGTTCGGCCACACCTAGGGCCTCGAAATGCGTGCGCAACCTGATGCGAACGGCAGCCCCTACCTCCCTCCACGTCGCACCATTCTTCATCTCGACCGTTGGATTCGTAGTACACAATGACCTCTACAAGTTTCTAGTTGACGACTTCTCGATTCGATGCATAGATTTGGAGAAAATGAGGGGGAAAGAGATTGATTTGCGGCCATCAACTGCAGGAAGTGGCGGCTACGAATGTTTAACCTAGGGTTTCTGAAGGATGCGCGTATATATAAACGTATATATATTATTTTATTACTATTTATCGACTTTTCCAGACGAACTCCAAACGAAGCGTGCCGGCAGGCATTTCTAAGGTTTACCCCGTGTTCCGAACACAATGGAACGTGTTTCGGAGGCTAATTCGATGATATGTGCGAGTTACGGAAATAAACGATCAAATTTAAATTAAACCGATTAAACGAATTTCTAGGCGTTTTGGCTCGCCCCGGACAAACGATAAATCCGATTGACACGAAATTTGAAAGCTTACAATAATATGACATTACGGATCCGATGAAAATAGTTTCGTCGAAATCCGAGACCGTTTGAAAAATGACTATTTTAACTCGCCAAATTAATATTAAAACAATTTCGATGCGTTTCGAGCTGCCACGGTCAAACGACAACTCCGATTGCTACGAAAATTGAAATCCGATAATAACAAATTATTACGGATCAAATGGAACTAGTTTCGTCCAATTCTGAGACTGTTCAAAAATTGGCTATTTTTCAGTCGATAATTAAATATTAAAATATTCAATTTTCACAAATAAATTTTAAATTCAGTTTTAAAAGTTCTATAACATAACTATAACTCCAATATGATAAAATAAAATTTTATAAATCATTTTTAATCATATTAAACCCGTTATTCCATTATCCAATAATTTCAATTTTAAAATCTTATTAACTCTATTATAATCCCGGTATAACTTACATTCCCGTTTGGAAACCAATTTGAATCATATTGAACCAAATTTCAATTATTCACTCTATTTTCAATATTAAATTTCAATATCAAATTAATCGTATCAAATTCCGAATTTAATTATTCAAACATTTGTAATATTAAATTTAAACAAATTTGATTATTCTTAAATCACTATCTTTTGAAATATTCAAACGAACTTGTAAAATTTAACAAATTCAAATTAGAACAACCATTTTCATTAAACAGTTATTCAATTTCCGTTATTCAATTTATTCAATAAATTCCAAATATCAAATTTAAACAATTTAATTGTTCAATATTTGGCGGATTTCAATATTTGATTTTTAAATAAAAATTTCATTATCAGTCGATTTACTATATTACATCAAATGAACTCTACATTATTATTAATCCACAGTTAGAGATAATGCACTCAACTAATATATGAACTTTCATTTCAATTGCAATTGGTTCACAAATTCAATTCGACCAACTAAATGAATAGGTAACTTAAATAATTATCACCGTTAACTTTTAATTTCTTATAAGTTTATTATTTACAAACAAGTGTCACAATTACCTATCCAATACAAATTCATTCAATTACCTTTGACTACATAACATTTCAATTGATTTGGGATTTTATTCAATTCATAAATAATTAACTTAGATAAAATCTTGTTACATTTCATTCTAGTTATTATTATTCCAAACGACTTACAATTTTTTTCTAACATTAAATCACGAAATCTTATTAAATTAGCTATTTTAATTATCGAAAATTTACGGGTCGTTACACTCTCCCCCACTCAAAACTTTTCGTCCCCGAAAAGGAAAAAAAAGGGAAAAGGAACTAAGTAAAGAATTCAACATTTGATATATTTTATTAAAAATTATCCACTTATAAACAATGAAATTCCATTTATGAAGTCATAACTACGCTTCCACTAAGTTACTCCAAACGGCTTCCTAACTTTAAAAGTTAGAAATCAAAACAAGTTATAAAAAAATTTAAAACTTGAAAAATTTTCTAACACCCGGATTTTACGGAAAATTTCGACAGAGTCTCCTTTGCGCGGCTCGATCGGAAAAAAAAATGACAGTATATATATCACAAATATACATCTCATCAAGTGATGAGGCATCCCGCAGGGAAAAAAAGTGTAAAAGTACGGTATGTAATCCGAGATATGTACCTTATATATTGTTAGCGAGCATATACGGCTAATATAGCGCGAAAGCGAGCTCCAAATGCGAAGCAAGCGCAATCCGCACCTACTAAACACTCAATAACTAAGTTAGAACCATGCATATAAAGATAGATCGATATACTTAGCCTACACAACATATATATGACATATTTAGCTTCAAAACTGAGATTCCAATTTCAGGACAGCAAACAAATCCTAGTTTTAAGTCACCTAAACGATAAAATTCGGCAACATAATCTAAAAAAAAGTTATTGCATTCATTTCAGTCTTTCCGAAATGTCCAAAATCATCGAATTCGGACCATACGTTCAAAAATTTTGGCCGTTTTACTTAGAGTATACGCCTCAGCCTGGGCAATGAATTGCGCAGGTCAGCGATGTTTACCCACGTTTTCGACCTTCTAAACGACATTAAAACACAAAATACTTAAAACAAAAGTTTTATCTTAAGTTCTTAGCTTTCCATAAAGTGCAAGATCATCAAAATCCGATAAACCAGTCAAAAGATATGGCGAAAATACTAAGGTGTATACTACTGATTTTACTTATTTTTACACAGGACAGCGAGTAACATTCAAGTTTTTAACCTAGTAGACGAAGGAATTTTCTCAAGTTATCTAAACAAAAGTTGTGCTATAGTTTCTAAGATTTCCGAAAAGTCTAAGATCGTCGAATTCCGTTCATCCATTTAAAAGTTATGGTTGTTTTCGTTTCAGAATATATTGGACAATTTTGGATTTTTCCCAAAATTTGCTTTTATTATTTCAAAGTACAAACCATCAAAACTTCAAATTTTCTAAAGAACAATCATAAACACAAAGACATTTATTTTTCTTATTCATCCATGCAATAGGTTTACATTTAATTTGTTTCCGATTTATTCAAGTTTGTTTCATTCACATTTTAAATTCAAGTCAATTTGCTTCAATTTAAATTGAATTCAATTATATTTAATTTCACTTTGCTTCAAATTTGAATTTAATTATTTTAAAATTTTATTCCATTTATTCAATTCCATTAACACTAATGAATTCTACTTAATCAATTATCATCCATCTAACAACCAATGCATATCAATCATTAACATCCATCCAAAATCTACACTAAATCAATTATACATTTCCAAGTCAACTTTAATTTCATACACTTCCAAGTTTATTGACATTTAGTTATATTCAAATTTAATTAGTTTCCATTTACCAATTTTATATTTCATTAATTTTAAATTTTATTTATTCACTTAGATACATCATTGATTTTACAGCTTAAATTTCTTTTATATTTACAACTATCAATAGATCTTCACATTTTATTATTCATTCTCACACTGGTATATTATTTCTCTACCTATCCTTATTAGCATTTTAAACCTTTAAATATTTGGTAAGTTATAGCTATGCAAATAGAATGTAGTTAAACAGCATACACTTCTTTTCATTTAAAGTTGAATTTTCAATTAATTAATTCTTAAGTCATTACCGAAATTTCACTATAATTTAATTTCATATTTACGTTCACATATAGTATTTCCATTTTATATTAACATAATTGTGAATCACCTTTAAATGTTAACTTAAATTCCAATTATTTACTAACAATTTTATTTATATTTGCAAACCATTAATTAAATGCATATTTCATTATTCAAACCTATACTTGTATATTATCCAATTAACAATTCATATAACATTTTTGAACTTCATAAATATTTTGGTAAGTTATATCTATGCTATAGAATGAAATTTAATACTATGCGAGTTTTACAGTTTCAATTTTATTTTAAGTTCATAATTTCCTAATTCTAAGTATTTCTACTTCAATTGATATTTTCACTTAGCTCTTAGGTTCATTTCTCATTTCACAATTTAGAAGTTCCTTAATGATTCAAGTCTAAATTCATTTCAATCATAAAAAAAAATCATTAATTATTAAAGGACTTAAAATTCCAATCCCGGTTTCATTTCAAATCGAGTTTTGAAATAATATATACTTATATAATTTATATATCAAATCATACTATAGAGAATACAAATAAAATAAAAGTTGAATCGAAACAAGGTTTAGACAAGCTATTAAGTGGTCTCCCCCACTCGGACTCTCGAAAATAAACGCCGATGATGCGTGCACTCATCACCGAAATCATTTTCTAGCGTCAAAAGAAGGGAATATAACACTTATCATTAAAAAAATCCTTCGAAAACAATTTCAACTCAATTATACTATCATATAATACTCATATTATATTTTCAAATTCTTGTAAGTCAATTTCAAACACCGAAATTTAAATTCCCAAATCCAAGTTAAAATTCATTTATATTCATTATCAATTGTGTTTACAAGATTTCATTTTCCTAAATACATCGTTATTTAATCAATTCTTGTAAATATTGACTGATCAAACAATAAAGATAATAATCTAATATTATCATCTCCTAACAATCAATTAAATCAAAATGAATAGATATTCAAATAATTCTTTTACATAAAATATATTCCAAAACGATATTGTGTTGGTTTGTCCTATTCGAGTGTTTAGAAATTCCTGTCGACGCCTTGGCGTCCCAGGTATCGACCAGAATTCATAAATACTCAACGGAACAAAGTTAGCACAATATAAAACCATTTTATATCAAATAACAAGTACGCTCTCTCATATACACTCAACTCATTCATATAGTTTACCTCTATTTCAATGAGTTATTCCCCACTAGAGCCAAGGTTTATCGCTAAACCAAAGCTCTGATACCAACTGTAACGACCCGCCTTTTTGGACAGTTTAACCTGACGATCAAATACACATGTCGATTCCAAACCATTCAAAAGGGCAGATAGTTATTGGGGTAAATAAGAAAAGAAAAGAAAAGAAATAAAGGAAATGAAACAACACAGAATCTCGCAGCGGAACGATAAAATATAATAGTCAAATAAACAGTTCATGAAGCTGTCTACTATACTTTGACAATTATTTATACAACATTTATTAGAGTTTATACATATACAACAGAACGATTAAATAATGCAGCAGATAACATGATGCAAGGGTAATAATAGTAATAGTATACCAAATCTTCGTCTTCGTCCTCCAGAATAGATCTTCAAGAATCTGAAAACTCAGGACTGACCCGAGCGTAATGAAAAGACAAAACACTCGAGTCAGGACTAAAATATCCTTATGAAAGCGAAATCAATCGTAAATAAATATGAGTGTAACGGTGTCAGAGATGTTTACGGGGTTTGACATCTCCTATCCAGTGTCAACGTGTGTGCAATAACTCAAGAGATGTTACGGGATTTTCCATCTCTCAAGGATCCGTGAAACTATCTACTATGTAGTAATATACGCTAAGTAGATAATGCCTATCGGTAATATAAAGTATCAAAATAGCGTTAAGGCGTTACCATAATCCCCCTTAACACATTTTATATTCCCAAAAGCATATACAAGACCGTAGTTTCCCCAAAACCGGAAGTCACCAGAGGGCAATCCATATACTCAAGATACAAATCAAAACGTAGTGGCCGCGAATAGGATAATCAATATGACAAGGTACATGAGGCGATACCAACTAGGATACTAGTAGTTGCGTGATCCGGACTGATGTTGGGCATAGCCAGCAGCCACCCCAACACCGCGAAACAACACTCCCAAATCAAGGGGTGCACCCAAATCGCATCACAAATGTAATAGATATGGTATCGAAGAAGTGTGTCCGCTAGAGGTGGCGAACCTCAATGGCCCGGCGCGGCTCCTGTTTTAGTCATGTCAAGGGTCATCCAATATCGTTCTCTTTCTTCAGTCAACGCGTTCACCAAACCATCCACTTCATTCTGAATCAACACTCCACGTATAATAGTTATTAAAGTGGTGTTCGGTATCGACAGAGAGTATGTCCATATCCGATCCCGGTCTCTTTAATAACTACGTATTATTACACCGTTGGCTCTTTTACATTTCAAATCGATTCGTAATTGATATCAAAATATCATATTCGTTTCAAAAATCAAATCCATTTCAAATATCACCGTATCCTTTCAAATGTAAGATTTCGTTTCAAAAATCATTTTTCGCATCAATATCTCATTTCGATTTCAAAATCATTTCGAATTTCAATTTAGGTTGCAACTTCATTTAACTCAATTCGTATTTAAATTCAAGATTTAAATATAAACATTTCACCTTATTGACCAGCTTAGAATTTTAGAAAATAGTTTTAAGTAGTTTAAAGTAGTTTTAAATAATTAAAATAGTTAAAATACTTTAAAATCTTAAATGGATTTGAAATAGATAAATTTTAGTTTAAATAATTTAAATTGGGTTAAGTAGATTTAAAACAGATTAAAATAGTTTAAGTATTCAAAATGGTTTATATAACCGAGTAATTTGGAAAAACAAAATAAAACAGCTTCAAAACCGATCCATTTCAATTACATCTTCCCAATTCAAATCAATTTCAATTTCCATTCTACCGATTTCAATTTCGATTTCAATTCAATTCAACGTCAACTTTGACTTCAAATTTATTCAATTTTATATCCACTTTCAATTAATTCAATTTCAATTTATGTCGATTTAGAGCTTGGTTTTTCAAAATATCCATTTAGAACACTTACAAGATTATCTATCAATATACGAGTTTAAACCCAAATTTCCAACATGATTCGATTCCAAGCTCGATTTCAAAATATCGCTTATATCTCTCTTTTACTTAATTATCCTTCAATACTCAAATTGAAATCTAAATTTCAAATATGATTCAATTTCAAGCTCAATTCCAAAATATCATTTTTATGTTGCTTTTACGTAGTAATACTCAAAGGTAGAAATAATGTTCAATCTTTAAATCAAATAGATTTTCGAAATTCAATCAAATCCCAAATTTTATTCTCAAAGTCTCAACTTAAATTATTTAACAATTTTCTTTTACCAAAATTTATTTCAACATTCCAAACTCAATTTCCCGATAAATTCGATTTCTATAAATTTATTTCTATTTATAACTTTTAAATCGAACATTTAAATAAATTTCAAATCGACGATTTCAAAAATTATTAATTTAGCCAATTCGGTGTCCGTATATAATTTTCTATCCTATGGCCAAGTAATTTTTATTTCAATTAAATGTCAGGGATGAGTATATATTACTTAAATTAAATCACAGTATCATATGTATGCATAACAGGATCTGTATGAGCAAATAAACATCCAAACATTCAATTATCAACCAATAGCATCCATCAAAATACATCATCCAATAAACAATACAATTCATGGCAGTTTCATAGTTATCAATGTCAGGTAATTTAATCACAATTCAATTTTAATTTCAATTTAACCGTCAATTTAATTTTTCAACGGTTAATTCAAATGACAAGCTATATGACAATTAAATTTTTATCAAACAACGACAAATAAAATCATAACACTTCATAATATCAAATTTAACTAGCATAAAGATATTTAGTGCGGTGTGAGCGTTATAAAACACTCACCTTGATTTTACGATTTTAAATCAAATCGAACGACGTTCGATTCAACTCAAAATTTTCTTTAGCTCCAAACGATTCCAATCTAGCTCCATTGCATATTGCTCGTCCATACGATTCCAACGCAATTGGTTTTGCGCATTTTCGACCTCGTATGAAAAAGTTATGAATTTTAGAAGTTACACGATTTTATATTCATAATTTTACAACATAATTTAATTTTTTCTCAACCTAAATCAATCTAAGCCGTGAGATCCATCACCCTGCAATCCAGCCCGTCCCTTTGCTTCTCCCTCAACTCACGTTACTTCTACAGGTCCCAGCCGCACCAAGAAACCCATTAGCTTCAAATTAGGTTTTGATTTTGCAATCACCACAAGCAACGATAAGTTGATCAGAGAGCGCCATTCCCTCTGCCTACGTGAGAGCTACCCACGCCTATGAATACTTGAAGTTCGGCCATACCCAGGGCCTCGAAATGCGTGCGCAACCTTATGCGAACGGCAGCCCGTACCTCCCTCCACGTCGCACCATTCTTCATCTCGACCGTTGGTTTCGTAGTACACAACGACCTCTACAAGTTTCTAGTTGACGACTTCTCGATTCGATGCATGGATTTGGAGAAAATGAGGGGGAAAGAGATTGATTTTCGGCCATCAACTGCAGGAAGTGGCGGCTACGAATGTTTAACCTAGGGTTTCTGAAGGATGCGCGTATATATAAACGTATATATATTATTTTATTACTATTTATCGACTTTTCCAGACGAACTCCAAACGAAGCGTGCCGGCAGGCGTTTCTAAGGTTTACCCCATGTTCCGAACACAATGGAATATGTTTCGGAGGCTAATTCGATCATATGTGCGAGTTACAGAAATAAACAATCAAATTTAAATTAAACCGATTAAACGAATTTCTAGGCGTTTTGGCTCGCCCCGGACAAACGGTAAATCCGATTGACATGAAATTTGAAACCTTACATTAATATGACATTACGGATCCGATGAAACTAGTTTCGTCAAAATCCGAGACCGTTTGAAAAATGACTATTTTAACTCGCCAAATTAATATTAAAACAATTTCGATGCGTTTCGAGCTGCCACGGTCAAACGACAACTCCGATTGCTACGAAAATTGAAATCCGATAATAAAAAATTATTACGGATCCAATGGAACTAGTTTCATCCAATTCTGAGACTGTTCAAAAATTGGCTATTTTTCGGTCGATAATTAAATATTAAAATATTCAATTTTCACAAATAAATTTTAAATTCAGTTTTAAAAGTTCTATAACATAACTATAACTCCAATATGATAAAATAAAATTTTATAAATCATTTTTAATCATATTAAACCCGTTATTCCATTATCCAATAATTTTAATTTCAAAATCTTATTAACTCTATTATAATCCCGGTACAACTTACATTCCCGTTTGGAAACCAATTTGAATCATATTGAACCAAATTTCAATTATTCACTCTATTTTCAATATTAAATTTAAATATCAAATTAATCGTATCGAATTCGGAATTTAATTATTCAAACATTTGTAATATTAAATTTAAACAAATTTGATTATTCTTAAATCACTATCTTTTGAAATATTCAAACGAACTTGCAAAATTTAACAAATTCAAATTAGAACAACCATTTTCATTAAACAGTTATTCAATTCCCGTTATTCAATTTATTCAATAAATTCCAAATATCAAATTTAAACAATTTAATTGTTCAATATTTGACGGATTTCAATATTGGATTTTTAAATAAAAATTTCATTATCAGTCGATTTACTATATTACATCAAATGAACACTACATTATTATTAATCCACAATTAGAGATAATGCACTCAACTAATATATGAACTTTCATTTTAATTGCAATTGGTTCACAAATTCAATTCGACCAACTAAATGAATAGGTAACTTAAATAATTATCACCGTTAACTTTTAATTTCTTATAAGTTTATTATTTACAAACAAGTGTCACAATTACCTATCCAATACAAATTCATTCAATTACCTTTGACTACATAACATTTCAATTGATTTGGGATTTTATTCAATTCATAAATAATTAACTTAGATAAAATCTTGTTGCATTTCATTCTAGTTATTATTATTCCAAACGACTTACAATTTTTTTCTAACATTAAATCACGAAATCTTATTAAATTAGCTATTTTAATTATCGAAAATTTACGGTTCGTTACACTAAAAATCGAAGATAATCATAGGCATAGATGTGAGATAAAAATCTCACCTTTGAACCCAAACAAATGAAGAAGAGGCTCTAAAGCAAAGGAGAATCAACCACTCTTCAAATCCAACTCAAGAAGCTTGATTCTAAGCTTTAAAAGAAGAACATTCCCAAAGTTAGGTTTAGGGATTTCTGAAATTGATTAGAGAATGAGTTAGAGAAGAAGAAGAGAAGCTTACCAATGGGTTCTTCTATTAGTTTGGAGCTAGAGTTTGATTTGCAAAAGAAAACTAGGGTTTGGAGTTTTAATTTCCTCTTCCACTCTGCATTGTTATGAAAGCTTGAATATTAGGAATTAGAAATGAAGTAATGAAGAGGAGAAGGGGTTGGGACTGAACACATAAGTGGGGTTATTGGGCTCAGCCCAAACCAAAGCCCTAAGTGAAAAAGTAGCAAAAATCAACTTACTCCAAACATATCGAAGCTTATACTCAAAAAGGTCGCAAACGACATTTTAAACTCAATGGGAGTGGTCCCGAGTCCTAATTCGACCGTATGCAAAAAGTAGCTTTTCGGACTAAATTCCGAGTATCGATAAAATATTTAAATATAAAAAAATCGATAAATACGCGGGTTGTTACAGTGGTCGCGATGGTCTGGGAACAACCGAGTGCTCGATGTCGTGTTGAGCAGTAAGGTATATCCACGATCCTTCTTCGACTTTAAGAAATTACTGTTTTTGCAAATCCACATACCTATTTTAACTCGAATATATATATAAATATATATATATATATACATATATATATATATGAGATTTCTGAAATAAGAGTTATATTGAAATTTGGATTTTGAAGTTTATATAAAATCATTTTTGGGCATGTATTAACTTACTTTTTATCTTTAAATATATATAGAGAAGTATTTTTAAAATATGTCGGAATTTTAAAAATATTTGAAGGTTTATATAAATTGGATTTTTATGAAATCTATATAACTTATTTGAAATATATATATATATATATATATATAATTCAAAGTGAAAAAGAAATAAAGATACATATTTTCAATCACTAGTCGATTTGATAATAATGTATTATTGAGATTAACCTATTTAATTATTATTTTATTTTAGTTGCTAAGAATTATTTATTACAGGAATCAGGTTAAAATTAGGTAATTAGTAAAACCAAATTATTAGTTTATATTAAATAAATAGTAAATAATTGTGCGATCAATTCAAATATTAATAAAATCATATAATGTTGTACAAGGTCTAATACTGTAAAGAAAACAAGTCGGGTTGGATGGGATTGCAAAACAAAAATCAAAGTGAGTTAATCTCACTCATTTGGATTACCATTAAATTTAAATAGTTAAAATTTGAATTATTAGATTGATTGCTTGTATTGATGAGTTATTATCAGTTTGGATGGGAATATTATATAGCGTGTGTGTGTGTGTGTGTATTGGAGTGATTGATTCCCGCATTATATAGCGGATGAAACCCTATGTGCCCGGCATAATAGAGGATGACCCCATATACCACAATATTCCGCCTCGAAGTGGGATTGGTAAATATCTGTGCACGTAGGAAAATAGTTTGGAGAGATCCAACTGGATTACTCAAATGTTGTATTTATTTTTTTATTCAGTTATGTGATTTATGTGATAACGTGTGATAGATTATTGATTATATTGGGAATTAAAAAAAAAAATTGGATGTTATGGTTTGATTAAATATATTTGGGTACATTGAGTTAACAAAAATATAAAGATTGGGTTTTTGAAGGGAAATACAGAGAGAATTTTTAAGTTAAATAATTATAGAGAATTTGGATAAATTAAAGAATGAATTGGAAAAGGATAAAAGTTGATTTTTAAATTCTAATAAATAAATTCTGAGTATGGGAAATGAGATTTTTTAATAAATGGGAATAAATGAATTTTAAGCTTAAGTGATATTATTTAAAGGAATAAAAGATTTGTTTTTAAATTCAAGGTTTAAAATAGTTGGAAGATATAAAGAAGAATTTTGGAAAAAGTATGAAATTTGTATTTTCAGTTTAAATAACATTTTAAGTAATAATTAAGGAGTAAAATCTGAAATTAATGGGTTTTGAAATAAAATTGAGTAAGTAAAGGAATGATTTTAAAATAGAGTAAATTTTGGAAATCGATTTGAAAATTGATTAAATGTTTGAAACTGTGATTTAAAAGGAGGATGAGACTATGGAATTTATGAACTGGGTTTATAAAGTGAAATAAGATATCAGTGGTATTTGGAAGTATAAATTCACGGTGGGAATTTATAAAGGAATGAGTAATTTAAAAAAATAGTGGATTTATTTTTAAAGGTGTAGGAAAGAAATTTACGGGTTTGAGATGTAAATTAAATTGGGATAAATCGAGAAGGATTTATTAACTGGTTAAATGGACTATTTTTGGAATGGGAAGTGTATTTTCCTGAAAAGCCAAGTATGTTTCAAAGCAGATTTTTAAGTATAAGTTAGAGGTTTTAAAATGGATTTACAAGAATGTTTTAGAAAGAAATTATTATTTAGTGGTTTTAAATTTTTTAAAACTAAATATTTATTAAGTTAATTCTATAAGTAAATTATTTTAATGGTTTAACTAGTATTATGATTTAAAGGATAGTTATTTAATATATATACCTTATAGAATAACTTTTATTTTAAAATTTGTTTTGGCTTAAGTTTTACATGATAAATTATTACAAAATTTCACAACTACTATTTTATTAAAGTGTTTTGAATAGTTTTTATTTTAATTATTTTAAAGTATATATATTTTTGGATAAAGTGATTTAAATTATTTAAAATCTAAAGTATTAAGACTTGGTGATTTTCAGTGGAAACAAAATAATTGGGTAGAAATTTATTCCGTAGGAGAAAAAGTGATCTGAAAACTATTTTTCAAAGGGTTGAAGTGTGGAAAAGTATCTTGTGAAGATATTTTGAAATAAATGATTTGAGAAATTATTAAGGCCTGATAATTGTTTATGGATGTTATATGATAGTTAAATAACCAACTATCAATATTGGCCAATGAGCTGATCGTTTCAAAGAGACCGGGATCGGGATTATTTTCCCAAAAACCACTTCGATCTGGTTTGAACTTTTTCATGAGGAAGACAAGAGCTTGGAGTCGAAGATGGAGCATTAAAGTGCAAGGGCTAATCGCTACTAATCCTAGGGAGATTCCAAAATGGATGTAGTAGGTGTAGTCCCTTCGGTTCCGTTCGAACCTGGAACGGACTTGTATGGATGAATGCTATCAAAACATCATCAAGAGGACGATGAGCATTCTAAGTGTATGTGTGCTAAAAAGGTAACGCATAGCCTCAGGCCTCATCAACCGGGAATGGCTAAAACATGGGAGGTGCAGCAAGGCTAAGTGGCTAGCAACCAATTAGGGTAAGGTCATCCCTGTCTAGATGTCTCTTTTTATTCGGCTGTGTGGGCGGTTGTTGATCCTAACCATGGGATGATCTTATTCGGACTATCCAATAAGGGGTAGCTCCAGTCTTGTTTTGCAGGGGATCAGGGTGGATCCTCGGTACTCTGATCTAGATCAGGTACCGTGACGGGCGGTACCCTAGTAGCCCTTCCATTGTATGGAATCCAATCTCCAATAAGTTCCTTCGGACTTGTTTGTATATCTATTATGCTGAAATTTAATGAATGTAACAATTTCGGCTATTTGAATAAGTATTTGTATACAGACACTACTATAATATCAGAGGATTTGATAAGAAATGTTTTGGTTATCGTAAGGTAAAAACCCGACATGTTTATTTGTGGAGTGGTCTTACGAGATATCTTTGATTTCAAAGGATTTTGGAAACTTTAATAATCCAATTGAGTGTGTTTTCTCACACTCGTTTTCTAGACAGACTCGGGTGTTATTTTACTATAATACTCAGGTCAGACCAAGTATTATAGAGTACAGATTCTGGATAGACGGCTATGTAGCTCAAGAGATGTGCTGGATGGCGAGACATATCACATGTAACTGTCTTATTTCCGCTGTGTTTGGTATACTGTTTAGTCAACTTTTGGTGAGGACAAGTTAATATAACTGTCCAATATTTTCTATTGATTGTGTTGTGCTCTGATGATGTAATGTATATAACAGAGATAGTTTTTTAGTATAAAAATCAATCATTCACATATTATATATTGTTCCACTGTGATTGTGATATTCTTTTGTTGTTTTTTATTTCTTATTCTACCTCTTTCTTCTTCAACCCCAATGGTTCGTATTTCCATCCACTTTGAGTTGAACTGTTGGAGAATATTGTCGACCCAAAGAGGTGAGGATTTGCGGGCCGTTACAATATATATGTATGTGTGTGTGTATTCTTTTTATTTTTGCTTATTTAGTTTATTTTATAACTTGATTATATTTGCTCGGTTTTTTAAGTTCTATATATAGAAATTAACTAGAAAATTACCACGGACACAATGGTGCAACTTCCGTAGCTTGATTCTAATAATTTCGTAATGTTATTTTGTTGTTTAATTAATTAATCAGATTAATTATTACGGGTTAAATTTTGGGTTGTTACAGCTCTTATACCAAATGTAACGGACTTGACTTTCGACCCTCGAAAATCGACTCTAATACGCCTACCGTATTGTGTGCGAACCATAAAAGTATCGGAAAACCGATTGTTAAGGGTAAAAGAAAATAAAGACAGAACAAAATCTCGCACGAATGGAAGAATTTACAACATTAATAATCTTTACAACGAATATTTGAAATACATATATCAGAGTCTAACCTATGCTCATCCTGGATAGTTATGAACACTTTTCTTTGCAAATATTGTAAAACAACAAGCATAGTAGAAAGGTAAACTAGGTCCATACGTTGATGAAGATATCCATCTCGCCTATGGAAACTCCAAGCGTCTTCAGCTAGTCCTAAAACTACTTGAATTTAACTCGAATGTTAAGATTAGCCGGATCAGGCTTGGCATACCAGCGTGAAAAACATGAATTATAAATGTATATGATAGTGTCATAGATCAGATTGATGCCAAAACAAAACCTTTTTAAAAGAAAGGGAAACTCATAAACCATGCCACATATAAACACAGATGGTTTTTACCATATGACAACTAAAATACTTTATATCTAAGTATTTTATATTATATTTAATGACAGTGGTTTGGAAACACTTTTCAAATAAATGTATATACAAAGAAAATGCCAATACCTGGATAAATCGACAGAGTATATGGTACCAAGGAGTAACTGAAATGTTTGCAATGCATTCAGCTATTTTGGGAATACAATCAAAATCATAACACCCGTATTAGAATTGTATTTCTAACATGATAGGGTACTGGTGGCTTCTTTCTTCCTTTCCGTACTTAACATATAGTACTCGGTGGCATCTCATATAAGGACACAAACACCACTATACCATAATGCCAAAGTACTATGAATCAGTGTGTCAAATGGCTTTTCATATAGAGAATCATATACCACTTTACCTATTCATTTAAACTCCAAGGCCGTAACACCTTTTTATCCATGATTATCCAATAGTTTATAATATTTTAATATTTCCTTCGAACCACATAGTTTCCCGCATGATCTTCGGGATGTGAGGCTCGTGAGGCCATGCTTTACTTTCCACAAAGCAAATTCCACTTACAATGCCACATTGCCATTTCTAACAGTACACTATTTATTTCCACAAAAGTAAAACCACCGAGTTCATATGCCTCAAGGAAGGGTGTTAAATATAAGAGGGGTTATCTCCTACACTACCAAACAGTTGTACATTTGTAAAACCCAATGTGCGTGGTCATAGAAATGCAATGTCAGACATTCGTCCATAAAAGTTGTCCAAGTGAAGGACAAACGGAACGCACTCCCTCTACAGCATCCTTTTTGGGAATCAACCCTAGGATTGATAGCGAGTAGTCCTTGCCAATCAATGATTTTTAGAACAAAGGCGCTACAACCACCATATATATAACATAGGAATCACCCCAGAGGTTAATTGAAAGCAGATATGAAGATCTCCGTCTTCAAAATCATCATCTTCAACATGTTTTCACTTTCGAACATATATTGGTTCGAAGTGGTTTTCAGATAGAAATTACCCAAATTCGTTCGTGGTCTCTCTAAACCAATCATCGATAAAAAGATGTCAAACATGTAGGTGATTATTAAACATCCTCCAATTTATAAATCTTCTCATCCACTGCAAGAAAAAACACCTTTGACAATAGCTATTATCAACGTTTCTCCTTTCAATATCGTCAATAAAAATCTTAGAGGGAATTTTACATGTGAACGCTAAGAAAACCTAAATAATATAACATTTCTGCCTCATTTTTTATCTTCACCTATTTACATTTTTTAGGTCATCTCGTTAACACCTCCACCGCCTAAAATGAATAGACCTCTCTTCTATTCACCGAAATTTGACTTCATCACTGCCGCTTCATTGTTCAGATATCTCCCTCCACCATTCTTTTGATTTTGAATCTGAATCATCACCGCTGGCTGCTCCCTCTAGGGTACTTATTTTTAACCGTTTTTCGTTTTATTAAGGTTTAAAATGGGTTCTTCAATTAGTTTATTCATTTATTAAGGTTTAAAATGGGTTCTTCGATTAGTTTAATCATTCATTAATTTCAATTTTGTTATTCGGTATGTGTTTCTTCGATTGCCCTAAATCAGAATTTGTTGGATCAATTTTGATGGTAAATTGATGTTAACAAGTTTATTAAGATTGTTGTATGTTAATAAGTTTATTTTAAAGAATTTGGATATCTAGGAAAATAGTGTCTTTTTGTTGTTTTTTAGTTAGGGTTAGTTATCGTTTCTGCAAGACTAAGATACATGGATAGTGATAAGCCTGCATTGGAGATTCCAGACCTAATAAATTTATTGCTACAAATAAGCTAGAAGTTTCTGAAAGTTAAAATTCTCAAGGAGCTAGAACAAACTGAATATGAAATTGACTTGTTAGAGAATGAGTTGAAGTACTTAAACAATGAAAGAGAAAACCATATTGTTCCATACTCATCACCAAAGCTTAAGAGCTTCTCTGAGCATGGTTCTGGTTCAGCCAATGTTGCAGTACCTTATGCATATAACATAGATAAATTATCAAAGGAATCACCCAGTGAAACATTATCTGTTGAGAATGAGTGTAAGGTAATACATATAAATGAAATATAACATACATCATCCAATGTTAAAGAAGTATTAGAAATAATTGAGTATAAACATTGTTTCTGACTGTTTATACTTGTAGATATGTATAAAAAAACACCATCAACTATTTCTGACTGTTTCCTTACCTGATGATGACAAGCTTTATGCACCAATTTTTGTTTTTTAGCTATCCCAAATATGACTAACATATCGTGTTCAGCTGAGCTGACAATATCGATTGACTAACTTCTACCATCTTCATAAATTTTGAAAATTTCATCTACCCAGTTCAGCAAATGACAAGGAGCATACCAACTTTTCAGCACAGCCGAGACTATCGACTGTTGGTAAGGACTGGAAGCTACTCTATGCTTTTGCTCAAAAATGTCTTTGTGAATCTGAAGCTCATGTTTGATCATGTATAAACATTGTTTCAAAAAAAATGTTTTATGTCCTTATTGTAACGACCCGGAATTTTCGACCTCGAAAATTCGACGCCAATATGTTCACTGTAGAAGTTCCAAGCAATCGAACGCTGGAAATCCCAGATTGTTAGGGTAAAGAAGAAAGAGGTAGAAGAAGAGACAGAAAACAAATCAAAGAATCTCACATTGGCAGCGGATCAAAATATAACATCAAATAATAGCATTTATACAAAGAAAAGCTGTATATGTCAATTTATATACAATACATCAGAGTTACAACCATTCACAAATAAACTGGACAGTTATAATTAACTTGTCCCAGAATACAAACAATACACAGCGGAATATACTCCATGCGTCCCTGCCATCCAGCTCGCTACCTGAGCTCCTGAACGTCCTAAACTGAAAATCTGTAATACTTGGTCTGACCCGAGCATTACCATAAACTAACACCTAGGTCAGGTTGGAAACCAGCTTGAGTAAAGCCATATAATTTGAAAGTACTAAGTTATAAAACTTAATTGAAATCTCGGGTAACTCGTAGTCGGTAACTCGTACCTCACTACGAGTTCTTAACATGCTACAGCCAACATTTATTTCACAAACAATATCAAAGTATCGTTGCTTAGTTTCAATGGTCCAGTTTACTTAAACTATTCCATTCCTGACTATTGATTGCACATATCAAATTTATGAAGGATTTTAGATGACTAATCGAAGTGGTTTTGGATATTTGCTGATACCCGACCCCGACCTCTTCAAATCCTGTGATTTTTAATCCAAGTTGTTTAAGTGAATTCAATTTAATTTTAAATACATGATGTCACATTTACACAGCAATTCATCATTGATAGATAACCCACAATATCCCATTTCAACCCAAACATATCATAGTACATCACAAATTATCGGACTAGATATTAATCCAATCATTTAATACAATTCAATCATCCATAAGCAAGATCAATTTATCACCATTTGTAATTAATTAAATCTAATCACCAAATAAATTCAATTAATTACATTTAGATCCTGCTTGATTAACATTAATTAATTATGAACCAATCATTATTATTTTAATTAATTAATGAAATTAATTAATCATCCTTTAATTATTTACATTAATTAATTATCCTTTAATTAATTAAGACCTTAATTAATTTAAGATAAACCATTTCATTAATTGCTTACTTATCATTTTATTTAAATTAAATGCTTGAAATTAATTTACTACAAACCTTTTAATTGATCCAAATTTTGCTATTCTTATCCTAATCACTTACTTTATTACATCATTATCAAATTCCATTTGAAATATACTTAGGAAATAATTTATTATTATCCTAATATATAATTATTTCATAACCAAATCAATAAATTTTTAAAACATATTTGACTTCAAAATTTAGGTTTTGAAACTTATTTGAAAACTGATAAATACTTTTATTTGAAATTTGGTCAATATTTTCATTTTGAACATGTGTTGAGTAAATTTACGTTGGAACTTTGTTAATATTTCCTTTACCTTAGCTTCAAAAAAAAACTAGCTCACAATTTACTTTGTTTTTAACTACAATTTTCTTGTTTCTTTTAAAAATCTGGCTAATACTATTTACTTGAAAACTCAGACAAAACATTATCTAAACTCTCGACCCACACTCACAAACCCCCGGCAAAGAGCCGAGCTACTCCAATCATTAACTCGCGAATGAACCCGAGCCCAACCTTCTTCCTTGAGCTCAAAACCACACAGCAAAATCACCCGACACACAAGACACGCGTGTACGTGTACAGCCGAAGCCGCTTCTCCGACCAACCTCGCTGCCTTCAACAAGTCGACGACCACCCTTATGAACTTCATGACCACCCAGTTCGACGTATTCGCCTGAAAAATGAAATCGGACTATCGAGCACAACTGGAATCTAAAGTTAATCACTGAAATAAGCTCGCTACGCCACCCTCAATCGCCAAAGATCACGCCAACCATACCAGTGCTGCGCCATGACACTACGCGTCGATTCCCCCATCACCGGTCCAGTCCGATACACCCTTGGCGGCGAGAATCCCTCAAAAACAACGACGACAAAATCTGGGCATAAAACCCTACTATAAAAAAATGTTACATTCATATACACAATCTATCTTCGAAGACGTTAGCCTAAAATTTAATGTGTGGAGAGAATTTGAATTTATTAATGTGGATTTAGCCTGTAACATAACAGAGGTAGGGGTGTGTGTGTGCGTGTATAGACACAGACATTGCACAGAACATATCGTTCTATATGCATGCATTCATTTCCGTAATCATGCAAACATTATCTACAACATTACTATAAAAATTTATCACAGGCAACTAAGATACAACTAGTTTAAGTTTTTTCAAAAAGTTGTTTGCTCACCTTTATTTAGAAACAAAGAACAAAGCTTTAGAAAATCTTGAAATCTGGAAAATGCTTTTGATTTTGAAATGGAAGTTGGTTTGCTTTGTTTTGAATTGATCTTGAATCTACTTACTTTTCTCCGGTTGAAAACATTGAAACAGGTTTTGATTTTTCTTTTGGTTTTGGGTTTTTTTTAATGACGAAAGAAGATTGAGAAGTCTAGTTTGTAAAAAGATAACAGATTTATGCATATAACCAAACATTATTAATATATTTCAAATTAAAAGAAACCATTGACACTTGTCTATGCATGTTTCATAAAAGCTACAAATGTCAAAAACCTATAATTTATTTTCTTTATGTTATATTAATAATTTTTTAATGTTTTTAAATGTATATCTATTATATTTATCTCATGAATTCCAAAATATATATATATATCAAGTTTTTTTATTTATTCTCGTTTATAACCTTACTTAAGTTATTACTATTTCAAATAATAACTATACATAAAGATTTATCTTTAGTGTTTTAGAAATATAGAATTTTAACTTTAAATACTCTTTGAAAATTTAATACATTCAATTTAAATTAATGCTTTCTATTCACAAAACATATATATACACACACTTATATACTTGTATATGAACACACTTAAAATTTTCAACATTATATAGTTTGCACATATCTATTAATATATTGATTATTTTAGTATAAGATTTATTATTTCAAAATTTTTATAATTCAGCATTTATTATAGTTCAAATCAATTTATACACATCTAGATATTTTTTTTATTATCAGCATTTTATTTGTTCAACTAAATAAAATCATCATCTCAATAGTAAAAACCAGTTAATTATTCAATTATCATATGCCCAAAAATCTAGGTTATCACACTTATATACGGTGATATGTGAATCAATCAGTTCCCGAGCATGTGTTTGCTATTGATTTTAATTTTTTACCCTAGTTCTTTGTTAACCAAACCGGTGTTAAAAGACACCACAAAACATACGTGTTGTAGTACATGTTAAATGCTGTTTATATTTTTTAATCGCTAACAACTCCTCCACAATTAGTTTACCAGTATATATTTTTGCACTTTGCCATTTTCGATTTCCCACAATTCTCTGTGTTGTTCAGTGAGCTAATACATATTTGTTTCGATGTTTTTCTATAAAATTTTTTTTGTAATTTGATAGTTTATTATATCTTTAAGACTGTAACATAGTTTAACTTTTTGTTCGTAGATTTGGAAACATGCACGAGCGAAACGTAGACTTCTACTTCATGCAAAGCAGCATAAAAGAAGGGTAAGGTCGATGCGGTTTACATGTAATTTTTGTACGGCAGTGTTTGAAGATATGTCCGAGGAAAATTTCGAAGTATTACTCTCCATAAAAAGGTGGGTACTTTGCAACTGCAATTTTTTCAAAGATACCGACCAAGAGGTTGTATGTTGCTTCATGATTACATTTATTTAAACTAATTTCTTAATAGTTATCAGTATATATATTACTTGTTTTTCTTCTACTTTCACTATTTAGTATGTCGTTTAAATCGCTAATATAAGCATCAGTATTTGAAGCATCGGTGGGTAATGTGTTTGAACCTAGGCAGGCTTTAAACTGCTGCATATGAGACTGAACTTAGGTAGGCTATAAAGTGATAAATGTGTGACTTATCTCTTTTGTAAACTTCTTTAAACTGAAAGCATGAGAGATAGCCTGAAAAAGCCCTTCTTTAATTTCATCCCAGTGAATTAGTAAAATTGTGCATTGAACCCACCTATACCTGGACTACCATTACTATCTATTTGAAATGCAGCTTTCTTCATTTTCCATATATCAACAGCTTCAAAGTTTCCTTTTTTTCTTCTTCTGTTATGATTTTTTTCACAAACAATTTTCTAAAATCCAATTTTAATTTATACTGAGTTTTACAAATGCTTGGAATAATATATATCGTCTTCTGTCGAGTGTTTTGTATTTGTTATAATCTCTCCATTTTCATCCAGCTGACCACTCGTATTTGTTTTAATTCTCCTTGCTGACATCATAACATGATAAAACTTTATGGGTTAATCTCCTTGAGTAAGCCATTTCACTTTTTATTTCTAAAGATTTTATACTGCTTCAGTATGTGATATTGCCTATAATTACTTAACACTTTGCGTATATTCACTTATCAATTTTTCATCACGTGGGTTGTGTAGAATTTGCAAGTAAAATGCATTGGTATTTCTTGTAGTCCTTATTTCATCATTGCTTCCCTAATGGGAATAAAGAAGAAGTCTCTTCAACGTTAGAAATAGTTTCCTTTGCTTGTTAGTTGAATGCATGTTTCTTACAATCATTTGCAGTCCTTATTTCTTTATCTGGTTGTATGTTTTTTTAGGTATTTGTTATTGCAGAGGCACTTGAATCTTTCGAGGAAGTATGTTAATTTATTCCTTTTAATCAAGGATTCCTTGATCAGGTTTGATGGCACTACTAACGCTTGTTATCATCATTTTCTTTTTATGTAGGTTGCAAGGGCATAAGTTTTATGTTAACTAAGTATACTTTGTTTTATAAAAATTAAACAAGTTTATAAAAATTAAACAAGTATATAAAAATTAACTAAATTTTATAAATTTTTAACTAATTTAACTAAGTTTTATTATAAAATCAAGTTTCTAATATTAATTAAGTTTTATAAAGATTTAACAAACTCAACTAAGTATATAAAAATAATAACAATAATTATTATTAGTACTATTATTAACCAGGATTTATAATAATACTAAGTTAACTAATATTTATCAATATTAAATAATTTTATAAAAATTAACTATGTACTATAAAAATTTAACTAAGTAAACTATGTTTTATAAAAGTTAACAAGTTTAATTTACAAAAATTAACTAAGTATATAAAAATATAAAATATAACCAAAACATCTATAACAATATTAATAATAATACACTAAGATTCATAATAATAATAATAATAATAATAATAATAATAATAAGTTAACTAAAATTTATGAATATTAAATAAGTTTATAAAAATTAACTAATATAAAAATTAACTAAATATATAAAAAGATAAAATATAGCTAAATCTTCTATTATAACAATAATAACAATAATTGGATTATTAACTAAGATTTATTGTAATAATAAGTTAATTAAGATTTATAAATATTAAATAAGTATATAAATTAACATAATATTATAAAAGTTTAACTAAGTTTTACAAAAATTAACAATTTTAGTTTATAAAAATATAAAATATAACTGAATCTTCTATAATGATAGTAATAATAACCTAAGATTTATAATAATAACAATAAGTTAACTAAGATTTATAAATATCAAGTAAGTTTATAAAAATTAACTAAGTATTAAAAAATTAACGAAGTTATCTTAGTTTTACAAAAATATAAAATATAACTTAATCTTCTATAATAATTATAAAACTAACTAAGATTTATAATAATAATAAGTTAACTAAGATTTATATAATAATAATTAATTAAGATTTATAATAATAATAATAAGTTAACTAAGATTTATAAATATTAAACAAGTTTATAAAAATTAATTAAGCATTATAAAAATTTAAATAAGTGTGATTTATAAATATTAAATAAGTTTGTATTATTTTGTACCATCTTGATTAATTAAGTATAAAGATGGAGTTCAAAGTACAATGAAACGAGCTTTGAATGTGGTAAATGCTACATATTGCTTGAGCATCGGAGTGTTTAAATTTTGCTAACTATCATTGGTCATTTTTTTTAATATAGATGGTAGTTTTGCATTATCGTATAACAGTTTTGGAAATAGCCTGTTTAGCGATGATACCAATACTGTTGTTAGTATTCTAACCCATTTAACAGTGATGCCTCCAGAAAGTAAAGAATTTAAAATGAATTGTATTAAAAATTTTATAAAATTAAAGGAGTTTGATAAGAAAATATCTATATATTTTTAATGTGGCCTTTTCTATTTAAAGATCATTGAAATCCAGAAAATATTACTATTTTTAAATGAAATATGCAGAGGTTGAATAAATTGCATTTAATCTTCAAGTGATAACAACTTTTAATCATTGTTCAATGCTAACCTGAAACTTAGCATACATCACTTTCATACTGCTAAAAAAAGTAATATATATATATATATATATATATATATCCGATACAACATTGAATGATTTGGCTATATCTATTTACTCAAAAATCATATAACTTAATGATGTGGTAGTATTTAGTGGCATGACTAAACAATAACATTTCAAAAAAATACCTAATCACTTTCACTAAAGAAAAAACATAAATGTGATTATAAGGTAATGTTTTAGTTCTCTATAGGCATTTAGCTTTAGCTAATATTTACTTTAAAGCAATGAATTAGCTGTCGTTTATGGATAAAAGATTTGTAATATCAATATTTACTTTAAAGAAATGAATTAGTTGTCATTTATGGATAAAAGATTTGTAATATCTGAAAAAATAGATATAAAAAAATTCAAGAAGAGAAAAAGGAAAAAGGGAAAACTGAAGAAGAAGAACAAAGAAACTTAGTAGTAGTTTTCTCTAACAAAAATTCAATACTATGCTTGAGGATGTGAGTTACATCATAGCAGTATGATTCTCTTTGTCTATCAGTTCTGTGATGCAGTTATGCAACATTGGAAGACCTTAACTAATTATTTCATTGCATGATGCAGTGTAACGACCTGGCTTTTTGGACGGATTAAATCGATGATAAATCAGACACGTCTGACTCAAACCATACAAAAGGGCAGAGTGCTATTGTGGTAAATAAGAAAAAAAACAGAGGAAGAAAAAAACAATTACAGAATCTTGCGGCGGCATGACAAAATATAATAATCAATTAACAGTTCATGAAGCCGTTTATAAATACGTTTGGTTATACTAATACAATACAGAATCAAAGTTACAGACAACCAAAATAAATAAATAAATGCAGCAGAACAACATGATGCAGTGGAATAAATATAATAAATAGTAATAGTACGAATCTTCATCTTCGTCGTCGCCCTCCAGAAATAAGGTCTTCAAAACCTGAAATGCTCAGCCTGACCCAAGCGAATTGAAAAGACAAAAAGTCGAGACAGAACTAAAAGATCTTATATAAGTTAAATCAACTATAAATATGAGTGTGATGACGTCAGAGATATTTACAGGGTTCTTATCCAGTGTGTAACGTGAGTGCAGTAACTTAAGAGATGTTCAGGATTTACATCTCCTAAGGATCCGTTAAACTATCTACTATGTAGTACAATACGCTATTATAATATGTCTACAATAAAGTAAAAGTATCAAAATAGAGTTAAGTCATTACCTATATCCTCCATAACATATTTTTATATATTTTTATAGTTTATACAGTGTCGTAATCCTCCGTAAACTAGAGGACTATTAGAGGGCACTCCATAGGTATGGTACAAAACAAACTCGTAGAAGGCACACGGGGCATGCGACACGACACTCGAGGCAATGCTAGGGTAGATATACCATTTGCGTATCCGGACTGCTGGTAACGCATAGTAGCTACTACCGCCACCTCGGAACACACTCCCAAATCAAAATCAAGGATGGCCACCAAATCAATCACAAAGTCAGAATCTAGTATCGAAGAAGTGTGTCTGATTGGAGGAATGACCTTAGTTTGCCTGGCATGGCCCCTTATTTTAGCCACATCAAGCTGACTCGCGGGAGTTAGGGTCGCGTAAATACCTCATATAGAATCACTCGCCAAACCACCATACTTCATTTCTGGAATCTCCACCATTTGCACAGTAGTTGAAGCAGTTTTCGGTATTGGCAGAGAGTATGACAATATCAGATCCCGATCTCTTTGACAACCAAATGCTTATTTCACACCGGATGGTTCTTTTACATTTCAAAATTCAATTCACATTTTATATCAAAATATCTTATTCTCAAAACCATATCACTTTCGAAATCATATTCACTTTGAAATCATGTTCACTTTTGAAATCATATCGTTTTCGCAATCATAATTTCATTCAAAAATCATATTTCAAATTAGGCTAAATCCTCACTTCAAAATCACAATATTCAATTAATTGTAACATTTAAATTCCAACTTAAGTTATAACATCCTTTAACCGTATTTGCTTTTAAACCAATGAATTTTAATATAAACACTTTCCCTCTACTTAGTCTAAAATTAAGAAGATGGTTTAAATAGTTATAAGTAGTTAAAATAGTTATAAATAGTTAAAATACTCTGAAATAGTTTAGTTATAGATTTAAGATACTGTTAAATTGATTTAAGATAGTTAAATAGGTTTAAAATAGATCAAATAAAATTAAAATATGTTAAATAGCTTTAAAATAGATTAATTAGATTTAAAATAAGTTAAAATTGGTTAATTAGTTTAAAATAAGTTAAATGGTTTAAAATAGGTTAAAATTATTTAATATAGTTAATATAGGTTAAAATAGTTTAATAGTTTGAAAATCTTAATAATTATAGTCTTTAAAATAATATATTTTTAAAACAGTTTATACTAAAAATATGAATTTTGAAATTAATATCAATTTAATATTTTTTTCATTTTAACGCAATTAAACCATTTAAATTTCCTAATCAACAAAAATCTAAATGCAAGTCTCCACTCACATTCTCAATAAAATATTAAATTTTATAGCGATTTCAATTCATGTTTGAAATATTAATTCAAGCTACTCCAACTTTAATATATTTCAACAATTTTAATAACTCAATTTCGATAACTTCACTTATACTTCAAATTCAAAATTTAAAATTTCAATTTAATTCCTTTACAATTCCTTTAAACCAATTCCAATTGTAACATAAAACTTGAATTTCGATAAAAATTCAACTCATATAAATCAAATTTTGTTTTAAAATATCACTTAACTAAATTCAAAAATTAAGGATTTAAAATCATTTAATTTAACTAATCTGTTGTCCATATATAATTCTCTACCCTAGGGTCAAGTGATACGGATATTTATCATTTCCATCCATAATTTAAATTTTGCGGTTATATATCATTTCAAACCGCAATCTTGAATTAAAAATTAAAATCTATAAAATCAATCGAATCTATCATTTTAGCCTATAACGATTTTTCCTAATCTATAGATCGTTCGGGTGTATATCATTTCAACCCAGAGCGATTTTCCTAATAATAGTTAAGGGAACTTGCAGAGTGATAGAATATATATAAATTAACATACATCCAATCATCCAATGATAAAATGAAACATCAATCACAATCACCATCCAGTTCAACCAAATAAATTACAACAAATAACAGATTAACATTTATAGGTAATTAACAAGCAATTTAAATTCGAGAATAAATTAATTGGCAATTTAAATTCAATAGTAAATAAATAAATGGCAATCTAATTCAAAATAATTCAAATTAACAGGAATAGCAATTTAAATATACCAAACAACCATAATAAATTTCTAATCACGTCATCAATTTAATTTAACAAACATAAAAAATCTTAGAAGTTGTGAGTGGGTTAAAACACTTACCTTCGATTTTAAATCGAATTAAAAATTTAATTTAGGACCCAAATTCAAACAGTCATAGAATATGTCCAAACCAGCGTCAAAATGTCCAGAATTTAAATATGATCCCAGCGGAACAAACCCCGCGTAAGTTCGTCCTCATATGTAAAAGTTATACAAATTAGAATGATCGAAAACTTTAAATTAAAACAGAATGTAATGAAATGCTTTACCTTCACGTAGTCGACACATCAGCAGCCTATACGTGGCTTCTTCTTTGCTTCGAACCCAACATGCCCTAGCCGCCTCCTATAACCCAAATTCGCTGCCACCATCAACTACGGCCACGCGCCCGACGTCTCCAGTCACCCCGCAACCACGCGTGGCCTCTGCCCCAGCCTTCCTGACCACAGCGACGTTGATCTCGACCCATAGGAGCAGCCGCCGCCTCCGTTCCTCAAACCCTAGGTGAAATTTTGCACAAGATCCAACCATCAAAATGACAAACAAACCACGCCGATGAAGTCCCCTTTGTCCTCTCTACAATATTGTACCCTCAATTTGACGATCCGACAAAGTTGAACATGACAAGATTGAGCGGTCAAGGCTTACACACCTAATTCTGGCAACATAGAAACCCAGAACAAAAAACGAACTGATGATTTGACCTACACTTGTCGAGAGCTTCAAATCGATATATAATTCGATGTAGTTTATGGAGTTTTTTATTTTGAAATTGATTTTGAATTTGGATTGAGCGGTTTTGAAGGTTGAATCTATTTCTGCTATTGAGGAGAAGAAGTAGACAGCTGAACTGTGCGTATAGGCCAATGAAAATAGGGAGTACCTTTGGTTTATAATGGACTATTTATAAGTAGATCAGAAATAGAATGAATGGACAAGATCAATTTACAATTTGAATGATAAATCACCCGAAAATCCCGTTCTGTCTTCGGAATGAAAATGGGTCATCCCATATATCAAATTAGATGTTTTCAAATACTTTAAACTCAATAGAACAGGTTTCGGGTTCTAATTTCATCGTATGAAGAAGTTATGTTAAAATCAACTTATTTCAAATTGATTTCAATTAATTAAATTTCTGCGCGTTTTGAGTCCGTACGATCAAACGACATGTCCGATTGCTGCAAAACTTGAAATCGTACAATAATGCACAGTCACAGATCCGATGAAACTGGTTTCGTCGAAATCTGAGTCAGTGGCCAAAAATGGCTATTTTCACGTTAATTCAATAAATTTGTATTAAAATTAATTAAATCACTTTTCCAATTCAAATTTAATAATCAAACAATTTCATCAATTTTGATTATCTGGATATTTACAATAATTTAAAACAATTTTATATATCAATCAAGTGTTTAAATATTACACTAACTACAGTGTTCAATTTCAACTGTAACTAAATCCAATTAAAACATTTTAATTTCAATAAAATTATATAATTTGGTTTCAATCTTTTAATTCAATCAATTATTTCTCTACATACATAGTTAACATTGTTATATATTCTATTACATAAATATTTTACCATTTTCATCTTACTTTTCCTTAACATAATCTTTAATTACGTTTCATTGTAATAAATCCACTTAATATAATTTAAATTTCAATAAATTTGAGCAAACTTGATTCCAAATCTTTTTATTCAATCAATGGCCATATTATGCATAAAATTTTCATTGCTTACATCTTACTGAATGAACATTCTACAATTATCAATTTAACCTACATTAACTGCACTAATTAAGTGAATTAATTTCAATTGATTTCCAATTAAATTTAATAGACAAATAAATAGGTAACCTATAATAATTGTTTCCATTAACTTTTAATCACACTTATAAGTTCATTATTTACAAGCTAATGTCATAATTACATACCTAACATAGATTTTATTCAATTACCATTAATTATGTATTAGTTCATTAATTAGTTCAATATTCACATTTATTTTTGTATCTTCACTTTATAACCAAGCATAACCTTTAAATCACTTCAATTGACTGGAATTCCAATTAACTTGTTAATAATTAATTTAAATTAACATTGTTATATTTCATTCTATTTATTATTTCATTAATAAATAACAAAATTTTATTTCTTCCAACATTATATCGCAATATCTTATTAAATTAACAAAAAAAATTATTATCAAAAATTTATAGGTCGTTACACTCTCCCCCACTCAAAAATTTTCGTCCCCGAAAAAGAAAAAGGAAGGAAAAGAAGGAATTAAATACTCAATATATCTTAGTCAAAATATTAAATTTATAAACAAATAATTTACGTAATTAAATATTTCAAATAAAATATATTAATTTATAAATAATTAAATCATTTATACAAATTAGTAAGAGTTTGAAAACATTTCACATGAATTTTCTAAGACCAAAATTCACGAAAAATTTCAGTAGTGTCTCCTTTGTACGGAGAGGTATGGAAATAATCATAATATCAATAATAACAATATATCATAATTTTTTGAAATAAAATATCCCAAACCACGAGAATATTATATAGTATCGCTATAAAACCATAATCCGAGAACGTACCTATTTGTCGGGCAATTAACGCTTATTTTACGAAACCAAAAGCAGTAGCAATTGCTTCCATAACCTATATTTCAAATATATAATCCAAAGAGGTTAAATAACATATAAAAGAAATATTTAAGTTGTTTCAATTAATCACAACCAAATCAACACAACATACAATAGTCACAAGCAACAAAACTATACAATCATCACATGCAATCAAAGCAATCAACTATCCAACCATGATAACCAAAACAAAGGGTTTGTTTGGGATCAGAAACTTTTAATCATTTACAATGACAAATAAACCATGAAGTAAACCATACACTCGACAGTCGTAGATAAAACTTTATAGATTATTTATACATTTCTATACAAAAAAGAAGTATCCTTTCCCAACCTATCCTAAGCCAAACAAACAACAAATTTCAAACATTATTCAAGTTTATACATATATCTTTTCATATCATTTTTGTTTGTCTATTTTCATTCATATAGTGACTCTGTTCTTTAATTTACATTTATTTCTTACAAATATTCAATTTCCATTCATTCATTTAATATTTTCTTCCCATGATTTCCATTCATTACTTACAAAATCCATTTTCTTTTATTTATATAGTTAAAATTTCTTTCCTTAATTAACTTAAATAAGTTATTTTTACTTCAATTATTGGATTTTTACGTTATTAGGTAAGTTTCTTTACAATTTAATCCACCATTTATAGGTTATTTCTTTTTCATATTCATTCTTCCATATATTGTCACGGTCCAAATTTCAGCGTTCGAAAATCGACATTCGTACTCCACTTGTACCTGAATGCCGTAGATTCAAAAGTTGGAATTTGGGACATGCCGGAGCTAATAACACATTAAGTACAACACAGCGGAAGAAATAAATAAATACATATCATATATAACATTGATACAATATGATACAACAGATGATACAATAGACATCAATATACATCAGAGATATGATACAAGACAATAGCAGCGGAAAGAAAAGATAACACCAACAGCGGAAGAAAATCTCCAATATGGAAAGTAGTCTTCAAAAAAGAACTCTAGCATCGGTAATCTCCATCTTCAAGGCACCAACCAGAGATAGCTCCAACTCCCAATAACGATGCACAAAGATTAGCGAATGCAGTCCTGATCCAAAGACTGAACTAGCCCCAGATAATCTAGTAAACCTGACTATCTGAAAAACCCAACTCTAGACTGCCTGTGTATGAAAATTGTGGGCAAACCAGAGTTTAGGAAAGGAACAATAAACTCCAGGTCAGTCCTGGGACTGGTATGAGCAAACAAAAACATTTGGTCTTTAAAAGAAACAAAAGAATTTAAATTTGAAATCCACAATGCTTTTTAGAAAATGAAACTACCATAAGGCCTCCCGCCACACACAATGCAAACGCAGAATTGGAGGAGATTTCTCCTTATGATAGTCAAATATGCTTGATACAAGAAAATTTCTTTAATATTATTACTAGTGCATAGTGTAGAAAAACCATTTCGAAAGTATAATATAAATCCTAGCCAACATACGACCGGTATCGTATGCCTACTATAGCTACCATCTAAACAGTGGAACGCCACCATAAGTAAATGGCAGGTTCTATAACTAAACCGTACAAGGCGTGTATTGAAGAGTGGATTTCCAACAAATGGTCAGGCTAAGGAACTTCTTACTACCGCATGGGTATGCCTCTTGCGGGACGTCCCGAGAACCTAACCGGATTTATGCCAACACAAGGCCGGGTTACCTCTGTAACTAGGTAACTACTACACGAGCGTGACATCCCCCGGTCCTTTGGGACCTTTATCCGAGGTAACTCTAATCCAATAACCACAAGAAATCACAAAGTAATAGACTGTGGTATCCACATAAGTGAAATATTTGGGCTCCATACTATGATACCACCCTTTTCCAGAAGGGAATGACAAACCCTAAAGGGCGCGACCCTCAAAACCTTGCCGCATCTTTCCTGTTTCGACCATTTCCGGGGTGTGAGGTCCTGATGCCGTCTCGTCCACAAAGCTACGCTTTATACAAAATCCATGCTTAGATCAACAAATGATACACAGCAGCACTCAGCATGCCACACTACTAAATTTGAGAGTATATCACTGATAAATATCAACTACATAACCTCTGAGCTCGTACCTCCTGGAGAAGGGTGTTAAGCTAAGAGAATAAATTCTCCGCCACCAAGAAGAAATGTATTTGATAGAGACCAGTTTAATATCTCAAAGTGTAGTGTCAGACATACAACCATTCAAGTCTGTCCCGGGTTCCAACAGAACCGAAGGCACTTCCGAAGAAGCCCTTGAAAATCCGGGTATCCACAATTCCGATCGGACTTTCCATCACTTAGGGAATCTCTATACCATAGCTACTCGGTGCAGAGACAATGGATAGGTTATGCTAAAGTTCTCGAAGACACCCGATCTTCAACACCAGCCTTCAAATGCAATCCACTACGTCGTATCACTATTCGGAATGGGTTACATGACACAAGGTCCTCTCCTGGCTAAACCGAATAGTGAGCGCAATATTTAAAAACATATGGATATGGGATTTTAAGTTAAGTCACAATTTTTAAAAGAAAACCCAAAATTTCTCTTTTAAATGGTTAAACAAATTACCATTTAAATCTTTTGACAAAAAGATTCGTTTCACAAAGTTCACCTAGTTTCACAAAGATCTATTTATAGATTTCAAAACAATTCCCATTTCAATTTGGATTAACTCAATCAAATCTTTAAATTAAAGATTTAATTTATAGCTTTCAAACTCGTTTCCAAAGATTATTCATAACTTGGAAGACCATTTTCATTTTAGCCTTGAAATCCTTTTAACACAAATTAGAAGTTCATTCCGTTTGTGAATGCTTTTATTATTTGAAAACACATTGGTTTCGTTTTGGAAAAAACTGATTTCATTTATATAAGTTAAAATCTTTGGGTTAAATTCAAAATCCCAAAACAACACTTTTAAAATACTTTATAAACCCATATAAACACATTTACAAGTTGAATAACCCTTTTTAAACCCTAGTTTCCAAATAATAGAATTCGATTTCGGATATTGAATTCAAATTTAAATCAAATTATTCAATTTCAAAACTCAATCAAGTTATTCAAATTAAATTTTATTTTTGGAATTCATTTTCTAAAGCTTTCAATTCTAATTCCAAAACTAATTTGGATTAAAAAAAATTAATCTTTAAAACTATTTCAAACTCTGTGACTTAACCCATTCCCACGTGCAATCCATATTTGTGTGTATATAAGTGTGGTCCAGGGGTTTTACACAATAAAAGTGCCACATCATCAATCAGCACAGGTTCAAATACAGCAATATATTTAATAAGCGGTATAAACCATAATGCTTATATTTGATAAGCGGTATAAACCATAACGCTTATCTTTTATTCACAGACTACGGGTATATATCACAGATAATAAATTACATCAAACACAGTTCAAATCAAAACAGAACATATCGGGGTATCAAACATTTCAATCATCCAATAGAATCCAAACATCCATAAGTAAGATCAGATAATTTTCCGATTAATTCAAATCAGATTTATTGCTTATGAATTACTAATCCTGGTTAATTAATATTAATAATTTACAAACCATTTTGATTAATTGTTTTTCTTATCATGTATTAGTTATCCATAAATAATAAATTAGTTAACCTTTAGTTATAATTCATCAACTTTTAATTATTAAATAATTAACCTTTAGTTATTTAATCAACCATTTAATTAATTATCTTAGTTAATTAATTAACCCTAAATTAATTATCCTTTATTAATTTCACTAAGGAATTAGCTTTTATTTAATTACACAAAGTAATTATCTTTTATTTAATTATACAAGGTTATTATCTTAAATTTACTTTCATAAATAAATTTATCTTTAAATTAATTATCCTTAATTAATCTTAAATTAATTGCATTAAGTAATTAACCCTCAATTGTTAATAAATTAACTCTTAATTACTTTTATTAATTAATTATTCCTTAATTAATTACATTAATTAATAAACCCCTAATTAAATCTTAATTATAATTAATTATCCTTAATTGATTAATTAAATTTATTATTCCTTAATTAAATTAACTTAACTTTAATTAACAAATTTAAACTTGTAATTAACTTTAAAGAAAACTTGTTGATGATTTCAATTATCACTCATAAATATGTTTGAAAACAATTATTTTAAGTTTACCTTTGAAGCTTCATTTTAAATTTTCAAGTTTTAAAATGAATACTAATTGATCTTTAAATCAATTTTAAAACTAACCTTTAAAACCTTCAAATTACAAGTTAAAGTAATACTTTTGTTATGAAAGAAACTTAAAAGAGTTTGAAATCAAATTCCCTTTAAATTTAAAACATTTAAATTTATTTAAAACATTTAAATTTATAAAATTTCTTTCATTTTAAAATCTGGAATTCAAATTTTTAAACTTAAGTCCAGGTTACAAAATTTTGATTTAACTTGTTTCTTACAATTTCAAACCCCATTTTAAATTCAAATTCCTTTTTACTTCACTTACTTACCTAAACACCTTTATTAAAACAATTTGAATTTCAACTTTATTTATTTCTAAACCAAGATTCAAACTGACTTGAATTCACTATTAAACTATGATTTAAAAACTTATTTTAAACTTTGCTTTGTTTACCCAAGTCACACCTAAAACTACGTCGAGCAAAAACCCGATCAACATCTAGCTGTAACCCGAGCAACGCCCCTTTCTTCTTCTTCTTTTTAAATCATGATTTGTTTTTAAAATTCAAAATTGTTTTAAAATCATTCGCGTCCATCCTTTACTTCGAACCAATCCCTCAACGATTCAAGACAAGCCCTGAGCAAACTTATCTTCTTCCGCTCACCCAAAACCACAGCGAACATCAACGTACATGTGCACGTGTGCACCTCCACCGATGATCAACGTCACTCCGGTCATCGACACCGGCTTTTACACTTCACCGATGATCCACTCAACCAATCACGGTCACATCTACCACTCAATTCAATCGAGAAACGAATCTGACCCAAAATCCAAATTCTGGAACAAAACCCAAACGACAAACTACCTCACCGCCGATGAACCACGCCACCAGAAAGTGCACCACTCCACCCAGAGCATGCCGCATCCCCACGCATCTATTTCCTTAAGTGCGATCGATCGAAAACCCCAAATGATGACGCAGCGACACAAATTCCGACCACCACTAAATTTCCACTTAAACCCTAAAACATACTCACGCCATCACAACGATTAGCTAGAAAATGCGCGAGTATTTTTCCCTGAATCGCCCATATCCAAGCTAACTTCACCCACGAACTCGAGGTCCAATCCTTCCCCAATCGCACGAATTCGACAGAAATCCCATCTTAGTTCAACTCAAGAATTCTCAAGATTCCCAAATCTAAAATTTTGATTTAACTTTCAAAAATCATGACTTTTTATGATGATTACGATTATATAAGCGAACCAAATAATTAAGGAGATCGAACTATTATCATATGTTGGATTTCACTGTAAATTCTTTAAAACTATGTTAAATTTATCTCAATTTTTTTTTAGAAATTTGATTCTTGACTAAATGCGCATGTTTTCTTCAGATCTTAAACTCTAACATGATTTGGAGCAGAAGAATTCGAATTTTACATAAATTCAAACCCTGTAAGTGTTAAAACAAGATATATATGTCTAGAAGCACACAAAGCATAAACATACAGGCATGCATAATCAAATTCACATAGATATTCATGCCCATGAAACATACTTCATCTCATGATTTAAATCAAGCATCAGGCACACAATTAAGGAATAACAGAATCGAAATCAAGGAGGATGATTTTTTTTTCTCACCTGGAATGTACAGTGCAGAGAAGAACAGAGGACATGTGTTTTTTTGATCTGAAATCTGGAATTTGCAACTTGAAAACTGGAATTGATTTTTTGATCAATGAATTTGCTTGAATCTGATTTTTTTATTGCTTGATTTGATACATTTGCATGCTGATAAAATTACTTGCTTTGCTTAAGATTGAAGTTGAAGCCTTGCTTGCTTTAACTTGCATGATTCCTAGGCTTGAGTTGATATTGATTTCTTTATTTCCAGGATGAAGATAATGTTGCACAAAATTGTGATTGCTTCAAGAAATCTCAGAGTTGAGGAATTGAAGATGAAGACAGGTTGTTGTTTGAACTTTGCAGTCTTCATTTTTTTTATAGAAATGAATGAGAAGCCTGGTTTACAAAATGCTTTCCTTTTTACTATTGCCTTGATATTGAGGTTGGTGATCTCAAATCTTTGTTTTACCGTATATTTCAGTTTTGGTGAGAAGCTTAATTATTGCATATGGTGGAGCTCAAAAGTTTCCATAATTTTAAATTTCATTTTTTTTATTCAATTTAAATATAATAAATGCCATTTGTAAAGAGAAATGATTATGAGATCCCAATGCATATTGATTTCTTTATCATCTCGTTTATGTATGTTACATTTGCAATTTTCAAAGATAAAAGAAATTTTTATATAAATTTTTATATCATATTTTTTTATAAAACATTTTTTTATATTAACATATATCACAATCTTTATACTATGTTCCCCATTGAAATAAATACATTTTTCTTTTATTTATGTATGTGTTGTGTTTCCTTTTATATTTATATTTACACAATTTACATTCATACATTTTATTCTTATTTACTTTTGTACAACTTTGTAAAAAGAAAAGAATGGATTAAATACTTTGATCTCATATTAACAAATAGTCATATTTAATTAAATAAGAGAACTGAATCGTAAATCTTTTGAAATTTATTACTTCTTCCAATATTAATATAATTAAAAATTTAGAAAACAAACTGTCATTATCTTTTTATTAATCTCAAGCTTTTAATTTCTATTTTAATTTTCTACACATTTTATTTTGAAATTCTATATTTATTTATAAAATACTTATTCTTATATTTTAATTCAAATTTCTATTTATAATCAAAAATATATTTATTTGTCCTAGAAATCTCTAACTAATTCACAATTATATTTTAAAAATTAATTTAATTGCCAAATAAAACTTGGTGAATTTTCAGGAATGTTACATATATAGTATTATCGAAGATTAACTTCATTTCTAATCATTTCAATGTTTTCTGAAGTTATATTTATTCAATTAATATAGTGCTTACTCTAATTATAAATGGTTTCAAAATTAATTCAAATTTACAATTATTTACATAGAGTATTCACCTTTATTACATCAATTAGCAACATTTCAACTACTAACTCTAGTTTATAACGATTATAATATAAATTTCTTACTTATAAAAGTAATTCCATTGAACACTGTCATTTGTTAAAGTTTACTTGCACAATATTATATTGCATATCCTATTAACATTATAACTTTTACATTTTGGTAAGTTATATATATATATATATATATATATATATATTTATATTTGTATATATCTTTTAGAATGCAATAGAAAGTTACACAAATTTTTCTTATTTATTTAGTTAACAAAAGGTTCAATAGTTACCATTTCTTACTTTCATTTCCCTTTTTATTTACAATTTTCAAATTTCAGTTTCTTATATATTTCATTAATTATTTTGGCATTAAATTTATTATTTCATCTTAGAAACTTCCAATTATTAATATAGTCAAGTTTCCATTTATTACAATAATTTCAATTTCTACTTTACAGAAACTTAAGAACTAAACAACCGGGTTTCATTTCAGTTGTTTTAAAATGATGTGTATAATCATATCTTATATATATATAATCATATTTGGAATTTGAAACCAAGATTAATCTATCAAAAAATTGTGCAGTAAAATTACTACACGGTCTTCCCACTTTGAAACTCGAAATTGAACGTCGATGATGCGTGCACTCATCACCGAGATTATTTTCCATAAACAGAGAGGGAGTATAGAACTTATTTCCTTTAAAAAAAATCATTGTAAACATTCTTTCAAAGCATATTGGAAATATACTTATTAGAAAATACTTATATATACTACTAATATTTTATTACAAAATACTTTTGAAAGAAATTTCCAGAATCCTAGAACTTAAGCCTATAATTTCAAATTTATATTTATTCTATTTGTAAGTCTTATCTTTAAATCAATATTCATAGAAAATTTATACGTAACACATCCAACTATATCATTTATAAATTTTATTATTTAATATACAAAACATATAATAAGAAAAATTATTTCATTTACCTATATTTCAACACAAATATTGTGTCGGTTTTCCATATTAAGTGTTTAAAAATCCTTATCGATGTCATAGCATCCTATGCACCAACCAGAATTTATAAATAAAAAACGAAACAAATTAGCACAGTACCAAAACCTTTATGACACTAACAAATATGCTCTCTTATATATACACCCAATGACTCATTCTAGGGTATTACTACCCTATTTCAAATATGTCAGGTCCCACAATGCTAAGGTAGTCGCTAAACCAAAGCTCTGATACCAACTGTAACAACCTGGCTTTTTGGATGGATTAAGTCGACGATGAACCACACACGTCTGAATTAAACCATACAAAGGGCAGACTGTTATTGGGGTAAATAAGAAAAAAAACAGAGGAAGAATAAAACTAATGCAGAATCTCGCAGCGGAATGATAAATTATAATAGTAAAATAACAGTTCATGAAGCTGTTTATAAATACGTATGATTATACTAATACAATATAGAATCAGAGTTATAGAAAACAAAAATAAATAAATAAATGCAGCGGAACAATATGATGCAGTGGAATAAATATAATAAATAGTAATCGTACAAATTTTTGTCTTCATCCTCCAGAAATAAGGTCTTCAAAACCTGAAATGCTCCGGCTGACCCGAGGGAATTGAAAAGACAAAACACTCGAGTCAGAACTAAAAGATCTTATATAAACTAAATCAATCGTAAATATAAGTGTGATGGCAACACAGATGTTTATGGGGTTTGACATCACTTATCTAGTGTCTAACGTGAGTGCAGTAACTTAAGAGATGTTCGGGATTTACATCTCCTAAGGATCCGTTAAACTATCTACTATGTAGTACAATACTATTATAACATGTCTGCAGTAAAGTAAAAGTATTAAAATAGCGTTAAGGCATAACCCAAATCCCCCTTAACACATTTTTATATATTCCTATAGTCTATACAGTATCGTAATTCCTTCGTAAACTGTAGGGCTATCAAAGGGCACTACATAGGTATGGTACAAAACAAACTCGTAGAAGGCACGATAGGGCATGCGACATGGCACTCAAGGCAATGTTAGGGTAGACATACCATTAGCATATCCAGACTGGTGGTAACGCATAGCAGCTACTACCGCACACCTCAGAACACACTCCCAAATCAAAAATCAAGTGTGGCCACCAAATCAATAACAAAGTCAGAATATAGTATCGAAGAAGTGTGTTCGACCAGAGAAATGACCTCACTTGGCCCGGCATGGCTCCTGACTTTAGCCACATTAAGCTGACTAACGGTAGTCAGGGTCACGTAAATACCTCATATAGAATCGCTCGACAAACCATCCTACTTCATATCTTGTCAGGACCCGATTCTTCGTCTTTCGAAAATTCAACATCGATACTCACTTTATCGACTGCCGAGCAATCGAACGACGGAAAACCGAACACTGAGGGTTTAAGAAAAAGAAAAAGACAGAAAAGATAGAAAATAGAGGGAAAAGAAAATAGAAAATAGAACGGAATAGAAAACAACAGAACAACATCAGAATCTCATAATTCGCAGCGGAACAACATATAATAATAAATGAATAATCTTTAAACAAAGAACTATATCAGTTATTACATTTTATACATTACATTTCATTACATCATATCATCAGAGTGTACAACAACAACAACATCAAACAGCGGAAAAGAAATACTATATACTAATAATACGCCATGCCATCCATCTTGCCTCCAGCAACTCCAGAATATCCTGATATCCTGATAAACCTTAACTCTTGACTGCCCGTGTAGAAATTGGTGGGCACCCAGAGTTTAGGAAGGAAAACAATAAACTCCTAGTCAGTCATGTGACTGGTGTGAGAACTCAAAACAGTTTATTTATCTTTAAAATCAAAATAGAGGAATATTTTTAAAGTCAATTCGTAATGCTTTTAAAAATGAGACTACCATAAGGCCTCCCGCACACAAACACAATGCAAACGCAGAATCGGAGGAGATTTCTCCTTATGATAATCAAAGATGCTTGATACGTATTAAAAAGAACATTTGATATTATTACTAGTGCATAGTGTAGAGAAAAATTCATTTCGAAAGTAGAATATAAATCTTAGCCAACATATGACCATTATCGTATGCCTACTATAGCTACCATCCAAACAGTGGGGAGCCACCATAAGTGAATGATAGGTTCTACAACTAATACCATACAAGATCGTAGTGTTTCTTTGGATTTCCAACGAATGATCAGGCCAAGGAACTTCCCATTGCCACATGAGAATGCCTCTGGATGGACATCCCCGAGAACCAAACCGGATCTCTACCAACACAAGGCCGGGTTACCCCTAACTGAGTAACAACTGACCGAATATGCCATCCCCCAGTCCTTTGGGACCTTTCACCGAGCGCTCGCAATCAATTCACACAATCATAAAGTGTTTTCAACATGAGTAAGTATCTGGGCTCCATACCATGATACCACCCTTTTCCAGAAGGAAATGCACATATCCTAAAGGGCGCTACCCCTCATAACCTTGCTGCATCTTTCATGTTTTGACCATTCCCGAGGTGTGAGGCTCGACGAAGTCATGTCCACAAAAACATACTTTATACAAAAGCCATGCTTTGGGTCAACAAATGATCATAGAAATGATCACCAGGATAGACGATCAAATAAACGATCCTATCACAAATAATCAACACAATGATCATTTCACAGCAACACTCAGCATGTCACATTACCAAATTGGGAATATATCGCTGATAACCTTCAACTACATAACCTCTGAGCTCGTACGTCTCAGAGAAGGGTGTTAAGCTAAAAGAATAAATTCTCCGCCACTAACAGAAATATATTTGAATGAAATCGGCTTTGTATCTCAATTTGTACTGTCAGACATACAATCCATACAAGTCTGTTCCGAGCTCGAACAAAACCGAAGGCACTTCTCACGAAGCCCTTGCAATCCGGGTATTCACAATACCGATCGAATTTCCCATCACTTAGGAAATCTCTATACCAGGAGCTACCCAGTGCAGAGACAATCGATAGGTCATCCTATCGCTTTCGCAAATACCCGGTCTTCAACACCAGTCATCAAATGCAATTCATAACGACGTATCACCTATTCGGAATGGGTTATACGACCCCATGGTCCTTTCCCGGTTAACCCAAATAGTGAGCGCTTATTCAAAAATAAGTGTGGCATTCAAATTCAAACAAATCACATCAATTACCCATTCAAAGGGAAATATTGATAGTCGGTTATTAAACTATCAATGGATATGCACACATCACAAGTTTCCAAATAATTTTCCAAATTATTTATTTTCCAAAAATCATATCTTTACAAGATATATAATTTTCACACTTCAAAAATAAATCAATATTTATTTTTAAACAAGTTCCCCTTTCTTTTATAAATTCCATAGTGAATTTTCATTCTAAAATATTCATGAATATACGACTTCAATTCGATTTCTAATATTCATTTTCAATTTATCTTCAAAAAGATAAATTCAAAATATTCACCTAATATTGGAAAACATTTCCATACTTATTAAATAAGTAATTCACAAATCTTTTTTTTTTCAACACTTGGAAAATATTTAATATACTTAAATCGAAATTAAGTATATATTTCATTCTTTAAGGAAATCATTCTCTTAAACATATTTATTTGGGCCAAAACGAATGTTGCGTAAAACATCGTTACGACAACCCAAAATCACTAGTATAGGGATTCGAAATTAAAATAGATATATAAATCCCAATACTATGCAAAACATTTCCTTTCGGAAATCATTTACTATAACAATAGTTCTATAGTCCACCATTTCCTTTTATTTCTCGAAAACATCTATTTCAACAATAAATGTTGAAATCTATGGTTTCGAATCTTAACACCTTTTAAAACATCGTTAGATCGTTTTAAATTCAATTCAAAATATCACATCCTAAACATTTTCTTTAACATATTATTCACTATTCAAAAACGTGAATATACTACGTTAACAATTTCCATCCTTTTATACATTTTATTTTAAAGGATTATTCACAGTCAAAAATGTGAATATAACTCCATTAATAGGTTTCAACAATTTACTTATCAAAATAAGTCGTTTGCGAATTTATAAAACAATGTTTATAAATTCCTTTATTAACCTATATTCAATTCATAACCCAATTATAAACCAAAAGTTCACGTTATAAGTTAAATACTTATAATTTATTTGTTTGCAAAAATCGTTCCTTTGAACTTCATAATTATAAATCTTATAACTTATAAGATTCAATTATTTATCCAATCTATTCTTTTAATAACTTTGTAAATTTTATAAACCTACTGCTTATAAAATTCCATTTATAACTTCACCGTTTATAATTCTATAAATTTCATTCATTTATGAAATTCATTCATAATTCATTCTAACACTTATAAAAACTCGTTTTATAATTCAAATATTTTAATTTATAAATTATCAATTTATAAATCTTTTATATAAATCAATTTATATTATTCTTTTAAAACATCTTTAATCCCCTTTATAATTTCACCATTTTGATTTTATAAAATAATTAAATTTTATAAATCCTATATTTTCAACTCTTTATAATAAATTCAAAAATCCCGATTAAACTATTTTATAAAATCATTAGCCTCATATTTTCAAAAATAAATCTTTGATCGTATTTCTCAAAAACCATAATTTTTATAACATTAAAAAATTATAACGTTATTTATTTAGAATAAATCAATTTCCAAAATATTTTATAACGTATTCTTTCAAAAAATCACTTTGAAAATCCTTTTAAAATCCCAAAATTTGGGTCCAATGATGCTACATACCAAATAGTCAATCACGACAACAACGATATCATATATCGATATGATAATCCATCAAATATCAAAATATCTGAAATCAAATAAATACTGTTGAGGAATCCAGTTGGATCCCTCCAACCTGTTTTCCTACATCCACAAACATTAGCACAATACCAATTCCGCTCCAGTACGGAATTATCGCGGTATATGGGATTTAAAATATTATCCGCTTAATAGACGGCGCAATAGGGTCTCATCCGCTATACAAATGCGGGAAATCAATAACTTCAATATATACATATGCCAATATATATATATTGCTATTATATATAATACCAATTTCACTGTTTATGAAATATTCGCGGTATATGTTTTTAATAAATAACATCCGCTTACTAACGGCGCATAATGTCTATTTTAACAATCAATAGATAACAATCATCATTCAATCATGCATTCAGATATTTTAAATCTAACTATTTAAAATAAAATCGAAACCGATTCGATTGAGTGAGAAGTTCTCACCTTGATTTCAATTTCGTTTTAGCGATTTATTTCGAATAAAATTAAACGGACGTTTAATTTTACCCAAAATTTTCACTAGCTCCAAACGACTCCAATCCAATTTCATCGCGTAGTGCTCGTCCATACGATTCTAACGCAACTGGTTTCGCGCGTTTTCGACCTCGTATGAAAAAGTTATGAATTTTCAAAGTTACACGATCTTATATTAACTTTAATTTACAACATTAATTAACTAATTTTAAACCTAAGCTAAATCATCACCGTTGATTTCAATCCCAAACCCATCAGGCCGCACGTCCCCCCCCCCCCCCCCCCCTTCTTCCTCTTCTCATTCACGTACAGGTAACACACACACGCAACACAACCCATCAACACCATATTAGGTTTTGAATTTGCACCACCATCTCTCAACGATAATTCGATCAGGAACTTCCACCTCGAAGAGCACGACCCCCCTACCCACGCCCTAGGCAGCACCAAGCTCGGCCACCATATGAGGCTCGAATATCGTGCCCATACGCACGTGAACGCGGGCCATTATCTCACGAAATACAACTCCATTCGCGATCTCCACCGTTGAACTTGTAGATCTTGATGCCCTCTTCATTTCTCTAGTTGAAAGTTTGTTGTAATACTTCACGGATTTGAAGAGATTTGGGGAAGACGGAAAGAGAATTTCGGCCATCCATCTATGCTACTGGCGGCTAGGGTTAGGTTTAGGTTAATTTTTTTTTTTTTATGAAGGGGTAAGGGTCTATTTATAGGAAAACGAACGACACTATTCATCCGGGAATTCCGAACTCCGATTTACGCGCCGTAACCAGCGTTTCTAGGTTTTACCCCACGTTCTGGACACAATGGAACAGGTTTCGGAAGCTAATTCGGTCATCTGTGCGAGTTATGGCAATAAACGTTCAATTTAAATTAAACCGATTTAAACGATTTTCTAGGCGTTTTAATTTGTATCGGACAAGCGGTAAATCCAATTGACACGAAATTTGAAACCATACAATAATATCACATTACGGATCCGATGAAACTGGTTTCGTCGAAATCCGAGACTTTTTGAAAAATGGCTATTTTAACTCGCCAAATTAATATTAAAAATAATTCGATGCGTTTCGTGCTGCCACGATCAAACGATAACATCGATTGACACGAAAATTGAAATCCGGTAATAACTAACTATTACGGATCCAATGGAACTAGTTTCTTCCAATTCTGAGACTGTTCAAAAATTGACTAATTTCACTAGTCGATTAAATATTAAAATATTCAATTTTCACAAATTAACTTTTAATTCGATTTTAAAAGTTCTAAAATATCATTCTAACTTCAATATGATAAAATAAAATTTTACAAATCATTTTCAATCATATTTAACCCAATTTTCAATTATTTCCATAATTTCAGATATTAAATTATCGATTTAATTATCCAATTAAATCCAATTATTCGAAATAAAATTTATTCGACTTATAAATTCACTTATTAATATTTAAAATTAATTAAATATTAAAATTTTAATTAAATAAAATTCTGGGTCGTTACAATCTTCCCCCCTTAAAAGAATTTCGTCCTCGAAATTAACAAGTAAGAAAAGTTACAGAATCTATTAACTTTCCCAAAATCCATAGTTAAACTTCTTACAATAACTTTACTAAGTTTTCAAATCATACTTAGTTATCTTTTCAAAACAACTACTATTGTTTAACTTTCAATTCCAAATCAAAGTTATAGTTTTCAAAAAATTTCCAATTTCTCAAAAAAAATTCTAACGCCTTAAATTTTCGGAAAAATTCGCCATAGTCTCATTTGCGCGGCTCGATCCGAAAATAAATGACAGTATATATATCACAAATATACATCTCATCAAGTAATGAGGCATCCCGAAGGGAAAAAATATAAAAGTACGATATATAATCCGAGATATGTACCTTATATTTTATTAGCGAGCATATACGGCTAATATAGCGCGAAAGCGAGCTCCAAATGCGAAGCAAACGCGATCCGCACCTACTAAACACTCAACAAACAACATGAGAATCATGCATATATGAAAATAATCTCAATATACATCATATAGTAACATAATAACTATATATGTCAACATATCAAATGTAATAAAAGCAATATATGCAAACATCAACCATCATCCATAACCAATAAATATTCATTTATATTCTCATTAATATTCCATGAATTGGGTTTTCAATTTAATCACATTTGATTCATTAACATTGGATTTTACTAACATTCATTCTCAATTAGTTTATATTCACTAATTTATATTCAAGTTGGTTCACTTCCAAATCAAATTCAATTCTATTTAAGATTCACTTAACTTCCAATTGAATTCCAATTACTTTAGCTTTCAATTTCATTAACACTTAATGAATTATATACAATCAATCAACTAACAATCATATAACAATCAATGTATATCAATTGCAACCAAATTCCTTTGCTTATATTCATTCAATTATTCAACTTCCAATAAAATTAGATTTTAATGAATTAACACTTATATCCATTATTTCATATCAATTATTCACATTTATCACTTCACTTTATTATTTTACTTTGATACTAATATCAACTTCATTCAACATCTCTTAAGTTATACTTCCATTTTATAACATCACTTGGTTTTACTTAGCTTAAATTCCCACTTATAAATCAATTCAGATTCCAAATTCTAAAGTAAATTTCCATTTAACTTTAAATTCATTTTTATTTTCAACTCATATTCATAAATATATTCATATAGTTTCACTTCTTATATATATAAGTTTATTTCACAATTGTAAATCACTTTAATTATAATTCAATTTTTTTTAATTCTTTACTTATACAATTATTCTTCAATTTAGATTATTCAAACAACTAAACAATCAACTTATATACACTTTAATAATTCTGAAAAATTATTTCTTTATATATAAAATATAATAAAGGTAAAATTATTTCATTTACCCAACTTAAAAACAATATTGTGTCGAATTGTTCTATTCAAGTGTTTAGAAACCCCTTCGGCATAGTTTTGCAGACCGCGCTGACGAAAGTTCATATGCCACTCAATAAACCAATCATCACAATATAAAACAATTTTATATATTCACTAACAAATACGCTCTCATAGCTATTATTACACTCAAACTCATTCTAGAGTACTACTGACTCTATCTCTAATGAGTAATACCCAACAGAACCATGGTTGTCGCTTAACCATATGCTTTGATACCACATTGTCAGATCTAGGCTTTTCAACCGTCGACTGCAGTCACAACCGGTAGGCTTTTCAACCATCTCAGCCCCACCGTGGCAACAACTGGTATCCCAAACTTGCTTTTACGGCCACCCTTTCGAATGTCACGGCTTCGCCTAACCAACCGCGTAAAGAGGACGTGTGGGGGTAAGAGTCTCCCGTTCGCCACCATACCGCGAAGCGAGAACCCCCCATCACATATCACCTAGCATAAGCAAGACTGGTGTGAGAACTCAAAACAGTTTATTTATCTTTAAAATCAAAATAGAGGAATATTTTTAAAGTCAATTCGTAATGCTTTTAAAAATGAGACTACCATAAGGCCTCCCGCACACACACACAATGCAAACGCAGAATCGGATGAGATTTCTCCTTATGATAGTCAAAGATGCTTGATACATATTAAAAAGAACATTTGATATTATTACTAGTGCATAGTGTAGAGAAAAATTCATTTCGAAAGTAGAATATAAATCTTAGCCAACATACGACCATTATCGTATGCCTACTATAGCTACCATCCAAACAGTGGGGCGCCACCATAAGTGAATGATAGGTTCTACAACTAATACCGTACAAGATCGTAGTGTTTCTTTGGATTTCCAACGAATGATCAGGCCAAGGAACTTCCCATTGCCACATGAGAATGCCTCTGGATGGACATCCCCGAGAACCAAACCGGATCTCTACCAACACAAGGCCGGGTTACCCCTAACTGAGTAACAACTGACCGAATATGCCATCCCCCGGTCCTTTGGGACCTTTCACCGAGCGCTCGCAATCAATTCACACAATCATAAAGTGTTTTCAACATGAGTAAGTATCTGGGCTCCATACCATGATACCACCCTTTTCCAGAAGGAAATGCACATATCCTAAAGGGCGCTACCCCTCATAACCTTGCTGCATCTTTCCTGTTTTGACCATTCCCGAGGTGTGAGGCTCGACGAAGTCACGTCCACAAAAACATACTTTATACAAAAGCCATGCTTTGGGTCAACAAATGATCATAGAAATGATCACCAGGATAGACGATCAAATAAACGATCCTATCACAAATAATCAACACAATGATCATTTCACAGCAACACTCAGCATGTCACATTACCAAATTGGGAATATATCGCTGATAACCTTCAACTACATAACCTCTGAGCTCGTACGTCTCAGAGAAGGGTGTTAAGCTAAAAGAATAAATTCTCCGCCACCAACAGAAATATATTTGAATGAAATCGGCTTTATATCTCAATTTGTACTGTCAGACATACAATCCATACAAGTCTGTTCCGGGCTCGAACAAAACCGAAGGCACTTCTCACGAAGCCCTTGCAATCCGGGTATTCACAATCCCGATCGAATTTCCCATCACTTAGGAAATCTCTATACCAGGAGCTACCCAGTGCAGAGACAATCGATAGGTCATCCTATCGCTTTCGCAAATACCCGGTCTTCAACACCGGTCATCAAATGCAATTCATAACGACGTATCACCTATTCGGAATGGGTTATACGACCCCATGGTCCTTTCCCGGTTAACCCGAATAGTGAGCGCTTATTCAAAAATAAGTGTGGCATTCAAATTCAAACAAATCACATCAATTACCCATTCAAAGGGAAATATTGATAGTCGGTTACTAAACTATCAATGGATATGCACACATCACCAGTTTCCAAATAATTTTCCAAATTATTTATTTTCCAAAAATCATATCTTTACAAGATATATAATTTTCACACTTCAAAAATAAATCAATATTTATTTTTAAACAAGTTCCCCTTTCTTTTATAAATTCCATAGTGAATTTTCATTCTAAAATATTCATGAATATACGACTTCAATTCGATTTCTAATATTCATTTTCAATTTATCTTCAAAAAGATAAATTCAAAATATTCACTTAATATTGGAAAACATTTCCATACTTATTAAATAAGTAATTCACAAATCTTTTTATTTTCAACACTTGGAAAATATTCAATATACTTAAATCGAAATTAAGTATATATTTCATTCTTTAAGGAAATCATTCTCTTAAACATATTTATTTGGGCCAAAACGAATGTTGCGTAAAACATCGTTACGACAACCCAAAATCACTAGTATAGGTATTCGTAATTAAAATAGATATATAAATCCCAATACTATGCAAAACATTTCCTTTCGGAAATCATTTACTATAACAATAGTGCTATAGTCCACCATTTCCTTTTATTTCTCGAAAACATCTATTTCAACAATAAATGTTGAAATCTATGGTTTCGAATCTTAACACCTTTTAAAACATCGTTAGATCGTTTTAAATTCAATTCAAAATATCACATCCTAAACATTTTCTTTAACATATTATTCACTATTCAAAAACGTGAATATACTACGTTAACAATTTCCATCCTTTTATACATTTCATTTTAAAGGATTATTCACAGTCAAAAATGTGAATATAACTCCATTAATAGGTTTCAACAATTTACTTATCAAAATAAGTCGTTTGCGAATTTATAAAACAATGTTTATAAATTCCTTTGTTAACCTATATTCAATTCATAACCCAATTATAAACCAAAAGTTCACGTTATAAGTTAAATACTTATAATTTATTTGTTTGCAAAAATCGTTCCTTTGAACTTCATAATTATAAATCTTATAACTTATAAGATTCAATTATTTATCCAATCTATTCTTTTAATAACTTTGTAAATTTTATAAACCTACTGCTTATAAAATTCCATTTATAACTTCACCGTTTATAATTCTATAAATTTCATTCATAATTCATTCTAACACTTATAAAAACTCGTTTTATAATTCAAATATTTTAATTTATAAATTATCAATTTATAAATCTTTTATATAAATCAATTTATATTATTCTTTTAAAACATCTTTAATCCCCTTTATAATTTCACCATTTTGATTTTATAAAATAATTAAATTTTATAAATCCTATATTTTCAACTCTTTATAATAAATTCAAAAATCCCGATTAAACTATTTTATAAAATCATTAGCCTCATATTTTCAAAAATAAATCTTTGATCGTATTTCTCAAAAACCATAATTTTTATGACATTAAAAAATTATAACGTTATTTATTTAGAATAAATCAATTTCCAAAATATTTTATAACGTATTCTTTCAAAAATCACTTTGAAAATCCTTTTAAAATCCCAAAATTTGGGTCCAATGATGCTACATACCAAATAGTCAATCACGACAACAACGATATCATATATCGATATGATAATCCATCAAATATCAAAATATCTGAAATCAAATAAATACTGTTGAGGAATCCAGTTGGATCCCTCCAACCTGTTTTCCTGCATCCACAAACATTAGCACAATACCAATTCCGCTCCAGTACGGAATTATCGCGGTATATGGGATTTAAAATATTATCCGCTTAATAGACGGCGCAATAGGGTCTCATCCACTATACAAATGCGGGAAATCAATAACTTCAATATATACATATGCCAATATATATATATATATTGCTATTATATATAATACCAATTTCACTGTTTATGAAATATTCGCGGTATATGTTTTTAATAAATAACATCCGCTTACTAACGGCGCATAATGTCTATTTTAACAATCAATAGATAACAATCATCATTCAATCATGCATTCAGATATTTTAAATCTAACTATTTAAAATAAAATCGAAACCGATTCGATTGAGTGAGAAGTTCTCACCTTGATTTCAATTTCGTTTTAGCGATTTATTTCGAATAAAATTAAACGGACGTTTAATTTTACCCAAAATTTTCACTAGCTCCAAACGACTCCAATCCAATTTCATCGCGTAGTGGTCGTCCATACGATTCCAACGCAACTGGTTTCGCGCGTTTTCGACCTCGTATGAAAAAGTTATGAATTTTCAAAGTTACACGATTTTATATTAACTTAAATTTACAACATTAATTAACTAATTTTAAACCTAAGCTAAATCATCACCGTTGATTTCAATCCCAAACCCATCAGGCCGCATGTCCCCCCCCCCCCCCCCCCCTCTTCCTCTTCTCATTCACGTACAGGTAACACACGCACGCAACACAACCCATCAACACCATATTAGGTTTTGAATTTGCACCACCATCTCTCAACGATAATTCGATCAGGAACTTCCACCTCGAAGAGCACGACCCCCCCTACCCACGCCCTAGGCAGCACCAAGCTCGGCCACCATATGAGGCTCGAATATCGTGCCCATACGCACGTGAACGCGGGGCATTATCTCACGAAATACAACTCCATTCGCGATCTCCACCGTTGAACTTGTAGATCTTGATGCCCTCTTCATTTCTCTAGTTGAAAGTTTGTTGTAATACTTCACGGATTTGAAGAGATTTGGGGAAGACGGAAAGAGAATTTCGGCCATCCATCTATGCTACTGGCGGCTAGGGTTAGGTTTAGGTTAATTTTTTTTATTTTTTATGAAGGGGTAAGGGTCTATTTATAGGAAAACGAACGACACTATTCATCCGGGAATTCCGAACTCCGATTTACGCGCCGTAACCAGCGTTTCTAGGTTTTACCCCGCGTTTCGGACACAATGGAACAGGTTTCGGAAGCTAATTCGGTCATCTGTGCGTGTTATGGCAATAAACGTTCAATTTAAATTAAACCGATTTAAACGATTTTCTAGGCGTTTTAATTTGTATCGGACAAACGGTAAATTCAATTGACACGAAATTTGAAACCATACAATAATATCACATAACGGATCCGATGAAACTGGTTTCGTCGAAATCCGAGACTTTTTGAAAAATGGCTATTTTAACTCGCCAAATTAATATTAAAAATAATTCGATGCGTTTCGAGCTGCCACGATCAAACGATAACTTCGATTGACACGAAAATTGAAACCCGGTAATAACTAACTATTACGGATCCAATGGAACTAGTTTCGTCCAATTCTGAGACTGTTCAAAAATTGACTAATTTCACTAGTCGATTAAATATTAAAATATTCAATTTTCACAAATTAACTTTTAATTCGATTTTAAAAGTTATAAAATATCATTCTAACTTCAATATGATAAAATAAAATTTTACAAATCATTTTCAATCATATTTAACCCAATTTTCAATTATTTCCATAATTTCAGATATTAAATTATCGATTTAATTATCCAATTAAATCCTATTATTCGAAATAAAATTTATTCGACTTATAAATTCACTTATTAATATTTAAAATTAATTAAATATTAAAATTTTAATTAAATAAAATTCTGGGTCGTTACAATCTTCCCCCCTTAAAAGAATTTCGTCCTCGAAATTAACAAGTAAGAAAAGTTACAGAATCTATTAACTTTCCCAAAATCCATAGTTAAACTTCTTACAATAACTTTACTAAGTTTTCAAATCATACTTAGTTATCTTTTCAAAACAACTACTATTGTTTAACTTTCAATTCCAAATCAAAGTTATAGTTTTCAAAAAATTTCCAATTTCTCAAAAAAAAATCTAACGCCTTAAATTTTCGGAAAAATTCGCCATAGTCTCCTTTGCGCGGCTCGATCCGAAAATAAATGACAGTATATATATCACAAATATACATCTCATCAAGTAATGAGGCATCCCGAAGGGAAAAAAATATAAAAGTACGATGTATAATCCGAGATATGTACCTTATATTTTATTAGCGAGCATATACGGCTAATATAGCGCGAAAGCGAGCTCCAAGTGCGAAGCAAACGCGATCCGCACCTACTAAACACTCAACAAACAACATGAGAATCATGCATATATGAAAATAATCTCAATATACATCATATAGTAACATAATAACTATATATGTCAACATATCAAATGTAATAAAAGCAATATATGCAAACATCAACCATCATCCATAACCAATAAATATTCATTTATATTCTCATTAATATTCCATGAATTGGGTTTTCAATTTAATCACATTTGATTCATTAACATTGGATTTTACTAACATTCATTCTCAATTAGTTTATATTCACTAATTTATATTCAAGTTGGTTCACTTCCAAATCAAATTCAATTCTATTTAAGATTCACTTAACTTCCAATTGAATTCCAATTACTTTAGCTTTAAATTTCATTAACACTTAATGAATTATATACAATCAATCAACTAACAATCATATAACAATCAATGTATATCAATTGCAACCAAATTCCTTTGCTTATATTCGTTCAATTATTCAACTTCCAATAAAATTAGATTTTAATGAATTAACACTTATATCCATTATTTCATATCAATTATTCACATTTATCACTTCATTTTATTATTTTACTTTGATACTAATATCAACTTCATTCAACATCTCTTAAGTTATACTTCCATTTTATAACATCACTTGGTTTTACTTAGCTTAAATTCCCACTTATAAATCAATTCAGATTCCAAATTCTAAAGTAAATTTCCATTTAACTTTAAATTCATTTTTATTTTCAACTCATATTCATAAATATATTCATATAGTTTCACTTCTTATATATATAAGTTTATTTCACAATTGTAAATCACTTTAATTATAATTCAATTTTTTTTAATTCTTTACTTATACAATTATTCTTCAATTTAGATTATTCAAACAACTAAATAATCAACTTATATACACTTTAATAATTCTGAAAAATTATTTCTTTATATATAAAATACAATCAAGGTAAAATTATTTCATTTACCCAACTTAAAAACAATATTGTGTCGAATTGTTCTATTCAAGTGTTTAGAAACCCCTTCGGCATAGTTTTGCAGACCGCGCTGACGAAAGTTCATATGCCACTCAATAAACCAATCATCACAATATAAAACAATTTTATATATTCACTAACAAATACGCTCTCATAGCTATTATTACACTCAAAATCATTCTAGAGTACTACTGACTCTATCTCTAATGAGTAATACCCAACAGAACCATGGTTGTCGCTTAACCATATGCTATGATACCACATTGTCAGATCTAGGCTTTTCAACCGTCGACAGCAGTCACAACCGGTAGGCTTTTCAACCATCTCAGCCCCACCGTGGCAACAACTGGTATCCCAAACTTGCTTTTACGGCCACCCTTTCGAATGTCACGGCTTCGCCTAACCAACCCCGTAAAGAGGACGTGTGGGGGTAAGAGTCTCCCGTTCGCCACCAAACCGCGAAGCGAGAACCCCCCATCACATATCACCTAGCATAAGCAAGACTGGTGTGAGAACTCAAAACAGTTTATTTATCTTTAAAATCAAAATAGAGGAATATTTTTAAAGTCAATTCGCAATGCTTTTAAAAATGAGACTACCATAAGGCCTCCCGCACACACACACAATGCAAACGCAGAATCGGATGAGATTTCTCCTTATGATAGTCAAAGATGCTTGATACGTATTAAAAAGAACATTTGATATTATTACTAGTGCATAGTGTAGAGAAAAATTCATTTCGAAAGTAGAATATAAATCTTAGCCAACATACGACCATTATCGTATGCCTACTATAGCTACCATCCAAACAGTGGGGCGCCACCATAAGTGAATGATAGGTTCTACAACTAATACCGTACAAGATCGTAGTGTTTCTTTGGATTTCCAACGAATGATCAGGCCAAGGAACTTCCCATTGCCACATGAGAATGCCTCTGGATGGACATCCCCGAGAACCAAACCGGATCTCTACCAACACAAGGCCGGGTTACCCCTAACTGAGTAACAACTGACCGAATATGCCATCCCCCGGTCCTTTGGGACCTTTCACCGAGCGCTCGCAATCAATTCACACAATCATAAAGTGTTTTCAACATGAGTAAGTATCTGGGCTCCATACCATGATACCACCCTTTTCCAGAAGGAAATGCACATATCCTAAAGGGCGCTACCCCTCATAACCTTGCTGCATCTTTCCTGTTTTGACCATTCCCGAGGTGTGAGGCTCGACGAAGTCACGTCCACAAAAACATACTTTATACAAAAGCCATGCTTTGGGTCAACAAATGATCATAGAAATGATCACCAGGATAGACGATCAAATAAACGATCCTATCACAAATAATCAACACAATGATCATTTCACAGCAACACTCAGCATGTCACATTACCAAATTGGGAATATATCGCTGATAACCTTCAACTACATAACCTCTGAGCTCGTACGTCTCAGAGAAGGGTGTTAAGCTAAAAGAATAAATTCTCCGCCACCAACAGAAATATATTTGAATGAAATCGGATTTATATCTCAATTTGTACTGTCAGACATACAATCCATACAAGTCTGTTCCGGGCTCGAACAAAACCGAAGGCACTTCTCACGAAGCCCTTGCAATCCGGGTATTCACAATCCCGATCGAATTTCCCATCACTTAGGAAATCTCTATACCAGGAGCTACCCAGTGCAGAGACAATCGATAGGTCATCCTATCGCTTTCGCAAATACCCGGTCTTCAACACCGGTCATCAAATGCAATTCATAACGACGTATCACCTATTCGGAATGGGTTATACGACCCCATGGTCCTTTCCCGGTTAACCCGAATAGTGAGCGCTTATTCAAAAATAAGTGTGCATTCAAATTCAAACAAATCACATCAATTACCCATTCAAAGGGAAATATTGATAGTCGGTTACTAAACTATCAATGGATATGCACACATCACCAGTTTCCAAATAATTTTCCAAATTATTTATTTTCCAAAAATCATATCTTTACAAGATATATAATTTTCACACTTCAAAAATAAATCAATATTTATTTTTAAACAAGTTCCCCTTTCTTTTATAAATTCCATAGTGAATTTTCATTCTAAAATATTCATGAATATACGACTTCAATTCGATTTCTAATATTCATTTTCAATTTATCTTCAAAAAGATAAATTCAAAATATTCACTTAATATTGGAAAACATTTCCATACTTATTAAATAAGTAATTCACAAATCTTTTTATTTTCAACACTTGGAAAATATTCAATATACTTAAATCGAAATTAAGTATATATTTCATTCTTTAAGGAAATCATTCTCTTAAACATATTTATTTGGGCCAAAACGAATGTTGCGTAAAACATCGTTACGACAACCCAAAATCACTAGTATAGGTATTCGAAATTAAAATAGATATATAAATCCCAATACTATGCAAAACATTTCCTTTCGGAAATCATTTACTATAACAATAGTGCTATAGTCCACCATTTCCTTTTATTTCTCGAAAACATCTATTTCAACAATAAATGTTGAAATCTATGGTTTCGAATCTTAACACCTTTTAAAACATCGTTAGATCGTTTTAAATTCAATTCAAAATATCACATCCTAAACATTTTCTTTAACATATTATTCACTATTCAAAAACGTGAATATACTACGTTAACAATTTCCATCCTTTTATACATTTCATTTTAAAGGATTATTCACAGTCAAAAATGTGAATATAACTCCATTAATTGGTTTCAACAATTTACTTATCAAAATAAGTCGTTTGCGAATTTATAAAACAATGTTTATAAATTCCTTTATTAACCTATATTCAATTCATAACCCAATTATAAACCAAAAGTTCACGTTATAAGTTAAATACTTATAATTTATTTGTTTGCAAAAATCGTTCCTTTGAACTTCATAATTATAAATCTTATAACTTATAAGATTCAATTATTTATCCAATCTATTCTTTTAATAACTTTGTAAATTTTATAAACCTACTGCTTATAAAATTCCATTTATAACTTCACCGTTTATAATTCTATAAATTTCATTCATAATTCATTCTAACACTTATAAAAACTCGTTTTATAATTCAAATATTTTAATTTATAATTTATCAATTTATAAATCTTTTATATAAATCAATTTATATTATTCTTTTAAAACATCTTTAATCCCCTTTATAATTTCACCATTTTGATTTTATAAAATAATTAAATTTTATAAATCCTATATTTTCAACTCTTTATAATAAATTCAAAAATCCCGATTAAACTATTTTATAAAATCATTAGCCTCATATTTTCAAAAATAAATCTTTGATCTTATTTCTCAAAAACCATAATTTTTATGACATTAAAAAATTATAACGTTATTTATTTAGAATAAATCAATTTCCAAAATATTTTATAACGTATTCTTTCAAAAATCACTTTGAAAATCCTTTTAAAATCCCAAAATTTGGGTCCAATGATGCTACATACCAAATAGTCAATCACGACAACAACGATATCATATATCGATATGATAATCCATCAAATATCAAAATATCTGAAATCAAATAAATACTGTTGAGGAATCCAGTTGGATCCCTCCAACCTGTTTTCCTGCATCCACAAACATTAGCACAATACCAATTCCGCTCCAGTACGGAATTATCGCGGTATATGGGATTTAAAATATTATCCGCTTAATAGACGGCGCAATAGGGTCTCATCCGCTATACAAATGCGGGAAATCAATAACTTCAATATATACATATGCCAATATATATATATATTGCTATTATATATAATACCAATTTCACTGTTTATGAAATATTCGCGGTATATGTTTTTAATAAATAACATCCGCTTACTAACGGCGCATAATGTCTATTTTAACAATCAATAGATAACAATCAACATTCAATCATGCATTCAGATATTTTAAATCTAACTATTTAAAATAAAATCGAAACCGATTCGATTGAATGAGAAGTTCTCACCTTGATTTCAATTTCGTTTTAGCGATTTATTTCGAATAAAATTAAACGGACGTTTAATTTTACCCAAAATTTTCACTAGCTCCAAACGACTCCAACCCAATTTCATCGCGTAGTGCTCGTCCATACGATTCCAACGCAACTGGTTTCGCGCTTTTTCGACCTCGTATGAAAAAGTTATGAATTTTCAAAGTTACACGATTTTATATTAACTTAAATTTACAACATTAATTAACTAATTTTAAACCTAAGCTAAATCATCACCGTTGATTTCAATCCCAAACCCATCAGGCCGCATGTCCCCCCCCCCCCCTTCTTCCTCTTCTCATTCACGTACAGGTAACACACGCACGCAACACAACCCATCAACACCATATTAGGTTTTGAATTTGCACCACCATCTCTCAACGATAATTCGATCAGGAACTTCCACCTCGAAGAGCACGACCCCCCCTACCCACGCCCTAGGCAGCACCAAGCTCGGCCACCATATGAGGCTCGAATATCGTGCCCATACGCACGTGAACGCGGGCCATTATCTCACGAAATACAACTCCATTCGCGATCTCCACCGTTGAACTTGTAGATCTTGATGCCCTCTTCATTTCTCTAGTTGAAAGTTTGTTGTAATACTTCACGGATTTGAAAAGATTTGGGGAAGACGGAAAGAGAATTTCGGCCATCCATCTATGCTACTGGCGGCTAGGGTTAGGTTTAGGTTAATTTTTTTTATTTTTTATGAAGGGGTAAGGGTCTATTTATAGGAAAACGAACGACACTATTCATCCGGGAATTCCGAACTCCGATTTACGCGCCGTAACCAGCGTTTCTAGGTTTTACCCCGCGTTCCGGACACAATGGAATAGGTTTCGGAAGCTAATTCGGTCATCTGTGCGAGTTATGGCAATAAACGTTCAATTTAAATTAAACCGATTTAAACGATTTTCTAGGCGTTTTAATTTGTATCGGACAAACGGTAAATCCAATTGACACGAAATTTGAAACCATACAATAATATCACATTACGGATCCGATGAAACTGGTTTCGTCGAAATCCGAGACTTTTGGAAAAATGGCTATTTTAACTCGCCAAATTAATATTAAAAATAATTCGATGCGTTTCGAGCTGCCACGATCAAACCATAACTTCGATTGACACGAAAATTGAAATCTGGTAATAACTAACTATTACGGATCCAATGGAACTAGTTTCGTCCAATTCTGAGACTATTCAAAAATTGACTAATTTCACTAGTCGATTAAATATTAAAATATTCAATTTTCACAAATTAACTTTTAATTTGATTTTAAAAGTTCTAAAATATCATTCTAACTTCAATATGATAAAATAAAATTTTACAAATCATTTTCAATCATATTTAACCCAATTTTTAATTATTTCCATAATTTCAGATATTAAATTATCGATTTAATTATCCAATTAAATCCAATTATTCGAAATAAAATTTATTCGACTTATAAATTCACTTATTAATATTTAAAATTAATTAAATATTAAAATTTTAATTAAATAAAATTCTGGGTCGTTACAATCTTCCCCCCTTAAAAGAATTTCGTCCTCGAAATTAACAAGTAAGAAAAGTTACAGAATCTATTAACTTCCCCAAAATCCATAGTTAAACTTCTTACAATAACTTTACTAAGTTTTCAAATCATACTTAGTTATCTTTTCAAAACAACTACTATTGTTTAACTTTCAATTCCAAATCAAAGTTATAGTTTTCAAAAAATTTCCAATTTCTCAAAAAAAATTCTAACGCCTTAAATTTTCGGAAAAATTCGCCATAGTCTCCTTTGCGCGGCTCGATCCGAAAATAAATGACAGTATATATATCACAAATATACATCTCATCAAGTAATGAGGCATCCCGAAGGGAAAAAATATAAAAGTACGATATATAATCCGAGATATGTACCTTATATTTTATTAGCGAGCATATACGGCTAATATAGCGCGAAAGCGAGCTCCAAATGCGAAGTAAACACGATCCGCACCTACTAAACACTCAACAAACAACATGAGAATCATGCATATATGAAAATAATCTCAATATACATCATATAGTAACATAATAACTATATATGTCAACATATCAAATGTAACAAAAGCAATATATGCAAACATCAACCATCATCCATAACCAATAAATATTCATTTATATTCTCATTAATATTCCATGAATTGGGTTTTCAATTTAATCACATTTGATTCATTAACATTGGATTTTACTAACATTCATTCTCAATTAGTTTATATTCACTAATTTATATTCAAGTTGGTTCACTTCCAAATCAAATTCAATTCTATTTAAGATTCAATTAACTTCCAATTGAATTCCAATTACTTTAGCTTTCAATTTCATTAACACTTAATGAATTATATACAATCAATCAACTAACAATCATATAACAATCAATGTATATCAATTGCAACCAAATTCCTTTGCTTATATTCATTCAATTATTCAACTTCCAATAAAATTAGATTTTAATGAATTAACACTTATATCCATTATTTCATATCAATTATTCACATTTATCACTTCACTTTATTATTTTACTTTGATACTAATATCAACTTCATTCAACATCTCTTAAGTTATACTTCCATTTTATAACATCACTTGGTTTTACTTAGCTTAAATTCCCACTTATAAATCAATTCAGATTCCAAATTCTAAAGTAAATTTCCATTTAACTTTAAATTCATTTTTATTTTCAACTCATATTCATAAATATATTCATATAGTTTCACTTCTTATATATATAAGTTTATTTCACAATTGTAAATCACTTTAATTATAATTCAATTTTTTTTAATTCTTTACTTATACAATTATTCTTCAATTTAGATTATTCAAACAACTAAACAATCAACTTATATACACTTTAATAATTCTGAAAAATTATTTCTTTATATATAAAATACAATCAAGGTAAAATTATTTCATTTACCCAACTTAAAAACAATATTGTGTCGAATTGTTCTATTCAAGTGTTTAGAAACCCCTTCGGCATAGTTTTGCAGACCGCGCCGACGAAAGTTCATATGCCACTCAATAAACCAATCATCACAATATAAAACAATTTTATATATTCACTAACAAATACGCTCTCATAGCTATTATTACACTCAAACTCATTCTAGAGTACTACTGACTCTATCTCTAATGAGTAATACCCAACAGAACCATGGTTGTCGCTTAACCATATGCTTTGATACCACATTGTCAGATCTAGGCTTTTCAACCGTCGACTGCAGTCACAACCGGTAGGCTTTTCAACCATCTCAGCCCCACCGTGGCAACAACTGGTATCCCAAACTTGCTTTTACGGCCACCCTTTCGAATGTCACGGCTTCGCCTAACCAACCCCGTAAAGAGGACGTGTGGGGGTAAGAGTCTCCCGTTCGCCACCATACCGCGAAGCGAGAACCCCCCATCACATATCACCTAGCATAAGCAAGACTGGTGTGAGAACTCAAAACAGTTTATTTATCTTTAAAATCAAAATAGAGGAATATTTTTAAAGTCAATTCGCAATGCTTTTAAAAATGAGACTACCATAAGGCCTCCCGCACACACACACAATGCAAACGCAGAATCGGATGAGATTTCTCCTTATGATAGTCAAAGATGCTTGATACATATTAAAAAGAACATTTGATATTATTACTAGTGCATAGTGTAGAGAAAAATTCATTTCGAAAGTAGAATATAAATCTTAGCCAACATACGACCATTATCGTATGCCTACTATAGCTACCATCCAAACAGTGGGGCGCCACCATAAGTGAATGATAGGTTCTACAACTAATACCGTACAAGATCGTAGTGTTTCTTTGGATTTCCAACGAATGATCAGGCCAAGGAACTTCCCATTGCCACATGAGAATGCCTCTGGATGGACATCCCCGAGAACCAAACCGGATCTCTACCAACACAAGGCCGGGTTACCCCTAACTGAGTAACAACTGACCGAATATGCCATCCCCCGGTCCTTTGGGACCTTTCACCGAGCGCTCGCAATCAATTCACACAATCATAAAGTGTTTTCAACATGAGTAAGTATCTGGGCTCCATACCATGATACCACCCTTTTCCAGAAGGAAATGCACATATCCTAAAGGGCGCTACCCCTCATAACCTTGCTGCATCTTTCCTGTTTCGACCATTCCCGAGGTGTGAGGCTCGACGAAGTCACGTCCACAAAAACATACTTTATACAAAAGCCATGCTTTGGGTCAACAAATGATCATAGAAATGATCACCAGGATAGACGATCAAATAAACGATCCTATCACAAATAATCAACACAATGATCATTTCACAGCAACACTCAGCATGTCACATTACCAAATTGGGAATATATCGCTGATAAACGATTCGATTGAGTGAGAAGTTCTCACCTTGATTTCAATTTCGTTTTAGCGATTTATTTCGAATAAAATTAAACGGACGTTTAATTTTACCCAAAATTTTCACTAGCTCCAAGCGACTCCAATCCAATTTCATCGCGTAGTGCTCATCCATACGATTCCAACGCAACTACTTTCGCGCGTTTTCGACCTCGTATGAAAAAGTTATGAATTTTCAAAGTTACACAATTTTAAACCTAAGCTAAATCATCACCGTTGATTTCAATCCCAAACCCATCAGGCCGCACGTCCCCCCCCCCCCCCCCCCCCTTCTTCCTCTTCTCATTCACGTACAGGTAACACACGCACGTAACACAACCCATCAACACCATATTAGGTTTTGAATTTGCACCACCATCTCTCAACGATAATTCGATCAGGAACTTCCACCTCGAAGAGCACGACCCCCCCTACCCACGCCCTAGGCAGCACCAAGCTCGGCCACCATATGAGGCTCGAATATCGTGCCCATACGCACGTGAATGCGGGCCATTATCTCATGAAATACAACTCCATTCGCGATCTCCACCGTTGAACTTGTAGATCTTGATGCCCTCTTCATTTCTCTAGTTGAAAGTTTGTTGTAATACTTCACGGATTTGAAGAGATTTGGGGAAGAAGGCAAGAGAATTTCGGCCATCCATCTATGCTATTGGCGGCTAGGGTTAGGTTTAGGTTAATTTTTTTTATTTTTTTATTTTATGAAGGGGTAAGGGTCTATTTATAGGAAAACGAACGACACTATTCATCCGGGAATTCCGAACTCCGATTTACGCACCGTAACCAGCGTTTCTAGGGTTTACCCCGCGTTCCGGACACAATGGAATAGGTTTCGGAAGCTAATTCGATCATCTGTGCGAGTTATGGCAATAAATGTTCAATTTAAATTAAACGGATTTAAACGATTTTCTAGGCGTTTTAATTTGTATCGGACAAACGGTAAATCCAATTGACACGAAATTTGAAACCATACAATAATATCACATTACGGATCCGATGAAACTGGATTCGTCGAAATCCGAGACTTTTTGAAAAATGGCTATTTTAACTCGCCAAATTAATATTAAAAATAATTCGATGCGTTTCGAGCTGCCACGATCAAACGATAACTCCGATTGACACGAAAATTGAAATCCGATAATAACTAACTATTACGGATCCAATGGAACTAGTTTTGTCCAATTCTGAGACTGTTCAAAAATTGACTAATTTCACTAGTCGATTAAATATTAAAATATTCAATTTTCACAAATTAACTTTTAATTCGATTTTAAAAGTTCTAAAATATCATTCTAACTTCAATATGATAAAATAAAATTTTACAAATCATTTTCAATCATATTTAACCCAATTTTCAATTATTTCCATAATTTCAGATATTAAATTATCGATTTAATTATCCAATTAAATCCAATTATTCGAAATAAAATTTATTCGACTTATAAATTCACTTATTAATATTTAAAATTAATTAAATATTAAAATTTTAATTAAATAAAATTCTGGGTCGTTACATATCTGGAATCTCCACTACATGCATAGTTGTTAAAGTGGTTTTTGGTATTGGTAGAGAGTATGACAATATTCGATCTCAGTCTCTTTAGCAACTATTATTTTACACTAGATGGTTCTTTTACATTTCAAAAGTCAATTCACACTTTATATCAAAATATCATATTCTCCAAACCGTATCACTTTCGAAATTATATTCACTTCGAAATCATATCGTTTTCGAAATCATAATTTCTTTCAAAAATCATATTCCAATTAAGTTAAATCCTCACTTCAAAATCATCATATTTATTTAATTATAACATTTAAATTCCAATTTAGGTTATAACATCCTTTAGCCGTATTTGCTTTTAAACCAATGAATTTAAATAAACACTTCCCCTCTACTTAGTCTGAAAATTAAGAAGATAGTTTAAATAGTTATATATAGTTAAAATAGTTATAAATAGTTAAAATACTCTAAAATAGTTTAGTTATAGATTTAAGATACTGTCAAATTGATTTAAGATAGTTAAGTAGGTTTAAAACAGATCAAATAAAATTAAAATAGATTAAATAGCTTTAAAATAGGTTAATTAGACTTAAAATAAGTTAAAATGGGTTAATTAGTTTAAAATAAATTAAATGGTTTAAAATAGGTTGAAATTATTTAATATAGTTAATATAGGTCAAAATAGTTTAATAGTTTGAATCTTAATAATTAAAGTCTTTAAAATAATATATTTTAAAAAAGTTTATATTAAAAATATGAAATTTGAAATTAATACCAATTTACTGTTTATTTCAATTCAATGCAATAGAACCATTTAAATTTCTTAATAAAAAAAAAATCTAATTTCAAGTCTCTATTCACATCCTCAACGAAATATTAAATTTTATATCAATTTCAATTCATGTTTGAAATATCAATTAAAGCTACTCCAATTTCAATATATTTCAATAATTATAATAACTCAATTTCGATAACTTCACTTATGCTTCAAATTCAAAATTCAAAATTTCAATTTAATTCCTTTAAACTAATTCCAATTTTAACATAAAACTTGAATTTCGATAATAATTCAACTCATATAAATCAAATTTTGTTTCAAAATATCATTTAACTAAATTCGAAAATTAAGGATTTAAAATCATTTAATTTAACCAATACGGTGTCCGTATATAATTCTCTACCCTAGGGTCAAGTGATACGAATATTTATCATTTTCACCCACAATTTAAAATTTTATGGTTATATATCATTTCAAACCGCAATCTCGAATTAAATATTAAAATATATAAAATCGCTCGAGTCTATCATTTTAACCCATAACGATTTTTCCTAATCTATATATCGTTTGGGTTATATCAATTCAACATATAGTGATTTTCCTAATAATAGATAAGAAAACTTATAGAGTGATAAGATATATATAAATTAACATAACATCCAATCATCCAATAATAAAATGAAACATCAACATCACATTCATTATCCAATTCAACCAAATAAATTACAACAAATAACAGATTAACATTTACAGGTACTTAACTGGCAATTTAAATTCAAGAATAAATTAATTGGCAATTTAAGTTCAATAATAAATAAATAAATGGCAATCTAGTTCAAAATAATTCAAATTAACAAGAATAGCAATTTAAAAATACCAAACAACCATAAATAAATTTCTAATCATATCATAAATTTAATTTAACAAACATAAAAAATCTTAGAAGTTGTGAGTGGGTTACAACACTCACCTTCGATTTTAAATCGAATTAAAAATCCAATCTAGGGCCCAAATTCAAGCAGTCTTAGAATTTGTCCAAACCAACGTCAAAATGTCTGGAATTTAAATTCGATCCCAGTGGAACAAACCGCGTATAAATGCGTCCTCCTAAAAGTTATACAAATTAGAATGATCGAAAAATTTAAATTAAAACAGAATAAAATAAAATGTTTACCCTCACATAGTCGACACGTCAATAGCCTATACGCGGCTCCTTCTTCTTCGCTTCGAACCCAACATGCCCCAACCACCGCCTATAACCCAAATTCGCCGCCACCATCAACCATGGCCATGCGCCTGACGTCTTTGGTCATACGACAACCACGCACGGCCTCCGCCCCAGCCTTCCCGACCACAGCGACGTCGATCTCGACCCATTGGAGCGGCCCCTGCCGCCATTCCTCAAACCCTAGGTGAATTTTTCCCAAGATCCAGCCACTAAAACGCCAAACAAACCATGCCAATGAAGTCCCCTCTGTCCTCTCTACAATACTGTACCCTCAATTTGACGATCCGACAAAGTTGATCGTGGCACGATTGGACAGCCGAGGCTTACTCACCCAATTCTGGCCACGTAGAAATCCAGATCGAAAAATAAACTGCAGATTTGAACTACACTTGTCGACAACTTCAAATCGATATATAATTCGATATAGTTTATGGATTTTTAATTTTTTTTTCAAACTGATTTTGAATTTGGATCGAGGGGTTTTGAAGTTTGAATATGTTTCTGTCATTGAGGAGAAGAAGTACATAGCTGAATTGTAGGTACAAGACAATGAAAATATGGAGTAGCTAGGGTTTATAATGGACTATTGTAACGACCCACTATTTGTACCATTCGAATTCGACAATAATAGAACATGTCGAGCTGGAATAGTTCAAAATAATAGATTGTAAATATAGCTAAGGAACAAATGGAACCAAATACACAAAATCACAGACACAGATATCAGAATCTCACAGCGGAATATAAAAAAACAGTGGTTCATGAAGCTACTGGAAACTTTTACAAACAGAAATACATTGTTCAAAACTTTAATACAAATTTTTAAGCCATAATAAAACATAGTCTTCCAAAATGTCTTGAATTACAAAATAGATAAAGACGAAGAAGCTTCCAACTAGCAAGAGTGATCTAGTCCTAGCTCCAGAAAGAAAAGCTGAATCTGCAACTCAGGCTGACCCGAGCGTACAATAAAACAAAACACTCGAGTCAGGACATACATACTTATATAATGTAAGCTAAATCAAGTGTACTGTAATGTAAAGAGCAAGTAACTTAAAGGATGCTTGGGATCGCCCATCCTCTAAGGATCCGTTAAACTATTTACTATGTAGTATATTTACGCTATTATAATAGTGTCTATAGTAAAATAAACATACTTTTAAATAGCGTTAAGGCTTTACATTTTCCACCTTAACACGTAATAGTCCCAGTAGTCCATCCAATATCATAGCTCCTCCTGATCGGGAAGCAACTAGAGGATACCACACGGGCTACGGGAGAAAACCAAACTCGTACAAGGCTCGATATGGTAGGTGACACGGCACAACTAGGCAATGCCAGGGTAGATATACCAATTGCTATCCGGACCGGTGGTAACGCGAAGCCGCAGCAACCGCCCACCTCGAACAACACTCCCAAATCAAAGGTGCGCACCAAACAATCACAAAAGTAATAGAATGGCAAACGAAGAAGTGCGTTCGATCAGAGGAGCTACCTCATTAATCCGAGAATCGCTCCTGTTTTAGCCACCTTATGCCAACTCACGGGAGTCGGGTCCACGTATATACCTTTCAAGAAACCGCCACCACCATCCTACTTCATTCTGGAATCTCCACCGCGTACACGGTTGTCAAAGTGGTTTTCGGTATCGACAGAGAGTATGTCCATATCCGATCCCGGTCTCTTTGCCAACCAACCGTTATTATAACCCGTGGTTATAGTTTGAAAAATGGTATTTATATTTTTCAAATCAATATATATATTTCAAATACCTTTAATTTCAAATCCTTGATTTAAACATTTTCTTTAAAAATATACCATTCCAATTTATTCAATCAAATTTGGAATTTATTTCTTTTATAATAGAAATCATATTTTCCTTTAAAATCTATCCAAACTCAATTTCTAGATTCTTTTATTTATTACATATTTAAATTCCAAAGTTTAACTTATTCTCAAAAATCTTCCATAGATTTTCAAATAAATCCATCTTAATTTCTACAGCATTCAGGAAATGCTGTCTAAAGTTATGAGTTTAACCTAGTCAAATTTCAAAAGATAGCATTTAAATGCTGTTGTAGATTTTTAGATTTAAAATCTATTTCTAAATATAACTTGTTATATATATATAATTTTCTAAATTTAAATCTTATTCTTTCAAAACTCCAGAATTTTTGGAACAAGTTATACTAAAATTTTATTCTATATTTATTTATTTTTAACATTTAAAACATTATAAAAATTTTACTAGAATATCCTCAATTTCTTAAAAATAATTTAAAATATTTCCAGAAAATAATATATATAAACCACGGGCCTGTATAAGATTTTCTAGCCTAGGTCAAGTGAAACGGATCTATATCATTTCAATCCGATATTTACACAACTCCGGGTTCTATCATTTCGAACCCGCAATCCCAAGATAATTTACAGCAGTTAACCGAACAAGTGAACAATAATAACCAATTAGGCCTATCATTTCAGCCCATACCATCTATAATAACAGGGAACTTGCAGTGGTGATTTAAGCAGTAAATAAACAATAACATAACTGCAGAAATAATATAACAGATAATACTGATGAGATGTCAATTTTAAACGGGTCCATCATTCTATATTACACTACAGACAGATAATAGTGAAATGCAATCATACACATACACTTGCAATAATTTACGAAATATAAATACGTATGTCTGGTGAGAAATACTCACCTGGATGTTGCAGAAAATTTGAATTCAAAAATGACAATTCACCGGTACAGACTAACAGAGAGTAACGGTCAAATTTCCCGGGCGTCGCCTAGATTTAGATCTAGAACAAAATTTCAAAATATAGGAACGCGACTTTAGATTTTATAGTCAACGAGAAATTAAAGATAGGAAAAGAAATTTGACTTGCTCGACCAAATTTTCTAAAACCCGATTGCAAAATGAATACGAGTGTACCCCTAACTTGTTCATGCCTACCCTATACATATGCACTGCCTACCCCTTCATTTTTTTTCTCCTTTTTTTTCATTTTTTTTTTTTCCACAATGGTTTCCACCATTTCTCCAAAATCACTTCAGATCACACTTTACAACATACTCAAAAATTTGCACTGAACCCGAGTCTCCCCTTCTCTGCTTCGAGACAAAACAGGGTTTTCTTCGGGTCAAAATTTAGTCTGCTTCGGGTTGAATAAGTATCTGCTTCGAGTCATTTGTGGAAGTGTTGAAACACTTCAATTTCCAGAAATCTAGCCTTCCTCTGGCCATCACTGCCACTGCTTCCTCCTACCTCTGCCTTCACTAGTCCATCCCCCTCCTATACACCAAGCTAATGTGTCAGACCCTTCAGTGCCTGGATTTTTTTTTTTTTTTTTTGAGTGCTCTGATGTGTGCACAGACCTTTGTGCACGTGCACCCTTGGATATGCAACTGTGGCACTTCCACTGCTAACCATATCTCAAAATTTGCTGAGCAAATCAAAGATACATCACTGTATCAACAATCTACCCCCTCATCACTTATCCTTCAGATCTGCCACCAATGTCTGCTTTACCTTCCAGATCTGCCTGCCTCTTCACTTACCATCTGCCTGACCTGCCAAACTCCACCAACATCAACTATTTTCATCTACGTTTCAGTCACACATGCTCCTATCTCTCATGTCCTAAGCACTGCTATCATCTAGTGTATATATGCAGACTGAATTATGAAGCAGATCTGAACACTATACATATGCAAACTGAAACCATGTCTCCTATGATACTTATAACATGCTTACATGATGCAAACTAAAATCATATTCATATGCACTGACTCCTACCATGATGCAGACACACTCCTATACCAATTTATAGTCTACCTCTTCCACTGCAGGCTTCATCAAAAGAACACACCCCTAGATCTACATGTCTCCTTCTACTGATATTATGCTAACAACAGATCTGGCTATCACTTATAGATTTGCCTAGGTTTCACAACATCCAATATGTCACTCAGTAAAGCTATAGACAGTATACATACAGATCTCCTACCAAAGAAGGCATGGCCGAGCAAGACACACAAATGACAGAGAAAAGCTTAGAATAGGAAGGAAGAAATAAGAGAGACTATTACCTGATTTGAGCAAAAGACTGACTGGAATTTGCAGAGGAAAATGTAGAGGAAGGTGAAAGATACATATAGGCCGAGGCTTGATATTCTAGAGGAAATCAAGGCAGTTTCTCTTATGTAATGACTCTGGGAAGATTTTGAGCAAATTAAGCTATCAGTTTCAAAGTAAATGTCTGATGCGTGATCATAGCCATTGATGGTGTGATGGAGGGATAAGGTAAAGGCAGAGTTTTTCTATTCCTAAACAAACGTTCAGCCCTTTCTTTTTTTTTTTCATCAATTCATATTAAGGCCGAGCAATTTCCAATATTTGAAGTTTATCTGATGCTTTGCTTTGGAAAGCAATCAATGGCTGTTTAAATTTAAGAAACTGATCAAAGAATTATGCGAGATCAAAGCTTGATATTGAAACTGAAGTTGAAGTTAGGGGAAAGATTGATATGTTGATGCACGATTTCAGTTAAAATTTTTTTTTTTTTCCAGTGCATATTTACTTTTGAGCATAATCAGTGGTTACTTGATTCACTCGTATATGGTTATGAATCTAGCCTGGCACTGTTGAATGTGCATGCTACAGTTTGAATATGAGGAAGTGTACAAGTGAAATTGAAACGGCCGAGAGAATGTGAAACAAAAGTTTGAACGTGTTGAATTTAAATGTTGGTTTTAAATTTTTGTTAAACTTCCTCTGATTTAGTTTGACGTTTTCAAATGTTAACGTTACGTTTATATGTAGTCAGTTTAAAATTTGAACGTACGTCAAAATATATAAAATCAGCTGACAGTTTAAAATACGTACGTTAGTTAAAACGCTGACTGATATTTTATGTTCAAAATTATTTAAAACTTGATTTTTACCCTACGCTAGACAGCCGCAGTTAAAAACTTCAGAAATTTTTGTAAAATTATTATTTTAAAAACACACGTTTTATAACGTCACTTTAACCCTTTAAATCACGCGTCTTTCAAACGCGAAATTTAACGGTTCAAACCTAGCTTAAAATTTTACAGTTATTATTTAAGTTTATTGACATAAAAAAAATTCCAAAATATATCTCAAATTTTAAATATTTAACTATATTGTCAAACCCAATTTTATAAAATATATTATTTAAAATTAAAAATAAATTAAATAAATTAAATAAAATAACAAGCTGAAATAGGGTTGTTACACTCTCCCCCACTTAAGAACTTTTCGTCCTCGAAAAGGAACGAGAGAAAAAGAAACAAAGGAAGAATAAGCTAGATAGATAAGTACCTTAAACGAATAGTTCTGGGTTTGAAGCACGGATGCTCTCCTCCGTTTCCCATGTGCAATCTCGCCCATCAGTGCTCCACTGCACTTTGACCAACGGGACTGATTTTCTTCTGAGCTGTTTCGTACCTTGATCGACGATACGAAGCGGCTTCCTTTCCATAGTCAAATCAGGCTCGATGTCCAGACCATCGAGAGCAGTAGGCTGGATGACTAAAGATGGATCGTGCAGACAGCGACGAAGGTGAGATACATGGAAGACATTGTGAATTCCGGCAAATTTTTCTGGTAGATCAAGTCGATAAGCCAGAGATCCAATCCTCTCCAAAATACGGAAGGGACCGATGAATCTAGGTGCTAGCTTTCCTCTCCGACCAAATCGGACTACATTCTTTAAAGGAGAGATCTTCAGAAACACCAAATCACCAACATCAAATTCTAACTTCCTTCTACGCCGATCAGCGTACTTCTTTTGTCTGTCTTGAGCAACCTTTAACCTCCTCTTAATCTCCTCTACCTTCTCTGAAGCTTCTAGAATCATCTCCGGACCAAGAACTAAGCGGTTACCAGACTCAATCCAACACGAAGGAGATCTACACGGTTTCCCGTATAGAGCAGCAAAAGGGGACATCTTAAGACTAGCCTGAAAAGATAGAATGAGATAGATAGAGAACTAAGATAAAATAAGAACAAAGGATTGGAATTTATACCTGATAACTATTGTTATAGGTGAATTCCACAAGGTGGAGATGATCTTCCCAAGATCCTCCATAGTCTAAGATGCAAGCACGAAGAAGATCTTCAAGAATCTGGTTTACCCTCTCCGTCTGACCGTCAGTTTGTGGGTGGTAAGCGGTGCTTAGGTTCAAACGAGTACCCAAGGACTCTTGGAACGCTTTCCAAAACTGACTAGTGAAAAGAGGGTCTCGGTCGCAAACAATGCTAAGAGGAACGCCATGGAGGCGAACAATCTCCCTCATATAAATCTCAGATAAACTCGAAGCTGTGCGGGTAGATCTGACTGGAATAAAGTGAGCAGACTTAGTCAGTCTATCCACAATAACCCAAATACTTTCATTTCCCCTTCGAGATCTTGGCAATCCATCAATAAAGTCCATAGAAACTTGTTCCCACTTCCAGTTTGGAATTTCCAAAGGCTGCAATAAACCGGGAGTTTTCTGGTGGTCTGCCTTGACTTGCTGACAAGTCGCACATCTACTGACAAAGATAGAGACATCTCGCTTCATACCTCTCCACCAATATAGTTTCTTCAAATCCTGGTACATCTTAGCTACGCCAGGATGAATGGAGAGTCGGGACTGGTGATGCTCCCGAAGTAATTCCTGCCTCAACCCATCAACATTTGGCACACAAATCCTTCCATTTATCCTTAAAACTCCTCTATCATCAATCTGAGCTCCTTTTCCATCAGAATTATTGCTAGCTCTGCTTCGAACATTCTCCTTAATCAATCTGATGATCCTATCCTCATCTTGTTTAGCTACGATCCGGTCCACCAAAGGAGAAGAGGCAAAAATCTGACATAACAAAGATTTCTTCCTGCTTAGCGCATCTGCCACTACATTGGCTTTCCCAGGAGTATAGTTGATGTCGAGGTCATATGCAGCAAGGAACTCGAGCCATCGCACTTGTCTCTGATTTAAATCTTTCTGGGTAAAGATATATTTCAGAGATTTATGATCGGTGAACAGATCAAACTTAGCTCCCAAGAGATGGTGTCTCCAAAGCTTCAAGGCAAAAACAACAGCCAACAACTCTAAATCGTGGGCAGCATAGTTAGCTTCATGTGTCTTCAGCTGACGACTAGCATAAGCAATAACTCTCCCATCTTGCATTAGCACTGCTCCCAATCCTTCTCGACAAGCATCGGTGAATACCGTTAATCTTTCACTTCCATTTGGTACAGTAAGTACTGGTGCGGAGGTGAGCTTATCTTTTAATTCCTGGAAAGCAGCTTTACACTTACTGCTCCATACAAACCTGACATTCTTCCGAGTTAGAGCAGTCAGAGGAGCCGAAATCCGAGCAAAATTCTCAATGAATCTTCGATAGTAACCGGCAAGGCCTAGAAAACTGCGGATATCGGTGGGAGTCTTTGGTTCTTCCCAATCTTGGATTGTAGCAATCTTGACTGGATCAACAGAAACTCCTTCTTTAGAGACAATATGCCCAAGGAATCGGACTTCTTCTTCCCAGAAATGGCATTTAGAGAACTTAGCCTTCAATTGGTGATTTCGGAGAGTCTCTAAAACATACTTCAAATGGACTTTATGTTCTTCCTCGGACTTGGAGAAAACAAGGATGTCATCAATAAAGACAAGGACAAATTTATTGAGTACATCGCGGAAGACACGGTTCATCAAGTCGACGAAGAAAGCAGGGGCATTAGTCAAGCCAAAAGGCATAACTAGCCATTCAAAGAAACCATTCTCCGTTCTGAAAGCAGTTTTGGGAATGCTTTCCTCAGCAATTCTGAGCTGATGGAAACCTGTAGCTAAATCAAGCTGAGAGAAAACAGTTGCTCCAAAGAGTTGATCGAACATATCGTTTATGCGGGGCATAGGATATCTGTTCTTCATGGTAAGCTTGTTGAGTTCTCTATAATCAACACACATCCTGAGAGAACCATCAGATTTTATGACAAAGACAACAGCTGCTCCCCATTCAGAGAAGCTAGGTCTAATCAGACCTTTGGAAGATAAGTCTTGAATCTGATTTCTTAATTCGCTCTTCTCTCGTGGTGCCATTCTTCTTGGTGGAAGGACTACCGGTCGTGCTCCAGGGATAAGATCGATACGGAAATCAATTTCCCGTTTTGGAGGTAAAGAAGTGACTTCACCAAACACGTCGGGAAACTGTTTGACTACAGGGGTGGAATGGATATCATCTGGGAAAGTGTCAAGAGAATAGATGAAACTACCAGCAAACTCTTGAGGCCACTTACACTGGATCTTTAAAGGATTCCCAATATCATCTTTAAGAGCAACAGTCCGAGAACTACAAGATATCTTTGCATCATGCTTATCTAACCAATCGCCTCCGAGCAGAAGATCATCTGGGAAAGTGTCAAGAGAATAGATGAAACTACCAGCAAACTCTTGAGGCCACTTACACTGGATCTTTAAAGGATTCCCAATATCATCTTTAAGAGCAACAGTCCGAGAACTACAAGATATCTTTGCATCATGCTTATCTAACCAATCGCCTCCGAGCAGAAGATCGAAAGTGTCGAAACCCAAAACATAAAAGTCTCCAGTGAAGCATTGTTGGGAATGGAGGAGCTTCACATCCCTACACACTTTACTAAGGTTCGCAGGACCACCGATAGGGTTTGAGACACATAATGGTATAGAAGAAAGTTCAGGAGAAAGGCAATGTTCAAATCTATTACAGAGATCGGATGAAATGAAGCTGTGGGAAGCTCCGGTATCGAATAAAACTCGAACAGGTAATTTGAACAAAGTAAAAGATCCCTGAAGAGTACCTTGAGAATCATCTGGAGCTGGAGCTGGTGCAGGTGCAGGCTGCGGAGCTGTAGAAGATGCAGCAGTTACTGCAAAGACTCCGGATGTTGTGCCCCTCTTCTGAGTGGGACAATCCTTCTTGTAATGTCCTGGCTGGAGGCAGATGTGGCATAGATCCCTCCTGGCAAACTGAGCAGGTGGTGGAATGGAAGCACCCAAGGTAGGACAACTATTAGCGTAGTGTCCTTTCTGGTCGCATCGGTAGCAAGTAATGGTAGACAGATCTACAGGTGGCCTTGCAGATGCAGAAGATGATGATGAACCTAGCCCTTGAGTCTTGTTCCTCTTATTGCGGTAGAAATTTGACTTCCTCTTTCTTGAATTACCGGAAGACTGGGCCGATGCAGACGGGGTAGCAAGAGTGGCCTTAGATGTAGGGTTCTCATACCTGAGAGCCATATCCATCAATGCCGTGAATGACCCATGCACATGAGTAATGAGTCGATCGTAGAACTCGGGTCGAGCTCCAGCGATAAACTTCTCGTTCAACTTGAGCGGGGTGTCAATCAGGTTCAGGCCATACTGTGAGAGTTCATTAAACTTCCTCTCATATTCTGTGAAGGTCATACTGCCTTGCTTTAGATCCATGAAGTCTCGATAGAGCTGAGACTTGCCTGCTTCGGGCATCCACTTGGCCAAAAAGGCCTCCCTAAAGCACGATAAGAGTTTAAAAGATATATTCAAAAATGGAATTTCAAATCCGAATTTTGACAACCAAAAGATACCTAAATTGCTCCCAAGTGATGTCAGCCTCATTTGTTTGAGCTGTAATAGATAGCCACCAGTTTAAAGCAGCGCCTTTCATTTGCCAGGCGGCGAGTTGCCTCTGCTGGGCATTAGTAATCTCGAGGCAGGAGAAGATCCTTTCTAAGTCCCCAAGCCATTGTTGAGCTTCTATGATGGTTTCTGTACCCATAAATTTGGTGCCACCCAATTCAACATAGTCCTTACACAATTTTGTGAATCGGACTGGGGCAACCGGAGGAGGAACAGGTTGCCCTCGGCCTCGGTTATTTCTTCTATTCATCCTGAAAGATTAAGGGTGGATACTAAGGATAGAGAAAAATATCAAGATGTTCTAGGATAAGATAAAATTAAGAAACTAACAAGAGCTCGAATATAACGATGGAGAGAAAGAAGAAGTGTTGGAAACTTATTTTAAAATAGGAAATTTTATACTAAAATACTTCCTTTAAAATCTTTTTGAAATCATTTTATATTTTTAAAATACGTTCTCTCACAAGAAAAGATTCTGGAATTTGACTTCACTCATTCTAGAGTATTGCTACTCTATCTCTAATGAGTTTTTTGTTCCTTAGCTATGGATAAACCTCGCTCTGATACCAACTGTAACGACCCACTATTTGTACCATTCGAATTCGACAATAATAGAACATGTCGAGCTGGAATAGTTCAAAATAATAGATTGTAAATATAGCTAAGGAACAAATGGAACCAAATACACAGAATCACAGACACAGATATCAGAATCTCACAGCGGAATATAAAAAAACAGTGGTTCATGAAGCTACTGGAAACTTTTACAAACAGAAATACATTGTTCAAAACTTTAATACAAATTTTTAAGCCATAATAAAACATAGTCTTCCAAAATGTCTTGAATTACAAAATAGATAAAGACGAAGAAGCTTCCAACTAGCAAGAGTGATCTAGTCCTAGCTCCAGAAAGAAAAGCTGAATCTGCAACTCAGGCTGACCCGAGCGTACAATAAAACAAAACACTCGAGTCAGGACATACATACTTATATAATGTAAGCTAAATCAAGTGTACTGTAATGTAAAGAGCAAGTAACTTAAAGGATGCTTGGGATCGCCCATCCTCTAAGGATCCGTTAAACTATTTACTATGTAGTATATTTACGCTATTATAATAGTGTCTATAGTAAAATAAACATACTTTTAAATAGCGTTAAGGCTTTACATTTTCCACCTTAACACGTAATAGTCCCAGTAGTCCATCCAATATCATAGCTCCTCCTGATCGGGAAGCAACTAGAGGATACCACACGGGCTACGGGAGAAAACCAAACTCGTACAAGGCTCGATATGGTAGGTGACACGGCACAACTAGGCAATGCCAGGGTAGATATACCAATTGCTATCCGGACCGGTGGTAACGCGAAGCCGCAGCAACCGCCCACCTCGAACAACACTCCCAAATCAAAGGTGCGCACCAAACAATCACAAAAGTAATAGAATGGCAAACGAAGAAGTGCGTTCGATCAGAGGAGCTACCTCATTAATCCGAGAATCGCTCCTGTTTTAGCCACCTTATGCCAACTCACGGGAGTCGGGTCCACGTATATACCTTTCAAGAAACCGCCACCACCATCCTACTTCATTCTGGAATCTCCACCGCGTACACGGTTGTCAAAGTGGTTTTCGGTATCGACAGAGAGTATGTCCATATCCGATCCCGGTCTCTTTGCCAACCAACCGTTATTATAACCCGTGGTTATAGTTTGAAAAATGGTATTTATATTTTTCAAATCAATATATATATTTCAAATACCTTTAATTTCAAATCCTTGATTTAAACATTTTCTTTAAAAATATACCATTCCAATTTATTCAATCAAATTTGGAATTTATTTCTTTTATAATAGAAATCATATTTTCCTTTAAAATCTATCCAAACTCAATTTCTAGATTCTTTTATTTATTACATATTTAAATTCCAAAGTTTAACTTATTCTCAAAAATCTTCCATAGATTTTCAAATAAATCCATCTTAATTTCTACAGCATTCAGGAAATGCTGTCTAAAGTTATGAGTTTAACCTAGTCAAATTTCAAAAGATAGCATTTAAATGCTGTTGTAGATTTTTAGATTTAAAATCTATTTCTAAATATAACTTGTTATATATATATAATTTTCTAAATTTAAATCTTATTCTTTCAAAACTCCAGAATTTTTGGAACAAGTTATACTAAAATTTTATTCTATATTTATTTATTTTTAACATTTAAAACATTATAAAAATTTTACTAGAATATCCTCAATTTCTTAAAAATAATTTAAAATATTTCCAGAAAATAATATATATAAACCACGGGCCTGTATAAGATTTTCTAGCCTAGGTCAAGTGAAACGGATCTATATCATTTCAATCCGATATTTACACAACTCCGGGTTCTATCATTTCGAACCCGCAATCCCAAGATAATTTACAGCAGTTAACCGAACAAGTGAACAATAATAACCAATTAGGCCTATCATTTCAGCCCATACCATCTATAATAACAGGGAACTTGCAGTGGTGATTTAAGCAGTAAATAAACAATAACATAACTGCAGAAATAATATAACAGATAATACTGATGAGATGTCAATTTTAAACGGGTCCATCATTCTATATTACACTACAGACAGATAATAGTGAAATGCAATCATACACATACACTTGCAATAATTTACGAAATATAAATACGTATGTCTGGTGAGAAATACTCACCTGGATGTTGCAGAAAATTTGAATTCAAAAATGACAATTCACCGGTACAGACTAACAGAGAGTAACGGTCAAATTTCCCGGGCGTCGCCTAGATTTAGATCTAGAACAAAATTTCAAAATATAGGAACGCGACTTTAGATTTTATAGTCAACGAGAAATTAAAGATAGGAAAAGAAATTTGACTTGCTCGACCAAATTTTCTAAAACCCGATTGCAAAATGAATACGAGTGTACCCCTAACTTGTTCATGCCTACCCTATACATATGCACTGCCTACCCCTTCATTTTTTTTCTCCTTTTTTTTCATTTTTTTTTTTTTTTTTTCACAATGGTTTCCACCATTTCTCCAAAATCACTTCAGATCACACTTTACAACAGACTCAAAAATTTGCACTGAACCCGAGTCTCCCCTTCTCTGCTTCGAGACAAAACAGGGTTTTCTTCGGGTCAAAATTTAGTCTGCTTCGGGTTGAATAAGTATCTGCTTCGAGTCATTTGTGGAAGTGTTGAAACACTTCAATTTCCAGAAATCTAGCCTTCCTCTGGCCATCACTGCCACTGCTTCCTCCTACCTCTGCCTTCACTAGTCCATCCCCCTCCTATACACCAAGCTAATGTGTCAGACCCTTCAGTGCCTGGATTTTTTTTTTTTTTTTTTTTTTGAGTGCTCTGATGTGTGCACAGACCTTTGTGCACGTGCACCCTTGGATATGCAACTGTGGCACTTCCACTGCTAACCATATCTCAAAATTTGCTGAGCAAATCAAAGATACATCACTGTATCAACAAACTACCCCCTCATCACTTATCCTTCAGATCTGCCACCAATGTCTGCTTTACCTTCCAGATCTGCCTGCCTCTTCACTTACCATCTGCCTGACCTGCCAAACTCCACCAACATCAACTATTTTCATCTACGTTTCAGTCACACATGCTCCTATCTCTCATGTCCTAAGCACTGCTATCATCTAGTGTATATATGCAGACTGAATTATGAAGCAGATCTGAACACTATACATATGCAAACTGAAACCATGTCTCCTATGATACTTATAACATGCTTACATGATGCAAACTAAAATCATATTCATATGCACTGACTCCTACCATGATGCAGACACACTCCTATACCAATTTATAGTCTACCTCTTCCACTGCAGGCTTCATCAAAAGAACACACCCCTAGATCTACATGTCTCCTACTACTGATATTATGCTAACAACAGATCTGGCTATCACTTATAGATTTGCCTAGGTTTCACAACATCCAATATGTCACTCAGTAAAGCTATAGACAGTATACATACAGATCTCCTACCAAAGAAGGCATGGCCGAGCAAGACACACAAATGACAGAGAAAAGCTTAGAATAGGAAGGAAGAAATAAGAGAGACTATTACCTGATTTGAGCAAAAGACTGACTGGAATTTGCAGAGGAAAATGTAGAGGAAGGTGAAAGATACATATAGGCCGAGGCTTGATATTCTAGAGGAAATCAAGGCAGTTTCTCTTATGTAATGACTCTGGGAAGATTTTGAGCAAATTAAGCTATCAGTTTCAAAGTAAATGTCTGATGCGTGATCATAGCCATTGATGGTGTGATGGAGGGATAAGGTAAAGGCAGAGTTTTTCTATTCCTAAACAAACGTTCAGCCCTTTCTTTTTTTTTTCATCAATTCATATTAAGGCCGAGCAATTTCCAATATTTGAAGTTTATCTGATGCTTTGCTTTGGAAAGCAATCAATGGCTGTTTAAATTTAAGAAACTGATCAAAGAATTATGCGAGATCAAAGCTTGATATTGAAACTGAAGTTGAAGTTAGGGGAAAGATTGATATGTTGATGCACGATTTCAGTTAAAATTTTTTTTTTTCCAGTGCATATTTACTTTTGAGCATAATCAGTGGTTACTTGATTCACTCGTATATGGTTATGAATCTAGCCTGGCACTGTTGAATGTGCATGCTACAGTTTGAATATGAGGAAGTGTACAAGTGAAATTGAAACGGCCGAGAGAATGTGAAACAAAAGTTTGAACGTGTTGAATTTAAATGTTGGTTTTAAATTTTTGTTAAACTTCCTCTGATTTAGTTTGACGTTTTCAAATGTTAACGTTACGTTTATATGTAGTCAGTTTAAAATTTGAACGTACGTCAAAATATATAAAATCAGCTGACAGTTTAAAATACGTACGTTAGTTAAAACGCTGACTGATATTTTATGTTCAAAATTATTTAAAACTTGATTTTTACCCTACGCTAGACAGCCGCAGTTAAAAACTTCAGAAATTTTTGTAAAATTATTATTTTAAAAACACACGTTTTATAACGTCACTTTAACCCTTTAAATCACGCGTCTTTCAAACGCGAAATTTAACGGTTCAAACCTAGCTTAAAATTTTACAGTTATTATTTAAGTTTATTGACATAAAAAAAATTCCAAAATATATCTCAAATTTTAAATATTTAACTATATTGTCAAACCCAATTTTATAAAATATATTATTTAAAATTAAAAATAAATTAAATAAATTAAATAAAATAACAAGCTGAAATAGGGTTGTTACAACTATTTATAAGTAGATCAGAAACAGAATGAATGGACAAGATCGATTTACACGTTGAACGATAAACGACCCGAAAAGTCCGTTCTGTCTTCGTAACGAACATGGGTCATTCCACATATCAAAATAGATGTTTTCAAATACTTTAAACTCAATGGAACAGGTTTCATATCCTAATTTCATCATTTGAAGAAGTTATGTTAAAATCGGCTTATTTCAAATAGACTTCAATTAATTGAATTTCTACGCGTTTCGTGTCCGTACGTTCAAACGACAAATCCGATTTCATCGAAATTCGAATCAGTACGATCAAACGAAAAATTCATCTTACAATAATTCACAATTACGGATCCGATGAAACAGATTTCATCGAAATTCGAGTCGATGGCAAAATGGCTATTTTCACGTTAATTAAATAAATCTATATTAAATTAAATAAATCAATTTTCCAATTCAAATTTAATAATCAACAAATTTCACCAATTTTGATTACCTGGACATTTACAATAATTTAAAACAATTTTAATATCAATCAAGTGTTTAAATATTACACTAACTACAGTGTTCAATTTCAGCTGTAATTAAATCCAATTAATACGATTTAATTTCAATAAAATTATTTAATTTGGTTTCGATCTTTTGATTCAATCAATTATTCCGCTACATATATAGTTAACATAGTTATATATTCTATTAGATAAATATTTTACCATTTTCATCTTACTTTTCCTTAACGTAATCTTTAATTGCATTTAATTGTAATAATCCACTTATTATAATTTAAATTTCAATAAATTTGAGCAAAATTAATTTCGATTCTTTTTATTCAATCAATGGTTATATTATGCATAAAAATTTCATTTATTATGTCTTATTGAATGAACATTCTACAATTATCAATTTAACCTACTTAACTGCACTAATTAAGTGAATTAGTTTCAATTAATTTCCAATTAAATTTAATAGACCAAATAAATAGGTAACATGTAATAATTGTTACCATTAACTTTTAATCACACTTATAAGTTCATTATTTACAAGCAAATATTACAATTACTTACCTAACACTGATCTTATTCAATTACCATTAATTATTTATTATTTCGTTAATTAATTCAATATTCAAATTTTTTTTTCCCATGTTCACTTACAACCAAGCATAACCTTTAAATCACTTCAACTGATTGGAACTCCAATTAACTTGTTAATAATTAATTTAAATTAACATTATTACATTTCATTCTATACAAAATTTTATTTCTCCCAATACTAAATCTTAATATCTTATTAAATTAACAAAAAAAAAATATTTTCGAAAATTTATGGGTCCTTACATGCAGTGTACCATATATGGAAAAAAGTTTATTTGATACGATTTTGAGTATTATTGTTAATTCTACTTTCTTTTCCATCACAGTGTTTTAAATCAATTGCGTTGGAAGCTGATCATTTGCTTAATGATCTGCGAAGAAGTCTCTTTAACCAAAGGGATAAACTGACTTCATTTGCAAACCAGCAGCATGAGGTTGATGCCAGACTACTGGTTTGAAATTCCATTTTATTCCTTTTGTTATTCCCAACAAATTTATTAAATTGGCTAACCATTAAGTGGCACTAACGAGCTGTAGAGACAATTTGAACAATTTTAAAAGTCATAACCAATTTTTTCGAACTCTGAATTGTCATGTATATAAGTTGATTAGTAGAGTAATATATTGAAAGAAACACAAAATGTACAAGAGCAGCAATTTTATGATCTTGAGAAGAAGTTTGAGGTATATCTCATTGTTGATTAAATATTTTGTTGGCATGCAGCAACACGGCCTTGTCTATTTCCTCTGATGATTATATGTTTTATGCTTTTAAAAGGGGTGTGCTGTAAATGAAGAGGAGCTACCTGAAAAGGTAGAATAGATATTTGCTAGTTTATGTGCTAAAAAGAAGGAGCCTGTATGCTTTCTCTATTCTTTTAATATGCAACATACAATCCTGCAAATAATGGTTAGAAACACATTTATATACTAGATACTAACATGGAGTCTGATACTTATCAAATTAATGGCACAATGGATAACTGATAAAACAATATACATTGAATTATACTTATCAAATATAAAAGGTACAAGTTTACATTGTAACTGACCTTGCAATTAAAAAGCGAAAAACAAGTATAAAGGAAAGTTTTTACATGTTTGTTTTTTAAAGTTTAAAATAACTTGAGAATTAGCTACTTAATGTTTCTGTCTTTTAATCCTAATCAAGTACGTATAATAAAGAACTTTTCATTTGTAGATGGATAGATATATTTGATGGAACAAAATAGTAACATACCGTAGCAAGTTATGGATTCGAAGTTACTTTTGATGACATAACTACATTTTGTTTTATATGCTTGCATGTATTACTACTTTTGGTTACTAGTTGCTGCTTGTTCTACATTGAAATATTATGAACTTATTATCTATTTTGATGTAAGAATATTGCGTATATTTATTATGTAATTTTCATGTTAATTGTAAGACGTGTGATTAATATAATATGTTGATTATAAAATGTGTGATCAATATAATATATGTTTGTTATGAAATATATGTGTTCATATAAACTTCATTATACATAAAATGTGGCTCCATATAGAATTGGAACTTGCTATATGTTAGTTAGGAACTGAGCAAAATATGACGGCATTTATAAAATGTTGTGAAAATATTTAACAGCGTTTCTAAATCGTTGTATAAAAGATTAAACAACCCTTACAAAACGCTATAGAAATTTTTAATAGCGTTTTCTAATCGCTGTAGAAATGCTATAAAATAGGACCCAAGCATTTCAGAAAACGCTATAAATAAATATCATAGCAAGAAAAGAAATGTTGTAAAACGTATTAATGACATCAAAAAAGCTATAGATACATGGATTTTACAGCGTTTTCTGTCTTGCTATGGTATATGTCTGACCTATAATAGCATGTTAATATACAACATAGTTAAAAACGCTATTAAAGGTTTTTATAGCATTTTTGAAACGCTATGGTAGGTACATTTTGTTGTAGTGATCCAAATAAATATTTCTTTAAAGATATAAGCTTTATACCATTTTTATGTCTTTCAATAAGTATGGGATTATTAAGTCTCTTTTTAACTTAGGAAATACCAAATCATTTCTTTTAAATTACTTGGAAAATATTTCCATCTTCTAATATTAGTATAATTCCAATCTTAAAGGAGATTTCATATTCACAAAACATATCTTTAATGGGTTAAAAACAATGTTATTTAAGACATCGTTTACTGTCTACCCAAACCTGTTAGTATTGAATAAAAGAGATCCATAAATTTTAACTAATTATTCTCAATACTAATTTCCATATTCAACTTGTGTTATTCGTCGAATAACGATGAAATCGACTTTTACGGATAACACGAGTTCCTTGATCAGAATTTATATAGAGTCTGACTATAATATTTTCTTTAACAACCAAAATTATATTCTAAATATTGTTTAACTTTTGAAAAACCTCAAACCTCTTTTCTTTAATATTAAGAAAATGAAGTCCGAGTAAATCGAAGTAACTGTCCCCTCCGTCAGGCCAGTCTGGATTACAAGAGGGAGCAGGCAACTGGTTTCCCAAACCCCGGCCAAGAGACTGTCTCTCTATAATCCATAAGACGATCAAGTTGTTTGATCGACTCTAAACCTAAGGTACTAATAAAATTATTTTAAAAACACTTCCAGAAGATTCGGGAAGAAAAACCCAACAAAAAATTTATTTAAAAGTTATCAAATTCGGTTGCTAAATTGTCGGTGAATAGTGATTTTAAAGCTTTATAGATCAAAACACTAATTTCATTATATATATATATATATATATATATATATCCATTTTTATTACTTCGATCCTTTTTAAAACATTCTAACATATTTATAGAATTTATTAAACATTTTTAAAGATTAAAAATATCCATTTTTATAGAGTCAAAGACAATTTTTTATGAACTATCATAACGCGACGATTTTGAGAAATTGATTTAGACATATTTCAAACTTTACTAAATAAATTCTTGATTTTTCTCTTTCATTTGAAAACTATGATTATAAAGGTCTAAAAAATTCTTATTTCTATAAATTCTGACTTATATTTCATTCTGCACATTGATTTAACTTTTTACAGCGCGAAATCGCGAACTTTCGCTTCGCGACGAGCTCATTTTTACTCAATTGTTCAAACTTCATCAAGCTTTGCCAAAACACTTTTGAAACTTTTATATAACAATTCAAACCATTTTAAACCCATATTTTACTATTTTCCAAAATCCATTTTTCCTTTGTTTCTTAAGATTATAATATTATATCGTTATAATATTCAATTTTCTATTTTTCCATTTACAATTCTTTTATATAGTTCATATGATATTTTCGTATCATTTTCATCATTTAAAACCATTATTTTTCAAAATCAAATCATAAAAATTATTTTACAAATAATTTCAAAACTCCTTCTTTCTAATTTCTTTTATTTCGAAACCAAATTCCAACCTTTATAAAATGATGCTTTACTGATTTATAAATCAGATTGGCTTAATACATCACATATACACATTATTTTAGAGTATAGTATGGATTATCTTTCATGAATTAAACATGGATATTTAAAGTAATGATTTTTATTTCGTTGGACATGATTTTCACATCATTAGTTATAATAATTCTCTTTATCGCAACCAGATTATAAACCAATCAAATCAACAAATATTTTAATTAACAAACTAATCATGCATATCATCATTTCAAATCAATTTAAGATTTTTAGAAACTAAAATTTGGATATGTTCTCACTATTATAGCTTTCTTTTCGAACTTCTTGAAATTATTTCGGTGGCACTTCCCTCCAATTTCTCCACTCTGGAGCCTTTTGAACTTGCTCCCCTCCTTGGGATGCTCGGCCTTGGCTCTTGGGGAGATGAATGTTCAGTTAAGGGGGAAGTGGGGGTGTGGCCGTGCACTATAGAAGAGGAAAAGAGTGGTTTGACACTATTTTGTAAGTGGAATGATAATGAAAGTGTATGGATATTTTATGTCTTCCTTGCTTATATTTTTTCAGAAGAAGAAGCCATTAGGGCTTAGGAAGGAGAAGAAGAAGATGAAGAAGGGGTGAATGAATATGTGAAGATATGGATGTGTATTTATAGGATTAGAAGCCTTAGCCTTTAAGCTTGGAAATGGACCAAAATACCCCCTCTCCATCATGCCACACACGTTACCCCCCTTGTCCCCCATGTGCACTTCCCCCTTGCGTCATGTTGTGTAGGTGATGAAAAGTTGACTTGAGGGTTGCATTTTGAGACTCAAGGTTGAAGTTTGCATTTATGTACATATAAGGAGTTTATATATAAATACATATACCTTATTTTAAATATTTTCTTTAGCTTTGATTTGACTAATTATGAAGGTATATGCGTATGTATATGTATGTACATGCGTGCGTAATTATCAAATAACGTTGCGACGATTTGAAATAACTTCCATTCGATAAAAGGTCGAAAATCTAAAAGCGGAATCCCAATTACATTTTCAGTTTTAATCAAACTATTTATTTATGTAAAAAACTTAATTTCTTATCACCTCTAACAATTAAACAAGATTATTTAAGTTATAAAACCATATTTGCTAATATAAAAATCCAATTGTAAACATATGACATAAATCTGTCAAAATGCGACGAAGTTTTCTATTTTTATAAAATAATTATATATACATATATATAATGATTATAAATCACTTATTATCATTATATAAAAACTACATAAAGTTTATTAACACTATTATGTTTATAAAATTTGATAAATTTTTAGAAACTTATATTTTCTAACTACAAAAACGCAACGAAGCTAATTTCTTTCTACGGTGGGTTCATATATTTTTAAAACCATTCAAAATGAATTATTATCACTATTTAATTAATCAAAATATATTATTCAATATTTAAAATCAATTATTTGAATATTAGAAATTAATTAAATATTTCACATTTAAGTAATAAAATTCCAGGTCATTACATTACATTGTCCACAATCTCTAAATTCTTACCCACAGCATCTAAGATCCGTAAAATATCAAAGGAATTATTAGTAGCTACTCATAATTCACCTTTACTAGCTACTCATAATTCACCACTTTGTTAGGTTTTGTTTTATATTTTCCGTATTTTATGCGTACAAAACCATTAATTAACTCATGAATATCACGGTCCAAAATCAAACCGTGTTTCATGATTTTGGATCTAATAAAAGTGGATCAAAGTTAGAAAAATAAAAAGAATTCTCACACTCTTGGTATCATGCAAACCGACTGAAGCATCCCTATCCTCTGAACTATCATTCAAAACAATACCAGCAAAAACATGCCTATCATCTGAAAAACAGCCGTTCAAATCGAGAGTTGAAGAATTGACATCAGCAAAATCCCCATCTTAATACAAATCAGGGTACCCATTATAATTTCGACCAATGTTCATAGCGTTGGTCACATCGAAGTGTTTGAACAAGTCCTCCAAGACCTCAATACCTTCATATCTTTACAACAAAAATGATCGAGTAAAATTCTTTTCAATTTCATACATTTTAACATGAAGAGAAAACCGTGGTCAGTAGTTGATAAATTCCTCTTCACACTTGTCTCGGGGATGAACTTCCTTAAAACTTGTCTTTTTTGTAACCAAATAAGCAACAACCGAAACATCGAATTGTATCCCTGCATTCTTTAGCAAGATGAGAATAATCCCCACAATGAAAACAAAAGAAATTACTCTTTCTGTTATCAACCCAATTCTTGAAAGTAGGATTTGGTTGAAAATCTGAGAAGGTGATATCTTGAAATGTCTTACCACTTGAGCATATAAACAATTTTTGAAAGAACTTGGATTGGATAAGGAAGGATTGAATATGAATTGAGGAAGAGGATGAGGAAAATTTTAGAAAGAAGAACGAGGAAGAAACAAAGACGATGTGGTCGCCATTTTAACTACATTTTTTAATGGCAAGATAACTCTTGATTTTATACACGTAAAGGTGACACGGTTATAAATTTTCAGACCAAATTTTCCCAATCACCTATGAAATTTCAGATCAAATTAATAGATATTAAGAATATCATAGACATTTAACATTTTTATGCCCAATGATGAATCTTCTGCATGACATGGTCCACCACTTCCTCACTTAAGTGTTGCATAGCAGCCTACATTATGTTGCTTATCCATTAGAATTTAAGCAAATATGGATGTAACTGACAAACTGATTCCATGAATTAAATTCCCACCTTGTTAGTTTGTATAAAAAGAACAGAAACTTGCATTTGAGAAGTTTAAATAGAATCAGAATTAAAAATATCCATTACTAGAAATGAAGTAATAATCATTACATGAGACAGTAGGAAAAAAAAAAGTAATTAAATAAAATGTCATCTAAAGAGAAGATAACATCAAACTTGTGTTCGTGCAGAAAAGCAAAACATAATAATTGCTATTATGTCTTGTCATAGAGTGACATGAAAAAAGTGGACTAATTCAAAGTTAAGTTTAGCATGAACTTGGAAAGATGCAATTCTCACCTAAGTAGAAATTCGTATAATCCTAGCATGAAAAAGGAACTAACTTATATTCTGAGTAAGAAGAAAATTCAACCACCAATGGTGGATTTCTAGACCACCATATGAATACCTCTCATTCAGTCTGCAAACCAAGAAACCTACAGACACAACTACGAAGTAGAAGATATGGCAATGGCTTTTGGCAAGTAGAATTAAGAATATGGGTCCTTCGTCTCTTTATAGATTCATATTATGCTACGTTATATTGTAGTGGACTTATTTCTATATTATTATCTTGTATACATATAGTGCTTGATGGCATAGTATCATGAAGAGTGCTCATTGTAGAAAATAAAAAATAGCTTGATCATGTTAAAATTTGTCACTCATACTAAAAAAAATGTAGCAATCTCATTAGATAAGGATGTAGACATATAAGTCCCACATTCACTGCAAATTCTATATGTCAGGCTTGCACAACTTTGTAACTTCGAATTAGTAAGAAAATATATGTCACATTGGTAATTCGTTACGAAGAAATCCTTCATAGTAGTTTGATTAACATTGGATATTAACATAGACCTATGAAACATATCAGCGTCCAAATCATTTTATGTTACCGAATATCAACATCCATGAGTATGGACGGATATTGATTATTTACCCTGAATGCCAGTGACATAGAAACTAGGAAATAAAATTATGTAATTTTGGTTGAACATATAATAAGCCACTTCCTGTGACGACCTGTGTAGTTAATGCCCCGCTATTATCCCGCCATAACTCCGCTATATCTCATAGCGGATTTCTGCCGCAACGATTTTTCCATATAGCTTCAAAATATAGAATTTCCGCTTTAAGCCCAACTATTTCCGTTATATCCCCTTTTTCCCGCTATATTCCACTATTTCCGCTATATCTTCTTTACTAAAATGAAATGAAAATTTTCATTTTATACATTATAAAATTATGAAACTAATTTATTTGATTTAATTTTTAATATGTTTTCAGAAATGAACATACTCTAATATTCTACTAAATTTAATTATGTTATATAACAGTTTTACGTTTATTTAAAGTATATTCGCATATGTTTTTATTTAAAATTATTTATGTACTAACTATTATTCAATTTGAATGACAAATTTTCATTTAATTGCCATTTATATATTTGTAAAAACATTAAGTACGTTTTATATGCTATTTTAGAGCTATCCGCTATATCCCGCTGTATCCTCGCTGTATCCCTGCTATGACTTTTTGCATCTCCACCACTTTGAATCTGCCGAGCGCTTTAACTGCACAGGTGACGACCTGCAAATCCGTACCCTTTGAATCGAGTAATCCACACATGTCCGACGCAAAAAGCACAAACTGAAGGAAAGTCAAGATAAAGAAAATAAGAGTGAAGAAGAGAAGAGAAGAAAGAGAGAAGATAGAACCAAATAGAACAATACAAAATCTCACATCGCAGTGGAAAATATATAATATAATATCAATGATCTTTACAAAACAGAAACTGTATATATACACATATCAATCAGAGTTCAATAATCAATCAGTAGTTATCAGCTTGGACAGTTATGATAACATGTCCTCACAAATGCTGATAATATAAACAACTAAGCACATCAGATAATCAAGCAACTACGCATGTACGAAAATGAAGATCTCCAGCTCTCCTGCTGAAGCTCCAAAGGCATCAAATCTAGACTTGTAAATGTACTCGGTCTAACCCGAGCACTGAAAGGGAAGAACGTCCGGATCAGTCTGGTAAACCAGCGTGAGAAACACAGTCAACTGAATTTATTAAATTACCAAACTTTTCCTTAGTTTTCAAAATAAAAGTATCTCGTAAGACAAGTCTACACATAAACACGGACATGTTTTTACCTTACGATAACTAAAACATATCATATTAAATCTCATCTTATATTATAACAGTTTCTACTATATACAAATAATATTAATCATAGCCGAAATTATTACAATGATTAAATTCCAGCATATAGCCCAATTGGGTAATACAATCAAAATGGCAAGCACGTAGTGGAGTTTAGATTTCCATACAAATGACCAGGTGAAGGGACTACCTTCCGAAGGGATACACCTCTAGATGGATGTCCCAAGGCATAGAACATCTGCACTCTACCAACACATGACCGTCACACCTCTATAACTAGATGGTACCGAACCTGTCATCCTCCGGTCGTTACCGAACTTCACCGAGTGCCCTCATAGCATACAAACCACATAATTAGATACACGACGTCATAGCATGCAAAGATATATCTAGAAGTGGATGATCGTATCCTACCTGAGAATGACTCACTTAGCCTTGCCGCATCTAACCCTGTTTTTGTCATTTCCGGTTGATGAGGCTAGAGGTAACGATTACCTTTCACAAAGCACAATCACATCACTTAGAATGCCACACGGCCATTTCCATTGACCACTAATTGCCTTCCATAAAAATACAACCCTTAAGCTCGTACGTCTCAAGGAGGGTGTTAAGCTAAGAGAAGTTGCCTTCTCCGACTCCACTAATGTACATTTGTAAAAACCAATGTACGTAATCTACAAAAATGCAATGTCAGACAAACATCCGTACAAGTTGTCCAAGAACAGGACAACCCGAAGCTACTTTCCTACCACATCCTGTTGGGAAATCCTTAGGATTAGTAGCGAATGGACCTCGCATTGGATATTTCATAAATGAAGAGACCACTGCTATTGGATGTATATATGGATTTTAACCTCAAACGATCAACAAGCAGTCCCCCACTATGAAACTACGAAAATCAATATCATCACAAGCAACCTGTACAATCGTCGCATATACGTTGACAACGCAAAAGCGTTTCTCAACCACACACAACAACTAAGTCTCATAGACTTATCACGTCTTCAACTTTCAACCTGCTATCCTTCGGGCCAAGAAGGAAGCTCGATAGATTGGAGTAATACTTCGCAGCATACGAATCAACATTCTCAACACAAACATAATTAAGCCTACACAGAAGGCAACGTACTAAGTGTACGATTAAACAGTTCCCACATCAAGTCGAGGAACTAAATTTTTTGGGCAATTTGATAGTCGGCTATTTAACTATCAAAGCAAACTAATAAATATTCAGTACTATATACAATCACTAGGCCCTTTTGTTAATCTTCCATAAATTAAATAACTTGCCAAATATTCACTTCAATTTATCTTTTAAAAAGATATATTCTCAAAACATTTCACTTCATATTGGAAAACATTTCCAAATACAATAAGTAATTCACAAATCAATTTATTTTCAACACTTAGAAAATATTCCATATACTTAAATCAGGATTAAGTACATATTTTATTCTTTAAGGAAACCGTTCTCTTTAAACATCTTTTACTTGGATCAAAACGAATGTTGCGTAAAACATCGTTACGACAACCCAAAATCAATAGTATAAGGATTGAAAATAAGATAGATATATAAACCCCAATACTGTACAAAATATTTTCTTTCGAAAATCATTTCCTATAACAACAGTGTTATAGTCCGTCATTTCCTTACTTCTCGAAAATGTCTATTTCAACAATGAATGTTGAAATCTATGACTTCGATATTCAACACAATTTAAAACATCTTTAAATCATTTAATTCCATTTAATAATATTCACTTTTCAAAAATATTTATTATTTTTAAAATATTATTCACTGTCCAAAATCGTGAATATAAATTTTCTAACAAATTCCAACACTTCTGCACATTTATTTCAAAAGATAATTCACTGTCCAAAATTGTGAATATACCCCTTTATCAAATTCATTACTATTGCACATTTAAATTAAAGGATTACCACTGTCCAAAATCGTGAGTATAGTTCCTTTAATAAACTTCTATACTCTCTTGTCAAAATATAGTTGATTTCGAATTTATCAAAACAATGTTTACAAATTCAATTTATATTTTATAAAAACTTCAAGTAACAAAATTCCTTTATTAACAAATTCCATTTACACCTTATTTACATTCAAAAATCCAATTTATAAGTTAATTGCTTATAAATCGTTTATTACACAAATTCGTTCAGTTTATAACTTCGCAATTATAAATCTTATTCACTTATAAAAACCCCTTTTATACTCCATTTTAACACGTATAAAATGCCTTTAAAATTCCATCATTTTGATTTATAAAATATCCATTTATATAAACTTATTCTTTTAATAATTTATAAATCATTATTAAACTTATATAATTCCAATAATCATACTTAAGTTTATTTCACCAAAAATTATAATTTTTATAACGATTAAAATTAGAACATTTATTTATTTAAAATAAATCAATTCCTTTACAATTCAAAAATCAATAAAACGTTTACTTCAAAAATCACTTTAAAATCCTTTTATACTTGGAAATCATCACTTAAACATTTTTAAATTTCCAAAAATGGGCCCAATGCTGCAACAACACTAAATACATCAAACACGGCATCCAAAACATCATATATCATATGATGACAGAATATATAACAATATCTGTAAATAAATCAATACTGTTGAGGAATCCAGTTGGATCCCTCCAACCTGTCACATGCAACAAATATATATATATTAGAATATGTGTACAATGTCTGCTTCAAGGCAGACGTGCGTACAAAGGGTCATCTGCTCATACACGGAAACGTTTAGGGTTTCATCTGCTCGAATAGGCAGTTATATATCCAAATATCAATCAATATGTCATATATCATCCAAACAATCATCAGTCATCATATAATAAATTATTTTTCACTTATATAAAAATATTAGTGAGTCAGAAAGAGTGAGTTGTACTCAAATTGCGTCCAATAGCAGTTGCAATGTTTTGTTTCGAATAAAATTAAATAGCCGTTTAATTTTACCCATAATTAAGACTAGCTCCAATCAGCTCCAAGCCAGCTCCATCACGTAGTGTTCGTCCATACAACCTAATGCAATTCGTTTCGTGTGAAACGGTCCTCGTATGACAAAGTTATGATATTTTAAAGTTTGAACGAATTTATATAATATAATTTATGCAATTTTATTTCACTTTTTTAACTTAAGTGCAGCGTGGCCGTTCGATCTGATACCCTAGAATCCCGACCGTGTATTTTGCTTCTTCCTCCATCGTGTAAAAGCCCAGGCCAAAGAACCCATGTCGTCGTTTATTTTGGAATTATCGGAGCCAACATCGATCACTTCAAATCGATCAACCACCTCCACGACGATGCTCCACCTTGACTCCACCTATGGCCTCAACACCATCGAGCTCGGTCGCACGTGCATCACGAAAAACGCGTGTAAACTTTGAACGAACTCGAGCAGTTTTCTCCTTCGAACGATGTCGATTCGAGATTCCCACCGTTGGATGGGAAGATCCCGCGATCCTCTACAAGTTTCTAGTTGGAAGATTTTCAAAATAATCGAGGGATTGAGAGCGATTGAGGGGAAAAAGATCAAAATTTCTGGCCAATGAAGCTAATGGCGGCTAGCCCTAACTAAATTAGGTTTTGTGAAAGTTAGTGAATTATATGGCCTTATGTAGAAAATTACGCGACACTATTCATCCGATTTTTTTTCCGAACTCGAAACGAAGCATGCCGCCTGCTGTTTATAATGTTTTACCCCTCTTCCGAACGCAATGGAATATATACCGGAAGCCAATTCGATCGTATTTGAAAGATAGGTTTTCGAATCGACTATTTAAATTTAAAATTTACTTAAACATTTTTCTACGCATTTTGGCTTGCCCCGGACAAACCATAAATCCGATTGACACGAAATTTTAAATCTTACAATAATTCAGCATTACGGAACCGATAAACTGGTTTCGTCGAAATCTGAGACTGTATGAAAAATGGTTATTTTTACTCGTCAATTAAATATTAAAATATTCAATTTCTACAAATTAACTTTTAATTCAATTTTAATAGTTTACTAACATCATTTAATTTCAACTAGAATTTATTTCAAATTTATTGATCATTTTTATTCATTTTAAATCCAATTTCCAATTATTTCTGTAATTTCAAATATTAAATTATCAATTTAATTATCCAATTAAATCACTATATTTCAAATAATGTTTATTCAGCTTATAAACTTAACTTTTAAATATTTAAAATCAATTAAATATACGAATTTCAAATGACAGAAATTTTGGGTCGTTACATTCTCCCCTACTTAAAAGAATTTCGTCCCGAAATTACCATGTAAGCAAAAAGTTACAAAATCCATTAACTTTTCAAAACAAATCATTCAAATTAGATTATCAAATCCATTTAAACATTTTAACTTCTCCAAAATCATTCGTTAAACTACTTATAAAAACTTTACTAAGTTTTCAAATACATTTATAGTTATCTTTTCAAAAATCAACTAATATTGTTTAACTTTCAACTCAAAATCCAAATTTCACTTATAAAAAATTATTCCAAAATTTCTCAAAATTTTTCTAACGTCTTAAATTTTCAAAAAAATTCGCCAATGTCTCCTTTGCGCGGTTCGATAAAAAAAACAATATATATCACAAATATACATCTCATCATCAAGTATGAGGCATCCTGAAGGGAAAAAAGTGAAAAAGTACGATATGTAATCCGAAATATGTACCTTATATATTATTAGTGAGCATATACGGCTAATATAGCACGAAAGTGAGCTCCAAATGCGAAGCAAGCATCATCCGCACCAACTAAACACTCAACAACAAATGAGAAACATGTATATATAAAGTAATATCAATATACAACATATACCAACAACCATATATGCCAAAATAGAAAATGCAATCAAAAGCAACAAATCCAACCATCAAACTACTATCATCCAACTAACATCCAACAACTCCATAACCAAATCAATACACATTAACTTCTCATTAATATTCATGAATTGGTTTTCAATTAAAAATCACATTTGATTCATTAACGTTGGATTTGCTAACATTCATTTATTCATATTCAATTAGTTTACATTCGCTAATTCATATTCAAGTTGGTTCACTTCCAAATTACATCAAATTCAATTCTATTCAAATTTACTTACTTCTGATTTGAATTCAATTACTTAGCTTTCCATTTCGTTTGTTCAATTTCATATGAATTTTTATTCAATCAGCTAGCATCCATCTAACAATCAATGTATATCCAACAATACGAAATTTATTTACTTTACATTCATTCAATTTGGTTCAACGCTTTTAATTTCAAATTGGTTTAACATTCAATTAAGATTGAATTCTAGTATTCTCTATAATCACATTTCTATACAACATTTCTAATATTGTTATTATTTCACAACTTCTCAACTTAAGTTTTATTCAATTCCTAACAACAACATTTTCTAATCCATGTTTATTCCCTAATTCACTTTTATAATTAAAGTTGAATTTCATAATATAACTCAAGTTCATATTCATCACTTTACTTTATTAATTCACATTATTAATTTACTTTGATACCAAAATCAACTTGATTCAAAATTACTTAAGCTATATTTCATTTTACAAACATCACTTGGTTTCACTTAACTTAAATTTCAACTTATAAATCTAAGTCGGATTTCAATTCTAAAGTCAATTTTATATAACTTAAGTCAATTTCATATCACAATTCAAATTCGGATTTTGTTTTGCTTAACAAAATTACTTAACCATTTTAACAATTTGTTTTACTTACCTTATCTCATTTTATAAGTTACACAACTTATTTATTTATAATTCCGTGAAAATCTACCTAAGTTCACTTCCATTCACTAAACTCATTCTTTAAAACTTAAAATCCAATTCACTTTATTAATTTTCCTTTAGTTAAATTTCAAATCATATATTTATTATGCTAACTCAAATTTATTTCAACTTTACCAAAGTAAATTCTTACTTCATATTATAAGTCCAAAACTTATTTTACTTATATTTGTCAATAACAACTTGGATTTTAAATCAAATTTGTTTATCAAAACAAAACTTAAATTTTAATTTACTATTGGTAGCAAATCAATCACATAGAAACTCGGAAATGATACTGATGATGCTGCAGTCATCACCCTTATTATTTTCTAGCAATAGTACTGAATTCAGTGCCTTATATTCTTTTAAAAATCCTTTTTTAATTTACAAATCACATTTACAAATCTATACTTATATAATTTCACTATTTCACTTTACTTACATAAGATTCATTCCAACTTCTTTTGTCTTATTTAGATTTATAATAATATAACCTCTTTAACTTTGAAAAACAACTTCCAAAATAAACCGGGATTCAAATTTCACAAATTCTTAGTTTAAATTCATTTTTATTTATAATTCATATTTATAAATATATTCATACAGTTTCACTTCTTATATATAAGATTATTTCACAGTTGTAAATCATATTAATTATAATTCCATACTTTATAATTCTTTTGCTTATATAATTTATTCTTTTACAATTGTCGTGTTTATTTAGATTATTCAAATATCTTTATTAACTTATATATATTTACATTTTCAACAACCAAACAATCAATTTATATACACTTTAATAATTCTAAAAAATTATTCCTTTTACATATAAAATATAATTGTGGTAATATTATTTCATTTACCCAATTTAAAATGATACTATGTTGACTTGCCTCGTTTATGTGTTTAGGAATCCCTATCGATAATATGGCGTCACGCATCATGACCAGAATTCACAAACAGCTCAACGGATAAGAAAAAACAATATAAAACATTTTATATTCACTAACAAATACGCGCGCATATATATAATACACTCAACTCAATCTAGGGTGCTACTGTCCCAATCTATACTGAGTACACATCAAAGCTTAGGAATATACAAAATCTAGGCTCTGATACCAACTGTGATGATCTAGGCTTTGCAATCATCGACAGTGGATATACTCTATCGTAGCTCACATGGGTACCTTACGATTTGCTTTTACGGCAGCCTCTCGACTGTAAGGCAAACTACCAAACCAACCCCTCGATACTCGATCTCAGGGACATGTAGGAGTAAGATTCATCCGTTCGCTACCTAACAAGAAGCGAGAACCCCCTATCATGTACGAACCTCACTAAACGAAGCGGACAATCAAGCAAATATGGAAGTACGAAAATGAAGATCTCCAGCTCTCCTGCTGAAGCTCCAAAGGCATCAAATCTAGACTTGTAAATGTACTCGGTCTGACCCGAGCATTGAAAGGGAAGAACACCCGGATCAGTCTGGTAAACCAGCGTGAGAAACACACTCAACTGAATTTATTAAATTACCAAAATTTTCCTTAGTTTTCAAAACAAAAGTATCACGTAAGATAAGTCCATAGATAAACACGGACATGTTTTTACTTACGATAACTAAAACATATCACACCAAATCTCATGTTATATTATAGTAGTGTCTACTATATACAAATAATATAAATCATAGCCGAAATTGTTACATTGATTAAATTCCAGCATATAGCCCAATTGGGTAATACAATCAAAATGCCAAGCACGTAGGGGAGTTTGGATTTCCAAACAAATGACGAGGTGAAGTGACTACCTTCCGAAAGGGTACACCTTTAGATGGATGTCTCGAGGCATAGAATATCTGCCTTCTACCAACACAAGACCGACCCACCTCTATAACTAGATGGTACCGAATATGTCATCCTCCGGTCGTTACCGACCTTTATCGAGGGCCCTCATAGCATACAAACCACATAATCAGATACATGACCTCATAGCGTGCAAAGATATATCTAGAAGAGGATGATCATATCCTACTTGGGAATGACCCGCTTAGCCTTGTCGCATCTAACCCTGTTTTGGTCATTTCCGGTTGATGAGGCTAGAGGTAACGATTACCTTTCACAAAGCACAATCACATCACTTAGAATGCTACACGGCCATTTCCATTGACTACTAATTTTCTTCCACAAAAATACAATCCTTAAGCTCATACGTCTCAAGGAGGGGGTTAAGCTAAGAGAAGTTGTCTTCTCCGCCACCACTGATGTACGTTTGTAAAAACCAATGGACGTAATCTATAGAAATGCAATGTCAGACAAACATTCATACAAGTTGTCCAGGAACAGGACAAACCAAAGGTACTTTCCTACCACATTCTGTCGGGAAATCCCTAGGATTAGTATCGAATAGTCCTCGCATTGGATATTTCATAAATGAAGAGACCACTACTACTTGATGTATATTGGGATTTTAACCCCAAACGATCAACAAGCAGTCCCCCACTATGAAACTCCGAAAATCAATATCATCACAAGCAACCTGTACAATCGTAGCATATACGTTGGTCCGAAGTAGTTTTCAAATAAATCTGATCCCGGTCTCTTTGCTCCAACAACGCAAAAGCGTTTCTCAACCTCACACGGCAACTAAGTCTCATAAACTTATCACGTCTCCAACTTTCAACCTGCTATCCTTCGGACCAAGAAGGAAGCTCGATAGATTGGAGTAATACTCTGCACCATACGAATCGACATCCTCAACACAAACAATAATCAAGCCTATACAGAAGGCAACGTACAAAGTGTACGACTAAATAGTTCCCACATCAAGTCGAGGAACTAAAATTTTTGGGCAATTTGATAGTTTGTTATTTAACTATCAAAGCAAACAAACAAATATTCAGCACTATGTACAATCACTAGGCCCTTTTATTAATCTTCCATAAATTAAATAACTTGCCAAATATTCACTTCAATTTATCTTTTAAAAAGATATATTCTCAAAACATTTCACTTCATATTGGAAAACATTTCCAAATACTTATTTAAAAATAAGTAATTCACAAATCAATTTATTTTCAACACTTAGAAAATATTCCATATACTTAAATCAGGATTAAGTACATATTTTATTCTTTAAGGAAACCGTTCTCTTTAAACATCTTTTATTTGGGTCAAAACGAATGTTGCGTAAAACATCGTTACGACAACCCAAAATCAATAGTATAAGGATTCGAAAATAAGATATATACATAAATCTTAATACTGTACAAAATATTTTTCTTTCGAAAATCACTTGCTATAACAACAGTGTTATAGTCCATCATTTCCTTACTTCTCGAAAATGTCTATTTCAACAATGAATGTTGAAATCTATGATTTCGATATTCAACACAATTTAAAACATCTTTAAATCATTTAATTCCATTTAATAATATTCACTTTTCAAAAATATTTATTATTTTTAAAATATTATTCACTGTCCAAAATCGTGAATATAAATTTTCTAACAAATTCCAACACTTCTGCACATTTATTTCAATAGATAATTCACTGTCCAAAATTGTGAATATACCCCTTTATCAAATTCATTACTATTGCACATTTAAATTAAAGGATTACCACAGTCCAAAATCGTGAGTATAGTTCCTTTAATAAACTTCTATACTCTCTTATCAAAATATAGTTGATTTCGAATTTATCAAAACAATGTTTATAAATTCAATTTATATTTTATAAAAACTTCTAGTAATAAAATTCCTTTATTAAAAAATTCCATTTACACCTTACTTACATTCAAAAATCCAATTTATAAGTTAATTGCTTATAAATCTTTTATTACACAAATTCGTTTAGTTTATAACTTCGCAATTATAAATCTTATTCACTTATAAAAAACCCGTTTTATACTCCATTTTAACACATATAAAATGCCTTTAAAATTCCATCATTTTGATTTATAAAATATCCATTTATATAAACTTATTCTTTTAATAATTTATAAATCATTATTAAACTTATATAATTCCAATAATCATACTTAAGTTTATTTCACCAAAAATCATAATTTTTATAACGATAAAAATTAGAACATTTATATATTTAAAATAAATCAATTCCTTTACAATTCAAAAACCAATAAAACGTTTACTTCAAAAATCACTTTAAAATCCTTTTAAACTTGGAAATCACCACTTAAACATTTTTAAATTTCCAAAAATGGGCCCAATGTTGCAACAACACTAAATACATCAATCACGGCATCCAAAACATCATATATCATATGATGACATAATATATAACAATATCTGTAAATAAATCAATACTGTTGAGGAATCCAGTTGGATCCCTCCAACCTGTCACCTGCAACAAATATATATATTAGAATATGTGTACAATGTCCGCTTCAAGGCAGACGTGCGAACAAAGGGTCATCCGCTCATACACGGAAACGTTTAGTGTTTCATCTGCTCTAATAGGCAGTTATATATCCAAATATCAATCAATATGTCATATATCATCCAAACAATCATCAATCATCATATAATAAATTATTTCTCACTTATATAAAAATATTAGTGAGTCAGAAAGAGTGAGTTGTACTCACATTGCGTCCAATAGCAGTTGCAATGTTTTGTTTCGAATAAAATTAAATAGCTGTTTAATTTTACCCATAATTAAGACTAGCTCCAATCAGCTCCAAGCCAGCTCCATCGCGTAGTGTTCGTCCATACAACCCAATGCAATTCGTTTCGTGCGAAACGGACCTCGTATGACAAAGTTATGATATTTTAAAGTTTGAACGAATTTATATAATATAATTCATGCAATTTTATTTCTCTTTTTTAACTTAAGTGCAGCGTGGCCGTTCGATCTGATACCCTAGAATCCCGGCCGTGTATTTTGCTTCTTCCTCCATCGTGTAAAAGCCCAGGCCGAAGAACCCATGTCGTCGTTTATTTTGGAATTATCGGAGCCAACATCGATCACTTCAAATCGATCAACCACCTCCACGACGATGCTCCACCTTGACTCCACCTACGGCCTCAACACCATCGAGCTCGGTCGCACATGCATCACGAAAAACATGTGTAAACTTTGAACGAACTCGAGCAGTTTTCTCCTTCAAACGATGTCGATTCGAGATTCCCACCGTTGGATGGGAAGATCCCGCGATCCTCTACAAGTTTCTAGTTGGAAGATTTTCAAAATAATCGAGGGATTGAGAGCGATTGAGGGAAAAATGATCAAAATTTCTGGCCAATGAAGGTAATGGCGGCTAGCCCTAACTAAATTAGGTTTTGTGAAAGTTAGTGAATTATATGGCCTTATGTAGAAAATTACGCGACACTATTCATCCTTTTTTTTCGAACTCGAAACGAAGCATGCCACCTGGCATTTATAATGTTTTACCCCTCTTCCGAACGCAATGGAATATATACCGGGAGCCAATTCGATCGTATTTGAAAGATAGGTTTTCGAATTGACTATTTAAATTTAAAATTTACTTAAACATTTTTCTACGCATTTTGGCTTGCCTCGGAAATCCGATTGACACGAAATTTTAAATCTTACAATAATTTAACATTATGGAACCGATGAAACTGGTTTTGTCAAAATCTGAGACTGTATGAAAAATGGTTATTTTTACTCGTCAATTAAATATTAAAATATTCAATTTCTACAAATTAACTTTTAAGTCAATTTTAAAAGTTTACTGACATCATTTAAATTCCACTAGAATTCATTTCAAATTTATTGATCATTTTTATTCATTTTAAATCCAATTTCCAGTTATTTCTGTAATTTCAAATATTAAATTATCAATTTAATTACCCAATTAAATCACTATATTTCAAATAATGTTTATTCAGCTTATAAACTTAACTTTTAAATATTTAAAATCAATTAAATATACGAATTTCCAATGACAGAAATTTTGGTTCGCTACATTCTCCGCTACTTAAAAGAATTTCGTCCCGAAATTACTAAGTAAGCAAAAAGTTACAAAATCCATTAACTTTTCAAAACAAATCATTCAAATTAGATTATCAAATCCATTTAAACATTTTAACTTCTCCAAAATCATTCGTTAAACTACTTATAAAAACTTTACTAAGTTTTCAAATACATTTATAGTTATCTTTTCAAAAACCAACTAATATTGTTTAACTTTCAACTCAAAATCCAAATTTCACATATAAAAAATTATTCCAAAATTTCTCAAAATTTTTCTAACGTCTTAAATTTTCAAAAAAATTCGCCAGCGTCTCCTTTGCGTGGTTCGATCCAAAAAAACAGTATATATATCACAAATATACATCTCGTCATCAAGTATGAGGCATCCTGAAGGGAAAAAAATGGAAAAGTACGATATGTAATCCGAAATATGTACCTTATATATTATTAGCGTGCATATACGGCTAATATAGCACGAAAGCGAGCTCCAAATGCGAAGCAAGCGTCATCCGCACCTACTAAACACTCAACAACAAATGAGAAACATGTATATATAAAGTAATATCAATATACAACATATACCAACAAACATATATGCCAAAATAGAAAATGCAATCAAAAGCAACTAATCCAACCATCAAACAACTATCATCCAACTAACATCCAACAACTCCATAACCAAATCAATACATGTTAACTTCTCATTAATATTCATGAATTGGTTTTCAATTAAAAATCACATTTGATTCATTAACGTTGGATTTGCTAACATTCATTTATTCATATTCAATTAGTTTACATTCACTAATTCACATTCAAGTTGGTTCACTTCCAAATTACATCAAATTCAATTCTATTCAAATTTACTTACTTCTGATTTGAATTCAATTACGTAGCTTTCCATTTCATTAGTTCAATTTCATATGAATTTTTATTCAATCAACTAGCATCCATCTAACAATCAATGTATATCTAACAATATGAAATTTATTTACTTTACATTCATTCAATTTGGTTCAACGCTTTTAATTTCAAATTGGTTTAACATTCAATTTAGATCGAATTCTAGTATTCGCTATAATCACATTTCTATACAACATTTCTAATATTGTTATTATTTCACAACTTCTCAACTTAAGTTTTATTCAATTCCTAACAACAACATTTTCTAATCCATGTTTATTCCCTAATTCACTTTTATAATTAAAGTTGAATTTCATAATATAACTCAAGTTCATATTCATCACTTTACTTTATTAATTCACATTATTAATTTACTTTGATACCAAAATCAACTTGATTCAAAATTACTTAAGCTATAATTCATTTTACAAACATCACTTGGTTTCACTTAACTTAAATTTCAACTTATAAATCTAAGTCAGATTTCAATTCTAAAGTCAATTTTATATAACTTAAGTCAATTTCATATCACAATTCAAATTCGGATTTTGTTTTGCTTAACAAAATTACTTAACCATTTTAACAATTTGTTTTACTTACCTTATCTCATTTTATAAGTTACACAACTTATTTATTTATAATTCCGTGAACATCTACCTAAGTTCACTTCCATTCACTAAACTCATTCTTTAAAACTTCAAATCCAATTCACTTTATTAATTTTCCTTTAGTTAAATTTCAAATCATATATTTATTATGCTAACTCAAATTTATTTCAACTTTACCAAAGTAAATTCTTACTTCATATTATAAGTCCAAAACTTATTTTACTTATATTTGTCAATAACAACTTGGATTTTAAATCAAATTGTTTATCAAAACAAAACTTAAATTTTAATCTACTATTGGTAGCAAATCAATCACATAGAAACTCGGAAATGATACTGATGATGCTGCAGCCATCACCCTTATTATTTTCTAGCAACAATAGTGAATTCAGTGCTTTATATTCTTTTAAAAATCCTTTTTTATTCACAAATCACATTTACAAATCTATACTTATATAATTTCACTATTTCACTTTACTTACATAAGATTCATTCCAACTTCTTTTGTCTTATTTAGATTTATAATAATATAACCTCTTTAACTTTGAAAAACAACTTCCAAAATAAACCGGGATTCAAATTTCACAAATTCTTAGTTTAAATTCATTTTTACTTATAATTCATATTTTTAAATATATTCATACAGTTTCACTTCTTATATATAAGATTATTTCACAGTTGTAAATCATATTAATTATAATTCCATACTTTATAATTCTTTTGCTTATATAATTTATTCTTTTACAATTGTCGTGTTTATTTAGATTATTCAAACATCTTTATTAACTTATATATATTCACATTTTCAACAACCAAACAATCAATTTATATACACTTTAATAATTCTGAAAAATTATTCCTTTTACATGTAAAATATAATTATGGTAATATTATTTCATTTACCTAATTTAAAATGATACTATGTTGACTTGCCTCGTTTATGTATTTAGGAATCCCTATCGATAATATGGCGTCCCACATCACGACCAGAATTCACAAACAGCTCAACGGATAAGCAAAAACAATATAAAATCTATCTAGGGTGCTACTGTCCCAATCTATACTGAGTACGCATCAAAGCTTAGGAATATACAAAATCTAAGCTCTGATACCAACTGTGACGATCTAGGCTTTGCAATCATCGACAATGGATATACTCCATCGTAGCTCACATGGGTACCTCACGATTTGCTTTTACGACAGCATCTCGACTGTAAGGCAAACTACCAAACCAACCCCTCGATATTCGATCTCAGGGACATGTAGGAGTAAGATTCATCCGTTCGCTACCTAACAAGAAGTGAGAACCCCCTATCACGTACTAACCTCACTAAACAAAGCGGACAATCAAGCAAATACGGAAGTACGAAAATGAAGATCTCCAGCTCTCCTGCTGAAGCTCCAAAGACATCAAATCTAGACTTGTAAATGTACTCGGTCTGACCCGAGCATTGAAAGGGAAGAACACCCGGATCAGTCCGGTAAACCAGCGTGAGAAACACACTCAACTGAATTTATTAAATTACCAAACTTTTCCTTAGTTTTCAAAACAAAAATATCTCGTAAGATAATTCCACACATAAACACGGACATGTTTTTACCTTACGATAACTAAAACATATCACACCAAATCTCATGCTATATTATAGTAGTGTCTACTATATACAAATAATATTAATCATAACCGAAATTGTTACATTGATTAAATTCCAACATATAGCCCAATTGGGTAATACAATCAAAATGCCAAGCACGTAGGGGAGTTTGGATTTCCAAACAAATCACGAGTTGAAGGGACCACCTTCCGAAAGGGTACACCTTTAGATGGATGTCTCGAGGCACAGAACATCTGCCTTCTACCAACACAAGACCGACCCACCTCTATGACTAGATGGTACCGAATATGTCATCCTCCGGTCGTTACCGACCTTTATCGAGGGCCCTCATAGCATACAAACCACATAATCAGATACATGACCTCATAGCGTGCAAAGATATATCTAGAAGAGGATGATTATATCATACTTGGGAATGACCCACTTAGCCTTATCGCATCTAACACTGTTTTGGTCATTTCCAGTTGATGAGGCTAGAGGTAACGATTACCTTTCACAAAGTACAATCACATCACTTAGAATGCCACACGGCCATTTCCATTGACTACTAATTGTCTTCCACAAAAATACAATCCTTAAGCTCATACGTCTCAAGGAGGGGGTTAAGCTAAGAGAAGTTGTCTTCTCCGCCACCACTGATGTACGTTTGTAAAAACCAATGGACGTAATCTATAGAAATGCAATGTCAGACAAACATCCATACAAGTTGTGTAACATTCCCGTTTTTGAATCGAATTTAAATTGGAAATTTAATTAATTTTAGAAATTTAATTGTGAATTAACTGGGTATTTTCCAAATTTAAATAGATATTTGTTTGTCATTTATGTAAATGGATATAAAACAAGAAATAAAAATTTAAAATAATATAAATATAGATAATGATTTATTTAAAAGGTATACTAGTTTTAATTCAAAAATAAAAAAATAAACTAAGCTTAAAAATAATATTGATTTAATAAATAAGTTTACAAAAGCTTCATAAACTAAGAAATGTATATATATATGTGTGATTTATTTGTGAGTGTACAAATTGTTTTAAATTCATTTCTTTTTAAAAATTTGTAAAAGTAAAATAAATACATATGTTAGTATCTCAAGTTTAAGGTGAGTGTTTTAAAAAAAAAAATGAGTAGCATTTAAAAATTTGTTAAGATATAATATATGTATATATATACACATAAATATTGATTAAATTCTTTTAACATTGAACATGTACATATTACATACAAATGAATAAACAAATACATTTATTTACAAAGTAAAAACAAATACATACCTTAAGATCTTATACATGCACATATACAAATGGCATCATTACATTTATAAAATAATCAAATTTAAAATTACAAAAAAAAGGGGGAAATAATTGTATTCAGTTATGAAACAAATAAAAAGAAGACAAAAGGTAATCAATGTAAATAATCTCAGCCCCAAAACTTCCCTATCTTTTCTTGGTTGCTGCAAGATCTCGAAAATCAGTAGGAAAAGAAAAATTTTAACAAGTGGCAAAAATGTTCTCTCTTGAAATGATAATGTAAATAAAAAAATAAAAAAAATCAAAATGTTTAAACTAGGCTGTTCATTTTAGTTCAAAAGGTTTCTTTCAGTTTTTAAAACTTCAAACTTGAGAAACAAATCAGAGATAAACTCTGAAATCAAAGCATTACAGTTCGAACAAAAAAATCAAGTTCAAGCAAAACTGAAGATCATTTAAAGCATTTCAATCTGGAAATTTTCTTGAATAATCAAGCTGTAACTTATGCTTTCAGCTCTCAGGTAAACTCTATACTTTTTGGTATAGTAAAATTGTAATTTTGAAAACAAGTTTGAACACAAATTCAAAGTAATTTGCAGATCTGTAAAAGATACAGTGCTGCATATTTTTTTTTTGTGGGCAGAGACAGTGCAAATTCTCTCAAATAAGTAAAGGGAAAAAAGGAATTAAAGCAGAAAAAAAGGAGAGAAGAAAAAAAAAATTAAAGATAGAAGAGAAAAGAAGAATCAGAAAAAAGAGTGGAAGCTTAAATCTGGAATCAAAGCAATGTAAGCTTCAACACAAAAACCCAGTCTTCTTCCTTTAATTCTAGAAACAGATCAAAATTTAAACAAAAATAAAATAAAATAAACCTGAAACTTTGCATCAGAAAGTGAAAATCAGAAGCTAGTTAAAGATCAAAGTTTGCAACAAAAGCTTCAACTCTGAAATTCCTGAGCAAGCAAGAGTTCAACCTAGAAAATAAAACAAGTTTGAAGCTTTAAACAAATTCAAAAAAAAAAAAAAAAACTATTTAAGCTTCAAGAGAAATTAAAAGAAAAAAAATATACAGGCTCAAAGAAATTCTTCTCTGCCTTCAAACATTTAATTCCAGGTGAGCAAGCTTGACCTGTTCTATATTTTGAATGTTTAGATTGTGTTTGGAATATAAGGTTGTGAATTTCAAACAAAAACATGTTGGTTTAAACTCAAGTTAAGATTTAGAAATATATTTGAGTAAAATAAATTTGCACATTATCTGGAAAATTTAGGAAGACAGTAAGCAACCTTCACTTTTAGGCCTAATTTTGTTGATACATTGTGATGCTATGATGAATGTTTGATTTTGTGCGATGATGGACTATTTGAATGAATGCAAATAGATCAGTATGTGCTCATAAACATGCAGGTGTTGAATTTGCATGGCCCTGTTCTAGTTCCAGGTTTCAAAATATCAAGAAAATAGAAAGTGTTTAAAATAGAAAATAATTTCTAGTACAGGGTTGAACATGACAAAATCTCTTCTTCTAACCTTTATTAGGTTGAAGTGTTAAGATAGGAAGTGTTCCAATTCATTTGAACTGAATTTTAAAAAATGATTTATTTTAAACTAATGTCAAGGAAAAAAAACTTAGGTAAGCAAACTTTCTTTTAACTAGCCTTCTTTATTCTCTTCCACATGTGAGAAAGCCTTCTGAACTCTGGCATTTGATTTATTGTGTGAAATTGTGCTTAAGTAAGATTGAAAATTGTTTGAATATGAACAAAAATGGGTATATATCCTTTATGCAGGTTGATATACAGAGGTATTCATCCTTGTTCTAGTTCTAGGTTCCCAGAAACCAGTCCAAAATCCCAAATCTTTGCTTCTGAACATTGTTAGAGTGGAATGTTGAAACAGAATGTGTATAAAGTCATTAAAACTTAATAATAAAAAAAATATTTTTTTTAAAACAAACAATAAGTAGAAGTGGCCTAGGACAAGAAAGTACAGTAAACTCAACTCATAATAGAAATTCAATTTCTTGATTTGTTTAAACAACAAAAATTGTCTTTGGCAACATCGATTTTTAAAACTAAAACCAAGGTTTTTAAATTGAGTATCGAGGGAGAGATTCGGGGATGAACATAAATCATGTTTGGGGGAAACTCGGGTGATCTGTGAAATTGTTGTCCTTAGGATCGAAGTTGAAGCTTCCTGGTAGGTTAAAGGGCTTGGGAAAAATGCTCGAATAAATTCCGGTGCATCGTGGGTGGAGAATGAGTTGGATTTAGGGTTTAAGCTGTGCGATTGTAGGTGGTAGTCACGAGTTACTCGCGTCATTGATGTTGCGATTCAGCCAATCGCACATGGGGGGATCGAAAGGGGGTGGTGTGAGGCAGCAGTAGGTGGTTCGGCGTGGGTCCCAATGAGCACGTTCGCCGTGGCGATGAATTTTTCCGATGGGTAGGTTAGTTTCAGATAGCACGTGAAGGCTCGTTTTCGACTTGTGGGCAAGTTCGAAATTCTGGGTGTTTGGGAAGCTCAGGGGAGGCAACGTTGACTTGTTGGTGGGTGGCGCTTTGATCGGTGATGGCTGGGTTCGTGTGCACCGTGCACACGTGTGTTCGAGTATCAGGAAATTTAGGAGGAGGAAGAAGAATAGGTGGGGACGAAAGTGAATGGCTCGGGTTGTTTTGGTGGGAAACTCGAAGCAGATGGTGATATTGCTCGGGGAAGTATCGATGCTGGCTCGGGTCTATTGGTTTCACCATAAAACAGTTTTGAACTTTTAGAATAAATCAAATTTTTACTTAATAATTTTCTTAAATAAAACCACTTCCTTTCAAAATAACAATTCTTGTTTAACCTTGGGATTAACTAATGGTTTTAAAATAAGTTTACTTTAAGATAATAAACTTAATAAAGGTGATTAAGAATGAATAATTAATGTTTTAAAGATTTATAATCAAGTATTTAAAGGCTAATGAATTAAATAAAATAATTAATGTGATAAATTAATAGAGGTAATTAATTTGAAAATAATTAATCAGTTAAAAATAGATTCGAAAGCTAATTGTTTTCAAAAGCTTTAATTTAGTGAGGGATGTTTGATCTTAAAGATAAATAGAATTGAATGATTTGTATTCATTAAGTTAATAAATCAGGTAATTAATGAATGGTTAAATAAAAAATAATAATTACTTAGTGAAAGTAATTTAGATTAAAGATTTAAGATTTGATAATCAAATATTAAAGGTTAATTACTTCAAGAGTAATTCATTAATGTGGTTAACTAATTAAGGTACTTAAATCAAGAATAATTAATTAAGGTTAATTAACTTAAAATGATTGAGAAATCATTATAAATTAAGAAGTAATTAATTTTGTAATCAATTAAGGAATAATTAATTAATAAAGGTGATTAAGATTTAAATTAATTTCAATGAAGGGTCAATTAATTAAGATAATTAATTAAAGAAATGATAAATTATGAAGGTGATAAAAACTTAATCAACTGAAGTTCATGATAGTTAATCATTGATTAAAGATTACTAATGAAAGTAATTATGTAGGTAATGAATTTAAAACCACCCCATTTATTCATCTTAATTGTAGATGTTTAATTGCTATTGAATGCTTTGTGATGGATTATTATATTTGTTATGTGATGTGATGTTATGTAATGTTTTATGCTAAGCTGTTAGATCTGTGATGTATATATTGTTATATGAATATGCAAACCCTTGACCCGTAGAACGACATTTGAATTTCGATGCGACAGGGAGTCGGATTCCAATTGGTTATCCGAAACCCACATCGAATCATATTAGTGAATCTTTGTGATTGATAAATTCATCTTATCTATGAATCTGTGAATAAAGATAAGCGTTATGGGTTATATCGCTTATCGATATGATTGAATCTGTGATGATGATGTTGTGCACCATTGTGTTGAACCCCTGGACCACACTTATACACACACAAATATGGATTGCACGTGGAAATGGGGTTAAGTCACAGATTTTTGAAATATATTTAAAATTGTATTTTTGAATCCGAAATAGTTTTGGAATTAGAATTGAAGCTTTTGAAAATAAAAGTTATTTTGAATAACTCGAATTGAGTTTTGAAATTTAAATAATTTGATTTGAATTCAATATTTGAATTGAATTCTATGATTTTGAAAACTATGTTTAAAAAGGGTATTCAACTTATAAATGGGTTTATATGGGTTTTTAAAACCATTTTAAAAGTGACGTTTTGGAATTTAAATTTAACCCAAGATTTCAACTTGTATAAATCGGATTTTTTCCAAAATAAAAATATATTTGTTTCAAATAATAAAAGCTTTCGCATATGAAATGAACTTCCACTTTGTGTTAGAAGGTTTTCAAGTCTAAAATGGAAAATAGTTTTCCAAATTATGAATAAATCTTTGGGAACATGTTTTGAAAGCTATAAATCTTTAAATTAAAGATTTCATTGAGTTAATCCAATTAAAATGGAAATTGTTTTGGAAATCCATAAATAGATCTTTGTGAAACTTGGTGAACTTTGTGAAATAAATCTTTTTGTTAAAAGATTTAGAATGGTAATTTGTTTAACCATTTTAAAGAAAGGTTTTGGGTTTTATAAGTTGTGACTTAACTAAAATCCCATATCCATATATTTTTAAATATCGCGCTCGCTATTCGGTTTAGCCGGGAGAGGACCTTGTGTCATATAACCCATTCCAAATAGTGATACGACGTTATGGATTGCAATTGAAGACCGGTGTTGAAGACCGGGTGTCTTCGAGAGCGGTAGGATAACCTGTCGATTGACTCTGCACTGAGTTGCTCCGGTATAGAGTTCTCCCTATGTGATGGGAAGTCCGATCGGGATTGTGGATACCCGGATTGGCAAGGGCTTCTTCGGAAGTGCCTTCGGTTCTGTTCGAACCCGGAACAGACTTGTATGGTTGTATGTCTAACACTACGCTTTGAGATATTAAACTGATCTCTATCAAATACATTTCTGCTTGGTGGCGGAGAATTTATTCTCTTAGCTTAACACCCTTCTCTGAGACGTACGAGCTCAGAGGTTATGTAGTTGATATTTATCAGTGATATACTCCCAAATTTGGTAGTGTGGCATGCTAAGTGCTGCTGTGTGTTGATGATCATTTGTTGATCATTTGTGATCAAAGCATGGCTTTTGTATAAAGCGTAGCTTTGTGGACGAGACTGCATCAGGACCTCACACCCCGGAAATGGTCGAAACAGGAAAGATGCGGCAAGGTTATGAGGGTCGCGCCCTTTAGGGTTTGTCATTCCCTTCTGGTAAAGGGTGGTATCATGGTATGGAGCCCAGATACTTACTCATGTGGATACTGCAGACCTATTACTTTGTGATTGCTTTGTGGTTGTTGGATTAGAGGTACCTCGGATAAAGGTCCCAAAGGACCGGGGGATGGCACGCTCGTGTAGTAGTTACCTAGTTACAGAGGTAACCCGGCCTTGTGTTGGTAGAGATCTAACCGTAACGTTAGTTTCTCGGGACGTCCCGCCAGAGGCGATCCCATGTGGCAGTAGGAAGTTCCTTAGCCTGACCATTTGTTGGAAATCCATTCATCCAATACGTGCCTTGTACGGTTTTAGTTGTAGAACCTGCCATTTAACATGGCAGCTATAGTAGGCATAGCATCATGGTACCTATGCCGGCTAGGATTTATATTATACTTTCGAAAGATTTTCCACTATGCACTAGTAATAATATCAAAGAATTTTTCTCGTAGTAAGCATGTTTGACTATCATAAGGAGAAATCTCCCCCATGTGTGCGTTTGCATTGTGTGTGTGCCGGGAGGCCTTATGGTAGTTTCATTTTCCAAAAAGCATTACGGATTTATTTTAAATTCCTTGTTGCTTGTTTTTAAAGACCAATTCTTTTGTTTGCTCACACCAGTCCCATGACTGACCTGGAGTTTATTGTTCTTTTCCTAAACTCTGGGTGCCCACTATTTTCCCACACGGGCAGTCTAGAGTTGGGTTTTTCAGATAGTCGGGTTTAGTAGATTATCTGGAGCTAGTTCGGTCTTTGGATCGGGACTGCACATACTTAGCTTTGTGCATCGTTATTGCGAGTTCGAGCTATCGCTGGATTGGTGATTTGGAGATGGAGATTACCGATGCTGGAGTTCTTTCTTGAAGACCATAATTAGAGTTGTTGTTCCGCTGCTGTGTTATCTTTTCTTTCCGCTGCTATTATCTTGTATCATATCTCTGATGTATATTCATTGTATCATCTGTTGTATCATATTGTATCAGTTATTGTATCAAATGTTGTATATTGATATATGCTATTCATTTTCTTCCGCTGTGTTGTACTTAATGTGTTATAAGCTCCGGCATGACTCGAATTTCAACGTTCGAATCTGCGGCATTCAAGTACAGTGGAGTACGGATGTCGATTCTCGAACGATGGAATTTGAATCGTGACAAGTTGTCCAGGAACAGGACAAACCAAAGGTACTTTCCTACCACATCCTGTCGGGAAATCCCTAGGATTAGTAGCGAATAGTCCTCGCATTGGATATTTCATAAATGAAGAGACCACTACTACTGGATGTATATTGGGATTTTAACCCCAAACGATCAACAAGCAGTCCCCCACTATGAAACTCCGATAATCAATATCATCACAAGCAACCTGTACAATCGTAGCATATACGTTGGTCCGAAGTGGTTTTCAAATAAATCTAATCCTGGTCTCTTTGCTCCAACAACGCAAAAGCGTTTCTCAACCTCACACGGCAACTAAGTCTCATAGACTTATCACGTCTCCAACTTTCAACCTGCTATCCTTCGGACCAAGAAGGAAGCTTGATAGATTGGAGTAATACTCTGCACCATACGAATCAACATCCTCAACACAAACGATAATCAAGCCTATACAGAAGGCAACGTACAAAGTGTACGACTAAATAGTTCCCACATCAAGTCGAGGAACTAAATTTTTTGGGCAATTTGATAGTTTGTTATTTAACTATCAAAGCAAACAAACAAATATTCAGCACTATGTACAATCACTAGGCCCTTTTATTAATCTTCCATACATTAAATAACTTGCTAAATATTCACTTCAATTTATCTTTTAGAAAGATATATTCTCAAAACATTTCACTTCATATTGGAAAACATTTCCAAATACTTATTTAACAATAAGTAATTCACAAATCAATTTATTTTCAACACTTAGAAAATATTCCAAATACTTAAATCAGGATTAAGTACATATTTTATTCTTTAAGGAAACCGTTCTCTTTAAACATCTTTTATTTGGGTCAAAACGAATGTTGCGTAAAACATCGTTACGACAACCCAAAATCAATAGTATAATAAGATAAATACATAAATCCTAATACTGTACAAAATATTTTCTTTCGAAAATCACTTGCTGTAACAACAGTGCTATAGTCCATCATTTCCTTACTTCTCGAAAATGTCTATTTCAACAATGAATGTTGAAATCTATGGTTTCGATATTAAGACAATTTAAAACATCTTTAAATCATTTAATTCCATTTAATAATATTCACTTTTCAAAAATATTTATTTATTTTTAAAATATTATTCACTATCCAAAGTCGTAAATACAAATTCTCTAACAATTTCCAACACTTCTGCTCATTTATTTCAAAAGATAATTCACTGTCCAAAATCGTGAATATACCTCTTTACCAAATTCATTACTATTGCAAATTTAAATTAAAGGATTACCCACTGTCCAAAATCGTGGGTATAGTTCCTTTAATAAACTTCTATATTCTCTTATCAAAATATAGTTGATTTCTAATTTATAAAACAATGTTTATAAATTCAATTTATATTTTATAAAAACTTCAAGTAATAAAATACCTTTATTAACAAATTCCATTTACACCTTATTTAGATTTAAAAATCCAATTTATAAGTTAATTGCTTATAAATCGTTTATTTCACAAATTCATTCATTTTATAACTTTGCAATTATAAATCTTATTCACTTAAAAAAACCCTTTTATACTCCATTTTAACACATATAAAATGCCTTTAAAATTCCATCATTTTGAATTATAAAATATCCATTTATATAAACTTAATGTTTTAGTAATTTATAAATCATTATTAAAACTTATATAACTCCAAAAATCATACTTAAGTTTATTTCACCAAAAATCATAATTTTTATGACGATAAAAATTATAACATTTATTTATTTTAAATAAATCAATTCCTTTACAATTCAAAAATCAATAAAACGTTTATTTCAAAAATCACTTTAAAATCCTTTTAAACTTGGAAATCATCACTCAAACATTTTTAAATTTCCAAAAATAGGCCCAATGCTACAACAACATTAAATACATCAATCACGACATCCAAAACATCATATATCATATGATAACAGAGTATATAACAATATCTGTTAATAAATCAATACTGTTGAGGATTCCAGTTGGATCCCTCCAACCTGTCACCTGCAGCAAATATACATATTAGAATATATGTACAATGTCCGCTTCAAGGCAGACGCACGTGCAAAGGGTCATCCGCTCATACACGGGAACGTATAGGGTCTCATCTGCTCCAATAGGCAGGTATATCCAAATATCAATCAATATATCATATATCATCCAAACAATCATCAATCATCATATAATAAACTATTTCTCACTTATATAAAATATCAGTGAGTCAGAAAGAGTGAGTGTACTCACATTGCGTCCAATAGCAGTTGCAGTTTTTTGTTCCGAATAAAATTAAACAGCCGTTTAATTTTACCCAAAATTCACACTAGGTCGAATCAGCTCCAAACCAGCTCCATCCCATAGTGTTTGTCCATATGAACCTAACGCAATTCGTTTCGTGCGAAACAGACCTCGTATGACAACGTCATGATATTTTAAAGTTTGAACGAATTTATATAATATAATTTATACAATTTTATTTCACTTTTTTAACCTAATTGCATCGTGGCCGTTCGTTCTGATACCCTAGAATCTCAGCCATGTATTTTGTTTCTTCCTCCATCGTGTAAAATCCCAGGCCGAAGAACCCATGCCGCCATCTGTTTTGGAATTATATGGGCCAACATCGATCACTTCAAATCGATCAACCAACTCCACGACGATGCTCCACCTTGACTCCACCTACGGCCTCAACACCATCGATCTTGGTCGCACATGCATCACGAAACATGTGTGTAAACTTTGAATGAACTTGAGCAGTTTTCTCCTTCGAACGATGTCGATTCGAGATTCCAACCGTTGGATAGGAAGATCCCGCGATCCTCTGCAAGTTTCTAGTTGGAAGATTTTCAAAATAATTGAGAGATTGAGGGGAAGATGATCAAAAATTTTGGCCATTGAAGCTAATGGCGGCTAGCCCTAACTAAATTAGGTTTTATGAAAAAAAGTGAATTATATGGCCTTATATAGAAAATTACGTGACACTATTCATCCGTTTTCTTTCCGAACTCGAAACGAAGCATGCCGCCTAGCGTTTATAATGTTTTACCCCTATTTCGAACGCAATGGAATATATATCGAGAGCCAATTCGATCGTATTAGAAAGATTGGTTTTCGAATCGACTATTTAAATTTAAAATTTGCTTAAACAGTTTTCTACGCGTTTTAGCTTGCCCCGGACAAACAGTAAACCCGATTGACACGAAATTTGAAATCTTACAATAATTTAACGTTACGGATCTGATGAAACTGGTTTCTTCGAAATCCGAGACTTTATGAAAAGTGGTTATTTTTACTCTTCAATTAAATATTAAAATATTCAATTTATACAAATTAACTTTTAATTCAATTTTAAAAGTTTACTAACATCATTTAAATTCACCTAGAATTTATTTCAACTTTATAAATCATTTTTATTCATTTTAAATCCAATTTTCAATTATTTCTGCAATTTCAAATATTAAATTACCAATTTAATTATCCAATTAAATCACTATATTTCAATAATGTTTTTTCAACTTATAAACTTAACCTTTAAATATTTAAAATCAATTAAATATACGAATTTTAAATGACAGAAATTTTGGGTCGTTGCACTTCCATGATTATAGAAGTATAAAAAATAAAATATATGATGATAATCGGAAGTTTTTAGTAGTTAATATAAAATGCATATAATATAAACTATCAACTTAATTAAACAATATTTTGATATTTCCATACAAGCATTCATTCAACTTTCAGATATTGAATATTTCGTCTATTTCTCGGATATGAATTTTAGATTATTCGCGTAGCGACCCGCAGTTCCGTACCCTTTGAGTTGATAATAATTCGCTTCTGTTCAACCCAAATTGTATGAAAAAGCGAATAACTAGGGTAAAGAAGAAGAGAGAGATAGAAGAAAATAGAACAAAAAAACACAAAATCTCACAAACGCAGCGGAACAAATATAATATATAATAACAGATTTTAAATACAAGAACTGTACTGTTACTATACGTACCATTATCATAGTACAATGGACAACAATCAATCTGGAGAGTTTAATAACTTATCCTCATATACATAGCTTACACAGCGGAAAAATAAAACAAATACGAATACGTCTCTGTCATCCAGCTCGTCTCCTGAGCTCCATAGCGTCTTATCCTGAATCTGTAATACTCAGTCCAACCCGAGCATTATAATAAAATAACACCCGAGTCAGTCTAGAAAACCAGCATGAGAAAACACAATCAATTTGAATTATTAACTTTTCTCAAAATCCTTTGAAAACAAAGGTATCTTGTAAGGCCATGTCATACATAAACACGATGTGTTTTACCTTATGATAACCAAAATAATTTTTATCAAAATCGTCTGATATTATAATAGTGTTTATAGAAAGTAAATAGAAAATAGCTGAAATGCTTGCACCTCACGTTTCAGCATAGTTGGGCACAATCAAATCCGTACAATGCTTATTGGAAAATGGATTCCACAAAAATGAAAGGGGCACTGGGTTATCGCCCATCATAGTGCACCTCTGGAACAATGTACCGAGGACCTTGCCTGTAACGACCCGATTTTTCGATGTCGAAAAATCAAACCATTAGGTTTAAAGAAGAAGAAGGTAGAAGCAGAAATAGAAACAATATTAGAATCTCACCAACGCAGCGGAGTAAAATATAATAGATATTAACATATCTTTACACAAAAGAAAAATACATCTGTTTTATACATCACATTATCAGAGTACGACAAAATTCATAACACACAATTGGACAGTTATCATAACCTGTCCTCACAAAACTGACTATGCAGTAAAACCACACAACAGAATATTAAT